>OU538748.1:0-4800000 GCA_912999735.1 Aporia crataegi | reverse complement strand
GTTTGCTAGCAACATTTTCGAAAAGCATAATCTATTTTTCAAAAATAAATGGCGCCTATATTTTTTACATTGTTACTTTAGCTTCAGACAAATCGAATGATAACATTTCTGAGGTCGAGTAATAAAAACTTTCTCAGCCCAACTTCTTGACAAAGGAAAGAAAAAAATTATCCGAAAAATGGCCGGGGTCAAAGTTTGTTAAAAGCGTTGTTGTTTGGGTCAGCCGACCTAAAGAGGAATAATATACTACCGGAGGTGGCGCTGCATTTTTGATCGACATTTTTACAGTATAAAACCAATTTATCTATTTTCAATATTAAATACCTACTACGATGAATTTGACAGCAATTTCTAACATGATACTTTACGGTCACATCATTGGTACATTTTTTGGATGACACATTTATACATTAATGTTTCAATATAAAACTCAACTACTGGACCGATTTAAAAAAAATCTTGTATTAATGGGAAGCGAGACTGTCACTGAATGACTTAGGGTATATTGTAAGGCCCCGCAGATGTAGTCAGGAGTAAAAACTAGTGTTTTATATCTTATAAGAAAAATAATGAATTAGAAGTCCTATAATTAAAAACACGTTTTCGTACAACATTTACCACAATGTCTTATCAAAGACTTCTTATAATTTTTTTTAATAATAATTTATAATTGAAATGTCCACGGAAATCAAGCTCAAATGCCTTTATATTTTTGCTTAGATCTATGGAGTACTTACGGTATTTGAACACGAAAGGTTTTATTAGATTGCTCTTTTGTATCAGTACTAGCTGAAGTAAAAATATAGTTTGATCTTATTGAAGCTATACCGGGTGTAATCGTTAAGTGTGCATAGGCGATTATTCCGTAACTATTACAGATACCAAAAAACTTTAAACTGATATTGAAAGTAGTTAACCTAATGAGTAAAATAACAATAATAACTTTTAAAAAATTGTGGGTTGCCTGGAAGAGATCGCTGATTAGCGATAAGGCCGCCTGTTGCACTCCAGTGCAACAAAGTGTGCAAAAAAAAACCATTACACCTGGTATAAGTATAATAATTATAATATATTTATTATAATAATTATAATATAATATATATAATAAGTAATGTCGCCTGAGTTTTAAAATTATATATGACGGCGCATGGTTCAGAAGGGTAGCCATGTGACAAATGACAAGCGTGGGCTACTCTAGCGGAGCGTCATGCTGGTGAAAGCGAGGCGGCCATTTTAAAAACAAAAGAAGATGAAGATTGATTGTTTTTGGCGGCATCGCAGGCGCGTCACCGATTCAATGACGAACTGCTAAGAATTAGTGTGAAATAATTAATTAGTGCCGATTTGTTTAATATTGTGATTTATAGTAATGATTACATCCGATATGGATCTTGTATCTCTTACATCAGAAGTGGGATAGAGGACGAAATGTATGTCGTAAAGTCGTACGTTGCAGAATAAAACTTGGCAATATGGAAGTTGTTTGCTCTTATTCTTGCTGCGCAATAGTTGCCCCCAGTGAAGGAGGATAAAATCCAGTTAAGTAAATGCGTACGAAGCTGCCTATGGAACCTTATTGTATGGATATCTAAAATTCAATGTCTGAATATGTATGGAGCTTGTTTATTCTATTTTGATGTAAAAATAAAGTGGAATTATGCGCGATGGCTGATGACCTGCTTGTAACATGACTATTGACTACCATAAGCCAATTGTACCGGGTATTGAGTACTACCCATTCCAATGAAATTAGTAGGGAACTAGAAAAGGGTCAGTTAAAAAAAAAACGCACTATGGTTTCATTGTCTTCATTTTTGTTGAAAAGATCTTATTTGTATTGAAGGATGATAAGGAAAGTATTTACTTACAGTTTGAGGTATGAACGTTTTTATTTTATCTGTTAGATTTAAAAAAAAAAGAAATCTTGAACTGGGCACATATCTGGTGTACACGTTGTCTGGTGTACATGTCTAAAGGAGAGAGAATGTAAAATAAAAAAAAAGTGGTATAGAGTTGTGGATAGGACAAGGTAGTAAAATTTAATACTGATGAAGTACAATTAAGTAAGTTTAATAGTTCTAGAATGTGCTATAAACATGAATCCTTGTTGAACAAATATTGTTTCTGAGTTATAGAGTTATGTTTCTGATGGAAAGAAAATGTTTCTAAGAATGTTACATAATTGTTAGAAGAGGTAGAGCAAAAGAGCTTTATACAATTTGTTTAGAAATTGGTAAGTATCATCAATTACATAATTGTTAGAAGAGGTAGAGCAAAAGAGTTTTATACAATTTGTTTAGTAATTGGTAAGTATCATCAATTTATTAAAGGTTAGAAGATAATCTTAGAACACAGACCACAAGTCATAATATAGTCTATAGTTGTTAGAAATGGTTATTAACAAAGGAAGTGCTGGGTTAAAAAGGTGTTGAAATTGTTAAGATATGATAGTAAGATATATTCCAGATCTTAAAATATATACTGCTGACTGGCATTTAGACATTTCTAAAATCTTAATATGTAGTAACATTTGAGTCATTGCAAAAGAATAATAATTAAGAATTACTAGAAGTTACTTTGTTAGATAGCTATTGTATCAAAGATAATTCTTTGGGGTCTGAAATATTGAAAATAATGCATACAGGTCATGCTAATAAAGGTGAGTCTTAAAAGATAGCTAGAAGTGCTATACATATTGGAGAGAAATTACTTATGGTACTGAAAACTTTGTATGTCTTGCAAGGTAGGTGAAAGGATTCAATGGAAGTACAAGATATTATAGAACCAATGTCACATGACATTTCTGATCATCCTATTTTTTTTATATAGGGTTGGCATAAATATTTGTAGTTTTAGAGTTACCTATTGATTTGATATTAATGATTATTAAGTTTTAGTTGATTACTTGACCGCCTCCTTGGTCTAGTGGTAAGCGCATAAGTGTTACAACCAAGAGGTCCTGGGTTCGATTCCCGGTGAAGATAATAAAAAGAAAACGGATCAGTGAAACAGATGTGAAATGCATCTGCCCCATACCCCACTAGGAGACACGGGACTTCACTTAGTTGATTATTTATCAAAGTGGATTAGTGTCTTAGGAGAAAAGATTATTATTTCTATTGTTTATTGTTTGAAGAAAATCTTCTATACATGAAAATTACTTGGAAAGTGAGTAAGAGTTACAGTTCAAGATCAATTAAATAAAAAAAATTGATCATTTAAAAAGTTATAGATTCTAAGATATTTTATAAAAGGTTGAGATAGGATATGACAACATAATACAAATAAATTTGAGAACTAGTTATAACAACTCTGTAAATGAAACTAATCCTAATAAAAGCAGGTACAGAAAAGATAGTTCCAGCGAAATTAGACATGATGACTTATCAAGACTGTATCAAGACTCCATCAATAGCTAATTGCCTAGTTGTCATCCTCTACATGCTGCGTGTGTGGTCAACAAGACCACGAATCGTCGACTTGTCCAGACTTCAGGGAACCGAACGAGCGGCCTCTGGTCAAAAAGCGGTGCAGAGACAGACTTGGCACCCTGACTATGTCTTCCGGTGGGATTGTTCCATTTATTTTATTATTGACAATGATCTGCCTAACCATTAGTTGTAGTGGTAACGACTCGGTGCTATTACCGGCATAGGACGAAACAACATTAAAAAAAATAAGGGTAACTGCCTCATTCTTAGTGCCGTCAATATTAATTGTAGGTACGGTTTCACTTACGGTTTTATTTCATACAATCCTTTACAATACTTTATGTAAGCTCAAAGATAACTAATAATTTATAAAACGAGATGTTTTGGATGAATGTTGATGAAAGCTATACTGTTTGAGATAGAAACGGCTTAGTCAAAGTCCTTCTGTTTTTGCGTGTTTTGCATGACATTGTACCTATTCACAAACGAACGTCACCTGAAAGTTTGGTTTGTACTTTGTAGTTAACACGTTTGGGAATGCTATAGAGTGGGGAGAGTATGCTGTGGAACTTTGTTAGGTTTTCTATTTCTTATATTTCAAATGAGAACTGGTGCGACTCATCTCTGAGCGCGAGAGTTGTTTAAAGGATGCCGCAAGCGATGAGTGCAAGTGATGTAAAAAAAAAAAAAAAAAAAAAAAAAAAAAAAAAAAAAAAAAAAAAAAAAACAATGACCCTTGGCGACCTGTTTTCTTTTTGCATGTGATTTGATTTTGTTATGGAGCCCTGTGGAAAGTATAGGTAATGACTGTCATTATCATGAGTATATGCGTCAGTGTTTGGAGTTTTAAGGGTTTGTAAGGAGACTGATGAAAGGGTGGCCAGGACGGCGTATAAGAGTCGACAGCGTAGAATGGTATCATCACTCAATGATATTGGTCTCTAGTTCACACATTAAAATCGGTTCCGCAATTTTATTAGTCTGATGAGGTGATGACTAAAGTGGGTAGACTCGATAAAGTTGAAATCAAACGACTGATACTCGTACCTCGATGATTGATGTCCGGAAACATCATATAGTAGAATAGTATCCATTGACTCCGGAACTGTTAAGGCTGATTCAGCACCCAGCACATTTACTGAAGTTGGCGATAAAAAGAATTCAGATTTGTAAAGAGGTACGTCATCAAGTTTTTGTATGTGTCATTCACTTAGTCTAGTATGTAGCTGTCGTTGTATATCCTGGTCCGAAAAATTATGTCGTCCATGCCCTTGTATGGGTGCCTGGATGGACACATTTGTTCGGTCCAGATAGTTAGCATGCTGAGTCGATCCTGGTCGTAGGTTGTCGTCCGGGCTATACCTGTTTGGGGTTAGTTCAAGGGACACATTCTTGCGATTCAGATGTGTTGTGATAATCCAATGGACAATGAGATGGTCCTAGTGATGGTCCAAGTAATGGACGAATGGTCCTAGTAATGGACGAATGGTCCTAGTAATGGACGAGTGGTCCTAGTAATGGACGAATGGTCCTAGTAATGGACGAATGGTCCTAGTAATGGACGAATGGTCCTAGTAATGGACGAGTGGTCCTAGTAATGGACGAATGGTCCTAGTAATGGACGAGTGGTCCTAGTAATGGACGAGTGGTCCTAGTGATGGACGAGATGGTCCAAGTGATGGACAGTGGTCCAAGTAATGGACAAGTAATGGACGTATTGTGGTCCAAGTTAGAATGGACGCGTAGTGGTCCAAGTAGTTGGAATGGACGTGTAGTGGTCCAAGTACCTAGTTAAAATGGATGTGTAGTGGTCTCAAGTTGTAAGAATGGACGTTTAGCGGTCCAAGTTGTTAGAATGGACGTTTAGCGGTCCAAGTTGTTAGAATGGACGGATAGTGGTCCAAGTTGTTAGAATAGACAATGAGATGAATAATGTCAATACTGTAGTAGTAATACAAATTACTGTATGTAATGTTGACCCGATGTTTGATTGGAGACTAATTGAAATAGCAAGGTTACTGTCAGGATGAACGAGCAAGTACCTACTGGTTGTAAAATAATGTTTGGTTTTCAGAAGAAGAAAGAGTAAACGCCCGAGGACGGGCGAATGTCAGTATGGCCGTGACGGCGCATGGTTCAGAAGGGTAGCCATGTGACAAATGACAAGCGTGGGCTACTCTAGCGGAGCGTCATGCTGGTGAAAGCGAGGCGGCCATTTTAAAAACAAAAGAAGATGAAGATTGATTGTTTTTGGCGGCATCGCAGGCGCGTCACCGATTCAATGACGAACTGCTAAGAATTAGTGTGAAATAATTAATTAGTGCCGATTTGTTTAATATTGTGATTTATAGTAATGATTACATCCGATATGGATCTTGTATCTCTTACATATATGTATTGTATTCATGTTTTTGTTTACTTAACTTTTCAGTAAACAAAATTTTCCAGAATCTAATGTTTTATAAACCTAAAGTTTTGAAAAGCCTCCGTGACTAAGTAATTTATTTGTCAGAGTTTTGTAGCAAATTTTTCGGTTTGGTAGGTACAGAAGATACAGAAAATGATTCGTGAAAATTCTGTCCCATGTGTTGCAATATGCCCAAACTTTAAATAAATAAACGTAACATAAACATTGTTTTACTTTTTTAAAAATAAATATCAGTATATTTTTGTGTTTATTGCAAAATATCAACAGATTTTCTCTTTGTATCAATTTCCCTGGCGGATTACAGTTTGCTACGCGATTCGTAGATCCGCTACGCCTCCGCTACAACAGCTATCTTTTACAACTATCATAATATAATCTAAAATAAAACTCCTCATAATAATGACATCTATCTAAATATATATCACTAAAACATATAATTAAAAATAATATATTTAATTAATTACATATACATAATTTATACTTTTTACTATGTAATGAGTTTTAATTTTATGTTACTAAACAGATCCTGTCTTCGATTGCCAGGAATACAAAAAAAAAACCTACGTTTTGGTTTGAAAAATAGAATGATGGATGCATGTGTATATAAAAAAGTATAAAAATGATAACAATCAATAAACAACTGAAATTTTCAGTGAGCTCAGTTTTTAAAACTATAACTGAACTTTGTTTCGAACAGAAAATCCTATTAACAGTTTATGTTATAGAGATCATTCCCCGGAGAAACCTGAACGGAAATTGAAGCTCAAAGAGACTTAAATGTGATTCAACACAGGAATATGTTATGTGACATTAACTCTTGAAATTATTTACTTAATCGAAAAGAGTAGATTAGATTTTCATAAGATTAATTTATGCTCGAAATGTTTATCCAATTACTAATAAGAGTATACATTTCAAATATTATTTGCCTTATTGTTGGTGGTTGTAGTAAAAGGCAATTGATTATAATATATATATATTTGCGTCATGATACAATGGACACGACATTCGAACATTGCGTTAATACCGCGACTGGCTGCTTAACAATTGTCTATGCTCTATGCAATAAATCAATAACGTAAGTATATATAATTGTGTAGGCACAATTACATTAAACAATTTTTACGTGGGGACATGCTAATGTTACTCATACCACTACGCGGCGCGACTTATGTGGAGGGTTGTGTGATGCTCAGTGGCGACTGAGCCCTACCCACTAAAACTCCACGGTGTCTTCTCTCGATGACACTGGCAATGCCCGGATACAGCAAGGCCTTAATATCCGAACCACTGCTAGTGCGAATAAATCAATATATTTTACATATCTATCTATAAGATTATAGATAGGATTAGATAATCATATTTAAATTATTTCAGGATTTTATATCAGGATTTTGGAATGAATATTTTATATATTACATTATATACTCACAAATGCGACTCAATATATCAGTTCAAATAGAAAGTTATACGATTATTATTCCAATTTGATTTGATTCATATATAATACTGGATTATTTACTGGATGATTACAACATTTATTGTTTTATTTAATTACGTTTATTTAGGATAAGAGAATAAATAAGAAATTATATTAATTTAATTTATATTTGAAAGCTTATATGTATATAAATCAACAAAAGCTTTATCAACAATTCACTCATGACGTGAATCGAACTTGAATACCAAAGTGATTTAAACTTTTATTTGGATTTTAACTTTGGTTAGTCAATGAGCTAGATAAATAAAAACTAACCAACATTTTATTTACAATATTTGAAATGCTAATTTACTTCTTCTTTGTTTTGTTAAGAAAAATAATAAACAAAATCAGATTTATCTGAGATTAATACGCGTTCTGAGCTCATGAATTAATTTATAATAATATTTAAAGCTTTAATCTAAAGAACAGTTAGATTCATTAATGTCTAACAAATTGATTTAGTAACTCTATTTTAGATTTCTAATATTACTTAAAAACATTTAAAGGTTCTCTGTTCTTTTTTGGAATTGTTTTGTT
Source organism: Aporia crataegi (assembly GCA_912999735.1). Taxonomy (NCBI): domain Eukaryota; kingdom Metazoa; phylum Arthropoda; class Insecta; order Lepidoptera; family Pieridae; genus Aporia; species Aporia crataegi. The sequence continues at coordinate 4,792,121 of OU538748.1, read as the reverse complement.
TTTTAATTGGTTTTGAAATGAGAATTCATAATTTTAACGAACTACGCAAACGGAGCTACTGAGATGGCTTGAAGTACGTGAACTCCGAATTAAATTGCTCTGCTAATATTGACCGTTAGGTACAAGGTATGGCAATTCTCAGCCGTAATTTGTATGTAAATCTGGGAGCTTTAGGGTTGCCAGAGAATGGCCATGTGATGTAAAGGATTAAAAGATTTATTTTATTGGAAAATTCCCACACGTCGAAACAGTGCTCTCGGTTGATTTATGTTTCAGAAAAATTGTAAGATTTATTTCACAACATGATAGAGGAAATATTTGACGAGTGTGGTAGGAAACATGAGAATAAAATAGATTCTGAATTCCAAAAAAAAATATGTGTTACTAAAATATGGAATTGTATCCTGATTTTAATAAAAGTAATTATAACATATAGTAGCATAAACCATTTTATGACTTCCAAGCTTTTACTTGATCCACGTGACCTATATGAATAAGTTACTTTAGCTTCTCATCACTGAAAGAGCTTTTAAAATCGGTGCAGTAGTTTTTGAGTTTACAAACGAATACAAGCCATTTTTCATGATAATATTAGCCTACATTTAAAAAAAACATGCAAATACTAATATTATAATAGCGTCACTTTACTTGACATTACTTTGAAATGATATGGTTGTGGTTAGATAAAAAGAACCCGCACACATTTTTAAGTCAAACAAAGATAATTCCAAAATGTATCGATTTCATTTCGTGAAAAAAGAACGCAGATTACTGTACAGATATTTTAAAAAGGCTGTTAAAAACCTCTGACCGCGCAAAATGGTAATACATATTAGCAGTTATCCACAGAAAATTGCCTCACTTTAAATGCAAATTACCCACATTCCACACAATGATCGCGTTCATACATCGCTCGTTTAATTATGCTATGCTTGTGGATTTTCATCGTGCATATAACACCGTATCCAAGCCTCCCTCCGATAGTTTTAAAACTGTTCGTATCATAAATGAATCAGTATCTTAACATTATCTAAGAGAACTGTATATTATAAATAATAGACGTCATAACATTCATGACACTAAAAATTCAATAAGATTTACACAGTATTTTAAATAATTTGTAAAGTGAATAAATTTCAAAAATACTAAAATTATTACCCCATTTTAGTTGTGCTTTTATTAATACATTTGACAGTTTGGTACACGCTTGGTGGGACTTAACCTCTGGCCAAAAGTAGGCATAGATACTTGGTTTGGTTGGTACACTAGGGAGGCTATCTATGGGTTTGGTCCAACACTTGGAATTATTTAATTAGGCACTATCAGATCCTTCGTTACCTAATAATGTGCGGAAGCTAGGGAGCTAATAAAGGGTTATTAGTGGCGTACCAAAAACCGTGTATCACAAAGGGCGGATCGATGGTCGCCGATAAACAATTTCAAGCACAGACAAAGGTTAGAAAGGGCTTAATTGTAATTTACATCTGGCATAGCGTGAAATAATTTCTTTACAAATATGGAGTGTCAGTCAGGGCGCCATTGAAAGGATATTTAAATATCTTCTGATATAGCAATAGAAAAAAGAAGGGAGTAGAAGAATGGTCTATGGTCACCACTTTCCACAATTTTCATACGCACTAAAACACAAATCACACAATACCAATTACAAATTGTAGAAACTATTATTTGTTGCGTACAGGTAACTGAAATTTACGAATAAATGTCGACCCGAAACCATAAAAATAATTTTCGCTTCCCTCAATACAAATATTCTATCTATTCTGAACAGACGGAAATCAATAAAAATAGATGATAGACAGTTATGTGCGCTGAATAAAGTTTGAATTATTTTACTTTATAGATTTAACTTGGGCAGATAATAATTTAATATATTATAATATTCAACAAGTGATACATTATCTACTTATTACCTTATATATTTTGTTCACATATCTGAATTACCATATGGGTGAAGAAATTAGAAAAATGTGACTAAAGAGCAAAATTAGCCCCTTACTTATAATTAAACGCTCTGTCACTTTCTTATGAACGAGATAAAACACTTTTAGACAAAACCCTTATTGAGCAATGTTAATTGGTAAAGCAGTTATGCTCATGATGTTGACGTCACAATAAATATTTTTAGCCTAATCCTAAAAAACTGCCAAACCTAACTAACTACGAAATATTATTTTCAAAGGTGCTCCATCAAGTACGATAAGATACAAATCGGGCAAAAATCTTACCACATCGCAACGATTAATATAAATTGCTGCTTTAGTGAATAGCTAAAACCCCTCTGAAACAACATCCAATCCATCACTATGAAACGACGATAAATACCATTAAAACGTAAGTAAGTATAGAAATATCCCACAAACATTGTATATAAAATTCTGTATCATACAAAATAACTACAGTTTCGTCTATAAAAACAGACATTGTTACACAACTCTTCCCAAAGGAGTAAAGGATACTGGAGAATACAGTTTACAACTTGTGGTCTTTTTGTATAAGTATTTGCATATCTTTATAACGAGCGAGAATATTTTGTATTTTTTACAGGACTGATTATCAATAACATATAATATTTTCTGTGTTTCTATCCTAAAAGTAAACAATATTAATAAATTTGCAATTTTTATATTTATAAATTTATATAAAACAAAACTAATTTAATAATCATGACGTCAACTAATATTTTGTTATCTTATGCATGCACATTAATGAAATAGTGGGTAATGGGGCAGACACATTTCTGTTAATGTTGTCAGACGCGTAAACCATGGACACTGATTTTTTTAAATAATAATATTTAATAATAATATAATTGTACGAGCTAGTGCAACCACAACTACAATAATCTTATATATAAATTCTCGTGTCACAATGATAGTTACCTTACTCCTCCGAAACGGCTTTACTGATTTTTACCATATTTTATATGCATATTCAATAGGTCTGAGAATCGACTACTATCTATTTTTCATACCCCTAAGTGATAAGGGTAGCCCACCCCAAAAATTAATATGGCAAAACAACATTTGCCGGGTCAGCAAGTATCTTTCTAAAATATATTCTGTAGTGTTATCAGTCGTCGTTCCATTTGTAAACGTCGCCCATATACGCTATTCTCTAGAAAACGTTATTTCTCGCCTCATCCGGTAGCGTTATCTCTTAGAGCCTGTTTCCACTTATCCGATCAGTCTTTTTGCCTTGAAACCGGATGCCGGACGTGGGTGTTCACATTATATCCGATCATTCTGTTTTGCCGGCAGGTCGGCAGTTCGACTCGCCGCCAGTTTACATTTGTATTTCGTACGTGATGGACGGTGACGATGATGTTTTTATATTGTGGTGGTATTTGAGACGAATGAGACGAAAAAGAAATAGAAAACGAAGACAACATTGGGTGCATCCTATACTTCGAAGATTTTGACTGATCGACGCAGTGGCAAAACGTCCGTCAAATAACTCGGATCAGTCTTTTTTCCCGGATCAGTCATAATGTGAACAGCTCCATACAAATTGTACTGCCACTGGCATAACCGTCTATTTAGACTGACCGAGAAAAAAGACTGATCGGATAAATGGGAACAGGCTCTTCCGCCTTCTTTGGAATTTTCCTCATTAAGTTACTGTCGTGGTTTCTATCACTTGTTAGTTCTCAGCTGTTTTATCCTATTGATTGATTAAGAGAGCAATGAGGCTTATATCTGCCTTCGTAGCTTAGTGAGTCTTATGCGAATTATCCTGGGTTCGATACCCGGTGACAAAAAGTACAAATTCAGTTAATTATCTATTTCATCAGTTAAATAGAGGTATAATTAATGCCTGCCCTTTGTACTAGGAGCTGCGGAATTTTTCCAATAGCGAGTTTTTTGTTTGTTTGTATATGTATGTTAATTGATGCCAAGGTATGATAAAGGCTGTCATATATTCTATAAGATAATTATTTCATATTACTTTGTTTTGCTACGCAGTAAACCGTAAACAATAAAGTAACTTAGAAGATTAACGATCCGCCCGGTGATACCACAAACCAACCGTGCTTCATTCTATAGAATATAAATCTATTTCTATGCGGTTTATAAATTTGAAGCTTGTATCGTGTTAGAGTAAGAATAACAATACAACGGCCAAGCCATTCAGTCGTCTTACATAAGTACAATTAGGAATACATTAAAATTATTTGTATTTGAAAGAACCACAAAGTAATTAATTTTATACCTGTAAATGTGTGTCATTTGCATTTATTATACAATTAGTATAATACTTAAATTTCTATTAAATATATATCCTAATCAATGTAATTTATAAATCTCATTGTATTATTGAGAGTGTACCTTTTGGAACAGCGATTTATAACGAAATAATAACAAACGCAATTTTATAATTTGTAGTATAATAAATAAGAATATGGCGTTATCTGCAAAGACGAGATCTCTAAACCAAAATGTTTTATAGGTCGTTAAATTCAACGCGTACCTACCTAACTTTACTGTTACACACATGACGATACATATAATAAGATATCAAAGTGTAATGAACAAAATTGAAAAATGATAATCGTGCTGTAAATGAATCTAGACTCGCGTGATTTTTTAAAATAAAGTTCTTAACTTGAACGTATATTAACATGAGCTGGAAAACACACATGGAACTATAAAGTCAACAAAATAATGTGTATCAACAAACCCATTTAACTGAAGGATTAAAGATAAGAGCTTAAAACAGAATCTGTGTTCTCAGCTTTGTGCATACAAACTATATAGAAGTAAATTTTTCATTATAATTAGTATTATTGCAATACAATATATTTGTAATGCTTATCGTAGGTAGGAAAATCTTAGTATTACAACCGTCTGGCGTAACATGGCGCTGAAGTCGATTAATCTATGGCATGCTATCAAAAACAAGGGGTGTACGTGTGCGTGTTGTTAGCTCCTTAACGAATGGACCGATTTTGATGTTTTTTTTTGTTTGAAAGCTGATCGACATGGATATTAGCTACAATTGTATAAATATCTGTTAATCTATTTATGAGATATTCTTCTATAAACATCATGTCAGTGGTTTTATAAATTGTATTCAAGTTCATTTGACCGTAATGCCGATGCGAATCGTTGTGACGGTGTTGTTTGGCCTTTGTTATCGCAATAAATTGAATTAATCGTATTCCAATATTTATTCTTGAAAGCCAGCGAGCTTAAAGTTCGATATAAAGTAATGAAACTCTGAATCGCTTTTAATTCCAGTCAGACAAATGAAAAACAAAGTTTATTCTAAAACAGATTTTTAATTAAAAGAGTGCTCTAACGAGAAATCTGTTTGTTTTTGAAATTTATTTTATAAGTTTCACGTTCTACTACTTAGGTATAACTAGGTACTATATTTTGTTTATAAAACATGCGTTATTATCAATAAAATAAATAAATCTTAGTCTATTATCTCAATATCCTAAATTAATGAAAATATTCGATTCCAAACCCGTTTTGTATACACTCACAATTGTCCAAATTATGAAAACGGTTAATTAGTTGTAAACGTATTATTAAAACGGTTAAAATATAAGAGTGTACGATAAAATGTTTCAAGAGAAAAATGTTTTTGTATTTTATAAATACTTTGTTATCACAAATTAATTGTGGTAATAACAAGGTGTTTTCTATTGCAAATTCTAAATACATATTTAAGAGAATGAAAATGTAAGCTTTATGATAAATATACAAAGGTAAACATATACTCATGGTATATGGGCAGCCTATACCATGACAACTAATATGTCACCCAAAGTCAAGTCAGAGTTTCAGGAGGTGAGATTTCTTCAAAGCAAACTGAGATTAAGTAAAGGCACACAACAACAATTTTGACCTGTCTTCTATAAAGAAGACTAGCCCATTATTCCTTTCTTATAAAAGGAATAATGTCTTATAATTGATATTAGATACGTCATATTAATGTGTTAGTTACTTTAAATATTTAATTTATTAACAAAGTTTATTTAAAGTTTTTTAAAAAAGAAAAGCATATTATTGCTGTTATATTTTTATTAAAATATATGAAATTTATTGTTACCTTACAGAGGGCATGGGAAAATACCCTTATATCCCGTATTTTCGTGAAAAGCATACTGATGACAGGTACTTAGTTACTCTTTAATTTATAATTTACAATACCAAGATGGCCGCCACTAATAGCAACTCGCAACGCTTTATTTTTTGTGCAATTATTGTTCCTTATATTAAAAGACTTCATTTTACTGAACAAAAATAAGATTTCTGGAATAATATAAAGCTTTGCAGCAGATCTTTTATTTTGTAAAGAATTCTGTAATTAATTAGAAAAATCTTTGTAGACGCATAATTTAGTTGAAACTATTTAAATTTTTACCAATTTCCGAGTACCTACTGTATAATTCAGAACTCATTTAATACTTTGTATAATTCTTTATAACCGCCCCAGCCGCCGCTTAGCTATCACCCCAGCTATCCCCGATTAAAGGTGCAAAGCGCAGCGTTCAAGCGACCCATATAAATCTAATAATTCCCATTCTCAATGTGGATTGGTAATAAAATTAAAACTTATTAAATTGTTGCCTTTTAAATAATTTAAAGAGAAGAAATAACCTAGGTAAACCTAAAATATCTTTAATAAAAAACTTTAGATTGTTTTTCCTGTAGGTACTATCTATCTATTTAAAAATATCTATCAAATTATTTAGTAAGTAAGTATACGTATTACGTATGCATTATTTACTTACGTAAATTACCTACCTACTTGCGTAGAATCAATTACTACGAAACAAAGCGATTTCAGGATTCAATATAAATCTTGTTACTTAATGGGAAGCTTGAATTAATGCCTGCTCATCCAATATTAACAATGTATCTGTATTTTTTCTTGCTTAAAACAGGAAGAGATTTGGCAAAGAGACCCGAGTAAATGATAATTTTAAAATAAAATAACAAACCAATATTGTCAAATACTTACTACGTACTATTGTAAACTCAATAGGTAGGTACTAGGTACCTATTTGTGACTGTAGATATTATTTCCGTTTATGTGCACTCGTTAACTTTAAGGTCACATCCCTAGATGAGTGTACACATTAATAAAGCTAGTATGCGTATTAAGTATTGGTTTGCGTGTCGTATAATGATTTAATATTACCTTGTTCCTGAGGTGCTGGTACCCGAACACGACTGTCTTCTCGGCTCTCCATCTCAATCAATACACATGCACACTCATTTACATTTCGAGTATGATAATGGATCAGTAATAAATTATTCAAACAGTCCCCTGTCCGTTTATTGCTTATTTATAGTCGCAACTTTAAATATCGCAAGCGTTTTTTAAACGTTAACAATTTAACTTTAAAAAATTTGTCACAAAAAAATTGCAAAACATAAAAAAAGAAAATTCAATAAAATATGTTTAAGAATCCAAACAATAGCATTCCAAAAAACTATGAATGCTTCATTGAAATAATGCGATGCATCTTCGATTGCTACGCTTTTGTACAACTTGCTACGCGAATGTGCTACTAGATTACCTATACGTAGGTAGGTATGTAGAATTTTTTAGATGTATAAGTAAAACTATATACTTCTATTGCATAATATAATATACATACCTACTTCAGAATAAAAAACACATTTTAATTTATGAAAGAATGTTATTACAATGTTGATAATTATTGATATCTTATATAAATAGAATTTAAGATTATAAATTATAAATGTATATTGAAATCGATATAAACAATCTGTATTAACAACAAAGGTATGAATAAATAAACAAAAATTGGCGACGTAATGTTATTATAAAAATTGTTTACCTCGCACTTAACAAAAAATGTATATGTAGAATTAAATTAATTCAATATTTCTTTGTATTTATGTCACAAAAGTTAAATCTATGAATTGGATAAAGCAATTTTACAGTCGGTACGCTCGCACTCAATGCGATGAGAACCGCGACTGACTTCAGACTTACTGCTTACAGTACACGCTTGGTCACCATTGGTTAGCTTTACTATTTTGGCTTTGTACCTACATAGCGAAAGAGGCGTGAGATTCTAAATAATAAGTATGTACAAACTTACTAAGGATAATAAATTGTATAATACGTATTAACATCGTAAGAATTGTCATGTTTTTTTTATATTTATATAGTTTATAATAGGCTATTAAATAGATATTTGCAGTTTTTTTAAATTTCCGATAACAGCAATTCTAAAATTCTCTCACTCTATCATAGTAATTTACTTGTTTAACTTGTGATCATTCTTAATGCACTCAATTTTTTTTTCAAGTTGCTTAACAAACCAAAAAATAATAATTGTTTTTTCTGGCTGTAAAAATTGTGAAATTTTCTCAGTTTTTTACATTTCATGTTTGCAATAATACTAGAACATTTTTGTTATTATTAGTCTCTTGAACTTGTTTTATTGGTAGGCACTATAAAAAAACACAGATATAACATATGATTGTGTGTGTTCTATTTCCAATTTCGATTGACTATTCTCAGTGAAAAAATAAGTTGCTATTACTTACATGGAAAATATTTTTATTTGTTAATGTATAATTTTATTTGCATAATATTGTTTCATAACTAATGAAAGATATTTTCAATAATATACATACTAATATAACATCTTTGATTTTTTTTACACTGTTTGAATTTATATTATTGTTAATTTTACCTTGACAAAATTGTTTCCTATTCCAAATAAAACTCATTTAATTTTAAACAAACAGGATATAACAATTGAGAACCATACAAGGACTTTATATTTTTTAAATAATAATATTAAATTCAGTATATTTTGTAACATATTATACATTCAAGAGATAAACAAGGCAACTGACGACAATAGAAAAATGTTGGTATTTGTAGTTAGTTAAAAATTATAATTTTACCCTTATTAATTATTGAATTATGATTCCTTTTTATCATTGTTGCAAGTAACAGGCTCATCAGACTGTAAATGTTCTATCGATGCAGACAACTGTTCTAAACTCTGTACTAGTTGTGTCATCTTATCTTTTGGTGAAGAATTTTCAAAATTGTCTTCCGATGGCTTCTCAGGATCACCATATAATTTAAAATGCAGGCGAGCCAAATGCTCTTGTTGATCTCTAACATTAACCATTTGTTCCATACTACAGCCTGTGCTAAATGCACTTAATTTGCCTGTATGGAAATCATCAAGTAACTCTAACAGGGCTTTCTCCATATGCTTGACATCTGGTGTTTCTTTAGGTACATGCTTTGGTCTATTGTTATAGGAACGCATAAAATCACGATGTTGCCGTCTCTCATTAACATATGACATTTTTGTGGAATCATTGAGACTGTTAGCTGTGTTCGTAAATCCTTGAGCATTTTTTGATGTAAGACTTGCAGCACCGCTGGACAATTTATTGCTAGTTACCGGAGATGTTGCCGATAACGATACTTTCTGTTCCTCATCTTCTCCCTCATTCTGCATTAGTTGTTGTGTTTCGTTACTTTGTTCCAATTCTAAGCTCATGTAGATTACGTTCTTATTGAAAGTATTATTCACTGTAATTTTTGATAGTTCAAACACATTGAGAGAACTATCTTGAAAGTAATGCTTAGGATTTTTTAATTAGATGACAAAAAAAATATGAAATATTAAGGTAAGATTTTGTAAATTCCAAATTGTAATTTATATTTTGTGTTATTGTGTGATTTAGGTATCGACGACGGTGACTTATGGCACATGACAGCATACAAATGACTATTGACTAATGTGTTGACAAAGTATTGTCATTGATAACTATCAAATTGCAGAGATGTGACATTTTAAAAATAACAGTATTTAAAATACAAAATACCTATTTCCATTTTGTATTTAAATACTTTTTTAGAAAAGCATTTTATATTTTAATTGAAATACCTTTTAGGACATATTTTGTATTTGCAAAATACAAAATACTTTTTGCTAAGTTTTGTAAACATAAAAAGAATTAATGTGATGTGTATTTGTGTTTCTATTAATTTGTACTAAAAATAATTATTAAATAAATAATATTTTCATGCCTAAATATTATATTCAAAGAAACAGGTAAATAAATCTTTCAACATAAATATATTAATTTATCATATCGATACCGAGGTAATGTCCCTCGTATTCAAATAAATAAAAAAGAAATAAATGATAATCTAATATAAAATATTAAATTTAATCTATAACCTCCTAAATATAATAAAATAAATATTATTCTTATAAATGAAATTCTTGAATATTCAGCTAAAAAAATCATAGCAAATCTTCCTCTTCTATATTCAATATTAAAACCCGAAACCAATTCTCTTTCACCTTCAGCAAAATCAAAAGGAGTTCGATTAGTTTCTGCTAATATAGAGGAAAATATACATATTTCCAAAGGTATTATTAAAAATAAAAATCAAATATTTTCTTGATATAAATTTAACTTTAATAAATTAAAATCTATAATTAAAATTAAATAAGATCTTAAGACATGTTAAACTTCAGTCGATTTTAGTCCTGTGACCTGTCTGAAAACTGAACTGAACTAAAACTAAACTAAAGAATTTTAATTAATTCAAGTTTAGAGAGTTATACATCACAATAATTGGCACTAATAATTATAAATTCAATAGGTGTTGAAGGTGCGCTGGGTCGCATGCGGCCCGCGTGTGTTTGAATTTTTTATAAATAAAAGGTGCGCTGGGCCGCAAGCGGCCCGCCTGTGTTTGGATAATGTTTTATAGGCAAAAGGTGTGCTGGGCTGCAAGCGGTCTAACTACTGTGGCTTAGATTAAGCGTAAAAAACAAACTCCGCTTTTCGAAAAATAGGTGGTGGCGAATTCTCATATAAAGTGACGAGGAATACGTATAAAGTTCTTGTCTAGAGCCCCCTAAATTGAAATTGATGAATGTTTGTATATATCTCTTGTTTTTGTCCTACGAGTCGAATCGTCACCCTGCACCCTCCAATTAATTGCCTCTAGCGCTGGTCCAAAAACCGCAAATCCGGTTCCTCTAGCTGTCACCGTTCGGCGGGCTGTTGAAATTTTTTTGACTCCTTCGGACCCTGGAGTTCGCTATATTTTTCCTCAAGTTCGATTTGGACCCTCTATAGTCTATACGAATCTGTAAATTTTTTTTTGTTGTACAAGAATTAGAGTTTATATTTTATTAATAGCTGGTTGATCTTCAAATTCTAATTATTCTATATTAGGTTTGCGAGCTGTTTCTCAAACAATTTCATATGAAGTTAGATTAGCTTTAATTTTAACTAAATTACTATTTAAAAATTTCCACTTTCAACTCGAAACTGTTTAAATAATAGGGCACACATTTTTAGTTATTTCTAATTACAATGATTATTGAAGATAATAAAACACATTTGACAGTTAGATAGTTTATTTATTATGAAATCAAACTTGCAAGTACATTGTTATTCATATCGTGCACTGTATGCTGCTGTGAATGGTTAAATAAAATTATAAACTAAAGCTGGATGATAAATTTAATACCGATTATTAATTTTGAGCACCACGCAAATAAAGGAATTTATAGCAGTCTTGTGTTTAGAAAACTGTGTAAGTAAATACCTACTAAGTAAATATTTTTTATCAATTGCAATTTTAATGAAAAAAAAAATGATCAAATGAATAAAAACCTGTTTCAATAAGTTTAGCAAAGTGAAGGTGTCACATTCACAATACACTTCTAACTAAATTACTGTTTTATCTACTAAATAATTCAATACACACGATACGATAAACGGGAAATTTGTGAGCCATGGATGTGAAATGACTTACGAGCTAGTTTTAAGGTCATCCAATATATATATTATGTAGATTAAAATTGATTAATACATTTTATTTTTCAGTTTAAGTGTCTTTCTCCTAACTCACGGTTCTGCAACTCACATAGTACAGACCTGGATAGTGACTAGATATGGGTTTGTCTTTGCCACTCTTAAAATAATTTAAAATAGTACTTAGTCGTTATTTGATTTTAACATATGGACTTCCATGACTCCTCAAGATTTCCCACCCGGTATAAATAGTTGCTTTTACAATAAATAAACAATGCTCTGGTTGTTACCGTATTTCTTAATATTAGTATATAACAGAACATACAGAGCAACTAGTAATTTCGAGATTTTTAAAAAATATCCAGTTATAAAAAATAGAGTACCAAGTGATCACAGATTCTGAAAAATTCCGTTCGTATTAGTACAAAAGTAACCAACATTGAAACGGATTTTTAGTTTTTACCTACGAGAAAAATGATACTTGCTCAATACCTATACCACAAATGATACATCAAAGTTTAAATATGTTAAAATTTCACAGGATTGGCGTATAAATATCAAATCAGACTTGCTGGTTTTAAGAATACCCTGGATCTATCTATGGCTATATTTTTTTTTGACGGAATAAGCACGTATCATTTTCATTAAGCCTATACAACCAAAGATATGCTATAAATATTTACTTAGCTAGCTGTATAAGAATATTTGAATGCCAGTACTTAAACTAGTAAAATGCATTACGTACTTTGGCAATCAGTTAAATGTTTATTTTTCACAAAAAAATATATAAATAAAAAAGTTATCTATGTGTACTAGCGTTCAAATATTGTTAAGGATAAAAATGACGGATGTTGCCGGAAATATGTGCCTTTATAGCTTGAAATAAAAGTAATTTCACCTAATGTCACCTCCGTCACAATTTACTATATTTTGAACACGTTGCTGTGGTTGTAGTGAGCGTCAGGTGCCAAATTTTTGTATCACCAAAAAGACCCTGCCAAGCTACAAATACTACGCAATACGATTACAAAATCTAACCCTAGATTATACTTGATACCATTGAACATCTAAGGGTTACCACAACAATAATAGATACAATAATATTTACGATTAAAATACGTTACGAGACGTGAGCAAGAATTATCTTGACGAAGAGAGCACAATAAAACTTTCATATTTTGAGTTTAAAAAAACGTTTATTCATCATCATCAGATGGTTAACCACTGTTTCAATTTTGATAGATGTCGTGGTATTACCGATAAAAATCGAAATATAATGAAGAAAGTTATGCATATTATTTTCTCATATTAAAATAAAATAAACACAACTTGCTCACAACACGTCACATAATATATGAACCTAAATCTAATAAATATGCTTACAACTATAATATAAAAGCGCTAACACTCCCAAAGAAGTAGTCGAAACTAGTTGCCAGCACAGTTTCTTGTCCATAAAAGAAATTCGGTGAGTGTAGTCCTCTACTGAGATTTTGACAAGTCTTTTAACACAGCCAACAGATGTTTTAGGTTAAACTCTTGACTTGCTTAGTGATATGAATAGGGGGCATCATAATTCGTAATTAGATTAGAGCATTTCGGCAAAAGTACGTGAAACTATCACCCACTTAATTTTTTCAGGGCTAATGATCCATACATGCAACTTTAATAACAAAGATAAACCGCTTTCCCCATGCTATGAACGCAATCGGATCGAAAAGCAACACGATACACTCAACTTTGCCCACTAGAACGTATCAAAATGTTCTCGTCAATTATTGACGCTTCGTGCATGGGACGCGACGGTGCAGGTCGGAGACGGACCAGTATATACTTCTCAATACAAAGAATACTTTTTTACGTGACATATTGCTATTACGCTCATAGTATGATACGTTGTAGAGGGCAAAGTCCTTTATGAACAAGATCTTGTTACTGCAAAACTAAAACATAACGAAAACTTAAGTGTGAGAGCTGGTTTAAAATAGAGATCGAAACGTTTAAATATAAAGACAACGATCGTATGTTCGCATATCTTACATACTCAGAGATCTAAAAGCATATTCAGAATGCATAACAGCGAGTTGTTTAACCACATCATATAAAAACAATAAGTTTTTAATATTTTTAGCGATAATAAAAAATAATAAAATTTTCATAGGCCTCCTTTTATAGCTTTGAAAATGGACAGAGAATTAGCTATAGCTCATTATTATCTAAAGCATCATTGAGACTGCACTGGCGGGTGCGGGCGCTCGTGTCTTGGCGTCTGCGTGTTCACAGTGCCGAACGAACTACGCTTCGGCGAGTATATCAAAATGGTTTAGAAATACACGCGTAGTCACCTAACAGACGCTATATCAGTGTGAACGATACGGGCGGACGGAGCCATCAGAAACACCCGCGCCCGCCTCATGAAGACGCGCGACTCGCGGGAGCACTGTGAACGCAACTGGCGTCTACATACATTTGAATTAAACGCGACCGCGCCCGCTTCCAGTCTGATTGGGGCCTAAGACCTACTTTATACGTAAAATTATTTGATAATACGCCATGATCCAAATTTTTTAATGCCATGTAAAAAATATAACGTTACATTCTGAACAATCTAATATCAGTTGTCGATATATCGTTTATGACAGAACACAAATTTTGCATCCAATTGACAATATACGTATTTTCAAACATTAATTCAAACGCTAATTGAGGTCCGGAACACATTGCGGTGTGGTATAATCACCATTTTATAGATTGAAATGAAATAAAGAACTCTGAAGATCTGAGTTAAAACCAACAGTACCTACCTACCGATTACCTACAGACTTTTTCACCAATCTAATTTTAGTTTAGATTCTTAAGTGATATGGTATCTTCTTTGTTAAATTTTCAACAGTAACAGATAGGGTCTCCTAAGCTAAGACTAGATTGATGATAATGGTCATTAGTAGTTTAAATAACTTGCGAATTGATTTTTAAATTTAGAACACTTATTATTTTCAGAGTATACCAACATTTTGACATTTTTTTCGCAATATGTAAAATTTTTATGAAAGGAATTAAAATCAAGGTACTTATATAATTCTTAAAATGGAAATACATATTTTAAGAAAATGTTTCAGATATTGCTAAAAATTGAGCTCTTACATATTTTATTGATCTTAATGTACTGAAACATCAACATTTTAGTTCGCGTCTTTTTAAAAAGATGCTGTAAATGTGGTAATAAAAGGTCAATTTAAAATAAATTAATATCATATCAACAGATAGGCGCGGTGAAAATAACAAGTGCCACAGTCTTATCTAACTCAACCAAGCCTTGATTATAATCAATTAGTTTAGTTGAGATCTTCTGATGAGTTGATTAGATGAGACTGACATAAGTGACATCACACTAAAAACAATTTGCAAATATTTCGACCAATTTTGCTTTGTAAAACTTTCTCATTGGCACTTGAGGGCGTTTAACGTGTGGTGTAACTTGTAACCTAACGTGGCCAAATGTTTAGATCAGCGCCATCTCTTGACACTTTACTTAAACTGGTCGCATACGAATGCGTCCATTACTTTGACAACGTGCTCGTCAATCCCGACGATATCGAGTACGCCCTCGTGACGTCCATCTGTTGTCCACACCTTGTGAGACGCTAGGGACATCACTATCAGCCTGAAAACGAAATATCTATAATAATATCCGACTAAATAAATGTAATTGCTTACAAAGTTACTAGTAAGTGAGTTAAAACGACTTTGGTGCAAGTATTAATATTTTATGCATTTTGGTGGAATTAAATTAAAATATTTCAGGAATTTTTCATAAGAAACAGTCATACATTAGGTAGGTACATACGTACGTTTGGACATATTATGTCTACATGTTTAAACAACAATATGCCTGTGAATTGGGACTTAGACATTGACTCTTGATCCACAAATTGATTCTAAGTTTGTTTTTACTGAGAGACTGTTTCTGAATAAAATAGATTAAATTTTATTGAATGAAAATTATGTCTTCCCAAGCGGAAGCAATTCACAGAGTTAACTAGGTAACTTACTTAGAGGTGACATTGGTCTTAGCCCTATAGCGCTCCAGGGCTCTGACGGGGCAGTGGTCTGGTATGTCACTTAGTGGCGGTGGTCCAAATCGGCCGCCTTCACCACGACCTCCGCGAGAAAACAAATCCAGCTCCATGTAGCGCGTGCTCCGATCGATCATGTTAATAAATACGTCGAATTTCATTTTGCTCGTTTTGCTCGCCCATTCGATTGGTGCGTCCAATTGAACGCGACCGAGATTGGCTGACTGTGAAATAAACATTGATTGAATGAAGGGAAAGTGATTATTATTTTATGAATAAGACGGTGTTTAATGTTTAACATGTTGAATAGTATATCTGTAAACATAATACTTATCTATATTTTTTGGTAAAGTTATATTTTTACCTTAAGTAATTTTGCCGTATTTTCAACATCGGTGCAAAGTTTTTCGTCGATTATTTGAATGCCTTCCTCCGTGAACACGGCCACTTTAACTCTTCTCTTTTCACGTTTCAATAGTTGCAGCATTAGGACAATCGCTGTAAAAATAGATCAAAAACTAATTTATCAATTAAAAGCAAAAAATATTTCGCACTGGACACAGGAAACATACTAGCATTGACATTCAAATTAAGAGGTTAAGTGAGTGCTATAATTACCAGCATATCCAGGTACAACGTGCGAGTTATAGAAACACTCAGCAAACTGTCGTTTTTTGCTAGTCACAGGTGGTTGTGCATTATCAGCATCTCCTCCGCCGCCAGCGCCAACAATGCCGCCAGCGCCAACGCTGCCGCTAGCGCCATCACTACCGCCAGCGCCAACACTGCCACTAGCGCCACCCTCAACTTGAGTCTTCTGGATTTTCTTTCCCGAACCGGTTTTTTTACAGAAGTGACGACCTGGTACAAATAATTTGGGGTCAAATATAAATAAAAAATATGAATGAAAGTGATATTTAAAAATATGACATAAAAGAGCACATACCTAAATAGCATATCAAACAGAATATACATAAGGGGCCATCCATAAATAACCTCACACGAATTTACATGACAGGCGATTATTTTGACATGACAGGCAATACGGATATCGGACAATAGTTATTGGGGTCTAATTTATTGTCGGATTTAAAAATTGGAGTGACTTTTGCAACTTTCAGACTGTCAGGAAATTCTCCCATTTTACGTTTTTCGCTAATAGTGCAAAGTTCGTGTTTTAACACGTAGATTAGGTAATGTGACGTCACGAAATTTAGGACCCCCTCCCACCCCCTTGTCACACAATGTCACACTTCGTCGACCCCCTCCCTCCCCCTTAACGTGTGACGTAATTTATGAATGACCCCTAATGTTTATGACGATGAATGAGAAATATGTATTAGGATAAATTTATTGAATAATAATTAGATTTAATAAAAACCTTTTGAAGGTAGAGATAATATTTTAAAAAAAAATACAAAACGGTGTAAACGCTCACCCGTATGACAACCACACAAAGAGACGAGCGTAAGTTAATAGCGGACCCGGGCGCAACTTTCAGAACACATTTACTTCACCACATACTTGATATTGCGTTCACAAAATATATACTTATGTACTTAATTTTTGCAATAAGTCATTCAAAAATAACTACCAATAACATAAAACATGTGGGATTAAAGATACTTTAAAAACACCCAACATGTTACATCTCATATAATAATATCTCGTAAATGAATGAAGGCATATTCATAAGTTTTAGCTACTATACGAGTCAGACGCGCAGTCACCTTCTTTTGCGTCGGATGTTCAAAATATAAGAATAAATACATATACATTAAAGAAAACAAGTAATAACAATGAATAAACAGAGCCAAACGCCTTCGAGATTAAAGTTTTTAACCTTAAGACCAGACAAAAAATTTACGTTTTTTGTCCGCTACAGCTCTTAAACTACTCAATCGAAATGTATTAAAATATTGAATATACTGATTAAACTGACATAAAGCAATCTAAGAGCGATAAATATTATTGCTTCATTACAATAATTTTTACAGCACAAACCTTTGAACATATGGTCTCTCATATCGAGTGTGATCAAGTAATTGCGCTGAGTGGGCTCAGTCAGCTTCCATGTTCTATTTAAGAGAACGTTCAATGTATGAAGCACACGTTTGTTTGGCTTTTGGTCCATACCTGTAAGTAGAATAAATTTTTCTGGCAAACTGGTAGCTTCAATTATATGGGAGTAGAACCAAAAATAGCTTATACACCTTTTTCAGTTTCCTTTCTATGAAACATACTACTTAGTCGGTTTAGCGGTTAAAGCATGTAAGATTAAGGAACTCACCTTAATATGGGGTAATATTTATATTAAAAGAATTTTGTTTAAATATTCAAATTTATTTGAATTTAAATATAATAATTTATTTTAAAGACAAAGTTCTCGAAGAAATCACTTCACCTTGCACTTAAAATACGAATATATAGCAATGATTTGCATTTTTTTAAATATAAAACAGGAGGCAAACGGGCAAGAGGCTCACTTATCATAAGAGATCCGCCGCTCATGGACACCCTTGTGGTGAATTACGTGTGGCCTCTTTAGTAAAGAAACTTTTCCATACGCTTAATTTAACATGAATTCAAAATTCAAATCATATAGAGCACCATAGCTTTGTAGCTAAAGATAAACCACGATTGTTTACATGAAAACATACCCCAAGTTTTAGCTTCCTTAGCGTGTCGACTTGTACTGCTATACTGCCATTCCATAGTGTTATCGTCGAAAAACTGTCTTTGCCTCCGGCGACGCTGCCTTTCCAGAGCTGCTTTAGCTTTTGGAAATTTCATCGGCCTGTGAAAAATAGCAATAATATTGATTTAAGGAGGGATTGCTCATGGGCTTCCTGGTGTAGATAATAGGAATGTGGAAGTAATGCGATGTAAATAATAGGAGAAATCAAGTGTGTAACTTATGAATCTCCTAAATTTACGTTTTAGATGGCTAATAAAGTGTTTTTTCATGAAAATATGTTGTACCGTAACAGTCGCTTTCGAAATAAAGTACAGAATATTCAAATATTGTTGTCCAGTCCCTTCTGACACCTGATTGTACCCAACATGCCCAATACGAATAGGGTCGGATAGATAAATGGATAGAAGAGATAGACACCATACAGTCTCAAATCACTACATGGTATAAAACAAAGTCGCATTTTCTTCCCCTATATCCCTTTATATGCTTAAATCTTTAAAACTACGCAACGAATTTTGATACGGTTTTTTTTAATAGATAGTGATTGAAGAGGAAGGTTTTTATATATGTTTTATACCCGTGCAAAGCCGGGGCGGGTCGCTAGTATAATATAAATAATAAATTTGCCTAATAAATTTATGTTGAATTTTTGCTAACCTAGGACTGAGACTATATTATAACTGATGCAGTGCCCAAATCATTGAGTTGCACTCCAAATAGGTTAACAAAAATGCATTATATATTGCTACAACAGCAAGAACCCTAATTTTCTATATGCTATTGCTCACATGAAATCACACTATCTCAATATTATAAATATACCTACTATGAGAGAAAAAGAATAAATTAATAATTAATTATCTTTGTAAGATAACTTATTCAATATCTTTTCAGGAAGCACCCATTTTGTGCATGACAATTATAATATTTTTGCAAGAGTTATATTAGCAGCACGAAATTGAATTTCTAGCTTACTCTCTTACTAAAATTTGATTAAATATGGGTCACTCATTGCAGCTTTTATATACATTCGGTTGTGCAAAGCAATTTACTGCTGTTCTGAATGACAAAATGCAGACTGATTTAAAAATATTTGCTGCCCAACTAGCTATTTTAGCTAACCGATAACATTTTTGCTCACAATGAAACAAATACTTTGCTAACCGTTTAAATAAAACCCGTTAAATATGCATAGTTAACTTCCTTACCTAGAATTCTTCTCATAGTTGCATAAGGTTATGTAAACTTCAATTGCGCTGATTTTCGATGACTTAATCGTATCTTCGTTTTCAAGTAGAGAGCACAAGATGGCAGTTGTGGTAGAATCATTTGTTAGAAATCCCATATTGTGTATACGCTGAATACTATTCAACAGTTGCTGCAGAGTCAATTGTGGCAAAATTGCATCCCATACCTAAAAAAATAATTCAATCATATCATATTTACACTCAAGTGTTATTATGATACATTACTGGATGCATTTTTAAGTACTGAAATTCAAATTCAAAAATACTTGCCCAAGATACAATGATGTACACTAGAAGTATTCAATTACAACAATGTAATTTACATAAAGTAGGTAGGTACTTTAAACATAAATATGTAAGCTATTTTATTAATTACTATAAAATAATTGTATAAAAATCAATAAAAATAACCTTTTGTGAAGTGAGAAGATGCCCAGGCACATGGTCTAAAATGAATTTGTTATCTGCAGCCATTTTTCCTGCAGCAAAAGGATCCTCACAATAGCGCATATTCTCAACCTTTTGTATGTAGTCAAATATTTCCCTTGTTTCTTCCGTATCGCCCAAAATCGACTTAGTTTTTTTTAAACCAAGTAATACATACTTTATTATTGCGTCTCTTGCTGAAACAAAAGTTTTTCTGTCAATTTTTTTTTTTTAATATTCTTAACTAGCGAATTTAAAATAAATTGTATCAATTCACTTGAATTGATCTTATTTAATCATTAAAACATTTAAAGCAATAAATTAATTTTAAATTCGAGGAAGATAGAAAAAACAACAATTTAATTTTCCCATATTCTACCACTCATTCTACCTATTATTGGCTCTACGAAGTTTGCCGGGTCAGCTAGTATATCTTTTTTTATATATAAAATTCTCGTATCACAATGCCACCTTACTCCTCCGAAACGGCTTTACTGATTTTTACCAAATTTTATATGCATATTCAGTAGGTCTGAGAATCGGCTACTATCTATTTTTCATACTCTTAAGTGATAAGGATAGCCCACCCCAAAAATTAATATGGCTAAACAACCTTTGCCGGGTCATATATAAAACAGTCGGGTTATTTACACCATTTAAAACTCAAGAATGGGTACATCATATACATGGCATATATTTAATCAGGTTGTTTATTTTGTATTTACAGTAAAGCAATTTAATTTATGGAGTTTTGTCTTTACCAATATTTATTTGTAAAGACTGAGAAATGGGCATCTGTAATTCTCAAAC
This sequence comes from Aporia crataegi, assembly GCA_912999735.1. NCBI lineage: Eukaryota > Metazoa > Arthropoda > Insecta > Lepidoptera > Pieridae > Aporia > Aporia crataegi. The sequence continues at coordinate 4,771,042 of OU538748.1, read as the reverse complement.
ATTTAATTTCTGTAATTTTTTTCTCTACGAGTGTATGTACTACGCCGCTAAAAGCTATTATGTATTGAATAAAAGGCTACATGTGATTAGGAGCATAACCAATTTAATTAAATAGCAAAAATCAAACTACCTACTAATAACTTATCCTAACTAAGGAGGGTAGTGCCTAACCATAAATTAACATATAACATATCTTCTTCCTTCAAAGTATCATGAAATATGCGTACCTACATATAATTCAAATAAAATATTCATAATAAAAAAAATGGGTTTACAGTAAAATTAAAAAAATCCAAAAAATTTCAAACAGGTACTTATGTATCCTCATTTTATATTAACATTAGGTATTGTATTACCCTGATTAATGGGATTATGTAGAAGTTTCCCCTGTTTATCCTCTCTAGATATTTCAAGTATATCAAATCAAAATCCCTATATATTCGATTACATCCCAGTCTAATTCATGATTGTTCAAAATCTCAATTTGTCTTTTGATCTATTAAACATTCAATCACTTTGCTATCTCTTAATGTAACATTCCCTTGATCCTCTCTGTATCTTCCATTCTCCATCTCTCCCTTTCTTTATTAATTGATCTACTATTACAACTATATTATAGGAAATTCTTTTGTCAAAACTGTTAATAGCCGGATGATATGGAGATGTGGTGACAGTGTGCTTTGCACATCTGCATTTGTAACCCATTCTCATTACAACTATTATGTATTATAAGAACAACTAAACGTCCAGAAGCATAACCAATAATTTAATTAAGTATCAAAAAGTAAACTACCTACCACTACCTTATTGTTATAAAAAAGAAGGGTTACCCACATTAACTAACATAACAATAACAACTTTTTTAACTTTAAAACAAACTCATTTCTTGTAATATTACAAGATTACTAGACTGCTTTCATTTTATTTTCTATAAAAGTTAATAAAAACCCCGAATAAAGTATATATCTAATATAAAATAATTACATACCATGATCTTCATCATCAACTTTCATATGGGATTTTGCCACCAAAGTTTTGTGAGAACGGCCATGTCGGGCTCGTATTCTTGTTACATCTTTGACTAACTGCATAGGATCTCTGCTTAAGTACCATTTCTTTATAAATTTACACCATCCTCTGCCATTACCTATTAAAATTACTTCTTAATTATTGATAAATATTGATATTATTAATTTTCTTTTACTGATATAGAATATTTTACCGAGGGTACTTAACTACAGCGTTACTTACCTGTATGCAAACTCCTTGCAAAGTTAGTAAACATCATCATCTCTTCAGGGGATTTACACACTTCAAGTGCAGCTTTATATGTGAGTTCCTTAACTGTTTCTGAACCCAGCAGAAGACATTTTGCCAATGCGAATGCTATTGTCTCAAAACGAGTGATGTACCCACTATGATATGCCTAAAAGTAATGAATTTTATGAATGAACTATCAAAATTCATAGATTCTTAGTTTTAAAAGTAAGTTAAAATGCTTTTTTACTGCATGTCAATAGCCAAAAAAGGCACATTTTCTTGATTTAAACGTTAAGTTAAAGTATAATTATAATCACATAAAATTAATGAATTACCTTCACGATGATCTCTAATATTTCAGTATTATTTTTATCAGATGCGAAAACTTCCTGCAGTACAAGGGGTTTATCCTCTTCAAAGTATTTATGGGATAACCAGGATCCAGGATAGTATTTTGGTATTTCAAGTCCAGTATGAAGAAATCTTTCTAAACGTTTCACTATTACAGTATCGAGGGGAGGTGACGTCGGCATTTCGCGGCTTATAAATATAATTATTTGAAAACTTCAAAATGGTTAGAAATAGTTGTAAATACTTCTTTATATTGTGCTTTCATCCAGACGATGCAATGGAACTACGTTAACACAGCGTTGTATCTAAAAAAAAATACTGTAAGATAGTCGAGGTAAATGTGCTACACAGCTAGTTTATTACGTTTTCGTCGGTATTCAAGCGAAACATGTGCCACAGTTGATGTATGAGCTGAGGATGTGGCCAGAAAAAAATGGACAATGATACCGAAACAACTTAAAAATAAAGGAAAAGCATAAAATATATTTTACACTAAATCTCAAACAAATTTATTGTACAATTAAATGTTGTCTACGTTTTAAAATGTAGCATTTAATAACTTACATAAAATTAAATAATAAATTTGTTAGGTACTACTTACCGATTTCGTTTCCTCATTACCCACAAAATGAAAATGAAATAATTATTGGATACAGTGTTGCCGTTTACGAAAGTCTATAATACCCGAATACTAAGTAAAAAAATTCCCGATTCCGGAAAAAGAAAACTATGAAATTTAATATTGTATCCGATAGAAAGTAAGTTGTGTATCCGGACACATGTACAAATACAAAATTTTCTGTGACAAATACATTATTCCGTGTAAAAAAATTATATTTTAATGCCCTTGTGAAATCGTTACGATCGTCTCTCGAAAAATAATAGACGACTTATGCAAGAAATTATGGTTTTGATACAATAATGAAATCTTAGTCATCGGGAAGTAATATAAGATCCTAAAACCTTAGCATGATATTCACAATGAAAAACCATATTTTTTCCCGCTAGTTTCATAAGTATTCAAATGAAAAAAAACTGCATTTTAAATTTTTAATACCAAATATTTATTTAATATCTATAATAAAGTTCTTATAACTATTGAGTTTTATTATGCCAAACTTTGTAGCGTATCATTTCTTTCGTTGGTTTAAAATTAATAATGCCTACCATTCTATTTATTGCGTATTTTGTAATTTGTATGCTTAAGGGAAGCAATAGCTTCGGTATCAAGCTTATTTCTATGGTCAATTTTATATTTTTTTAAAGCACTAACTTTTTCTGTGAAGGCATTAGAAAATTAATAAAAAGTGTTAAATATTTCTAAGTTCTGGAACTTCTAGTGTGCATTTTTAATTTTTTAAACTTTGGCTCAGTAGGTTTACCTAGAATAAACTTTCTTGCTCTAATGAATGCATGTTCACGCTATTCGTTGTCAAGATTTTGTCGAAAAATAGCGATGAATAAAATAAAAATATTTGAAAACATCGCGGCGACCATGTGTCGCCTGTGTAGTGTGTACTACAAACGCGGTTAAACCGTCTTTGCAGTAATGGATATTAGACTTATTGACATGACATAATCGCCAAATGAGGATCATTACCGTTTTTAGTTGAGAATGCAGATTTTTAGAGCTAAGAAATCCTTAACATACAGTGCAAAAATGTTTGTTCTACGATAATAATTCACGAAGTTATGACCAAATTACTACTGAAGTTTACCGCGGTAGCTATGACGTCACTTAGACGGTCGCCGCCCTATAGCGTTAAGGCGCGCAGTATTTAGTGAAGTGCGAGCGCGAGGCATTCCATTCGACCGCTAACATCACAAGCATTTACAGGGACGACTACTTATATTACCAGCATATGCTATTATAATATGTAATGAGAAAAATCTTCATCAATAAAAACTGTCTCTATCATTATCTTTCTCAAGAAGGTGCTCGTGCAATACATCTTTGTTACTCTCACCATTCGCATTTAAAATTTACGTGCAGAATCAAGGAAACCATGAACTAGAATCTAGTATTAAAAAGTTGATCTAGTTACTAGATCAACTATTTAATAAGGCAACCCAATACAGCTGTTAAATCACTACATAGTAACAAAACAAAGTCGCTTTTTCTTTCCCTATATCCTTTCGTATGCTTAAATCTTTAAAACTACGCAACGGATTTTAATGCGGTTTTTTTTAATAGATAGTGATTGAAGAGGAAGGTTTTTATATATGTTTTGTACCCGTGAAAAGCCGAGGCGGGTCGCTAGTTAAGAATAAAATAAGCTTTCATTAGACATTTTTTCGACCAAATAACAGCTGATCAGGGTATATAATAAATATATGTATAACATTTACTCACCTGTTTATAACTGGCAGCCCCACAGTTGCGCAGTGGTGAAAGTAGGCAGCCTTTACGTTTTCAATTCTGTTGAGACTTTTAACTGGTGTACAGTAAAAAAAAAACAATGAGGGAAGTAGATGAAATAAATTTAATTAAAAAAATTGTGAGCCGTCACGGGACGCCTGGCAGATATGAAACAGATTACGATAGGAACTAAATATGGCATAATGATAAAACAAAACATTACGTTTTTTTCCAGAAAATAATGACTGTTTAAGTATTTAATAAACATTTATTTTCATTAAATTAAAACTCGGCATTAAAATTAAACTTTCTCTGCGAACAGTTGTTACCGAGTGTGCACGCGCATGCACACTCGGTAACAACGGACGGTGAACTGGCGGTGGAGTACATCGCCACCGGCGTCGCCACGCCAGAAATCGGGTTTAGGTGCGCCTGTAGATGTTTCACATCAAAATTTAATTATATAGGTAATATTGTCGGGGCGCGATTTAACAGGGCAACCTATTTGCAATGTGTCAATGTGAATGTTATCTATCATTTATTTTTTATCTCTAATAACAGATGAGGGTATAAACTTTTTATACTGGATCATACGGCTTACTAGTTACTACTTACTGCCGAGTGCCTACTGGTACGACAGCTGCCTAACTTCAGGTTGGGAAGTGGGAAGTTGGGAACACTGCTGTCAGCACTCAGCTGTGAGCTGTCTGCTAGACTGTTACCATCGCGTTAAAACAGTTCTCAGCACATTGCTCTATCACAATAATTAATAAAAAACATGATAGCAGATGTAGACAAATGGATTGAAATTGCCAAAAGGTGCAAATATCTCCCCGAGGATGACTTGCGAGAGCTGTGTAATATAGTTTGTGATATTCTTTTAGAAGAACCGAATGTACAACCGGTACAGACACCTGTAACTGTATGCGGAGATATTCATGGACAGGTATTTGTTTGCTGAAAATGAATCTGAAATTAGTTGATAATTTAATCAGTCTTTAATTATAAAGATCCGCTTGCATAAGATGATGATAATCATATTTTACCGAATACCTCATAATTTCAGTTCTATGATCTAGAAGAACTCTTCAACATTGGAGGACAAGTACCAGAAACACAGTACATATTTATGGGAGACTATGTAGATAGGGGATACTATAGCCTTGAGACTCTCACATTATTAATGGCTTATAAAGCCAGGTATCCAGATAGGTGAGACAATTTTTAAATACTGCACATGTGAGCTTTGTTATTATGTTTGATAACTATACTTAAACAACAAATTTATATATCTTAAATTTTAGGATAATTCTGTTAAGAGGTAATCATGAAACATGTCAGATAACAAAAGTATATGGTTTTTATGATGAGTGTTTAAACAAATATGGAAATGCAAATGCTTGGAAGGATTGTTGTAGGGTTTTTGATCTTTTAACTGTTGCTGCTGTAAGTATTCCTAAATTATGTACATGTTAAATCATCTGACACTTAACTGGTAAAGTTTATATTAACACTGTAATGTAATTTAAGAATCTGTTATATTTAAGTATAGTACTTCTTAGTAGACCAATAAACAGGTGTGGGCAATTTATAAAATACTTTCAAAACTTTTTTTTTTTTTTAAATAATAAATGTGAAAAGAACTTTTATGCATCTGTACTTCAAACTTTTCTTAGAATCGTCTTAATAATTTTGCTCTTGACAGAGCAGTCATGGTAGACACTTTGGATTGGCTATCTGCTTTACAATTGCATATCAAAGAGTGTCAAGTGTTAGTAATAGTGTCAATTTCAAAAATAGTGTGGTGGTTTCTCCTGACCTTCCACACTGTAGTAGTTTCCACTACATAGTGCAACAGCTTCAATAATCCAGAAGGTGCAGCTGCCTGTCTTCCGATTTACCCTTTAGTCACATCTTACAACACCCACAGGGAGTGTTGGATGATGTTATTCTGTGCACTATGCAGAAAGTTATTTTGCATGTAATTGAATATTTATGATACTTTTATAATTATTAAAAAGCACAATGACTTTTTTCAGTTAATTGATGAATCAGTCCTTTGCGTCCATGGTGGACTGTCCCCTGAAATATCTATGCTGGATCAAATCCGCTGTATTGATAGAAATCAACAAATCCCACACAAAGGAGCATTTTGTGACTTATTATGGTCAGATCCAACAGAAGAAGATACTAAATGGTAGATTTACATGTAAAATATTGTGACCTTAGTCTATATGGACTTCTTTTTATTTGTCTCATATTATAAATTTTAACATTAGGCATCAATTTCATTCCGTAGCTTTAGTGTTTATTTAAAAAAAAAAAAGAACTGAATTCAATTAGTGAACATAATTTGAAACAATAATATCATCAGCTGTAAAATTTAGTCCAGTCTAGGAAAACGGTCATTAAAATCTGTTCACCTCATTTCAAGTCAGTTGAAAACAAGTTGTCATATTGCCTTTTAAATATTAATAAACTTTTATATTACAACTTTACATTTACAATTTAATATATTACTACAGGTCAGTCAGTCCCCGTGGAGCTGGATGGCTGTTTGGAAGAATAGTTACTGAGCTCTTTATGAGTTACAATGATCTTACTTTAATATGTAGAGCACATCAACTAGTAAATGATGGTATGTAATTATTCTGTCATATATATGTATGTATATATAAATTATATCAGTAACTGGCTATTATAATAGTGAATTATATTTGTAAAGCCACTTTTGGCTTCGGCACACACACAAACCAGAACCACTAGTTCAGAATAAATTTTATACCTACTCAGTTTTAACTAATATATTATATATACACTAATTACAAATTATTTTTTTTAGGCTATAAATATATGTTTGATCAAAGTTTAGTCACCATTTGGTCTGCACCAAATTATTGCTATAGGTGTGGAAATGTTGCATCTATAATGGAATTTAATACTGTAAATGATAGGAACGCCAAAATATTTCAAGCAGGACCCAGTAGTGAAAGAGAAATTCCTCTGCAAAATGCAACACCCTATTTTATTTAACAAGTACAGTCTAGTGTTTGTTTATTCCATAGTTGTAATTTTATACAATAAAATGTTTATCTATTATTTTTTCCACTTATTTTGTTTGTCCTAGTTAATAATATTTTCATAAGGAACCTGGGCTCAGATAACTTCTCCTAACCTTTGGATGGATGGTAACCAATGGATTCAAAATAAATAAATAAATATTAAATGAGATTTGAATGAATCAACTTACGTCTACCACAAGATGCATTTAGGATGATAATATTAAGATATTCAGAGTTAAAAAATTTGTATTTATAATATTTTCATATAATGAAAGATTTAAAGACTGCAATAACCAGAATATTGTGACAGTCGAGAGTGGGTTTAGTCTCTGTTGTAATCAAATGTATAATCAAAATAGGCCTGATCAAAACTTTGCACTCGTACATAACCATCTTCTCCACCAGAAGCATAGCTCCTACCATCAGGATGGAATGCTAAACTGTTGATAGGTCCAAAATGACCTTTGACACGTCCAAATTCTTCTTCAAAGACAAGGTGGAAGAAACGTGCGTCGAATTTACCCTGTCTAGTTGAGGTTGTTGTTACTTCCATAGCATCCTGACCTCCACCAAGCACAACATGATCTAATATTGGACTAAGTGCTGCAGAGTTCACTGGACGTTCTGTTTTATATTCCTTAAGTAACTCTAAAGTACTTGTGTCAAATAATTTTGCAGTTTGGTCCTTAGATGCTGTAATAAACATAGTGCCATCTCGGGATAGTTGCATGTCGTTTATTTGACGAGTGTGCTCCTTTATTGAGTGGATTTTCTTTCCAGTCTGAAAAATATAACTCATTAAAATGGTACAGTAAAATTTCAGTCTAAATATCTACTTTTCAGACAAAAGCAATATTCTGACTGTAAATATTTCCTTTCTTATTTATTTTTATACTTCATAACTGGCCATTGGCAATTCAGTAGGTAGTTCAGTTTATCACTTACTAATTAACATAGTTCTGAAATTCTGGCTTAAATCCCAGTGGAAAAGTAATGTTTCTGTTTGGAGGAAACTGAAAATCTGAGCATTAGAAGTTGCAAGTTACAGTATATATTACCATAGTTGTTTATGTTTACAAATCGTCAAGCAAGATTTTGTGAGATACTCTGCACCAGAAATAAGACAAAGTATATGGTACATAGTACTAATATATAAAAATTTCATGCCACTGTGTTTGTGTTCATACTCCTCCAAAGTGGCTTGACAGTGAAACTGCTGGGCACAGCTAGTAGTGTTATAGTATAAGCAGTATTACAGTTAGATTTTTGTTCAGAGATGTGATTGATTCTATTGTTTATATTTCAAATAAAGATTACAATAACTGTAAAAATTATACATACTCTTAAATCCCACTGGATCAAATCACCAGCTTCGTGACCTGTAATGATTGTTTCATCAAGGCTTCCCCAAATCATAGAAGTCACCTTAGAGTCTGTGATTTCCCATTTTAAAATTGGTGATGCAGATGATATAGAGTCATCAATAGTTCTAGTATCAATTATGAAAACCTAAAAGATAAAAATTAAATATACTTTTCTGCTGCAAGCTCTCACCAACCCTGTGAGGGTATTATTATATTAAAAAATGGCAATGGTTAATGGACTGAGCTCAATTCTAACAATAAATTACAAATAGTTGTGATCAAGATATTTTTATGAGTTATAAAGAGATTGATGTTAGTAACAAACCTCACAGGGATGTCCCATAGCTTTATCTGTTGTGTAGGCGGCTTGGTATGCACTGTAGCTAAAGTTACATGTTCTTACTGAGGAATTTGTTTTAATAGTTGCTATATTTTTACCGGTTTCGAGGTCCCACAATCTGTAATGGCCGTAAACGAAAAACTATAATGATTCAAATCGATTGAATTATTAGCAAAGAATATGTAAGATTCTAGTAACTGAATTATGATGGAAACAGTTAAATTTGAAGAACTGACCTGCAGGAGCTATCACCACCTCCTGTGATGAGATGGATACTCTGCCAATCAACATCAAGGCACCAAACTACTCCACCATGCCCATTGAATGTACCCAAACGCTCACCATTTAGGGACCACCATACATTGGGTTTGGAATCTTTTGCAGCAGAAAAGAGCAAATCTCCTTCACGGTTGTATTTGATTTGCGTTATTGCACGTTCGTGCCCTTGCAACATAAGCGGTTTCTGTAAAAAGTATGGGAGTGGTTAAGTTAAAAAGCATTTGTCAAAGTCCAACCATTCTAGCTATAAATTTAATATAAAAAAATTAGAATTAAGACTTTACCATTTTTACTTTGTTAGAGAAAAAAATAAGAAATCTAATTATTCACTGCAACTAACTGTGCAACAGCCAACATGTGGCGGAATTGGTGAACAAGTCAAATTGAAAGATTAAAGACAGTGTTGCCAATCCAGATTTTCCAAAGCTAGATTAATTTTACCCTAGATTCATAACAATTTAAAAATACCCTAAAGTTTTTAGATAATTAATAAAACAAATTCTTTCATAATCAATGCTTTTATTTCAATAAGAGCCGATTGTTCAATAGATAGATAACTTATATAAGAATAATTTCGACGTTACAACAATCAATGTACGGAAAATATGTAAAAACAACCAAAATATTTCTCAGATAAAAGTTATCTGCCTATAGAGCCAAAAATTATAATTGAGTAATATTATATTCGATAGCAATCGGCCTTTACAATGGTTACAAAAAGCCATTTAAATTTTTAATAAAATCAAGAATGAATGAATGACTGACGTACTGAACTGAACTTAAATGACGTTAAATGACTGACATAGACAAAGACGTAAAAACTGACAAGAAATTGACGTGGAGAATGGAATGAATGAATGTTCATCAAATGGATGAAAAAAGTGCGATATGATTAATTACTCATAGTGCAAATTACCCTCAAGATTACCATAACCAAAACATCCTCTAAGCTTTCGATATTCAATTGTTTATGAGGCTTAGGGCCTCTTTCACCACCTTCAAGTAAAGTGTTAAGTAAGCTAACCGCCACTTAAAGTAGCCAGTAACTCAACATGTCAATTGCTAATCATAGGTTTAACCAACGCGTAACTTACTTGCAACGTCATCTGCCAAGTAGCACCCCTGCTTGACGGTTAAATACCACGTTGTGTTATATTATTTGTTATCACTATTGTTTGTGTTTTTGTATTGTGTTTTTGTAATATTTTTCTGTTGCCTTTTTTAAATAAATAAATTATTGTGCTTGACTTTTGTGATAACATTGAATAAGTACATATTAAAAAAATGGATATCTTTGATTTGATTTATGACCAAATCGAAGAATTAGAAAATTTGTCGAGACGTCGGCCGCTAAGGATTCGTGTATTTGAGTTTCGTGTCAATTATTTCACGGACCTAAATAAAACGGATTTATTTGCGACATTTCAACTGTCTAAACTTGCAGTTATCCAAGTGTACAATTTTATAAAAAATAAAATAATAACTAAAATGCAAAGGTGTAGTACAAGTACTGCGTAGTATTTTATTGCTATTTCTATGACCCATTAATTTTAAGTACGAAATTCTGCATCTTAAAGTCGATTTTTGTTTTGTAATTAAAAAAGAAAAATTTAACAAAAACATTTTGGTATTATCATACTAAAGTTACCAAAATGTCTCTTTTTACTTTATCTATACATCCATAAGTACATTGAAATGCATATACGACATCTTGATATAATAACACGCTCAAAACGCGGCAAACAATAACTAAAATTTAAAAATGACTACTGCAAATACAAATTACGCTTGACGATTGACACATAACTGTATTAATGAAACGAATGTTTCGTTCATCATTCACTTAACCAGTAAGCTGTTACTCGATACTTTAGTTTCGCTTGTAAAATTGATAGATGTTACTTGTAACTTTTAATTGCTGATTAGCGTTACTTGGAAATTAGCTAATTAACACTTTACTTAAAGGTGGTGAAAGAGGCCCTTAATAACACGATAAGAATAATTTATCTATGGAATCTTCTAAAGAAGGCGATGCATATTGTACATTGACACAACCACAGTTTTATTGACAGTAAGATAATATGTACATTTAAATAATATGTACTTTGACCTAAAATTTTTTAGGCCTGGCTGTATTTTTTGACTTAATAGTTTTCATAGGTCTATATAATATGGCAAGGTTCCCAACGCATTATCAATTTGCGCGTTGCTGTTTTGTAATTTGTAGTAGTTTATAAGATAATAGGTAGCCGATCTCAATCATTCTGGTTTATCAGGTTACTATTATTTCAGGATGGGTACTTATGTTTTTTATGATTAGACAGTTTTCCGGACAGGAGTTTTATCTTTTCCGTCAAGTACCTTTATAAAGGGTCTTTCAAATAGAGCGGATCTATGTTAATAATCTGCGGCGGCCATTTTGTTTTGGCGGCATCTGTCAAATCTATTTTTTCTTATTCAGTCACTGATGCCAATTGCCAAATCACCATGGCGAGTTACACGATTGAGCAGCATGTGCAAATGATAATACTTTATTATCAAAATGAGTGTTCGTTAGTGCAAACGTTGCGCGCATTGCGCCCATTTTACGGCAGATGCGGTGGCCCTTAAAAGTCTACTCTCCAACGATTGGTGACTAAATTTGAGGACCGGTTCGGTAAACAATTAATCAACACCTTTACGTCAAAGGAACGCCAGATCGGCCGAGAACATCGCCGCTGTACGTGAGAGTGTTCAGGAGACTCCGAGGCAGTCGATTTCTCGCCGTGCACACGAACTCTGCCTTTCGCAGACTTCAACTTAGAGAATTTTGCGTCGGGACTTGGGTCTGCATCCGTACAAGAGCTCAACGTTAATGACCATAGACAACGCCGTATGTTCGCTGAATGGGCTTCGGAACGCTTGGAAGAGGACCCCGATTTTGGCCGAAAAATAATCTTTGGCGACGAGGCACATTTTTGGATGAATGGTTTTGTTAATAAGCAAAACTGCCGTATATGGGATGACCACAACCCATGAGGTTCACCAGGTGGCAATGCATCCACAAAAAGTTACTGTTTGTTGCGGATTTTGCTCTGGCGGCGTCATTGGTCCGTACTTCTTCGAAAACGACGTTGGCGAGGCCATCACCGTCAACGGCGAGTGCTACAGATCAATGATAAACAATTTATTTTGACTTAAATTGAACAATATGGACGTGAACGACATGTGGTTTCAGCAAGATGGCGCTACTTGCCACACAGCGAATGACACAATCGAAACATAACTCAGGCCATCGCTCAGATTCAGCAGGATCTATGCAGCAGAGTCATTAAAAATTGGACCTCTCGGATTCGTGCCACCATACGAAGCCGCAGCGGACATTTGAACGATGTCATATTCCATCCATAATGGCATAAATGGGCCTTTCAAATAAAAAATAAATTTCGTTAAAATCTCACACACATCTTGTTTTATTCAATTTTTAACCGACCTTCATAAAAACCAAAAAGGAGGTTATCAATTCGACGTGTATTTTTTTTCCGATGTTCCGCTCGTACGTCGCTATCCGTACCGATTTGGATGAGTGAGGTGTCAAACGATAGAGTAACTTGTCGAAGTGGTCCCATTTTTTTTTTATTAATTTTTACGATCAATAGTTTTCAAGATATTGAAAGAATAGTTTCACAATCGGCCGAGAAATCACTGAATTCCGCGCGACCACGTCGTGCTTATTTGCTTATAACTCTATGATTTATGAATCTTTATCAATGAATTATATGTTTTTTGATTCAATATTAAATTTGAAATAAGGAAAAATAAAAATCAAGATAATTTGACTTATAGTTTTAGAGATATTGAGGTTATAAAATAAAAAATTGAAAAAACTTTAATTAGTTCGCTTTATAATATTAGTATGGATTTCATGCACGTACTGTGTGGACGTGTATAGGTACCTACTGTATACGCCAATTATTGTTTTTTGTGTTTTTATTCCATGGTATAATTATTGTTTATTTTGTTGTTGTTTTATTATATAAATCGATGACCCCGGTGGACGTAAAAATTTGAACATTTGAACATGTTCCAGCTTACTACAGAAAAAAAACCACATCCACTCCATTACAATAAAATTTTGTTATTTTTGGAAATTGGCGAAGGAAATAAAAAAAATGAAGTATTTCACATACATTTTATTTTCTTAAGTTATTAACCATTGATTTCCAAGAGTACAACTAAAAACAAATTAAAGTACAAACACGTTTTGCATTGCTAACTAAACACAACTGTAGGTAACTTCTCTTGGCAAACCAGTACACAATCTTAATTTTACCGGGCGCACCACTCGAACGAGTCACAGTTCTAAATACATCCAAATCAACAGTCAGTTAACTTGGTCAAATAACAGCCTTTTCCATCGATAACAGTACAAACATCAGACAGCTAATGTGATTTTCTACAGTAAAAAGTTACTTAAATTATTATTACCTACTGAAAGCGATAAGTCTTGAAATTGAGCGAGCCCAACTATTTACGTAAACACTCAAAAAACAACGTTGAAATGCAGAGACTTTTTATGAGACTGCGTGGTAAATTTATATTTTAATAAGTAGGTTGTGTTTTCATGACAAAAAAAAAGGAAGATATGAGTATCATGAAGCGGACGTATTTGAGTACCTAAACGTAAAGATCATGAATTATTAAAAAATAAAAAGTAGTAACTGGTAGTAATTAATGTGTATATAATAAAGATATATATGAATCTGCCCATAGACTTGCTCATCTGACATGTAATTACAACAAACATTCGGTCAACGTTTCCAAATAGGTATATAATATTCTCTTATGATTTTAGAATCGCTTGTTTTGTTACTATTATAATACATTCTAATGTACAGTTAACCCTCCATTTACCGAAATACATATGAAACACTATTTTACACAACAATCTTATACTAAAATGTGAAAATATGTCGTCAATACTACAATGTCTTACAGATTGTATAGATGTGAAATGCATTTTTTGAAACCTATGAATACATTAACACCATACACTAAGATTAAAAATTAATTTATCAGTCAAATTATTTTGCATAATATCTAGGCAATACGCTGACACGACTCAGATTTTCCAAACGTGTACAAGTATTCAAATATAAGAAGTTAGGCTAAATTGATACGCCGTGTATAATACAACAATTATATTTATAGAAAAATACATAGATAATGTCATAGAAAACATTAATAACAAATGGCTATAATAGACATTATAAATCATCCCAAAGATTAAAGTTAATTTTACAAACCAAATACAGATACCGTATAGATCGTATTTAAAAGCAGATTTTTGTATAAATTCAATTGATTTGTAAAATACTGTTTAGAAATTAACCTCAGATATTGTTTATCGGAGCAATGAAAAGCAGATAACGGTTTACTAGTTGTAATTAAATGTACTAAAATATAGCCTCAATAGGCTTTTCAAGTCCTACTCTAATTAGGTACTCGCCAGTAATGCGCCAATTCTCATTAATACTATCCTTTGTACAACACCAATAACGTTCTTATATTCTAATTATCCTTTGATAATCGCCGTAAGTTTCCTGAATAAACTATTTTACTAACAAAATAAGTGTCAATTCTTACAATATTAACGGATAAGACGAGCGAACGAGTCGCAGTTACACTAACTTCATACATGTTAAAAATCTATAAAGGCATCCTTACCTCAGACTTTAGATTCAACACCGTCGTGTTGATGGTGTTTTATGAACTAATTATTATATTAAGTTATGTATTAAATAAATACGCAATAGTCAATAGTAATGTAGAAAAGCCTTTTGATGGACATTTTTTTAAATCCAAAGCACCATTTTGTGATAAATTTGTGTGAATGTTTCGCCAATGTTGTGCTTGGATCGATTAAATTTATTATTTTGATATTTTGTCGCTGTTTTAATAAACCCTATAGCTAATTATTAAATAAACAACAATATGACTTTAGGCATAAAATGGCAGTATTTTAACTGGTTGTTTTTTCTTAATATGTACAAAATTTATTCTAAAATTTAACTAATGGTAACACGATGAGGAACGGACGTAAGTCGCTCATTCAGGTAACAGAACTTCCTAATTTACTTATACCAACAATTTTTACAGGATTCGTTACTGTTTTATTTATGGTTTAATGTTTGCTTGTTATTTATTACTGTCGCGTCTCAGATATTAGATTTTATAAATATGATTGGAATAATGATTTGTGGATGAAATAATTTGAATAAATATTATTATTTAACTGAGGGATGAATGGAAAAGCCATAGAAATCGTTTTAAAAGCAGTCAAAATTGTTAACCTAGAACCTAAGTCCCTACAACGAACTTTTTGGTTGTTATACTTAATTTAAAGATGGCGTATATAGCCACTAAAGCTAATGGTAACTGTTCACCGTTGTTGGAACGTTTTACGCTATTTAAAGTTAAATATATCGTAAAGAAAGAGGCAGTTGTTAATGACAGTGTCTGTTAGATTTTCGAAATACTTTTCATAGTTTATCCGGCGCAATAGTGACTAAGTGTGCACAAATACCAATTTGTAATTCAAATTTGTAAAATGTACTAAAATCAGATTAGATTGGTGTATAATTTCTCCAAGTTCTTCAGTAATCGCCTTAGGTACGTAGAACTTAACAATAAGTTGAAATAATTAGTTATTCTCGTCACTATTATTCCAGGTTTTAAGATCGGCTTAACTAATACAAATGATTCTATTAATAATATGTGATTATATTACATCCTTAGATATAATTATGTACTTATCAGGTGATTTATTCATAATTATGAATCATGATGACAAATGTTAGGTGTTAATTTCTGACCCGATTTTTAGGTAAATTGTCTTTAAAATTAATGCCTACAAACCCGGTCAGATTGATTATCAGCACATGTTGTGAAATGAATATATGTGATAAAAAATCTACAGAAAAAAAGGAAGCCACGCAGTCTGTGTAACATTTATTAAAAATATAAAGTAAGAAAAATTATTTCATTATTTTACGTGGATTAAGGTTTATGTGCAACGGACTGGACATAATAATATGACAATCGGGTAGATACTTATTGTAATTGAACACATTAAAATTTTATTGTAAAGGGCAATACGTATTTATGAAATAACTTTACGGATACTTGAAGCTATGAAAGGATGCTTATTATACAGTATAGTCTTAGATATCATATTTAGTTACAGAAACAGACATTTCAACGATAAAGGAGAGTTTGCACAATTTTATGCGAAGTCTTGGCAGTAAAAATGCATATCTTGTGACTAAGTATAAGATAAGAAGGCAGATCGCGCCAAGTTCCTATATTTAGTTAGGATTAAATAGTACAATTGTATACAAGCAGTCTTGGTAAACACTGAGAATAAGTCCTTAGTGCTACTATCATGAATAAGTCATACAAAATAAAATAAATTTTTCCGATAATACACACCCAGTAAAAAATAAATCTACCGGTTAAACTCTAGATATAAAATGCAAACTAAAACAGCAATCTTTATTTACAAGAAACAACTTCTAAAAACAACGACTTATTTATATAAAACTTAAACTATATTTACAGGAATATATTATGCGGTTCTCCGATTGACAAGTTTATATAGCAATATAATTTATATTCTAATTAACACTAAGTAGTGTACCACTACCACGTATAAAACACGCATTCAAGTCCCTTACTTAAATAACTATTAATTATAAATCAGTCTGTCAATTGGGACGTTATAATTACTCACCCATCACACATTTATAACGTCTACACTCGTCGCACAAACATTGAAGTATTGCGAAATATATCGTCAATAAACTGGTAACAACGCGCTGGTTAAAAGGGTTTCGCTAGAGGGAGTTCTAGACGGCAGTGCCCGATACAAGTAGGAACATGATTAAGTGCGTTGGTGAACACAGGTGGTGGTCGCGAACCGCTTCATAAGGCGAGGGCGCGGCGGGAGCGAGGCTGTCGCTCGTACATCGAGAACTACAAACCCTGCTCGGCCATATACTATCTGATTTCAGCTGAATTTAGCACAAACGGCACGTAGAACATTTTGCTTTCTAGCAACAAGTTAGCTGCTGCCTGGATCTGAAAGTGAACCAATTGTTAAGAGCTTTCTATTTCAAAATAATTTTCTAAAGTGATTTATCCTTGTATCTGAAATAGACCGTTCAACTTTGCGATTGTATTTTGTGATTTACTATGGCTTATCTATGGATATAGTTGTAAATTGTATAAGTCTACGATATTACATTATTACTCATTAAAAGGTAACAAATGGCCGTAGCAATAGTTTTATAATGCTAAATTATTTGACAATAGTACCTCTGGAATCCTTGAGAATAGTTCTTGTAGTCTACCAGGATGATGTGGTGCGGCATGTTCTAAATAACTTCGTAGAACTTGCACATATCTGTCTTGAATTCCCTCCAACTCAATTTCTGAAAAAATAAATTTCTTGAATAAATAAAGTAACTTCTTAAAGGTTTATTTATAACCGAATGTATGATAAGCTGTATCTATTTCTAAATTCTTAAAAAAAATTCTTTAAAAATTTACTCGTTTAAAATAGTACCTCTACTCGCCGGTAGAGGGCGCGCAAAGACGTGAGAAGACCAATGCCGACAATCGTGCGGTGCGGCGGTGACGTCACTCGCTCAGTAGGTCATTCCGATAGCGGGGCAACGACCGCGGCTAGCCGTTGACCTCCGCGCAATTGAGCCCGCGTCCTCACTCACTATAACTATCTCACTCGCACGTACGCGCTTTTCTATATGAATTACGATAGTTATATGCGATCCTATTTATGTTTTCGGTATTTACGTTCAAATTAGTGCTATTTAATTGACGAACCTTTATAAATATATTGGTCAAATTATTTTTGTCCTTGACAAAGACTACTGAGAATTTTAACAAATTTTGCAATGTGTTTAAATCTAGTTTAATAATGTATCGAACTTGTTTATAGAGTGAACGTTGCACAATACTGCTGCCAGCAAGTCAGCTCGGCTAATATGCTTTTTTCACCGCTAGCAAAAGAGAAAGTTCCCTTCCGCATCTCACTTTTCGCTGAGAGTGAAATGCTGTCCCGTTCGACTGACGTAACTTAGCTAACGTATTGTGCTGTTGCGCTCTTCGTTACGGTGATAAATCTTGGCAGCGAGATTTAATATAGCGCACTGGTTTGTAACAAGTACCATTTAGTCTAACTATAAGACGTTTTTTTTTTTTTTTTTGAAGTCCTAAGGCCCCTGGATGGGGCAGAGGGCGTCCACAGTACGTCGCCATTCCTCTCTGTCATGAGCTACGCGCTTCACTTCGCTCCATGTCATGCCAACTGCCTTCGCCTCCGCGGTGATCGTCCGCCGCCAGGATTGCTTAGGGCGGCCACGTTTTCGCTTTCCTTGAGGGTTCCAGTCTAAGGCTTGCCTCGGTATATGTTGGGAATCCCTTCGTAGCGTGTGGCCTATCCAGTTCCACTTGCGACGCTTGATCTGGTGGTCGATTGGAGTCTCGCCGCATCGTTCCCATAGATCCACGTTTGCGATCCTCTCTGGCCAGAATACACCGAGAATACGGCGAAGGCAGCGGTTGATGAAGACCTGGAGCCGCTGCGTGATGTCCTTAGAGACCTTCCACGTCTCACATCCGTACAGCAACACGGTTTTCACATTTGACCGAAATATCTTGAGCTTAACTCTTCTGGTCAGTTTCCGCGATTGCCATACAGGACGGAGCTGGGCGAAGGCTGCTCTCCCTTTGGCGATCCTCGAAGCGACGTCCTCCTCGGTACCTCCCGTTTCCGATACCACGCTACCGAGGTAGGCAAATTTGTGGACCTTTTCCACCCTCTCCGTGCCGATGGACAGCGGCAAAGAGCTTGTCGCTCCACACCTCATCTCCCGGGTCTTTTGAATATTGATCCTGAGTCCCCTCTCCAAAGCCTCCCGTTGTAGGTCATCCAGTTTTGATTGCATGTCGGCGCGTGTGTGACTCAAAAGGCATAGGTCATCAGCATAGTCCAAATCTTCCAGAACATTGGTTAATCCCCACTCTATGCCTCGGCGCTTGTTCTTAGTGGTGCCATCAATTATGCCATCCAGGACAACAAGGAAGAGGAGAGGCGACAGGAGACACCCCTGCCGCACACCCGCACGGACCGGTATGTCCTCCGAGACGAGGCCATCGTGAGTAACTCTACAGGAGTAGTTCCCGTAGATGGCCCTAATTAAGTTTGTAATTTTTTTTTTCTCTATCAACTATAAGACGTAATCGACACTATAGAGATTGCCTGCTTGTTTAGGAGTAAATTGCTAAGTTTTTTTTTTAATAATTGGGACAACTCACATACATTGCTCTGATCCCAAAGTAAGTAGCTGCAGCACTTGTGTTATAGTAATCAGACACAACGAGGGAACCACAATATATACATATATAAGTTTATAAACAACCAAGACTCGGAAACAAACATTCGTGTTCATCACACCAATTAATGCACCTACCGGGATTCGAACCCGGGACCTTTCGATGCAGAAGGCAGGAGCACTACCTATTGCGCCAATCGGTCGTCAAGGTGAGTTTATCTTTTGGGTCTAAACTCTTAAAAGGCCAATGGCTCAACCTTACCAGAGCTCTTAAAATTAGAATAATATATATTACTAAATTCCACGCCGTCAGCTTTGATATTGTAGCTATCAACTAGTGTACAAAATAGTGCAAATATACTTTTTTTGTCAAAATTTTCTTTGTTTTTTGTATGTATGTATAATAAATAGTATAAAACCGAATATAATTTCCTAGATATATGTGAACGTAATTTAAAAAGCCAAGACTCACGTGGCCGTTTGACTATGCTAGTGTGTTCGTAATACGTTCTCCACGCAGTATACTCCCACATGCACGATTGCGTTGCGCAAGCGCTTTCCATTTCACCTCAACGAAGCTCTGAACGTCAGAAACTACCAACAATTCTAGCTAATAATATTAGTTTAGTTTGCTATCCTTCCACGCTAAATCAATTTAGAACATATTATGCAGTAATTCTACGCAATAGGAATATAAAAACTGTATTTTAGTTTAATTTGTAGCTTTTTATTTGTATCAGGATTATGTATGCCTTTAAAAAAGTAAATAGACAAAAAGAAACAAATGAGCTTTTGCAGTTAAACATTTATTTAAACTCAACATTGATAAGTATCCATATTTTTAGTGAATTAACTTTCACTTATATTGTTCTCTTATGATTTACATTAATCAGTAAAATGAATACCAGTAGGATAATAAAATACGGACCAAAGTAAAGTCTCATGGTATGATAGTAAGTGGTGAAAACTGAAAATAATTTTAAAACATAACGAGCGGTGACCCAAATGCGATAAAGCAGGATGTCATAATTTCATTACGTTGGGAATATCTTATATATAAAATTCTCGTATCACAATGTTAGTTACCTTACTCCTCCGAAACGGCTTTACTGATTTTTACCAAATTTTATATGCTTATTCAGTAGGTCTGAGAATCGGCTACTATCTATTTTTCATACCCCTAAGTGATAAGGGTAGCCCACCCCAAAAATTAATATGGTAAAACAACGTTTGCCGGGTCAGCTAGTATACTATAATATTTGTTATCTATCTTTTCACATTCTAATAAGTTTTAATTCACTTTGATGTTTACGTCTGAAACTGCTTAGAAATTTTAAGATTTTTCGCATGAATGTTTACATTACGTTCTTGGAACAAATTGTCTGTCTCTTAAATTAATATTTTTCGTTATTTAATAAACGAGGAAGAAAAATTTGGGCATCTATCACGCAAAACTGTTACTGCAAGAACATATTTAAATTTGATTTATGTTCATGTCACGAAGATAGTGCAAGCAAAAGCAAGATTATTAGTCTGTCACTTTATAATAAAGTTATTTAATATAGTGATCTATAATTAATATCGCATCAACCTATCCTGATATCATAATTTCGAGTAATAACTTAAATTATACTGTACTAAAATCGTTTTCAGAAGCGTTGCTTTTAAGTGGGTTACTTGTTCCATAAATCATAATGATCTTAACGAACCGCTCATGTCCGTACTCACCAATTGAAAGACGTTTGAGAATTTCAACTCGCTTTAGGAGATTATTTTATTCATAAATAATCTTTATGTATTACAAATTGCGCGCTGCATTGTTAATGGTAAGATATATTTATTTAAATAAATAAGAAAAATAATAGTCGTTATAAAAAACGCTACTCTTGGTTTACTTATGTAAAAGTAACATATTGTTTAGATTGTTCATTCCATTATATTAATATCCCTCTCAGTTATGTATGATAGTAATGAATAATTTAATTCAACATTTTCTTTGCTGTTCTCATCTTATATTGATTAATTAATATACACAAGTCACAACATTGACTGAGCACTCGTTAGTCAAGTGAGTGAGTCAACGTCATAGGATGCCTAGCTCGTAACTGACCTACATTAACTGTGGGGCGATGCACCCCTGACTGGTCTATAAGTGGATTACTGCAAGTACTATGTACTGTATTCAAGCATAAATCTGTTTTATTTAAAGTAGTGCATTTTTAAGTTCACTCCATTGTTATATAATTAGCTGATCTCTGTGACTTCGTCTACGTAGAACCAGGATAAAAAGTATCATGTTTTCATGCAAATGAAGCGGCACAACTATGTTAAAATAAAATTTTTAACTTATCAAGATACGAAAATATTTATGTTTTAAGTAACCTATATTTGTGGGTGATTGCTTCAAGTGGTGAAAGGTTATCCACGAGAAATAGCACACTCTCCAAAAACAATCCTAATTATTATAAACGAACCGTTACGCGCGATTTCATTTACGCGAAATAAGTGGGTTGTTTTACCTACTTGATATTTTATTATTTGCCACAATACTATGCCAAAACTTATTTAACTTTGAGAGCGTGACAATGTTGCTAAATAAACTCACTCCATATTTATTACATTATTTCCAAAAAGTAGTAATTATATAAAGTACCTAGTATACAAAAGTTAGAAGTGCGTAAATAGAGTAGCATCGTAGTTCGAATTTCGAAACCATCGCTTTTTTATTTTTTTTTTCAAATAATTTAAAACTCAGTAGTCTTACTTGCAACTACTAGTTCAGCTAGTTCTTTAATATGTTAGCAATAAAATATAATTATAGAATGGTACCTAGACTCACCCTGATTCAACAATATGTACACTTTCAAGCAGACATATTCCTCCATTCGAAGCTGGATGCGCCTGAAGACACACGTGATTTGAGTCATCTTCTCCACCACTAGGCCTACATCCAGTCTCAGCTGTTCCAGAGTTATCGGCCTCCCCATGAGTGATGTTAAACAATTTTGCAGCGTTCTTAGATTCGCGTTAACCTGGAAGATTCATACTTAAATGTAATTGCCAAGAATCATTGGATTACAATTATTTTTAACCATACGAATAATAAAATAAACGTTTTATGCCATAATTTGTCCCAAATCTAAAATAAAAATTAAGAAGAATGCTTAAAAAATATTTGATGAACGATTTTTATAAACAAATAAATAATTATATTGCTATCTGTCACTATATTTTAGGCCCGCGACCTAGCATCACTTCATTTAGATAAGCTTTAAGGAAAAAGTAGTTTAAATCTCTTTTCCTGGTGTATCCGTTTGTATATAAAACATCAAAATAGACCTTTTAAAAAAAATGTTAGTCAGAAAATTCAAATTTAACCACCGTATATATTTTCTCCATATCGGTAATGGAAGAAAATCGAGTACCTACTAGAAAATAAATCAAATTTACAATGAAGTTATTATCAAATTCTCACGTTAAATGCATTTGTAAAAGAAATGAATAGTCTCATTAGCTGTTCACATAACACTGTTACACATAAGCAAAAGGAAATGCACTAGACAATGAAAACAATTTTTATCTAACTACCGCTATTAGCGATGCTCTTTATGTAATGTTATGTTTATTAGAATTTACAGTTTCATTAATTAATACTTGTTTTACCTAGATGATTATCGAAATTTTTGCTATAAATATAAAACGCCTTTATATTATAAGCAGTATTGAATAGAGTTTTGGTTTTGCATGAGCAAATGACTGCAGTTAAGACGACTTTCTATCGGTTATGCAACGATGCAGATCACGTAATTGCGCTCGCGCATATGGCGGAAGTGTAGAGCGAATGTGACCGCTCGATTACCACTCGAGTGAGGCTAGTTACCGAGATTGCAATAACATTATATCAAATTCTATCAGTACTTCTATATATGGAAGTCATTTCGAAAGTTACTCCATATTCTACACACTTAGCCTATAAAGTTGTAGTTATGTACAGTGAAAATTATGTTTTACTAACCTCCTGCACAAAGTCATGTTCGTGGTCTGATGAAGGTGGCGCGTGGGCTAGTTTCCCATGCATGGCCTGATACGCCGCTGTCGTCAGTACTGAGATCTCATGCCATTTTTCCATTAACAGTTTTGAATGTATTTCCATCGGAATTTCCATGATGAATGGTAACTTTTTCGTCCACGCAACCATCTTGTGGACGATGGAGTCTCCGATTTTACATAGCTTATCACCTATTTCTGACGTATCATGTAGGAGATCAGGTAAATGGCGCACAGTAGCGATGTCTTCCATGGCATCACAGTCGATCAGTGCTCTGATCATGTGCAGGGCCCGGTCAAGAGGAATCGCTCTATCCCTTGACGATGACACAGCACTTTCCAGTCTTGCTCTCAAATGTACCACCTGAACAAAAATTAAGTGCGTAAATTAAAAAAGTTTTGTACTTTATGTAAATGGAGAACTTGTTCAGTTTGGAGCGACTTACCTCACTAGGGTTGGTTAAAGCAGTCTTAAGTATGGTCCCGTTAACAAGATTCGGTGGGAGTGGTGGTAAAGGGTCCTTAGGCTTTTCTGGCGGTGAAGCCCTACTCGTTGCATTTGATGTTTTTGGTTTCTTGTGTTTCTTATATTTGACCTTATATAAGTTATACACCGCACCACTATTTCGACCTCCTGGCATGCGATCTTCCCGAACAGCTGTACAAAGTTTAATTTTTAAGTAATTGTAATATATGATATTGAAATCATTAATTAAAAATGTATAATAAATATTATACTAAAATGAATACCCATATCTTTAATAAATAGTATATTATATTAAATTAAATTAAATAGTATAGGTAGATATATTAAAACAGTTATAATAGAAAAAAATATTATAATACCTTGTAACACCATTCCTTGTTCTATGCATTTTTTAAAACGACAATATTGACATCTATTCCTTTGCGCTTTTGTTATTTCACAGCCTCCATCAGCCACACAAGTATATACCCGTCTATTCTGTACAGTTCTTTTGAAAAATCCTTTACAGCCCTCACACGTTATAATACCATAATGGAGACCAGTCGCTTTATCTTCACAAATCATACAGATCATAGGCTGTTCATCTTCATCACGCTCAGCTTCTGGTGCATATGTTCTTAATTCAGGTCGTGGCGCTAAGGAACTTGGACTTGGTACATTCGTAATACCTGAAACTCCTCCAGCTGCAGCGCTAAGGTTCAAAGCATGTATTTGCTGATGAGCTGGTAATTGGGAAACGTCACCAGCCCATAACAGTTCCATGTTAAGTCTTGGACCTTGAGTTCGCCTCAGTTCACCTCCCAGATTTAATAAAAGACGTGCTGCAGATTCTTCACTACAAGTGTTGGGATCTGATGCAGGTGGCGTTGGAGTATGAGAAGCTCCAGGCGAAGGTTCTCCACCAGAAGAAGGAGCAGGAAGAGTCCAAAACATCGTCCTGACTCCACCCGACTCGCCCATGATAACTGCGGGCGCTCCTCGCCATTGTGTTGAACTTCTTGCACCTTTTGGCTCTAAGGGTTGTGGTGGAAAATGACCACCGATAAGTTCAGGTTTGACCCCATTTATACATGCCGCTGGTGGCCAATGATTTGGTGATAAAGAAGAGTGGGGACTAGGCGGAGGAGGAGCGAGGGCACGAGGTCGGTATGGTTGAGGGAGATCTGGGGGTGGCACTTCTATTTTTACAGATGAAAATTGAGAGGATGGGGAAGAGTCATGCTTGCTT
The DNA here is from genome assembly GCA_912999735.1 of Aporia crataegi. NCBI lineage: Eukaryota > Metazoa > Arthropoda > Insecta > Lepidoptera > Pieridae > Aporia > Aporia crataegi. The sequence goes on along the minus strand of OU538748.1, from coordinate 4,745,871 downwards.
GCAGCGGAGGATTCGATTTTAATGGGCACGGGTGCACCTTCGAACTTGATGACGGAGTTAGGTGGGGCGGAGCGAATTACGGTTGGGTGGCAGGCAGCTGGAGATGGTGAGGGTGAGCCACCGCCATCAAACACAGGCGGTGGGTGCGGCGGAGTGCTGCAGCCGGCGTCCGCCATGCGCGGTGAAGGCGGGCCCGGGTCTGGTGAAGACGTGTTCGTGTCCGCTGCCGACTCGCCTGCAATACCAACAACGATCAACTATAGCCTGGAGAAACTTAGTCTTAAAATGATAAATAGAAACTAGGTGAAATGTCAACGACCGCGCGGTAGCTTAAAGCGGGGTGAGACGCAGGGACGCGACACTGCACTTCCCGCGCCGCCGACTAGATTAGCCGGGTGTGTCACGATGCGAGTTTTGCAGCCCTAACTACACTGAAAACCAATCCTGTTAATGAAAATCCTCTTAAAGTAATTGTACATACCGGCACCCATTCAAATATCATCGATCGATCGGTTAATGTTAATACCGAATACTTAATATATTATATAAGAATGCGGAACACGGAAAATATGGAAAATTTATTGAAAATGTAGGAAGCGTGGTCGCGCGTTGCAGTGAACGAACGCGAGATGCGGCGTGGAGCGGGAAGAGAAAGTGAAAGCAGCGCGCGCGCAGATGTGGTGGCCGCCCGGAAGCTTATGTTCGCTTTATTCTACACGCAAAAGGACCTACATTGTATAGTTTGAGCCATATCATATTAAAATACAAAACACCAATAATGGTTACGATAGCAAATAGAAAATTAAAGACTGTTGAAAATAAGATTACACAGATTCCGTATTACGATAAAATAACACAATAATAACAATCTAGGTAATGGTGAGGATGCTATTAAGAGACCAATAAAACTTTAAAAATTTTCAAATCCAATATGTCACTAGTGTTTACTAAATCCATATGCGCTGATTACCCTTAAACATAGCAATTCACTTGATTCGTAGCACAAACCGCGTTTATTTGGTCGGCGTCATAACGCGCGCGGGAAATTCGGTTGTTTACGCGTGGAAGAAAGTTTTCCAGCGGGCGTCGGGCGTCGGGCGTTAGGCGCAATGAGCCCGACCTACCGCAAGGCTTCTCCCCTCTCCCCCTCCAGCTATTAGGTCACACGGCCGTGCGTGCGAACTGCAACGGCACAATGACTAGTGCACGCGTGCACCGCTCTCGCTTCGAGGACGATCTCTATTTCACTCAGCGTCCTTTGCCACATCATTGGTGGGGACCGATCTTTCTAGCCGCGTGATGCAATTGGCTCTAAGGTCCTAGACTTGCATAGATAAACGTTACTGCAGTTATGAGTATATTGGTAACTCTGTGCATTGGTTGCTCTTGTCCCATACAACTTATAATGCTGTACCATTTACGATTCAATTACAGTACCAAACTATGCCCAAGTTTTCGTTCCTATACAATAAGGATAATAAGCAGTCTATTTAACTTTCATCCACCTCAGCATATGAGATAAAGCAAACCAAATTAAAACAAACTTCCTTTCGCTTACCGAGACCATCTTAAAATTAGGATAACCTAAGCATTAACACTAAAACCCTATTTCAACATATAGTTAAAAGCCACGTGAATATCATTAACTACCGAAAGATTAATATAAAATCACGGAACACAGTGATTGCGTAATAGTCTATTTTTCGATCGGTGCACGAAGGTCGCACTCGGTCATCAACCGAGAAAAGTAGGTCAGTCCTACCCCCTAACCCCTATCTTCACCCCAACGCCACGTGTCGCTCTGAGCCGATCCATTGGCCCTTATTATCTCTATTTATAGCATTACATAATGTGACCGTTTCATTATTATTTTTCTATCATATTATATACTCTAGATAGGAGGTTAGGTTGAAACTTAGGTTAAAAATTGTTGAATCTTATGTATTTGTAACTATCGGTTTAATCAAGGTTTAAAATATAAGATCGGATAATAAACGAATTTTTTTAAGACGCAAACAGAATCACTGGCTTCAGGTTGTATGTATCATTAGGGTCCAACGAATAGATAATGTCAAAGGAAAATAAAAAATTAATCTATTTATGATTTGACTAAACAAATAGTTATGCAGTATGCGAAGGGTGCGTCATGACGCGCGCTCGGGCGGCGTCAGAAAACGTCACACCCCCGTGAGACGCGTACATCAACGTCACATCGCTATCTAGTCAAAACTGTTTGCAAAGACATTTAAAGGAGTCGTAATTTAAGTAGCTCTAAACATATAAATATTAAAAGCTAGATCATTCATAAATTTGTCAATCTCAACTCAGGGTAAAAACGTCCAAATTTTATATGCCTATTTCTTTATTTTTACTTTGAAAAAAAAAATATATAAAAATAAATAATAAATATAAATGCATTTTATTTATGCAAACATTATACATTTAAATAAAATTGTTTTTCTTATTAAAACGGCATTTCAATATTACGTAAATGCCGTATATGTAATTTTAAATATTATCATTCATAAAGTTTAGTTTGTTGCCTGTGTGAGGGTATAAGTAATTAATGGTAAATATTTATTATTATAATTATAGTAATTATAACTTAAATTATAAATTTCTATCTTTTTGATATCTAACAAATTGTAGAACGTGTTTATAAACAGACTGAATCATTGAGAAAGAAATAAATCAAGGATTTATATTTTTATAAAAATTCATTACCCAAGACCGACTTGCCTTAGTTGTGTGGTCGTCAGGCACTCTGGCTAAATGTGCGGCAATTAACACGTCTTTCACTCTTGTATTATTCATGAGGTCACAATTGAGTTACGATTACTTTCTTTTCGATATTTTAATTTCTTCCTATTAGTGAGATTACATATTATACAACTATTAATTAAAATATATAACAGGAAAAATAATTTATGGTTAACGAGGTTACCTGATATTTATTATTAATTGTTTTTTAAAATGAAATAGACTTATATACTTCTAGTTATATAAGTAGCAGAAATATTATATAATTATTAGAGTACTGGTAACTAATTTATGTTTGTGACTTTGTCTGCATGAAACAGGCGAAAGAATATAGTTTCCAAGTTAAATTATGATAGACAAACTGCATTAAGGTTTATAAAGTATGTAATAATTATGCGTTGTTCATAAGCCGACATTGCAGAGATACCTGTTGAACCGGATTTGGTTTCGGCAAATTATTGTTTCACGTTTTAAGTGAAAGTTTTACATTTCACTATTGTATTTTGATTCTATATTGCTGTTAGTGTATGACCGTTTCTCCTTTATATGTATAAATAGAAATATAATATGTGTCCCTCTTTTTCCATATTGAAATAGAATTAATTACAGTCGAGATACTTACAACCGACAATTTTTTTCAAACTCTTGAATCAGCAATATCCTCTTATAAGTCGCAGATACTATGACATTGACTTATCCTTGTGAATTTTAATTAAAATCGTCGCATTTCCTAGTTTAAAACAAGTTATTTATGACGAAGGTATAATGTTTTATTAAGAATTGTATCATAAGTCCATCCACCGAACTGGCAAGAGACAGTCTGCCAATATTTTTAATTTTAGGTTCACAGTGAAAATGTCACTTTAGTCCTTTCAAAGCACCCTAACAACCACAATAATCATAATTTCAATAGACCTAATTATTTTATTATCCATATTTGTCTATAGTTTTACATTTAAATATTAAGGATGAACAAAAAAATGAATTTATATTATAACATATGACACACGCTTCACACAATATAAAATTACTCATTGACGATAAGATTTTTTGTTACAGATTACAGATAGATATTTGATATTATAGAAACAGAAATTGGTATCCAAAGGCTTTATTTGTACAGGCTTTAGTACATCAAGGTAGGTACTAAGGTATTGTATTCAATATAATAATTTTGCTAAGTTTAAGTACACAAGCAATTTTATAATCGTAATATAATCACGTTGAAATGAAAATGAAATTACAGTACGGAGCGCATTTGAAAGTGACAAGAAGATCGTGAGTGGAGTGCGGATTGCTTTGAGATATCTTCGGAATAACAATACAATCCGTTCCTGACCTTCCACTGATTAATGCAATTCTATTGCCTCGACGCGAGTCTGACTATTGATTGAGAGGTATGTACGAGGTAAGTTTATGTAATAAATAAGCGATTTCATGAAACACTTTTTCATTTTCCTTACACATTTAAAAAAAAATCATTAATAAGTATTATTACGTGGATAAACTCCTAATTATCTTTTTGAAAACATTTTCAAACAATTAATCATAATTGCGTTTAATTTTTTCGTAGCTCGTAGCATGCGTAGCAATTCCACGAAATATTTTAAACATTGTGAGAATTCATTTTTCTAGATGACTAGTTTATGGATAAACCATTTCTTAGACCATTAATAAACTTCTTAGCCTTTAAGCTAAAATTAATGTTATTTGTAGTAATAATGAAATTATTATGCAAGTTTAATGGATTAAGAAAAGGTTTTCAGCGTATTCAGGGAGATTGATTCTCTATAAGAAACCAATATTGATTAAAACTATCATTATTAATTTCTGATATATAGGAATTTAATATGTGTATGTGTGTCAACTCACCATCGCTACTACATCGGGAGTCAACTTTCCGCCTCTTCAGTTTGAGGTCTTGGAACAGACTCATGTTGTCGAGGTCACACGGGCCGCGGCTGAGTGTCATTATTCCTGTAAACAAACAAAATATTATTTTCCTCAACACAAAAAGGTAAAAAATGTTTTTAATCCGTCTACAATCAATATTTTTATTGGATTGTAAAAGGAACTTCCAAAGTGTATATGAAGTTTTTTCACGAAGTTTTACAAGTAGTAAGAAAACGTAGTTTTAAAAAAGGTTTACGTAAATTTTGAAAATGTCGAAAATCGTGCAATCACAAAAAAAATCTTCTATATTATAAATATTTTACTAGGCAAAAAATATTGTGATCACGATCCAATATTTGTGCGTCAGACGTCTGACATGTGCTTGTTGCACAGAAAGTTTGTGTTAATACAAAGTTTTTTTAAAGGCATAGTTGATCAACTACGTGCCAGTATAGACAATTCGATGCAGAAATACGTCCAATCCATGCCTCACTATTTGAGAAATCTCACTTGTTGTTAGCATTATATATTTTATTTTAATGCTAACAACAACTTTAATGTTAAATTAATGTAATATTTGAAGAAAAAACCCGAACAACAAAACCATACCTTCGAATAAAGTCCGATACAGTTCTCATATTACTTTATACATTATGATTTGACGTTAATCCTGACATAATATATTTCACATGCAATCCTTCATCTTTAAGCAGTAATCAGTAATGGCTTACGTTGGTAAATCAACGCGTAAAGAATTTATACACAATTATTACTGTAAATACGTCATAGTGACAATAAGGTTGAAGTGAAATAGGGTTGTACTAAAAATATCGATTCTTATATTAACAGTGATTAATTTATTATTTTAACCATTTTAATAAAAGGAAATTTTACGATTCAAAAAAGGTAGTCAGAAAAATATACACTAAATTAATTCATTTTAACAACCAATAAAATTATTTCTCGTTTTTTAAATTATATTTTACCTTAAAATCATTTTTCTTTCTGAGATTCTGATTTCTTTAATGAGATTTTCGTTTTTCACATAACCTATAATACCTATAATGTTAAGAGCTTGAGTGATTGTGACTTTTATTAAGTAATACTTTCTATTAAAAAAATCGATATATTCAATATTTTTTATTCCACGATTAATATGATTTATCGATAGCAATTGTGTTGCACCTCACTATTAAGACGACATGTTTTTGGGTCGTCATAGCTACAACTGCATTCGGTGGAAACATTTTCTAACAAACTGTCACATATCGTCTCTATTAGGTATTTGCTCGATGACCTATAACTAACTTTATTAAACAGATAAAGGTCCTTGATATAAACATTTTGCGGTCATGAACTTAAAAACTAATTGTTAATTAGCAAATATTTTTATAACAGATTTTTTATGTTATATTTGATTCATAACCTGCTAGTGTTTTTAGTCAATTTAATACTTGTAACGTGGATTTATATTAACCGATACTGATGATTCGTATATTAGAGTTAGGACAAAATATATTTAGCAACATCAGTACATATTCTTAATATATTTATCTTTACCAAAATTATACTTTAACATTACGCTGTGAACAAATAATACTGCGATGCAGATTTTACACGACGCGTAGTTAAATAATTGCGTCGCATTTTAAAGGAAGTGAATATAAAACATATATAGAGATTTATTTATATTCATGATTCTTATTCTAAGGAACCAAAACAAGTTTTTGTGCGCAATATCACAAAACATTTTGTAAGTTAAGACTTGCTGATCTGTTTGTCCAATAGTGCAAAAGCGACAGATAAAAAACCTACGTTGTAATTGGCTAAATGTGGTTGTATTAACTACTGATTGAAAACCGGCATTGACATGCTTAAATTGATCTTTATTTTTGCATCTTTAGTTTTTATCACGTATTCGGCAAAAGAATATACATGTCATAGAAAGGATCATGAGTTACTGCCCTAAAAGATTGCTAGTATATATATTTTTACTACTAAAACCGTCATCACTGACGCACTAGAAATTGTGAGATGTACGTAGGAATGTTTCTACGTTAATTATTGATAAGAATCAAGTTTCGTCATACTATTACGATCATACCTTACTGCCGTGAAGAGAAAGCGATAAAATTACCATTGATGGTAAATTTAAATATTACATTATGTGACGTAAATTAACACGAACTTGTTAACTTTCATCAATATTTCTCATAGAAATAAGATTATAAATCTGCAATAAATTTCGCTGAACGATATTTATTATGTATATTTAAAAAGATTTACGTTATATAATTTATAATCGCCTCTTTTCTTTATCATTACCTTCAATATTATATAAATAAATACTAAATCTGGTGAAATTTAAATTTATTGTTGATTTTAGAATATTCTAATTGAATTGATATAGTTGACTATTTTTAAAATCTCCACGGGAGTCTGTCCAAGTACGGACAATAAGGATAATATTTAATTCCTTAAATCTTACTAGATAGACTAACCTTAGCAGGCTATATTTTTACGAAAACATATTATATGTTAAGATGAATGATTTTAAGAAGAATTCGGACTTCCACGAATATAATACGCACCATAAAAATGATATAACTGTACGATGCATTATGCACTGGACTGCACCAAATAAATAATTCATTTTAAGTATGGCAATTTTATTCGCTATAACAAAATCACAAGCAAGGTACAAGAATTGTCTTCAAATAAATTTAAAACTTACGTTAACCGTCAATTAATTGCTGAGGTACCTATTTATAATAAGTGTAAAACAATTGACTATTGAATGATACTTGCACTTGGGAATAATCTTCTCCTAATAGTCTGAAAAAATGGTAACCCAACTGAGCTTCTTGGCTGATCTTCTCAGATTTGGGCGCGTTTTTGAACAGCTTGTAAACTAAGACCTAAGTCACGTTCATAAGCGATCATGTATGTGATTCAATAAAAATATTTTGACTTTGACTTTGTATCAGAGATGACTCTTAGATAGCCGAGCGGTGTATAAAATAAATTATTCAAATTAATATGAGTCTTGAATTCATTTGCAACTAGTCTTAATTTGTGACTTGGACTTAGACTATGGTATCATTATCAGTAAAATTGGTACAGCAATTTTTGAACTTTTTATATGTTTAGTAAACAGTAATTCAAACAAATACATATTTCTCTTTACAATATACCTAAGTATAATTAAATCGAATCAACACTATTTATTATGTAGAATTTTAAAGAAAATTCTTATGATATGGGTGTGTTTTCTTGGCTTGAGTATTATCAAAACAAATTCGTGTCAACGACCTTGATAGTGTCACGTTAATGAAGCAAATAAAATGTAGAGTGCGTTAAGACCTGTACATAAGTTTTGTTTAAGGTCAACTTAGACTTCCGCAACTTAGTAGGAAACGTATGTTTAATATTGGCTTATTTATAAAATAACGAAAACATGAATAAGTTTTTGACATCGATACATGTTAAGATTAAAATAAGTGCACACTCATATTGAAGTTTTTAGGTTATTTTTAAATGCAAAATTCTTATGCGGATTCATATTATTGTTAAAATTCTCTTTTGTCTCAGGATTATGCACAACTAAGAGGTAAGATAAATTTTAATTATTTTATTGATACAATTTAAAACCAAATGTTAAAATACGTAGCAAGAAACATACTGGTTAAACGAGTAATGAATGACCTTTTCCGGTGGGGTCAAAGTTTTCGGCTGGACTAATTCTATTTGTTTACACATTTGGTCACGTACCTTTTTAATAGCATAGTAAAATATGTTTTTATTTGAAATGGAGTTCGAGAGTATACATTTTTTATTATATTTTATTAATTTTAACTTACGATGTACATTACAAAATCATTACTAAAGACATCCAGAAGTCTGCGAAAGCATGTTCAGTTCAAGTAAATGCGAGCAAGGTATAATATAGATCCATAATGGAATACACGTCCATTGATTGAATACCCAGAAGAACTTCCAACCCGCCAACGGAAAAGATTACCCAAATTTTTGTAGTAAACAAGATCTTAATTTATAATATTTTCTTATATTAAAATTAAATTGTACGTATATTTGTAGGTAATATTATGGCTTCGCAGCGAGAAGTTCATCTTAGCGGTCATTGGAAGTCGGAAGAGCAAACAGTTCCGGCTACAATGTCAACGGCGACAGTGCGAGGCCGCCTTGTTTCGGTGACAAGCAAAGTAAGCTTGTGTAATAATAATCCGGCTAAGCGGTGATGATATTGAACGGCTCTCGTTCTTTAATACTTTAAATTTGCTTATTTGTGCTTTAATATTAATCTTTTTAATCTAATTAATCAATTATATTTCAAGGTGTATAATCCTAGTTTGTATTGTAAATTATGATTTTTTGTATAAAGATTGATGTTACTTCGAAAAACATATACTTTTTTATCTTAGTTAAGAGTAACAAAGGGTTTGTTACATTTCCAAAATAAATTATTAGTATTTTTTGATATTTTCCTATTTTGATAGTTCCCTTTTAGATAAATATATTTAACAATTTGTGAAAAAATCGTGAAAGAACCTATCACCAACTTTTCGTATTGTAAAATAATTGTTAGGCTTACAAGTTGAAGCATACTAAAGCTTATTTGAATGATTTTTTTACTATAGATCGCTGATTAGGGATAAGGCCGCCCGTTGCACTCCATTTAGTTTAAGTTATTATTTGTATCCTATTTTTTATTGCAACGAAGTGTTAATAAATAAATAAATAAATATAATTATTAAACAAAGAGCTCTAATTTAAAATATCTTGATCAGGATTTAGTGGTACAGCCTTCGTGCGCACCTTGACATTCAGCTGAGCACGATTACATTGATCAATCGTTCAGTTTTAAAACCTCTAGTTACTTCCGATTTAGTGACTTCCTGCATAAAAATACAAATAATCAAATCATTTGAATAAATCAGAAAATCGCCTAAAATCACTTGCAGTTTGTGGGTTATTTGATACGTTGAAATTGGGCCACTAACAAGATAATTCAGAGCTGCTCGATTGAGAGAAAGATTTTAAACAAAGGACGTTGTAATTCGATATTGCACAGACAAAAGTGATGTTTGTTTATTGTGACTCTTAGAATGAATTGCAAAATATTGATCTTCGTTACTGAACGCCAGCTAAAAATTATCAAACAATCAAACAAATGTTAATTAATTAGTAAATTAATAAACACGTTCATGCATGTTGCTATAAGATATATATAATTAATAGGTGTATGTTAACAACTACTCAGATATAACAATGTACGTTATGGTTGTTAACAGAACTATTATTGTCTGAACAGCCATCCTCCCACTACAATGTTTTGAAAGGAAGTGACATTATACTTTTTCGCTTTCACCTCATTGGAAAGTGAGCGTAAAAAACGCATTTTGGCAGCGACAATACCATGAGGTTATTGACCTTAACAAATCATAGAGGATAGACAAAGGACGGCCATATTGTAACAAAAGTAAAAGTATACATTTTTACCGCCTCCGTAACTTAGAAGTTCATCTTTGATGATTTATTGTATTCATACATCGCGGTGGTTCTGGTTTAAATCCTGATACTCATAAATTCGTAGGATGATATCTATGATACTCAACTGGCAAGTTTTAACTGATGCTTAAAGTAATCTTAAATGATAAATATGATAATGCAGATAATTTTCAATAATATTGAAATCCATTTTATTTGCCGTTATAACAATTTTCGTAAACGTGATCCATGAGACGATTTGAGAATGTCATGGCGAGCCCGAAACGTGTCGCTGTTTCGCAATCCTTCGCTTGTTATTTCAAAATAGACAATACATATACAGGTAGTAATAAAATTGGCAATTTATTTTAATGTTTCTCATTAATTTATATTTATTTCAAGCTATCTCATGAGAATAAAGCCACAAATAATTTACATATTTTAAAATGTCTTATATTTTATACTGAACTTTTACAACTTATGTGTATGTATAGATTACAAAGATAAATATTAAATAATATAGAACTAGGTTGAGTATAAAATACATTAACAATAAATTCATCTTATAAAAATCTCAACCACGGGGAACTTCATTCTTGTACACGTTGCAATACTGAATGGCGTTTAAGGTTCATGTTATTTTATGTTGAAATTTCGACATTATACGATACTTACTGATGGTATGTCCTTTTTATTTCTTGTACTTTTATTTTTACACAGTTTCACTACGTAAACTGGCATTATACTTCGGATTATGCCCAAAATTTAATAAAACATCCGGTGCGTACACCTGACAGACAGCTTGCAACGTGACTGGCTCGGCTACGCCGAATTCAGCGTAGTATTTAATGCATTTGTTAAAAATCCTCCGGCGGTATCTAGTCGAGCGCAGCGAGACCAATAATTTATCTAAGATTTAAGATATTATCTATCAATTACATATCCTGATTTTATTATTACCGAATTTATTTATTAGTACTAAAACACAAAGCTAAAAATATTTGCCTAATAATATTTTATAAAAACGATATTTATACTATAGTTTATTGTAATAAATCATTAATTATATATACGCTACACCGTGTAGCGCGTAGCACTCGCTACGAGCTACGAACTTGACATAGTGTAAACTGTAAACTGGCGCCGTTTCTGTTTTCATATGAAAATAAATAATAATGTATTTTTGTATAACGGCTAATAAAAAAATTACCCATTGTAGAAGTCATTGTCAGCAGTTGGGTTGCGTGTGCGGAGGCATCTAGCGCCTCGGGCTCCAGTTTTTCACCAGCCGACAGCTTGCTTAGCACAGCAAAACGCACATTACACAAAGTTCCACGATTTATAATCACCGATCACCTTTTCAATTTACGTCTTCTGTATGAAACACCAACTCTCAGCATAGTTTCTCAACGCAGCACTATCCGCGATCCTGCGAAGAAGTATACGAGGGTAACACGATTGCAGATTGATAGCGACTGCATGCGCGCTCTCTCAACCTCTAGATTCGGCAAAACCACGATAAAGACTGCGCGCAAATGTCGTCATGTTGAAATTCGAAACACTTTCACCTAAATATTCCGGCTCAGTTTCGGCAAACGCGGGCGTCGCTCTCGGCGCTCACGCACACACCGTCCACTCAGTAATTACGTACTGTAAAAATTGAGCAAGTGTTTTTCGGCATCGACCTTATGACTGAAGTGCACGCCGCCGAAATATAGTTATCTCTGTCTTGAACTCATTCACCGTTACGCGGAGCGTTTTTTGTTTCATTTTTTTATCTTCGTCGAGGACGCGCGTGTGAGTGTGCGATTTCGATAGCCGGGTCGATGAACTCGACAAGGGATTTCGTTAGATGTGTAGTAGAATTTCAGTGTTAGGTTAGTTATGAATACTATGTGAAATGTGAGTAACCAATATGGGACGGCATGTGTGGTTCAACGATGGGGGAACTTCTCGACAACAACTTAATGTAGGTCAGCCGCGTGCGCGCACAACGTCGTAGCACCACTTAATATGGTCATCTACAAACTGGGCATTTATTTAAATATTTATCATTATGTCTTGTAAAGGTTGATGAAAGAACTAGTAAGTTGGAAATTCAAGAACGGTTGTATTAGCTTAATAAATCCATATCATACCAAAAACATAATTCGATATAAAATGAGCCGTCTTTTAACCTACATAATATCCCGCCACTTTTTGTTCAAAAGGTTAGACGGCCGATGGCACAGTTTGGTGTTGGATTACATTAAAATAGAGTTCATTCGCATCGGCCTCTATTCGAATATATCTAGATTACTGATTCATTGTATTAACAAAGAATAATTTGTATTGAACAGGTTTAATTAATATAATAAAACGTTTAAGCACTGAGTCATAAACGCCAAAATATTCAATCCCACTAATATTATAAATGCGAATGTTTTTGAAGATGTTTGTGACAAAATCACGCCTAAACGGTTGAACAAATTTGAATGAACTTTGGCACGCAAATAGAATATGAATTAACATGTAGGGTACTTTATATACCAGTAGTATGTTCCTATGTGATACTGTGTTCGAATCCCGGTAGGTGCATTTATTTGTATGATAAGCACGAATGTTTGTTGCCGACTCTTAGTTGTCTATAAACTTATATATTTATTTATTGTGGCACCCTCGTTATTTCTGATTACCATAGTCCATAACACAAGTGCTTCAGCTACATATAATAATGTATGTGAGTTGTCCCTTTTATTATTATATATACAAGGACATCATGTTTTATGTTGTTTTTAGGGAACTATCTTTAAAGATAAAAAAAAAACTCTATTGTAATTTGTATGGTTTATTTTATAAATTTAGAGATACAAGTGTTCTATAGGCTATAAACATCACGATACGACGCATTTAAGGCGGGTGAATAGGCCGGGCATAATTTACTTGTTATTTCCCAATGGATATACTATGATACATAATGTTTAAAGAATGTAGTGTATAGTTACATATAAATTTAATGGTAGGTACTTATAACATTATTTTACTCGATTAAATGAAACAATTATTATTTTAAAATATTCAAGATATCTTTGAAAGATATCACACAAAGTGAGGTAAGTAGTAAAATTTATATTAAGCCGGTAGTAAGAAACTGGGTTAACTATTCTATTGTACAAAACACCCAAAGTGACGCAAAATATGTACTAAAAAGAGGTGAAAGCGAACCCGAGGTAACCCATTATTCCTAAAAAACAGGAAAACAACATTAATCAAAACAAAATCAGAATGAGAATCATATTACAACACGGGCGCAATAGCTTTAGCATTTCATCTGTAAAATGGACATACGAGTACAATTTTAAATCAAGTATTTAAAAAGTTTCAGGAGAAATGTACTGACTACACCTACTCTTCTTGTTTTTGTGATGGTCACTTATTAAACTGATATAGTTTATATCAGTTTACTAAGCATAGATAGATAGAGTTTTTATTCCGGGGAAACAAAAAAGTATTTTAATTTGTAAAACAAGTTTTTATATGTAAAGAAAATGATCAGTGAAATAGACGCCATTCCAAAAACCTAGAATTATCAGAAGTTTAAATTGATAAGATCTTATGGATATCAAAGGATCTAGGTATAGGTGAATGACCTATGTGAACTTAATCTTTTGCGATGTTAATAAACAATCGTTTGATAGTGAAGCGAATATGAGAGATTAAGAAATAAATTATTTACTGACGGCTGTTTTACTTACCGACTGATCAATAATTAATTTGAAACATAAGTTTTTTCCTGATTTAAACAGTGATTTTTAAAGTACGAGAAAAAGAGGGATGTTCTAAATTTACATTGTTTGGTAATGATTTCGTAACTCAAATGGATAAATCAATTTTTTATGAATTGATCGAGATTATCAATAGTATAATTTCATCAAAATCGGCTTAGCCATTTACTAAAATGTCTATATTTTTGATCATATCAAATTGCGCTTGAAAGACATAAATACCAAAAGGCTTATGATACCAAATTCTATATTTGCTTTACTGTTTATTATAATTATAACCACTTGCGTCCCCAAAAAAATATGTAAATGCCTATCTACCACAATAATTGATAGGTATTTCAATAAATTGTATTGCTTGAACATAAGTTCACTCATGAAGCAAATCATTTATTGATTAACTTGATTAATTAGGAAATGCGTTAAGAATTATATGCACAACTTTATAGAGCGAACACAACACATCATGCAAAAGAAAACAATAAGAGAAATATAAAACGAGACCGCGGCGAAACTGTGAGGCTGACACATTACAGAACACACCAATAGACCTGTATCGGTTCACGAGCCTATTTATACGGGGTAAATAGGAGTCCGAGTACGGTTAGACGGAAAGGAGCAAGGAGACATTTTGATTTGTTGTCGAACGTATCTTCTATAGACGTTAAGGTTAACTTAATGCAGTAATTGCGGAGTGCGGACAGTCAATTTTGTTATTTAGAAGGAGGAAAGAGAGGTCTAATAAATTTAAACAATCACTAATAGAAGTAAACCTAGGATTTCAATTTTTAGTATAAGAAAGATACTTTGTATGAGGACTCGAGGTGCGATATAAGTGCCAGGTAGGTAAACGTTTTTTTTACTCTTTCAACCGCACTTCAGTAGTCAATCTGGCTCCAAACCTGATTGTTATAAAGAGTAATTTTAGATTTAAGATCTTCAAAGTATTTAGTGTTCCTGATTACGAAGCCTGGTATTTTAGTGGATTTGTTGACTATGTTACGTATATCTATATGAGACTTAAAAGTTAATTTGCTATCGGACACCCAGATCCTTAACAAATCTTTTACTTCTTGTTTAATGCGTTGTTATCAATACGATAAGATAATGATTTCTATTAAAAGTATCTTTAAAAACATCGTAACTCGAATTGTTAATGTATGAATCCGGTCAAATTCCGACTTTTAGATACAAGATTTAAAGAAACAATAAAGTCATTAGTGCAGTTTTCGTCACTGTTTACAGAGTAAGGTCATTCACACCTTTATGGGCGAAATTTGGACTGTCACCAGTCGACAACTTAAATATTCATGGGTTGATGTCCCTTTAATTTTTTGACACACGCATTTATACCTACTAACCATCAAAAGTATTATTAAAAATCAGCATGAATTACAATTATTCTAAGCTACTTATGCCAATTGTGGGCTAGATAAGAAACAAATTTTAAAAAATCTTTAAAATTTTACCTAGATTAATTTTTATAAAATTAAATGCATGATAATAGACACTTTCCCGTTATCTATAATTAATGCAGTGTCTTTTAGTACCATTCTATGCCAAAACTTCTTGACATTGTATTATTAAAAAAATATTAGCTTATTACCGACTTATTAGCCTATGACACTCAGTAAGTCTAGCTACCCATCAACGCAAGAATTTTTAAATTCGGTCTAGTAGTTTTTCAGTTTATTTCTTACCAACATCAAAATACCAAAAAATCCTGTATAGACAAAATGATAAAATCTCTTAGATATATTTTATGTAAAGATATCCCTTAGTTACATTTTTAATCCCGACGCAAAAATAGAGAAATGGATCTGTTCGGCTATTTATGAGGTTAAAAATTGTTTTCAGTCTTTTTTGTTTTGTATGTGTTCATTGATTTTTGGACAGTGCCTAAAATTTGAAAGTTATCAACGTACAATAAACAATAGTGGGATGTCATTGGCACGAGCCTTTATTGTTTAGTCAGTTTAGCGGTAACCGAGTAACAATTAAATGAATGCCTATGTCCTTAACTGTCAATGTAGATCGTATCTTTAGAAAGTTCTATCAATGTATTGATTATTGTTTTATCTGCATTTTAAAGCAACAATGAAAAATTTGTAGAAAGAGCGAATACACACAACAAATCTAAATTTAGTTATTTAGTTTGAAGCATTTAACGGTAAGATCCAATACACAAAACAAAAATATAAACATTCCATTGTAAATATTTGTATGTATATATTTTTTTGCTAATTTCGGATTGATTTTTTTTTAATTTCGAAAACAATTTTTTATATTTATAGAGTGCTAATGTACGAAATTGCTAATTTGACCCTTTCTGCAGATATCGTAGGGGAACAAAATGTGACCGATAGGGAGAAGTTATTTTAGTCTTTGAACGCTTTAATGTGTTCCCCAAGAGCGATAAAAAATCTCAAGTATTGCAAAACGTAGATTTGATATATTTTAGATAACTATTAAGTACAGTCATTAGGATGTAAAAATCTTACGTATCCACGAACTGAATTTGTCATGTGCCTTTGAAAGAACCATAGACTGTAGCCAGACTGTGGTTTACCATTGCCATTATTTTGAGGTACGAATAATATCATTATCACATGCCTGAGAATAAATTTTAATGGCCTTGTGCACTCTATTGAGTTCTATAATATAAAACTTAATTTAAGTCAAAACCAATTCGTGTATATAATGTGAAACAATATTGCATTAAACATAATCTGTGGCAATAAGCTTTAGAGCTCAAATTTGAGCTATTTCTACCGGTACTTAAAATAATTAAATAGTATCAAGATTATTTACTTAACGATATTTATGGATGAAAAATAAGTAGATAGTATTTTTTTATTAAAACACTCGTCAGAAATACGTGATTGGAAACGTACATGGTGTTACATAATGGTAGCATTGTGTACGCGCTGCGTACCTTCGAGCCGCGCCGAATGCGCCTGCGTCACTCGGTTTCACAACTCATCCACCGCCACTGTTTTCACTTTTTCGCTGTCAAGAACGCGTCGATAAACAAACTTACATTTACTCGATAATTTCGAAAACAACATAAGATGTCAAATATAGTTCTAAGACTTGATACTTTGCACTTAAGTTCAAATTGCGAAAACCCATCCGAAATGTTAGAAAATGAAGTGTATCGTATATTTTAATAGAAAGTCGTATGACTAGTGAATATGTACGTGATTTTAAGCCTTACTAACTTGAAATAATATCTAATTTAATCTAGCATTTGTGGGTGTTAAACAGTTATCAAGTATAGTTGTAGAAACCTCGAAGCTGGTCAATGACCTTTTTTGGTTACATATTCACCATCGAAACAAAAGATTTATTTTAATTGAGACACAAGAACCTTGAGATACAGAATTACATAGTGTTGTCTTAGGTTATTGTTGCTAGTTTCATAATAATTAGATTGTAACGTTAGTCATTTATTTTAATAAATGCCAGTAATTTTGCAACATTACTATTCTACAATTCTAATAAAATAAACTGATAAAGTCTACTAAAAATTTATACTTCAATAGAGCAACAAATAATTAATTAGGAAAAATTATCAAACTAAAGATTTTTGAGATAAGTTGTGGTTTTTTTTAATAAAAAAAGTTCTTTATCCTTTCAGAATTAAACTTATTAACAGATTCTAAGGAGTTTATACATGATTCAGAGATAAGGAACTTAGACTATACAGTATACATCGACTATTTTACCTTAATTCGTCTCTTTTATTTTTTTAAAGATACTATGCATTAAATTAATGCCATTAATTACTTGAATTTTTTTTAAATTGTTCGTAAATTATTTCAGTGACTGTAAGCTAGATTTGTTTGGAGTGATCAAGGCTATAATTATTGTGCAACCCAACCAAAGTCACAAGTATAATCTAATATAATAGTTTCTCGATTTATTGTAATTTTTACTTTAATATCTGTCTTAGAATTTCCTTTCAAATGCCGTGTCATGCAATTATATTTAAATATATGAAGAATAATAACTTCTGCTTCGTTATCATAACAGTATGATGAAGCTGACATTGCCTCTCACTGTGCAACGTAACAAGAATTACGCAAAAGGTCTTCAACCTTGTTTATTTGGGACACATTTATTAATCGATGCTTTAAATTTTTTATCTAAATTCTTCCTAAAACGACATGTTTTAGTAAAGTTCAAAGTACCGTATCGTTAATTTACTTGTGATATTATTTTTTACCCTCAAACTACTGCGAATTTTTATAATCTGTTTTATTAAATAAACAAAAATTCACTCACTAAATTAAGTCACTAAATTTTAACATATTTTACGGTCAATCCCGTCTACATGCCATCATAATTGCGCTTTGGTTCTTGTAAAAAACTGTTGCTATCTCAAAAGTTTTTATTCACATAATTAGCTGGGATATTAGAAAGTTATTCATTTTTGCAAGATTTTAAAACCAGAAAAATCTATTTCTATTTCTATAGTTCTCACAGACTAATTAGACTTCTATATAGACAAATAGATATCAAATATTGGTTACAAACAGGTAAACGGTGTAATGGCATTTAAATAAGCGTGACATTAGGTAAGCTTACGTAAAGTAAAATGGCTTGTGAAAGTCCTTAGAATTTTATCTCATCTCTATTCGATAACCGCATAATTTTGGCACAAACGTGAAAGTTATTTTTCTAGTTTTTCTGTAAAAGATAATATTTTAACACTGTAACATCATTTTTATTCGAAGAAAATTACATAAAATAATTAATTAGACGAAATTATAAAATCAGAAAAAACCCTGATCGAGATAGTTATTTGGAGTAGACATATGCAATTTTTAATCCTTGTTTTAGAAGATTATAACGTCATCACACACCAAAAACGAATCTAAACGTAACCCCAAAAAAATCACTAATCAAACAACCAACGAAGAAATTTTGAGTTAATTAAAAAAATATTTAAAAGATTGCACTTTTTCTATATGAAACACGTAAGTATTAAGCTACTTGCAAGCTAGATACGACACTATTCGTGATTTAATTATTCGTATCAAGTGTAGCATTTTAAAATAAACATTTAACTCGGTCAGTCTGTTAGCATGCAACTTCACGTAATCCACGGAAGAAGTATATATATCTTTCCGTGGATATATTTGAACCTTTGATCAAGTGTTCTTGAAGAAAGTTCGACCTTCTTTTGAAAATGCAATTTAAGATACAAATAATATGATTATCTTTTATTTTATTTTCACTTTTGCAATGCGTTTAATTGTCACCATAATGAGAGTTGAGAAATCTTTTTAAAAGTATTTTATGATTTTTTTCAAAAAATAATAAAGTTATTTTACTTTTCTAGTTTCTACTTTTCTGTCATTTATTGACTAGGTATAACAATATTACTGACCGTTGTTCGATGGTGGTTTCCGATCAACAATACCAACATCTAAGAAAAGTAATTTATTCAAATGTATTTCAGGATAATTGGGTTAGTCAGCTGAGAGGGTGTTAGTAATGAACATGCGAACGAATCACGCGATGCCACAGTAACACATTAAAGAAACTAAGGAAAATGCCTTCCGGGGTGAACAACCTCGTTGCGTAAAGAGTGGCGCAACCTGCGCGCGCGCCCCTCTACCGACCCACAATCGATGTATGGGGCTGGTGGAATTTTTCGTTTGTCTATATTACCTGATTATTTAGTTTATACGATGAATAAAATAATAATTAACAATGAATTGGTCTAATGTGTAAGATTATCTTAAATTAGATGATGGTTTTGATCAGAAATATAAAAGTTACTAAAATCAGTTTAATTGTTTAAGTATGAAAGCGGGTAAGGATTGACTGGGTAAAGGATTGACTTTGCATTTCTCCTTAAGCTTAACTAATAGTGACCGCAAATTCAGACAAAAAATTATAATATGACGAACTTTTGATTTTATTTTATAAGAATGCATTATCTCTTCATCGCAAGTACTTTTGACGTACTTGGCAAGAAAATTTGACGTTGAATAATGATATTACGTTTTTTTAAGACTGTAAATTGTATGTAAATGGCGAAACGAAACTTAAAACCTAGGTCAAGGTTCTGCTTCTCTTCGAAATGGAAAAATTGCTACATACCGACCTTAACTTGCCGGCGACCAGTGTATGATGAAATCACGATATTACATACATACACCGAAATCCATAAGATGTTTCAGAAATTTCTAGTAAAGTTCTCTGAACTCTATTATTAATTTAATATTTATTATAACTATCTAAAAATATACTTAAATTAAGATAGTAAACTGTCGATACAATTTATTATTTATTTATTATTCAGTACTAGTTAATGAGCCAAGCGAGTTCCATAATATCACAATCTTAAAGACAACTCAACTTCTATGCGGCAAATAAAGACGACACAATATTGAGTTAGGTGAAAGTTATAAACAATAAACTTGAACGATACAACTACGTATCTACAGGCGAAACCAAAGATTTGTCTGTATTTCTATAAGTTGTATATCAAAGAAAATGGAAAGTCGGTTATACAACGACCACCTGAGCCGTGAAAGGCGTTCGATTTTAATGTCAGTCGTGGTCAAGGTTTTGTGGGGCATTTAAGAAGTTTCAGATTTCATCTTTGAATCATACAGATTCAGTAAAATACAAAAAAAGGGCTGAAAAGTCTATAACTGTATGTCAAAGAAATAATTAAAATTATGCGAATAAACTAACAAAAAAGTTTTTAATATATATTTTATAAGATGAAAATTATGGGCAGTTTTTTAAACGCATTGTCTGTATCTTTTTAAAATTTTCGAAAGTTAACAGTCAAGTGAATCTTTAAAGACAATATTGAATTTCAATTGTGTAATTTAATCAAACAGTCTACCTATCAAGAATTATGTTCGTAAAATTAATAAAAATGATATTAAATTGTCAATGAACGTGTGAAGGGCAAGCGTAATAGAACAAACAGTAAAAATATCAAAAGAAAGCGAGAGTAACGGTCTAGCATGCGCCGGCGCAGACGATGCAACGGTATCGGGTGTAGATCGTGACGTCACGTTACTGTTAAGCCTTACGGTAAATCCCGTGGGACCTGTCTTGTTTAATATGAGTAAAATTTTATTATAGAAAACGCGATCTTTACACATTTTAGAGTTGTAATATATTCTTGTTTAAATATAGAATTACACTAAAGTTTTATTCATGATTTGATTAAAGCATTTTTTGTGAACGTAAGCAAAAACATTTAAAGCCTCTATTCAACTTTAGGAAGAAAATTTTTATTACAAAAATAATTTGAAAAAATTAGGATTAGCGTATTATGTGTAGTAATATCTATCTATAGATGTAGTCACGAGTCAAGACATCGATCAAGCCATACCACTTTCTCTTTCGATGCCGCACACATAGTGGTCTGTTACATCACGCAGGTTTGGCTGACGCATCAAAATGAAAGGTCACCATCTATTAATATATGCGTTCACTTTACATAAGCATTTGGTTGTTTTGTGTTGATATTCTTATGGTAGAGAGCCAGCGGTTTATTCAATTTAAACCTATGTATTTTTCACATCATTCATATGAAAGATACATTTAGCCTTAGGATAAAAACTATACCTTATAATTTTGTTTTATTTAATGATACTTACCTATAACCAATTATTTCTACGTTTGTCTTTTTATTTCTGGCGATTTTGACAGAGCTCTCGCTACATAAATAGACTTTGATGAGTTGCTATTAATAGTATTTTATTAAACTATCTGTATTCAGGAATTTTCTCGCACGCCTCATAATAATTGTTTTTGCTAGTTTCTATTTTAGTAATAGCAAATTTTGTTTTGCATTTGACAGCGAGCGATATTCTCGCAAAGCTCTTTATGAGAATGGTTACCATCACTTGACGCCTCATACGTAATGCAGTACAAGTCACAGATATATAGAGGATTTTTATTTCACAATCGCATTTATATGTACGCCATCTATTGGTTATATATAATCAATATTTTAAAAAAGAACTACATTACTTCTTTAAGATATATTATAAACTTGACTAATTTATCTCCGAGATATATTGATTGCGAGATGTTTTACAATTCTTTTCCATATACTTGATTTGATTTTAGTCTTTGGTTAGATGTCGGTCATGTCGGTTAGTAAAAATGTTTAATTATTTCTGAAAAATGTGTCTATGCTTTAGTATATATGAATGTTATGCAATAATATTTAATATTTACAATAGTATTAATCCGATTTATCTCGAGGAAAATGCGAGGTAGCATAAGTCCGTGACTCCTACATCATTGTCACTAAGGTTCAGATGCAAGGTCAGTACGCTCGAGCCCTGCGTGGGAAATCCATTGGCAAATAAATTTAATTTAAGATCTTTCTAGATTTCTATTATTCAAAACTAATTACCCATCATAATTTATTTGTGGGATTGTTATTAAACTGGGACGTATATTTTAAAATTTAATGCATTGATGAAAACTTAGTTGTTTAAGTCTTTTTATGTATATATTTTATTAAACAAACGAGCCAGAGTTTGGCTTCAAAGAATATAAACGGTGTTACTTAATTAACGTAATTTAAAAAAAATATTTCTATTAATTTCTATACCTAGTATTTTTATAATTTGTCGTACAAGTGAAACAAGTATGACTAAGAATTCTCCTAAAATGTATTTTAAATCTAAGTAGGTATGTTATACGATCCGTTTGTAACTTCGCAGAAACGTTCCTACATATGGTACACGCATAGATGAGTCAATTTTATGACTTTACTATCATTGACCTTAATTTCTTGACTGCACTAGAATACGTTGTTATATATCATAAATTCATCATACGTTTTATGTAAATTATAAAGAAAATACATATTAATTAATGATAATTTAATTAATGTTAAAATAGATCAGTTGAAACAAATTCTTAGTCCGGCTAAGGTTATATTAGGCCCATGGTAAGCATATGAAAGATATAGGTTTGGGGGAGATAGTATAGTAAAAAAAGAAGTTAAGTACCTTCTTGTATTTGAACGCCAATGCTCATTTAGAGTAGGTTTCAAAACGATAAATATTTACAACGACCTACATTCTTAGACCATAAAACAGAAAAGCAACACGAACGGAAACGTGCTATTTAAAATATACCAAAGTTGACTTAGTATTCAAATTGAAGTTTCTACTTTTACTCACGTTATCGTGTGGGAGCGATAATAGACTATGTTGGCGATATTATGAACTATTTACGAACCGTGACGAGTTGTGTGCGTGAATGTACGTATGTACTTGTATTGTCGGTTTCAATCTGGAAACTAGGGCAGTCATCCCGAAGTTGCAGAGTACATTCAAACACAAAGCAGTGTTATGCAACAATCGCGCTTCAGTTTACGCGACTTGTGTCTATTGGGAAAGCGCTTCGTACAGTAACGTACGGCTTACAACAGAAGTATTACCTTCATTTTTAAATGCTCAATTTACAGGGCAACTGGTTGATTACAACAAACGAAACTCGAAGTGAGGTACAATAGGTACTTTTAGAGCAATAGAAAATCACAAAATGGAGTTATATCACAATTGGAATGAAGCATTTAAATGATGCAGAAATGATGTACTGGTGTAATTAATAGCTAAGTGTTATAATTCATAACTTCATAATAAGTTTTAGGGTATTCGCTCAACAATATTTGTACTGTTCGTGGGATTTTGATGAAGAAATAAACACAATCATTCTATAATTACGTAACTTTTAGCTACTTATGCTTTTTGAGCCACATGCCGGCAAGATGGCTACTGTTTCATAAGAAATTCGAGAAATAGACTAAATACATATAAAATCGGTTACCAATCGTGGAAAATCACCTGTAATTTAGATTCACTTGATAAAGTAACAGTTTCATATACGTATCCGTTACATATGATGAATTTTTCAATTCTATTACGCATCTAGCACCATTTCAATAATACATTCCTAGCGACAATGCATTACCTTGCTGGCGTGCGTTGACGCATCTACGTGCAGAGTGGCCTCTCAAAGTACTAATATCTATCCTACTCACTCATATACCTAAAATACGAGTAAGATAGAGATAGATATCGAATACAAAGTTTGCACCGACCTTCATTAAGGTATCTAACAAAAATGAAGGGCTAATACTTCGTACATTTGAAGGTAAGACAATACAAACACTGGGTCCTAATTGTTGTGATTAAACCTTGTTCTTAAATTATTGGGTGTGCATGAAAACTGGTATGACTTGAAATAGCAGAGAATCTATATTCATTTGTTATAAAATCTCTTAAATGATACCTAGTAACAATGAAACAAGTTTATATTCTTAGTCAGTGAAAAAGTATTTCTTAACTGTACATTGTAAGATCTATAAATAACAGATTGTATTACAACACATATTTTATATTTACAGAAATTATATCCCTACTTATAATTACTATTTTAATTATTATTTTAAATGCGAAAGTAACTGAGTCTGTCTGCTACGCTTTCACGCTCTAATCACTGAACCGATTTTAATAAAAATTGACTCAGACAAAGAAACTTAAGAATGGTTATAGATATTTATTTTGGTATGCCTTTTATTGCGAAAAAGGCTTGAATAGATGAAACACATGAGCGGAATCTTGGACAGACAGTATTTAAATAAAATTGAAAAATAAGCAAGAATCGCCGGATAAAAGAATAAAATTTTATTAATTCCCAAAGTATTTTAAAAAATTTCAATTTTGTATATAAAATATTTTTTATTTCAATTATAACGCAGCCTGTGGTGAAATCGCAATGCTTTTATAAACTTTGCGCTCAATACTTTACGCTTTGGATATCCTTTCTAACTTTCACTGACCTTGACAAAGGCACAATGAAACGCGACTTGCGAAATATAGACAAAAATACTATGGCTGAAATGTCTTCATTACTCACATACTTTTAAATAGCTTTAATACAATACAATCAGAAATTTAAAAAATTAGGTATCATTGAAATAATAATTTAAAATGAAAATAATTTTTTCTTTATTTTTAATATCTGATGAAAAGAGACGTGTGTGTATGTGTGTATGTCAGTCTGTGGCACGGTAGCTCGTTAAAGAGTGTACCGATTACAATAAGGTTTTTTTTATTCAGTTTAAGAAATTCTGTTATCCATTTATGAGATATTTTTATTGTATGTATATTATGTATAAATTGTTCATTTCTAGTTTGATGTACAGTTTTGTATATCTTTGTGATTTTTTGACGCAATTCGCATCTATGAAATTGCATTTATCTTTAGATTTTTTATCTTTCGTTAAATAAAACCTACATTTTATCCAGGAATATCTTAGTAGTTAGTTACACTTGCATTAATTCGTCGTAACGTGATGTTATATATTATTATTTTTTAATATATTATTTATAATTATTATTTTGTTAATATATTATTATGCCTATAAACAGAGTAAAATATCGAACAGCAAAATAATAATAGATATGTACCTATTATGTACTTCGTCCGCGCGGAATATTTATTTGTTTATTATTTATTAGTAATAATTTCTAAAACAAAAGTAAAGCTTAAGTTACTCCTTAATACATCATCTATCTGCCAGTGAAATCCCCGTCAATATCAGCCCAGCCGTTTAAGAGATAAGCCGGCACCAACAGACATGTAGACAGACAAAATTTAAAAATGTTATTTTCGTATATGTACCGTATATAAGTACATCCCTATAGTAAAAAGCAGTTATTTTAATATTAAAAATAGACACTCCAATTTTATTTATCTGTATAGATAAAATTTAGTATAATAAAAATTCTTGAACTTCAATATCAAACAATTTAAAGTTCAAATCATCTCATCGTTAATTCTGAGCGCACTCTTATCCTTAAGAGCATCAACTTTGACCCAAATGTAGGATTTTCAAGAGAAAGTGTTTCGTAAAGATAACACGACACGATGGCGATACTTTAATACATTTTGTATCTGACGAGATTTTGAATTATATGAGATTGAGGTTAAGCGAGCACTTTTACTAATAGATAATTAAATGTGGCATATTTTATTAAATATGCCACAATAATATTTTTTCACTTATGAGGGAGTACAAAAATAACGTCAAATTACCATTATTCCCTTGTTTTGCACTTTATTACAAATTTTTAAACTTTATGGATTATTTAAAGTTGAGCCATTAACATACAATTCACTTTATATAGTATAGACTCTTTAGTTTTAACGTGGTTGTGATGTTATTATAAAATATTTAATTTTTAAATGATTAAGTTTTCTATATCAAATAACAATATGTAAAACTAAATACGGAAATGGAACTTGTTTACACTGTACGGTTATCTGAAAGAATAGTGCAATAGACAGGTTGCCCAGCAGATAACCTAAACTAAAACGCGAACATTGATATGATAACAAGTTACGCCGCTACAATCATTAGATAAACATATAGGTCACTGAACCGACCCACTTTTCAATCGAGAAACGACATGTATGTGTGCGTTTACAAATTCACACAACACTCGTAAACTAAGCATGTGTCTACCCTGCACATGTTAAAGCGTAAACACACAGATACAAATTTTACCAACGTTTTATTTAATATATATAAAACTAACGCAAGTAACTTGCTATACTACGAAAGTAATGACGTAGAGAAAATGGCTCGCGTAGCTTTTGTAGCACCTGCTACGGGCTACGAGATGATGAGTATGATTCTTTATTATTTATTACCACGATTATTATAAAATAATCTATAATGCGCAAAAATATAAAGAACTTGACTTGTATTTATAAATACGTTGAATTTTATTTTTAAAGTATAAACGATGGATTTATTTATTAATTCAACTTCTATGTTGAGAGTTAATATTGTTTTATTTAAGAATGTCTAACACCATTTTTTTTGATCTATATACAAAAAAAGTATTTATTATGTATAAAAGATTTAAAGTTTAATAACCAGCAAAAAAAAACACAAAAGAAGAAAACAAATTAAGGGATAATGCAAGATTTAACGTTGTACCTAAACGCAGCAGGGAGTAAGTCAACATTATGAGAAGTAAGTAAATACTCAAATAATTACTAAATATACTAATCAAATATTATTATAACACTAAAATAAAGCACATCGAAATATATAGCATTTATTTGTTACTTTTAGCTTTCAGTTCTCCAACTTTTTTAGAATTTATAATCTCGGTACTTACTAACTTTAGTAATTATGAATACTTAGTTTTTGATGAAACTTGCCACCATTAAAATTGGTATAGCTGGCGTCCAGATTTTATATGTTTTTTCCTTAAGAGGCAAAATGGAAAAGAAATATGTATTAAATAATCTTATTTCTTCACATAATCTACGCATTACCTAAATATTTACTATTTTATACAATATACCCATTTAAATATGTAATCGAAATGAATACTATTGAAATCATTCGAAATGGTAAATCAATAAAAAATTATTGTTTTATTAAGATTGATTGTAAAATCTATTAGATAAGGTTAAAATATATCGGATTTATAAGGATTAAGCTTTGATGTAACAATTTACCAATAGGTGGCGATATTATCAAGTATGTGTAGCAAAAACAATATGGCGGCGCAATTCATTTGACTATTGAACTATTTTGTCTATTTTTTGTTTTTCTATAACAATAACAAAATATAAGTAATAAAAATTTATGAAATATATCTTCCAACTATGTATATTCATAAATATTTATGACTGAAGGGCTGGTGGAGTCTTGAAAGTCTTTGAATAATACCAAACATAAGTACCTAGATGTTGCCGTGGACGTTATAGCTACAGAAACAATTTAAAAACTTCCAATTAATTTATCGGATTATATGTTATTGTAATTGTTAAATACGTTATATTTTTATTAACTCAAAGAAGTTGCGTAACGTAACAAACATCAACAATAGGTATTAACATTCTTATTATAGTGGAATAAATAAGATAATAATTTAAATTTGTATTAACTCATGTGCTTTTAGAATTGTGTGCGAAAGCACCCAAAACAAAAAATAAAAAAACAGAGTGTAAAGAGAGCGCGTGCATACCGACAAACAAAACAAAAGCCTTTATTACCGTAAAGCATCTCACCGTAATACATGTTCGATCTTGCCGGTTTTCTAAGAACGGTATTTCTGTCCATTCAACTGGAGCAGATCATTATCAGTTCAGTAAAATAGTCCATCACACAAACACGTAAAGGCACAAGCGTGGAGCGTAGCGTCGCGTTACGGTTGGCGCTCGTACGGAAGTAGGTTAGTAACTAAAGTTTTGTTTGCGTGAGGCTGCGGCGCGCTGCACTCGGCTCGCTTACGCTGGCGCACGGCCCCGCTCGCCGCTCTGAGCTGACCTCCTGCCCCCTGCCTGCCACCTCGCGCCCGCGCATCTTTCACTTTCGGGCTTTGGGCCGCCCGCCCTCAACCATTGTAAACGACGCTAAAATGAGCGGGTCACCCCTCCATTCACATTTCGAACCCTAACGTTAATTATTCACGCAATGACGTATCTTCCAGTACATGCGAGATGACAGTACAACTTTGAGCTTCTAAAACAGGTATAAACTGAGTAATAACTGAATAATAGCTCGATCAACATAGTAGCGTCGTGAATCAGAAGTTCCAACGTCTTTGTTTTATTCTTAATACAATAAAATACTTTTGTTAACAATTCATTTGACTAATAGCATTGAAATGCCAAAACTAATGACAGTACAAAACAAAAGAGCAACGTGATTCGAATTGCATGTTATTTAATAGTACCTACGATCTTATCTTATTAGCCCTTAGATTTCGGCAGCCAAATCTGCCATTCGAATATGGAATAGAATGTATTGAATGTAGTGGTACATCTAACATCACACGCAATTGCAGAGTGCTTATTGTCGGTGGTTATGTAAGGCAGAGGCCGCATCGATGCTGCTGGAGTCAACGGACGGCATTGACACGCGGCCGTTCCCCACTGCCTGCGCTGCCCCTCGCCCTCCGCTCCGTCCCCGCGGCGCCCCTCACTGCTGAAACCAGCAGCTGCGAAATTGGGTCACGAGCTACGCCGCCTCACGTCCAAACCGACCAATTGATTTGGATCCCTCTGTGTCTAACCGCTTCTTAGTAGTCGAAACAATAATTAAAAACGTCAGGGCTTCTGACAGGGCTCATCACAAACTGGCGTAAAATAACGTTGAGTTAAAAATAATGATTAGAAAATTAAGCATCAGTATAGAGTCAATCACTGATAGTTTATGTTACGTTGGGTAAAATAGAATTGTATGAAGCGTATTAATAATAGTGTAAAAAATAATCTAGCATTAATTTAATTGATATTTGAAATGACATAAATAGTTTCTAATATTAATACATGAAAGATAGAGAAGGAAAACAGCAATGCACCGACCGAGCGTTAGAGTCAACGAACGTCATTGAAGTAATGTGCTTTGCTGTTTGTACTCTACTACAAAGGAGGTACGGTTCAAAATCTCCTGAAGCAATTACACAATCTAGCCTTGGCTCTTACTGGCCTGGCTGACTTAGACATTCTATCTACTTTTACGAGTACATAACGCGAAGGCTCCAGTACTGGGTACTTAGGTTTGTACTCTAGTCACTGCAATATTGCACATATTTTGCAATAGATTTATGTAATGTAAGATGCATATGTATGGCAAAAATTTTTTGATTAAATAGCCAATAATTAGTAATTTAGGACTTCGTCTACTTATAAGTAGGATTTTACGATAGATACATAAGTGTGAAAGAACAATTAATTCAGTCTCTTAATTACAATTTTAATTCAAAATTACGTTACAATGTTTCTTAAGGTTAATAACGATACATTTTTTAAATATATAATAATTGATCTTACGAATTCATATAATTGAGCATTATCAGTGTCTGATGTAATAAATACTGCATCAAATCCTGTTTACTAAACCGCTTTTTAAACAGTTATGTACATACCGCTAGTTGATAGACAAGAAATTTAAAAAGGATTGTTTAGACTTATATTGCTGTTACAAATTTAGTGTTTTTGAAGTGTTCGGTTTTTATATTTATATTATATGCAGAAAGATAGAATTGAGTTCAATAGCTTAAACGCTAGACTGGCCGCACTTCAATGTCTATATGAAACCACATGTTATCAACGCACTGACTTGCGGCCAGCCATCAACCGCTCCGGTTGACTTGGGAGCTACGTTGGGTCGCTCCTGAATATTGTAGCACATCGCGAACCCTCCACATACTAGGCGCGGCTAGTCGTACGAATGTTTAATTATAGTTTAGATAATAATTCTTCATACGATTGTACTGACACCCTAGTGTGTCTTAAGAACTTATCTTCAAACTTCTTTAGTTCTGTTATAAAAATATTAAACTGTGTTGTCATGTTGTGCCTCCAGTGGAGGGTGTATGTTTGTTTTTACGACGACTTTTTCCAGGATAATATAAATAAATAACTGCAACTTCTCTGACGTCCATCATGTTCAACATTTCTAGAAGCACTGTCGATGAAATGCGGCAGTCCGCAATAGCACTAAGACGACGCGGCTGGCCGTAATGCGGCTGACCGGTACATACTGCCGCATTACGACCAGCCGCTAGTGCGTTAAGGCTCTAAGAGTAGGTACCGTAAATATAGCGGTGACAAAAACTGCATATTACGTCAGTAAAGCGCAGCGAGTAATTAGATATTTAAAATAATTTACATTGAAAGCCGATTTATGAAGGTCAAGTTAATATTACAATTGCGTTCGACTAAATACAATTATTAGATTACGAAAACGTTGTTCGTTTTTATTTTCTTGAAAATGATTAAATAACATTTTACACACTATTCCACTTGCGTGGGTATTATTAAATATAGCCCTTATTCTTCAGAAAAAGTAAAACTTCCCATCACTGAAAGAATTTAAAAAATCGGTCCGTAAGTAATTTATTTTATTCATTCAGTAGAGTATTCATTCAAAACATAAAGATCAGACGATATCAGACTAGCTGATTAAAAATCCAAAAATCACGTTAAATTTTTATATCAAACTAATCAAAAGCATATTAAACGTCAAAGCATAAGAAACAGACTCACTTTCCTTCCATTATAAGGTTTCGTATTTATAATATTAATTGAAATATAAAAAATATTATTATTACTATTATTTATAAAAAATATTCTCTAACGTGTATTGAAATATCAAAGTGACAAACGATTTGGAATACTTCACTGTCAATAAAATGGCCATGAATATTAATATGTACGAAACAAGTGAATTGATTAATGGGGGTACTCGCCCTAGTTTCAGGGCGCAGGCTGCATCGGGTCGTCGAACGTCATTGACCCAACTACAACCTGCGCGCAGCCTGCGTTAGCCCCTACGTAGAACTGCTTGGTAACAGACATCGATTTTAATACTGAAATAAATCTTATCATATTGATTTTATAAAATACTAGTGGACTCCGCGAACTTCGTATCGCTTCAGAGTTCCGAATAATGTGTCACCTAAAACGTCATTCCATAGAAAATGTATGATGTAACGAATTTTCTTCATTCACAACACTTTTTCGTGAATGATTAGATCTTATTGGTCGCGGCATTATTAATATTCACAGAACAAAACAAATCACAGACAACATTAATTAAATAAATTACACTTTCGCGACGAAATATTTATATAATATACTGAAACTGACTGGATTGACAAAATAATCTGGAATGATTCAGCGACACCAATCGATTTGAGGTTTTTTTTTTTGAATTAAGTCATTTGTTAATTTATATTTTGTTGTTTATTTAAGTAGCTTGATATATTTTCCTTTAAACAGTTTACACAAAATATATTTCTGCACGCACGCCAAAATATTTGAATATGCAAAATATTGTCATTCAGTCGCGATGTCTCTAAACACATTTTATGTGTGAAACTAAACCTTCCAAAGTCGTCTATAATTCGGCAGCAGATACAAATGACGGGCCATTATTTACATCAGTCTTTCCCAAAGTGGGCGATAACGCCCTCTTTTGGGCGCTGGAGGCCTAAAGGGGCTCAAAGAAAATTGGGGAGCTTGGTCAAATTGGTTCTTGAGTCATTTCGAACCTGATATCAACACTTGTTAAAAATCATCATATTCACCTCACATTAGATTAGTTTTAAAACAAATGTTGATTTTGGGTTAATTTTGAATAAAAGATACTCTTAATATTGTAAAGTTGCATTATTATTGCTCTCTATAATAAGAAAAGTTTGCTATTGATATTGTTAAGATGAAAAAATGGGGGGAGAGGGCGCTATAAAATAACTGATTATTAAAGTGGGCGTTAGACGAAATAAGTTTGGGAATCTCTGATTTACATCATAAACGTAAACTTTTGTGCGGCAGCCTTTAATTTAGGACGAAATATTATAATTAAATATATGAGAAGCAAATACGCTGAATTATGAGCATGATATAAATTCCACGAAATTCCATAAATTAAATTGAGTGAAAATAGATAAATTAATAAAATGCTTAATGTTACCTTAATAATATTAACTGTATTGTAGGTAAGTAAAAGAAATTGTGTTTGTTGTTATCAAATTTGACAGCCTGTAAATTAAATTGTATTGTTATAAGGTTCTGTAGGCGTTCGCTTATCTCAGCCTACATCTACCCGTGCTGAAGTATTTTATTTTTAACTCTACTAATATAAAATTATGAATGCAAATGTAACTCTATATGTCTGTTTCGCCTAAACCACTGAAACGATTGTGATGACTTATTATTGCGAAAAATGACAAAGTTGAACAGCAAAGATTGAATAATTTTAAAATATATAAAAATAACATTTTATGGCTGTGTTTTAATAGCTGCAAGTTATTTAAAGTATCCAAATTAAAAATATCAATCTTGGAATTTGTTTGTCTCAACGTTCTTAAATCGAATCGGAATAGTAAAACCAATTTAAATAAATTTTTGGTATTAATATATATGTAACTAATATATATGTGCCTTAACTAAAATTAAAACTGACTCCCTTGAGGTCGTTAAAGGAAGACATCAAGTCAAGCATCCTAGCATAAGGGTTTTTGTGTCGTAAGACGTGGGAGGGGGAGGATCGAAGTGTGAAGTGGAAGTGGGAAGAGGGGGTAGGCGAGGTTAGCACGTGCGAGTGCAGGGGTTGAACGAACGTCATTGACCTACCTCTGAGGCCTACTTATGATAACAAGCCGATATCACTTGTTTGCGCTCCTACTGCGTCGCACATTATTCTTTTAAGAAGTCATTATACTTTTAAGCCATATAAGTGAAGTGTCTTACGTGAATGGAGACTACGGAAGTTTTTTCAGTTTTAAAATTATTAATATTTTTGTAGTAAGGGTTGGGAAAAATCTAAAGTTTATTTCGGCTGAGTACTTTTACTTTAGTAAAATAAATAAAAAATCAAAAATGAAAATTGTATACTTTGTATGGATGTAAAAACATGTATTACGCGAGTAAAGGTAATGGATACATTTATGTATTCAATAATTTATGTACCATTAAAATATTTATATTTAATTATATTGACTTTGTAATAAAACAAGGTTTATATATAAGTAGGTATATAAGTATTGCTATATACGCCTCAACTGCTGAGTTTGGATTAATATCGGATTGTGAAACTCCTTTTTTCTAAAGATAAATATTACTATACATACTATACACATAAATTAGACTCTGATGATCACCTTCTTGCCTGTAAATGAAAATGGTCATTGAAACAGATACAGAAATGTGTCTGCCCCATGGGCATACCTTAAGATGGGTTACGGGAATCACTTTTTTTATACAGATAAAGTTGGAAGATGAATTTTTCTTCTATCCACGTATTATTTTTAATTAACACAGCCTTTACAAGTAAATATTTAGAAGCAATTTGGTAATCAGCCGTCTTTACCTAACCAACTGAAATCTCTTTTTCATTTCCCTGGAACTCCAAACATGGACCTACGGCGCAACGCGCAGACAATCAAATAACTATATCGATGTTGACAACGGATCTATCGGTTTCAACATCATTTATATTTCTTTAGTATCGATCATCAATTAAACAACAGTCCTAAATAAATAAAATAATATCAAGTGCCTCATAGAAATAATTATTTAAGCAATGTCTCTTAGCAAAAATATATGGGTAGTATATAAACAAAATATTAACGTAAACGTTTATATTAACGTATGTATGTACACGTCCCCTTATAATATAACCTTTTGCACAATTATACGAATAGGTAGTTAAGTTTACTCCCTTACTCGTTCTTAAGCGCTGCTTAACTAAGGTCCTTGCTCAGTGTTATGTCCCATTTTTACACGACAGGAATGAAGTGATAGAGTATTTGATACATTTTTTCAAGTTTATAAGTAAATTAGTAACCAATCTCTTAATGTTCACGCTTTAGAAGTTGCATTCTACTTAGGAATCTCCGAATATAAGATTGGGTTTAAGCAATTTCATCAAATTATTGTTTGGCTTCACGAGTAAATACTTCAATAAAAATTATTCTGTCACTTTCTTGTTAACGCGAAATGTTATTACAAAAACGAGACAATATACTTTGAATATTGATCAAAATTAAACTACTTTCGAAAGCAGATTGAACTATCCAAAGGGTACTTCGTAATAACTGCTTTTTCATGAAAGTTTCCGTGTAGTGTTGAAGTACTTCGAGGAATTCTAATATACATACCTTCTATATATGTGAAGGTAAAAATACCAAGAGCAGTGCACCGGAGCCCTACTTCCTTCGGATCAATACGTCCGGGGAACGACCCCGTGACCTCGTGTATGTGGGACACCGCGCAAGCGCCTCTCATTAATGATTAACTCTGTGCATTCATTTTGAATCACTAATTTTCCATCTGCCAATTGTTGTATGCCCAAAGCGCTTTGCTTTTATCCTAATTATCTTTAAAATATTAAATTTAATAGTATCAATAGTAAGAAGTGTCTTATTGGGATTAAAAAACTCTCGATTCATCGTTGCTTTTTAAAGATTTAGTTTTCTTCGTCAGCCTTAAAATTTTATAAATTGAATCTGTCTTTTTCTATTCTGTTTCAATTTTTCAACAATGTTGAGATGCAGTAGGAAATCATTTAAACACACCGTGTTGTTATTTCGGCGAAACACCGAATAGCAATGAGATAAAAATACAATCAAATAAAAATAGCTGACAAAAGACCAGAGATTAACAAAACGTATTTATTGGTTGTAAATTCGTATAAATTTCAATTCGTCGGCCATTACGGTTTATATAAAAGCAATGCCAAGGTAAAAACCAAAAGGCGAACAAAGGTCAGTGCCCAATGTCAGGGGCCCTAAGATTTTCTCTCGCACCTCAATTAAGTTAAATATTTAATACGTAAAATAACGATATATAGAAATCATCCATCATGCTTGCTCAAGAAGCAATTTGTATCAAGACTTCTTATTCGTTTTGTGTGATTTGGTTTTAATAATCAAACACAAAAAAACTCCAATATAGAACTCATACACAAATTAATTTATTTTGAGATTTTATTTAATTGTTTTTGTTTAAAAGTGGCAAATCTTACGAAAGTACTTCGTTTTTTTAAAATAGTAATAATAAAAATATAATATCGTCACGCTTTTAATTCCCGAAAGGGTAGGCAGAAGTGCACTTAATACACCCACATTTAGCCAGATATTATTGTTTATTCCCATTGTAATATTGTTAAATACCGGTACAACTCCAAACCCCGAGTTACTATTTGGAAAATTCGAAAATTCAAAGATATGCCCGACACGGGATTCGAACCCGTGACACTACCATGTGCATGTCACTATCGCTGCGCAGTTCTTTTTATGTTATGGGTATTTAATAATAATACATACATAATTACAGGAAAATAGAATTGAATTATTATTAGATTAAAGAGGGAACAAGTTGTTTTTGTATTGAGTGCAAATTTACCTACCTACTTTATTTTGTACACTTACCCACATGTTTTTATTTTTGCTATTATTTTATTACCATTACACCGTCAGGCTTAATATTAAGTTCTCATTGTAAACGAATTGTATTCTTTCATGAGAATAAATAATTCTTTAACCATAATTCCGATTTTTTTTTAATTTTAACCAATCATAATTTCAAATAAGTAAACTAAAATATTATTGAGAAACCATATAACTATTTTTAATTTTGTGTGTTTGTAGGAAAAATATAAATTAATACTTAAAATTTAAATTTAAACGTACACTCATCACTCAGTGGAATAACTGTAACTAATTAGGGGCAACCAAAATAAACTAGAAAATAGAACAACGCACGCCATTTTATATTTTAAGTTTCAATTGTGCAATTACAAAAATTCTTCTATGCAGCAAACATTGATTTCAATTTGCACCGGAAAGATTCAAATTATAACTAAGAAACTTACTGTCTCATGACGTCTTAAAAATACAAAATTACATTGACACATACTCGTAGTTGCTAGTAACTGCCGTTTTACAAAACTGACACGCACTATTTTTGTAATAAATTTACACTTGTAATTTCGTTTATTAAATAGTTTATAATTAATTTTTTTTAAAGCAATTTGCAATTTTTCATTGCATGAAGTAACAAATATTTAGATATGAAATCTTTTTGTCAGTTAAATGTTTTTTGTAATTTTATGGTTATGATTGGGATTTTATTTCCAAAAATTAAATAGGTATTTTAAAATTTGGAGGTAGTTTGTAATATATTGCAAAAAGCGAGTCCGCTATGGACTGAATAATAACTATTTTATACTACTCTATAAGTCAAATTTGTCGAAGGCTTTCAGTTTCAGAGAATAAAGTTAGGATGCAATAGGCCTCTCTCTAATCTAACTGATTATTCTCTTAATAGTCGTTTAGGGGAACTAGTATCTCAAGGATCGAACACAAGACGTTCGCCCGACATACATTCAATATCAGTTGCGAGACTTTACTTTTAACTTATTTCATTGAAACAGTCAACCAGAATGCTTATTCACTTAAGAAAATTGAACCTTTTTCATTTTCTTCTTAGTCACTTTTATTTTAATTTCAGTATTCCACATGGAAATAAAATAAGCGATCAATACGTAAGATGATTATGTAATAAAATAGTAGTAATAATACTTATAATAAAAACTTAATATATATAATCATTTTACAACAAAATGAGACAGCCAATTTTATATATAAAACAATCAAATATTCTTCTGATATTGCATCTATTTATTTACAATATTGTACTTAAATAAAATTACAAAAATACAAAAGGCTCATCAAAGCTGTTGGGGTAATGTATTTCTTAATGCAATAATAAATCATGATTGGATAGTGTCATGCCAAAGTGAGCTGTATGCATGACAGTGACAGTGGATTGACCCCCCTGACCTAATTTTGGGGTCCCGAGTGACGCACGTATGTACAGTGTACTCCTATTACATAATCAAAAATCTTCATTAATATGACAATCAATACTTTATGTTGTAGCGTTATTAATTCTAGCTGGAACTATTTATGCGATCCTAAAGCTTTAGAAAAGAGCTTTCGGACCTTTGAAATGAATGCTTAGACTAGCCATTAAGAGTATCATATGTGTTTAAAATGTACACGCTACAATTGATACTGAAGTTTATAACGAAGATATTTATATTATATTTTTTACATTGTATCCTCTAAAATTAACTTTTCTGATCGACTGTTTCCTGTTACTGGAAATCCATTTAAGCTAAGTAGCCGTTGTTGTATAAACAAGAAAGCCATATTGGCGTCTAGGGCGGCGGCGGCGTTGCCATGACAACGCTGCAGTAGCACCGACCTAGTTCTCCGGCCTGGCCAAATGTTAATGACCTCCAAAACCCAGGACGAAGTTCACGTAATACACGAGTAAGAGATTATCTTCCTTCCGCCCTATAGATATACCCGGTCGACCCGGGTATTGATCGGGACTCGCTTTTGGTTTCTCGAATGTAACCAACACGTTTCTGAAAACGTAGCTTCTTAAGGGAAAATGTTCCGTCTTTTTTCCTTTACCTTCAATACAAAGTTTAAAACAAAGTTTTCTTATCCTGGTAAAAATTGGGCGCATGATGTTGACATTACTAAAACTGGTCGTTGAAATAGACGAACAAAGATGTGAAAATAAAGTCAATATACAATCTGCTATCAGCGATTTCATTTATGCTAAATACTTTTAAAAGTAATAAAGAGAATGTCCAATAATGCAATAGTGTAATAGTGCTAAAGCAATCCTAGTTTAGCAGGCATCGTATCCGTGCATGCACGTTTATAAATGGAAATTGTAAATATGTCTAGTGCATACGCAACTGTCAACTTTGCCTAGGCGATGTCATTGTGTGTAAAGACGACCAATACAAATACACACATAGACTTTTGTGATAGCAGACGTCACACACTTGAATTTTAATAAGTAAATATTTATTAATTATGTTTAGAAAGGATATCATGTTATGGTGGTGGGTTGCTTTTGATTTAAGGGACCAACCATAAAAAATGTACTGTTAAAATCAAAAACTATTTTTTTAATTATTATTTACTTGATAAAGACACTAGTTAGTAGACAAGTATTAGATAGTATAACTTATTATCATATCGTAATGTTTTTTCGGTGAATGCTGAAGAAATCGTTAGGATTTTAGAAAAAATAAAATATAAAAGACTTTTTAATCATTTTTAGGATGCTGTAACAGTCGATCACAATTGTCGTTTATAAAGTGATATTGTATAGATTCATTATGACTATTTTCTACAGTGTTTTAAAAATCAGGTAGCTGTAAGTACATGAGCGCACCCCATCCAAAAAATTACTCACAAGAGAGTCCAAGAGGGCAAATGGTTTTCAGTAAAAATACATTACATTGGCGAGAGTATTGCAATCGTAGTAGTGTGCATTATTTGTGTCCTTAACGACTAACGAGTGGTTACTTGGCTAGTGGAGGATGGGGGGAGGGAGCGGCGCCTATTCCTAGAGCAAAACTAGGCCGGCCGCCGACCGCTGGTAACGGTCTAAGGTATAAGCGGTTTATAAATGAAATTCTCTTGGTCCCAAAAACAACCAATAGATTTCATTCTCGTACGCACAGCTAAGGCAAATCGTTACGTGAACAGTGATATAAGTTAACTTGCATTATTATTAGGCGATTTTCTAATCCATCGTAAAAGTGAAATGAACTTAGGCATAGAAGGCTGATCACCTACTTGTCTGTAAAGAAAATGATCAGCTACACAGAAGCAGAAATTTGTTTACCCTACGCCACTACAAGATTTCACTTTGAAATAAGCTAATATCATTAATCTGAAGTTATTAGACTAATTAAAAAGTGTCTATTAAATACTGCAAGTTATATACAGCAGGTTTAAAGAAGTTTTGATTACACCAACTTCTCATCAATTAGATAGAGGATATTTATTGACAAATTGTTTTCTTTCTGAGACTTTACAGACAAGAATATGCTCAGCCTTTTCCGATAGACAATCCTCTATCTTACAATCTCTCCTTATAATTAGGATTTTACTTGAACCTCTGAAATAATATAGTTGAAAGCTGTGGACTATACAACTTATTACTGTCTAAAACAGATGAGTATTAAACTATCTAGTTTAATACTTATCTGTTTTAGAATATTTGCTTAAGTAATTAATGTAGGTACCTAATTCTCAGGAAGAAATAATATTTTACTCTATAAAATGTTTATTTTAACTTGTTTTAACTGAACACTTTAACTTGGACCAATTACAAGTCTTTGAATCCGGACGCGTGACGTTGCCAAAGAAAAATTACTAAGAACAAAGGCTCAAAGAATCACAAAAGTAGCTTGCACAGGCTTCTTTTTTAGGTTTTGTTTGATAAATGTCAAGGAAGGTTCACTTGCACTAAAAGAAAACA
Organism: Aporia crataegi; assembly: GCA_912999735.1. Taxonomy (NCBI): domain Eukaryota; kingdom Metazoa; phylum Arthropoda; class Insecta; order Lepidoptera; family Pieridae; genus Aporia; species Aporia crataegi. Next base: position 4,706,047 of record OU538748.1, on the reverse strand, counting down.
GTTTAATTTCTTTACAAAACACAAAGGTTATTAAAATTAGTGTTTAAAAAACGCGGGATTCGCATTTTGGGAATAAAAAGTTCTAGTAAATTTGCAAATTACCTCTTAAACCATAGTATTTTTATTTATTGAATAATAAAATTAAAAAATGTATTGTTAAGTTATATTATTTATCTCTCACCTTTACCTGCTTTGAATAGTTGGTACAACTTTTCTGTCTTTTTTCATACCCCTTACAATGCGTGAACTCAATTGAATATATATTGAATAGTTATGACGTGAAAAGACGTTAACATATAACAATATTAAATTAGAATGTTTCATGCATTTATTTTATTATTTATTTATTTATTATAAATATATTTTAATGCAGTATATTTTTCTGTTTTTGAGGCAAAATATGAGAACACAGAGTATAATAATAATTTTCTACCATGCGTGAAGGTTATATTTCGATTAATTTCAATAATAAAGTTATACCACCTTTATGATTACGCAATATCCGCATTCCCATCTAACGTATCCATAATATTATAATGCCAATACTTCGCTTGCACTCTCGAAAGTGAGAGTATTTTCACTACGTTAATGATGAATGATCATTCCGTGCTGTTTCGTGTACTTATTTACAAAATACAATTCTCCTAGGAGATTTAAAATAAGATGAAACATTTAATCATTATATATGTATTATGATCTGAAAATTTAATAGTAAATAGCTTAATTATTTTTGGGTAACTATTAAAAAGTCAAGTTAGTTCCGCTTCTTTCAAAGAAATGGGGTTTCTTAATTGTAAATTTTATTATGATGCAGACGGGTAATTGAGTGTGAGTGTGTGTGTGTCAATGTCAATATAATGCCTTCAGCATTATAATATTAAGTAATTTATCTATTTATATTTAAAATAAAATCACCGAAAATGTAAGCGCATAACTTCCGAACGCCAGCACCAAATTAAATAATTCTTTTCTGTTTATGTTTGTTCCTGGAGAAGAATTAAGAAAATTGCGCGGAACATTAGATAATTTAAGAAAACTTTTCTATTGTAATCAGCGTTTGATATAACTGTCAGTTTTTAAATTATTATGTCAATTCGAATAAAATATTCATATTTAAAGACAGGACAACGTATCTGGGAGCTTTCATCGAAGACGCTGAAAGCTATAATCTCTTTGAGATATAACAAAACAATTCATAACGGGATATTCTTCTTTTATAGATGTGCAAAAAAGTTCTCGGTAGCATATATGTACCTTTCAAGGATAGCTTACTATACCCATTCTATCTTTTATTGGCGGTACAAAGTTCGCCGGGTCAGCTCGTACTCAGTATTATAAATGTGAAGAATTTGTTTGGTTGGTTGAACGCGCCAATCTCAGGCTCGAATTAAAATACATGTTTGTGTTGTAAAAATATATTGTGCGGAGGTGAAAAATAAGTAGAAGTATAAAATTAATAAAGAAATCCTATTAGTGTATTTCCTAAATTTAGATGGACAATACCAAGTCTGATAACAGTTTTAATAGAAATTCAAGTTTGTAAAAAGTAAAGTACCTAAATCATGAATGCGCAATTGTGCAAATGAACTGAATGGTAGAAAAACCTTGATTCTCGATGTACACTTAAATGCATTTGATTACATACAAAGACTTAGTTGAATTCGGACTTGAAAACTTTATCCGCGACTTCTACGTCCGCTTGGTCATATTATAATTGGAATGGGTACTTGCTATAGTCAATGTGTATTGTAATGTCATTGTTTAATACCGAGGCTACGACGTAAAGTAAAATTAGTGAATTATTCCTATAATTTCTGTGTCGCGCTATCGCAAAATCCTTCAAATTTTTATGTCAATGTGTAACGTAAACGAAGTCATGGCCGGTTGTCGATCTCCTAAAATTATAGACAACTTATCGTTATTATTTTAAAGTTATCTATTGTGATATTAAGATAGCGAGGTAAAACATTTAAAGGACGCGGTAAACGAATTTACAAGGTCCTGTTGTTTTCCTTAGTAAATTGGTTCAAGTTTATTTTTTATTTTCTGTTTAAAATATTTTCTTACAACAGTGTACTTAAAATATGTTTACAAAAACCAAAGCCGTTGGATTGCGTGTTACCTACCTAAAATACTGACTACATTACCACGATGAATAATTTAATCATTTTATTTTTATACAATACCATTTTTAAATACTGATATAATACAATATAGGTACCTACAATAATACATAACCTCTCCAGTATGAAGAAAATTATGTTATATACTGTGTTAGAGGAAAAATAAAGTAAAATGGTTGTAAGATTGGAAGGGTAACAATTTATAACTTAAGTATTTGAAGAATATTTTTAAATAACTGGCGGGTCTATTCAAGAATTCTTCAGTTATTTCTCAGCCCTTTCTTACGTTGTCTAAGCCAGAGATACTAAGCTCAGACATTATGTAAGTTGTTCGAGTAAGAATTAAAATTGGCAGGATTCGAGTGAATTAAGAGGCGCCAAATTCGCACGGCCACGGTCTCGAACTTGTCCGATTTTTATTGCGAGTTTAAAGAAGCAAGCGAACTTGCCCCAGTGACCAGCGTTGGCAATTGATATAAATATAATGGAAGCACGTCCCGTGATCGAGCTAATGGCACACGTCCGATACAAGATTCAGAGCAGCTGAATTGGTATTTCTTAGTAGTGAGACATTTTTGCTATATTGGTTCTCAGCATGTGGTAACGGAAGAGGGTAAATTACTTCATGATGAAGCAATCCAAATTTCGCCCGAAGTGTGAAGTCAAATGACATATTCAAAATAGACTCTTTATTGATCTTTTGTAAAGTTAAGAATAATTTGAGTGACTATAGTAATAGAAAATTTTATATAATGTTATACCTAAATATATCTAATGTGGTAAAATTATGTAGTAAATGATGACGATTTTTTTTTTATAAATTTACTCGAAAGCTTTATTTGATTTCATATAAGATTAAAGAAATCAATTGTATAAAGCAAAGACAAAGTGTCAAAAGGAGCTCCTATTAACCTATTTTCGTGAGCCATTGAAGTGTGTTCGAATGAAGTGCATTTTGTTAAAACTGCACAGATCTGCTACGTGGCGCGGGACTTGCTGTAACCTACATACCGGTCAACACTCCGGCACAGTCAACACTCGCTACAGGGACATAAGGGCTGTTTACACGAGATAGTCTACTGCCATGCCCGCGTCGCTTCCAGTAGTTTTTATTAACATATTTGTACGACTAAAGAATTGAGTATGTAATGTATCAAATCATAAAGATAAAGTAAATACAACCTAATATTAATTTTTTAAAATCAAATTAAAAAAGCTTTTTTCAATTAACATGCTGACTGAAGGTATCAAATTAGGGATTTTTCAAGAAAATTTTAAGAGTTGGGGATAAAATTAAACAAAAAAAGGAGACTGACCAACCGCCTCTATGGCTAAGTGGTAAACACGTCTGCGTGAGGCGCCGGAGGACTTGGGTTCGACCATTCAGCTGTCCCGGGGGGAAAAATGAATGTTTTGGTTGGATAGGCTCAAAAAGCTGAGCTCTCCTACTTCCTCATAAAGAAAATTATCAATGAAACAGATACAAAAATATGTCTGCCCCATGCCCCACTGAGGGATTACTGAAATTCACTTAATACACATTCATTCATATGTGCTTATATAATTTTGTTTATAAACTATGTGAATATATACAATAGAAGTCTAAAATTTAGAGAGTTATTTAGTAAGAAGTTAAATATTTTATTTAGCCTTACCTGCGATTTCATGTCCCAAATAAAACGATTTGCACTCACCTGAAAGAAGGAAATGTTTTAATTATTACAAAAATCTGTTTCAACATGGACCTAATTTAGCGTCGTAAATTCTTTTTATAACCGACCACCTGTTTACACACGTTCAATAACCTACATCCTAAACATATTTCATCATCATGACCTACATAATTGCTATTTTAATAAATGACTAAATAATTTATCCAAAAAAAAACTCATGATATCCTGCATTATGAAGTTATTAATTTTAAAAAACGAATTAAATATTATTTTATAAAGTATCTTAATTGGGTAAAGGAATCCCAAAACCAGGACACGTTATTTTTTCGACTATGATGAAAATTTGTTATATTCATAGGAAAACGCATAATTGAGTAATACAGTCACAGATGGTCAAAGGCAATATAGTCATACAATTTCAAAGGTAGTAGTTGTTTTAGTAACTAAACCAGGCATAAACGCAGTGTAAACAGACTAACGCTAGCATTAGATGCGACTAGACAAGGCCATACCTATCAGTGAAATGTCGAGAAGGAAAGAGACAGAAATAGTACTTATTTCACACAATATACTTAATACAAACAAAATAACACACACAAGCAAAATTTCTATTTCTATAGAATCTAGGGTTGTCTATTAGCTTTAATAAAAATAGTGTTATATATTCTTATAAAGGATATTATTTATGAATATGTATAATTTGTATATTTTACATGATACGTAAATTTAATAATAAAGTATTTTCTTTTTAACCGACATTCAAAAAAACTAAAAAGGACTTAATCCATTCGACGTGTATTTCGTTTTAACAGTAACTACTTTAGGTAGATAACTAACTGTAAGGCTATTTAAATTCACAAATCTGCAGTCTACAAGTCGAGGCCGTCGTCAATCATCATTATTTATATAGATTATCAAACGTCTTCCAAAGAAAATTAATATTTGTAATTGTTAAAAGAATTGTTTGAAAAAAAGCTCAATTCTATTGTATGTTTTTATGTAATAAATAAAGTTAATGACTTATTTAAATAAAGTAAGCAGAAATAAGACAATCAAATTTGAGACACTATCAAATTCTCTATATTTCTAAGCTGTATTTAAAATATTATCAAAAAATTATAGTCTAGACTTGACTAAGGAGGCTATCGGCTAAATTGGGTGACAGAACAAAGATAGCGCGATAAACGAACTTGTAATTATTGCGACGCCGTCCTAGAACTCGGTGTGAACCCGAATAACCGAATACCTGTATTACATGCTTAGCAAAATTCGATATTTAATATTACTTAAGCCATGATGCGTTACTCACATGTATACGTTGTACCATAGAGAAAAAAAGGTTTATTTCGAACTATTTTAAAATTAATTGATGCTAATAATGTTTCTTAAACTTAATATCTTTTTGTGTATATAATATATATGTAAAAATAAATAAATATTTATATTCACAATTGCAATTAAAAATAAAAATATAAACAAAACTAGCTGACCCGGCAAACCTTGTTTTGCCATATTAGTTTTTGGGGTGGACTACCCTTATTAAAAAATAGATAGTAGCCGATTCTCAGACCTACTGAATATGCATATAAAATTTGATAAAAATTAGTAAAGCCGTTTCGGAGGAGTAAGGTGACTAACATTGTGACACGAGAATTTTATATATATAATCATAATGGATTCATGAGTTTAATCGCGACTTAACTCAGTTTCTCATTAATATTATACTTAACGACTCATATCCGCGGCCAGATCATCGCTTATCTAGTATATGCTGTGTAACAAGTATTCGTCCGGCGGTTCAATTTCTCAACAGTTTTGTCTAGCTTCCATGTCGTAACCATTGAAAATCTTCGTAACATCTCATATTTCATAAGCTCTAAGTGCTTTTCTAACTGTATCTATTTTTCGAATTCACGAAACAATCACGACTCGCGAACCTACTTAGTGATTTGGCAACCGATTTAAATATAATAACTACAGTACAATCAATTTATTTGTTCAGTAGAGGGCGTCGCTATTGTATGTAGCGTTAGGTGTTGCTAGATGTATTCCAAATCGGGTAAAGGGTATTTTATTTGAACTTTTTTTGCACTGAAAACAAGTTAAATACGTAGAGTGCAAAAACTGACAGCGGAATGACATTTCAAAATGACGGCTTTACTCCAATTTGTCTACTGAACAGATTTTTGTCTGCGTGAAATTAGCTTAAATCATTCGATATAATAAAATAGAAAAAGCTAGGTCTTGTTCCGCCACCGCTGCAGGCGCGGGTGAAAACCACTTCGTGAGTTCTTAGCATTAGATTAAGAACTATTTTTATAATTCTCAAATATTACGAAATCTGTTTACACTGTGGCTTTTCAGAACTACGTGTTTATTAGACGGTTCCCATAAAATTTGGGTTATCTTGATAAATCACCTTCACTTGCAACACTCGGACCAGGAATGTGATAACAATTCACAAGTTGCTTAGGCCAAAGATAGTACCTACATACGGATTAGAGTTGTACGTTTTTAAATTATTTCTTCCTTTTATTTCTTTCCTTCCTATCTTCAATTTACAAAATTTTCAAGCTTCTAAAATGTACTAAGCCTTTTCCAATTTCGATTATTTTTTGCATGTGCAACATTTCTACGCTTTCATAGATGTCAAACATCTGTCAGAAGTGGAGCTCTATCAAGACTATCTTTTTCTTTTTTGAATCTAATTTTTCAGAGGAGTAAATTTACAGAGAGGTTTTAGATAATAGACCATTAATATAAACACTATGAAATAGTTGTTATGAAGAATTGATTAGCTATTACTGTACTGTATATCTAAAACCGTAGAAGCGCGTCGGCGGGCTCAGAAAACGAAAGTAATTTTCTTTAAGATCATTCAACGGTTTTTATGTATCTAACCTTTGGAAATTTGTTTTGTTTAAATTTTTAAGTCTACGGACGGTGTCCTAAATATTCACATAACACTGGCACACTGCCCATACGTAATTAGTCATCGTCCACGAGGTGAAATTGCGAGCCTAGAATGGCAGATTCTAAATGCGCTTTTAATAATTATATTGTTTATCCAATCTAAATCGTGTGAAGTGTGTAAAATACTGTGACCCTTGAATGACACGTTTCTGCGCCTGTTTGGCTGATCGTATTTTTCTTTATTTATTATATTTTATTTAAGAATTAAGGACAACACCGGCCTTTTTTAGAGGCAATTAGGTGATCAAACTTCTCTGTGCCTACCCAATCGAAAAATTTATAGGTTTCCCCAAAAATTTCAAAAAATTTCCATGAATTTATATAATTGTTCCAATATAGGTAATATAATCCCAAACACGCAATGCAGTTGCTTGCTATTGCCACCTATTAACCATGGACGCAACATGCTCCGGCCACTCGCCGATAGGTGGCTCTGTACACAGTTTTATACTTGAATTTTTGGGGCGCAGAAAATTCATTAATAATAATACATTGGCTTATGTTCAGTTGTAATGATTTGTGCATATAATTTCAATGTACCTAATAAGTGTATGTTTCAGTTATCATTTGATAAGATCCATTACATATATTATATTATAATAATAAAGAAATTCGTCTATGCTTTCTAGCAATCACGTGTTTGAGGCCAGTGTTCTAGAACGAGAATCAACTTAAATCTAGTTAAAACTTAAAAGCAGTGCACGCCTTTTAAATACAATTAACTATTACAGTTTTAAATATTTATTCTAAGAAAATGGCGATGACCCAGCTTCTTAAGACAACAGAAGAATATCTAATAAAGTATAGATTGAAATAAATTATAAACTCAAATTATTGAAAAGCTACTTTAAATTATTTAAGGTGTTTGGTTAGCAAGATTTGTGCAAACACATTCTATGTGTGAAGAATTTTCTTATATTTTTTTAATAATTTTTAGCTTTTTTATAGTATACTAGTGGACCCCGCGAACTTCGTATCGCTTCAGAGTTCTGAATAATAACGTGTCACCTAAAACGTCATTCCATAGAAAATGTATGAGGAAACGAATTTGCAATAAAATAATAATGCGACTATAAATTAAGATGTAAGCTATCCTATCTTTCAATCAAATCTGATTAAAATCGGTTAAGTAGTTTAGGAGTCCATCGCGGACAAACAACGTGACACGTAATTTATATATATATATTAAGATTTGTATAACATAACGCATGACACATATTGCTAATTTGCATAACAGGCACTCAAAATATTCAATTTAAGTACTATGGGATTACGCTGTGATTTGAGGTACGATTTCTTTACTTTTTTAAAATTTCTGAAGTTAATTTACTATAAAGTAACACAGTATGAAAAAATGACAGAGAATTAATTTTAGTAACAACTAACAGTTAACGAAGACCTTTGATAAACAAATCAGAGAATAAAGGTGAAAAAATACAATTTGTTCGAAAAAGAATAATTACCTATATGATGGAATGAAAAATCAGAAGCTCAGTAAGAAATTATAGAAATATTTATAACATAAATATTTTATTATTATTACAAAAACCATCATTTACAAAAGTAAAAAATAATGACATAAGTACCTATTATTTTTCTTTTTTTCCTTAACAAATCAACACTCAATAATTATTTTTCTGCCTTCTAAAACACAATACATACCTACTATCCTCATTCTTTTTAATATATATTGAATATTCAAAACAAAGCTCAGCACTCACCTGCCTATATAAAAGCTTATTGTAAATAACAAACATTCACACAGCTCAAAATATCGCTATAAAAACAGTCACACACGCGCGAAACCACCCAACCCCCCAATAACGTAATTGAACTTCGGCGAGTGTCTGTTGCATCTGTGTGCACCCAGACTTGCCTAGGTCTAAGTGCAACGCTCCGATTCGTTGGGGTAGGTCTTTAACAGAAGAACGATTGCTCTATAATCTCTCATAGACTGACGGGTATCGATTTAAAGTACCCGTATCAATTTAAAATAACAGTATCACAGATATTTCAATTAACAATTAATAACAGGTTTATTAATCATTCTTTAACCGTTCTTTGCTATAGCAAAGATTTAGTATATTTTTTATTTTAAATTGTTACTAAATTTATTTAATAAATTAGCAATGTTCTTTTAAGAATCAGGATATATTGTTTTGTGCCACTTTCAAACTCAATTACTACCTTCGAGTAATATTGATGAATTACGGCTATGGTTAGAATATAATATCAAATTTTTATATTAAAATTTAATTCTACTCAGACGAAGTCATGGGCAGTCACAATATTTCAAAACGTTAGAAAATCTATCCCTCTTTCATAAATCAATACAGGAAGGCTGTAAAGCAAATATCAAACCAAAAATTTGTCGTTCCCATACATGCAATATTTACGTTGCTTGCATCTGTGTGCGTAGTGCCAGACATCTATCTAGATGTCTAGATATGTAGACAAGGGTGCATCGTTGCCCTAGGTTCTGGGGGGTAGGTCGTGTCCCATCCCCGATGCATTAAGTACTAACGTAATCAACTGTCGGCGCCTGTTATGGCACTTCGCGTTGCTTATCGACTTTATTTGTACCGATTTTATATCATATTAATTAATCATAAAAGTATGACGTTGTGTTTTATGTACGCAAACTTTATTTGCTAGTAATTAATTATATTTACAATTATGCAAGTTTATCAGAGAAATGATTAAGCTTCAAAGATTAAATATATTTTCTCCCGCAATAACCTTTGGAGGTCGAATTTCAAGTGGGTATTTTGCAATTAACTTGAATTAAAATGAACACAGCTTAATCTTATTGTATTAATATGATAAAGTATATATTATAATTATGGTAAAATATATGCTAAATATTTTATATTATATAATATAAACCACAGAAATGATCATTTAGTAGAAGTGTCTGTCGTGTTTGTCCAATGTCCGGTTTTATAAATGGTCGAGTTTTGGAAATATTATCGTTCCCATACCAAAACAATGACTGTTACGAATAATTAGCGGAATTTATTCGCAGCGTAACGGAAATCGAATCAAAACAATTTATAGATATTCATTATATAACAATGTTTATTTACCAATACGTATATTGTCTCGGGCGTTGACCTCACAAACCGATCGTTGAATTTCGACAATGTCCGCACTTTAGAAAAGGATGGCTTTATGGGGAAACCAATGGAAATGAATGCGTGTCAGAGAGGGTAGAGACCTTGAGCAAAATCAAGGGTAAGGCTGTGTTACTGTGTGAGTGAATTCGAGTGTCGATTACCGTTTTCATATTATAGTCATATAAATAATAATAAATTTCTCTTAAAACAAAGAAAATATCAAAACATGCGTTAATTAATTTTATTACTCCATAATATTGAAATTAATGAAGTCAATTATACCTTAGGTAAATAATAACCAAGATCGTAACTAAATACAATCTTTGACAGGAATAACATATTAGTTATTGCCCATATACACAAAGATTTTGTTTTATACACCACATTAATTAAAGAAAAACTACTCCTGTTAATCAAATAAATATACTCAACGCGATTAAAAGTTTAAAAAAGCATTAAAGCAATAAACAGCTTGCCGTCATAAAAAAACGCATGTCAACAAGCTACGACCACGTGCTACATTCTAAATAGAGTTACGCACACACGCGCACGCCACGAGGCCGCAAAGCCCGCGGAAAAATCAATATTTTGAGCAAAACTGCTTCCCTTAACGTACAAGTGTGCGTCGGCTATAGAACAAAGTCGTACTAAATAGTAATTCAGCAGGCGGAATCACGCCTTATCTGTTACGAAACAAAGTGTAATTTTCTCTGTTGGGTCGGAGGAAATTGAATCATAAGGGAACCACATAGTGTTGTGCTGCTTCAATCAATCGGATGGCCTGTTCTCGCGGCCGCGTGGCGCCGGGCGTTAACCCCAGCTCGGTCGTTACCCTGAATGCACCCTGCTACCCTGTGCTCACCCTTAACGTCGAATCTTAGACCCCGCTCTGACATTGACTCACCAGTGAGTTCAATAAACTTTCAGATTTCCGGAATCAATTATATTTAGTATGTAAAGAACATTTTAAAAACTACTTAATAATATTTTTTAACAATTCAATTTTATTTCATTATTATTAGAACAATTCAGGATGTTTTATTTATTTTTTTCGGAAATTTAAGTAATTTGATAAAGCTATTAGATAAACTTAAAAAACTCTTCTGGAATTTAAGTTTATTAAAAGAAAATGCCAGAAAAACATATTTTATTATTAAAACTTTGTACCTGTACCTTTGTACGTGTTTTAAAAAACACGTTACACAAATAATAACATCCTAATAATTTACTTAAATTTTCTTTTAAACTTTCATATAAAGGATTACTTTTGCTTTTTATAGAGCTAATATAATGCTAAATTGCGGATAACATGCGACAAAAAGTACGGGAATTAAGTTAATAACGTGTGCATTTTGTTACAACAATATAAATTATCATAATCCTATAGTATTTAATATTATAAACGCAAAAGGTTATAAGAATTTATAGATAACTAGCGACCCGCCCGGCTTTGCAGGGGTATAAAACATATATAAAAACCTTCCTCTTCAATCAATCTATCTATTAAAAAAACCGCATCAAAATCCGTTGCGTAGTTTTAAAGATTTAAGCATACAAAGGGATATAGGGACAGAAAAAGCGACTTTGTTTTATACTATGTAGTGATGCTTGTATGTATAGAGCGAATTATAATAATGTTTTAAATAAGCGAAACCTTGTAAATGAACAGATGTCTACGACTGCGCAAATTTAAAATTAAATATCCCTTATTTCTTTTCAAAACGTAAGAGACATTTAATTCTAAAAAACCTTAATTTCCCACTTTACAGATTTGTAGGTAATGTTTAGTCAGAAGATGTATCTAAATAATTATCTATAATAAAAAGTACCAACGAAAATAACCGTCTAATTTATGAGTTATCTTTACCGTTTAAACTTAAAAATAAAAACTGAAGTAGCGGTTTGTTACAATTTTTAACCGACCTTCAAAAAACCAAAAGGTAGTTGTTTATTTTTGGTTATATATTAGGCGTGTACGTATGTTTTTTTACAATAAATTTAACTACATCTTACTTTATTGTGCATATGTAATTAACAATTTGTACAACAGTATTGCTAATGCAATATAAAATACACTCAAAAATACAATTTAATGATACCAATACAAGTTTTACAAATTTGAACTAGGGGTTTTTTGGATCGGGCAATAAAATAAAGACAATAGTAAAATTTTTGAATGAGTCAGCCCATTTTCGATTCGAGTTTTAATAAGATTTTAGAATAGCTACTATTTTAGCTACGGATTTGCTCTTGTATTATTTTTATGTGTAGGTATTGTTATCTTGATAAAAATTTGTCATGTCTTTTTTGTACCCTTTACAATGTGTATTCAAAATTTCATTTGTAGCGGTTGTTAATTTAGGCATTATCAACTTGAGCTTGCAAAACAAATCATTCCTTCGCGTTTACATTATTCAGTTAGGTTAATTTGAGATTTAGATGGAATTTTTTAATGTTTTTAAAATGTAATGTAAACTTTATGACAGTTAAAACAAAACCGTCTGTCAATACTCACTTAAAATAAAAACCATTAAGGCTGGTCACACACTCAATTGTTCTCTGAACTCAGAAACTGAATTCAGATTCATAATTCCGCCACCTTGCCTTACACAATATATTATCTTAAAAATTCAGATTTATAAGTAGTCTCGTGATTGTCTTGTGATACATGTAATAAGTCTTTATATAAGAGGAATCAATATTTATCGTACTGCTCTTGCAGTAACAACTGAAATAATTCAGAATCATTGCAGCATGTGTGTGCCGCTCCATATCAAATGTATGGGAATACACGCGTCCTAAATCAGAATCTAAATATTCCGATCCGGCATTCAGAGTGCTCGTCAGAGTCATTCATCAATCAATTCATAATCTGAAAAAATCAGATTGTGTGTGGAGCATAGTAACATCGTATGGAAATCTGGGCTTTCCGAATTAAGAATCTAAATTCAGAGAGACATTTCGGCTGTGTGAAGCCAGCCTAAAATGAGTTTTTAAAAGGTTTAATAATAAAAGATTGTGCCAAAACGGAAACAAGGCTTGTGATGACAAAGATTAAGTTGTACTTTCTTTAAACATATTTGTCAAGTGCTCGGAATTGACGGTTCGTTTTAAACTCATGTCGGCTTAATTGCTTTTAAATTTTAACTAATAAATCTTACTCTTAATGAGAGAGGCGTTTGGTGACTTGAAATGTTCTTACATTAAATTGATGTTTGTTTGTCTTATGTATGCATACATTTTGCAAATTTAGTTAATTTTTATATTTTTGTGTAACTTGTCACATTTTAAATAATGAATTGTAATTTAGATACTTTTTATAAATTAATAAAAAAAATTGAGCAAATTCTGCTTAATATGAAGTTATTAAGGCTTTTACATCATATCGATTATATGAATGCAAAATTGAGTTTGTTTTTCACGTTCCTCACTTAAATGGGAAAATATATTTTCATTATTCTTGGTAGGATTAGATTTATTAGAAGAAAAGAAACAAATGTATTTTATTTTTATTCTACTACAACTTTAGCAAAAATTATGAAGGGTGATTGAAAGTTTTGGGAATTTTCATAGATTCTGGAGCATCGGAAATAGTACAATGTTTAAATTGAGTCAAGACATTACATCTTTATTACGTATCTTTTATGTCGTAATTAAAACCTTCCCTAATGTTACGAGAAAAACGCGTCCAGTTAATGTTTGAAAGTAAACACTGCCTCGAATGCTTATGTAGAATTAAAATAAAAGCTTAGTGTCGCTTCGCATTCTGTCTCCTGGGCGGAGCATGAGTGATCTAGTAGATAAACGGTAGACACTTACATGCGCAGGCATATAAATAAACGCATAGGATGCACCGCACTAGTTCACAAACAGCTGTAGTTCAGGCCCAAGCGGTCGGGGTCAATGCCCATCCGTATTTTCAACATGTGCCGACGTTTTCCGCGTTCCACGGAAAGCTCGGTTGTCATCCCTTCGGAGATCTTCGGGGCACTTCGGCTTTCTTCGATTAATACCAGGAGACATCGAACAATGAGAGCTAGAGATTTTATTTTTAGCCGTTTTACTATACGCTGAAAGCTTTGAAGAGCTTTAACTGTCTTGCACGGAAAACGTTTTAGAGATAATATGATACTCGAATTGAGATTTTAAATATATGAATTATGGAAATGATGCGGTATCGTGCGACCTTGGCTGCAAAGCGCTATAAAACTACATATTTTGATGTAGAAATAGATTAAGATCGTCGGTTACACCGGTTCTCTGGTACGAATAAGTATGCCAGTAGTGTTCGACGTCGAGGTGGCCTTTGAGGACCTTGTGGAAATGAAATCACTTCACAAAAGACGTATAATGTCACTCTGTATTCAATGTCATGGTCGAAACATTAACTGCCTCACGCAGCAAAACTCAATATGTTTATAAATGCGTTGAGCAATGCCTACTTAGATACTATACTCTTACAGAATACCTAAACAACGTTTGTGTCCAAGTAAACCAGACTGTACGGTCAGAATGGTCTGTCTGAGCCAATCATCATACTATATGAACCAGTAATATCAAACTGATAATAAAATTTTCATTAGGAAATAAAATTATATGATTATTGTATATTTTATCTATTTTAGTACAGAAAACATTTCAAATGGTTGTGAGTTTAAGATTCTATCAAAAAATACTCGAAGTGTTTTGTCTAAGAAATATAATAATTGAAATTGCCAAGAGTGTTTATTAAGTTTCTCATGTAGATAGATAATGACAATGCAGTATTCTTAATTTGAATTTAATCACGTATTTTGACTTATATTGGAACAATAGAGTTCGTTTAGGTATGGTGTTAGGTTGCATTCGCAGATGTTGGTTTCATAACATTGACGGACATGCATGAGTCATGGCCAAGTTCATTGTCGTCCGGCCGAACTTGAACCCAGTGTAAGGTAATTGCTGTACACACAGATATGCGTTTTATTAATCTATTAGCTGTCTGCAATTTCTCTGTAAAATTGGAATATAATGGAATTCAAAAGAAACCTAACAGACCTAACAACTATTTGACTTTTTAATTTAATATTAAATATAATTTGTTCAACCAGTTGTAAGAACGTTTAAAATCATATGTATTTAAAAAAAAGAACATGAAAACAAGGTTCAATTGTTATTGTTATCCATGTTATCATCTATTAGAAAAATTTCCTTTAATTACAGAGAACGAAAGGAAAGAGGACGAAATATAATGAAATTTTGCAATGCATATCTACAAGTGTAACTCATGCTCAGTCATCATCGATAAGGTGCGTAAACATTCGTGACAATGACTCCGGTCTATATCGGTTACATATTATGTTCTGATAAAAGAACAATCACACAGGTCTACAGATAAGTTAATAGAAATTCTGTATCTCTGGTCCTTTGGATACATTACGTATGCAATACTTTTTCTTTTCGTAAAAACATCATAATAATGACTTATTTTAAAATACTTTTTTAAATGTTTTAATTCCGAGAATCTTTAGTGCCATAACAGAGAATAGAGATTCTTTCTCGGGAGATATGAGTAGGTAAATATAGTAGTACAATATATTTGAGTAATTTTGGTTTATATTAAAATTATTAAAATGTGGATTACATATGAAAGTGGAATGTTTATGTTATGCAAATGTACTTTGTTACTTGTACTTTAATACATGATTGTAGGGAATAATTACATTTTCAATTCTAAATTAATAGCCAATTTCATAGCAAACATATAAATGAAAAAATATATTAAGCTTTATCTACGCATAACGCAGACAAAGAGGAAAATAAACGTACATTAAGCACTGTCAATAAGCAAATTAGTTGAGATAAAAATACTTGCACTGTTAATGCAGGGTTAGCCCTGAACTCAACATTTTAGTGTTTTATGTCAATGAATCGTACAAAAATGTAAGGTTGAATAGTCGGTGACTAACTAGTGACTAATAGCGACGTAATATTTTAATATGCAGGACATTGAAACCAATTTTATTTCAATTGTGTCATTGACTTTGCCCTTATGGTTATCGGAACTCACATCTTCATTCATTAGACAACATTTTGATCGATTTATTGGTAATTTACATGATACGCCTGCTTCAAAAATATAGTAGGAGTAAATTTTTAGAAATAGTACTCTCGCAAATACAGTTAACAAATTCAATATTTAATTGCAAAGTAGATGCTAGTTACATAATGAAGGTTGAGTGAATGAAAAAAAGCGGAAATGATACCATTCTGGGACCTCCTTCAATCTGACAACATTAACATTTATACTTTTAAGTATGAAGTTATGATTGGCTAAATACAATATGTTCAATACCTAGGCAACACCTCTTACACATTGATAATATCATACAACCTTTCCGCTAAGCTTGCTAGCCTTCGGAAGACATACGGAAGTCTAATTGCGGAAGAATCTCTGATCAGCAATCCTATACTATTGTACTATAATAAATAAACGCAGTATATTCGAAGTTCAGTCGCGGTCGGCGCGGGGTCGACGACCGTCCTTACCGAGTACGGAGCGCACAGACTACACCTATCTCTTTCTAACATGTAGCGTTTTTCAAATCAATTGATATTTTCATAATTTATTCAAAAGTGTGCCTGTCAATGTTTAAGATTTATTGTTTGTAGTGCATTTCTGGGGTATTTTTCTTATCGAAGTATGTTTGTTTAGAGCAGTTTGTTATCCCTTAATCAATCTAGCTGATCCAAATGGACAAATATTGATTGATACGCAGACCGACAATTTTATAAGACGACATTACAATTATAAACAAAATATAATTCAACAAAACGCGTGTTAAATCACTTTAAACAATATTCTTTTATTGTATAAAAATATTATTAAAAAGTCGACAGCTTCTGACAATACAAAAGCCTAGATATTTTTATTTACCGTTATATCTACAGGTTTTGTTTGTTTAGAAATAAACAAAAATAATATAAACTAAATTTTTTTACAAATCTTTCTTGATTGAATCTCAAATTTTTGTGGTTCATACATTGAAGGTTTAACCCTTATTTTATTTATTTATTTGTGGTTAACGCTAACAACAAGACGGCAACATAACACAAATGTTTTGGAGTGCACCAAGCGGCATTTTCCAGGCCAGAGCCTGAATCAGGATAAAGTGAATTTATTTTCACACCTTCAAGTGAGGCGGTTCGATTGATTTTGATAAATTTTGATCTATAAAACAGTACCTTAATACTTATGATAACATGGGGTATATTTAAATTTAATTATATATATAAAGTTTTATTACACAAAATTGTCATCTTACTATCGAAAATCTCTGCTTCTATTTAAATATCATTTGTTTAACTCCAGTTACCTTGTAATAATTACTGTACAGGTTTCCAACTTAATTGAAGTAGTGTTCGTTTACATAAGAACTATATTCCTAGCTATTCCTGTGGGCGTTGGGACACGCAATGCATTTTAAGCTAAGTACTTCGTAATGTGTCTAGGAGATATAACGGATAATAATAGTTTATAGAAGTATAATCATTATAATAAATCTTTTGTTAACATCATGATCTTGATTATATTATGTTATGACTAAAATATGGTAGGAACCTAGTGGTAGATGACAATGTAGATCCGTAGTCACTCTAATGTAGTCTACATAATACACATACTATACATATTCTTGATCGTGCTCTCAGAGTTGTTACAGATAACTAAAGGTTGGTGTAAGATGATGATAGGGAGGTAGAGCAGCAGGCGTAAGTTTCTAACGCAACAACCAATGCTGAACACTGCAACCAAAGTGTGTGTAGAAACTCAGCTGGGTTGTTGTCGGTATATTATCCATACATTACCAAAACTATAAATATATTTCCAAGTGCTAATATTATTTAAATAATCTCTCAATTGCCTAAGTGAGTGAAACTCGCTTTAGAAACCTGAAATCACGTAAGGTTAGTACGACACTGGGCAGACATGTACATCGTCATTTTCTTTACATGTCTTATTGAATGATTTTTGTGAATAACCAATCCACAGGTCTAACACAATGATTTACTTATAATCAATACATTACAAAATCACTAAAAAATTACTTAAAATATTATTCATAAACCGATAATAATTTTTTATTACTTTTATTATGAGAAGAAAGCTTTTTATATTTTATTGGTTATAACATAGGCAATGGAGAAAGTGGATGTTACGCCTACGGAAGAGACGCTGCAGTGCACATTTCTCCTGACTTCATTACGAACAACCACGTATTGTCCGTATGTATAATAAGTAATAACTAACGCAATAAATATAACTGAAGTAATGTAATTTTGAAAATACTCAATGCCAGCATTAAATAAAAATAAAAGTTCTACGATTCGGTAACAGTTATTCTATTTATTATAATAAATATTTCTTGAAAATTTTGTGTAAAAAAATATTTTTAATGTTCTCAGGTTCTTTTGAAATATAGTTAATGTTTCAAGTGTAATAAAAAAGCACACTTGGTACTTAAAAATACCTATTTCGTTATAGATAATTTTAGAGTTTAGACGACTCAGTAATTACTGAATAATATTTAAACAGCCTTTGTTGTTGTATGAGATGAGTTGTTATAAAAAATAGCCTAGGTAGATATTTCATTTTTTAAGGTATTCGTTTCAATATTTCGAAATCGGTCATGCGTCGAGAAGGTGTTATAAAACAAGTGAAAATAAATACCTTATTTAAAAACCCTTGACATGCGTCAGAGGTTCCTGAGTTTCAATTTTGGGGAAACACAATGTTTCGGTTGGGTTGGTACAGAATGATGATTACCTACTTGCCTGTGGAGGAAATAATTAATGTGTCTGGCCCATGGCCCTCACAGGGGTTTACGGGATTTCACTTAATAAAATAATGATTGCTTTGTCTTTATCGAGAAAATACTCGGACAATTTTGTTACTCCGGGAGTCGAACCCAGAACTTTTGGTGCTAAAACACAATGCATAAATATTATCTTCATGAATTATTTTGACAATTTTCAGAAGGCAGCATTCTTGGAGAAGTTACTTTTAAAAAATTGTTTTATTTCGATATAACACAAAATACGCCCAGAGAAAACTTATATTATTGAAGATTTATTTTATTTCAGTTCTATTTCTAACCATTCGCATCATATATATTTAATGACATTATATTTCTTGTTTTTCTATCAGAGAGAAAATTTATCATAAATGTAGCGCATGCAATAACGCATTTTGATCCAAGGAATACTTATAGGTTTAAAATGTAGAACATCCATTATCCAAAATTTAAATAAAATCATATATTTTAGTTTTTGTTTTTTTTTTACTTTTTCTTTTTGTATGGACGAAATGAGGTATTATTATAGTAGATAGTATAGTATTGTATATAGTAGTGATCAATTCAATACAAGATAAACGCTAAGTACATATAGCATCAACTAAACGCTTCCGCGTGCAAGCCCAAGCAGGAAGCCAATACTTTCCCTTTTGCCTATGTGCAGACCGCTCTGCTATTAACCGGCGAATTACAAAACAACTACATCCTTACTGCAGCTAACAATAACTGACATCCGTAAATTGTGCGCGTTATAACGAATAAGGTTAAGTGGTTAAGGCAGCTGCGTTGGTGCATCTCAGCGTTAGAATTTTAATTGCAATTTGTATCTTCTTGCCAAAACAAAATTGATAAAACCATTGTAAAAGGTATTGACAAATAATTGTGATTTACTATTTCTCACTGGTGATCTGCCACCAATGCTCTGTTGGTCACTGACTGATTCTTGATGCTACTGTTTCTGATAAGAAAAACGATGATCGTGAAACGCGAAATTATGTTCAAAGAAATATGAACCTTCACTAGGTGCGATAAACACTTATAATCACTACATAGTATAAAACAAAGTCGCTTTTTCTTTCCCTATATCCCTTTGTATGCTTAAATCTTTAAAACTATGCAACGGATTTTGATGCAGTTTTTTTAATAGATAGAGTGGTTGAAGAGGAAGGTTTTTATATATGTTTTATACCCGTGCAATACCAGGGCGGGTCGCTAGTTACATTATATATGAAAATTTTTATACTGTCAATCAAAATTTAAAAAGTATTAATTTCATACGTACCCATTCATCACTGAAACATGATAATCATAAAGTTACATTGTAATTAAATTAACCCCTTTACAGTCATTTTTAAATGCAAAAAACCGGTTTATATTTAGAAGTTTTATAAATAAAAAGCATAAAAATTTCCTGTTTCAGAACAAGTTTTGGCAATTTAGTGGCATTATAGAGACCAAATGGCGCCTACGGTTGACCTATTTAATAAAGAATACACCGAACGTTGACTTTTCATTTAACAAAATATGATTTTCTGCGAACGGAGTCATCACTTGGCGATAATTATATAATAGTATGGAGAATTTGAAATAAGTAAATTATGAAAATACCAAAAAAGTTAATACCTTTTTTACTTTTAAGTTGTCTAAAGTTGTTACTTTAATCGTTTTAAATATGTATAAGTTTTTGAAATTTTTTTTGTTCATTTGTTTAAATGAAAGTTTGATTTTTTTTGCTTTTAGGGCAGCTAATCTCATCACTTCACATAATACTTGTATCAAAATAATCAAATGATACGATCCCTAGTATTATATTCTTGAAAAATTCTAACATTTTGCTTATTCTGATTAGTAGCGTAAGTAAACATATGAAGTTTCAATAAATAATTGAAGTACCTATAAAAATCTGATTTATTTATTTCATCTTACTTCAGATATCGAGTAATATTGGTGACCAAATTATTTAAGATTTAAGTCATTTAATATGTTTGTAGTCTTAAAAATTGTCAAGTAAATAGTACACTGCTCTGTTGGAGGGGCTCAATCCTATACTGCAACCTTCACAAACAACTGAACAATTAAAAATCCTTCAAATTTTAATATCCACACAATCCATACACATATGTATTGTGTTTTCATAAATTTAATAACACTCTACCACATATCACATTATATAAAACTTTGTTAAGTGCTTATATGATACAAAGTCGTACATGAAATTTTCAGCTCACTTAAACTCCTCTGAGGAACTTTACTGTTTGCGAATATGTTTTAACTACCAGTTTAAATTAAATACATTTTAACTCTGGTTCTACCGTTAACGGCAGTCGCTTACGGTTCTCCTTCCTGGTTACATATTTCATGTTTTTTCGGGAACCTGAGCCTTTAAAATGTGGCGCAGAACGATCGAATCGCAGAGTTCACGATCGGACGGTGACCTCTCGAAAACTAGGGCGGGCGGGGGCTTGAAAACCTTCAGTTAGGTGAGCTATAAATCAGTCTAGAGATCTGCTACTATAGCATTATATGCATACGACGTTAATCAATGCAAAATATTTTTAATTTAGAATTAAAATTTTAAAAATAATAGGATCTTCAGAGACCTCAACCACGCAGGTTGTAATGGACGCTAAATATTGAATTAATTTTATTATTTCAAAATTAGTCAAATTAACTTTTGCGATTCTCTTAACTAAATCCAACGCCATAGTGTAAGTGATAAAATCTGATTTGCTGTCCATTTGCTATTCAGTTTAGTTCAGTTCAAAATTACTTTATTCAACATATAAAATTACAATTTGATACACTAAAATTTTTGCTGTTGAAGAAATTCAAAATACACGCTTAAGATTTATCGACTTATGATAACGATAACCCCAAGTAAATAAGTCGAATCCGTTTTTGTTTATAAGAAACAAGCAGGTGTTTGTCCGTACATGTTTTTGTACTGCTCATTTCCGGAGGTAATATTGACAGACAAACAAAAATACATTCTTAACGTTTTCATTTTTGTTTTGTTATATGAATAGATATATATAAAAAGACATTAAGTTTATCGGCTCCACGCTAGATCCCGTATCCAGTTTACACTCTTATTAATTCGACCTAACTTTTAACCATTAATTATTCTAAATAAAGAATATAATTGGTTTTGTCATCCTCATAAGGCATCAATATTCGTTAAGTAATGTAACGAAATACGTAATATTTTATTTGTTACAATAAAAATATAATATGTATTTATTAATTGTGTGTGTTAGTTTAACTTTTAAGACATCAGCTTGTTATAGTTAATTATTAATAGATAATAAGATTGTTTATTGAGATATATATTATGTATGATACTTATTGCATTACATAACTTTCACTTCATTGACTGAACTAATCATCTAAGCAGCAAGTAGCGTTGAAGGTACATTGCTAATCTAACTGACCTATATAAAGAGGGTGAAAGACCTCGTAAACTACCGTGCATTATGACCGGCACATAACCCTTCATAAAAACAATAATACACTTTAACCCTTCATAATAAGGAACAAAATAGCCTTCACGAAAAACAGCTTTATTATGTTTCGCAGAATCATTTTGTTTTATGCTCATTTATAGCTTGAATAATATCTAAAAGGAGAGCGTGCGATTGCATCGACGCATTTTACTTTTAATTACGCCCATTTTTACCCACTTCCGTGATAGAAGCGTACGAATAACACTTAATAAGCATTTATTAATTCATTTGAATAAATATTAGACAAAGATTTTCCTTGCATGTCGCGTTTCCGGCACACTATTTGCGAGGGCGGATGTCATTACTCTCGACGGAATTTTTATTTTATAGATACTCATAGTAATATTGGAGACAAAAATAAAGGTATAGAAATGGCCAAACCAACATTTTGTGATTTAATATAGGTAGGTGTAAGCATTCACAGCACTAGACAACATCCTAATGTTCTTAGTATGTTCGTATACTAATGGTCTGGTCAGACGGCGAGCGGGTCGTGACGCTGGCGCGATCTAATGTACCAATTACTATAGTAGAGGTCACACAGAGGACGACACATCGTGGCGCTTGGCCTATCAGAGACCCGTTGTGGTCCCGACCCACCCGCTGTCTGACCAGACCATATTACTTAATACCAATATTACTAACAAAAATATAATATCACCAATAACATCACGACGTTGAATATATTTAAAATCTATTTTTAGAATAAAAATGTGGTGATAAAGATCGCATCACTTATATAGAATTAATATCGATATAGAAAATTACACCATGAGAATATGTTGACTAAAACATGTTACTAGTGTCCGACCGAAACTGGTTTTTACAACCGAAACCGAATTTCGGCGACGGTCTCAGTATCGGCCGAAACCGAAACCGAAACTTCCTTATAATGATCATTTTTTGAGAGAAAAATAAAGAAAACGTTATTAAAATCAGTCAGTTTTATTGTTTTATCTTTTAATCACATAGCTCTGAAGTCTTTGACATTTTCACTTATTGATAACCAAATCAAAATCAACATAACAACCCCTCATCTAAGGAAATAAGTACTTTAATTGCGCCTTAAAAATACTTAAAATAGATGAGATGTTTATTTGACTAAGTAGACTAGACTCGTTTTTCTTTTGAAGATTATTCATGCTCTTTTTAAATAATATTAAACATAAAATTACTTTTGTTAATGTTACCTAATATCACAATAGGTATAGGAACTTAATATTTAAGTAATTAACAAAACAAAATAAATCACTTTTATCTTAATAAAGAACAAATTAACTTCATCTAAACTTAATTCGTCATGTTGAATGACACTAAACTTCAACAGAAACAAAAGCTAAACGACTAAATTATAAACTAATCGTGATCATAATATTGCAAAAGGCGACGACTACTAGTAATTTCAAGTAGGTACCTATTCAGTTTCGGATTCGGTCTTAGTTTCGGCAGGTTTGCCGCTGAAACCGAAACTAAACCAAAACTCGTTTTTTTTGCCGAAACTCGACCGAAACCGAAACCGAACTTTCGGTCGGACACTACATGTTACTATTAATGAAAAAGTTAATTTTTAACCTGAAAGAGCCTCTAGGATATAAATAGTTCTTAATCCATATTCTTTTTAAAGATCTATCAAATTTTTTGTGGAAAATTGTATTGTATTTCATTCGCAATATATTTGTTTATGATTTATGTTTTACATTTGGCTTGATTCTACAATAAATAAATAAATCTCTACCAAAATTTCCTAAATAATAAGAACATAATACGTTAGATAGTTCAATATTTATTTGATATGAGATGTATAGTGAGTTTATTTTAATTAACAATATTTTTACAGTTAATTGAAAAAAAAAAATGTAAAATTAATTGCTTTGCAATAGGTAATTTGCAATTCTAAAAACTGTTATCATATAAATTAATATAAAAAATATATACGGTTTTGTATTTACTTAGTTTCTCCATAAACTTCAGTTTTCTATTTATTTTATTCAACAAAAATAAACTTTCTGAACACAATAAGAAGCGAGAGAAATATGACTGGTATGTGATAGGAAGTTTTCTAATACACTAATATACTTATTTTATATAAGAAAGGAACAAATTTTTCATGCGAAATCGCTATAGCAAGCTAGGTACTCTCCCAGTTATCTACTCAAGGTCAATTATTAAACTCAGAGGTATCACCTAGATATATTAAAAAATTGATAGTGTACTCACATTTTAATATTTAGTCGATGCATGTATCCGTTCAGCCTTTTTCCTTCATCTCTGTAGGGAGGGAATGAAAACAGGGAGAGCTGGAACCTGCGGCAAATATAACATTTCAGAAAATTAGAAGAACGTTAATTGTACTAAAATTATTAAAAACAGATTTTTGTTAATATACAGTTTAAACTTTTGAGCCGTCTTAAATTGCTCTTTCACTATATGAAAGTTCGTTCTGAAACCACGCTAAAACGTAGATATAAATATTTTTTAAAAAAGTGAGATTTGCTGTATTTTTAGATTACGCAATCATAGAAAAGGTTTATTAGACTTTTTTTTACTAATTCTCTATTCATATTATGGATTAGTCATAATTACACGCATAATGGATTTGTTATAATTTAAATTATATAAGAATATTAATTTCTAAACGTTACTAGAAAAGTAGATGTACAACGATCGTTACTTAGGTATATCACGTAAAATTGTAATGAAATAATAACCTCTACTCTTTATACAGCAGCAGCGATCCTCATCACCATGAAAATCCACAACAAGTCACTCACTTGACACATAAACGTTCACAATCCACTGATATACGCGGAAATATGAAAAGTACATACATATACGCTCGGAGCGAGCATCAAGCATCGACGAGCGCACAAAGCTGCGGCAGAACGGTGACTGACCGGCCCACTTCACGGCTCACGCCGCCCCGCTCCTACGGGACCCTACCGCCAGGATCGGACTCCTAATCACGCGACTCACCACATATTGTGCTAGCGATCATCCTCCTTTCTTTTCGTAATCTTGTGTTTAGAGAGATTGAAATCGATTACAGCTTTCAAACTTCGTTCGTACGTTTTGGTAAGTCATTCGAAAAGATACTTGTGATAGTATTTCTAATATGTACCTAAGTATGACATAAAGGACATCGAAACTCTCCCACAAACTTGGGCCCAAATATAAAAGGATAAAAGTTATGTCAATTTATGCCTAGGTATATTAATAAACGCTCAGAGCCAGCATTGTTATATCATTTAGTAAAAGTGAGGTTATGTAATACCTAAATAACATCTATCATCTGACTTTTGGAGTACACTGTACAGTGAACATTTTTAGATATATATTGGGTCGTACAGTTTAGCAAGAAGTCTGTAATGACAAAGCAGTGTCGAATATCATAAATCAATTGGGAACACTCAAAACGGACCTATAAACACTAGACGAAAATACGAATGAAGGACAGAGAGAAAGAAAATCGGTCTGTCAGCTGCGTTCAGATTAAAATTTTTGACGAGAGTCGACTATAAGATTATTTATTCAACTTTTATAATGACTAATATTTTAATATTTTAATTCGAAATGCTAATAATATTAGGTATTATTGTTGAAATAATAAATCTGTATAAGATTTTTTTTCTAAATAGATGAACTTAAGGTAAACATTAATCGACTGTATTTTAATCTATAAACTTATGTACTCACTCTTATCTACGCACATATTTTATATTTAGAAATAGAAAAATGTGGCCATTTTATAAACGATGCTACAACTTATTATCTAGACGTAGTTGGGTTGAAGAATTCCTGTCTCCTTTTTATATTTTGTTTTGCTTTTACAAATAAATCTAGTTAGATTTTAGAATTAAGACGGGTCATAAAAATAATGTAATGTGATTACATTACACTATTGTAGACTAGACTTGTATTTGTAGACTTACATTTTTTTTATCCTAGTTTTTATAAGTCGCAGCGATAAACTGGTAATCATCAGACCGCCTCAAAAACTGCAATGTCTTTGACCTTTGAAAAGACAATGCATCGAATGTCAATATTTACAAACCACGTATAATTCAATGGCATATCGTTCGTGTGAGAATGTTTAAACGTCGATTGTTCACATAATCTACAAAACGTAGAAGAACGACACGAGTATTGTGAAATTTCAGACGGATAAAATTGTACCAAATTCAAATCCAAAATAAATGTGACGAAGTCTGAAGCCTTGTATCATGGCCTTGTAGGTATCTTGTATCATGTAAATTTTCCAGGCAATTATGGACAATATTTTTAATTTCTTAATACCTTTGAAGTTCATGTAAGAACAAGGACTACAATTAATATGATATCAAATATGATTTATACGCTTTATAAGCATACCTATGCAAAAATTATACGTTACAAATCTAAACTAATACTATAAAGAGGAAAGATTTGTATTTTTGTGTTTGTAATGAATAAACTCAAAAACTACTGTGCCGATTTCAATTCTTTCACCTTTGGAAAGTTACATTCATTCTGAGTAACATAGGCTATATTTATTGCTAGAAAAGATTAGGGATCCTTACTAAAACTTAAGTAACGTAACCCAAGGTGTCAAAAGTGCCCTAAAACTTCTTTCGTCGCATGCGCTGCGGAAACTATTGATAATTAAACAAAAGTACACTGTAAAAAAAAACCCACCACCTGCCACCACCCCCGTCCACCCGTGCGAAGCCGGGACGGGCCGCTAGTATTTTAATATACACGAAGAATAAAGGAAGTTTCTATATAAAATTTTCTATATATATTCTTCTATATCCTTACCAATAATTTTGATTAGATAGGATATAATATGTTATGTATGTAATAACGCTGTCTATTTGCAAAGAAAGTAATTAAAGGCGATGCCCTTTGCCTATGAAACGTTGACCGAGGCCTCTCAACGAACACGTCAATGAGAGCTTTGCTCTAAGCCGGAATATACGTATAAACTATGAGACATTTTCCGGATAAAACCATATATAGCAGCTAAAGTCGAATTTAATCTATTTATATATGAGTTTTATTTTAATGGCCTTAGGTGCACTGAAACCTAAACGATATTTTAATTACCTGTTGTATGTAATTGTAATGGCGTATACTAAATTTTTAATAGAATTTATAACTAAATTGTTCTATGAAAACAAGAGAGTGGCTCTAGCTTTCTTACACCATACAATAAAAATATAGTCTATTGGGCTAAAAAAAATTCTATTAATTACTATACTTATATGCCACGATTTATTTTAAATTTCATTTCCGATATGTTATGATAAGTTGTGTTGAATGATAAAAGCTGCATACAGCTTTATTTAAGCTTTAGGTACTCCTTTTCCAGTGTTTTTCCTAATAAATACTTCACATATACATTTTTAGCACAACACAAATTTCATTTAGAATTTTTTAAATGAAAGTATATACATAAATTTAAAATTAATTATTAAAAATTGATTGGAAATCAAGTAATTTAAGACACTCAAGGCTATCCTTTATGCCAGCCCCAATTTCCTTTATGCACAAAGACTAAAAGGACTAAAACCTTTTACAGTTTGTATTGACTGGTCGCGCCTGAGTGTGTGCTATGTGCATACACACGCAACGATTACGCAAACCGCGGAGCTTCCCCGAGGAGTGAGGTCGTTGGCAATGGACTCGGTTCAATGTCACCAAATATATCACCGAGCGGTGTGCGTGACTTGAACGCTATTGATACTTTGATAAGGCCTCGAGCGGCGGACGGTATGTCTACGTATAGTCTGAGGAATTATTTTCATTGTAAGTACGATTTTATGTTCGTGTACGTAAAATGTGTAAAAATATTTATCGAAGGATACTTCATTTCAATTTTTACAATTAAATCAAATAAATTATAAAATTAATAGCAATAAAACAATAATTAAATAAATTTAGATAGTTATCTAAGCATAAAAAATAGTTTTTGTTAAGAAGCTGCAAATTATATTGCGTAATAATTTTGACGATTACTATTGCATTCTTTGAATTAAGTTAATTTACCTTGATCAAATTAAGATTCAGAAATCAAAAATCTCAAGGAGCTCATTAGTTACCGAGAAGCATAGTTAAGACTTTTAAAAGCCTAAAAAAAATTTTCACCCAACACGAAAGGATAGTACAATGTAGTAATGTGTATGTATTTTCAATACTCATTTTAATATTTTATAACAATGTAAAAGAGAATAATAATTCTCCTATCAAATATTCGATAGGATTATGTCAGACAAATGATTAAAAAGTGTTACGTGCACTACATGACCATGCTCCTGACCGGGTCGTCGACCTCAGTTTTCGGCAGGCGCCCCCCGTTTCAGCTGTAACGCGATCCTGCACGCACACATACACACTTACACTACCACAAGTGCGAACTGCAATGTAGGAAACGGAACGAATAGGTAATCATTGATTGACACCACAATACGGTAAGGTTTTTGATTGTAAATATACGTCTAAAACATGCTAATTTGTCTTACATACTACAACTAGTGTGAAAAACGTGCAGTGAAAAATTATATCTAATAAATAAATCGATATGACTATTATAAAGTTTTCTTTCCGATACGATAGGACCATCTTATTGGTGCCTTATATAATCAGTAATTTTTAGATTAGTGCTAGTTGTATTTATAAATTTTTGTAGTGAAGTGAAGAAGAAATGAGAATTTCTCAACATGGCCTCATAGTTCTACCACGACTCATGAGGTGAGACTTTGGAAAATTAGTTTTGCGTTTATACAAATAAATCATTTCATTTAAATCGAATTTATACGAATGTTATGGTCTCAAGGAGCATTTTTTCTCGGGTTTCAAATGTAGGAAACGGCCTTGGATACTAATATCATAAATATCCACATCAATCACTGAAATAGAAGAAAAGTGAGAGAGGGTGGTATACAGATGCATGATATGCAGGTGATATATAGGTATGCAGATGATATACACTAATTATAAAAATCTGCAAAGCTAAGCAGCATATATAATTAGCATAAACGGATTTAGTCAAAAATGTGACCCATGTTTCGTCTGGCGTAGACGTCCTACTCAGGAAGCATTAGCCAAGTCATAAATAGTCTGTGATCGATCGTAAGGTTCACGGCCACTGCCGAATTTCAGCATTTTCAGCTGTGACCTCCACGACCTTTGAACTTGGGACCGAGTGAACGTACCCAGTCCTTGCCCTGCAATAATTAGACTGATAATAGAATAATACTATTGTCGTGACCGATACCGGTATATAAGGCGTACTACACACGAGCTTTTTCTTTCATATTCATTATAGAGTGCTTAAATCAATTAAGATCTCATATATTATCTATCCAACACCGTGCAACAATGAAAATAGGACTTAAAGATCATGTTTAGCAATAAACTCCGACTATGAATTTCGTACCAAATGGCTACACACTACATAATACATAATATATAATCCTCTTAAACTTAGACCTTTTACACTATGAAATGTTTTTAGCTATACAATCCTCGGTAGTAAGGAAAGTTTTAGGTAGTAAGTTTTTTACCCAAATTACCGAAGTAATTTTCAAAGAATAGACAATTACAAAAATTATAATATTAATATATTACAGGTTTAATAGTCCTGCGGGACTATCATGTGTGTCTGGCTGACTGAACGCGATAAATCATGACGCACCAAACACAAAAAAAACATAAATTGTTTTTTGAAGTAAGAGAAATTTCACAGTTTAAAAAGTATCTAATAGTTCCGAGATAGTAACTATATAGAATATGATCATTTACAAATCCGTGAATATAGGTATTATATGCATGAAAAGTTTCAATGAATAATAAAAATAAAACGTGGCATTGTTTGTTCTGCTCTCTGTTGACAGTTATTTGGTTACACAATTTATATGCAATATTCATCCGGAAAGGTTTTTTTGGTTCGTCATCTAATTCAACGAAAAAGCCGTAACTACTAAAAAAAAAATCTTTTGAGATCATCGCCCGCTAAAACATTGAAATATTTTAGCGCTTTTTCAGTGTCGAATAATATAAATAATATTTGAAGCGTTGAAAGTTTAAGATTGGTGTTGCTAGAATTAAGAAACATAAATTCTAAATTATACGTTTTACTTTGATACTTGTCTTGTCTTTATGATATGTTTTTGAATAAATACTTTAAATATTTGGCAGTAACTAAATAATAAACTATATAATATATTTATTATGAAACTAGCTGTTGGAAAGAGTTGATTGCGGACACAACTTCATCGCCATAAAATCAGATTAAAAGTAAAATATTTTAGTTTATCCAGTCTAAATTTTTGATTTCCAGAAATTAGAATCCGAGAATATATACTAATCTGAAAAACAATGGTATAAAGTAAGATGGATATTTGGAAAAAAAAACAAAAAAAAAATTGGAGGAATCAGCTTATGAATTAAGTACATGTCTCTCATTTGAACTATGTATAAATCTACTTAGGAGCAAACAGATATATTTGGTTAAAAATAAAATGTCTCCGCTAAGCATTAAAAGGTTGTTCACCCAATATTTGGGTGAACACATCTCCCTACAACTATTTGTCAAAGGACAATTTCGAAGTTTTGTCTTTTTTATTTCCGTAAAGCTTATCCTTTCGATTGAAAGGGAACACCTGTTTATTTTATATAGCTAAGGCTAATGTAATTTGTACAATCTAGCCACTGCAATTTCGTCTGTGTAGCGAAAAAGTCTACGCTTCTAAACCAATTTGGATGAACTTAAGTAAATAGATGGGAAGCACCTAGCTTACTTATGTTTATATGCGACGAAGAAGCCATGAACTTCGGTTAGTTTTATTTTAAACGTCATAATATACTTTATTTAGTCTCAATTCGGTAGAGTTATAGACGTTTAAAATGTTTATAAACAGAATCATTTCAAGAGGCTTCGTAATTCAAACAAGAGGTTAAAGTTTATAAATAAACATTTTTGATATACGATAATACACTTATCCGCCCTGTGTTGCATAATAACGTGCGCTTAAGAGTGCATGTAAGTACGTAGAATAGACGCAAGCGCAGCACACACGTAAACTCACGCTCACATTCACACAGATAAGAACCCGGTCATTGAACCTTCTGAAGAAATGGCGCCTGTAAATACTGAAAAAAAGCAATGAACCCTATCGATTGATTCTACCTATTGTTTTGGAGAATTGATTGTTTGTTATGAATTTAAAGGTAAATACAAATAAAATATTACATGTATTATTAAGGATACGATAAAAGTTTATTCTAATCGATGCTATCAGCTCTATAATAATTTTCGAAAGGGTAATTAAAAGTATTTTTGTGACTAAACTTTAAATACAATAATTTAAAATATTTATCATATTAATCTTGTGTGTCAATTTCAAAACATTAGTCATAGTATCAGAAAAGTCATATAACTATGACTATTTATTTGACTTAACGGTTAAATAAATGGATTTGGGCGAGAGCAATATCAGTAATAAACTATTTAAAGTAAAGAATAGTAGCTGGCGGAACGAACTATGATCTTGAATGGAGTGAAAGTGCCTTTGGTACTTCCTGACACGTGGAAAGTGAACGTCGCAAGCGCAGTCACTACTCACTAGCCCTGCCTAGGCGATATGCTAGATACCATCTAGAAATGGAAGAAAGTGGGGTCAATGGCTTCAGGCCTTACGACGTAGTACTATTTTTATAATTTAAGAATTAATTAATATTGCGAATTTGTAGAAATACCTAGTCCTACTTACCTCGTATAAAATTATGATGCTAAACATTAAACTATTTGGTTTTCCTAAAAATCATAAAGGATTTCCAATACATATCTCATGCTCAAGTTAATAGCAGTTTATATTTAAAAAAAATTGTCTAAAATTTTTGATTTCAATAACTAATTTTCATCTGATAGAGTAGGAAAATACTCGTACGTCGCTCATATCCTTTGGATATGATCTTATACTGGATTAAAATGCGATGCAAATTATTACGTAATACCAATGCTTACCTCAGTCCTAGGATATAGTTGTTGATGTCAAACCTTTTGAATTTCCGGAGAAAAAATAAAACACGATCACAAAATTTAGAATGTAGAACTTGAATGGCGATATCGTATGGAGCTTCCACGTCAATTGTGCATACGTTTCAATGATATTGCCATTTCGCGACATTCTCGGCTATCCCTTCTTGATTGATGTTTTCCGGAACTTAAATATTGAAATGTATTCGCTTATGAATGAGGTGAGGAATCAGTTGGTACCGAGGGTCGTTCACCCTCTGGGGTCGTGGACCGGCCGAGTTCCAACCAGCTGATCTCCGCGCGTCAGACCTCCGCATGACTAACAAATTGTTTAGTCCACACCGTTACATGTTAATTTTGTAGTGATTTATGGAAACAGTGACGTTATAGAATGTATTTTTCATGAACTTATTATGCCTGTAAGCGATTTTTATGCTTTTCGGAAAAGTTTCGGAAATATTTTTATGATTATGGTTAACATTATAGGTAATATATTGCCCACGTAATATGTAAAAAAATTGTATTAAGCGCTACATTAGGTCCGTAGTGGCGAAATGTAGAACTGATTATCACTTAACTATTAACCGATCAAAATAAAGAATAATTAATTGATCACTTCAGAATTTATTACGCTTAAGCTGTATTGATTATCTATTTTTGAAAACGTATGTCTGAGTTTTAATAGAAAGATTCATTTTCATATAACATGTAATATTTTAACATCCGGCATTAGTATGGCTATTCAATAAGAGATGGCGCTACATTCTAATAAAAATTAATTTAGTAATTTTTTTTGATTAGTAATTATTGAATCCGTTATTTTAATATAAAATTTATTCTGAGTCACATGGAAATCAAGAAAATATTTAATTTTAGAATTCATTCAACCTCTTTGTATAAACATTTAATGATAAATAAGATTGACACCCCAATAAAAGGAAAAAATGTCACTTTATTATATTATTTTAGAGTATACATATACATATGTTATATTGTAATTAAAGATTTTTTTTTTCAAAATTGTAGTTATTGCTTCTTTCATAAAGAATTCTGTTTTATGTCAGAATGGTTGCCGGGAAAAATGGACCCGAAACCAGTTATGAAGAGCGCGCACAGCGACGACTACAGGTTGTCTACACGAAACAAACAAAAGAACGCCAAGTATTCATGCAAGAGTTGAAGGAAATACGAAAACGGAGGGACAAGAAAGTCTTAAGAACCCTCAGAAACCTGATCGGTCCCAGGTGGTACCAGGCTCTAAGTGTACCACAAAGGGACGCGTTAGATTCCCTGGAATTTAGCATCTACCAAGACCTTTTAGAAGGGAAACCAATTCGCAGTGCTGACGTGATGAAACGTATAGGCCTTTACCCCAGACCAAATGAAACGGACCTCATGAATTGTCTTTATCTCGGTCGTAACGATCCCAAAGAAATGCTTGCCCAATTGTTTTACGCAACCTACGGACACCCTATTGATGGCAAGCAGCTATCATATTCACTCAACGCTAGACTAATGCTTTCATCTATATTGTACTTGGGACTTAATAATCTCATAGAATTACTTAAAAAACGCTTTCAAGCGGAGCCAGAAAAGAAGAAACCTAAACATAAATCGAAGCCAAAACCTAAACCTGAACTAAAGTCCCCATACTTGCAAGACATGATCGCAGTTCTTTATTTACCGCCAAAGAGGAAGCCATTTAAACCCAAACCTCTACCTGATTTAGACGATTTAAACGAACCTTATGAGGAAGAACCTCCAATAGTAAGACCACCCCTTCCTCCACCTCCTCCACCACCACCAAAGAAAAGAATTCCGAAATCTTATTGTGATAAAATAGCAGGAGTAATGACTATTGAACCACATGCTTCGATAACTGCAGTTACGATGAAAACGGTGACGCGGACGAGTCGGCATCACAAGACACGTGGTGGATCCAAATTCAGTGTAACTGAAGTAAAGAAAACTTATGGCATTAGTATGAGTCGACCAAAAAAAAGTGGTCGTAGCAGAAAGAAACTCCATGCACCTAATACTGGTACATGGAATGCCCAATATATGATCACCGGAGTTTACAAAATAAATGGAAAGTCAGTATTTGTGTTAGCAAATGTTGCACTATTACCGGACATGGGTGAAGTTATACATGGAGGCTATCGTTACATTGGCGGAGCATGTGTTAATATTAACTGCGGTATTCAAAGTAAACCGCCACCCCCCAAACCTTTGCCATGCGATTGTCTTCAGAGATGGCAGAAAACAGCATTTGATTATGTCAAGAGTACCAAATGTCACTGCGGCCATCATTATGACTATGGTAATGAAGGAGTATTTCCACCAGAAGAGTTACCATTTTTTCAAAAACCGTCACGGTATGCACCTTATAAATTCAATTATGAAACTATCTATGACTTGGATGAAAAACGTCTTCATGTCGAGAAGGAATTTAAACGTATTTGGGAAACTGATAGTGCACTTTGTGTACCCGATCCTAATTTGGGAAAAAGAGACAAGAAGAAGAAGAAAGTAAAAAGATCATCAGCTACATGTTTAGGACAAAATCCGAAGCCAAAGGACTATTTAAAGTGTGCTCTGCGTCATATGAGAAAGCTAAATATTGCGGCGAGATTGCCCGATATACATCTCGTTCCCGAGTTGAAAGAATGGATGCGATATAGAATCTTTGGGCCTATCACGCCAGCAGGGAAGAAGGAATACTTGCGCAAAAGTTCAATTTACTGGCAGATATTTTTATCATTGGCAGCGAAGGGTTTCGGCCACGTTGACACGCCCAGAGATCCATTATACGATGGACACACGACATGGGTACACAAGCAGACTTTAAACGATGCCTTCCGAAAATTTACACAAAAGTACAAGTTGCAATTGTACAGGTCACTGGCTGATGTGAATAACATGCTTTGGCCGACAATGAATCAAGCTGAGTTTCCAGACAAGAAGTTCCGTGAGATATACTTTTCGTATCTCTTTGCTCGAATGGAAGATTTGCAATTATTGCACCCGTATAGTTCTGGAGAGGCATTAGAACGTAAATTATTGTTAGCAAGAAAGCGATATGTGTGTTTGCCGGCTGGAATAGAACCAGAAGACTGAAAGTCAC
The DNA here is from genome assembly GCA_912999735.1 of Aporia crataegi. Classification (NCBI taxonomy): domain Eukaryota; kingdom Metazoa; phylum Arthropoda; class Insecta; order Lepidoptera; family Pieridae; genus Aporia; species Aporia crataegi. The sequence continues at coordinate 4,670,689 of OU538748.1, read as the reverse complement.
CCTTTATGATTCATTATTCTTTGGTGTGGCCGCTGTATCGGCTTTTAAGTAGGTACCGGATAAAAAAATTTTTATGTCAATTGTAATAAACTGAACTATTACTTTCACACATTTTTTTTTAATAATTCGAGAATAGTATTTTTAATACTTCTAGTTGTATGTAAATAAATTTGTGATTTTAATTTATCTATTAATTATGATTATGGTAAGTGTAAATAAAATAAAGGTATATAATTCATAATTTAATGTGATAAGATATAATATACCTATGTAGGTATATTTACAAAAAAATTATGGCTTAAAAATTAATTACGGAACAACCAAGTTGTTTACATCAACTGCGAATTCATATAATTTATTATAAATTTGTTACGTTTCTGAACTTATTTCTCTTGTCTAAACTACACAATACTCGTAGGTATTAAAAATATTTCTTTTTTATCCAATACCGACTATCATATTTATAATACAAGTCTTATTAAATCTATAACACATTAAAACTAAAGAATCGCAGTATACCCACTACACTCTAGTTGGCTATGTTCGCATCGACAGGTGGCCTGCTTATTCGCTAAGATTTTTCGAATAAAAGTTACATAAGTAAATTAATTTTTTATATATTTCTTAGCCCCACAACAAGAGATAGATAAATTCTAAATACTCCGTAAAATACAAATATGAAAAATCTATCGTTGCTCACAGTAGTTACATATAAAATACCTTAGCTACTTGTCACGAGCTCGATAGTTATTTTTTTTTTCGAAGTTGAAATTTTCTATGTTAAAAACCCAAATATAGCGAAATATCTTTCATAAAACCATTATAATCTTGAAGCAGCGGCCTTGCATTTTGCTATATTTAAGCTAAGTTAATGTGACAAAGTAAATATGGAAATAAAATTTAGAAGAGAATCAAGCCACCTATCAGCGCATATTAGCCTCAGGGATTCATTGTCTTTGGTATCATTGTAGAAATTGTCACTTGAAACCAGAATTATACAGAATACTGTTAAACGAATTGATTTAAAGCATAACTCATTAAAACTAACGTAACAAAACAAAAATGGCAAAACAATTGTGATTAAAGATTTTAAATATAACAATATTTAATACGATATAATTAGAAATGCATTAAATGAGTTTGTTCGTTTATTTAATTGTGTTTAATCAATGGTCTGTGCCCTCATAATAAAAAGATTTTTTTCTCTTTAGAATTAGAATTCAGGATCTGGCTAGATAGGTTTTAATTCTAAAGCAATAAATGAATGAACGTGAACATGCTCGTGAATGAACTCAACTGAACTGCGGAAGCTCGTAACTCTGAATTAAAGTATAAACCGCTTCAATGTGAAATTTTTAACGTAAGTATTTAACAGTAACTTATTTGACGAAGAGGTATTTCAAAAGAAAATATTTATCTCGAAATCGAAGCTTATTTATAAATCATTTCTACGTTCAAAATTATAATTATCAAAATTTACAGAAGTTGAATTACAATTAAACCTCCTAGAAAATACACAGCGTGTTTATTTTAGGATACATATTAAATTTGCAGTTCTTGGTGTGAGTGCGGTGAGTGTGTGTTAGTGTGTGTGTTGTGGGTGGGTGTGTGTGGCGCTCTTTGCTGTAAGTGGACTAATGCTGACAAAAGCCGTGTGTTTGCTTCATCGAGAGCAGCTATCCGATGTTCCTGCGCCTCTATGACCCTTTGTTTATGGGAAAGTGCAGCCGCCATCTTGCGTTGTTCGCGTCTTAGCTCTTCTTCTACGCAGATTAACCTGTGAAGAAAATATATAAATAAATTAAGATATATCGTCAGTTTAATTAAATTGGACAAGTGTCTGATGCAATGTTTGTTACGGCGAAAGGTTAGGTTATAATTTCACTATTTTTCTTTTTCGCTCAAAAAGTTTTTCTTCTTTTTTAAGTTCTTTTAATGAAAAAATTTGTATGAGATTCGATAACAGTAATAATAAATTAAACCTTGATTATGAGGGATGATTGTAAGGTGAGTTTATATTAAATGTTGCATCAAGAAAGAAATGGCATGTTTTGCTTAATTTAATTTTAATTTTAGAATCCCAGATGCGGAATTATATATTCGTTTAATTCTAGATCTGATTGTTTTCGATTTGCATTGTCTATATCTGCATAATAAATAAACGTTAGTTTCCTGCAAACAAATATCTATTTCTTTTTGATATGTTCGTTACCTGGATATAATTGCCTTCATTTTGGCGTCCGTATGATCTTGCCCAGATTCTGTGGGACCTAACCGGCCTCGTAACAGCTCGACAGAACATTTCAATCTCTCGATCTCACGTTCATACTGAAAAATAATCAATTACTCATAAACAAATATACATTTATTCTTGTATGACAGGGTTGTATTGAATGCTTAACTTATGTAACTGGAAACTTATGAAATATATTCTAATTTATATCAACTTATTGTATTGTACATTTGCATATAGAATTTTCTAGAAATAATAAATTTTGAAATCAATAATTTCTTAGTTTCCTAGTACAAAAAAAGATAATATGTAGGTAAATAGACAATTTTAACTGTCTTTGAAGCATTCAGCTTTATATTATATCAGCAAAATACTTATTTACAGTAAGTAATACACAAGATACATTACTTAGGGCCTGTTTCACGACCTTCAAGTAAAGTGCTGATTAGTTAATTTCTCAGTAACGCTAATCGGCAAGTAAAAGTTACAAGTAACATCTTTCAATTTCACAAGCGAAACTAAAGCTTCGAGTAACAACTTACTGGTTAAGTGAATGATGAACGAAACATTCGTTTCATTAGTACAGTAATGTGTCAATTGTCAAGCGTAATTTGTATTTGCAGTAGTCATTTTTAAATTTTAGTTATTGTTTGCTGCGTTTTGAGCGTGTTATTATATCAAGATGTTGTCAAAGAAGTCTATACAAGAGACATTTTGGTATCTTTTTGTTAAATTTTTCATTTTTAATTATGAAACAAAAAACGACTTTAAGGTTTAATTAATTTAATTTAATTTTAATTTCGTACTTAAAATTAATGGATAGGTTGTTATAGAAATAGCAATAAAATACTACGCAGTACTTGTACTACACCTTTGCATATTAGTTATTATTTTATTTTTTTATAAAATTGTGCACTTTTTTTGAAATATGTACTTATTCAATGTTATCACAAAAGGCACGCACAATTATTTATTTATTTAAAAAAGACAACAGAAAAAGGTTACAAAAACACAATATAAAAGCACAAACAAATAATATAACACAACGTGGTATTTAACCGTCGAATAGGGGTTGGCAGTTGCTACTTGGCAGATGATGTTGCAAGTAAGTTACTCGTTGGTTAAACCTATTTTAGCAATACTTGAAGGTCGTGAAATTGACATGTTGAGTTACTGGCTACTATAAGTGGCGGTTAGCTTACTTGACACTTTACTTGAAGGTCGTGAAACAGGCCCTTACTGTAAATAAGTATTTACCTATACAACATAATACCAATATAACGTAAAACTTGTTTAAAATACTATATAAAGTTTGCTATACACTATAACAATTGTAATACTATATTAACCCACCTGTTCGATTGTCCTGTGATGTTTGCTGCGCCTCCGGCCTGTCGTGCTATATAGGGTGTCGTCTAGCTCATCTGAGCTATCTGTTAATTCCCTCGCCGACTCCAAGCTAAGCCGCCGTTGCAGCTTGTCTCTTACTGGCATTTCCCTCTCAGTCCTCACTGGAACCCTCTCACTCGCCTCACTAGAGTGTGACTCTCTACTAAATACCCGAGACGGGGAATCCCGCCTCTCTCTCATCCCAAAATATTCTTGCCTTTCCACGTCCTCATTTAACCTACTGCTGGATAACTTAGCACCCGAATACGCCCTATCCAAAGGATAGTTCGTCTCCTGTACTGAATTTTCAGTCACGAATTTCTCCGGCGAGTTCTTAGTTTCCATGTTGTACAACGCTTTTTGACTCCGGGATATTTGTAATCGATACATTTCTTTATTCACCTCTTCCACGTTTGAATCTGAACGGCTCATGGGGTAGCCAGACTCTGTGGAAATATGGTGAGGCTTGCTTTCATAGAGCGATTCACCTCGCTGACCAAAATGCTTCAGGTTTAGCGGGTTTTGATTGGTGGAGTAAGAGAGCATAGGGTTCGTTCTGGGCATCCGCGTCTTACTCTTGCGTAGACTCGGCGAATTACTAGACGATTCGTCGTCCCTTATCCTAGGAGAGTTGCTATGGTTGCTTCTCTGATAGACGTCTTCATAGTTACAATTATCTCTGGCGAGTTTTCGGTGGGTATTGTTGCGATTCTGTTGGTCAAAGTTTCTACCATCGTCGTTGAAGTTGGTAGAACCCTCTTCCGAGTTGGTCTCCGCGTTGTCAGTGCTCAAGCCCTCCTCATCGATCGATGAACTGGATGAGCCACATGGACATCGCTTGGAGTTCCTATTCTCACTTTTCTTGGCTTCCTGTGACTGTCGGTTATCTTCCATATTGTAGACGGGATTAGTAAACACCAATGGGGCTACTTTCGAATTAGAATTCTTATTATTTTGTACATTATCAGCCGTGGTGAAGTTTTGTATGCCGTATTTTTGAATGTCATACTCAATTTTTTGCTGCACTGGGCTCTTTGGGTAGAACTTTTCATTTTTACTATCATAATACTGTTTGTCTCTCTGTTTTTGGTAGTTTAGCTGCGAAAACCGACTCAAGGGCTGGCCACCATTTTCATAGGGCTGATGATGTGTGGTATTTTCGATAGGACTAGAACTTTGGCTGTACGTAGCGATGCTTTGGTATCCGGAGCTGGCGACGTTCGATAAACCGCTGATGGATACATTTGAGCCGTTGTTTGTGTAGGAATGTTTGTTTCCATTCACAATATTGTTATTTGATTTAGATTGGGCGATATTCTTCTTATTCATAACTTTCTCGTCTACAATATCAGAATCGTCCGCGTACTTCAACAGGTCCGATAATTCATCTAAAGTAGCGGTTTCTTTCATAATATTTTGCATTTCGTTTGCGCAATAATTGTGATTTATACTATCGCCACTTGGAGATCGTTCAGTGTTATAAGTAGAGTTATAATTCTGCTGATTAAAATTGTTCGGTTTGTATCTCTCTTGGAATCTTCTTTCCAGACTTTCGTTTAAGCCGTTATTGATGCCTTTGGGGTATTGATCGGAGCCGAATCCGATTTGTACGACTTTTAAGTTGACACAATGTTCTTGGTTGTTGTATTGTGAGCTGTATCTATCAGGATTGACATTTTGATTAGGACCCGAGCCGTAACCATTTCTTGGTAAAGTAGCTGATCGTAGATTGAAACTGGGCGATTTAGTGACGGTAACAAAAGATCCTTTGTATTTTGATTCTTCCGCGTTCGATTTTGAGGGACTTATGTTGAATTGAACGCCATTTTTGTTCATGATTGGTGAACTGTGTGCAAAGTTGTTAACTGGACCATTTGATACAACGTTTTCAGTGTTCTGTTTCGTTGGTGTACTGCAAGTGGGGTCGTTGAATCTGAAATTATGGTAATGTTGAAGCATTAGCAATAATTTCTAGATGGTAAAATACAAAAATTTAATAAATTCTAACTATCCGCCGCCTAGCTAAACTAGCTTTTGTCTAGTGCTCCATGCACAGAAGATCTTGCCTTTAAGTCTTTGTTGCCGCTGCATGGAACAGCTTTTGGTGAATATTTGGCTCGATGGTGAAGTGTTACCTCCTTTTAGAATAAATATAGAATCTCACCTAAAGATATTATCAGTCACTTGAGTCGTAGGTCCAATGTCGTTGCTCGCTAACTTTTTACTGAGTTCATCCAATATGTCGTTTAATGGATCAAGCTCCTGAAAAAGAAGTACATTAAATGTATACGTACATTGACTTCACATCTTAAAGCTTACAAACTTCATTCTTCCTAGCTAATCTAAATATAAAAATCTTTTATTCATAGTACCGACCTCTTGAGATCCTACAACCGTCGTAATTGTACAACCATATCATTTACGTATACTAAAAACAAGTATTTCTTAAAATTATTCATTAGGAGGTGTGCAGATTTGCTTGATTGAATTGTTGAAGTGTGTGAACTTTATAAATTCATAAAAAAAACAATATATTTGAACCGATTAAGCAATTCATAGGATATATACCTGTATTCTTCCAGGTGGCAATTTAGGTAGGCTATCAACTAACAACCCGTGTAAGGTGGCTAGTTGTTTTCCAAGATCGACGTGCGGTGCCCATTCCGGGTCCGCTTCCACTGACCCGATATTCTCAGACCCAGAATCTTGCGATGTTGATGAGTTGCGCTTGTTGTCTTGTTGCTGTTGAGTTTGCTGTTGTTCTTGGGGTCGAGTCTATGGACATATTAAATCAAGTTAAGACACGTTGTGAAACCTAAAAAGTCACAATAAACTTTAAGGGTTTATAAAGTGTTTAGTTAATGTCTTTCAAATTACGAATTTAATTTGAAAATAGTCAAATATTTGGTGAGAGTATTTTTATTAAGGCGTCCTAGTTTTTTTTAAAACACGGCTTACCTTATTTCATGTTTTTTCATGTTATTTCAATTATTTAATCTCTTCCAAATGAGTTGTTTATGTATAATATTTACCGATATAGCTCTCAAAAACGCCTTCATATTGGGTGCTTCCTGCTCGAGGAAGTCATTAAGGAACTCCATAAAAGCCTCCTTGCCCTGGAACCGGGTGAAGTTCGCAAGGGTCTGCAGAGTCTTGGCGACCAATGTCAAGTTGCGCGCCGCACGCTCGTTCGGGTATTCTGAAATTTAAAAATAAATTTAATTAAATGTACATCATTAAAAGTTTACCTAGTATTTTATCTAAAATTGATATTTTTAAAGTATGGTAAAAGAGTAGTTTTTAATCTCTTATGAAGTATAGAGTGGAGACTTGGCCTTTTGTTTCTTCTAAATCAAAACATTTTTTTCTTCCAGAAATCAAAACTCGATCGTATTACCGCACACAACGCATTAAATCCCAAACAAACGACTAAGTTACGAAATTTATGAGTAAATAATCTATTCTAATATTGTAAAGAGAAAAATATTTCTGTAACTTTGCTAGTAACAAAAACATTGGATAGATTTAAAAATTCATTCACTTAGTAGCTAGACCACAAGTCGTGAGTAAAAGTTATTATTGTGTAATTCACAAAGTTTCTTTTTTAATTATACTGAAAAACTTAACGTATCAACTTAAATTTAATATTTATCATTTGCAGTTTGAAAATAAACGTTTTATATATGTATCTTCGTTATGAAACCATTATAAAAAAATCTATTATGTAACATAGTATAAAACAAAGTCGCTTTCTCTGTCCCTATATCCCCTTGTATGCTTAAATCATTAAAACTACGCAACGGATTTTGATGCGGTTTTTTTTAATAGATAGAGTGATTAAAGAGGAAGATTTATATATGTTTTATACCCGTGCAAAGCCGGTGCGGGTCGCTAGTATCTTCATAAATAAAGTCGTGAGATCCATGTTGTATAATTGAGATTAAATAAATCGTTTATTGAGTATTTTTATAAATAATTGTGACTTAATACCATGAGTAATTCCAAAAAGACTGGGAGACAGTATGGCCGGGCACAAAAATCTTAAAAATATAGAAGCACTGATGAGATTATCTGATATGTCTTCTCTGCCCATTGATATAAGCCTGAAAGCAATAAGCGATATTACAACATTGATATTCACCAACATACCGTCATGTATTCGACTTAGGAACAGATAGAGATTGCCAAGAAACTAAAATAGAGAAGATTTAGTAGTATTTTTAGATTTTCATCACATATGTATTTCTTTTTTTTTTTTGTATTTCGCCGTCTCTTCGGAAATTGAAAACGAATTCTTTCACCAAATTAGCTACGGAGGCGCTTATTACCTTTCTCTAAAAGTAGCAAAGCAGTCTCTTAGTGGGGGTGGAAATCTCGGTGCCGATGAAGCAATGGCTCTCCAGGATAAAGTCACAGCTTCCCTCAGCGCTGCTTGTTGACGTCTTAGCGCCGCACTGCTTCCAGCCCGTTGCGGATCCACTTCGCACTCCACAGCATTTGGACCCGCAGCCGTGCATACTGCTTCGCCTAATGTGTCCTGCAAATTTCATAAATATAGTTTGTAACAAAATTACGTTATTCTATTCTTTTTCATTTTTTAGATGAAAAAGTCTTCTTGAATGAGTTGAATTTGATTTCGTTTCGACACGGAGTCGTGGGTGCCAGCTTATTTTCACATATATATATATATATATATTCACATAAACGCTACCAACCTGTAAGTATTGATCCCCAACAAGCTTTAAATAGGCTTCCATACTCTTAGTAGCAAGAGAATTTCCCCTAAAGGTGAGGGAATGGTCCCCTGTCCTCCGAACATCCAACGCGACAACATCAGCCAAATATCGCGGCGCCATACCAGCCCCCGCCATACAAAGTACTAGAGCACAACCGATATCTTCCTTCGCTTTTACACCTGAAACGAATACAACAATTTCTTTGTAATTATGTTTGCTTTTCACTTTAACCGTTGTCTCCTTTACTCATAGAATATACAATTACAAAAGCAACATAGAATTATCGTTTTAAATTTTATAGAAGGGACAGGAGTTCGTTATATTTTTCCTCAAGTTCAATTTGGACTCTCTATACGAATCTGTAAAAATTTCCTCCCTTTTTCTCACAGTTTAGAAATAAAAACCAAATTAATTAATGAATAGATTACTACGTGGTAATGCAGCTTTATATTATTATTATTATTATCTTATAATATAATAAAATTCCGCAGCAAAGCCTGGGGCAGATGAATTTCTGAGTCTATTTCGCTAATAAAGAGACAACTAGTCTAATTTTTCTTCGCAGACCGAACCAAGGACTTCATGCGCACATTGAATATCAGACGCATGACCGACTTAGGCAAGGTGAGCTATTTTTGAAATTTGTATGTTAGTTTATTTTAAATAATTCTGTTAAATTTGCGGGTAAATGGCTGTAGCTAATATGTATATTAGCAGAAGTTAGCAGTTTTTACGAGGTCATTTTATAAGTTAAGATAACCTTGTTTAACAACATTTTGTCCCAGACGGAACAATGAAATTGTGGAAACAATAGATAATGACATAACAGCATTGACTGAGCTGACCATGTTAAGTTTGTTTTCGTGGTTATTTCAAAAGTAAAGTCCAAAATAATTTACTCATATAGATTATAGTCACAGACATCGTTTAGAAACATCAATTCAATTAAAGTTTACACACACCCTATTCTCTTCAGCCAAGAAACTCAGTAAGGCTCTCAATTTTTGACCAAGTTTATAAAATATATTAAATTTCAGAACTGGAGAAAACAATGTCCACGCGATAGGTATCATTCAAATAGTTAGCAATTTTAAAAAAAGCAATAACTTTACACAAGTATATCAAGCCATAAAGTTGTAGACGTTGTGTCTTAAGAGATAAATTGCTCGTTTTGAAAATATTCATTATATAATAAAGCGTATTTGTTACGCATTCATGGCTAACCTTATTTTTGTATCATGAATATATTAAATTTTTGAAAATATGGGCTTTTTACCTTACGCCAAATCGGAGGCGTTGTTTAGGTATTGCTACGAATGAAACTGGACGTTAAATAGCTAAAAATAACCAGATGATATCCAAAACATAACTTACCAATTACTGGTTCGAGATATTCGCAGAGCCGCCTATAATTTCTCTTTAAATAGTCCAAAAAACGTGCATAACAGTCCAGTGGTAGAACATCTACACACTGGTATCGGCATTTTATGCGTAAGGCAGGTATCGGGGCTGGTGTCCGTCCTGGGGATTGGGGCTTGTCACCTTCACTCACTGGGTACCAGCGCTCGTTGAGGTAACGTGAGGACACGTCGTCCACGGGTATTTGTACTGTTCCTGAAAACATTTGGTTCACCTTCATTATTTTGGGTCTTTGAATAGCTAAATTAGCTGATAAGATTGGCTTCAAATATTAAATCAACGGAAAAAAAAATTCGAACAAGTGAAATTGAAGACAGTTTAAATACCACCCGACATGTTATTTACTAATTTTCTCAAAGATGAAGAATTTATTTCTTTATCATTCTATAATTTATTTTACATTTATTTTTAAATTACTTTTTATTGTGTTCTTAGCAAGCAATATAACCCACCGACAAGAGCATGTTTATCTCGCTTGCGCGCGCGCCGTTCTGGTTCTCGGTATACGTTGACGTGTATCGCACGTACGGCCGGCAACGAACTAAACTCGTACACTTCACCCCAGAAACACAGCTCAGACTTTAACTTTGAGGAAGATCTGAAATTTTAAAAAATTACATTAATTTTGTCTATGACTAACTCAAATACAACGAGAATGAAATTAGTATGTTTCTTTTATCTAGTCATATAAAACATAGACCTAAGTAAAAATAAATTTAATCCTGCCCAGGTTTAGAGAAACGTGCACAAAAGTGTAATGGTAGAACATCTCCGGTATTGGTGCTGGTGTCCGCTCTGGTTATTGAGGCTTGTCAGCTGTCACTCTTAATATCACTCGCTCACTAATTATTTATTAGAGAAATGAAAAACACGATACACGTCTAACAAAAATGAGGTTTTTCTCTGGTAACAAACCCGGCCTATCTTTAAACCGCGTTTTGGAATAAAGCAGATAATGAATTTGTGGCGAATTGTGCCTCTTTAGTAAAGAAACATCTTACAAACTTATAAACTATTATTTGTTATTGTTAAAAATTACCTTGCATATAAAGTTTCGTCCAATAAAATTTCGCAATAATATCGTTTCTTAGGTGGGATAGCTTTTGCTTCTAGCAGCCACAGCTTCACTGTTCTCTCACACCGCCTCGTCCGGATCTCGTCTGGTCGAGCTGCTTGCCGTAAACTGGAGAATAAATATCATACAAAAATTAGATTTAAAATATTAGATGTTTTTGTAATATTAAAATAACATATTTTTATATGAAAGAAAATACAAAATAGACTATTTTACAGTTTTTCGAGACGGAACATATAGAAATTGTTCTGGCTAATTTCAGACACAACTGGATACCAACGTTTGTTAGAAATTGTCTTAGTCACATGAACCCATTTTCATAAATAAAGATGGTCTATCTTGCGATATCATTAATTGTTATATTAAATTATATTGTTAAAAGTATTTGTCATATAGGAGGAAAATCGGCTCACAAAAGTAAACTCGAAATACCCACTCATGTTAGATTTAAAGTAATTTTTAGATTCATACAAATTTAGGTAACCTCAAAGTATTAAGAAAATCGGAATTTGCTAAACTATGTTGTTGCTAGCTAAGTTGAACTTTATTACCAAGGTAAGTTGAAAGAAATTGAAGTTAAAATACGGTCTATGAATTTGGCCCTTTAATGCGTTATACTGACCTATATATCCATCTATCTCTCTCTTTCCGTGAGGCACAAGCAAAGTAGCGCGGTGCACGATTCTCCGCACTCAATGCGAAACAATGCGGTCTCCCCAACACTGACGAGTGCAATGCCCGAATTTCTACCTGAAATGGATTTGAATTAATGAATAATTAAATGAACTATAACTTCATAATAAAACTATTGATAAGTTCATAATATGTGAAATCTTTCGACCTTTATGGGGCATGGGGATGATAAATTTTCTTTACAGGTGATGAACCGAAACATTTACATGCTTAAACATTATTACATTTACTCCACATTTATATTGGTTGCTTTGTAAAAGGTAAATTCGCTATTTACAAAAAAGATGAGTCAAAAGTCAAAACCGAAAATAGTGACTCATAACCACTATAAAAGATAAATTTGCAATCTGCATTTTTTTGTACAACATTAATTAAGTATGTTTAACTACGTAACAAGTTTTATAGCTAATAGAAACATACATTGTACACTGACCATTTTTTTTATAATGATTTTCAAATGTTATATTATTATCGTATAAGTTCGAAAGGCTAGAATTGTGGTGTGTGTGGCATGGTTTATTTACCTGATTCGGTGGTCCCAAATCCATAGTAGAAACTGCGGGGGAATGTGCTGATAACAAACTTTCATGAGATCTAAAACAAATTAATTAAATATTAAACACGTATTTATTTAAAAGCATATTATTTCGTTATTAAACAACATGAGCTAATATTACTGACGTAAGTAATCGTTCAATGTCTGATTATCATGTTTCACTTAATTTATACGGATTAAATATGGTATGAAAAGTTTCTAGTTTTTGTGTTTACAAGTAACTCAAACGAGAGACTGCTGAAGTTGTTAATTTGTTTATTTTTTCTACAAAATATAAATTAAAATTATATATTGTTATAACATGAATATTGTATGCATCGCAGATTTGACGCTGTATCCATTGATCTCGCTCAATGGCTTCATCAATTACAAGTAATTATTTTACATCAATGTAATTACTACAACACATACCTAAAAAGTTTCCTATAGCGTCATGATATATTATCAGTACAAAATACCAAAGTACATACATTTAACGTATTTACGTATTAAACAAGTTTATTGTAGTAATGAATATAGCCTAACGAGGCGTGGCTTAACACACCTTAATGAATTTACGATACCTAATAATATAGTATGGTCACGACACACTCTAATTATTTTTGTGTTATTAATAAAAATACAAAAATTCTGCCCAGTTCTGTGAACTTTATTAAAATAAAGCATCTTTAAATGGGACACAAAAATGATCACTGCATAATTCGCTAATATTTAAATGTTTTTTTTTTTAAAGGTTTACCTAACTGCAACTTTTAAATTATTAAAATTCTTCTCGTAACCACGGCCGTTGCAACACGGTCGAAACGTCGAGGTAAATAAATAATGTCTCTTTGCGCGATAAGTCCCGCTATATTTAATAATAATGAGTTCAAATCGCGAAAGTCTAAAGTTTATGGTTTTAAATTATTATTAGTTAAAACTTTTTCGTGAAAAGAAAAGTATGCAAAGTATTTCAAAAATATACAATTAATTAATGCTCAATTTGTCAACACTTATCATGGTTTTTTTAAATCATTGTGTCATCATTATCATCTTTGTTACTCCGTATTAATAATCTTAACACAGATATGAGTTGTCTAAGCACCATAATATGTATGTACGTACCTTGATGTCCGTAAAGCGTGTGTAGCTGGGTGAGTCGGCACGGCCGATACCCTGTCCTTAGGCGGCTCTAACTTAATAGCAGATTTTGTTCGCTTGAGAGGGTTACTTCGAAAAGATCGCTTGGAGAAGAAGAACGAAGCCAGGCGCGAAGGACTGTGCTGCGTTTGACCACCAGGGATTGGTGTACTTGGAGCTGACCCACGCCGACATGCTTTCTCATATGATGTGTCTGAAACAAGAAGGGATAACTGTTAGGAAAAACTCATTCTCATAACATATTAATGCTGTCTGGATCAGTTCATATGCATCGGAGGGATCAGATCAAATGCACTCTCTCTATATCACGACAGACCAACACATGAGACAACATTTAAAATTATTTTGTAAAATCTCTCAAATAACCTTTATTTTTTCCTAAGACAATGAATCTAATAAGTAACGGATCCAACATTAATTGAATTAAACACGTTCTCAATGTAATCATGCACCTAAGTAAATAAACTTCGTTCAATATTGACACAATATGACAATCCTTACCTAAACACGAGAGCGAGTGTAGGAAGAACCACATATTTTACACAATTGAGACCGATTTACGAAGACGCTCGATTCAAATGGCATTGAATAGAGCAATCATGCAATCAATTGAAATTATGTTAAGGTGACAATACACTTTATGAGCACTATTTTATTTACTTTTACTTCCTTCATATTACGTCTTATTCTTTACATATTATTGATTGATATGAGTCATTAGACCGATTATGGTGATATCAGATTAGATAACGTGGTGTCATAACATATTAAAAGCTGAATCCAATAATTTATCGACATAGACGTATCGAATCCATTAACAAATATTAGATTTAAATATATAAGATTTAAATTAAATAAGAAATAAGCACTAAAAGAAATATATATTTATTGTTATCGCTTATGTGTACTCCTACTCTTATAGTATCGTATTACGAAAGCTATGCAATCAAAACATTGCCGACGCAGCGATAGCTGCGCGTGGTTTCCGCAGGATGTTGCGCACACGACAACGCCCATGACCGCTACTTACAATACGCTTGTTTTTCTATTGTCTAAACATAAAATTCAATGTTCATATTGATAGTCTTATAACATTATGCCATAGAAACATTGTATGGAATATACATTTTTCAAAAGCAGATTTTCATATCGGATGCCATTTCAATGTTTTTATGCTTTCTCTTTCTCATATCTGTTCAGCCAAAAACGTCAAGCGGAAGGAGTAAGAGGACTAAGCAAGTTATATTTCTAAACATAAATAAACTAACAACTTTTTACACTATACGGTTATGCTTTCTAAAAATCGATCTCTTATAAAAATGTTTTCAACATAATTGGAATAACATGTTTACGACCCTGATGTGAACGGGCAGATGTTTGAAAGCCATTACCCTTATTGCATCGATGTCTTATGGTAACGTCATGATCTACATAGTTATTATATCGAATTTATAAGCAAGGTGTTAAGGAACAAAATTGTTCATACATTGTTTAAAGTGCTTTATTGGCCATCTAAGCAGTCGTGTATTTTTACACACGAATCGCTTAATAAAACATAAAATTGCATTGGAAAGGTTTAACAAAAGCGCATAAGTCAGAATAATAAAATTACACATACCTACTACCTACTTATTAATGCCTGATAAGTACAATTCACTAAATTCGGTAAAATCGTGAAAGCGTAACAATAGACATCACTAGCGTTAAAGTATAAACCTATTTATTTTATTTCTATATAATAGAAGAAAGTGAAAGTTTATACATTATGTTTCATAATTCTTATCGCCTATTTTAACCTCAAAAAGTTACGAATTTCGAAGTTATAGTATCTTGTTTTTATCCGTGCTCGTTAAAATTATGCTTTGAAAAATAAACTATGTTTTATACAGAAAAATAAAGCCTATATGCTTGTGTATTAACAAGGCTAAGGTTCACAATTTAAGGGCATGTAAAATAATATCTGAAGACTGAAGCGTACAATTTCAAAGAAACTGCGGCAAAGTTCGGTTCTTGGCACTTCAATTATTTTTATTTACGATAAGTGAACACAAAAGCTGTAAAGCTGTGGGTTGAAAGATGGTTGATAGGGCTTTAGTCATGAGAAATGTTGGAATTTCGGAATAGTTTAATTTACGTACTTTTATTGAACTAAATGTACAACCATTGCATTATTCGATAAGCATAATTAAAGCTTTAAAACTATTTTAAGGAAGCTTTTGCTGTTGTTGTCAGCTTTCAAACATAAAACTCCATCATAATCGGTCCAATCGTTTAGGAACAACGATGCCACCGATACACATTAAACGTCAAATATATTTTTTGCGTCGTGGGTTAATAAACAGATATCTACTGAAATAGCTTGTTTGCCATCTGGGTATCAAGGTACCTACTTCTTTACAGAGTGATCAACATTTGTTTTGTATAAAGTTTCACCCTCGAGGTGAGTGACCTAATACGAATAAGCTTGCACGTAAGTTTTGCGAGTGAGTCACCACGTAATTACTGCAAGTCTGGGACTACTTGGAACCAGACGGAGCTCACCGAACAAGCACGAAATTACTTTGTCATTGGATATTACTTATTTGCTTTGTTATATTCTAAGAAGTTAATTCATTCATTCAAAGTAAAGCCCATTTATATCGACTCTTTGGGGTTAATGAGCAAGAAATTCAATATTTCAAACTAACGCATCGAAAACAATCATAATTATTTGTAAACGTAAACTCCAATATAAGTTGGGCAATCAAACCTCGTTTTGATAACAGAAAAGATAAAAGTCAACGATACAGTACTGTATGACATACCTCCATTTATTTAATAGCTTAATATTTAAAAATTCGATAAATACGGACTAAATTCAAAATGAATTTCAATTATAAAGAGAATATAAACATATTTTAAATATAAAGAAAATATTGTATAAAATAATAAAAATAAAAAAGGATTAAATAATTATAAACCTATTTTCTTATACCACTGCTTACGCCTTAGAATGTAATTTTGAGTCGAAAAATGTCATTAAGTATGATGCCCGCACGAAGAATGATAGCAAAGTATATTATACAAATCAAATTTATATAGCATGTCCTTTCTCGTTACATAGGTAAACCAGTATATATTGTATAATTAAATCACTTTCACAAAGGTTTCAATATTGTAAATTCACTTCATAATACACTTGGGTGCACGGAAACTTGGAAAGCAGTTTCGTACCTAAAAGCCTACTGAATATAAATTAATCATGTAACGTAACGGTATATATATTGCATAACATAATTTATCGAATCTTCATTAAATTACATTGATGTTAATATTTTATGTTTGCAGACACCACAGGAACTATATAAAAGAAGAAATATTTCGCTATTTCGTGATAGACAAAATATCTTCAAAGAAAACAGTTTCAACGGATTAGCGCGTATATTCAACGCTTACATTCTTTAAATATGTGATATTCGCGTAAATAAAAGACACAACGTTTCTTTGTCGCAGAACTTGCTCAAAATTGGTCAATTTTACTTAAAGAATTATATAATATTATTATTTTTGCAGACTAAAAATATTAAATCTTACCTGAGTGAACAGCAACCTCGTCATCTACATCAAGATATGCTCTTCGAATACTTAAAGGACTATTTGAAACTTGTTCTTCATTCTTCTTGATAAGAGCATATATTACTTCTTTCTCACCGCCATTAGTGTCTATAAAGTCATCATAATTATCTCTTAAATCAGTAATAACAGTCGTGGCTTCTAAGCCTTCTTCAACATTCTTAACAGTTATACTCCGTAGTAGCGAATTACTTCTAGTAAGTTTTGTACTCCTAGATCGTCGGATGAAATTCAAACCAGATATCTTACCGATGCTTTTGTTTGGAGATTCAGGAGTTACAGTTATTTTGGGATTTTTAAATATTGATGAAGAACTACTACTTCCTCGTATTGGCGACGGGGTATTCAAATTTTGCGGTAATGTCTTTGACTTTTCGCTATTTGAAGTTTGTAATCTAGGCGAATCTGCTATTAATGATAAATTTGAATTTCTTATATTTGTCTTGGATGGCAACTTGCATGGTATATTCACGATGGAATTGTTCAGTCTATTTGAGGCGGATATTGGTTGATAAACTCTATCGTATCGTGGTTCATATGAAGTGGTTTGCCGAAGTCGCGGCTTAGAATGATGTATTTCACATTCAGCTGCTAGTCTAGGCCTCGTGAGGTCGCGCTGACCTACTCTCGGCAGCGCTTCATTTGAACTAGTTGACGATAAAGGTCTATACCTCCGCGGGCTTAACAAACTAACATCGCTTTCGCTTTCGGTCAAGGATGAATCATTGTGTGCAATTTGTAATTTTTCACGGTGCAATGCGTTTTTACGTTTCGGTTTCACGGGTATTTCACTCCTTTGCCCCGTAATCAAAGCTTCTTTTTCGTCTGGGCTTAGAGGCAGGTAATTGTCAAAACTTTCAAACAATGGCACATAGAAAATTGATTTACGTTGGCTCTGCTCACTACTGACCGGAGAGGACTTCGGTATTGAACTCATGCTGGTCATTACTCGTTGACGGAAGCATGCTACTTTATGGCAAACTGTGTTCGACGTCAAAGACTTGCCGCATTAAGGCCATTCGTTCTACTTCCCCGCACCTACTACACTTTATTATTAACTCTATAGTCTAAACACTGTATGTCTCCACATTGCATCACTGCGCTATTGAATAAAACAAAACATTGGAATATTTAGCAGTTATGATTTCATAATTCTAATTAATATTAAACACCACTATGCAGTAAGTGTAAATTACTAGTGTGAAACATTTTCATAAACTTCTATTCACAAGTTCTATCGATCGATGCTAAACAAGAACTATGAATAATTTCGCATTATCACGGAGCGATAAGATTATGCAGCGTAACCAACTCATAAAAGAGGCCAAGTCGTTGTACCTTCGCATAATAATAGTTTTGTGATCGTAATAATAGTTTCCTAAGTGAGACTTGAAAAAGATAAAATACTAAGTCTGTTTAAAGATTAATTATACATAATATATACCTACTAATCTTAGTAGCCACAAAATAAAAATCCACTTTTAATTTATTTATTTTTTCAATTACGAGAAATATTCAGCAAACAGTATACAAATAAAACAGCTACAGTGACGGTAGAGATGGAATAATGAAGTAGGTTAAAATGTTTCAACATATGTGCCACAGCTGGGGGCAAGTGTCGTGCAAATATATTTAGGAATAGTTACGAGTTGCGTACGCAATTAGCCTTAGAACATGGAATTTGTTAATTAAATTACGACGTGTGCTCTCGGTAATTCAAAAGCAAGGTAATGAAATGAACGTTGAGTGTTAAGGTTTTATGTTCGCAATCAAGCAGTAGCTAGCAAAGCTTCATAGAATGTAATTTTAAAATACTCTATAAAAAACGACTTACCTATGAATTTACTTATCGGATTTATTAACAGATAATTTTAAAATTATCTACATGTTCAAGATATATTCGAGAGCAACCTATGTGGTCACTGATGACTTAGTTCAATACCGTAGGAAAGTTTTCAGGCGATATTTAAAACTGTATTGGCTCAGTGTTTAAGTACTTAATAATAACACAAAGTTTATCTTTTTATTTCAATTAGACAATAAAAACAATATAACTTGTTTTAAGACAAAGCAAAACAAGTAATATAGCATTTATTAAGAATAAATCGCTGATTGAATTCCTAAAAGAAAAACCTGATCCACTGAATATTTAAGACAAACAAAACGAATAAAACTAGCCCCGGATGTCGTGATAGAATGAGATCGTGTTATGGAGTGCAGGCGAGCAAATAAAGCTTGCGGAACGAACGCTATTAACCGGTCTGCTATGTGAGAACATAAAACAATATAGACATAATATTATGTTAACAGAAAGGCTTACTTTGTTATATATGATGATTTGAGCTTTGTCAATCGGTACCTTATTGTAACAGAAACTTAATATTACACTCAACTTTCAAACATTTTATTATTTATTGCTCTATTATTTATAATTTTTTAGTTAACTTTGAAAACATCGAATCATCATCGAATATTTTATTTAAATAAATTTTATTTACATAGTTTGTAGTACTTATAAATATCTAAAGCTTATTAAATTGGAATGATTCTTAAAGATAATAAAAAACAATTGCTAGGTTGAAGCACGCTGTATCTACTTACAAACATTTCGCAAAAAATTTATGTATTTATGATTTAAAATAGGTATCCTTTCCTTCGCATGCCTTTGAATTTCTAACAAATGCAGTAAAATCCTGGTGACTAGAATTGAAGTTGACAAGACTAATCAAGATTCAAAGCAAGCACAAGTTACATGCATGCAGCCTCGCTGCAATTTGCAGTATCATTATTTTTATTTTGTTTCATAAGATAGTTTTACTATATAGTTGTGTGTATTATATTATACAAGCGCCCAGCCTAGGCCTTGCGCGAATGCAATTTATAGCAAAAATATTGTCTAAAAATCACTTTAAAACAACAACCAAAACTATCAAAATCTTATTGATGTTATATGCGAGTTCTATCTTTAGTAATTTATGCAATATTCAAACACAAAGTAGGTATTTGTCGATTACTTAGAGAATATATAATATAAAACAATTTCGTATTCCAAATGAGCTGTACAATATGGATAAAAATAAATTAGAACAACGTGTTCACAGGGATATTTTTCACACGCAATCATCGCAAATTATTCAACAAAGAATTATCCACATTCCACACTCGATGTCTGAAATGATAAATTCCACACCACAACCCATTTATCCTGTGTTTATGTTCAAATATTTCTGGTATATTATTTTCTGTGAAATATAATAAAATAATAATTTTAAAAAAACTATAACCATTTTAAAAAAAACACGTTCCCAATGATATTATTTCTAATCTGTATGTCATGATTAATTCTTATCCTATTCGGAATATGTATTACTTCTTGAATTTAAAAAAAAACCACAAAGACAGATAGGACATACAAACATCTTACTTTTAGATAATACAAGAAACTGGCGCGGTGGCGCCATTCCAGTTAGTTTCAAAATGCGAACAAAAACTGTTGCGAAAGTTTCTTCAGCACAGTTAGGCCACCGTTGAGTAAGATGACGTCGCAAAGTACGATATTCGACAAGAAAACATTCATAAAAGGAGCAGAATAATTTAGTTACACTTAAAAGAGAAAGTACCTAAACAACATTGTTTATGAGAATTAATGATATTGCCGAGTAAATACAGGTTTTTATAAAAAATTACAAATTATAGCTCATAATCGATATAAAGATTGTTTGATATGCGTTAATCTTCGGGTTGAGCAATGGCTGGAAGTACATAAGTACGCAGATGTAACGACTTCCTCTCAACAAGTCCATTGCGAATTCCTCCACATCTAGAATCAGGTTTGACGACGGCCCACGTGGGACGGTTTCATTAATTTTTTATTAGCATGGGAAGATAGGTCTTGTTTTATGTAATTACACTTTGTGAGACACATGTACAACAGTACAACATTAACAGATAGCTCATCACGGATTCACTCCGCAAAATATACGAACAACTTTAATAGTGCAAAGTGGATTTTCTTGATTTGTTTCGATTCAATCCATATCATCTTAATCTCAAAAGAATAAACAAACAGCATAAATCAAAAAACAATATTTGAAATATAATAACTAGGGAAACTGGTAGTAAGCACGGGTGTGGGCACAACTTATGTAGGACATTTACTAACGAAGCAAAAACTGATCGCCGTCCCGTTACGAATACCATGACTGACCCAGCAAGTTAAAGAACTCGAATGAGATCTTTCATTTGGATTCTTTTAGAATAAATAATCTATATGGTACCTGTAGTCTACTACGTCCCAGGATCACGACTCGTTCGTGCATTTTACCACGACTTGTAGCTAAAACGCTTTTCTATATAATTACAAATTCGCCTACCATTCGCGTCTTGAATAACGGGCTTAAAGTGTAGAATATTATACAAATCTATAGAAATTACCTCATAATCTTACTTTGTTACAATGATAGTCATAAGAGTCTTATGTAGGTAGGTATATCTTTATTTAACCTAGTTTTAAGTAGTACAAGAATTAACAATATTATCTGCATAGTTACTGAGTTGCGAGTACAAGTGAAATTAGCGGAATTCTCAAATGCATAGCTTGACAGGCTTCTTTGTAATAGGCACAATATTGTGACGACCCTTACTAAGATGCATGTCATCAGTCTTTGGTATATAGGTTACAGAGGGTCATGGTAAAAGCCCTTAGTTACTCGAAGAAATGAGGACAGCTCTAGAATTATGTACCAGCACGTCTGGCAATGCTTAGAGAAACTACTCATATAAACTAGTATGCGTTGCACGCATAAAAACATCGGTAGGAAAGATCCGTCTAGACAACTATTTTTGGACATGAATTTACCACAATTTTCAATAGGTAAAAAATCGAACTTCAACTAACTTTCTACTGAAGACTGACTTTCAACTGACTTTCTTTCTCTCTATTCACATTAACTTTGACATTATCATGTCCTTAATTTTTAAAAATTAGCTTACAAATCACAAAAATTTGATAGACGGCAATAAGATGAAATTGTGTTTGTCGTTTAGAGGCTGGAGTGGACTGTGGAAGACAAAGAAAGAACTATTTAAATGCAATACGCCAGAGACTGCGTACCTACTTAGATATTATAAAAGTGAATTTCGTAACGTTACCTAAGATAAAACAATTGCTTTATGTATATTGTATTTGAATATAATGTGTTAATACTTATTATACTTTCACTTTTTGTGATAGTGTAGGTTGTATTAACGAGTGGAACCCCATTCGAACCCGATTCGACAACATAATCTCTCCTAGATAACAGTATTATTTGAGATACAGTGAGTCCCTGGGTTTGATACCTACTGTATCTATTTAATATATGAACAGATCAATGACTCAATTCTTTAATTACATTTCACAATAAGTATGTAAATAAAAGTAAGTAACCCATACTAATATTATAAATTCGAAAGTAACTTTGTCTGTCTGTCTGCTACGCTTTCACGCCTAAACCACTGAACCGATTTTAATGAAATTTGGCACAAACATAGATAATAAGTTGAGAAAGGACATAGGGTACTAGGGGACGTAGGGTACTATCAAATTTCACTAAGTGGGTACATAATATATTTATTGTGACCATTTCAATGTGCTCAAACACGGTACCTCTGCAGTAAGTGCTGGCTTACCTACCAACTATTGTATTATTATGTTTACTGATCAGTCATGTCAGGTCACCGAATACCAAATTATGAATTGATACGACCAATAAAATGGCTCTTAATGCCTACCGTCAGAATCGAGCAGGTCGTCTTCAAACAAAAGAGATAAGAACTATTCTAATATCTAGTCACTTTTACTATAAGTACCTATATACTATATAGGTACATGACGTAAAAAATAAAACTCCTGTCCAAAAAACTGTCTAATGCGGACGAAGTCGCGGGTACAGCTAGTATTATCATAATCGTGACGAATGTTACACCAGACCTAGATAACCGCCGTTCACCAACAAAAGGTCATTGACAAAGTATGACTGCAGCAAGATTATGTACCTACCTCTAGTTCCTACATATTAAATTGTAAATATTTTTATGTAACACGTTCCTACGAGGCTTTCGTGGCTAAATAACGTCACCCAGCGGAGGTACCTCACACACAAGAGACTGTATTTTCATAGAAAGGGAACATACTGTTTCGAAGTAAAATAATTTTGAATTAAGTTATAAGGACCATGTAATTAATTATTCGGTAATGTTTTTCGTAACCGAGGTAAACAACGTTAAAATTGTGTAATTTACAAATATCAAGACACGACCGATAAGAAGTTCCTCAAACATAATAACATAATAAACTTACAAATTTTATTATATAATACTGATCATAATTGAAATTTTGATTTGTGTATGATTTATTAGAGCATTGTATTCTGATTTATGCTGGCATAAATTTATTAGGGTGTAAGTATAAAAAAACTTAATTTTTATATTACATGCCAGTGTTCGTTAAGCTTTCTGGACTATTTTATTTTAATTCTTTAGAATTAAAGTCGCTAGTTCGCTTATAAATCAAATTTGTAAACAATAATAAAATTAAAAGTAAAATACAATTAAAAAGTGTATTTCCGTAACCCGTAGTGGGTCATGGGACAGACACATTTCTGTATCTGTTTCACTGATCATTTTCTTTAGAGGCAAGTAGATGATCAGCCTTCTGAGCCTACCCAAACGAAACATTCATTAGTCCCCCCTGAATTCGAACCCAGGACCTGTGACGCATCACGCAGACGCATAAACCACTTAGCCACGGAGGCGATTGTACATAACATTACATACTGATAATATATCAGACCCAACATTAAAAGGAAGTAAAGAGCATATTTTATTAGCTGACATTAAGATAACCCTTGTTTCCTCTCAAATGTGAGCAGAGGTCACACAGTTCATTAGTTACTCAACTGGAACCTCTAAAATTATCCTTTCTTTGAAATACTGATGATATAATATTTTAAATAAGTTATTAATTTGATCTCTTAGTTACCTTTTTAAAACTGATAGACGATGTTGGGAAACAAATTTAAAATTATATAACTGCTCATCTATTAAAACAAACACCACGAGACCACAATTCAGGATATAAAAGTATTTAGAACGATTCCAAATCGCCGTTTATAAACTAATTTCATCAAATGAAGCATAAAACAGAGACAACGGGCAATACACATATTAAACACACACGAACGTACATTTTCCATTCTTTCGTTTTTTAAATTTTTTTAAAGCCTTCCTAAAAAACTCTCAAAGGAATAAGATATTGAGACATTTCCTGAAAAAGTTGAACAACTAACAGAAACAAGAAAACATCTAACATAATATGGCGGTTGCATCATCGGTAGACGCAAGAAAGCAATCAAACCCCTTTTTTTTTAAGTTTAAGTTCTCAGTTATTGTGATGACGAAATTATTAAAAAAATTATTAAGTAGGTACCTACTTGATCTTAACAACACAGTATTTAATCTATAGGGAAATATATTCTCGACAATACGTTGTACAACTACTGTTGCAATTTCAAATAACCATAAATTGTTAAATTTTCTCAGAATAATGCAAGTACCTACAAACAGGAAAACTTCCAGACAGATAATAACAAAGGATACATTGTGTTTATTTCAATATTCCATTTACCTATATGTTACTAGATATCAGTAAGTTGGCAAATATGTCTTAAAAAAGACATTTTTGCCAGGAAATATGAATTTTTATCCCACCTAATAAACGAAATAAAAGAGCTATTAGAAATAGTCTAAAATAATAAAGAATAATAGAAGAAGTTTTATATGGAAAATCAATTCCAGAACTAATGCAGCGATGTAACATGTAAGATTTAAAAAGAAACACCTGCCTAATACGAGACACCTGTCAACCAGTACAACAGATGGATAGCAAAAAACCTAAGCCCTTAATAGCCGGCAGTTGGCAAAAGCATGACCAAACACTGGGTAATAATATGTTAAGTTATAAATAATGATCTATGTGAGGGGTTATGAAACACCCTATTATAAAATTTGCATTTAAAATCATTTGGTAAATGAGTTTAACCTACGTGAGGGAACTTTTCTACAGGTAGGTACGTGAAATGCCTCTTGTCTATGAATAGGATTAAATAAAGAGGTGTCCTATATATCTTAGTAGGTATATATTATGTATTTTACTCATTTTTCTTACTTCTTCTATGAGCGCCAACATGGGCGCCGGCATGGGGGTGCCAGGGGGTGCGCTTGCACCCCTAGGGAATCTCGGGATCAACAGAAATTATTAAAGTAAATTCATAATGAATAGTCAGAAATTTGTAAATGTCTCCAACATAAAATAAACCGGGCTTCAGATGGTTCCTACTAAAATTTCAATTTTTTATTAACAATCATACGGCGAAGATTGTAAGAAAACTAAAATCTGCACCACCTGGAAATTACTTCTGCCGGCGCCCATGAGCGCCAATAGGTTATAGTACCTAGGTACAAACTTGGTACAGAGTTATTCATTATTTCTTATTTATGATTCCCTTAATCCTAGGGCCTAATCTATTTATATCGTTCAGGAATCAGGACAGCGTCAAGTTAAAAAAACATGAGCAACTTGAACAAGATCCGAGTTCAAGTTTTAAATCATTCTTGAACGGAGAGTTTTCACGTAAAAAAGGAAGGGTACGTCGCAGAGCTAGGGTCCGGTTTAGTGTAGGAATGTGACCCAGACCTCATGGGACGATTCAATGACTCATGTGAACTTACTCTTACGAACATTGAATATTTAGAAAGTCGGCGTGGGTGCGTAGGTTATTTACAACGAGCATCTACGTATGTATTTTAAAATCTACGCATTTGAAAAAGGAGGTTGGTTTAAATTAAGAATCAAAAATAAGTGTTACAAGTTTATAAATGACTATTTCGTCTAATACCTACTATTAATCTATTCTAATAGGTGGAATTCTGGAGTATGTAACTAACAAATAATATTGTTATTTTTGACTGATCTTGTAGCCAGCGAATGGGTGGTTTGAGTTAGTGAGAAGAATGTTAATAAAGTTCCTTCTAAAATAATAGGTACGAAAATAAAAATTAATGTCAAAAAGATCTTAAATTAATATGTTTAAGAAAAATATTAAGAAGAATTAGTCAATTTGAATTAATAAATCTACTAATTAATTATGAATGGCAAACCGAGAATATTCCAAGTTTTGTTTTTTACGTTTGATAGCAAATCCAATATTACACTACACCAAAATAAAATATTATTTCACATGATATTCACTTTCACTGCACTTATAACTAAAACACTAATATTTATGACGCTCGTAATATTAAGTTTAAAATTCACGCGCGCACCCGCTTTGCTGGCCTGAGTAACTTTGTTGACAAGCAACAAGAGGCCAAGCGCGCTGCGCCGCCATGTTTAAATGACTCGGTAATGGTCGGCTGATGTCGGTCATCTTCGATAGAATATTTTTTACAGAAAATAATAATTACATATTACTATTGCTAGTTAATAATTATTATTAACTAGGTAGGTATATAATATTGGCTACCCCCATGGTGACCACGACCACTCTGACAAGAGAAAGAAGAAGAAGATATAATATTGGTCTAGTCTTCCGTTTATAATATTATTTAGATTGAAAATTACAGAAAAAAATAAGTAGATTTGAAAAAGCGGCTTGTCTTTCTAATTCTTGAAACATTAAAATCTTGTCTTAGGTGTTACGAAATTATTTATTATAAACCCGTATCGGCATGTAATTAATCATGTTTGTTAAGTTTATAAATATGGGCATACCTAATCTTTATTACATAAATCACAACATCCAATAATTATTTATCGAACCTGAACACGTTGTTCATGATGCTACTAAACTGGTTTAGCCGATTACTGTTTGTCAGTTAACTACTTCTTACAACACTTAGGTACTTCCTTACTTTTACTACTAAGTAAAAGGACAGAGAAAAAAACAAAATTCAGGCCGAACGAGAATCTCAAGCTAAGCCCGGACGCACATTATCAGAAATTTCTGTCAAAAAAAATTCTAACGCTCGCCGGAAGGCGCTCCGTGCATATATTTTGTATTAGCTCCCGCACTCTGTTAGAAAAATTCTAACGGCACTGATTGGTGCGTTAAGATTTTTCCAACTGAAATTTCAGATAATGGGCGGCCGGTCTAAATCTCTTAATCAAAACATCCAAAACAATTTTTATGACGTTTGATAATATATTCTGAGAGTTAAGATTAAATTATGGCTAAATGGACTTAAGTTATATGCATTTTATAACATCGCTGATGCTTGTAGCATATCTTTTAAATCCTTTTATTTTTGACTTGGTATAGTATTTATAATCTAATAAACCTTCTAATATCAACAGCATGCATACCTAATGGTGGCACGTAGTAAAAAATAAAGAAAGTCATCTAGTGACGAGTAGCGTTAACTTAAGGATATTTACCATATTTAACGCTACTCGCTTTATACGTTAGATGGCGCTAAACAAAGTTTCTTATTTTAAGTAAATAAGTAATTAATATTTTTAATGATTAAAAATATAATTTATAATTATCAACTGATATAATATAATTTCGTATACGAATATGATGTTAGACGTAAAAAAAAACAGGCAGGTCTGAGGAGATTCTTGTTTTTAATGTTGCAAAAATATTTGGATTTAAATGCCTAAATTTTCAATTCACATTTTTAAAATACAGGTTTGACTAAAACTAGGCTCGAAGGTACTTCTTTTAGTAAAACTTAATTCATGGAATATGAAGCTCTATTAACACAGTAACTATCACTTCCTGTGGCATACTTTCCACTTGCGATAAAAACTGAACGTTAATCACCAACTACTGGCACGCATTTCGTGTTTAAATTTTTTTGTACAAAAGTTGAGTATACTAATACAAAATATGGAGATAAATGACCTATTTTTATTCACAATTTATCAAACCGTTTTGTTTTAAAAAGCACAACAATTTTGTATTCGAAAAAATATTAGAAGATTGGACGTATGCTAATCTTAACTAATTATATTGATCTATTAAAAACCTTTTAATGCATTAATGTAACTAATATTATAAATATGAATATGACTTCTGTTTTTTAGTTAGGTAGGTACGCTTTCATGCCTAAACTACTCAGTTAGGTATACAGAAATGTACACAGAATACTTTTTAATTTAGGTTTCTCAGAGTAACCGAAGCTACTACATAATAATATAATTATATAGTATAGTCTAGTCTCTAAAGCTTAGATATTTGCGTCAGATTTATCATTGGCAAGTGGGAACAACATGTTAGAAAAATATAAATAGAATGAGTGCAATGTACGGTATATTAAATTGAAGATATTGTCATTTGATTCATGATTACTGCCATTCTAAATAAGAGTTTAGCAGTTTTCGTTTTACTAACACTTTCGTTTTTATCTCCACCGGGAATCGAACCCAGGACCTCTCGGTTGTAACGCTTGCGCTTACCCCTAGACCAAGGAGGCGGTTATAAGGGTAGCCCACCCCAAAAATTAATATGGCAAAACATCGTTTGCTGGTTCAGCTAGCGAATATAACTAACGAAGTACGGTCTTTGCAACTGCAGTAATTTGCATTTTACAGTTCTAGTGATGTCATGTTTAACCTCATTCGAATGACTTCATGCAAAATTACGATAATCATTTCTAACGCCATTTATTTAATGTTCTAGAAACAAAATAACTGTCTTTTTGGAAAAGTTAACGGAAAATCCGCCGATAATTATTTAGTATTCACTTTTTCATCGAAAACTTTAATTTCCCTCTGAATCTAATCTAAAAGCTTTAGGCTAATAAAACTTGCTGCGGAGGAAATTTATCTAAGTATATCATTTTTTATTAAAACTGAAAGTGTTCAAACAAGAACTTTAATAAAGTATTTTCCGTATAATTGTGATATAAATAATATTATTATATTATTTCTAATATCATGCATATTAGAAATAAAATATAAAACAAATATTTTCTGCGAAAGTAGCTATACTAAACAGGCTTAAAATAAGCATTTCCATGGCATTTCCACACAAATAAATACACATACATACTTATCACCATAGAAGATAAATTCGATGACAGCAGGTAGCTAGATTTGTCTAGAAGTTTAACACGTGGGTTTCCGGTCCTCTACAAATTTCATTCATGTCAAAGGAAATATGTACAAAGGCACTCGCTTCCGTGATAAACCAGCTTTGAAACCACATACCAAAGATTAATAACAAGCCACCATCAAAAGCCCTTGAACTTTTTATTAAGAATAGATAAGTTTTTATTTGCGGTTATAAATATATGTAATAATCCAAGACGTTATGCCACAACAAATTGTGGATAAAAATTCTGAATAAAAAACATGTTATGTAATTTAAACAGACTTTATATAAAACGAAATGTTACAATTTAATCACGGCTAAAATTCGTATTCGTAAAATAATTCAAGATTAGCCCGTTCTTTCTATAAAATTAAATAAATATTTCACCTTTGTATGTGCATTCAGCATATATATCGCTGTAATGTAAGGTTGACATCTTTAGGTGAGCCTCCTACCCGTTTCCCCTTGTTATTACAAAATATATACCGCATTCCAACCTCTATAACACAGTATTTGATCCGTACCGCTGAAAAGACAATCCCGGCTCATTAAATAACAATTCATTACCGTGTTTTAAAGTTCCGCTTTGACAAAGGGTTGGAAAACACAGGAAACGGATGTGAGCGGTGAGTGCTTGCAGGTGCGCAGACACGGGTCGAATAACTAACTTACTAACATAAGTCATCAAACGTGAGAGGTAAACAATCAAGTTGTTTGGAGCCGAATACGTGCGGGGAATTGCCAGAATGCATATATAAATACCAAACATGAAACCTTTTTTGTGATAATATTTAAAATGTTATAAATTAGGCAAAAATCTTCTTACATTTATGTAATGTATCTTAATAAATATTATAAAAGTGAGTTTTCCTATATAACGTTTGCATAATTAAGCTGCTAACCCGACTATGATAAATTTTGTCTATACAGAGATTAATCCTTCCAAAAATGATTAAACAGACAGTTATATTAAACGAGAAGAAACTTTCAGTTGCTACGAATTGCAGTTTGCAAAAAATTGCTTAAATTATAAATTAAAATTTTGTTTTTTAATTTAGGAAAATATTACCGATGGTTGAAGAGTTTTTTAAATTGCCTATACGGTATGCATACACATACAATGTTAAAAAAACACTACCCAGACAGGAACTAGATTAGTATTCCGCACTGCAATTGATTCATCTATGATTATTATTTATCTGTGCTAAAACAGTCTTTTATTCATAGCCATATGGGGTATCTATATCCTTGAATTAATTGGTTGGTATAATAACCTCGTTCATTGGTTCTCGGTACAAAAATGAGACGACACTTCCGATACGGGCTCATTGATAGTTATTTTTCAACCCGTAGGCCGTAAACCCAAAACATGAATAAAATGTACCGAATTCTATCAAAGTACATATTTTCCACAATATTTGACAGCACTATGAATTAGGGAAAAGATAAGAATAATAAGATATCATGGAATCAAAGTAATGTTGAGTTTTACTAATTTTTGAATGAATGAATTAGTTATAGGCAATGTAGGTATATTATTTTAAAATATACCATAAATTCAATTTTATTTCTGTTGCGTACTTATTCGGAGAGTTGATGACTCACTTCACGACGCGAGCAGTGTCAGAGGCAAAAGCGGTAATCACCTATTTTTCATTTTTATTTCTGACGTAAACTCTGCCCAGAGACTGTTTGAAATACAATTTTTTATATTTTACGGGCGAAGATAGCAATCGCTCCTTCGTTTTTATGTACTCGATATCACATCCCATTAATTGCCTTGATGTTAATCATTGATTTTCATTCTAATCTTGTGAAAAAAATGCAGCTAAAGCATGTTACATGAAACGACACCATGCGGTGTGCATACAGTTAACTTACAATGTTAATATACCCAGTATACAGTTTATTAATAAGGTCATTCATTGAGTTAGTAATATAATCATTAGTGCATCTTATGACCGCCTTATCTACCTACCTTACCTTACCTATATTTAATCAAACATCATAATTATATAACAATTATGCACTTGCCAATCTTATCTGTTTAAAACGTTTCCCATTGCTGCAAACTGTTTCAGGTTTGTTTTTTCATTTCACTTAATACAATGTAAGAGAAAGATTTGCTTTACATTTTAGCCTATTATTTCAAACGATACGTATGAGTTATTGATTTTGACAAATTATTTATGGCAACAGGACCATGGAGAATATATAATCATTCTTTTTATCCTTATTCTACGACGAAACCATCAACTTTCATGCCTTTAGGGAAAAGACTTTAATAAATGGGAAAGGATATTAAACTTGCGATAAGTAAAAACATGTTTTTATCATGTTTTAGACATAAGATTGGTTTCATAACAAGTGCGTGTTACAACTTTCACTTAATTGTTTTAACAATAATTAATAGCAAGTGAAATTACGTATTTATCTTTTCGTGATTGGACGTATATGTATTACAATTAAATTTATGACGCTTTATTTGAAAAAAGTGATACGTTTTTTACAGTGGTAGATATTAATTACTTGGTACCCTTTTTCTACCTACATTTTGCGGTCAACGTTATTTCTTTTTACTTAATATGTTATGCTTGTTTGGATAAGTGTAAATATTGTTGTAGTCACAATTTTTTTTATCATAGGATCATTTATAAAACAAAATTTATTTTTCACTTTTTAATGCGTTTTGAGGTCGGTTTTATTTTTTTTATCTAAAACTAGCT
This sequence comes from Aporia crataegi, assembly GCA_912999735.1. NCBI lineage: Eukaryota > Metazoa > Arthropoda > Insecta > Lepidoptera > Pieridae > Aporia > Aporia crataegi. The sequence continues at coordinate 4,638,973 of OU538748.1, read as the reverse complement.
GACCCGGCAAACGTTGTTTTGCCATATTAATTTTTGGGGTGGACTACCCTTATCACTTAGGAGTACGAAAAATAGATAGTAGCCGATTCTCAGACCTACTGAATATGCATATAAAATTTGGTAAAAATCAGTAAAGCCGTTTCGGAGGAGTAAGGTAACTAACATTGTGACACGAGAATTTTATATATAATATTAATTTATTATTAAATTTAGGACAAAGTGTATTTTATTTATGTTTCGCAAATGAAAAGTTCTTACCAAAGTCTATATTTCACTCACCGTTTAATTCATCTTGTGACTCGAAGTCTGCTAAAGTGACGTTTGATAGGTCTTCAACATACACCTGGGGGTATTTGCTGAGAGTGTGCCGTCCGCCCAGAGAATGATAACAACTTTCCTCCTCATCCGCTGCTTCCTCCGTGGAGGACCCTTTCAAGCAGGAGTGGAAACTCCGAGAAAGACGACGCTCCGTACTCATTGTCACTCATTTCCCATACACAACACTGATGTCGATTGCTTTTTCACTTTAAAATCACTTATCCTGTAGAACAACTATCTAATTCACTTTTTGCTTGAATATTTGATGTTTTATTCATACATTTTGATACGCTCGTTGAGTACGATTGTTAACACTAGCACTATTCTTTTATCTTATCACCTGTAATTATTTGTTTGATAAATTGAATTTGTGTGGTAATAAAAAAGAAAATGAACATTTGCAATTTGTCGGCGTGTCATCAACAAAAAGGTGTTAAAATTGCAGTCTTCGTCATCAATGTGAGTATTTAATACTTTGGACAATATAATAGGACTAATGATTTAAAACGATTTTGTTCGTACATAATGTAATTTTAAATTATAAATATATCGATAGCCGCTAAAGTAAACTTTAAGGCTCACACAGTTTGGCATAAAGTAAATTATGAGATTACAATCTTTAGAAACTCGACCATAACAGTTACTAAAGTAGGAACTTTGCGGAGGCGCCGATGGTGCAATGAACTGTCAAAGAATGCCTATGCGACACTGACTCTGGAGTCTGAACTAATGAATATCTTTTGAACAAAAGTATTCAACACGCACGCAACTTCTAGTAAGTTTAAATTTCGTTTAAAAGTGAATATTTACTAATTAATTATTGTCATCGTTGAATAGTCAAGGACTTATTTTACTAATACTTCGTAGGTATACACTATTTAAATGTACCTAATTTATTTCATTGTAATGTAAAACTAAAACTAGTCATTACAATTAAAATAGGAACGCAACATTTTCAGTATTAACGACAATTTATAGGTCTATATTTAGTCTTTTAATAAATAATCGAAACAATCGTTGCGAACGCAAAAGCAGTAGGTAGGCATTAATAAAAAATTAGGAAGAGGAAGAATGTAGGTAAAATTACATCGAATTCGATGACAAAAAAGTGAAATCTTCAACAAGCTATTGTTTCGAGGAAACTGTGGGAGCTAAGACAACATAAGAAGCTCTTTCGAAGCCACGGCAACTCAAGACCTTTTATATTTTATTAAGTGTGACAGGTAAGCGGAAGCGAAAATTTTCGTCCTAGCAGCTAGATTTTCAAAATGTAAAATGTGCCTTTGTAAATTACTTGGTACTCGCGTTTGTACTAATTATGATATAACACACTCTTTTTGCGTCACGGTCTAAATAAACAGATATTTATAGAGGTTTCAAGGTATTTAATTTATTTTTGAAATAAATTGTTAACTTTTCGAGAATATTAGGTATTTAAATTAATTATTTACCTTAGTAACTCTTCTAATATATTTTATTGAAACTGATGGCGCCTTTACAAAATGCATTATGCATGGTATAAACTTTTAAAAATTTAAAGTAAAAACTTCTTTTTACTTCAACCAGCCCTACTCAAAATTTTCAAAATCTGTTTAATGCATAATATCTTTAAAAGTTATGGATTCGACGTTTTTCTGTAACTACAACAGTTAAGGTCCTTTACTATCCCGTCTCAAAAATCTATCCTGTATATGGGAGGGAGGCTGCTTTTGTGCTTATGCCAAATTTATGGACTACTGTAATTAAGTAGTACATACTATATCATGTAGGTGATTCTTAAAATTTTCCAGGCGCAATCAATTTTAATACACAAAATTTAATCGTTTATGTACGCGAACATCACCTTTATAATATTCATATCGAATTGACGCACTTTAGACGTTTTATTCTGCTTAAACGTTATAGCATTAATATCAAATAATGAAAATGAAAATATTTACTATACAAGGGCAATACAAAGTGCCGCCAACCACGACGGTAACGCTTCGCTTTACCTCCATTCTGCACATTTATTTTATTACCCCAATAGAATACGATGTTATAATAATTTCACTTAATAAATCAATATGCCATGACTAACATTTGCTATAGGTATAATTAATTTAGTTTTTAATTTCAATAGACAATCCCAATCTAAGCGATGCTCGAATCTACTTAAATCATTGCATTAAAGATTGATCTATATAATTTATCAAATACAATAAAAAGTTTGAGAAGCTGTCAAAAACAAGATTTTATTCTGCCAACACTGGCACTGTCATTTTATCAACATAGATAATAATTTTTATATGAAATAGATGTATTAAAGAAAATTCTAAATGAAACCGATAAATGGTGACACTGAAGTAGTATTAGGATTAGGTACGCCAATTCTGGCGCACGGCCAACCCTATCCGGCACGATATTTGACGATAAGCTTAGCTGGACATTGGCTAGCAATTCGCTCTTACTAGCACACAATGAAGAAAAACATTTTATTCTCAAGGCTCTCGCTTATCAGATGGCATTGTCAAGAATTGATATCAAAGAAAATAACTTGACCACAATTTTTTATCATAAATGTAGAAGTGGACACAATTATTAAATGAATTTTAATGCAATTCACATTAAAATATTAAGTTGGTGAAACGGACTGCTATTTTTTACAAATTCTCAAGTATTCTAATGTCTAATTTAGAAATCCGTTCATTCAGTGGAAGTGACAACGAGCCACGATTTTATTTAAGTTATTAGTATACTATTTAAATAACCTTTGCATAAACCTTAATGCACAATGAAAGAATTAAAAGCTTTTGTCGAGTAACAAATAGGCTGTCGAGGCAAATAAACGCATCCGTTTGCGACAATGACAAAACTAATGTCGTGGCAGGTACATAAATCATGTTATAATAGTGACTTCAACGATCTTCAGAGGAAGCGGTCGATTTGCGACAGATTGCTATACAGCTCGAATCATTATTAATGGCTCTTGTAAATGACCCAATATAGTTCAAAATAAGTACATAATAACATTAAATCGAAAATGCCACTTGAACTTTCAACTACTCAAGGCAGTGCCGTGCCATAGTTTTTTTTCATAAGTGCGACGTAAAGACGTCTTTCTAGCACCGTTTGTTTGAAGTTTGATTTTAATTTTAATTTCCCTTATACGAAAACATATCAGATGTGATACAATTATTTAAACAGTCTTTATAGGCGATACGCTCTTGACAAAGCGTTCGTGGCTACCACGTCGGAGTGTTTATTCGTTACCTACCGGGCTGCTGCTCTTCTGGTGCACTCATGGAGTTGATCGTTCAGAGCATGTTTGATCTCATCGGTCCACCTCATGGTTGACCTCCTCCAGCTCTTGTAAATTTCCGTTTTACATTTCCTGTTTATAAAATTTAAACAGTGGATATCATGATAACTATAAAAACACGTTTTTGTACGCTTCCTCATCGAAATTAGTCATGAAACGGCTAAGAACAATGCTGATCCTTATCCCATTAAATATTATATATTTTAAACGTTAAATTAGTACCTATGTTTTTAAACTCCACCGGTAAATTATTGAATCTGAGATTTAATTAGAGAAATGGGATGTTGGAAAGGATTAAATTATACTTTTAATCGCAATTTTATATAGTTATTAACAATAATATCCCTAGTCCCATCTGTTTTCGTAACACATGTATAGAGGTAAACATCGTTTAACAAGGTTCGACTCAACAGACATACTGTTTATTCACACCGAGTACTAAAATAACCTGCTACTAAAATAAACATAACATATTCAACCGAGAAATTCTAAGGATATCCAAAACACTATACACTAACACCACGTTGTAGATAAGATTAAGAGTTTTTGCAAAAAAATTGACACTATCAATTACAGAATTAAAGAATGAAATACCGCGACTGTCTTCATTCAGAGTCAGTGACGTACTGAAACACGAAGGTAGGTACCTTATACCTACTCAATACAAAATACGGATTACGGCGCGCGCGCATGCTTGTGTTTGCCATCATTCAAACGTTTATCAGTTTGAAGTTTATACTGAAGATTATTCGACATTTAAATGTGGAACAAGGAAAATCAAATTTATTTATTTCAAAAAAATCCATTCTAGACGTAACTTTTATAAGTACATATTACTGTGAGTGTTATTGTGACTTTGTTTATTCATTATGCATTCACGTATCGCTGAACGGATGTGCTAACTTTTGGTACTTAAAGAGGACCTTGAAAAATGTACTAAAAAATATCAAAATGTTCCTCATTTTACGAAAAAGAGGGCGCGGAATAAAAAAAAACCAATGTATACCTAATTTTCTTTACAGACAACTACAACAACTGTACAACAAGCGTAGATAGCGCAATTTATAAAGATTTCGAATTTAGGCGAAAGTTCACGACAACATTTAGCGATATTCGAAACCTGTTAATAATCAACACTTTTACTCTTCACTGAATACGCCAGGTGAAGGGAGACATGAGCCAGCGACCGCACAAGGGTTGACTGTAACACTTGTATAATTATTTTAAGCCAACTAGACGGGAACGAGTAAATTATAATAGGTATGTAGCATTTTTGAATAAATAAAATAATTTAGATACATTCACACAAGCTTTCGTTATACGAAAAAGTTCAAACAAATAAACAGGAAATGTTAAACGGAAAATTACTGAAGGTAATCAAATTAGAAGTTTTTTTTATTACACTCTTCTATGTAAAATCTATTACATTTATGATTTTATGTCAGTTTTAAAACACTAATAACAAAACTACCAGTTTATGAAATGTATTTAGGTGTATCGTTATGCATGAGTTATTATGTGTGGGAGAAGCCAGGGCGTCAGTGGGCGAGTGAACTTGGCTAGCGAATGTTTCTTGCGCAAATGTGCCCTTCGGAGTTCGATTACATGAGAACGTTGCTTTTAATATTCAAAATATATTATCTAATTTATCTTGAATTCATTCATTTGATCCAGCAAGTTTCGAGATACACCAATAAATTTATCCTGAACTTCTGTAATGGATCTACAGACCATCATTAAAAGAGTCAATGTTCGCAAAGAAATCTTAATCTCAAGTTGAGGTTAGTTCTTCTAGACCTTAAGACATGTAAAAACGAGTAGCATTAATATTTTTTTAAAAATGTTTCGCTAAAAATTGGATTTAAACAAAATGTAGCATTTTGTTCAAAAATATAACAGCACTGATTAATAAAATTAATAAGAGAGAAAAAGTATAAACAATGAACTTTCGTTGTGAAGAAGTGTGCCAATAGTATGCCAACTGTGCGTGTGACGGGAACGTTGGGAGGGCAGTGTAGCACATAACTGCATGTTATAACCGTTATTGTAAGTGAAACTGATGATATGTGAAATTATTAATAATTATTCTTAGGGCATAGCCTGAATCCTTAAGCAGGTATAATTGTAACTTATCTGTTAATATAATATAATCATTTATAAAAATGGTAACTGGCCTATGCGTAAAAGTTATGTAAATTTAAGTTATAATTTAAATAAGTTGTGAAAAATTAAACTAAAGATGGAGGCGAAAAATCAAAAAAACATAATATGGTTTTATTAATTTGTCGTAATGTTTAAAAAGGCGAAAGAATTATAATCGGCTGTATAGCTTAAATAATCCTCAGATATAATTTCTTCAAACAATGCCATATGAACTAAATAAATAGAATAAATTAATTAATCTTTCCTATTCCAAAGAAGTCGCTAAATTAATCGGACGGATATACATTATAGTCAATGCAAGAGATTAAGCACGGTGCACACAACTGTGCATCACCTATATATATATAGTAGGTACACACTGACATACTTTCCGCCGACAACCTAATGAGATCACGTCCCGGTAAGGAAAAGAGTACACATAAAATGTACAATATACACGTATTGTTTGGCCGACGGACAACCGGATACAAGACACAATTTCAAGCTAACGATGAACCACAATCCTACGATGTTGAGCGTGTTGACTATTAGTCCGATAAAAAGAGGATTTAATTTTCAAAAAAGTGATTTTTGGGGTGGATTTTAATTATTTTCTACCCCTTGAATAAAATTCAACATTTTATAACTATAAATCCTTTAAATGTATGCTAAAATAAATTAAATCCTCTTTTTATCGGACTACCTATAAGTCTATGATAGACCATGGTCTATGAATTCACAAATTCTATAATGATGAAGAAAAGATTTCATCTCATTTCATGAAAAGCTAAATCGGTAAATTCAGATCATCGATATTGTACTGTAACGTAAAAGTTTCGCGCAACGAGAAACCTAAAAATCTGTCGACAGTAAAAATCTGAAACAATTAAAAATAATGTGTTGATGCATAATCATAAATTAATATAAGTAATTGGAATTAGTTTTAGGTACCTATCCCGTAATGCTCCAGTTAAAACAATAATAAGACACAGTTGATCACAGTTCTAGATATAAATCACAATACGACAAAAGGTCGAAATGGTCGTTTTAAATCCTAATGATTATTGTTGTATTTAAAACTATAAAAAGATGTATGTTTATCGTAGTAGATCGTTTGTTCATTTCACAGTTAGTAGTTTCCGTATCCGGCTGATCTAAATATATTTTTAGGGTTGTCGTAAAATAGAAAGTATGCCACATAACATTTATAATTAATTATGAAACATAAAACTACTTTGAACGAAGATGGTTTCATATTATAATGTTATTATAAAACGATTTTTCTAATAAAGAGGAGATTAAAGCCCTTGGTGGTAACTTGTAAGAAATAGTAGTGAGAAGAAATACAAATACTTCATACTGAACCATCAATATTAACATTGATATTATAGTAAAACTTGGATACATGGTAAATATGTTCAATACTTTTTCCGAAATTAGTTATAACTGATGAGTGAAAAATACTGTATTGGATGGATATTTAGACATTTTTTCTTCGCTTGATACACGTTAACATACAAGAAAAAAAAATCTAATTGTTTTTTGACTTTATAAAGACCGACTTCTTTGGATTAGGCGTAACTACTGGTATTTTTAAAAAAATTGTATTCAATAGAGGGTACAAACATAAACCAGTTCAGAATGTTAATAAGTTTGATAGAGTATAGTATTAACAATCTTGATAATATAGCGTTGAAGCTAAAAAGTCAAGTCCGCCATATTTTTGTGACGCTCCAGTCCGTTTAGTAAACAGTGTCAGTCATAAAATTTTGTTGGAAGGACGCCAGCAATCGGTTTGTTCCCTGTATTTTAATGGGAACTATGTAATTGATACCGTTTGCTGAACTAGCCCATTTACCAAACGACCTATTTACCGAAATTTATATAATTTAAACCAAACCAACGTCAAGTGTCCAAGAACCACCTCCGTAGGTCACACGCTATTTTAAATGCATTATTAATTGGGTAAGGGCAGACGTCCTAAGCTCGCAGTCGTGATTAAAATATTTATGTTTAAAGACACAGAAATAAAGATAAACACCCACTTAAGAAAACCCAAATAGGTACAGTTTTTTGCAGAGGTAAATAAGTAATATGCCGCAAAGCGGATAATAAAATGAGTAAAAAACGTAAAATAGATTTTACTTAGTGTAAGATGCACTGGATAACTTTATAAACTGAGTAAAGTAAACAATTCCTAGAATTGTGTAGGTACTTGCTTTACTTGTTAGGTTTCTCTACTAGATAATTATGTCACCTAACGAGTTATCGCTCACACGCTGCCGATTGTTAAAATAAACCCACATTTTTATACTTTATATCCGTTTGATCAAAAAATTACATATACGAGTTTGTTGAAAGAAACAATTATATTACCACAAAGCACTTATAATATTCAATCTTATGTCAGTTCGCGTTGGCATACCAAGCGGTTTCACGATTTCAATTTTATTACAGCCTCGTGGATTGCAGATTGCTTGTAATTTGCTTTCCATTGATTTTGCCTCTTCGTCAAAGAGCGAAAGTTGAAGTACCGTACTAAGTGTACTTTCAAATATAAGTTTTATGGTCGTTTTAAATGATATAATCGTAAACCTTACTTCATAGAAAATAATCAGCAGTAATTATTTATATTTTTACTATTCGTTGAAGGCCTTTCTGTCTAACGCTTTCTATAATCTTGTTAGAGATGTGAGATCCGCTAGGGATCACAGTAAGGAGGGATAGTAGCTTTGGCACAAGTTGTTATGAATGTAAGATCTATGGATTTAAGCTAGTATTATATAGAAATGCATTTAGGGTACTTGTCCTGGGCGTACCTACGTGGTATTGATGGCAGGCGGTTCCAAAGAGTAAACGAGCAATTAAATTAAAGCACGCTCGGTTTTGGAACACAGCCTACAGGCTGAAGTTAATTAATACCATATAAAAATTAACTCTAGCCTGTAATTTGTCTCACTTTTTGTGACTTTTGCTCTTTGTGGATATCACGATGAAAGAATTAATAAAATCGTAGATAAATTTTCCATTACGTAGATCAATGAGTTTATTAATCGGAAAAATTATAACTTCTCTATTTTTTATTGGTGCAGTCATAATAAAACTTATATAATTATTCAAATGTAGAATTTCTGTCAACATAACACATTATAGTTTGATAATATTATGTGTAAAATTAAAAACCTGTTTTTTCAATACTTATAATTTCACATGAACTTTCACTTAATCTTTGGAAGCAATATCTTTAAAAGCCAGTTATTATGTCATCTTGTATATTCATTAATGAGTTATATTTTGTAGTTTAACGAAAATATTATAATAATCTATATTTTTCTCATTGATCCCGGATTAAAACTGAAAAGGAGGAGGCTCTGCATTCCGTTGTTTTGTAAATTCCGTTTTTTTTGAAATATCGTCAACACAGAACATATTATTATAATATAGCCCTTTACTTTATTATTTAGATCAAATTGAGTAGTAGCTAAAATTGGATTAAAACACATGACATTATATGTTTGAAATACACATTTTTAAAATAAAATAATACAATTCAAACACAACCTAAGTATTCGTTCATAAGAAGTAGAATTTAGATGTTTTGCTTATAAAGAAAATTAGAAATTAAATTAACCGCATACATTCTTCGACCAAATTAAAACATTCGAGGACATAAGATAAGTCAACTGTGAAGACCACCTTTTAAACTGGATCAAGTAACGCAGGAAAATACTTCTTAAGTTTTTATGTCGGTTTAAATTTCATTGTACAAATGTTAATCTAGAAGGAACTTTTCAACAAGAGACACTGTGAAAAGTCCATACTCAAAGTACAGTTGTATGAGACCTTAATCCTAAATTAAACAGTATTTAATCTAGCATTTTAGTATTATAGATCCATGATTCTTCTCCGAGTTCTCACGGTTTGTTATCGGATGAAAGAATTCAACGATAAGCACATTATTTATCACTGGGATACGATTTACGTTATCTTAACCGGCCTATTTAGCGGTTAAATAGGCTTACTGACCACCGTGTTTAAATTTTAGCTGGATTTAGAAGTAAAAAAGAGTTTTGCTATCTATAAAATATAGTTAAAGATGTTCTATTTGTACCTACTAACATTTCTAGTTTTAAAAACGTCTTTATTTACACTTTACCGGACTTAAGTCAAAATTGGACATGAAAAGGCCTTTGATAATAAACAATTAAAACGGTTGTAAAGGTTTTAAAATGGGTAGATAGTTATATGTATGTATAAGATAAACATAATTTTGCATTACGTTAATGTTAGTATTACGTTTAACGTCTTTCGTAGGTACCTACTTCTGGTATTTCTTATAATGGGTATCTATGTGATTTTGTATATACATAATATGGGAATGTAAACTAAAAATTCCTGTCGCATACAACTGCACCACGCACAGATGTCTGACGTGATATGCGTATTAAAATGCCTCTCAAAGGTATTTTTAATTTATTGAACATTCCATCGATTTGCTTATACAAGTGTTTCACCCCAAACTTTTTAAATTCTGAATAAGTAGCATTGTATTTTAAGTGGTTGTAATAATTTCTCGAACATTATGAGGTCACTTCAATTATTTTATAGAGAGCTTCAAAATTGTAGTAATGAGAGTTATTGAAAGGAGTTTTTGTTTCTTAGAACAAAACAGGGTGAACGGGGTCTCCATTGTAACTACTACAAGGGAACAGTAACAATGCATTGTGTGGCAACTGGCAGGTAGCTTAGATGCGGGCAAGATGGTGTGGCATCTGCGATGCGTGATTTTACCACCCGGCACGACAGATGCCCGTACTTAGGTACAAGTTACAACTTGCAAGATTGGACAAATATTAGCCCATAAAATACCATAGAACAAGTCAGGTGTTTTAGCCTAATTTATTCGTTACGCAAATTTCAACATGTTTTTGTTTAAACGAAATTAGTATGCAGTCGAGTAGTACGAGTCGTTTTCTAGTACATTTTTCCTTTAAAACAAGTAATTAATGTTGAATCGTTTAAAGCGCAGCCGGCTTAACTTTCAAAAGAGAAATTTCGACTAAAATTCAACATTTGCTTTCATTTACCTGTGAAAAAATACCATGCGAGAGAAATTACTGTGTTATTACCGCTCTAACAGATAGCCACCCTTGTTTTAAATCAAGCGTGCGTTTAAAGTTGTCATCGCTTGGGCTCGCTTGGTCTATATTTAGGTTCTGCAGCCAACGACGTGAGATGTAATGTTAAGGCTAATCAATACGTTGACTGGCCAATTAATTATGGTACACTGCACTATAGGGCCACTGTCACCGATATAAAAGCTCATTAGAATTTACCACACGAACCCAACGTATCACTGGTCACAAACACAAAAATTTATTCAAAGTTAACCGCGGAGTTCCTGCGCTTTGTAATGTAGCAGCCAGCAACTAGTATGACGGTCGGTGCATAATGGCCTACGTAACGACACGACACGCGCGTTCGGAGCTCGAAACACAACTGACTGTTTAGTGTTTACATTTCACAAACCCATTATTATTTATTACCGTCTACCGAACGGATTTTGTACTCAGTACTCACTGGTCACCATCGAACCGTAGTACCGTTCATAAAAAAAATGAGCACATATGATAAGCTTTATCATACATCGTCCGGGCTTCGTAGTATCACTTTGTGTGCTACTTATGCAACGAATATTTGATATTGTTATCTCAATGATTTGGTACTATTTACTTTTTATTTTCTCTCTTTCACTTTAGGCAACTTATATGATATAGGTATTTAATCGTATCTATATACTGTAAGCTCTGACTGTAGAATTTCTTCGAACATGTAGGTACCTAGGTACATAATGATCGAACAATTTGAATTAAGAACATGATAATTATTTTCTGAACTTATCAACAATCTTATGTTATGTCGTTAGAAGCTACCTGTCTATTCAAAGAAAAGTTATCTTTTTGTTGGATGAACATACCTACCTATACTTATTTTAAAAATTAAAACATTAACTACTTTTTCAATTTATTTGTTGCCTAGAAGTATTTGACAAGTGTCAATTAAATGTTGTACTTTATTTTTTAATTACTCTCAAACTAAACTTTGTAGTCACAATAATGTAGACTGGAATATGACAGTTTACTTTGTCTGTGCCTAAATTACAATTGTGAATTCAAATACGACGTTTAAACAATTATTGAGCATACAAATCTTATACCCTTGACTAAATAAGTAAATAAATACACCTAGCGTAGCTAAAACATAAACACGAACACCCATCACAATGATCGCTACGTATAATACAATAATGGCTCATATAATTACAAATACAGTAAATATTACGCTATTATTTAGACTGTGAACATTCGCCTAAGCAGGCCTTTATCTGCTTTAAAACAGCCCTTCAAGTTACTGTACACATGATGAACAACAAATTGTGAAGAAAAGTGACACTTTCCCCACGGCCATTTGAATTAGGATATAGGTACAATACGTTATCATAAAGAAATCTCTGCATCTGATTTGGAGAACAAAAATGAAATGATTCGTTCGTTGGTTACAATTACAATAAAATATTACGCCTATTATTTAAGCCAAGGATCCATTCATCTCACACCACATCAAAATTGATTTAGTTTAAGTCGCAACACATACAGATATAGTTACCCTAACTAAGAGGCAAGAAAGGCATATTTTTGCTTTGTTAAGGGAATGTTACTGCATTAATATTATTATGTACCTACTCGATGATGTAACTATACTCTTATACTCAGACGTAGACCCTACACTTGTTTTAATTTTATGTAACATGAAAGGATAAGTAATAAACGATTCTTAATGTATCTTCAAAAGCCCGTTCCCGAGATACGAGATCCTACATTCGTTTAGTAAAGTAAAAGTAACAAGTCACAACTCATTTACATGCTCGTTTGTGATCATCACTCAGAAACAATTGACATATTTTTTTTTATATTTTATATTATTATTGTCTTTAAATTATTAAATACTAGCGACCCGCACCGGCTTCGCACGGGTATAAAACATATATATATATATATACCTTCCTCTTTAATCACTCTATCCATTTAAAAAATCGCATCAAAATCCGTTGCGTAGTTTTAAAGATTTAAGCATACAAAGGGATATAGGGACAGAGAAAGCGACTTTGTTTTATATGTAGTGATATTTAAGAACACGGTGTGCTCTGAGAAGAACATAGCCATCTTAATTTTACTCTTATCAAGTTTCCTAGCAATTAATTAATTTGATTTTCTCTGCAGAAAGTACTCTAAGATCTCAAGACTAATCCAGTGAACCAGAAGTAAGGTCTTCTATGAGTCACGAATGATGGTTGCACGTGGGCCTGCGTTTGATAACGTAACAAGATCCTTGGCCGTGTGATAAGACTTTGTTTGAATAATAATGTTGGGAACTAGAAACCAGTTTTACTAAATTCGGCTGAGAAAATATTTTTGAGTAACCATGTGTAGGTATTAAGTTAACTATAATTTGTTACTAAACACTGCGGTCTATGATTATTGTAATTTAGACTACACTGCGCAACCTTAATATGTATAAATCAAATACATAGATCAGTAGATTGTGTAGCACACATGTATCTGCTCACGTAGACGGAGCATCTTTCAACAGATTCAATAAATATCAACACAATTTCTCCGTTGCACAACTGCATTATGAAACGTACCGCAACTCTGCATAGCCGTTTTATTGGCACAGAAATTTAAAATACTGCAAGCATGGGCTGACACAATTTTAATGCTATTTAACTATGCGTCATCAATTGAATTTTAAAAATTTTGTTTGATTCATACATTTATTTTAATATAAAATTATTTACATTATTATATACTAGCGACCCGCCCCGGCTGTGCACGGGTATAAAACATATATAAAAACCTTCCTCTTCAATCACTCTATCTATTAAAAAAAACCGCATCAAAATCCGTAGCATAGTTTTTAAGATTTAAGTATACAAAGGGATATAGGGGAAGAAAAGGCGACTTTGTTTTATACTATGTAGTGATTTTAATCCACTCTTGATTACACTTTTATATATTTTTATATAATATGGTAGTACGTACCTAATGACGAAGTATGGTATATAATCATGTAGATAATTAAATATGATTTAGTTCAGAATTTTCTCATGTCCATATCTAAACTAATATTATAAAGAGAAGGATTTTTTTTTATATTTATTGCTAGAAAGGTTAGAGATCCTTACTAAAACTTAAGTAACGTAACCCAAGGTGTAAAAAAAGTGCCCTAAAACTTCTTTCGTCGCATGCGCTGCGGAAACTATTGATGATAGAACAAAAGTACACAGTAAAAAAACGTAAGGGGCGGGGGGAGGGGCTGTAAGAGGTTCAAAGGGGAAGGATGAGAAGTTCTATGGAAGTATCGTCATTTTTAGAGCTAAAAGCTTTTAGACCATATAACATCACATTACGACGAAGTTAACGCGGGTGAAACCGCGGTGCTCAGCTAGTATAGATATATTTTACTTTGTAAGATACCTAAATACCTAAGGACAACTATTAATAAATAGAATATAGTTTTTCAGCTAAAATTCCAGTTCACCATGAAATATATAAAATGATGCAAAACGATAAACTAATCTTTTTAAAGCATCAAATCAGGGAATATAAACACAGAACCCAAAATAGTATCAGGCAGAATAGGGAAATTCTCAGAAGATTCAAGGCGATGAATTTGAAATGTCTTCATAAACAAACTTTATCTTCACGCTTTTAAATGTAAAGGGTTGCCTTCACTTGGACTTTTATAGTTTTAATATGTACTCTTATTTTTTTTATTCCTTAAATGTAACAAAACTACCAGTAGATATCGTACTTATAAATAGAAATAAAATAATTGAAACTATTATAATTCTCACTAATGATTAGGAACAGAAAACATGCGATTTCGTCTAGAAGTGGTTTATGGTTTTTAACTTCCGTTTAATTCTTCCGTCTCTATCATGCTTAGCGTTGCTTTCCTGTTTTTATAGTTCTGGATAGAATGCTATTATCCATGAAATAATCTTAAAAGTGCAGCCCTAATCTGAACGGATGCATTGATGCAGTGTAACGGTATGTATTCGTATCCAGTATTCACATTAATGCCGACATCCGGAGCTACCGGTCAATGATATACAAATCATTTTAACTGCATTATAACATAATTCCACTGCATTGTTAAATTAGTTTATACACAAGCGTGTTCTCACATATCAAATCTAAAAAGTTTTGGTAACTATTTTTATAACTTCAAAGGCCACGCGAGTGGATTGGATTATACATATTTTTATAACAAGATAAAAGACTCTGTCATAAAAGTATAAATTCGTACATAATATTGTTGTTAAACAAATACTAATTAATTATCATTGTTGAACAAAATATAAATGCGAACATTTTGTCACTGCAATTTCCATTTTAGCGAATAAAATACTTCAAATATAATAATTCTTACAAAGAATATTCTCAAAACGAATTAATTTCTAAAAAAATTAAATGATTGTAACATTTATTACACAATGGCTCAGATTGTTTCAAAATTCTAGAGTTCATGGCAATGAACATAGCAGTTTTCATTAACCGACTTGACCAAACAGCGAAAAACAATGCGTAGAGACAAGAGATCCTAAAACGGAGGTAAAAAAATACGATTAAGTATTCGCTGCAATATATGGTTACTTTTAGAGCATAACAAATGTAAACAATTTCTTCACCATCATATCTACTTACCTGTAATTATAATACTACGTAATTGGCAGGAGCACTTACCTGTAACAAGAAATAATTAATTAGAAATAACATCTTGCCTTTTTATGATAAAACAAGTGGAATGAAACTAATTTAACAAAAGATTAATCTAAATCTTTAAAGAAATGTTATTATTTTGTAAATGATAAATAAAGTTTGTATGAATAATCAGCAATGTCTTAATCCTCATTCAAAATTAACAAACAAAGCTCCACCTCACAATTTGCTTGATGATTCATTTTCTAATGAGCTTGTTGAATCACTTATCTCTAATTTAAACCACCGAAAGTGTGGGATGAGACAAGGCACCGTATAAGGTCATCTCATACTTAAATGCGAAAGAAAAACAAGAAAGTACTTCCAGCTTTTAAAATTGCTTCTCCGAGCTTCACCAGTAAAAACAGTTGAGAATTTATAATGATCATCCGAACGTTTGTAACTAGTTTTTTGTCGTTAGTAAGTTTTCTCTCGCGAGACATGTACTTGCTGAGTGTCATACAAATAGCAAGACAGAAACAGTGGAAACGTGATTCAGAGGAACCGCTTTCGCATTTCAATGTTCTTAAAGCTGCAGTGCATCTTGATAAATCAGCAAGGACTGTCTGCCTACGTATTAGAATAAAATTATTCCACTCAATCATACATTATCGCCATTTAGATAGCACTTTAAAGAATTACAATTTCTAAGATTTTATAACCCGTATTTAGTTTGCTTACACATTTATAAATAACTTTTTTTTAAAGTAAACCATACTCATTCAAAGAAATACATAATACAATTGTAACAAATATCTCTAGATGGTAAATCGTCTATTTCGCTGATAATACATAAATAATGAATCCATGTCGAGGAGTTTTAAATAATTCTCATTATTTTCATTCATTTTATTTATTTTTGAAAATGCACTGACTGACGTGAGTGCGGCAAATAATGGTTCTTTGAAAACGACTGACGAATGATTTTAATTGGCTTCAATTGGCTTTATGGAATTTGTTCAGTGTTCATAATTTTTATTGTCATTTTACCCAGATCTTTGTGAAATTAACAAACTATTTATCAACATTAAAACAAACATCGCAAATCTAATTTTATTAATATAATTTGTTTTTTTTAACCGACTGAATAATATAATGCATCAGTATGTAAATATTAATTCTTAATTGATTACTGATCTTAAATTGCAAGTCTGATTGTGATTCGCACGCATGTCACGCATCTTTAATGTCCCTTTTTTTTTATTTACTACAAACAATCCATCATCATGGAAATAATTGTACAGATTCAAAATCGACTTCTGAAAAAATACTTATTCTATATTTTAGGTAAGTATGTAATAATTAAGTTGGGCGCATTAGTTTTTGTATTCATTTGTATTGCGGCGGAAGCTCTGAATTGATCTCAGTTAATTTTCGCTACAGCAGTGTAACCGCTTTGCAATCAACCGGTAAGGAACAAGGAATATCGTGAGACAGGCAGCAGCGCCATCTACTCACCAACCACATCCACTATAAAAAGACTGTCAGATGTTTTTAACTTATGGAAACAACAGCCCTCGTTACATTTTATAAATATCTTCTATTACATTTCCTTTTTTATGATCCATAACTATCACTATAGTAATTTATGAATTGTGAAACACCCTTTTTGTGATGATACATAAATGCTAGGTGTTGTTATAAGCACAAAGACACGACGCATATGGCGGGCGTAAGTGGGTCAACCCGTGAAGTATTGCAACAGCAGTTCCGCGTGTAAGGTACATAAAAACTGTTTGTCTTACTACGAAAGTATAAATCTTAAACCTTCGTAGTTTGATCGATCGAGATAAAAACTAGAAAGACTTAGGCATAGGAAGACATGTCTAGGATCAACGACGTAGCTTCCTATGAGTATATAAAAATATATTAAAATGTGAATAAAATTTAGGAATCTAAAGACGAAACTAATGAATTAGCCGAATCAATTTTCCAACGATGTGACTTGCAAGTTGCGACGTATATGCGGGAAATTAGAACATATCGCCTGTATCTATGCCTGTAGCACATTCTAACAGCTAATAGTTTAATCAGTTAAATTAGTTAAATAATCTCATATTGAAATTGATTCACTGAAAGGTAATTTTGAGCCATTCGTAAAACGGTTACATAACAACAATCGTTCGCATGTATAAGAGATAAGACATAATTTTTTTATTTCTCGTTTATCTTGTCACATTTATTTAGCTAAGCATTGTATAAATCAGTAACGAATGATTTACGTAAACTCGTGGAAACTGTGACGTGGGAGACGTATTGTACAATAACAAAACGATCTCTACAAATCACTATTTTATTTAAAGTTATCTTTAGCATACTATTATTAGCCTTGAGTTAATTATAACGTAATTAACCTATGAATGCACAGAATTTAATTGAATATGATAAACAATGAGGAATTTATGATATTAGTTTATGTGCCACATGCGTAGGTTCGCAATATATAATAAGCTGGTGTCTACTATCAAATTACTAACTTATAATTAAAGTTTTGTAAACAGAAAATATACGTAAAATATGTATATAATTGACGTAATAAGAATTATACAGACTTAAATATATGCCAATCTTCATCTTATACCCTTAACAGGACAAATGCTAAGAAGACTCTTCCACAAGACTGTGCTGAACATTACTTTTAATATTGGAGTTAGCATACGATAATATTATTAATCAGGAATCATCCCCATGGATCTATTCAGTTTCCACAATAATTCCTAAAATAGCTCTACAATGTACGCAATTATTGTTTATATGACAATTTTAGCAATGTGGGATGGTGTGTGCTTCCGCAGGGCCAGCTTTTATGAGGCTCGGTTTCATTTACGGTCTACGCATTGTTTCGATGTTATTCAAATAGGTTCTTCTAGTAAGGGTTGACCAATATTCTACATAACTTATTATCACGATTAAAATTGTTCTTTATAATCAATGGTTTCGGGTTTTCATATACGTGTAAGTTTGGAATGAAATATTAACACGCACTTTATATCATAAATTCGAGATTAATAATTTAAACAAGCTCAAACATACATTTCCTTTCCCTAAACAAACGTGACAGTATCCTGAATTTGGCATGAATTGGAAAACAGTTTCATTTAAGTATAGTAATATTTTTTTATTCAACAGCACGTCGTAAAATTAGCCTTTTAATAATCAATATTCTTACTTTTGGAAGTATATACAGGTGTTATATAGTTTTGTTTGACGTGCGTCTTAGTTTCAGACATGGGCCCTCACCAAAGCGCAATATAAAAAACTGGAAACATGTCAGACATCAATGCTAAGAAGCATGCTAAACATAAGAAAATCCGACAGAATAAGAATCGCCACTATCCGAAGACGCACGAAAATAGAGAACTTCATAATACAAATACGGAAATTAAAGTGGGAATGGTCAGGCCATATAGTCAGACGCATAGAAAAATGAAACAAAAACACAATATACACAATATACGAAGATGGGAGGACGAAATTAGAAGCACGGGGTGGAGAACATGGACCAGGAGAGCTCAAAATAGAATAGAATGGAAGGAAATGGAGGAGGCCTTTGCCAAAGTTGGGCAAACAGACCAGGTCGGTGTCATCAACTCGTCAGAGTTGTAAGGTTAGATATGTGTATGTGGTCTGAATAAAGGCTTATATTATAATTATTATTCTTACTTTTACCACGCGCTCAACATGTAAACAACTCATATTTCTACTATAGTATTAGTAGTAACTAGTAACATTATTACTATCTGAATTTTAAATAGGATTATGTAACTTTTCGAGCACGTGTAGAGTAGAAATAATATATAATAATTAGTTTTTCTTCTTCCTTATATTCATATAAGGAAGAAGAAAAACTAATTATTACTGGCACCCCTACACATGGCGTTGTCCTTTTACGCTTTGCTTAAACAATGACAATTGTATTCGAACAAGTCCGGGCTCAAATGAGATGCTTTTTGTGATCCATTGTGGCTGAAACAGAATATTACCTCGTATGCTACCCTTTTATAATATAATGTTTCATAAATGCTGCGTGACTTAATTGGTGTAATAATAAAATAATGTAATGGAAATTTAAGTTTAAAAAATTTTAAAAGCTCAACTAAAAAAAAAGTTCAAAAGTAAAGGAAAACCATGTAAAACACTACAAAAACTATCAGCTACTTCTCGCTGTGAATATTTGTTATTTTTGGAACTGGAATAGTTTTGACTCAAAAAGTAATTAAGCATAATTATCTGCTGTTCACGTTTTCGTTCTGGTATGACGATGTGTGTATAAAAATTCATGATGATTTAAGTAGTGAAAACCTGAAAACGTTACAGTAACAATCGGATTTATAATATAAAATGAAATTTATATTGAATGGATTCGTGGCTCACGAAGGTAAATTCAGCAAGATTGTTCAGATTAACCTTATTTAGAGGCCAGCGACTTGATACGCTCGTACATAAATACAATAGCATGAATCACGTTTTTCTCACAATAAAAATTGGTATAACTGACCATAGTTTATTACTAGGCATGAACTATATTTTCGCATACAAAAAGACATCTCTGTTAGCCGTGGTATAACCGTTGCGAATTTCAATACCGTTGTAATTAAGAGTTATCGTATATTTATATCTAATTGAAATCTTACTTTATACCGACGTTTTTTTTTTTAAGTAAAACAAAGAAATGTGTCCATGGTCTTTCTGTGGTCTCCCCTGTCTTCCACTGAGATAAATTATAAGACTAAACTGCACTATGTGATTACTTACTAAGTTACTACAAATTATCTTAAATAATAATTTAACGACTTTTTTATATATAATAATACTAAGAAAGAAATGTTACATTAAATGTAGATTTGCAAATTGCAACTTTTTAATGTTACATCACATTATTATATAAGCCATGTAAAATGCTCAAGAGAAAACCGTATCAAATAGGTACTTTGTGGTCTAGAAGAATGAATAAGCGTGGAAGGACATAGAACTTAGAAGACAATTCAAAAATAATCAAAATGACAAAAAAACGACGAATCCGAATAAATATCGTTTGTTAAAATTCGTGAACGTTTATTATTTCTTTCTTTATATCTAATTTATTGAATGTTACTCTAACCAGCCTGTTAAATATCCGTAAAGATATTTACTATAAGTAATTTATTATACAAGAGTATTTTACTTCTATAATAAATTCGCAATAACTGTGCTTAATTATTTAAATATATAACAGCGCCATCTATCGTACGATAGAAACACTTACATGCACGTAGCGCATCAAGAGATGGCGGTAGCGTCGCGGCAGTGCCTCCTTGTAATGTCGCCAGGGCCGCATAGGTCTCCTCACATTGAATATCATCTGATTCAGAATATTTTCTTCTCTTCTGTATTATCGCTTTCCACATTCTAAATCTTGTTTTGGGTCTCTGGAGACTCATTTACATTGCTTTTAACACTTCACAAATTAACATTAAATTGTGGTGCGATCGTTAATACGATTACTGGTATGCTATTAATTTTTCGTATGAATACATAAAAATGTCAAAGTTAATCAATATTCAAAGTATTTTGTATATTTTCCACTACACAATATTTTTTTAAATTCACATCTGTACAAAATGACTCATGGTTTGATTACAAAAGTATCTTTTCAATGAGCAATTAGTAAAATACCTATTAGTTACGGAATTTTCACGTGTAGCTGAAATTTGTAATGAGACGATAATATTAAATGTATAAGTGCTTGTCAACTAGGCTAGGATCAATGGATAGGGCACTGCCCTTAGTTATATTAGTACTCAAATCACTGTCCGTCGAGCACGCACAATCAGGATACACTTACAATTGTCACATTAGACCTATCTACTGACTAGAAACTGACCATCTATCACTGACTAGAGAATCTATACTTAATGGAATGAAGGCAAAACAAGAAATTTGTAATATTAATCAAAAGTTTATAAAAAAAGGATATAAAAACAATAAAAACACGCCAACCAATCTCTTGCAGCCAACTCGTTTTAAGAGAAATTTTCAAGGTAAGAAAATTTTAATACCAATATTTACATGCATGAAAATCTATTAATGCTAAATATACATTTAAGGCAATGCAACAATCACCAACAGAGGCATTTCCTCCATGGGAAATCGAATAGCCTGGAGTACAAGTTGAGGAATCCAGTTGGAGAACTGCTTTTTATCACGAGCCAAGTTCCGCCTGACCCTTCATAGAAAACGTTCTACTCTGTATATATAAGTGGATTAGGTTCACTTATTGGAAACACAATTTCAACCCATACTTATTTGGTTTGCTTAGATTTACAAAAACTATATATAATGAATGAAGAGGTAAATGAAAAATTAAATCAGAATCTAGGTAAACTATAATTAAATACCTGTAAGTAAGTATATATACAGATAAATAAAATTGAAGTGTCTGTTTGTAATATTAAAATAACTTTTTACTAAATTCATATGGAACGCGGTACATATACCAAAATAACATTTTTTACAATTTTATTTGTCTATCTGTCTGTCTGTTTGTACTGGCTAATTTCTGAACGGCTGGACCGATTTTGACGGGACTTCACTGGCAGATAGCTGATGTAATAAGGTGTAACTTATATTTTAGAAATTTATATAAATAAATAATAAAAAATAACTATTTCGCGCGGACTAAGTACCTACATAATACATATCTATTATTATTTTGTTGTTAGCTATTTCACTCTGTTTATAGGATATTTAACATCACTTTACGACGACATTAGCGCGGATGAAACCGCGGGGCACAGCTAGTTGTAATAACTCAAAAATTTCAGGTATTTCGTGTCACTCCATGATTTTTGGGATTTGCTCACGGCTTTCATCTAACGTATTGATAAATTTAAATAGACGCTACTGGAAAGTTACTAATGAATAATTTTAAATGTTATGCAGAAAAAGTCGCATTTTTCGGCACAATAACATATTTTAACAGTTTTTAACTGTTAAACTACACCGTTGCTCATAAAAGAGTTCAATTATACCATATTAAGTCGTGAAATTCGACTCCAACGGTTCATGGTTCGTGACACTTTTAAAAATAAATCACAGGTGTGTATGTGGAGGTTATGAGGACCAAATACGTCGCATCCTTATCGCCTTTGAAAGTACTTAAGTTGATATTAAAATTAAGTAACATCGAAAGTATGTTAAAATACCTCAATACCTCATTAACTTACCTCATTAATTATTTTTTAACATCCAAAACGTAAGATTAGTGTTGAAATGAAATGCATATTCTTTTTATGATACTTGGTGTGGAAAAAGTGGTATATCGTCGGAGAAAAAGCCTTCAGAATCTCGAAGCACATATAAATTACTATTTTACTATCGATTTGAATTTTAAATTTCATACCTGTCGTCTGCGGTTTTGTTCACAACAGATCTGCTAGCTTTATGAAATACCCATTATATTTTCAGGAAACTCGTTGTGGAAATATTTCCTTCTTATCACACAATTTTAATATCTTTATATAGGTATATAAAATTATCGTGTTACAGTGTTTGTAACTAAACTCCTCCGAAACGGCTTGAACGATTTCTGATTTTTTTATGTGTATATTCGGTAGGTCTGATAATAGGTCGTAAACTATTTTTTATACCCCTAAGTGATAAGGGTGGCTCAGCTGAACAATTATTATTTTATCTTTTGGAAAACATTTTTTTTTTAAGATTCAGCATTAGAAAATACATATAACTCTTAATTTTCACCCTTCTACCACCAATCCCCATTTAATAGCCATATTAGTACCTACTGTAATAATTTTCAACTCTCAGTGGTCGATAACTGATCAATACAATATTCACTAGAAATATTTATATATACTAGCTGACCCGGCAAACGTTGTTTTGCCATATGAATTTTTGGGGTGGGCTACCCTTATCACTTAGGGGTATGAAAAATAGAGAGTAGCCGATTCTCAGACCTACTGAATATGCATATAAAATTTGGTTAAAATCAGTAAAGCCGTTTCGGAGGAGTAAGGTAACTAACATTGTGACACGAGAATTTTATATATAAGAGATTTATATATCAAAACAACGTTTGCCGGATTAGCTAGTATATAATATATATGAGGCATAAAAAAAGATAGCTGGCATGCCTGACTGTGCGTACATAAGCTGACGAAAGACAGTACAGTACCGACGCGGCGGTGGCTGACTTATTATATATTACGGCGTATAGCTCAGAAGAGTGGATTACTCAGAATCATTAGACTGACGTTGACAGAAGGCATAATGTCAATCTGGCGGAGCGTCATGATGATGGAAGCGAAGCGGCTTTTTCGAATCGACACATGCGGTAGAGGCGGGATACGCTGGCGCACCACATATTGACTAATCGCTTTTATTACTCCGGCAGTATAATTTATAATAGACTTTTGGTAATTAGTTATTAATTAGCCCGGGTGAACAACTATTTTATTGTGATTGCAAGATTAGAATTTAAGTACTGGAGAAGAAGCCATCTTTTATTGTTCTGGTCTCACAGACGCCCACGATTGCTATGATCAAATCTGTTAAAGGCCTTCCTGATCTAACATATTGATTATAGTATCATTGTTTACTCTTTTTGTGTTGCGTTATTTGTTCTTATTGTATTATGTTTTTTATTGTGAATCACTTTACTGTTTGTGTTTGTTAATAAATAAAATAAAAGAGCAACTTTATAAACAGCTGAAAAGTAACGTATTGACTATATTAACAATTTTGATACTTTTATAATAAGATTTAATCTCAAAGGTCTTAGTAATTACAGCTAAAATTGTTTCTCATAGTCCTAAGTATTCATTAATTACCGCGAGAATTTATAATTATTTTTATTTGTTTTATTACAAAATCTACGATAAAGCTCGTGTGATACCATTGTTGTTACAACAATAATGAGAACGAAGTTATGATTTTTTAAAAGTTATTTTTTGTAATTAATTTCACATTTACTTTCACCACGTTTTAATGGTAGATTCCGCTTTTGATTTTTAAACGCTGTAAAGCAATGGCTTTAGTACTTTTACATATTTTATATAATTTTTCACAGATGATTTTTTTAAATTCAACAGTTATTAGTCATTCAACATGGCTATCGGATTAATACCCACCTATTGTTTATTTGTTCTTACCATATTTAACAACATTTCCATAACCGGCATACAATTGAAGTCATAATAAAAATTATTCAGCATTGGCTATCCTTAATTGACCTACGGAAACTTGTCATAACTATTGTCATTTACTGGCCAAACATAACATTCTGGCTAAATTTGTGAACATTATTAATAGGTACAACTTCTCTTACTTACTCGTACTCAAACAATAATCATTGAACAAAGTGTTCATTAGGCTGCGTTTCATTTAATAGCTGTAATAAATAGTATATTTAATAATTTTCTATTCAAAAACGTTACCTATTACAATTGTTGGATTGACATTGATTCTTTAATGAAATGGTCAATTGACTAGGACGTGCAAAAATTAATTCTTTAGTCAATAAGCACAAGATGTCATTTGACTTGTTCGTTATTATAAAACGCCACCGCTCAGTGAACCCCTTCTTAGTACTTAGTTCTTAGTCCGTACTTCTTTCTCCAATTTCTCGTGTAGAAGTTATAGTGCTAGTATGGCTACAGTCTCTATATTTTCGGTGAAATATATTTAAAAGTTTAACACCGAAATGCTGGTTTCTTTTCATAACCTCCTACAACAATACACTGAAAGTCTATGAAACAGGAAATTGGCTATTTTCAGGCCTCGTTGAACTATTTGGTAAGCGGATCGATAGCTACGCTAAATGCAAATCCTGCTCGCCATTGGTTACAAATCACTGTAAACTGCTCGTGCTTCATTGTAATGTTACAAAACGTTTTCACAAAATGCGGTTCTTAATTTTAATTATAAAGTTTTTTTTATTAATTTTAATTTAATACACTTTTACATTTAATTTTAATTTAATACACTTAAAACTAGTTTTTATAACGATTTTACTATTATTGTGCCACCGTAGACATCTATCGTAGCCATGAGAACGATACTGAGAAGAAATAACAAAACAATTAATATGACATTTAAAAACAACTGTTTATTACGGCAGCTAAAATGCTGAAATTTTCCAAATAATCAAAGAAGTTTCGAACCTACACCATGCCATACTTGACTTACTATGTAATATAGTGACGGCCTTTGGTTAGTCTATAACAAATTTATTTAAGAAGAGATAGGTATTTTTTGTATTTTTGTTTGTATTATAATTAATAAATTCAAAAACTGGACTTTTAAATAATTTTTGTACACTCTATAACTTATAAGTACCTACACACTCTCAAAGTTACTCTTAACTGTAATAATTATAGTTACCTCCAAGACGTCAATAGAACCTTTTGAAATCACGTTTTACATTACTCATGATTCGCACGTGGGTCTAAGTACCACGCCTACGAATGATCATCACTTGAAGGTAAAATAAAATATTACCTATTTATCGAGTTTATCCTAAAAAATCCTAAAATTAATGTTATGTTTTCAAATTTAAAACGTCAACATGATTTTCATGAAATCTAAAATAACGGACCCATATTAGAAATAATTCAGCTATTAGAATGATTTTTTTTAAATATATAATAGCGAAAAACGGGGCAGGCGGGTCCAATGATGGTAAGAGACCACCGCCGCAATCCGATGTAAAGTTGCGTTGTCGGCTTTTTAGGTTAGGTTAGATTAGGTTAGGTTACGCACCCCACTTAAGATTCCCAAGGACAAATCCACAGACATTTGATTTAGCACTCGATATAAGTACCTACCTACCTAATCTTATCTTTTATGAATATTTTGTATGCAAGAGTTAGGTACGATGCAAAATCAATGAATGATCTAAGACAGTTAAAATCTCATTACCATGGCAATGCGCCAGTTCATTGTTTACGATTACCGTATATTTTATAGTGAACCATGAACTATTTTTAAGTATAAGAAACAGTTCGTTTTAAAATCAACTAAACCGGATAAACGGATGCAGTTTCTTACATCATTTTGAGTAATTTTTATTTATAAATATGACTAAATTTGACAGCTTTAATGAAAAGAATATGCAATTAGTGAATTCCTAATTCTGATTAAATCACCTACAAAAGGTTATAAATGTCTTATTGAGGAGAAACCCACGACAGCAATTAATTATCATCGTATAAACTGAAAATTTGAGTATAATTTGTATATAAAAAATAATTGTAATTGATAATCGGTTATTGTAACTCAATTTTTTTTCTTATTTCTACTAGGTGAATAAAGTGAAGTCCCGTGTGGTATGGCGGGGTATGACGCAGATGCATTTCACATCTGTTTCACTGATCGATTTTTTTCTTTTAGGGGCAAGTAGGTATAATCAGCCTTTTGTCCTGCCAGACCGAGATTTTTTTTTTCCACCTCAGTCTCTGATAAGTCAATTAACTTCTAGGTGAACATATCAGAAAAGTTTCATTAATCATT
This sequence comes from Aporia crataegi, assembly GCA_912999735.1. Taxonomy (NCBI): domain Eukaryota; kingdom Metazoa; phylum Arthropoda; class Insecta; order Lepidoptera; family Pieridae; genus Aporia; species Aporia crataegi. The sequence goes on along the minus strand of OU538748.1, from coordinate 4,611,883 downwards.
TTGTCTTTCTACGACGAAGATGAAACATAAATATTATAGGGCCTTATTACAAAACATGGACTAAAGATGTTTCCGTATTGGTTGCTAGGATATACGTCTAACGTTCATACAAAAATGAGGTTTTTCTCTGGTAACAAACCCGGCCTATCTTTAAACCGCGTTTTGGAATAAGCTTAAGTTTAGTTAGCTAGCACATTAAGTTATGTTGTATAAGTATTAAGTATGAAAAACAGTATCATAATTAAATATACGCCTCACATTTCAACTTTAATATTAAAAAATAAGTTTGTGTATCTTGTTTAACAAGTTACCCTTGACTAATATACGTTAGCATCATCAAAATTCTGATACACACCCAAACAAAGAATTTTTTTTACCTAATAACTTCAATACATAGTATATTAACAGTTGGTAATCGCATCAACATACAAAATACCTACATGGAACTTAAAATACTTCTACTTAAAATATAAGCATGTGTAATGAATACTATGTCCTTGATAATGCAATACTGACGTTTTGCTTGATTTGCCAAAATCCTTTCGAAATTGAAATATAAAACGTCTATCGTCGCAAGAAAAATATCAGATAATTCAAATATAGTAGTTTACTATAATTTCTACAAAAACAGATAAAAGATTATAATGTTTTTGTTTGTAATTAATAAACTCGAAAACCAGTGGATTGATTAAAAAAACTTTCACTGACGGAAAGCTGGACTATATCTGAGTGACTAGAATATAACCCTATACTAAATATGCCTACGCAGAAAAATGCACAGGTAAAAACTACTTATAAAATAAGTGTCACTCGTGCACATCAGCTTTTGAGACACGTGCCAAGATATATTATACTGGTGTAACGTAGGTAACTTAATTCACGTAAGAATATTATAGGATATCCTTGAGCGAACAATTAACTTAAATAAGTCTTTTGATATCAAAATACGTGTAATCTTTTCCATATGGCAAAGATTACACGTAATTTTTAAAATTACGTGAGTAATCTCAGAAGGGCCAATTATTTGCCTCAGTTGTTTCTTTTTAATCTTTAAGTAAAGAAGAAACCGTTTAACAGAACTAGTCATCTATTTCAATATATCTTCTTTTTGACCTCATCTTGCTAAGAGAAAAAATGTGAACCTTAATTACCTGTAACCTGTAAGTAACCAGATGAAATTTGAGAGAAGCTTAGCTTCTTATTAGTTATTAATTTATTCTACGTATTATATAAAAATATGAATAAAACTACTTCTACGCCGCGTGTATTATAAAGAGATGAGTTTATTTAGTAGTTTTTTCATTAACCGCGTACAATCTACAAGAGTCTTGTAGATTAAATCAAAGGAACAAAAGCAATAAAGATGAATAATAATTATTTTAATTGTTCATCTGCAGTTCTACATACATTCGTGAATAATTAGGAGTTTAGATGCACTTGTCCAAACATTGTGTCTGTAAAAGGAAGCTTGTTAAGATAATAATGTTCTTATTGACCTTGGCACCTTTATCTCGCGATGGTCGCGTTATTAATTTACATCGTAATATAAACTCTACTAATATAATTATGATAAATCAATGATCAAACAATTAGTCTTCAGTCTTACGTACTTAAATTTGTGCTAAACTCTAAACTTAATTCCAATTATAATTTAAAGGTATGATTTCTCTGACACGATTTTATTTTATTTTGATAATGTGGGAGTATGACTAAAAAGATGGAAAAGTTATTATTGTTTTATTTTACGCAGGCAACGGCGCAAGAATCATCTATATACATTACATAACGCATCTTTATACATGAATGACTTTAAAAGTCTATTCAAGTATATAATGAACCTTTTGTGTTACCGAATCCATAGTATTTAATGGATCCAGACATCCTAACGCATTTCGAAAGGGTTCTAGGTCACCCCAGGCGTTACGAATGATACCTAATGAATTCTCCCCTTAAAAGGGGAGGGTTGAAATGAGCTGGGCTCACAATTTAAAGCTACCACCGTCACCCTATTTAATTAGAGTACTCCTTTTCGCTAACGCATTCGCAAAACGTGAACATCATTGCTTTTTTATGCATTTGTGGTGGTGTTTTAAAGGAACAACATTTTTGTTTGCCTAAAATAACTCATGTATACACAAAATCCATCTGCAATAAATGAAAATAAAGAAATTAACTAAATTAATTTCCTCGACATTAATCTCATTTAATCTTTCTAAAATCTACTCCTTTTCATCTTCCATAGACTCAATTAATCATTATCGAATTGTGAATATGATCCAACATTAACATAATTGCTACAATTATTGATGTAGGCGTAATTCATCCATGTTTACTTTTTGATAATGAAGTATTTATAATAATTAATTAATCATGGTTATTGAAATTATTTGAATCATTATCGGACTGTCCTACTATATATACATATATACCTATTATTGCATTTGTAGTATTCCGTATAATTTTTATACTCTAAGCCTTTCACCATTTAAAAGCATAATATTTTTATAGCATTAAGGAAAGCTATTAGGTAATGCTTAAGGTGAAATTAAGACGGGAAAGAAATCTCATCGAGACAAAAAAATACATACAAAAAGTAAGTGGGACACTAAAGTTTTTTTATTATTAATTACTTTTCCCGGTACTGCTAGTTTTTAAAGAATTGTTCCATTGACTTTAAATAAACAAGAGTATGTTGTTTGTATTTTTTTTTATCTTCGGCTAGAATAATTTGAGCATTTTAAATGTTTATTTATATATCTATAATATTAGTATTATATGATTTATAATATTAGCAAAGTAACTTTATCCAATTATAAACAATTATGTCCTGGAGAAGTTTTTTTACACAGTTATAAAAAGACACATTTGTCTCTTTTGAATTAAGCATCTGTCACTCACATCAACAGTGTTAATTATGTAATCTACTGGAAAACTTTAAACGATCATAATTTCCATAATCCTCATACATAACATCACAAATCAGCTTTCGCCGTTTCTCTGTTGGTTTAATGAAATCTCATTGACCTCGAGTGTTAAGACTTAAATACTTATTTGAATTAACGTTAATGAGAATTTAATTGAAAAAATAGTTTTATGATGGTGTAATTAAACTCGTGTTTCTGAATAAATTATTTAGGTTCAAGGTAAAACATGAAATCGCCACGAAAAACAATAACTTTACCACAATTATACAATGGCAACTTTTTTATTTCATGCTTAGATCTAAAGATCTATTTAAATATTTATACTTTATGAATTTACCTCTGACTGTTAATTTTTAGGATATTTTGATTTTTTTATACTTAATACGTTATATGTAGGTACTTGTTTTTGCTTCGTAAAACTGTTAAAAGATGTACAGATGGTGGTGTTTAATGTATCCTTGTATCCTTATTCGGTTTATCGGCTTTACATAAAACTTAAGTGGGAATAACAGAAATATGAAAACCATGCTATCATGCAACCATGAAACAAATGAAATATCCCGTGTTAAATGTGTAGTTCATTGATTTAACATCCTCAGTATTTTTCCTTTAAAACTAAAATCAATAATACTTTTTAGTGAGTAAAAAAAAAACGAGTTTAAAAAAAATATTAATTGCCAATTTTAAAAACTGATGAAGAGAAGGATTTTTCATAAATTTATTTACGAGTTTCATTTTTTACAAATATAATTTTGCTGTATATCTAAAAACATTTTGCTTTACAAAATCCACAGAAGATAGACATTGCTACTGGACATAATTAAATATACATATTCTTAAAAGGGATTTCTCTCATACATGCAATTCTAAGGCTTCATGGAATATAGATGCAAATATAAACATGAATCGAAGAATGCACTGGAGGCCATCTTTGGCGAGATCAGAAAGTGTCTCGCGTGATCGCACCGAGAGAAGCATATCGTCAACATAACAATCAGAACGAATTGGTCCATTGCATCACACACAGGAAGTGTAACTGTACAAAAGACTCGGTGAGGTAAAGCACGAAATTTTCTATATTGTTTACAGTTGTAGTTGGTATATGGTTAAATTAATAAAGAACGTTTAGTACAATATACTTGCAAAGCTTTGTTATCTTGATACTAGAAGTCTGTTCCACGATGCCAGTAAAGCAAAGCCCAAATAGGGCTAGGTCGATGAAAATCTCTCAAAGGGAGCCACGACAAAGACGTTTATGACTGCTTAAAATTACGCGGCGTGATTTTCAGAGCGCCAACCATGACTTTCATAAAGAATTCTTGGACAGCTTCTACGTAAATTAAAATATGGCTGCTTCTCTAGGCTCTGACAGTTTGTAACAGTTAAAAAGGGCGTGAACTCATGGTTAACGCACTGATATAATAAAAACAAATGAAGTAATTAACAATACATATTAAATGAACATAATCTGCAGTTGACCTATCGCATTTCAATTTTATACAAGAAAATATTGTACCAACACCTACGTACTCAATAAGCGGATGTTATGATGAAATGCTATTTTAAGCGTCAATTGTTCATTTATTGCACTCTTTAACTTTGTATGTTCAACGTAAAAGTATTTTCCTGTCCTATGTGCACTGGCCGTGAACCGTACAAGTATCCAGGTGTTTCAAGAAAAGATCCACTTACAAGTTTTCGAATACTGCACAATATTTCGATCCTATTGTGACGATAATATATTCTGTGACTAATATAGTCACACGTTCCAACTACCTTATTTAATTTTTTGTCCTCCATTCCAATCTAATTTTTAAGAATGCATGAAATACAGTCCGGCAAAAGTTACAGCTGAAAGTAGTTGATTAGTAGCTCTTAAGTCTGTGTTTAATGAGTCTAATCAGGTCCGGGTGTTGCATCGATTGCAAATCATCTGTGACCAAATTGTATAGCTACATTTTACCATATATCTTATATAAGCACGAGTATAGATTGGCAGAACAATAATTCTAGGGGAGATGCACAAATTCGAAGGGTGCATACTATGCACTATTTAAATGCAAGCATTGTTTTTAGTAGGGCCTAAAGCTTTTTTAAAAATAAGAGGTTCATCAACAAATATGTTGTATGTATTTGTATGTATTTATTTAGAGCTACTTATCACTACTTGGTGAAAAACTTTATACTTTAAAACAGCGCAGCATAAAAATTGACCTAATTACATTTCTTAAATAATGCATTCAGCAAATAATGATTAGACACATTTATTTAAAAAATACTTAATATGTTGTTTAGATAAGTTAACGTCGAATTATACAACTAATATATAATGTATTTTGGCCTATAAATGCTTGTACATATATTAATTTTAACGGTATTCTTAATTATTTATTAATACGTGGTTGAAAGTGTGCGTGTCTTATCAAAGTTCAGTAAAAGTTACATTTCTTAAGTATATATATACTTAATTGTTACCATTATATTTTAAAATTTAGCAATATTAAAAGGAATCACTATCTTCGTAATAGTTATATTTATTTTCTTATCTTCTTTGAGGTATTTTTAATTGTATCCTATGACTAACCTTTGACTAACGATTGAAAACTAAAAAATTTAATAACATCCAGTAAAACGAATCACGATCACAACACAATTGCCACCTTGAAATCGCACCTCGTAACACTTAAGAAAAGCAACGAGTGCGTGAAAAACATAAACCATCGAATATACCGAACCGATCGATGTGCGTCGACTCGGAAGCGAAGTAACGCACTGACTCGCGCGAGTTCTGACTAGTGGAGAAATGCAGGGGCGTCAAATGCTTAATTGCATGGTATTTTCCGCCAGTCTTAACAATCAGATCGTATGAGCATTGCAGCCATTGTTGTCTTGATACATTTTAATTCCATTGATGAACCGATAAATTATTTTTTTGCAATTTCATCAAAAAAATTTAGCTAAAGTAGAAAATTAATACATATATCTATAGTAGGACCTTTAGTTAGAATCTAGAAGAACACATGATTAAAACCGTAAAGAGAAGGAAACTCGAGTGTTTCAGTACCTAATGTCATTTTTAAGAGCAAAAATACGAGGCCGATCGTATTTTTTGCTGTCATATAATATATAATGCAAAGCAAAGTGGTAGAATCTACTTCTAACTGCCGGGTATAACGAAATCTACGTAAATAACTATTTAAAAACGCCACTTTTATTCTAGAATAAAATTTGCTTTAATAATGCCGGAGGAGAACGTTAGATTACATAACAACTTAAAAAATTAGTACTGCATATTTATATTAATAAAAATGCAACATTTACAATAATATAAAGTGATTGATACCAACCCTAAACAAACATTAGTAAAGACAATAGACAGTACATCCATCAGCGCCGCTGATATGAACAGACTGCACTGCTATGAATATTGAAAACTCTGACTCAGACACTGCACCTTTGATCTGCTGAAAATGAAGCGGGGATTTTTTTTAAAAACTCGTACACGTAACTAATGGGAGAAATTTCTTCGTTTTTTTCTCTGCCAATTGTTATTAAGCTCAATATCAAATCCAGGCGAACTTCTAAGAAAATTAAATGTAAATTCTATGCTTGTTTCTTAACTACCTAAACTTTGCCTTATCTCATTGACTGTCTGTGTAATCAGCTAGTCAAATTTAACATTAATTGATCATAATGCAGAGATAACTCTCTATACGTACCTATCAAACGTATTACGTATACAGATAATACAGTTTCATGAAAGTTCAATAACGTCTGTCTGGTCGACATGAACGCGCCTTAAAAGGAAACCACGATTTCAAGTACGTAACATTAAGAAACTTGTCATTTTAATTCAAGAATTTTCATATTATATAACCTTAGTACTTTAAACATTTTACATTCGAATTTATCACTAGAATTTAAGACTAAATTTTATTTAATATCCCTAGTAGGATGTCCAGTAACATTTTTTTTTTCTAATTACTGAACTGATTTTATGTTTATTTTTAGTAGACTAATATGCCAGTAAATAATAAATGACACAATTCAAAATCAATGGCTAATTCGTTCCAGAAAATGAATTAAATGCGCCGTAAAATAGTACTTTACAGTAAATAACAAAGGTTAAATAAGAACAAAACTAAGTGTTTTCCTGTTCCTTAACCATTATGTTGTGGTTTGAATTTTCAACGATTTTTCCTTTAATATTATTAACTGCGTGGGGCACACGATTCGATCTATTTTTAACCGAACTTCAAAAAACCAAAAATATTACGTGTATTTTTTTTCCGATGTTCGACTCCTACGTCGCCATCCGTAGACCGATTTGGATGAGTGAGGTACCAAACGATAGGGTAACTCGTCGAAGTAGTCCCATTCTTTTTAGCCACGACGCAAAAAGAGAGGTGCTACTTTGACGTGTCTGTGGTATCATAGTTTCTAAACGAATGAGCCGATTATGATGCGTTTTTTTTTGTTTGATGTGATGCGTAGAAAGAGAGAAGAACCGGGTGTCCATGGTGTTCTCGCGGAAGACCGAATTACGCTTTCGATTTTTATTAATAGGTTTAAAGACATTAAAGACATTGAATGGTAAAAAATAACAGAGTTGCCTGGAATAGACCGCTTTTTGTAAGACCGCCCGTTGCACTCATAATTGTTTTTGTTTTCTTGCTGTATTATTTTCTGTCTTGCGGAAATAATTGTTAATAAATAAATAATAAAATAATTTAGTTAAATGAATAATTATTTCACTGAAACTGAGTTTATATTTCTCGGAGCTTTTCTAAAGCAATGGAATAATCTTGACTAACTGAAACAGTGTTTAGACGGTGTTCCTGTTAATAAGCTGACCTGAATACTAATATTAATAATGCGGTTAATATTGTAATATTATTTGGCCACCATTGTTTCGGTTATGGCAAGTTGAGGTCAGACCCCCAGACAAAAAATCCGTTATTATAATAAATAATTGATATTAAGGCGTCTGGTTATTTTCTGTATTTTATTAAATTAATATGTGACATTGAAAGCAATTTAAAATTTACCCGGCATGTTAATCTATATAAATAAAAAATATAACTTCCGAACGACAGCACCAAATTGGATAATTCTTGTATTTTGTCTGGAAAAGGTTTTTATGAAATAAATAATTAAGAAAGTTATGCGAAACATTAGAAAATTCAAGAAAACTTAACGACAATATAAACTTAATGAAGGTAATCTTATAGCGTTTGACATAACTGTTAGTTGTTTAAATGTCATAATTTCTCATTTCTTAGTACACATCCCGTTTGGTATTTTATATTATGTATGTATTTTAAATTATTATGCCAATTCGAATTCAATATTCATAGTTATGGCAGGACAACATCTGTCGGGTAAGAAAATCTCATTAATGAAACAGATCTTCATAAATTGTAGGATCCATGTTGATCGCGTCAGCTTTCAAAAAATAATAGCCGCAGCGTAGTCTATTCTTTTAGGAGCCACAGTCGGACACAGAGACATTTCAAACTTATAACCTTATCCTTTTTCATGAAAGTTATAACCATATATAATAATACAAGGAAAATGTTTGGAAGTAAGTGTCTTAGAGGTGGTTTTCCTTTTATAGTTTGGAATCAATTATAATTTGAAACTAGCGTTTTATTTCATAGAAATTCGTGAATTTTCAGTAAAATTTAATCCTTTGAAACGAAAACGAGTGCCACGTTAAACGCATTGAGGGCGGCAAAAAACACCGTACTAAATTAGAAATTTCTATTCCTCGCTTCACCGGCAACGTCTTCTATTTCCGAGTCGTCAATCGTTGTTTCTTGCTTAGTTCTGATTTTTTTAAAACATTCAAAAAAACATTTTCTTCATTTTCTCCATACTAAACGATATAACTTACTATATAAGTTTATGTTTCACTGGAGTTTTTTAGGTACAATATGCGCATTTGCTCTTTTTGTATTTTTAAAAAACTTATTTAAGCAGAGAAACAAGGCAACTATATATACCCGAGTTTTCTTTTAAAAGATTGACTGACTGACTCTCTACGCCTAAGTTACTAAACAGATTTCAATAAAACCACATTAAAGTGCCATATTTAAATTATGTCGGCTTAATAAGGTCAACTTTATAACTGAAATACTGAGTTAAAAACTAAACCTTGAATTTTAAACAAATGTCAATTTTTGTTTAAAAGATTGTCTATCAAACATTTAAACATTAGTTATATTTTCGTGCGGCACACATCTTAAATCATGAAATCATATTATGGGACACGAACTATCGACTTTTTGGTATATTTTCTAAATATACTCAATTACTTGAACATCATTTCTCTCGCTTTAGCCGAGTAAAAAGGGTAAAGTCCTTGTGGTACATTGTTTTAATTTGAAACGAGACAAAAGAACGAGTCAATTAAAGCAAGCTAATTATGTTCGGTTTGTTTGTTCCAGGACCCGAGGGCTTGGGGACACTCGTAATATACTATTTTATTGCAAATGATTAAATGATAAAATAGAGAATGAAACATATTTTAATGACATTTCTTTCAACTTTTCACAAGTTATACTCCGGTCAATTTAGACTAAAAAAAATTCATAACCATCATAGACACAGCTATAAAACCCTATTTTTTAAATTACCCTTAAGAATTTTAAAAGCAACAGGGCTTGACAAACCTTAAAATCGATTAGTCAGACTGCATGGCAGTTGCTCAACTAATTTAACACCACAGCAATTTGTATACTTATTTTAAACGCCTCCAAAAACGAAAAAATCGAAAAGACCATTATCAAATAGACTTCTAAGTAATCATAAATTTGAAAATTTTATGAAAAGCAAAACCTCTTTACAATGTCGTATTTATATAAGTTATATAGGAGCAGTAGTAGTAGATACTATGTTATTTTTTCTATATTAATTTATCGTTAATTAATTTAATTAATTAGTGCTCTGAGAAGTCTGAGCAATACAAAATGAAAAACTAAAAACAATTTAACTTATAAAAAAGTTCTAAAATGATTTATTCAGTTATTTATGTAATTTATTAATAACGAAAATTTTGCATATAGCGACATCTTGTATCGAGTAGAAATACAAACAAGTTATTATAGTTTAAGTGACATTTAGTAAAATTACGTTTAAGTAAGTGTCATCAAATAGATGGCGCTTTTATATAAATGTAAGAATTTTAACTCAACATTTACTCATTCTGTAATTCAACATAGATGGCGCTTTTGCAAGTAACATAAATTGTTTTTTGTTTGATGAAAGAAAAGCGTAGTTCTTCAGATTTCTGTATACGGCTTAATTATTTCCAATAATTTCTATGATAAAGAAAATAACTGGAAATATACAAGTCACGGTCGTTGATGGAGCACTCAAAATACTGATTGCATTCACGCATTGTATTAATATAGAATAATAATGATGAATACCTTGTACAGGAAGGGCTCGTAGGGACACGGCATCCTCCTCTATCTCATCTTCGGCCTCTTCCTCGGTGATGGAAGGTGGAGCTGCCCAGCATCTTAATCTGACACCTGGATTACCAGCTTGTCCGCCATCAATTCTTACTCTTGGCAAACTCCGTGTCGTATACTCTCCATTGTTTGAATTCTGAAAAGAAGAACAGACAAATTGTTATAATATAATTTAAATTATTATTATCTTATATCGTAAGCGTTTAGCGAAATTAAACAAGTATAGAAAGTTGCCAAATATTGACGTGATATATTATTAAAGCAGCTAAAAAATGTATTTCTATTGGAGGTCTTTGATTAACCGACATAATGGATTATAATTCTACTGACAATTTAAAAAGTAACTGATGTTCATAAAAAAATGATTAATTTCACGTTATATAAACGAGCACATATGGACAGAACCACATACTAAAGGGAATACTTTACAATTAATATTTTCAACGTTACGTAAATATTATATGCATATTCATGTTATTTCCCAAAGGGTAAGGCAAAGTAAAGCTTTTCACTATCATTCTGACATACCTTTCTAATTTCTTTTAATCTTATTCATAGATTCGTCATTTAACGCTTATTTAGTTTTTATTCGTCCCTTTGAACCTTTATCTATTTTAAACGTTCGTTATAGGTACTCCGATTAAATTAGACATTCAAGGTTTCGAAAACTCGCTTATATTTGAAAATATAATAAGTAAAAATATTTTTCTATCGCTCTGTGTAACCTGTACATATAAAGTAGGATAATTATAATAATATCTAAAAAAGGTTAGCTTCATAATAACTGTGGATTATAATTAACAAACTAGTAATATATGTTATTACACCATCACATACAAATTACTCTGGCATTCTGAGCATGCGACCTTTAGTACTTCTACTATAAAAACAATAGTGACAAGAATTTATATGACTGAGTAATTTATCGATTCACACGCTTTTATAAACGGCATTAGTGTTATACGGTGTGATTACGTTTGACTATTAAGAACTTATCTTCTTGTATGCCAGTTTTATAAGAAGTTTAAAAAAACCTAGCTTATTTTCCTTATATTATACATCTATCACTATAATCGTGTATTAAATGCTGCTAATTTCTCGCTTACGTGCAATTGTTAGTACAAAAAACATTTTGAGCGAAAATCTTAGTTGGACAACATTTAAAAGTAACGGGGATAGTAGATATAAGTAGTGAATATCCGTTACCCCTAGTGGGGCACGGGGCAGACACATTTCTGTATGTCTCACTGATCATTTTCTTTACAGGTAAGTAGGTGATCAGCCTTCTGTGCCCACCCAACCGAAACATTTATGTGTTTCCCCGGGATTCGAACCCAGGACCTCCGGCTCAACAGACAAAAGACTAACCGATTAACCACGGAAGCGGTTAGATATATAAATATAATTTATTATATTAATAATATATAAAAATATATTATTAAATAATTAAACATTAATATTATTTGTATGGTTACATATTAAGAGTAGGTACATATTGTGTAAGATTTGTAAACCTGTGAAAACTGAATGATGAGGAATAATAAACTAGATTTAAAAATGCTTAGAAAAAAATGCACTGTATGACTGACAGCTTACAACTACTCTGACATTTAAATTATAATTGTATAGTCATTATTAAAACAAATACAAGTATTCCAGGGTCGGCATGTGATGTCGGCATACTCATGTTTAACAACTTTCTCTCAACAAAAACGAAATGTAAAGATAACACTATGAACTCACAAAGTATATCACTGATAATGTTAGTTGGTGTACCTACATACATATCTCTATAATGTCTGCTGTTATCTACAAGAAACTTCCTTGCGAAATTTGCGAAGACAATTTAATCCGAATGATTCTGTTACAATTAGCGATTAATATTTCTTTTCTTTTTTCGGTCTAGAAGCTGTTAATAAAAATAATATAGTTTCTAAAATTATTAATGGAAACACTTTTAATGCGATTGAAAATGTCAACATAATATCAAGGTAAATATTTTCGTACGTACATTCTTTTATATTAACAGGAATAAAATATAGGCTTAGATATTATCAATGATGGATTCCCACGTTGTTTCCAGCCCTTTCCATGGTGGCCTGAATTATTTCAATCGACGGAATGAATTATAATCTCTTTCATGTCTAAGACTTACTTAATCCGCCCCAAGTAATATAAATTATTGTTATATAATATGTTTGTTATAATTAAGTTTATGAAGTTTCCTTTTAATATATGAATAAAAATAAAATATGTACCCGAAAATGATAAGCTTACATTATACATATAAAAATTTGATAAAACCACCGTAACCCAATCTTTCATTTTTTATTTTATTTTTCTTATATGATTGGGCGATTGACCATAAAAAGTGGCACATTTATGTTTGTTTTTATTTTTGCGTGTTTAATGTAGCTCCTGTGGGCAATCTATTTAAATAAATAAACATAAGTATCTTTCCATTTGAGCGAAAACAGACCTCTGTATTTAAAACGGTACATAAATACATTTAAGGTTATTCGTTTTGTTTTGAAGTTAAATATAGCTGTATTAACCATAGTTAATGCTAACCAAAAGTAAACATGGAATCTCAAATATTTGTCGCGAAGTAATTAATAACCATATCTGATACTTAATTAGTCAAATTAACTAAAATGTAGATGAATAAATTTATAATCGCTTTAAACCGGAGAACCCAGATATTAAGTGACTGGTAATTTAACATCCAAATTTTAAAAAATCGGAGTAGGGTATCTTCTACTGATAAATCTTCAATTACTGGAAAGGTATTTTTTTTATAACTAATAATTCTTGACCTAATACTCTTTTATAACAAAAGTGTATTAGGTCCTTTTGTTATTTAAAAAGTGTTCTGCATTACAGAATACAGATTACAGAATATCGGTTATACACAGAGTCCTATCAGAAAAAATAAGACCATAACCATAGAGCAATCATCATCTCATATTTCTTAGTGATGTCAGCACGTCGTTCGGTTATTGAGGTCAGCGAGGGACTTAATTGCGACAATATGTTAAAGTCTGTTATCCTAATTACTGGGTTATAAATAAACGCGCTCCAATTATCTCTGAAAGTGCTGAATTGACTCACTAAAGAAAAAAGTATTTTCAATGAAAGATATAGTTAACTAAGCCCAACTCCTAGTAGAGAAGGTTAGAGTTTTTAGTTAGTTTTGTCATATTTTAACCAATTTCTACTCTATATAAATTGGGAAGTAAAAGCTGGCATTGGAGTTTCATATTTTTCCTAAGAACTTCCAAAATAGTATTCAATAATTAACTTCATACGAAGAGAGCTTCTGTCTGTCTCTCCATAAAATCAATTGATCAATAAAGAAGTGTCTAATTCATAAAGGTTACTCAGAAGGTTAATAAAAATATAGCTATCTCGTACTTTTAGCACTATTTACTTTGATATAACTAGAATTACTTTGATATAAATAGAATTTAAGAAATTATTACAAGCAGCTCCTAAATTTGTTTGACATTTTTGGAATTGGGTACAATTTTGTCATTGTAAAATTGACGGTAAAAATCATTTTGGATCAATTCGGTTTACTTGTCATACTTTTTTGTATAAAATCTTACTAAATAGCACATAATACCTTCTGAATTAATACATGAAACACTTCAGAGCCTATTATACGCGTGTGCATCACCCGTCACCCAACCATCACATAATACACGCAAACCATACTGTACGATTTAAATTAGTTAGTGATTGCCCCATTGCATTTTATGAAGGAAACGATTTCAGATTGTTTCGGCCCCAATCACGAACGCTGTGCAATATCTTCCGTGACTCTGATACAATTTCCTGTCCGTATATTGTTTTCAAAAGGTTTCATAAAATGCGTGAAATACGCAAAAAGCAAAGCGATTTTACTACTATAGTTTTAGTTAGGGACGAGAAATGTTAGTCAGTTCAAATATCAATTCGTCTAACATGTTACTCAAAATATTTAGACAACGCAACCAGTAGTTACGTTTAAATTATGGAACTATGTATTCGGTATTTTGTCTAAGATTCGGTGATTGATAATTTCCGATTATTTATTAATTTATTAAATCTTAACACTAACTTTACACAGTATGCCTAATGCGTTACTTAGTATAAGTACTATTTGCAATGGAATACAATCTATTAATAAAATTATAATCTATATAAACAATTTGTATAAATTATACTACATAACAAACGACAAAAAGCGTTACCCTGGTGAACTCAGCCAGATTGTAACAGCATAGGTCCAACTCAGATGCTACCCGGTTTAGAAGACGTAAGGATCGCGTAACTAGGGCCTCATCAAGACGATTGGTACGCGCATGCGGCACTAAAAAACCTTCCTCTTAAAAAAAACCGCATCAAAATCCGTTGCGTAGTTTTAAAGATTTAAGCATACAAAGGGATATAGGGGAAGAAAAAGCGACTTTGTTTTATACTATGTAGTAATACAAGTATGAAAGTATGGTAACAAACTTAACGGTTTAGAATATAAAATTATTATAATTAAACGATAAAATTATGTTAAAAAATTGAATGAGTATTCCAGGACTTTAATTAAAAAATTAATTGAATGGCTTGGCGCCGCTTTTCACAGAGCAACATGACAGTTTTATGCCCTTGTTGAATTTTACATGAATTTTATTTTTAAACACTATTTAGGTACGTCTTTTATTTATAGTAGGTTAATTTATAATACGAATTTTTCACTTCTTAGTGTGTTTTAAGGTCGGTTTTATTTTTTTATTCAAAATTAATTTATTTAAAACAGTGGTTAAGTAAATAAAAGTACCGAACGATATCACGATTTTCTTACTACCCAAATAAGGTAAAATCGAGTACTGTATTGTGAGATAAAATAAATTGAATGAAGTTTCTTAAGAGAAGATACTCGCTCTCCCTATATAAATCAGCACAGTAATTGTATAAGACATGACATATCATTAAAAATATATAGTTTTACTGACAATAAAGTCAATTAAGGTTATTTTAAGCAGCTGTATCTTGTCTTTTTACGAATATCAAAAATTAAAGCTTATTTACTGGGTAATTTTTTCCTCTATAATACAAAACTGTTACTTCGTTATCATTACAACATTGATATTGATCAACTGGCATTTTATTATAATAATCCAAGGCATGTAAAGAAAGTCCAATAGGTTCAAAACCAAGAAAATTAAGTATTTTTTATTTGGATCGCACAAAAAGTGCTTTAAAAGCTTTTAATGAATTGTGGAATAAAGGAAGACTTGTGTTCCTTTACACATGATCTCTTTTGATTATTTGATCGTAGGAATTGTTAAATCATGATACTCTTTACGAGTTTAGAGATAAATACAATTTATAAATGATATTTTATAAATAAAAACCCCGCATTGTATTCTATGTGCAATAAAAGTTTTGCACTAAAATAGCACACTGTGTTAAAAGACTAGTCCAGGGGTGTTAAACCATTTTTAAATTATAATATTTTGTATATAGTTGTCGTTGATGTCTATCTGTGATTGACTTAGATAAAACACTTAGATAAGTGTGAACACAAAACCCGACCCGAGCGTTCACGACATCTTATTAAATAAATTTAAAATAGGTTTGCAACCTCTGCCCTAGACAGTCATTGTACGAAGTGAGAACCCAGATGTGATGGTTAGTTTATATTCAGTCGACATGACGATTATCTCGAGGCAATGGCGCCCACTAGCCCACCGTTTGTTGATCTTACTTTAGTTCTATGTATAGAACCAAAGCAAGATCTATTACTGAAGCTTAATAATAACAAAACCTTTTTGATTACAACATTGGCGAAACTGTTGTAAGATTTTTACATTTTTAAGTAGAATCTTCGTAGAATCGGTAGGTGAACTTGTATTTTACTCAAAAGACTTCAAAGCAGGAATATTACTTTACTCGTCAATGTACTTAGTATTGAAATCATTGCTTGGATTTTACGATACTTTGTACGGGATATATATAATTTTTCCAACTTAAAAACGGAAAGCCATCTTTATTTGTGCTATTCAGTGAGTGAAATAGAATATATTTTTATGTATATAGCTAATTGTTTCATCCTGAAGCGTCTGCTAACAAGTTAAATTAATTTGATTAGAAGTTCAACAACACGTGACTCAACGTAATTTGCATCAGCCAATGCACTTCTGGAGACAGATTGACTCAAATTGCTTCACCTCTCTTTGATTAACCAACTTTCCAGAGTAGTATTTACATAATATTGAATGCCGAAGAGATAAATTATATGAATTTTTAAAAATTACGCAAGATGCATGAAACGAGGTTTAATTTGTTGTCGTACGGAATAAGACGAAAGTATTTTACATTTTTCACGCTTAAAGCGATAGACCAATTATTGAAATATCAATGGAAAGCTTTTATGTGAGCAAGTAGTCTGCATAATAAATAATACAGATTATATAGGTATTTTACTAAATAAACGTTATATATTTAATAAAAAAAGTTTTGAATTTAAGATTTGAGTTTTGTTTTTAATAAAAAATTCTTGAGCACATCATCTTAGAATAATAATCTTCGCATAATAAATAATACAGATTATATATTTTACTAAACATATTATTAATAAAAAGTTTTTATATTATCATAAATTATATCAATTTAAAATCTTTGAACACGTCATCTTCGAATCCGAGAATTGTGATTAAAAGCAGTTGTTAAAATGACAAACCGAACCATATTGTGTTGTTGATGTCACTGTACGAAACAACCGCGAAGATATTTTTAGTTAAGCACTAATATGTGAATTTATGAATGTAAAATTAGTGTTTTTCAGTCACACAACAATTCATGAAATGGTTTGAGTTAGTAAACTTATTCTTAATAAATATTAGGCTAAACTATTATATTAAGAGGTTTGATGAAACTTTTCTAACCTAAAATACTTAAATTCAAACTAAGCAAATGTTTGTAATGACCTGAAAAAGACTACATGAATGATGAGTCTAAATATAAGCAGATGCGCAATGTTTCCGAGAATGGGAATAGGAAGGATAATAAAATAATTAATAAACCTATATAAAAACCGATAAGAAGACAAATAAGACAAAATTTAGACCAGTATTTCAGTTAATTTCTACATTGTATTGAATTCCATTATTATTTATTGCATAACTTAAATCGTATGTAGGTACGTCTTCATAGCTTATGTATTAAATACAGGAATAAAATATAAGATGAAATATAATCTTCTATATAATTAAAAATTAATAGCTATTTCGAAGCGACCTGAGTATATATTTTTTAATATTCATTGAAGTTTGAAAGGAGGAAGGTGTGTCTTAAATGGGTTCTCCGAAACAAACATTCGGTAGATATACAATAATTGTTTTTGTAAGTATTATTAACCTAATTTCAAAACTGGCTGTAATCAATGGACAGTTAAAGAAAACATGCTATTGTTACGAAACTGATATATAATAGTTACACTATTAAAAAAGTGAATTTGATTTATAACATAAAAAGGAAAGTGGGGCGCGTGTCATGCACAATAAAAACAGACTCTATGCGCATATATCATATTCATATGCTACAACAACATATTATATAAGCTATTAAATAAGCTATGTGTTAAAAAACAAAGTTCCCAGTATCTAGGTGAAATCAGACAGAAGACTGATGCCTCTGAGTAAAAGTGTTTTTGCAAAATAAAAACTTAAGCGAAATCATCCGAATCATCAGTAGTATTCAGTACGGAGTAGAATACACAAAATATACTAACCTACTCATTTAAAGTTGTAAGATAAATCAATAATTAATAGTGTATCTAGTAATGAAAGTATGATAGTGATGATGATGATGATTGATCATTTAAATTAGATTATCTGCTAGAAATATTCAGAATTATTTAACAACAACGAAAAAATCAGGCAGTGAGAAAAATGTTTACAACAATAACGTTGCCACAAACACACGCATTTCTACTTACCTTATCCACGTAAAATCCCGGGAAAGACTGGCCGCATGAAAATGAAAATTATTAATTATTAACCTTACAATATGTAAATAAGTTTTAGGAACAAATATGTTGGTAGGAAAATAAGCAAAACTATTTGATAGGTTTGTTGGTTATCCCGTCTCGCATAAACTGCTAAAACGATTTTATCAATGATAATAATGAGAATCATATACTCTGTATTTGTATAAAAAATACCTTTAAATTGCCCGTTTTGTAAAAATGTCTTATACAACAATTTAATAAATCAATCTAATCAATGTCTCGAACATTGGTCAAAATTACATGTCTAATTTCGTAAGCAAATGGTCATACATCTTCGTCTCTGATATTATCTCCATACATTGCGTTTCCTTTCTCATACCTACGACATCCTGTTATTCGATCATACTCCACTTTCCTAATAACATACCGGGAACATTCAACGCACTATACACATAGCCAAGCATACTGGCAATTTCGTATGTTTAGCATAAGTAGCTATCTTAATAAGTAGCTCTATATCAAAACAAGGGATACTTTAAGTATAAAGTGCAACAAACTCATTGACACATACATCATTTTTGTTAATTCATTATGCACCCAAACACCCTACATAACTTGACAAAAAACGGATATACAAAAATTAGAACACGTAGGACTGTGACATGGAAATTGAATTATATTATAAAAAAATGTCTTTGCAACATAAACTATTAAAAACTTATTTATTTAGTGTGTTTGTTCCGGCTTCTTTCAGAAACGCCCGAACCAGAGATTGAAGAAATTAGGCAAATTTTTTATCTATGCATTATATATTCTATAACTATGTTGTTGTGTTTTTGTTTTCACATGTTTAACGATTATTCGAAACTAGCATAACACTATAAATGGGAAATATTCATAAATATATTTCCCATTCAAATACAGGGTGTCTGGTAGCAGATTTATATTTTCAAACTTAAATAAAAAACGTAATAATTGACACAAAGTTTTATTAAGAGCATTAAACGATAGAATAAAAGTGCGGATTTTATTTTTTGAAGATTATGTCATCCAGATGTCTTCCGTCGAGTTGAACACACTGTTGAAAACGGAGCCTTGTGTTCTGCGCCACACGCTGCAGTAAACTTGGTTCAATTGAGCTGATTTCTCGACGAATATTTTCCTTTAAAGCCACAAGAGATTGAGGATTGTCTTTATAAACCCTCTCTTTGAGGTAGCCCCATAAAAAAAAATCCATTGGAGTTAGATCGGGCGACCTCGGTGGCCATGGGATGTCCCCAAAGCGACTGATCAGTTTTCGGGGGAAATTTTCCCGAAGCAAATTCATCGAAGCTCTGGCTGTGTGTGCAGTCGCCCCATCCTGTTGAAACCACGTGTGTAAAGAGTACATTGGATGAGCTCGCAGGTTTGGCAAAAAGAATTCCGTAATCATGCGTCGATAATTTTCACCATTGACATTTGTCGCCTGGCCGCGAGAATTTTCGAAAAAAAATGGTCCAATTATCTCATGCGTGGATAAGGCACACCAAACAGTTACCCTGGGGCAATGCAATAGTTTTTGATGTTTTAATCGAGGGTTGCGGGTTCTTGGAGACCAGTAACGGCAGTTTTGCTTATTGACGTGGCCGTTTAAGTGAAAATGAGCCTCGTCGCTCCAAAAAATGGGATTTACAGTGCGAAAACGCTGCAACATCGTTTCACAAAAGTTTTTGCGTAAATCAAAGTCACTTTCCTTCAGTTCTTGAATGATTTGAATTTTAAAAGGATGGAACTTCAGATCCTTTTTTAAAATTTCATGAATAATCGCTCTTGGAAGACCCAGTGAGGTCGCTCTTTTCCGTATTGAAAGTCGCGGATTTTCACGTAAACTGTTTTCAACCAGTTCAATGTTTTCGGGAGTCCTTGAAGATCGACTGGGCCCTGGCCGTGGGATATTCATAGCCGAAGCAGTTGCTCGGAATCTCTGCACCCACGAACGAATTAAATTTACACTCGGTCCATCACGTATTCGCCGAATACCGAACTTTGAACAAAGTTGTCGACGGGCAATTACGTAAGAATCATTACTCTTAAAAAATGCCTCCACAGCGAACGCGCGATGCTCACTCGACCACTGTGACATTGTGACTGACAAATCCGCACGATCGATAATTTCAACAGCGCCACTCTCACCCCGCTCCGATTATTACTTTTTGAAATAATCGTATTTAAAAATATAAATTTGCCACCAGACACCCTTTACAATAGAATTTTTTATATTGTGATAATTTTGAAAGTTTTGCGCTAATAAGTACCTATGTAGCTCGTAAAATTGTCGTTAGATAGGCTGTGTAATTTTGATTTATGCCCGGAACGCCCTAACGTCAACATCTACGACCAAGTCGTGAGTTGTTATACTCGAGTAGATAATAATCATTGCCTACAAATTTTACTTGATTATGAAAGGGTCACGTAGAGCTAAAAATGTGAGCAATGAAAAATTTTGTAATATATTTTTTAAAAGACATGTATTGTTTACGGGTTTGGTTTTAATTTTCATAGGGAATCTTACATTGCAATACCCAACACCTTTAACGTAACGGAATTAAAACATTTGAACTTGACAAATAAATATTTTTCTTTTATAGAAATACTAGCGACTCGCCCCGGCTTTGCACGGGTATAAAACATATACAAAAACCTTCCTCTTCAATCATTCTATCTATTAAAAAAAATCCGTTGCGTAGTTTTAAAGATTTAAGCATACAAAGGGATATAAGGGAAAAAAAGCGACTTTGTTTTAAATACTAATTTATAGTATGTAGTGATAATAATTGTCTCAGTTAAAGGTACATTTATTACAATTACACATAAGTAGATAATGCTGTCATGGCGACATCACACGGGCGGTTATTTTTAAAAGGTTTCTCTAAATAAATTTTAGTTAATTCATTAATTTTATACATTTACAAAATATGAGCACTTTCTAAAATAAAGTATTTTATTTTATGTGTTTGATATTATACATATTAAATATTGCGTCAATATTATTAAACTGAACTAAGAACTTCAAAACAACATGATAAATATATTCAAACTAAAGTTATTATTAGTCCCCAAGTCCATCCCTGCTCTAAACCCCAAGCCCCATGTCCCAAGGCCCAAGCTCTTTGATATGCTAACCGGCGTAACCGAAATTAAGATGCTATAACAGAAAGGTTGAGAATGTTACTTGAATGATGAATAATGTAATTTTACAAAGAAGTACATGTGTAACTACCTAAAATATTATCTTTTCAACTAATTTTTAAGTATGTCTATTGAACAACGCTAATTTTACTTCGTATTTTAAAATTTTAAACAGCTTTCAAAGCAAGATTTTAAAACAGTCCTCAATCGATAACATACTTAATGCTTATTCTTCCATTTATTTCCATTACAAATTTATCGTTAAAGCAATGATGTCAAATAAAGTTGGTAATCTCCATGTAAAGCCACATTAATCGCCTAAAGGCCCCAAAGAGACGAAGCAATTTAACTTATGTTCGATAAAATGTAGACTGTTATATTAATTTTTCTGTATTTGCTTTTTATAAAGAATACATACTTTGGTAAATATTAAATATTTACAATAATGTACTTAATTATATTTACAAAACTACAAAAGGCTCATCAAATCCGTTGGGGTGCGTACCCAAAATACTGGCTACATTGCCGCGTTGCATTGCTATACTAACGCGTTGGCCGAAATATGAGCAAGCTTTCGGGTTTCCTGTACAAGTATTTGCTTTGCATGTAAGTTCGATATTATGGTCATTATTTCCCGACTATACAAAAAGAATTCACAGCTTTTTTAACTAAGTTCTCACATAATTCGACAAATTATAAAATATATTGATCCCTTATATGATATTTAACTAGTTTAATAAAATAAAAACAGCATCTTGCATATAATAAAAAATTATAAATGTTATGAAATATTTTAATATAATTATCTCGCTTTTCCATATCAATAAGTAAAAAAATTGTAAGTCACGATTATTTATAGTATAAACAGTAAAGTAATAAAAAAGTTACCATTACTTTTTATGTATGGTAAAAAAATGTATAATTAAACAACACTTACAGCAAGTTCTTCGCTGGTGTAAGCGGTGAATGTACGTCGATCTTGTTGCAGCACGCAGTAGAACGGCTCCCATGAAGGAGGAACGCCCAATGTGGCACCGCTTGCAGCGCTTGATGCTACATCTGGAAGAAATCCTTTCTTTAGTATGTAATAAAAATCATTTCGCACGTCTTATAGCAGAAAATTAAGATGCTTAACATGTCAGGTTAAATCCATTTGTTAATACGTTCCGTCTTGTCTTAAACCTAAGTAATTGCATCCACACAGAGCTACTCCAGGCCTTGAACTAATCGAAAGGGCTAAACATATACCTCTTTGATTGTGGGAGCATTATCAAATAAATTAAGATCACTTAAAGCCCTTTATCATTTAAGTCGTGGTAAAGCTGCATCGTACAATCACTCGTATTAATGTGCTTACATTTTTACAAAGCCTACTTCAAGAGGCCTTTTTGAAACGAGATCAGCTCGAAGCTTTTCGGTTCAAAAACGGTTGGTTTTTTTTTCTTGCAACAATTTTAAAATCTTGTAATTCTCAATGATTTACTTAAATAGGATTGTTAAGTGTTAGATACCAAAGAATATTATATTACTATAAATTAATTAAAGTATTTTTTTTGTTTTGTTTAAACTTTAAAGGATTGTAGGTGTTCAGTAGTAATTTACGTGCATCGATTATATGTTAAACTATCCTTCGTAACGAGACAATGGTGTACCAAATTCAGAAATCGAGTCTACTTGAATAAATGTGTTCCATTTAATTCTATTTAACACTATGGAGTACAGTTAACAGCTAAGTATCCATTTATCTAAGAGAGATTCCATAGAAAAGCTTTCTATATATTTGTAACCGAATGGTATTTCTCTTCGTTATGTGTCTCTACGTAAGTAGATGAAGTCGCAGGTTTCATGTTATATGTATTAACATAATAATCTATAGAAATAAATCTAATTCAAGTCTATATATCAAAACAACAGGTGTTTCTTAAATGTTTATATGTATAATGAATTTAATAACTTACTATACTTATAATAAACTTTAGGGTTGCCTGAAAGAGATCGCTGATAAGCGATAAGGCCGCCCGTTGCACTCCAATTAGCTTGTCCTTATTTTTATTCCAATTATATTGCAATGAAGTGTTAATAAATATATAAATAAATACACGCTGTCCGTCTACCGGCTACCCTATTCATCTGTCGACGACCGATTGGCGCAATTAGGTAGTGCTCCTGCCTTCTACATCGAAGGGTCCGGGTTCGAATCCCGGTAGGTGCATTAATTTGTGTAATGAGCACGAATGTTTGTTTCCGAGTCTTGGTTGTTTATAAACTTATGTATGTATTTATTGTGGTACACTCGTTTCTGATTACCATAACACAAGTGCTTCAGCTACTTACTTTGAGATCAGAGCAATGTATGTGAGTTGTCCCAATTATTATTATTATCTGTACTGACGAAAATCAAAATCGGCTGCAACAATAGTAATAGGATTTTCACCAAATATTGGAGTAAGAATACTGTAATCTTAATTGTAATATAATGTAAATTATTCGAACTGTATCCAAAACATATAATATGTAACAAAAAGTTAAAATTATAATAAAGCAGACTACAATTATGCGAACATAATAACAAAAACGGCGGATGCTTGAATTTAAATTTAGATTTAGCATGAGTTAATCATTACGAATACCGTTGACACACCATATGAAAACGAAATCTTTCAAAATGGTATTAAAACTTTTTATAGTTTGAATTATAAAACACACACACATTAAAATAATAATTATATAATTATAAAATAATAATTATAAAACATTTAAAAAAAGATTGCATATTATGCAAAATTAAAAACCAATATTATTTTTCGATTATCTATTTTAACTGGGATATGTACATACTTATATTGAAATCTGTGATGATTTGCCAATTATATTGATTACTGAGAATGCGTATGCTTGAAAGACATTACCCTCCACTCGCTAATCGTGTATAAGAGGCCATTGCAGTATTTAGATTCATACCTTTAACTAAGCCAATTGTTTACTTTGCCGTCTCATTGTTGTTATGCAAACTATTCTATTGAAATGTTTGTGGACGTTGCTAATTGTATTGTTAAATGAAAAGACAAATTAGAATATTATTCATATCTTAATTATGTAGCCATAATTGAGTAAAAAAGTAGGTTCCGCCGGAAAAGCTGGAAATTGGACTTGAATATGTTGAGGAAAAAAAGTTAAATTAACTCCTTTAAAAAATTAAAAAAATATTGTAATAAATTGAATTTTTAAATAATAATTATTTATAGTTAATCCTATAAATACAGGATATCAGTGAATAAATCCTCCGAAAATGGCAAATACAGCTCATAAAGATAAAACATAATGAAAATAAGCTACAATATAATAAGTGTTAAATGAAGAATAATATCAATGGAAGAATTAGCTAAAATTACTCCTGTTAATCCTCCAGTAAATAAAAATACAAATCCTAAACTAACTAACTAATATAGAGGTTCTATAATTAAGAAATTTTTGTTTCATATAAAGTTGCTAATCAACTAAATATAATAAATTTTAATACGGCAATAATAAAAAATTCATATATATTTTTTTATATATAAAATTCTCGTGTCACAATGTTACCTTTACCTTAGTTACCTTAGTCCTCCGAAACGGCTTGACTGATTTTTGCCAAATTTTATATGCATATTCAGTAGGTCTGAGAATCGGCTACTATCTATTTTTCATACCTCTAAGTGATAAGAGTAGCCCACCCCAAAAATTAATATGACAAAACAACGTTTGCCGGGTCAGCTAGTAGTTTATAAAAGTTCAGTTTTTTTAAAGAACCCAAAGGAAAACAATTATACCAAAATTGAAATCTGTTTTTATCAAGGCATGAGTTTAATTAACTGTCTTTACTAACTTACTTGATATTATGTTAATAACATTGGAAACACATTATTATGTGTTTAACTAGTTACAACTGTGAAGTTTCATTAAAATCACTAGATTATGTGAAGGAAGTCATTCGTGAATCCATTCACAGGCATTGTCTAATCTTTAATAAATAATACTTTATATTCTTTTACTCAGTCTAGACTAGAATATATAAAACGGATATGGCTTGTCGGGTTGGCTGACAGGATATGACTCGGCCTATTAAGCCAAAGCATTATATTATGAAATTTAAATAAATGCACAACTAAAGAAAAATATGTATATTATTATTTGTAATTTAAATTCATTCATTTTTCTTTTCTCTATTTAAATTATATATTGTTTGGTGTGCTTTGCAAGAAAGTCGAATCCATACGTCGCACCTTGATTACCAATTTCACATTATATATTATTACACTACTTTGAGCTGAAAGATCTAACGTTGAGCGCATACTTTGCATTGCAGAATTTAGGTCTAAATTTATCACCATTGTTTTATACTAAATGCAAAATGGATTCTCGTCAAATTTTGTTCAACTTCCATCAATGGAACACAACTGGCAAGTTTCGAGTGTTTTAAACGAATATCACTACATAGTATAAAACAAATTCGCTTTCTTTGTCCCTATATCCCTTTGTATGCTTAAATCTATAAAACTACGCAACGGATTTTAATGCGGTTTTTTTAATAGATAGAGTGATTAAAGAGGAAGGTTTTTATATATGTTTTACACCCGTGCAAAACCGGGACGGGTCGCTAGTAACTTATAAATGTAACAAAGGTACTATTTATATACTCTAGTACACTATGTATTAAGTAATTTGTGAGAGTATGTATTATTTTTGCGTCGTCGAGATGTGAATCTTGAGGCCGAGTCACTCCATTGAACTCAAAAGTTCATATTATGATGCTGATTTATGCATTGCCACGCGAACTTACAATGTAAGCTTGGTAAAGTGTGGGAGGATGTTTGCTGTCCATATTTTATGTTTAAAATGTCTGCCATATAATGTTACGTACATACTAAAGCAATGAAACTGATATATGAACACCGACTACCTAGATACATTATTATTTATTTCTTTATATATTCTGTATTTAAAAGCAATAACGACTTTAAGAACTAAATTTATTATTTCAAGCAATATAATTTGGGATTAATTAAAACGAGTTGTTAGTGCATAAGACATGCCCGTTCGTTACATTGCAGTCGATAAATATTAAAATCAAGTTTGTGCAACCTGTTAAAATTTATCCAAATATGGCAGTGCGTTTGTCCTTTCTCACAAATAATTGTTTAAAACACGCAGACCCGTTTCATAATAAATTAAACGTAAAGCGACTTCGGTACTAAATGCGAAAATGTTCGTTAAATATACAACCTACCGTAACGATTTTGATGAATCTTGTAATAGTAATGATAATGTAGTTGGGAGAGCCCAGAATACATTTTACCGCGATTCACGCGTATTACTTGCAAATTTATTTATTTATCTGTACACAATAGTTTAAATAAAAAACTATTTTTTAATCTAGTTTAAATAATATATATATTTGTATACTATACAATACTGTTTAATCTTGTTCCTACAACATCCTATGTATTTAATTAATTAAATATAATTAATTAATCAAACAACAACAACGAACAAGTTCTTTTAATATGTCATACTAAAGCATTTTTCTTGCATATGTCAAAGTTCAAGTAATATCAAATGTCAGAATGACATTTAATAATCTAATAAAAAAATCAATTTTCTAACAGGTTTCCCTAGCTAAGTACGGGTAAAGGTCACGTCGATCGACAAAGGGCTTTGACTCATGCTATAGAGTATAGACAATTGTGTATGTTGCAGGACGATTGGAGGATTCCAATCCTTAAGAAAATGCTAGGACTTCGAAATAAAGGGCATACCTTAACAATTATAAGAAGACTGTTAGTCGTAAAAACTTATTTGGTCATGTTCAAGACTTTGTAATGATTCCATTAGGTAAATTATCAAATAATATGATTATGCGTTGATGTTTTTTATATACACAAATTTATAAAGAGGAAAGATTTTGTATATATTTTTTTAATGTTTGCAATGAATAAACTCAAAAACTACAGCAGCTAAACTCTTACTGAGTGAGACAGGCCACATTGTATGGCCATGCGGACAAAGTTTCCAGTAAAAGTTAGTATTGACATATTGCAGACCGTTGGACACGACTCCAGGCTATTGCGATCTATTGAACTGCAGCTTTGCGATAAAGTTTTATCAAAAAAAGGAAGAGGTACTAAATTCGACTCTATTTTTTATGTTTGTTACCTCAGAACTTTCGACTGGGTGAACCGATTTTGATGATTATTTTTTTGTTTAAAAGCTGGTGCTTCCAAACTAAAAATATGGTGTGGTTCTATTTAAATTCCATCGAAATCTGTTCAGTAGTTTTAGAGTTACAATTTGAAGTCCGTTTTTTTGTTAAAATTTTAACACTGTCTATTATTTTAAACAGCGCTTATGTCCAGTAGGTATACGTTTTATCCACTCCTAAAGATTTTGCAAAGCTGCCTTTTGCCAGATTGGACGATGGCACAAGTAAAAGGTATGCAAAACCCCAATTATAACTTAGTTCGCATTCACGTTCATTGGCATTGAACTAAACATCGTGAGAATGTTTCTGTTATTTCTAGGTTACGTAACATAAAAACAGCGTGTAGTCATTACAAATTAACCTAAGTTTAGTAATATTTTTAAAACAAGCTTTGCATAAATTACAAGTCTCACTGATAATTATTTGCAATCTTTAATTTATAACATTTTGTACTTAACTGATTTAAGATTTTTAAAATTAGCCAACATCATCCACAAAATTAAAACTACTTATAATCTCGATACGTCCATTTACTTACGTGATGATTATATCTTGCCTATTTTAAATAAGTTTTATATGTAGAGTTTTCACGCACGAACATCAAGAAAAAATTGAAAAGGTTGCCTTCCTTATTCCCGATTTATTCCGAAAATGGTCAAGATCATGGCCACTAACATTTTTATTGCATATATATTGCATGTATTATGTATTGTTAACTGTTGTCACATGCTACGTGCCTCATGTGCCTGAATATAAAACCACAATATAAATCACTAACACGACTCAAAATGTTTCGACTACGTGAGCTTTTTTATTTGTAAGCTAAACTTAACATCGTTTTTATTGCTTTTCAACAATGTCAACGCCGATATTGTGTATGTTTAAATAATGTAAGGCTAATTAAATTGATGTTCATTTGACTCCTGACAGCACCTACTGTCATGAATGAATAGAAGATTTAACTTGACAACTTGATACGGCATCTTTTGCTAAGATTGGATTAATTCCGTGACCATGTGATAAGGGTTCTTCTGACCTTGTTAAGAAATAACTATAAAAAAATCTAATTCCCTACAAATTGCAAATCTATTTACCAATGATTTCTATACACGACGAATTTATATCACACACCCAATTGTTGTAGATAATGCGTAGATATAATGTACTAATTTTACAATTTACATAGCGTAGGCGGTAAGAACTAAGAGGCCACTCTCGTCCCACATAGAGAAAGCAATGACAGACTGGAGCCAGTCTAACAAACGAATTAAGATTAATCTTCGCATGGTGATGAATGAAACAGGAGTTGAGTTTAATTACATAGTAAGCTCAGTGAAATACACAAAATAGGATCGAAAACCAATTTTAAAATAACATGAAAATACTGCCTAACACAGAACCAACACATTTTTAATGTCATATTGAAACTAACATTGTATTCGTAATAAAAATCTAAAACGCCTTAACAAGCCTATCTAACATTTTAGAATGTTTTGTAACCTTCTTTAAAACTATAATTTGAACTCAAGTGTCTATACTTAAAATGTTGTTTATTTTTTTATGAATAACACGTTAACACTTTAACTACCTATAGAAAATATTCTATTCGATAATAGCAGTTTTACACAAATCCGATACTTTCTTATATCCAGAGCTTGAATTAAACTTCTCTATATTTTTAACATTACGAACAGTTAACTGAAGTTCGTAAACATTCAGTCCCTAAATAGCTGAAAAAAAAATCTTTTTTATTATATATCTGTAATTCTAATAATATATTATCAAATATTTTCAAATTAAACCGATTATATTATGAGTTATTTAAATAATATAGTGTTAAAATTTTAACAAAAAAAAAAACGACTTCAAATTGTAACTCTAAAACTACTGAACAGATTTAGATGAAATTTAAATGGGACTAGATGGAAAGTATCAGCTTTCAAACAAAAGTATCATCGAAATCGGTTCACCCAGTCGAACGTTCTGAGGTAACAAACATTAAAAAATATAAACAACGTCGAATTAAGTACCTCCACCTTTTTTTAAGTCGGTCAAAAATTCGTTTGATTCTATTCATGCTTCTTAGAATCATAGAGTATTTTGTTATGTTACCTACACTAGAGCCGGAGATGTATAGAACATTTCTTATGTTGTATTGTGTCATTATAATGTAGATGAATCATACAAATGAATGAAAACAAATGTATCAGCATCTGAAAGCGATATGCAATTTTATGCCTCGGGAAACGTACCATAACAAACATAATGCATTCCCACACTCGCGCAGTTATTAGACGTAGTTAATAACAAGTATTGTTTTACAAGATTTTTAATACGCTTATACACCTCGTCATGGATTAACGATAAACTGGGTTTATTTGTTAATGATTCGCCATCATATAAAAATTAAATTTACATCTATTTAACTGTAGCTTGTTACATATACTATATCATAATATACTCGAATCGTTGAGTCGATTTGCTCACCTCTTTACTTTTAACCGCTTTGAGAGTTCATTTGGAAAAATTAAAGAAGCTTTCCTAATATCTCTTTCAAACTGAAATTTTGACTAAATATTAATAATCGGACTAAATTTTTTTTGCGATAGGAACTTCATATCATAGTAATTCCTAGGGCTGGAGGCTGTTGATGATACGTAGTTTTATATAATTGGAGCAGCGTAACACGATCCAAACGGAAGAGTTCGTTACTACTTGTTCCCATAATTACCTCATAATGGTAGAGTACATGACACAGATGTCATATTGCCATAGAAGCACTTTCACCATTGATGTAGGTCTTACCACAGGAAGTGCACGTAAGCTATTTCCATGAAGATGCACTTCCTCTAACACGTCTATACAATAGTACATTATCATAAATCGAAGCCCCGTCGCTTGGCGTCTGCGAAGAATTTTGTTTGAAGCGATGCGTTTATAAAACATTATCTGTTTTGATATATTTAAGAAATTGACACTACCGCAATGGATTTTTTAGTTTTACCAAAGTGCAAGAAAATTTGAGAAGCAGAGAAATAGATATTTTCTTCTTGTGGTCCCATCTCCTACCAGACGTCGGCTATCATTAAGGCTATCTGAATCCTGGACACAGCGGCTCGGAACAGGAATCTTGTGCTCAGGTTGAACCATGTCCTAAGATTCCTAAGCCACGAAGTACGTTTCCTTCCAGGCGCCTACCGTGGATTTTGCCCAGCATTAAAAGCTGGAGCAGATCGTATTTGCCATTACGCATTATAAATAGATATAAGTACTAGGAACTTATAGGACTAGTTAATACAGATATTATAATAATGAACCATAGAAACTTTGTTGGGAGTCAAGCCCATTAATAAAGGCCGACTTATTCTTAATACGTCACGTCCATACGATTGCCCCCATTCAAAGCGGCTTCAAAGAAATCTTTATGAATACTCTATTCAATTTTTCAGTTCACTTGTGATATAGAACCATGAAAGGGGATTATTAATTATGAATGCTCGAGTTCAAGTCACGAAACAAGTTACTTACACCCAAGTAACTTAGAGCATTATTCAAATTTAAATACCTAATAAGTAATAGTTTATTTGACGTCAAAAATAACGCCTTAGGTAGCAACAATTACTAAGTTATTTATTCTGGATAAGTATAAATATGTAAGTATTTCTAAAAACAAAGAAAATAAGAATTTTGTTAATAAACAAAACTGTTTAATTATAAATGTACTAAGTTATTTTGATATTAAAGTTATTAAATTACTTATTCTGTTCGATTAAACATAAACTGATGGTTTTCCTTACACAAAGTATGATTTTAGACATTTTAATACAATTCCATATTTAAAAAGTATATTTTAAACGTAGTAATGCTACTAATTTTATCGTCATTTTAGAAGCTGTTTTTGATAAAAAGCTGTTTACAGTGTAATTAGTATGATGTCACTCCAGATGAACATTGAGCTGAACCAGTTTGGCAAGGGACCGCAAGCCGTAAATACAGGTGCGCGTGCGCATACTGCAAGCTGCAAGCCATACCTCGTTTTTATTACACAAATTGTATATGGCATTGCAATTGTTCTGAACATATGCTCATTCTTTCGAATGTCAAGCATTTTATAGCACCAATAGAATAACTAGGTTCATAACTAATTTAATTTTTTTGCGAAATGCTCTAGTTTTTATAAGTACTAAAAGATAGATTGACCGCCTCCTTGGTCTAGTGGTAAGCGCGTCAGCGTTACAACCGAGAGGTCCTGGGTTCGATTCCCGGTGGAGATAAAAAAACTTGGTCTGGCAGGACATAGAAGGCTGACCACCTACTTGCCCCTAAAGAAACAATCGATCAGTGAAACAGATGTGAAATGCATCTGCCCCATACCCCACTAGGGGACAAGGGACTTCACTTTATAACTAAATTAATTTTTTTGTGAAATGCCAATTCCATGTTACGACATTTTTTGCAACTTTAACCTAAAAGAATAACGTATTACGATACAAATTGGTTATGTTGCATCACATTTACATTTACAAATTCTACAATTCTACTTAATTATTGTAGGTAAATATATATTTCCATGGAGAAACTTGCCAGATGTTTCTGTTCCAATATTTTCCAGGATGTTAAACCCTGCTGCGTCAATTATTATAAACTGTTTACCTAATACACCATTTGTATAAATCTATTTATGTTTTATAGAATAACTAGCGACCCGCCCCGGTTTCGCACGGGTATAAAACATATACATAAACCTTCCTCTTCAATCACTCTATCTATTTAAAAAAAACCGCATCAAAATCCATTGCGTGGTTTTAAAGATTTAAGCATACATAGGGATATAGGGACAGAGAAAGCGACTTTGTTTTATACTATGTAGTGATAAGAACGATCAAGCAGCTCACCTGCTCATTACAACTATGAACCACAGAACAATAATTCTGGAAGGAGCTATAGACCATAATGCCAATTGGTCCGGCGCGAATGCATTGCCAAATTATATTTAGGTACGTACTGCGTGATTTCTGGTTTCTATATTTACTAATTATTCTACTGTTTTCGTTTCATTTGTTTGCCGTTTTTTAAATTGTATACTTAATGGTTATATATTGTATTCTAGATCAAAACCAAAGAGCAACATGATATGATTCAGATGATATCTATAATTCCCAGTCACCGCTCGTGTTTAATGAAAAACTTGGAATCTTATTACGTAGCCTTGACATAAGTAGACGGCCCATTACGAAACATTCGAGTAAGAAATAATTTATACTTATAAAACGTGTAAATTACATACATATTATAACGACTTAATAAATTATTTCGTATGAATTTCATTCAAAATAAAGCACAATTATCATAATCCTAATGTTATATTTTTATTTATTTGGTCACTTTTTGATTTTGATTATTTTCGTATAGTCTATATCAAAATAAACAAAATCTATAGAGTTATAAACTATAGATGACGAGAACGTGGAAAAAACACTGGCTTTTTTATTCTAAAAAACGCAACTCCTTTATAAAAAATATATGCAATATTATTATTACAATGATTTGTAAATTAATATAATAATAATTTGTATTTTTGGGTATTTGTAGCTAAACTTTTCATTTCTTTCCTACTTTCTCAACAATTTCTTTCCCATTAAGTTTTCACTTTTTATAATGCAAAGTTAAACAACGCAAAGTTTTGGTATGTTACTTGATTTACGTTATGGATCGTGCAAAGTATGGTCGTTTGTTTTATATTATATTCAATCACAAAAATGTGGCTTAACCGGATTAAATAAAATTTGGTGAAGATAAACATACAAACAAATGTATTTGTGGTATGAGTTTTGAATCTTCCATACTTCTATTGCTAATATTGTGTTAATATGGTAGCTACATACCTTTTAAAGCTATTTTCACCCACAACGGTCACGTATTTCAATCACAAGTCAATGACCCCCGCTCTTCATACGCAATACAATCAAAAGAATGCAATCAAAACGTATCCCAAACTTATCCCAAAAACATAGCAGTTATAATAGGGTGGGTGGATGGTGTTTACTAGTGTTTACTAGTAATGGTTTGACAGATCCTTGCCTTCTAAGTTCTAACTTCAATAAGGATTAACTGCCAATGCAAATATGTACATATTAATATCTCATTTCACATTTTTTTTTTCTTATTTATTATTTATTATAAATGATATTTTTAAAACTTAAATAATCAAGCTTAGTATTTAAGCTTCCAGAACACTAGAATAATAAGGATTTAGGGACTCTTCGTAATTAAAACAAAACTCGCGTAAAATATTTCGCTTATCTTACTCTATTTCGGGATTTAACTATCTTATCTGTGATAATTCAATAGGTTCTTATGTTATTTCCAAGTAATTTACTATTTAATCGATTCGTCAGCTATAGAGAAAGCAAATTCAGTTATGTATTTACTGAATAATAGGATTTACTCGATTAGGATCGCCAAGCTTTTGGAATTGTGATCTTTGCTAAAATGTATTAAAATCGAATTAACGATGGCGTAAGACGCTTGCGTGATACGCTATACCTACTTCACTTATTTTCATATCTAGGTATTATATTAGTTAAGTATAATTAAGCTTTCTCACTGACACAGAGTAGAAAAGTAATAAACCGTGCTAATATAGAGTTGACCTATAGAGTAAATTGCAGGATATTTTAGAAACAATTATGTGTGACTAACAAGCGTTTGAATGTTTAAGGCTTGGCACGTTATAATCGAAATTTAAACAACATCAAAACGACCATAATTAGATACCGTAAGCTCAATTTCATATTGTTTCGCACACAAATTGCTCGCCATTACGCGTTCCACACCGCAATAACTGTCTCAGTCAGATGTACCCACTGCAATAGGCATTTTCTTTTATAGATTAATCTACTATTATAGGTATATTATATAATATTGTAAATGACTGATATCGTACGTCAATTATGGCAAAAAATAGAGGATCTTTATATACAAAATAATATTTAAAAAAAAATGAAGTTTTACTGACGCAGCGGAAAATTTTACTGACTCTGTTACGCTAATTATTTTCTATACAGATAACTGTGGGCTTTCTGTGCCCACACGACCGAAACATTAAATTTTTCGAACCTAGCAGCACTTTGCCATGAAGGCGATTCATGTAGTCAAGACAATTTCCTATAAATAACAATGTATGTACAAACCCTAAATCTTGGTTAAAGTTATAGAAAAGCAAAAATACGAAAGACGCTAATAAGCAAGTAGGTACCTAATTAGACCCTCGCTAACAAGTCGCTACACAGGAACACAGGAAATGAATAGAACAGTACAAAATGTTTTCACATTCAAGAGTTTAGTTCAGGTTGAAGTAGAGCAAATCACCCAAACATTTACAATTATATATCATTTTAAAATAAATTTTATATTTCCCCGACGATTCGCACGCGCTCTATTGGTCTTGAATGACGATTCAAATCGATTTAATCGACCCAAAAATGTATGATGAACCTACATAGCCCCCGTGGGGATCGAAACAAGCACGATAAGAACGCCTTCTAAGCTAAGCTTTTCGTTTTTCCAGTATTCAAACCGAAATTGGGCCTTCCTAGGCAGTTTTGCTTACAAAATAAACTATTTAATGTTTATTATATGTATGTTTTTTTTTATGTCACCAGAGGGCACCACCAGCCGCTTTGATAATTCACCAAAATCTACGAATATGTATATTATTCGTAGCCAAAAAGGGACAAAGCAACAGGACTCCACGGCCCAAGCGTTTCCACACCAATTATTATCTTAAATGATTATTAATGTTTATCCCACATTTATTATTCCCATAATATTTTTTTGGAGAGCTGAATGGATTCAAACACCAAAACATTGAGCGTGATGTTTATTACTTTGCCAGTTGTGATAGTCCATTGAAATGTTACATTTTTTAGGCCTAACCTTGCGTTTTTTAGAGGACGCAATTTTATTTTTTTGATGTGTAGGGGGGGTCAGTGTAAAGCTAAAACCAAGTTTGTGGGGTCGCCACCCTTGTCCCACGGCCGCCATCTTGAAAATAGGGGTTGAAATGGTTTTTACGGTATATCTCTTAAAATATTAATTAAATAAAATTTTTTTTTAACATTTTCTATTGAAAATTAAATTCTCTACAACTTTGATTCAGTAACTTTTTGTCGTAGAACTATAAATAAAAAAGTTATAAGTGAAAATGTTCAGAAATTGGAGAAAAAAATTATATTTTTCGATATAACTTTTTTTTAAATCATTTTACGAAAAAATGATATCAAACCATTTTTGTAGATCGTTTTTTGAGGAACAACTTTTATTAACAACATTTTTTCATTAAGGCTATAGATAAGGTTTTACAGCGCTCCGAAGTAAGTACTATTTTTCAATACTCTTAACTATACCTATATTATACGTGTGTACTAATAATGTATCATCAGTTATTGTGTTTTTTTTTATTATTTATTTTGCTATAATGTTTTTAATTGTAAATTTTGCAATATTATTAATAATTCATTATTGACTCTTTTCCCCACCACCCACGAGGTAGAGTCTGGCGGCGCGTTTTTTACGTGGTATCCCCAATAGGCATAATCCACGGTGATTTTCGAAATTAGAACTACTCCGTCCTCAGTCTTTTCGATGGACCAGGCTGCGGCTCAGCATCTGATCGGCTTTCTGAATTAAATATCAGTGGGAGAACTGGAGAAGGAAGGGCTGTTAATGTCGGCGGTTCATCATCAAAGTCATTTTCATTTATTAATTCTGAGAGTTCCATTACGTTGCTGCAAGTCTCTCCACAACAATGGAAGCACACTGCAGAACATTTCAGCCCTGCTTTTCGACATCCACACATCGCTCCACAGTTTCTTTTGCATTTGCAAAAGATCAATTTTAGAAGCTCAGGGGGTGCTGGATGTTTAGAGTTCTGCACTGGCATCAATAATTTTCCACATTTTTTCCAGCCCCAGTCTTCAGGATCATTATAATTACCAAGTGAGCAAAGCAGGGTCAACTCTCTTGTTGAGAAACAAAGCCGTTCCACTAGAAAACTCTAAATGCTTTTCCAGGGTTTTCAAAAATTTCATTTTACCGATATTGTAAGGAGCTGAAGTTGTGTCACATCCGGAAAAAGCATGAAGAAACAGCAAGTTATCCGCAATGACATCGCCGTATATAAAACCTGACGCACAATATAATTGTTCTGCTGTTCGTCCTTTTGATGGTTTAAAAAAAATACATTTGCTTGTTGTCTACCAAGTGCTGTAAGCAATATCAATATGTCAATATCTTCAGCTACAATAGTAACGGCATTAAATAATGGAGATGCAGCAAGAGCAGTGCGAACGATAAGAGCGTCTGCATCTGATTCTGCTTGGTCAACAGTGAAACCCATTTCCGACAATACAGTTTTAAGAAGTATAATAAAGTTAGATTTGTTCTTCTCATTACCAAGAAATTTCTCTTGTGATAATGTTGGTATGGTGTTCTTGTCAAATTTAACTTCTGTCGACTGATGTTTTTTCGTGCGGCGCAAACGCTCCCAAGACTGTTCCTGCGACATCAGGGTCGTCTGAGTAACCATCAAACACAATGCTTGCAGAGAGCCCGAAGTGTTTTTGTACATATTTGACATATTTAGTAGTTATATCATTGAACGATGAATTTCGAAATTATTTTAAAAATCAATAATTGTAAAATCCTGTTATGGAGTGAAAAAGAGTCAATAATTAATTATTAATAATATTGCAAAGTTTACAATTAAAAACACTATAGCAAAATAAATAATAAAAAAACCACAATAACTGATGATACATTATTAGTACACACGTATAATATAGGTATAGTTAAGAGTATTGAAAAATAGTACTTACTTCGGAGCGCTGTAAAACCTTAGCTATAGCCTTAATGAAAAAATGTTGTTAATAAAAGTTGTTCCTCAAAAAACGATCTACAAAAATGGTTTGATATCATTTTTTCGTAAAATGATTTAAAAAAAAGTTATATCGAAAAATATAATTTTTTTCTCCAATTTCTGAACATTTTCACTTATAACTTTTTTATTTATAGTTCTACGACAAAAAGTTACTGAATCAAAGTTGTAGAGAATTTAATTTTCAATAGAAAATGTTAAAAAAAATTTTTATTTAATTAATAGTTTAAGAGATATACCGTAAAAACCATTTCAACCCCTATTTTCAAGATGGCGGCCGTGGGACAAGGGTGGCGACCCCACAAACTTGGTTTTAGCTTTACACTGACCCCCCCTACACATCAAAAAAATAAAATTGCGTCCTCTAAAAAACGCAACCCCAAATGTAACTTTTCAATGGACTATGACTAGTAGCCGTGACCTTACAATGTGTAACAATAGAAGCACTCAAATTGCAATAAAGTTAACGCTTTGTTATATTTATTTGACACTAAAATTATTTAAAGAATTTAAAGAATTGAGTTCTCTCAGTTCCAAGAAAGAAAGATACATAATCATACGTAGAACTTAATACTTTTAAATACATAATATAAAAATGCAATTTCTAACATTTTTTACAACTAGCTGCCCAATCGCCCAATTAGTGAAATGAGACCAAATATTGTCTCTTAGACCCCTCTCCTGTTTCTATCACTCATTTTTATATGGAGACGTTTTAATCCGTTTTACTTCTCAAAATTTGATATTTTTTTTCATATAAGCCACGTTGGCTTCAAAATTACAAACACAAAGATTATTATCATCAACATCGATCAGATAGATACCACAGTCCTGAAGTTATGTGCTTTTAGCAATTTATTTTTATACTTAAATGATAGAACAACTTTCATAACGCGTATACCATATCACGCGTGACATATTCTATGTTACTCAAACCATATCATATTCGCTAAAACCTGATTTCATAAACCTGTTATTAAATCCCAACGAAAGAATTCTTAAAACGGTCTAATAATACGTTACTCGACATAATTATTAAATTTAAAACGCAAGATTATTATGGAACTTTAATTGAATCTACTTTTCTGCGCTTTGTATCTCATTTCCTTTACATAAATTCCCACGCGAATTAAATTACAAAATAATTTAGTGTTAAAATTTTAACAAAAAAACTGACTTGTATAATTGTAACTCTAAAACTACTGCAAGGATTAATTTAAACGGGAAGCACCAGCTTTTAAACAAAAAAATAATCATCAAATAGCGATTTTGAAGCGTCACCCAGTCGAAAGTTCTGAGGTAACAAACATTAAAAAAAGTCGAATTGAGATTCTCTTCCTTTTTTGAAGTCGGTTAAAGTGTAAAGTAAGGCGATTTTGTTCACCCAAAAATCGGAACCAGAACCATCGGACCCAGCCGAGTAATAAACTTATTAAATTATTTGATATCAGTTATACATAATCAATAAACGTGTTTCTAGTTTTTATGATACACAACTTTACGAATTTTAGTGTCATTTCCAACGGTTCTTGAACCTTAGAAAGCAGCAAATTGCAGAGGTATATAACAACAATTTACGTTTAAAAAGTAGTAATATAAACGCAAGGTGTCATTTATTCTAAAAGAAAATAATCATAATCGGTTTAAGTTTAAAACGTCATAACCATAATAACTTTTTACCATAGCTCGCATATCACACACTGGTTTACTTATAAGATAGGCTCAGAGTTTCAGACTTCAAATTCTAGAGAAACAAAAGTCATTAAAAAATATTAGTTAGACTCAGAAATTTGTATTTTGTTTAAGAGGATAGTGAAGTGGCGATACGCGGCGGAGTAGCTATTTAAAAATGCTATCTCTTCATACCGCTTTGCTTCACTCCGGGCGTGCGTTAGAGTTGCAAATCTAAGAAGTAAGAGGCAATTACCTGCATTTCCTTTTTAAAATAGTTTTGGGCGATAACTTTTTCACCCCCCTAAACATTTACGAAATGAAATAATTTTGATCTCTTTAGATTCAGTACACCTTAATCTGTACGTTTTTCTTTTTTAGTAATTCAGTTTAGTTTAATTTTAAAAAATAAAAACGCTCGAGGATGATTTTAAGTAAAAAATATACATGTTTGGATGCTAATAACTGCTATCATACGCAATATTTCTTTAAAATACGGATCTAGTTTTTTATTTTATCTACAACATTTCCCCAAATGTCACACAATCTAACAGCTTCACAATCCTCTTAAGCCTTAAGGCATAGACTACGTCCCGTATAGAGTGGATCACGAAAGCCACATGCAGAGTTTTAATAGGTATATATGAAGTATGCAGGATCACCGTTACTCGTTCATTATTCATTAATGAATTCACCTGCATCTTAATCTTGTACGAGATCCATCGGATTTGCATGTATGTTAACAATCGTCCTATCTACCGGTAATTAGAAACTTGTGAATAACGGTACCATCAGCGCTAGCACTCCCATAAAAGCTCAGCTTCCGTGTACAGTTTCATATTAGAAATACGGTTATCTTAATAGTGACGCTTTCAATAAGCTCATCTCTCTATTTGCTAAGTCACACAAAAAGCGAAGTAAAGAACAAGTACGCTTCTATTTTTAATGCGTGTTACAAGCTAACCTCAATTCGTTTGATGTATCAATAATATACACATCTATACAGATAAATAAAATTGGAGTGTCTGTTTATTATATTAAAATAACTGCTTTTTACCAAATGCATATGGATGTATACCAAAATTTTATTTTATTTTTTCAATTTTAGTCTGTCTCTATGTTCCGGCTAATCTCTAAAATGTCTCGACCGGCTTTTACTAGCAGATAGCTGATGTAATAAGGAGTAACTTAGGTTACTTTTATTTTAGAAATTAAAATTAATAAATAATAAAACATAACTATTCCGCACGGACGAAGTATATAATACATATCTATTATTACTTTGCTGTTGGCTATTTTAATCTGTTTAAGCGCTATATAACATCAGGTTACGACGAGATAAACCCGGGTGAAACTGCGCGGCACAGCTAGTTAGAAATTATTTCTAACAACATAATCTTAATGGAATTAACCTACACATAAAGAAATTTCACTTAAAAGATGCTTATTATCACTTATACGGAACACATGGAATTTATAAATTGATTTTTTAAAGAAGTAACATGAATGAGTTTAAAGATTAAAATTTTATGGTAAAATTTCACTTAGTAATTCAACGAGAAAGATTATGTAAAATAGTTGCCGACATCATTGCTGTAGGAATGTTTAAATGTAATAGACCCTTATGGCAGTCAACATTCTTTGAGATATAGTTAGACCGTGATTTTCACAATAGCTGACTG
Source organism: Aporia crataegi (assembly GCA_912999735.1). Classification (NCBI taxonomy): domain Eukaryota; kingdom Metazoa; phylum Arthropoda; class Insecta; order Lepidoptera; family Pieridae; genus Aporia; species Aporia crataegi. The sequence goes on along the minus strand of OU538748.1, from coordinate 4,570,795 downwards.
ATATTGCAACTATGACAATGACTTTGAGTGATTGATGCGATAGTAATTCCGCGCACCGTTGCTCGTATCCGATACAAGAGAGATGGACATATAACATAATGGTACCACCAAGTGCAATGACGTTGGTTTAGACACTATTGTAACTTATATTTTATTGGAGCTACCCTTTATAATATAGTTATCATCTTACCATTATTCGAGTCCGTAAGCACATGCAAAATTCCACACAAAGTTGCTGCGACTGAGCCGTTCTGCTCGATAATATCGCATTCTTTAGACTCTGTTTGAGCTGGCTCGAATAACGTTAGATCTAATCCTTCCATATCACTTCGCACCGATACCCTATCTTCTTCCACAACTCCATCACAAAATTGTTCTGGTGATTCCACATCTTTCGGACTGCGACTGCACACGCCGTCTCCGAGAGGATCGCAGCAACAAGTGTCTGAGAAAGGTTCAAAGTCTCTACAATCGAACTCGCATCGCTCAAAACTATCACAAGTACACGATGACAAAGCGTCTGATTCCGATCCGTCCACGACAAATAGATTGGCTCCATTTACATGTTTCTTTTCAGCTTCTTGAGTAGATATAAAAAATACATTAGATGCGTATGGCACTTTTTGTTGCACACCGTTATTACTATCCAATCTCTCGCCGGAGAAATTAAGATCTTTTTGGTGTGCGATGCTTTCTACAGGAGAACGGCAATCTTCATAGCGAGCAAAACTCGATGTGTCGGTCAAATTCGATGATCTGTCTACGGAATATGCATCTGCGTAGGGATCTCCGGAATCACTGTGTGGCAGGCGGTATGGAACGTGGGATCGTGCGCCATGAAAGATAGTTGTGTAAGGGCAAGTGTGCAGGGGTCGAGAACGGTCAGCTCGACGAGGATAGCTGGCAGCGAAAGGATCGCGAGGTAGACCCCCCTCAGCTTCTATGAATGCCTCACTCGTCGACAGCACGTTGTACCGCCAGTCTGGCATCGTTTAACACCATCACTTCACCAAATCACTAATACGAATCTCTTCTCCTCATAGTTCACTAAATATGACCCACTTTCTAGTAACTGAGGAAAATCAATTTCACTGAAGTTGGCATCCACAACTGTGCAAATATTAATAAAAACCAGTTATGCACCTAAAATGACATCATTGTACGCATGATTGCTTTAGCTAGTTGAAAGCCTAAATAATTTTATTAGCCTCATTCATCAATACATAATATTATGCACATTGTTAGTTAACCGCAATCTTATCATGTAAGTATGTAAACTTATCGTATCGTATTCTAAATCAAACTTTGATGATCAAAGGCTGTTATCACATTATTTTCAACATTTTAAAAACGTAGAATAATTTTACGATACTTTATATTTTAACACTGCAATAAATCGGAAAAAAAACTAAACGAGATTCGAAAACTATTCCAATATCTGTATTGCAAGGTCATTAAAGCGGCAACTACTGATTACTTAAAACCTTTAAGGCCAATTAAAAATTTGGCTATTAATACTTTATCCGGTAAAGTGGAATTGTGTAAGTACAAAAGGTCAATGCCTGAGAGTCGTGCTTAGAAAACGCAATTATTTTGTAAGTACTTTGAAATTGTTATAGCGGGTTGATAATAACAGATGCGGACCAGACTTTTTAAGCTCATTGTACCAGAATAGGCTTTTGTTAAAAGTGAATAGTTAATGGTATAAAGTTCGTGATGCCCGCAGCCATAGCCAATAAATAGATCTTGGATAGATAGGGACCGGTTACAATACGTTACACTTTGAAACAGAACTTAGCGAAAATATAAAGGAATTTCATGTTTGATAATACAAAAGTAAAGACAAATTTGCACATCCATTCTATTTAACATTTTTAATTTACAATTACAATCATTTCACTTCTTATATTTAAAATGTTTTATATTTTTGTTAGATAACTTAAAATACCCTTCCTACTGCTAAACTGATTTTCATAAATAATAATAGGAGAGAATAAAGAAATGAAATGATGATGTTTGGATTGGAATTTTGGATTGGAAGAAATTAGGTTTTAAACCAGGTTTTTAAACTTCATACTATTTAATTTCTCTGGAATTTAACACAACTATTATCCTACTTTGCTTACAACTGAAACATGGTTATCAACAATGTATCTATTTATATCCATATTCGTAAGAAAATTACATTTAAGTAGTCTTATTTTAAACTAATTAATAAATAACTTTGTAAATTTTTCCAATGCACTATTATCTATAATATTATTGGCCATATTTTAAATGTATCTATACTTCGCAAATAACACAAAATCACTAACAATCGATTACAAATGTGCGATGCCAACAGCAGTAAAACCGTTAAAAAAACAATCCGCACAACACTCAAATTCTTTTGAACATGCGTACGCGCATAACAACGGTGCGCGTTCCGAGTCGCGCCCAGGCAGACTGGAAGTTGTAAGTGGAACTGCGCAGGCCGCAGGGCGACTTACTAACTGGGACGCGATTTTTGAACACAAACCTATTCGCGATTTTTTTTTTCTTACTAAGAGTTATTGATTTAATATGAAATATTGGGAAGAGAATGGTTAAGGATAAAGTTGTGAAAAGACATGGTTTCAAACCTCACCCTAAATAGGAAAAAGACCATACTTAAGCAGGCCAGATAATTATTTAGTTATTTTGTGTTTCATTTATAATTTTCTCTAAAGACGAGAAGGTGCAGTAGCATTTTGTGTTTCCAAAACTAAACCACAGGAAACCCGAAAGCTGGCTCATATTTCGGCCAATTCGTTAGTATAGCTATACAACGCGGCAATGTAGCCAGTATTTTGGGTACGCACCCCAACGGATTTGATGAGCCTTTGGTATTTTTGTAAATATAATTAAGTACATTATTGCAAAACTAAATATTTTACTATTGTTTCTCCGGGAATTCAATCGATCTTAACGGGCAACAAGTATTTATGTCAGACATACTCGGCTAAAAAGGTTTAATTTTGATAACGTATTAGTCAAAAAAATATTACGCATTTTATAAAAATATTAAATATTATGAAGGATTTCGGGTTTCGATGACAAATAACCTAATATTAAATGTATCCTCTTCATCTTATTTTTATTGAGATATTTGTTTTTTGAGCTCTACAATTCTATATATTTTTGTACGACTAGTATTCTATTTCGCTTAGCAAAACACATCCGAACGTCAGAAATTCAAAAACCGACATCCTCTACAATGCGATCGCAAGTTGCTACTTCGAGTACCTTATCTACTTGAACTTTGCATTCAACCACTAAAAAAAAATAATCTATAATTTGTAAAAATATTTTTGAGGGCAAAGAAAGTTCATTGTTTTGTCATAATTAATTTAAGACTTATTTTTCTGTCTTCGCTTTTCCTCGCTAGGCTTCGTTAGGACTCAAAAAACTTCACAGCTATCCCATATTCGTTTCACATTAATTTACAATTTGAACCAATCACACCATTTAAGGTCGCATTAATGGTACTTATTACGAAATATTAGCCTGAAGCGTAAGTATGGGGCTGGATCATAAACATGGCACGCAGTCGTTCATCTTGACTCGTAAGTAAAGGAACGAGAAGTTTATGAGCCAGGTATAAATAAGTTCTTACCTACTACTTTACTAGTTTAACATTGACAAATAGTTCTTTGATAGTTAAATTATTTCTTAACTCGTTAGGAATTTCAAGTTTTCTCATATTTTCCATATTATTTGGAATAAGTGAGTGTGCTAAATCTGAAGAAACCTTTTTTTTTAAGTTTTGCCAGTTTGTTTGCAGTATACATGATTTTAACGTTTCTATTCAAAGTCAGTTTTTTGGAATAAAATTTTGGTAATTTTTGTTGTTCTTCTATACGATATAAAAAGAACAATCAGTGGGAAATTCCTTTTTTATTGTATTATACAACAATTGATTAAAATCTCTTTCATAAACTTTATTATATTTCATTCTTTATTCCATTAAATGTATCCGAGGGGCAATGACTATCGAGGGACGCCCCTATTAAGTCCATGATTATTTCTGCTTAAAAATATTTTTAATCTAAGCTTTGAACGCTTAACATCACATTAAAAGATTTAATATTTGACTTGTGATAAAACTGTGATCTGTGGATAAGACTGAAATGTTACAACTATCATATGTACCAAAACTCAACAAAATTGATTAATGAGAAAAAATATTAAAGGAAAGATCAACAAACAAACTCAGCTAACACAGCGGTTTTTAAATAACTAGCTAGCTTTTATCTGATAGTGAAAAAGAGGGTGATTTGAACCCCTCGAATGCACTATCAGCTATCACACGCAAACATTATCGTCTCAAACCAGTTCGTATTTGCATTTGCAGACCTTGTTTAGATTTAACGAGGCGAACTTTTAAGTTCTATTCTTTATTTCATTATTTTTTATTCTTCGTTTAAAAGGGAAGGGAAATTATATCTAGACGAAAGCTACTATTTAAATTTTCATAAAAAGTATTTTTATATTTTCTGCAGTATGTTTACAATAAATGTGCAGCTTTCAAAGTTATGTATAAGATGTTGAGATCAAGCAAACATATTACTATCATAGGTATCGGTAGTCTGTGATAAAAGCAAAAACATGTTTTAAGCTTTTTTAAAATCGAATATCTATTGCTAGACCGAAGATCATGAAAATGGATTCATCTGTTAATATCCGAAAACGCATGTGATAAGAATCACTATTGAAGCTAAACCTATTTATATAGTTTTTTTTTACTTCAATGTCTGCTTCACACGGGAAGCTACTATATTGACAAAGTCAGCTCATGGCGCACAGTTTACCGAACTCAATGTCAATATTATATTCGGAGAGCATTGTTAGCAACTTTAAATAGATAATACGTAACAGTTAAACTAAACCTGAATTTTGTCACTCATCGTAACAAAATTCAGGTTTAGTTACCTACGTTGCGTGACGCTGCGTGCGAAAATAATTGTTTTAACATCATTCAGGAACCAAAGCCATAAGAGAATAATCAAATGATCTGTCGCGTCGTCTTCCTCACTCATGAAGGCCGTAACAAACCTCCATGTTGTCTTATTGATGGGGTGGTCTTATTTTAGAGGTTTTTAGAGGCCTCTCAGTCATAGGTTACTGCCACTTATGACACCCGTCCGGCAAGTGACAGCCCTACCCGAGACCGAATACAGATACAATTATTTCATAAATGCTATAGAAATTAATTGATTTCAATCTAGTTTTTCAGAGGTGACTTGATCAAGACTGTATTTATTACTTATTATTTTTCCCCAAAGGGAAAGATAACATTTAACGCACGTTTTTAGGCGAAATTTATCGAGTACATTGTTGTAGATAAATTCTAAATAAATTATTGAGTAGGCAGATAAATTTACAAAAACATATAGTACCTAATCCTCTCTGGGTTCATCAACTTCACAGCAATTAAAGAACAATGACGCCCACTATCACACCATCCTTTAAATCAAAGCCATAAATCGTGTTGCAAATTTTTTTACAGCGAATTATAATTGTAATATCGTCATACAAAAAATATGCATATTACTAAGTCCTATATAAAATACTGTGCCTATATGCTTTATAGGCACAGTATTTTAAATAAGACTTTTATGAGCGCGATTCCATCCGCGTAAGCAATTTAATTATGAATTTTTAGATTTATAATATAGTTTAATAAACAAAATAAACAAAAATTTTAAATACAAATCTTTATTTCTTTGTTCCATCTTTCTTTTTAGTTCTTTTTTCTTTTTTCTTATTTGTTCAATCTTGATGCGGTTTTTATTTTGTTTATAAGTTTTTATTTAAAATTTGTTAAAATATCTGTTTTTTTTTTTTTTAATTTTATTCAATTTCACTTGCATAACTATGTGCGTATTTTTTCAGGCAATCGGGCAGAAGGCTCACTAAAATCTAACGGATCGCCGCCCATAGATAACCACAACAACATTCTCCAAGAAAAATGCTGTAGGAAATGCAGACACGTTAATCAATTTTAAGTTAGTACATTTTTATTCTTATTGATTTATTGAAAATTCATACTAGTGACATCTAGTCTATAATATTTTTATTTTAAACTTCGTTCAGTCTGATTGTAATGTCGTAAATAGTAAATAGATATTGCATAGGTGGCGCTGTCACCAATCTTACACACAACTCTAATACCTTTCTACTCGCCACTAGATGGCAGGTCCATTTCTTATTCCTAAAGTTTAAAGACAAAAAATCGAAATCACGAATTCGATTAATTTTAATTCCACTATACCTATCACAAAAACTGTAATTTAATTTATAAATAATTATTATTAAAGGTATTTATATGTTTTTGATAGGGTACTCAAATTTTTAATAACAAGTTTATATTTGTTTCTGTAGGTAACTTAGGTCCCTATTGTAAAACCATCCAGAAAAATTATATCGCAAAAATGCTGTACCTTTTAATCAATAAATGATTATATTATTGTACATTGTCTGGATGCCTTAAGGCATTGTCCTCAGTTAAGGTTATGGATATGCAAATAATATATACAGAATTGGTATGGTGAGATCACTGTTTTGGTAAACGTCTGGACACGTCCTTCCTCAGTCCTCACCCATCCGGTGAAATGAACGCGACCTCAAATATACAGTTACATATTTATTTATTATAATTACGAATACGTAATACCAATTAAAATTGTATGTTCTTACTTTATTAAAAATAGAATTTATTAATTATTAATATTTATCTATGCAGGTAATGTTAAGTTTAATTTAAAACTAAGGATTCTAAAAAATCCACTATTGTTTATTTACGGACTTAATAACACTTTTTAACCGACCTTCAAAAAAACCAAAAAGGAGGTTATCAATTCGACGTGTATTTTTTTTTTTTTTTTTTTTTTTTTTTTTTTTTTTTTTTTTTTTTTTTTTTACCGATGTTCCGCTCGTACGTCGCCATTTGTAAACCGATTTGGATGAGTGAGGTGTCAAACGATAGGGTAACTCGTCGAAGTGGTCCCATTTTTTTTTAGAATTTATACGATCAATAGTTTTCAGCATATTGAAAGAATAGTTTCACAATCGGACGAGAAATCGCTGAATTCCGCGCGACCATGTCGTGCTTATTTGCTTATAACTCTATGATTTATGAATCCTTATCGATGAATTAGATGTTATTCGATTTAAAATTAAATTTGCAACAAGAGAGAATAAAAATCAAGATAATTTGATTTATAGTTTTAGAGATATTGAGGTTATAAAATAAAAAATTTAAAAATCTTTAATTAGTTCGCTTTAGCAATATAGATGTCCATGTTGTATTAAATATATACTAATTATAATAAATTGATTTAATTAAAACTCATATTTCCAAGCTTTTGACGGAATTTTATGATAATCTAAGCCATATATTTGATGTTATGGAGCAAAACTTGTCAACAGAGAAAAACATGTCATACCTTATTGTTTACGCGTCCAGTTTAGATCTCTATAGCTCGATGTAATATCAGTTTATATCGATGACTTACATACCATTTTATAAAACATTAAAAGGGTCATATATGATAGTAAAATCAATAAGGTAGAAGAAATACTTCTAGAGATAGAGAGAATATAGTTACTGAGTTCCTACGGGAAATCACAATGTGCGTTCACTTGCTTACTATAAAACACAATGAAAACTTATTTTATATGAACGATATTACTTAAATTTTTAGTATTAAACGATTCAGTTTTGCGTTTTCTTATTTTCATTAATTTGAAAATATTAAATTAAATTAATCAAATTAGTTTTTAGTGTATAAGGTAAGCGTAAAGTCAGAGCGTCCATGTTAGTTTCGTTTTGATGGTATGATAACCAACTATACGGTTTAGAAGAGCCACTCAAAAGTATAAAATAAATTAATTTTAAACAAAAAAATAAAACCGACCTCAAAACGCACTGAAAAGTAAAAAATAAATTTTGTATTATAAATGAACTTACTTTAAATAAGACGTAAATAGTGTTGATAAATAAAATTCATCTAAAATTCTACAAGGGCACAAAACTTTCATGTTGTTTTTTGAAAGGCGGTGCCAAATATATAAATAAAGACTGAATTAATATTCCTGGACTTTAATAAAAAAAATAATTGAATGGCTTGGCGCCGCGTTTCAAAGAGCAACATGACAGTTTTATGCCCTTGTAGAATTTTAGATGAATTTTATTTATCAACACTATTTACGTCTTATTTAAAGTAAGTTCATTTATAATACAAAATTTATTTTTTACTTTTCAGTGCGTTTTGAGGTCGGTTTTATTTTTTTGTTTAAAATTAATTTTTATAATAACGTATTAACGTATTGTAATTGCGATGAGTTATAAAATTTTCTATAACAGGTCCTACTATAAATATATTTCGGCTTTCACCAATACCATTTACATTCCGTAGACCAACCACCACGTAGATGATAAAAATCTGGTCATAACTAAATTTTCTCAGTTCTGATGAGGTCACGTGTGCACTTTTCACATCGAAACAGTCCATTGCATTCATGTAAAATCAGCAGCTGATTAGAGAACGGGTGAGAAAAATACATCGTACGAACGTGTAATAATCGATGACTAAGTAATCCTACAATTATAATAACTTGTTTAGCTGATTAAATACCTTGAGAAAATCTAGTTGTCAACTTCCGTGTTTTATAATATTGTGTCTCAAGGATAAAATTAATAAGAATTGTATGCTTAACAATTAGTTAGGGATTCTCAGTGGTATTAAAATAATATGTTTGAAATAGATCTTCATTACTATTACTACTACGAGTAATACAAAATTGTATAAATACTTTTAAAATATTCAATATTAGAGATCAAATACAAAAATACACACCTTTTTGTTTTTTTTTTTTTGAAGGTCGTTCAATAACGAAATCCCAAACTTTAATTATTACCGTAAAATTCACCAGGACAATATTATACTTTATCGTTAGTAATAATAAATTACTACTATATTCTACGTAGGTATATCGTAGTCTTTCATCCGATATTTAACAATAACAATTTATCAGTTACCTACTATTACATTTCGTATTATAAATACAGGTTGATTTCAAATACAACACTATTGGATAAAGAATTAATCTAAGCTTAAATCGCTAAACCTTATATAATGACCAAATTAATCGCGATTAAATAAATTTGATAACACATCGTTTCAATAGGATTTCTTTAGAATACCGGAGAATATGTTAAAAGTGGTTTGGATAAAAGAAGGGCAAGTAATGAGACTTGCCTAAACCATAACAGTTCTTTATCTGTGTCTTCCTCGTGTTTCTTTCTTTTTATTGTACTATATCAACACCCACTATTTATAATTTTATGTATTGATTACAGTAAATTATGCAACATATTGCCTATATTCTTGTTATGTTAATAAAATGAATGAAAAAAGTCTAACTGAATAAATTACTGTCGCAATATACATAACTTCGGTTATTTCGAAAAAATAAAATGCAACATTCATAATTTATTCACTTTCTACATATTAAAAATGTAGCTTAGTTGAAAACTAGAACAAATACCTAGACAATAAAAATAGTTTAATATTTTTTAAGTCCGACGCAAAAGGAGAGTGTTATTAGTTTGACGTATCTGTATCTGTCTGGCATCACAGCTCTTAAACGAATGGACCGTATATGATGCGTCTTATCTTGTTTGAAAGCTGATCGTTCTTAGCTACAATTTATAACGATCTGTTTATTTATTTATACGGTATTCCTAATTTTTAAATATAAATATTAATGGAATAAACTGAGAAAATGAATAGCCTAAGCTCGAATGGAATGCCTATTCTTTTATTATTATGCTTCAAAGAAATATATGATTTGCATCATCCCTAAATCTCAAGTCAAATTGCAATAGAACGAAGAGGGAACATTTCAGAGGGTGACGACTGCCGAGTGATATTTTTGCCCGACAACACACTAAGACTTGTCTGCGGACAAAATTTTAAGAATTTTTTTTTAAATAATAGTCATTCAAAAGTTAAACTTGAAAATACATGTAATTTAAATAATTAAAATTCCTTCAATTGTGTGAAATATGTAAATAGTGAATAAATAGCTAACAGGAAGCCCGATACATACAGATTATAATATCGTGTTCTGTTAACTTATATAGTCTACTAGAAGTAGCCGCTTGCCCGTGAATCCCATGGGAATCATACATTTTTCCGTGACAAAAAGCAGCTTTAATGATAATGGTTACTGCGACTGCGATGTTATACCAACTTACAAACGCACTTTGGTTTTTTTATGTTTTCTTCGTAGAATTAACTTGTTGTCATTTATAAATAAGAAATAAAATACAAAGATAGAACTTGTACACTTAAAAAATATCTCGCTTCTCCGAGGGGGTATTTTAATACAATAGGGTATTTTACGCTATAAGAGAAAAAATCTAAAAATATATGATTGAGATAGGTTAGGCTAAAAGCAGCAGCAGCAATTTAAAATAACAAACAAAATTTAAAAATTTAATTTGAAATTTTTTATCTTATTTAATCTGTTTCTACACAACGAAATAGTAGCTGCCATGTTATTACGTCATACTGCTAAGTAGTCAAAAAGTATCAGTATCAATTATTATTGTTCAATCAATTATCAGCGTATTTGCTTTTTACATTCAATAAATAATTTTTCGTAATCAACGTATTTTTAATAGATAAACCATGGAAGCCCGTTTCGTAAAAGGATACAACACAAATTTACTAAGAATAAATCGGTAAATTCTTTGCTGCAAATCCCAATTTTTGTATACTTAGAGCCAAATGACGTCACAAACACAGAACAATAATGGCGTCCATTGCGTCCATCATTTCGTCAAATTACGCGCGAAATTTTGAAAATAAAAAAATTAAATGCACTTTTATGGCACTTATCGATTGAATAAAATTTTGTGTTTTATTTTTAGTGGTTTATTAGCACTACATAATCTAATTGACTTTAATACCCATAACATCATAGAAATAGAAGGTAGGTACATTTCAATTTGTCGAAAACATTTTTCTCTTGAAGTTTAGGGCGTTTCAGAGTAAGGGTTGTTTAAAGAGGGCAGTTTGAGGACTCCATTATCTCAAAAGCTTCGAGGTAAATGTTTTCCGTGGATTTAACACAGCCCTTTTTATATACATTGGTATCTATTTTTTTTATATATGTCGTTATGGACATGAAAAAGCACTGTATACTATTGAAACTTTTGTTGTGATAAGATCACCAAAATTAATTATTTAGAAGAAACGAATGAATTATCGTTATCTATGAACTTCTTATTTAAACTTATTTAGAGTAATTATAATCGAATCAGAAAAATACTAGAGAATATAACTTGTATTTATTATGAAAGGTTTTTATCTTGGTCACAGGACCTTAAAGCCATGTCTTTTTTGTTTTAATTTTTGTCTTTATTTCGTGCCCCAATTTGTGACTAAAGCCGTTTTATGAATTTTATCACTTTCCTTTACTAGCGCACATTACCGAACAGTTTATGCATAAAATCAATTTTACACATAAAATCTCGAAAATACACAACTTAGAAAATTATATATATGATATTATAAACATAACGCGCTCGTTGTTGCGATGGCGCCAAAACTCCTAAACTTGTCTCATTGTTAGAGGACATAACAAAGGGCAATTCATATATCTCTTCATAAAATAAACGTATGCTCTGTTGCTTTATTTTATGCTAACATTTGGTTTATATTCATCTGTTGCCATGGCAACCGATAGATATAAACACCGTGCCGATTTTCATGCCCGGCTAGTTAAATTATATTCGAAAACTTCAAGGCATAAGGTAAAAGTTTATGAGGCTGTACTATACAATACTACACATAAACAGAAGTTGAGTACCTATAAAATATACTTGTGTAGGTAAATAAGCGTTAAAAGTAAGTTACAATATAAGAACTAAAAAGTGTAATTATCTACTTGTTGAATAAAACTTTATTATTGTAACATACTTGCATATTATTAATTACACCTACCTTAAAAAAATCGATTCCTCGGCTTACCTAACCGTGAAAGCTCAACGAAACGTCTCTTTTCATTCTAGTTGACCTTAATTAAGTATTAACTAGCAACTTTATTTAATTGATAGGACACAATAGATTTCAGATTACTGGACCATAATAGCCCAAAATAAGTAATATTAGTTAGAGTTTTATCTCTCGGCATCGTACAGGTCCAATTTACTAATGTGTGCGATGAAATAATACTTTCTCATAAAAAAAAATGAAAATTACATAAAAATATAATGTGAATTAATTGCGTGGCCTAGTGCAAATTGAAGAAAAAGTAAGATTGTTTTGTTGTTGTTATTGTAGTAGATAAATTGCTGAATATACAGTACTTATAATATATTATGTATTTATAAAAGAAATAACAAAATGGTATAAACTCTGTCTCAAATTGTGAAAATCGTTAGCCATAACAATAATTACGAGTTAATTAAATTCTCTGCGACAATTGTAAATAGTTACAAACGAATAAAGATAGGCATTGAGCAACGGTGTGACCTCGTTTGTTAATTGAATTAGGTATGCAATTTTCTTCTTTGCTATTTGTACTATTGTACTATTAAATAACACGTATTATTACTTAGAATTAACGTTAACCTACATTCAATTCCCCAAGCAGTTTGGCTGTATCAAATGTAATAAGGACATCATTATTGTGGCAAATTAATAAAAATATCGACACGTCAATAGGGGTTGGTTGACGTCTGGACCAGTGTCTGTCAATAATTCGCAGAAATGGGCGTTGTCATGGTAACGAGGGTTGCTGCCCTCCAGGCACAATGCAACCGAGGGTTGAGGGTGTAGTAAAAAGTCCGTTGTCTAGCGTTACTCAGTTTGAGGTCGTGTCAACCATGCAAACAGTTACGTTTTGCATGCATTTTGTCGTCTAAATTACTGAGCAGAAAAATGCACGGCCATTGTAATAGCATTTTGAATAGTTCTCATGGATTTAAACAACAATGAGCATAAAAGTCGTGACATAAAATCGTGGAAGTCAGCGGAGAACAGTTCTTTGTCAAATAAAATACATTTTCAGCTTTTCTTTATTATAAATTTTAATTATCATCGACATAAGCAGATAGATCTTATATTGATAGAAGGCTATCAAATCATATCATAGACTATAGATGATAATAGTCTATCCTAGATTACTCGTTACTATAATATACCAACAATATAATCTAAAAAAATACACGTCGAATTGATAACCTCCTTTTTGGTTTTTTTAAAGGTCGGTTAAAAATACCAGCACCCGCCTCCAGCCTAAACGTAATAGATCTAGTTGTTACATGCTTAATGATTATGTAATTTTTCATTGATAAAGCTTTTGAAAGCACTTTGCAAAAATGCCAGTATCATTAAATTTATTTTACACGAAAATATCAATCTCATTTATTATGTACATATTTTATTTATTTTAAATTATCTATGAAAATGACCTGATATTTGACTATGAATGAAACGGATATGTAGAATAAAACAGGAAATTATATGCATGTCATTTGATTTTAGATAAAATACCAGTTTTACTGACATACTACCCATATGACAGTAATTAGAAATTTTAGAATCCTACTTATTTCTTTTTTAATTAATAATATTTAAGTATTGGTGTTTTATATTAAAACTTTGAATAAAAAAAATTGTTTATTTAAAATAAAGTAAATATTATACCTTGTATGTAAGTTGTACGACTTTGAGACTCCTAAGTAACTAGATTATAATCTCTTGTGGTCATATCATTTAAGAACCTTCTAAGCTAAGATTGGGTTCGTGCTAATGGCCATAAGATTTTTTGAAAGTCACTGTAAGGAAAATATAACTGACACTTATTAATTTTAATATTTTTAATTGCCAGGCGTCGTCATTGTTGTTTTGCGTTATTTCTCACCAATTCTTTTATCTAAAACTTATATACATGTCAATAACCGTTGACAGTTCATCGACCTATGTCAAAAGTTCGCATGAAATCACCATTTATTCTGAACCATTGTTAACTTTAAAATCTACGCTATTTAAAGATTTCAGTTTTTTTCATTATAAAAAATAAACAAAATTTGAAACGCTTCACTATTCGAAACTTAACATTATCTGGTAGTCATCCTCATATGGTACACATTAACATAAATGTGAGTTTATTTATTAAAATATTTCCTTACTATTGTAATACATCTACTTACACGAGATCTTTGCAAAAAAACATAAATATCATATTTTTAATTTTTTGCAATTAAGTATATGCAATCTTATGTTTTATATAAGTAGGTATGTATTATGAAAACTAGTTGCTTATTGGTCGAAATTCGAACACAATTCAAGAATAAGTCAGTTATGTATGTGTGTGTATGCTGTGCATCATCCAAACAGTACTGTGCGTAATGTTTATTTTATTGACTTAATGAATTTTTTATGCATAATTTAAAAAAAATATTAGCATTTTCCACTCCTTCTCTAATCTCTATATATATTATAAGTGTGGGAAATTTCATACTTTTCCGTCCGCGTAATTTTCGTAAAAAGGGGTACAAAGTTTTTGCTTCACATATTAATATTATGATGATATCCACCTCCCATGAAAACCTACTTAATTTTTCTCATGGTAACACGAGATGGTCATCCAGCCTCTTGGCCTCGCTCCACTGAACCAAGTCATCTAAATAAAATATCTTATTATTAACTAGCTTCTAGCCCTGACTTTATCTACGACAGCAGAGTTGTTGTGGAGTGGAAGTTGAATAAATCATGTCAAAATTATGCTCCCCGAACACAAATGGTCGGATCGGAGGATAAATGCTAGTGGATTTAAATAATTTGGGAATCAAAAACCACAACACATCTAGGAATAACACAGGCTATTCATATTTTATGCTGACCTATTATATATTTTAGTATAGTCGCAGAAGACGGTAGGTAATATGAAGAAATAAACGCTTTGCCCTATTTTTTCTTCAAGCAGCCAATCTAAGGATTGAAAGTTTTCAATAGACGGTGCTATTTCATTGTCTTGACATTCGACAGCTAGCTAGGCCACGGGGACATAAAAAGAAAACATCACGCCGCGCCAATACTCGGACAAAAATTTATTTTTAGATTGAACAGCTTCGCTAATGATTGCTCGACATTGCTAGCTTTTTAATCAAGATTTAATAACTTTTTGTATTTTTTATAGTTGTGGCCTACCTTTATGGATTTTTTACTTAAGGTGGGTGTCATAGTCTTCTAACACTCTTTTTAAATCCAAAAATATACATCTACGAATCGAACATACCTACGTTCACTGGTGTTTTAGATACATACTTCAATATTTGTATGTTGAGGTAGGTTACTATGGTTTATTTAGCAATTTCATATAGCGTGCATGCGATAATTTTATTGCTCTATAATGCAATCTGCATTACAGCAATTAATCGATTGCAGTGTAAAAATGAATACAATTCCCAATTGCTCTGTCAGAACAATGACTACGCAATGCGGGGTCATATTGACTGATAAACACTAAACAGCTGACCGTGGGAGGAATTGACCTCTCTAATATAATTGAATGATAGACATCCAAATATGGGTAGCGTTGCATCAACGAAGGTTAAGTTTGATCTTCAATTGAACGATTTGATTTATACTTACCATGCGGTTCTTGCAAAATGTAGGTTCATAAAGAAATATATTAAAACTACGTAGTTTTTTCCCGCGACTCCATCAGCGTGTTTGATCTATTTCAACCCCGTCAAGCCTTTTATACGCTATAAGCTATATTCTATATCTGTACCAATTCATTAATAGACAGTTACTTTCACCTTTACAATATTAAGTAGGGATAAGGAGGAATAGCTCCGGGATTACGTCAGCATAAAATTACCCTACTTGATTTGTAAGGTCGTATGATGTATCAAAATTCAACATTTCGGTTCAGCTTCTTACACAAGTTACTTTACTGAAGTTTGACCTATCTAACAATGAAGGAATCATTAAAATCTGCTCACAATTGGATTCACACAATAGCGTAACAAAAATGCAAAAAAAAACTCCTTTTTTGTAGTCGATTGAAAAATGGTCCAACTTCTGAAACTTAAAATTGTAATATTTGTGAATAGCTTTAGGTATTTCCCACCTTGCCTTTAAAATGCCTACTAATAATACTAATTCTAAAACCGTTATGTCTACCGTTCCAAATTTAAGCAGAACACTGCGATTACAGAAAAAAAAGCTGTCGCTCAGTTAAAGTAGAAAAACAATTAGAAAGTTGAAATAGTATTGACACAGGTTGGTTTCCCTTTATTACACAATAATGGAACTTACATGATGTAACTGTAAGCATAGGTGTGTTTTATGTACTTACATTATTGGTTGCTAATGTTTAGGTATTATCGGTTTTTGTAAAGTTTAATATAATAAACTCCCTGAAGACTGCTTAGAGCGATACCGAATCTCTGACAGCGATTTTGAGAACCAAGGAAGTAGATTTTAGTGAACATAGACTCATCCGACTCTGGTCCGATGGTGATGTCTCGGGAGTACCACATACACTGGTATGCTGTACCAGGATGCATAAAAAGCATTTTCTCCACTATGAGCTTAGATATAAAATATAGGTAGGTATATTAA
The DNA here is from genome assembly GCA_912999735.1 of Aporia crataegi. NCBI lineage: Eukaryota > Metazoa > Arthropoda > Insecta > Lepidoptera > Pieridae > Aporia > Aporia crataegi. The sequence continues at coordinate 4,554,125 of OU538748.1, read as the reverse complement.
GTAGATATTACAAATCAAGTATATATAAATGACCCTTCCTATATTTAATACATAATATGATCTTGACATATTAAGACAATCTAAATTCTAAATACTAAAAATGAAGTCTTCATTCAGTCTTTTCACTGACATCTCAATGTATACATATAATTAATTTACTAATGGAATCTTGGATGACGACCTACGCACTTATCCTGATTTATTGTCGATCCCTAACGAATGCCTGTAATGACCTAAGAGACATCCCCGGAAGGCATAATTATCTCTTCACTCCTCATCACGGGCACCCTCGATATCGCCACTCTCCCTTGCAATTAAGTATCAAGTGATATCGTTTAACTTAATAGTGAATATAGTGCAGATAAATACGCCAAACAGTTTAAATTAATTAAAGCTTAGTAATTTACAATGATATAAAAGTGGAATCAACAGAAAATTAAACAGTTTTTCTATGAACTTGAAATTTATAGGCGAGGCACGTGCGCCATCTAACGGCTTTACACATTGGAGCACGTCATTCAATTTGTTCGTAATTGAATATGAATCCATGGTTAAATGGGTTGAATTTAGAAAGAAAGTTAAACAATGATATGTTGTGTTTCTTACATAATGTAAGGAGTCAAATAAATAATGATAATAGTACCTAGTGAAAAACCTTCTTTAGGTAGGTACATCAATTACTGACGTCAATAGATTTAGCATTTACTCATACATGGGCCAGATTTCCAAGAAAATTTTCACTTTTTATGTAAATCCTGTGTTATTTGCAACATGAAACACGAATTACATTAACTCATTCAATGCACGATCAAGGTGTGGATTTTCTTGAATTATTTACTGTATATTAGTCATGTAAAGTGGGCGAAAATTCTCATTTTCTAAATCGATCTCAATACAGGATATCCTTTTATAATTTTGACTTTTTTATATATTTTGGAAAAAAACACCATTCCGTGACGTGAAAAACTTTAGCCCGTAGCAAAAATTCAGTTAAAATAATACTGGTAGGTAGGTACTTACATAAAGTCGGATTAATTTTACTAAATACGAAACAAAAGATTTTAACATAAACGTTCATTCTATTACAATTTGATAACTGTAAACTTATAAATTAATAAATTATTATTAAGTATTCCTAAAAACAATAAAAATATCATAAAAATCAAATTACTTAATAGTTATACAGTGGCAATATTTGTGTTATTTGGCACTCAGCAATAGTATTTGTATATATTTTAACAGTTAACCTTTGACCTAAAACAAAATAAATCCAGACGTAGCTCTCGCCGACGTAAATACGTACCTACCTAACTGCCGCTAGCGGCTAGCACCTCCCTACTCTAAAAATTTAAAAAAATAATCTAAATAAGCCATAGATTACATATTATTATATATTATAAACTAGTGGTCGTTCATTGGTCGAAATTCGACCACAATTCAAGAGTAAGTCAGGTATGTATGTGTGTGTATGCTGTGTCACGGCACTGTCACCCAAGCAATAGTGTGGTTAATGTTTATTTTATTGATTTCATATATTTTTTATGCATAAAAGCTATATTATGTGTGGGAAATTTCATACTCCTCCGTCCGCGCAATTTTCGTAAAAAGGGTTACAAAGTTTTTGCTTCACGTATTAATATTATGATGATGATGATGATATTGTATGATGAGTGCTGACATAAGAATACGAATACAAAACATAATATTATTATTTTGTATATAAAATAATTTCATGCGTAGGTAGGTACTTACCGCATCTATCTAACCAGCCTTCAGCACGACAAGGGTATAAGATGACTAATTTTATATCATTGTTCATCTTGTTTCGTAGTAGTTAGCGCCAAAAAACTGCGAACGAGCTGCATCCCCAGAAAATTCACAATCACCAAAAAATGCGTACGCAACAAAGTTTAAATTCAACTATCAATGGCTTCAACGGACCACATCAAAGCTACACTTTCACCAACTTATTTTATTATTTGTAAATCACTTCAAAAATACTTAACAATACATTAAATTGTAAAGAAATAGATGAAACAGGCACAACTAGAAGAAAAAAATCCCATTTAAAAATTGTTTTCTTATATTGTTTGGATTGAATCTAATTTAGACATCAAAATTATGAAAACACTTATTGTCAAAAATACCATTTTGTACCACTTTTGTTTTAAATATGTCTCAATTTATTAAATATATTAATTTAACAAAGTAAAAATATTTAAAAAATAAATTCGGCATGAAAACTAGCACACGTGACAAAACATTTTATTCAACATTTTCCACACCCACCGTGCAACGAGTTCACAAAAAACTGATTTGTCTAATCTGTGAAATGTGAATTGTGATTCGTTGGCGCAGCGCGAGATCGACCGAATACTACCGAGCTGCGAGCTATTTTGCCCACAATTTACTCGACTATGCCAGAAAGAAATGGCTCTATCATAGCATCTCTCATCATCTTGTATTGACCCTCTCTTTTATTATCCGCAGCTACCATCACTCAGCTTAACAACTGAAAATGCGCGCGCAGTCAAATAATATTATGCTGCTCAAATTATTTTCTTCCACGAAACTAACAATTTATGCATACTGTATACATCGATAAAAATAGAAAATATATTTTGTGAAATAATTTTATTTTTATTAAATATTTACAATAATGTACTTAAATATATTTACAAAAATACAAAAGGCTCATCAAAGCCGTTAGGGTGCGTACCCAAAATACTGGCTACATTACCGCGTTGTATTGCTATACTAACGCGTTGCCCGAAATATGAGCCAGCTTTCGGGTTTCCTGTGGTCTCTGAAATAATTTGAAAATATTTCTCAAAATGAATATACAAATTATACACAAACCTAACAATTATTAGTACTTATTGTAAAATATTATTGAAATTACTTAGTATATGCTAGTTTGTAGATTGCTAGAACTAGATCATTTAAATATGGAAGTAGAAATAACAATGTACCTACCTACCAAAAAGAAAGAGGAAGTTCTCAATTCCCCTTTTTTTGTATGTTTGATTTATATTATAAATCATGAAATGAAATATTTTTCTGTAAAAAAACTAACTAATTAGTTATAAATAAAATAAACAGTAGAAAATAATATTTGGACCTCGGTGCCAAACTTTAACAAAAATCACAAAAAAAAAATTGAAATCTAAGACAATAGCAAGGTACTAACAATTTTAGTAATTTTTACTTATTACTACTTGCTTAACACAAAAAGTGATTTTTTATTTTAGTCTCATTTCTAGGATTAGTATACAAAATTTTTTTGAAAGCGGTTTAGCCGTGATAAAGATTATTCGCTTCTTAGATTGTGGCTACGCCATACATACATACATATACTATTTTTATTTCATAACTCTTTCGATATTAAGAATATTTTTTCAGAAAATGTCAACGGCTGTCTTTCACCTACCAATAGAAAAGAAAAACGTCTTGTTATAATCACTACATAGTATAAAACAAAGTCGCTTTTTCTTTCCCTTTATCCCTTTGTATGCTTAAATCTTTAAAACCACGCAACGGATTTTGATGTGGTTTTTTTAAATAGATATAGAGATTGAAGAGTAAGGTTTTCATATATGTTTTATACCCGTGCAAAGCCGGGGCGGGTCGCTAGAACCTAAGTATATAATTTTAATTTTTTCAATGTAAATAATTTCTTGTCTGTAAATACTTATGTGAATAACATTTGTAGGTAAATAGAAATTCAACATCTTCATCATTTCCACTTCTCCACGACGTATTCAGCCAAAAGATAATTGTTAAGTCTTATTGACGCTTTATTTAAATGTTTAAAATGGCTGGTAAAAAATGTAAGTAATTTCGTAGTTGTTGTACACATACCTACCCATCTGTGATACTTATTTCACAATACACACAATGTCACTTACAATAATAATTATTAGTATAAAATGTATTAGGTACGTACTCAGTGGCGGATTTACACATTTTCAAGGTATAGACTGTAAAGTTTTTGCCGCCATTGCCTCTACAATCTACAATTGTTACTGGTGAGGGGAGAGGGGAAACTAGCTGTTTTACTCTGTAGTCTGGAATATTGAAGTCTGCTGCACCGAATGTACAAATGTACTGGCAACAATAACAAGTGAGAGGGTCGTGAGAGAAAAGTTGTCGGCAAAATTTGTTGCAGACTTCTATCTGTAAAACATCAGGAAACAATCATGCAGAAATATTTTTGATTTTTATGAGGATCTAAAACAAAAATTCCGATCCCGAATTTGGCGCCCCAAAAATCTGCCGCCCTAGGCTCAAGCCTACTCAGCCTGCTGGTAAATCCGCCATTATACGTAGTAGCGATGGGCGACTCGAGTTATCTAACTCGGGTAATCCGAGTCAGACCGTAAACGGGTCAACCCGAGTCAAAATATCTGCAAACCGGGCTGACCCGAAGAGTGCACGCGGCGGGCACTCTTCGGGTCAGCCCGGTTTGAAGTTTGAACTTATAATGTTGATCTTTTGTAGTTATTGAACTTAAGACTGAAATTTAGAAATTACTGCCATTATACATAGTCATATAATTACCTACTTAGGTACCAGGAAAGTATTGTTGAATTTAAGACAGATTTTTATTTTATTGATATTTTAACTTTAGGTTTCAATCAACTTTGAAATAGACTTTAATAGAGCGTATGTATACACGGCTACACATCAAGCTATGCAAAACCAGTATAAACTGAACGTTGAATGTGTGGAAAGATTATACAAAGCGAGACCATGATAAACTGGTTTTGTAAAAGTTGTTGTGTGCGAATTGTCGTACACAAGCGCTTCTAGTCTCGCCTGTTGTTTTTGTTGCGATTGCAGCGTAAAAACAGACAAGTTAATAATCTAAGGTAGGTAGGTACATGCAATCATGGCTGTTCATCGTTATGATTCATGGCAACATTTCACAGTTTAAAAGTCATGTTCAAAATTCAAATCACAAAATAAGCAGTGTCACTGTCAAGCGTCACCTACCGTAGTGTTCTTGCGTTAGAGGTACCTACTATGTCAGTTGTTTGACAGTTGTCCAAGTGATTCCTTACTTCTGTAACCTGAATTGAAAATTCCCAAATCAGAAATTCTGAAACCATTTGAATTTCTAAACTAAAAATTATTTGTAAATTGTGTCCAAGAATTATATATTAGTGGTAAAATAAAATAGAAATTTTTCGGTGGTGTCTTTAAAACTGTTTCATCGTCCAAAATGGCTCTAAAAGCACTCGTTGGTCAAAGTAAGTAAAAGGAGAAAAAAAATCATTAACATTTAGACTGAATAGCACCCACCGTCCAGAAAAACCCTTTAATGAAATTTGTTAACGACTATATTTTGTTTTAAAAATTGTTCAGTAATAATTTCCTATATCACAAATTTTCACTTTAAGAAAAATTTGGAATCTTTGTGTCGGAAAATTGCGTCATGTAGGCGATCGATTTTACTATGGATTTCTTTAAGGCTGGATAAATTATAAGTAGGGCATAAAAATATGTTTATTCTTTCTAGAAATTACAAAAATATGTTGACCTTAAGCATGAGTGATGAGCTTCAGTAGGTTGTTATTGATTTTCTTGACACCTCCCTGTGGGTGGGGGTGGAACCATGGAGGCGAAAACGTCATTCAGCAATTAGAGAATCATCCACTGAAAGAAATCTAAATGAAAACAACTTTGTATAAAGATACTTATAATTATAATTCAATAGAGTTATAATAAAATAATCCTATCAAATAGACATTAGGTGTAAAATATGATAAACAAAGATATTATATCTTGTAATAGTAATTATTAGTTGTGATTATTGTATTTATATTATAAAGGCTACCTCTATTACATTATTACATATCTAAAAACATTTTGAGTTGTTAATATCATACCTTTGCCATAATTATATTTAAAATATAATAAAAATCATCTTAGTATCTATAATACTTGAAAATATTGCAGAGATTATGAATGAAGTGATTCGCTACAGGCCAAAGGGCAAAGAAAATCAAAAAGTTGAGTGGAGAATCCTTATTGTGGATCAGTTGTCAATGAGAATGGTATCTGCATGCTGTAAAATGCATGACATTTCTGCTGAAGGAATAACTTGTATGTATATTTTTTGTTTGAGAAACTTATCATTTATTTTTGCTTGTAACAAAGTACATGAAGAATATTTGGATATCTTAAAAAATTCTTTTATGAAACATTACTAAATTATTCTTCAAATTTTAATGGATATACACAGAAAATCATATTTACACTGTTAATTAAAATAATACTAAACTATTTAACATTTGTTAATTATTTATTTTAGTGGTAGAAGATATTCATAAGAAGAGAGAACCTCTGTATACAATGGACGGCATTTACTTGATTACTCCATCGGAGAAGTCTGTGCATGCCCTCATCAATGATTTTTCAATTGGAAATCGTATTATGTACAAGGCTGCACATGTTTTCTTTACAGAAGGTATAGTTAAAAATTGTTATATAACAGTTACTTAAATATGAAGATTGACATTTCTGAAAGTTAAAGTAAGAATTGAGGATTGGTCTGGAATAAGGGCCTTAAAATATTAAGATGTTTATCACATAGTACATTTATGACTGAGTGTATAATATAAACCCTTGAAGCTTGAAATGTTTATGTAGTTCAACACTAAGATCAAATTTAATTAAGTCTTAGAATCCTTTTTTGTTATGTAGTCATTTCCTTCATTATTTTAGTTGCCTTTTCAGTTTTATTTTAAATTCCTTCCAGCTTGTCCTGATGTGCTATTTGATGAATTATCCCGTAGTCGCGTAGCTAAATACATCTTAACATTAAAGGAAATCAACATAGCTTACATACCATATGAACAACAGGTTTGTTTATAGTTTGCTTCTTTTTTTACCATAAACACTAATAAAGGTGGATCTTAAGTGCTGCTGTGTTGATTGCGTTTATACTGTCTTTACCACTTAAGATCTGTGCAAAATACATTTGACCGTATTAAGCTATCTATAAAATATCTTTTGCACGCTGCTAAGTGTGTCCTGAGGAATTGTTCAATGAACTGTGCAAGTCAACAGCAGCCAGAAAAATTAAAACATTGAAGGAAATCAACATTGCATTCTTGCCATATGAGAGCCAGGTGAAGCCTAATTTTAAATACAGTATTATTATTATTTTGTATTTTTATCCACATTCTATAAATAAAACTGAAATTTGGTTTCTTAATATTAAGGAACTTGGAAATCTTTTTTTTTTTTACTTAGTATTCTTATTTAATAAACAAGCCAAGTCTAATTTAATAAATAAACGAATAGTTATTATATTTAACTATAAATTTGGGTTGTATTTTACTTAAATTTTTATCATACAACAAAATCTACATGGAATTAAGTGTAAAAGTGAGTCATATCATGATGTCACCACATACATTGGTGATTCGTGTTCCACTGACGCAATATTTTATCTGCTGTTTTAGTTTTAAATTTCACTCATAAGAAAGGCATTTTATAGATTTAACATTTATGTCTGTCTGTCTGTGAACAACGATTTGGTGCGGTTACTGTTTGAAATTATTCAAGGGTTCAAACTTTAACTTCCAACATAGATGTGATAGGACTTAAATGTTTGAATCAATTACTAATGTAAATGTAATGTGTATGTATTTTGAAAACTACAAAGGTGTGTTAAAAAATGTTTAAGGTTTTCTCATTGGACTCTCCGGAAACATTCCAATGTATGTACAATCCAGCGTTGGCGCAGACACGGAATGCTAATATGGAGCGAATCGCTGAACAAATTGCTACCCTTTGCGCTACTCTTGGAGAATACCCATCTGTACGTTACCGCAGGTCAGTTTTAAGCATAGAATACTAATAAATTAATTAAATTACATATATCATCTTCGAACGTCGAGGCAGAATACAAAATTTCATCCGTATCACCTTGATGTTCGTCGTTTCACAACTGAGCGTTTTCTAAAGCATTTTTTGCCGCGCACCACCACTCTGTCCAACTGCCTTCTGAGGCATTTCCGAACCATTACGACTTAGGGACCTTCAAGAAAAGATCGTACCTCTGTCTTAAAGGTCGGCAACGCGCCCGTGGCCCGGCCCGCGACATACGTTGAGGGTGTCCATGGGCGGCAGATTTCTTCTTGTAAGTGAGCCTCCTGCCAGTTGGATATATCAGCCGTCTTATAAAAATAAATTATTCTGTAAAAATATTTAAGAAAGTGATTTATTCACAAGCATCTCAAACCAAAATTTCTCTAATCGTTTCACCACATGTATGCAAAAAAAATTCTGGTGGACAGCTCAGGCCTACATATTTAGAATATTAGTATGGATACAAAATACTTAATTTAATAAATGTATCTATTTGATGCGCTTACTAGAAGCCTAGTTCGCCGCATATACAGAATTCAGTACCAGTGCGATTCAAGCGTGACATAAATTATTTAAATGATTTTTGGTTCTCACTTACCCTCTAACTTTACAACATTGCTTAATTTGGAACACTTCAATACTTAGTACAATTATCGTAAACAAAACGTTGAACAACGTTATAATTAAAAGAGTCCCACTGTACCGTACCATACCATGACCGTGCTATGAACGTATTCGGATCGGAAAGCTACACAATACTCTACTATGCCCACTGAACGTATCCAAATATTCTCACCGACAATTATTGACACTCGACTGTGCTGGTCGGTGACGGAACGGTCTAGTGGGCATTATCTCATACTCTTCAATACAAAGAATATATTTTTAGCCTGATACATTCCTATTCCGGTCATAGAGTGGTGAGAGAGTATAAGCTGTAATTGGTTCCATTTATTTCTAGTGACTGGGAACGTAATGTGGAACTTGCGCAACTGATTCAACAGAAACTTGACGCCTATAAGGTAACATTCCAATGCTTAGAAGAATTAGATTTTCGAGATTACCAAACACATCATCAATTTTATTCAGGGCGGAGAATTTTCATTGTGTCAAATAGAAATTCACCAAAATCGGTTTAACCTTTCTTAATTTGTAAATGATAAAATTAACTCGACTTTGTTACATAATATATATTATAGAATTATAGTTACTAGCTGTGCCCCGCGATTTCACATGCGTAAATGTCGTCGTAGCGTGACGTTATACCTACATATTCTCGATAAATGGACAACACCAAAAGAATTTGTAAATTCGAGCCAAGCCCTAAATTAGTGCGGTCAACCAACTAAAGACATTAAAGATTTATAATATTAAAAGTATAAATAGATTATTTTATCGTCATATGCAATATGCTGATTCTAGGCCGATGAGCCAACAATGGGCGAGGGTCCCGAAAAGGCACGGTCTCAGCTGCTAGTGTTGGACCGTGGCTTCGATTGCGTGTCTCCACTACTCCATGAGCTTACTTTGCAGGCTATGGCCTATGATCTGTTGCCTATTGAGAATGACGTGTACAGGTAATAATAATATTTAAACAAAAAAACTTTTTTAAATGATTGCCGATTAAACTCCTGTTAGTTAAAAGATTCGTAACGGAAATAGTATTAAAATAGTATATTTTTTTTAAATATATTTTCGAATTGACGCCGATATGACGGCATTCTAAAGTAAAAAGCAAAATATATATTTAAAATACGGGGTGGATACCAATTCCAATGTACAGAAACTAAACTAGACTAGTTTAGTTATGTCAAAATCAATTTTAGCTCGAAGCAATAACAGACTAGCGTTTTTGATTACTAAACTAAAATTATTTTAGTTAAGTTTTGAGTGTTGGACATCAAAATTGGCACCAAATATCGCTTCTTTATTCAGATACGAAGCTTCGGCGGGTGCGATGAAGGAAGTTCTCCTGGATGAAAACGATGAGCTGTGGGTTGAGTTACGTCATCAGCATATTGCTGTGGTCTCCACGTCAGTTACCAAGAATTTGAAGAAGTTCACCGAGTCCAAGAGAATGGGCGGCGGTTTGTACTATTGACGTTTGCTTCGCACAACTCAAAAACCCATCTTTGCACATCTATATGTATTTATATTGTTCGTAGCATAGTTTATTAAGTTTAGGATGATTTGACAGGTCACGCCTATAAAGATTCATGTTTTTTAAAAGTATAATAAACCATAGATAATGACGTACTTCATCGATGGGTACCGCTCACTTAGTAAAGTGCCATGCATAACGTATTACCACAGACTTCTAAAAATACAGATAAAGTAATCAAATATTATCAATTTACTACAGAAAAAAATAGATTTTTTGTATTATTATAATCCATACTGCATAAACATTAAACTTTGTTGAGTCATTGTACGAGCCTTAGATTTGTTCGTCTTAGTAAAAATTGTACAAGTTCATATTTTCTGTTATTAAACATGGTCAGTGGGTTATTAAAGCTCACAATCGGAAAAGTAGCCTTCTAGTGTCAAATTGCATAACATTTTTTCATTGAAAACAGGGATATAAAAATATAATCATATTGTATGTATTGTGAATAAAGTGTACAAGTTCCTTTTTTGTGAACATAAAATAAAATAACCTTCTTTTTGGTTTTTTGAAGGTCAGTTAACAATCCTGGTTATATTTCGTTCTTTTTTTTTTCTCAGATCGGTTTCAATATTCTGACATTTGAATTGAACCTTGAATGCAATTGCTTTCAGGTGATAAACAATCGATGAAGGATCTATCGTTGATGATAAAGAAAATGCCCCAATACCAAAAGGAGCTGTCCAAATACGCGACCCACCTGCGTCTGGCTGAAGACTGTATGAAAGCCTACCAAGGATATGTTGATAAGCTTTGCAAAGTGGAACAGGTAATTTAAAAAATCATAAATAGGCAAAATTTTAATTCAATTAAAGAATCAAACGCATGTATAATTAAACTCTTGATACACTTTGAACGTTGGAAATTCCAACTGTAGTGGGTAATGAGGCTGAAATATCAATTTTTGAAAAGTTTTTTAACAGCCCGGGAAAAAATCTTCGTGTGTGTTTTAATGTTTAAAGCACCTGCATATGGCGCTGGAGGTCCTAGGTTCGAATCCTGGGGTAAAACATAAATGTTAAAACATCAATAACTGGCTAACCCGGCGAACTTCGTACTGCCTAATAGATAAATTGTAGATATATGCCACCGTGGACTTTTTTGTAGATCTATAAAATATGAATATCCCACTATGCATTGTTTTGTTATATCTCAAAGGGATTAGGTAGCGTTTTCGATGCCTTGTCCGGTGGCTTGACTTTTTCTGACACTTCCAACAATTATCATCATATTTCAATTGATACAAAACCTTGACCAATACCTAAAATTTCCTTATGAATATCTATTGTTTAAATTCGCATAATAATCTGTTCAGTAGTTTTTAAGTTAATCGCGAACAGACTGATAGACGTGGCGAAATACTGTTTTATAATATAAACACATCTCAGCGTCTGTTTCAATGATCATTTCATTTACAGACAAGTTAGTGATCACACCTCAAATGTCTTTATTCTCATATAAAGGATTTGATTTTGTCGATAAGTGTATAAAAACATTTAAGAAAGTGAAGAACCCTTTTTTATTTGAGAAGTTGGACAAAAAAGTTTATTTACAAACGTTACAATATAAAATAGATTCGCTAATATTTAATCTTAGAGCCGTAGGTTGTGTTATTTCTCATAACAAAGATATACTTTTCAGGACCTCGCCATGGGAACTGACGCCGAAGGTGAAAAGATAAAGGATCACATGAGGAGCATCGTTCCTGTGCTGCTGGATCCGGTTATATATATTTCTTATCCTGCTTACCTAAAAAGCCGTTTTTTTATTATATATGCTGTAATAAAAACTTTAATAGTCTAATAACTAATGTATTATTGTTATTTATTTGTAGGCGGTGAAAAATTACGATAAAATGCGTATAATTGCGCTATACATTATGTCCAAGAATGGTATCTCTGAGGAGAATTTGAACAAATTGGTGACTCACGCGACAATTGAGCCTTTGGATAAACAGGCTCTGCTCAACCTCGCTAATCTGGGACTGAATGTAGTCGTTGATGTAAGTATATCATAAACTACACCAACGTTTGATCTTGACAAACATCAAGGTCAATACGTTCGCACGTGATTGGTCGCGTCAAGGCTATGTGAACAAGTGATTGGTCGAAGGCCACGCAAATATGTATCATGGTATCTATTTGCGTGGTGCAATTTTTGAATTTGAATTACACTTCTAGATATATTATTATTCGTAGAAAATAACATAAGGCCCGTTTCAGAAGGAAAATATAATTTTATGATTATCAAGTTTGAGTTAATAAATAAATATAATTTTCGTACAGGGCAACAGGAAGAAGCAGTACCAAGTACCCCGCAAGGAAAGGATCACTGAACAAACTTACCAAATGTCGCGATGGACTCCTGTTATTAAGGTATCATAAAAAATAATATCAAAGAATTCAATCACTCCGCTTTCCAAATCTGTGTTTTCTATAAGACTTTCCAATCGATATATTTAAGAAAGAGATTGGGTATGTTATTACGGAACAATTAAACATCAGAGATTTAATTGAGCAATGGAGAATGTTACTAAGTACGCAAAATCTCTTGAAACTTTATCACAGTAGAGCTTTTACGTTACATGCAAATACACTAGTTTTTATTTTATTCAAAAAGAGCAAGTAGTTTTGATTTTACATGCATTTAAAGTTCGTCAGCTCGTCGTCAGCAGCGTGACGTCATAGTACAACACTCCGCTCTCTCTGTCTCTCTTCTCGAGCAGGAACGCGACGGACTGCGCGAGCTGTTGTAAAATGACGTCACGTCCTACTTTTAAAATTCTGTGTCGGTAACAAATTGACGTATCAAATAGTTTCTTTCACACGATTTTTCCATTTTCAATAGGGAATACGGTGGGCTAAAAATCAAAATGTGTGAACATTCTCCATTCGTATTTTAAAAAAAAACGCTATGCATAAGCTTCACAAGAACAATACATTGAATTTGGGTGTCGTATGATGTACCAAGACAAGAGAATTAAATTACACAAATATCGAATCATTATAATTAAATAAATTTCGATCAGGAATTAACAATTTAACATGCATTTTAGGACATAATGGAGGACGCCATTGATGACAAATTGGATCAACGTCACTTCCCGTTCCTTGCTGGTCGCGCGCAGACTTCTGGTTACCAAGCACCTACTAGGTACTTTTTTATATTTTGTAATTAACTTCAAAAAAGTAGGAGGTATTCAATTCGACTGTATTGTATTTAATTTATTTACTGTGTTTGTTACCTCAGAACTTTCGAAGGGGTGAACCGATTTTGAAGATTTTTTTTTTTAAAGCTGGTGCTTACTGTGTGGTCCCATTTAAATTTCATCAAAATCTGTTCAGTAGATTTAGAGTATATTATTTGACTATATGGTGTCTTATTTTTAATTTTCAGTGTACGCTACGGCCACTGGCACAAAGATAAGGCTCAACAGACAATTAAGAATGTTCCGAGACTCATCGTATTTATCGTTGGAGGTATGAAAGTTATATTTTTTAATTTTTATCATAGAGAGAAGTAAATAGAAACTGGAACTGAAGCTCTGCGTTCTCTCGCCCTGCGTTCAAATCCCGATGAAACAAAATATGTTCATACTACTTGCCTTTGAAGAAAATGATCATCGAAACAGTCATAGAAATGAGTCTGGTCCATGTACTTCGGAGCTACCAGATTTCACTTTTTACTGACTTCAAAATAAAAGAGGAGGTACTCAATTCGACGCTGTTTTTTTGTTTGTTACCTCAGATCTTTCGACTAGGTGAACCGATTTCGATGATTCTTTTTTGTTTGAAAGCTGGTACTTCCCGTGTTGGAAATTTCATCAAAATCTGTTCAGTAGTTTAGAGTTACAGTTTGAAAAAAACCGAGTTTTAAGTCAGTTTTTTTGATTAAAATTTTAACACTATATTATTCAAATTGGATTCCATTGATTTCAATCGCTTGCATTAATCTTGTACTTAATGATGAATTTATTTTACAGGTGTATGTTTCTCGGAGGTCCGTTGCGCTTATGAAGTGACCTCCGCTCTCAAGAACTGGGAAGTTATCATTGGGTCATCTCACCTGCTCACACCCGACAACTTCCTTTCAGACCTCAGCTCTCTCACCGCTTAAACATCTAATTTCTTATATTTAAAGTCCTTTTAATGCAATCAAGTTTAAATCGAGTTATCACTATGTAATTATGACCATATTTAAAGTTAAGATTCAATCGTGTAGTAGATTTTGTGTGCACGTGCAACATTAGGTGAACAAATTATTTTCATGTATTTTGTTATTAAGATTATATATATTAGGGTCGGTAACTGGCCTGTGTGAGCTGATGTAATTGCTTGTTTCCAGCGCTGGATTTTTTCCCTTGACACTATTTCTTACGACTTCAGACGATTTAACTAATAATTATAATGTTTTATAATTTCGTATTTCATAAATTCTATCAATAATCTTGCACACACATCACACCAGTGCAACTTCGTACCGGTGACGTCACGCATTAGCGTGAACACCCCTAATAGAAGTTTTCCTTGCCAGGGTTGTCTGGAAGAGAGTGCTTTGCTTCCCAATTTGATTTTTTCTTTCTTGTTTAACTATGTGTTAATAGAAAAATATCTAGGTACATTTCTATTATATGTATAGACTGCAACTTAATAATAGTTAAATTTCATCATATTATCACTCATTTTGTTACTATAATAATTACAATTTCTATAGTTGTATAGATTCTCACGTGAATATGGGCCTAATGTTTATGTAGAATTTATTAAACATGCTTAAGTTATTATTTGCCAAAAAAAAAGTATTAGGTAAGCATAGTTTTATAAGATCTCGAATTTTAAGAAACAATAATCATCGGGATTATATGTATTGTGTGTGGAATATATAATAATTACGTTGTTTTACGTTTAGATTTTATTGTTGTTGCTGATACTTAAATTTTGTATATTTCGTCAATAAAACCATTATAATTATTGCATATTATGACTTATATAATTAATATTCACGTTTTTCTCAAATAGTAAGTAGATATGCATGTTTAAATAAAATTCATGCATTGAATTAAGTGCTGTATTGGTAACTATAGACTTAACAATAAAGTTAAAATTAAATAAATATCGCAAACATATATCAATTACATTTATCGTAGGGTTAGTGAAGAAAATAAAAAATAATAATACATTATATTATATATTCGTTAAATATCTAATAAAGTTTTGAGTGGAATATCATGTTTATAAACTAGAGGACGATTTAATAACGCATTAAGGTGACAGGCAATAGACACTTTATAAAAAAGTTACTATACAAAACCTAAGTAGGTATTTAAATAAATATTGAAATTCGCATGACAAAACTTTATGAAATAACGAAATGTTATTAGTAATTTCTCTACTCTTTCGTCTTATCCAATGTACGTGATGTTTTTAAATATTTCAATACAATTTTCGTTCATATTTAAATTCTTTCTATGAGGAATCGACAAAAATGGTTGACAAATTAAGATTTTGTTGGTCATTTTACGATATGGTCTATAGAAAAGATGGCTATTTAAGTTCTATGCGTGTGATCGAATCAGCCTTAAAATATGGATAGTACCTAATTTGTTACATTGTACCCGTTATATATTAATAAAGTATATAATTGTTTCCATTAGCAACGTTTACATTCCGTATTTACATATTGATATGAATAGCTTTTATCAATCACATGACTTTATCTTTAAGCAAATATGTTATTCTTTCTAGTATTAATATTTAATGTCTAGGGCCGTAACTTGTATTTCACACGGAAATTTTTTGTTTAGGTAATATATAAATTATTAATAATTAATATGGACGTGTACCACAATTATTGTGGTAAAAAGAAAAACTTTATGAGCCAAAGTTTTTCTAATAAAAAAATAAGATTTTTTTTTATTGATTCTTAGATTTCGAATAAAAAGAATAATAAGAATAAAATAATTGAGATTTTCTTTTTTTTGAGCTGGTTTAAAGTGGTTTTAAGGGATGTTAGCCATTGAAAGGATAAAAGTCATCGAGATCATTTATTTAAAATTATTACATGCGTTTCGAAAGAAGAAAATTTGAAAGTTTAAATTATTTAATTATTATTAAAAAATTGAAGCCGAAATGTTTCATAAGAATGTCGCATTGGATTGTTTGTATGTCGGCTAGATTTGTATAATAATAGTTCTTGTGCAATTATGTAGAAGTAATAATGTAAAGTTTGTCAGTATTCATCTGTTATTAAATATTTGTTTGTAACCATTATCCGTGTTTTATTTCTATTTTATACTTGCATTTGTTTGGGACTTGGCCTTGACTAAATGTAAGGGCCTGTCCACATCTCCACGTCAAGTCAACGTGGAACGGTGCGGTATCATGCCATGTTAGGTTGACGTATACGTATATTGGTACAAATTTACAAAATACAATTATAGAATGAAAGTGACTCGACTCCTGTAACACTCGATTATACCATAAACTGACCTTATAAAGCATATTCTAAAACCTTGTAAAGTAGAAATGACCTATATCTCAGTATAACAGGGGGCAGCGCATACTTCGGTCTCTATTATTATTAAGATGTATTTAATACTATAATTTTTTGAAGACTAATGTTCATTTACCACAAATTGCATTTTTTGGATTAGGTCACTCATTCTATGGGTGCGAAACCTTGGACTTTTTTGTAGATTTATAATATCCTACCATGCATTGTTTTGTTATACCTAAAAGAGATCAGGCAGCGTTTTCTATGAAAGCTCCCAGGTGGCCCGACTTTTTCCGACACTTCCAACAATTATTAATTTACACAAAACCTTAATAAATTATTGTATTACTGTTTCCTTTTTTGTATTGTTTAAGGTGGATTAAAATTGTCTGTATTATATAAATAAAACTTGTAATATGTAATTATGATAGCCACTTTCGAAGAGATGTGTCACCTAAGGTTATCTATAAAAGTAAATATTTTAATTTATAATATTGCATACTATATTACAATAGTCGCTTTTGAGGTATAGTTTCAGTGTAGCAGTAGACGACAATGACTAAAGACCTTATTATTTTGGCCTACTCAGGCGGTTTAGACACAAGTTGCATTTTAAAATGGTAAGTACTAGTCTAGATTTTACCTATTACCAGCTGACCCGGCGGACTTTGTAAAGAGTGTGGTAAGTGAAGTCCCGTGTCCCCTAGTGGGCTATGGGGCTAGGGTTTCGGTTTCCAGATGAAAAAATCAAAAGGCCTGATTTCCATGGAAAAGTCCTGAGATTTTATACAGTTTGAAAATTTTCTCTAAAAAACGTATTATTATCGTTTTATACACTGCCGATCTAGCTCACGCGTTGCAACTTGCACATCGCACTCAAAGCGGCGGGGTGTCAACGGCACCTTTTCTTTAAATATTAAATACGATAAAACTGATTAAGTACCTATTTGGATAGATACGTATTGATTTTAACTGTTTAATTGTTACCAAAAGAAGATTAGTAAGTATAAGTATAGACAGGCTCGTTTTCCGCAACTCGACGTCTACTATGCGCCTATTTTGCGTATCAAAAGAAGATTATTTTTAGTTTGTTTTACTTGGCTAAATAAGTATTGATTTTGATTGACATAACTGTTCTATAAAGTTGGGACATTTTTTAACTTACCCTTAATAATATCATAATCTTCATTAGCTTTTAATTAAAGATATCTTTAAAATGTAACCTGTGTTTCCTGTGATTTATTGAAAATCCTGAGATCCTGAGAAAAGTCGAAAAATCCTGTAATCTCAGGACAAATCTGAGATATGGTAACCCTATATGGGGCAGATGCATTTCACATCTGTTTCACTGACTCACGGCGGATTGTACTGTCAATAAAAGATAGAATGTGTAGATATGCCACCAAGGACTTTTTTGTAGATCTAAAAAAGAGGAATATCCCATGATTTTTTTTTTTGTTATATCTCAAATACAGAATCACGTTCGCACCTGTTGCTAAAGTTCACCGAAGACAGATTGCAGACGTAAAACTATCCCGGCAGCGTTTTCGATGAAAGCTTCCAGGTGGCTTGGCTTTTTACGACACTTCCAACAATTATCGTCATATTATTTAAACCAATTTCCACAAAACCTTGACAAATTATATACCTAAACCTTCCTCATGAATCTATCTATTGGTGAAACGACTGACAGACGCAGCGGACGCCTTTGTCGTATAAAATGTTCTTTTATATCTGCCATCTAATAACGAGTATTGGTCTTAATTATGTTAGTAGGTTTCTCAGTAATTATTTGATATTTGAATGTGTCTTAAATACGTTTTTTTTTAAGGCTGATACAAAAGGGTTACGACGTCGTTTGTTACGTAGCAGATATTGGCCAAGATGAAAATTTCAGTGAAGCAAAAAAGAAGGCGATGGGAATCGGCGCTAAAGATGTGAGTAGGACGTATGAGAAAAATTAAATTGTCTGTTGGAAATTCTTGTGCGTTAAATAATAATAAATATACATAAATAATATTAAAAATATATGGACAGTAAGCATAGCCTATACCTATCTTTTATAAGTGAAGTCGTGTATGTGTAGTGGGGTATGGGGCAGATGCATTTCACATCTGTTTCACTGATAGATTTTTTTTCCTTAGGGGCAAGTAGGTGTTCAGTCTTCTATGTCCTGCCAGACTGAGTTTTTTATTTTTTTATCTGCACCGGGAATCTAACCCAGGACCTCTCGGTTGTAACGCTTACGCGCTTACCACTAGACTAAGGAGGCGGTCAACCTATCTCTTAGTACTTATAAAAACTAGAGCTTTTGAACCGCCAAGCTATAGCATATGCCAACTGTTAAATCCTTAAATCCTTACCAATATGTATTATAAGTTCGAAAGTAACTCTGTCTGTCTGCTACGCTTTCACGCCTAAACCACTGAACCGATTTTAATGAAATTTGGCACAAACATTGATAATAAGTTGAGAAAGGACATAGGGTACTACACGTAGGGCGTATCTAATTTCACTAAGTGGGTACATAAAATATATTTTATTGTGACCATTTCAATGTGCTCAAACTCGGTACCTCTGCAGTAAGTGCTGGCTTACCTACTAACTATTGTATTATTATGTTTATTGATCAGTCATGTCAGGTCACCGGGTACCAAATTATGAATTGATACGACCAATAAAAATGCCTCTTAATGCCTTTACCGTCAGAAGCGAGCGTCAAACAAAAGAGATAAGAACTATTCTAATATCCAGTCACTTTTACTATAAGTACCTATATGGGTACTTGACGTAAAAACTCCTGTCCAAAAAACTGTCTAATGCGGATGAAGTCGCGGGTACAGCTAGTTATTAATAATTTCATATATTTTCAGGTAATAATTGAGGACTTACGTAACGAATTCGTAACTAATTACATGCTACCTGCCATTCAAATGGGTCTGATATATGAAAGTCGGTACTATCTCGGGACTTCATTGGCTCGTCCCTGCATCTCTGTTGGCATTGTCAATGCCGCTAGGAAATTGGGAGCAAAGTGAGTAATTTAGACTTTTCCAACCAGTGTGAATAAAAAGTAATCTTGCGTGATTAATCAATTCAACGAATGGTTTTACGTAGGTAGTTTATTTGATTTCTTGTGAAATATTCGAAGCTTCTGTACTGACCTTTTAAAACAAGAGTTCAGATTAAATGAAATTACACTATTAAGAGACAAGTGATCGCAATCATAATAATATTAACTACATATAATATTGTTTTTATTAAAATAATGTGTTTACAGATACATATCGCACGGTGCGACGGGTAAGGGTAATGACCAAGTGAGATTCGAATTAAGTGTTTATTCACTTTGGCCTGATGGTAAAGTTAGTATTATAATATTTTAATATAATATATTTGAATTACTTGTGGTTATATGCTTATAGCTTAGTAATTTAAGCATACTTCAGAGCAGGGGTCTCCAAACTTTGAATCCTTGGGGCCATAATATTTTTTTCGGTATGTTGCAAGGGCCATAACAATTGTAATTTTTCTGCCCACCTAAGCAAACATATAAGGCTTTTATTGCATTTCAATTACCTACAAGTAAAAATAATTCTGTTTTTTCATTCTCTTCCATTCAACTTATCACAGCAATAGTAACAACAGTAAAACATTGACTGTCGTGGGCTAGATTGATGACACTAGTCTTAAGCTGTCGTAGTTTGGAGACCCCTGCTTTAGAGTGCAAATCCGAAAGTTTGACACATAGATTATGATCTGGAGTATAACATGACCTAGTCTCTCTAGTGATCTTTATTACAAGATAATAATAAACCTATATCTTGAAATTCACAGATTATTGCCCCGTGGCGTCTACCCGAATTTTTCGATAGATTCCAAGGAAGAAGCGATTTGATTGAATTTGCTAAAAAGGAAAATATTCCAGTATCAGCCACACCTAAAGCTCCTTGGTCTACAGATGAAAATATAATGCATATTAGGTAAGATTTTTGTGAGATTTCAAGATTGAATTAAGTACTAGAAAAACAAAAATATAGTAAAATGGTCACGCTTCTGACATTCAATGATTGTTGCTTGGCAGTCTCGTGTTTGATTCCCTGGATAACGAGTTTCGTTTAAGAAGGCTGATATCTGCTTGCCCGTAAAGAGTCTTTGTGTTTATCAATTACATACATTAAGAATCATTAAACATTAAGTAAATAGTATATAATTTCAGCTATGAATCAGGAGTGTTGGAAGACCCAAGTGTAGTACCGCCCAAGGGAATTTACAAAATGACACGAGATCTTCGAGAAGCCGATGATTACCCCGTTACCATTGATATATCCTTTGAAAAAGGTACTTTTTATTGTATTGTATGTTATTACCCTAAGCCATGAAAATGGAAGAAATGTAATAACAGTTTCTTGTAAAACTTTTTAACCGACCTTCAAAAAAACCAAAAAGGAGGTTATCAATTCGACGTGTATTTTTTTTCTCTTTTTTTTCCGATGTTCCGCTCGTACGTCGCCATCCATAGACTAATTTAGATAAGTGAGGTGTCAAACGATAGAGTAACTCGTCGAAATGGTCCCATTTTTTTTAGAATTTTTACGATCAATAATTGTCAGGATATTGAATGAATAGTTTCCCAATCGGGCGAGAAATCGCTGATATTCGCGCGACGTACTTATTTGCTTATAACTCTATGATTTATGAATCCTATATTTTTAGATTTAATGTTAAATTTTCAACAAGAGTGAATAAAATCAAGATAATTGGACTTATAGTTTTAGAGATATTGAGGTTATAAAATCAAAAATTGAAGAAAACTTCAGTTAGTTCGCTTTTGCAATACAGAAGTCCATGTTGACTAAATATATACTAATTTTAATACTTAAATTTTATTACTTATTATATTTTCAATCTTTTGACATAATTTCACGAAAATCTAAGCCATATATTTGACATGTCATACGTTATTTTTCACGTGTCCAGTTTAAACCTCTACATCTCGATGAAATATTAGTCTATATTGATGACATATATATCAGTTTATAAAACATTAGTAGATTCATATATGGTCTTTCAAAGTGCAACATGACAGTTTTATGCACTTGTTGAATTTTACATGAATTTTATTTATCAACACTATTTACGTCTTTTTATTAATTACGAGTATTATAGTAAGTTCATTTATAATGCAAAATTTATTTTTTACTTTTCAGTGCGTTTTGAGGTCGGTTTTTTTTTCTGAAAATTAATTTATATTGTCTATTCTTTTGTAAGTAATAAATAAAAACAGTATTTTTTTTATGTTTTAGCAAACCTTTTCTATAACTGATGTTTTCACTATTCGAACTGAAATAAGATTAAATTTTTATTCCTTAATTATTATTTTTTTTTGTAAAAATAGAGAAATTTGCTACTTTGATTCAACTCCATGCAGATATACTATATAGTGATGCGCTTGAATGAGCTTGTAGTAGGTATGTCTTATTATTTTCTATAGAAACAGAAAAACATAGAAAATATTTGAATAAAAAATAGGTATTTGAACGAATGAGACGCGTAATATTTTTCACGATTTTACAATTATTTAATTTTTAATAACTTCCCCGATGTTTCACGTGCTTTATACAGCCTGCATGGTCACGAGCGACATACATAGTTAGTACCCTATTACTTACTCAAACAATATTTTTCTTATCTTAATATATATAAATTACGTGTCACGTTGTTTGTCCGCGATGGACTCCTAAACTACTTAACCAATTTTAATCAAATTTGCACACCGTGTGCAGATTGATCCACCTTGAAAGATAATAGGATAGCTTACATCTTAATAATATATAAAAGTCTGTTTATATACACGTTCGTTTAATCATACATTTTCTATGGAATGATGTTTTTAGGTGACACGTTATTATTCAGAACTCTGAAGCGATACGAAGTTCACGGGGTCCACTAGTAATATATAATTATTTTCAGGTTTACCAGTAACCATTAAAATTCCAAGTAGCCAGGAGAAGTCATTACTGATTCAAGAACCTTTGAAGATAGTTGAAACGCTCAATAAATTGGGAGGTCAACATGGTATTGGCCGAATAGATATAGTGGAAAACAGGTTTCTTGGATTGAAGGTAAATTAACGTGTATTTAGATTTATTGTAATTTTTGTATCCCTCTAAAACATTTATTTTCTTTTATTTTAAAATGTCCTGGTTAATAAGGTATAAAAGCACTAATTCAATATAAAATATACCAAATAAAATGCTTCCATGTGGGTTGGTTCCAACTTATGACGACCGCAACTTTTTTGATCAAAATAAAAAGTCTTTTCCTAGGATTTCAATAATGGTTTAGAGTTTAAACGTCAAAATGTCGAAAAAAATAACACACCTCAGGTTGACAATTTTTTTAAAATAATTGGTAGTAGTACGTTATCCCATCCCTAAAATATATGAACGCAAAATAATATCGAATATTTTTTAATTTAATATTTTATTAATATGTTTTTTGAGTTGCTAAAAATATAAGTTTGGGCTTTAAAGTGCCTAATAAAACTGTCTCTACGCCCGACTCTTTTGTGACGAAGGCTTTTTTGTGTTTTTAAAAAAATATACATAATCTTTTTTTTTAGAGTAGGGGACTATATGAAACTCCCGCGGGGACTATACTTCATTTGGCTCATCTTGATTTAGAAGCATTTGCTTTGGACAGGGAAGTTCTTAGGTAAATTATATTATGTATGATTTAAAATCGAAAAACAAGTAACAAATTAATTTGAGAAATCATTTGAAGAACACTTAACATACCTAAGATTAAAATATACCCTGTAAAGAAAGATGCTGATTAAAAAACCTGACATGACGCTTGAATAATAAATACGTACAAAAGAATGTTTGTGTAGGTAGAAGAGGACTGAAATTACAATACCTGCTAAAATAATCTATAAAAAATAGTTAACTGAATAATATTAGATGCAATTAAAAACCTATTGTCGCAGCAGAAGCAGAGTTATTGTTATTCATATTGATTTGCAGACTTAAGAAGAATCTTCAAGATAAAATGTCAGACTTTGTTTACAATGGCTTTTGGTTTTCGCCTGAGGCCAATTATGCAAGAAAATGCTTGGAATTGTCTCAAGAATTTGTCACTGGCAAGGTAACTCTACAGCTATTTAAAGGCAATGGTAAGTTTATTTTTTCATTACAATTAAAAAAAAATTCTACTTATTTATCAGATGACAACTTTTAACGACCGTTGAACCAATGCTGGTGATAAAATCTCTCTCTGATCATAAATTATTGCAATTTTCATACCCAAAATAAGAAAAAGAAAATTATATTAAATTATATTATTATTATTTAGATATTTAATTTTCTTGTTTATTCTACAGTGACTATTTTGGCGCGAAAAAGCCCCACCAGTCTCTATAATAAGGATCTTGTATCGATGGATATTGCAGGAGGATTTTCTCCGGAAGATAGTACAGGATTTATTAATATCAACGCTATTCGTCTGAAAGAATATACCCGATTTGCTGAAAAATAATAAATTATTTTTTTAATTTAATTAATTTTTTAAAATTATTTATTGGTAATAAATTAATAATATTTATATTTAAAGATGAGATATTTTTGTTTAATTTATTTCCCCAATCTTTTTTTATTTTGGATTGAAGTATATAATATATAAAATCAACTTTAAACCAAAAATATGTTTCATATTTTGCTATTTTCTGTTAAATTTTAGCCAATCTTATCGTAACTAACCATAATATATTGCAATCACTTTAGAATTTAACGAAAACTGTGAATTTTAATAGAACGTTTATTTAGATATTCTAAGATTCAACTAGTTTAAAGTACAAAAAATGTTACAGATTTAATTTAAACTTAAAATGAATGTAAAACGATGTTGAGGTGAGCGAAGGGAGATTTTTTCAAAAACTGATTGTCATATTATATCTAAGAATTTAAAATAGCTCTCGAACCCTAAATATTTTATGATTTATGTACTTTATTACTTAAAAATTGTCTATTTAACGTCTAGTGGTTTAGATCTTTCGAACACTGTGCCCGAGTGACCCGGCCGAAATCTGAATCTTATTTCATAGATTATAGATGAATAACATAAATTGTCATTATCTGTGGATTGTGATATAGAGTATTATCTATGTTTAGGAATGTCAATTCTCCAGATCATAAAATGCCAGAAAAAAAAAAACAAATAACAATTGTCCAGAGGACCAGATGTCAACAAAATAGGTACCGCTGTTACTAAACTTCTGTTAATGTTATTTATATTTTTGTGCCTGAATTCAATGATTTAGTGAAAATTCAAACTAAAAAATAACTCACTCTATTTCTGTACATTGTACAAGGAAGTAAAGCTTTGGTCAAGTCCAACCAAAACTTTTCATTTTAAAAAAATATTTTTTATACGTTATATTACTATCTCCTAATTTTTTACCTCTATTAGTCAATACAATCGCATCAATAAAATGCACAGAAATTTACCGCAAAACAAAGAAGCTTTGCTTAAATCTTATACAACTCGATTAAAAGAAGATGTAAAAAGTATGCTTGAAAACTTTGAAGGTACTTTATAATTATTGTATAATCATATCACATTTTAATTATTTTGCATTTACATTGCCATTGCCATTTTTAATTTTATATTCCAGAAATTATAAAACTAGCCAAAGGTGACAATGAATCTCAGCTCAATAGAATGACACAGATTGAACAAGACACATTTGAAATGCAAGTTAGAGCTGCAAATATTGGTAATGTACTAATTCTATCTTTAAATAAATTTAGGTTATTATAAAAAACCTATTTCAAGTGCACTAAAAAGAAATAAATGAAACTGTAATAATTCTACAACACAAATTTTTAGAAACCGCTGCCATGGGCTTAGAGATATTTATGACTTTCTGTAAGCCCATGGCTACTTGAAAATTACTGAGACCAATATGAACAATGAAGATAGATTACTAACATATCTAGGTATGCGAACTTTTAGTTTTTTTTTTTTTAATGTTTCCATGTAGCCTCACGATCACATATCATATGAAAAAAATATAGTTAAATTATTAAGGACTTGCTCTCTTTTTGAAGCTGAACTTATTAATATCTATTTTTCAGTCAGGGCTGGAGAATCTCTTATGAAACTTGTGTCGGATATTAAACAGTACTTGATACTTAATGATTTTCCATCTGTGAATGAAGCAATTACACAGAACTCAAAATTATTTAGAACCAAGCAACAAGAGTGTGATCAAAAACTAATGTCCCTTAGAGATGACATTGCAGCTGATTTGTATGATTTAGAAGATGAATATTTCACTAGTATTTATAAGTAAACAGTAATCAATAAATAAATATTGTAATAAATTACATCTTTTTTGTTTACTGAATACTTAAGTAATTCTATAATATAATGGCAAGTATTATATTCTTTCAATGAATAAATGCCTAAGTTAATTTGTATTTTATAAAAACCAAACATTTCTCAAAACTTGCTCAGATCACACAATACATATGTTATTCTGTCATAACTTTGTGAATGAATCAAATGAAAAAGTAATTTTTAACACTATTTATTATCACACTAATAATTCAATTAGTTTTTAATATTCAATAAATTAAGCTATTTTTAAACAGCTTTATCCATAAAATGTTCCTAGTTAGAACTGAATAAATAGTGAGGTCCATCCTTAGGGTATTGCTTGGCAGTAACTGGCCTTCCAAACTTGTGATCTTCAAAATAATAAAATAAAGCAAAGAAACCACCAATAACACCAAGGAACCAACACGCCTGCTCCCACACTGGAATTCTGGGCTTCATACTAATATCATAACGATCTTCTCCATATATCTCTGCACTTGCATGAAACTAAAAATAGATCGAGAAGAATTTTAAATTTTTAGTTTGGTTGATAATTATATATCAATCCGTAAATTATATGAATGTGAAAATACCTGTCTGCTTGTTATGCTTACACACCTAAAACACTGAACTGATGTTGATGAAATTTGTTCAAGACAGACTAAAAATAGCTAAAAGGTATAGGTTACCTATTAATGCGAAAAATAGGCTTGATATAGGGTAAACACGAGACGGTGTCACGAGCAAAATTATATAAAGCATAAATTTTTTGTATTGAAACTTTTTTATAATTAAAAATAACACATACAGGCTCATTGAAGTTCCTCTTCAATTCAGGGTTATCATAGGGATAATGAGGATCTTTTGAATCAGCACCAATATCTGGGAGTTTGGGATAGTCTCCATATCCCATGTCTTCTGGGTAAGGTTGATATTCTTCCACAGTTAAACCATACTTTTTTGCTGCTGCCTCTCTCTCTTCAGCTGTCTTAGGATATGGACCAGGTTTATACTGGTAGTTCCAATCTGGAAGTAATTGCTATGACGTAACATATATAAAAACATTCGACAAACATAAAGAGTAACATATGAAAGTAAAATAATTACGGTTCCTAGTAGCATTGCATAATATGGCAACAGTTTTTTTAAAAGCTGTTGGTTTTTGCAACAAAGCTTTTTTTATTAAAACTGAAGCCATTTTCGATGAGTATAATCACCGTTCAGTTGTTCACTTTTGTCTATTTAATTTTATACCGAATTACCGACATTAAAAAACTAGTAGTGACTAGTGACAGTAGCTTATACTGTATTTAATAGTGTTCTGTGTTTGTAGTTTCTGGGTTTAGTTAGTACAAGTACAAAAATGACAATTATGAGTTATGACATAGGTAAAAGAACGTCACGGCTCACGCAACACGCTTATCTTATGCCTGATTTGATATTTCACAACACTAACACCCAGTACCCACTACCCAGTACCCACACAACACTATAAATTTGTTGGTTTTTTGTTGAAAAATGGGGTGCGTTTAGATAAATTGTATTGAAATATTCGGCCAATGGACTTGTATCCAGATTATGTAAATAAATTTAAAAAAGTATTTTAGTCGACAATCAATGGTAATACAAAAAAATACAATATTTACGATTTTATAATAGCATTTTAATTTTATGAAATCATTATTCGACTCTTTTCAATTTAAGATATAATTTATCGTTTATGGCTTGAGCCTTGCAATCATTATTTTAAAAAACTCATTATGGGCAATGATGCATCTCAGTTAAAAGGCTTAGAAATTGACGAAAAACCAACAGAGACCACCGATTTATGGTGTCAATATAAAGCCACAATTCGAGATAGTTGCCGATATTTTGGATTAAATGGAGACGGACTTGTATCTGTTTTTAAAGGAGAAACAATCATTGGACCGCTATGGGCTGTTTCAACTCCTTTAGAAAAGTTTTGCAATGTAAGATAAGACTAATGATCTGTTGTGTTCATGGTTATTCACAGGCTTATTAACAAAATATTTTTTCAGAACATTCTTAAATATCGGCATCCATTTATTATTCGATATATATCTGCCTGGCAACAAAGATCAACATTTCATTTGGCTACAGAATATGTGCAACCTTTGGCACACACTTTAACATCACAAACTCCACTACAAAAATGTATAGGGCTCAACAATATTCTACAGGCATTAGTTTTTCTCCATGAGCAAGTAAGTTGTAAATTAAAAAAATTATGTTACTAACTTAGCAATTCCAATGCCACAAATATATTTATCTGAATTCAGAATTATAGTGTTCTAAGCCAACAAGCTATTTAAATCCTTAAAAACTTTAACTACTGTTCTAGGGAGGTGTGTCCCACAATAACATAAGTATATCATCAATATATGTGTCTGGTGATGGACAGTGGAAACTAGGTGGTCTCCAATATTTATGCAGTTTTTCTGAATTGACCCCGGCATATCTAAAGCAGGCTAGAATACACAGGTATTTATCCCATTGAGATTTAACACATGCTTGTCTTTTTTGATATGTGACAGGTAAGCACAATTGAAGAAAATAGTATGCCCATTTTGCATGATGGGATGAACTGCCATCCCAACTCCTCTAAATAATTAATCAAAACTGTAGACACCAATGATCTGAGTCTCTCCCTCAGATCATTGATGACTCCAGATGCTTAGTCTGGTAGGTAGCTACACCTGTGCACTCCAGGAGGATGTATGTATATATTTTAATGTACTAGTATTTGTATATAAGTGGATTCATTATAATATGATCTTTTCATATAGATTCAGATGGAACTTTCAAATAGGATTAGATATTTTATCCTAAAAGAAATGTTTCTGCTTGGAAGGCATAGAACTACCTACTTCTACTTAACAAAGTGGCGAGTATGAGGTTGTTATAATATTATTAAAATTCTTTGGATTCTTCCAGTTTTCTTAAATCTCAAGTGAATCATTTCTTTTATGTTCTAGATATGACAAAGCAGTGGATCCAAATGAAGATTCTAATCAAATAACAACAAAAGTTGACCACTATGCTATTGCAGTCTTGGTGGAAGATGTATTCAAGGGATGTAATGATGGTATGTATAATAAATTATTATACTGCTTTTAATGGGGAGCAATTTGAAAAAATATATTATATTATCTATATCTATACACTGGCTGACCCGGCAAACTTCGTACCGCCTATAAAAGGTTTAACATGAAAGTAGGTAGAAAGAACAGTTTATATGGGAAAATGAAATATTTTTTACTATCTTCCTTTCAACTTTTTCATATTTTCTCACCGATTAAACCTTCTCTGGAGTATGACAAACGTTTTAAAAACGTTTTAACGTTAGCAAGACAAACGAACAGCAATTGATTTTTATATATACAGGGTCCGGCAAAGAAACCTCCCGTTTTTCAACAATTAGTTGCAAATAAACAAAGATACAAAAAAAATCTTTTATTTTTGAATTACAAATACTATACCATTTTACATTATATAAAATAATTACTTTGTTTTGAACATAACGTCTGTCAAATCTTTTCCTTTGTTGTTGATACGAGTACACTAACGAAGCTTTCCCGGAAGTTTTCCATAACTCTTTTTGTCATTGTCGGCCAGACGGTTTTTTCTTCAGTGCAGAACCCGTTGCTCTGAAGTTGGACACCCAAACGAGCATTGTTTTTCTATCCGGAACAGAATCATGTCGGCCAAGTTGGAACCGGATGCGGAATGCTCGCTGAGTAGAAATCGCAGAACCACCATATCGAATATACACCTCTACCAAAAATGCGCGATGTTCACCGGTCCACGCCATTGCACCTACTGAAAATCAAAAATGGCACTTACACCGCTATCGATCGATACTCCCTCCAGAGTTGTTCAATCACCACAACTCACACAGCGTAATCTCTAAATATGGGAGGTTTTTTTACCGGACCCTGTATATAGATATAATAAAACAATGATCCAGTGAAATATGTACAATATTCTATATTTTTTTTAAAACTGTAAGTAGTGTTGTAAACATCTGTCTTTTTATTTGTATATATTTATAGTCATGTAATAACTACTGGATGGATTTTGATTTGATATTTGTATAGTAATTAATAGCTTATTTTTCTGGTTATTATTATTTATTATATTTATAATCATATTCGATTTTGAGGTCGGTTTTATTTATTTAAAATCCATTTATGATGAACTCTGATTTGTTGGATTTAGTTTGATGATTGGGTTTTAGTATGTAGTTTAATAAATTTTTAATTTTATATAAACTTTGTATCTATTCACAGATGAAGTCCCGTATCTCCGTGAATTTAAAATATATTGTAGAGAGTGCCTACAAAACTCTGATTGCAATAAAAGACCAAATTTATCAGAAATACTTCAACATGACTTTTTTAACCATGAATTTATATCAGTATATAAATTCTTGAGCTATTTACCATTAAAAGGAGGTGATGAAAAAATGCAGTTCTTTACTGATATTTTGAAAAGTCTTAAATGCTATGATGAAGAAACTGTTGCAAAGCAATTTGGAGGGTTGCTGCTTTCACGCTTAACCCTTTTGGACCAAACAGCTAGAAAAAATGTAATACCCTATATTTTGAAGCCACGAAATGGTTAGTTTTATATACGTAAATATTAGAAAGATAATAGATTCGTATTTTTGTATGTTCGTAACGAATAAACTCAAAAACTACTGGACCTGTTTAAAAAAAATTACATTGATGAGAAGCTAGACTCTTACTCAGTGACATAGCCACGAGTAGTAATTTAATAAAGCTGGTATTTTATGTAGTAGTTAAGTAGTTATTAAAGAACTATTGCAGTAAAGAAATAAATCTCAAACACTACTTGAACAGGTAATAAGGTCGAAACAGTGCTCAATTAAATGAGAGTCCAAAACTTTGATGTAGAATGAAGAAGACTTAAATAAATATTTGTAAGGTCAGTAGAAAACAGTTAAACAATAAGGCCACATTTATTTAAACTAATAGTAAGTTTTGTTTGAACTCTATTCTTTGGAACTGTAGATTCTCATATTTTTACACTTGAGACAAGCTATTTCATAAAATTAAACTTATTTGGATTTATATTAATTCTATGTTTTTATTTTTCAGAGAGAACACAGAATGGAGAACACTGTGGCTTTTTCAGTGTGGGTGTCTTTAAAGAGCATTTAAAGCCAAGAGTAATACAACTGTTTTCCGTGCGAGATAGTCAAATAAGAATGTTATTATTAACACATTTCTCTAAATATGTTAATGTTTTTTCCCACGAAGAATTAGCTCATCAGATTTTACCAGAGGTAAGATTACCAGATTAACAAGCTACATACTTTTTCAAACAAAATATTGGTCTTGTGTACTGTACATTCTGCAGATTAAAAGATATTTATCTATTTTAAAGTAGAAGCAATTTAATACAATTTTGTATAGGTGACTATTTAAAATTCTCAGATACAGTTCTCATTTTTAGTTATTGCTTGGCATTAAGGATATTGATGATGCATTGGTCTCAGCAACACTTGTATGTTTAAGTGAACTTGTTCCAATATTAGGGGCTGATACAGTAGTAGGAGGAAAGCGCGCAAAACTATTTACTGATGGCAGACCAAACTCAAATGATTCTATATCAGCAAGAAAAAAATCTTTGCACAATCTGCACTGCTCAGAGAGTGTATTTTCCAGCAATATCAAATCTTCAATGTTTGATCAAACATTGGTTTTAAATGAACGTCCATCTCCTGTGGGTGGTGAATCAATTGATGTAGAATGCACACGATTGAATTTAAATTACAAAAATGAGTCCGAAGAAGATTGGGATGATTGGGATAATACTAATCGTAGATTAGTCTCTTTAGATGATACAAAAGACGATCAAGAAACAAACATTAATTCTAATCTTTCACAAAATACCATTTTTTATACACATGAGGAGAAAGCGCATTCAGTCTTACTACAAAAGGCTGCTCTGGACGCGAAAAATAATATTATAGATATATCAGAATTGGATATTAAAAATAAAGTGGACCAAAGTCGTAAAGATGATGATTTTGACTTCTTTGCTGATATGACACCTGTTATAGAGAAACAGAAAGTTGTTGCATTTAAGAATGAAATTGATGTGGATTTAAGTAGTAAGTTAAATTTTGTACCAATTAATGATGAAGATGAAAACGTAGGTTGGGAGGATACGTGGAATGATTGATTATAAGAAAAACCATAGTCAATATTATTATTTAATGCTTCAAATAAAAACAGGGATATATTGAAATGTAAACTAACATGAGATTGGAAAAATAATATCTAAAAGTGGATATCAAAATATTCAAGGTGAAGTTAGATATTAATTGTATTTAAATTATTATATTATTGAATATACATATTTAAATTGCTACGCTTCTTCATAATATGTTAAAATATAATACATAATTTTAAAATGTTTATATTTATTCTTAATCCTTTAATTAAGCGCCCATTCTTACAACCGCACAATAAATAACCGTAACACATTATAAATAATATACACAGCCGAATTGGATTAGAGACATTGTATGGCTACGCCAAATGTAATATAACTAATGTCTACCACTTAAATTAATATATAATACTATTGTATGACTAGAAAATTTGTTGTTGTTAACTAGAGAAATTACTGATAGAATGAATTAACCTTAAAACAAAGTTACTAGCAAAATATTTAAAATATTAGATGTTAAACTGCTATTTTACTCTGCCTCACAAGGTCCTTGGAAGTTTCATTAAATACTTCTATCATTTGCTGACGAGCCATATCAGATAGCGTCTCCAAATCGTGTCGAGTCATACCTTTGGTTGGAATTGGTGGAAGCGTAGTTATTACCACTTTGCCTGGTAACAATAATATTGTTAATTAAAATAATATAATTTTTTTATTTAATTTAAAAACTCACCTGGTTCAAAAGTTTTAGTCTCATTGTCCAGAAAATAATATTGACTAAACACAACAGGCATAATCGGAATTTGGGCATCTATGGCTAAATAAAATGCTCCCTTTTTAAATGGTTGAATTGAACCCTTATTATATCTTGCCCCTTCAGGGAACACCCATAATTTGGTCTGCAATATAAAATTATAGGTCAAAACTTATTGCAATCAACAAAGTCTAGCAATCCGAAATAAATATTATTAAATGGGATTAAGAGATTTTTAAGGATTTGGCGCTGAAAATAATAAATCAAGAAATATATAAATTTATATTCACATAAACAACACATCCAGATTGTCATGAAAATACGCGACATTAATGAGAGCGACTAGCCGCGGCTCCAAATTGTGTATTAAAATTTGGCTTTAATCTGGCGCATTAAAATAAAAGAATAATATTCGTAACAAGACGCCGAAAGTATTATCAAAATAAAAATGACAGACATTCTAATTAAATTTATTAAAAAAACTAAATACCAACTTCGCAGAAACAAAGAAAATATTTAAAAGTAAATTCCCGTAAACCCTAGTGAGACATTACTGCAATTGGCCCCTTGTAAGTATCTATTTCACTGATCATTTCCTTAACAGGCAAGTAGGTGATCAGCCTTCTGTGCCTACCCAACCGAAACATTCATTTTGACGTATGATTTATCAAACAAAAAAGAATAGTTCAAACCGGTTCAGAATAGTTCACAATCGCGTGAAAAACATCCTAAAAAGCCTATAAAAAAATATAAGCCCGAATTGAGAACCTTTTTGAAGCCGGTTGAAAACGTTTGTTTCGTCTTGTAAAGCAGTTACGAAGAAATCTTTATTGGAAATTGCCTATCAAATATTACCTTTTCTGCTATGACTCTTTCCGTGGCTTCCTTCATTAGAAGTCGTGCCTTATCTGTTTTGAGACGATCTATAAATACAAGGCCAGAACACCAGGCGCCGAATCCAAATGCACCGGCGAACATTAAAGGTCTCTTAGCTACGACAGTGCATCGTTTCATTCTTGGCCACATCTCGAACATACCTTTAAGAAAATAAGTATACAGTTATTATTTAATCTCTCATAAAGGTACAAAACTTATACCTAATATATTACCTAATATATCAAGAGAACTCTGGTGATTGGAGATGACGATGTAGCATTCCTCATTATTCCAATTTTCTAGGCCGCGCAATTCCCATTCTATTCCAACTATTTGTGAGGCATACCGGCAAAATTTTGACGCGACTCTGCAGATACAGTTAAATTTATAATTATTATGCAATTAAAGGTCAAAAATGAGTGTTAATAAAAATAATCAATAACTTACACCAAATTTGTTACATCGCGTGGATAAAGAAGCACTACGGGTAATAGGACCGTACAAGTTATTAAAACATAAGCGTAATAAAGGAAAAACTTTAAGTAATATCGAAAAACATTGCTTTTTTCATACAAAAAAGGCAATGTAAATATAAAACCCGCCAAAAATAATTCAGGATATGAATAGAAGGAAGCCATAGCGTACCATAGAGAAAAAGAAATAGAAAGTTAATTTTCTCTTCCTCTTAATAAAAATGTTGCCAACACTTTTAAACATACTCAACTATCCCCTTATAAAAACTTCGAAAATTAAGCATTCTCTTAACTATACTATATTATATCTTTCTTATAATTGCCGAAGATTTTTAAATATTTTTTTTTTTTAAATAAAATCAGTCATTAAATAGTACAAGTAACTATTGTAATGACCGTACTCAAAACATTGCAATATATTAAATTGACATATGACGTTACGTAATTGTTAATTGTCTTGATTGCTATACCGTACCGTATTTGAGGTTTGACAAAATATATTTTCTATCTTTTTAAGGGCACGCCTTCGCGGGAGCCGGACTCCGGAGTGCTCGTAATTTTTTAAATAAATCAAAATGGTGAGAGGCACATTAAAACTATAATTGTTGAATTTTATCTACTAATATTTTATTCATCATATAAAAAGTGATTTTGTTATTAACATTCTGATGTCTGCAATAAATAGTGATACAAATTAGTGACGTGTAGGCAACGCTGTTGAAATAGGTTATTCTTTTGAGTAAATTTTCACAGAAGGAAACAAATAATTCACGTGAATTCACTCGCTCTTCAATTTTGAAATTTTTATGATGAGAAATCGACACATGCGCGTCATCTGATGTTGCGGACGGCACAAATTTTTCAGAGTATAATTACATGTTTTATGTGTTATATTCAGTTATTTGTATTCGAATGCATCATAAAAGATTATAATGTTTCTCTGAAAAGACTACACCGCAAATTTTAGGTATAATACTGTTGATTTTAATATTCAATCATTGGCAATATTTCCTCAGGGTTTCGTCAAAGTAGTTAAGAACAAGCAATACTTTAAGCGTTACCAAGTTAAATTCAAGAGGCGTCGTGAAGGAAAGACCGATTACTATGCCCGCAAACGTCTCGTTGTTCAGGTAAATGTTGTAGTAATTTATTACCATCTATTCCAATTTTCATCTTGAAATCATCATTTGATGATATGCCCTATGGATATCATCAAACCTTCATTTAAAATTGTGAAGATTAATTCAATAAACCAAATTTTTTCTAATTAATTAAAGATAAATTAATTTTTTTCTTCAGGACAAGAACAAGTATAACACTCCTAAATATCGCCTGATTGTTCGTCTGTCTAATAAGGATGTAACCTGCCAGGTTGCGTATTCCCGCATTGAGGGAGACCACATTGTATGTGCTGCCTACTCACATGAATTACCTCGTTATGGAATTAAAGTATGTTTTATTTAATTCTTAATAATGGTGTATGACTTACATTGGTATATTCAATTGTGATTCTAAATTGTATAAAATGATCACTAATATAAAACTATAAATAGAAAACTAAAAAATCCTGAAGTTTTCTTGTAATATAATGAAAATATTAAATATTTTCTTAATGATGATTTTGAACGGGCGGTCTGAAGCACTGTACAAATGCATAACACCCTGTTGTTTTATGGTTCCATACTGATTAACAAATTAAACTTAAATTTTACCTTTAAACTTGAACACAAAATAATGTAGAATTTTTACAGGTGGGTTTAACAAACTATGCAGCTGCATACTGCACAGGCTTGTTGCTGGCAAGGCGTCTACTACAGAGACTTGGCTTAGACACCCTTTACACTGGAGCCACAGAAATTACAGGTGATGAATACAATGTTGAACCTGTTGACAATGGACCAGGAGCATTCAGGTATATTTATATATCATAGATGAATTCATTACAACATATCAGTAACCGTAAAATAAATTTCTTCGTGATTTTTTTTTTTAAATTAAGAAGCCTATTACATTTTAAACCTTATTATTTGCATATAATAATCAATTTTGATGCTCTTATTCTCTGAAACTGAAAGCCAAATTTGACTTATAAAATAGTTATTTTTTATAGTCCATAGTGGCCTCACTTTTTGCAATATATAACAATTATTTATATAAATATAGGTATCTAAAATTTAGCAGTACAATTTTCATAAACCGGTTTAAACAAAATTACAAATGGTAAATTAATAAATTGAGTGTGTCAGTTCTGTAATATGTCAGTTGTTGTTGTATGGGTAGTTGTATATGTCAACACAATTTTGTAATATGGCTCTTAACAGTTTTTATTTTACTGGTTTTAACAATCTTGTGTTTAGAATTTACTAAGAAAGTTTGACTCTTTAACTATTCCAAGTTAAAAATATTGATTCTAAATCTTTTTTAGATGTTACTTGGATGTAGGTCTTGCAAGAACAACTACAGGAGCAAGAGTTTTTGGTGCCATGAAGGGTGCTGTTGATGGTGGCCTCAATGTTCCACACTCCATCAAGAGGTTCCCAGGTTATGATGCTGAAGCTAAGAAATTTAATGCTGAGGTTCACAGGTAGCCATTATTATAAAGTTCTATATTTTTGCTCTACTCATCCTTTGAAATGTAGTACATTCTATTTTTCAAACAGCATTGCAGAGCTACAGTAATTAATAAGACTATTGGTTGTTATAAATATTGGAAACTTCCATTTTTAGAACCGGTGTTAATAACAATCTTTAAATAAGTATATTAATTATATTGTTTCTTGCTTATTATTTTTACTTGAACAAAATTGACATTCTCACATTTTGTTGTCATACAGAGCACACATCTTTGGCCTTCATGTTGCTGAATATATGCGTAATTTAGAACAAGAAGATGAAGATTCCTTCAAGAGACAGTTTGGCAAATACATCAAACTTGGTGTTGCTGCTGATGCGGTAAGTGGCATATTTTTGTTTTTACGTCCAACCAAATTACTGTATAATTATTTTATTATAGCAGTGTCGAAGTTGGACAAAATGAATATGCCCTATTGAAACTTGTAACTCTGTTCTTTGCAGAGAATCTGATTCTTAAAGTGCTACAGTTTTTTTTAATCTTTATGATCCCTGTGTGTCTGTTGTGCTCTGCCATCTCGTTGTAATTTAATATATACATATTATTAAAATAGAATACATCAATAATTGTAATTTAAGTTTTTTTTGTTTGGCTCAATTATTAAAACCAGGCATTATTTGTTGAAATCGAATGTAAATTGAGTAAAGCGAATTCCCGTATGGGGCAGACACATTTACTGTGTTTGTTTCACTGATCATTTTCTTTACAGGCAAGTAGGTGATCAGCCTTCAGTGCCTATCCAACCGAAACATTCATTAGACATCACGCACGTAAACCACTTAGCCACAGTTTTTTTTTTTTTTTGTGAAATTTTAGTTTTATCGAAAGTTATAACTGATAAACCTTATATTGCTGACGCGTAAACGATTTTAGGAAGTTGCTATGTAATTGCTAAACGTCTGTATTTATATGTACAGGTTGAAGAACTGTACAAGAAAGCCCATGAAGCAATTCGAAATGACCCATCATATAAGAAAAAAGATGCAAAGAAGGATCCAACCAAGAAGAAGAGGTGGACCAAGCGCAAGTTGACATTGGCAGAGAGGAAGAACAGAGTCAAGCAGAAGAAAGAGTCTTATATCAAGAAACTCCAAGCTCAAGCTCAAGATGCTTAATGGTTCTTGAGTTCAATATAACCATACAAATAGAATACTGTCTTTTATTATTCTATTACAATCTTAGCCCAAATCAGAACTATTGTAAGGTTTTAAAATAGTAAAATATATAGTATATGATATTATATCCTTGATGCGCGGTCATAAGGAATTGTAATATTATAGCATGAAATCAGAGCTACTGGTTGGTGTTAAGGTCCTAAGTCAAACTAAAAATAGGTTATAATAATAAATTTATTCCTAACTTAACATTGCATGTTATACATTCGCGGCATATTACAGAACATATAGGTACCCCGCGAATAAAGAGCTTTTACTGTATACAGATTATGATAAGTAGTTAAGTTCTGGTTCCTATGTTACATGAAGGAGCTTTCAGACTACGCTATACTTGCTATACTATAATTGCTATATAGCGGATGCCATGCTATACTATATAGCATGGCGTTCACACTACGCTATACGGCTATAATATATAGCAAGCTCAGTTGTCGCTACTTGGTTGTTTCGCTTACGGGACGGCCGGGGGTGAGGGAGGAGGAGCGCGCGATATAGCACAGCTGAACTCCGTATCGCTCAATTTTAACAAGTATAGCAAGCCTATACTATATAGTATAGCGCAATGTGAACGTGTCCATACAAAATGTATAGTGCATATTGTTATAGCAAATATAGTATAGCAAGTTTAACATAGTCTGAAAGCACTTTTATACTTCTACTTGATCTGTGTATTATAGGTAAAAATTCAACATTCTGACATGACATGAGCCACAGATGAATTATAATAGATCAGTCTACATAGGTTAATATTGTACCTACCTACGCTTGGTTTTGGTTATAAGTTTCTGTGATTTGTATTTTGTTTACAAAACAGGTTTGGTCCATGAATTCATGATCTATTTTAAATATAATAAATTTATTTATTTTACGAACTAATGAGTATTACGGAAGTTACTGATGATGGCATTCTCTGCCGAATATGTCTAAATTATAAAGACAATGGTACGAATTTGTTTGATGGAGATATGAAAGCAAAAGAAATACTTAACACTTTAAACGAATGTTTTCAAATAGTTCTTTCGTATGAAAAGAATTTCCCATCTATTATTTGTAACGAATGTCTTAAAGAATTAGATATTGCTGACAATTTCCGCCAAAAATGTCTTACTTTTGATAAAAGATTTTTAGAAATATGTTATGATAATAATGGTTTCAATAAATCTGAGGAACAGGACGTCAAAGCACATAACATTAATAATTACGAGCAGCCATTTGAGTATCAGGATGATGATTTAGGTATGATTATACTATGTTACATTTCAGTTCCCTACATAATTTTGTGAAATCTTAACTTTTTGATATATGTACTAATTTCAGTTTCTCCAGATAAAATAAACACAGTTTCAAACAAATTTGAATGTGGGATATGTAAGCAATTCTTCGAAAATTGTATTTTATATAAAAAACATACAAGAACACACCAGACCAGAAAGCATATAGGAAAAATAACAGGATTTGGTGCAAATAGAAGATATTATTGCTCCAGATGCACCTATAGTACGCCGCACAGTCAAACTCTAGTAAACCACATGCGTAGACACAATGGTGAAAGACCATATCATTGTGAATGTGGCAAATCATTTACACAATCTTCAAGTTTGTCTGCACATAAAAAAACACACAGTAACTTGACATATTACATGTGTACCGTTTGTGGTAAACAATTTAAACATGCCTTTACACTAAAGAAACATTCCAAAGTACATGAAAATGCCCAATTCTCTTGTAGCCTTTGCCAGAAAAAGTTGAAATCACAGGAAAGTTTACAAGATCATATGCACCGACACTACAATGTAAGAAATTATAGCTGTGAGGATTGTGGAGATACATTTGTGACATCATCAGAATTGTTAAATCACAAAAAGAAGCATGGTTCTATAAAGAAAGTTGAATGTCATTTGTGTGGTTATAAAACTCATACTAAGAAAAATCTTATTGTTCACTTGAAAAGGTATATATAGCAATATTTCTAATCTAATTCAACAATACAACAAATTTATTTTGAGAAAACTAGCAGTTTTGTATTCAAAATATTAGTTAAAGGTACCCTTATCTTCTTCCAAACTTTTTTTAAATATTTGCAGGCATGCAGGTGACAAATCATACAAATGTGAGGTGTGCAATGTGGCATTCTTTTCTAGTGGTGATGTACAGAGACACCAACGTGTGCATACGAGAGACAAACCGTTCACTTGCCCTGTCTGTGTACAACGATTTACATACAGTACAAGTCTTAACAAACATATGTTGACTGTTCATAATATTAAGTATAAATGGGCAGATTTCAAGTGGAAAGAGTTGAGAACACTCAAGAACTCAGTTCAAATAAAACAATAATCAAGTTTGGTCCAAACATATTTAAGTGCTAGTTTCATCGATGTTTTTTCTATGTAGTTGAATAATTTTTTTGCTACTACATTTTTAACTATTACTTACCACTAAGAATGTAAGATAAACAAATGATATTGTTTTTAAAAATGTAAGTGCTCTTTTTAAATGTTTGAAAGAAAATTTTCAATTTATAATATTATTGCGATATGATATGATAGCCCAATTTTATAATATTTTGAATGTGGTCAAAATATAGTTCAGCAATGATTATCCATTAAGATAGTATAAATAAAAGCATTTTCTAAGAATTTATTTTTTATTTTTATACTGTAATTCCAAAGGTTTTTCATTATGTCTAAATATCGTCAATTGTAAAGTACATAATAATATAATGTAACTACACACAAGATAAATGTCAGTATTATGAAATATTATTGAATATAAATACGACACATTGAACTATAAAAGCATAAGGCTAAGTTCATATGACCGCGCGGGCCGAAGCGCGGCGCGCGGTCGTATGAACTTAGCCTAATTATTAAATGTCATGAGAAATAAAATACTGAAGTTGTTAACTTCATGACAATTTGTATTCTTATATCAATTATAAATCAAATAAAGATTTTATAGATCATAAATCCAACATAACTATGATATTAATTCCATCAAAATGTATTGTTTAGAATTACCAAATGTAATCAAACATATATTAATATTTTACAAGTACAGGCAAAAATTATGATCTCTATCAAATAATTAAGATAAGCAACATGGGACAACATTGCTACTATTTCAATACATCAAAGTATTTAAAGAAACACATTATCTATTATGTAAACAGAAATTTGATGAATTTA
This sequence comes from Aporia crataegi, assembly GCA_912999735.1. Taxonomy (NCBI): domain Eukaryota; kingdom Metazoa; phylum Arthropoda; class Insecta; order Lepidoptera; family Pieridae; genus Aporia; species Aporia crataegi. The sequence goes on along the minus strand of OU538748.1, from coordinate 4,512,887 downwards.
CACAATATGAGTTCTTATAACTAACAGTTCATAGTCCTGCTGTTTAGTAAAAAATACTAAGTTAATAATAAAATGTATTCTTACAATTAATCCTCTTCAAAATCTTCCTCGTCGGATATATATTTGCGTGGTTTACGCTTTCGAAGAGTGTTTTTACTCTTCCCCTTTCCAATTTTAATCTTCATTTTCACAGAACGGTTTGATTCTCCATCTGAATCATCCTCATCTAAAAAATTAAAATAGTCTTTTTATGAAGTGTAAATAGTTAGTTAGTTTAGTGTTTATTTTATTACGATTTATTCCTTAACTAATATATTGTAATTGGTCCCTGATGGCTCATTTTAAATTTAATTATACCTTTTAAGTGAAAATCATGTTTCAAAGTATATACATAGGAGTCAAGATAATAATCTAACAAAGTATAAATATTTATTACCCGATAAAAGTTAAAAAAATTATTACAAATCTGTGATTAAAAAATAGTTTAAAATATAAAGAAGCATAGTTGCGTTGTGTTGCAAGGGATAGATCAATACTGCGACAGCTCAAACCGAAAATTTTGTTTCGCCGGAACCTGTGGCTTTGGCGTCATTGGGGTGGGAAATCAGGGTATGGATTTGGTTGACAATAATTGCTGATTTGCTGACGTAATAATAAAAAACTAAACATACGATTTTTATATAAATTACCTTTTTCATTATCATCAGAATCATCTGAGTTCTGTCCGCTCTCATATCGTCGTCGTATTTCAATAAAAACGTTGCGTAGACGCACTGAGTCCGCGTATATGAGAGAGTTCTCTTCGTTGTATGTTTGTGCGTTGGCACACAGCGTAAAGAAATCTCTTTCTAGATCCGATATATCATTGTACTGAAATTATTTAAATTACTTTTACTAACGCATTACTACTGGACAGAAGCAAAATTCATTAAAGTAAGCGACTTCATACAAAATATTTTTATTTAGGAGTCTAGGGAATCAATATGAGTGTGCCATTTCAAATAAAGTCTAAAGAATTACATCAGTAAAAAAAAATAAAAAAACCAATCTGAGAATCAGCCTAATTTAAATCAGTTAAAAAAGTACCTTTCCATCCTCAATCCTGTTGTTAATCTTCTTGAAATCAAGCGGTTTCTTGATAACGTCATAGTAGTCCGGTAATTCCCTACGAGAGGGTAGTTTCATAAACGGCTCCGACAAGACACGTCCGTTTCTGAATAAATATAATTTATTGTTCTTACATGAATAAAGGTTTATATAAATTAAACACTTATAACATACAGACATACATAATATATTGTGTCTCCTTTATAAATAAACAAACTTCTTGAGTCTGCTATTGGTATTTTTTGACCACAATGGGTCAATTTTCAGGTTTGGTAACCACCACCAACACCACTACCAGCATGATATGATGATTACTTTGTCATTAACTGACCATTGTAAATAGCAAACCCAGAGCCATGTTTATTTGTAATATCAAAATAACAGGTTTCTAATAAATAGCAATGTGGTATATAGAATATGAAAATATATAAGATACTAGCTGACCCAAGCAAACGTTGATTTGCCATATAAATTGAGAAAAGTGAATGTTTTGGTAATGATGAATTTTTTCTATATTTTCTCACCGTTTAAACCTTCCCTAAACAACGACAAACATTTCGAAATCAGATAAATCGGCCCAGCCGTCTAGAGTTTTAGCGAGACAAAGGAATAGCAATTAATTTAAATATATATAGATTTATAGCAAAAAGGGGATATTTTATTTCTAATCTGCCTTCCCATGTGTTGTTTATTGGAGCTAATCCCCGAAACAGATTTAAGAGAACGAATAAGGTTTCATGCGCTACCACAGCTGCGCTTACTACGTCTCCAAAGCCGTGCACTAGTTACAGAAATAACGTCCACTTACTCGTCCGTATGGTTTATGACTTTCTTCATAATAATCTTCAACCTCTTCTTCAGCTGATTAATTTCCGTTTTGCTCTTTTTCTTTGTAGAACAGGGAGCCTCGTCTTCATCAGAATCGTCTTGGTTACAGCTATAACATTATTTAACATTAAATATTTGAACATAAATTTTAAATTCTAAGTTTAAAGAATGGTCCAGAACGCGCCCATGTTTTAGAAGAACATCCAAGAAGCTCACCCATGTTATTTGGTTTAATGAACATGTTTAACAACAAAATATTACAGGTGAACCGGTGCAATTATTCCCAAGCGTTAGCATCATTTATATAATCAGTAACTTTATAATAAGCTTTAGGGATTTAAATAAAAATTTAGGCAAACGGGCACATTTAGAATTAGCATGTCCATGCCCACGCCACGCCCATGGACATCCACAACACTAGTTGGGCAACGGATGCGTTGGCGGCCCTTTAAAGGAGAGGTACGCTCTTTTCTTGAAGGTCCCTAATTCGTAATGGGTCGGCAATACCTCTGAAGGCAGCTGGTTCCACAGAGTGGAATTATATGCTTGCTATATTGATAATATGATTATTATACTAATTGAACCTCACTTGGGGTCTTGTGTTATTTATTTTATTTCTTATAGTTGCGAAAATCTCCATTTTTATAAAACAGGCTTAACTTTTTCTGAAATATTGCTAGATTTAAAGTATTTTTTTATTTTATTTATTACAAACAGCTCTCGTGACGTAACAAGACATAAAGCGTGTTGAGCGAAAGGTTTGATTCTAGGTAAAATAAAAATTTGGGGAGAAAAGTTAACAGTGAAAGTTAAAAATTAGTAGTGAAAAGTAAAGGCTCCTAACTTTACTAAAGGCTTACTTGTTATGTGCAACTAGGTTTACAGTAAAAATAACACCTCCTAGGTGTATATTTACAATTAATGTTTCAATTTATTACCTTTACGCATTATAACATTATTAAAAAATAATAAATTAGGTTGGTTATAAAACATGTTAGAACTAAATTCATTCAAGAATGATTTTATATTTTTAAATTTATTTAATAATTAAAGAACTATATACGCGTCTAAGTATTGCTCCCGTCATAACGAAAAAAAAATTCTTACCGCCTCTTCCGTCCTCTCTTCTTCTTCTTATCAAGAACTTCATCATCATCATCTTCTTCTTCATCATCCTCGAACTCTTCATCGATAGCTTTCAGCCACTCTTTTTCAGTGAGAGAATCTGTATAGTCCACTTCTTTGCGCTGACGAGATCCGCGACCAAGTGTCTCGTCTTCATCTATGTAATTCCAGCCCTGACCCTGAACACCAATTAAATATATTAAAATTCCTTCGGCAGAAATTGCATAACTGTATAGCGTTCAACACTTTTTTTATTAATCTCTCTTATTAATCTTTTTGCCATGTTGATGTTACCTTGTACATGGAAGTAACTAGTAAAACATGGATTTCTATTTAAGTAGTTAATAATCAACTTCTCTCAATGATTTTAAAAAAGGAGTTCTTTGATGTGATAAACAAAATGAGTTAATAAAATTTTCTCCGTTTCGAAGGAACAAAGATTTTAGGCATATATTTTTATTAAGATCGAAGGACTTAAACCAAAATCGGTTACTTTAACAATATTTATTATTAAGAGGAATAATTCGTACCTTATTGCAAACAACTTCATCGTCTTCCTTGACAAGCCAATCTGGTAATTCAGACTGCTCAATAAGCCGCGATTGAGTCTCACTCTTCTTGCGTTCTATGTCAATTTGTTTGAATATTTCCAATTCCTCTTCAGAGCGAGCTATCATTTCATTAATTAGATCATCATCTGGCAATTCGTTTTCCTCCTAATAAAATGTAACAAATTTATCAGAGAAAATTAAAGTGCATAGTTGCCGTAGTCTGCACTTCGATACAAAATAAAGTTGAATTGACACCATTTATAACACGAGAACAGTTCAAACGATTAAATTATTGGACTGATTGAATACAAATAACAAAACATGGGAAAATTTAATAAAAATATTTGTGAAACAAAGTTTGAACTAATTGAAAACATGGGATTTTTTTTATTTTTCTTGAGAATGGAGTAATTGATTTTTCTAAAGCGACATTTTATTTTGTTACAAATTTTGATAAAGAATCCGCACTAACCTCTTCATCATCGCCATCCTGATGAAGAATGCTTTGCAAAAATTGCTGCCGCTCAGACCCAGTCGACTTTTGGTCGAACATACCGGCTTGAATTACTTTCTCGTCCATATTCAATTTGTATCTGCGAAAAATAAATGTTGTATTACTTTAAGAAATCCTCATCTAATGTATAATACCTATATAAAAAATTGATGTAATTATGTATATGTATTTAGATAAGGCATGTTTTTTTAAATAATTTCGAATAAAGGATTAGAGAAACTTGTGTTAATTTTTTTCCTTAAAACTATATACATCTCTAATTATTTTTTATTATTTTTAATCCATTCATCTTTATATCTTACCTAGCAGCCGCTAAGATTCTTTCCTCCACTGAATTGACAGTCATCAATCGTAACACGCGTACTTCGTTGCGTTGACCGATACGATGCGCACGATCTTGGGCTTGTAAGTCCTGTCAAAAACACAGAAAATTTTGATCTATATATTACCTTAGAACGTTATAAATCTGAAATTTATTTGTAATTATATTTTTTTTAAAAAAGGTGTCGATAAGCCGGACTATTTCTAAATGACTGGTTATTTTGTATAAGATCATGTGAACGCAGTCCGGAGTGAAAACTAGTAAATAATAAATAACATAGTAATGGTATTTATGGTAAATAATTAGATTATTTACCACAAATAAAACGAACGACTACTTTACTTTTACATTTTTAAAGTAAGTCTTCTTACTTTTCCTTCCATTCGCTTACCTGATGCGGATTCCAATCAGAATCAAATATAATAACAGTATCAGCACTCTGCAGGTTAAGTCCTAAGCCTCCAGCTCGCGTCGACAGCAGGAAAATAAAGTACTCAGAGCCCACGTCATTGAACTTCTTTAATAACTCCCCACGATCCTCGGCTTTCGTCATACCGTCCAGTCTGATAAATATACGTATTAAAGTCCTTTATGATTTTAGTAGTGTTATTTCGTGTCGGCGTAAAATCCCTACATATTATAAAACAAATTCGTCCCTTTTGTCTATCTGTCTATAATAATAAACTTAAAAGTTCTGTTATGTAAAGGATCCTGTATCCAAAGCATATTCTATTTGCGTGCCAAAATTCATTCAAATTCGCTCAACTGTTTAAGCGGGATTGAGTCCCAAACATCCTCACAGACTTTCGCATAGATAATATTAGTGGCATAGCTCACCTTAAGTATTGGAAACCTCTCCACGACAGATAGTCCTCAATAATAGTCATACACTGTGTCATCTGACAGAACACAAGCACTCTGTGTCCAGTCCTCTTCAGTTTTGGCAAGATACGATCTAACAGTTCAAATTTACCCGAAACACGATAGAGATCCGGTCTGAAATAGATATAAACAATAGTATTTCAGTACAAAATTGAAAAAACCCTCTTAGCTTTAGAATGACTAAAAAATTTAAATAATATTTGTTGTTGTTGTTGACAAAAAGTTGAAACTAAAACATGTTATAAAAGAAGAAATTATTTGTTAATGGTGAAAACATTTTTAATGTTTACCAAGTAAAGGTAACCAAGGGAACCTGGTAAATAAATTCAGGAGGTATTATGGAAAATCATAAATACTTAAGACAAAACAACTTCTTATCATAGATATGCTATGGCTTAATTGCATAAAATATGGTAATAATTTGACTTAGTAGTGAAGTTCCGTGTGTAGTGGGGTATGGAGCAGATGCATTTCACATCTGCTTCACTGATCGATTTTTTCTTTAGGGGCAAGTAGGTGATCAGCCTTCTGTGCCCTGCCAGACCGAGTTTTTTTTATTATCTCCACCGGGACCCGGACCCCAGTACCTCTCGGTTGTAACGCTTACGCACTTACCAGTACACCAAGGAGGCCGTCAATTTTTGTTATTTTAATCATTGTTATTTGACTTATTAACCATATTTTATGCAATTAAGCCCACTTATACTTACCCAGAAACAACTCCTCCGCCGCTTCCGACGTGATCACAAAACTTCTCCTCAATATGTGGGAACATGAAGGGATGGTTACACAGTTTACGAAGTTGGACAATCGTATTCATCAAGGCCTTAGCACCGCCCTTACCCTTGTTCCCCTTCTCTGAACCGTCCGTTAAAAGCACGCCTTTCGACTGCATGTGCCTACAACACAAATCTAAATTCAATATCAGCTGTAATTGTAGATATTGTATGGGGTTTTTACGTAGCTTACGATAACCCCGGTTTACGTTGTGTTGTAGTATGTAATAGTTAACGCTAAAACCACTATAAAGTTTAACTGTTTATTAAGTTAGGTATCTGAGCCGCCCCTTTCGTAATGTTAATAGTAGGTACTACACACGTTTGTGTATTACGGAGGAATATTTACGACTGACTTAATAATTATTAGGTAGAAGTACTTGTAGTATGTAAATCGCTGTGTGAGCAATTTTGGCTCGTACAGATAAAAAAAAATAAAGCAAAAGCATTTAAATAATCAAATGACAGAAACTAGAACTATTCTATAAATACAAATCAATGTAATTAGTATCTGATAGATAGAAGGTATTTGTACATAATTGGAGGCTGTAGAATTTTTAATTTTTCCTTCCGGACTTAATTTTTTTTCCTAAAGATCGAACAAATGACCTCCGCACTAAACAATCAATCAATTAATACGACTAACTTACTGAGGATATTATATTAAACAAATAATGAAACGTTTAATATTTCGTAGACATTTAATAGAAAGACTTAATAATTCGGTCGGATTTTTTTAGTAAATGGATTAACTAAAAATATGTTAAGAACAAACGAAGGCTCGTTTGCTTACCTGTACAAAACTCGCTGTAAGCTGCTCATGTCGCATTTGATGATGTATTCGACTTTGTCTGGCAACTGACTTTCCACTTCCTTCTTCAGACGTCTCAGTAGGAATGGACGCAGCACTTTGTGCAAACGTCGAATAATAAGGATCGTTTCTTCCTCATTCAATTCCACCTGGTATTGGAAATGTACAAAAAACTACATTAAAAAACCGTAATTTACACAAATAATGTATACGCCATATCATGAATATATGTAAAGGAAATGAGTATTCCCTTTATTTTGTTTTTGCCACGCTCTGCTTTGTCGATGGCGAAGTGTTTGAAAATTGATGTTTACGTCAAGACTGAAAAAGATGGTGGATTTTTCATAGCAAGATTTTCATAAATAAATTATAAGAATAGATAGATAAAAGAATAAACTTATGTCGTTTCTTTGTTTTTTTCAGGTATTTATGATTGCCTAAAGTGTGTGTGTTTATTTCGTTTTATGTACTAATAGAACAAACAAAATAAATCTTTGATTTTATTTTATTTACTTGCTAGATTACCATTATAAAACGACATATCAAGTTTATTCTTCTATCTATTCTTATAATTTATTTATGAAAATCCTGCTCTGAAAATCCACCATCTTTTTCAATCTTGACGTAAACATCAATTTTCAAACACTTCGCCATCGACAAAGTAGACCGTGGAAAAAACAAAATAAAGGGAATACTTATTTCCTTTACATATATTATGAATATTTTACAAGATTATTGTATTGTTTCTCAATACTAATTACTATAGTATACCGTAATATTTATGTTGGGTCGTTTCATAATAACTTTATAAACGGATGAATATATTACCTTTTCACCAGTTGTAGCGAAGGGCGCGTTGAACCACTGCTCAAAGGTTGAGCAGCTTTTGAAGATCGATGGCAAGAGGAAATTCAAAAGGGCCCACAGCTCCGGCAACTTGTTCTGTAGCGGAGTACCAGTCAATAGCAGCCTGTGCGGTGCAACGTAGTGCGTGTTAAGCACTTGGGTGAGCTTGCAGTGGTGGTTCTTCATCCGATGACCTTCGTCGATTATCATGTATTTCCATTGTACCTGGTCGTATTAAGAGATCGTTGTATTTTAAACGTAACATCTCATTGAAACGGCTAAGGTGAATTTTCGTTTAATTTGATTCATCTTAAAGCATAAAAAGATTTTTCAAATGACAATGTTTCCTAAAACTATTGTCGTAATATTTAGTGAAAATCGCCACATATTTTTAATGGATTTGATATCATTTTACCTTTTACCAGATTCCCTAATTGAAAATAATATAAAAATGTAAAAGTATATGCCTATTGCAATTTTATTAATTAAATAATATCTTTATTTTGGCGTTTCATCTTATTTTGAATTGTCCTCGAAAAACCTGAACAAGTTTATGCTCCACCTTACTATGTACGTTTTATCTGTAGTTTGTAATAAATAAATAACATACATTAATGGGATTGTCCATTAATCACGTGAGGCTCGAAAAAGGGGGGAGGGATTCGGAAAAATAACGAAATGTGATGAGGAGGGGGGGAGGTGTAATGAGATTTGTGCAAGTGGGTTGATGAAACCGACGTTGATCTTCAGCAAAGCACAGTACCAACAGCTGACTGGCAATGCTTATCCACTTGTTAGAGTTGAAGAAGGTCTCGCTAATCCATGATCCGAGAACAATGTCCATTAAATATATTCATGTACAAATATATTTTTATCACGATGCTTAACTTTCCAAAATTTAATCTGATTATACTTGTATTTGACAATAAAATATTCTGAAAATTTCAATATATTTTACAAATATACGTGATTTTAGGTAGGTGGAGAGGTAACTTAAAACCATACCACATATCTGCAGGGGGGTTAAAAAAATTGCTAAAAAAAATAAGGATTCAAGTTTTATTTACTTATAAACAAAAAGAAGAACAAAACAGTTAAATGTTAGCAAATTGTTATCAAATCTTACAAACCTTAGCAAGCACTCCTTTGTCCTTAATAACGTACTCATACGTTGTTAAAAGTACGTTGAACTTTGTCGAACGCATCTGTGTTTGTACGAGTCGACGAGATTGTGGTGAACCCTTGTATGACACCACTTGCACCGTCGGAGCCCACTTCTCGAATTCGAGTACCCAATTTGAGAGGGTGCTATGCATATGTAAGTTGTTATTATGTCGTAATGTGAAATCCCCTATTGGGACACGGAGCAGACACTTTTCAGGATCAGTTTCACTCATAATTTTTTCATTACAGGCAAATAGTTGATCTGCCTTCCGTGCCTACACAACCGAACATTGTTATGGGTTGCCTAATCAAGCGACATTTTCAGTCAGTCCTAAGAGGCAGTTTTTAAAACGTATTCTCTGATAAGTCACCTATAAGCCATACGCAAATGTCAAACACTATTATTTAAAGCAATTTAGTGTTTGATTAGATAATGTGAATTACAACAGTAATATGATCATGGATGATTTTAGTTGCATAATTGTTAAACTAGAAAGATTAAGCACGTATTAATAATTTAAACTGTATTTTGTTAATTTTTTCCATTTAGCCATTTCATATGTAACAATTGATACATTGCTAAAGGCAGACAAAAGAAAAAATGGATCGACCTTTAAAGAACTGCCAGGTTTTAGAATGTAGAACATTGGCTTCAAAATATATAATCACCATTATTGATATGAGGTTAGCACTAGTAGTGTTGTTTACCTGAGTGGCACAATGATAAGAAACGGTCCGTTCACTTTCTTTTTCTCCATGAGGTAGGTGACCAAGGCGATAGTCTGAATGGTCTTACCCAGACCCATCTCATCAGCAAGAATACCATTCAAATTGTTATTAAACAATGACACCAGCCATTCGAGACCCTGAAATAATATTAAAGAATTACAAACAAATGCATTCGGCTTTTATATTAATCTCGAAACTAACATAATTAATAAATTTTTCAACATTTAAAAATTTATTTGAAATGTTTGGTTTTTGGTGTTTTATTATAAAGATGTTGAAATATGATGATGTATTACATATATTTATTTATGAAGACAAATATAATAAACTTATAATGTTTATTCTTCTTCTTCAGGTGCCGTCTCCTACCGGACGTCGGCTATCATTAAGGCTATCTGAATCCTGGACACAGCGTCTCGGAACAAGGATCTTGTGCTCAGGTTGAACCATGCCCTAAGATTCCTAAGCCACGACGCACGTCTCGAGTGATGTTTATATCAATGTCAATTTTTTTTTCAACCAAATGATAGTAGTTACATAAGAATAGAAGAATACAAACCTTGATTTGATATTCTTTGAGTTTTCCATTCACCAGTATGCTTGCTTGTTCAGTCACTGACTCGTGCACCGTGTGAGCGATGCTAAATAAAACACACAATAAATCATTATTACATTATTATCATATCTAATATACATAATTATTCTGTGCATCACTGAATTTGCTTTGGGTCAACTAATAAGATACTGATTAGTACTTATATTCAGATTTTAATTGAAAAATGTTATGTAACTACGTATATAATATGTTTGCTGGTTGTAGAGTTAAATACTATATTATTAGAAAAATAAACAAAACGTTGTGGCCTGGAATGTTATTCGCGCTGGCATCGGATGCAGAGCGCCTCGTAGATAAAACAACTCGAAACAACTCTAATAACAATTCAGACGACTTTGATTTTTATGAACAGTAATAAGTTAAAGCACCTGTAGTATGTCTGTTCTTCTGTCTTGTATTCGTCATCCTCCACCTTAGCCTTCTTTATCATCTCCCTTGCTTTCTCTTCTTCACTCTTCTCTTTGTCACTCTTCTCGTCTCTGTGTCTGTCTCTCTTACTCCTATGTTCTGTACAAATAAATGATAACTATAATAATATTTTAATTAACTAAAGGATCGTTTGTCGGGATAAGAATCTCCTGAAAATGAATTTTACCATCATCTTGGCTATCATCTCCGGAGTCGTCAGAATCAGACATGACCTCCCATCCTGGATGCGATTCCATCCAGTCCTTTAACTGCGATAGTAATGGAGCTTCTTCGCCTCTTAGTATCTGTAACACAAAATTATAATTATCAGTTAATAAAAGGCGCTTTATATATGATTTTTTTTTTAAATTTAAGGTATTGACAGTTTTAATTTAATCCGACGTTTGCATCTTGCAAATCATCTTGATAAATGCCGTTATACAGATTGATAATAGATACATACCTCTACTTAGAGGTCAAACAATGTACATATTAGAGAATAAAATCTGATTCAGCTGATTTTAAGTAAATAACTCAATATTTAGAACATATAAGTATTTTTTTTTTATAATTTGAGCATGTTCATGTAACACATAAACCAGTAGTAATCATAAATAATGCAATAAAAAAATAATATGGCTTTCATACAAAATTGATATATGTATATACATATATCAAGTATCAATTGATATCAATTGATACTTGATATTTTGAAATTTATTATAAATATCGGATATTTTCGAACCCTGCTACAAAGACGGTTGAGGAAAAGTTAAGCTTATCCAATTTAGTTCATATCAAAGCGTTACCTCGCCCGACTTAGGATCCATGACAGCAACACGTGAGTCTGAAGTTTGCGAACTATCGTCCAGTGCATCAATCTCACCGCCCTCCAAAACCTTCTTCTTACGGGATTTCTAAAAATATAGTCTCGAATATATTCGAAGTAGTTAAAAATCTAAGCTTTAGCAATACTAAACGTGGCATGGAGAAAACTATTTAAATTAAAAACTACATACCTAGTTAATAAAGTCTAAAAATGTTTTTTTATACCTTTATTTTCATATAAACAACCCCGTATTATTTCCCTCCACCGCATACATACACTCACCCGTTTCCTTCGTTCTTCTTCTTGCTGTTTCTTCCGTTGCTCTTGCTTGTGCTGTTTCACCATTTGCGTGAGGTCTCCGATATATTCATCAGTTTGGGACAGAAGGAACGCCAACCGCTTATCTTTCTTCTGGTCGATAAGCTTTCTGTATCCTTCTTCATCTTCTGCCATAAGACTAAAAACAGAAGGAAACATTTCTTATTACGACTACTTTCTAATGTAAATTAAAGCAAAAAAAATACTTACCGTCGCATACGCTCCTTTTCAATTCGTTCTTGTTCCTTCTTTTGTTCTCTTTCTGCATTCGCATGATAGGTCATAATGCCTTTATTGATGCGGGACAGTTTCGCAATGTTGTTACGGTGATATTCCTTGAAGTCTTTCGCTGTTTAAATTTATATTTTTGCATCAAAAACAAGAAAATACTATGAAAATTTATTTAAAAATGTATACAAATATATTATGAACTAGCACTGCGCCGCGGTTTCACCCACGCCTACAATATAAATATTATTAATCAAGATAAAATATGACCGCCTCCTTGGTCTAGTGGTAAGCGCGTAAGCGTTACAACCGAGAGGTCCTGGGTTCGATTCCCGGTGGAGATAAAAAAAAACTCGGTCTGGCAGGGCATAGAAGGCTGATCACCTACTTGCCCCTAAAGAAAAAATCGATCAGTGAAACAGATATGAAATGCATCTGCCCCATACCCCACTAGGGGACACGAGACTTCACTTTTTTCAACATAAAATATAGCCTATGTTACTCAGGGTGAATGTAACTTTTCAATGGCGAAAGAATTTTTAAAATTCCGCACAGTAGTTTTTGAATTTATTCATTACAAACATACACACAAAAATACAAATCTTTCCTCTTTATAAAATTAGTTTAGATAACGAAAATTTTAATGTTGACATGGATAAAATTATTTTCATAATTTAACAATAAATAATAAAAGGTTCATTTTGAAATTCGGCTTCATGTTGTTAGTTGAGTGAGTGAGTCGACTAACATGAATTAAGTTTAAAAGAATTATATTTATTTACCGTGTTGCAGAACCGTTTGCAAGAACTCCTGGTGCTTTTGACGGCGTTTCCTTTCCGCTTCGAGTTTCTGCTGTTTCTCTAATTTCTCAGTAGCACGGGCTTCGCGAAGACCTTGGCGTTTAGTTCGCTTGTATGCTTTTATATTAACTGCAGTTTCAAGAGTTGTATCGCGGCGGACTTGGCCCAAAATCTATGACAAATGCATAGCAAGTAAAAATATATATAATCAAGCAATAAAGAGTAGCTTAAACTACTTATTTTTATACTACCGTTTCTGTAAGTTATTTGAACACGCTAATGGAATTTATTAGTCAAATTATATTACGTCATTTTATGGCTATGGTAATAGTAAAATGCTCACCTCTGAACGTAATTGTTTTTGAAAATTAAGAAGTCTTAGTGCTCTTAATTCAATCTGCGCTTGTAATCTCAAGTCGTCCGGAATGTTCGCTGGAAGGTTGGATAAGATCTCCATACGATGAGAAATACGCGATGCAATTCTGTGAAAGGCGAATTCAAATTAATGATAAAAAAACCACGAATAATTAAAAAATTAAACAACTGTGTTAGTTAAAGCAATAATTAGGAATAAAAACAAAGAGTCAGTCGGCAATAGAAGCCATAACTTTTACTGCAAGAATTATATTATTTTCGTAGTGTAAACTTAAGATTTTTATGTTGGGCCACACAAGTCTCGCCAATTTCCTTGATCGCTGTAAACAGAGCCGCTTTAAGTTGCACAGAACCATATTAAAGTTAATATACACGAGTTCGTATGCGCGTACGAGCGTTTATATTTTTATTTATTAAGAAATTCGGCAGCTATACCTGTTTTCTCTCTCGTTTAGTACCATAAGAGGATCTATTCCGACTGGTTTAGGAATGCTGGTGACTCGATTTTGCTTTGCTCCAGGTGTGGGTGCCCCTGGTTGTGCGGGCTGCGCTCCCGGAGCACCAGGCCCTGCAGGACGAACCGGGGCCGCGCCTCTTACTGGAGCCCCAACGACAGGCTACAATTTTTTTTTTACTCTATTAACACTGTCTTAATCAGACATTAGCAGTCTGTGCCTTCCAAAGCAAATTGAACAAGCATTATACTATGCTAGATGCAGAATTGTGTCTATCCCCATAGCATTTTACTTGGAGAAAAATTAGATCACAAATTTTCGTCACTATAAAAGATAATGACGTCTTTAGAAATTAAAATGGGACCAAAAGGACTTTCAAATTCCAAATGGGTAAATTAATGTTAACGACTAACATCTGAGACACCAAACATAAAAAATGTATTTTTCTAACGTTTTACAGTAACAATCAGGACAAGCAAACTTTTAAACGTATGCCTGGAATATATTGCAAATTATAGTATCTCAGAAACGGTTAAGCCGATTTTGATGAAGTTTAACTAAAATATATTGTTCAAGCTAAAAAACCAAAATTGCTTTACACACTTAGGAGCTACAATGTTACAGACAGATTCAATACAAAGTACATCTTGCAGTTAAAAAATACTTACGGGATTAACAAGAGGCGGCGTGGGTTGTGTAGGCGGTGCCATTTGCCCCGTCATCGGTAGCGGGGTAGGTGGAGCTCCACCTCCACCTCTCGCGGGGTCTGCGGTGCCTGCGTGACCGGAGCCTGAGCCGCTGCCTCCGTAAGGAGAAGGCGGCTGGGCCGGTGGAGTGGGGCACTCTGGTGGCGAATCCCCACTGCGCTTTCCCGTGGCCATTAATGCTATCTGTTGCGTGATTGGCTGATTACGAGCAAGATTTCGATAGGCAGCTATCTGTGCTCTGAAAAATAAAACGAATTCTTTGTGTTCTAGTTTTGAACCAAAATGTACTAGTTTTTAGGATATTTGTCTAGAATTTTATTTGATTTAGATTCACAAAAAATCGGAAAAGCATTTAACTTTTTTTAGATAATTTTTTCAGATTATGATTGAAAGGCATTCATCACCACTTATTTATAACTACAAAATTAACCAACTAGGTATACCTAGTTAGTTGGGGACTTAAAATGGCTTTTGGGTTAATCTAATATACTTACTTCAACTGATTTAGCTGAGCGTTGGAAAAATGTGGACTGTTCCTCGCTCGAATAGCCAGCAATTGAGAATATCTAGGATCATCTTGCATGCCTTTCTCTTCCATTGAATCTATAGTTCTTTGTAGTGCGTTCAAATTATCTGGCCCAGATGCAAGAGATCCTTGCATTGGTGATGAGGATGGAGCACTATTTGCTGATGATGTTGGTGGTATGGAACCATGTGGAGGAGTTTGTGCTGTAGGTGGTTGCTGTTGGCCTGGAGGTGCTGTAGCAGCTGAATTGGGAGGCGTTGAAGCCCCGGGGGATGATGATGGGTGATATCCACCCATCATATTGTGGTGGGGAGGCATTGGTGGCATACTCTGTGGGTGCGTGTGGGGTGGTGGGCCACCTCGAGACATAGCCATACCGGGTGGAGAAGTTCCCTGTGGCTGGCCTGAGGGCGGAGGCGCACCAGCCATACCCATAGGAGGCTGAAAAATTTTCATTTATTTACATTTTATAAATTTTGTTTAAAAATAAAAGCATATATGTACATATTTAAAATTTATAGTTTATAATACACCATATACGTAGCAGAATTGTCGTTTTTAAAGGATTGTTAATAAAACTGTGATATAATAATTGGCGGAAAGAAAGTGGAATAAATGGACAAACAAATAAATACTTATAAGCAGCAGAACTTAGCCTAATCAAAAGCTTCAATGTGGTCCTAGGTTACAATCTAGGAATACAGTCTTATCAGCTTAGATCAAGCCATCCTCTTTAATTTTTTCGAAATCTGTCTTTGCAGTATTGAAGGACAAGTCAAAAACAAAATAGAAAGAAATATTGTAGAAATCATAGCAAATTGCTATCTACCTGTGGGTTGGGAAAAAAAGGTGTGATGATGATTTAAAAAAAGAATTGTTTCTATTTATGCCTGTGAAAGTAAGTATGAGACTAAGCTGACAAGTGAATTAACTCATGGCCATCTTGTGTATCCAATATTATAAAATTAATGAAGTATTATGCTACAAATACATTTTATTTGTGTATTTTTTGCAATAAATCATGTTACAAGAATTAATTGTATAAATTATAGACTGTATGAGATAACAGCATTTAATCAGAGAGAAAGAAGAGCTTTGTACTTTATTTATAGTAAGGAAAGTACAATTTATTTCATGAATGGAATTTCCAATGAAGCCGCTATACCTATTAATGTGATAGTTGAAGAGCAAAATGCTTATGCATTTGAAATGAAACTTGATGCTAATAATATACAATATTCTTATTTCAAACCATTTATGTAAGTTTCACATTTTTTGTAGTTTTTGTTAGTTTCATTATGAACTTAGATACACATAATATATGTAAGCTGGAAAATGGATTTGCTTTAAGTAAAGCTTTGGGTACAGTAAGAGTAAAGATTTTCATTTATTGGGCTCTAAAACTGACCGAATACATTCATTGGACAATTTTTAATAAGCATTTAACAACTATAATATAATGATAATTCAGACAAAAAAAAATCTAACAATTTGTCTTTTTATTTATATTATATGGTAGTAAAACTATCAATTGGATTTAGATGTGATAATCAGTGTTGTATTGTAATAATCACCTCATGCAGTAGGTCATGCGTCAGAACATTGAACAAATATATTGCTGTAGGTGCTGAGTTCAATTCTTGGAAAAATAATGTTTCATTTTTCAAAGTCAAAATATCTTTTTTCATTAAAATCATATTTGATCATTTTGGAATCGTCAATTTTTTTAAAATATTATGTAGTTTATAAAAATAATTATTCTAAAAATTATGTTTGGTTTTATTAAGTAATCTGTTATTTTATAGAATGCTTTTTTTATAAAGTTTTCTTTTAATTGTTTTTGAACTTATTTATTTTACTTTTTAAAACCCAGGAAGGTATGAACACAGTATTTAATGTGTGACTGATCAAAATATAATAGTAACCAGCTCATTTACTCCAATAAATCAAAATATCTTAATATATTGCACTTATTTAGGGATATAGACCTGAACCCAACTAAACAAAATGATATTACAAATTCATTTTTTGAATGGGACAACATTACCCAGTGGGTTGACACTCAAGTGAAGACAAATGAAAATTTACAGAAAATAGTGATTGCCAAGACATATGAACGAAGAGATATATTTATTCTTAAAATTTCAAATGGGAAAAAGAAGCCAATTGTATTTATTGTAGGTGGTGAAGAGGGAAAGGACTGGATGTCATCAGCAATCATTTTGAACTTAATTATTAAATTACTAAAAGAAAGTGATACTAGTAATATCTTATTCCAATACTTTGACTTCTATTTAGTGCCTGTTCTAAACCCAGATGGTTTAGTGTACAGCAAAAAAACTGTAAATATTTATCTTCACTTATCCTTATATTTAGATAATGATAATGTTATAATATAATGAATAACCCAATTATTTAAAATCTTGTATAAAGGTAAAATTTATAATAATATGTTATTTTATATTTATAACAATTTATTTCAGAACAGATTTTGGTCAAAAAATAGAAGAGAATTTTTCCCTCCAATTCCTTGTTCAAATAATATAGCTGCAGTTGGAGTCAATATTGATAGAAATTGGTTTTACCAAAAGGCTTCCAGATGTAGATATAAAATTTATATAGTCTACTAGCTATCGCCCGCAACCATGTCTGCATGTTTACCATATTTCAATATCTTCAGTAATGTTCGACAATGACAAACTTTCATACTCTATTTCAACCATTTTAAGTCTTTTTTTTTTTCGCAATAAAAGATAGCCTATGTCCTTTACCAAGCTCTAGTCAAATTTTATCAAAAGATCAGATTAGTGGTATAAGTGTAATAACATAACATACAGAGCTACTTTTGTATTTATAATATTAGTAGAGGTACTTATTATGGAACTACACTTAATAACAATAAAACATACAAAAAGTAGTTACCTACAAGTAATAGTAAATACCTTCTTGTGCTATATTATGGTTTAAACCATAATACCTTTATTAATTATGCAGCATTAGAAGAAGAGTGCAAGAATATTTATGTGGGCTATGAACCATTGTCTGAAGAGGAAACACAAACATTGTCATATGTATTAAATGGTCTTGCTATGAACATGATTGTATTCATTAATTTAAAAGGTTTTGGGAAATACATAACTATGCCCTATGCATACAGGAAACCATCCAATAATCATGATATTGTTGTAAGTAACATGCTTTATTGGTCTTTCTAATCTACTTAATCTGTGTGCTGTGCACCATTAGATAATTTTATTAACAATTTTCTTAATTTTCAGATAGACATACTAACTTCAGCTTCAACTGCTTTGAACAAAATTTACAATGTAACATATTATGTTGATACTACAAATCGATTAATTTGTAAGTTTCAAAATTTAAATTAAGCATGTTGCAGTTTAATAGCCACCTACTTAGCTCAATTAGTAACTAATTTATTCAATAGAGTATTTATTTAAGCTATAAAAGTTTAGTTTTGAAACAGAGAAATGTCTTTTCAATACTCTTTTTACTACTTTATTTATCATGAGCTTACAGTGTTTTATAATTTTTTTTAACATTACAGATAATGGCAGTGGCAACATAGCTGATTGGGTTAAAAAAAAGTTAAATATTCCTATTGTGTTTACACAATACATGGACTATCAAAATGATTTTTTCCCTAATGCAAACAATATTCTACCACTCACACAACACTTCTATACACTATTAAATGAGACACTAATAATTACAAAAGATATTTATGGACCTCTGTTTAACAAGGAAGTTTTAATATATCAAAGAAAAAATTTTACTACTGCTTTCTTAATTATTATATTAAAGTTATTTTTACAGTAAGTCTTTATTAAAATGCTTTCTAGAATCATTAAATAACATAATATTAAATTAAAACAGGCATTTTATGTTTTAATGTGATCTATTGAAAAAGGCAAAATTAAATAATCAATTACCTGATTTGGCATGTGGCTTATTTGGTGTTGCATATATCCGTGTGGAGGGGCTTGGCCAGGCATATTTGGATGACCATTAGGTCCTGACCCAGAAGCTCCAATAGGATGGCCAGAAGGCCCAGACATATGAGGTCCAACCATATGAGAAGGCATTGCATGTCCACTCGGCGGCATATTCGGATGTTGTGGTACTCCAGGTGGACCGTTACCATTCGGAGCAATATTATGTGGAGGACCAGATGTGGGCATATGGTTTGAAATCGGCGGTTGGTTTGATCCTGGCGGATGGGATTGAGGTGGACCATTCACATGTTGTTGACTATATGGACTATGGGGAGAATGCGGTGGAGCAGGGCTTTGCGTCGGCGGCCCCATTGGACTCGGGGCTTGAGGTGGCGGCATTGGACTATTTTGAGGTGAAGGACTTGCCATCTTTATTGAGATTGTTAGTATAACATAACTAAAGCACTTGACAATAATAAATTCTTTCCGAGAGCGAATACAATCAAGGAAAGCGTTCCCTTCCAAATCATTCACCTGTCACAATTGTTATATTTTATAATTCAATAATTGAACTGATAACTAATTCATAATTTGATTGTGATACGACTACAACTCAAAATATATAAACGTCACCATATTTATTATTAAATATTAATAACTCTTAATATACTTTCGCTTGATATGAAAATGAAATCACAAAATATGAAAAATGACAAGGATTATGTATGCTCATTACTCTGTAGTCTGTACTAGCTTCAAACCAGAACATCGACTCCACAGATAAGTAAGTGACATAAAACCCACAAACATAAAATTATATAATTTATTGCATATTAGAAAATAAATAAATTAACTCGAAATTAGTCTTTTATTTTAAGTACAATATAATGACAACGTCAAATACATATTTTTTTAAAGTATGTATATACAATACAGTACAGAAACAACATAAAGAGGTCGTAAGTTATTAACTTATACCAAATTACCAACATTCCTCTTCACGAAGCTGATGCCGCTTATGCCTAGGCCGCACACATTGCGAAATGCACTATAATGCGAAATAAGCCACTAGCCAATTATTCGCGTGAAGTGGTGCTTCGTGCGTAGTAAACAGTAAAGGCGGGAATACATTATACACATGCCTGTAAAACGGAATAGTAGCTTGTATGCTAGTTAACGGCATGTAGACGTAACTGGCACACTGTGGATACATTCGCAAGTTTTATTTGCATGCAATTTGCGTCCTTGCATGCCTGTATTAAATACAAAATTTCAAATTTTGCAAGACGTATACACAAGCCAGTTCACGAAACAGCACGTGTCAAACTCAACTTTTTTGCAATGAAAGCATTCGAAGTGAATCAAATAGCATCGTATTGCAATTAGCAATACAATGTGTGTCCAAATTACTGGGAGAAAGAAAAAAAGAGTAAAAAAGAAAAGAAAGAAAGGGTGAAAGATTGGATTAGTAGAAGAGAAAATTTTGGAGCAAGTAGTTGTCTGTTTATAGAAATGCGAAAAGAAGATCCATATGGGTAACCATATGGATCTTCTTGAATGGTTTCTGTAAACTTTACAGAAACCATTACAGTGTAAAGAAACCATTTAAGAATATTGCCAGAAAAATTTGATGAATCATTAGAAAAAATTGCGAACAAAATAAAAATAAAAGATGTAGAGTCATGTGTATTCCCGCCTTAAGGTACGGCTTCATGCAGCCGCTCGACGCTCGTTTGCAGCGACAAATGTGGTCACGTGACCCAATTTTAAATTTCCCGCGACTCAAAACGGTACTACGTCATGCAGCCGCTCGTCGCTCGTTATTATACCGGTACGGCCTTATGCAGCCGCTCGACGCTCGTTTGCAGCGATAAATCTGGTCACGCGACCCTGTGTTGCTGATTTCCTAACCTCATTCGTAGCTCGTGGCAGTGATACAAGTGAAAGAAATAGGAGTACATTAAAATAACAATATAATATCATGTCCCGAGCTGCTCTTTAAAGAGCAATGAAATACGTAAAGAATGAGCTCAGATATTAATCGCTATCTCTTATGAAATTTCTTTCTTTATCAATTTTTCTTTTATTTTTGGAGTTCTACTCCTTAAAATTCGGTTTTCATAATATATAAGGCGCCCGGTATGAGAAAAATGTGAGGAGTAAAATCTACTGATGAACAGGTCATTCAAACAAAAAATTGGGTCACGTGACCACATTTGTCACTGCAAATGAGCTTCGAGCGGCTGCATGAGGCCGTACCTTTTGTAAGTGTGCCAGCTACAGTCATGTGTATTCCCGCCTTCACATTCACAGCACATAATATTACTTATATACCTTCTACAATAATAAGTTGCCGCACTCGCGGAGGCCGGCTGCTTTTGGCGATATCTAGCACAATATCTAGTCGAGCGCAACGAGACGAATCATAATAATAAAAGGGTGCGCACGTGTCGTACCTATCACAAGTACATTGAATATATTTAATTATACCTACTGAATATTTTAAATAGACTTTGGTCAAGTGAAATAATTAAAAATAAACTTATCCTAATAAGATAAAATTCCCTGAGTGCATTAGCGTTGTTTTATCTTATATAAAAAAGTATACAGTAAAAATTATAGCATGGGAATACTTTCATTTTGTGTTATTTTATAATAATCAGAAGAACGTGATAAATTTCTTACGAGCTTAGAAAGTTTTTGTGAACATTAAAATGGATGAAGAGGAATATATTGAAAATACTTGGTCATATTTAACATTTTGCATTGAACCTACAGTGTATGAGGGGCTAAAATTTGCAAAAGATTTACTTATAGCAAGTGTTGGTTTACGAATGATTCTACAATATATATCTATGTCTCAAAATTTCCGTCATAGCATGAGCTTTGTCATAGGGTGCTTATTATTATATCATAACATAGGATCAGCTGTTCTTTGGATTGTTGGTCTAACCTTTTCTATGTACTTATTTATTTTAATTTTATCTTTGTTTACAACATACAAAGTGAGAGGCCCTATCATATGTCTCTGTGTAATTTCATTTCTACTTTCATGTGAGTTACATTTAGTTCACCCTAAGATATGGCAACAAATAAGGGGAATTCAAATGATAGCTTCTATGAAAATAATATCAGTAGCTATAGAACTTGATAGAAATTTGTTTAAAAAGATTATCAACCCTCTGGAATTTTTTGGATACATACTTTGCCCAGCAAATTGTATACTTGGTCCATGGATATCATTCCAATCCTATGATCAATACTTAGGAGTGAAATTTCTTTCAAGGAGGTGGCTAAAACTGATTGCAGTGAATTTGGTACTGGCATTAATATTCTTAAACTTATCTAATTGTATTGTGCCTTGGATAATTAATGATGATAGTACTAAGTGGCTTATAGCATACAGAGATGCCCAGGCTTTTCGGATGTCTCACTATTTTATATCAAGCATGTCCATGGTTTCAATGATGGGTGCTGGATTTGGATTGACAAATGATTGTCATTCTGAAATTCGAATTACTAAGCCAATATTTATTGAGCTACCAAGATCTTTAGTACAAGTTGTTATATTTTGGAATATTCCTATGCACCAATGGCTCAAAAATTATATATTTAAACCCTGTCAAGCGTATGGACAGTTTTTTGCAATATTATCAACATATACTGTGTCATCATTACTCCATGGTTGTAACTTTCAGCTCTCAGCAGTACTATTAAGTATAGGAACTTTTTCTTATATTGAATATAATTTTAGATTAAAAGTTTCATCTGCTTTAGAAGTGTGTTGCTTAGCAAATCCATGCATAAAACAATGTGAACATAGATATAAGAAAAATAGTGTTTTAGCAATATTTTTGAATAGTTTATTTTCATTTATTACAATAATACATTTGGCATACTTGGGAGTCATGTTTGAGGCATCATTTTCAATTCAAGAAACTGGTTATTCATTTTCCCATACCATGAGTAAATGGGCAAATCTTGATTTTTTTAATCATGGCTTAGCGATATTTTTATATGTGATATATTTAATGATATAAATAGAATCTCAAAAGTCCTCTATTAATATGATTACATTTTGGAAGTCATGTTTTTCAAAATAATTGTTTCCATTAGGTACATACTGTGTATTTCAAAATCTAAAAAGTTTTTTAATCTTAGCATTAAATTCAATGTTTTCCAGAGGAAATTTTTCAGAAAAATTTACTTATATGTTTTTTATAGAGCATGATAACTGTGGATAATAAAGTTCTACTTTAATATAAGAACATACTTGATGCCATAAAATTGTGGCAAATTGATTCTGGAGAGCATTATCATATTTTTTTTATACTTAATCCTTTTTATCTTATTATAAAATACACGCATACAATTAATCTTATTAAGTTACATTTAATTTAAGAAGTAATGATTCCAGAAGTATTGAAATGTTATTATTATAAATGGTAGCTTATATAAATCAGTATTATAATATGTCATACAGAATAACTTTTTGGATTTTTTATCTTTTGTATTATTGCAGTATAGTCTCTGCAACTATCAATTAAATAAAACTTATGGAGTAGGTATCATAATTTAATGTATCACATAAATCAGTTTCTTTCAAAAATATTAGATAAGTATATATATTGTTAAAATTATTAAAACCAAGAAATGTTTCCATTAATTAATTTAAATGGTATTTTTACAAGTTGCTCATATGTCTGGACAAGAATATAATTGTATTCACTATCATTATTGCTATATGAAACCTGTAATCGGTAATTAACTCTTTCATCAGTTTGCATAAGGCAACATGATTCAAGATTTTCTATAGATTCTTTGCTACTACTAAAATATTCAGGTCTTGTGTATAAAATTACTGTATTAAAATCTGTAGTAATTTTTTGTACAGATTTTAGTAGTTTCTTTAAATATAAATCCATTTTCATAACTTTAAAACTTTGTTCTGACCAATAAAATGCACTTAGGCTATGAAACACTATTAATGATATGTATGAGTATTTCATTAAAATGTTGTCGAGATTTTGAATAGTAATGAAGAATTGAGAGGCATCAAAAATATCTATTAAAAATACTTTTTTTAAAGAATTGTTAATTAATTCATTCATATCTAATTGAATGTTCTTCTGCATTATATTTTTATGAAGTTTATGCTTTAATATATCAATGAAGTTGTTTTTATCAAAGTTACCATCAGTATTAAAAATTATTGTGCCAGCTTCAATGCCACCAACTAATTGTGACAGTAAGGCTTCTGTAATCAAATCATATAACAATGGATTGACACTATTATCACTGTATATTTCAATGACTTCGTTGTGTTTCAGGCCAGACTTGAATATAGTTGGATAAAAATTTTCAATTCCACTTTTTTTTGTTAATCGTGAGAGCAACTGAATGCCCGACTCAAGTTTAAATTTCAGGTCCATTATTAGTAACTGTTTCCGTGTAAATCAATTATTTAATAACAACTTTTGATACAAAATATTATCTTCTATTAAATTTCGGCGCAAACTTACAAGTTACAAATTTTATCTGAGCTTGGTACTATAGAGTAGGTACTAGGTGTAGGTGAGTATGACGTCACGCTTATTTTGATAATTGATATTTGTCGCGACATCCAGTCAACTGTCCAACTCTCGGTCATTACGATTACGACATCAAACGTAATTTCCCGCGTTAGTGGGTAAGAACTAAGAAGCGATGGCCGATGAATAGTTTTATGATGATGAGGTGGTTTGTGGTCTAGTTACCAATGTGGAAACTGGAAGTATGAAAGTACAACGTTTGTGAGATGGCTGCGGCAAAACAGTTTTTCGTCAAAAAAAAAAACGGCTTCCCATGTAAAAATGGATTCTGCCAATGTCTAGTAAGTAGTAGTTGTGGGAGCGTCAAATTAAAAAATGTATACTAGTGTTAAAGAAAAAAACATTAATATGAACATCTATTGAGTTTTTTTGTATGAAAAAGTCAATAAGTAATCGAAAGTAAACGTCAATGTCACTCCCGAATCCCGTATGTAAAAAATAGTGAAATATCGTAAACGTTGTCCTTGCATAGGCTCCATGTTGCAATACTCAATACAAAATACTAAAATAGTGCGAGAAGCCATAAACAATATAGCCACAAAACTACCTACCTACTACTATATTATGTACTCTGTTCTCAGTTCACTAGGTACATTGCTAGGAATACGAGTAGGTAGTAGGTACCCCAGAGTACACAGACAGTATGTACTACGTACCAGAGTATAATAAATAATAATATAGTGAGGTCATGAGGTACCTTAATAACAAACAATAAGTGCATTGATGAAGCTAATTTTTAATAAAATCGAAATAATGCTAGTCAATTTTTTTTACATATATATTTTATTTCTTTTCATACAAAGTAATATTTATTGTGTGTCTACCGAGCCTGTTTCCATTATAGCTGGATCAACGATTCTATTTGGTTCATATTATTTGGGTTGGAATACCATAAAATCGAATACCATTTGTCATTTTACAGAATGCTGCAACGAAAAATATGTACCATATGATTTAGACAGTGAGTATTTTTTCTATTAAGCTTGTATTCATGCCCTCTGTTAGATTATTTTTTGTATAATGTTTGTTTTCAGAGCTAAAACAATTGTTTTCCCAGAAAATGTTTGGCCAACCTCTTGTTAATGAGTTGATTAATATTTTAAATGCTCACAAAGAAGCTTTACATCACAAGACAAAACAGAACAAAAAGGCTTTAGTAATAAGTCTGCATGGCTGGTCTGGGGTTGGCAAAAATTATGCTACAAGTATGATAGCTGAATCCCTGTTTGCTAAAGGAGTTGAAAGCGAATTTGTTAAAATGTTTATGGGAAAGAAAGATTTTGATTGCACTAAAATCCAAGAGACGCAGGTAGTTTTGTACTTTAAAAAATGTACTTCCTCAAATTGAAAACTATTTACTTTGTGTATTTTTGTTTCTAGAAGAAATTGATTAACGATGTTAAAATGGTTGTTAGAGCGTGCCCAAGTTCATTAATCATATTTGATGAAATACATGAAATGTGCCCTACAATTCTTGATGCAATAAAACCAATGTTAGATCACCACCATGCAGTTGATGGCATAGATTTTAGGTAAGTGTGAATGAATTGCCATAACTCCTTATGGGGCATGGAACAGACACAATGCTGTCTCTGTTTCACTGATCATTTTATTTACAGGCTAGTAGGTGATCAGCCTTCTGTGCCTACCCATCTGAAACATTAATTTGTCCACCTGGGATTGCAGATGCAGATAAATTTTGGGTAAGTGCAATCTATTATTTCTATGTGTATTTTATTAATAATAAAATTAATTTGTACCTTATTAACAGGAATAGCATATTTATTTTTATTTCTAATATTGGAGGGAAAGAAATAGCTACAAAACTCTTGGAGTTATACAGTGAAGGTATAAAGAGAAATGAAGTTGATTTTCAAAACTTTGAACCTATCATCAGAAGAACAGCATACAGTACAGGTAACTTGTTTGTTATAACATTATATTGTACTAGCTGTGCCTCGCGGTTCCACTCGCGTTAACTTCGTCGTGACATGATATTATACAGCATAAAAGCTTTTAGCTCTAAAAATGATGATACTTCCATATAACTTTTCATCCCCCCCTTTCAATCTTTTTTTCGCATTAAAAGTAGCCTATGTCCTTTTTCAGGCTCTAGACTATCTGTGTATCAAATTTCATTTAATTCGGTTCTGTAGTTTTGGCATTAAACTGCAACAGAAGAAGTTACTTTCTTATCATTAGTAAGGATTGTTTTTCATACTGAAAACCACTGTGTCTATATAACATAAATGGTTGGTGCAACCTTTTGGCTATAGTGACCATTTATCTAAGTCCCTTCTAATTAAAGGCTATTTAAGTACCAAAACCAAGTGCTTGACTTCAGATGTAAATTGTGTAGAGTGTTTGTAGAGTTTGGTTAAAGTGAAGTGACTGTTTTTAATTAATTATTTGTAACAAATGCCTAGGAATCCAATACAATCAACTATGCCGTGCAAATAACTGTGTCCTTTTTTCTAACAATAAATGTCTTTGTCTATAATGACTGGATATTAAACAACAGAATATCCTTTCATTTTTGTTATATCTGAAATAAACTGTGCATATTTAATTTTGTATATTCACAATCCAAAATATTTATCCTTCATAACTGCTGTTTGACAGGTTAGCTCTGCTATTTTTAATACTTATGTGAATTCATACCATTTTTGCATGATTATTTCTGTATTTTTAAGGTGGTTTTGAAAAATCTGCAACAATTGCTCAAAATTTAATAGATCATTATATACCATTCCTGCCTCTAGAACAACAGCATGTTGAAACATGTGCATTAGCCGAATTTCGTGCCCATGGTATATACCACCCAACAGAAGAAATGATGACGTAAGTAAAACATACTAATCTTATTCTATTACCAATTAGTAGTTTGCATAAAGCTAGAAAATGAAAACAATAGTTTAATAATTGAAATAACATAACTGTTTTTTTTTTAATGTTGAAAGTAATGCATGTATTAGACATTTTATAAGGCTAAGGTAAAATTAACTACATTATTTAAATAATAATTTAGAAGACAGTATTCAAGTTAGTATAGTAGAACTTATAAATAAATTTAAATATTATCTATGAAGCATTTAATATTATCTAGTTATGTTAGAGAAAGTAGAATAATGTTCTTGTAACTGGTTTAAACATTAACATACTAGATATTATAACCTTGAGCTTTGAGACAAAAGTATCATATGTGACAATTAGTTGCTAAATTATTAGCAGAAATTTTATAGAAAACTAACTTTTTTTTCAAAATCTGAGATGTTTTTTCTCTATAAAGGGCCTATGTTCTAAATAATTACATCAAAATTGGTTTAGGTGGGACATCATAACATACAGACAAACAGTTACTTTCGTAAGAATAGTAGGAATAACACAAACAATTATATTTTTCAGTGATGCATTATCAGTGATAACGTATGGACCTACTGAGGATCAACCAATTTTTGCAAATAATGGTTGTAAAAGATTTACAAAACAAATTCCATATGTAATACAGAAGCACAAAATGAAGAGTGAATTATAAATGTTGCAAAACCATTTATACAAACAATCTTTAGGTGGAATTGTTTAATCAAGCAGTCAGTTTGTAAAGCATAAAATCTCTCAAACCTGAGAGATGTACCTGATTTTTTAAAATTGTTAATGTTTCATTTCTAAGTTGTATTTGTCCATATTACACTACAATTTAAGTTGTAAATAACATTAATTATTTTATATCTAATGGAAATCAAGAAGAAAGCAAATGAAAAATAAAAGGGCAACTGCTCTAAATAATTAATCAAACATTCTTTAAGCTGGTATAATCATAAAAAGGATAGAGTTTGTATGAATAACATGTCTGTAATGACTCAGGGACACAGATTAATATGAATCAATCATCCTTAGGAATAAAAGTTGTTATAATCATTTTATTTGTCATTTGGTATAAATTTTAAGTCCCATTTAATGTCTGCAGGATATAGACTTGGACAATCCAAGTCTATGTAAATGTCGGAAACTTACACATGGCCCAACAGGCGTTGAGGGTGTCCATGGGCGGCGGATTGCTTCTCGTAAGTGAGCCTCCTGCCCGTTTGCCTCCTATCTTATATATAATATAAAAAAAATCAGGTACCGAGCAATTCAAATACTTGTTATTTTATCTAAAGAATTTATCACTTTTTCTTGAATTTTAATGATTCACACGTTCATACATTAATATGTTGCATTTATGCTCTAATATTATGTATTAAAAACATTCAAAGCACTAACATAAGCATACATGAAGAAAATTATCAGGGTAACTCAAGTGTTCCGATAGCCATTGCAATGGTGTGTCAAGTGGTATATTGATTCCATGTGTCCTAAATTTTACTGAAAAATCACATTTTATGTTAAAAAAATTAATAGATACCACTAAAATATATGTGATAATTTTAATATTATCTTATGAATTACCTGGTTTGTCAGGGTATAATTCGGATATAAGCTGTTGAATAATTTTTCTAGTTCCATCATTATTTTTGGGTCTTATTAATCTTTGGGTGCATGTGCCATCTTCTGAGTATATCCTTATGGGTATGTGTTTGAATCCTTCAGTATCTCCATGTGATTCCATGAGTCTTCTGTTAATTGCCCAGAATTGATCAAATTTATCTGGTCAAAAAAAATTAATTAGTTAACTCTAGTAATTTTTTTTATAAAATTTAATTTTTTTTTTAATATTATTCATATAGGATATAAAAAAGTGTTATACAATTTAGATTTACACCTGTTGTATATGAACTGTCTTTGTGTCTTCATTATACATAATAAAACACAAAGCCTTGCCACATATTTTGTTTGAGCATAAATTGGTTGGATATGTGGATGTTGGTTGAAGATTTCGGAGAAAATAAGCTTTTATTGAAAATGCTCTCTACCATTTTAGTTGAATGATTTCTCTAATATTGTTGTAAGTCTAACCAGAAATAATAGTGACATTTTCTAAGTAACACAAAAAAAATCCTTATCTAAGTTACTGTAATAAAAATGCACAAAGAATATTATATCCAAGCAGTATCACAAAAATGCAGTGCTAGTAATGTAAAGTAACAAGCTGGTAGTAAATTTGAAAAGCAAGATGCATACCATTTTGTAATCCTAACCATAGTTGATTATGGTCTTTTTTCTGCATTGCAGACATCACTTGACCTCTATGTTTTAGAACATCTGCTTCTTTCACTGTTGCCATGTAGTGAGCTTCTACTACATCTCTACAATATAAAAACAACAGTAAAATTTCATTATACAAAGTTTTCTATAATGTACTTATAATTTTGTTTGTTTTTAAAATTTTACTTACTTATTTGGGCAGTGAAGTAAAATATTTTCTGGAAATTTGCTAAAATGGACTGTTAAAATCCAAGGTGTTTGTGGATCAGTCCCACAATATAAATCATAAAGGAAACCAATAGGATAATGCCATTTCAATGGTTGACCATTATAATCCAGCCATATTTCATTGTCAGCATTTTCCTGGGATATATAGCGCAGAAAATGTCTTTTCATCTTAAAACAAATAATAAAAAAATATTGACTGGTTAAAAATTTCAATGCCAATAAACACTAACCAATAAGGTCTCTCTCTAAAGTTTTCTTACCTTATCAATAACAAGGGGAAAATAACTTAGTCGAGGAACCATAACATAGAACGGATCTGGTTGTTGAATTTCCATTATTTCTTCTTGGTCTAACTGAAAACAAACAGGGAGTTTTCCATCCCATATTTCCCGCAAGACTTCACGGTCGTTTGCCATACCGAAACTATATTAAATTTTATGAATGTGCCGTATGTAAGGTTTTCGTATTTAAAATAGTAGGGACAGTATTTCTATTTATGTATGTCATAAATTTAAAGAGTACTTTACGAAGGAATAATGTTAGAATGGCGATTGCTGTACAATAATTTAACAAAACCACAATCAAAACAACAAGCACAGATAATAAATATAGCACAGATGATAGATATAGTTAAAATGTCCTGTTTTTACATTTCTTCTAACTATAAATCATAAATTATTTTAAACTAGTATATAAATTACAAGTACAGTATGTGCTCTCATCTAAGAAATAACGTTACTAACAAAAAATCCAATGGGACCTTACTAGAGCGTAATATAGCAACGTTTTTACATTTGGCAGCCTTGATCTGTTCACTGTTGTCAATTGTCATATGCACGCGACTGTGCGTGCTACGGAGTACGGTGTGCTTTTTTAAATTGTTTACTCTATTATTATAGTTATAAAAAGGATAAAAACTGTTAAAGCAGAGATTTTTTCCTTCTATTAAATTTTTTGGTTCATGATACGCAATACGTATGTAAAATAATATATATTATTGAATATTGACGTACACACTCGACAGTAAGTGTGACTTTGTTCCTACATAACCTATTTTAATTTTTATGTTCTTATTACCTCAATGTATATTTTGATAATCGTAACTCTTATTATATTTTCTAGTTTTGTTTACTTAACGCCTTTTTGTGTTAAGTATGGGGAAGAAACGGAAACATGCAGAAACTACAGATGACTTTGAATACGATCCTATACCACGACATTTAGTTACATCGCACATACAGAAGCAAGAAAAACGTTTAATTATTATATTAGAAAATGCTCAGTTAGAGACTGTGAAAGTAAGTGTCACTCTAAAATTAAGTGAATGTAAGCTGCCTGTATAGATTTTTAATAGGCAAGTAGATGCCTAATGATTCTTAGAAATACTTTTTGGTTCTAAGATTTGATTCTTAACTTGCTAACTATTCTTTAGAAGGTATTTAAAGTGTTTTATCAATTAATTTATAATTTTTTTATTCATTACAGAATGGAAATAGTTTTGAATTATTAAATTGTGATGACCATGCTAACATTTTAAGGAAAAATGATAGAGACCCTGGCTCATGCCGTCCGGATATTACTCATCAATCTCTTTTAATGTTAATGGACTCACCACTAAACAGAGCGGGGCTACTGCAAGTTTATATTCATACAGAAAAAAATGTCCTCATTGAAATAAATCCACAAACAAGGATACCAAGAACATTTAAGAGATTTGCTGGATTAATGGGTGTGTTTTATCTTGATTTTTCCAAGCAATAAGCAAGCCATTGTATTTTTAGATGTGTATCTAATTTGGAACACACTGAAGATTGATCTGTTCACCTTTTTAAATACATAGAATTGGTTGATTTTATGCCTGTACAAATTAGACAATATTGCTTTACCTTAATTTCTTTAATCATGGTCATTTTTATTCACTGTATTAATCATCGATCAACTAGTAATTAGTGTAGTTGATTGATGGTATTATATAAAGCTCTTACTATTCAACAAAAGTTATTTAATGGTTTTGAGTAAATATCATGTGGTATTTATTTTTCTTGTTTTTTCTTTTTAGTTCAACTATTACACAAGTTCTCAATACGAGCATCAGATGGACCAATGAAACTCCTTAAGGTTATTAAAAACCCAATAACATCACATTTGCCAGTTGGAGTCAAGAAACTTTCTATGTCATTCAGTTCAAAAGTTGTTAAAAATTGTCGGGAATTAGTTCCCAAGGAAGAACCAATTGTAATAATTATAGGAGCTATGGCACATGGTAAAGTAGAGGTTGATTATTCAGAGGACACAATATCTATAAGTAATTATCCCCTCTCAGCTGCATTGACATGCGCTAAACTGTGTTCAGCATTTGAAGAAGTGTGGTCTGTAGAATAAAGTTTTATGGAAGATTTGTGTAGTAATAATATGTGTATCAGTATGTCAATATATGTTACTCGTATAGTAATATTTATTATTTAAAATTATTCAATATATTTTAATGGATAGAATACATAAATTATATTAAGTGGATAAATGAAAACTGGTCAAGAATATTGTTACAAAATGTATGAAATTTACTTATGTTTTATTGTAAATTTAAAAATAGTTTTTAATCAAACCCATCACAAACCATATATTATTTCATAGGTTCTTGATTTTCAAATGACAAAGTTAACATACATTTTGTGAAAGAAGTAGAAAAAAAGGGCTTTGTCATTACAATTAATACTGGACATAGGCAGATTCTATTTTTATTATGAAAGAGATACAAAATTAATTTAAAGCGGAAACTACTCATTAAGGCTTGTTAGTTTAATAAAATATAAAGAAATCAGTTCTATTAAGCGCATTTATTTAACAAAATTTTACAACTATTATAGTAAAACTTAATTTTTGTCTGTGTTTCGTGAAGACAGAAATTTCATACTCAACTATGCTCTAAAACTTTATATTATTTAGTTGCATATATATTTTATGTGATTTTCTTGGTAGGTACCTATTAACTACATCAAATAGAATGATACGATATCCAAAAGTTTTGAGCGGAAATGAAGACATCCGCACTATTAGCGACATAATATGTATCCCGAAACGCGCCTAAATTTTTAACAAATGTTTAATTAGTACCATCTTCGGAATGGCTTTGTAAATGCCGACATTTCAACATATGAGTGATGTGATAACTTTTGTGAGTTAAATATGTTGTTAATTATGAGTTTTGAGACAAGTTGAGAATTTTACCATAACAAGTTATTAAATGAGAATAGGTAGATCTAGAAAGCTCCAAAATATATCTCAACTTTCTGATCGATTAATATAATATGCTGAATCGTTCTAAAAATAGAAAATTTCCTGACATATTTAAAAGGCGAAATTTTTAGAACAATCCGGAAAATTTAGTAGTTACTTAGCTGTTGGTGGGGATAATTTTTGCGACTAAGTAAGTAAGACGAAATGTTGAGCCCGTGCTTCAGTCGATTTTTTACAAGAATTGTGTAACGAAAGAAATATTAGTACTTTTACTTACAGTAATTAATAAGAAAAAAAGAAATATGTCTTTTATATTAATAAATTATGAAGTAAGTAGTGATAGATTAACAAATAACTGTAGGTACAATTAAAAATGACCCAGCGAAGCGGGTATTACCGCTAGTTTCTAAAATAAAAGTAGCCTAATTCCATATTACATCAGCTATCAGTCCAACCGATTCAGAGAATAGCCGGAACAAACCAGACAAAAATTGTAAAAAATGTTATTTTGATATAATATGTTCCGTGTATACATCCATATGCATTTAGTAAAAAGCGGTTATTTTAATATTACAAACACAAGACGCTCCAATTTTATTTACCTGTAGAGAAAATAAATAAAATAGGTATCAAAATTCCTATATTTTTAAATTAATACTTTACTTGTAATTGTGCAATCATTATTTCTCATAATTTAGAAAAATATCACTATTTCGTGGGTTTGATGAGAAATCCCGTAAGCCGGAACACCGAAAGGCGGCCTACACGGTGCAGGTCTCATACGATTCTCCTTTTGAACAATTACCTACTTAAAGTATTTAAGTACCTAGTTGCTACGCAACATTAAAGCGGGTACCGGAAACCAATCATTCTTGGGAAGATTCTCTAGAAAACCATTAATGACAATTTGCCATTGAACTGTTTAATCCATCATTTGTTTTGCTTACAAAAAAAATGTGGATGAGTGAGGTGTCAAACGACAGGGTAACTTGTCGAAGTGGTCCCATTTTTTTTTTTAAATTTTTACGATCAATAGTTTTCAGGATTTTGAAAGAATAGTTTCACAATCGGGCGAGAAATCGCTGAATTCCGCGCGACCATGTCGTGCTTATTTGCTTATAACTCTATGATTTATGAATCCTTATCGATGAGTTATATGTTATTCGATTTAGTATTAAATTTGCAACAAGAGAGAATAAGAATCAAGATAATTTGATTTATAGTTTTAGAGATATTGAGGTTATAAAATAAAAAAATGAAAAATCTTCAATTAGTTCGCTTTAGCAATAGAGATGTCGATTTTATATAAAATAATATTATGAAAATCTAAGCCATATATTTGATGTTATGGAGCAAAACTTGTCAACAGAGAAAATCATGTCATACGTTATTGTTTACGCGTCCAGTTTAGATCTCTATATCTCGATGTAATATTAGTTTATATCGATGACTTATATATCATTTTATAAAACATTAAAAGGGTCATATATGATAGTAAAATAAATAAGGTAGAAAAAATACTTCTAGAGATAGAGAGAATATAGTAACTGAGTTTCTACGGTAAATCACAATGTGCGTTCACTTGCTTACTATAAAACACCATGAAAACTTAATTTATATGAACGATAATACTTAAATTTTTAGTGTTAAACGATTCAGTTTTGCGTCTTCTTATTTTCATTAATTTTAAATTATTAAATTCAATTAGTTTTTTATTGTATAAGGTAAGCGTAAAGTCAGAGCGTCCATATCAGTTTCATTTTGATGGTATGATAACCAACTATACGGTTTAGAAGAGCCACTCAAAAGTATAAAATAAATTAATTTTAAATAAAAAAATTAAACCGACCTCAAAACGCACTGAAAAGTAAAAAATAAATTTTGTTTTATAAATGAACTTACTATAAATAAAAGACGTAAATAGTGTTGATAACTACTAATACTTAAAGCAAGAAATAGCCCATCGATGATTTCTTTTGCGTAAGCGGTAGGTAACCTTATATTGCATTGTCATTAGTAGATAGATATAACTAAGGGTCAAAGATTAACATTTAACAGTTCGCTGCCATGAAAGCTGATAAACGAATTACTATCAGCGGACCTACGGTCTACTAAGGTCTACCAATACTTTATATGGCCAAGCAGATCATGTAATGGCCATGACGTGCTCACAGTGCACGGAACATAAGTCGTAAGCGACTCATTTCTAGTATTTTATTATTTAAAATTTATGTATAAGGATGTTAAATCTGTGAATGAATTCTGTAGTGAAAATTTATCGTATACGGCTAAACAAGAATTATGAATGGCTTGCACTTACAATTGGCGCTCAATAGTCAACATGAACAAAAGGGAGTAGGTTGTAATTAGCACAAATTTTTTTGTGACGTCACGATTAACTCCCTTATAAAAGCGACAACAGTAATGTGATGGGTGTTTTCCATCGCAAATGAAATTTCTATTGAAATGAAGTTTGGTGCCGTTACAAATTTCATAAATCAGTTAATAATAGGTAAAGAACATTTTGATGTAAGATCCTAGCAGACAAAGTCGCGGGCCTCCAGTTAGGGTGTAACCACGTAGGTACCTAATAGCGGTGTAATGGAGGTATTTACTATCCTTTTTTAACCGACCTTCAAAAAAAACAAAAAGGAGTTTATCAATTCGACGCGTTTTTTGATGTACCACTCCTGCGTCGCCGTCCGTGAACCGATTTGAATAAATGCGATGTCAAACTATAGAGTAACTCGTCGAAGTGGTCCCATTTTTATTTGAAATTTTTACAATCATCAGTTTTTCAGTAGGTAAGTATATTGAAAGAATAGTTTCACAATCGGGCGAGAAATCGCTGAAATTCGCGCGACCCCGTCGTAATTACTCATTTGCTTTGATTATTGTTAGAGTGAAAAGAGTCTATATAGTTTTGATATAGATATTTTTGCTCTGTATAAATTTATTTTTCTATATGTCATTCATCTTTCCATGTCTATTGTTTTTTCTTCTATTCTTATTGAACATCTTTGTCAATGTGTATATATAATAAATATCTTTATTATATATTAAAAGTCTTTAGATTAAAATTTACAGCCTGCGTATTCTACAAGTTGGTTCGAATAAATGTATAAATAAATCAAAACATTAATTCGCGCTCTATCAATTATTTACTTGTTATTGTGCCAAATATATGAATAAAAAGACGTAAATAGTATTGATTCTTTAAAACTTAATAAAATTAACTTAGAAATAGACCGAATATTCTAGGACTTTAATTAAAAATAAATTGAAGGGCTAAGCGCCGCCTTTCAAGAGCAACATGACAGTTTTATGCTCTTTTTGAATTTTACATGAATTTAATTTATAAACTATTCACGTCTTTATTTATAGGTCTTTTCATTAATAATACAAAATTTATTTTTCTATTTGGTCGTTTATTTTTTTATTTAAAATTAATTTAAGTACTGGTACCTATTAAAATATTTATTACGCCGCTATCTAACTACAATGTGTAGGACTACAACGGTGAATAATAATACATAATATTATGTATAAACGATAATAACATGTATAAGTAAGCGGACTCATTTGCCGAGGTGGCGTGATATAGATTATAGACGTTGGTACATACCTACTGCTGTGACTAAGAGCCACGTTTTCGGAATTGACAAGACGTGTGTAAACAAGTTAAGTAACATTTTAAAGCGCAGAATACTTTTTTGCGACTCATATTTTATTTGGTGGTCCTTACTTGAATAAACTTTAAATTATGTATTCTCTACAAATATATATGTAATAGCTATTTACATCTGTCGAATTAGAAATTGTTATTTAATTAGAGATAAATTAATATTATATGTAGGAAGTGCTAAATACTTACCTACCTATCAAGTAGATAAAATCTTAATATTCAAGTTGTGCGATATGAAAATTCAGGCGCCACTACAAAGAATACACGCTTTATTGTGCAGATGCGTGATATTATGACGTGTATGTATCTACTATGTAGGTATTATGCAGACGTTTCTTCATATTATTGAGTCAAATAGAAATGCGTAAAAGCCTCGGCTCCATCGCTGTTATGTAATATAAGTTATAGTGAACAAAGTGCCGCTTAATAAACAACCATGAAGTTAAGATGGACCGACGAGTACTCGATTTTAAACTTTAAAGTAATGAAAGAAGAAGTTAAAGCGTCTATTGTTTGTGCTAGACTTGACGGCGGCGGCCTCGTGCGCCCGCGACGCACGGCCAGACCGTTCGGCGCCTGCGCACAAAGGGCTCATTGTGTTTAGTTCAATTCTTTGGAACGGACCCTAATGTTTTTTTATGGAATTCTTGATACGAACGGCGTCAAACAATGGGTTTCCGTCCTTTTATTGGCACCTAATTTTTTGTGAACTATTTAATGGACGGTGTACCTAAGGTAGAAAATTACAACCTGTTCAGGTCACTTTTATTGAGGAGGGGATGAAAGTGAACACGTAATAAAATTAAAAATAAGCCGTTTCTTAGAAACCTCTTTCAAACTTTTTCTATTGAAGGCTTTAGTATTCGTAACGAATAGTATAAACTATCTATAATAAAACTAGAAAGATTTGTCTCATTTCATATGTACTTACCAGTTACTTACCAACAAATACTTAATAGATGGGTACCTAATACTCTTGAAAATAGAAAATTCTTATCAAAACCACATCCCTCTCTCGGGTCGCGTGACCCCTCACGTACTATCGCACTTAGTGCAGCGATTTAAGATATTTGGGGTCTCATCGCACTTTATAAATTAATTATCTACCTCCATAAACTACTGTATGGACTTCAGACTAGCAAGTACCTACTATATACTTGTTGGTACAGACTATGCTTGTGTTTCTCTTAAACTTGGAAGTGAGCGTGGGAGAAACGACTTGAAGACGGTTTCTTTTTGAAACCCGATGATAAAAGAGTGTTTGAGGCGTACTGTGTGTGTATGTCTGTCGTCGTAGCTTCTAAAGGAATATACTGTTTTCGAAGCTACTAGCTTTTAGCTATAATTCTTTTATTTATTCATCATGTTGGTGGGTTTTTAAAATGTCTTCAATTTCACTTAATGAGTTACGACGAAATTATGTAATTATTATAAAAGCTTTTTATGGTTTTAACGCAACAGATGTGTCCGTAGGTAAATTGTTAGAATGAGGATTAAAACACGTGTATAAAAAAATATATGTATACGAATATTTAAAATTAAGTATCAAGTTAGGTGCGGCAGACGCCCACGG
This sequence comes from Aporia crataegi, assembly GCA_912999735.1. Classification (NCBI taxonomy): domain Eukaryota; kingdom Metazoa; phylum Arthropoda; class Insecta; order Lepidoptera; family Pieridae; genus Aporia; species Aporia crataegi. The sequence goes on along the minus strand of OU538748.1, from coordinate 4,474,558 downwards.
CCGACCAACAAACTGGTTTCCGCTCACTCTGACCTGCGTAGAAACCGATCGACACTATCTATCTACTTTTACGATTCGGCTTTCCATTTTCTATACAAGTTTAGATCTTGTAAAACACATTGAATTTCTTAACTGTAGTAAGCTCTTTGTCTACTTTGACGGTATGAATTCTCAATTCTGTCAGTGTTGATGAAAAGTCGCCACATCTTGTCTCAGGGAAATAAAAAACAAAATTTTTCGGTTTGAAAAGTCAAAAAAAGATTCTATGCTATTTATATCTACAACAATTCATATATTACTTATCAGAATTGTTATTGATAGGTATTGCTTATCTGATATCGGTGTGGAGGGATACAATAACTGTTTAGGAATTTTCCCACGTTATCAACTACGTTTCGACTGCAAGTGTACATGAGTGATGTCAACGCAGCGTAATTTTATCTACATCCGTTTGCCACTCACGCGCCGTGCTGGCTACAATGACTGTCTTTTACTACGTGGATCATTGACGTATTAAAAACCGAACCCAACCAGGATCCTATATTTCTATGACAAACCCATACCACTATCTGAGGTTTACTTTAACAGCCATTATTGGTATTTTGTTTTAAAAAGAACATATTTAGCACCCAAAAGAAAATTACAGCATTTAACAGTATCTACTTACTTCAAAAGATTCTACATTTTTCATATTTATGGCCCACGTGGCACAAGAGGATTTAATAAAAAATTATCATTTATGTAGGTAGTAGTATGTATTAGCATCAGGTGCTTACTTTAAAAAAACTTAGTTTTTGGGTAGCATTGTTACCATGTAGTAGGTAGTAGAACTTTAGACTTTATACCTACAAAACATTACCAAACTGTACCTAATCAAACTCAGAGGTCGTTTACATTCAGACAATTAAATAGCAGTAGGTATGCATCTATAAACTCGTACATGTCCCTGATCTAAGATCTGGCTGGGCGCCACTAATAGATAGGTATTGCATAACTGTTCAACTCTACAATTTATTGTAATCTAGCTCAAACATCGATCAAACAGCAAATACATAGTAGTTTGTTGCTAAAGAACTAGTTTTATAATTGGTAAATGGTACTTATTCGAATATGAAACTATACAAATTACAAATACATACATATGTATATGAATACCGAACAAGATTTTCTATGTAGAAAATTTGCTTTTTATTTTGCAAAGTAGAGGTGTACTTTAGAGTATAGAAGACTGAACTATAATAAATAGAATGATAATTTAATTAACATAATAAAAACAAATAATTATATAGTAAAACATCACGCATACATACATTTTTAAATTTCTGTGACTTACATGAGGTTTATAAAGTAGGAATGAACATAGATTACACCTATGTTAGTCTATAGCTAAATATGCTGCGGTAAGCTGGACTTCCAGTTTGTTATTAGTGAATAACTATTGACATTGCTTTTGGCGTCACTTAGAACTTTATTTGATGGCCTATGCCAGGGGTGGCCAACTGGTCGATCGCGACTATTAGTCCAGTCGATCGTGGCAAGGCAAAAAATGTAAATATGTACAACAGACTGTGAAACGTACCTAATCACTTATTAATACTTTCATTTAAGAATTCAAGAAAAAGTGTCGTCAATTAACAGTAGATCTTGGATCTAACCAAGTTGGCCACCCGTATGTTTCTTGTAAGAAATAGTTACCTGTTTTTCATTATTCTGACCACGCAAAAGCATGCAGGCAAGCAGGTGAAAGCTGACTAAGTAAATAACAACATAAAGTGCTTGTTTAAGATCTTAGAATATCTATTTGCAATTGCATCTTTTGCAGTGATTGTATCTATGGTTACATTTTTTTCAAATTTCCTAGAAACTAAACAATTCATTCACTATCGCATTTACCTAAATATATTGAATAAAAATTTAAATGTATTTGAATCATTATTAGTTATACTAATCCCGGAAATACCAATTTTATCGATTTATTGTTGTTTCGATCAGGAACTATCGAAACTAATTGACTGTTGTCATTCAAACCACCCCGATAAAGATTGTTGTGCAGATTTGCATTGAGAACGCGCCTAGTCGCACGTAGGCACGTTTTGTTCTTGCAGTCATACTATCTAATATGTACCTACTTTAAAATATTGATTACCTATTTTTTCGCATATAACATTATCATCTTGTCCTTGTCTTATCACTTTAATAAATCTTTGTGATTCATGCTACTGCTTAACACTTGCCATATAATTTGTCTTTTATTTATTATTGAGGTTTTAGTAGTTTTCGCACTCCTTGCACTTTCCCTTTATTACTTTTATTATTTTCCTTGTTAGGTTGCCTGGAATAGATTGCTGATTAGCGATAAGGCCGAACGTCGCACTCCAATTAGCTTAAGTTCTTATTTGTATTCTTATCTATTGTTATTGCAACGAAGTGTTAAATAAGTAAATAATTATTGATTAGCCACAATGAACTGTTGGTAGTTGCTGTGAAAAGATGGGAAAAAACAAAAAAAAAATACACGTCGAGCTCTTTTTTGGTTTTTTGAATGTTGGTTAAAAAATGCAAGTCAGTCATTAAGTCCACAGTTGTAACTTTTTCATGGGTACTTTTGAAAATTTTTTAATTTCGCATTAGGTTTACTTTATTATGATATTTATTAAGAAAATTTAAAAATTTATTAAAAGTTAGATTGAAAAGTTAAATATTTTGGTATCCTTTTTCTCGCATTTCATAGTTACTGCTTCTGCAGCTTACTTTAAACTACCTTCATGTCACACTAGCAACACTATTCTGTCTGACGTGATCATCATATAGATTATAGTGTGTATGTTTTGATATTGATGTTCCATTTCCTGTCATAGGATGGCGTTTGGCTTTTTTCGATGGTCCAGATTTCTATCGAAAGCCGTCCAGATTTCTTCTAGCAACTACTAGATTCTTCAACATAGAAACTTTTTTTAAATATTGCTGTAAGAACGACGGTCACACAGTCAATTAGATTCAAAAAGTAAATTTTTTTATCACTTATATTACGCCACAAGTATGTACCTATATATATTATATGCTATATTTTTAATCATGTGGCTTATCTATTTAAGCCAATTGTATAGTTGATTATTAAAAATCTTTAAAGTTGTTATGAAATTCATCGTTGTCGCCGTCGTAATGCGTTGAGAGGGAGTCATTTCGTTTCAAGCAGGTAAAGACCTATTTGACCCATAGACAATGGAATTCTAAGCTGTTCATTAAAGCGTCAATAATAACATCATTAACGTTCGCAATGACTTGAGTCTCAAGTTGCGACTTTAAGGGGAGGAAAGTTATTCCTAGAATTTTTGTGCGTTTCTGAAGTAACTTACCTAGGTACTTCAGAAATTTTGAAACCAAATAAAAAGTTAAAATTTAATATGTAGGTAATCTATGCTATTACGTGGTATTACGTTATATTGGTGGTACATTAATTTTAGTGTAATTACGTTTGAATTAATTGACAAAAAAGAATTGCATTTCCATATAAATGTGTTTTTTTTTATAATAGCACTGCATCGCGGTTTCGCCCGCGACTACAATTATATTATTAATCACAATGAATATAGCCTATGTTCATCAGGAATAATATAGGATTCTAATGGTGAAAGAATTTTTCAAATTGATCCAGTAGTTTCAGAGCCTATTCAATTCAACCAAACAAATTTTTCTTCTTTATAATATTAGTATAGATATCAACCAGGTGAAAAACAGTATTTTCTTTAGACTAGAGACACAAACTATACGTACCTACATACCGTGTTCATGTAATTAATGTTTTCGTGTTTGTAACTATAAACTCTTATTACAATGATACAAAACGTAATTTTCTAATACTCTGTGGCGGCCTACGTGATAGTCGTAATAGATATATTATGTGGATAATATATCCAGTGTTGTTGGAAGTTTGTTTTTATCTATTTAAACGTTTATTTCAAGTTAATAGGGCTTAAATTATGTTAGCAGTGGGTTTCAACGTTTGTTATCGAAGTATTCAATATGGCGATTGGCGATGCGCCGCGAGCGTCGCTAAATAAGTCTCCAGAAGTTATTAGCTTGTTTTATGACTATTGACAGGCGATCCGCGATTGTTTGTATAGAAATTAGAAATACAGGGCTAATATTACTGTATGACAAAATTTACATTCTATTCTATGGATCTTAAAATAGATATTGTATAATTAAAGAGCCCTATTACTAAATTGCGTTGACACTGAAGTTGATACATTTTTGTAAAAATTTACTACTTGTAATTTTGTTTATTAAATGTTTTATAATTAAAATTTTTAAAAACCAATTTACAATATTTCTCTGTTATGAAGTAACAAAAGTTTAGGTATAAATTTTACGTAAAAATACCTATGCAATAAAGAGAAATCGTCAGTTAAACTTACTAGATCATCAAAATCCGTCCTGAATGTAAATAACCCAACTTTGTTACATAAACATATATAATTAAGTCATTTAATTTAAGTCCCTATCTACATACAGTAAATATTCTTAGATTTAGCCACACACATTGCTGTTTGGCTGAACTCCTTTGGGAATAAGAATAACTCAACATTTTCAATATGTTGAGCATAACTCTTATTATTTATTAATGATAAATTATTAATTATGTTTTTTATTAAATTGTTTAACATCTTAAAGTTTAAGTGACTGTCGCAACACGTTTCAATGTAATTAAAAAGCTTTAACACTTTATTAATATTAGAAGTATTCTTGAATAGCTACCTACCGATATAGAAATTGCTAGAAACAAGTATTGATAAGCTCTATATACCTACTTGTTGAGTCAACTGGAACGGAAAACATAATACAACAAATATTTATTCTTGACCATAAAAAGAGTATACCATACACATTCATTCCTATAATCTAGCCGTGTTGCAGTTTGCACCTACTAGAATATGACTCACACTGGAATTATTAGTGAACAACGCATTCTAACAGCATGATCTTTTATACTTACAATAGGTACCTATTGTGAATTCCATGTAAATTTCAGATGTTATAACGCCGGAATCCCTTTGTTGTTTCTCAAGATTCGAGTCCTGTTAGAATATGCTGAACAAGAAAACAGTTCTTCCAAATTATGATAAAATAGGTTACATTTTTTGGAGAAAGACCCATCACAATATAGCCATTCTCATTCAATGTAGACAATACAATTGAAATAATGTAACATAATATTATATTACCTTACTTAATACACGTCACTGGTTAGGGATAAGTAATAAAGAACTAGTGCCAGTTGTTTTTGCGTCATTACAATAAACATTAGTTTTTAATCAATACAAAAAGGTCCTTTATTACGTTATGATGTCATTGCGGGTTAAATTACAAGGAACTTGGCCTTGGTTGTCACTTGTCAGTAGGTACTTATAACTTGAAGAATATGATAAACGATCTGATAATATTTATATTCACTAGGTACCTACTATAGTAAAATTGTAACTGCCATGTTTACAAAGATATTTAAGCAAAACTACTATGAGGAATATTATATATACTTATATCATTGCTGGAAGCGGAGACACCAAAAAGTTTTTACGTTTTAAAGTTGCATGAATTGATGAACTCCTAACTGCTCTTCGTTTTTTATGAAGGTTGGTTAAAAAGGAATACATATTAAAAAATAAAAACAAAGATACTATTTTTAGTAACCAGGTATCTAGGTACTTCTCCATTACAACACTAAACTTATTTAAAGAAAATGTGTACAGACAGTGCTAAAACAACAATTCACTTATGATTACCTAGAATCTAGATAAATGGATAATATGTTGATATAATTACAAAACAATCATTAGATATGCTGAATCACGTTATTAATTCGTTGGATAGCAGTAAAACATCAATTAAAGAAAATTACCTATGCAACTTACATAATATTATATCTACTTAAAATAAAGTCAAGTAGTATTAAAATTTAAGTAATTGAATAAACCAAATTGTTGTCTGTTGAAGATTATAATAATTATCATTTAAAATGCTGCCATGAATATAATCCATACTAATATTATAAATTCGAAAGTAACTCTGTCTGTCTGTCTGCTACGCTTTCACGCCTTAACCACTGAACCGATTTAAATGAAATTTGGCACAAACATAGATAATAAGTTGAGAAAGGACATAGGGTACTAGGGGACGTAGGCCGTAGGGTACTATCAAATTTCACTAAGTGGGTACATAATATATTTATTGTGACCATTTCAATGTGCTCAAACTCGGTACCTCTGCAGTAAGTGCTGGATTACCTACTAACTATTGTATTATTATGTTTATTGATCAGTCATGTCAGGTCACCGGGTACCAAATTATGAATTGATACGACCAATAAAAATGCCTCTTAATGCCTTTACCGTCCGAAGCGAGCAGGTCGTCTTCAAACAAACGAGATAAGAACTATTCTAATATACAGTCACTTTAATATAAGTACCTTTATAGGTAATTGAAGTAAAAAATAAATCTTCCGTCCAAAAAACTGTCTAATGCGGACGAAGTCGCGGGTACAGCTAGTACCGTTATAAAAGTTATATTACGGCTTTTTTAACAAATATGCAATAATTAGTTAATTACATATTATTATATACTTAGTAGATTATTTTAAAGAATAACAATTAGGTATAATTAATTAATAACAGAAAAATAAACGGCAAAATATAGTCTCTTGTTGAACTACAATTTTATTCCCTTTGGAGACCTTTGGACCATGGCATTCATATTCTCGTGTCCTCGTGAGCTAAGTTGCCGTGTAATCGTGTTCACCAGGCTCCATGAGCTGCCGAATCCGATCCATCGATGAAATGCTGCCAGCGTCAGGTGTTACAGTGTAGAGATTTAAAAAATATTATTAGATATTTGTTTTTAATGTGAAACGCATCGCGTGGCGACGCATCGCCACGCTATATAATGGTTTATATACCAATACAGTCGTAATCTGTTCTTTTCCGCATATTACTTTTACAAAATAATGTCGATGTTTCACATCTGCCAGGCGTCCCGTGACGGCTCACAATTTTTTTACTAAGTAGGTACTTACATACATTATTCCTCTTATTTTTAAATTTAAGTTTAGTTTTTATGTTACGTAATTAAATTTATAATTAGAAGAATTTAAATAGTTGTGTGTTTTAAAAGATATTATAAGTAGGCACTCAGTACCTACTCAGATTCATTGACAAAATATCAGTCCCGCTCAGAAGTCAGAGGCCCCAATGGGGTTCCTCTCATTAAAAACTCATAATAATTAGAATAGATTAATTTTAATCAAGACGTTTTGGCCGGTCATTGAAGCGCCTTCATACTATTTAATTATTCACAACTATTCAAAACCGCCTTTTCCATCCTTTTCATATTTTAGGATTAGTCGACAATGTAATCAAAATCCGTACTAAAATAACTCTATCGTATAACTTTATCGTCTAAGCCACTGTTCCGATATTGATGAAATTTAGTAAATACGACGATTGACTAGAGATTAAGAAAAAACATAGGTAGGTTATATTTTATTGTTAAAACAAACAAGTAATTAATAGTAACATTTTAATTTATTAATTATTATTTACATTAGCATAAAATAAGTATAGAGGTAAATTAGATGTTTTTGGACAATCAAGATAATTCGATTTATAGTTTATCATTAATATTTTATTAATAATAATATCATTAATTATAATTATCATTGTAATTTGTCTACTTCGAATATTGCGTATGCAAGTGAAGCGATAACAGCCTGGCTGAATATCATTGATGAAATTCCAAAGGATTTAAAATATCAACGGCTATGGGACGAGCCTATCTGCAAGTCTGTTTTTGAGCAGCTTATCAGTTCTGCTGATATGCAAGAGAGAGCTCGTCTTTTGGCCGTATCACAAATTGAGTCGGGTTTTTGGCTACAGGCATTACCTTCTGCGCCTATCGGTACTCTACTTAACAATTTATCTTTGTCAATAGCAGTATCGCTTCACCTAGGTTTAAAATGTACAGTTCCTCATCAGTGTCGTTGTGGAGCGTTAGTGGATACACTTGGGCGTCATGGTCTCTCATGTCTCAAGAGTGCTGGTCGTTTTTCTCGCCACTCTAGCATCAACGATGTTATCCGAAGGGCGTTTGTCTCCGTTAATATGCTGGCCACTTTAGAGCCGAATGGCATTATACGCAGTGATGGCAGGCGTCCTGATGGTATGACACTGGTTGCTTGGAGTCGTGGTAAGGCGCTTGTGTGGGACGCTACTTGCGTCGACACACTGGCGTCTTCGCATCTCCATGCTACTTCCGTGACTGCTGGTAGCGCGGCATCGATTGCAGAAAGCAACAAAAGGCGAAAATATGAAAGTCTCATGAATTCTTATATTTTCGTTCCTTTTGGAGTGGACACTTTGGGTCCATGGGGGCCAGAAGCGCGTCGATTGTTTAAAGAGATATCGACGCGCTTAGTTGAGACCACAGGAAACCCGAAAGCTGGCTCATATTTCGGCCAACGCGTTAGTATAGCAATGCAACGCGGTAATGTAGCCAGTATTTTGGGTACGCACCCTAACGGCTTTGATGAGCCTTTTGTATTTTTGTAAATATATTTAAGTACATTATTGTAAATATTTATATCATTAATAATTTGTTAATAATAAATTTAATATTTTATTTTTAATAAAAAAATTTCGTTAATTAAAATAATACTTTTACTGCCATCTGTTGTCTAAAAATGGCTCAATGCTTTTGTTGCAAAACTTGAAGCTTTATTTTTAGAAAGTTTCTTAAATATCACTATTTACATCTTTTTATTTATAGTAGGTTCATTTATAATACAAAATTTATTTTTCACTTTTTAGTGCGTTAAGTTAAGAGACCGCAGGATAAACACCTGGCTTAGAGAGAGATTGGCATTTATCCCCCCCTCCCCCCAGAAATCTGACTGAAAAAAAAAGTTTTTAGCCGTCTGTTTATTTATTCGCTTGTGTGTTCTTTCAATAAGTAGGTAAAATAAAAATATAGATAGTAGAGGTACTTCTTTACGTTAAAATTATAGTACAGTGATTACAGCGATTTTTACACAGTTCACATGGTTGTTTCAATGTTTGTCCCCCCCGAACCAAGTCTGGATACGTGCCTGCCTTAAGCCTTAACTGTTACACTTTTTGCTAATTAAAACAAAATAGTTAGATTCTAGTAAATTAGATAGTCTAGATATCTAGATCGGCAAAGCAACAGAAAAAAAATTTGTATTGTTGAATTTTAATACTTTTACACAAAATAACGTTTTATTATTTTACTATTATTGGCGATTTAAAGGACGTTGGTTTCACGGTCACCGGACCCGAGGTAGATCTGAAAACGGGCTTATCGCTCAACCCACACAAAAAATAACTGACTTTCCTCGAATCGACAACGGCGCTAAGAAATCAACGTATATTTAAAACGTATAAAACACCCCCAACTTGTATTGTACTTACACTCTTTTGAATATGTGAAACTCGAGTTGAAATAACTTGTTGATGCGAGAGCGGTGAAGGCAACGCGGGTGTGGGGCGAAGCAGGCGGGTGGAGAGGGGTAAGCGCCGCCGAGCGACGGCCTGTCTACGACGCGATGCCGGCGACACCCTGTCTGCCATGGACAGCGATGTTGCCGCGCTGTGCACATTCTTGTCCGCTTGTGCCCTTCTCCCGCGCGCCTCCATTCCCGAGCCCACTAACCACCCGCCCGCGCGCTCTGTTCATTCGGCAACGTCGCTTGCAAACTTGTTTCGTAAACGGATGTGGCAGCGACCAAGCTTGGTACATTGTCTATTTCATTCACACGTATTTAATTGATCAAGTTGAAAAGAGATAGAAATGGTGGCGCTACGTGCTATCGGCTCCCACTTGCGGCATTTTTTCACGCCGAGAATGAGGCGAGATTAATGCCTTAAGCTTCGATCATATTGTCAGAAATGGTAATTCAGTAATGTTATTTAAATTCTTGCAATAAATCTTTTTCTCTTATAATTCTAAAATGACAATAGGTAACATGTCAATATCTAATATCTACATAGATGCTGAAGATCATCTAAAATTCTACATCTAGAAATTCTAGTCTGTCTAAAATTATTAATTAAAATATTATGTAATTTAAAATATTTAAGTGCGATAATAAAAAAGTACATTTATAGGTATGTGTATAGTGTTTTGTGATTTTTAAATTTGGTACGCTCTTGTTATTGAGGCTGCATTTATGTTGATTTTGTGTCTTCTAAAATATATAAATACATAAATATATGAAATTTGGGTGGAAACACTAATCGTTTCACTGTTATAATTCAATCAGATAATTAGGTTGTGCTCTAAAATCTTCCTAAAATGAAACTGTTTAAATATAATTGGTACTATTGTGAATGCGGTCTTATGGACATACGCGGCTCCAGTCGCGCGCTGTGGGCTCCACGCCTCGGGCAACAAGCGCGCCGCCAACATACGCGCCGCGTCGAGCAATCGACACTCTACACTCGACAGTCAGTTCGGCGCCGACCACTATCGCGCATACACGTCTTTCTGCAACATGGCCGCTGCCCACACGCACTCGGCACCCGCGCCCTCCGACCGTCGCTCAGAAGGCCGCGCTGGTTCCCGTCGCATATTCCCACCACAATTTAAGCTGCAAGTTCTCGATGCCTACAGAAGAGACCCTCAATGTCGAGGAAATCAACGTGCAACAGCGAGAAAATTCGGAATTCACCGTCGACAAATCCAGAAATGGCTACAAGCCGAACCGGCTTTGCGCGCAGCGCATTTGAGGAGAGCTCCGCAACCTGCTCCTTCGCCACCGCCTTACTCTGTCGGCTCACCGGAGAGTGCCCGCCTGCCTTCGCCTCCGCCGACCACTTTGCCTACCATCCAAGTGCCTACCCCTATCACGGCGCCTGTACCGATCGCCCCGTTCACTATGGAACCCATCGATTTGTCATTAAAACGACTTACACCACCTCCAGCGCCGCTTCCGTCCTATCCACGAGCATCATTCGCTCCAGAACCACCGAGGAAGCCCTTTAAGTTATTCAGACCATATCTCTTAGAAGATGAGGAAGAGAAGCGACCAGCTATAGCGTCCCTGCCAGTGAGTAGCGGTGTTCACGTGTCCGCTTTCGTGCCGGTGCAGAGCGCGGCAGGGTGCGGGAGCGCAGCATGCCCCGCGTGGGGCTCCCTAGGGCCTGCCTACCCGTTGAGGTGAGACTGTGCTGCTGGGGCTCGGCCCCGTCTCTTCTGTGATCTAGTCGCCGCCGTCGCCCGCCTGGCGCCGCCTGGGGCGTAGCCCTCCAACATCGTGCCTTAATATTATTCTTAGTATAAAATGTCGCCATAGTGCTTTACGCCGTCATCTCTAGATGACTGCTTATTTTGTATACATTAGATTTAGAGTTCAAATGTATTTTTATAAGTGCGGTTTATAAAGCATAACATATTACAGATTATTATGATATACATACTTAATTATTATTATAAATAAAAATGTTGTTCACTAAAATGTATATTTTTTAAATTGTCGTTCACTCCATTGTGGCAGGCAGGTAGCGCTGCCGGCGCCAGCCACCGAGCCTACCTGATAATGGCAATCCCCGTATAAAAAACTACTCTTAACAATACTCAGAAGTTTTAAGAATATTTTCCGAAGTCTTTCTCTTGGTTGAAACTACATAAGGAATGTTTATTTAGCAGGTTCTTTAATTTGTTTCTACTGCGAAACCACATTGATGGTGCGAACACGGTATGGAAGTTTATGAATAACTAACTGACGTGTCACATTCAACCAAGTTGTAAGTCATAATGTTATATAGTTGTTAATATTAGTTGTCTCAATAAATACAATAAATTCTTTGTGTTACGTTAAGTTGGCAACATTAAAGCCACAAGATAACAGAAGCCACAAGATCAACAACGTCATGAAAGATAACAACTAAACTTACGAAGACTGAACAATGAGATTTGGTCATTAGAAACATTAAACAAATTGCTCAGTTCGGGCAGTTAAATCATGAAGGCGGTAACTAGGTTTGATTCCCAGAGTATCAAAATGTTACAAAACCGAACCAACAATGTGTCTACTCCATTGTGGTTCGATATTTAACTACTCACGAAAAGAGGGTTTTATAAGTTTGTCGGAAACGAATAGCCAATTTTTATGTTTGAATGCTGATGTTATGGATCTTAACTAAAATTTATGAAGATCTATTCATCCATTCTTGAGATATTCTTATTTGTAATAAACAGTTCAGTTTTTTTCAAGTTGCCTTCAATTTCACTAGGTAGGTATGTGAAAATTATAAGGGCTTATATAGAGCCGATATTTTTAGAGAGCGAGACTTCATCTTTCCTTTTTATAAGTATGTCGTGTCTGTGACATCTAGAGTCTAAACGAATGGATCGATTTTGATGCGTTTTTTATGTTTGAAAGCTGATATGACCTGCTGCTGTGTGATACTTGTTTTTAACGTGTTCAGAATTTTTAAAATTTTCTTAATCAATTCGTTAATTTGACATCATTGTATCGCTAGAGGTGCCGACTGCCGTGGCGGTACTGCCATCCTGAGTGCCAAGAAGCTGGCGGAGGCAGCATATAGTTAGAAAAGATATTATGTAAGATAAAAGAGATTTAATTAAATCGATACGAGTATTTTACAATTTACAAGGTTTTCAAGCAAGTACCCATACCTTTTGAAACCATGAAGTACGGAATACCTAGTGCTATATTTGGAAGTAAGGGCCGATTTCACCTACGAAAAGTAAGCTTACTTAGCACATAATTTGACAGTTGTGATAAATTATGAAAAATATACCAAAGATACCAAGTAAGCTACGCGGAACTTACTTTTAGATGGTGAAACAGGTCCTTAGTCTTATATTTATTCATTGCGAATAAAAATATATAATCAACTAGTACATTTCCATCTCGGTTTGTTATTGTTATTATTTCGGTTGCACAAGTATTTTTATTAATTTATAGGCAGGTCCTGATAACACACACCAATTTTATGTATATTATCAAGTCCAAAAATTAACCCGTGTAGCTTAAGCAAGTGCAAATTAATATTTCTTTCACCAATGTGAATTTGTCACCAACTTTTGAAGTTGAAACCTCATGCAACTGTTTTGTTAGTTTATCATTTCTAATAAAAATGCCGCAAGGGATGTTTAGAAATTTGAAAAAATACAGAGCAGTGTGTTTATGCATAGCATAATGTTAACTGTATTAAACATATTGCTGTTATGCCAGCAAATGCTAAAGACAATAACTTTAATGGTTATGCCCGTCTGTAGTCTGTACAATATACACATGGCGTCGGGCAGTCTGGCGTGGAGAACTGTTTCTGCTAGCTATATGCTTTTTCTTTTTTGCCACATGTTGAAAATAAAATATTTTCGTACATTTTCCCTTTACCCTTCCAACTTACGAATAAGTAATATTAATATCGTCCTTCATAGCTTTCAACTCGTATATTTTAAAAAAATACATATTATATTTAATGATTATAATAGATATAGATGCCAAACCATAACTCCGTGCATATGAAAGTTTCCATATAATGTAGCTACCTAAAAACACAATTAGCAATTGAACAAATCGAATGGATAATTTAAGTATCTAAGTACAGAACGCATTGAGTATTATATAGGCACATGTGAAATACTGCATACGCTGCATTTGCAGATGGTTAACATGAAATTTACGAGCTTCGGCCGGACGAGCGATATGGTTCATAAAGCTTAAAATTTTGAACACTGATGTCAGATATATTTTTAGCGCAAGCGACATTATTTCATTACAAAACATTGTACCTACCTTTAGGTATTTCATTACTTATCTACATGTTAAAAACATTCAAAATTTTCATGATCACCAGTTTAAAAACTATAGAAGTGTTAGCTACCTAAATGTTAAATATCTCATCATTCTGTGGTAGCGCAGAAATTACACATATAATTAAAGGACAACAATAATAATATTAAATTATAAAAACATAATTATCTACATAGATACAATATGAAATATACAAATATATCTGTATAAATTTTGAATTCTCTTACATCGTGGTTAACTTACTTGTCCCTTTACATAAAGGGAAGTTATTTTTTTAAAATTTCAGTTTTGCTTGTAAGCCGCAGACGAACCGACAGACAGACGTGTCCTTTAAATAACCAGCATAATTACTCTCTTTGTCAAGAAATAACCGTCAGGTATCTTTGTGTTTAGAATTAGAATACGTGCACAAATATAAACTGCATTTAGCCGTAAATAACGACTTTTACGGATAAGTCGTTGTTAGTGTTAATAAGACTTAGCCCGGTTTTAAAATGGTTTTTGAAGTCACAATCCATAAACCACCTCAGTTTTTTTTAATGACGGTTTGGAAATCTGGACAGAGCACCATCAAACTCTGCTACCTACTCAGAAAGTCGAGTAATCTCATATCAACCCAGCTCGACCTTTGACCACACCCAAAATTGCTCTGGAGTCTGGGTAATCGTCAGGAAACAAAATTACAAGCACTGTGCCAATTGCCATGCTTTTCCAAAAATTTAGTGACTTATGTAATATTAATGGTTGGTTGTGTTTTTTATTTTTGATTCGGCTTTTTTTAGTAGTAGGTATAATTTGTTTCACTTTTAATTTAAACGTGAATTTTTGGTGATTGATGTGTTGTCTTAATATGACGTAATCTGTGGCTCAATCTAAACATATAAAATACAATAAAACTTATTCCACTCATAATTAACAAGAACATAGTTTACTTTAGATCATGTCTAGGATATTATGTCTTTGTATAGTTATATTTAGACAAGAAAGTATACTTTTTATGCATATCACTACATAGTATAAAACAAAGTCGCTTTTTCTTTCCCTATATCCCTTTGTATGCTTAAATCTTTTAAACTACGCAACGGATTGATGCGGGTTTTTTAAATAAATAGAGTGATTGAAGAGGAAAGTTTTTATATATGTTTTATACCCGTGCAAAGCCGGGTCGGGTCGCTAGTATTATATTAAACCACATTGAAGGCTCTCCCACGCCGAAGCCTTAACAGTGTAGCTTGCGGGGATAATTCTAAGAAACGGGCTTTTTTAAAAACATATCTAAGAATATATGTGGTTTACAATGAATTATTTTTTGTTAACTTGTTGACTTGTAGAATGGTTACCTAAGCATCCAGTTTTTATAATAACAACCTTTGTCCTCGGCTAACGTAAAAATATAACAATAACAGTTGATAGTACCCACATTCAATTAAAGTAATTACCTACCTACTTATAATAATGTATTTCAGTTGGTACAAACCTGAATACACAAGCAACAAGTAGAGGGCAAAGAGCTAAATCAGCTAGTAGCTAGCGTCATAAATAGCCAAGTCACAAGACAGAGCGACGCCGGGCTGCGATGGCATGATGACCACTCGCTTGGCGCCAACACAGCGTTATTTCCGACGCCATTACTCACACTCGCTTCAACTAATTATATGTTGTACCATGTACGTCACTGACCGCTTACACATTTCAAGAAGTTTGGTAGCAAAAAAAAAAATAGTTTTTCTTTAATTTTGAATGCATTATAAGCTTGGCATCTTACAATTGATAATATTAATAATTATAATATTAAATTCATCCGACGGGCATTATTCTAGGAAAGTGAGACATTCAAGGATACGCACGGACGTAACTCCTAAACATTTTAACGGTGATTTCCTTGTTGCGTGTATGTTGCTAGAATGCTTTCTAAGAAATACCTATCTTGTTATAAATATAAAAAGAAATATAATTATCAAAAGTAAACATCACCTTAATTAGAGGCATTCGGTAAGATCAGAAAGATCTTTTCTATGTAACAATCTTCTTTAATCGTATAGTATATTATGTAAACAAGACAATCAGTGCGCCCTCTGACATCATTCAATATGAGCGGTGGGACAAGTATTCGTTGTTATTGTGAATTATATATTTAAATGGTGTATTTATTTAAAGCAGGTTGTTGGTTGGACTCCTCGCAATATGATTGCAGTTTTGAAAGCAAAGTATCACAAGCTTCATCTTTGATGACTTATATAAAATAGTTAGGTATATAAAAAAATATATAAATCTATCTCAAAGTATGTACCTACACTAAAAAGTTATAAACAAGTGAAATTGAAGATGATTTTAAAAACTTCTCGACAAGATATTGATAAGAATATCTTGTATATGGATATAAACATCTTCATGAATTGTAGCTAAGAACCATTTCAACACGTTAGATTTCAGACAGAAAGGCATTGAAATAGTTCCAGTTGTTCAGGAACTATGATGCCGTAGACAAACATACAGACCCACAGACAGACACGTTTTTATAAAGCAACTAAAATGTAATATGACAATTTTCAATTGAGTAACTTCTCATTTGAAGTTGGAAATAATCTTTTTGGTCTTAGTTTTATAAACTTTGTCGTAGTTTTATGCATACAAGAAAAACAGACGAAGAAAAATAACAAAATGGATATTTGAATAAAATCGTCAGGCCATGACGATAAAACGTCCATCGCCACTGTTATGTAGTTATCTTTTATTTTAGAGGATTTGTCACCTTTTGTTGCACACGCCCCGAAATTATTTTTATTTTAGTATTTATCAATTAGATACTTATAATTTGCATTGCAAAAGCATATTTTCCGTATACAATTAATTTATTCTGAAATCATTGTTTATCTGTTTAAAAAAAACACTTATAAGTTATAACCATTGTTTTCCTGTTTATTTAAGTATGGTTCTCAAAATATAGAGGTTATAACTTAGGTATAGTACCTACAATAATTAGGTACAATATATTTATTATAGATAATATTATAGAAATCGTAAAAAATAGTATTTAAAACTGCATTAGAAAGCAAAATCATATATGATTCCTTTTTAAACGTCTGCAAAGATATAATACTTAATAACTAGTTTAATTATAATTTATAATATAACAAATCTACTAAGAATTTATCCTCCTTGGTCACGGTATTACATCATCGCTAAATTAATTACTATTTTTCACGCGTACAGTAACATTTTAAATCGTTCGATTTTTAACAAAATGACGCAAGCGAAGCCATTGCCAAGGTAAGTCAAGTGACAAGTCACTCAACCAGTTTCTATGAGTATTGTAATCTGCCTAATTACCTGGCAAGATATAGAAACATGGCGTAATACCTTAAAATAGCTACTATCTTCATCGCGACTTCCAAGGCGAGAAGATCAGAAAATATTGTGATGAAAAGTCTGCAGGCGATGTTATAGAATCTTGATATTTTGCGGCCATTATCAAAGTAGATTGGTACATACGTTCTTAGATTTTAGCGGTTTTAATATTTATCTAAAGTAATCGCTTAATTGTAAGATATCCAAGCCTATTTCAACATCATCAGATATCATCCGAATAAACAGGTGGCACTTTGAAGAATTAACTTCGAGTTACAGGGTTTGATTTTACGTGTTGGACACCCGTATCACGTAATTGTCAGCGTCACTATATGCACTCTTAAAGAGCACGTAATAAGTATTGACTAGAATACGGCGAAAGAATTTGGGTAGGTTATAATATAAATATATATATTATAATATTTTAAATAATTATAAAAAATAATTTAACAGTGTATGCCCAAATCTGCTATATTGTCCATTGATTTTGATTTCAAGTTGAACAGACCTAATATTTAAAGCAGGTATATAATATTTGATTTAAACTAGGTATAATCACTGTAATTATTTACTATACTAACTGTGGCACGCTGTTTCACCTCCGTTAATTTCGTCGTACTACGTCGACGTTTAAAAAAGTATTAGATGTTACTATAAGTTGACTTTGTGTTTCTAACTATTATGGATGAAGATTTGTACCTCAGTATATACAACCGAGAGGATAAGGCGTTATTTCTTTATTATAATGATATGGATTTTTCTTATATTAAAAAAGCTGATAATTCACTAAGTATCGAATTTCGTTGCGGTTTCGGCGGTTGGCCTTTTGATAAACTTTTCACGATTAAGGCCACCCGAGAGATCAGACCACCTCTAAGTAGGTAATTTCGTAAGCCGTGGCGCAACGGGAGATCATCTGTATAGTAAGCTGTGATAAGTTTAACACCTCATATTAGCTTAATCCTTGTGTTATTAGATAAACGATAAAATACAGCTCCAACTAGATATGGTTTAAACGGTGCATGTAACAAAATTTAATGTTACATCAGAAGACAGCGGTAGGTAACCATTTCAAAGAAAACAAATGAGTAGGTGAATAATATTTATACGTTCAAATTAACTTTGACTTACTACTTACTTTGGTTTGGTTAGAGCTAACGATGCACAACACACGCATGACATACGGGTTTTAAAATGAAGAGTATTATATTATTGTCCATACATATATATTACGATGTATACATTGCATAACCTAACCAAGCGAAAGAACATACATATTAACTTGACGTGTTTTTATGTAGGTATATTCCAATCATACATCTCCATTCGCCATCTGTGAACCAATTTCGATGAATGAGAGATTCAGTTTGGCGTCCCATTAGTCCCATTTTCTACGTTTAGACTTTTCAGAATAGTTTTAAGAGATGGCTAATATTTGCGTGACCGCGACGTAGATATTACATATTTGTCGATAAACAGAATATAATAGACAAAATGTGAAACAATTAGGTACATGCTTTGATTGATAGGTTTCTATTTTGTATCTCATGTAGTACATATTTTCATTAAACGATCCTTTATTATGACTTATTACAACTGAAACTTCTTAGAGAAAAATATTATTAATAGATCTTTTTGAGTAGGTAGTTAGATGTTATTAATTTTTGGTGTATTTGCGGGCCTCGATATATGTGGCTTAATATTGAGCAATGGCAAAGGTACTTTAATCAATAACTTGCAGAATACGTCAATGAAGTGGATGACCCACATAGAAAACAAAGAATGAGTCAGTTTCTTGTCATTGTGCAAATATGCACCAGATTGGCTTTGTGGTATAAAATTATAGAATTTTTTTACAATAATTTACATATTTAGTAATAACGTAGGCACTTCACTATAGTGTCAATAAGTATTTTAATACTTCAATTAAGAAAACATATTATCTTGACTCTGATAAATCTAATAACATCATAGAATCTATAGCTAAAAAAATTAGTTAATTGATAGTTAATAGATTGTAACTATGGATGTATCCGATACCGTTAACGATATATCGGCGATACTTTGGATTTGCCGATTTACGGCATCGGCGATATTTTTATTGCCGATACAACGATACATCTGAGAGATTATTTTCCACCGCAGGTCTTATACAGACAGACTTCCGAATTCGGCTTTCTCCGCAAAACTTGAGAATCTCTGTTTTTTAAACAAAAATATTGTTAATTTTAATTATTAACAGTTATTGATTTTATTTTTATTATTACACTTAATTCTTAATTTTAATAGCTAAACCTTGAATCTCATTCAAAGTCTGTAACTGTTTTTATTTTTTAATAGAAATTAAAAACTTTAACCAAACTTGTGTTTCATATAATATTCTACGTTAATTTAATTTTAATTCACTAATAGTTTGTATCGGTATTGTTACCGACGATATTTTTATAAGGGTACCGGCAAAAAGGCATATCGATGCATCCCTAATTGTAACAATTTCTTAGCAAAATGTGTTAGTGTTAAATGTTAATGCAATTATAATTTGATAATTTTTGAAATTAGTTTTTCTGGGTACTTAATACAAATGGCAAAGTTAGAATCTAATTGTTCGAGTATAATTAAATAATTACCCTAATTTTACGTTTAATGTTATATTATTATGACAAAGTTGTTAACCTAAAACGTTGGACTAGAAATCGTCTGATAATAATGACATCTATCTGAATTCGCTAACCTAATTTAATTTTAAATATAAGAAATTACTAGATATTATGTCAATAATTCAATAACATTATCGTGAGTTTAGACAGCGACAAGTTGTCTGGCGCGGTAAGCGGCGCCTGATTATCTCTCCCCCTGCGACCCTCCTCACCGCTGTCCTCAACGGCAGATTATGGGCATGACGCGCGCAGCTCCCTTCGTCCCGCTCCCTGCGTCCGCGCTATTGCAGTTCTGAGAAATTGACACCGAGCGATACCAACACAGTGCGCCAACAGATAATAATATGTATTATAATATTATTATTTATTATGTAGGTATATATATATAATTAAATATACCGTTCAAATAAATATTCAAGTTCTATAAACATAAACTTCGATAAGGAAAGACGAATTATTAAAATTTAGAACAATGATTTAATTTCATATAATACATACCCTTATTAATACTTCATATTTGAATTATGAATGTTTTTAACATTAGATTTAGAATTAGAAGATATTAAAGTACCTACCTAATTGTTTATCGCCGTCCGTTTAACTTTTAACTTTGGTGCCACAAGAAAAGGCAATAATAATTTATATCTAACTTATCACTTCGCCTAATACAAGTAGGTATAGTTTATGTATAAGTTTCTACAATATACCTATATGGATGATACAAGTTAGGATTCCTTAATATCGTAACAACTAAGTTTATCTTACATTTTACATCCCATATAAGTTCTAGGTACCTATATAAAATTTCTAACAATTATCAATAAGAAATCCGGATACACAAAATTATTTGATAATGCAATAGGTATATAAATACCAATAAAAAAGTATGTTATATGTAGGTACCTATGTGCCTAATGCCAATCTTTAGACTCAATGGTTAATCTGTGTTATTGGTTTCGAGTTTATTACAGCAGGGCAATCGCCGTAATTTAAACGATAATTGTTTGGTTTACAATTTAGATACAGTTCTGATCCTGGTTTTTTTCGCTTGATAGCCTACTTACATAGGTTTTCATTATACAAAATAAAAGGTAGGCAGAATTCTAGCTAACCCCTATTTAAAAGGGGATTTGTAAGTGATAAATAATGACCATAATGAAATAATTTCTTTCTTAACTATTTAAAATATTGGTACTGAAGATATAAAGACAATATTGAATATACCAATACAATAATGACTT
Organism: Aporia crataegi; assembly: GCA_912999735.1. Taxonomy (NCBI): domain Eukaryota; kingdom Metazoa; phylum Arthropoda; class Insecta; order Lepidoptera; family Pieridae; genus Aporia; species Aporia crataegi. The sequence continues at coordinate 4,453,457 of OU538748.1, read as the reverse complement.
AAATACAATAAGTTACTTCGAAATTCTCAATAGATTTATCTATTACTAACTGACCCGACAAACGTTGTTTTGCCATATTAATTTTTGGGGTGGGCTACCCTTATCACTTTAGGGGTATGAAAAATAGATAGTAGCCGATTCTCAGACCTACTGAATATGCATATAAAATTTGGTAAAAATCAGTAAAGCCGTTTCGGAGGAGTAAGGTAGCTAACATTGTGACACGAGAATTTTATATATAATATTTTTGTAGCGCAACGATGTTTTACAAAAATTGTACCTAAACGTTAACATTTCCTCGTATAAAAAACTTTTCAGATGAAGTATCTACCTACTTGGTTAAAGTAATTAAATGTTGCAATGAGCTGTGCGCAATTGCACATTCTGCACAAGTAACTTGTAATCTGCAATGTAAAGGGGTGACCTTGTCTTTATATGGGGCAGGATTTACACAAGAAACATTCCTATCTAAGCTAACGCATTCTATTTAGCTGGATGGGTACTTACCAATAACTTACAATAGGTACGAGTGTTATGGCATTTTACTATTATTACCGACTTCAAAAATAGAAGGAGGTACTCAATTTGACGTTGTTTTTTTTATGTTTGTTACCTCAGAACTTTCGACTGGGTGAACCAATTTCGATGATTCTTTTTTTGTTTGAAAACTGGAGCTTCCTGTGTGGTGCCATTTCATTCGATCCAAAATCTGTTCAGTAGTTTTAGAGTTAAAGTTTGAAGTCGTTTTTTAAGTTAAAATTTTAACTACTATAATATGAAATCTACGTAAAATATCAATCAAAAGCAATAAACATATGAGAAATTGCAGAAAAATAACGAAAACATATATTATATATTATTTGCCAAATATTTGACAAAAGGCCTTTAAAAACTGTAATACGACATTGATAGTTATTCAATCTACAACAAACTTTTAATTAGTTTAAAGCCAACGTATTACAATGATAAAACGTTAGATAAAGAAAATCCTAGTCAAATTTAATTAATATTCGCTTGTCGCAGGTCGCACTACTGACAAGTGACAACCATTGAAAGTTTCTACAAAACATCATGTGCCTTGCGTAGGTAGCCGGAGGGCGTATTACAAAGGACTCTTATAACTTGCGTTTATGTTGTATGTGTACAGTGTATGTATCGTAAAAAATTGATTTATAAACTATCCAAACCTAAAAAGGTCGTCGCCTGAAAATAATAAAGACGGGAACCTCTGCTCTAATGCCATTAATGATTTAAACGACTTATAAATGACTGTTGTATTAAAAATACAGCGACAACTTTAGAATTCCATACAGGAAGGCTGTATATTATTGACACCTCGACAATATACATATGATTAAGGATTTCAAACGATATAAAATTAAATGATACAATCATTAATGATTCCGCAATTGATGATTTAAGAATGTCAAGATGATTGTGCTTATAAAAGACAGGTGCATCTAGTACCTGCAATCTACCATAAATAACTAACGGTATGCGTTGGATCTTACCATTTACCTGGAATTAAATGTGGTTATCTACAATATATCTATTAATTTATGTTTACATAATAATTGCAACTGAACGATAGAACGATTCTAGGTACACACTTAATAAATTAAGCATTGTTTTTATAACTTATTTCGCTAAATAAATGTTTATGTTTTTGACAAGTTGCTGAAGCAGAGTTATATATTATTCTTTCCTATCATAATTACCCTTTATAAAAATAATAATATTTTCACGCCTTTAATTTCCTGAAGGGGTGGGCAGAGATGCACACCCACATTTCGCCAGACAGGTATTATTATGTTTTAGTCTCATTGTAATAGGAGGCAAGCCTATTGTCAATTAACGCCGGTCATAATTCCAGCCTCTGAGCTACTTTTAGAAAAATTCGAAAACCGAATGATGTGCTCACCCGGGATTCGAACCCGACACCACGTGATTAGCAGTCACTACCGCGTACCCTTTATTATCCTTTCCTATCTTATATTATCTTACATTTTACCCAGAATAAAGGCCGCGCTGATGCCCGCCACGTCTACGTGGACTTATTAGAAGAGGTTTTGTTTTATCTACATCGGAAATCCGTTAATTTGTAATTTTTTTACGATTTTACCACCCCACCCACCACTTTTGCCGCTTTTTGGAAGCAATGGATGTTCTTACGTTATAAAAGCCACCTTGCATTTATAAAATTGTCAACTGTCAAGATCTGATATATCTAGTACACCAATAGTTTTAAAAAACTAAGTATATACCGGTTTTGACTTTGTTGAATTTGATTAAATAATCATAATCAGGAGACCTGTCACCTGTAAGGAGGATAAAATGTGACAGGTGCAAATTAGGTTTATGTGTACCTTTTGATGCTTTAGCAATTATAAGAACCAAATTCTATTTTATGGTAATTTTAAAAGTTATTGCTAAAGACTTCAGAAATCAGAGTAGAGACAAAATAACGGCTCTGAGGAGCGGACGTGGCCGTGTATTATGTAGAAAGCAGTCAAGTCGTGGGCGCCGCGGCCGCGTCAAGCCAACCAGACTTCGTGGCGCTCCGCTACCTGTTCGCCTTGACGCTACTAAACTGGGCTCATAATATTCGTGTCACTTTTGAAATTTACTCATTTCATTTGTAAAAGGTGATGTTAATTAATAATGTGTTATGTATTGCGTTTCAAGTATTTAATTGTAATTTACCATCAGATTACCATTTTTAGTTATGGAAAGATACTGCAAAGCAAGTAATCATTTTATAATGTTAAAACGAAACTAGTTTATAGCTACACTGATAAAATAATAATTAATGTAGTGTGAAATAAAATACCTACCTATACTTAAGAAGTTGTTGTTGTTGATCACCTACGTGACTCAGAAAATGAACAGTGAAACACATTACACATGCCGAAATGTCTACCATGCCCCTCTAGGAATTACCGAATTTCGATGCCTAATTTCTATTTTCAATGTCAGTTTTTTGAAAAACTCAAAAGCGCGGCATCTGTAGGAATACCTAACCTTAAAATAAGAAAATAAAAAACCATGCATCATTACAATTCCAGGGGTGGATCATTCTGTAGTAGCACTAGGTACTTTGTAAACACTCAAATTATACTTACCGTGTTATTCATAGAGATTTAAAACACCATAATTAGCCTACTTCACTTAGGAATAGACCTATAGAATATTTCGTCACTCTTTCAAATTACGACTTTCAAAGAAAACAAAATATTTTAACTTAAATAGACATAATGATTCGTTGTGAATAACGACACTTACGTAATAATTTTGTTGTGTACCCGGAACATATTTTTATCTAGATATGCACATATCATAAAGGATTAGATTCCCGTTTTGATAAAAGGCTGCCGCATTAAAAAATGATAGAACCATAAGTTGAATAATGAGTCATACATTGCGATGCCTGCCACGTTCTTAGTCGCGTTCATAATATGCGCCTGCTCCTTCCTTTTACGAACTAAGTACATAATCTAGGTAGATAGGTACCTTGTACTAAAAAGATAGGCAGTCTTGAGCAAATAACTACTGGTCTCGACTCTCGAGAAACAAAGAGAAAATAAATTTAAAGGTAGATTCTATTGACATTAACTTTTTATTTGTTTTAAGTAAAAAAGTAGTTAGGGTTTTCAATTAAATGATAAGATTTGTAATGTCTCATTATAATCATGTTCTTCAGAACGTGGATAGCGTGGAAGATATTGCTGTTGTGTTTTCGTACGTAAAAAAGCTTTTTAACCGCTTCGAAGATGACTTTTGATATAGAGCCAGATATAGGACTCGTTAGTAGATAAAAACAGTACCAAAAAACCTTCTGTATTCTAGAAGTGATACTGTTACTGTAATAATATGCTCTTGTCAAATGAGGTCGAGGAATCTACTTATACACCATATAATTTGTTTCAGATGGATATTTATCGGCCAGCTACGATGACCTGGTGGGCATAGAGTATAAACAGAATCCCGCTCCGGACGGACACAGGTGAATTCTCTGACGTACACAGACTTTTCTATTATTCAGCAGTGGCTTATAGCAAAATTACTAATTTTAAAATGTATGGTTTTGATTTAGATTTCGTTTCAAACTCGTTTCCGTAATCGATCTGTTTATAGATGCGGAATCTGTCCTACATACTTCCAAAAGATCTGCGCCTTCAACTTCGCTTCAAACGCCACCTTCATTTTTGATAATCACTGTGTCATGGATTTATACAACTGCATCCACAATACTGGTAACTTTTCAATTAAGCTTTAAATATTTTTTAAATTAACCTTTGCACGCATGTACTGGACATACGTGCAAATTTACTTAATCCTTTTCTTTCATCCGCTTAATGTGATGTTAACCGATTTAAAATCTGTATATCCTGTTTGTTTTATAATTACGACTGAAAAGGTAGGAGACCAACAGCCTATTTAGTATTAATTTTCGCATATAATAAAAATTACATAAAAAAATAATTGTAAATATATTCTCATAACTTGACAGCCTAATGTAGTTTTTCCTACTTATTTAATTCATTATCGGTTCTGTCATTTTTAACATTTCGATAACGTGACCAAAAGTACGGATCAAAAAGTCTTAAGGCACGTGATCATCTTATTGTGCCTTCCAACCAAGCCATCTTTTTTCTGTCTCAATGTTGGGACCTTGGAAGTAACAGGCATTCAATGTTCAATAATTATGTAACTGGTTGTTATAGAGCAGAGGTTCCCAAACTTATTTCGTCTAACGTCCACTTTAAAAATCAGCTAGGTATTTTTTAGCGCCCCCCCATTTTTTCACCTTAAAAGCATCAATAACAGACTTTTCTTACAAAAGAGAGCAATAATAATACAATTTTAAGAGTATATTTTATTCAAAATTAACCAAAAATAAATATTTGTTTTAAAACTAATCTAATGTGAGGTGAATATGATTTTTAACAAATTTGTTGATATCAGATTCAAATTGACTCAAGAATTAATTTAAGCAAGCCCTCCAATTTTTTTGCCCCCCCCCCCATCTTCTCCAGGCCTCCTGCGCCTACAAGGGGGCGTTATCGCCCACTTTGGGGAAGACTGATATAGAGTATAAATTGTTATTTAAGTGTTCTGTCTTTTTTCAGAATTTATTCCAATGAAATATGAAAATTGCTTGTTTTTTGGTAACTTTGCGTATGTGCACGGAATAAAGCGAGAAGATATGGACTATGAAGAGGACCATGTAGCAATAATTAATACAAAAAAGAATCCAGATTTTGTTTAAATAAACTATTGTAGTCACTATTTATTTATCAATGGAATAAAATTAGAAACAATTTCAAATGCGTTTATTACTTACAATTAGATCATTATTTGAAAATAAGATTTAATTACTAAAAGTAATTGAAAAATTTATAAAATTTGTATTTTTCAAATATTAAATGTAATATCTTATATATTAATAAAACAGTGTGTATTTACATATTATATTACTCAAAAACGGATGGACTGATTTTGATGATTTCTGATTTATTGGATTCTTTTCATCCGAGAATAGCAGAATAACTATTACAAATACACATAGAAAAAATCATAAGATTGTATTGTTTATATTAAGGAAAAATCGTCTTCTCATACAATTTTTATGGAATGACGTTTAAGGTGACACGTTATTATTCGTAACTCTGAAGCGATACGAAGTTCGCGAGGTCCACAAGTACTTCTTATATAAAACTGGTTAGTTACACAATTGAGGGTATATATATATATATGGTTACACCATAATTCAAGAACAGCTATGAAGAAAATTCAACTTAAACACAAATTCGACATCAAAACGTCATTCCATACATTTTGTTGAATAACGTTTTTGGTGTCATGCTACTGATTTTACTGGATTGATGCGAAATTCGCAGAGGTCACTAGTTTAGCACATGATAATATAAACAGCTCTTCTATTTCGAGCTGCCCGTAGTTCACCAAAATTGGTTCAACGTGTATCAAACAAAAAAACTAAAATTTGTATTTTTTTATATAATTTATGTAACAGCCATATGACCAAGTCTTTTATAATCAATCTTGTCAAGTTGAACTAACGGTCGTAATTGGTCTGCGAAGGCACGCATATCTTCTCCTATTGCATCCTGTCCTTGGGGTGCCAAAACCTATACATAATAACAAATTTTAAAAATCAATGAATCGTTGGGATATTCAGGTACATATTTGGATAAGTGAAATCTCTTAACATCATTGGGGCATGGCTCAGACCAATTTCTGATCTGATAATAATAAAGTTAAAAATAAATAAGGCTAAAGAACTAACCACCAGATATAGTAAAATATAACGGCAAAAAATCACTTTATGTTGCCAGAAATAGGAAATGATCACCAAAATTAAATCCTCATTATTAGAATAAAAAAAAGTTAATGACCACAAATAATTTAACAGAATTTAAATAAAACAACATTTAAATGTGTTAATCTTCTTATTCTATAAAAGTATATTATTAGTCCAGTCAAATAAGACTTTGAAGGTTACAAAAATTCCCATAGAGCTAAAAATTGGTATGAATGTTCAGAATACTATTATAAACGAATTGTGCAAAGTCCCCATCAATCCCCCTTGTGCAAAAATTTTTAGGTTTTTCGCGTTTTCCAGCTAAACGGTGAGTTTTACAGCAAAAATAGTTCAGAAAAAAATTGTAGATCATCCGATTTTCTACAAAAAATGTATCTACACTTTTTTTCATAAGTATTGCTATTTCCGTGATATAGCGGTTGAAAGAATTTTTGTAATCTTACTTCTATTTTAAGGACTAATTTGACTGGGCTATATATACCTAAAAATAGTAAATAAACTCCTAAAGTTGGACCCTATGAGTCATTTTAAAAAAAATTTAAGGTTTTTTTCTAGTGGTCCTCTTTTGTTTCACCCCAATTGGAAAGGCTCTTGCCTCTGAAAGTGGCTGGACATACTTAGGTCGATTGCCAATCCAACCTGGAGCCAATTTTCTTTTATTTAGGGCATTATGACTTAACATTCACTAAAATGTTGCTGTTTGTATTAGTCAAAGGGCTGCTCATAACATTCTAAATCACAACTTAATTTGCTCATTAAAATTTGGTGATCAATTTACTAAATTTGGTTTGGCAATTTAAAGTGCAGTCACGACTATAACTAGTATCTAGCAATTTTTTTGCTGATTGATATATACTTTAGGAAATAAAAGTTATGATCACAAACTTATTGTTGTTGGTATATTTATCCCCAATAAATAATATAAAGTAGTTGCATTTTAATCCTGCTATGTGTACATAGCTTCAAATATTTACTAATCAATCATGTTATACAGACAGTCAGACATCAAATTTAAGCTTTTATAATAATAATGTTTATAATTTTAAAATAGAGATATACATACAGATAATTCAACCAAATAACTCTGAGATATTGGCTCTGGTGGCATTGAACTCTGTGGAATCTTGAACACTTTGGCAACTGTGATTTTCATTCTCCCTTTTCTGAACATGTAACCTGAAAATTGGTTTTAAGAATATTTATTATGAGAAGTAAAATTGTTTGTCTTTATATATTTTTTTTACTTAGCAACTTAAATTAAGTCACAAGTTATACATATTTTAAAAAGTTTTAAGATCTAATTTTATCTTTTTTAGGATGCATTCTTAACATCAAATTTTAAAAGAATTTAAATATTGTAAATATTGTTAATTAAAGTAATCAAATCAGTCTCAAATAGCTCAAGTAAAAACTGTTGCTTGTAGTGTACAAAAAACAAAGGAACAGCCTGTTGCTCTCCTTAATTATAATTATATTATTTACTGAAACATCTTTTTTTTCATGACAAAGTATTAATGAAATAATAATAAATTACAATATGTAATGAGGGAAACAGGTCTCACATAAATCATTCCACACATTCTATATATGTACCTACTTAATAGTGTAATATTATAAAAAGTTACCTTTCACACTATACTCATATTCAATTCTGCAGCCAAGTTCATTCAGGAACTCTATAAGCATTCCACAGCAAGCAATATCTAAACTGGATCTTACAACTGTAGGTCTGTTTTTATCACCTAAATCTGGCTGACCAATATAACGTAGCTGATATGGCATATCACGGGCATCCAAAGCCTTTCTCACGCGTATCATGAGAGGTGCAGCCTGTTACCAATAAAAACATCATAATTTAATTTGTTAAATTTATTACAAAATATTTATATGTAGTTTTATAAAACATAATAAAAAAATATTTTGATTATAATATCAATTACCTGTTGATTTGGATCCCTTAAGCTAAAACAAACTTCTTGATCATCAAATGTTTCAGGTCCAGCATCCACATTATCACAGAGACCTCTTAGTCGATGGAGTAATACCTCAACAGCAGAATCAAGAACTGATCCCTAAAAAATATTTTAAAGTATGGATTATAGAACAATAAACTAGTAATATTAATAGATGAATAGTTTATATGTTCAAAATATTGTTGTAAAACATGGTTTATAGTAGAATAGATATGCCCTAACATTCCTTTTAAGAGAGGGAATAACCATATTACATTTTGAAAGATCCTAAGGAATAATTTATCCCATTTTTGTATGTTAGGTATACAGCCTTCTTCAATAAATGGAGTATCCAAAAAGAAATGTCGAACTGATAGTTTCTAGGATAAGTTCCTTCAACCATAAGAACAAATATATATATATATTTACTTAACATAAATAAACATAGAAATACACTAATGGATTTTTTAAATTGGTAAAAACAAAAGCATCTTGACAATAAATTATCTGTAATGTTATACACATTGAGAACATGACTGTCTCGACACGTGTTTATAAAGTGTATGTTAAATTGATACTAGGGAGTAAGGAAGACCATTTAAATTCTATATCATGGAGCTGTGTAACACTTACCTGCAATAAATATTCCTGGTTAGGAATTATATTTGCCTTTAAAGCCTGCGATAAGCTGTCTGTTGCTGTGATAGGCGCTACATTTATAGCAGACATTATTACCGATTACGATTTATGAGTGGTTTAAGGTTTTAAAATTTAAATGTACTTAAATGTTTATATGTACATTGTACTAACTACTATGTACTGTGTTTCATCAAATAGTTGCTATGGCCTATGAGTATGCCGCTATGTTGGCAGCACAGCAAAAAAGTGTTGCCTTAATACTTTGAATGAGATACGTCTTGTTTACCTTTTTTCCCTTGTTTAATCATTACTATTCATTAACTGATATTATTACTTCCTGCATGTGAAAGATTTTTAAAATCAATCTGGTAGCGTTTGAGATAACTTTTTATAAACAAACGAACCTTTCCTTTTAATAAAATAAGTATATTCAACAGAAAACCACAATAAAACCAAACATTATATAGTGAAATTAAACTTAAGCTGGTAACCCTTTTGATTAATAGACAGGAGAGCCAAGTTATCGGCATAGAAACTATTTATGAAACTTTTATTTTTAAAATTTATCACAGATTCAAATCGCAGACAGACAGAAAAAAAATTGTAATCTAAGTTTGTAATCTGTAAGCATTACTAATCTGTAGGTATGCCGTGATTACAGACAAGTTAGAAAATACTGAATACGAATTACGAACTGACTGACTGAAAAAAATGACTCGTTATTTTTAAATATTCTCAAATTGATGTGAAAATAAAAATTTCAAAAAGCTTTGTCAATTATCAAAATTTAGACATTGTTGAATTAAGTAGTCAATAGTCAAAATTAAAAAATAATTGATATTTGACACCACTACATAATCATAGTTGATGTTATTTCTTAATTCATATTTGATAATAGTAAATAGATGTTACTTCTTATCTCGTTGGATATGCAGGTACCGCGAAGTTAATCTAGAATGTAAATAAATATATTAATTCATTTGTAATAGGTAGTTGGTACCTACAAAAAGGTAAATTGGATGGATCTTTGAGTCTTTGAAGATTTAATTTTTACTAAAAATGTCTGGACATGTTTCTATTAAGTTAGCATCCGAAAGAGTTAATCCGAGTGTTGCAGCAAATAATGATATACCACGATTTTTCACACCCGGCGAAGTTATATGTGATCTTGGAGATTTTATGCGGTAATATTGTAAACACAAATGATTTTCGGTTCCTTATTTCTTTATTAAATAATTTAGTACTCGGTTTTCTTTTTCCATGTGTATGCACGTGTAAAGAATTAACCTCTTTCTTTGTTTACATGTTACATGTTATAGTACCTACTTTTTTATTTATATAGAATGGGCCCCTGCCACAAAAAAGACCCCAGTGAACGTATTTATTTATTAACACTTCCTTGTAATAACAATAGAATACAAAAAATAACTTAAGCTAATTGGAGTGCAACGGGCAGCCTTATCGCAAATCAGCGATCGCTTCCAGGCAATCCAAAGTTTGTCAGCTTTGTTCTAATTAAATGAATAAATTTACAAACAAAGTTTAGTTCAACTTGTTTTTCAGTGGCCATGGAACCTACTTGGAAGATAATAATATCAAATCATCGGTTGCTGGTGTTATGCAAAAAGTTAATAAACTTATATGTGTCCACCCTTTGAAAAGTAGATATGTTGGTGAAATTGGTGATGTAGTAGTAGGCAGAGTGATTGAGGTTCAACAAAAGAGGTGGAAAGTGGAAACTAATTCCCGTTTAGATTCAATTCTACAATTATCATCTATTAATCTGCCTGGTGGTGAATTGGTAAGGAATTTTTTTTTATCTTTCTACATTTGCCTTTACCTAGCATCTTACTATCATAAATGAAGTATTACACACATTTAAAGAATTATTTTTCTTACAGAGAAGGAGGTCGGCTGAAGATGAGCAAATGATGCGTCAACTTCTAAAAGAAGGAGATCTTATTAGTGCAGAAGTACAGAGTATATTTTCTGATGGATCTTTATCCTTACATACAAGGAGTTTGAAGTATGGAAAGGTGAGTGTATATTTTGTTTAATGATATGGAAATAAAATGAAACAAGTTTATTTTTATAATTATATATTTATCATTTTCTAAAAAACTCAGTGACGTGTCGTCTGTACTGGGTATTTGCTTGAGCTTGTTAAACAATACTCTATAGTATTTCTTTTATGTTTGTGCCTGTTAATAGGGAGTATATTCCTAACAATCAGTCTAAACCTATTTGGTTTTTTAGATGATAGATATCTCTCTCTATTTTCTCATGATAAAAAACATAAAACAGTGAATAACAAAAACTATTAATAAAATGTTTCAGTTATTACAAGGAGTTTTAGTCAAAGTATTTCCATCATTGATCAGACGAAGGAAGAATCACTTCCATTTGTTGCCATGTGGCATATCAATGATTATTGGGAATAACGGCTTTATTTGGATTAGTCCAACTCCTAAGGATCATGAAAATGAGGATGTAAATGCTGTAAGAGATCCCAATTCACAGGTATTTTTTAGATATATTTTCATAGACAAGATTATATATTTTATCCATTTCTTAGAATTTGTTGTTTAAAAAAAGTATTATTGAAATAATATTATTAAAGTATTTACAATGTTTACGAACGTTACAATTCCTCGATCTTTGCTGAATATTAAATTAAATATTATGTTTTTGTATGTAGGTATTGTATGTGTATTATTTTACAGGAAGTTAGTTTATCTGATAGAGAAGCCATAGCTCGGCTGAAGAACTGTATAGCTGCTTTAGTAGTTTCAAAAATGATGTTGGACTATGATAGCATAATATATGCATATGAAGAAAGTTTTAAATATCCAAATGTTAAAGACTTATTGGACCCGGAAGCTATGCTTGATGTCGCATTTTTAACACAACATAGAATAAATGATTATTTTGATGATTAAAATTTATTGTTATTATTGATTACAAAACCAGAGGGGAATGCAGGTTTATAAAAACTATAGAATTTCTTAAAATTACATTTATTACATTAAAAATTACTACCAATATTAAACTTTACTCACTATAAATGATTTAAAACTTTAAGTATAGTTTTAAAAATTGACTTCCTACATTCATATTTTAATAATAAAAATAAAATGTATTTAACATTATTAATAAAATACTTCTGAATACAAAAAGTCTTATATGTACAAAACTGCATACAAAAAGTATCTTTAGGTACATTATTGTTAGATCACAAGTGTCACAACTATGCTGCTTATAAACTTTGGCACAATATTTCATACTGGATGGATTTTTTTGCAATTATCCAACATCACGTGATACGTATAAACCATGAGTTTAATAATTGAATTTATAAAGTATGTATGTCTAATCTTTGTAGTCCTACATGTTTCACGTGGAGTTGGCGTTATCAATACGTGTAATAAAACAATTGATGAATACCGGACTCTTCTAAAAGGGCAAAAAATGCCTTCTTAACTTAATTTTTATATAATGTACCTATATTCAATTAGTTCATTATGAAAATATGGTAACTTTTTAAAAACTCAATGCTAAGTGATCTTTAGACGTTCGCAGTGACTTTACGTAATACAATGGCAATAAAATTTAAATATACTAACATTTTAACTATATAATGGTTCTTTTCAGGCTGTTGAGTCTATTACTCATAGAAAAGAAACATTATTATAGTTAGAACTTAAATCAGGTGGTTAAAATACAAAAGGCAGATGATTTTCTCAACAGAAAAAATTTATAAAAACCATGTGATTTAGGTATATTGTACGACAATACTTGTTACAATAATAAAAGTTTAAGTATTTTGAACATCGGTAAGTTAAATATGTTCTCATTTATGTAAGTTTCTTGTTCCTCTTGCCAAGTATTTTCAACAAATTTTTAGACATGAAGTAAGGTTTCTCAGGCGAACCGTCGTTTCGTTCACAGTCTTCCACTGTAAAAGAATGCATGTTATTTATTTATAGTAAAAAAATATATGAGGTTTTAATATATTTACTATATGGAGAACCTTAATTGTTTTGTCAAAGGTTATTTACCGATTTTTTCTTAGCTTTGGGAAAGAGGTACACATATTTATTTTTACGAAATTATATTCAAATGTTTAGGTTGCTTATAACAAGTTATAAACGGTTGTACATGAAATAATAAAAAACTTACAAAAGCAAAGAAATAGCGTGTCCACAGCCGTAGAGTAAACATTGAAGAATATAGTACAAATGAGGTAGGTCGCGACGCTCAGTATTATGGCTGGAACGTAGTTGTAGTGGAGTCTTTCACCTTTAGTTATTTCGTATACGTAGTTCCATTCAAGTAAATAATATACGGCGAATCCCACACCGATTGAGATCAGCAGTTTTGAGAGGAAAAATATAAAGTCCGCTACCTGTAAGGTAAATGTTTTTTGTTGTTGTCTATTGTAAGATGCTGGATGTCTGATAAAGTATATCAATCGAATAGAAATAAAACCTCTTCATAATGCTAGTGTGAAAAGTAAATTTCCGTAACCCCTAGTAAGGCAAAGGCACATATTTTCTGCATCTGTTTCACTTTTTTTTCACAAGGCAAGTAGCTGATCAGCCTTCTGTGCCTATCCACTATATATATTTGTTTCCCCGGTATTCGAACCCAGGATCTCCGGCACAACACGCAGACTCGTGAACCGCTTGGCCATAGAGGCGGTTGTAATACTAGAATGAACTTGTAGAATGTAAATAAAAAGTTACCTTATCCAAAACGACCACTCTAACGATGTTCCTCATAAGAAGTGAGAAAGCATCGTGGGCACTCTTACAAAAGTTTTTTCCATGCACGGCGCACATTATATAAGCATTCTTGTTTATAAACTTCAGGAAATTTTCCAAACACCAGAAAAAACATTTACAGCAACACATTACGCATCGTGTGAATGGGTTGTCGAATTTCTTTAGTTTCCGGTCTAAGTATTCTAACACAACCCTTATAACTCGTACGATTGCTATGATTAGAGCTCCTAATGCTACCGTGCCTAGATGGTAGCTGAAAAAAATTAAATAAAAAGCTATAAATTACCTTATAGGTATAAATAGTATATCTTTTAGCTGTTATAGCATATACACATCAAAAACAGCCCGCGTTCATGGAAAAAAGTGCAATATTTTTTAATTGCTTGAAAATATATTAAAAATAAATTATTACGTGTTCTTTATTTCAGATTCTCATATTAAAGTGATCTGTTTTAATTATAGGGACACAAGAATACTTAATTGGCCATCGAGATGTTAACAAACCAATACATATGTTCAGGGAACCTAAATATAATTCTAGGGCCTATACTTAATTAATTGAATCAATGAAAGCTATCACGTTAGTGAAGCTAAAGGTTTCATAGGAAAATCATATTTTTGAAGTCCTATTTGAATCTTGAAAATTTTGAAAAATTTACATAAGATTTATAATTAGGTATTAAAGAGAACAAAATTTCTTCGATATAAGCAATAAATTTCGTTCATTCGATTAAATTAGTGCTTAAGCCGACTTTATTACATATAATTAGCAAAATAACTCACCGAAGGACTCTATATACTCCCGAAGTAAGAGTGAAAAATGGCAATTCCTTTTTGTTGAAAGTCCAGTACCACGTAGAAAATGTGCTCGCCAGCATCATATCAGTGATACCGCTTATAAAAAACATCATCCAAAAGAAGCCAAGCAAATTAACCACTGAAAATTGGTATGTGATTTATTGAAATGAATAAAAATCTCCATAGATATGACACGCAGTGGAGCTTTATTTTATACGTAGTTTCGAATCCAGATTAGTGTTGGATAGTGAAGAAAACGAAGAATTATTAATACCTACTCTTTGCATCTTGTATAGTATACGCATCAATTTAAATTGTTGACTTAAACAAAGCTATAAAATCCCTACTTAATATTATAAATGTAACACTAAAACGATTTTCATGAATTTTGCCCTAGATGTAGACTAGGATAAAGATAGCTTGGGAAAGCACATAGGCTACCGCTTAAAGCGAAAAATGTCAGTGTTTGAAATATAGGATATGTTTACGCCTGGCGCTTTCGTATTAGCAAAACATACTTCTATTGCTATTGGCCCTTTATATTTTTGTAGTAGTTTATTCTTGTTAACTATAATTCACTTTCCGTCCAGCTTCTGTGGCAGGCAAAGGCAACACATGTATTTATTAACGGAAACCATAATAAAAAATAAGTTGAGAACTTACAATGCAGTGCAATTACACTATTGGGGTTTTCAATGCCCGTAAAATGACAGGAGGCCAAAGAACAAGGCATAAGTCCTCCTACGGATTGTGTGTCATGACATACACTTATAAATTTGGCTGGCTCACACGATTCTCCCTCCTGAAATAAATAACGTTGAAAATCTTCTAAATGTGTTGTGAAAGAAAACATGAAAAAAATAAGTAAATTAAAAAGGAAATATAATATTCTCAATTTAGTTACTACTGAGTAGACCTACTTTTTCTTATTTGATACCTCAGAACTCAACCGTCTTTACTCTATAACTTGAATTTGAACTTTGTTTTTAATATATTTTTATTATTAATTTAAAGATATTATGGTCTCAAAATTTTTGAGTAAGATTAAGGTTTCGTTTATAGTGTCGTATATTCTGAATTGCCATTAACTTTAGGTGAACCTACCTGCGTATAAACTCCATTACAATTGCATGTTGTGTCATTCCGAAAGTTGACCACTCGGAATGAGGATTCTCCGATTGAGAAGAGCAGCATCAGCACCAACACTCCATACGCTATTACAGCACATTGTAATATCCACGGAAATACTGGGAATAATACTGTTGACTTGATTGCTGTTACTGCCCTGAAATAATTTAAGATTATCAGTAACAGTGCAGTCGATCAATTCGTTGGCATTTGACATTAGATGCAGTTGCATCTGTCTTTTTAATTTTAAATCTGCTGAAAATTTAAAAACTAACATTTAAATTTCAAATTAGAATATCTCATCAAACTAACATAAATTAACAAACCATTTAGTTAATGTATAAGCAAAAGCTATTTCTTTGTAACACCCGACCCAATTTTTTGTGTCACCGGGCACAAAAAATGGTTCGGGTGTTACAAATAAAGTTGGTAATAAATACTTATTTGTGACAAAATTTTAATATACTTACTTGCTTCCTTCACGTATAAGGGCTATAGCTATAGATATCCTATTTCGTAGGAAAATGACAACGAGAAGAAGTATTACGAATATCACTGCCAAAGCAATAAGAACAACAAGCCACGTTTGGTATTTGGCAAATATAGATTGACCATATCCTTTCAAATTTGTCGTTTGGTACAGACCGACTGGATTTTCTTTATAATATTCAAAGTTCTTGTAACAGATATACATAGCTGTAAAGAAATATAATTCGTTACTTTGACTATAAATAGTTGTTATTTGTAATTTAGTACCTTGATCGTTGAAATTGACTTATATTTTCAGATATATTGGGTTCGAATCCTTGCATATCAATTATTAGCGTAGGAGTTAGGTACCTAAGTAAAAAACACAATAAGACATTTATAACACTGACGACCCATTCTGAATTTGCTTGATCGATTTTGATGATATCTAGGGTTTTTTAATCAGGCATTTTGACAGAAAATCAGGAAAACTGGTTCAACGAAAATCTTCGTATAGCTTTTATCATGATTTTATCTGCTAGTAATGATTAAGCTGTTGCACCTATTACTACAGATATAAAGAAACGTGTTGACTTACCGAAACAGAGTAGTGCTAACAAGGCCGCTATTGAAACCCAAACGACTGGGGCCACGACCCAACGAAGCAGTAAAATGTATATGAAGCAAAGGAGGAAAACTGCCACCAACGCGCCTGCTAGGTACCACCTGGACTGAACCAGGTCCTGAACTATTTGGGAGGAGAGCTGCACAGGAAAATACAAACGAATCGCATATTGCCGAAACTTGGTTTAGTTTCCACCGTTAAATTGCTGATCTAATAAAATAAATATTATTAAATGGGATAGATAGGTGAGATTCGTCTATTTTTATAATATTATTTTATCAATTATTATTATATTACTGTGGTAAGTTGTTTACGTGTCTGCGTATGCGCCGGAAGTCATGGGTTCGAATTCCGGGGAAACAAATGATGTTTCGGTTGGATACCCAGAAGGCTGATAACCTATTTGACTGTGAAAATGATAATTGAAACAGATACAGAATGTGTCTGCCCCATGCCCAACTAGGGGTTACGGGAATTCACTTTTTTATATTATAAATTTTATAGGCGTTTAAGACATCAATGATCGAAGCATATCGGATCGAACCATAATATGTATGACGATAAGCAATATGTACCATACTTACCCATATACTTTCGGTCAGCAATACTAGAATATTCAACACCTAACTTTACGAACTACTTATTATTTAACAATAGACAATAATAATGTATATGGGATTCATAATAACATGATAGTACAATGTTATTGATAAAAATAGAACGCTATACATATAAAGCTGATTTAGTAGTGTTTTATGTAGATACATACCTACTTTAAAATTTATTTCGCGATTTTAAAGATTCAAACGATCAATTGACAAAACTTTATTTAAATTTTTGCTATTTCTGTTTTAAACAAAGCCAAAGCTGTTTGTGCAATGCATACAAGAATAAATAGTATTTATTCTTGTATATAAATTATATTATATATATAATTATATTAGATAAAAATGTGAAATTTAAAAATAATTTCGTCATCTGAAGAATCATGCAAGATTTCCAAGCAGCTACTTTTTCTACGGTACATATAATTTATTATAAACCTCACGACGGCAATTGCAATTGGTAAAGAAATATGTAAATCATTAAAGCCCTACATAGTTTAACCTCTCTGATTTAATTCTACATTCATTAACAAGTCGCTGACATCAATAAGTATTATGAACATTTGCCCTCTTATGCCATGCACAATGCACATTCTCCAAGTGTAACTAGGCTACGTAGGTTATATGTTTCTAAAAAAAATCAATACGAAAACACTTCATAAATATATAAAACAATCTACCTGGTCGAATTTAATCAAATTGGCAAGTTGATCAATTATCTGGTCTTCCTCAAGAGCTAGAGTGCCATTGCTTACTTCTTCTAGCACGTCCACGACGGCGGACGTCACGTTTACAAAGCATCTTCCCAAAACTGCCAGATACCAGTGCATTAGTTAAAAGCGAGAATTACAAAGTCAATAGTTATATATGTATAAACATCACTTAATGATCATCTTGTCAATATATTATGAGACTCTAGATTATTTTTATAAGGCTGTATAGTGAATTAACAATGTTACAACAAGTGCAACAGTTTGGCGAACCATGTACAACCGAGATCACGCTGCGGATAGGCATTTTTTGTATGGAAATAACAATAGGTGTTGCAAAGTTAGCGTGTTTTTGCATCCAGTCCTTGAATACCCTGAGAGAAATGTATAGGATGCGGCACCTAGTCGATTAAAGACTATCTTTTCCTATTCTTTATGAAGAAAATGCTCTAGTTATAAAGTAGAGTAGTACCTTGTTATACAAAGATTTGTTCTATCACGGTGCGACACAAAGTGACTTTAGTTAAATGTAAAAGTAATAACTAATGACGTAATTAGCATTTCCATCCCAATTCCCAAGCATTAACAATATATCCCTTAAATATCTTACATGCAACATGTCATTAAAATGCAAAGCGATTAGATGGTTCATTCGAGTGTCAATTTGCAGGTTAATTTCGTGCAGGTAGTAGATCACATACAATATGCGCTTCGCGTTCATTTTCACTTCTGAAAAAGTTCACCCAGCTAGCAGCAATCCATCCGATGTATGAATCAAGAGCCGTGGCGCTATTTAGTAAAGATTTTTGGGCTTCATCTGGATTCCGCACACATTCTTCGTTTCCATTTCGGACTTCTTCATTATTCTTTGGGCATTGGAGAGTTGAAAGATCACCAACGCAGCGGAACAACACTGAAGCGCCACAATTTCCATACATTTCCACAAGAAAGCAATACAATTACAGAGAATGGTCTGAGTACTGTGATCTTAAAATTAGAGGGTTCTATAGAGAAAATTATGAAAAAAAAAATGGATGAAAAGTAACATATTATATACACAGAATATACAATTATGTTCTAGTCCATTCTCTGCATAAAGACAACACACTCAAAACAAAACAATCGCACAAAATTTCATAAGGCCCACGCAAACTTTAAGCAGTTAACGTGTTAGTATATAATGTATTTTCTTTGCTTAACATTTTCATTTTTTTTATAGACTCCGCGACTTTTTTTAACACCATTACAATTTAGATAGGGAACAAAATTAGGGCCTTCATTTTAATTGATTAAAACAGATTTAGACCTTCATAATATTGTCTAACATCCATTGTACACGCTAGTCGTAATTCCCTACATGGATTGACTGTCAATAGATTTTGAACGTTAACTGCTTGTGGCTAGACACGTGGTCATGGTGAGACCTTTACGCGGAACCCTACATGTAATCATATACATAGGTAGGTCACCTGGTTGACTAGCCAGTAGGAACCGCGCGCACTTTTCCTCTCTCATGTACTGAAGGGCTTGTGAACTTGTCATTGTGTTTACATTTACTTCATCGGTACAAACCATTTGTGATCTTAGCGATTCAAAGCTTGTTTGACTCATTTCTTTTTCAAATATAATCGTAGTGTCGGGACAGTTTTTAACGCAAACCTGAAAAAATCGTAGGTAAGTTCTTTAACATAACACAGAAACATTACTGTAAGTAAATATTCATTAAGGTATCATGCTTTGTTGTATAATTGTCTGTGTAGGTAATTATAGTGAAATTGTTTTTATATACGTTAGTCTTGTAAAGATATCGGTTAGGTATATATAAATATAGCGACAAGCGAAATGAATACTAACTACGTAAATTACTTTCTGATCCTCTAAGACACAGAGGCGAAGTCATTGATTTTGATTTCTGAAGATAATAAATAACTTAAAGATACCTGCGTAGTCGGGCACCCGGTGATTGGAGTGCCTGGAGAAAGACATTTGGCAATATTGAAGAACATAAGATTTTTCTTATCTTCAAGCCCAGAATCGAGTCCACATCGCCGGCCCTTAGAGTCGATTGGTGCCAATATTTTTTCGATGCTGCCTTGTGAAAAACCTGAAGAAGGTATTTAAAAAATATCACAGTACTTAAAACGGTTATTTATCGATTATAATAAAAATTATTAATTACAAATAACTGGCGCTTACAAATGGCGTCTTTCGGAGACCGTATAGGTACATAGGTTTTGCTGCAGTAACTCAAAAAATAAAAATGAAAAGATAATTTTACACATTAGAAAATTGCTCGTTCCATCGCTATTGCTTATTAGATATATGAGATTTTTCCGCAGCGGCGGCCTTACCCATTGCGAGGCTCCGGGCGAGGCCCTTTGTCCTTCGTGAAAAGTATATGATTTGAAAAAAAATAGTTATTTTTTTTAAATTTGCTTGGGTTGTTGCGCGAGGCCTCTGCAATGGCGAGGCCCCGGGCGATTGCCCTTTTCGCCGCCTTAAGGCCGCCGCTGTTTATTCGACAATTTTAAGAATTACTTACCATAGTATCCGACGTAGCCCCAGCCTCCGAGGAAAATTACAAAGACGATCAGCCATAGTATGTCAGTGCAGGAGCGGTTGTGAATGGGCCCGTTAAAATTTGGGTCATATCGTATCGGCTCTCCTGGAAGATAATGGCATGTGAGATTGAAAAATTTATCGCCAAAAATCGCAATGTTATACCTCGATTTGGATAGAGCTTAAGAGACTTGGACCGGGTTGGAAGGGAACTATATACGATATTCTTAATCGCATTAATATCAATCTGTTTATTATTTTCAATGCAGTTTTAAACAGAAATTTAGCATTATTTTAAAAGCAACTCAATAATATTTATCAAGTACTTATACAATTAAAATTTTACGTGCTTTGGAGTAGAGACCCTTGGGTCATGAGGTTCAAGTGCTCAGGCGTTCATGAAAAAGATAAGCGGTCTTTTCGAGTCCACTACACAACCTAATTTGAATCTAAAAAGCTATTAAAATACTCACGTGATTCACTAGGCGGTACATAGGAGTCTCCACAACAGACCATTATTTTTAAACCTATATTTATTTTAATTATTAACCAAACATTTTACTTAAATTTGGGATATAATCTAGGTATGCAGTATAAACATGTACTCAATGTTGTATCCTATCAATGACTGGGTTCATATCAAGATAACATGGTTTGTGTTGATAACTAATAATTTCGGTAATACTAAGACGTAGTTAATAATTTTAACAATTACATATTTCATTCTTAACCATCTAGAATATTATAGTTTTATAGCTCCAATTTTTAAAATTTTCTTTTTTCGTTTTGTGATTGTTTTTTTTTTTTTGTATTATTTTGTGTTTTTCTTTTTATTATTGTATAATCTAAGAGTGTGTTTTTTTCTTTTGCGTGTTTAATGTATCTCTTGTGGGGAATCTATTTAATAAATATATAAATAAATTTCTTATAAAAACACGTCGCAAGAAAATTTTCTTGAAATCGCGAGAACACCTGTGTTTACAAATTAGGCTTTTGTGTGAAAAATTAGTACAATAGAAGCGATTTTGATCTACCTTTTGAGTTTTGATTATATAACTCATCAAGACTTTTTTTGAACAATGCATTGCCATCATCAATTAATAAATAATTAATCAATAATGTATAAGTTCCTACGACATCATTTAATGAGTTTTTAAATGTTAAAGATATTCCTTAGGTAAGATTATTTCTTTCATTTGTAATGGTTTCTTGAGCAGATAGGATGACAATTTTAACGTGGCTTATGTATAAATCTATTTCAACAATGGTTACATGACTACATGTATGTGCAATGCCAAAATTCTTTTATTAAATTTATCAATAATTTTACGATTCCTATATTTAATAAATAATTTAAATCTATTATAATATATAAATTTTTATACGTCACAAAAGATTACTTTTAAGAAAAATGATACCTGAAACGAACCTCATTGACGAAGGAACAGATCCTCATAAATTATAGCTAAGATATCGATCACGTGAAATTAAACAAACAAAAAAAACAAATTAAAATTGGTCCATTAGTTTAGGAGCTACCATGCCACCGACAGACACACAGACATGTTAAACTTAAAATAGCACTCTTCGCCTCGGTAATTAAAAATACCCTTGTAAAAAAGAATTAGGTTGTAAATAGATAAATGTCCATGTTCGTCAATTATAAGACAATATTATACTTAATAGGTACAAAGTACAAAGTCTGTAGTGTTATTTATTTCTGTAAACCTAACTCTGGGTTTACCCTTTATATTAAGAAAACCAATCCATTATATTCATATTGGTAAAGGACATTTCAGATTTACTTACGTTATTCAGAACATAAAGTATATGTAGTTAGAGAAGTTAGTAAATAAATTAGACACAAATGTTTCCATGATCGATTGTAAAAAACACTTAAGTACATAATTCTCAATGTCAATGTTCAAATAGTTACTACTTCACATTACGCAATGAAAATAGTACCTCATAGGTACCTTAAGGGTCCGTTCAGACAGACCGGCTCGGAGAGCATCGGCGCGCATTTTTCTTTTCACACAGACGGGTACAATCTGAACCGAACATCGCGTCTGCGCGAACGAGAAATAGTACCTACGCGATCGGAGCCGGTCAGCTCCTCTTATTATTTCACCTCAAGCGCGTTCAAGCATTCTTAATGACAAAAGCAGTGCACTTGCAAAAATAAACCTTACTACAAATACTAAAAATTCTGTTTTCAACGTGATAAGAATCTGCTCTCCTCTCCGAGCCGATCTGTGTGAACGGACCCTAAACCAAGGTAAGTTTTACACTCAGATCATAGAAAGGATTCCTATTTCTGTGGTTTTACATTACCAACTGTTAGGTGTAGACACAAAAATTCGAAAACACATTCGGTTAAGACAATTTTGCGTGAGTTTTCAATGTCATGAAATCAAATGTGGTAAATATTTCTATTTTAATGAAATAAAATACCTAATATAGTGTTAAAATTTTAACAAATAAAACCGACTTCAAATTGTTACGCTAAAACTACTGAACCGATTTTGATTAAATGGACACGGGAAGCACCAGCTTTAAAAAAAAAGAATCATTTAAATCGGTTCACCCAGTCGAAAGTTCTGAGGTAACAAACATAAAAGAACAGTGTCGAATTGAATACCTTCTCCTTTTTTGAAGTCGATAAAAAGAAAGGGTCCAACTTCATAATTAAGGTTCTTCAATTGCAATTTTAGAATTCACGTCCCAATTTCTGAGACCCTTTCGAATCATTGTGAATACTTAACCTTGGAGGATGGAAATTATTTTTTAAGTTTGTTAAAAAACATTGTGAGATGCAAATTGCAATCAATAAGATTTCTATCAAGTAGTGTGTAATATATACTTGTTATTATTGCAATTTACGTGCAAATGCAAAACAAACACAAATGCTACAACGCAACAATTCAAATTATAGCGAGATAACGCCTGGGTAATTCGGGTTTTAGGTGTAAAAAGTGTACTCGGTTACTCAAATGTAACATCTTAGATCTAGCTGCTGCCTACTGTGTAAATGTAGTATTTTATTGGCTTTTCCGACGTTACACTTGTTTACGCGAAGATTTAATGAATATTTGGTTTTCACTAAAATAAACAAAGGATGTTACGAAAACGCACAACCGTTTGTTGGCACGAGAGCATCACACGCGATACTGACTTCATGATTTATTTAGGTACCTTGATTTTGTAGTTTGTGTTAAACCATTTTTTAAAGTTTGACACCATCAACACTACGTAAACACATGACATCACTTCAGTTGTATAATACGTTTCATTCACCGCCCATAACAGTTCTCTTACTTGTGTATTATTAAAATTTGAAAATATTATTTCCAGCTGATTCGATTATGGTCAATAGAATATTTATTATACATTCATTAATTATATTTTGACACGAGAATTTCTCAACTTTTCCAAGTGAACGCGGAATTTTTGATGTGTGTGATATTGTAATCGACATAGGTACTCATCTATAAAGTTCTAAATAATAATATTATAATTGGGGATGCATCCGATACTGATACCGATATATCGGCGATACAGACAGACTTACAAATTCGGCTTTCTCTGCAAAACTTGAGAATGCTCCGTTTTTTAAACAAAAATCGTGTTTATTTTAATTATTAACATTTATTGATTTTAGTTTAATTATTACAATTAATTCTTAATTTTAATAGAACCTTGAATCTCATTCAAAGTCTGTAACTGTTTTTAGTTTTTAATAGAAATTAAAAACTTTAACCAAACTTGTGTTTCATATAATATTTTACCTTAATTTAATTTTAATTCACTAAGACTTTGTATCGGTATCGACGATATTTTTATAAGAGTATCGGTATCGCATCGGCAAAAAGGCGTATCCATACATCCCTAATTATAATAACATAACGACAAAATAATTAAGTAGTGAGTAGGTATAAGGTATGTAAATATATGTAGCTACATCGGTCGAATACGTAATTACATTTATCTTGCGCGAAAGATAGTGGATTCGGTGAAGCAATTATCAGTTTGTTTATAGGAGTGTATTATAAACAAAGACAGTAGCGTGATATAAAATTTATTTTAAACAAAAAAATAAAACCGACCTCAAAACGCACTGAAAAGTAAAAAATAAATTTTGTATTATAAATGAACTTACTATAAATAAAAGACGTAAATAGTGTTGATAAATAAAATTCATGTAAAATTCTACAATGGCATAAAACTGTCATGTTGCTCTTTGAAACGCGGCACCAAGCCATTCAATTAATTTTTTTATTAAAGTCCAGGAATATTCATTCAGCCTTTTTATTTATATATTTGGCACCGCCTTTCAAAAAGCAACATGAAAGTTTTATAATATGACTGTTAATAAAATTAATCATCTCTATTACTAAAGCGAACTAATTGAAGATTTTTCAATTTTTTATTTTATAACCTCAATATCTCTAAAACTATAAATCAAATTATCTTGATTCTTATTATATTCATTTGACGCCTCCTCTGTGTATTGTTTACTTTGTAGTCATGTCTTGACGGTTCAATTCACACGAAGCTTTAAAGACCAGTAATTTTTTTACTGGCCACACAATTTTCTTCTCATGGCAACCCTATAGCCCTAACCTCCATTGTGTTTTTTCGTGTTAAATTCACTGAGCATAATTTTATTTTATTCGTTAACAAATAATGATTTGTGAAGAAAAGTGTATTTATTTGAAATGTCTAGGAAGAGGAAACTTCTAGAATCGTTTTTAAACCTATTGGAAGATAAAAATGAAGGAATGTATTATGTAATCACTTTATTACGACGTACTGCGTAGTTGTTTTCACTTATGTTTTTACGAAGTTTTTTACTAATAACAATGATAAAGGTGTCACGAGGGGTCACACAAGATTATTTTTATTTTGTACGATAGAACGAGGGTCTATACATCAACCAACATTCAACGCCGTTTATATATAATGAAATAAAAAATAAATCTTGAGGTTCCACGAGAGGGAACACGAGATGATGTTTGTGTTGTGCGATAGAACGAGGGTCTATACATCAACCAACATTCAACGCCGTTTATATATAATGAAATAAAAAATAAATCTTCAGGTTCCACGAAAGGGAACACGAGATGATGTTTGTGTTGTGCGATAGAACGAAGGTCTATACATCAACCAACCTTCAACGCCGTTTATATATAATGAAATAAAAAATTAAATAATAAATCTTGAGGTTCCACGGGAGGGAACACGAGGTGATGTTTGTGTTGTGCGATAGAACGAGTAAGTCAGCCAAAACATATCCCGGTGCAGATGTCAATTCTGACCACAATCTATTGGTAGCGTCTATTCATACAAAAATGAAAAAGTTGGTACCTCCAAAACAAAGACCTAAAATAGATACTGCGAAATTAAAAAACCCGGAAATGCGATTAAAACTACATGCTAAGCTTAATAGTCGTGTAAAAGAGCTACAAGAGCAGGATTCCGTTCTTCCCGAAGATCCAATAAGGACTTGGGAAAACCTCAAGTCAGTTATGGTTGATACAGCAGCGGAAGTAATTCCGTCAACCAAAGGTATAAAGAGGAAAGACTGGATTACAGACGACATACTCCAACTTATGAATAGGAGGCGAGAGGTAAAGAATGTTGATGCTAAGAGGTACAATGAAATTGATAAGGAGATAAGACGGAAATGCGCAGAAGCCAAAAACCAGTGGATTGATGATGAATGTCAAGAGATTGAGTCAATGGAACAAAAACATGACTACTTTGGCATGTTCAAGAAAATACAGGAAGTTGTCGGCAGGAAAAAATCTAATGTTTCTCTACCACTTATAGACGAAAATGGGACAATCGCTATGTCTATTGAGGAAAAACTAAGAACTTGGGAGAAATACGTAAGGACTTTGTTCAATGACACGCGCAGGCCACAACGGACGGGCGTGTCGCTTGACGATGGCCCAGACATCACCAAGGAAGAAGTCATGCATGCAATTAAATCTGCCAAGGCAGGAAAAGCAGTTGGACCTGACGAGGTTCCTGGTGAGATCTTGAAGCTTCTGATGAGTGAAAATATACCAATATTAGTCCGTTTATTTAATGGAATATATAAGAGCGGTAATATACCCAACGACTAGTTATTTTCCATATTTGTGACTCTTCCAAAGTCTGGCAATGCCAGAAGGTGTAATGAGTATAGAACAATATTATTGATGAGCCATGTTTTGAAGATTTTCCTGAAAATCATCCATAGCCGTATATACAAAAAGGCGGAAGAAAATATTTCAAACACTCAATTTGGCTTCAGAAATGGATTTGGAACTCGGGATGCACTTTTTGGCTATCAGGTACTATTGCAACGCTGCTGGGATATGGGTCGATGCACATACATCTGCTTCATTGACTATGAAAAGGCTTTTGACAAAGTACAACATGATAAGCTTTTGGAAGTTCTCAGCAATATAGGACTCGATAATCGAGACTTGACAATCATAAGGAATCTGTACTGGCGCCAGAGGGCGCGAGTGCGTGTGGACCAGGAATTGACAAAAGAGATCGACATTATGCGGGGCGTCAGACAGGGTTGCATACTCTCTCCGCTGTTGTGTGTAGAAAATGCTGGAGAAGGAATATTAGTAAATGGTCACGCGTTGAACAACATTCGATATGCTGACGATACTATATTACGAGCATCCAATTTTATTGATCTGCAAAGGTTGCTTCGGCGGGTTGACGACGTTAGTGCGAGTTACGGTCTTAGCATAAACTTGAAAAAGACTAAGATTATGATAGTCGGTAGATCACAACACCTTACAACTCCGGATCTGATTATAAGAAATCAGGTAGTCCAAAGAGTCCACTCTTAAAAATACCTTGGCTGCGTGGTGAATGATCAATGCGATCATAGCGTGGAGATCAAGTGCCGGATAGAGCAAGCACGAGGTGCATTTTTAAGGCTGAGTCATCTTTTGTGCAATCGTTCGTTGAGGATAGCTACCAGAGTGCGTTTGGCACGTTGCTATGTGTTTTCTGTTCTTCTGTATGGCGTGGAGTCATGGACTTCAACTCAGAGTATGAGCGACCGCTTAGAAGCCTTCGAAATGTGGGTATACAGAAGAATCTTGAAAATATCGTGGACGGATAGGGTGTCTAACGCGAGGGTATTGCAGATGGTGAATGAAAAAGCAAGGATCCTAAGCACCATCAAAAAACGCAAGCTGGAGTACCTTGGTCACATAATGCGTAATGGCAAATACCATCTGCTCCAGCTCATAATGCAGGGCAAAATTCACGGTAGGAGACCGCCTGGAAGGAGACGCACTTCGTGGCTTAAGAATCTTAGGACATGGTTCAACCTGAGCACAAGATCCTTGCTCCGAGCCGCTGTGTCCAGGATCCAGATAGCCCTAATGATAGCCGACCTCCGGTAGGAGATGGCACCACAAGAAGAAGAAGAAGATAGAACGAGGGTCTATATATCAACACTTGGCCAATTGTATCTACCTAAAAAATAAAATAATGATCTTATTCCAGCACCAAAGAAAAAAAATTGGTTGCCTGTAAAGTCGGTATACGGGCGAAAGTTTTACGTGACAACGACTTTGAGTGGTAAAATAATTATCTTTTTATGTCTGTCTCTCTCGCTCTTAGGCGGGCTAACCATGCCCGAGTGGAAGGGACGCGTGCCTCTCACTCGCTCTCATTGAAGTGTCACCCGGCTAACCAATTTATAAGACGTTGTCACGTCAAAAGGTGTATTATACTCATCTAGTGATGAGGATATTGAACCTTGTTCAAGGAGAAGCCGAATAAGACGTTTAAGCATAAGCAGTAGTGAAAAAGAAAATGAGCCTAATATTTTAAAATTGATTGGTGAACCAGAGCCAAAGGAAAATAAAATATCAATCAATCAAAAACTCGATGAAGTATGGAAAAATATAATCAAAAACGCCAAAAATTGCCAACTTAAGCGTTAATGCGCCTAAATTAAACCCAGAAGTAGCTTCAATTAATACTAGCTAACTATATGTGTCTAGCTGCGGTATTGTCAGTGCCTAACGAATGGATCGATGATGTTTTTTTTATTTTTGAAAGCTGACGTGATCGACATCTCAGCTACAATTTTTGAAGATATGTTTATCAATTTATGAGCTATTCTATTTTAATTAACATGACATAACATTTAATTAAATTGTCTTCAATTTTGATTTTATAATAACTAGCTGACCCGGCAAACGTTGTTTTGCCATATTAATTTTGGGGTGGGCTACCCGTATCACTTAGGGTATGAAAAATAGATAGTAGCCGATTCTCAGACCTACTTAATATGCATATAAAATTTGGTAAAAATCAGTAAAGCCGTTTCGGAGGAGTAAGGTAACTAACATTGTGACACGAGAATTTTATATATAAGATAATTCTAAGTCTAGCCTTCTAAAGGACCGAGGCTTCGCTGACGGAGGTAATCCGTGAATTCTTATTAAATACAAAAATAATTACACATAGATACATAATCCTTCGTGACAACCCTACTTAGTGGCCGACAGCTCTACATACCTATTATTTTAGAACCGATTCTCGCTGACTGTGAGTAATACAATATGTGAGGAACCTGGGACAGAGTTAGGTTAATTTCTTATTAATTGTTAATCGTGATAGAAAAGACGTATTGTATTAGAAATAAGTTAGTTGATAAAAAACTTTTTGAGTTTTTTGTGAGCTCCGACGGCGACAGACGTAAATTATGTCTGATAACGTCACATAGGTAATTAACATAAAAACAAACCAAACGAAATTACAAACAAAATGTCAAAATCCGCATAATAATCCTTGATTATTTACTTACCTGAATAGTATATTTTATGCTCACGAGACGAATCTGCATAAATCTAGAGTAGCCTCGAATTTTAAGTAAACTATAAATGCTAACACCATAACATCGGTGACGCTCACGGTAATATTATTTACGTTATCTACATGTAACATTATTTTTAGACCTGTTTTCAACGGTATTAGAACTAAAATTCTTACTTGTAACTTTCGTTTATTAAACTTTCAGCTAATTCAATGCAATAGGCACATAGTTTATTATATATATTCGGGTCAAAATGGACAACTTTGGGAAGAAAATATTAAATTGCAAATAAAAAAATTAGTAACTAGGCACCTACTATTAAAATAGTTTTTTTTAACCATTGGTTTTTATTAAGTGGTTTACCTGACCACATTACTGGTAAGTAATGTGGTCAGGTTTCATTGAATCCTTAATAGATTAAATTAATTGCAAGTACCTACCTAGCTAAATTTGCAATAAATAAACAATTTATTTATATGTAAGCTGTCACATATATATTGAACGTATATAGAATTGTGCTGACAAAATATCGATGATTTAATATTTTTTGGAGACATAAATAGTCACATCTACTTCTTTATTTAATTTAATTATAGTTAAAGTACCTATAACGAATGAATAACGAAAAAAGTAGCTACATATTTACCTACGCTAAGTTAATAATAATTTTCACACATTACATGTACACATTATATGTACATATGGCAATACCATACGAGATACCGCTCATTATCTTATCTACAACTAAGTACTGGGTAATGAATGGTATTAAACTCTTCATTGCAATATCAAATAACACTAAACCGCCATGCTGCCTGTTTTTAAAACATCGATTCAACGAGCGATATTAATTTAACGCGTCTTTGTGTAGGTAACTCCTCGTCCAATGCGTTTTGATGCGGTTTTTATGTATCAAATTGAGAGTTTGCTTTGCTGTAGGTACCTACTATAGAAAAGTTAGAGGTTCACCGTTTTCTTGTTAGCGTCTAGATTTTTGCAGTATGGTGCCTGCCTACCCATCTATTCATTATTTGATTACGCGTGATAACTGATAATATAAAAATAGTTTACATTAGTAAATAGGTACTTACTTGACGATAAGCTAATAATGAGACTACCTAATATCCCAAATATTTAAAAAAACTCATCTAAGTATTTCATATTTTCTGTTAATTGTTATTTGGGGATTAAGACGTTATCAGTTTTTTCCGGTAATCTATTTCAAATGTTTGGGTTAGGTAGGTACCACCTATTCACAATGGTTCCGACGTATCACGTAGGTACGTTTCGGTCGAAAGAGGCGAGTTTTATATTTTTTTGTTGATCAACACAGATAACATCCTTACACTATAGGCACTTCACATTATTTTCAGGTATAAACAGTGTTTCGAACGGACAAATATCCAATTGCTGGCTAGTAAAATATTTGGCAATTTAACCGGTAAAGTATATTTTGAAAGGACAATTAACCCAAGCGGCAAAAAACTTTTTTTTGTATTATTTTGTTGAATTTAAGTTGACAATTATTAATTAACCGACCTTCAAAAAAAACCAAAAAGGAGGTTATCAATTCGACGTGTATTTTTTTTTTTCCCCGATGTTCCGCTCGTACGTTGCCATTTGTTGACCGATTTGGATGAGTGAGGTGTCAAACGATAGGGTAACTCGTCGAAGTGGTCTCATTTTTTTTTAGAATTTTTACGATCAATAATTTTCAGCATATTGAAAGAATAGTTTCACAATCGGACGAGAAATCGCTGAATTCCGCGCGACCATGTCGTGCTTATTTGCTTATAACTCTATGATTTATGGATCCTTATCGATGAATTAGATGTAATTCGATTTAGTATTAAATTTTCAACAAGAGAAAATAAGAATCAAAATAATTTGATTTATAGTTTTAGAGATATTGAGGTTATAAATCTTCAATTAGTTCGCTTTAGCAATAGAGATGTCCATGTTGTATTAAATATATACTAATTATAATAAATTGATTTAATTAAAACTCATACTGCCAAGCTTTTGACGGAATTTTATGATAATCTAAGCCATATATTTGATGTTATGGAGCAAAACTTGTCAACAGAGAAAAACATGCCATACGTTATTGTTTACGCGTCCAGTTTAGATCTATATAGCTCGATGTAATATCAGTTTATATCGATGACTTATATATCATTTTATAAAACATTAAAAGGGTCATATATGATAGTAAAATCAATAAGGTAGAAGAAATACTTCTAGAGATAGAGAGAATATAGTAACTGAATTCCTACGGGAAATCACAATGTGCGTTCACTTGCTTACATTAAACACCATGAAAACTTGATTTATATGAACGATATTACTTAAATTTTTAGTATTAAACGATTCAGTTTTGCGTTTTTTTATTTTCATTAATTTGAAAATATTAAATTATTAATTAAATTAGTTTTTAGTGTATAAGGTAAGCGTAAAGTCAGAGCGTCCATGTTAGTTTCGTTTTGATGGTATGATAACCAACTATACGGCTTAGAAGAGCCACTCAAAAGTATAAAATAAATTAATTTTAAACAAAAAAATAAAACCGACCTGAAAACGCACTGAAAAGTAAAAAATAAATTTTGTATTATAAATGTACTTACTATAAATAAAAGACGTAAATAGTGTTGATAAATAAAATTCATCTAAAATTCTACAAGGGCATAAAACTTTCATGTTGTTTTTTG
This sequence comes from Aporia crataegi, assembly GCA_912999735.1. Taxonomy (NCBI): domain Eukaryota; kingdom Metazoa; phylum Arthropoda; class Insecta; order Lepidoptera; family Pieridae; genus Aporia; species Aporia crataegi. Next base: position 4,421,290 of record OU538748.1, on the reverse strand, counting down.
AAAGGCGGTGCCAAATATATAAATAAAGACTGAATGAATACCTATTCCTGGACTTTAATAAAAAAATTAATTGAATGGCTTGGCGCCGCGTTTCAAAGAGCAACATGACAGTTTTATGCCCTTGTAGAATTTTAGATGAATTTTATTTATCAACACTATTTACGTCTTTTATTTATAGTAAGTACATTTATAATACAAAATTTATTTTTTACTTTTCAGTGCGTTTTGAGGTCGGTTTTATTTTTTTGTTTAAAATTAATTTATTTTTAACTTCGTGTTACATAAAATTTACCGAAAAGTCAACAGTTTTTTATGTGATGCTTGGGTACTTATTTTCATGTTTTGTAATTTTTAAACCACAGTAGGGTATACAATCAAAATGGCGCATGTTTATTCAACTTTTTCGTTGACATTGAGCGGTTGATAATTGTCAGCATACCTAAAAGTAAAACATAATAATTATTTATTATGAATAAAGTGCGAGTTCATAATAATTTTAGTATAGGATTACAGAAAAAAGGCTGAGAATTTGATCGGTGGTGATTGTTGTGATTCGAGATATAGCTCAAAATTTGCTCACATTCGAAAAAAAAAATATCGATGCATAAGATTCAAACTCGGAATGAGGAGCTACGAAACTCATGATTTATTGATGTTGCTAGAGTTAGAATCAAAACTAATGACAAAATTATAGATATAAGCTGGGTATTTGAAGAGCTCCATAATTAATTATTATTAATATTAATTGACATAATAATTAATTTTTAATAATTTATAACTTTTTATTTGTTAATTAATATATAATATATGGTGTATATAAGCTAAATTCTTATTAGCCTGCTCTATACATATTCTCAACGACGTATCAAGCCCACCATGAGGCAAAAAAACTTTTGGTTAATTATCCGGTAAATAATCGACTCCAAGTTGGTAAAATAAGTAAAATATATATTTTACCGGTAAATTCTCTTCTCTAGGTATAAAATAGCATTTAATTCTTTTAAAATTACCCCAGCTGTATATCCTGCCAACATCCTGCTTCGTCCCGGTCCATTTATACAATATAACACAGATAGGTCACCTACACATACAATTAAACGACAAGACACTTATGAATTTTTCTACATAGGTAATATAAGATATTATTTTTGTAAGTCTATAACATAGGTAGGTATGTAAAAGACTTACAAATAACCTATATGATGATATAGTACCTACGTTAATTAGATATAGGTACCTATAGAGTGGATTTTTGAGACGGGGCAATAAGAGCAGCTAGGTACCTACCTTAACGGTTAACCGTTATAGTTACAGAAAAACGTTCAAAGGACCCATAAGTTTTTAAGATATTCTGAACTGCACTAACGTCGTTTATATAAATAGGTAGTTGATTTATACTTTTTTCTGACATTTCCAGTACTCATGCCTCATATGATCCCATAGTCTTTTGATCCTAACATGAAATAGGATCAATTGGCATATATTTTTTTTGTATTTTAGCATTATTTGTGCTGACTGTAGGTTTTTTCGAAAATCTGTTAAGTAAGTGTTAAAGCTCATATGGACGGTCTCCTGCTAGGTACCTGCCCTTACTGTCCCGTCTCAAAAAAATCAACCCGTAGGTAGGTAGGTATATTTAATCTATACTATAATATTATAAAGCTGAAGAGTTTGTTTGTTTTATGCGCTAATCTCAGGAACTACTGGTTCGAATTGAATAATTCTTTTTGTGTGGGATAGTCCATTTATCGAGGAAGGCTTTAGGCTATGTAACATCACGCTGCGACCAAGCGAGGAAAAAGCGAAGCATCAGTGAAAAATGTTGCAAAAGCGGGGAAAATTATCCATATTTGAGGGCTTCCGTCGCGTGCGCTGCGTAAACGGTTCAAGTTACCAAGGTACAAGTTGAAAAATATATATGAAAAAATAATTATAAAGCTTATATAAATTTAATTTTTTTATATTAATTATTAAATGATCTAAAAAAATGTCCACGACAGTATATGCCCATCTTTTAAGATTGACTCATTATAACCTTTTTTATGGTAATCAAATTTGGTCGAAATTAATGCATTATGTACCTATTCCAATTATTTGCCGAAGAGTTTTATCATCATAACATTATTATAAATCCATATCCAAATAAATGTGTTGTTGATTAAGAGTACGTACGTATTTAATTGTGAAAAAAAAAACAAAATTGTCCTTGACATCACTTAATTTCAATTAACATCAAAACTAAAAATATCATTTACGCAGAAATACCTACTTTAAATTATATTATTTTAAAAACTTCTTAATAGCGATCATAATAACAGAAATTGAAGCGGACAAGTCGCGGGCAACAGCTAGTTATTTATATACACGCTTAAGGTTGCTGTGTTACCTACATGAGCATATAAATGTAAAATAAATATGGTAGTAATTGAAAATGTAACCCCGCGTTTTCATATTCAAACTTAATTTCATTCTATGTAAGTATATTGCAATAATACAGAGGCAAGGTGAAAGGCAGTTAGTTAGTTTATAAATTGCTTACCATAGTCCTTTTCCATTGTGTCAACTTCAGTCAAAACATGTAGTTCACCATTCACTTTTTCAAATTGTAATCTAAGTTGCACAAAAACTGAAAATACTGTGACTCAGTGAACTAAATCAGTTATAGTTATAAATGACCGTCGTGTTGCCTTCGGGAAAACACAATAATTTAATAATACTTTAATGATTACTTTATTTACTTTTATGAGGTAAACCTCATAAAAGTAAATAAAAATATCTGACGTTATGAAATATTACACTCAATCTTTAATAATTTGATTTTTTTGTTTTCGACTAGATATTGTTTACGTTCATGAAAGAAAAAGTTTACACTGGCAAAGCATAACACGTGTAACGCCTAACAAGAACAGATTTTGACTGACATGAACGTAGCGACTAGCGAGAAGCGACAAGCGTTATATTATTCTCTTTGTGAATTGTGACTGAGTGACGACAGATGAGCGACGTAGTAGGTATAAGAGCACCGATCTACAATAAATAATAACTGGTTTTTCACTTCGAGAAGTGAATCAGTTTTTATTTTTTAGTATGCACTATGCACGTTACCAACGCAAGACACAGAGCGGTTTTCTGTTCACTATTTAGTTCTTCGTTCTGCGTTCATCGTTGTATAAGTCCAGCATTTGACAGAGAAGGTAGCTTGTGACCAACCAGTAACCGCGACTAATCTTGTACAATCGGCTTAATTAAATCTCCACTTACGTTACGTCTTACACTTTTTAGTGCACTCGCACTAAAAGATACAAACGCAAAGAATAACATATTATTGTTCAAATATCATCATAACTTTGAATTAGAGTGTGAATCTAGATTCTAGATCAACAAAAAATAAAAATATTTAATAATGTTAATTGATTTAAAATTTAAATTAACATTATTAATATAATTTTTTTTTTAAATTCTATCTATTAAATGGTTGCTTCTAAGTTTTTAAAGTACGCAAAACGGATGGATTTTTTTTACACAAAACGGATAGTTTAATTCCATGAAGTAGAGTAATACGTATATATTATACATACAAAACAGGTAATTTAACAGGCAATTATGTATTCCAGGGTAAAGAATTATTTTTGTGACCAATGTGATAAACAATAACACTACATTGATGATTATGGTCAAATTAAATTCTCCTAAGACCGAACGAACACGAAACGTGACAAACACCTTTAATTAGGAGTAGGTAGGTACTCATACGATAATTACCTATCATATCTACTTTTGATTTCCTAACCATTATCACATTGGTTTGATTATGACTAGATCAGTGATAAACCTGATTATATACATTTATAAAACAAAGGGTTTGTTCGATCACTTAACTCAAGAATGTCTGGATCAATTTTCATGGTTTTTGATTTGTTGAATTATAGGTAACACGTTATTATTCGGAACTCTGACGCGATACGAAGTTCGCGAGGTCCACTAGTAAATACAAAAGATACATATAGTAGGTACCTGTGCCTATAAAATAAAAAAAGTAATAAGACCTGGATTTACACTATACCTACTTTAAAGCGGTTTTGAAGTTATAGATGATTATCTATAACATAAAGATATTAGATACATAATGATATTATGCTTTGGGTTTTTTGAAAAAAATATTCAATAAGCTAATACTTTAAGATGAGGAGGATAAAAAGTCCAGTTATATTTTGAACATTAAGTACACGTAAGCATAAAAGCTATCTTAGGTTATGCTGAAGCTTAAAAGAAGGTATTAAAAACGTCATTGTTTTTATAAATAAAATTTTTATAAGTCAGCTAAAACCTAGTTAGACATGACACTGTAATGTAAAAACAAAAACGTTGCATTGTTATATTAAAATCTACTTTCTATAGCAGAGCCAGGTAGAATCAAATATTGTCCGGCGGTATAGGCAGTTAAAGCACGTCTTTGTCTAGGAGAATGCGGAAACCTTTCGCTTTCAAGCTGCAGGTAAATGCACTTTTGTAAAATACTGCGTAGACGAAAAAAAACAATGTTATTACGATCTAAATAAGTATAGACATACCGTACACGTAAGGACGACTTCTTTGTGTAGGAGATTTCTATGAACCGTGTCTTATGGCAACAATGGACTATCTTTTATGGATTATTGCATCTCTAGGTGAATGTCCCGACGCGACGCGTCAGCCTTGAACAAAGATCCTTGCAGGCTGCATCCCGTCTGGTTATTGACCGAGGGCAAGTTTAGCTTTAGAAATTAATTTAACTCCTTTTGTTTACTAGTCTATAAAACTTTTCCATTAAATTTAATTCCCTATGAACAATGTAATTATTGAGACTTGCGCCAAAAACACTGATAATGTTTTTCTTTTTTCATATTGATCTATTAGACACTTACGTTCGTAAGTAATATTAGCTCAATACTTTCTTTTATACCGATATGTGAATTCCCGTAACCCCTAGTGGGGCATGGGGCAAACACATTGCTGTGTCTATTACACTGATCATTTTCTTAACAGGCAAGTAGGTGATCAGCCTTCTGTGCCTACCCAACCGAAACATTCATTTGTCCCCCCGGGATTCGAACCCAGAACCTCCGGCACAACACGCAGACGCGTAAACCAATTAGCCACGGAGGCGGTTAATACCGATATAGTAGTATTTATTAATATGTTGTGGTAAATAATGACTGTTTTTTCTGAGTATTGTAAATTGTAATACGGAAGTTATTGAGGAAATTCTTCATGAGAAGTGGTGGAAAAAACCTTCACAATTGTAATTGTGATGAACATCCTCGTGTATAAACTTTTTTCTGTAATCTTGATGAAATCATTGAAGGAACCGATTTTTATAAGATATCCAATATGTAATAGATTGATGAAGCAACCCAGCAATATTGAAGGCGCCAACATGGCGATGTTATCGGATCCCTTTTTGGCGTGGATCCAAGATTTCATTTCCTTGTTAATTTGTAATATGGTGGCATATTATAAAATTCTAGAAATTGATCGGTATGGACTATAAGATCTGTATCTGTGTAGCAAAGCCCTAAGCTTAGTTGCGTTAATATATGAAACGCATGAGACAAATGAAATTTTCAGAATTTGAATACAATTTTTTGTAAGATTTAGTACATGTATAGGATAAATAATTAATTGTAGAAATCAATCGGTCATAATGTTTTATTCGCATACTATAATAATCGATTATGATACATGGAGCGCAAAAGCGCACCGGTCAGATGTCCAAGCGCAAACGGTTTCGCTCCATTATTACATTAACATTATAACTCATCATCGTTTGTAAATCCGTGGCTACATATTCACTAGTGAGAGGTCTCGGCGCCTTCAAGCCGACCTTTTTACTTAAAATACTTAAAATAACAGTCAAATTAGACAGCCGTGTTCGGCTGATATTTACACACAGTCAGCGGCGCGGATTTTGAGCGGTGGATATATAAGTATGCGTACAGTTTGCGGCTTCAATCATACGTCAAATTGGCCGCCTCATTCATCGCGACATTTCTTTCCAAACAGACCGAATTTTTTTTAAATTTCTCTTTTAGGGCTCAAGATCCGCGATGCCAACAGTAGAAACAAAGGGAGCACCTTCGTTTTGGCCACCGGAGCCGGCCAGAATATCTTCAAATCAAACTTTCATAATTTATATCGAGTAAATTGCGGGCGTGTGCTTGCTAATGTGAGCGTATACGACCCTTTAGTATCCCCCACAGTCAAATTACATTAGCATAAAATTAAAGTTCCTCAATTTGTCCACACAAGTGATCGTAACTGGCTTAGCGTGAATCACTACAAATAAAATAATACCACAAAGTTATCTGATCCAATACACCGAATTATTGGCACCACTGCGTCAGATATTGTAGGTTTTTAACTTCTTAAGCGAGACACGCTAATACGCTGAGTCCACATGGCATTTCCTTGATATTCAGCCAATCGAGGTTATTTATGTATGAAGAATTCGAGGTACGGGGTGACCAAGCGTTTAGTGCGAGATTCACTCAGTCAGCCTTAACCTCGGCGGGCTGCGGCACGGGTGCGTCGGCGGTGGGTTGAGTTTCCACAATGTCCTCACTTACGGAGGGCGTGTTCCCACCTGAGCGCGCCTGCTGCTCGCCACCGCCGCTACCATCTAAAAATATTATTTAAACGTTATTATTTTTACATTTTAAGGCGTGATAAAGCAAAAATTTATTTGCAACACATGGCACACAATAAATATAACACTGAAATAGAGTTGCAATTGCATGGATATTTCCAGCTCATGTAACTGGAAAAATAAAACTGTTTTGATTTTACACGACCTTGGAAGTATGGAGATTATTAAAACTTATTTTTTTTAAATATTAGAATCTTTATTGTGAAGTCTATGTTAATCGAGTCAATGAAATTAATATTATCAAGTATTGAAAAATTGTTTTATTCATATTGCACTATAGTATTCAGTGGTGTTTCACACATAATGTGTAGGTAATACTTTAAAATATTCTTACCAGCATGGCTGAACGGATCTATATGAAATTTGGCACAAATATTATATTCTGGAATAATAATATTATGGGTTACACGAACGTAGTCGTTGGCAACAAATAGAGCTATATAGGGTTGTATACTTACTGCGTTGCGGGTGATGATAATAGAGGTTGTGTCGTGGCGCATGGTGCCTGGGCGGCTGCGGCCGGTAGAGCGGCATGGCAGCGTGCGGCCGCTGTATGGGTGCGGGATATCGCTGCGGCATAGTACGCATCGAATTGTTGCCGCAACCGCGACCGTTGCCATTGCCCAGTTGCTTATATGTGAAAGTACTGATTGCTTATTATGTTAACTACTCGCCCGTCTGCTTAAGGAAATGAACAACGTTAGTTGCTCTGACAATAGGTGAGTGGCCTTTGGGCGCCATTAGCAACTGAACATTTAGTACAACACATTTAAAAAATTCTGTTCTGGGATTTATTTCATTTAAAAATTTCGGCCCGATATTGTTGATTGAAATTTTTTAGCCATGAATAATATTTTGCTTTATTTGAGATGGTGCAGAAATAATGAAAGTGATCATGGACAGAGTTTTGAGGTAACAAACATAAAACATACCAGATTAATAATTTGCGTTATTAAATATTACACGTTTACAAAGGGATACATAATGCTTAGTCAGCTTGTTACCTGCTGATGTTGATGGTGTTGCTGGTGCTGCTGATGCTGTTGGTGTTGTTGATGATGATGCTGATGGGGCGTGTGCGAGGGCGGCGGGTGTTGCGGGGGCGGAGCGTGGTACTTGTGCGGGGGAGAGTGGGGAGGCTTTGGCTTAGGGCCCTTGGGAGTTGGAGAGCCGGCCTCGCATAAGGTCGCAAAGCCATTCGCGTGCTCGTGTAGCGGACTCTTGAGTTGTTGGGGTGGAGGACGCGCTTGTGGCGGGTATTGCTGCTGCATCGGACCGCGATATTGTTGCTGAAATGGAATAATGGTCAGATTAAATCAATTATTTTTTCTAGCATTTGGGATTTATTTAGTTATCCGTAGAAGAAGTATTGAATAGAGAACACATGAAAATTACAGCATGAGCGAAAAAGACACGCGTATATATCAAAGAAATCAAGAGCGAGCGAGACGACAATACTATCTTTTGTACTTATTAGCGTATTTTTTTTTTGTTTACCAATCTTGCACGCTAAACAAAGCTCAAACTGTCTTGTGCGCCTCGGTGAATTTTGAGTTTTAGTGGAAACGGTGAACTGTACGAATTAAAACATTTGTTAGTAGTGTGTTGGATACGTCACAGATTAGCCAAATAAGTGAGCCGTTTTAGAGTTTAAAAGAAGAAGCACAAAAATGAAAACAAACTATCACAGGTAAGTGGTCTAATTCTCATTGAATCGTTCAGGTTTTTGTTTTGCTATGAACAGAGAAGGTAGGTACTTTTAAGTATGGTTTTAACGTAAACTAACAATAAATTCAACTAATGCCTTGTATTTCTTCGAAAATATTGATCGGGTTTTTCTTCTGCCAATAGGTAATTATATATAATGCGTCAAAAAGTGAACATTTTGAAACGTCAACTGAGTGAGATGAGTAGTTGCATGGGAGAAAGAGCTATCGATAAATGTTGCGTCTCTGCATTTAGTAGCTTTACTTTATATGTCTTATCTATTCTGTCTACATAGTAACAAAAAAAAAAAAATACAATTGACAATTAACTAAGTTATATAAGTGAAATGAAGTAAATAAAAGTGGACAAAAAGAATTTTCTTCAAAACAATAACAGTTCAAAACGTAGTTTTGAAGGACAATCAATCATACCAAATAAATTTTAATTTAATTATATTTATCAAATTTATAATGAATTAAGAAATATTATAGACCCATTACACACAAAACCGTTATTATGCTATAATTTTGTGTTCAGTACATCAATCAAACCAATCAATTCACTTTTGATAATCACAACGAACAGCTGTAGTTCATAGTTAATCTACACTAATTATTATAACTAATACTAACTTGCATCTGCTGTACAGCAGCGGCAACGTGCAATTGCGATGATAGGAATTGCGAGCTGAATGCATTGGATTGAGCCGGCTGAGTAAATTGTAGGGGATATGTAGGAGCTGGGGCAGTTGGGGGTTGGTAAGGGGAATAGTAGGAGTTAGCCGGAGGAGCAGGGCGAGGAAGAAGACCCGGAAGGGAATAGGGCGCTTCACCCACTGGCCCAGAGTAACCCAGATACTGTTGTTGGAAAGTGTTAACCCCACCCACACCACCAACGCCACTTACGCCGCCGCCTTTGCTTCCTGAAAAGTTTGATAAATAATTTATATCGGTATTTCCCGATGCTTACAACCACTCGTACAAGAACTCAAGTAGGTCTTTTGTGACTTCTAATCATAGTACATTAACGTATACGTAGTAGCTATAAGTCAGCTTACCTATCGCTCCAATTTGCTGTGAGGATGGTTTAACAGTTGCAGACATCAGTGAATTTGAAGTACTCGATATGAGAACTGTACTGGGACTGTTTCCTAGCTGTCCAGATTGACCAAAAGCTGCTCCGCCGCCTGCCGCGGCCTGAATGGTTAAACGAAATTTCTTTGAATAACAAAGTTGATGAAACTATCTTGTATGTTTGTTATTTAGTGAAAGAAAGGAAAATTGTGAATATAAAAAGAAAATAAGACATGGTAACAAATATCAAATCTCTTAGAACTCATAAACTTTAGACTTTCGCGATTTGAACTCATTATAATTAAATATAGCGGGACTTATCGCGCAAAGAAACATTATTTATTTACCTCGACGTTTCGACCGTGTTCAACGGCCGTGGTCACGAGAAGAACTCTCTTAGAACTTACCATTCTATATTGACTTTGCAAACTCTGAAACATATCTGGTGGTGGTTGATAATTGTATGGTGTCGCAGATCCCGCACCATAGGGAGTTGCTGGGAATCCACCAAATTGCCCCCTTGTTTGATCCAAAAAAGCTCCATATAATCCACCTTGTTGCGGCAATTGCTGAGAAGAGCCCAATATTTGCTGAGAGGAATTAAAGAGGACAGCGGGTGGAGATGGTACAGATAGCCCACCATAGCTACCAGGGTATCCAACATGGTTGTAGTGTTGAGGTGGAGGTGACTGCAATTGTTGAGTTGGTTTCACTTTACACACATTAGGGGGTGCTCCCGTGTCTGCACTGTTCTCTTCAAAACCAGGAAACTGAAGTTCCTCACTACCTTCAACCACAGCTGGCATCTCCCAAACCTTCTTTACACTTGCTATCTTTAAGTTTAAATCGGCTGCTAATGGTGATATTGTATTAGATGTACTCATATGAACACCACGTGGCAAGCCGAGTGATTTTGAAGATTTATCCTCTGTCAATTGACCAAGATCAGAGTCGAAAGCGAAGTCTAGTTTCATATCAGACGAATCTTCCGCTTTCTGGGATGCATCGAACGACATAGGAAGACCGAGAGAACCTTCTGCTTCAGATACAGGTCTACCAGACTCCGCAATAATCTCTTGAATAGATCTTGGCCGCGTTCGAACATCTCCATTGAATTGTAGAGCTCTTGATTCTATCTCACTTGCAACTTCTTCCTGAGATTTAACTGTGTTCACGCTGGGTTGATATTTAGATTTTAAGGCTTCAGCTGGAGGAGTTTTATAGTTAGTATTCTCAAAAATAATTGTTTCAACTGGTGGGGTTGACCCATCAAGAACGCCGGTTTTCTCTGTAATGACTGTTGGCGGAGTCGGTTTAGCCTCTACTGGAACATCGCCAGGCGTGCTTCTTTGACTCGACTGACTTGATTTCTCAAGTTCAACAGGTTCCTCAACATTACCCCGTAATGTTTGCGAGATTGGTTTATCCCAGGCATTAACGGCTGGAGGAGGAGGCGCTGCCCCCGTGTCAGGCATAAAGCTAGGTACCAAACCCATTTGTTGCTTCTGCCTCTGCTTCACAAACCGAGGAGCCAAATTAGCTGTGCGCGGTCTGTCATATTGTGAATTAGGTTTGCTTGACACTGGCGCCGATCCCCGTGAATTTGGCTTTTCACTAGAATTTCGAGTTGAAGAACCATTCCTTCCTCCACCTTGATTTGAACGCGACCGGGGCTGTTTAGAAATATTTTGATTATCTTCCTTTGCGTTTGCAGACGATCCGCGAGCCTCTTTCGAATTTTTTTTATTACGAACTTCTTGAAAACCATCGTCAACTACTTCGTTATTTTTAGAAATTTTGAGATCACCCATAGCCTCTGTAACGTCAACGCCTTTGTCTGACAAAGTTTCTTTTTTAGTTCCTTGAAGGTTTCGACCATTCTGCCTATTACCAGAATGTTGGTTTCTATTTCCTCTTCCAGATTGGCAAGAACTTCGAGTCCCTATGGATCGACGCGTCCCTCCACTTTCGGAATGCTCAGAAGTTGTTTCCCAGTTCTCATCCTCACCGCTGTGAGTCCCTGCGCCTTTCAGTCGTCGCTCACGACCCTTGCCTGGGCCGGATCGCTTACCATGTCCCTTATCATCTTGAACAGGGTCTTTAACATCTTCATTATCCTTGACTCGACTAGCTTGGCTGAATGGACTTTTAGTATTGGGAGGTCCATAGCCAGTAACCCTTTTAGCGGGAGCCGGAGGTCTCGAAGTGCCTTGAAATCCTCCTCTGCCGCGTCGAGAAGGTTGACCACGTGGTGCAAAAGGCTCTCTGTTTTCCATTACATCGGTTACACATGAAGCCTGAGAGTGATCCGAGACAGCACTAGGAATATCCTCGGGCCTGTCTGTTTTCTTGGGTCCACGAGGGCTTCGCGGCGCGCGGCGTCGTTCTTTACGATCCGCGTCTGTTGACCCATCAGACTCACTTGCTCTGTTGTTAGAGCGCGAGCTTCGGTGTGATCTACGCCCGCGAGATTCCCTTGATCCCCAACCTCTATTATATACATTATATCCACCACTAACAAAGCCTCTCCCTTTCTTTTCAGATCCAGATCCACTAGATTTTCTTTCAATAGATTCTTTATGGGAAGTTTTGTTAAGACTTTCATTATTAAACCTCTCATTCTTTTTATCATCTGTAAGTCTTTTTAAAGCATCTCCTTGAGCTTCAATAGGATGTGGGTCAATTTTATTATTGAAATTTGCTTTGTCGGCAGCATCAGATTTAGATTCCACCTCAAGCTCCTTTTCAGGTTTTTGTAAATTAAAACTAGGTTTAACATTAACCTGTGAGATATGTTCAGTAACAGATTGTTGTTGTATATTTGGAAGAATTTCAGTCTTAGGAAGAGCTGTAGATGTCAAAAAAGATTGACTTTCATTAAAAGAGGGTTGAAGAAGATTGTTTGCAGAGTTATTATAATTTTGAATATTTTGATGAGTTGGAATATAAGTCGAATTATGAGAAGTATTATTAGAATATTTATTATGTATATTTTGAGTCACATCTTGCTCAACTTTGTGAGATGCATTTTGTTGTGGCATTTGTATAGGTGTTGAGAGAGGTTTCACATCTTTAGATTCTCCATAATTAGATTCTTTCGATACTTTATCATTTTCTTTTATTACCGCAACATTTTTATCTATTGAAAGCTTAGAAGTATTTATAGTTGTATCTTCTTTAGCAACTTCTGCCCATGAAGTCTTTCCAAAATCTTTTTTGGATGAATCACGGTTTGGTATATGAGATGGAGGGGTAGTTCTTCTTTCAGGTGCCTTACATTGCACTGGGGTGTCTGAAGAAGTGAATGGTTCAAACAAACCAATGCTTTTTCTTTCAAAGACTTCACTTAACTTTTCAGCTGCTGTTCTACTACTTTCAGACACACCTTCGAATGGCTTTCTTTCCAAATCATTTCTTCTATCTTTTTGTTCACTATTATCTTTAGAGTTGAGCCTATCAAAGTCTCTTGAATTTCTTTCTTGATCTTGCATTTCTGATCTCCATTGTGGGCCAGAACTAACGTCTTTGTCCTTTCTACCTTCATCCTCGCGGTCAGAATAATCCCTAAAATGATAAATTTTAGACTTTTAATCACTTAAAATATAATGAAGCAATAAAATTAAGTTTTTTTAAAGTAAAAATACACGTCGAATTGATAACCTCCTTTTTGTTTTTTTTGAAGATTAGTTAAAAACATAGATATAACTGAGTTACCATTTGCAAATTTGTATCGAATATAAAATATTTTTTGAAAAGATATTTATATTAATTTTTAATATTATATAACTTTCGGCATACACCTTGCATTTAAACTAAGCTGAATTCGTCTAATTAGTGTTAATATATGTACCTTGAATATGAACGCCGGCTATTATTTGAAGCGTGTCTAGGGGCATTGTAACCTGTAGGTTCTTGTCGTCTCGGTGCCGATTTTGCAGTGAAAGCCCAACCTTTTTGATCATCTTGCTGTCTATTTTGCTGCTGTCGCAAAAATCTTGGCGGTATATTAGCTTGGAAAGTTTTAGAAAAAGCTGGGTTAGATTGATCACGGTCGCGGTTATAATCTCTATCACGATCACGAAATTCTCGATCACGTTCATTTCTATCGTTCCGCTCCCTCTCTCTATCAAATCTGTCTCTGTTGTCATTACGGTCTTTATCATTGCGATCTCTGTTATCATTACGGCTTTCCCTTTCCTTCTCAATATCTGAACGTTCTCTTTCCAGTCTACGATCCCTTTCAATTGGTCTATCACGGTCTCTATCATAGCGATTACTTTCCGCGCGGTCTCGCTCTCTATTGTCTAAACGCTCCTTATCTCTGTCTCTCGGCTCTTTGTCTCTATCGATCCTTTCTTTTTCTCTATTATCGAGATCCCTGTCATTGCGATTTCTATCTGTTCTATCTCGGTTGTCCTTCTGAGTGGACACATCTCTCATTTGTCGCCGTTGTTCCTCTTCCTTACGTTGCCTGGCGCGGGCAACTGCTTGAGCTACTTCATTGCTTTGCTTTTGCCGTCTTTCGGCCCAAAGCTGCTCTTCATCAGGATCCTGCACTTTAGAATCCATACGTTCAACATCAATACTGGCGCGGCTATTTTTGTTACTGGCCTTAGGGGCTGGCGTAGACTCACCATCGGAGAAATCCAGTTTCTGACTGAAATTAATAATAATGTCTTCAATAATTTTCACGAAATAATTTAAAACATATTTGATATAACCATAACAACAGTCGAAACCGAATATAACGACACTGAAGGGACCAAATAAATTTGAACGTTATGTCTGATAGTTGTTAAACAATATACACAAAGAGTCATATTACTAAACGATTAAAAACATTAAAGACGCAGCTAATCACGTTCTTAATGGTTTAATCCAATATTTAGGTAGATATATACCTAGCAAGTCACTAATTACTTTTTGGCCACCTTTAGCCTTAACAAAGCAGAGTTCCTTGTTTATTTTACTTAAGTTTTTCCCTCTTAATCTAAACTTATTGCAAGGGTCAGATTAGCCTTTTAAGAGTTGATTTAATCAGCCTTCTAATTACTTTGTAAATAGGAAATCGTGCCTACTTCATTTTATTACATCTTTTATACAGGGTCTACTCATGTGATTATGGCATGTGTGCGTGCATTTATTTCAATGTCTAAAGTGGACAATCTGGATTCGATTCCTGAAAGGTTTAGTTATAAAGATACGCATTATTACCGCATTACTGCTTACCGATTCACTGATTCTTTCCCTCCTGGGTTAGAATAACAGGCAAGTAAAAAAAAATTTTTTTGGTTAGGTAGGTACAGACCTTAGTCAAGAATATCTGCCACTTAGTGCTCGCTACATTCCAATAAATTGAGCATCTAAACAATGTAGCTTCCGAATACCAAACGGTTTCCTAATTTTGAGTTTGTTTAATTATAAACTACTGGACACCGCGAACTTCGTATCTCTTCAGTTCCGAATAATATCATCTCACCTAATAATACGTCATTCCATAGAAATTGTATGAGGAAACAAATTTTCTTCATAAATACTTTTTGTGAATTTTTGGTATTTTTAATAATAATTATTCTGCTATTCTCGGACTAGACGAATCCAACATATCAGAGATCATTAAAATCGGTCCATGCGTTCTTGAGTTTAGCATTTCTTTTGGCTGACTGTAGCTTTTATCCAAAATCTGTAAATGCAGTTCAGAATTTATTAAAAAATTATGGATGGTCTCCTAGGAACGTTATCTTGTAACTACGATTAAGGTACCTTTCCACCAGAGATGTGTTATGAAGCTATGCTGCAAGGATGTGAAAGCTAAGCTATGAAACTATGTGACCGTCGCCACTGATGCTAAGCTATGTAGCAGGCTTGATAAACGCGCGCTTACTGTACTCTCTCTGCACTTAGCAACACTCGCGATCATCCAGATCATGCATCCATCCATATAAAAAACATAGCTTAGTTAAAACTCGTTTTCACCAGTGCTATGCTATACGGACCAATTAATATGATTGGTGGATATCAAACGCATCCATAGCAACATAGCATAGCACATCTCTGGTGGAAAGGTACCCTTATCAGTCTCAAAAATTCACTCTGTATATATATTTACAAAAAAAAAAAACATTTTGTTTAATGGTAAAAAACATTAATTTTTTTGAATAATTTGAATATAAAACGTAGGATATATTAATTATCATAATTATGTATGTTTAGCTTTAAATTTGAACTCGTTTTCAAATAAATTGTAAGAAATAAAAATGTTTATTCCGAAAAAACTAGCAGTACCTTACAATACAGCATAAAGATTCGACTTAGTTTTTAAAGTAATCGGTCATTTTGGTCTGATTTTTACATTTTATTGTCGTCAAGATTACTTGATTATCATCAGCTTTAAACTCTTCATTAAAAGCAACAAATTTTTATGTTCGGATGATATGGGCGTAAGTTCTAAATAATGTCAAAACATTCCTTCATAGATTAGAAGCTTGAAAATCGTTCGTATTGTTTTTTTTTTAGCTAGAAATATTACAAGGTTTGATCGTTATAGCCGAGGAGTATCGTCTATATCTATAATATATAGTCTTGTTGCTTTAAGAAATTTATCGAAGTATCCGATGTTGCAACAGCCGATATGTTTATTTAATTGTTTATATAGGATTCGACAGGAACTTTGCTATTTAGTCGTAATAACCGATCCGTCGTTATATTTGGTTTCTACCGTATGTCATTATTTACATTTATTTCATTTTCTACTTAAAAAAATACATACTCATAGTCAATATCATCATGTTGTGCCCAACCGGCGTCTTTTGATATATCGTCGAGGGACGAAATCTGTTCATCACGCAGGATGGGTCTTGCAGTGAGTACCTCCACTGCTCTGGTAGGTGCGGCAGGTCGCGGGGTTGTACGGGGCCCCGTACTGTTCCCTCCACTTGTATTACTTCTATTATCACGAAGTGTGTTCAAGGATCCCATTCCAAGTCCACTACCTGCGCTACCTTTCATCAGCTGTAAACAATTATGTTTTGAAGAAATCGCATTTGAATAATCCAAAAATATTGACATGTAAATAATTTTTAGATGTTTATTTTAAGATACTCACGAAGGAGGGCACGATAGCGCGGTATGCGGGTGTGGGCTGTGGCTGTGAGGCGGGGGCGCCTACGGATGCGGCTGCGCCGGTACCACCGCACGTCCAGCTGCCTTCCGCTATAATACCAAGATAAAATATATAAAGTATGTATATCATAATTATCTTACATAGGAATTTTAACTGGACGTTATTTCCTATAAGTTAATTTTAAATAAAAAGTAAACGACTAAGACTTCAAAACGAACTTAAAAGTGGAAAATAAATTTTGTATTATAAATGAACCTATTATAAATAAAAAGACGTAAATAGTTTTGATAAATAAAATTCATGCAAGATTCAACAAGGGCATAAAAATGTTATCTTGCGCTTTGAAAGGTGGAGTTGTTGAATCGCGATCACAGACAAAGTCACAAATTTTATGGCATTTGTATTTTTTGTTCAGTGAGAAATGATTGAACTATCACTTCAGTGAGAAAGTCTAAGGCCCTTCGCTCATGGAGCTACTCAAAAATGACGGAACTAATCAGTAATTACAATTTACAAACCCGTAGAAACTGTACCTCGCACACGATGCTACTCAATTTGCAAGGTTTCAGTCAATTCTGTTATTTGTGCTCATAATTTCACACGGTTAACAAGGGGAAATATTAGGAAAAAAAAAAGCAAACATGTCGAGTGACGACGATGACGACACTGTATTGTACTAGAACTGTATCTTACTACACTGTATCTTAATAGACCCCAAAGACCTTCGCAGATTTTGGATTCACCCAAATATTCGAAATAATGTGAACTGCAGATTGTCAGTTACAGCACGAGAGCTGCGTGAAACAGATAATAAATTTAATATTTTTGGTTTGGTCGTTCATTTTTCACAACGGAAACTCGGTAACCAGGCAACGCGGCGACCGGCAGGTCGCGTCATGCGCAATCAGTTGCTAACACGTTACTCACCGCGTAAATGACTAGTCGCGTCGTGTGCGCACATTAATGAGAATGAATGTATGGGCGGTGAAGCTCAAGCAACTCAATAGTAATTTAAGTTTGTAACTAGTTCTCTTTGAGTAGCTCCATGAGCGAAGGGCCTAAGAAATCTTATTTTAGATATGACATAATTTTTTTTACAAGATTCAAAAATTCAATATAAAATGTTTTCAGTGTAAAATTTTTTATATTACATATATATCTTTAAGATAAATAGGTTTGGGTCTAGATAGTTTGTTCAAAAACAATTCATTATACACTTAACAAACCTACTTTGCAAATTTGTACATACTTTGTGGTCTGAGCTGCAACTGGGATGCAGAATGATCTGTAGAACGGTGTGAAGGTTGAGCAGCGGCCTCTAATGATGGGAATTCTGTGCGAAAATGTGGAGATGAGGGGGGCGGCAAAGACACCCATCCGCCGGCCGACGCCGCACTTGCACCCGCACCCAGGCTCGATGTTGTCTAATGTCAATGGTATACTATTAGTTATTACACCAACATAATATTCCAGCTTTAGATGATATATTTACATGAAACATTTAACACTAAGTAAAGTTACATAATTTTATTGTAGAAATTTAATAAAATAATGCATTTAATAAATATAATATGTTCTCTAGACAGTAGTAATTGCACAACCTAGAAAAATTTTTTTCATGGTCAAAGATCTATTAAAATTCAAATATATATGAATATAGAAATAATAATACTCTTTAAAAATAAATATCCATTAAGGACACTTTATTAACCTGAACTACATAGTACAAAGTTGCTGGTTGTAAACTGATTTAAAAATGTTTTATACATACCGTAGTCTGTGAAGTACATGTTGGCGGAGTAGTTACTGCAGTAGTGACAGAAGTAATTGAGCTGAAGAAAATAAAAACTGTTATTGCAGTAATTAAGCCAAGAATACAGTGATTGATAGGTATATATAGTTCATTATTCATAAAATATTAGTTCATACAATAATTAAGTTATGATTGAATGATCAGTGCAATGGTAATAGACATTTTGGATAATAGATTATAATTTAAACATCAGAAGTTACTTACTTTGAACTTGGATCCTGACCAGTTTCAGTTTTCAAAGAAGGCAAATTGGCAGGAGGACGCCTAGCTGAAGGCACTTTTCCAAGACTTTGCATTCCATGTTTCCGACTTAGTTGTGATTTTACAGAGGACGGTTCAGAACTTTCATTCTGAAATTTTAGTAAGACAATTTTTCTATTAATGTTAATTTTGAAAACAATCAATGATTATTTAGTCTTATTAATTGTTTAGTTTTCTATTAAAGTGAACAGTGTTCTTTCTTAATAAAGTGAAAATTCTGCAATTATTATGTGACTTGGTAACTTAATCTTGAATTAAAATTTGTTAAAGTTGAATCTTTACAAACACTATTGTCTAGTTCTGTTTTTTAAATGTTATGGTTCTGTTATGGACTATGAAGCCATTACCTACTGTTAAGTAAAATTACTAAAAATGCAATAACTTTTTTGCTAAATCAATGTATCACATACCCTGTTGGCGCAATAAAGACTATTGATGTCCAATTTCTGATATTTTTGCTTGCCGGACGTCGGCTTGCTCTGCGCCGTATTTCCTCCGCCGCCCGGCGTCGAGAGTGCAGACATGCTGCGATGTACACACCATCAGGAGGACACCCTCGCATCAACCAACAACTGGAACCGTCACAATTTTTTAATACACTAAATCTTTTAACACTATAGCGCACTGACACTGACTACAAAGAATCGTCCTTCACAACTTATTGTTCGCGAAACTATATACCTTCAATTTTATTATTGATGTAACGACTAATACTACAGTGAAAATTAATAATTTTATAACACTGTGTACGGATCTCTCCGCTGTACATCACTTTCACAACACTAAGATGAATTTTGAGCCCTGCCCTCCGAAGTATATTGAGTATTGACGTGTTACATTCGCAAGTTGAACGGACGCTGGATCGATGACATCTAATTTTCCTGCGCTAAGAATCTTACGTATCACAATAGAGACAAAATTAACAAAAATTTCCTTCAACTAGCAGTACCAAACAAATATAAATAGGTAAAGAACGGTAAATAACAAACGAATTTTTATTGCTCTTTTAAGTAAAACCAAGTTGAAATATAGGAATACCTTGGTCCGTATCACTTAGTAAAGTAATAATTAAATTTATCTAAGCTCAAATGCTACGCTATAAATCAAGATTACTTTAGATTTTTTAATATTCAACACTACCAAAACTATTTCACTTTATTTTAATATGGCGTCTCCGAAAGACAATCCATAGACGATCTCTTTCACAAATTACAATCAATAGATGACATGAGAGATTACAAAGAGTAAAGAGGCGAAACAGCACCACCTAGCTTTTATCACGATGAAACTTTCTCGCGTGCGTTCCAATTTTGATATTTTTAAAAATATTCAAGATATAAAATTCATTACAATTAATACAATAAATTACTTATTAATTTTAAATATACAAATGATTTACTATGGCTATTTAATATCATCATCAAATAAAACATTGTGTTAAACTCAGTTTGTCTACCCCATATTGTAATAATTATAGCTGCAAGAAGTAGGTAAGAACTTCTTACCTACCTAGCCGTAACACACGCTCGGATTTAGTACGGAGCGGAGAACGGATTTGGTTTGCTCCGTACCAAATCTGACCGTTTGTAGAGTAGTCCGGCGAACATAATTATTACTAATTGAGTCGGCCTCGGTCCGCTGGTTTGCACATCGATATGGTTTGCTCCGTACTAAATTCGCACGTGTGGCGGGTCGGACCGGACAAGATGTTTAGAGTGAGAGAGACTTATCGCTCCACATCATTTGTTAGACGAGGATGGCGATAGCCAGATCTGCTGTTGTAATGAAGAATACAGTAATTGGCAAAAAGAATTATGTCAATTATTTTCTTGAAATGACAACGTAAGCCATACACTATGCAATAATAACTAAATTAATTAATTTTAAATAAAAAAAATAAAACCGACCTCAAAACGCACTGAAAAGTAAAAAATAAATTTTGTATTATAAATGAATTTACGATAAATAAGACGTGAATAGTGTTGTTAAATAAAATTCATGTAAAATTCAACAAGGGCTTATAATTGTCATGTTGCTTTTTGAAAGGCGGCGCCAAGCCATTCAATTTTTTTTTATTAAAGTTCTGGAATATTCATTCAATTTTTTTATTTATATGTTTGGCATAACACATATTATATATAGCATAACGTGACAATAAGTCGCTCTTCTGCAGAAACAGACTTTCTCATAACAGTATAATTTTTTGTGATGAGAGATTTAACTTAATTTAATAAATCTTTAGAGGTTTCGCGGTTCATTCGCAGGTATAATTTAAAATCATCTTCATCTAAAAACCATAATTTTTGTGTCCAACGGCATTGTTGTGAATACAACCTCATTTTTATGTCATCGTTTAGGTATATTTCTTTAGAATATATTGTTTTTAAATAATTGTCACTTTCGGAATGTTATTGAAACAAAATGAAGTAAAACACAAAAATGTTTTTATTTATAATAGCATATCAATTAGAAAATATATTCTTAGAGTTTTATAAATGACAGTGCATCAACGAATCTGTACAAAGAAGTATATATTTCCATAATAGTTGGCGACCGTGACAGGACAATAACATTCCGAAAGTGACAATTATTTAAAATCAATATATTCTAAAGAAATATACCTAAACAATGACATAAAAATGAGGTTGTATTCACAACAGACATGATGACTAAACGTGCGCACATGAAGGCGTACGTGAAGCAACTGTCTGGTCCAGTCCGGTCCGGTCGTGTGTAGCGAGAGCGGATTTGGTCGGCGGATTCAGTCCGCCGGACTAAATCCGAGCTTGTGTTAGGACTATTACTAAGAACCAAGTAAGAACACCATTAAAAACACTCTATTTTGATATAGAAATGACATTGACACTAGTCACTATCATTGCAATATGTCATTTCAATACAAAAAAAATAATAAAAATATAACATTCCGCTGCGTTCCTAATCTCGATAACGTTATAAGTACTAGGATCGACCCGCTTAAATGATGTAGAATAACGAATGAATGAAGAATATAATAATATGTGGGTTCCACCAAATCACATTTTTTTAAAATTTAATCTAAAATATTTTGAAGGTAGGTATAGCTGCGTTTTATATTATAATTATTATATGTAAATTCAAAAATAGCGCCGTATTTTAACCAATTTACAAAAAACTGCCAAACTATAGATGTTGTTCAATAGATTTAGAGATAAGCATGAACAGACACACAGACGTGGCAATTGACTTCGTTTTATAATATGTAGTAATAATATTTTTTTAAGTTAAAATGGTTAATAACTAATTAATAATAATATATAATAATAGTGAAAATTATATACAATATATACTAATAAATAGGTAATAATAGTGAAAATTAGAATAAGAAATGTTGAACCTTTTTTGAAGCAAATTTGAAGTATGTGCGTACTTAATTTTATGTCGTTACAAAACACGCATGCGCGTTATCATTTTTGTTATATTGATGAACAGACCTCAGTTGGCTCAGATCTTTGAAGTAGAGAAGAAAAGGAGAGGGTTTGATAAAACCGGCAGTCATGTCCGGTAATATAGGAATGGAACAATTGATTCCAATTGTAAATAAACTGCAAGATGCTTTTACGCAACTTGGGGTTCATATGCAATTGGATTTGCCCCAAATTGCTGTTGTGGGTGGTCAATCTGCAGGAAAAAGTTCAGTACTAGAAAATTTCGTTGGCAGGTAAGATAGAAGTAATGATTTGAATTGTCATTTTTTTCAGAAGTTTTAAAATTTCCATCTTGAAATGTATTTTACATACGAATTTTATATTCATCAATTTATTTTCATTACAAAATATCAAAAAATTTGACAAAAAATTTAGAAAAGTTAGTCATCTTTCCTTAGAACATATTCAATAATGCACATTTATTTTGGACCCAAATTCCTTTTTAATATTGAAACACACAAGTGTTTCCAATGCAGACTTTAATAATTCTGCATTTAGGTATTTTTTTAAAAAAATAAATATAAATTAGAAATATAGTATAAATTAGAGTCATTTTTATATCGTAAATACATTTTGATTGTAATATTATAATAATATATTATCACGTAGTGGCCTACATTTGATGCGCATGTCAGGCAATATTGATCGCACAAACCTTGAAATTATTTTGTATTTATTTCTTAGAGATTTTAAAATAAACAAATAAAATGTTATTAATAATTTAAATTCTATAATAATAATATGACGCATAATACACATTACACTTTACCAGTCCAGCATTGGCTAGTTGCTGATTGTGTAAACCTAGCATAAGGCCATATCGTAGAGAGATAATATTATATTTTATTCGTAGCGTTATATTCTCTTTGTCTGGTTTTTAATTTACGAAATTAAAAAATATAGACCATGAATACGTCACGGATATTTTATTTTATGACTGTCGATTTTACTCTGAAGTTTGTGAAATGTTGCCATACTTGAAACAATGTCCAAAGACACCAAAAACAAAACCACCATATTGAAAAATGAAAGATTAAAAATATCAGTTTATCGATGGACGATGATGTGAAATCAAAGCGATGAGCAAGTGATTGTCGGATTTAGTGAGATTTTATATTTAATTAGTTTAAAATGCCTGGGAATTTTGGTATGCAGCAGCTTATACCCATAGTAAACAAATTGCAAGATGCATTTGTTTCAATGGGTGTACATATGTCGTTAGACCTTCCACAAATTGCAGTAGTGGGTGGTCAATCAGCAGGGAAAAGTTCTGTACTAGAAAATTTTGTCGGCAGGTGAGGTTTTTAACGTCAATAAAACAAGTATAAATTATATTGATGCTTATCGTACTTAGTTCAAATTTAAAGTGGGCACATACTATAATAATTGAAATATTAAAGCACATAATGTATTGTTATTACATACTAAATATTCAAATAGGTATGTACCTATATTATCAAGATTATAATTGATATATGTACTTAAGTACATACTCAATCTAATAATTGATAATCATTAAAGGTTTAGGTTTGAAACAAAGTCTTTGTTACCTCTTACATGAATCTTCAAGGCTTCATAGACTTACTAACATATATGTTAGTAAGTCTATGAAGGATTACCTATAGTAATCCTTTTCTATAAGGAACCTACACATTTATAGTATGTTTTGTTTTCATGGGTATTAAACAGGATCCACATACACAGATTATATAAATCAATGCATGTCAAAATATACAATATTGTTTAAATTATTAAATAAAGCGATGTTTACTTGATTAATTAATAATTTAAAATTACCTCTTGTTGAAAAAAACAGGAATTTGTGGATAAAATAAGACATCATGACTTATAATGAGTGTACTTATAATTTTGACATTAAAATTGCCTTGAACTATGGCTCACTATGTTGTACCAATTTAGTCTTGCTGCAGATTTTTAATAATCAATGTATATTTAAAACAATTACACTAGTTGGCTATATATAGTACTTAAACAGTCAATATCTAAATCTAATGTCTCATTACATATCTATACCTAAGAAAGCCTTAATTACTCTTAACCAGCTTTCATTTTACACCTTGTAATTGTAAATATTTGAATTTGATACAGTATCTTGTTCACCCCATACTAATACACTACAGACAAGTTTTGCTCTTGCCTTACCAGGCAAATCAGTGATAGCATTTGTGCCCTCCAAAAGATGAAACCTAATTGAGGTTTATAGTTAGTATGCAAATACACTAAAGCTAAAATGAATTCTACATGACTGTTATCAATGATACTCCATATAATTTATATCGGTTTATAACTGTATGTACATATTTGTTGCAGAGATTTCTTGCCACGAGGTTCTGGTATTGTCACTCGAAGACCCTTAATTCTACAACTGATAAATGGAAATGCAGGTAAAATATTTTTATTAAAACAACAAATAAAAATGTAATAAAAACATTATTTTTATAAAATGTAATATAATTTTTTACAACATGTTTCTTCAACAGTATTTAGTACATTGCCTTAAAGATACATTTATTATAGTATACTTAATTCTTTTAGAATATGCTGAGTTTCTGCATTGCAAAGGCAAGAAATTCACAGACTTCAATGAAGTGCGAGGAGAGATTGAAGCAGAAACTGATCGTATCACTGGTTCTAATAAAGGAATATCACCCGTTCCTATCAATCTACGAGTTTATTCACCAAATGGTCAGTATTCTCTTGCCAGTTATACCATTAATTTTTTAAGTTATTGTTTAACATAGCATTTAAAAAAATTAATTTTCAGTCTGTGTTATGTAAGAACTTTTTTAACATAAGCGAGAAGATAACTTAGCTAGGTTTCTGAACAGATTTGTTGATTAGCTAAGTCTTTGCAGACAAAAAAATTATGAGTATAAACATACTTATGAGTGAAATTAGTCAAAAGATTAATATTATTTCTATCTGTCTTTTTTTTTCTTTTTGTTTCATCATGGCTACTAAAATTTTTAAAACCCACACAGTTCATAGCTTTGAAATTTGGAAGCTAGAAAGATATTTTTATATATATAGTATGTTTTATGTATGAAAATTACTTTTGCGAGTATTTGATTAATTAATTATTTGAAATACTTAATATTTTATATGTAATTGATTAATACTTAACATGTTATTCAGAAAATAACAGGATTATTGGGGCAGGGTTATTTTGAAACACCTACTAGAGGAGATCACACGAGCCGACTTTGTCTTATGACCTTATTTATTAATTTAGTCAAGTATTAATTATTATAGTCACTAAATCAATTTAGGATTCATACGTACAGGTTAATGTGTTAATTTTAATAAAATAGTAATGAAATTTGTAGTAATCCCACCCAGCGGCTTAAGGTTTAAATTATTAAGCCACTAGATGGATGGTGAGTAAATTCTTAGGAAGCTAGTAAATGAAGTAAGAACCTTGTTTGAAAAGACAAGTCTTCCGTGCTAGATTGGAGCCGGTGGCTTATAAATGATACCATGTTATTATGGCGTCATTACGTTATAGTGTACATAATGTCATGATATGCTATGAGTCAACTATTTAAAAGGTATTTTAATGATCTTAACAATAATTGTTCAAAGAGTTTCTATGAGCTCTGTATTCGCTTGCAAACATATCTAACACTGCTGCAGCGAATCGTTGATTTTGCGTTATCGATAAATTGCGGCGGCATTGTAGTGAGTTAGTTCCCTTATTTAAAATATAGATAAAATATCCCTACTAATACGCTTTCACGCTCTAACCATTGAGATATTTTGGTAAAGAGATAGATTATTGATTTAAGTTATTCCTTAAAATAAAGTTTTTAGTAAGTTGAGGATTATATATTTAATATTTGTTAATATATTAAAAATCTACGTATGCAAAGACGCTGTCATAGTGCAAACGTTTTTTTTAAATAGGAAGTGGCTGTTTAAAGATAATTACGATTTCAAATACGTATAAATAAAATGCGATAACACAATGAATCATGTTTACACTCGGTGGTTTTTACAGCCGACAAGATAAATTATCTGTTAATTAATTATAGTTAAAAACAAATAATTTCAGTATTGCAGTTAAATCGTTAGAAGCAGATAGGTACCTAGTTGTGTTTAGTTCAGACTTATTTAGCTGATGTCGACTTATGAGTTGCGGGCATGTTCCTGTTTTCAGCTCAGGTAGAGAAGTGTCTGATATTACAACTAGATGAGCATTATTTTTGGTCACAAACCAGAGAAGTACCTAGTAAATATAATGCTTAACGTCTGAGATATTATTAGACATTCTTTTTTCGGTTATTTTACCGGGGAGCTATTTGTATGTTTGCCCGATATTTTAGTTATGATATTTCGTTTACAAGAAAAATCAAGACGGCATCGGTTTTCGCCTGCGTAATGTAAACAGATGGAGTTGTGTTTCCCTATTCATCTTAGCTCTGTAATTAGCTATAAATTAGTATCAGGAAAATTGCAAATAATTGGTATATCTTAGTTCTAGATACGTGCAATGAGATTGTGAAAGATTACCATTTATTATCAAAATACTTTCAGCACTATAGTATGACCTACATAGATGATACAATGATTTAGCACGAGCGTGTAATCTTTATAGATAGAAATACTAGCTGCTGCTCACGTCTTCGTCTATGCCGAATCGGGACAAGCTAGTTAGTTTACAAAAAAACAACAACATGATTTTTACGTTCCTCGTAAACTATAACTGAAATTTTCTTATTGAGTAACACTTGTGTAAACAAAAGACATTGCTCTGAAATAGTAAGGCGGCGATACTTAAATTTTAATTTATTGGCCTTCTTTATTACCACTTTTCTAACCGTTGACGAAAAACGTGAGCGCATGAAGGATATTTAGCTCTCCGAACTTTTATCTGCTTAACATTCGATGTGTGTCATTCACTAACCCGGCCCTGGCGAGTGTAGTAAACTACGACCTCCTTATAGGACCTGCGTCCTGTTCTAATGCGGAAACATTAAAGTATTCTGTTAATGATGATGAATTTAGCTATCGCTGATCTTCTGCCCGAAAATTTGTCTGAGGAAACTATTTAAATCGACGGGCAATAACCTACCAAGACTTTTAAAATTATCTATTGTTTAATGATCGTTGAACTGATGCTCTGAAACAAAAAACATCTAAAAATGTAAAAGATGATGTCGCTTATAGATTTTTGACTCATATGAGAAGTATTTTAAAGTAATCAGTGGAGCTATTATCACAGAAAATATATTTTATACAATTGTATTTTGTTTGCTATTTATAAGCTCAAACACTACTTGATCAACTCTAAAAAATATTTTTAGAATTCTCTTCTTGCTATGTAGATTACGTAGTACATAAAAGAAAAGGTATTATATAATTTATTAGTAAAATTAGGTGTTGGTTGAAACCTACTTCGATGTAATGCCGGTACATAATTAATACCCCGTTTAAATCTTCGGGTAAGAAGGTATTGTGCCGAGTAGATTTCAATAAAAAAAATCAAGGTGCGATATGTAACCGCCTTTATAGTAAACAGTTGCATAATGTATTCAATATAAAAATGGAACATATCGTGAATTTTTATAATATTCTTTGAACAGTGATTTTTTTGGGTTATACTTATAGCTATTATTATAAAGTTATGATACTCGAGTAAATAAAAGACTACTTAAAGAGTTATTTACTATACTAGAGAATTGCCGATTGGGTAAATTTATTATTTCACACCAATATCCGAAGAAGTCGCCTTTTTAAAACACTGAGTTATACTCATAATATGTAATTAATAAATACATAATTTTAGGTGAAAAGTGCTTTTGTTAGAACTAATCGTAAGTCTAATGGTGATATTCGACATCGATTGAGCGAAATTCTCAATGAACTATATATTTTCAAGCTTTTATTCAAGAGCGCATGCGTGGCGCACTTCGCAAAGGTCGGATATTCAATCCATACATATGCCTGGTGTCAACGATCAGATTTGTATCCAGAAATATTTCGTTGTTTTATCTTGTATATTTAAGAAGATACAGTATTTGAACTTAGATTTAAAGTTAAAATTAAGTAAATATTACAGCATATAAGTACATACATTTGTTCGGAATCGTTAAGAAATAATTTCTAAGAATTTGTACTTTGTGCAATCAATTGTTTTACTACAAATATATTTTTTTTTCTATGCTCGCGTCACACCCGCACGTATATTATTTTATCATAATTGTTTTAGTACGAATACAGTATTAGATATTAACTTTTCAAAATACAAGTTAAATTGAAAACAATTTCATTCATTTCATTTCAAAATGTCTTTATTAATTAACTTAAGATTTAAATTTACATAACATTGCCAGTGTTAGTATTAGGTATCCTAGCAGTTATAACCATATGAGTATAAACCCAAGTTTTAGGAAATACTTGGGTTTATATAAAATTATTTTCTGAATTTTAAAACATTTAACATGGGAGTTGCGTTTGTAGGTGTAGGATAATAATGAAGTCACAAACATGTTTCCTTTGGTGAGGAAACATTTATAAGGTTGTGTTAAATGTTTACTACTACAAATGTTAATTACTACTAAAAAATAGAAATATCTCAAATATTCATGAAAATGTATCCATATTGAGTTTTTAGTCGCACCTCACCTTCCGCGCAACTGTACCGATGCGCGCTATTTTTACTCAGAGATCAAGGTCAGAACCCCGACCCATAGCTGTGAACCATGTCGATCACTTCACCTTTCAAACGGAAAAATCGCATAATAATCGGCCATTAGTTTAGGAACTACGATTCTACAGACAGACACACAGACTTGTCAAGCTTATAACAACTCTATTTGCGTCGGCGGTTAAAAATTAAGCAAAAACAACGGTTAAACTGCTATCGTATAAAAATGAAATTCGTTTCAATTATTGATGTGAAAATGTTTCACATACTTACCAAGCTGTTCCGTCTTTCAGTTCTTAACTTGACATTGATCGATCTGCCCGGGCTGACGAAAGTACCCATAGGAGACCAGCCAATAGACATAGAGCAGCAGATCAAAGCCATGATATTCCAGTTCATCAAGCGAGAGAGCTGCCTTATTTTAGCAGTGACGCCGGCCAACACAGACTTAGCGAATAGTGATGCTCTTAAACTTGCCAAAGAAGTGGACCCACAAGGTAAGTAGCCTATGGAACTATATTTATCAAAGCGGCTTTTAATAACAATTTTAATGGTGATATATATTATATACCTAAATTGATCTCATATATTATATAATTGATTTCTTTAAAAATACTAACTAGTAATATATTTTGCTGCATTCTACATTGGATTAATGGTTTCCATTATTTTTAATGTTTCGGCAATGACCTTGCTTTGTGATCTAATGGAGATGCCGCTAATTGTATGAATAGTAGCGTAATATGCTAATTATTGAAGTTCAACCTTTGCTGCCTTATTCCAAAACGCGGTTTAAAGTTAGGCCGGGTTTGTTGCCAGAGAAAAACCTTATTTTTGTATGAATGTTAGACGTGTATCCTAGCAACCAATACTGAAACATCTTTAGTCCATGTTTTGTAATAACGCCCGTATGGTTTTGTCCCTGTATAAAATCTCTAAAAGAACCAGGATTCTTGCAAGGATACTTAGCGCCTCTAAATAATCCTTCGGTATAGTGTCAAGTAACAGTAGATGTCAAATAGATTCTTACATTTTAACTTTCAAACTAACCAAAATGTTTAGGTTCGTAAAAATGTAAATTTCTTAATGCCTTCGTCCTTCAAACTCTATTTAAACCTTAAAAATTAAACGTAATAAAGTGACGTGATTTAATAATACACGTTTGAATTCAATATTTTGTTGATACTAAACAGTATGCATGGAGTGACGTATGCATCCCTGACCTTCGAGTTAGTACAAGTTTCAAAGTTTTCCTTAATGACCTTAGTTAGGCTTTATGGGTCACATCTCTGACTTGACTGCAAAATTTTCAGAGAAAGTGAAGTTTACTATCTAAATTTTTTGAGCCGTGTCGAATCGAAACTATCAGTGCGATAAAGTAAATAATGCTTTTCTTTACTTATTTTTAGCTGTTTCATTGTGATATTTTTTTACTAGTATGCCAAGTAAATTTGAGATTTTAAGATATATTTTTGATTGTAATATGTAATCTTGACCCATGAAAGCCATTACTAGTTCTCCATTTTGTAGTCTTGCATAATATGGGTTCTATAAAACGTTTTTTTCCCATTTTTTTCTCTTAACGTGATTCGGTTTCATTAGGAACATTGGGAGAAACGGATGGTTGTTGGTTGTCATCTCGTACATTATAGAATCCAATTGTAAGGTAGTAATAAGTCACCTTATTGTTTTGTAGGTCTCCGCACAATCGGTGTGATTACAAAACTGGATCTCATGGACGAAGGGACAGACGCAAGAGATGTCCTCGAGAACAAGTTGTTGCCTCTTCGTCGTGGGTACATCGGTGTTGTGAACCGATCGCAAAAGGACATCGATGGACGAAAGGATATTTCCGCCGCTTTGGCTGCTGAAAGGAAGTTCTTCCTTAGGTACGTATCTATCCCTTGACGCGAAGCAATCATCTCGTAGCCCTTTGTACAGCAGTGCGTCTATTGCACATATGCTGGTTATTGATTTGTGATTTCAGCCATTGCACAATGGTTTTTTATTTAAAAATAGGCAAAACAAAATGTTTCAGTTTATAGAAACAGCTAATGACCTACATAGGCAAGGGCTGTTTAAAAACACACTCTATAAACGCGCAAGTAACGAGAAATAATAGTATAGATATTATTTGAACAGCAAAAAATATTTTTTGCCTTATAATAAGACATATAAATACTTTTTTTGATTTCTCATTATAAGGAGAAATGATGACTGAAAAAGGAACGTGAATTCAATAACTATATTTTTCTTACGAATAACGTCCATTTATATAAACAAATAAAAGTTGTATACATTGATCGATCGATTTTATGATTGTTTCTTATCAAAACAAGCAATGGTGACGATGTCTACTTGTTTAATTAGTGTCAAAAGACGATAAAATATTTTTATATCTA
Organism: Aporia crataegi; assembly: GCA_912999735.1. NCBI lineage: Eukaryota > Metazoa > Arthropoda > Insecta > Lepidoptera > Pieridae > Aporia > Aporia crataegi. The sequence goes on along the minus strand of OU538748.1, from coordinate 4,390,092 downwards.
TGTAATATTTTACGTCGCATAACCTACTATACCGAATGCCAATATGGATAAAAATATTTAATTTCAAAAATATTCCATTTAAATAATAAAACATATTTTAATTTTCCGATAGACGGACGTACTTTTCGGAATTATGAGTCCCCCAGTAAAGTGACTTAGAGCTTTTATGTAAACAATACAGAAAAAACTAAAAAACAAAACTACTCTTTTAGTGCTTACATAAATAATAGTAGCTATTTATGTGGGTTACATTGATATGTATTTTTTTAAATTATTTTTTGCACATAATAGCAAAAACAAATTAACCGATTTTCATGAATGAGTTTTCTGTTTGATAGGTCAAGCATGTAATGACAAATTCCTGTCAGTCTGAAAAAGTCATATCAAAAGCAGCTTGGAGTTATAAAAGTACCAAATCTGTCAATAAAGACCGTAATGACGCCGTAATGGAATAATCTTGGGATAATTCGATGGTAATATGTATGGAGTTGATTTTGTTAAAATTTGTCTCTAATATTTCAGCCATCCGTCATACCGGCACATCGCAGATCGTCTAGGAACGCCCTACCTTCAGCGAATACTCAACCAACAGTTAACCAATCACATTCGTGACACTTTACCCGGGCTTCGCGACAAGTTGCAAAAGCAATTGTTGGCTCTGGAGAAGGATGTTGAACAATACAAGCATTTCAGGCCCGATGACCCGTCTATCAAGACCAAGGCTATGTTGCAGTGAGTTAGACATTTAAAATACCCCCTAGTTTTGTTAAAGAATGAAGTATTATTATGACAGGTTACCCATATGAATTTTATCTTAATACACCAACAAGAACTCAAAGAGAAAGGAAACCAACCTGGAGCGGGTCGGTAGTCTTATTTCATTCATATTATGTAAATTACTATTCACATTGATTAATCACATATTTTTATAATTCTCGGTGTTGCATCAGCGATATCACTATGTACAGGTAAATCATGTGTGAAGAATTTGATTATAATTTTTGCTGTTTATTATTATAAACTAAATTTACTGGGTTAGATGCTAAATTTTATTCGTGATTTTGAGATTTTAGTCTGCATGGCACAATAAAATATTCCTATGTTATTCGTAAAGAGGAAATTTTACAAATTGATGGATCCAAAGATAACCCTACAGATAATTTCATCCCTATATATTATATAAGTGTGGTTTTTAAGCTGCATAACAGAGTTACATTAATATTTCTCGCTGCATCCAAATAACTGTGACTTATTATATGTTTTCCTTGTAAACAATATATATTTAAAAGTCTTGTTAGTTACACCACTTATAACTTAAGAAGGGCTGGACCAATTTTTACGATTCTTGTGTTTTTCGATTTGTCTTCGTACGTAATATGATAATAAGTACTAAAATAAAGAAAAATTCACGAAAAAGTGTTTATGATGAAAATTCGTTTCCTCATACATTTTCTATGGAATTACGTTTTAGGTAACAACTGTGAAGCGATAAGAAGTCCGCGGGGTTCACTAGTATTTAATACAATTTATTTAAAATTGTCAAATATTTATTTTTAATATTTACTTGCTGACCCACCGCCAATAAAAGTTGTCTTAACTTATCTATATAAATAAAACACTGTCACATTAGTTACTTATTTATTATGCAATATATATAATAAAATATAGTAGAGAAATGAATATCTGAATTTCTCATTATAAGTTTAGTCGTAAAATTAATTTTTAAACGCATCCTGTTTGACATGTATGGGAAAATAAAGTTGTTGTTTTTATTACTTTACTTGCAATTTCTTTATTTGTGATTTCTTTATATTTTCTTATGTTTTAAGTCTTTCTTGGACTTCAAATATTTCAAAACCAAAATTAGCTAAATCGGATCAGCTTTTCTCGAGTTTTTGTGAGACTAACAAACATAAATTAATTTTTATACATATAAATTATTAAAGGAGTTTTAATATGATCAAATATAAAAATGAGTCACAATTTACACTATAGTAACAAAATCTGCTTGAAACTTAATATATTCAATAATAATAAAATCTAAATTTTCAGAATGATCCAGCAGCTTCAGACAGACTTCGAGCGAACTATCGAAGGCTCTGGCTCAGCGCAGATTAACACCAACGAGTTGTCAGGCGGTGCCAAGATTAATAGGCTTTTCCACGAACGGTTTCCCTTTGAGATTGTCAAAATGGAATTCGATGAGAAGGAGCTGCGAAGGGAGATAGCTTTTGCTATACGCAATATCCACGGCATCCGGGTATGTAACATTTGATGTTTTGTACTTATAATTTGATGAATTAGAAATTGATTAGAATTTGATGAAATAGAATTAATTTGACAAACTCTGGGCCGGTGACATTATCCATGTTGCTGGGAAGGAGTGGTTGATTAAGAGTCAGGATAGAGAAGATTGGAAACGGCTAGAGGAGGCCTATATCCTAGAAAGGGATCTATACCTAGAAAAATAAAATAACTAATTATACTAATTTAAATATTAAATTACTACTTTTATATACATCAATATTGCACTACCAACCATACTAACACAAGTTTTGTTTAGTTAATCAAATGTGCGAAACCTTTTTCGAAATCATTTTCATTAATAATTTAAAATTTGTATGAGATGTCAACCTGTGGCGATGGCCGCAGGTTTTTGATTGAGCGATTGGAGTGATTCGCGCGGGAACAAAAATACAATCGTTTTGGAAAACATAGATTGATCTACAAGTAGTTACAGACTTCACAGCTGAATCTAGATTTTGCTTTATACGTAAAATTGTCATATTTATCACTATAATATAAAATATGTTTATTTCAGGTTGGTCTTTTCACACCAGATATGGCGTTCGAGGCGATAGTGAAAAAGCAAATTGCCCGTCTGAAAGAGCCTTCACTCAAATGCGTGGATCTAGTCGTCCAAGAACTCTCCAACGTCGTCCGTTTTTGCACTGAACGGGTATGTTGTGCATGAATGCTGAATAAAGGGATGTAAAATAAAAAATAATATATATTGAATCTAAAAGAATATTTCTGATCTTTTTTCTCTAGAATTGATAAAGGTTCACAAGGAACAGAGCGAAATTGAAACAATTTAAGTAGATAATTATTGTGAAACTATGATTTCAATTGTCTTATATGTCATGCGATTTATCTTGCCTTTATTGCCTTTTTTTAAAATCAAAATATTATAAGATATAAAAAACTAAACGATACTTACTTACTTACTTACTTATAAAATAGTAATACTAATAACGACAAGGCATAGTTGTATCAAACAAAACATAATAAAAATCGTTTCATTATTGCTATATACAGGGTGTCCAGTAAATAGTACGACATACTGCAGGGGGTGATAGCTAGGGTCAATACCTACCAAAAAAACACAATATATGTTCAGCAAAATCTTACAGATTTAAAGTTATACAACATTTTCCGAAATATCGAAAAATGACTACTTTGAAACAGATTTTTAAGCATCTCGTAATGAAAAATTCCTTTTCTGGTATTTTTTTTTACATCAAATTATTCGTGAATAGTTACTTTACTAATTGATAAGTCTTTTTTCTATCAAAAACAAGAATGTTTTAAAGAAATAATATTTTTTGTTTAAATTTTTACAGAACAATTTTCTTATCGCTTAACTTTAACCTACAGTGGTGAAAAAAAAATGTATGTGACAGTTTTGTACAACAGACTTAAAAAATAGCTCGTTTAATGGTGATTTTGGAAAGATATAATACTAGTGCATTTTCATCAAAAAAATACAAAAACATGCTATTTTAGTTCCAGAGAAGCTGATTTTGTTGAAAATGTAATTAACGTAATTTTGACAAAACCACTACGAGAATAAGTATTAGCTGCTCACTTCGCGATGCATTACGCGAATTATTTTATTGTATCGCCCTAACCGAAGTAGTCGGGTCTTCTTCTCGTTCCTGAAGCACTATGTCTTCGTCAACGACTTGAGGCCGTCCACCGCCACGTTGACCAGGAAGTCTGCCTTCCATGTAGGAGTTATGCACTCTGGTAAACATTTCGTGGTGTGGATGTCTCCTATCGGGAAACTTTTCCCTGTAGAGGGTGGCAGCAGCTCTGGAACTTTACTTTATTCGCGTAAATGAGCAGCTAATACTTATTCTCGTAGTGGTTTTGTCAAAATTACGTTAATTACATTTTCAACAAAATCAGCTTCTCTGGAACTAAAATAGCATGTTTTTGTATTTTTTTGATGAAAATGCACTAGTATTATATCTTTCCAAAATCACCATTAAACGAGCTATTTTTTAAGTCTGTTGTACAAAACTGTCACATACATTTTTTTTTCACCACTGTAGGTTAAAGTTAAGCGATAAGAAAATTGTTCTGTAAAAATTTAAACAAAAAATATTATTTCTTTAAAACATTCTTGTTTTTGATAGAAAAAAGACTTATCAATTAGTAAAGTAACTATTCACGAATAATTTGATGTAAAAAAAAATACCAGAAAAGGAATTTTTCATTACGAGATGCTTAAAAATCTGTTTCAAAGTAGTCATTTTTCGATATTTCGGAAAATGTTGTATAACTTTAAATCTGTAAGATTTTGCTGAACATATATTGTGTTTTTTTGGTAGGTATTGACCCTAGCTATCACCCCCTGCAGTATGTCGTGCTATTTACTGGACACCCTGTATATGTGCTTATTTTCTCAATGCCTCATCTTAATAAATAATTTCGATTTGGAAGTAAATGAGTTGGCATAATGGCAGTTCTGTACGCAATGTATGCAAACTTTGAAACTAGTGTACGCGGCCAGACTTAGCACGTATTTTACGAACGTTGAACGTCATCTAAACGTTATTTTTAATTAACATTGCTTACGATTATAGTCGTTCAAAGAACCCATCCTAAATCAACCAAGGTTGAAATTTTTATGACGTTTTAAGCTTCATTCGTGTTTTTTTTTTCCGTTTAGTCTAAATGTATTTTAAGGTTATTTTTTAATATAGTAGTATTTATAGTGTTTTTATACTAAGCTTCTTCATTAAAAACAATTGTACGATATGTTTTATTTCAGATGTCACGCTACCCCCGTCTCCGTGAAGAGACGGAGCGTATAATAATGTCTCACGTTCGATCCCGCGAACAACAATGCAAGGACCAGCTCGTACTATTAATTGACTGCGAGCTGGCTTACATGAATACTAACCATGAGGACTTTATTGGATTTGCCAAGTATGCATTTATCTATTCGTGAACTACTTGCGAATATAAATACTTTCTTTTGTCAACACCTGGGTCTTTATAGTAAGCCTATATTTTGAGATAACAATTGTGTTATTGTGTACATTTTGCAATGAATTCAGACCCAGGTTTACAAATACATAATATGTAAACCTTCCTATGTACCTAGCCATCTCATAACGGCATCGCCGATTGGGAGTAAAAAGCTGACTAGAGGTTAAAAAAGAAATTAAGAGACACAACTTGTTATACTCTATAAAACCCATTTTCTGAAGTTAGGCATGTTACATGTAGTTCAAAAGAACTACATGATGGCTTTTGGGAGACTGTCTAACTGTAGTCCCAAAAGCTATGCGTATAATATGTTAGCATATCTTATGTTGGCATATGTACGGTCTTAATATTATACTTCTCACACATGTAACCATCTGACACACATGCATATTGTCATTTTTGTCATATATATACCTGATCGATTCGAAGTTAGATATTTAAGTAGATACTTAAGAGTCCTATTACAAAATCGCGTTACATATAATTGCCCTATTAAAAAACTAATTGTAATTTCGTTTATTAAATAGTTTATAATAAAAAACCATTTGGAATATTTCTTTGTTATGAACTAACAATTTAGATATAAATTTTACGTAAAAATACATATACAATTAAGAGAAATTGTCAGTTAAATCTGAACGTTTTTTGTAATTTTATGGTTATGATTGGGATTTTATTTCTAAATAATTGCATAAGTATTTCAAAATTTGTGGGCTGCTATGGACATTATTATTTATTAATTTTGTTTACTTACTCCACTTATTCAATTCACGATCTCAAAAAACAGTTGTTGCACATTTTATGAAAATTCTGAATTTGGGATATATTTAAATAAATTGAAATATATTGCAAAAAGCGGGACTGGATTAGAATAATAACAACTTTATACTATTCTATAAATCAAATTTGTCTTTCAGTTTCCGAGAATAAGAGCGTCAAAATTGATAATTTTATGCAAAAAATAAGGTTAGAATGTAATAGGCCTCTTAAGTGGTGTAATTTATTGTAGGGTTTAAGTTCAATTCTCGAAAAATCAAAAAAAATAATTTCGATTTGAAAGGCACAATACAGCGATACCTACACCTTCATCAATCAAAATTTTGTGACAACAATTAAATTTGACTTAATCAGACTTAGACATTTGGCTACTAATATTATTTTACACATTTACATTAATAATATATCTTGGCATGTTTTACAGCCTGCACCACGACCACGGGCGAGTATATTAAAGTATTCTACGCGTTTTATTCTAATGAAAAGTGTTTCTTTTATTTATGTTCATAAATTGTTTACAGCGCACAGAATCAATCTGAAAACTCAGCCAAGTCAGGGCATCGGGCGCTTGGAAATCAAGTTATCAGAAAAGGATATATGTGCATACATAATTTGGGAATTATGAAAGGTATGTCTCATATAAGGCCAATTTAAAAATGGAGAAGTGTAAAAGCATTCTCCTAGACACACCAACATTGAGCAAAAATTACTTAACATGGCAACCAATAAACAAACCTTCAAACATATTAAAAATGTTTGAAGGTTTGTTTATTTCTTTAATAAATTATACATTATGTATATGAAAAGTCGTCTATATCTTATACAGACGCCTTGGATGATGACAAATGACTATCGCAAAGTTAATAAATAATAGTAATATAATATATTATATATAATATATTATAAATATTTGAAGTTGGCGGAAAAGGTTAGATTGAAACTTTCAGGTGGTTCCCGTGACTACTGGTTCGTTCTGACATCCGAAAGTATCTCCTGGTTCAAGGATGAGGAGGAACGCGAGAAGAAGTACATGCTGCCGCTGGATGGACTCAAACTGAGGGACCTGGAGCAGGGGTTCATGTCCCGGCGCCACATGTTTGCGCTCTTCAACCCTGAGGGCCGTAATGTTTATAAGGTTTGTCCCTTACAGTTTCATTTTGACTTTAGAAATTCTGCATCTTCAAATAAGCTCTAAGAAACTTGGAGCTTACTAAGTAATACTACTACAGTGGAGTCATTTTAATGGGTAACATTTGACGTCTGTCAGTTTTATCTTCAAAGTGAGGTGACCTGCTTAAAAACATCGATTATAGTGAATGAATCGATACGGACTTGAAACATATGTGAATTTTAAAAATCATCAGGCGAATCCCTGTCCCATTATTATTTTTCTTTCATAAAAAGAATAATAAATAAAATTATGTTTTATTATAATCACTACGTGGTTATTAATTTATGGTGATATTTCTTCACAAGTAATCATTGCATTCGATTCTGCTTATTAGCTTTCGATTTCTAGAGTAACATCCCTAGTGTTTAAAAAGAAAAAGGGTCACTGACGCAACATTGTAACGACGTTCAGTTCTTTAGATCAGAAATTGTTTATTATGTTTAGAATGGTTTATTAGTGAAATCAAATCGTAAAATTACTCGTATCGGTCATTATTACAATAAATATGTAATCGTAATTGAGAAAAGTTAAGCAATTGTGCAGTTCTAACAACGAAAAGGAGTTTGAGTTCACGGTGGGTTAGCGAGGTTGGGGCTCCCCGCACCTTTTCAAAATTATATTTCTAACAATATATTATTTTATTCTGCCGTTACAAGGTTACGTTGTTGAATTTTGATGAACTGTCAAATGTTACCTATTAAAATGACTCCACTGTAATAAGTAATACTACCCACACAGCTCAGTTAAGCAATTTTTATTGATCAATACATAGATATTTTGAAAATGCTTATTGTCATAAATAGTGGCATGATGAGATTTATATGTAAAATGTATATAAAAAAGGTTGTGATTACTATTACTAGATTATCACTTGTTTAACATATTTTAAACTTTAAGGATTACAAACAACTGGAGTTGTCGTGCGAAACACAAGACGATGTTGACTCGTGGAAGGCGTCATTCCTAAGAGCAGGTGTTTACCCAGAGAAGACATCGGAAGCCGCAAATGGCGATGAGGTAAGCGAATAAAAGAACAAAAAGTCACACTTGCCTGTCATTTATTTCTTTACCTTCTTCTTTAAATTTCTTAACCCTAGATTTCGCTTAATAATATTGCTTTATATTTGTATTTTGTGTATTTAATAATATATGAATTCAAGACACATTTTTCCTTATAAAAATGTTCACTTCAATGCAAAAGTATCGTAAAATCCACATTTTATATCCTCTTTGTATATTATAAACCGTTAATTGTTTTAAGCTTAATTTTGCCAACAATGAGGATCAGTACTGTTATCGCAAATTCAATAAAACTAGTATCTCATTGTTTATGTCATAAGAATGATATCTTTTTGAATTATCCAAATCGGACCATTACTTACGAAGATATTAAGTTATAAACACGTGCCGTAAAAGTAAATGTACGCGGGTGCGTATGACGTCACTTGTACGGAAGTCGCTATAAAGCGGTAAGGCGCGCACACAGAGCAAGGATTCGCTCACGCCGCGTCCTACTAGAGACGAAACTAATAATAATACCGCGTGTCTAGCCGGGCCGGCTCTGTAGGCGAAAGTCGCATGCTTGCAAGTCGACCGTTGTAGGGTAAACACGTAAAAAAAAACTTAAAAATGCCCCAGTGTGCAGTGATATGGTGCCATAATTACAGTAAAAAGGTTAATAAACAAAATTCTGATGTAACATATCACAGGTAAGTAAAACTTTGCAGATTTTTGCATATTTTAGAATTACATTGAAACCCAAAACCTCAACGTAAACGGTGCCGCCCACTGACACGTTGTTTTGTATGAAATGTGTTGAGAAAGGCGCCTCTAGTAGCGCGCGAACGACTGAAATTCGTTGCTCTGTGGGCGCACAGTATACACTAACTTCAGTAGTAAATTGGTCATAACTTCGTCAATTATTATCGTAGAACAAAAATTTTTGCACTGTATGTTGAAGATTTCTTAGCTCTATAAATCTGCATTCTCAACTAAAAACGGTACGGATCCTCATTTTGGAAATTAAAACATAAAATTAGTATTTTAAAGAATGTGCCTTGAATATAAAATTTAACAGATATACAATGATGTATTATTTTGTCATGCGATACAGGGCGAAGGATCCGAGGTTTGTTGTGTCGGCTTAACAATCTTACATTGCACACGATTCATGATACTAACCTTTGTATTCATTGTTTTCTTAACGAATCAGGAATGTAAATCGACTTGTTTCAGCCATTTACAATTACATATGCACATATATCGCTTGCTGATGTAGAATTCGCGTCATGTAGTTAAATGGAATAATTTTAATGGATTTAAAGCATTTCACAATGTATAAGTATTTTTCAAACATTTCCGTTTATAGTGCGAACAGCATGCCTTGCTATCTATATAGTTCTCCATCTGCTTGAATTATAGCTTTATCTAGTAACTATTAGTTACATTTGTGTTAAATTGATGTACCAAATCAGAAAGTATAAAGAAGCCCTCAAATCCGTTTTTTCTTTTAATGTGTGATGTTCGCGTAAATTACTATCATGTAGTTTGCTGTACTGTTATGTTGTGTTTTCAACAGTGTGCTAGTGTCATATTTCTTTTGAAGGGTTCACAAATATAAGAGCTATATAGTTTTGTTTTGCTAATTAATAAAAATACGAAGATTTTGATGTGCTCCTGAGTTTGATTGACTTTTATGTGTGTGGTAACCTACAAAATTACTGTCGTAATTGCAAATTCGCTAAAATTTCTTATATTTATTGATTGTTGTGTGTTTTTAAAATGTTTGATTTTTTTATTGGCACCGTTGTATTTATTTTTAGTTTATTCTGCCTTACCTGGGTCGAAAAGAAAATGTAAGTCGAATTTTTAAGAAAGTTGCAGTGATTTGTAGATAGGCTTGAGGATGAAGTTGGGTAATTTCATTTTGGGACCAAGGGCGGATCCAGCTTTGTTGTCAGGGGGGGGTCACATAGTCATGGTCAAGTTACAAGAAGTTATAATTTAATTTTATGGTTAAACTTTGGAAATATGCCAATCGATTTAAGGGGTGGGATGGGCACGGGTTTTGGGGGGGAGGGGGTGTAGAAGCTCACCTCCAAAAGGAGGGACCCTTTCGCATTTTTTTAAAATTCTAACCTTAAAATACAAAATTCGTAATTTGACTGTCCAAAAAGGGTAAAATTTGGTAAATAAACGTGAGATATAGAAATAAGTCAATTCACCTTTACTTTTCAGTCCAAAAACTTGTATTTTTTTAGGAAGTTTTTTTTAACAACAATTATTGCCAAAAATATAGGTAAGTTGATAACCTAACTTTTGATAACTGGCAGTTTATTAATGGAAATACATTCACAGCCTAATAACAGATAAATTAATTTTAAACAAAAAAATAAAACCGACCTCAAAACGCACTGAAAAGCAAAAAATAAATTTTGTATTATAAATGAACTTACTATATAAATAAAAGGCATAAATATTCAATTAATTTTTTTATTAAAGTCCAGGAATATTCATTAGTCTTTTTAATTATATATTTGGCACCGCCTTTCAAAAAGCAACATGAAAGTTTTATGCCATTGTAGAATTAGATATGATATGATGAATTTTATTTATCAACACTATCTACGTCTTTTATTTATAAAGAAGTAAGCTGCTTTTTAAGTTCATTTATAATACAAAATTTATTTTTTACTTTTCAGTGCGTTTTGAGGTCGGTTTTATTTTTTTGTTTAAAATTAATTTATTTTATACTTTTGAGTGGCTCTTCTAAACCGTATAGTTGGTTATCATACCATCAAAACTAAACTGATATGGACGCTCTGACTTTACGCTTAACTTATACACTAAAAACTAATTTAATTAATTTAATTTAATAATTTAAAATTAATGAAAATAAGAAGACGCAAAACTGAATTGTTTAATACTAAAAATTTAAGTAATATCGTTTATATAAATTAAGTTTTCATGATGTTTTATAGTAAGCAAGTGAACGCACATTGTGATTTACAGTAGAAACTCAGTTACTATATTCTCTCTATCTCTAGAAGTATTTCTTCTACCTTATTGATTTTACTGTCATATGTAATGTTTAATGTTTTATAAAAAGATATATAAGTCATCGATATAAACTGATATTACATCGAGATATAGACATCTCAACTGGACGCGTAAGCAATAACGTATGACATGTTTTTCTCTGTTGACGAGTTTTGCTCCATAACATCAAATATTTGGCTTAGATTTTCATAAAATTTCGTCAAAAGCTTGATAATATTAGTTTTAATGAAATGAGTTTATCATAATTAGTATATATTTAATATAACATGGACATCTCTATTGCTAAAGCGAACTAATTGAAGATTTTTCAATTTTTATTTTATAACCTCAATATCTCTAAAACTATAAATCAAATTATCTTGATTCTTATTTTTTCTTATTGAAAATTTAATACTTAATCGAATAACATCTAATTCATTGAGAAGGATTTATAAATCATAGAGTTATAAGCAAATAAGCACGACATGGTCGTGCGGAATTCAGCGATTTCTCGCCCGATTGTGAAACTATTCTTTCAATATGCTGAAAACTATTGATTGTAAAAATTATAAAAAAAAATGGGACCACTTCGACGAGTTACCCTATCATTTGACACCTCACTCATCCAAATCGGTCTACAGATGGCGACGTACGAGCGGAACATCGGAAAAAAAAAATACACGTCGAATTGATAACCTCCTTTTTGGTTTTTTTGAAGGTCGGTTAATAAAATAATAAAACAGAAATGAATTAAATGAAGAATTAATTTTTTTGTCATAATTGTTAACCTCCTTTTGGTTTTTTGAAGGTCGGTTAAAAAGTAAAAAGTATAAAATAAATTAATTTTAAATAAAAAAATAAAACCGACCTCAAAACGCACTAAAAAGTGGAAAATAAATTTTGTGTTATTAATGAACCTACTATAAATAAAAAGACGTGTATTCATAGTTGATAAATAAAATTCATGTAAAATTCAACAAGGGCATAAAACTGTCATGTTGCTTTTTGAAAGGCGGTGCCAAATACAGTGCAACCTCGATATAACAAATCGGAGGGGAACAAGAAAATATTCGTAATATCAAGTAATTCGTTGAACTGAGGTTTGTTATGTTGAGGTTAGATTGGTCTAAAATTCGTTATAAAGAGGTAAAAGAATAGTTTTTGAACATAATTAATGATGTTTCGCTTTTCTGCGACCGATAAGGAACACCGTTTACGTTTCTGAGCCATTTTAACTTAAATCTTTAACAATAGTGACGAGCAGAGGTGTTTACATTACTTTCCATCAAAACAACAATGATTACTTTACAAACAAAAGCGTGTCGAAACATGTCGAGACATGAATCACATTATAAGATTAAGAGTTATATTATTGGTGGAAACTTTATATAAAGGTTTTGGGTTGGCAAAATTCGTTAATTAGAGGTATGAATACTTTTTCTTGATAGTTGAAAATTCGTTATTAAGAGGTTGTACGCAAAGAATGTTCGCAATGTAAAGGTATATTTTATATTGACTCTTATGGACAAATCAAGGGGATTACGAAAAATTTGTTAAATCGAGGAAGTCGTTATATTGAGGTACGTTATATTAAGGTTGCACTGTATATGAAAGACGTATATACTATTCCAGTACTGATTAGTGATTAAAAATAAATTGAATGGCTTGGCTTATTCTAGTTTCAAATTTAATTCGCGCGAATTTCAGCGTTTCTCACCCGATTGTGAAACTATTTTTTCAATATACTGAAAACTATTGATCGTAAAAATTCTAAAAAAAAATGGAACCACTTCGACGAGTCTAATAATCGGTCTACGAATGGCGACGTACGAGCGGAACATCGGAAAAAAAAACAAAAAAAAATACACGTCTAATTGATAACCTCCTTTTTGGTTTATATGAAAGTCGGTTAAAAAGTTCTTGATAATTTTAAAGTGTCATCAAAATAGCGGTAAATTTTTATGTTCCAATTTACAAATTATGTTGATAAAACTATTAATAAAATAATGTTTTTAAATTTTTTAAATATTGTTTTAAGATATCAAACGGACTTAAAAGTTTAATAATAACTTTTTTTATTAAAAAGACTAAATTTGAGAACAACAAGAATAAATATTTCTTTAAGACTCACAGATTAGTAGACCACGAAAATACATAAAACGGAACGGTTAATGATCGACAAAGTGTCAAAAAGTTGATAAAATTTTACGAATTTCAAAAAATTATATCTCGAAAATTAAAAAGTTTCGAAGTAAAAGATTTTACACATACACACGTATAAAAAGTGTGAACGTCCAAATCGATTGGCATGTTTTCAAAGTTTAGCCCATTATGTTTAACAATTCAAATTAGTGGTCCACTTAGGTCTTGAACCCAGCCCAGGGGGGGGTCATGACCCCCATGACCCCCCCCCTGGATCCGCCCTTGTTTGGGACTGGCATAGCATGTAAGGCAAATCATACAATAACTAACAATTAAATTTACAATTAAACTAACAATTTATATAAAATATTCTCTTTATCGAATTAAAATCCGTGTAATCAAATTTTATAAGCTTTTGGTAATAAATTTGGTTCACGCGCGTTGTAATTCAATTGGAAAGTATTTATCTGGTGATAAGGTTCAATGAACGTAACGATACAACTTTGACAATTCACATAAGTTCACGCTTATCAATGTATGTTTTATGAAGAAAATTATCAATGATAGGTCATGTCTAAAAATAATTATTTGTAGACATGATATGTTGAATGATTATAATCATTCATATTTACATTGGCTTTTTAGCAATGAACTAACACGTTTAAGGCTTCTTGATGACGCAAAAATCATTTCATACGTTTAACACGCATAACAATGTGTGAGTTTTTTTCAAATATATTTTAATATTAGTTGCAAAAAGACAGCCTAAATGATCAAGAATGTGCGTTTGGGGTTCTGAAAAGCTTTTGGTATTGCAAAAGTGGGTCTAGTTTTAAGTCTGATAATATTGTCATAAGTGGGTTAAGATGGAAAAAGGCAAAGGCAAATTGTAAACCGTTGAGGTATGGTATCCAAAAAATTGCAGTACTCGTAAGGGTAATGCAATTTTTTGACATCTGTTCATATTTAAAAGCTCTCATTTACTGTCTTTGGTACATTTATTATTCGCTTGCCAAACTCGCACAATTACTGATATCAAAATCATACATATTACGAAAGTTGAACAGACTTGCACGCGGAAGTAAATTTTAATGATAAGTTTTAACTTTTAGACAAGTTTATATAACACATACGAAGTTTACAAGTATACAGAACAAATTTACAATTCAAATTCAAAAGAGCTGATTGAAATATTGCCAATAACAGTTCTTGGTGCCACTCTTCATCAAAATTCTAATCGATATAATTCAACTCTAAAATCAGTACATCGATCATGGTTATTCATATATATATATATTTATTTTTAGTTGTAGAAAAGTTTATCTCCTTTTCTCAACTAAATAAAATATTTTTGAAGTATATTAAATGTTTATTTATTCATCCACATAATATATTTTCTTCGCGGCATTTACGTACAACAGAGAAAAAACACCTCTCATCTCTTTCCCTATAAAGTCAAAAAGCGTAAACCTATCCGCTCGTTCCTTTCAGAGTTCAGATTCGAGTGGAACTAGCAGCATGGACCCTCAACTGGAGCGACAAGTGGAAACCATCAGAAACCTGGTGGATTCCTACATGCGTATCGTCACTAAGACGACAAGGGACTTGGTACCGAAAACAATTATGATGTTGATCATAAACAATGCCAAAGACTTCATCAATGGGGAACTTCTCGCACATTTATATGCTTCTGGTGATCAGGTTAGTTTCAATTTTCAAAGCTTTCTTATGATTACGCTGACTAAAAATGATGCTAGCGCTCATACAGTTTGATAGTCTGATGATCTAAAGCACTGTAGATTTTTTAAATTTTTTTATTGGGACAACTTACATTGTTCAGATCCCAAAGTTAGTAGCTGAAGCACTTGTGTCATAGTTATCAGAAATACCACAATAAATACATAATAATATATAAGTCTATAAACAACCAAGGCTAAAATTAAAAATTAAAATTGTAGTCGCAAATGATGGAGGAATCTCCCGAAGAGGCCCGCAAACGCGAGGAGATGTTACGTATGTACCACGCGTGTAAGGAAGCATTGCGGATCATTGGAGACGTTTCCATGGCAACCGTCAGCACGCCGGTCCCACCGCCTGTTAAAAACGACTGGCTCGAAAACAGACTAGACTCCAACCCGCGCCTTTCCCCACCGTCACCAGGTGGACCCAGGCGGGCTGCGCCGCAGCAACAGAGTAAGTTTTTTTAAATTTATTTTGTTGCTTTCGTGCAGACTTACTTTGCCATTCTTCACTATGGAGCTGACAGATGTGAAATGTGATTTATAATAAATTGTACTTTGTCTTCTAGGTTCTCTAGGTCAGCGGGGCGCTCCACTCCCTCCAGCGGGAGGCACAGGAAGGCCCGCGCCTCCATTGCCTTCTCGGCCAGGAGGCGCCGCACCACCACCGCCTGGAGGCCGCCCAGCACCCGGAGGTGGCTTACCCGCACCACTTATACCCACGTGAGTATTTCTTAAACACAAAGAAAATGTATGAAGTAGTTATTATTTGTTAATTTTTCTTAATTATCCGTGTTTTTCATAAAAATCTAAAACACCCCAATAAGTCTATTTATGTGCAAATTAGGAATTTAATTTCATAGAAAAAATGAACTCATTAAGGCCAAGTATTTATTTACTTCTATTTATCATAAAAGAAAAGGGATGAAATAGATGTATATAAATTAAATGTGCAGTTAACTAAAAATTATTACTTAATCAACAATTTAAGAGAAAAATGATTTTTTAAGGTCTCAAATCCAATTTTTCGCAATAAGGCTCTAATTATCTACCTAACTCATAACCTTCTGTAATAACACAACTAACTGTCGCTACCAATTATTTTACTTCAAGCTTTTTTTTAACGAATCTTCAAAAACTTTAAATATGGTAGTAAATTGGAGTAATAACGTTTTAATTGACTAATATATTGTGTGAGCTTTGAGTATTTGGGTGATGTAACAGCCATAATGTGTTAACCTATATTGGGATAAGGTAAAAGAAATTGCAAGTAGATTGTTGTTCGCAGACGGCGCTAAGTTCGACTCCGGTACGTGCTAACATACTAAGTTATGTACGAAATAAGGTACTAACTAGATTAACATTTCAACTTAGTACAATTGAAAGTCACACACATTAAGTATATCCCACTAATACTCGATTATATAATTTAAAAAAAAAAATATTTTGATTATAAGTTATATTATTAAAAAATATTACAAGGCGTCGATCAATTGTATTAAGTTAACATACAAACATACAATTCGGTTTCATATAAATATGTTACATACGATATAAAACTTATGAAATGTCTGAAATAAAATTGCTTCCATGGAATAATCAAAATTAGAAGGTTTTCGTAGGTATAGTTCTTAAATCTTAAATCTCCTGCGGGCAGCTTTGTTTATGTACGATTTTTTTTTCGCTTTCTCATGATAAGGTTGTGGTTTCATCTAAAATGGTGTCTGCAGGGAGATTTAAGAATGACATAGGTAATTCGAATTATAGGTGTCTATTAACCCTAAACCGATGGAAGTTGCGGCGCGAATCTTGAATGCATAATGTTGTGGTAGAAATTCACCCAAAAATATAGTGATAGTGGATGTATAACCTAAAAAAGAAGAGCTCTAAATTACCAAAGTTCAGAATGCTCAAAGGCATGATATTTGGAAAAGTATACCAGCGTTGAATAATTTTACGAAAGACGTATCAAAACCGACAATATAAATATTGGAAGAAATACTTTCAAATCCACAAAATACCTTAAGAGGGCGAACAACGCTAGAAAAAAAGATTTTACCCGCTCGCTTCTCATCGCCCCGCATCATCATCACTCATCTAACGTATCGATGCCAGGTGAAACAGAACGAGAGTGTTCTACGCGGAATAAAAACGTAGTAAGCGCCGAAATAGTTTAATTTTAATAATTCGTAAAATATACAATATTTTTTTAAACCGCTATCACAGTCACTAGGTTAAATAATTTTATATTATGTATTAAAATATTGACTCTGTTATATGCATAGTTTTAAACATAAATTGATTTTACATAGTTGAAAATTAGACGTAACAGTGATTTTTTCTATCGATAAAATATTAAAATTTCATGTTTTCACTCAGTCCAGTTTCTTTTACATATAATGTTATATCTATATTTAAAAAAAAAAAATAAACAATTTGTGGCTTATTAACGAGTGTAAAAATCAAATCTAAGATCGACAATTTACCTTTATACGCCCTCTTAATATTGTCTACAGTTTCTCGTTTATATCCACGACTTACGGTTAGCGTGCAAGGTTCGCTTCGCCTCCTTATGCGATATAGGCTTTAATTGAATCACAAATTATATTTAATGTATTTATTCTGTAGTTGGCAAGATATTTATAGAAAGTGAAGCACTGCATGTTTTTTTTTCACTAATTTCGTGTGTGATCTTCTTATAACTCATTTTCTTGTGTACCACTGTGCTAGCTTACATATTTGTAAATTATATTGTAACAGTCACAGTTAACCTGTAAGATATGTAGCGATATATTAACCTTATTTTCTTTTATGGCAGTTACATTACTCAATACTTACAGAGAAGCTGTGAGTGTATTTTAACTATTGCTTATATAGACGAACTTTATTTTTTGTAAACTGAAAAAAACTCTGTTGATCAATATATGAAAGTCCCCATTTTATGACTAAAAATTCAATTGATATGAATTTATTTAAGCAACTACCTCTAAATACTTATCCATAAAATGTTAAAATATCATTTGGGAGTGAACACTACTCATATATATCGCATTGAATAATTTTTAGATTTAATATTGTCGTAAATGTTTGAAATTGTGTCTAAATTGAAATAAATAGGCGTCCAGGGAGCGCAGCGGGCGTCGCAATGAGCACCATGAATCAAATGCCGCCACACATGCGTCAGCAAATCAACCAGGCAGTTGGGCAAGCAGTCACGAACGCCGCGATCAACGAATTGAGCACAGCCTTCGCGAAATTCAAGTAAATTATGTTGTGTATTAACCAACATTTAGCGTATGCGTACAACAACAATCGTCTCGCAAAATACAGCTCGATGCGGTCATAGATGGAATTAATTTTTCCATCTATGACTGGAGTTGATAATATAACACCACAGTTGAAATAGAGACCACAAAATTTTTGTTTTTTATTATTATCTTAAATTTATTAGATGTTTTTTTGAAAAATTTGGTAATTTAAAAGAGAAAATTATAAATAGCTGTATTTTGTCGGGCTGTACGTACGCGTATACGTTTAATACAATAATACGATTTGTTTGTTACTAAGATATAACAATTTGTAAGCTTTGTATGGTTCGAAATTGTGAATCTTAAAATTTCTGATGATCTGATTAATACTGTTTCGAATTGATAATATTTAAATAATAAAATTTGACTTGAATAATATTTATCTACAAAATCTGAGACATTGTTACGTCATGTTATTAGTAAAACAATTAAAATTGATGGATGCTTCGAATTTCGTTCCATAATAAATATAAAGGTCCTTATTCAAAGCTTTATAAGTAACATAGTCATGTCACACTGTGTCTCTAGGTTGACATTTTTGTCGTTACCACAGATGACATTGTGACTTGAGCTTTTGGATTTCGGGACTTGCCCGTATAGTTACGCGCAAGTCCCGAAATTTTTTAATGATTAACAACTAATTTTATCCCAGTGTGTCAACTTAAAATTTTATCGCAGTTGTTAAATCTGTCTTTCTATGAAGATCACACAACCTTTAAAATATTTTCTAAGCTCTAATTTTCTTAATTTATGCATTGCTGTTTGGCATTATTTTCAAATTGTTTCATACATTCCAAGAATATTAAAAAGTGAAATTACAGTATTATCTGTGAATAAATCTTATGCAGTGCTTTAGGTACATTGTAAAGTATAATTTACTTGTATTATTATCGTATAAATTTATTTTGTATAATTGTAAAGATTGAATTCAATTATTATAAGGTGTATATTATTGTAGCTCTTCAAACATCCGATGGGGCATATCAATAGTTTTTGTGTAAATTTAGATAAATTTGAATCAAGCGTCTATCTGTTGTTGATGCACTATGCGTAGTGTAGGGTAGAAAGTGTTTTCACTTCGAGTTCAAAAATTGATGCATTTGTGGAGTTTAAGCTATTTAATATATATATCGTGTTCTTAAGTCAAGTGAGCGTTAACTGATAATCTTACAATAAGCAATGACGTTTTAACTGTTAAATTTAAAGAGCTCAGCGAAAACTGTCAGTTCTGATTCGAGAATTACATCCACTGTCATGTGACATGACATTTGACTTAGAATAGCGAAAAATATTACAAAGTTGTATCGCCTATCTATGGTTCGACCAAAGCGATTGTCCCCGACTCTTAGCAGTATCTTTGGTCAATTATTAGAAAATTTGTTATAAATTGGAATAAATGTTATGAACTTATTGGAATTTTAATCTTTCGTCATGATGTAGACGCGCGGCTTGTCATTCATATACTAATCTCATTACAGTGCAGATCGTTTTATATTCATACATAGTCTACGTGGTTTTGGAAACTTTCCTAGTGAAATGCAATAGACGCAGTAATAATAAAATTTTACTATATAAGCTACGAACAATGTAGAAAGTTTTTAAAGCCCAGTAAACTAAATATACGCTAATGGACCAGTGTGGGACATTATCTGCATCGCTGAACCTAGTTCCTACACGCTACAACATACATACATTTTGCTCTCTTGTTAGTACCATCGAAGGTTACTACAGATTGTTGGATTTGATATAGTTTATGAATATTGTTAATCTTATGCTGTATAAATAGTATAATTAAACGCTATTTACGTGTAATTAGGTGTTTAATTTTAAAATTTCTTGGCTTCATTTTCGTCTAAAAGGATGTTTAGGTAAGCAGATCTTACTACAACGACATATTTCATAGCCTGTTCTTGGAATTAAATAGAAATTAGATGCCTGTAGATTATAATACTAACCACTATGGACCACAGAAGAAACACTGCTTTTCATCGACGCCATATTAATTTAAATCGTAGGTATCATTAGATTATGTCCAGTTTTACATTTTTTTTTAAATTTGTTTGATTTAAATTGGATGTGGAATTTGATTTTGTATATTTTTTAAATAAACATGGTGCTTCTTTTGTGAGTCAAAAGGGAATGCATGCCAGGTGCGTTACTAAATTGTCGCTTGTTAAGGCTTTGATACTATTTTGTAGCTGATGACGTAGCGTTTTGAATTGCATGTTATATACTACCCATTTAATATTATGTAAGCACATTGAATGTGGTAAGCGCTGGATGAAGTGGTTTAATTTTTAAATTTTATTTTAGTTCGACAGTTGAAAAACAATTGTTTTTGTGAAAATATTTTTTTGTGCGTAAAGTTTGGTAATAATTTACAATGTGATTTGTTATGTCCTTAGAATTTTATTTTATTCGTCTCGCTTCAGAGTTCCGAATAATAACATGTTATATACCTACACACAGACACCATCATACATCATTTCATAAAAAAATACGAGGATACGAATTTTTTTTCATAAACACTCGCGAATTTTTCTATATTTTTAATAGTTATTCTGATATTCTCAGATTAGACGAATCCAACAAATCAGAGTTCATCAAAATCGATCCATCCGTTCTTGAGTTATAAATAGTGTAAATAACCCGACTTTATATAATTACATTATATATGTGGATTAGTCTGACTTGAAATATTTCAAAAGATTTTTAAAAAAGCTACTTTGAGTAGGTACAAATTGAGTTCATTTATTTGTTTACACTCATCCAACTATCTGTTTATTTTTTAATGATTTTAAATGTTTATAATTTTTTCCTGTGTAGCCGTCCAGTTCCGAACGTGCCGCCAAAGCTGCCAGAACGACCGCAGAATGGGCGGCCTTTTTGAATATCGCTTCCCCGCCATCTTGTGATTTAAATGTAAATATGTCGATGTCGTCTGTATATTGCTTTTGGGTAATGCGTAGTATTATTTACTTAATTAATGTATAAACAAATATAAAAAGGAAAATATAATAATCATGTAAAAATATTACCTATGTGTTGATAAAGTATTATTTTGACAATGTCAAGGCAATATGCCTTTAAAATAATTTGTTTCTGTTTGCGTGTCATAATTAAACATAAGTGCGTATTTTCGATTATAATTATAAATTGAATTATTTTATATTATTGACAACAATTATTTTATAATTATTATCATTAAAATTAAATATTAGAATTAACTAAATGTTACCAATAAAAAAAATATCTTGAAATTAAGACTGTGCCCTTTTTAATGAGTTTATTTCTAAATCATCGCATCTTAGCATTTAATTAAAATCTTGTTTCCTGAATAATGAGATTACTTTTTAATTAATATTATTATTTATATTATTTTAAGTTAATTTGATTACAATAATATACTTATATATATTTACAAAATAGAAAAGGCTCATCAAAGCCGTTGGGGTGCGTACCCATGTTATTTTTATGTAGGTAATTTTTAATGTATTTAAAATATGACAATAAAATAAATTTATGACTATTCGATGTCTGTGTTTGCTAAAATATTTCATTTAGTCATTTTTAAATCGACTAATGTCAAATTTATTTAATCTAGTCAATAACATCAATATATTTTCCAAGTATGTATTGTATTAACCTATACATTCCCCTTTTCTCATTGTTCAGGTGGCAACATTAATATTGTATATACCTAGTTACTAAATTAAACCTTATGTGTACAATGTATACATGTAATAAATGTGTATATAATACATTTTGTTTTTCTTTAACTCCCATAAAGATGATATACAGTTATGGCAAAAAGGGTTAAGTAATGTGATGGGAAAAGTTAATCCAAGGACGATAACTAAGAAAAGTTCAAGCCCCTTATATTTTAGTTATGGGTACTAAAGTGGATTTTATTAATCTTCATAAAAAGAAGGAAGTACCCGAAGCGTTTCTGTTGTTTAATAGTACATCAAGGGGAGAAAGTGACCGATTATAACTGAGGGTGTAGTTTAAGGTACGAGGCTAGAATTGCACTTTCATCTAAGTGATACATACTACTTTATAGGTACTAGGTACAAGGAAAACAAAAATCTCTTAAATTGAAGTTTATATTGAAATTATTAAAATGTAATGGTACTAAGTTACTTCTTTTACCGCGGAATCCTTCTGATTTTCTTTTTAGAAATGCTGTAAATTTTGTATTTCATAATATTGATATCGTTTTTTGTCAATAAAGTACTTTTCAATCTTCTATATATATAAAAGAAAGTCGTGTTAGTTACACTATTTATAACTCAAGAACGGCTGAACCGATTTGGCTGAAAATTGGTAATGGTACAATATTTCCAACATATCGTGCTGCACGTGAAGAACTCAAGCTAGGTACTAAGGATACGACAATCGTTTTTCCTATAATAAAACTAAGTTACTCCTACCGTGTATACATTTATGCAGCATTTAGTAAAAAGCGGTAATTTTAATATGACAAATAGACACTCCAATTTTATTTATCTGTATAGATAAATATCACGTTACGATGAAATTAACGCGGATGAAACCGCGGGGCACAGCCAGTATGGAATATAATGACCACAAAGTACTTAACTCTAGCGGCGTCAAGAAGTCTAGTAGCGACAGTGAAGACTTAACAATTATTAAAAAAAGCAATCATTTTCATTAGTTCTTTTTTTATTCAAGGGTAAGTGGCCAGTAGGTGTTATTACGCACTGGAGATAAAAACTTTTGTCTCGAGGCAAAAAAACCACCATGTAACAATGAATTTTTATATAGTTTTGTAAGGATGACGACAGCGACGTTTGTTCTGCCGCATTATCAAAAAAGCTTCGACGCATTTTCCGAGCTGGTGTAGTATGAATATATATTTTTAGGAGCATAAAGCTTATTTTGTAGAAAGTTGTATGTTTCCAGTCTTGGTTTTAACAGCTTTTAATTTAAGTGAGTTTTAAGTTGTTAAAAGAAAATAGAAACTAAGATAGTAAAGATATCGATATAGATTCTTATAAGATAATAATTTGGATAGGCTATTAGAGACTACGTATTGTTCTTTCGTTAACTAAAAGTTTTTACATACCCAAAAAGTATTATTAGGGTTTAATGAAAAGAAAAAGCCATTAGAAGTTGTATTTGATTAAATCGTCGGCGCCCTATGTCGTGGTGTAGGCCTAATCGTACCGGCACGATTCTGATTAAGTATGATCGTTGTATCAATCATTTCATATTAAAAAGAAGTAATTCTATCGCCTCTCTAATAACCGTTGAAGAGCGGAAGCCATTTTGATACGTCTCGCTTTGTTATTCGGTAGGAAGATTTATAACGTGTCACCTAAAACGTTATTCCATAGAATTTTATATGTTTTTCACTTTTTCATGAACTTTTCTATATTTTTAATAGTTAGGTATTTTGCTAGTTTTGGATTAGACGAATCCAACAAATCAGAGATCATCAAAATCGGTCCCTCCGTTCTTGGGTTATAAATAGCCAGACTTTGTTTTATATATCTACTAGCGACCTGCCCCGGCTTTGCACGGGTATAAAACATATATAAAACCTTCCTCTTCAATCACTCTATCTATTAAAAAAACTGCATCAAAATCCGTTGCGTAGTTTTAAAGATTTAAGCATACAAAGGGATATAGGGGAAGAAAAAGCGACTTTGTTTTATACTATGTAGTGATATATCTACTTATATAGGTATAGTGACAGACAAGCATTTTTAGTATTTACTTAAGTACACACATATATACAGGGTGTCCAGTAAATAGTACGACATACTGCAGGGGGTGATAGCTAGGGTCAATACCTACCAAAAAAACACAATATATGTTCAGCAAAATTTTACAGATTTAAAGTTATACAACATTTTCCGAAATATCGAAAAATCACTACTTTGAAACAGATTTTTAAGCATCTCGTAATGAAAAATTCCTTTTCTGGTATTTTTTTTTACATCAAATTATTCGTGAATAGTTACTTTACTAACTGATAAGTCTTTTTTCTATCAAAAACAAGAATGTTTTAAAGAATTAATATTTTTTGTTTAAATTTTTACAGAACAATTTTCTTATCGCTTAACTTTAACCTACAGTGGTGAAAAAAAAATGTATGTGACAGTTTTGTACAACAGACTTAAAAAATAGCTCGTTTAATGGTGATTTTGGAAAGATACAATACTAGTGCATTTTCATCAAAAAAATACAAAGACATGCTATTTTAGTTCCAGAGAAGTTGATTTTGTTGAAAATGTAATTAACGTAATTTTGACAAAACCACTACGAGAATAAGTATTAGCTGCTCATTTACGCGAATTATTTTATTGTATCGCCCTAACCGAAGTAGTCGGGTCTTCTTCTCGTTCCTGAAGCACTATGTCTTCGTCAACAACTTGAGGCCGTCCACCGCCACGTTGACCAGAAAGTCTGCCTTCCATGTAGGAGTTATGCACTCTGGTGAACATTTCGTGGTGTGGATGTCTCCTATCGGGAAACCTTTCCCTGTAGAGGGTGGCAGCAGCTCTGGAACTTTGGCCAGCTTCTCCGTAAATGAGATGCATCTCAGCATATTCTCGCTGCGTGTAACTCGAAAAAACACGCTGGTTAGCCATGTTATACAGCACAAAAGTCCAGGTGGTCGCCAAGTAGTCGTAGTGATTACAATAAAAAAATCCAAATCGTAAGGCAAACAAAGTCCGGGGTCCAAGGCACAAAACAGTCGTCAGTACGAAACAATAATTTGTGAATACACAGATGCGTTGCGCACGGCTTAAGGTAGCGTACTGGCAAACTAAAATAGCATGTTTTTGTATTTTTTTGATGAAAATGCACTAGTATTGTATCTTTCCAAAATCACCATTAAACGAGCTATTTTTTAAGTCTGTTGTACAAAACTGTCACATACATTTTTTTTTCACCACTGTAGGTTAAAGTTAAGCGATAAGAAAATTGTTCTGTAAAAATTTAAACAAAAAATATTATTTCTTTAAAACATTCTTGTTTTTGATAGAAAAAAGACTAATCAATTAGTAAAGTAACTATTCACGAATAATTTGATGTAAAAAAAAATACCAGAAAAGGAATTTTTCATTACGAGATGCTTAAAAATCTGTTTCAAAGTAGTGATTTTTCGATATTTCGGAAAATGTTGTATAACTTTAAATCTGTAAGATTTTGCTGAACATATATTGTGTTTTTTTGGTAGGTATTGACCCTAGCTATCACCCCCTGCAGTATGTCGTACTATTTACTGGACACCCTGTATATATATATATATATATATATATCTATATATATAGCAAATCTTCTACCAGACTATTAACACAAAACACATTTTATTGGTAAGTAAGATTAAAGTGAACGAGACAGCTGCACACGGCACACCGCAGTGATTGAACAAGCGCTTATCGCAACACTAATAATTACAGCTACCTTGTATCACGAACGCATGTAATTGTTGGGAAAAATCGTTTTTTATGAGGGTGACTTTATGTGGGAACTAGCCTGTTGCCAATTATATAAGACAACTGTTTAATTACGAATTTTGTTCGGCTAATAGGGCCCTTAGGTGTCGCCTGACTTTTTATAATTATAAGGAACAAGATTTTAATATCATGTCTATTTAACAAATAAATCAAAGACCCTAAAATATACTTAAAGCGGTGGTAAGGAGCATCGCGACTGGCTTATACTTATGATTGATTATATTTTTCGGATGGAATGCCAATTTAAATACAAAAATTACGAAGTTATTCCATATAACGTCAGCTGATTATGAAGCCTCTATCTCAGTTTAGATCCATGTAGACGAAATTGCGGGCCCCGGTTAGGTGTCGTAGATTTTGTATTAGTTCAAATTATAATTTGATGTTCGTGATTACACCCTAAGAAAAGCCTTTAGGCAGAATGACTGGCATGTAGAGGTATGAAAAAATTACTAAGAACGTTAGCACGCGGGCTAATTGAAAAACTTTTTCATCGATAGTAGCCAAATAGTCGTAAATTACGCTTTTGTGAAGAGATTGATATCGCTTTTTGAAGTAATTTGAACTTTTAATGAGTCGGCTTGACGTATCTGTAATTTGGAATAACATAATGATACTTTGACGACAATTTATATGGGTACAATTTGATTACATTGTGATATTAATTTATGTAAGGTGTTTTTTCTTCGAGCCGTTATAGCTGGAAATGTTTCAATTTTATAAGCTGAAGGGAAATTGATTTTTATTCTGGAAATAATTAAGAGGAATAAAGACCAAAGAGAGGCCGTACAGATTATACGTATATCTAATATTAATTAAAGGTTCTTACTTATTTCAAACTACTAATTAAATTTTATTTCTAAAAATTGTACAGTCAACTGTCTCACAACAGTTGCCAGGCCTACACGACCCGTGCGAATAAAGTTGCGCAGGCTACAGTTAACATAGTAAAGGCTAAATACTCCAAAGTCTGTATTAATTTTAAATAAAATGGGTCACAGTGGCAGTTAGAAAACGAGTACTTAAAATAAGCAACACTTGAATTTCACTTTTGACTTTTTTTAAAAGTGCAACACTTTCCCACCCCTTAGTCGAGTGCCCTTCAGAACTGCTGCGTTTATAAATGAACAACGTTGCGCCCTCAATGACACACGCCACAACATTGATCAATTATTACATTTACTGGAATGGATCCAGCCGTACATATTACAATAAGATAATTATTAATGATTAATTTGATAAATATTGGATTGATATTATTTTATTCAGTAGCATAAAGTTTGTCTGAGGTGAACTTTTGTAATTTCGCTTCAAGAGGTCATCTGAATTAAATATCTGGAGGAAGGGAAGAAGGACTCGGATAGAATTTATTTTACGAGATGATTTTTATTAATATGATTGTGACAACTTATATTTAACTTAAAATTATATTAATGTAAAGTCATAGCGAAATCTTTAGCTTGTTACGACAAATTTACTAATCCCTCTAGCCGACAGTGTTCCATAATAATTGAACAAAAGCAGCAACTCGAATACAATAAATCAATCGGAGTGGGTGGTTGACTTTTCACTCAAATGTGTGGTTAATTGTAACCGAAAATGACTGTTGATCGAGGAACACTCAATTTGAGTGCGAGGGGTGATAAAACTGGGGACGTAATGGTTCACTTGCTTTATGACTATTTCATATTTATCCAGGAACTGGTAATTGGAACGTGATATTAGTGAAATAATTAGTATTGATTTGGTGGTTTTGTTTGTTAGAAAGATTGCATCATCTAATATAAATTAACAAGTGAAATGTAGACAATTTTAAATCCCTCAGACATGTTTATTACAAATAATAATACCTCAATGCAAACGATGCGACAGAAGTACACAGACACACAGAATGGCAAACTTAGATTTTTTTGCACTTTATTGCACTGGAGTGCAACGGGCGGCCTTATTGCTAATCAGCGATCTCTTCCAGGCAACCCACAATTTTTGTTGGTTTGGTTGAATTTCTGCAGGCAAGCCTGTAGAAATTCAACCACTCCTCCGTACTACTTATGACACCACGTCCGGCAAGTGGCAGCCTTACCAGAGACCGAATACAAATACAAATTAATTATAAATTGTATTCGGGACCGGGGATCGAACCCGGTACCTCAGGCTTCGCGGTTCGCTTATAAGACCGCTTAGCCATGAGGCCTCTGATTAATTATATATTATTATTTAATTTTAAGGCTTACACTACAGAAGACGGCTACAAATAATGTGAGTACAATAAATGAACAAAATTCATACAAAGACACTAAGAAGCCGCTTATCTTCTTTTTGTGTCGGATGTTTTTTCTATTCACAATATGATTTTGGTGGATTTTAACGCGTAGGTTATGTCAGCCCCAGCGTACCCTTATACAACCTAAAACCTAATGAACCCAGGGCGATCAGCGGCCTGGCGAAAAGCTTTCGCCAGGTCGTAGACCATGGCAGCTCCCTCAGAATACGGTTTGGATAAAAAATTTAGTACCATTCCCACATCGGATTTACTTATTCTGAGTGCTTCAAAGATACGTTCCCTCTCAGCTAACGCGTCGGTTGTTAAAAAGGAATTGAATTTTTGTTTGTAATATCAATTTTCATCGATAAGAAGCCGGTATCTTTCTGAATGACATAAACTAAATTTTATGTTCCCACGCGGACGAGGTCGCTAGTAGGTATCTATAATATTGGGGATATTATAGTTAAATTTTCATCAATAAAATAAAAATACACTAATTAATTAATTTGAAATAACTCTACTCTTTCTATCTTTTGTTATATCACTACATAGTATAAAACAAAGTCGCTTTTTCTTCCCCTATATCCCTTTGTATGTTTAAATCTTTAAAACTACGCAACGGATTTTGATACCGTTTTTTTTAATAGATAGAGTGATTGAAGATGAAGGTTTTTATATATGTTTTATATCCGGGGCGAGTTGCTAGTAATTAATAAAGAAAAACAACTTGAAATTTAGGTATGTTTACTGGTAAAGACTGATCAATTTGTACGTAAGGAAATCGGCGAAATAGACGCAGGAATATGACCCCTTTATCCCATTAACGAACTAATATCGAGGTGTATACAGAAGTTCCCTTCCCCCATACGCCACTACAACGTAATTGCATTTTGATTGTCCATTTATATCATTTGACTCTGTTCAAAATTAATTGTTAAGTTCTTTACATTTTCATACACCACTTTGGATTGCATAATGAATGTAAAATTAATACAATACCAAATATAAAGTTACAATATTTTTGCTAGCATTTGCGCAGAAAAGGCTTAAATTAATCGATCGTTATCTTGATGGAATATAAGTTACGTAAGTGTATAATAGAAATCTTTTTTGATATTTTTACCTTGAAGCAAAATCTTTTCCTGTTCTGCTTCTACATTGTAACAATCAGATTTTATCATAGCTCAGAGGTGGTTCTAGCGATAATAGTGCAAGGAAAATGTTGGCGCCCTCTAGTTGGTTTAGGTTAAAATAGGTACTTGCATTTTCTTCGGTGAAGTCACTATCGCCTAACCATATTCACCAGAAGAAAAGTCTCGAGAGCTAATATCTGGTGGCCGCTTGCACCGAACACCCTGCAGCCAAAGCGATCCCTATTCAGTTCATCCGTAACTCCCAAGATGTAACCATAGTTTTTTCTGCGTCTGTATCATTGATTTCTTTAAAGGTAAGCACCTGCTAGCCTTTATAATTATGTAGTTTCATCGGGAATCAACTCCTTCTGCGTAATAGCAAATGTCAGACAAAAGCTACGGAGGCGGCTAGAATCAAGGTGCTAAAAGTTTTGTAGAGCTTTTTCGACTCCGTCCACGAGCTTGCCCTATATTAAACCCTTCAAGCCTTTTTCACGATAAAAGATGTAAAAGATATAAAAAAAGACGGTATACCATAAGGCCTATGCCATAGGCCCTATGGTATAACGTTGAAATAAAAATATATTATTTATTTGATACGCTATGTATGTACCAAATTTTTTAATTAAATATTTACAATAATGTACTTAAATATATTGTACCAAATTGAATCAAAATTGAGTCGTGAAAGCGTAACAGATAGACATACAGAAAAACGGAGAGAGTTACTGTCGCATTTATAATCTAGTAGGAAAGTAGGGATATTCACTAAATTACGGTACTTGGCGAATCGAACCAAAGAAATACATGTGATATACATATGTATATTATTAATTGTGTATTGATATTAATTATAATATTTTGTATTCGATCTCTTGTAATTTTTAATGCTCAACAGTGCATGTAATGTGTAATTATTTTTATAATTAGTGGCAGAAACGTCCCAGCGGTCCCGATAGTGCACTGACGGACAATAATAATTATGTTAAAGTACTAATAATGATCGATTTCAATGACAGTCACGATTATTTGTTATTGCCGTTACCGATATTTTACATTGATAACCGGAAAATATATTTTTTTATCTATACTAGATTAAATAAATTGTGTTTTATTCCAGATTTATTTTATTATAATTTATGTATACCTAATTCCTTTTTATTTAGATTAGTATTACTAATAATTTACAATAATTGATAACCGGAAAATATATGTTTTTTTACCTATACTAGATTCAATAAATGGTGTTTTATTCCAGATTTATTTTATTATAATTTATGTATATCTAATTCCTTTTTATTTAGATTAGTATTACTGATATTTTACAATAATTGATAACCGGAAAATATATGTTTTTTACCTATACTAGATTAAATAAATTTTGTTTTATTCCAGATTTATTTTATTATAATTTATGTATACCTAATTCCTTTTAATTTAGATTAGTATTTCTGATATTTTACAATTACAAATTTTTGGAAATGTAGAATGGAAAAAATTGTAATTTAAACGGTAATGAAGTACCTACCTCTGCTTGAAAATTTTTCTACCGAACAAGTTAGTTAAGATTTAAATAAAATGTTAGGAATTTATGCCGTACACGGTTCAACGGTTGCACGTTGGTGCGCTGAGTTTAAGCGAGCTGCGTCTTTCATTCTCACTATTTATTAAACGCCCCTAGTACTAAAGTTATATAATAACCGTCCGTTATTATATATTCAGACGAAAAGTCGGAAAAATTAAGTAAAAATTAAATCATTGTAAAAATTCGATAAATATACCTACGCACTCATGCCTTTCAAAGTGTTTTCTTAGAATGGTTTATACTGGTGATAATACAAGTCATTACTATCTAGATACTACGTAGGTGTTTACGTTCAAGCACGGATTAACCCTCAACACGAAACTTCATTGTGAGATGCGCTCGCGCACGTCATTTCAATCATTAAGAATTCGGCGGCGGGCACAAAGCAGTGATTGATGCGGACGTTTACTGGCGCAGTGGCAGAGTAAAAAACGAATGCTTAATTAACTCGTTTGGCACCGCCGCTCATTAGAATTATTAATCAAAGCGAGGCGGGGCGATAGCGAGTATGATGTATCGAACTTTGATTACATTAATCGCTCTTCGGTAATTAAAAGCACGCCGTGGTGTCTGCACAACAAAAGCTCAGGACTAAACTAATGACACTCTATGAAATATTGTTTCGCTGATCTAGGCAGGTGAAACAATCAAGATAATTAAATTTTAGTCGAAAAAATACATCTGCTGTTTTCTCTTATTTTTTAAACGCGCAGAATAGGTTTCAGCCTTGATTTCGAAAACACTTTTTTTGGATTACTCTGTAATGTGGACATTTTCAGACACAACCACATAAACTATTTAAGTAAACTTTGCAAAAATAGGCATTGATTTTGTACATAACCTATATCAATGTTGGGTAGGTATATAGGCTATCCACAAAATAGAAATACTATTCTTCCTTAGTATAGATATCTACAGAATAATCTTTATATTTATTTAAATTACACTAACATTGAATCGTTAGTAGTTAGGTCCTTGAAGCCTAATTAAATTATTTTTTATCTATGAACCTGTACTCCACATAAATAAGTTTTAAAATTTCAGAGACATGTCACAATTCTAAGACAAATGAGTAATATTAGTGTAAATGAAAACAGTTTATTCTGTAAAACTAGTGGGAATGGATCCGTCAAACATTATCAATCATTCGGCGCGGGAATTGCTTTAATTTGATAAAACGCAATTAGCTACCAAAAAGAAATCTAATCTTGTGGCGGCTCAAGTTTTTTGGCAGCTTCATTTTTTCGAATGAGTTACATTTTGACGGTTAATATTAACTTCGTATTAATATCATTCAATGTCTTTACTTATGATTCATTCACTAAGAATTCGTTAGTAATTATAGGTTCATAAACGAATAGAGGATCTATAGTATCCTAGGGGTTAGGTCAAAAACTCCATTAAATTGTTCTCTGAGAAACTTCTACCAATGACTTGTAGATAAATTAAATTAAGCTCGTATTGTTTATTATTTCAATGAGCACTTTTGCAGAATCCTAAATTGGTTGCAATTATTGGAATTAAACATATCGACAATTAAGTGTTTTTTTATTGCAATCGTATACTAGCGAGTCATCATCCAGAAGCAGTATCAAGTGAGCTCAGCGGGGTCCAATGTCTAATTCGCCTTGCTACCAACAGGTGGCAGCAGCGCCTCAATTCATTTCTGACAGACGCCATTGCGTTTACTTCAAAAGCCGCGAATAAAATTAATGATGTTCGCGCCGTAATGACGTCTCACGACGCCGCTCCATTGTGTCCGTAATACAACAATTATTGAGATCATTTATTAAGTTTATTGATCTTTTAAGTTAATCTTTTATTTCGTAATTTAGCTCGGCGCGAACTCATGAAAAAATATCTCATATGAGGCATTTTTTGGACTATTTTTGTCATTATACGGCGTGATGTGAGCGGGTCTTTGAATGTGAAGGCAATTATTGCTCCGCATGTGGTTTGATTATGTACGAAGAAGGTTCCATCTAGCGGTGCGGCTATGCGATAAAAACATTACTCAATTCTTTGGCGATGGTTTTTAAGCTTCCGTTGCTAAATTGATGCAGGTGAATATTAAGATAAAAGCTACTTTTAAATTAAGCGGATACTTTCGTTTCAGTAAAAAAGCTTTATAATAGCTTTTAATTTAATTTGATTCTTTACTTACCGAGTTAGGTAAGACAAAAATTTGTAACCATTAGAAAATACGTACAGAAAATCTTGTAGGACTATGTTGTAGAATATAGATAGTATTAAATAGTCAATTATTGACACTTTAACAAAAAGCTTAACTAGAGTTTTTCAGTCCTCTTACTTTTCCCAAGGAATGAGGATATATTTGTCTGAAAAAATTAAAAAATACCAAAGCAGTACTTAAGTTTTTTAATGAATCTGACTGGATTTATAATTTATAAAGCATGTTCGGAAGTAAGAATATGTTATTGTTTAGCAGAAGGCACTTCAGAACACGTTCAGCAATAATCATTGTAATGATATAATTTTCTCAACAAGAATCAATTTTATATTATTATACTTAGAAGCGATTAAACCGATATCTAGATTTCTATAAAACCGTCTTCCACGTTCAGATACAATTAAACGAAATCGTGTCTGAATTATTGTAATAACCGAAAATAATCAACGGTATTAGGGCTTGGACACATTAGGCTGTTCGATGGCAAGGTCCAACAGACATTAAATTAATCTGAGACAAAAAAATTGAATCGATATAAAATGACAAATCTTCTATAATATAAAAATAAAACGCAAAATGTGTTGGTAAGCGCATAACTCAACAACGCCTGGACCAATTTGGCCAATTCTTTTTTTTATAATATTCCTTGAAGTACAAGGATGGTTCTTACGGAGAGAAAAAATTAGAAAATTTTCAAAAAAATAAAATAAAAGAAAAGCATTTTCCTCATACATTTTCTATGGAATGACGTTATAGGTGACACTTTATTATTCCGAACTTTGATGCGATACGAAGTTCGTGGGGTCCACTAGTCAATTATAATTTTAATAATCTTTTCGAAAAGTTTTTACATATACACTAAAAATATGTACCTAAATATATTTACAAATATACAAAAGACTCATCGAAACCGTTTGGTACTGCGTATCCAGAATACTAGCTTCATTGCCACGTTGTAATATTATGGAAACGCATTGGCAAAAAAATGAGCCAATTTTCAGGTTGTCAGTTGTCTCAGCTAAGCGCGTCAATATTTCTTTAAACAATCTATGGGCTTTTGAAGTAATAATTTTATGCAGGCCATTAAAAAATAATATTTTTTAAAATTATCCATTGAGAAAAAACATTTTTCTTTTTATTAATCAGGAATATAAATGAAAGTTTGTTGTAACTTGAACTTTAATTTATTAAGTGTGATTTGCGCAAGCAAATGTTTTCGTAACTTGTGACATTGCTGCATAAAATTTCCTCTGTAAATAGAGCAATAAAAATTGACATGTCTAACTATGTAGGTACCATAATCATTATATCACGATTAGCTTAAACCAGTTCTTTTTTCTTATTTTCGGAAGCTCAAAAATATCATCATATAGGTAAAATAAATTATCAAATTTACTTTGAGATAGAAAAATTTTCTACAAGATGGGTATAAACGAGAAATAATAATAATAATCTAAAAAATAAAATAATTTAAACAATTGATTTTCATAGTGTTACGGTAACTGCGCGCGAGCAACACCAGATCACACAGTCAGATGTGGGTACACACTAAAGAGCTTTGTTCAATGCACGCGATTGGCGCAGAGCTCGCCAATGCGCGCGCGCATGATCGGACATCGTTAAGCGATCCACAGACGATAAGCTAATTATACGACTCTGTTTCTTGATTGCTACTCTATATCTCTTCTATTTTCAGAATAATCTTTTGAAAGTTGCTTTAATATTCTAACGACTTTGAATGGAATCATTGTATAGGTTTTATGGTTGGCGTACTCCTGTCTACGTAATTTGTTATAAGTAGTAAATAATAATAAAATGTACGTGTAAAATATTATCTACACGTATTTTAATTACTTTCATAAGTACAAATTATTCCTTACTTGATACTTATATATATATAGTCCTACGACCCCTAGGCGGGGCAAAGGGCGTCCATTGTGCTCCGCCATCTCGTCCTGTCTTGGGCCACGCGTTTGGCCTCGCTCCACGTCATCCCGATGTCCCGCACCTCCGACAGGATAGTTCGCCTCCAAGACTGCTTTGGACGGCCTCGCTTTCTTCGTCCCTGCGGGTTCCAATCCATGGCTTGCCGAGGGATGTGATTGGGACCTCGTCGAAGCGTATGACCAATCCAGCTCCATTTTCGCCTTTTGATCTGCGTTTTTTTTTTACTTGATACTTAATTTCTTGTAAAGTCGTTTAAAACAATTTATTTTGAATAGTATCTACGCGCGAAACTTATACTGATCAGATATATCTTCAATTTTACTTAGATTTAACCTAATCCTACCCAGTAGGTACCCATAATTTATATAATTTATTATTTTTATTAAGTAAGTTAATAACAATAGTATACGTGATATTTCGCCGTCTCCTATCATTGTATTTTTAGTTCTTAATTCTGTTGCGCAATTTTTGGTAGATTGTTTTGATTGAGCGTTTAAAATTCCCAGTTTCTGCATTGGTAAGTATTGTAAAACTATTTAAGTGTCACTCACAATATTATCACAGATATTATGTGCAACAAAGAGCCAAGTTCAAGTTATTATCTACAAATTATAGAGCTAGAAGTCACGTAGGATCAATCGTAGCTCGATTTCCTTCATTTACTCGTACGTGCTTTCTTGTATATCCTTCGATAGACTTGCAATACTGGGTAAGCCACACCAAACCACAGATTATTGAATTCAGTTGGTCGCCTTTATGGCATAGTTACGAGTTAACGTCTTTGTAGTACCTACCAATGTTTAGAACACAAAAAAAAATCTTTTTTATACCAACTTTTCTTCAAATTTGCTTGAAAATTGATATCAAGGTCAAATAAAGTACTCAAAGCAAAAACAATGTAATTAAAAAATATGCAAAGTGGAGTTTTAGAATCGTGTGTTTATTTAAAATTAAACTTATCAAAGCAAAATCGTAGTCTATGAAAATGAGAACAAAATCCGCAGATTTCCCTACATCGACACAATATTTAGTATAATTACGATTACTATTAAAAAGAAACAACTATAAATAGTTTTTCAAAATATTATGCCATCTTTAATTTATAATTCATAAATAATTATTATATATGATATTACAAAACATCTAGTAACATAACTAATTCTATAGTTATTAAAATGACAATTAATTCTTCAAATCTCAAATGTAAGTTTTTCGATTAAAAACGGAAACAATAACATCTATTACCTACGTATAAGTAGAGAGGCCTTCGGGGCAGAGGCGATTTTTACGGAGGGCGAAAATACATGAAAGTTTGTCAATTTAACACAAAATAAAGGATTTTTTTAACTAGCTTGCTACTGATGTATTGTGGCGATGCTATACAACACATACATTTATACTTTCTTAATATCGAAAGAGGTTTCGAACTCTTTCAATATTAAGAATATTAAAAAAACAGAGTTGTAATTCTTTTCTTTTGCCATAAAAAATAAATGTATATTTTCTTGTTTTTTTATAATTAATTGTATATTTTTGTAATTATCTTAATTGTAAATATATTGTACATATTGCTATATTAATTAATGAATTATTTTTGGCGAATCTAAAGCATCATCCCTTTACAACATCATACAGTACTTATGTAGTTAAAATATAGATAAATTACCAATCCTTTAATGTAAAATGTTGTTAAATAAAGGCGATGTACTTATGTAGTTAAAACTGAAATAAATTAACAATCTTTTGATGTAAAATGTTAAATAAAAGGCTGACGTGCAACTGTTTTTTTACAGTCTATAAACATGAACTGAACACACATACATACTTGCTTAATGGTATCTACTGTGAAAATTATTGTATAAGGTCAAATACTAATCATTGCTATAAACATAGAGAATACCTAATATTTATCATTTAAATAATTCAATACTTATTTTGTAATTACGGATTTACAAAGCTTGACATAAATCATAGTAAAAATAATATTACTATTTTATTAGAATATTTCGTAGAAACACGAACGATTAATAATTTGCTTAGTAAAAATTACAAAAGAAAATTGAAAAAGTTTTAACAATTTGGAGTTTCTTTAAATATTTTTCATGCAATAATAAATGTTTAGCTCAGTATGAAGCATCTGCAATATACGTAAGATACCTATAAATAATTCTTCTGTATTAATATATATATGTTCTGTTAATACAGAATAAAAACAATGAAACCGTTTCGCAAAAGCTGGTCGAGTTAACCAAATGTCATTTCATAGCAGTTTTCAAAAAAATAATTGTTTGCGGTTTCGCCCACATTATAAATGGCTAAGCAGACTGCGCACAAGCATTCCGACACCGCATAATTTTAACTGCAACCCATAATAATGACAAACTGTCATTATTATAATATGTCATTTAATTATTTTCAAAAGCTCTTCCGCTGCTCCGAGCTATTTGTTTCAAAGTTATTTAGAAAAGAGGGGTCATATTATATACACGACATAATACCATTAAAATACCTTGTAATTTTTCACAGCAGTAAAAAACAGAATAGGTGTATGTGCGTGAGGCATACGAACATTGTCATGTGACGATTGATTGCAACAGGCAATGACTAGTTTGAATAAGGGATGTCGATTGTGGACCTACATTTTACAGGCATCAAAAACTTTATAAATATTTAATAGATAGTTAGAAACGATAATATGGGATCAGTGTAGCGTCCGAATAATTAATCTAATAACTGTATGAATAATGAAGGCATTGTAGGTTATTGTCACGTATTGTCAAAAAAATGTACTAATATATGTATTAAAACGTTTGTTAGTGAAGTCCTGTGTCCCCTAGTGGGGTATGGGGCAGATGCATTTCACATCTGTTTCACTAATTGATTTTTTTTTAGGGGCAAGTAGGTGATCAGCCTTCTATGCCCTGCCAGCCCGAGTTTTTTTTTTTGATCTCCACCGGGAATCGAACTCAGGACCTCTCGGTTGTAACGCTTACGCGTTTACCACTAGACCAAGGAGGTGGTAAACCAGCTGACTTTATTAAAACGTAATATAGTTTAAAATTACATTTGGAACACAACAACCAAGGTGGTATATTACGTAATTAGTTGAAAATACTTAGATAGCGATATTGTTTATCTCTTATGCATCGTTTATAAAGTTATAGCGGTGACGGTGCGTGGGCTGCGACACGTACAACCCATTTGTTTCGATGACGACCAGCACGCTTTTATTATAATTCATTTATCGTGTTTGTAGCGGATATACCTAAAATTATATAAAGTAACAGGCAACTATGACAATTCTAAGTTACATGCCTCCGAGTCGAGAGACCATTGACTGTCATCGATAACTTAAACAGCTCATTAGCTCAGTTGGTGAACTGAATGACTGAATGGTTTTTTAAATACATTTACATAGAAAAACGATCACACAAAACTGTGAGTAAAATTTACGAAGAATTGTGTCCGCAGCTGCCTCATGTAATATATGCTCCAGGATTTCACTATATTATGCTCAGTCAAGAACGCAAGTTAAGGTATATTAAGTTAAACATAAATAACGGATTATTTTGAGAGCTGTGTTAATAAAAGCGGCACGTATAGCATAACTGTTCCTAAACAGCCCACAGCATTTTTTAAAATTATTTTCACATAATAATTCATAGTGAACACAGTTTAGGGCAGAGTGTAAGATCAATTTCGTATTTTAGTATGTCAAATCTATACTATTAATAAAATTTTAGCGTTTACTTAGGCGAATGAAGAAGTGAGCACAGCTGGTATATCTTATATATACCTATTTACCTAACTTATAAAAAAATAAACAACAAAGCAATTCATAGTAAGTAAATGTGACGTGTAGAATTAGTTATGGCTAGTTAACATTCAAGATTTTTTATCTTCACATGATATTCAGCTCATGTACTAGTAGGTATAATATTTTTACGGATATTTTAGACAATTAACGATTATTTATGTGTTGTTTTATAGACTCATATATTACTTAGAATAATTTATATCTAGTAAAATCATGTAAGGTTTAGTAATTATAATAATAACGCATATTATTTAAACAAAGGCTTTGTCTATAAATGTCCGCAGAGTAATATAATTAGCGTGTAGAAAAATAGCGGAAGTCATTAGTGGCAGTGAACGGTTACTATTCAACGACACTTACACACGCACATCAACACTGCTCGCACACTAATATACTCACTCGTCACACTTGCACATGACATTATACTCACGAATCACGATAAACATTTGCGATTATACTGGGATATTATAGTTATAACAATCCCACTGTTACACAGATTAAATTAACTTTGCTTTATAGTTTGTATTTAGCGGTACGACTTGAAATAGTCGTACAAATCTTATTTAAATATTGAAACCCCAAGATTCAACACACATTCTTAGCTCGCGAACAATTTTTGAATGCTGAATCAAACTTTCGATATTGTCTAACGTTACATATGCTATAAAATAATTACTTGGCAATTTGAATTTCAAGCAAAATTCGATTCGATTAGTAGGTACATATTTTACTTCTGCCGTAGTTTGTCCGTACTTCAAAATGAAAGATCATGAAAAGCCATATAGCCACAGAAAGGCTTAGGTTTCTTTATCAATTCATGTAAAACAGTAATTAGTAATGGTAAAACAGTTTTTATTTGATTTACATTTTTATGATAATTTTAAAATTCGTCTTATAAAATGTATTACTGTTGCTTTGTAAGTACGATTTTAACAATAATACATAAAAATATAAAAGTGAGTACCTTTGCATTCAAAGCATATTTTGGTTACGTGTGTGAAAATTACTGTGCGTTAGGTGCCCTACGGTTACGCTTCTAATCTACGCAAGCTGTTTCTAAATATGATATGATTGTTTTGTTTTTTTCATTTACTACAGAGCGAAAATATTATAGATACACGGTGTAATAGTTGAACATAGACTAACAAGCTATATGTCCATGATGTGTCCCCGCAATTTGACATTTTAGACAATTTAATGCACTTTTAATTCGCGACCTGAATTGCTCTTTTACGCAGTTTGTATCATTTTATTCATTAATTTAATATTATTACGGCTCGTTACACACGCACAGTGGGTGTATTATTGTTATATATTGTGTAATATTGCTGTATAGTTGTCAGCTTATTTGAACGATTCACTTGGCTATACTTTTAGCTCTTGCCTGTTTTAATATGTTTAGAACAACAGTTTAAGCACTTTAGTTTTCTTTAAACCAGAACACATAAATATTGTAAATAATGTTATAAATGCACTTAACACTATAATTTATAAAAAAAGGAAAAAAATTATCAGTAAATGATAAGTCTTATCTTTTATATAAAATTCTCGTGTCACAATGTTAGTTACCTTACTCCTCCAAAACGGCTTTACTGATTTTGATCAAATTTTTCAGTAGGTCTGAAAATCGGCTACTATCTATTTTTCATACCCCTAAGTGACAAGGGTAGCCCACCCCAAAAATTAATGTGGCAAAACACGTTTGTCGGGTCAGCCAGTATGAATATAATATTCATCTTTTTATTACCTATTTAACTCGAAGTTAATATAAAATTATTTGTTCTAATCCAACCATACGAAACAATAGGGACACAGTTTCTCAGAGACTGAGTTATCCACAGAGAACGTAAATGGTAATGTCTCGAATGATCGCTCAGGGCGTCATACTCTCAGAAACATAAAACCTTTAATATGATTAGTCAAACCTCTAGCGAGGACGATTCATTATGGGCCATTATGCGTCGTGTTTATCGTCTTTACTCTACAACCCAATAAAATAACGAACGAGCGAGATAAGAGCCGGACAGTCCTGTAATCTCTGGAACAAGGGACACTAATTCGATTGTGGTTTCGGTCGAGGCTTTTTTGGGGTTTAGAGCACAAATTGAAGTGTTAAAAAAACTACAAATTGCCTTTTTCGTGGGCCATTCATTAGTTCGACGCTGAATGGCGTGTTGTGTCGTTTTCGCTCAATTAGTTAAACGGAAATCGAGGCTCGATGGTCACACACGGCGCTTTTCGCTTGTGTGCGTGTACCTATTCGACAAGTGTTTTACACACCGACAACTTGATAAACCAAAATCCTACCTCTATTGTAACAAGTTCATTATTTGAAAACGCGCTACTTTCTCACTTTACAAACAGAGACTTGTATGATGATATTTTCGTATTATTAATATAGATACTTGTATATTTATACATTTTTTATCTATAGTTATTCTAGTAATCAACCGATTTAAAAAATTACTGAAATAAAAATCCAAAGAAAGACGCGTAAAGTCAGTCCTAAGGCGTCGGAGGTATAACGCAGAAAGCTCACTTGATGGTGAATGAAGACAATAACCACCCTCAGCCTTGTTGCTTGTGTGATTATATAAGTGAAATCTCGTACCCCTGTGCGGGGCATGGCGCGCACACATTTCTGGATCCGTTTCACTGATCATTTCCTATACAGGTATGGCATTGGCTTATCCATTAAGTAGGAGCTGTTCTTAGGTGCTTTCAATGTCTACCCAACCGACTATTGGCTTCCCCGGGATTCGAACCCAGGACCTTCGCCCCAACATTCATATGCGTAAACCACTTAGCCATATATGTTACGTTGTATGTATTATAGTCATACATATATTGAACTAAACACACTACATTTTTTATTTGGAACTAAAAAGTTGTATTTAGGTAATTGTAATGAGGAAACTCATTCAGTAAACAATGTCTAGGTTAAAAATAATATGGTTGTGCGCTGTACGAAATTTTTAATGACCTAATATTGTGTAGGTAATGTGGTCTTTAATAAGCCTTGCTTTTAGGTTAAACTTTATATTTGTATTCAATGTACAATCGTAGTTAGGAAATATATTTTATAATTATTTATTTATTAACAGAAAGAAATCTGGTTATTTCATAGTTATCCATGTGGAAATAGTATTATATTATTATTTTTATTAAATGTATTGTTATACACAATATTTTTACAACAATCGGCCTCTTATATCATAATATTTTCTAATTACATAATTGCCAGCATATATCCACGAGGTATTAATAAATATTAATTAAATGATTAACAAATAAAATTTAAGCAATCTGTCAAGTTAATGAGCGTTTATGCGTTGAGTGTCGTGGAATGTCGATGAAAGGCACAGGTGTGTCTCGAATATTCAAATGTGTTTTATTGAAGTGTTTTACAAGCGCCTTTGAATGGCCAATATACATTTAAATAACCCATGACATCATAGATAATTATAAATTCTATCGTGATTGTTTTGATAATTCACTAAAAAATATATATTGCAATTTATTGCTGTTAAAATGCAAGATATAAAGTCAGTCTTACTTGTGAGTGGTTATGTATAATATAGGCTATATTTAAATTTTATTTCCTACTTGTGGACCCCGCGAACTTCGTATCGCGTCAAAGTTCCGAATAATAAAGTGTCACCTATAACGTCATTCCATAGAAAATGTATGAGGAAAATGTTTTACTTTTATTTTATTTTTTCGAAAATTTTCTAAATTTTTCTCTCCGTAAGAACCATCCTTGTACTTAAAGGAATATTATAAAAAAAGAATTGGCCCAATTAGTCCAGGCGTTGTTGAGTTATGCGCTTACCAACACATTTTGTGATTCATTTTTATATTATAGATTTTAGAATTAGGCTATATTATATAGCCTATTTTAATAGGAAAGTTAAGTTTCCGAATAGTGAAATAATTTAAAAATTGGTGCCTTAATTACTCATACAAACAAATCAAGAGAATATTTTAATTACTTAATATTATTAGTATTGAAGAATACCTAGATGTAAAATTGTAACTAGGCGACGCAATGTAGGACACAAAAGTTTTTTATGATAAGTTATAAGAAGTATTTAAGATTGTGTTTGTATGTCTTTGCGCACCATACAAAAAAGACTTCTTAAACTTGACGTGATTTTTATTTTATTATTTATTTGTTATATTACCAAGTATAATTAATTTCAATACTAGTGGACCCCGCGAACTTCGTATCCGAATAACAATAACGCGTCACCCAAAACTTCATTCCATAGAAAATGTATTCAGACACTTTTTTGTGATTTTTTTTATATTTTAAATAGTTATTTATGCTATTATCGGATTAGACAAATTCAACAAATCAGAGATTTCTATATAAAGATTACAAATTTATTATTAATAAGAATTTATACTTCCAGAAAGCGATATATTTTAAGTAAGATTCGCTGTGATTTCTATTTTGCGATTCTAATGTCCCACCTTTCGATATAATAACGAAAAATTCGAAGTTATCAATAAATAATAAGTGATCTCATAAATAGTGACACTACAATCTCGGTACATGTTTGCGATACTGTAAAATGTAGGATGTGGGCGACCGTACCATGGCAAGTATTTGCAAACTATGTCTTCCTTGCAATCAATAACTTCAATAAACGCCTACACCTTTCGATCAATTAACCCCGAAAACCACTAAACAATTTTATCTTAAAAAACACTACAATAAGGTGATTTTAAACACATTTAGCGTATCATGAGTATAGTTAAAAGCAATAATAGCGTTATCGGCGAGGGCCGGCACTAAATTGGGATGTCTCGGCGAGGCGCGGCACTTCTTATCAGCTTTGTCGTGTTCATCTTGAGTTGTGTTAGGCTTTACTCGGGATATTTACGTCCCGCCGGGGTGGCAAGCCTACATGTGACAATGTTACTAACTTATTGCCTATACGTACAGGGAATCCCAATCTATATTCTATACTTGTAATGAAATTGTTAGTACCTAGTGTTAACCGTAAGTGGGCTTTTTGTCTCTTTCGCTGGTCTTTTCGTATTTTACATTAAATTTTGGAAAAACAGAAAAAGTTTTTTTTAATGCAAGAGTTAGAGGCAACAGTGTTTTAATAATAGAAGCAAACACAGTTTTAATTTTTTTTTATATAGGGCTGTTTTGATATTATCTAAGAATGAAAAAACTGAAGTTTTAAACAGATTTTTTTTGCACCTAGGGCTGGTCTAGGATTTTAGTAAACGATAATGTAGTGACTTATGAAATCGTTTGATATCCAGGTACTTTAACTTCACATTTCACTAATTAAGTTTTGAATACAAATAAATTTACAAAATATTTATATTTCTAAACAAGCTAAATGATACTAAATGCAGCAAATTGCTCCGTTAGTACCTCATTAAAGTGAAATGACTGTTGCTGACAAGAGAAAACATAGAAAGTTAATCCTAGTTCCCAAGGGCGTCTCCAGTTTATGACTAGGGGGGGGGGGGGGGGGCAATGAGAAAATATCATTAATCCTCCATAATTATATAATTATGGAGGATAAAAAATAAGAACGCCTGATACAGTCGAAAGCATGAAGCGTTACACTTTGGAAGTCTCGACAGCACAATATCAAAATTTTAAATACAGTAATAATTATATATTTATTTGAACAAAAATAATATTTAATTAAAACATAAC
Source organism: Aporia crataegi (assembly GCA_912999735.1). Lineage (NCBI taxonomy): Eukaryota > Metazoa > Arthropoda > Insecta > Lepidoptera > Pieridae > Aporia > Aporia crataegi. Next base: position 4,345,516 of record OU538748.1, on the reverse strand, counting down.
ATGCGGGGATTTTTTTGCAAATCTTTCAACCATTTGATCTCTAGAGGGGCAACTGCTCCCGCCTGCCCCCCCCCCCCCCTGATGACGCCCTTGCTAGTTCCTACTACTATCCCAATTTCAAACCCTTTTGTTTATATACTAAATAGGTAAAAATTTATATTTTCTATGACATAAGCTAAGGTTGTTAAATGAGAAATGATTTACGAGTGATCAGGCCAACCCTTGCCGGACGCAATTGATAAAGCACTTTGAATTTCGTCTTTTTTCTCGGTCCATTGATAAACGGACAGGTATTCTTACTCAGACAGGCGCCAACATTCCTCGTACCGACCTCACACTCGTGGCGCTATAAAAACCACACTTTTTTATTATTTCTTTGTTCCTGATTGTTTGTTTTGGGTATTCCATAGGAAGTGGACGCGATAAACCTATTCCTAAGCGTTTTATTGTACCAATTTCATATATCCGTTTCTTTCGAGATAACCTCTGAGGTAATAGTTACTCCATTAGCACCTTGTCTGACGTGAAATCCTCACGTAATGATCGAAAATGTTAGCCTTATAATATTATCTATATGTTAATAGATCTTTAGATTTTTATTCCTAAACGCGACGAAGTGTGAACTTTATAATAAAGGTACATACCTAACAGAGACATCTAAAGAAAGAAAAGAAGCGAATAAAAGAAAATCTAATTCTACGATATAAATATATATTTTTTAGAACCCATTTACCCTTAAATTTGTTTATTATCGTATATTTATTCAATTATTGCTATGTTATCAGTAATTTTAAACTGAAAGCGTAAAATACTTTTACTTGTAAATAGAGAACAATTATTGTTTCTAAATCTGTCACTAAATCTTTAGGTTTATTGACGCACCCGCCTATTTTAAAAAAAGTAAAGAATCCCATGAAGGCGATTAGGCCGCAAAATAGCATTTTTCGCATTGATCATTTGTTATAAAAGCGATGGGAAAACATTGAAATATATATTTATATCAGACAAATTTAATTAAAATAATTCTTACACTTTCACATAAAGTTTTGTCAAGTATTAATTACCGGTTATGACATTTTATAAATGTTAAGTTCACTGACCGATATTAGCGAGTATCCGGAATAAATGTTTTATGAACATCTATTCAACGGTAAATAGTTCATACTAGTGACGCTCTCAGACTTCGCATCACTATTGCACTGTAGGTATGCTTATCACTACACAATAATATGAGGAGGTAATTTTTTTTAAAAATCATTTGTAAATGATTGCTAGATCTACAGATTTGACTGTGTTGTAACTGGAGGACAAGGTAAGAATATATGTAGACACTATAATCACATGAAGATATCTTTGCTTTATTCTAAAATTAAAGACAAAAAATTATTAAAGCATGTTAAAATTTAATAACGAAAACCACATCCGTTTTGTAGTTTCACATTGGTGTCAAAATATACATAGAAATGGCCAAAAATTTGTGAGTTTCTGGTAAACTGGTGTTAGAATCAAACTTCCGCTTTTATAACATCTATGCGCAGACACAGCTAATTATAATTAATTATATGTTTATATTTAAGTTCATAACTAGATATTTGAAAGTTTTAAATATATCGTTGAGTTGACAACTTGAGCTGGCTTAACATTGATTGAGCGCTTTCATATTTGGTAAATGCTAATCACCTTCTGATTCAATTAGATAATAATTACTTAGCTAAAACGTTTCTTTCATTTATTGAGTGATATGAAAGATCGGATTCGTTTCCCGGGGGACTTCATTGAACTACAATCAACTACGTTTCTTTAACAATGTGTTTGCTCTTCGTGAAAGAGAGACTAAAATGGAAGTTAGAGACTCCTTCTCTAAAAAGGTTTCTTTTTGTCTTCTGGATCAGTATATGCGACTGGCTGTTTATTTATTTATTTAAGAAAGGCATACACAACAGAAAGGTTACAAAAACACAAAATACAAAAATAATAAAATTAAAAACTAAACCTAATTCCAAAAACGTGTACACACAAAGAAACAGGGAAACGGTACATGAACACATAGAAATTAAAAAAATGCTGTTACAGTATTTCAGTTGTATAGTGTTACGTTTAATAGCGTCACCTGTTGTGTTCTAGTTTTTATTAATAAACAATAGTCGCGAAAACAAAAGCAACGCGATGTCTGCGATGGATTTTTTATAAATAGTGTATCTTTGAGTTCAAGGTGTGATAATGATAATAAAAAGAAAAACATCATACAAACCTTACATTTAGAACATAATATAATTATTACTGAATACAGAAATTTGGTGACTTGCCTAGCAAGTCGCAAAATTTTGAAAAGATATTGACTGAAATAGTATAATATTTATTAAATATTTACAATAATGTATTTAAATATAGGGTGCGTTAGGGTGTGTACCTAAAATACTGGCTACATTACCGCGTTGTATTGCTATACTAACGCGTTGGCCGAAATATGAGCCAGCTTTCGGGTTTCCTGTGGTCTCAACTAAGCGCGTCGATAATCGATATCTCTTTAAACAACCGACTGAAATAGTAATAAGATATTAATAATTTTCCTCTTTTTATGAATGGACGTCATTTTGGGATCATTTCCGTAAAATTGTGAGAATTTGAGTTCCCTACAATGGGTCGTTTGTAGAATTAGTAACGATTGGACAAAATTATAGTGCTAAGTCATTTTGAAAGTGTCGGCACTTTTGTCTATGTTCGTTGGCGAAAAAAGTGCAATTTTGATTTATTTAGCGATAAGTAGTTCGTGTTTCCGGCGCTTAAGTAATTCCGGTTTTTAATTTGAAATGTGGCTTCAACTTTTTTGATAATTATAGATACACGTAACACGTACATTCGTATCACAATGATACACTTTATTTATATATTAAATGTGTTTATTATGAGCATTTTGTGTAGAATTTTTTTTTCGGCTCTTTATACTACTTATGCATTCCAGTTTTGCATCAGTGTTGCGCTTTGTAAATGAAAATAGTGCTAGAATAAAATTTAAATTAGCTTCAATAAACTTTTACATAATAAAAATATAATCCATGCATCTTAGTACTTTTTGTGCATTCCAAAAAGTCCTATAAAAATGTTTCTGTCTTTGAACGTAGTTAAATATCTTATATAAACATAAATCGAGTAGGTATCTTATTTAAAGTTTCATTATAAGAAGTTTAGTAATTGGTAAATATAACAACCGTAGAGTCAAGATGGAACAGCAGTCTCAGTACCTGCTCACTAAGATTAAGAGGACACAAATTAACTATATATTGAGTATTGATTTAGGATATAAAGGTTAAATATTGTTTTTCGTTGTTTAGCTGACGATAGCTCGGTAGGGTTTTACAATATGACACTAACATGCAGTATTTAGAAGTCAACTGAATATTTTTATAGTTTTAATGCAATAGTAAATATTTAGAAAGTGTTTAGTTCTCTTGAAAGTGCTTATGACGTAGAAAAAACGGAAATCTTGGAACTTTCAATTATTATTGATGGTGTAGAAAATCGAGTACCATCACAAGATGTACGGTGCTCTATGGACATTTTGTGCAATCATCGATATGTTAAATTGATACAAGAAACTTAAGGAACTATAGTTTCATTCAATTTAACTATATAATAGTAGAACCCACTAGGGAAATTAACAAAAAAAGTCGCTTAGTGTAATAAGAAAGATTCCGGTGGATATGAAGGATTTGTCAAAACTGCTTCATTCGTAACTGCCATAAATAATTTATTCAATCGTTGTATCGATCTAATTAGACGACCGATTGGCGCAATTGGTAGTGCTCCTGCTTTCTGCATAGAAAGGTCCCGGGTTCGAATCCCGGTAGGTGTAAAAAGTGTACAAAAATATATTTTTGTACACTTTTATGCATGCTTATTTAATAAGGATATATTTTAAATTGGCGTTATGTTTGAGTGGCTTTTGTATTCTGGCATATAGCTAATACCTAACTGAAGCAGGTATTTCGTGGTAATAAACAGACTATAAAATTAAAAGGTTGCCAACGTTTTAAAAGTCTCTAAAACAAACCATAAATCACTGAATGATTTTAATTAGATAAAATGTATTCGAAAGCCGTAAAATGGTCATAAAATGAAACTGTGATCTCCGAATAAACAGCTCGTTTTGACGGAATTAAGAAGGGTCTCCATTAATACCTGTAAATAAATATTATAGACAAAATAAACATTATTTTATAACAGTTTTTTATTAAACATTTTAGAATAGATAAAATAAAATCTACTCATAATTTCATTCTAATATATTTAGTATGTATTTTTCTACCCAATTAGAACGATAATTAGGTAAGAAGGTATAATATTAGTCTTTTCATATCTTTTGATATTTCTACGAGTTTTTTGCTTAATATGTTTAATGCTTATTTAAGTAGATTAAATATTATGAATAGGAAAAATATCAATCAACCCTATTGTAGTTAAAAATTGCAGTAAGAAGTACTAATGAACATTTACATACAATCTTGATTTTTTGTATCAACTTCTTTTCATTAATGACCGTACTTTGGAGCCTCCAATGCTAAGATTAAGTTAGTCCAAATGATCACAACTAAGTACCAAATCGTCGAACCTTAGTTTCAAGATCGTATGAAAAGCTTAATGTAAAACATATATTTTCTATATTAAGTTTCTGACTATAATAGTATGAAAAATTACTCTATCCATATTTTATACAATCGAACAATATCGAACAATAATTGTTCTTTACATACATTCCGTCACGTTCGTATAATCAGAAGTTCTCACAGGCATTTAATAATACGAACGATATAATGCGAATCAAACGATTAATTTCGTGTAAGCGCGTCACGTAGGCTATAATGACCGGGCTACGAAAAATATATCACTCCTATTAAGCCTTTGGATCTAAATCGAATAAATCGAAAGAAATCGATTCGTATCGTGTATAAATACTACTATCAAGCAGTTGCAGATGTTAGTTCGGCGTCATCCACTAAAATAATATGACACAGCCTTTTTTGAAATGTCTGTGTTGTGGGCGTTTGCAAATAAATTTTTAGTAAGCTAATTTAAGCTCGTCCGAAACAAATATTCTACATAGAAATGTGAAAGAGGACTTCGGAAAAGAAAACTTTGATTTTGTGTTTAATATATGCGTGCCATATTGCGGCCACTACTTGCTAACAACCACTTTCTTGATTCAAGCAGAAATTATGTGACTAAGCAATAAGAATAATTTAGATAGTTTTATATTTTTGGCTTTTGTATTGATTAGCTTTTCGCTATTAATGACAAGGCCGCGAATGTGTTATATTTTCAAGTACAAAAAAAATGAGTGACAAGGATGTGAGCCTAAACCACTCCTTCGATTTTCGTAAAATTTTGCACTCACGCTGAAAAGTTCCACTAAAAGACATCTAAGCAAGCAAAAACACGGCTTTCAATGCTTTTCATTAAAATCATATGAATGCTTAAAATTAATAAATGGCAATAAACACGCAGATTTACAATACGTACAATATAAGTTTATAGGTAAAATTTTTTTTTTTTTAATTTAAAAAAGTTCAGAAATTATTTCGTTGCAATCGCTACCCTGATCAACGATAGAGCATAAGTGGTTGCTCATACTGCAGGGTCTATAATTTGACAATATTTTGTGTCATTTGGACATTATTGAAGCCATTATAACTCTGTGCGTTAACTCAAGATACGATTAGGGTCAAAATAACGACAGGGTTCCCTAATTCAATATTAAAAGCATCCTATCGGCAACTAATAATAGGCTAATTTGGGAAAATGTCCCAGAAATGACTGAATGTCATCCTATTTATTAGTTTTTATTTCTTAAATTGCGCGTTTTATTCGGTTTAGGCTATAAAAAATTATAATGGATGTGCATGGTCAAACATTTTCTTAAAATTACAGACTAACTGAGTACAGAGTTTAATATAGTAGGTACTTATACCTAAAAAGAATAAAATTAATGATATCAAAAAAAAAATTATATATATATCTACTTGATTGGAACCTTTTCTTCTGATAAAAAAATACGAATGAGTTTATTTGAATGCAAGCACAGAGCACATGAGTTCGTTTGAAATAACATACAATGCTTTGTTTGCTCATTAATATCCGATTTTACAACAAAGTGGTTGATTCGAAAACAAGGCAATCTAAATAATGGCGGTGCAAGGTTTACTAGATACTTGTAAATTGCGGCATCGTTTATGTACAGCCATAATGCGGGATGAAGGGCCCAGGGATCCCAGTCCATGCATACTAACGCGCTTCGTAATAAGTAGTCTGATTCCATGTTTATCCCTGCTTGACTTGCCTCCCTCGCTTTCCGTAGTCTCTGCCTTATATAGTCTATAGCTATAAATAGTGTTATTTTATTATCAAATTTTATTATGAATTTTTGTTTATCCGGAAGACTATCGACTATCGGTCGAAACCTTTAACACGTTGACTGCGAAACCCGGTCTGAAACATCCACATGTCCATGTCTCGCTCACAGTGCGACAACAAAACATGCTATTGACGTACGCGTTCAGACTTATGTCAATCAATTAATTATTGTTAACATTCAAGGAAAAATATATATATGTACTTTTAAATGAAGAACAAGGGATAAGTTTCTTAAACGTTACAGGGTTTAATACCGCCACAGCACTGTACCGCCACATTGATGGTTTTATGACCAGGTGTAAAACGCCTTGTACTGCAGGAATGGAAAAAATAGAAGAATCACTGCCGCTTCGAACGTGTTAATAAATAGTCTGCCCACAGTCGTATCGCTTCTTCTTTAGTTAAAATATGAATAATTTTTATGTTATTTGTAAAGAATATGGTAAAGTTTAGACAAGATTATTGTACAATAATCTTATCATATATCTATCACATGTATTGATAGATGACTTCCAAAACTAGTCGATTGTTTAATTGTTGTTTTGTGCGTCCTTTTTCCACTTTAAAGAAAAGATAAATGTTATTCTAATTTACTCTAATTATACCTACACGCCTCATATTTAAACGCGAAAATACCTACGATCGATTGACCGTCAGTAAAAATGTCTACTCTTGCTCCATTAAAGGTGACTAAAGGTCTTCACAGCAGTATAGGCCATCTAGTATCTACCTACGTTTTATAGTTATGTATTTTCATTCCGTTAATTACTTTAATTGCTATAATTAGAAACCAGAGGTAGTTAAAATCAAACGTAAGTTTAACAATTAAAATTATCAAGATGAGCAAAATGTCGAGTTAATTATTTTTGATTACATTTATTTTACATAAAGACGGAAATAGAATCACAAAAAAACAATTACGTGAATCTTAACAATAGACAACATAAATTAACATTAAAATTGGATCTTTAGCCATGATGCTATTTATAGCATAACATAATGTTAAAATATCTATCCACGTTATATATTACTAGCATTTGTCTATGCCTTCGGTCACAGTATATTTGAATAAAGAATAGATTATTGAAGTATATTTTTTGAAGTGAAAACTTCTTTAGCGGCGTTGTACACTTTTTTGTAATGGGTAAAAAATTTTAAACTCGTGTCAGGACACGTGACCTGATCGAAAATTCGTAAGACGGATGGAGAGTAGACGAAATGCAAAACTGCTATTGATGCGGTCTTTATAAGACATTTAAATAGGTTCGAATCAAAACTGTTCGTTTCTTACTTCAGCTATCATAAACCGATCGTATTAGTTTTAGAGATTGGCGAAATTCTGGATGGAAGTTTATTTTTCTGAGGGATAAACTTTTTAATGTAATATAAATTGTCATGTTTGTGTACGATAGCGCAATAAATAAATATTGTATTCTACCACATAAAAGATAGTACTTTTATAAGCAATTCGTGCAAAATTATTCCATAACCATTCCAAAATACCCAAAACGCACAACGTTAATACTTAAGTTTTCACTTCTGCCGGCACTCCCGGAGTGCAACCCGTCGTTTTTTTTGTATAATCAGTTTTTGAAATAAGTATATTTATAAGTATATTAAGTTATTTTAAGAGTAGTAGACTCATAATAGTTGATGCGTTACAGACTATGCCTTGGTCAGAATAGTATTTTTATATGGTCAAAAAACATGAGAATCCGCCAAGTTTATTTGCCGTTATGAGCTGGGCGCGTTCGTGAACATGCCTTGAACGTTCAAAAGCAATCAAATGTGATTCCATATTATGCTCACAAGTTTTAGTAGTATAGTATTTTTAGTTAAAAGTTGAATTTTGAAGAATTAAATCCTTTGAGGCTTAATTTATTTAAGGGCAGATGTATAGATTAGACCGGTTATATAGTTTATTGGTATGGACTAAGTAACATGTAAGTAATGTATATATTTTTATACGGAATTAAAATTATTGATGCAATGGTCCTTTATTAATAGCATTATAAATGGAGGTGGATTGTCGTAGAAAATGAGGTCGTTTTAGTCATCTGTCGTCAATTATTATTATTATACCGGAGACACATTAAAGAAGCACATTTGATATACATTAATATTAATAAATAAATTGTTTAGTACAGGTTCCTGGCTGTGATCTGGGTAAAGTATATAGATTATGAGCATTAATTTATGTAGTACCTTTTACATTATGTAGTACCTATTCAGTAATGTTTTGATTTTATTACTAATGAACAAACTAATTACTATTACTATTATTTTATTATTTTTTATTGGATGGGAGACTCACTTACAAGAAGCCGTCTGCCGCCAATGGACAACAATTTTTAGTTTTTGAATTACTATTAATATTTTTACTAAAAATATTACAAGAAATATATAATAAGAACATTTTATAATTTTATTTATCTAATAAGTATTTGGAATTTATATAATCTTTTTCACCGTGTCTTAAAAGGACTCTAATACTGTGGTGTGGTTGTAGAGTCTTTGTCATGTCACAGTGCGTAGCCAATCAGGAAACAGCTCTGGATCAATTTTCGAAGATAATCGTCTTGTAATTGAACGTTTCTATTCCCTAATTGTCTCTGGGAGAACTTTCTATGGTATTCCGTATAAAAAATATAATGAATTGTCATTGGTCTGTAATGTTTGGGTAATAGCCATGGCACAAAAAATCTGTATACCACAGAGAGAAATAATGAGACGACAATAGACCGAACCTAACCAACTGTCAAAGTTGTATATACATATCTATTATCTAAAATTATATTTTTGTCTCCTATTAATAGACTGGCGAGGATATACAATAAAGTACTCATCTAAGATAGTTTTAAAAAAGTAGATGGTGATGCAGTCTTGGAATTAGATATCCTACCAAGTGGCTGTTTAAGATTCAAAAAGTATTCCTTCCTCGCATGAGAATTAGAACAGCTTTCTCGTTTTTTCATAATTCTTATTGCTAATTTTGCGTACACTTTGAATATATTATTATTTGCATGTGACGCACCAGGTAGGTACTGAGGCTGCATATAATTTAATGGTTTTTGTTGTGTATATATAATAAAATAAATAAAATTATGTAAAAATGAACATATAACAATGAAGAAATGTAAAGTAATAAATGTAGAATACAGAAATAATTTAGAAATTTTAACTTTAGTAAAAAAAAAGAAATTAGATACCGTGTTATAAATAACTGTAAAACTGTGGGATGAAAAAAAAGGCTTATTTATTATTTATTTATTATTATAATAAACCATTTCATGTTTCAGTTTTAGTACGTCACTGTTTAATAAAGCTCACAGTCTCAGTTTAGTAGCCAAAGTTTTCTTATAAATTAGTGCAATAAGTACCTACCTTTAAAAAAGAGACAGTCATAAATCAGGCAGATGCCCTTAAGAGGCTGTACAACCAGTGATGTGATGTAATATGCATTTCCCCTTGCTATATTTATCCCAATCAGTCTTTAGCTGAATAAATATAACTTTACTGTTGGGAATTTTGTGTGTAAGTAAGCAAAGACAATGTTAGTGCAAAATAATTCTTTTATTCCCGAGTTTGACTTAATTACCTCCGCTGATGGCGGATTACAATCACGATCAACGTTGCGTGAAAATTGAGTTAAGACTGTTATACACGACCTTCTTTAGATTTAATATCCTTAAATATTTAGGGACAAGGTTTATGAAAATGATACAAATTTAAAATATATTCTAGTATATAAACCTCTTTTTTAATATATATTAAACGTTTTGTAGTTGCTGGTTGATATATCCTATGTTTGCATTATAAATATGCATCTACTAGTTGCACCCCGCGGTTGCACCTGCTTTAATTTCGTCATAGCGTGATGTTATGAGCCTATAGAATACTCGTATCTCTAAATTATCCCACAGGAACTCTCTTCTGGTATATAAAGAATCCTATATGTTAATCCAGAGCTTATTCTATTTGCGTACCAAATTTCATTCAAATCCGTTTAAGCGGGATTGAGTTACAAACATCCATATATAACAAACTTTCGCGTTTATAATATTAGTAAGGATAGTAAAGTCTGTAAATATAATTTTTCTCATTTTTCCTTGTTCATTTCAAAAGAAACGCTATGAAAATTGCGATGTCAATGCTTGTTTAACAATAGTCAAACTCTATTGAACGTGTTTTATGAAACCTTAAAGAACTACACAACTGAACAGATTGTTGTAAACATGGGGGTGACGACAAATATGAAAACTACAGAAAACACTTTTATTAGTTTTAAAAAGTCTACAAACCATAACAAACTCTACGAATATAATTCCTTATATTTCTTCAGAACCTTTATTACGACTTTCTGGTTGTGGTAGATATGATATTCTATTAATTAATGGCTTCTGACCGATGTGACTGCATGAAAACTCACTTTTTTATAAGATTCAAGAGACGGCTTTAATTACAGAATACTACATGGTGACGCTATGAGATCCGGGTAGATATTCGGCTCTCTTATAAGCGAAAATTATATGCGACTGTGTGATGTGAATATCAGACCATGGCTGTTCATAATGCGACCATCATAGTTTACAACAGTAAGTTTAATTAACGTAAAAGCCCGTTTACTGTATATGTTATCTCCCATCTCGGTTATAATGACTATCGTTCATTATTTTGTTGCGTTCTCTTCATGTCTACACTATTTCCGGTCTCAGTGCCTCTAAACACCAATTTTATGCTTTTGTGGCTTGATTTTTAAGTTTTATGTAATTTCAAAATACAATTAATTAATTTCCACTTGTCTAATTTTTGTTGTTTTATGTCAGTTATAATTGCTCGCATTGGTTTAATGACTCTCTGATTATACAGTAAGGCTAGGCTTTTACTAATCGTAAAACATGAATGGTGTAAATTTTTACCGGTTTAGGTAATTACCATAATATTTTTTCAAACAATAGGTAGTATTGCCGATGAGAGAAGCATGAATTGTTTTGTTAAAGGGTTTTGGCTTGATTACAGGACCTTTATAGTTTAAGTCATGTCTTTATTTTAATTAATATTTTTATTTCGTACTCCAAGTGAAATGGCGGCAATTTTACTCGTGGCTTACTTATAGGAAATTTTGACCACACCACAAAAAGTCACGTTTTACTGAATTCCATCACTTTCCTTTGATCTTGCACATAACCGAATAGGTTAAGCTTAAAACTCCATTAATTTCACAGATAAAGTCTCAAAAATATACAACTTTTAACTACATATATAAAACATGATGCGCTCGTTGTTGGGATGGCGCCAAAACTCACAGAAGTATGAGTGTACCTACGTTAAAATGTATGTAGATTAAATACTTACTGGATACCTATCCAGTGAAGGTCAAATATAGTCAAACAGTTTCCGTTAATTTATTTTCCTTTCTTAACACACTTATTTCAAGTAATAATTCAACACTTTTTAAAGGTTTAAATATTACTGCGCAAGTTTAAGACAATGACACTAAGTATTATATAAATATTATTGTACTTACCAAAGTTATTCGAAGGTTTTACATAACTGGTTCTTAAGCAACATTGCAAACTTTCATATTTTAAACATAATTGTGTTTTAAATAGAAAGTTAATCCTAAGTATTTAATTAATATAATTACAGTTATAATTGGAAGATTTGCACACTGCACACAAATGGCAATATGTACTTAGTTCTCATGTTGCTTTAATTCAATTTTGTTTTTTTATGTTTATCAATTAAGTATGCATATTATCCAGATGTTTTCGATCTTAATAAGTTCCATTTATTTTCTTAACCTTAACTGTTATTATAAATATGGAAGTAAATTTGAATTTTTTTTGTAAAGAAAATTAATTATCTACAGTGATTACTATCAGATCACTTTTATTTTTAATGAAGTACTCGAAAAATCCAATAGGTAGAGATTGTGAGTACTTAAAACAATAATTACAGATTAAGCTCGTTTTAAAGTTTAACAGTCTATGGACACGTACGCTCTCTGTGGATTGAAGGACCACATTTAATATTATGCAGAATGTACCTGTATGTGACGTGTACTAAAACAATTTAAGGCAAATAGCTTTAAGCCTAACGCTCTTATAAAAAACGATCGTATATAATAATAGCCTAAATCGATTTAAAAAGTGCAAATATCGACCCTGTGATTAAACCTACTGGATGGATTTGAATGATTTTTTGTAAAAGAAACATTATGAAATATTCATAATTCCATTTGACATACGTTATTTCGACAGTAAAAACTTTCATTGTTATTTGTTAAGTAGGAGTTAGAACTTGGTGTAAATAAGTTATATCATGTTCTGGTCTCTGGTCAAATTTCACAAAAAGTATAATGCATTCTTTATCGATGCCAATAATTCAAGTCTAGTATTTCCATATATAGTAGAAAATTTGTCATAAGCTAAGCTTCGTCCGTGAAATAAAAATCTTGTTAGGTTTATGCGTGGTGATAAAAGATTTTTAAAACACGGTAAGTAGATTAAATTAACAATTATCCCGTGTACGCTCTAAAGACTCGGTATGCCATTGCTTACCGCCATTATATTTTCACGCATGAGGACTTATTGTCTAAGTCGAAGTCAAATTAAGATCTTTTAAATATTTCTTATTCGACACATACTGAAATTAAATTTAGTTTTTTAAATAATTATAAAATTTAGATTTTATTTATGCTATTGTAGTATTTTTATTGTAGGTATTGTACTCCTGATGAACACTAATTACTTAAATATTTTGAGATCATATTTGATAGGAGACACTTAAAAATTGTAAGTATGGCAATAACTAGGTTTAAGAACTATCGTTTGTTTTATCATGTTCACCTCTCATCTTGTAAAATTATGTAAGAATATATTTTTTAGGGAATTAAATCTTTTTAGGAGGAAAAGGATACTACATTGGGCACATCAAGATTGTGAAAGCGGTTTCGCCGTAACAAATGAAGGAAAGAGATACTATATAATTAACTATACGCACACTTCGCAAAACAACTAATCGTTCTTGCTCATAGTAATTATGCTAATTGAATAAAGTACATTGAACGTATTATACAGTAAGTATAGCTTATGGCTTCGTTTTTAAAATAAAGTCTCTCCTAGACTCATTTATTGACGTATTTCACACTTAGAAGCACTATGATCCAAACTACGAATGGCAGTTTGCCTGGAGATTGTAGCTTAAAAAGGACTAGAGTCTTTCAATAAGTACGTTTATTATTGTAGATAATAAATTATTACTTCAAATTGTAAATGTATAAAAATTTTGAAGGTCAAATCTAGGAAAATTGGGTGTTTTTAACAAAATAGGTACACTGTAGTAAAAGTAAGGAGCATATTAAGTCATGATACAGAGCATATCGGGGATTGATTAATTATAAACTAGGTGGTGACATGTATTGATTATTAACTGTTATGAAAACGCATTGAATAATAATAGTCAAACTCAATCATAGTTAATTCATTGGTAATTAAACTCCTTTTTTAAACGCTTCTTATTTACTGTTGCTTAGTTTTTCAAATTCTTAGAATTCGTCGGAACATTTTTTCACTTGACTCGACTACAGCAAAGTCCAAGAGGATTATGCATTTGATCCTATGTCTGTTTCTATGACTTAGCACTTTGCTGAACTGCGAGCGTTTCACCTATAATAGCAGCCCACGCCAAGGTTCTGGTCTCACAGGAGATGCCCAGGAGGCACGTTGTGGGAAACTTTTAAATTGATGGCAGTGCCACAGCTTCACAAAATATCTTATGATTTTGACTGCGGAGTCAAAATCCGGAGTATTATTCCCAAGATATTTTTCTTCTTACACTACTGTCTAGGGGTTCATGGAAAGAAACTGCCGCTTATTTCTCGACACCCACTGGAATCTCGTATTTTTATTGCAATAACGTTTGTGCTTGTTTTGTATACTGACACGACTTAATATGCCATTTCCATTTAGCTCTTGTTTACTCGGAGATGCTTTTTCCATTAGTGATAGAGAGGATAAATTACTTACTAATATCACTAATTATTATAATTATAATATATTAATAATGTATTGATTTTTTCCACATCAGTTAAATTAAAATAGGTAACTGTAAAACCCAAGTTGCTCAAGGAAAAAATATAATGAATACTACACATTCGCAATCTGTAGGTATGTTTCGTGGGAGTGGTTAATTTATTATGAATAAATAATTCCAAAACACTTAATAATATTATTAAATACCAACATTACCAGATACTAATTTTTTTATGAAAAAATATTTAATTATTTCTTTTATATAATAAATAATGTTTAATGTTTATAACACAATTACACAACTTACATATGAAAACAACATATTCTTAAGAATTGCTGCAGTTATCAGACGCCCCTAATTCTAATAAACTGTCGCAATGTTAATTCACAAACATCAAAGTTACCGCTCGGCGTTATAATTAACAACAGTTCTGTGAAAATTGATAGCAAAAAGCGAGATATCGGACGGAAACGAACGATAAATGTTCCAGTTTGCCAGTGTGTGACCACAGAGCCATTTAATTATCATATTTGTTGTTTATTATTACGACTAGACGCCTGCTTTTTTCATTGGCAAACTAGCTGATTGCCGCAACTTGTGCGTGGACGTTTTAAAAGTAGCTTTAAATTATTAAATATTTGCTAACTCCAATTTGTACCTGCTCTTGTCTTGATTACACCAATCTAAAAAGTGTTTTTTTATTATTAATTAAATACTAGAACATACAGCTAAAAGCAGTTTTAAATTTATGTTAAATAAATAAAATTCTATGTATTTTCTTTGCAAAAATATATCACTCATTTGAAAAAAAAACATCAAATTTTACTAACAATTGTTGATAGTGTTTTGCAGTTAGAAACAAGCCATTATTTTTTACGAAAAAACATATTCCATGCTTTATTATTTCAAAGGAATGGTTCATATGTATAAACGTATAAAGTATAAGATGTTAATTTTAAATGTGAGGTTATGGCAGCAACAAAATAATATGCAAAAACGTGTCTGTTTCTACACGGTTCGTCAATTCCACTACAGTTTTGTATGAAGTTTTCATAGATATTACAATATCCAATAACTAGTTTCATGCTAATAAGGTAGTATATTATTCAATATTGCAAAAAATGTGCAATATTCAACATTTTCAATAAACACTTAAGTATGGAGTAGAGTCTGTAATTAATTTTGTATTGAACAGACAGCATGCGATTATAAGTGCGTGGACCGTGAAATAAATTTTCAAACGATTACACATTACATTGCATGTTAGAGACAATAATTTTAATTTTTAATAGTATCTACGTAATCATTTACCTTTTTATAAAGCTAGCTGTGCTTCGTGTAATAGAGAAGAGAAAACTTTAGCTCATGTTTCATTCTGAGTTTACATTTCGCTCAGATCCAAACTACTTTTAATATTAATAGAAATCTTAAAAGAACTAAAAATTTGTAAATAAAAAAAACTATCGGTGGGAGATAATCCATTTATTGTTTTAACCAGAAATAAAATAAATAAGATATATAAGAAGGAATAACTAATAACGACCGACAGCTAAAGTTAAAATTTAGTAGAAAGTTAAGGTAGTGATAGAAATACATTTGTATATAAACCTAACCTAAAAATACAAAAAAAAAAACAGGAAAACAAATCAAGGGATAATCACAGTAATGCTTTTATTTCTGGACGCAGCAGGGGAGGGGATTAGAATTGAGACAACTACCTTTTTGTAGTCGGATAATTTAACTTACTAAGTAACGAAACAGCTAACTTGTTGAGAATTCATTGGCTCCGAGAGCATTTATAAATCGCTACTTTGTGCTGGTCACGACTCACTGGTGAGAGGCAGCCATTTTGCATTTATTTCAACGTCTATGAGAATCTTAGTCAATTAACACAAAGGGAGATTTAAAAAGGGAGTCGCTTTAACCCATAGCAATATTTAGAAAAAGTTTACAATTTAATAAACTAGGTCCTCACTTTCACACTAAAATTATTCAATCGTTCAGAACGTAATTAGAGTACCTATTAACGTTGTTGTCTCTTTTACGTTACATTATTTTAAAGAACGCAAAATAACACTATATACTGGCACTATGTACACTATATATATATAGCATACGTTCGATGAAATATTATAAAAAGTATTTAAAAAATAAATAACATTGTAGAAACTCTTCATAGATTTATTTTTACACGAAGGCATATACTTTATCTATTACTAGAGTTAATTCAGTTCAATAACTTGACATCAAAAGTTAACCTTGCATTTTGCAATTTGCTTTGATGTGTTCAATAAAACATCTCATAAAAGTAATTAATGTTTTTATAAAAAAGAAACTTAAATTTTATCAATTAATTATTTATATATCTTCTACATATAAAAAAATCAATTGCAGTTCGTTTGTTTCGCTAAAACTCGAGAATGAGCCGATTTGGCTGATTTTGGTTTTGAATTGTTTGTCGTAGTCCAGCGAAGATTTAAACAGTGAGAAAATATGGAAAAATTGCGAGGATAGTAAAAACAACAATTTAATTTTTCCATGTTAATGGTTCTACCTACTTTCCTGTCAAACATTTGACGTTCGTGTCCCATACCTTTTATTTGCGGTACGAAATTCGCCGGGTCAGTTAGTCAATTAAAAACATATTTTACACATGTAAGAGTTTACAGCTCAAAAACGCTGTCAGGGTCTGTCATAAGAAAAAATATATTTCCCACCAATTAGTTCATCTTTAAAAAACATCGAGAAATAAAATAAAAAACTACAGTATACAGAATCTCCGAATGTTACACATGTTAAAAACAATATGTAATTATCAATAGTAGATTAGTAATGTAGTTCTTATTTGTTAATTGTTTGTACCTATTTGTAAGCTATTTGTTTTTTTCGATGTCATTTTATCCGTATTTTCTTTTTATGAGAATAAATATCTTTAAACATAAGTACATAATATAGACAGATGAATTCCTCGGCTCTGGTTAGAATTAGAATAAATGAGTTTTGTCAGCAAGTGAAGAGTCAGTGTACTGTGAAGAAACTATAACTGCATCAGTTTAATGCAATTTTTTCCAACAGTCATTAGTGGTATTTACGAGGTGCACTGCGCATGCGCATGCAATATTAAAACTTTTATTAAACTTGATATAATAGAAGTGTTTCAATGTGTGAGGATTGATTATGGTGTTCTTATATCACGTATAATTGGCTTTTATGTAGTAGAACATTTGCTTATTATTATAATTAAAACTTTACGTTATAAAACGTGTTTCTGCAGAATATAAGATTAGACAATGGAAAAGAATTCTATTCTCTGGTGTCTAAACAAAAACATAAAATTAAGACCTTTCTGAAAAAACAGTAGTAGTAATAAATATATAATAAAACAATATTTTTCTCCTACGATCAATTTTTTATACAGATAATTATAAATAATATACGAAGTTGGGGACTATGTACCTATTTAAATGCAGACCGTACTTATTATGTAGGTAGAGGTACAGATACCTAAGAGTACAATTTTATAATAATTACAAGGTATGTACTAGTAAAAACTGAATTTATTTAAAAATTTCATCTTACATCATCACAGGATAATAGCTAACTATAAGTAATAGGAAAAACATACCTACAGTTAACATGATATTTTGACATCACATTTTGGCAACCAATTACATAGGTACGTAGGTATAGGTACTATCTCAGAGTCATCGTAAAGCGCGATATACCGCGAACACTTTATTTCCTATAAAAGCGTTTTATTCACGTATAAAAGCTTAAATCCGAGCTTTCTCCAAGCAAAAAGAGCATTAGTACCCCGCGGCCCAACATGGCAGCGGCACGCCCCATGGAGGCGGGAGGGTCGGGAGGGGAGGGGGCAACGCGCCCATTGGCCGTCGCCGCCCCCTGGCTAGCACCCACAGCCACACACTCAGTCACTCGCCAAACTCCGCGCTGGCTGCCCGTGTGTCCATGCTAAACCCGGACTTTACGACAAGTGCGTTCTAAGTGCTGTAACATTCGGATTTTAAGTGCTATAAACAATAATTGTAGTAGTGAAATGGTATGGTGAAGGTCGCGCGGTGTTTGCGCCTGCGCTGGATGCGGTAAGGGCGGGCGGCGCGAGCCCCGCCGGCGGCGCCGTGGCGATGACGGTGCAACGAGATGAGCGCGACTCGCGCGCGCCCCGCACTCGATTCATGATCACAGATATACTGGATGCGGCACCGAGGGACCTCAGCGCGCATCGCGACTCGGACTCCGATAGATCGGCCACGGACTCCCCAGGTTAGCCAGGCTTTACACGATGTTGGAAATATAATACAAGTCAATCAAGGGAACCCACTTTTAAGGCTAGCAACGATGCAGTATGCTTCTTACACAGCCTACAAAAGATTAATTCGATTCAGTAATGGAAGTAGTTACGTATGAAATGTAGGGGATAAAAACAAATTAGGCTAAAATTTATTTATGAACAGGTTGTTTCTGTTCCGAAGTTTTGCACAAATAGCTTAATCCGTATTTAGGTATTTTGTGCTATTTTTTCAAAATACTGATTGAGGTATTTAAGGTGAAATTCAAATAAAAAGTTGTACCGTGACACTCTTGTGATGGTTGCGTCAAAAGTAGCCCATGCCTTTTTTTGTTGCTAAAATTTAACAATATCCAAGGAACGATTTAATCATCGGTGTATTGTTTTTTACAAATAAATTAGTAATTTATACATTGTTTAGGATGAAAACTATAATAATCACAGCATTATTTAATTTATTTTACCAAGATTTAAAAAAAAACACTTGAACGTATTAGGTATTAGACTCGTTAATAAATCATTTCAATCTTGAGTAAAAGACATCAACGCGATGCATTCTCGTTGCGTCATATCATACGATTAATTAAAATAATTGTAACACTTTGATACAATCTTATAATTGTTATACAACATCGGGTCGTGCTTTGACATCTGGACAATACTGAGAACCGTCACGCAAGTGGTTAACAGCTACTGAGAAACCATTGAACAATAGGCGGAGTGTCTATCGAGTTATCAAATTACAGATTTAAATTAGAACGATCTTATTTCCCTTTTAACCGACCTCAAAAAAAGGGAATTCGCAATTCTAGTCTATAATTAATTTTTTGTATGTGAAGCCAATATTTTAAGACCTCGTAATTAGCAGGCGCAATTACTAACGCTGAGCCAACGAGGCAGTTATAGGTATATAAATTTTAGATATCGAAATTCGGCATTTTTGAAAAATTTAATAAAAACTGAAAAATTGAATACTAATGTGGATTATATTTCAATTTGTTTTCATCATTGTATTAAGCGTTTGTGTAACAAATTTATTGATTCTTTGATTGATAGGTATTTTCAAAATCAAAAACTAAATGACGACATGTTACTTGAATCTATATTCATTGTTATTATTGGACTCGAAGCGTTTCACTCAAAAGAACGAAATATTTTTGAAAAAACTATACCGAAAAGATATGTGGCTTCATAGTGCACTATTAAAAAGTAATAATTAAACAGAAATAATAACTGAATAAAGATGGCATTCGGAAATTGGTGCCAACAGTACCTATCAGAAAATCATTAACCTCTTTTAAAATTCTTAGAGATCCCGTGTACATTACTTGAACGTTTACATATATTTTAAAGAATGGGACTAAGGACACCGCATAAGTACGTGAATCGACGATCACACTCACTAGCTGTGCCGCGTGCGTGTTCCAATCTTCTTGATGAGGCCCCAGTTATGCGATCCTTACGCCTTCTAAACTGGGTAGCATCTGAGTTGGACCTATTTTGTTGCAACATGACTGAGTTCACCAGGGTAACGCTTTTTGTAATTTGTTATGTAATATAATTTATACAATTAATGTAGATTGTATTCCATAACAAATAAAATTAATCCTAGTTTAATTAACGCAGTAAATAAGTTTTATGATTGAATAAATAAATAATTTAATTAAATCTTTCACCCTAATACACTGCAAAGTCGGTTTATTATATTTTTTAATGAATTTTACTAAGCATTTTACTTATTATTATTGATCGGCCATTTATCCTGCTTTGAAATTTACAACTACGCTACTATTTAAGAGAAAGTTAAGCATTTTATTTGATAACACGAAACATCTAATAATGTTCTGTTCAAATTTCAACCTTAATAAATAGAAGTGGCGGCTAACTTACCTACTTTGAAAATTAAATATTTATATGCTATTCAGATTTAATTAAAATAATGTTACACATTTTATAAAACTTACGGCTTTAAATAATAACGATAGTAAAACTATATATTTTGAAGTTGTTTATCTTTAAATATTGATGCAAATAATCTAATACGATCTCTACTTTAAATATTTACTTTACTATATACTTATACTAGTGGTCATCTAGTGATTGAAATTCGATCATAATTCAAGAGTAAGATAACATATTGTGTAATTACTAGTGTGTAATGTTCATTTTAATTAATTTAATGTATTTCTAATGCATTTTATATAAAAATAGCTTTATGCACTTCTTCTCCATATAAACTTTAACTGTGTCAAATTTCACGTTCATTCGTTAGCGAAATTTTCTTTTTTGCTTCACGTAGAGACATAGTTATTAACAACGATATTGAAACACGAAGGTTAGAGGTGATCAAGTTTTGAGACAATGTTGCAGTGTAATTTATTGTCAATGATCAGTACTCTAATTATAATTCATAGAAATTCCGACAAAAAAAAAAAAATTGACGACATTTAAAATTTATTTATTATTTCAAAAAATAGATTCATTTACAGATTTTTAAATACAAAATTTGTGATTTTCAAGCAAAAAGTATTTAATTCTATTACGATATTATGAGTGCATAAATTTTAAAGATAGATAAGATCTATGCTTAGCAAAAAAGGCCACGAAAATTATTTTATTATTTTGTGTAGGTAACTGTTAAAAAAATAAATTACTTAAAAGATACTATATAAATTTAAAATAAGTGAGTGGCTTAGGTACCTTAGCTTTTAATATTAATTAAGAAAAAAATATTAATTCATAGTGTTAGCGCAAAATCTTATTAGTTTTTTTACGGAGGTACTACGCATATTTATCTCTAACCCACTTTAAATTAAAAATGTATCATTCATGAGGAAGTTATATCATATATTTTGCGTCTGAATATATTATCTTGAGCACATGTTTGAGAACATTTTTTTAATATTTTTTTTTTATTAATATTATCACGATTATTTCTCAAAGGCGTAGGCAGTGACAACAGACCGATTGGGGCAATTGGTAGTGCTCCTGCCTTCTGCATCGAAAGGTCCCGGGTTTGAATCCCGGTAAGTGCATTAATTTGTGTGAGGAGCACGAATGTTTGTTTCCGAGTCTTGGTTGTTTATAAACTTATATATGTATTTATTGTGGTACCCTCGTTGTTGCTGATTTCCATAACACAAGTGCTTCAGCTACTTACTTTGGGATTAGAGCAATGTATGTGAGTTGTCCCAATTATTATTATTATTATTAACTGACTACCACTCTCAAGACATTCATCATTGCGGGTGCTTTTGATCTGCCCCTTCTCCAGTACGTCCTGGATTTGGTACAAAAAGGTACGACTAGGTTTACCAGCACCCACCTCACCATTTACACTATATAATATACTTTTTAGCCAGTCTTCGTTCATTCTTTCCAAGTGCCTAAACCAGCTCAACATTTCCTTTTGTATGTTTGTCACTACATTATATTTCATTCAATACCGTTCACGAATCATACTATTTCTTACTTTATCAATCAATTTAACACCACACATACTTCTTAACGCTTTCATTTCAACAGCATTTACTCTACTTTCCTCTGCCATACCCAGCATTCACTACCATATAGGTAGGTCCACTATGCACAGCCAATCGCACCTCCTTAGATTTTACTTGACTGCTCATGAAGAAGTGCAAGTCCCCTATTACTACCATTCACTCTTTCAAAGTCCCTATCACGCATTCCATCTCGTGTGCATAAATCCTAAGTACATAAACTCATTTACTTGTTCAACTTTCTCTCCACTAATCATAACATCACACACTAAAATTATATTTCCTAATCTGTTCTTTTTTACTTTAAATAAATTTAATTTAAAAAATTCGTTACATTTTAAATTTAATTAATATGTTTTATTACATAATTTTTAAGATATTTCTTTAATAAACAACGATATTTTAAATTTATAACTCAATGAACTCTCATTATAAATACAATGTTGATATTTATCGTCCATTTGTTAAAATTTAAAATCATCGAACTTTTTACGTTACGCTTAAGAAAACACGCATTCATTTCATTTTTTCTAAATTTAAAATTATAATTGAGTTTATTTTACTTCTCTATACGAAATTTTAACTACAATATCTACATTTATTGAATTATTTACAGTAAAATACTTAACAATATTTAATTTTAATTCATTTAAATTTATTTTCCATTGCCCTATAATTTAAAATTTGTTGCATAAATCCCACAGTTGTTTTTTTCAACCATAAAGTTTTCGAATCATTCTGAATAACAGAAGACTGATTGATAAATAATAAACATATATCATTAATTTATAATAATTTAAATTAAAACCTAAATTGAAACCACTATTTTGTGTACGCATCTCAACAGTTATAATAAATATTTTTATATACTTACATACTTATACGTAAATAATTATATAAAAACTTTTTACACTAACACAAGAGTTTATTACTTTCATCATAATGTAAGTAACCAGCGAACCGCCCCGGCTTTGCACGGGTATAAAACAGATATAAAAACCTTCCTCTTCAATCACTCTATGTATTAAAAAAAACCGCATCAAAATCCGTTGCGTAGTTTTAAAGATTTAAGCATACAAAGGGATATAGGGGAAGAAAAAGCGACTTTGTTTTATACTATGTAGTGATAATCTATGTAAAGAAAATGTCTTATGTTAAATAAAAATAACTAAACATATTACTGACCTTTGTAGAGTCACCTCGACTGGAATTTGGTGCAATCCGATTCGAAATGTATCTGTGGTCAGACATCCTGTCAACTAAATATAATTATGTGTGACGTGTGTTTAATAATCTATCAAATTTTAATACAAATACTTCGCAATAAAAAATACTCAAACAACTTATAAAAATGCTATCATAAAAATGTAACTGCTGAAAGTCTGAGTATGGATGAAAATTAAATGTAAAAGAAAGAATATTTGTTTTTTATTCACAACAGGAACACAATCAAAAATAATTATCTGTCATATTATGGCGGATTTTTTAAATTTGATAATAATATGGTAGGTTACCATAGATTATAAACCATAGGTATTATCTTGATACGCCAAATAAGTTGAAATCGCATAAGCCATAGTATCATGTCCCAGGATGTGGGGTGGATATATTTCTGTTATATAGAAGATAGCGATTCCTATATTATAATGTAAAAAAGTGGTTTTCCTTCCGTGTATGAATGGAATTGTTTTATAATTGGCTACAGCACTTATTTTTACATAAACTATTTATCTTCTCAATAGAAATCTTACATCGAAGGTAGGTGCTCATGTAATCAAACTGAAAGATTAATGTATAATTTTCAATCGCATTAATCCATCGTCGATTTAATAGACACGTTGATAAGCCGAGCGTTAAAATAAATTAAATAATAAAACGTATAATGGGCGCGATAAACAACCCGTTCGGCTCTGAGATAAACCCTTAAAAATACAGAATTAATCCTGGATGAAAGGACTCTCAGGAAAAGTGACGTCATAATCAGCTTTTTGTCAAATGTCAAGCGCTTTAAAATTTAAAATAGCTCAGAATCATGCGCTGTGATGGTGTTACGTATTGTACAGTCGCGAGAAACACTTTTATTTATTTAACAAATTATTATATGTAACAATGAAATAAAACGAAGAATTAAAAGAACAGAGAAACATCTATATATCCTTGTATTTTACGTTTTTAAAAATGTTGAATAATTAAAATTATTCAATTATATCTCAAAATGAAATTTTTATTCGTTTGAAAATGCTCCGTTACAAACATTATCAAACCTACGATTTGACAACAACATACAAATAAACTCTAATTAATCGTAATAAAAAATCTAATTATTACCTTTTTTATTTGTGTTACCTACAGCTAGCTTCGAGATAATATTACTAAATTTATCATAATTGGTATAACAAACTTATCTAATGCCCCCAATTACCATCAACATCCGCTTACAATTAAACAACTGTAAATACAATTCTTGCATTGTTATTAAAAAATACATATTTACAAAAAATGTGAAAAATACAGCATTTATAGCAATTAGTGCTCATACAAACTCTACAATTTAACTAACCTGGCTTTTAATTGCGGAGTCGTGGTCATATTAAAATCGATTACAGTGTAACTTAATGCAATTAAATTATGTATAATATTTTATAGATGTTATTCTTAGTAACATAAATTCATTGTAGCAAATAATTCCCAGCAAAGTATAATATTGCTATGAAAGCAATTTATGACATGTAAAAGGTTTCCGAATGCACATTTGAAAATCATACCAATTGATCATACAAAACAACAATAAAAACCTGTTTTTTCTTCTTGAAACCCATTCTGGTTTCAAAATAAATAGTATTATTGTATAGTATCATCATTATTTCTACGAACATTTAAAGATATACAATTGATGTTGAATAAAATATAAAAAACTCGATTTGATGTTTACAAGTAAGAATATCTCAGAAATGGAATAACAGATCTTAATAAATATGGGAATCCAATTTTGTCACCGTCTGTACTTTCGAAGCCAGTGGGTCGTTACTTGAAACGTCAAACGTAACCTCAAACGCACATTGCTAAGCTACTTAGATCTTGATCATTCAAAAATCAATCTTATTACAATGAATTAAAACTTCTTATAAATTAAGCAACTTTTGGCATAATAAGCCGAGGTGACGATTCTTTCGTCAAGTAGATAAAATCAAACTTTTTTGTATGACAATAAATAGATTACTATTTTATAATAGGCCCAGTTCTACCGTGCTATAGCTTCAATCCCGGCTTTACGTTGCATTTGACAGGCGTTGTGAGCCGTGAAATCGATTTCGATTTAATGTATACGTCTTAGAAACTGTTTTTTATTCGTATTATATTGTTTGTTTGTTATGTTTCTTAAGCGGGTATGGGGACAAATTTAATTAAGGCATTTAATCCCAATTGAAACCGTTCAAGGCTTAATGCATTTTTATGACTAATTTGAAATACAATTTAATATGATATATACAATAAAAATATAATATATACAATGAAATACAATAAATTAAATTCTTTATTATTAATAAATTAAATACAATAAATTAAAAAACTATATCTAATAAAAAGGTGAAAATGTAAAGAAACTATTTTCAAACATATTTTTTTAAAGTTTTTCATCAAGAGGATACATTACATTACATAATAAGACATAACATTTCTTACGAAATTTTTGTTGTAAAATCTTTATCTCTTTCGTATATCTTATTATTTTTCTTTTTATTTCTTTTAAGGAAATTAATTCCTTAAAAGAAATAAAAAGAAAGCTTGTTAAACAAAACATAAAATCGTTAACATTACTTGTATGTAGGTACTATTTCTATGTACTCTAGTACAAGAATATAAAGTATCAAAAGGACCCGGGTTCAAATCCCGGTAGGTGCATTAATTTGTGTGATGAGCACGAATGTTTGTTTGGTTGTTTATAAACTTATATATGTATTTATTTATTAAAAATATCATCATAAACTTACGCGTCCCTGTGAATTGTGCAATATCTACACCATCTGAATTTCTGAGGCGATATAATAAATTGAAACATGTTAGATATAATAAATTAAAACCTTAGTTACAATAACACCCTTAAAATGCGCAAAATAAGAACGAAGCTTCGATAAAAATTTAATGTAAGACAGTAAATTACACAAACATAGGTACCTAGCACTTAGTTGAAAAATTACCGGAATCAAACAATTACACTAGCCAATTGCATAGCTATAAAACTAAATTTATGAATACAAATTAATGTTTTTAGCATTCAATTATATAAACTACGTTTTTGTTAATTAACTCTCGTTAAATAATTCTTAATTGCTTCAATTAAGAAAACCCCGACTTTGATTCGCATAATATTAAGATTTTAGATAAAACACAATGAAAAAACCCTACTTGAATTTTTTAACTTGACACTATACAGACAAATCTTATATTACATGAGGTTTATTTTTTATTTTCATTTAAAGTTATAAATAGGTAATATGAGAATTTATGTCTTGGCACTTTTCTTGATCGCTGTGAATGTAGCCACTTTACATCGCGTGGAATCACATTATATGCCGAAATATGAAAAATATAAGTACACAAGTCATTTGCACGTTTGTGCCGTTTGCGGCTTTATTCACAACGATCAAGAAACTGGCGGCGACTTAATTAGCGTCTTATTTCTGAGCATTATGTCAACAAAAAAGCTCTCAAAAGAACACTCAGGCAGTTGAGTCCTATCCTTAAAAACAAATTTTGACGTCATATTAGCGGAAATTACTAATAGAAATTAATTATTATTTGTAATTTATTTATCCTATTGGCATTCCCCATCGCTATTTCCCTTGTAGATTTGCTCATTGTTTCCACCAAGTATTCACTAAATTATAATTCCATTTAACATCCAATCTAAAAGATAGGTACTATAAATAATACATATTATGTACTTGTATTCACTACCATTAGAGAAAAAAATGTCATTAATGCGCTTCTTGAATTAGTTAAACACAATAACATAATCATATAATATCATATATAATATCATAATCATATATATAATATAAAAATTAATATAAGCCTTTTTATCTAATGTTTTATCAGTAAATATTGTTTTGTGTCCCTACAGCTTTCTTAATTATAAAAATATTTAATTAACAGTTTTCATACGATTCGTTTAAGGAATTAATGGTACTTAAACCACAGATAACATCGTTTACCTTCTGTATCTAAGTTTTAGAAGAGGAAAGATAGCTTAATATAACTTAGTTTACTTGTAAAGGAACCATATACTTGGTCATATAAAAACGTAGGTAATATAAAAATATCTTGCGTAGTTATACTCTTATGTAAGAAAATGTGAAAATTAATTAATTATTTAATTCTCTGTTGATGATAATTTTCATCAACTAAATAGTATTCAAACCAACACCTTATGTCATTACATAGTTAATTAGTAATGAATAATCTTATAACCAAAGCTCAATGTAAGGCTTTGCTTATACGGCTTGCTTGGTGACTAATATACCAAAGCAAATCTTTATAAGTATCTTACAATTCTTTCAATTTTCATTCATAATTTTAAATTCGAAAAAGAAATATTTATCATATAAAATAATATATTGTGCCTATATTATATCAAAGATATCGAGTTACACGTTTAAGATGGATTACAAACTGTTTCAAAATAACGATCTATAAAATTTATTATCTCCTCCGTAACTCCGTAACGGTGCGTTGCATGAAGTCCAGCTTTCAACGAGAAGCAAAAAACAAATTTGACACCACAAATGACTGATACTTACTTGCATGTTAAGAACACAAAGGAAAAGTTTTGTCCCATGCCCCACTAAGTGTTACGAAGAAATTGAAAATTCATACATTGAAATCTTCTACAATTGTATGACTCTACTTAAGGTCAGAGGACAGAGGGATTATAGAGCAACAAGGCAGTGCGCTTAATCCTGGGCAATTCTTTAAATACGCTCCTAGTTTTGCCAGCATCCTTTGCTTCACCACCAGTTCGAATAAATAAATCTATCATCGTATATACCTATTTTTTTGGCGAACAGCGAAGCGGGCGCGTTAGTGCAACCACAGCCTAATCGCATTTACTTGCCAAGGTCAAACGACTAATTACAATTATTGTAATTAGATCTAAAAGGTAACGAGAAAGTCGTCCATACCTCATACACATAAACCAATTACGAAAAATGTATTTTAATCTTGTGAATTAATTACTCACTAATTATTACGCACAATTCACATTATGATATTACTTGTTGACTGCGACTTTGTCTGCGAAGAACACGTGAAGATTAATACTTTTAATAATAGTCGCCATCTTTTGAAACAATTTTTCAAAACATTTTTTCAACTTAGATATGAACAAGTGTAGTTGAATATAAATAAAAGACCCCTGAAAATTTTGACCTGACCTTTGAATTTCACAAAACGAACTTCATAAATCGTAGTAACAACCATCAAAGATCTCGTCAGAAAAAAAAAACGCATTCTAATCAATTCGTTTAGAATCTATAATGCCACAGATACACTGTATACAAATCAAACTTATAGCACCCCAAAATTGTTTATACCTTACAAAACTAAAAGCAAAGAAATGGCTAATATAGTTTATTTTATTTATCATACTGCCAAGTCGATTTGTCGAAAGTATAAAAGCCAAATTGTTTTTTACACTTCATCTAAGTATAATTATATAGTCTTGCCAGTCAACAAAACAAACATTTTCGCATTTTCGTATGAGTGAGAAACAAACACGGAATCTATACATAAAATGTAATCGACCGCTGTCTATATGTATATTTAAAAATGAGATAAGGGTTTTTGTAAATATAATATAAATGTTTTTAATTAATTTCTGACAGACTTGTCTTGAACGAATAAGGTTTTTGCTCTCATATTGCAGATGTTATTCAATATGTAGTAACTATATTCAATACATGAATATTCAATCAAAAGAAATTGATTATCAATGTCTTTAATACATAATTAAAATTATATGTCTATATAAAAAATCAGAACAAATTGTTCTTGTACGACCGTTCGTTCAGTGATAAAAAATACAAGTGAAAGTTGAGAATCTCTTACTTTTTAAGTCGCCTTTATAAAAGATACGTAACCCTATAGTAACAGATTAATTCTAATACAGTAGTGTTTATTGATGAAGCAATGAAGCGATAGTAATAGTCAATTAATGGCTTAGCTTATCTATTCAATCCGTAGGATGGACAGACATACAAATGAGGCCGTATTCGATTATAAACACATTAAGCCTTCCCTTGAACGCGTAATTCATTAATGCTTAATTATTAATACTTAAGCGAGGCTATATT
This sequence comes from Aporia crataegi, assembly GCA_912999735.1. Lineage (NCBI taxonomy): Eukaryota > Metazoa > Arthropoda > Insecta > Lepidoptera > Pieridae > Aporia > Aporia crataegi. The sequence goes on along the minus strand of OU538748.1, from coordinate 4,315,910 downwards.
GCTTTATGATAAGCTAAAGTTGTAAATGCGATATTTAATTACGTATTTATGCTTTATTAGGTCGACTTATTTGGATAGACTTTCTAGTAATGTTTTTCATTTACGCAAGTATTACACATTTAAATAAAACAATTTGTACGGCTTCGCCCATGACCATGCGGGCTGTAAGGCACGCGGAATTCGGCAATTTTTTTTGTAATAATTAAATTATTGTAAATTTAAATTTGGGAGAATATTTAAACTGTTTTCTTTAGACTTTGTTTTTATATTTTAGACGACGTAGGTTTTAAGTAGTAATAAATTTAAAGGTACAATTACAAACACTTGCCAAAGATTTTATTAAAGTTGAACAGATCAAATGAAAAAGGAAAAATATGTTTAAAATACATGTTTTTTCCTGTTAGACGTTTATTATCGTTAGTTTGTGTGGTATCGATTTTTTTCAGAATCACAATTCGAAATAATTATTTTTTTTCCTAAAATCTAAAGATTTCTTAAAATTACATAGTTTAAAATTTGATAAATTATTAATAAATACTATTATTATCTGTAGTATATTAATTTATATTAATCGTGTAGATATAAATAATAATTAAATAAAATGATTATTAGAGACAAATTTATAATCAGAGAGTTACATCTATTCTTACAAAATATGTTTTAAATGTCGATGTAAAAAATATAAAGTTGTCTATGAAGTTCACCTTAGAAAAAAGTGACCGTAACCCCTAGTGGGACATGGGGTAGACACTCTTTCACTGATCATATTTCTTTAAATGCAAGTAGGTAATCATCATTCTGTGCCTACCCAACCGAAACATTCATGCGTTTCCCGGGATCTGCATTCGATGCAGAGCCTCCACGGAGGCGGATTATTTGACCTTAAATAAGGCTTAATTAGACGCTGTTCCCAAGCGAGGCATAACTTTGCAAAAATACCTATGGATCAAAAGGGCGCAACAATATATCAAATAGATTTCTAGTTTCTAGTCAAACAGCTAAGGGTGTGTCAGGTAAGGGTAATGACGTTTGTTCTCGCAGCCACATTATTGCCCACTAATGATAATAATTTTCACGGTCGAGCGACTCGGCAGTTGGAGCTTATTATAATAAATTAACGGCAGCCCTAATGGTTCGTAATTACTGGTGGTCGTTGAAAAATCGCTAATAGACAAGGTGTTGTCAAGGTTGTATCAAATAGTATTAAGACATTTTCAAAACCTAAAGCTTAAATTCAAAAGCGGGAAATATAAGCTTACCTAAATTAAAGATAAATTATTATAAGATTGTCCAATCAAAAGGTTTCAACCTATAAGGGATGACATAAAATATCATACAGATGTTTAAAGGTATTAACGTGTTAAAAATAAATTTATATGGCTACATTATTTTTGCAAAAACTGATAAATTTCCATTTTATGAAATATTCACTTTGTTAATGACAGAGTAGGTTAGTCTTATAAATTCTGTTCTATTCGATAGTAGGTAAGTGAATTCCCGTAACACCTAGTGGGGCATGGGGCAGACACATCTATTTCCCTGATTATTTTCTTTACAGGCAAGTAGGTGATAAGTCTTCTGTGCCTAACTAACTAAAACATTCATTTGTCCCTCCGAGATTCAAACCCAGGACTTCTGGCGTATCACGCAGATGAGTAAACCACAGAGGCGGTAATGCGAGAAGAGGTAATAGGAAAATTTATCAATCAATTGATATTTTATTAAATGTAAAATCCTTTGCATATGACAGTCTTATAAATTCTTTACTCGTAACCTTGTTTCTATCAAGACATTGCTATTCTATCCGAGAGTATATAAGTAATGAAGTAATTATCCGGTGTAAATAAAATGTGTAATGTTAATATGCAGTAGGTACCTAGTGCCTGCCTGGGTGGCAAACCGCAACCTCTACACTTCGCTGCCCTAATACCCCTGTGCACATAATCCTTTGTTGCTTTTACGATTTACGACAAGTGACATTCGTTTTTTAAATATTTTAAAGTTTATTACATTTGGATTGGAGACATGTGTAATTGATGCTTGTCAGTCACTCAGCTTTGAATATTTTTAATTTTATTGTAACTTAATTCGACTGAATTTACTCACTATATGCAGCTGGGATAATATTAGCTATTAAATAATTTTAATAGTATATAAACTTCTAACACTATATTAGGACAAGTTTTATATTCGTATAATAATTCCCAAATTTAACTACGTAAGGCATATTTCAAATTCGTAGTGGTTTAAACAAATAAACTAGCAAAAATATAACCCATATAATATAATATATATCCAGTATCAGATTGGATTAATATCACATCTCGGCGAATTGTATCCAACAAGAAAAATTGAAGATACAAAAAAGAAAACTTAAAATAATGATTTGAAATAAGAATTTCTCATACATACCCAATCTTTTGATCACGGTATCAGGGGATACAAAAATAGTCAGTAAAATTATGGAGTTTTTATGTTATATCTCCACAATATTATACAAAGACGAAGCCACGGGCGTCAGTTAACTTATATAATTTGTACTTACCTTAGTATGGAGTAATTTAATACGATTACAACAAGACAAGAGTGAAGGGCTGTCTATACTAACAAAGTAGCCATTAACCATACGTTACCCGTTTAAATCGCAAATCGCATAACAGAAAGAAATGAGACTTCTTAAGTATGGTTAAACGTGTAAGCCGAAGCTTTGTAACCTAAGTAAGTTGAGGACGTAAGGCTTCTTGTGGTCTGCGCATTTCCTTAGCTGGTCTCGCAACCGATTTACTAAGTACTTATCTGGGGTATTAATTACGCGCGTTTTGTTGGTTTTACTCTGAATACTTATATTAGACGGTTATTCATACACTACTTCGAAATATGACGAGTTTATAACTATAAACATCATCCATGAAAAAACTAGGACACTATTAAGAAATAAACAACTTGGCTCTAAATCAAATTTTAATCGAATTTAGTAAATGCCTATTAGAGAAAGTCTTTAAAAATACACATTCTTATCTAAGTATATAAATAAAAATGAATCACCGAAATGTATGTAAGCGCATAACTTCCGAACGACAGCAACAAATTGGATAATTCTTTTTTTTATTGTGCTTAGAAGATATAACAAACCAATGCATAACGGGATGGATATTCCTCTTTTATAGATGTACAAAAAACCTCTAGGTGGCATATATGTAGGTACCTTTTAAGGATAGCCCATTCTATCTTTTATTGGCGGTACAAACTTCGCCGGGTCCGGATTTATTTAAAATATTCATCTTTTCAGGTGTAAAAGACGACTCCGATGATGTATCAAGTAAAAGCTGCGGTGATTCTTCAGCGTTGGCGAAGAAGCAACGGAAAGCAAGAACAGCCTTCACAGATCACCAATTGCAAACGTTGGAAAAGTCATTTGAAAGACAGAAGTACCTCAGTGTGCAGGACAGGATGGAGCTGGCTGCGAAACTGGGGCTTACAGATACACAGGTCAAGACCTGGTATCAGAATAGACGGTATGTATTAGAATATTAAGACAAGCCCAGCTACGCATTGATTAAAGATAAAAGTAGCCTATTTTTGTTTCCTAGTCTCACGATATAATATATTTGGATATCATCAATTCTTCGTTTGATAAATCGAAAATTGTCATTCCTAAAATTGACAAAGCATGATTGTGATTTAAAATATTCAATTTTATTTGAATAAAATTGAATTTTGATTCATAGTCAAAACTTAAAACATATACAAAAAAAATATGTCTCAATGATAGTTTCAATTATTTTTTGGTACTTTATTAGCTCGATTGTGTTAGTAGGTATTTTTAACACAGCATAAACATGATAATGTAAAATATAGGTATCTAACATTATGTTTAAAAAAACAATTTGGACATATACAAACAATACATTATTTTATCATATTTGTACATTTTTTGAATTTGAATCTTTATTGGGATATATCGATTAGTACTGGAAGCAACACGTACTTACTTGGAACGAAAGATTTTGTTTGGGCGATTCCCTTGTTTGTGGGATAAAAAAAGGATAACAGAAAAGTTTAAGGACGTTTAAAGACATCAGAAGTGAAAAACCTTGCGTCTGTCTACGTGTTTGATTACAATATTATACGCTTCTCGTGGGACCGCCGGGTCGCGCAGATCAATGCTGAGTCAGCATTGCAGTCGCGCGGTAAAGTCTTATTCAATATTTATTTTCAGGCAAATGGAGATTATTTGATATAGATATTTAATCTTAATATAAATTACGTATATAACATGCCGTTGTAAAGTTATAAAATTAATTATCTAATGCTGTTATGTAAGATCGATTTAAACGCTAAGGTTTTGTTGTTAGATTATTAATTTTCACTTTCTTTTCAGACAGTTTCCATTTATACATTCAGTCTGTTTAATGTGTAGGTACATGAAACAATAATCTCTATATTTGTGCAACTAATAATTTACTATTAGGCCACTAATAGTAAATTATATTATACCTAGGTACCTACGTATTATTAAGGTAAATGAATCTAATCATGTAGCTCAGTTTTAGCGTGAGAACTCAACAAACTATTCCTACATTCTTTTTAACTTTGATCCGAAAAGACGGCCGCTAAATATAATTATAATGTAAATTATGCAAAAAAATTAACTAAAATTTACTGCTACTTATAATTGAAATATAGAATGTTGTTCATGAGTGTATCATGAGCGGTGATTTCAAAAACAAACGATAATAATTAGGGTTTTAGCTGCCACCGGCCGCGGCACATTTAAACGTTACTACAAAAACTATAACGACTAAAAAAACTTCCACTATGTTTAAATGTATACAAATTAATACCGAAAACGCCGATGCCTTTTTTATTAGCAGTTTTGAAATGTAGGAAAGAGAATCTTAAATAATGTAGGTAATCAGAAATGACACAAATATGAAATAAGAAAAAGAAAAGGTTAAAAAGTAGAATTAATCACTTACTTCCTTACTTATAAATGCTGCTCGACTAAGATCTTGTCTCAAAGTGTTTTGTCTCGTTTTTGCAACAACACTTTCACGTTAGTGAGAAAGTGACAAAGCATTTGAGATATTGTTTTTAGTTAAGAGGATTTGTCTGTAATGAAAATGATCAGTGAAACCCACATAGGATTTAAGGGACCTGCTAAAGCATAGGCCTTATTTTTATTTCTATTCTAAACAAAAGGCATACGTAATATTTTTTTAAATACATTTTGTTGCAATGGATTGCCACGGGCGGCCTTATAAAATCAGCGATCTCTTCCCGGCAACCCACAATTTTTTGTTCAAAATTCAACCACTCATCCGTGCCACTTATAACACCCCTTTCGGCAAGTGGCAGCCCTATCAGAGACCAAATACAATTTAAATTATAAATTGTATTCGGGACCGGGGATCGAACCCGGTACCTCAGGCTTCGCTTCGGCTTATAAGACCGCTTAGCCATGAGGCCTCACTATTATTACTCGGATTGGGATTGTAAACATTGTTTTGGTTTTATTGCGATTATATGTAAATACATGTAATCTTGTACATGTGAAAGTGTGTTTGCTACATTTAAATCACCGAAGTGAATCGACGAATTCCGGTGTTACGGTGTAACTAAGGTTGCAAAAAAAAGTTAAACTACTTTGATTGTAGTCAACAGTTAGTAGCATAATAATATCTGGGCCAGATAAATTCTTGCGCCTCTTTCAATTTCTTATGAATCGTAAATAATTAAAATAACAAAAGAATGTGTATTTTTTTCTTATCTTTGTAAGAGATCTCATATATCTTATTTTTGTTTTGTCTTTTTATATTTCGATGAACTTCAGAATAGACGAGTTGAAGACAAATTGTAGGTATATAAATACACAAGCGGATAAGTCACACATACCTTCCAATTCTGACATTTTTGTTTCTCCGGGCATCAAACTTGGACATCCGCTGCGCATTGAATAAAATAATATATAATATAAAACAAAGTCGGGTTATTTACACAATTTATAACTCAAGAACTAAGGGACCGATTTTGATGATCTCTGATTTGTTGCATTAGTCTACTCCGAGAATAACATAATAAAAATATAGAAAATACGGAAAAGTGTTTACGAAGAAAATTTGTTTCCTCATACATTTTGTGTAGAAAGTCGTTAAAGGTGACACGTTCTTATTAGGAACTCTGTAGCGATGCGAAATTCGCGAGGTCCACTAGTATCTAATGAACCAAAACTGGCTTTATGGAACTCGGGACACACGCAATCAACATTTTCTGTAAGCCGTGGAAAAGGCGCCGCTTTCGTCCGCCCAGTCTACTTTTTCTTGCGTTTTTTGTTCAAGTTTTTGTTGGTTTTCTATAATTTTGGTTAAACTAATGTTTGGTCTACGATTTTTCGGTTCGTGAAAGGGTGTGAAATCGGAGTTAATTGAAGGATGTATTTGTGTGCGGTCATTCTGTGCCTGACAAATTGAAATTTGTTTTCTACAATAGATAGTTCATTTGTTTCGCTGTATTGTATAAGTTCCAAAGAAATTCTATGAAATTAAACATCAATAAATGCCATATACCTTGTTACTTTTTCCAATGAAATAAATACTTTGAACTTCTCCTACACTATTTCTAATACTATTATCTCTCGCAGACTTTATTAGGGCTATATATTTGATAAAAAAATTGCCTTTGTTACACAGAAAAAACTGTCAATAAAGCTAATAAAGTCCTGGGTTTAGTACTTCAAAAATCCAGATAGTGGTTCACATCATATTATTTAAAACTTTAATACGTACGTCTTATAAAATTCATATACCTACCTAGCCGCTAGAAGGTTCAAAAACGATTCTTGCGTGTGCTTTGTCGTCGTTACCACTTAAGAAGACACTTTATACATATGACTCTTGTCTCCATGCTTTAATCATAACTCTCTTGAGATGCGACGTAAGTTAACTTATTTATTATAATATATATATACTACCACGGTATTATATGTCCTAACTCATAGAAGTTTGCTTACCAAAATTCCTTTGCATTGCAGTGCGCGGTTGACCAGGAGCAAAAACCTCTTTTATGCTCCTGTGTCCCGTCTGTCTCTTTCAATACTGTTAACAGATTGCTGTTAACCGAAGCATTGAAAACCTGTGTCGTTTGTATAACTTTATTGTCAATTTTAAGGAAGACAAACATGTTTTTTTGACTCCTTGGGTGTATAATATCGCCAGGCGATAGATGCTTTGCGCGGGATCAGATATTAGTTGATACTTTTTATTTTATCTTTTATTGTTCGTTTTTTCTTTATTATTGTTTGTATAGGTTTAATAGTTGATTCTATTTTATTTGCTTTTAGTCTTATAAGTACCCACATATCATTGTCCTATGTATTTAAACTGTTGTAGTTTATGTATTTTAGTTCAAGCTTAGCATGCAGGACATTTGGGTGCACAATTAAAGAATAAATAAATAAATAAGTTTTATTGCGAAAATCTTTAAGTACTTACTATTGTAACTATTTAAACTTACAATTTATTTAGGATTAACTTTCATAAATAAAATTGTAAATTATATTACATGAAACATACTATTTTTGAGTTAAAGTTTTAAGGTTGCACGAAATGAAAATGTCAGCACATTACTTAGAAGTCTCATGACCTAAGATTGAATAATGCAAACGCCGATGCCACTCTCACATTAAATATGTAGAAGACGATATCTTTTCTAATTAAATATCAATGTTAAGATAAATATAAAGCAATGTAATCCAAGGTTAGGATTATGATAAAAGATTCGGGATGTGTGAATCAATCGTCGGCTTGACCAAAGAGTTTGCAAGTCACGGCCACGCCGGCGCCAGCCACCATTTAATACCGCCTAAATTGATACTTTTTACATTATGTTTACTTAATTGTTTTAAAATATACACCGCCACCAGTTTTTACTTAAAGGTTTTTTATGATTCTTGGGTAGAGTCAATTTAAAGGGATTGAACAACTTCGAGAAAATCTATTACCAAAACTGTGTTTAATAAAAAAATAAAAAATACAAAAGTATTGAAACTTTTTACACTACACATCCGGTTTTTTAAAATATTGTCTATGATCATTAATTAATGCGTGCCTAGTAATAGGTAATTGAAATGTGCAACAGGTGCTAAATTCTTAAAGTTACCATTTTCCTCTATTATTAACAGTTTCTTTAACTATTGCTTTGAAACAATAACTTATATCAGTTCAATATGAAGTTTTTTTTAATCTCATAACGGTATAGAATTTATTTCAAGGATCATTAACTGTATATTATTACAATAATTGATTACATAATATACGTTAACAGTTCTCGCGGTTTATCTCAACCATTATTGCCAATTAAAATATGCGTTGTTTAATTTACTTATGTCATAAAAAGCCGTTTATTATTTAATGATTTTTACACTATTACAAATACACACTGATGATAGTTTTACATAGACCGTTTTAATTTTTGATTTAATCTAGTTTTTTACTTTTATCAGCTTATTCATTAACATTAGGTACTTTTCAATGCGTTTTTCCATTAAAAAGTAGTTTAAGTTCTAAATATTATAGCTATTAAATTATTTTTGCAAGCTTATTTGCAACAAGCTTATAAGCCGACAACAATTATGGAAACAATTATATTTTTTGTCAGCGCCATACAAGGACAAGTCATTTACTGACGATTATTGTGAGTAATAAAGAAAATTAGTGCTTATTCACAACCATAAGAAATTTTATTACCTGAGCGAATCAATCAGGACCATTCATTAATGTATGTAAATATTTTCGTTTCATGATTTATTAAAGCCATATAAAGAATTTAACTTTTTGAGTATTTTAGGGTCTTGAATTTTCATATTGGATGCGTTCGAAATAATGAAATATTTTTATGGTACAATGAGTTTTATAATTTTATCATCGAAACTTTATCGCCGTTAAGAAGTGAAATATTAAAACAAGTTTCAAAACCAGTTTGAAGACTGGAAAATCGATACTTTTAAAACTATATTTAATTAAATACCAATAAATTACCACTTAATTAAATACATATCCACCATTTAATTAAATACAAATAATTAGATACCAAGTACCTATCTGATAAGACAACAAATATTCAAACTTAGTGAAAATTAGCACCGTAGGTTTCTACATACTATAACTAATATGTAGAAATCTATATATACCTAATACTAGTGGACCCCGCGAACTTTGTATCGCTTCAGAGAGCCGAACGTGTCACCTAAAACGTCATTCCATAGAAAATGTTTGAGGAAACGAATTTTCAATAAAATAATATTGCGACTATAAATTAAGCTGTAAGCTATCCTATCTTTCAAGTTGGATCAAACTGCAGACGGTGTGCAAATTTTATTAAAATCGGTTAAGTAGTTTAGGAGTCCATCGCGGACAAACAACGTGACACGTAATTTATATATATCAAGATATAGATTATCATTTTATTAAGTAGTATAAAATGATTTAAAAAGGACAGGATGACAATCGTGCTCTCAGCGTGCATTTTGTCATTGCTGTAACGAGAAATGTTCCATATTATTTCTGTAAAACCTAATGACATAATGTAGGTGGTAGCTCCCGAGAAACGGAATAATCGTTTATAGCGAACTTCCAAATTGCAGACAACAGAGACAAGGACGCTCAGGTCACTAGGCTTATCATTTTGTGGCTAATCATCATTGCCATTTCGGATTTGGTCGAATTTAAATTTTGATTCTCTCTATAATTTACGAGTTCCATGTATGGTCTCTGATCCTTGAGAATGTTGAATGATATCATATTTATAATTTATACGATTCATTTCACGTAAAACATGTGATAAATACCTAATAAGATTTCCTTCACTTGAACAAACCGGGAAGCGTAGCTTTTTGAATAACATTGTACACGTTAATAATAAAATTATGTGGTTATGTACTTAGGTACTTTCCTACTATGTAAATAAATAAGTAGATACATATTCTTACTTGAAGACAATTTTCGTCCAAGTAGTTCAAAGTCAAAATTATATTTGATATTTTTACTTATTTGTAGATAAGTATATTAAAAAAAAACCATTCTATTAGGTAATTAGTATAGGATAAAATTAAGTGTTCACAGCGAATTGTACTTTTATTTATATTTTATAAAAGAAATATTAAAAGAAATTGCCGTACCATGTGCAGAATACTTAACATTTTGATATAGTGTAATTTGTAAGATAATATTCGATCAATAAAAAGCCGCGATTCTGAGCAGACAATTCCCAAAAGGACGTTCTCTAAAACTTTCTAAGCAGCGTATAAATAACATTCGACTACGCTCAAATTGAGCTCGCGTACAAAAGGGGCTTAAGTGTAGCAAACGTTTCAGATCGATGAGTGTTCTTATTTGTTTGGTACAAGCCGAATTCGCATCACGTCGTCAAAATACTCGAATCGAGATAAAACCTCCCCTTTAAGAGGTAGTAAGCGACCGTTTTGCAGGACGACTTTCATCTTTAAACCGAGCGCTTAAGGCATGTTTTAGGATGAGTTCGGTGGACACAATTGAATCAGTTCACGCAGCATCAAATCACTAAACCACGGGGCGGAGTCTCCGCCGGGGCTGAGTGAAGGGGACGGCTGATCTAGCTTTCGTATCTCGTCGAGTTGAAAAGAGACAGGTAGCGTCTCGAGAAGACGTAAGACGGTCGAAAGCCCGGAGCTTTTATAACCCGCGGCGAAATAAAAGAGTGTCATTGAGCAGATTACCTCTTATTCAACACTTGACAATTAAATAAGTGCTCTTGAGTGTTCGCTCTCGGAATAACCCGTCACAATATATGATTAATGGGGTCCGAGAGGCTTTCTATCAAATGTCAGCTACTGATAATTATTATGAACTTAGTAACGATGAAATAAAATATATTCGTGTATCGAATGATTAAGCATCTCGTTTCATTTTCTTTATTTATAAGTACATCCGATTTTTTTATTATTATACATAATTGATGTTGCCTAATATTTGTCAATGTAGAAGGGTAGTGGATACGTAAAAGGACACATAAGATTTAGAAATTAGATCATTAAAATAATGATCCAACTTCATTAAGAGATATCAATTTTATAGTTTATGCACTTAGGTATATATAAACAAGTAGGTACGTACTTGTTTATAATTTCTCCTTACCATCTTTATTGTGTTTGTTAAAATTAATTATTTAAATAAAATTTGTAGTAAAGCACTCGCGCAGCCGTCATTAAAATTTGATTAATATATAAAAACGAAGGGAACATCTGAAGCCCTCTCCATTTACATTTAATAAAATTAAATGATGCATTTAGAGAAATTAATTAACGAGATAGTCAGTGAAGCGTCTTCCAACCGCAACCCTCGAACAATAGCTTCCCCAATATAATAAGCTCCCTACGAAATAATAAAAAGCTCACTCGATAACAATGACAAACCACTTCGGAACTAATAGACAACTGCAGGACGGAATTTAATTTCGCTACGCAGGGGTACCGCGGGCTAAATTGCTTTTACGACGCAATGATGAAATAAATTATCTTTAAGCAGGTTCTTTTTAAAAAATAAAACATGAAAATACAGGCAGTGATAAATTTACACATTTTAACAAAAAAAAATTTAGAGGGCTGTAGCAATCATATAATCTATACATTTCCGTTCTTCGTTATTTCTAAGCTTACATGCATTAAATTTCTTTTTCTAGATACACTTTAGATACTTATAAATGGAGTAGCATAACTAAATACACCAACACACGCACACGTAAGACACACAAACACACATTCAAATTGCTTGTATTCGACGAAGGTTTTTTGTGTATACCCTCTTTTTGTAATTTTTTTTTATGTAACCTCTTGCTCCCTTTATATCATTGTATTATTTTCAGATTATAAATTGCAAACCCTTGTTTGGCTTAGGATATGGAATTAAGTTTTGTCTAGTCGTATTGTTTTTAATGCTGTGGGTTTTGTTATAAATAAATAAATAAAGGGTTAATATAGAAACTATAATAAAAACCTTCTTAAAGTATACTTAACCTATGTAATTCTAAAACACATTATGTAAATTCAAATACCATCTATATCACATTTACAATTCAAAGCACACCTTAGAAAGAACATTAAAAGTTTCAACCGGAAACAAGAAAGATAAAATAAGATGATTCGCAAATCCACGATTCATTGGGTTAAACGCTTCATTTGGTCTCGGCAATAAAACTTGATGAATGAAGCAAACACATAAGATTTAAAAAAATTTACGACCTACCCCTTCAATATATCAAATTAAATACTCAACGCTCCAATGATTATGTGAGTGCTCAAGACGTTTTGTCAAATTTTATTTATTTATTTTTTATTAGCTTATTGTGTCATCGCTTTTGTATTTTAGAGTGGCCTGTGACAAATTTGATAACGAGGGTCATTTGAAGGGTTATGATCTATAGATCTGAGGGTAAAAATAATTTTAAACTACATTTGGGTTTATAATGTGTGAATCCTCGGTATTAAATAGGTACTATGTTATCCAAATATTAAATGATCCGTGCTAATTTTAATGGTTGATTTAATATTGAATTTGTGTCACGAGAATTTTAACCATTAAAACTTTATAAAACATTCTGTGTAAAGGTGTAGCGAGATTTGCGGTCTTATTTACAGTTATAGTCGATAGAGTATTAATTATTATTATTAATTACACCTTTTAATAAAAAGGTGTGAATTTGAAATTTTTTAGTTTGAATCGATGGGAAAAACGATTTAAAATAAAAAGTACTTATTAACAGTCTATGCTGTCTACAAATGAAACTGATACAGAACATTAAAACATTATAATTTTTATTAAGAACAGAATAGATAAAATTGTATTTAACATAATATACATATATAGTATATTACGTTAAATGTTAATGCATAATTCCGACTAAGGTACTATGTAAGGTAAGTGAAGTGCCGTATGGGGCAGATGCATTTCACATCTATTTCACTGATCGATTTTTTCTTTAGGGGCAAGTAGGTGATCAGCCTTCTATGTCCTACCAGACCGAGTTTTTTTTAATTTCCACCGGGAATCGAACCCAGGACCTCTCGGTTGTAACGCTTACGCGCTTACCACTAGACCAAGGAGGCGGTCAAATGTAAGGTAGATTAGGAAAAGTGATAAAAGTGACTACGGTTGGACGTGAATGATATTTATGTTATTTTTCTTTGTTTTGTTTTGTAACAGAAAATAAATTATGGTTTCTACAGGACAAAATGGAAACGGCAAACGGCAGTGGGGCTGGAGCTCTTAGCAGAGGCTGGGAACTATGCAGCTTTCCAGCGATTATATGGCGGGTATTGGGCGGGCGTTCCAGCTTATCCAGCACAGCCTGCGCCCACCGCTGACCTGTATTACAGGCAAGCGGCTGCTACTGCTGCAGCTGCGGCGTCTGCGTCAGCGAATACACTGCAAAAACCTTTACCCTATAGGTATGTTGTAACTGCCATTTTTATATTAAGGAGCCAATATTTAATACATCCTTATTCCGATAAGGTAATAACACAAATGTTTGGAATGATTTTTTAAATAATAGCTAATCGGTTACTTTTACAGTTACTTTTTGCGGGTTTCTCAGTCTTTTACCTTGTATATTGAACGGAATCTACCTTAGTCGTCCAAAAATAGTCGTATTTTAAGAATAGAATCTAAATTATATTTTGTTAACAGGTTATACCCCGGTACGCCGTTAGGTGGCGTTCCCCCACTGGGTCTGGGGCTCCCGGGTCCTTCAGCACACCTAGGCTCTCTTGGAGCTCCAGGGCTTGGAGCTTTAGGCTACTACGCCCAAACTAGACGCACTCCCTCGCCTGACGTTGACCCTGGGAGCCCTTTGCCTCCTCCCAGATCCCCAGAGCCGTCCGAAAGACGATCAGATGATGAAGCCGATGACGAAACTATACATGTATAAAAGTGTTTGAAAACTCTCAAGTACTCAGACGGTAGTGAAGACGTGAAAGTGCAAGTGTTTTAAGACTGGCATTCTGACACGGGACGTTCAATTTTGTGATATTATAAGCTCAGTTTCATAAATTAAGTGTATATTCATTGATGTCTAGCGGTTAGATTCTGCTTAGTTTTAATGATGAAAAATTCTAAATGAAATTTTCTATTTATTTCTTCTTAATTTATACTTTCGTTTTTCTGTTAACAATATGTAACGGAAATCTTGTAAGCCATTTACAAATAAAAGTATACTTATAAATAGGGGTATTACTAAAAAAACCTGATATTACATGTTCCGTTCGTAATCTCTTACCAATCCCAAATTAAAATGGAAGACTTAAGCCATTCCCATTATTACTCTAAATCAATTATTCATATCATCTGTATTTCACTTGGGCTTCAAACCATTATGGATGGTCTATTCATATTGGCTTGATGAAACTAAATCATGGGCTCAAGACAAAAGACAATAACGTGTAATGGGTGTCGCCTGATGCGAAGTATATTATATTTATGAAAATGATGTTTCGTATCGTTGTCCTTCGACATCTTATGTCATTTCCATACAAATTTTCTTTGGCGTCACCCATCAGACGCTATTAGCTTTTGGCTATAGCCACATAGCCCCCATTAAACTTCCAACTCAAAGATTTATATGGCTAAATTCTCGGGGTGAAGTCCAAATTATTTTCTGATTTTTGTATACATATTGTACAGAATCCTTCGCTATGCTTAACTTAAATGTTAAACATCAATTAAAATTAAATATGTAAAAATATGATATATAAGAAACCTACTGATGCTAACTTCTAAGTTCGGTTTTATAAAATGAGTTACAAAATTCTATTTTAAATATAAAATACTCTTAGTTATTAATTTGTGTATATTATTATTATGTAATGTATTGTTGGTATGAAATACACATAACACGACAAAATTTAAAACTTTTCTTTAATTATGTTGTAACTAGAAATAGACATATTGTGGCAATGTACTTAAACAATCTGAGATGTGGCATTTTATGTCAATACATAGATTTGTGGTGTTTTGTAATTAAAATGTTGTCAATTCTTGTGTGTTTCTTTTATATGCTATATAATAAAAAACATAAAATAATAGCAACCATAATAATTTTTAACAATATATCTAAATATCTTAATTTCAAATTTATAGGCAAGGCTCATACCTAGTTACATTACGAACCTACCATACATTGAAGGTTGTATTTTTTGCACATTATTTTGACGTTTGACAGGGACCTGAGAGTTATTTGTGGTAGAACGTATACAAAATAATAATATAATACTAATATTACTAACATACTGATAATGATATATTATGTACTTGTAATAAATTAAGTGATATGAAAGATTAGAATTATTTTATTTGAGTTCAGTGTGGCTTCTGTGAGTATCTGCTTGTGTAGGGTTTAATTATTTAATATCTTTTTTTGTTGTAAAATAGGGTAAAAAATTATTATGTTTCTAAAAAATACCATCCAAGTCAATACAGTGAATAAGTTTAGCATTGCTTAGAATTTTGAACATCTGTGGTCCACGTATATACGTATTTTATATAACTTAGTCTATGCATAATGAAATCGACGAATAACCGTTAAATGCGCATAAACGGAAATGTGAATGTGTAAAATGTTCGAATGTTATCATGGAGAGATTATTGTATGCTTACAACCCATTTAGACAGTTAGCAGTTGTAACGAATACTGAGCAGTAGCAATGGCGAAGTAACGTCGCTTAGTCACGCCATGTTCATACTTTCCAAGAGCCACAGAACATCAGGCTTTACGTAAACGTAAAGCATGAGTATTTGGTTAAAGAAACCCTAAATCATATCAAAGACTACTTCAAACTTGTTTAAATCCTGGATGATCATCTGATAGAAGATATAAACTAAGTAGTATATAATAGGAATACGAAAATAATATTCCAAAAAACTATTTCGCAAGTTATATTCGCAATTATATTTTGTAAAAATAAATGTATGTATGTGGTCAGATAAAACAAAACAAAACGACTCGTCTTAATATAGCTCTTACTTTGAACCGCATTCAGAACCTCTGTTTCCACAGATCTCAGTTTGTAGACAACTCTTAACTGGTATTAACATCTTTGTCATCAGTCGCCCAGATCATGCAGGCTGTAAAAGTTGGGAAAATTTTGTAAAAACTAAATAATTGACAAACTATAATAAATATACCTACGCCCTTAATACATTCAAACTATTTCTTGAAATAGTAATATAGTTCACCGAGGCAAATGACTGGAATTGCACTTTCTTCCGAGTTTAGTGAAGAAAGGACGAGGAAAATAGAAAATATTAATTAACGGCGTCATTAATTATTCACTATCACAATCATCTAATAGGGATAGTGTTAATTAATATGGCCTTTGTATATATTAAAAAATTTAAAGTATTTTGTATTTTAAGTAAAATTATTTATTTAAAAGTATCTGAAATAAAATAGAAATACTTTTCTAAAAATATTACAAAATGGAAATACTTAAATAGTTTGTATTTTATATTTTGCTTTTTAAATATTTACTAAAAATGCTTCATCGCAGGGCTCTAAGAAGCTTCAATTATTGATTATAGATTGGTAACATGTACCACAGACTAATTCTGAAATATCAGCTATCTATGGTCAACAGTACAACCAATAACTTACAAGGAAAATATGAAAATACACAAATATTTTATTTTTTATTAAGAAAAGCATCGATGCGAATCCAAATGAGGTCGTAGTTGCAAGATCCATGCACGCTTTATATTATTTTGACAACAATGTTACAAGCTTGTTACCAACTTGTAATCATCAGTAAGCGGGCCGTAATTTAGAAATCGTATAATTTAACCCGTTTACGTTTTTATAACAGTCAACATACTTGAAATTCGCAATAAAGTAGCCGTAAGCTAAAAAGTAATTGGGCACAAAAACCCCGACTCGACCACAAAGAAGGTAATGATTTAAATAATTGATCATTACTTAAAGTTTGTTTTAAATAACCCTTTTTTATAAAACGGTTAAAAATTGTATATCACTTTTGCTGAAGCCAAAGTGTTCCTAAAATAACCTTGTTTTAAAAATACTTACGCAATATCCATTTATAAAATAGAATTTGGTTGTGTATTGGGGTTATTTGAAAACAGTCAAATTTCAAAGCTCTCTAAG
This sequence comes from Aporia crataegi, assembly GCA_912999735.1. NCBI lineage: Eukaryota > Metazoa > Arthropoda > Insecta > Lepidoptera > Pieridae > Aporia > Aporia crataegi. The sequence goes on along the minus strand of OU538748.1, from coordinate 4,298,729 downwards.
ATTTAATAGTTATTAATTTAAACTTTCTATTATAAAAATATTATCTATATAAAAAATCAATAAGCCGACTTCAGCGCATTAAAAAGTACCTAACTAATAAATTTTTGAGTGTGACATTGTCGAGTCACTAACAATGAACTGAGTTTGAAATTTGAAACTGTCATGTTGTCAGTTTGAGACAATGATGTAATTTTTAAAAAAATTGCCCAATCGATTTTGTTAATTCTTGTATATTAATATTTATATTTTTTATTATATAATAATTATGGGACCATTGTAGGCCATATAATTTTATATATAATGTATAATTATATAAAAATTTATATAATGTATAATATGGCCTATCAAACAAAGAAAAAATCATTTAAAATATACCGTCGAATTAAAGGTCTCATCCTTTTTGACGGTCGCTTGAAAAAACGGAACTCATGTTTGAAACTTTATAAAATGTACGTTGGAAATGTTACTGATTATTTTGACTTAATGTAAATTCGTCACGGACTAGAGGTCATCAGCTATCGTATCGCACGAACTTGAAGGGCTTTCCATGATTTCCTCCATTTTTAGCGGGCATAAAACCTATTTAAAAAGCAATCAGTCCGCGCTGATTACTGTGCGAGCACGCTACTGCCGTGTTCACAAAACGGAGCAATTAACAACCCCCTTCCCCCCACGATTTTATCGCAAAACGACCGTTTTCTGGAATCGCCTTAACAAACTATTGCATGTCACGGCTAACTTCAACAAAAAATAAAAGAAATTTATTAGGTAACTTAATATTGCGCTTGATTAATTTTTGTTTGGTCACTGAAATTTAGAACAATATACCTAATGTGAAAATTATATGGCAATGGAATACAAAACTAAGAATCAATTGATATTAACCGCATTCGTTAACATTAACTAATTGTAATTGTTTCATCTTATAAAACAAAAAATCCAAATCCTAATCTTTATAAATTAAAAATAATTTATGTAGGAGGTGAATGACTCAAACATTGCCCTTCCCAAAAATTAAATTTGCATACAGAATAATTAGTGTGTCTATGTCTAGAGTAGGTACCTACTTTGTTTTACCGTTTTAAAATGTTTTACAAATAATATCATTCTGGCAATAAATCTGTAAATTTTTATAATAAAAACTGTTAATGGACGTACCTACTGACGGAGACGCTTCAAAATAGCGCATAATTATACCACAGATTGTATACAATTATACAATAACAAACTGTAGCCTCATTGTTCCCTCTACTGTTCTATAATCAGATTCCAATCAAATAAAACAGCAACAGTTATTGTAATCAGACGACAATTAAATCATCTTGTTCTACTTTAGTTTTTGCCCGTTAATTGAGTGAATTACCATTGTTATAGCTTTTTCACACGCCTAACGCCATTGATTCCGTGGTTTTATATAACTAAACGTTACTCTGAATATTTTCGATTACTACATTGTAATTGTTTTCACAGAGAGAAGACAGTTATGCGAACTTCTAATTAAAGTATAATTGAAAAATTTATATTTTTTCTATGGTACTCTAGATATCCGTTCATGAACCCTACATTAAGCTTCAAAAGTTTGGCAATGTTTGGTATATAGAATTCACTAGGTACTTAATATTATATGCTGTCGTAGCTTTGGTAATCTTCCCAAACTGTCACATCACAGGTTAAAAGTTTTATACTATTTAGAGTAGTTTATAACTATTTTAATATTATTAAATGAAAGGTACACAATTTTAGCACTTTTTATAAATTTTAAACACCCTCTGTGGATGTAGATAATTATCGCCTTCCGTCCTCGGCACCGGCCATTCATAATTACTTGGCAGTTAATTATTTTAAACTATTTTTTTTTGTTGCTATCACGTTTAATTGCGGAATTGGCGATTTTGTTATGAATTAACAAATTTTTTTTCCTTCTTCGATCAAACTGTTTTATTCAATAATTTAGCTCGAAGTCACCGTTCTATGAAGACAAAAAAAAATGTCATAAATATCAAATTTTGTTTGCCGGTAACATTATCAAACTGAACTATTTTGATGAATATAAGCACTAAGCGTACTTTATTACTCTAATGTTGGATCTCGTGAAAGAACTTCACATGGTTCTCAAATCTCTCATTATGTAATGTTTATTTTTTGACCAAACTTAAGAAAAACATATGTTATTATTGTTTGATTCGTTCTTATAGCAGAACTTTTTAAATTATTTAAATTTATATTGATATGGTTACTATAAAGATAGGGTAAAAATTATTTTATTATATATTTATTATTTATTGATGTCAGAGATTGCATTTATGTATTAGGATTATTGAGAGTATAAAGAAATATGGGATATTAAACAGATGTAAATCGAGGCTGAATGTATTTTTTGTTTTTATGAAAAGTAATATAGGTATTAAACTTAGATTGTTGCTCTAAAATTAGAGTAATTTATTTAAAATACCATTTTATAAAGACTTATATTATTATATACTGAACATTGCACCAAAATAAACTCATCTAAAATAAGAGAAACAACATTAAAGGCCTCTTTAAGAATTTTCGTAATTAACTAATACCAAAAACCAATCTCAAACATCAAAGTTTAAACAATAATTATCATCGTGTTACAAACAAATGTCACCATGTTAAAATAAATGGGAGAAAAATCATATAAAGAGGTTTTCTGTAGGTATACGTATACCTAATAAAGACAAAAAGAAACTACCAATAAAATTCAACAAAATATTCGCGCACGTAATTAAGCAACACACATTGGATAGCAAGCTGTTTAACACGAACTAGGCGGTATCGCATAATCAGCCGTTCCGTTTAGTTGCAACCGTAAACGAATTTAACATGCTAATTACATACATACCCCTACTGCTCATACATTGTTCAATCCATACAAAGTGTGAACTGTAGAACAATAACCCTGTGAACAAATTTTGTCTAGAATTAAAACTGATATTATAAGTATCCTAATAAATATAAATGTCAGTTTTGTACTGAATTCCTTAAATATATCAAAGCTGCTAGTAGCAGCCTTGTAGCAGATAATAATTATGTGTAACCACTATTTTTAACAAAATTTTACAATTATTAAAGTGAAACTAATTTTCACCGACGTTTAAAAAAAATTTACAAAAGAAAAATTAGTTTTACTATAACAATTGTAAAGTTTTGGTAGATAAACAATGTATATAATAAATGCTTAATCCAGAGAATGATTTCTAAATTAATATCGCACACAAAGTTAAATTTCTAGGTTGTCATTAAAATAAAAATAAATTTCAACTTGGGACCCCGATAAGTTGGAATTTTTTTTTTCACCACACAAAAATAATGAATCATGAAGTTATAGGTACAAACGTAGTACGAATTCACGAAACTGTACATTTTTTCGTGAACTTATTAATTCATCGATCTGGGTATCTCGTAAATAAGCATTGGAATTTTATAAAAAGTATTACATTCTTGAATTGTGTCTAACATATTTTATCATATTTAAAATTTAAAATCGTTTCATAGAATTTCAAGCCTCACTAATTTCCACTAGCAAGTTCGCTTTGCATCATACATTGTACAAATTAAAGTTTTTTTTATTATGAGAACACAAACTAATCAATCCTGTTCAGTGAGACTGAAAATAATGCGCATAATATGAATGAAAATATATTTTTACATAATGTACAATACTAATTGAGTTAATGGCTAAAAAATGTACATATTTATACAAATTACATAAATACTCATGTATTTTTCCATTCCGTAACTTGTGACCGAGAAGCCTAAATCACCTCTAAAATACAGACGTGAAAGGACGAAGGAAGCCATATTATATTCTCAAGAAAACCACCGCATCAGTAAGACATGTATGGAGTTGTTCACGACACTTAAGGAAGACGACGCAAGAGAGAGATTTTTCCATTTGTCTGCGTCAAACGGTGAATTTTAATCGGTAGCCAATGCATAAGTGTGGAATATTGTCGTCATTAGTACAAATATTTTTTGTTAATTCGCCGTTTTTTATCTAAAGCAGAATAGAAATTTGGCATCACATTGAAATTTCTGAACTATAATGACTAAACTTTTCTATGTTAATTTAAAAAAAATATTTCTAAAGCCATGTGAATCTGAGAATTACTTTTCGTTATATTAAATTATAAGTGGAGTTAAGGTTAATTTACAACATTCACGTCCATATGTAAAAATCTGTCCAACGCTTAAGCTGAACTAAAGAATAGGTCTACTAACCTACCTATAACCAACCTACCTACCTAGGTGGGTTGGTTTAACTAAGTAGATATATAGCTAGTACTTATAAAATAAATAAAATAAAAAGCCTTTTTATTTCTTGCAAAAAAATAATAATAACAGAGCTTTCTGTTTAGTTTGTTTGTTTAAAAAATAATACTTAATCTACAAGAACCCCTCTTTGGGTGAAGGCCTCCTTCAAAGACTATACTAAGATAGTACTTATTAAAGTTAATACCCTCAAAACAACGGCCTCCGATTCAGACATGGATCTACATGACATGCTTTTAAAGAAAATGATCAATAAAACATATCATAACATATAACAATAAGGTTGCGGAATATCACACTTTAAAACATTACCCTCCTTTCATCATTCGGGTAAAAAGCAGTTAAGCATTACGGTAGTGGTCGTTATGTCCGGCACAAAGTGCCGGGTCGTTCGAGATCGTATCGCGTTCAGTAATTAGTCGTTTCATTTAAACAATGTCGCGATAACACTGCACGCTTTGTATGCACTTTTTTAAAATTAATTCCTTTAAATCGATTGATTCGTAATTGCCACTGAATTTACCTACGGCCATTCAATTATTTTTTATGCTACAGTGTAGCAATAAATTGTTTTAATTTAAAGCGGGCCAGCCTTGACGTTCTCTAGACTTAATTTGAGGTCTATAATCTTTCATTAGTCTGAATTTTGATAGAAACTGTCTTATTATAATCTGTGCACACACACAGAATTGGTATATGCCTTCTTCGTATAGCAATGTATTTATTGTTTTAGACTACTTAGAAGAGTCATAAGTGGCTTAGGGATGTATTTGCCCCATGCCTCTCTTTAATTTTTATTTAACACAATTTTTCACTCGCGACTAGGCATATACGATTACTCTATGATATAGATAAATTTATATTGGAGTTATCGTTGTGGAAAAATTCCTTTTTGGAAATCTAATCGATCTGTCATTGAAATAATCGATGATTCACTTACAAAATTCAATTGTTTGAACTCTAATTATCATCTGTATTTCAAAATAAAAAGGTATACTAAAATGAGTTTTATACATGTTTTATATTTAAGTGCGGTAATTACGATGATTTTGAAATTGTGTTTATGATAGCGCAACATTTTTGACAAGCAAATTGGATAATGCGCGGGAAATACCGCCATTGTTCTCTAATGTCATTCGTTTGTCAACGATCTTTTCGAATTTTAATCTGTAATTTTTATGAAATAATGAAAATGAAACGCGATTACACTATTGTACTGCTATTGTTTTATTATTTCGAGTAAGTGTCCCAATTTAACAAAGCAATTTTTGTTTTTTATTATTTGTTTTTTCATTAGGTAAGTCAATATCTACATAATATATCTATACCGTACAGCAGCACCTCTTAGACAGTAAAACGATATTGATCAGAAAAAGACTTCGATCGATGTCATGAACGGATCAAGTACCTACTTAACAAAAAATTGAACAGATATTAAAGCCTTAATTTTTATGAATAAATAAAAAGAATTTGATGAGCCTTTTGTATTTTTGTAAATATATTTAAGAACTTTATTAATCCTAATTATTTTTTTAATGTGAAATGTTTACAAAGCTTTTTATTTGCTGATAATAATATTTGGGAGAGAGATAATAAAATGGTTCTTAATAATTTATTTTACAAGAAATAGCTAGGCCTAAATAATTAATTATAAAAACTAATAATACAGAAAACTGTGTGTACCTTGATCCTACGCAATTTTTGTATAGAAAAAGTAAGTTTGTAATGCAAACGTAATGAGGCCATGGTATCGGGCGTTTTGTAGCGCGTAATCGCGATGTTATCATGACCCCCCTCTAACGGACCGTGCCCAGGTGCCTAACCACTAAACATTTCTTATTTTTTATTCTCTAAGATCAATGAGCTTATTATTAGTCAAAGCATTTCCTTCTACAAAGTAAAAGAATTAAACTGTAATAGGAAATTTAATGTTATTTAAATAAATAACTAAACATTATTATTTCATTTCAGCGCCAGGTCTTTATTATATTATATTATTTTTACTTTAAGGAAATTCTGATCGGGAAGGAGTACTATTTTTCATCATGTGTTTTCTTATCATTGCAAATAACCCGACTGCAGGTTTATACTGAATCCATAAACACGATTATAGACATACGAAACAACAAAGTGATTTTGAAACTTTTAGTGTCTGTGTCTTGGCACTGGATTTAAGTAAAATAAAATAAAACTGGATTCATGCTACTCACCTATATTTCTAAAGCCACATTTTGTCGCAAATGTTAGCGGCACAAATATGGTATGATAGTTACGACGTTATACCTACTTGAAATCCTGCACCTGAATCCTGATGGTGTAAAATACAAACTACTTTGACATCTTATTTTCTCATATTGTTGTTTTATCCTATAATTAATAGTAGTGAGGATCTAAGCCATATTAGTTGTTATTAGTTTATTACTAAATCCATAGTGGACGAATCCATTGATTTTGTTGACTTGTTTTTGCATGATTTGTAAAAACAATTGCATCAAATGCTTACTTGTTTGTTGTATTTTGTTCTACTGAAAAAAGTATAAAGTGTAATCTAATTTTGTAAACCTTGCAGCTAGGTTGCTATATTTTATATAAATTAATAAGTTAAATAATAAAATTATATAATGAAGCGCTATCTAAATGGGACCACTGAAAGCAACTGTTATATTCTATAATTTATCACTATCATTTGTAGGTCTCATCTTGCTGAGTGGGCATCCAATTGGAAAAGTACTTACCATTATTACTTTAAAAATATATACAATTGGAAAAGTACCTTTATTACATTTAGATTAATAATTACATTTATTACATTTGAATTAAATAATTTTTATTCATATTCATGTAAATTATTTTTTAAGTGTTAAGAAATTATAATTGTATACTTTTCTCCGATAACTATGCTATTCAATTCAATTCGTTAATTTTTAGCGTACAAAAACATAGTTCTATAGTAGCTTTTGTTTAACCTCAATGCATCCGCGATAAACGAAGCCATTACGAATACCTAAAGAGTTAAAGTTATTAGTTAAAGTTCAACTTATTAATTAATTTCTGCTATTAGTAATAAATGCTCCCCCACTAATAACCAGTTACTCATTTACATAACCGGTTAAGTTAATGCTATGAATATACATGAATAATGAGCTTGAATTTTAAATAAGCACAATAGATCTTGTCAATTTTAAAGATTGATAATATAGATTACCTAAACTAAATGTACATTAGTGGGCTTTGCCTTGTTAATAGTACTAAGTGTTTGAAGTTAAGTGCGAAGTCATGGTAAATAACTTAAATAGAAGTTAAATTAAAAATCACCATTAGAACGATTTAAGCTTATCTTACTACACCCAAGTGCTGCTGAAGTGTTGAAACAAGAAGCCACGTTGCCCTCAGATAAGGGGGCGAACTGAAGAATTAACAGCTTTTAGTTATATTGCCTGCCTTAAATATTTTATTCATAGTTGGAGGTCAAGATTCATTTTGGGTCATTGCTACCGCAGAGTGCGTGAGTGGGTACAAGAAAGTTTTATTATCCAAAAAACTAAGACCTACTTAACAAATAGCACGATTCAATGTTATATCTACCTATAATAATTTAAGAGGGCACGTTTGATTTCGTTAAAATTTCAAAGTAAATTGTAGGTATTTTATTGTAATGGTAAACCGCTGGCCGCGTCACTAATTGTGTCCGCAGGAAGTGGTCACTGGTCGCAATGGTCAGGTGACAGATCACCTGTGATAACCTGACATACACACACGTGACAAATTCTATTATGTGATTGATAATTATTTGATACCAATTGCTTGTATCTTCTTCTTTGGTGACTGATTTTTGAAAAATCAGTTAGCCTTCTTCCTTTTATTTCAGTGAAACAGACGAAGAACTATGTTTGCTGTTCAGTCGTATTGGAGGAATTGATAAAAAATAAATTTTAAGTGTAGGTATATATAGTATATACTTATGTCTTAATTACTTAGAAATATGTCTAGTTAGAGACTTATGACAACATCCTTTTTTGCATTGGTAGTCACAAGACAAATCGAAAAGAATTTTTTGTAAAATTGCGAGTCTATAATTACGCAATTAGTGTGGATGAATTGAAAGCACATTAAATTGAGGGCTTTTGTCTGAGCGCGCCCGCGCCCTTTATTTGCAACATCTGTCTTGGCCCTTGCAATGACAGTTGGTTTTCTTTAACGTCAGCTTATTATTTTTAAATAATATAAGGAACTATTTTCCTTTTAATAAAATAAAAATATTTAATTAATAATGAAATATAATCGGCGATGTAAATAACTTTTTTTTCATTTAAAGAATAATGTCGGTCTAGTGAAACTTGATGAAAATTTAATGGTAAATGAAATAAGGCAAAACGAAAATTTAAATGCAACTCCAGTAGTTTCTACCTTTGAAAGGTATAAATACTCGTCAGTCGCTACTAATGTCAAAAAAAGATGTGATTTATGTGCGAATATAGAAAATTATGATACTCCAGTTTATATTAGATTTATTACTAGATGATTCCTTTTCAGTTAACGATCAATGAATGTAGCGGTTGCCTGATTCGATACGCAATCGATAAAGCTATTCATCATTATTATAAATGCTCTACACTTATTTACGGAAATCGATATTTTTTTCGACAATCGATAAACGTATTGTGGGATGACCCTGTATTGTAACCCTGCTGAGCACCATTGACTTTCCAACGCAGGAACTTGATTCGTTCTGCATCTATGGTAATTGTTGATTAGGTCATGGTGTTACATCATAAATTAAATATGTAAAATGAGTATTGAAAGAGAGCTTTGGTGAAGCACTAATGAATACTTATGTTTATAATGTTTATATGAAAACGTCTTTGCCATTATCGCACAGTTATACAGCAATCGAAAATTATTTATATTAATATTAACGGACGGTAATTATTATCAAAATTATATGATCATATCGTTGTTACGTATTTTACTTACCAATCCCTTCAAAAGTTAATATTATTTATTACATACATTCATAGACATTAAAATTATCTATACACAAACTATGGTGAGCCTTTTAATATAATTTTAAGTAAATATAGGTTCTTATATGTAAAAATACATATTTGAAATAATATTTAAATGTATGTAATAAGAAATTATGGTCTACGAGTAGGAAATGGCAAATGGCCGATTCGATATGAGATGTCGATAAAGTACAAAATGGCTGCGTTTTGATTCATTCTTAATTACTATAAAATATATTTGTAAATATCGGATTCTAGATTAGCGGATTAAACGTGAAGTTTAAAGTTTATTATTACATGTTAACGCTACGAATATTTAAAGACTTCGTTATTTAATTAAAGCTATATTATCTTTTGTCCAATTGTATTACGATATATAAAAAATGTTACTGTTTAGTTTCATTAAATGCCTTTCAGTCATTTTGCGATCAGTTTTTTCGTTTAAAATACATAGAAGGTAATCGGATAACTGCATACATTCTAAGACCAATGCTTTACCAAATATGATTTGAGTTTGCGGTTGATCATGAGGAAAGAGATTTGTAAGGTCTAAATGGTCTAAGGTCAGTGGTGAATAGCTCCCGACCAATTTGCGTCTCGCCACGGACAATCGCCCTCAAATTGCCAGCCTGATTGCACAGTTTATCGATATAGCCAGATAACAACTTATAGTATACCCTAGTATTTCTAGTTACTTCCTACTTAAATAACTAGGTAAATTTCCCACACGAAGAATGTTCCCTGAGCGAATTGTACTTACTATATACTTACATAACTTTATTGGATTCCATCAAAATCTTATGTACATTACACTAGTGACTAGGTACCTACTCAAGAAAAGATAACTCTTAATATGTTACGTTCTACGTTAGATTAGTTTAATATTATGTATTTACCTGTGTGATTATTATAACGATGAAATCATACAGTCAAGAACATTTTAATTAACAAAACAACGACCAATTTACAATATTACTCTGAATATATAATATACAACTATATGAAAGTAATCCACAAAGGCCATAGCTCTCTCAAGGGGTCACACTAATGGAAGGAATGTAATATCAATTCTCTATTCGCTTCAATCACGAAAACAAATTTGCGTTCATTTCCTCTAGGAGCCTTTTATAAGCCGTACGTAATGGAAACCATTTCTCATCAATTTTCGCACAGAAGCCTAGGATAAAACAAAGCGCAACTCACGACATAGATTGAACTAAATTATCGCTTAACCACAAATAATTCTGGACCGTGTATCGGTGTTGAAGCAGAACCGTGCACAGCACTCTCGGGGAGATAACACGTGTGAATTATGTTAAATAAAGACGATTTTTCTCTTTTATCATCTCACTTCACAACGCGTTTGAATTAAATTCAAATCGCTTAAGCGCGATGCACATCGCCGGCACTTACCGGTTGTACGTTATCTTTTTCTAAGTTATTTTGCCTGTGTAACTTATCAGTAATGCCGGCACCTCGTTCATTAGTTGGGCAACGTTTTTAAAGAAATATTACCTATGTTATTATTTGCAGTCCACTGCCATGGCTCAGCAGATCACGACTTTGTCTATTCAATTCGATTAGCACGGTCCTGCTTTTTGGACGGTTCGATGTCTATGTTATTATATAGATCTCTATAGATACAGAAATAAAATTGGAGTGTCTATTTATAATATTAAAATAACCGCTTTCTACTAATACATATGGATGTATACACGATACATATACAAAAATAACATTTTGTTTACAATTTCTGTCTGTCTGTCTGTTTGTTTTGACTAAGCTCTGAAACAACTGGACCGAATTTGATGGGACTTTCACTAGCAAATACCTGATGTAATAAGGAGTAATTTAGGCTTTTTTTTTAGAAATTAATATAAATAAATAATGAAAAAAGTAAGTATTCCGCGCGGACAAAGAAATTAACGCGGAGAAACCCGCGGGGCACAGCTACTCCATCATATAATATTAATAGTGAGACTTAAGATAACAGACGAAGCCCTACGAGTAGGATCACATGTTCGGGGTGTTGGAATCCAGTCAAAGCTATATATAGTCAAAGCAGGCTAAACCCATTTAAGTATAATAAATTTGTACTCGCTTCTAAAATAATTACCTTCATACTACAATCAAAGTCATGGTGAAAGTGACTTAAATAGGTGTACAAATGATAAATGATGCTATCTCCTATTACATGTATGTGTAACTCAATTATTTTCATGCTTTAAACTTAAAGAATTACAATGGGGTTTAATGATAGAATTACTTCAATTACAATAATCATATTAACGCCAAGTAAACTGGGATTAAACCTGGCTTTGATAATAAAAACACCATTGGGCTTATTCTAGGTACTTCAAAGTCAAAATATCTTTGATAATCACGCACATGATCGCTTAACGTCACTGAGGTCTTAGTTTACAAGTTGTTCAAGCTTAACTTTGCCATAGCATGAAATAATTCCTAAACAAATGTCAATTAAAATAGGTACTAAAGACAAAGAGAGGGTGTCTTTGGGAAGATAATAAATACTTATAAATCAACAGCAAAAATACAAAGGGTAAATTATATTTCAAAGTCTGTCACCATTTCCACGTATTAAAATAATCGCGATTGTACCCATTTCACTGTCCATTTAATCGCGATGTAGCAACATGAAAATCTTAAGTCTATCAAATAATTAAAAAACAACAATAGCCACGAATATACACAGGTTGTCGAAACCTCACGTAGTAGCTTGACCCGAATAACATAAATAAATTGTTCACTACCCTCAACAAAAACTTCCATTCCAAATACTTTTCGCGTGTAAAATATTTGATAGTTGTTAATTGATTTGTTCCCGTTCTCATTTTATTATCGTATCTCGTTTACGAATTAATGTAATTCGTAAACGAGATACGATAATATACATATACATTAAACATATACATAAAACATTTACACATTTTTTAATTAAGTATTCCATAAAATTTTCAACCCGCGTAACTGTTGTTGTCTGTAGTATATATGAGTCATTAGTGCTGTGACATGCGTACATCATTTTAACGACAGTGGCTCCATCTATTATAATGTAGAAACAAAAAGTTTTAGTATAGATATTTATTTTGTCGAGGCTAGAGCCTGTGAGAGAGAATAATATATCATAAATTTTTTTTTTCAAAATTGTATTCGAATATAAGGAACTCATAACAGGAGGTTTTTTTTTCATGGCAGCTTATATTATTTTTCAGCTTATTAATATGTACTGGCAAATTATGATATATATAGATATTATATATAGTACAAAAATATTTTAATCAATTTTATATGACGCTTTTCTTCTGTAAATTTTTTCATACATCTAGTTGATAACCCAATAATGTTATATATTACAATGATATATATTATAAAACAGAAAAGGCGTAACTGACATTGGCCACATTTTTAATTAAAATTACCTTTAATCTTAATCTACACAAAGTTGCATTTTTTAGATTTAGGGTAAAAGAAGCTTAATTTGTTTTCAAGTCATCAAGTTTTACATTTGATATTGAATACGTTCTGCAGGGTGCGTTTCCTGGATTCGAATATCAGAAGGCATTGATTTATCTGTTACAAAATCACTGAAACTGTGCATACGGAATTCCATTTTTTGATTTGATAATTTGCGCATAGCAACACAGCCTATATACTAAATCATCCAATGATCGTTTATACCATCATTGGTTCCTTATGTATAAAGATTTCGAGAAGAACAATGTAACGGTAAGGGAAAACCGGGAAACGTCGCACCGATCAAAAGCCGCGTTTCCGTAATCACCTGCCTAACCACCTACTGTCACAGTAGCGTGTCTAACTGGACACCTGCGCCCGCGTAATCACCTCTAATGCCTCTGTCTTACTCTAATACCATGACAGATTCGATATACTGCCGCCCTTATATCTGCCGCACAGATTACCACAAAAACAACCGTGACCTGTTGAGGCAAGACCTTAAACTGGCTTCAAATCATTTTCAGTTCAAATTATTAACATTTATTTCACTATCATATTATAAGTACACGATGAGTTATAAACGTCAATCTAGTTTATAGCCATAATAATAAGTTTTTCATTTTTGCGTGAAAAAATAGTACGGATCCCATGCCTTCTTTCGCAAATCGAAATATTTTTTGTGTTCCAGGATATTGAATCCAAGCAAAACGCATTGAATGTTTGACGCGCGAACGGTAATACCAAAATGCAAGTTATAGAAGTCAATAAAGTTATGGTACTATTCCAAAGAAAATAAAGAGTTTTCAAGAAGACACTGGTAGTCACATATTAAATTAAGCTAATGCGGTAAAAAATAAATCTTTTAGTAACAAATTTAATTTTTAAATAAGAAAGGATGACATACATACCTGCTAAAATAATAGCGCTTTGCGTCGCGTTGTCAGGTAAAAAGAAACCTAATCAGAAACGTCAGGCAATCAAGGCTATCTAAGTACTTCATACATATCAGCGTATAATGAGTTGGGTTTCATTCGTTTTGCTGAGAGTCATCCATCATTCTCGGCGACTAATTGCCTGCTACCTTGCTTCGCCTGCTATTCGTCCTATAACCTCTCTGAGGTGAGCCCGTAATTGCCTGCAAGATTGGAATGAAAGAAATAAAATGTCATGATTAATTAATGTTAATATGATAGGTTTATACACAGACATCGAACTTACCGTTCAATCTCTTAGCTTAAAGGTTTTACTCGTAATATTGGAATTATACATAATATACTTCCTTTTTACTTATGGAATTAAGTACCTACTTATGCATTGTGTATACTGTATATTGATATCTTATCAAAAACAATTACAATATAATTTTCAACACACTTGCTCATAAAGTACCTAACTCTTATCGCACCGCACTTAGGTATATAAAGTACTTGTAACCAAACTGTGATATTTTGATTACCATTACGCACAAGTACGATAATGTAGTAAAACCTATTTGTTAAAACTCTTTGTTCTCAAACAAGATTTTCGATATGAAATAAAATCACATTTGATTATCGCATTCAATTGTATAAATTGGTATCTTACTTGATGATTTCATGCAATTTCGTGTTTAATTTACCAATTTTAAGTGTTTAATAAATAAGTCTTTCTTTCAAATTTTATCATTTATTTGTAGAAAAGCAACCTCATTCTTATTTTTATGAAAGCAATCAAACTAATCTATGGTTTTCATTTTCATTGCACGCGCAGCGCACGGCCAAAATTTTTATTTACTAAATAAAACTGATTTTTCATTTATTTTTATTCACTAGTGTCTTGAAAAACGTCGTATGATACACGTGAGTATAGATGATTACCGTCCTCAATTCTCTTTTGTAACAACACCTCGACGGTAATCACAAACTTTACACACATATATCATAATGATTACATAATTGAATATATAAGAATTGTATGCTTAAAAGTTTTGACAAAGACCGTCGAAAAAGGACTTATATAGATAAATAATTAGAGCCTTTTTATTTCCTTCAAAAAACACTGAACTATGAGAAAAAGGCCCAGATCTGAAAGAATAATTTCGGTTATAAACAATCAAAACAAGTCCATCATAAACAGAGCCTTATCCTATTTGAACAACACACCAATAAAACTTTCATTACATCCTAATACCTATTATAAAACGATTCGCTTGTCGCAAATAAAAGTCCTGAGAGCTCCATCAAAAGGGGTAGCTCGATTAAGTGTCAGTTTGGGTTCGAGGAGGGATGTGTGCGGCGCCGCATTAATCATTAACACAGCCTGCCTAATGACAGCGCCGAAACGGCCAACAGTGATGTAATGCTATTATCGATGTAATTGTCACCTCGACTTGAGACTTACAAGTAACAGATGTGATTCACTACTGTTTTACCAATTTAAAACGGCAATATTTGCTTAATTTATATAATTTCATAATATATTTATCTATAAATGTTTTTATAAGTTATAATAAATTGCAAGGAAGATTCTGTGTGTAACTAATGTTTTAAGAATTATCTTTACTTTTCTTTTTATAAGCTATTATATTTTACATAAATTCTTATAAGTTTCAACATCAAAATTTTTCGCATATTTAAAATCGCAGGTCTACTAATCCTTACTTCAAATTTTATAAACAGCCATATATCCTTTGTTAATTAGCATTTTGGGCTGTGGTATTTTTAAAAATAATCAGTAGTACATGATATTATAGACTTTATCTACCGATGCCTATTAAAAAAATCGACTTTTCGTCCCTCACTAGTCTATATTAGATGTCGCTATTAATTCCGCAAAATGTAATTAATCGAATAAGTTTATGATTGATATAACCAGTTTGTGGGGCGCTTAATTCACTTTCCCAATTTCTAAGGTTCAGATGCTTTTATAAAGTTATCCTTTAAATTGATTGGACTATCGTAACAGATTTACTGATAATGAAGCAAGAATACTCAGGGAAGCGTGTATAATTCGATCAAATAGATCTTCAATTAACATAACTTTTTAAATGATACGTTATAATAACACAATGATGAGAACGTAATGATTGCTCTAGATTATGTTGTGGTTATTGTAGGTACTTCCCATGTATGGAGATAATCGTTTGTTTTTTAATTTTTAATTACTTATAGGTAATTAAGTAGTGTTTAAATAAGTAGATATTTATTCTCAAACAAGAATGTTTTCAGTTTTCCAATTCGCCGTCTAAAAAGGTAGGTTTACAATGAAGCAATGTATTATTGAATGTTTTCTAAAAAATCTCCAGCAAAAAGTGCTGTTGCAGAAGTAGTTGTATAATAGAAAGGTATATTGTGTAGATATATTTACAAAGCTGTGTTAAAAAGTGGGAGGGCTGGCAGAGGACGAGGGTGCAGACGCAATTTGTAATATTTCACGAGCCAGTAGGCGCTTATTAACTAGGCGAATAAAAAAACACTTCAGAAGCGCGCAAACTTTGGCATACAAGTTTGTATATTAAAGCTTAAAACTCCTTTTATAGTTCCTCTTAAGCCATAACTCTCAGACATAGAGAAAGATGAGAGATAGAAAAACGTGAAACAGAAATATGTATGCTCCATTTTATTTCAAAGTGGATAGATAGTGTAATTTCAAATTAATCAATAGCTTAAATGAAATTCTTTTTATATTAAAATAACAAACCATTTAAACTTAATGGGATTCATCTTCATATTTTTTGTTTTCTTGTTAGAAAATTTCTTACCTATCTATAGTTTGTGAGTGTAATAAAAAATTTACATAATTATTAAATATTATATTCTTTCTCAGAAGGAATTAATATTAATATTAATTATTTATATTATATTATTATATTTCAGACAATAAGTGTGAAAGTAACACACTCGCTGCTCCTTTTGATTGATTATCACTGCCCTTTGTAAGAACAAGAAGAAATTCTCAAAATAATAAATTCCAATGGTTTTCAACCCCTGAATATGTAAAAAAGAAGTATCTTCTCAGCTTAAAGCAGTGCAGGGTGAAACACAGGGTCGATGTCACACTTTTTTCAAATATAAAGTCACAAACAAAACTTTCACATCATATATTAAGATGGTGGAAAAAATTATATAATTATTATATTGATATAAATATCTCATATTCGTATAATAAATTGATATTTGATCTTATTTCAAATGCCTTTTATTGACGAATGAATGTATTTTTCAATTTTTTTTTTCTTAAATTCTGAGATTATACATTGCAAATAATACATATTTTTATGCAAATAATACTAGATAGCACCAAGAATTATTTTACAATTACTTATTTTTGCGGCTCATAGTGAATTTTCTTTCTATAAAAAGTAATATTTTACTTAGTATTTGATTATTTAATATATATATATTTATAATACCTATAAATAATAATCAATTGTGCATTGTCAATGCGTCCCTGTAACGAGTTACCGAGTGGTTATTAATCTTATCCCAAGGGAAAAGTGCGACGCTTGGCCAACGAAGTTCATAATGTATATAAATATTAGTTTATGCCGTAGATACAGGAAGGTACTGACTATTTTTATTGTGGGAGTTATGTACAAATAATTGTAGATATAAAAAGTTACTAATTGGTCAATTGGTATTTGATTATACTGCTATTATTATAAGGACTGGATAACTAAGAAACTTTTTAAATTGAAAATAGACATAAAGCGCAGGTAAATGGACTTTTTTATAGCATAGTTGACTAAAATAGACTGTCTGTGGAATAGATATACTTTAGGCATAGAGTAAATAATAAAGTTATATACTAAATAGCTTTATTTCAAGTACCTAACCTTTCCATTTCGACTGCATTGAAATATAATTTAAAGTAGTCAATGTCCACCGTTCCAAGGACTCAGAGCCTATTCCATAGTATTCCATATTATATATCCATATTCTATTCCATATTATAAGTCGAAATCAGTCGAATCAGGGTACAAACGTAAGAAATAAACTCAATTTCGCATTCATATTATGCATGTTTATGCGAAATTAATTTTCTAGAGCCAATCGACAACGGTCTTTGGATGATTAAAAACTAATTACATAAAGGGCATTATTCGTATGAACAATAACTACATTGCACACAAATCTTTACGAAAAATTTAATTTGACAACTCTATTATTTTTTGAATTTTGGCTGAACTTATGATAATCAAAGCAGGTACTATATAATTGAAAACCCTTAGTAAGACATCGGGCAGGCCTTAGGCCTTCTTTGCTTACCCAAGTGAAATATTTATTTATTTTGGATTTACTTATCTTTGACTGTTCTTCCCGGCGCGAATAATAGGGAGGTATACAGTGATATATGTAGTAGTGATGTTTTATTGTTAATTACAAAGGATTAGTTTTAATTTCACAATGAAGACGCTTATCCGAATTCATTATATTGAAAACTAAGTGCCCGGGTTTCGCACGGGGGCATGATGTAGAAAATTAGTCCCAATCTTCTCCATCTCAGTCACTCAATAAATTTTGAACTCAAATTTCCACTTTAGCGTAAATTGTGTTATTTTATCCAATTCAGTTCGTTCGTTATACGTATCGGGAAAATCAAGTGATATTTTTTTTATTTGGTTAAAGTATACCATCATTTTCACACTTCTATAAAATATATGTCCTCTCTTTATAAATAGGATAAACTTTCAGGAAATAAAAAGTACCTGCTTATCAATTATATTGTGAGATAATAAATATAACGTTTGTAGTGCAAGAACGTATATATAAAATAAACACGTATATAAATATAAAGTATGAAATATAGTTCTTAATAGAAAGGTATAAGAATCGTTTTATAATTCATTGTGTGGGAAGTAGGTACGTAGGGCGGGCCGCCCAAACGTTTAGCGTCGTTTAACTTCTAGAGGTGCTTGACTGACACTCCCATTAGGGTGAGGCTTTTACCTACACGTAATAGCCGTCTTACATACATGTATTAAAATGGTATCTGATTATTTTATATGTATTTAAATTAATGATTTTTTGAGATTTCTTCCAATAAATAATAATTTTCATTCCAATTATTTTATTTGCTACGAACCTATATAACAGAAATGTATGTTTTTAGTTTTGTCGATTGTGTATCAGATGCAACTATTTTTAAATATGGAAATTATTTTAACCTAAAACAATCGTGGCGGCTTTGGTTTAAAAAAAAAAAAGATTATGTTGATATCAGCTAGTTATACGTACTCATGAATATATTACATTTAGCTTCAAGCACCTTGGTTTTTCAGAATATCATATAAAAAGAATAGGTAATTTGAACAGCAATTATTTCAGTTATCAGAGCATCATAATCAATCGATATTATCAAGTAAAAAACCTATTTGATAAATATTGAGTGTTACATTACTATAATAATTTTAGCTTTTTGTGCTAAAAGTATTATACTTTTAATTGAATGTTCCTACTATAATATTTTCATAAAGTACATTCAGATTAAATGCACAAAGTGCAATTTATGCAGTATTCTGTTACAATAATGTAATTTTAATATTTAAAACAGTTACCTACACCAGCTCGTCTCCTTTTCCGTGTTTTGAATACGAAATCAAAATGAAGCAAAATGGCTGCCATATTGCTTTTAGTTCACCCTTTAATGGAACCACTGTTATTAATATAATTTATACATATAATTCTAATGATATTTTACGAAAATATGAGAATAATTGCCGGATTATTATTATTAAATTAATTAAAGTAAATAAGTGCTAAACTTATCTACCACTGAAAATAAGAACAAGGAATTTTTAAGTTAATCTTGATCTACAGTCTAATAAAAACTTAGAATAGGTATTTAAATGTAAGTTGATCTTTCATATTTTATATTTAAATGTGAGGTATTCTTGTATAATAGACTAAATATTGTTTCTTATACTTGATTATATATTAAAATATGAATTTATATCTCAAACTTACGTTTTCGAGAGCACAATTAATATTTATTCCATACATTTCTTCGTCACTAATAGGTTTCTTCAAAGCAAAACAGAGTTCGTGTTACAAATCCTCAATTAGCAGCATACAGCTCAGTTTATGCCAGCGTTTAAATTCGTTAGGAGTGGGGTAATGTTGTATTCGTTCGCGGTGGTGTCATAGATGAAAAAGAATTCAACAGATGCAACGTAAGATGACTCAATATTAAATAAGATTTGAGATAAGGAATATGTTCCTGCAAAAATACATTGACTTTTTATGACGTATGGAATCTCGAATAAAATCAAATCCTGATATCCTTAAAATATATTATTATAAATTTAAGCCTTGTTTTCTTACTATCCTGAATATAATTAATAGGTGACAATGGATTAATTGTTATGCTCAAACTTCGACAAAGTCGCCTATTAGCTAGAACAATATATTCTGTACTTACCTACATTAAAAAGGGTCAGTAAGTACCTTACCCTGGCAGTGGCTTTAACAGACACGTTTCAAAACTTTCCTGAAAAGCAAATAGGTAATCAGCCTTCTGAAGGCTGACATTTTTCTCAGGAATGAACCCAGACTCCTCCGCGCACTACGCGACTCTCATGCGCGACCACTTATCTACGGGCGACGCCTTATATAAGCATATATGAAACATTTTACTATTCTGCACATCTGTTGTTATTTAGACTAATCTATGAGACATCAATTGCGTATGTGAGTTGCGTAGCGTGCTAAGTGGATCTCCATTTTAACTTCTGAAACAAGCCAGTGGGAGCTTTCAGTTGGCATTTGCATGATTGGCATTACACTGATTCGACCCCCACAAAAAGCCTTAAAATGTATGCAAATTATCCTTTTACTTTGAGTAAATATATAATAAATTGTCATCGTTAATTCATTTATTAGTTTAGTCATATTTATTTATTTCAATCTTTAAACTAATTTTACAGGGTAAATGCGTTAATAAAAGTAGGATTAATACTATTTATTAGCTCTTAACCTTTTTCGTACTCAAATCAAGTCAATCAAAATTAGGTATTAATCAAGTTTTTTCACAACTGTACCAATTATTTTAGGTAGGTGCTGTTTGATACAGTAGAGTTATAATTAATGCTGTTTTATCGCGTTATTTATTAGTGCCATCTAGCTTAGATAATATAAAACGTTTTCCCTCAAGAAATTAATATTGAAATCTATACTAAAATTATGATTGCGAAAGTTTTGACGGATATTTCTCATTAAATCATGATAAAGCATTAAGATGGATGTAGACTACTATTTATTCTGTAATGTAGATACGATTCTCGTGAGATAGCTTCCACACGAATGAAGTCGCGGGCAACAGATGATATTTTCTAATATAATATACGCGTGAAACCCTAATGCACCTTTAACCTTTTAAAGAGAAACAGTCTTAAATACGATAAATACAGCCTTCAAAGCTGCTTTAATGGATCCACCCATCCTCCCACTACAGAGTAAAGTGCTTCGAAGTGTCGTTTATGTACTCAAAGCATATGCAAATGGCTGTTTTAAAATTTTAGGGAAGCGCCGGTCCCCGTAGCATTCGCAAAATCAAAATGTAAATGCACCCTTTCATGTTTACAAATCATGTAAATAAGTATTCGTTTTATTGACTTTATAACTCGTACTCATTCTACTAATAGAGACTTAAACTTATCATTTTGAAGGCAGAATTTCAACTACCTAAGTTTGTATGTATTCCGAATACAATTTTAATTATTATGCAATAGTTATGACTTTGTCATTGTAAATTGAGAAGTAGGAAGACGTCTACGACGGTCCACTGCGCGCGCGCTGCTCTCAGCGGATCGAGTTACTCAAACTATGTCTTTAGCGAGTTAATTGTGAGAAAATCTATGCTCTCACCCATGCTAATAGTCAGTAGAATTGTTAATACAAGAAAATCTTCATACGTAACGCATTATTGTGAAATTCTGTTATTTATATAATATTAGTAGGCTGTCGTATTTGGTAATTTCATAGTGTAGTATGAAAGATATTTTTTTTATTTAACAAATCATCAGTTAATAATATTTATACAGTCTTTGTACTAGACAAGAAATGGGCCCTAAGTCAATAATTAATAAAGACATTCCAATCAATAATAGGTCTTTACTTACGCCACATCGATGAGGTAGGCCTAAATTTTACAATATCTAATATTCATCTTAAAGATTGACAGCAAGATGGAATGTCAACAAATAGAAAATAAAACAGAGGTGAATAACATTGTAACCGCAAAATGACCGTCACCTTTGATACACATCATCAGAAGTGGGCACGGCTCCCGCGCAGACATGTTCACACACCCCGTTTAACATCGATAAACACGAAACATTTATCATAATAAAATCTCTACATACCATAAAACCTATTGGTGACGAGGCAATCTGTATAAAAAAAAGTTAAGTCCCGTGTATATGTGTATGTACTGGGGTATGGGGCAGATGCATTTCACATCTGTTTCACTGATCGATTTTTTCTTTAGGGGCAAGTAGGTGATCAGCCTTCTATGCCCTGCTGGACCGAGTTCTTTTTTATCTCCACCGGGAATCGAACCCAGGACCTCTCGGTTTTAACGCTTACGCGCTTGTCTTTTGAGTTCTTTAAAAAAACTATTTGACTAATATAGATAAGTGACTTAATTTAGTGGTCAAACGTTTGAAAAATGTTCGAAGTTTTCAAAACAAGCCAATTTCATACCTCTAATACTTACGAAAACCTTTTTCTCTTTCTAAAATATACCGTTTTAAATCCGCAATCAGGGCGTAACACAATTTTCCAATACTTTCGCGTATCGTGTTAATTTTGCAATTAATATAATGTATGCCGAGGACTTGCATTCATGTGTGAGTGTGCGGTTTGTCTCGGATCGCTGCGTAAACGGACGTAATCTCGACTAAACACTGTTCAAGTGCCTCTTGCTACTGTGTGGTGCTAATGTTCTATTGCGGACACAGATTCGATTTCCAAAGAAACAATATAATTTCTTTACAAATTACATTATTTAAGTAATTACGATAGATAACGATACTTGTTTATTTTCTTTGAATAAAAAAGATTGCATGGCTGAGTGTTGTTGCCAGGAATAAAAAGAAATGCATTTTATAATTATTATTTTGGTAAGTGTGTGCCATTAAATCAAAATTACATATAGCCATATTATTTAAATATATTTTCGTGTATAATTTTATATATTTTAAAGCAGAATGATGATTCTACAGAGCAAATATCTGGAAATGTCTAAAGCACAAAGTTAAAGATGTCTAAAGATTCTGTTGCAGCTTGGCTGACTTCACCAGGGTAGTTTTTGTGAGTTGTATAAATTATACAATATTTTTTTATCAGATTGTTCTTCCTGGTTTTAACTCACCCTTTAGTTTTAAGGTTGAATGAATAAATAAAAATAACATAATTTTTTTATTGAATTATAAATGACCTGATTTTTTGCCACGACTTCGTCCGCGTGATTATGTTATTTCCATATCTTCGATAGGAACAAACTTCCATCCACTATTTCACTATTTCAACCACTTTAAGTAATTTTTCGCAATAAAAGCTTCATTCAATTTCCCAAGTTCTAGGTTGTATCTATGTCAGATTTCATCAAAATCATTGGTTTAAATGTAAAAGCGAAACAGATATACAGGCAGAGTTTCGCATTTATATTAGAACGGATCTGTTACAGTTTGATACCGACTCACAAAATAAAACAGTATTGAGTTTAAAGTCGGTTAAAAAAGGGTAAATTATGCACGTGAAAGCCATACCGAATGAGTTTTTTAATTTTTATAACTACTGCACTTTTACGATGTCCTAATTAATACGCAGTGAGGAAATGTTTTAGTATAACTTAATCACATTTAATTATTCTCTTTTTTAATTACGAATATTTTCAAAGAGTTTATGGGCGAAACGAAATGAATTTTTTTTGTTAGTATATGTAAGTTATCAATATGTAAAATCTAAAGGTTTTAAATATAAAAAAGCATCGCATTTAGAGATTTTATTTTAATCGCGTAATTGACTTCTGTTATTTTTATTACTTAAATTTATTTGGTTGCTACCGTAACATGAACATAAAATTTTGAAAAACAAACTGAACAAATCGGTGGACAATTTCGTCATGGTCTTAGTTATTCATAGTAAGTAAATTAAATAAATTTACTTCAGTTTATTTGTATAGATTTATAATCCATAACTATATATTCGAAATCTATTTAAAAAAATCCTTAAAAACTGAGTTTTGAAATAATAAAAACAGCGTTCTTTCGTCAGAGTGAAGCTACTATAAATGAGTGATTGTAAATCGATATTTTAGACTTAAACTATTGGTTAACGTATCGTTGACGGTAAGTTGAGACTGCGGCTGCCGGCTACCTCACCTCGATGTCTCGGGACATGCGACACCCAATATTAAAATGGCCACATTATTGTATTTATCAAAATTTATCGCGTTCAATAATATAAATTGGTCTTACTTGATATTTCATGCAACTTCGTGTTTAAATAAACAATGTTTACTTGGACATGTTAATATTATATATTTCATTTAAATATTTTTATGATTTTTTGTAGGTAAAGCAACTTCATTCTTGTTTTTATTAAACCAATCTAGCTAGTCTGTGGTTGCCATTTTCAAATGCGCACGCATAAGTCAAATTTAATAAGCCAAAACTTTTTATTTACTAAATAAAAGTGATATTTCATTTATTTTATTCGCAAGTATGTTGAAAAACGTCATATGACACACGTGAGTATTGATGATTACTATCCTCGGCTCTCTTAAGACCTTCGCCTTGAGCTAGCGTCTAAATGCCTCAGCGGTAATCACCAACTTTGCACACTTATATCATAATGCACTATTACTTTATTCAAATTTGATTATTTAAGTTTTAGTTAATAAAAATCCCATATCCGATTTTTCTTGACAACAACGATTGATACGAATCCATAGTATTAACTAATATGAAATTGAGACGGCTATCGACATAATATCATATGATATTTCTTATAATGAACAATGCATATTCATATTTCTAGGTAGCAGTTAATTAATTAAACATTCAATTTTGTTCTTACGCATCATAAACTCTATAATTGAATTTAAATAATAATTAGTTCTCTAGATTTATAAATGCAATGTCTTTATAAGTTACAAAGTTACACTATTAGCAACCACAAAGTAAAGATTATGTAACGTAACAAGGTGTAATAATAGTAGTTAGAAAGATGTATATTTGATTAGAAGGACTTAATACACGTTATTTATCATGGACTTCGAAAATGGAAAGGTCTAAACTCGAATGTATGTTTTTCTGTCTGTCTATTACAAGATTATGACACCAAGTACGAACCGGTTTAATGATTCATTTTTGTTTGACACATTTCAGAAATGGAACTTTAATTTGAACCGACAAGCTATTAATTTATAAAAAATACATTAATTATTTCTAATGCTTTAAAAAATTAGACGGCATGGTTTCCGAGTTTTCTATTAACTCATGAATAATAAGTCAGTCGCTCCCAGCCGTTAATGGTTCATGTTTTTACTTACTGTTATATATAATGTGATTAATTCTTGTAAAACGGTCGTTTCTTGCTATTAGCCAGTGTTTTACAAAGTGATAATAATAATTATTATAATATATAATAGGAACATCTCATATACAATACTTTAATCCCAAAGTGGACGGTCGGTGGTCCGCGCGACTGTCGTTCTTATTTTCTCTCAATATATGAGCGATATTCTTATGAGTTTCCTTTTAGCGGATAACAACTTGTATGTACCCTCAAATATAAACCCAATAATGTATGTTGCCTAATTGTAGGTATTATTCTGTAATATCAAATAAACTTAAGAAATTAAATGCAAATGCTACACTTAAGCTTGCATAAAGTTCAAATTTTTGTCTATTGTCATAATAATGTATCTAGTTACTTAGTTTTAAGTATATAAGTTACGTAACACGTATTTATAAAATTATCGTTATAAGTTTTTCGATTAAGCGCTTAGCTTAAAAAGCATTGTCAAAGTTTGTTTGTTTGTACGTCCTAGGATTAAACTAACACTGGGAATTGTACTGTTAATTTGTTTATTATGATTTAATAAAGATGTTTTGAAATTGAAATTAAATTGAATCCCAAAGTAGCTAAAGCACTTGTGTTATGGTAATTAGAAACAACGAGGGTACCACAATATATATATATATATATATATATATATATATCTTCTATCTTATATATCTTATATATAAAATTCTCGTGTCACAATGTTAGTTACCTTACTCCTCCGAAACGGCTTTACTGATTTTTACCAAATTTTATATGCATATTCAGTAGGTCTGAGAATCGGCTACTATCTATTTTTCATACCCCTAAGTGACAAACGTAGCCTACCCCAAAAATTTATATGGCAAAACAACGTTTGCCGGGTCAGCTAGTATCTATAGCTATATATATAAGTTTATAAACAACCAAGGCTCGGAAACAAACATTCGTGCTCATCACACAAATTAATGCACCTACCGGGATTCGAATCCAGGATCTTTTGCCGCACTACGTATTGCACCAAGCGGCCGTTTGAAGTGAAAGTGACGATATTCACACGAAAGCATCACCTTATGTTTTCCACCTCATTAGGCGGCAAGCACGTCTGTAATTATAAGTGATCTGATACATTGTATATATCGATCAGTTGATGAACCAGTGACTGTCCGATCGGGAATATTATACTAATAGAAAAACCTACTGAATAGATAACACAATACGAAGAAAATCACAGTTAGGTCAGGATAATCATGTTACACAGCAATTAACATTGATTTCGATTTTCTTTCTCAAAAATTCAACTTTGTACCTAAGTACTTATTTTATGTACTTGTGATAATTTTTCGTTCAAATTAATGTAATCACGGGTAGAATCTAAAAAAATTAAAATATCCCTTCTACAAACAGTTTATTTAACTAAAAACTTAAATAAAATTTAATTAACACCGAATGAAAGCCTCTGAAGCCATTATTTCTTCAGAATGGCTAATTTTAAATTGTCACGAATAATTTTTAAATGATCTAATATTTTAATCTGATCTTATCATTTAATGTTAATTTTAACTGATTGGAATTTATGTTACACTGAATAAAGTCCTGTAAAGTCATAATTTTGTTTACGCTTTAATTTCAATTGTTGCGAATTGTTCTAAGTTAATAAGCAATGATGTAATTTTAAGATTTATTTGAATCTTATAGACGTTCAGTTAAATTATATGTACATAGTTTATTACTTTGCTTTAATGTTTTTAATTGTTTCAACTTGTTCTAATTTATTTTGTTTCAATTGGATATAACCAAGATTTTTATTTATATATTTTTATATATAAAATAATGTTCATATAGTCTAAAACAATACAATGAACGACTGTTTATTTTTTGGACGATGGTAGCTGCGCTTTTTATGTTACTAATGATATAAAAACCGAAACTAAGAAAAATACTGTATTTGGAAAGAAAACTCTTATTTATACATTCTTATTTCAGTTGCAATTTTCAGTTCCTTGAACCAGCGCGGAAGACAATAGATTGCGAATAGTTCATATTTCCATAGCACAAATAAGATAGTACCTACTTACCCATTTCTATCGAAGCTTTAATACAGTTTCTACCCGTATTCACTATGTTTGTATATAACTAAACGGACGTATCTCCACTGAAACAAAGCGTATGAATGTAAAATGTACAAAAAACGTAAGAACTTTATTAAATTAGCTACATTTTTTTAACTATTGTGCTGCGACTACAAAGATACCTACCACTATATTTTAACTAGTTACTACTGACATTGTAGGACGCTAAATAGGTAGATAATTATGTAAGTTGTGTTTAGCACGCAACATTAATTATTGTTACAAAAGGAAAAATACTCTTTCTGCAATAAATTATCAAAAATGATCATGTAAGTATGTATACAACTTTGTTTGCCAAATTATTTATTGTTCGAACCGCCAATGACTGGAATACAATCTTTTTAGGTATGTCCTTAATTTTTTTTTTAATTTAAAAATCTGTTCTTTATCCCAGAGACTGGCCCCATTCTAAATGCGCCATTTACATACCTCTTTCACTTCATTCACCAAACATGCGTCGCAGCTCGCGTGTGCGTTTGACCTATGCCTTTTCAAGAATGATGTTATATTAAGTAGGTTTATCACTTCTAATCTCACCATGCAAATTCGTCAAAATTTAAATCAAAATTTAATTCTAAGTGTATCAAAGAAATTTGTGTTGACAA
Organism: Aporia crataegi; assembly: GCA_912999735.1. Lineage (NCBI taxonomy): Eukaryota > Metazoa > Arthropoda > Insecta > Lepidoptera > Pieridae > Aporia > Aporia crataegi. The sequence goes on along the minus strand of OU538748.1, from coordinate 4,270,686 downwards.
TATTGAACGTTATACAGGCGCAACTGAATATCAATATACAATCAAGTGGGTTGCAGGAAAAGGCTTGTCTATCCTTAATAAGAAAGACATGTTGAATTATTCCTTGCTCACTCACTTGTTAATAGTACCTCAATGTTAAGCTTTCCGCTTTGAAACAATAAGCTAATCGGATGGCAAGATCTTGCAAAGACAAGAACAATGACAATGCGCTTTCATAATAACAGTATACATTTTGCATTTTTTGTACTATTTCAAGTTTTAATATTTAAGTAATAATGAAATAGTTTAGTAATTAGTTATCTCTTCCTATTTTCAAATATTAAAAATAATAAATTTAGGTAATATTTGTAAATTAATCTCTAATTTTTTTGTTTTGAGAGTAGGTATTCTTTGATTCTAAGAATATGATTGTGATACGAAAGAACTGAGTTAGGTATCTTTAATTAAAGTCTGATTTTAAGTCTTAAAAATAAATTAATAATAATATAAAAGTAATTACATTGTTTTGTTTAATAAGAAAAGAACTGATTATTTAAGTTTTCAAAGTTACAGAACATGTTGTGATTGTACTAAGTAGGTACCTTAATTAAGACCACTAGTTCCTTGAAACTAAATTGTCTACGATTAATATTAAGAGGGCAATGAGGCCCACGTTTAATAAATAAAGGAAAATGATTAAATAAGTAAAAAACAATAATTTACTTTTATTTTAACTTATTTCTAGGTAAATTTAGGACGATTTACTGTAAAAATAAAGCAAATTTTATGTGAGCTTTAATGTACTGCGGTAGTTATAATGTATTTTCTTATTAAAAAAATATCTTCTTCTTTAAAGTCCTAAGTACCCTGGATGGGGCAGAGGGCGTCCACAGTACGTCTCCATTCCGCTCGGTCTTAAATAAAAAAAATATGCTTTTCTTAATTGTTTTACACCATTTATTACAGCAACATGTACAAGCTATGTAAACAATATGTTTTTGACATCCTATACGCATTATATTTAGATTTAAAGCAATATTTTTTTAGGTGGACCTTAATTGCCTTATTTACCTTACATCTACATCTCAAGACATCGTCAGTTGTCTATGTACATTAGATAGCACATATTTTCTTATGACCTTTTTAAATAAACAGATGGAACAACTGACAGGTAGAAAAAAATCTCAAAATTAAGTTAGCTTCTCAGATTCAATTTCAGAAAAAGGTCATGAAATTTGATATTACATCAGACACTAAAACGTTGTTGAATTTTGATTGGTAGGTAAGTACATATGTTTAAAAGGTCACCTTGCTTTTGCAACAACAGTTAATTATAGTTCTGTCTATTACTCTATATCTTTGTTAAAAACTATATTGATAGATATACCACCTACTTTATAATTATAAAATGTTACTGAAATTTTAGATACATTAGTTTATAGGTAGGCCGTAGCGTGATAGTTTTAATAGATTAGATGAATTTAGATGTTTGATGCTATCAGTGGCAAAATTAATTATAAATAATAAATAATGTAATGTATGGTCACAATACAATATTTAACCGATTTCTCACACAGTTATTATACTCTTAATCTAACCGCCTGTAAGTGAATCACTCACAATACTTTAAAAAAATAAGTTATTGTTTTATGAAAACTGTGAGAATGTTTAATTAGATAAGTGGGATAAACGGAACTAACATCGGTTTAATGAAAGTTATATTGTTCCTGGATTACCTAAGTGTTTCAAATAACAATATCATTGTCCGCTTCTTATTTTTGACGACCGATTGGCGCAATTGGTAGTGTTCCTGCCTTCTGCATCGAAAGGTCCCGGGTTGGAATCCCGGTAGATGCATTAATTTGTGCAATGAGCACGAATGTTTGTTTCTGAGTCTTAGTTGTTTATAGAATTATATATGTGTTTATTGTGGTACCCTTGTTGTTTCTGATTACCATAACATAAGTACTTCAGCTACTTACTTTGGGATCAAAGCAATGTACCTATGTGAGTTGTCCACTTATTATTATTATTTATAGTCAGCAACATTATAGTATATCTATTCAATACATATATGTATAAATAGGTAGTAATTTCTTTTATTTTTTTATGAATAGGTTTAGTCTTAGGTAATATTCACATTTAGGTATATTTTAGGCTAATGCAGCCGTTTGAAGAATATTAATAATACACAAACAAGAATTAGTTCCACCATTCGTAGTGTATTTTGAACTCATCGAAAATTAGTTTCGGGCCAGTTTCCCGCCCTTCCGTCATGTGGACGCTTAATGAGTTGAGTTGTAGCAAAAAATATGTTCCTCTATTACAATACGGCGCATGACTCGCCTCTCCGCTATCAATTATTTATAAAAAGCGGGCCGCTTCATTGAAAGGGCGATTAGCTCAATATTTATATGGAATATTCGGTATCAACGGCGTATTGTGCTTATAATTCGGTAGGTCGTGACGATGCGCCTTTGACTTGCCGCGCAACGCATAGACCAACTGCTGCACTATTTTTAACAGACTTCGATATAGAAGAGGGCTTCTTTTAGTTTTCAGTATGGTATGGCACCTACAGTTTTTAAATTCTATCCCTACCCCTAAGTACATTTATAATTTTATTTAAATTTAGTTTTCAACGAAAAATATAGGTAAAAAAAGATTTTAGTTTTATTATTATAAACAGATAATAATTTAATCCTTATAGTTCTTATTTAAAATTTGATTTGAAACCTCAAACTGTTTTCAATCACTGCATCACGAAAACTTATGTAGAAGACTGGGATAGAGGATTCTTATTTGGGGATAACAAAATTAGCCACTTTCAATATGCGGATGACACCATGCTATTTGTTTCTTCTAAGAACTCCTTCTTAAGCCTTCATGGCCGAACTGTTTGGTAGTAAGAAAAGCAACTCAAAATCCTTGTCGTCCGAAGAACCAGACAAATTTCAGAACAAGCACTATCTTCACTAATTGAATACTGCAAAGTGGAAGATTGATGCACTTTTGAATTTCACAACTAACCTCGCTTCAAATGTTTAACTTAATTGTTAATAAGTTTTTTTATTTATATATTTAATGTATAAAATAATGTTCATATAGTCTGAAATAATGTATAATGAACCAAATGGGCGCTGTTAGCTGCGCTACAATTTTAGACAAAGCAGCTATCATCGACACCTTTGTCAAACTGTACCTACACATTGTAAAGATATTGAATACATTTTGAAATTTTGAGTACTAGGAGAGCCTTAGAAAATAACAAGACACCAATGACTTTAAGATATATTTATTGATATAAAAAATAAACTGATAAAGATCATTCTCCTCACAGAGACACTTCTTACGCGGTAGAAACAGTCATCGCGGTGCTTCTGAAACGATGGACACCCACCAAGTCGGACTGTTATACCGAATTGAATCTCAATCTATTCTTATATGACGGCGTGAATGCAGCTACTATCTGAGTTCAATTTATTTAATCTCATTCAAATCATCGAGCAATCAAAGAGGTGCCGCGCAGTAGCGATATTGTTTAGCCAAAATACTTTTTTGTATCTAAGCTGTAATATTAGTATGTTCATTACATATAATTTCTCATTTAAGACTTCAATATAGCGATCTCGATTTACAATTACATACCAATCTCGTTCAGTAGATACTAATTAATAGTAATAAGTAAGTATTTTTTAACTTAATTGGTACTTATTCACGATCAGTGAACACTTATTTTAAAGCGAAACCACGTGCATCAGCTAGTGTAAAATAAAGTTAGAAGTCATGGCACACGGGTACATTAAGTTGAACACAACAAAAACTGCACATTAAGACAACCGCGCAAAACCACTTTATGAACTAATCTATATGTACTTACTTTATACTATAACCATTAGCAATCTTGATTTGCTTTAACCTGCAGAAACTCAATTAACTATCTACTTTTATAGAGTACTTTTAATCGTCTTCTTAAAAAAGCAAGTTTTTAATTCAGTTGAGATTTTTATTAAAGGTTTAAAATGTTTTTGATATTTTTAAATGGGATTTTTTAAATTTATGCAATGGGAGAAAAGAAGCTATCTTCCATTCAGAAGATAATTACCTACTACGGCCAACGCGGCCTACGGCCGGCGTGCACAGTTTTATGACAAGCCACGCAAATTTTGTGAATGTCACGATTGAGACATTGAGGTCCCAATAAAAGAGAAGATAAAAGCGTGAAAGAGCCCAACAATACTCTTTTAATTTGTCATTATGCAATGAAAACATCGTAAATGAGAGCGACAAAAAATGGTAAGAACCGCGTGTTAGGGCGAAATTCGCAAATCATGCTTTCATAATGATGGCCGCTTGAAAAAAATTTAAATATCAAAAGGCCGGACGGGGCATTAATGGTTTAAAGTCATTTTTCATTTGAGACTCGTGAATCAGAGAAACGGTAGCCGGGGCCTCCATTATCTCGGCTCGATTAGAATTTTTGGACAAGATCCATCTTCGGAATGGACATTTTAAAGTAATAATTACTTTAATATTGCGAAGATGATGATGAAACATGTACCAACAATTATTGTTGGATACTTGTTCAATCACATATTTTATGTTTAGGTGTATTTAGTACATAATATTTAATAAATATAAGGTTACAATACAATACAATTTCTTAAAAATATGCAATGTGTATTCTTGAAAAAATAAATTTATACACAATAATATTATATAATTAGTTTTTTTTGATGTGGTTGTATTTGTATATAGAGAAGATCATATAAAAGAAATACGGTACTATATCCAAAAAATGGCTTTAGCCATAAGATTTAAAAAAATACTTACAAAGCTTAATGATTCACCATCATATCGCCTTTAAGTCATCCTTTCGTCTTTGGAACTGAATATCTCGCTCAGTCAATTTGTTCACCCTTTTACCCTTATGTCGAATTAAAACAACTTATTTACATTAAAATGTTACATTTATTAATAACAAAATAAATCTAAAGAAGTAATCCAATATTATTTCTTTTTCTTCTTCGTGTAGGTATCTACTGGAGGCAAGCCACTGTCAAACTCGCTAGCCGTGTGCATAGAACTCTGTTTGTTCATTATTTTAGTACCGAAAGCGCCAGCTTTCATTTTAGGGAACCTATAAAGAAAATTTCTTTGACATAATTACGATAAATTTTATCTGTCTTTGTTATGTATTATTGTTTTAATATTATATTATTTTAGTTATAAGTTCATTGAAATAAAGGTTTATTGAAACACAAAACTTTAGGTGAAATACTATTATATATATATATATATATATATATATATATATATATATATAAATAAATATATATATTTACGGACTCTTTTTATTTATTGGTCTAATTCGGCTACTAGTTTACAATTTCATCTCGGTCCAAATAAAAAAATCAATTCGAGCAGAACATAAAACAGTTTCTTTAAACAGATAAATTTTTCGTCACCTTGCTAACAAACATGATGCCAGAAATACAGTAGTAAAGTTTATTATCACCAAACTTTATAAACAAAAGTTAACTAATGCAAGCATTTTTTAGATCTAGCGGATCGCCGCCCATGGATAGCCACAACTCGCCAACTTTGGCGTGAAGTTTTCATGGTCCATAAGGATTGAAAAAATACAACTTACCCAGGTCTTTCCTTGTCTTCATCTTCTTTCACAGTAAGTCGGTTCACAGGTCTCTCCTTCTTTAGTTTGGGGTCAGATCTGGCCCTTTTCGCGAGCGCACCCGGGGCTTCGCGTAGGGCGAAGGATTTGGCAGCGTGACCTAAGTGAAGTTGGCGCGCGTCGAGGTACGGCCGCACTTCACGCGGGTAGCCAGAGTAGAAACGGACCCATGACGTGTACGCTACAATTTTAAAACTATTTTAAAACATCTAACCTATCCTAATTCTATACATATTGATTTTCAGAATGTTTATCGTGCTTTTAAGCTAAGACAGCTGAATTAATTTTGATAACATTTTCATTAAAGGAAAAAAGTATCAAATCCACAACAAGTGTTACAAGTTTGACGTATCTGTGTGTCTGTGGCATTGTAGCTCCTACTTTAATATGTTACACAAAAAACGCAAACAAAATAAAACGGTAAAGTACCTATTGAAATAAAAATTAACACTAAAATATAACATAGAGACATCCCAAAGAGAGAAGTTCCAAAACATTTATTGCAGACAAATTTTAGTTTAGACAGACGTACATCAGCAGAATCGGCAACATCGTTCACTCAGTTTAACGTTATTGGAGAAAGAGCTTAGTAATAGAACAAAAGAGTAGCGTGACCAAACAAGTGAGAATTTTGTTCTGGACGTTGGGAAGTAGGCGCTGTATACTAAATAGCCCAAGGAAACGAATTTAGTAACTACTAATTCTACTCACCCCGACTAGCTCTCGCCAGCCATTCTTTTGAAGAGTGAGCAGTAGACTCTAACTTAGTTTGGACGGCGATCGCCGCCCTTTGAACTGTCGGCGCAGTCGGCGCCACAGAGCGCAGAGCTTCCAGAGCTTTCGACTCGTCTGATTGACGCAACCTATTTTTTTAATTATAAAGACAACTGATAGTTTATTATTCATTTAATAATAGTTGTCAACTGTTATTAAATGAACAATACACTATTTAGTTTAGTTTAATTAACTTTTTAGTTTATTATGCATGCAATTGATTAATCAACAAATTAAACAACGGCCGGCAACGCATCCGTGTCCCAACAGGTGTTGATAGTATCCATGGGCGGCGAACTGCTTATCGTAAGCGAGCCTCCGGCCCGTTTGCCCCTATCGGATTTTAAAAAAAGTTTAAACATATAAATTATTGGTAGTTCTGCCCGGAACATAACAATTATTGTTAAAAATTTGTAAAGAGATAGAGGAATATATTACTTTTCCGAAGGACATAATAATGTACATCGTAATTATACAAAGGCGTACTTAAAATACAAAGTGTTACAATAACTATACCTTATTCTCTTATGTTCTAAATGTCTGACAAATTCAGCTTCACTAGGCAACAAAAACATAGTTGCCGCACCGACTTGGGCCGCACGCCCCGTTCGACCTACCCTGTATTAAATATATACACAATTTAAAATAAACTCGCTGATGCCCGCGACTTTGTCTATTGAGCCAAAGAAGTTGAGAGAGATCTTTTTGTTTTAGCCTATCTTTTATACGACGACACATTGAAAATGTTAGTACCTTAATGTAAGGTAGGTATAAACATCATCATAAATGTATTAGTTAAACACGCAAACCTTATAAATACCAAATATAGTCCATAGTCAAAATCAAAAAAACTTTATTTAGTCTGTTAAATCTTCATACTTGGGAACTTTATTCAAACAATAAAGAGAAGTGGTAAAATAACTCTACCTGTGTACGTAATCTGTGGCAGAAGCCGGGGCACAATATTGTAACACCAAATCCACTCGAGGCACGTCGATACCTCTCGCCGCTACATCCTGTATAATCAATTTATCGTTAATCTATCTAGCTTTTACTTCCGACTTCGTCCTTAACAAATTAGTTTTATAATAATTATAGTATACATTTTAAAATCAATCCAGTAGTAATTGAATTTCTTCACTGTAAACAAAAGTAATCTTTTTTCTTTATTGTATTAGAATACGTATATAAAATATGAATCTACAAAAACTAAGCCGTAATTATTTATAAAAAATCAACAAAAGCATCGTATCGTATCGTATATCAATAAGATCTGTTAACAATAAAGCATAAACATCGAACAAAATTTTTAATACAGAACAGCTTTTTGAGATATTAAGTCGCTAGTCGTATGTATATGATACTTTATTCAATCATTAAAAAAGATTTTTAATGAATTTTCTTACCATACCATATAGATACAACCAGAAAACACATTAGAAAAGCACAAACATAAATTTTACCCTAGTGATAGTGATAGCATGAAGTCGCGGGCATCAGCTAAATAAATATACAACTTCATATTAAGAAATATAAAAATGCTGTGATCCATAAAAATTCGATGTTCCTAAACCACCTACTTACTTTTAATAGCGTATAAAAGTTGGTTCGTAATAAATTCGCATTTAAATTGCAGAATTACATAGCCGGAACACATATTTACACATACTAAAACCTCGTAATTCAAACAAAAATCTACCATCTTAACAATTAGATTTTTTTTCTGAAAGTTGGTAAAACTATTAAAAATTTTAATTGTAATGTAAATTATGTAAATAACAATTTTAAATTAAAAGTTCGCGATATAGAGATAAACTTAATTTGCAACCTCTTTACTTATAATAAACTAAACTGAACTAACCATAAATAACTTGTAAAAAACTTTATTTATTATTATATTTTAAAACTTTAATCTAATCTACTTAATCATTGTAAACGGCGTAATAACATCGTTTGTTCATTACACAGTAAAGTATTATATTACATTGTACATAACTATAATACCTACTAAAAAACTTCTCTTCCTAATCTTTCAAAATTATACGAGACTTTATCTACTACAAAGTATGACTACTAATCTCTAACTGTCATAAATGATATGAATAAGTAAGAGATAGTAGTGCCACGTGCCAAAAGTCTATCTTCGCTGGCTGAAATAAGTCTCTTAACAATAACTAAGCGATAGATTATTCTTCGAAGAGACGGAGCGGCAGCATCTCTCTTTCGAAAGATAAAACCAGATCGTTTTTGAACCATAATATATTATGTATTTAATATTATTTTATATAAATATCAAGCAAAGTCAAAGGTTTCAAATTGTTTACAGACTAAACTGCTGTAATAACTAAACAATAAGTAATTTATAAAATATAAAATACACGGGTAGTCATTATTTTTATCAAGAATGTAATTAAGACTATAACAAAACAACAATTCAATATTAAGTTACCTGCTAACTTTTTATCATAATCATAATAAATAGAATAATAATGCTAAAAGGTTTTTATTTGCTAAGCACGTAGTCTTAACTCACTTGGAGCGTGAAAGTCAGAGTTTTCCTCAAGGGGTCGGGCGTCGGCATACACCGGCGTAGTTATTAACATATTAATATTTATCGAAGACGAGGAGAATAAATAAATAATCGCAATGGACATGCTTACCGTACAGAATAGCACCCCTCTCTTTGCAGTCCTGAATTGCTTGAACACTTCCATTCGCTGCTCATGGGGCATGGAGCCATGAAGGCTGAACACATCCACTTCCATTGGCAAAAGTCCACCTTCTGCTGGTGTTTCATAATCCATCTCATAGTCATCTGCTGATTCCTTCATACAAAAAAAAAAAAAAAACTAAAAAGCTACCAAACCGATGGACAAGCACAAGATTCATCAAATAAACAAAACTAACTGCCAACAGCAAAATTGATTTTTTTCTCATTTGCTTGTATCGTATGCTTCGTTTCTCATACGAACTGTCTCAAGTACATATATTCTAAAATGCTCTTTAACAAAATGTAAGTAATAATCGATATAGATTAAAATTGCAATACAAAAACTTAAGTAAAACATCTAAAAATACATAAACACAAAATAACTAAAATCCTCGTCAAAAATTACCTCATCCTCATTTTGACTTTTCTTTTTCTTGATATCACTGTTTATCATCTTTTGTTTTCTTTTCTTCCCATCCTTTCCAGTCAAGACAGTTTCAATTAGTTCTGAATGATAATCTACCATTTCTAATGTTGCCATAAAAACGATCATTTTCCCCCCCTTTTTGTTTAAAATGCAATGTTCAACAATCAGAGAACAAAGTGAAACTAATCTTAATTTCATTGGTATCAATATAAATGTTTGATTAACTGAAGCCGGTAAGACGAGTTCATCTTCAACAATTGCAGTTTTAAGTGCATTTTCAAACATATTTGGTTGTTCTTCTTCTTCCTTTACCACAGTTTCGTCTACTTTTTCTGTTTCATTATTTTTATTTTCTACTAATTCTTTTTGTACTTTAAAGTATTCATAATCGGAGTCCGAGTCACTATCACTGTCGCCTTTGTAGTTTTTGAGTTCAGTTGTACTCTGTTTTATTGCAACGCTAAATATTTCTGGATGATCCGTTCCATTGAATGCTTTAATACCTATAATAACTTTTGATTTAATAATTTGTTCGCAACATAACAATTTTTGCAATATATGCAACATTTTATGAAATAAATTCTACAAACTATCAGATTAAGAAGAAGGGTCATTATAAAAATTACAGTTTACCTGTTCTTTCCTTTATTTTACTATCACTTGGGACTTTTTCAGATTTTTGTTTAAAATCATTTGTTCCAGCGTTAACAGTATTAGCTGCTAAAGGTTGTTTCTCGATGTCAATATTATTAGTCTCTTCTTTCTTATTGGGTTTGAGAGAATCAGCTACAAGTGCTTTTCCGTCAGATGTGTCTATGAATACAGGTTCTTTCATTGTAATTCCTGCTAAGTTTTCGACAGCCTATTATAACAAAAGAGAAGAATTTAACACAAATGTCTATATGTATTTCTAAGAATATTTAAGGTTAACTTAGTATACTAAGTAGAACCTGTAGCTTAAATCTAAAAATAACTATTCTGAAACATTTTACTACTAGATATTTTTATAATCCCTTACTTTTGTTAAAGTAGCAGACAGCAATACTGTTTGACGTTCTTTAGATAAGAATACATCAGTCAATGGATGTTTATTGCAAATTTTATCTTTATTTTCATCGTCAACTTGTATTTCTTCTTTTTCTGGTGCCTTTTTAATTGTCTGTTTAACTAGAGCTATGGGATCATATGTTGCTGCCTTTTTATGATCTTCTATAGCTTTTACAATAGCAGCTACATCTTTTTCATAGCCCATATCTAATAGACGATCAGCTTCATCGAGTATCAAACACCTTAAATTATACATAGAACCTTATTTATAAAAACTATTTAAAATGTAAAGTTAATCATGTCACTAATCTTAGCTTAAGAGACTCCTAAATAGTTCTACTACTAGACTACTTTTCTGTTACTCTCATCAATAAAAAGAAGAAGCTAACATGTTACTGAGAAATATTTTAAGCTAAGATTGAGTTGGGTAAAAATGGACATAAATCTTTTACTAGTTCGTATTTATAGTAAAAAAGAAAAAAGCCAGTGATAGATAATGTACAATTCCTTACCCAACTTTAGCAAAATTTAGTGAATGAGTGTGTCTGAGATGGTCATTAATTCTACCAGGAGTTCCAACCAATATTGTCAAACCTTTCCTTAACCTTGCCTTTTCAGCTTTTCTTTTTTGACCTCCACTTAATAAACCAGGAACAATCCATATAAATGACTAAAATATCAAAAATGTAATAAGGGTAAAAAGTATGTATTTTCAAATTAAATAAAGATTTCTTTTTGATATAAGACATACACAAATAATTCATTAACATATACATATTTAAATTTTAGTTTTAAGTAATAAACAGATAATGACCTAATCATATTTAAGTAATTGAATAAATTAATCGCAGCATATAAAATAGTATACAAAACAAACCTTTACAAGTTTTTCAAATAGTTCATAAGTCTGCACAGCCAGTTCTCGGGTGGGCACTACAACCACAACTTTAATACCATCATGTCGATTGATTTTAGGTTTGATAGCTTGTAAACCTTCAATTATTGGCAGTGCATAAGCTAAAGTTTTTCCAGAGCCTGTTTGTGATCTGTTGTGTAATATACCTTATTCTTTTAATAATTAGTATAATAATGCTATTCTTTTTAATAAATATAAGAATTAAAACCTTGAAACTAGTAGATTAGTATGACACAATCATATTTCAACTTATATTACTTATTTTACTGATATTGTTAAAATATTTCTACACTATTCTAAAATTTATTCATAATTATTATTCCAAACACTACTATAACACATCATGGAAAAAATTCTCATATAAAGGTTGAAAATAAACATACCTGATCAACACATCTCGTCCCTGCAACAGAACAGGAATTGCTTTTTGCTGCACTGTCATCAACTCTGTCAAATTCATATTTTGCTTCAAGTTGGAAACAATATGTGGATGTAAGTTTAAATCTTCAAATGTTTTTCCAGCAAATACTTTTTCTACTACTGGCTTTACAGCTCTTTGTCCCATTCGGGGAACATCAGGGTTATTTTTAAATAACGATGATATCCAAGCACCACTTCTCTGTTTTTGCTTTAACACAAGGTCATCTGTCACATCTTGGTAGTTTTTTCCATCGAATTTACCTTTATTTTCACTCAAATCACGTAATTTTGTCTGTAGATCATCAGATTTTGGCACATTACTCTCAAATGTCTTGGCTATTTTATTTTTAGGTTCCTCTGCATATTTCTCAGTGAATTTCTTTGGAATTGCATTTTGGGGCCTTTTCCTTGCTATTATTTTACCAGAATAGTTTGGTTTAGCTACAAATTTGTATTCAGATGTATTTTTGGGAGGAGGACGTTTAGATGATTTATTTTTCTAAAAGAAAGACTTGTATTAATAGATTCATCCAAAACTAAAATAACTTGAATAATATTTTTTTATCTTACCTTACTGGTTGTTATATTTAACTGTAAGTCGTCCATTTCTTCTAAAATAATGTAATTTTTGTCGAAATTGAGGTTACATCCATGCCGAGAACTTGTTTACAAAATATTTCACGATGAATGACAGTTCACCTGTACGGTGTATCTACATAATCTGTCAGTTGAGAATGCAACCGGATACACACACTAAACTTTTCTACTAATTGTCTGTGCCATTCATATATAGTCGTTTATTTCTGTACCTTTATAGCCTTTAAATAGAACTAGTTTCAGCTGTTACTACTTATTTCCTTCTAAAATACTGTACTCCAATTTCTAGGTAGTATTATGTAAATATAATACTATTATCGAAATAGAAGATACCGAAAGAGAAATCACCTAATCTTTTTGGAACAAATGTAGTTTTTCTCAGGGACACATTAAGTTTCGTATTTTCACTCGATTAGTGAAGGATTAGTGGTAAAAAGCTTAGACACGTGCGCTGTATAAATTTCAATGAATACACGTGCTTGCGCGTGCCGACAAAACTCGCTATAAGATGACTAGGGAGCAATAAATATTTGTATCGATATCATAATAGTGCATTATAGGCATTTTATTGTCAGATTTATGTGCTTATAGCATTTTACTTAATTATAGATAATATTAATAATTGTTATAAATAGTAAGACTAGTGTGGTGAAGTGCTGGATTTGTCGCTGGTCTTAAAATATTACGAAATTGGTATGTGACATCAATATTTAGTAATTCGCAATCGAGTGAGTATATGCGATCTCTTGATTCAATGCGCCGAAACTATCACAATGAAAGTCCACTCGGAACTAATTCTAGTTTATCACGAGCTGAATGACATGCTGAAGAATTTTATTTAATAATTAAATTACCTATCTGTTTCGGTCAGGATAAAAAGAAACCATGATCTGTATTTGAAACTCATTACTTTTTTTGCGGTTTAGTTTACTAATATTAATAACTGATACTGATATATTAATATCAGTATCAGTTATATATCAAAATCAAAGAAGTCTCGTAATCCGTGCACTTGAAATTCAAATGTATCAACATAGGGGTCTTTACGACTCGCGGGAGGCGTGAGGGCGCGACGTGATTACCGCCGGCCAACCAGGACGACCCTCCGACATGACCGGAATTTTGATCCTTTTTAAAACAAATATTTAGTTCCTTTGCTATTGAAGGAAAATGGCGATCAGTGATAAACAATATGAGACGTAGGTTATGGAATCGTTACTACAGAAGCATAACAATCCCGCCATAGGCTGATTTGAGCAAGGTTTAAAACAGTACCTTTGAGATGGTAACATGGCTACTGCGACATTTTGCAGGGAGGTATCAAAAGTAAAACAAACCGAAACGTTTAATATTTATAGTCTTGTTTTAAGACGGATTAAATTTATAGGATCCTACTCCTTTTCGTCGATTTATGTAAAATTAATTATATTTTGTATTAATTTAAAGTTGGAAATTCGCGGCACTGTTGTTGAAGAAGTGGAAGATTACCTAGTAATGAAACTGGCTGCACTTCAAAGTTTTTAAGTATAAAGGCTTAAATATTTTTTATTCATATAAATATTTTTTACGAATAGCCAGTAAATATTAAACAACTCAAGCCTAAAAGTTAATTGCTAAGACAAGCAATGTGTTGTTTTGTATACCTGTAATGGCAACATGCTGCCTTTTAATACCTACTTCTTAATAAATGTTTAAACAATTACTATATTATAATTATTACTATTTCGTAGTTCAAGTTTTCTAGAATTTTACTTAAATATAAATCTCTTTTGATTGTATTATAATGGTTTATGACAAATTTGTCTATTGTCAAGGTCATGTAAAATTTTATTTCCAATAAGCTGTTGTTTAATTTATTTTTATTCAGCTAGAAGAAGTCATTCTGCGTATTAGTACGAAGTTATCATATTTTAAATAAATACTTAGCTACATTATGGCGGTAAAAGCTACAACGTGTAAGGAAGCCATTGCACGATGGGAAAAGAAAACTGGTGAAAATGCGGCTGAAGCAAAAGTGATTGAGTTGCAGTTTCAGTGGCCACCTATTGAAAAAATGGACGGCGCTTTATCCACGCTTGTGGCTTGCGAGTAAGTTAACGTTTGTAATATCTCATGATATTTTTCCTCAATATCTATTGTCGTTTCCAGACTCCATGACTTGAAACATCATGTCACGGAGGAACACATAACATGTCAAGGAACTATCTGCTATTAGAGATTAGGAGATCTTATCATGTTTTATCAAAATGTATTTTTTTTTTAGCTTTTTGTTAATCCAGTCAGGTTATGAAGACAAAGTAAGGTATAAACTTTAAAGAAAATAATTATAATATATATACTTATTAATTTTTTTTTCAAATACGTTAAATTAAAGGAAACAAATTAATATTGTTTTATTACAATATGTTACACATGTAATATAATTACATAAGTTTATGAGTTCTAGAATTTTATGTTTAAAAGTACATATTAGGTGAGATTCACATTTTATATGTAATTAAAGCAAAATACATATATATTTTGTTTGTTCCAGAAAATTAAGTCTCTCGTCCAACATGATCGATAAAATAGTCGGGATAGCAGGAATGAGGAGCTTAAAGATTCTATCCTTGGGCAGAAACTATATTAAGTCCTTGGCAGGGATCGTAAGTCAGCATTAAATAACAGAATTTCAATAAACTGGCAATACACTGGAACAGCATATTATGTGCCATTTTTCCTGATAATTACCTACGCTAAAAGCAAGAAAATAATTATATTTTAAAGTAGATATTTAAACAATTTATGCAGCAATGAAAACAGGAATATAATCAGTTTTACCAATGTGATTTCCAATAAACTAATCCACTATGGCGTAGCGACTATCTACGCACATCGTAGCGAAATCCGAAGCGCGTAGCTTATGCGTTAACCAAATAAAATTAAACATTACTCAATAATCACTCTATAAAATGTTTGTATGTATTATAATATAATATGTATGTTATTGTATGTACTAAAGTTATTTCATTCAGGAGACAGTTGCCGAGACTCTCGAAGAACTATGGATAAGTTACAATCCAATAGATAAGCTGAAAGGTATTGGCGTAATGAAGGTTTTACGGGTGCTGTATATGTCTAATAACTCGGTTAAAGAGTGGGCTGAATTTAATAGATTACAGGTATATTTATTATTGATAATATATAACACAATTTTATCGTTCTTGTTCGATGTTAAAAATGTGTCTGTGCCATGCTCCCGTATTTTATATATTTTTGGTACTTATAATATTAATAACTTATGATTTGCAAAGGAATGTCCATCTCTAAGGGACCTTGTGTTCAATGGCAACCCGATATGCGAAAACCAACCGGATGTGGATACGTGGCGCACTCAGGCGTCTAATCGTCTTCAACAAATCACAAAGCTTGATGGCATACCTATTATCAGAGAATCTGAATAACTATATTATAATAATATTCATTCTATTTATTTTTCATTACATATAGTTTCAGTTCGGTTACAAATACATATAAAAATATAAAGCATTTTATTTTTTCTTACAATATCACAAAAGTTATGAAGCAGCTCTCTAAAAAAACTATATTTTCTGGATTATTTTTTATTAATTCTAGAGGCCTATGAATGCATTTTGCATAATATAATCTGACTTATTTGTTTTATTTTGTTGAAAGTTGATAACTTTACGAGAATGTCGGAATTTTTGTCTTTGTCGTATAAAATCAAAAACACTATGTAGGTAACTACCATGCAAGCATTTCGTGATAACTTGAACTATATTTATCAAAACTTAAGCTTTTCAATGGAATAAAAAACACAACAATTAACAAAAGAAGTAAATCTTTTGTAAAGAGTCTATCGTGCATAAAATAGATATACAATACAGAATACTAAAGTGTTATGCGTCCGGCATTACGATTCGTCATACGTCCGAAAGCCGACGTAATAGCCTGCCTAATTCGTAGCGAAAGGAAATGGAAATTGGCGAGGGTCGCCATTTCCGGAAAAGTCCGTGCTCTTCCAATGCTTTTCTATTGTATTGCTGCTAATAAAATTTAATTATGTAAACGGATAGCGAATTATCCAGAGGGGATATCAATTATTACCATTATCTAGTGATCAAATTAGTATTGATTGCGATTATCACTCAACATATGATACTTACTTTACGTAAACAATAGACCAAAATATGGTGTGTAGAAATGTTCGGCATAGAAAATATGGATCTAATGTTGTGTCATAAAATTATTCATTAAATAATTATAGAATACTTTACTTTTTCAATATTTTTTTCTAAATAGTTGAAGAATTTCCAATGAGTTAGTAGTTAGTTAGGTAGGTACTTTTTGAAGACTTCTTTTTAATTTTTCATTTTAAATTAACTATAATTTCGTATTTTGTTTTAGGCATACATTCAAGAGTGAATTTTTTGAAATACTTAAATTGCTGTTCCGATTATGATGTTCAATTTCATTAAGTTCCTTACGTCAGCTTGTTATTTATATTTAGATATTTTAATTAGAAATATTCTAAATAAAGTTTCAAAGTAGGTGAAACAATATTTCTTTGCTTTTCAATTGTTAAATATGATTTACCACTTCACTAAGTAAACTTGGTTAAGTAAACCTAATTTAATAATGGTTTCGCGTGTATCGAAAGCCATGTTATCACACGTTTGGTGACATTTGAATGACATTCAATAATTTAATGGAAGAGCATTGTGTACTCATGGTAATGGACCGATAATTGTCCGCCCAAACAGAAGTAACTCTGTTAATCACAATGATAGCACCTTCCCTACATTTAATGCGTGAGTGCCGTCGGCCATTATTTAATTATTAACGACACAATCGACCCAATTTTGATTTCTATTTGACATTTGGATTACAAACGGCATCGCCGCCGGCATTTTGTGACATCTGTCCTCGAATGTGTTACGAACTATAAAATTCAATTTCCCCAATCGGCTATCGGCACATTTATTATTCATAGACCAGTACATAGACGCCCGGCCACTAACAGATGCGATGTTTTACGTGAAGGAAAAAGATAACGTTATAACATCATTGAGGGATTTGAATTTAATATGAGCCAGCCAATACTTTCGGCATGACTAAACATTGCAATATGAATTGTGAATAAACAAATCGCGCGATCAAAGCAAAATTGTGATGCCTAAAACGTAGGTATCAATGTAACATACAGCTAATGACTTTTTCATGAAGGGTTGAGTAGGAATGAGCATAAATAATTTTGCACGTTTGTGACCGCTATGATTGCGAGGTAATTGGCATTGGATTGAACAGTGAACGCGTTCAATAATCGATGTCCATTTCGTAATAGCTATATCGCAGCTGGTTTAAATTGTGTGATCGAAACCGCTCGCGCCGTGGAGCCAATAAATCAATCTATGTCATCAGTAATGCACAATCCATTTGCTCGCATGTAGCCTAATTGCCGTTAGCGCCGCCCAATGGCCACATTAGCTTGAAAATCCCAAACGCCCCTTGTCCCTTCAGAACGCCGAGCGGGCCGGCTCAACGTAGCCACAATAATAGTTGATTTTCTAGCTCACGAAACAGGCTGCAAATACAGAAGCGCTTACGCCACTTAAAGGCGGAGAAAATGGCTTAAGTGCTTTCTCTATTATACTTAAGGTCGTTCGTGAAAAGGATAATTTTCAACTCTCTACCGCCCTCTCTAACTCGTAGTTAACAATTTATGGACATTACATTTAATATGGTATGCTTACTGCTTATGGAAATTTTAATTGTTAATACTTTTATTACCCAACTAGGAAAACGATTAGGGGTACTTTTTATGTAGATTTAAGTTTTTGTATAGATTTTACTCCTATAATATATTGAAAATATGGTAAACTAAGCATGTATTTTTCATAATTATCTAAGAAGTGAATACAGAAGTTTATTATCCTGGTGACTTAGATAATAAGCCGCTTTATTTATTTATTTAATTAATTTACAGATTTAAGTCGATATTATTGTACAACGAAAATTATTTTCAGACCAAACGAATTTTAACGCCTGAGAATTTTTCAAGCTCCTAAAACTTTTTAGGTCTTAAAATAGTGTAAGCTTAAAATAAGAAATCCATATAATTCCAATGTCAAGTAAGATAATATATTTTTAAGTTGGGTAACCTATTGTCGCCGAGCGCGAGGGGTCGCGAAATAAAGCTTTCCCAACAAACAATAGTTCCGGCCTTTTGTCGCTCAGAGTTAAGTAAACAAGTAGTTGAGGTACTTTAGTACTGCACTAGAGACTGCCCCGGTTCTGCCTCGCTACTGAGCTATATAGATAGGTCTTTAAATATATTTTCTTAAGCCAGACCTGCAACAATTCATCTTGTTTCTCCTCATGAGTCAACAAAGCTTTCTTAAAAGTATTTCATGTTTATTGATTCGACCTTACTTCATTCATCGTTCAGTTTTTATTTTACTACCAACTTAGTTACGTATGTTTGTCTATTGTTTGTGAATAAGTCTTAATCGATAAAGATTCTTAAAGAAGAGTTTAGATTTAATTGCTGTTATAAAACCACGAATATTCTATATACAGACATTATTCGTTTACAAATGTCCTAGATGTATGTATTAAGGGTATTGTTGATTGTGGCTTAAGAGGTTACGGCCAGATAACTCTAACTTGCCAGTCGCCGCCCAACGCTTTTGTTCGTTTGATATATTTTTTGTTTTTGTCAAAACATTAGTGTTTTTATTGTTTTTGAAAGATCTTGGGTTACGATATTAAAATACTGTAAGGTAACTGTAAAACTTAATGAATACTTTTTAAAAATTATGTTTTAGTTATTGTTTAACTTTGAATATGACCATGAATTAATCGTTATGTAAGATATTGTTTTTTCTTAACTAAAAATAGCCACAGGTACCTATTCATGAACTTTGTAATTCTTATGAAATATTGTAACAACTACATAATATGTATGTGTGAACGCTTGATCACCATTTTTACGTATCTTAAGTAAGTTACTTCATTTTAACGTTCTTCTAATGACTCTCCATTACTGGAGGTTGGCCGCCAGTTCGTTTCCACCACTAAACCGCATTTTCAGATAGTTGTGATAAAAAGTATAAAAGATTTTAATTAAAAATATATAAGTATTTTGTTTACTACACACACTACCTAGAATTCTGAACCATTGCATTTTAATCACAAAAGAAGTAAAATTAACCGTAGAAAATCATTGAAAACTGAAAAGTCACGATTGCCCCATAAATAACTAAACATTAACACCTACTTTCCATAATAACCGATAAACCAAATTTAGTTTTCATGTTACCCACCCTCACTTATATCAATGAGAGTAATCCCATTGTGTTGCGAACAAAAAAACCGTGTCGGAATTATTCACGCTCTCTAATATCTCCATTACTGTTCAACTATCTTTGAATCTAAAGCCTGTGGATATAGGATTAACATTTATTAATGTTTTAAAGGATTTAAAAGCCCTCATGTGGTGGGATGCTATGACGACCTTTATAAAAGTATGGTGGAGGTTAGCTTTACGATAAGTGAGTCTTATAATACATTTCTGTTTTTCATTTTTATTAGTTGATCGGCAATTCTCGTCTAGTTTTGGCAACTCAACTGAAAACACGGTGATGATAAAGTGAAAAAACTAACAATAGTATACCTAACTGAATCAGTATGAAGACATACTGAAATCCTTAATAAGACCAACTGTCATTTTTACCGACTTCAAAAAAAGGAGGAGGACAATTCGACGCTTTTTTTAAATGTTTGTTACCTCAGAACTTTTTACTAGGTGAACTGATTACTCTTTAAATTTCATCAAAATCTATTCAATAAGATTCAAATAAGAGTTACAATTTGAAGTCAGTTTTTTTTTTGTTAAAATTTTAATTATTGATTCGCTAAGGCTCAATTTAATTCATACTATGAATTTATTTTGATGAAACTAAGAATAAGTTTTATGAACCAAAAATAAGATTAAAAACCTATTTTTAGTTAAGTATTAGTGTTTAATCAGTCATCTACTTTTCGTGGCAATGTTATAAGAGGCCCGAAGTTAAACAAGTGAATCTGGAGATAATTTAAATACCCCGACATGTTAATTACCAACAATTAATTCTCATGTCGGGGTCTAATAAGTGAATTCCCGTGACTCCTAGTGGAGCATGGGGCAGACACATTTCTGTATCCGTTTCACTGATAATTTTCTTTACAGGCAAGTAGGTGATCAGCCTTCTATGCCTATCCAACCAAAACATAACGTTTAACCCGAATTCAAACCCCGGACCTCCGGGGCAACACACAGACGCGTAAACCACTTAGCCTCTGAATCGGTTCAATAATAATACCTAAAAAATGCGAGGCTTAAAGAACTTCATAAATGGATGAATAGATCTTCATAAATTGTAACTAAAAACTATCTCGATCACGTTAGTTTAAAAAAAAATGCATCTTAATCGGTGCAATTGTTTAGGAGCCCCAATGCCACAGACAGACACACAGACACGTGAAACTTACAACACCCCAAAAAAGAAACTAAAACTGTACACATAAAGGCGAATGTGAGCGTTATTCGTTTGGGAGGAATCAACGCAATTTCAAAGTGCTAACATCAACTCATAAAATCGTCGAGAACAAAAGCCTGCATTTCACAATACGGCCCAACGCAGACGACACACTTTTTGTGCGATCGAGTCTGCGGCGCACAAAAAGTCTGTCGCGGATTTTTGACGGACTCAACGCACACGACGCACATTGTCAATCATTTTGTCGGCAGAACTGTAGTGCCGTACACGCCATGGAAGTGCAAAGATTGCGATGTATTATTTTATACTTGAAGTACAAAAAAAGAAGACGAAATAGAGAATTTTGGGTACATCCTATACTTTCGGACTTTTTGCGCGTCGTGTGCGTTACTGCATACGATTACATAGGTTCTATTTTCACAGACTAAAAAGTCTGTCACGGATAGTCTGTCGTCTGCGTTGGGCCTACCCCTAATAGTTTGTGTTTATTTAATTTAAGTCAGTAGCAATAATGTTGTGTTTTCGCCGACATGGCTTGAGCCAGAGCGCCTCAGGGCAATAAATTTAATGAAGCGTGGAGATGGGAGCATTTTACTCGTATTATTCGTCTCCTGCGGGCTGAGACTGAAACGAATGTCCATTAGTTCTGTTTTAACATGTTAGCGATGTTGAAACGTTGTAAATGCGATTTACTAGAGAGGGTGGAAAAGATGGATGCTCATAGTTCAAACGATTGTTTCAATGTGAAGAAAATCCACTTTATATACTTATAAGACAATACTCATCTCTAAAATTTTTATTAGTATAAGTGTAATATAATATAATATCTGTGCCCCGCGGTTTCACTCGCGTTAATATCGTCGTAACGTGATATTATATAGCCTATAAACAGAGTCAAATAGCGAACAGCAAAATAATGATAGATATGTGTTTATGTACTTCGTCCGCGCGGAATAGTTATTTTTTTATTATTTATGTATGTTAAGTTATAAAATAAAAGTAGACTAAGTTACTCCTTATTACATCAGATATCTTCTAGTGAAAGTCCTCTCAAAATCGGTCCAATCGTTTCAGAGATTAGCCGGAACAAATAGACAGACAGATAAAAATTGTAAAAAAAATTATTTTGGTATATATGTATACCGTATATAAATCCATATGCATTTAGTATAAAGTGGTTATTTTAATATTGCAAACAGACACTCCAATTTTACTTAGATATCTGTATAAATTAATACTAATGTAGGTACTAATACAAACGGATACTTTGGAACACTTTAGAAACTATAAAATTATAAAGAAACATCCACCATAATCGCCTAAAATTATTTTGGGATCTGATGCCTTTAAGGGAAATTGATCAGTGAAATAGACAGACATGTCTGCTCTGTGTCCACCTCTCACTAGAGCCAACTTCACATTGAGACCTAATCACCAAAAACTTAAATTGTATATTTCGCTTGCAATAATTAGATGGTTCTAAACTACAAACTAATGAAGACACAAGTAGAAACTAGCATTTCACACAAATATAGATCGATTATATTATTTCGCTAACGGAAATTCGAGTACTTACAAGTAAATTGTGAGAGAACAATGGTTGTATTAAGTCGCATTAGTGGTTAACTGATGATCAAACGAACGACCGCATACGCGTGAAGATAGATAACATCATGATCCCTATAGTAACCAATGCTACTATATAGGGTAGTGTATTAAAAATCATTTAAGAGGCGTAAACTTTTACTGTAAATACTTTGGAGAAAACGCACCAGTATTCAATGTAAAAATATTCTTTCTTGAATATTTTCGATACCATGGTGATCGATTGAGGCATGAGTTTATGCAAAAGCGTAATAAATTATATTAGCTTGAATTAAAAGAAGTATGTAGTCTCCTGTCACCTGTTTCAGTTAAAAATAAATAATTTTAAAAATGAAATGCGACTATTAAAAACTCAATTTCGGGGCAATCGTTTACAATAAGTTATTGTAAAATCGTTTTACTTTATATGAATAAGTCAATACTCGTTTATACTATAGGTAGATCTAAATAATTTAATGTACTGTATCTAGTAGGTAAAATAAATTTAAATTTCATAAATTCTGACCTTTATTTTCAACAATCTAACAGTGTATCTAATAGCAAAAAGTCTCAAACTATTAAACGCATTGCACTTGCATAGAGTGAAGTGTTTAGCTTATAACAGCTCAAAGTAAAACTTGTTAAGCCGTCACACGCTCATTAAGCGAACATTCGCTACTATTAGCATATCAAATGGCCTTATCTGATGTAAAACTGCACTCGGCCACTAAGTACGCTCCAACACGAGACAATAACGCGATTAGTGAAATAGTAACAGAAGCCGTTGTGGAACATACCAGTTGGCGATTGTTATCATTGATCGTCTAAATCTGAGTTTCAGTAGCTCTATTGCGTTCATCAGCTGTTCAATTTTTAATTGATCAGCTATACAATTGATGTTGAAAATTGTATATTGTGAATTAGATTACAATACTTATCGTAACACAGATTAAATACAGATAAATAAAATTGGAGTGAGAGTGGAGAGGATGCATACACGGTACATATACTAAAATAACATTTTTTTAAATTTTTGTCTATCTGTTTGTTCTGGCTAATCTTTGAAACGCCTGGTCCGATTTTGACGGGACTTTCACTGGCTGTTGTAAGAAGGAGTAAGTTGGCTACTTTTGTTTTAGAAATTAATATAAATAAATAATAAAAAATAACTATTCCTTCCGGACGAAGAACATAATACATATCAATTATTATTTTGCTGTTCGCTATTTTACTGTTTGTAGGCTATATAACATCACGTTACGAAGAAATTTAAGCGGGCACAGCTAGTGTGTTAGTTTGTTTTTTATTAGTTTTAGTATTAAGTAGTTTTTTCAAAAGGCTTGGCTTAAAAAAATCCTAAAAGCGCCGTTTATTGTATTATATTTCAAAATGTAAGTACTACATACTCGTATGTCGTATTTTATTTTCCCAGAGGCATTAAAAATGTAAATTGATTAGAATACCCATAGTCTTTTAGACAGTTGCCATTAGTACACATAGGTAATAGGCAGTAGGTATTTGGCTAGCGAAATATCACTTATATATCTGGCAAAGAATCGGCCAATATAACAAATGATAAAGTTTTATGAGGCTATAAAACAGCAACAATAGGCAGAGAATTCGCCAGAGGTTCAGAGCTTTAGTGCATCCGATTTCCATACAAAAACTTCTATTTCCCGAGCTAAATGGCACGTGAGAGCACATAAAACTACGGGAAAACTGCGCACATTTGTACATAATAAGAGTAATAAAATAATAGGCACTCTCTTTGGACTTAGGTGTGGTTTATTTGGCCACCATTTTATTTCGTTAAATCACCTTTTGTTGGCAGTTGTTTATATAAGGCTTAGGCTTACCAAGATAGGCTGGTAAAGCAGTTAAAGTGAAAGTATAACAAATAAACACTTTGAAATGGATAGTGAGGTTTAGAAAGGAAAATAAAATGTCTAGTCGTAGCCAGCACGTCAGTGTAGCGCTTCCATCTCCTGAGGAAGTGATTTGTCAGCGCCGCCCCCTCTCGATTGAATAATTCAAATAATCGAGGTATTTATATGTAAATAGCGATCTCCATCTACATTGGAAAGGGCCGATCGGTACATAAATTTGGCAAGACGAGAAAACTGCGACACACCAAACTGATTTATTCGCAAACTTGGAAAAAGTCGCATCAGGAAATGTTTGTCTAATCGCATTTATCACGTAGGTCGAGGTTTTATGGTGTTTACCATATCATACTTTTATATCTGTAATTCTTCAAATTGCCAGCTTCAAAATAGCATTTTAACCTACGACGTAAAATGTAAGTTTGATGCTTTATAAATATTTCCTATTATGGCGTGTTTTTAATAAACACAATTTATCTAATTTTTTTTTGTATCTCGTCTCTGGCTTCTGTAATAGTGTTTACTTAGTATTTAAGTACATGTCCTTTTGAAAATTTGTAGTGTGTAAGCCAGCAGCCACAGGCTTTCAATAACTATCGAGACAGAGCCCAAGTAGGACTATTAGAAAATATGGATAACGAAATTAATTATTGATCTATGCGCTCGAATTACATGAATTTCTATAATAAGGATAACATAACAGCGGTAACTAATTAGAAAATTAAGTATTAACGCAAGAGAACAGAGTATTCAGGTTCAATATCAGTTACGTTCCCGTAACGAATATCATATGTTCGTGGCACGCTATTAGTCATTGTGAACGGGTAAACTCATCAATCATTCCTGCGCTCAGCTAAAGTGTTAATAAACGTATCAACTATTATACTTTATTAAGAATTTTATTCGTCTCATATGCTATTAGAGTTTCATTATTTTAGAATAATGTATTTCTTAATATGGATGAATAAAGTAACACGTATAGTTTATTTCTTAATAATAATAGCTTGGAATTTGTGTGTGTGTTTTGTGATATTTCTGTTCATAACTAATTTGTATGTTAAGTACTTTTGCAATAGACAATTTTTAATTTATATTAAATATTTTTAATAATTTGCCTAATTTGGTGTGGTTGGTGGTACTGAGTCAAATCTGACTATTCTTCGATGTCCTTCACAATGAAATATAACAGACGACAGAATTTATTGATACCTAGCGCCACCTATCCACATTGTGAACTACTAAAATCGAAGTATTATTTAGATAGTAAATTATGTCTAATTTGTGTGTAAAAATAAAAGTTGTATATAAAACAATATCGAGTGAATTAGAAACAGAGAGAAATAAATAAGTGAGCAACAAAACGCACTTTATCAGGTGGCAGTCGCTTTATCTCGCTAATGACCAACCCCTCCACAGTAATAAAAGTCGATATCAACTCTCTTTTAACCTCAGTTCTACGCGTTTTGATACATTACTAAGTAATTTGTTTGTTCAGTATTTTCACATAGGTAGATTAAGATAAAAATTTAGCGTAGCTCTGTGCGTGATGTTACATATAGGCACTGCGTGAAACGCAGAAGATTTACCTTACAAAACTGAAGGATTTTAATAATTATACTGATGTTCAACCGAAGAAAATGTATTTTATTGGGCGATTTTGATAATTTAATAGACATACAATTAAATATACAAGAATTATAAAATCTACACTCCGAGGTATTCTGCAAAAAGTTCGCAGTGGTAGTTTAACAGCCTTCAACTTAATTCGTAATGAAAAATATCGCAAGTTTAGCGCATATTTTCGGGAAAAAAGCTTTTTCAATTTAAAATTTGCCAAATTTATTTCAGATCCTTTCACTAGTTCTGTAAGATTGAATAAGAAACATCTTATTATCCAGAAATTTTTAAAATTCTAGTGAGTGTATTCCCATAACCCCTAGTGGGGTATGGGGCAGACACATTTCTGTATCTATTTCACTGATCATTTTCTTTACAGGCAAGTAGGTGATCAGCCTACTGTGCCTACCCAACCGGATCTTTTATTTGTTTCCCCGGAATTTCAAACCAGGATCTCCGGTGCAAACGCAGATGCATTAACAACTTAGCCACGGCGGATAGTTCTAGTAGGATATATCAAAACGTGTTCGTCGCAGTATATGCTCACTGAAGCGCGGCCGAGAATTAGCGGCAGCGGGAAAGAAAAATGATTGTGACAGTCCGGCGAACACTGCTAATGGAGTCTGCGTCTGCGAAACGTTCCACTTACATAGAGGGCGCTAACGTGAACACATTTCCTAAATAATTAATAACTTCTGTGTTAACTACAATCATAATTGGAACAATAAAATAGGGCTTTGTCTTACATTTTTACCTTTTCTTTTGAATGTTACCACCAAGGTACCACGTAGAATAAAGGATTAATGCAATGCTTAGTTTATAATACATAATCCACAAAGAGTCTTTGTTACACCCTATTATAAGGGTAGACAGTGTAACACAATTTTATTACTAGCAAATATCCTTTGATACACTATACTAGTTAACACCAAATCATCGATAACATCTCCAAAGCTCAAATATAGAGGATAATAAATTGAAGAGCTCGAAGCAATAGGGCTCCACCCCAAAGATAATACTCCCCTCACAAATTAAGTGTAAAACAAACCTAATGAAATTTAAATATCTTTCGACGAGACTATAATAACTGTACAAATAAAATCATGCCGGGGGAGAATGGAACATTGTGTTAACATGCAACCTTTTCAAAGTAAGCTTTAACTTATAATATAAGAACTTGTGGTTGTGATCGCTTTGACAAGAGTGAATAGGGGGTTGTAATAGGCTCTTCGTCTTATTGTCTAGTTAAGATAATTCAGTACATTAGTGTAATACGTTTAGTGGTCTCATGCGAAAACTTGGCAATCTGGTAGGGTTTAGGTTAGGGCAATGTAAACGTTTGATTTGATTAGTTCATTATTCGTCTATTTATTTTTGGTAGCTTACATGGAACTTGTTATGATAGAAGTGTGGTGTCGCAGGCCATAGGTAATTTATTTCAAAAATATACAAGGAAATAATTAGAATTTTAAGAAATTAATTTGTGAATATTTATCAAGCCTCTATGCGGTCATTTGAGGTATGAGTAGGTACTAAAAGTTACAGACTATCTTTAGTATTTATTTTTACATCTCCTTTATTTATATTAAACAATGTAGGTAGGTACTTACACAATAACTTGGACTTCTGCACTAATGTAAGTAACTATTTATTGTTAAAAAAGATTTTTGAACTCGCCTATTATATAAGCTTTATCCTCTACGAGCTTTTCACTGTTACATAGTCCCTAAAACACTCTACAAGTTATAACATTTTAAAACATAATATTAAAAAAAGTACGTAAAAAACGTCTTTCAGTCTATAAAATAAGAATATGTTAACTTAAGCTTTTCATGAGATACATTAACAATTATTTAAACAATTATATTCACCTACTTATGGCATATTGAATTATTAACTTTAAATATAATAACTAAGAGAAATATATAAATACATTAATACAAAAAAAACATACATTGCACAAAAATATATAAACTCAGCGCTCGTTTTGATTGGCTGTTCCGTTATTAGCGGACGTCTCGTCACACCCATTAAATCACACCGTCGAGGATTTCTCATATAAAGTTTAAATATTTCGATTCTAATTTCTATTTACTGTTTTGCATGATGACTAATTACCTGTATGAATTATTATGCGTACTATCCTTACTATATATATGAAATAACATTAATTAATATTTACACTAAGCTTCATAGGCTAGTCACCAACAGTATTATTGTTGATGTAGAAGGCATACCTATAGAGTTAATAATATTATTATCTGTGTCTATTTCAGTGATCACTTTCGTATAGGCTAATAGGTAAGCCATCTGATGCTACAATTATTTCCCGGGAATGTAACCCAAGATTGGGGAGCTAACCACTTGGAATAATAAATGTAGAAAACTAAAGACGGTCCCAAGATGGCAGATCTTAATTTCTTTATCCACCAGATTGAGTACAAAAGAGAGTAAATTCTTCAAAACACGTTTTCACCCCTCAAAGGGAAGGATACTAATTTCCTTATAAGAAGCTTCGTTTCAAGAAAGAAAAAAGTTACAATCGAAAAGGAAATTTGCGTTTTAAATCCTCTAATGAAGCCGAGAAGTTTATAATGGAGGGGCGAAAGGCTGCAGACAAATTGAGGAAAAAACTCGACGAGCTTTAACGAGAAATGTTGACTCGTCTGCCGCGAATGCAAAACATTCCTTTTAAAATTAGCTTTTTATTCTTTTATTACGCACTTTGTGTAATGTCATTCGATTAATTGTCCTTTTTTCGCTTGTTTTATTGTGTAGCTATACATAAATAATTCATTTGTATTTCAGTAGGTTACCGCAATGCTAAGTAAAGTCGAAAAAATATAATATATTACAAGAAAATATATTGTAATTCAATCCCGTCAAGTTATTTTGATATTTCGAATGATGATAGATGAAAATTTTATCTTTGCATGAGATCTAACACTGTTCAACAGAAATATGTATTTTTTGGTATCCAAACTCCGATTTTCCAAGCTCCAATATACTTGTAACTGTCTTTTATTTAATCCCTTTATTTAGTTATCAATAATTAACTTACACATTACGTTAATAAGTTACCTTTATTCAAGTCTCCTTAAACAAAATCTTATAAATTTAACCCACAATGCAAATAGGGAAATAAGTTTGACATGTCTGTATGTGGAATCGTAGTTTCTCAACTAATACCAAACCCAATTACGATGCAGATTCTTTGTTGAAAAGCTGAGCTAGAATTTTTGAACATGATCGTTGTTTTGTAATATCAAGACGTTTTTAAATTGCCTTCAAATTTTAATTGCTTATCACTTGAACAGAATCTACTATGACTACCGAACAAATTAAAATTACGTGCATTCTCATAATAAAACCACTCAAAAAATTTGTAACAAAATTTATTAATATAATATTGGAAGGTAATCTTATATGAAACAGTATGTACAGTTTGAAATACCATATTAAAAATTAAAATAAATACAAACTGTACAATAATATTCGACATTGAGTAAATGAAAAAGCATTGGCTTAAGCCAAAATACTAATAATTTATTCGTTTTAAATATTTATTTGTGAATAGTACAAGCAAATTTCGCATTTTACAGTGCTTGTTAAATTTGATTGTGTCAATTTAAAATATCCAAGTTTTTCCATGTTTAAAAGAGTTTAAAGCGGTATTTAGAAGACATTTTCAAAATTTTTACCCTGTACCAATCATACAAGTGTAAAACACGTTGTTTCTATACTTTGTCTTTTTCAAATTGCTGATTTTAAAGGAAGGAGTACTTGAAGGATATTCACACTAAAATAGGTTCATTTAGATATTATTATTAGATAATATAATTTTTTTATGATCAATGCAAATCATCATAAAATGATGATCAAAATTAAAGATTTTAGATATTCGCTGGAAGATAGACAAGCAGAACACAAATTCGTCTACTGTAAAACGGCGGCATTCGCGATGATCGACGGCGAGTTGATTGTTTCGCCAAGACTTTCCAGCAACTCCTTTCGGTAATCATCGAAATCGCCATCCACCTAGACAGACATATTTTGTATTATTTACAATATCTGTTAATTTATTATTATAAGAAAACCAATGCGTATAGTGTGTGACGTGATTTTTTTGCGGGAAAATTATGACGCAACTACAGTATAGATTTTGACCGCCTCCTTGGTCTAGTGGTAAGCGAGAGGTCCTCTGTTCGATTCCCGGGTAGAGATAAAAAAAACTCATTCCGGCAGGACATAAAAGACTGATCACCTACTTGTTCCTAAAGAAAAAATCGATCAGTAAAACAGATGTGAAATGCATCTGCCCCATACCCCACTAGGGGACACGGGACTTCACTTTTTCACTTTGATGCGTATAAAGAATTTATTTGATATCGAAAATCTGATCGATTCGTTTAATAAAACACACATAAATTACACAGTTATAAGCATTGAATACAACTAAATAATATGTTTATTTTCAGTCGATAAAAGTGCAATATCCCAAATGCCCGTATTTTATATATTATGTATACTACCCACGAACTTCGTGTCGCGTCAGATTTCCGAATAATGTGTCACCTAAAGCTAGACGTTCACTTCCCTCCCCCCCCCACCCCCTCCAACCCCCAAGTGGACGTCTAGCTTAAAACATCATTCCATAGAAATGTATGAGACAACGAATTTTCTTTATAAACACTTCCTTCGTAAAATTTTCTATATTTTTAATAGTTAAGCTATTCGGGACGGAGACAAATACAATAAATCAAAAAACCATGAAAATCGGTGCAGCCGTTCTCGAGTTACAAGTGTTCTAACAAACTCGACTTTGTTTTATATTATGTGTATCACTACATAGTATAAATAAAACAAAGTCTCTTTTTCTTTCCCTATATCTTTTTGTGCTATATGTTTAAATCTTTAAAACTACGCAACGGATTTTGATGCGGTTTTTTTTAATAGATAGAGTGATTTAAGAGGAAGGTTTTTATATATGTTTTATACCCGTGCAAAGCCAGGGCGCTAGTAGATAATAAAGCCAAAACTCACCTCATTGATGGTCTGGTCTTCGATAACATAGAGGGCGCACTCAGTCTCCCGAATCAATCGTTCGTCGTGCGATACGATCACAACCCCGCCTTTATATTCGTTGATGGCCTCCGCGAGCGCATCTATACTCTCTATGTCCAGATTGTTTGTCGGCTCGTCCTAGAATAATAATAATAATTGGAACAACTCACATACATTGTTCTGATCCCAAAGTAAGTAGCTGAAGCACTTGTGTTATAGTAATCAGACACAACGAGGGTACCACAATAAATTCATATATATTACGGCGTATAGCACAGAATAGTGGATTACTCAGAATCATTAGATTGACATTGACAGAGGGCATAATGTCAATCTGGCGGAGCGTGATGATGATGGAGGCGAAGCGGCTTTTTCAAAATCGACACATGCGGTCGAGGCTGAGATACGCTGGCGCACCACATATTTGACGAATCGCTTTTATTACTCCGGCAGTATAATTTATAATAGACTTTTGCTGTAATTAGTAATTAATTAGCCCGTGTGAACAACTATTTTATTGTGATTGCAAGATTAGAATTTAAGAAGAAGCCATCTTTTATTGTTTTGGTCTCAGACGCCCACGATTGCTATGATCAAATTGTTAAAGGCCATCCTGTTCTAACATATAAGTTTACAAACAACCAAGACTCGGAAACAAACATTCGTGCTCATCACACAAATTAACGCACCTGCCGGGTTTCGAACCCGGGACATTTTGATGCAGACGACAGGAGCACTACGTCGTCTATCTAATGTATCTCAATATGGTCATGTTTTTGCCAATAATCAATTTTACAGTTCAAAATGTATTTTTAATTTGTGAACATAACCCGACTGAGTTTCTTGCCTGCTCTCAGATTTGGGCGCGATTTAGAACAGTTCGTAAACTTCGACTAAAGTTCATATCATCGTATATACGTGATTCAATTTCAATAAAGATATTTTTGACTTTGACTAAATAAGGTGAAATATCTATTCATTGGATGTCATATTCGACTAAAAGTTACATTTATGAGGATGAAAATACCGAGCTTTTAACCGAGCTGACTTGACACACGTAGTACGAGGATACATTGTAACCATTCCAACCAAAGAGTCGAGCTATTTATTTAATACAAAAAGAATTTTCCAAATCCCATTCACAGTTTTCGTAGAATTTTTCAAGTCTATCTACCTGTGCAACTTCATTCAAAATCGGTCCTCCCGTTTCTTAGATCACAGAGTCAAAATAAACGGACACATAATATTTAAAATTACATACTTTCTTTTATTGTCCGAAAAAATAGAACTCTACTGAGTTGGCCGTGATTTTTAAGAGTAGGGCGCGTTCTTGAATAGTTTATAAACTTAATTTTAAGTGACGTTCATTAACAATCAATATAAATAAATATTTATGACTTTGGACTATGAATAAGTGATTTTTGACTTTGGTTTGACAGTATATGTAATTTTAATATGTATTTCAAATACTTGAAATTTTATTACTTCAAAAACTTACCAATATGATAACATCAGGCGCCATCAAAGTTAGTTCAGCCATGGCCACTCTAGCCTTTTGCCCTCCACTCAGATCCTTCATTTTAATTGTATGCGCGTGACTCGCCAACCCAAAAGTGCCGAGCGCCTTACGCGCTTTCTCGTACTGCAGCCCGAAAAGCCGCTGCAGATATTCGACCGGGGATTCTTCAGCTGTTAAGTGTTCTCCACTGTGTTGATCGAAACGACCGATTCTCTGCAAATTGCATAAATTTAATAATAATCCTATTAGCTTGATCCATTTCAAAAACTTTTCCTTAAATGAAACATTAAAACACAAAAATACAATCTGCTACTGAAGACCTATAAGCATGTAATGGAAATTATCAGAGAAATACATTGAAAAGAGTGGCCCATGCCACTTTATATTGGAATCTCATTTTACACCTCATAGCGTTTCCAAATCAACTCATTATTTTATAACCGTTGATATAGATGCCTGGGGAATAAAATAAGGTTCAGTAGGTCCAGAAAGCGGTCTTTAGGTGATTTACTTGCTTGTAATTGAAAGAAAAACAAATACAGAAATGTGAATTCACTAGAGGGTTTACAGGATCTTAATTTTTGTTTTTAAACTAGCTGACCCGGCGAACTTTGTACCACCAATAAAATATATAATGGGTAAGCTAGCCTTGAAAGGTACATATATGCCACCTAGGACTTTTTTGTACATCTATAAAAGAGGAATATCGCGTTATGCATTATTTGTTATATCTCAAAGGGAAAGGGAAGGTCGTCGAAGAAAGCTCCCAGATACGTTGTCCTGTCTTAACTATCAACATTGAGTTCGAATTGACATAATAATTTAAAATGCATACATAATTTAAAATACCAAACCAATGACAATAAACATTTAGAAACTGACAGTTATGTCAAACGCTATAAGATTAGATTAGAAAAGTTTATATTGTCAAAAGCACTAAGAAGGTGACATTAGAAAAGTTGATATTGTTGTTAAGTTTACTTAAATTTTCTAATGTTCCGCGCAACTTTCTTAATTATTTATCCACAAGAACCTTCTCCAGATAATAACAAACACAACAAAAAAAGAATTATCAAATTTGGTGCTGTCGTTTGGAAGTTATGCGCTTACAACCATTTCGTTGATTCATTTTTATTTATATAGATTATTAAGACTTAGATTATATTTAAAAGATTGAAGCGTAATATGTTGCAATAATATACTAACCAGTCTATGATTTCTCAAAAGCTCGCCTTGGACAGGACTCAATTCCCCTACCAAGAGTTTGAGGAATGTGGATTTCCCCACTCCGTTTGGTCCTACGATGGCGATACGAGAGTTCAGATCAATACCAAAGTCCACATCGATGAACAAAGGTTTTTGCCCCGGGAAATTGAAGTTCACATCTGAAAATTACGGCAACTATAAAATGTATGGAATAAACATATTATTATTATTTTTTTCGGGTTTGGTGGGATATACTAAACGGTTCTATTCTGATTTTTATTATACTAAACAAAAAGTTTTCTCTTTATTAAAGGAGGTAATTTTTTAGGGGGGAGGGTACTTATTTAGGTCTAAAAAATATTTAATTGATAGAAAGCTACAATTACCTCCACTGATTGCTCTTCTTTTAAAAAGTATGTGAAGAAAAATATATGAACATGTTTTTTAAAAGAAAAATTGATATTAAATGAATTAAACATACTATGCAACCCGAGTATGGGCGGCTGCAGAGGCGGTGGATCTGGGAAGTTGAATTTGACAATGTACTCCTTCGGCCGTTGTAAGAGAGTGACTGGCGCCGCGTTCTCTTCGTTCTCTTCTCGCTGCGACTTATTGCGATTCTTCTCTTGTTTGCGAGTAAGGGCTTCTTTCTGTTTCTTCTCCTATATTGATTAAAAATAGATGTTCAGTTTAGCCCATATTAATGATAAATTTTGGCCAAAACATCAATTTTAGACAACTATTTGGTTCTGTAATTGACTATGTATTAAACTTAACTGTTAAACTCAAGTTTTTCAATCATTGAAAAAAACCAATAACTAAGAATTATATGAGGTAACAACTCCATTAAATTGAAGTCGTATAAAATTCTCAAACTTTTTATTTCTAGTAATATAGAAAAATTTCATATTACACCAGACGTAGCCTCTGTATTTGTCTTAAGCGTAGAGTAACAAACATAATTCAAAAATTCTATATACACTTAACATACCGCCGCCTTCTTCGACTGTCCGTGCGCCTTCAAATCCTTTAGTCTCTTCTCCTGTTTCTCATATTCCTTGATCATCTCTTTCCGCTTCTGCGCGTACATTTTCTTGAACATTGAATAATTTCCCTTGTAATAGAACAACTTTTGCTGGTCTAAGTGAATGATTTCATTGCACACATTGTCTAAGAAGGACTGGTCGTGCGATACGACTAGCAGTGTTTTCTTCCAACCTTGAAGATAACTAAAAATGAAATGTTAACCAAATCAATATTTATCTAAGAAAAATAATATTTTCATCCCCCCACCTCGGAAATGATATTTTTGCTATTCGACATCTGAGGGCAAATGCCGTTTTTACCCGCTTGAGGTTAAGGTAAATTTGAATTAAGAAC
Organism: Aporia crataegi; assembly: GCA_912999735.1. Taxonomy (NCBI): domain Eukaryota; kingdom Metazoa; phylum Arthropoda; class Insecta; order Lepidoptera; family Pieridae; genus Aporia; species Aporia crataegi. Next base: position 4,235,331 of record OU538748.1, on the reverse strand, counting down.
ATCGCGTGCACTAGGTATGTAATTTCAAAACATCATTAAACCTATTTACTTCCACCTCCATGGTGCCGTATTTATACTAACGCGCTTATTCCACTTCACTGAATTCAGACGTCCTAAATGATTCTGTAGCTATATTAAGTCTATTAAAATAATTCTATTTCACTTTACTGAATACAGTTACAGAATCATTTAGGACGTCTGAATTCAGTGAGGTGGAATAAGTGCTTAAGTACTTACCTATCATAATGTTGTAGTAAATATGTACCTAATCAGAAATAAAAGTATCTTGTAATTGTAAGTTTTATTTTGCATTTAGTCATTTCCTCGCTTAAAAAGTGAAGTCCCGTGTCCCCTAGTGGGGTATAGGGCAGATGCATTTCACATCTGTTTCACTGATCGATTTTTTTTTAGGGGCAAGTAGGTGATCAGCCTTCTATGCCCTGTCAGACCGAGTTTTTTTTTATCTCCACCGGGAATCGAACCCAGTACCTCTCGGTTGTAACGTTTACGCGCTTACCACTAGACCAAGGAGGCGGTCATTTTCCTCGCTTAGGGGGGATGAAAAGTTACGTGTTGCACTCGAGTGCAAAGATTTTTCACCTTGTGCTCTTTTAATTCCCTCGCTAACACTCAGGATTCTAATTTTTGAATCAATTTTAGAATCCTTCGCTTGCTCGGTCATCAAAGTTGAGCACGCGATTAAAAAGCAACTTTGCACTCTTGTATAACAAATAACTATTATATTCCTTTAACTTAGGAGTTTGAAATTGTAAAATGTGATAAATAAATACAGCACATTCATCCACACTCACAAACACATCACATTACTCTATAGTAACTTATTCGTCTCGTATTTTTTACTGTAACTTAGTATAAATTTTATGTTTCGAATTGTCTTGATACCATTGTATAGTGTTATGGAAGAATGGGGTCTCCTTGCACAGGCATTTATTGCTTAAGAGTCCCCTATCACCAGTTTTTCATGTATATAGTGTGTCTTTTAAGAATAAAACTGTTTATATTATAATATTACTATTTAAGTCCAATCTACTATAATTTTTCTTCCTACAGCAGTCTCTAGTATGACAAAATGCACTTCAAATTTGTGTAAACCGAAAACATTTTATTGGATAAAGCGTGTGAAACAATTTAATTTTAGGTTTTTATCATTTAATTTCTTAAATAAAAATCTAAGAAAATTCAATTAAAAGTTAAGTTATTTTAGCCAATCGATATTTTTAACTTGCAAGTAGATAATACTTAAACAGAAACTTTTCTTCGAGATCTAAAGCCTTAAAAAATATCAGAATTGGTTTAGTCGTATGAGCGTGATGGTATAAAAAGAGCTTCGAAATATTTTTACTTTAAGATTTAAATTATGTCAAATTCTACTTACTTGTCTAACCAAATAACAGCATTAAGGTCCAAGTGGTTTGTGGGTTCATCGAGTAGTAGTAATGTTGGTTCTATATATAAAGCCCTGTAAGAAAAAAAATATATCACTTCGGTCTCATTATGAAAGAGATATTTATTAACACTTCGTTGCAATGGAGTGCAACGGGCGGCCGTATCGCTAATTAGCGATCTCTTCAAGGCAACCCAATTTTTGTTGGTTTGTTAGAAGTTCCTCAGGCAAGCCTGTAGAAATTCAACCACTCCTCGGTGCCACTTATAACACCCCATCCGGCAAGTGGCAGCCCTACCAGAGGTCGAATACAAATACAAAATAAATTATAAATTGTATTCGGGACCGGGAATCGAACCCGATACCTCAGGCTTCGCGGTAGGTTTAAGACCGCTTAGCTATGAGGCCTCTAAGATATATTAAGTGAAGCCTTTATTCAGAGACAATTTTCATTTGTTAAAATTTTTATTAATCAATCTTTACTTACCTAGCGAACCCCGCAAATTTCGTATGGAGTGACGTTCAAAATAACGCCTTTCCATAAAAACATAATAAGCAAATGCTCTTCGCAAATATGTTTTTGTGGATGTTTTAATAACTATTATCTTTTTCGAAACGCAAACAATGCTAATGAATCAAAATTAATTAAATTGATTCAGTCGTTAACGAGTTACAAATAAAGTGTAAATTATAACCCAACCTGACTTTTTAATTTAATTTCAAATAACCGTACATAGATTTGGCAGCCAATACCGTGTGCGGCTTACCTCGCTAATGAAACTCTCATACGCCATCCTCCTGAGAAGTTTTTAGTCGGCCTATTTTGCATTTCTTTACTGAAACCGAGACCAGCGAGAATACGTCTCGCGCGTGGCTCAGCCGAATCCGCGCCTATGGCCTTTAACTCTGCATATACCTGCAAATATGTTCAACTAATTAATTGTTAATATAAAAATAGCTCGATTGAGTAAAAAGTGAGTTCCCGTAACCCTAAGTGGGGCAAGCTTCTCGTGTGGTCTCATTTAATTTCACCAAAATCTGTTCAGTAGTTTTAGTTGCACTTTGAAGTCGGTTTTTTTACTAAAACTATTTAAACGAACCTCATTTAAACGTTCCTGTTTGGACAAGTCACCTTTCTCTATGATCGCTTCTAGATCTTTACATTCATCCAGCAGTTCTGTAAATTAAGTTAATTAATTTATATATTTTATTGTTCTTTCTTTCTATCCTCATAGAAACTTTATAGTTATACAAAAGAAAAGCAAATAAATCCTATCCTAATCAAATTTAAATAAACATCCTAAATCGTATCTATTTTATAGGATATCTTAAATAATAATTATAATAACTGAAATTAAATGAAGGTCAATAAATAAAATATGTGATAATATAATACCCGATGAATTAATATAACCTAATTATATAATAATATAAAAAATTACAATATAACCACGCAAATACAAAGTAAATGACGACCGATTAACATAGGTTTAATAGATGGACTTAATAACACGGGCCACCCACTGCCCTTAATATCCAATTTTTCTCATAACGTTGTCTCCCTTGTACAATAACAATTGCACATCAGTTAGAGAGAGAGAGAGCGTTGTTTCAGGTTAAGCAACTTTTATAAGGTCAAAAACAGTTATTGATAATACCTTTTCTCTTAACATCAGACTCTAGTAATGTGTCCACTGCACTCATATCACTCGCAGTGACCTCCTGTTCACAAAGCAATATATCTATATAGGGTGGTAGAGGGAACGCTCTCTGGGCCAAATGTCTCAACAACGTGGTCTTCCCGTGACCGTTGGGTCCAACAAGACCATATCTTCGACCATTTGCGATCAAAAGATTTGCATTAACAAACAGATCCTTCCCCTTTGCGCTTATTGAGAAATTCTCCACTTTGATATCCACTGCATTTTCTAATGCTGCCATTTGACCTGAAAATTATTTTGTCATTCACAATAAAAACTATTATTTTTATCCTATCTACTATCTTGATTAAACACATAAATATATTAAGTTATCGTTCAACACGGAAAACTTACAACGTAACATAAAAAAAAATATTAATTACAGACCAGCAGATTTTTGTGCTTGACTGACTGTGAAGTTTGCGTCCAAGTCACTGTGGCCCTGACCACCCTTTTTCGTTAACATCTCCATTTGCTTCTCATACTCTTGTTGTTTCTTCAATTTCTTCTTCTCCTTGTGACTCATTTTCTTTTCTTCTGGCTTCGTCTCTTCTTTTTGTTCCTTTGCCTTTTAAATACATAAGATATTTTATGCTACGATGTATTTTTTTTTCAATTAGAAGTAAATATCTATAAATAATTAGAAAATGAAAGTATGACCATCGAAATATTAATAATAATATTATATATTTTTTTAAATATAAAAATTTGGTAAATGGGAAAATTCATGTGTACTCTATGCGTTATTATAATCGTAGACTTCTATTACAGCTACCAATTACCATCTGTAGACCATTCGTATGATTTAGATACGCCTTTTACACTATAAACTATACATTAAATATCTGCTCAAATCTAAGCATAGCATATATATCATAACATCCATAGCAAAATGAAACAAATTCAAGGAGAATAATACCTTTTCTTCCTTAACTTCCTCCTCGGGTTCAGGGTCCTTGATTTCAAACTTCTTTAACTCTTCTTCTAAATTATCAATATTATTTTTCTTTCTACTCTTCACTGCAAGATATAAAAGAAATAAAATTACAAAGATGGATATTTTGTAGAATAATTATAATTACAGTAATATGTACATTTGTACATGGCTTTTTATTATTTCGGATATATAGACCTCCGGATATAGCGACGATATTAAAGTGGTCCCTCCGCCGTCGTTATAACCGAAATTCACCGTATTAGCTACTACCTTTGCACGCGACCACGCGTCACTAAGAAGTGCCAACTATGCTCCAAAGCGGATAGCGGACCTTGCAATTTCTTGCAGCTTTAAAAGTATTAGACATCGACTGTGACAAAAAATCACAAAAATGTCTAGTTGTGTAATTTTAAATTGTAAAATAGAAGCCACAAAATTATTCTCATAAGTATATAATCTCATAATTCTTATCAGAGGTAAGTAATACATATATATAACTATATTATAACTAACACTATAAAATAACCGTTAATTTTTACAATAAATTAATTTATAAATCATAACAGAAACAAAATTAAAAGAAAAGATAAAAATAATATATAAAATTAGTATTATACGGTATACACACACATGGCACAGGTTGTCGAGAATTTCATTATTAGTATTAGAAAGCTTTTTATGTTTTATATACCAATGACTACACAATCGACATAATAGTGAATTCCCGTAACCCCTTGTGGGGCATGGAGCAGACACGTTTCTGTATCTGTTTCACTGATCATTTCCTTTACAGGCAAGTAGGTGATCAGGCTTCCGTGCCTACCCAATCGAAACTTCAATTGTCTCCCCGGGATTTGAACCCAGAACCAGGAGGTGCTTTGACACAATCGTCATATTATATAAAAATATTTCATTATTAAACATTTATTTCTCTGTTTATTCAAAAATTTTGGTTCGAGCAAAATGGTTTATTTTAATACTTACATTTACTTTTAACAATAGGTTTCAATACGTCTTCTTCTTCAAAGTCCATTTTCAGTTCTTTATCACTTTCTTCATCTGGCCATTCTTCTTTTATTTTCTTACCTGAATAAGAAACTACGCACATTAGAAATCAAAATATTTCATGAAATTCGTTAAAAATATATATTTTCAATTAGAACATAGTAAAGAGATAAGATCTCTTACCATCAGGGGAGCCTGCCCTGTTGTCCGCTATTTTATAAAAAAAATCAAATTTGATTAAAAAAATAAAAAAAAATACGCGTCGAATTGATAACCTCCTTTTTGGTTTTTTTGAAGGTCGGCTAAAAACTAGGTATCGTACCCATCAAGATAAAGACTATAATACATTAAAAAACAATATAAAACGTGACAATAGTTGCTAATGTTTTAGTTTAAATCTTGTGAAATTCTGTTATTTTAACAAAAATTCAAATTAAATGTTTGGTGTATGGGACAGACCTGAACTAGGGCCCACCCTTACACTGTAGGTGTAATAAACGCGCCAATATTTCGAATATTTAAATTGTGATGTTAAAGGTTTGAAAACAAGCATATTTTTCAAAATATTAGCTCAAGAATCTATCTATATCTTTGCGAGAACAGAATACACAAATATTGATGATACTTAATATTTTATATATACAATATTAAGCGACCGATTCATACACGGTCAATTCGTAATAAGAACGTTTGAGGCACTTGGGAATGTTAATAAAATCTTTTAACGAAGTAATTGAACTGATCAGGGAAGATATATCGGACTCTGAAACACATATGAGGACAAGCGTGTCACTAGAAGAAAAACTAGTAATAACTTATTCATTTATTTTTCTTCAAAATCAGCATATATATTTTCTATTACAGGAGACGGCTGCCAGATAGAGCTACATTGTGATGGGGCGCGGGCGGAATTACAGCAGAAGATGATACAGATTTAGTAAAATATTCTTGCGGTGGTCTACTGGTGATCTTGCCAATACGAAGGTATCTGCTGAGTACTGAAGTGAACAGAGGCCGGTAAAGCTTGCCCTTTTATAATCACTTGAAGCAATTCAGTTTTGGTCGTCAAACGGTAATTTTCTGGTACTTTTTTGAGTTCTTTGTATAACGACAAACAAAAAAGTTTATCTTCGTCTAGAAGTTCATTGTGAAAACTTTGTTGTGAATCGATGTTTCTTTCTATTAAATCTCTTATTAATTCTTCTGGCATATATCTTTTCTTTCGCTTAGGGGGACGTATTTCAGTGGCTTCGGTTGCAGAGGGCTTAATTTGACTTGTCTCATTATTGACTTCATTTTGCTTTTCCTGAATTTCATTCCGCTGTTCTTCCATATTGATCGTAGTTTCATTGTTATCTATACTTTTCTGCTGGAAGGAAAGTCTTGAAAAATACGTATATTGCGCTCCCTTACAAGTACCGGAACCGGAACAATCCCGTATGTTTTTCCGTGTTTTTTGGAGCCTTGTACCTGAAAATAAAATCATTATTAATTTTCTTTTTTCAGATATCTTGTTACGGGTTATTCATTTGGAGAACTTAGCTATTTCTATAACGCTTCGTTTTCCTCACTCATGAGGGTCGTGACCACCACCATATATCACCTTTCTTCTATACGACATTGAGGGGGATTTCTTAGGATATAATCGCGTTGGGTTCCTTCGTCTTCCCGTTTAGGTATTTTAGAGGTTTATTAGATTTTAACTATAACTATCGCCTTAAAAATCTACTTTTCAAACATAAGTAAACAAAGTCATGCCCGATGCTACTAAAGATTTCTGGCAGAAAATAACTCAATACTGAATTCTTCGAATTTTCCAAATTTCATTGGTGCTATAGACCACAAGCATATCCTAGATTTAAAGCCTATGTATTAGGGATCTTTGTATCATAACTACAAACATTACTTTTCCATAGTGCTCTTAGCACTTTGCGACGCCAACTATTGTTGGCACAGCAATAGCTTTATACACATTGACATTGGGGGTTATAGTAAAGGCAGTAATTCCGCTATGCTCAAAAATATTTTTTTATAAACGACTGATAGATACATCACTAAATATACCCAAATGTAAACCAACATCGAATGTAGATCCATCACAACTGCCTATGTTATAGTTGGAGATGAAACCTTCGGGGTTTAGCAGAAAATTTTATGCGAAAAATAAGTTGTGTTATTTTCAAAAACTAGTTCGGCATAAGTGAGAAGCATTTTAGATACAAGTTTCTAAGATAGAATTTATTTAGCGCTGTTTAGTTATGGGTTGAAGGTGTTGCGGAGAGAGTTGGACTGCGCTGACTTTGTCGGTATGTTGGTGAGACTGTATGTTCCAGACAACTACAAACGCTGCAGGAAGCACTAGCTTGTTGCTGAATACTTTTCTCGCATTGTGCATCGCATCAGGCTCTGGTGCCTAGCTTACTCGCGAAACTTAATGATTTCTTTGTCTCTTCACCGGAAACTGACCCATTCGTCACAGGGGCACGGAAACTCATAGATACACACAAAAGAACAATAGAGCTGAACCATTGTTAAATTTTATTGAGAAAGTAATGACAAGTTTACTACCGTAACCGTATTTTGTAGGAATTATTAAATGTTAATAGGAAAAAAACTAGATAGGGGTCTGAGCCCTGAGGTATCAGTTCATTTTGGGAAAGGAGTAATATTTTGAAAATCCCTGGTATAAAATATATGTACTTACTTTGTGAACGACGGACGTGTTTCATGGCAATACACAAAAATATAATTCTGTCAGTTCATTTTTGGTTAATAAATACTTGCTTACTTACCTAAAATATTCTTTTTTGCCAACGTGTCTCCCCCAACTCGGTTCTTGAGAATGTTATTTGTGTAATCCTCACACTGAAGATACTGCAGGTCGTTTCTCCACTTCATCAATAAATAATTCAGTGTCGAAGCGATCCATAGCGAGCTCACGTGTTGCGACGTGCTAACCGCGCGGTGCCCGCAACACAATTGAACGCCGAGAAATAGTAATAGATACGCGCGATCGCCATAAGATTATTTTTTCCAGCGGTTGAGTTGCGACAACCGCACGGTTTACTTAAATACCTACGTAAATAAGACCACCGAATCTGAAAGCGCGCTGCCTCCGCTGTGTCTAAACTAACACTTAAAAGTTTTATAATAATCCAATAAGTTTACCTTTATTTTTAGATTTTGGTGGTGCTATTTTACTAGACACGTTACTGACAACTGACTTAGAATCTTCATTATCAGAATCTTCTGATTCTACAGCTGCATTCTTTTTATTGTTTGCTAAAAATTTATAACATATGATTAGGAAGAAAAGGAAATATTATTAAATTTGTAGCAAGATTAAATTTACAAACAGTTGTTGATAACTTTAGGAAAGTTAATAACTAGAATTAAAATTATTAATTTTCTTTTGAATTGGTTTACTTTTTTGGCCATTAAGGGTCAATAACAATATTTAAAGAAATTATGATTTTGTTGTAAAAAAAGAAAATTATTCGAGTTAGACACACAATCCTACTAACTTCGTCTTACTAAAAATAACCATTAAATCTGTGTTAATATACCTACAATATAATGAACTGCATTGGTATGAAATGTTAAAATACCTTTAGCTTTTTTTGATTTTGGTTGTGGGGCTCCATCATTAGATACATTGCTAACAACCGATTTTGAATCTTCATCATCAGACTCATCTGAATCTGCCACTGCTTTCTTTTTATTTTTGGCTGAAAAAAAAATGTATTCAAGCAGTGATATAATGTTTAAGAGAAAAAGAAAAAGAGAAAAATTTCACATTTTAAATTTAAGTCAATTTTGCCAGTTTTCTTTAAATCTAAAACTATTTTGTTTTAAGTGAGATAAGACTTATATCTGTGAATGATATCCTAATTTTGTAAAATATCTTATTAAGCATATTTATTAGATAATATCCATTTATTGCAACTCCTATTTAAGGAACAATGATTAATTATTATATATTATTACAGTACATGTAAAATTTATAATCATTTTTACTAAAAAAAACTTGTTTTTCAAAATACTGTTATAATAATATAATATTTAAACAAACCTTTCTTTTTAGTAATAGGTTTTAATAGCTCTTCTTCCTCAGATACTTGTTTGAGATCTAAATCGCTGCCTTCCTCAGACCAATCATCTTTTTTACCTTTACCTGGAACATATTAACACATTTTTTTAAAAATACATAGATCAATGAGATCCATTGCACAAGTGCTCACAATTTAAAATCTCACTTATATAAATGCTACTCTAATTTCAATTAACAAATCAAATTTTTAATTAATATCCAACTATTCAAGATAGAATAAGAAATGTTCACAATTTACAAAAATTTGTTCATTAGTCAAGCTGTAAAGTTTTCATAAGAATAATATATACATAAAAATTATACAGAGATGCCAGATATTTACACAATTATCATATATTTAAAGAAATCAGATTAAGCATGTTTATTGAAGAAAAATTTTAGAATTGTCTAAACTATACCTTTTTTCTTTTTATTTTGTTTTGTTGCTGGCTTTGAGAATGTATTAGTTGTATTGCTAACTATAGACTTGTCATCTTGCTCATCATCAGAAATATCAACACCCTTCTTTTTGTTTTTAGCTAAAAAATTAAATTTTATTTTATAAATATTACACTTACCTTGCCTTTAAAATAAATTTTATGTATTTTTTATTACCAACTCTCTTTTACTAACACATCTCAAATCTTATTGTACATATTACCACAATGGGTATAACACCAAACTCTTGTTGTTAATATTAAGAGCTTTATTATATAATCATTGTTAATCTCTCTTAGCAGTAGAAAACCATATTTAAGAATAGGTTATCAAATGATGTAATAAAATAGACTTCATCCTAAACAATAAAACTTAAAAATAATATAATTAAGAAAATATTGTTTTAAATATATAGAATATGATTGCTTGAGCAATTTTAGTTTATAGTAAGGGCCTATGGTGTGCGTAGACCCTAAGAAAACAGAATTTCGAAAAATGACAACTTTAAGTACGATAACAGTAGTACCTTTCTTTTGAGATTTCTTTGCAGCTGGTTTTATTTCCTCTTCGTCATCTGATGCATGAATTTTTTTCACGTCTCCTTCTCCATCACTACTCACAATTTCTTTTCCTTTCTTTTTGCCTTTCCCCTTGCTCTTTGAGGTTATATTATCTTCGTTGGCAACTGTTTTCTTATTTTCAAAATCATCATCTAGATCCAAATTTTTCTTACCTCTTTTTTTTGACATGTTTTTTGTACTCTAAAAAAAAAAAAGAAGTTTATTAAATTTAAACTACTTTATTTTAAAAATAAATTAAAAATTTCACTAAATCTCACATTCTACCACAGAACAAATAACAATTTGCGATAGCAATTAGCAACATTACAATTTACGACATATGACATTACGTTAGTTAGACATTAGTAAGCCTGTACATACCTAGGTAGGTACTTGATATAACTTGCCATTTACAAATGTTGCAAAGTTAGCGTGAGTGTCAATGTCATTTCTAAACAGATGACACCACAGACCATGGAGGTTAGAGGGAAGAGAAAGATCGCTGTTAAAAAACGTACAAAGCGAAAAAATGGGCGAGACATTGGTTTCAAGATAGAGATAGTATACACATCTGAATTTATTAAATCAAATTCGGGAATACTAAGAAATATGAAAATTCTTTTCGCATGCCCGATGCTCGCTTTGAACATCTGCTGTAGTTACATTATAAAGATACATTAATGAGAAAGGCTATTACTGTGAGCGAAACGCTATCTCTTACTTTACATTATCTATCAACAGGGAGATATTTTAAAAATATGAGATTAGTACTTTTGTCATTTGCGTCCTCTTCCATCGCTGGCAGACTGCAGAATGAATACTGAGTACTGACGCGATAAATATCGACCAGACATTAGAAGCTCGATATTTATCGACGATAGGTAATAATTGATACAGATCGTGGATTTTTAGATTTCTAGAAATCCAGCGATCCGTATCACGATACGTGATACGCCTCTACTACACATCGTGATTCTGGATTACGATACAAATATCACGATAAATATCGAGCGTGTAGCATCCGCCTATGAGGCGTAACCCACCATTAACCCACTGAATCCCTCACCTTCAAGCGCACCGCTACCACCAAATAGGTACATCTATAAATCGTGTACTGCGCATCTCGACCGCCAACGTTATTTTTAACGGACGCGACCTTTATTTTTTGAAATACATTTTCGGTTGAAATTTGATACTTTCGAATTCAAATATTGCAAAGTTGCGAAAAAAATAACGCATAGATTCGACTGTCTCAATTCAATCTTCTGTTATACCTATATATAAAATACCTATATTTCAAAATCAACGCTTGTAATATACTTACTTATCAATGCGTATGTTTTTTAATAATTTATGATTTGCGAAACATGCACAATTATTCATAATTTTTTAGACCTTTTCTTCCTAATAAGGTTGAATAACTAATAGAGAGGTAGACTGTAAAAGTACTGGCTGAAAGATTTCTATTAAAACTTGTCAAAAATAATTATATGAAAATAGAACGAATATTCTTGCATGGAATAGTATCCATGATGGGCAAGAATATTCAAATGATTTTTACGATTTATGCACTTTTATTATTTATTTTATTACAAACTTGTGTAAGCACACTAGAAAAAAAGAACGCCGACTACAATGAGGTTAGTGACGACGCTGGAATGGATATCCCCGAAAATCAGGATTTGAGTAGCAATAATATCTCTATGTGCGTGAGAAGACAGAATACCCTGATGCACGAAATTCAAGCAGCTCAACCCAAACAATTTCCTTTCGTCGTAGCACTCATGTCTCAAAGGAATGAATATGTTTGCGCTGGATCCTTAATTTCAAATGGTTTAATCCTGACAACTGGTCACTGCACTCAACTCGCAAGCTACGCATTGGTAAATACAACCTCTGATAAAAAAGATGAAGCGGCAATACAATTACATGTTATAAAAAGTGAAAACTTCCCAACATATAGTGGACCTGACGCTGCAAAAAATGTTGGAATACTCTTTACTGAGAAACACAACAATACTATAGCTTCAAAAATTCGTCTAAGCAATGTCACTGATGGTAAACATTTTACTGAAATGGAAGCTCTAGGATATGGGTTGAACACTGAAGTCGGACAGCCAAAACCCTTACAACTTATAGGAGTGGAGCAAAGATCAACTAGTGGCGATTTATTACAAGGATTCTTTGATTGCATTGAAACTAAAGTACCAACATGTTTCAAAGACATGGGAGGGCCTGTTATTTTTGACAATGAACTAATCGGCGTGGTAACCAAAGGACAGAACGAATGTACTAAAGAAATCACTTCATCATATGCAATTAACAAACATATTGTTGATGTTCTACCAATATATACTTTCAAGGCATGGCTTGACGACCAAATCCTGAAAAACCAAGTGCACGTAAAAGAACCTCTGGAAATATATCCTGCTACACCAATTTTCCGAAAATCGCTACATGTAATGACAGGTTCAGGAGATTTCTTGGAAATATGCATGCCTCTTATATTTATCTTTCAAATATTAATTAACTTTTGCTAGGCTGCTTAGAAAAAAAATTTGGTTAAAAAATTTGTTTATTTCGGGCGTAATTTATTAAAATTGTTAATTCCAAGTTATTTTTATTGACTTTATTGATATATAACAAGCACGTTATTAACATAGAATTTTACTCGTAATTAGTACTTTTTGTCACGGTTAGAGTATCAATGAGTATCGATAATACTTGAATTTGTATCGGAAAAAATATTTGTAAAAAAAAACAAAAGATAATGCAAGTAGATTAGGCCCTTTAGATGTGGCTCGTAAGAAATTCTGCCTAATTAGAGATTAGGAGCTCACGAAGGAAAAAAATTAAATAAATTTTACCCCAAAGTTTAACTTTCACAAAGATTTTAAAAAAAAAACACTTGTATTTATGAAAGTAATTTGCTTTTAAAAACTTCTCTATTTATCACTTATTATAATGGCATACTTGGTATAAAACTTGGTATAATTTGGTATAAAACTTATCAGCTTGTGGAGTAAAAATAAGATGATAAGAAATATTATTCGAACAAGATTTATGATAAACAGAATATTTGGTTTTATTTTTGTTGTTCGTTTTTCTCTTCCACCTCATTTATTCCAAGTATTTGACAGTGCTCAACCACGCCAGGTCTCAGTCGGTTCTGCGGCCAAAGACTATCACCCGAATCTTGTCCGGATTATCCCGCAGCCCCGAGGTTCATCCTTTTTATTTTATAATAATTGTTTTACTTTATCTGTGGTTCTTCCTTTCCCTTTGTGTTCATAATTCCTATACCTATAGTGAGTACTGAGTATGCTTATGTCATCTGTCATTATTTTATTTTTGTTTTTCAGTTTTCAGGGTTTAAAAATAATGGAGAAATATTTTTAACAAAGGTGTTACAAAATAGACTAAAAATCACTTCAAGTAGTCAAACATAAGTAATGTTCAGTGATTCAGATGACGGAGTAAGGAGAATTATTAATCTTTATACACCACCTCAACAAAATATGTATAAATATCCATTTTAGATCATTAAAAATATTATTCACACTGTTTATCTACATATTTCCCGTGAAATGTTTTGTTTCGTATAATTATTAGTAAACTAACTACTTCAGGAAGAGAGAACTTCAAGAATTATAATTCCTAGATCTAGAAGAGCAATCCATGATCTGCCTAACCTTGCAATGGTGTACCAACCAAGAGATATCAATAAAACTACTCAACCTTCAGAAAGTGAGGAAGATTATGATGAAGTTGATAATATAATTAGGTATATTACTATGAAGTATTTATAAATAAACTATAAAACAAAAAATTATTGATAATTTTAGTTGTAAAAAGATATTTAAGCCAATACAATCATTATAGTTAGCCAGTCAAACTCATAAAATTTACTTTTAAATACAAAAAAATTATTTTGCAGCAAATTGGTCAAACCTACGAGTCCCATAGCAGCTAGACGTCAGTTTACTCGAAGGTCATCTGAAATACTTGATAAAAACAATGACACAACTTCAGAGTAAGAGTACCTAACATTTAAAATTAATCAATATCAGAGCAGCAGCAGATCTATGATGCTTTATGTGACGAGAGTATAATGTGAAAATTGCAACGATAAAAAAGTGAAAGTGAATATATTTAAAGAAAGCAGTTTAAATGGAATAAGCTCTCAGATTTTGTTGGTTAAATATGAGCAAAAAATTATTTGATTGTTACTAATTGTGTTATACTCACAATAAAACATGAGAATATGTGAACAAAACATTTTGTTAAAAAAGCATCATGAGATTTGCTGTTGATGTAGTTATTACCATGCAATCACTTCATTATCACATGCTGTTTATGCTGAAACTATTAAATTCATCTTGCTTACATTACTAAACATACATTCCTATATTTCTAACTATCAAACATCAAGGTTTTTTTGAAGTGATGTTTAAAGGTAATAATTCTATTTCAGAGATATTTTGTCAAAATCTTCTCCTGCTGTATTTTACTTATATAATTACAGAGATGAAAATTATCAACATGATAATTCAAGACGTAGTAATACATCTGGTAGTGATATTGCATATGATTACAAATTAGAATCCAGTTCTCAGCAATTAACAAACCCAGAACCACAAAGAAGTGAAAAAAATAGCTCAAATTCAAAATATATTCTTCCTTTTATTATAGCCTTAATTGGGATGTGTTATTTTGTATATTGTAATTATGATAGTAAAATTGGTTTCAAGATTTATGATAAATTAAATTTTTATGAAGATGTGAAGTGTTTGGCACAGAAGTATAAAATTAAACAGGATTCAATGTTGCAAGTGCGAACAGGTACATATACATTTTTAGTTTCATCATTTTTTTTTGTAAAACTAGCTGAAACCCTCTATTGCGTGTAAAAGAAAAATCAATAATTAATCAGTTCTTTATAAAATTTCTCCTTGTGAGAAAATGAAAAAATTTCAAAATACGGCATGCACATTTTGACTTTTTTAGTGTTTTATTATTCCTTCTTGTATAGATAATGTTCCATAAAATTACATCATAATATATAGAAATACAATATTTTCAATTTATTTAATAATTAGGACAGAAAAGTCTCCCATATCTCTATATGTTCATGCAAATCGGTTGAACTATAAGTAAAAGTTTCGATGATATTACCACTAGGTTTTTGAAGGTATTTTGCCAGGTTATTTATAATGATTTGAAATTACTATATTTTGGATTGAAAAAGACAACTACTACTATTTAATTTACAGGCATAGATACAATATTTAAAAAAGAGGATACTGGTTGCTTCATATTTGTGTATGATGGAAATGAAGGAGTGAGCCCAGTGCAGTTTAATGATTTCATGGATGACATCGCATCTGCAGCATCAAAATATTTACGTATGTTAAGCCCTAACTTACTCGTAGACCATAATTAATTACCACATTAATTAGACCATTTTTTAGCCCCCTGTAGTCTGCATATCCTAACTAGAATAATGTTTCTTGTTCTTTTGAACATTTCTCTGCATGCTCATCCATAACCCACATAAACAATTAAATTAAGTATAATGTAGCAAATAATTACCATTATTTCAAATTTTACAGGTAACAACACTAGAAATATTCAACATGTTGTACTAGACAATAATAAAGTGATAACCTTCAAATCAGACACAGATTTAATACATGAATTTCGTGAAAATGTTGTTAAAACTGGTGTTTTACTGGTAAAGAATATTGAAAGAGTTCCAGCTAAACTTGCTATGGCATTTCATTACTACTGCGACGAATATAATCCACTGGTAAAGAAAAGCGCCATTTTTTTTACACTAGATGTCTCGAAATGCAAGATCCCTCTATTAAGTAAGTTTCTTTTAAATCGTAAAACACAGTATCTCTCCAACTATAATTTCCTTCATTTTTTTAAAGCATTATACTAAAGTATGCTATTCAATGATTTTTCAATTTCATTTATTAAGGAAACATAATCAAGGATAGAAATGTTTTTATAGTACTTTTTAAACTAAATATATATTGAAAGCATTGCCTCAGACTGATTGTATCACTTACTTTTGAAACATAAAAAATTATAAATTTAAATTAATATTTTGTATTTATTTTATAGATAAAAGATTGGTTGATCATGATTACATTGAACGATGTCTCAAAGACAAATGGAGAGATATAGATCCAGATAAGATTGGACCACTTTTAACAAGAGTTGTCGCAATAACTGTTGATGTTACAAACATATGAACATTAAGTAAATGGTCCTTCCAGTATTATTATATACTAGCTGTTACTCACGTCTTTTCTACAAGGCTATACAATATGGCCTACAATGTTACTAAGTAAGAGTCTAGCCATTAATGCAAGAATTTTTTAAATTGGTCCAGTAGTTAAAATCTCACCTCTTCATAATATTAGTGTAGGTTTATATCTAAACATTATTTAACAATTTAAATTATCTATTTGTTTTATATACATATAATAGGTATATTGAAGAATTCTTATTATCAAAATGTGCGATATTCTTGAAAATGTATCTGAAATTTTTATTTTATTTTCAATGCAGTTTTAGTGAATCATAAATCCAGTGAACTAATTTTAAATTTTATGTAAACATATTAATTTTTTACCCTTATTAAATTTTCAGTATTCGTGTTTCAATTGAATGTAGTTAACTTTGATTCAAAACTTGTTATCCCTTATAAAATACATAACATTTTTAATAAATTAATCAAATTATTTGAGACTGTTCAGCCATTACAATTTATTATATTAGAAGAAATCATTAGTTAACTTGTAAGCTTACAACTTCAACCTTAAGATAACTTGAATGTGCTTTGATTGAATAAATTTGATCATTCCTCTGAAAGTTGAAGATCATCAACAGAATCACTAACTTCATTATTATTGTGGGATGGTGAGTAAGGGGCCCTCAATACTTCATCTTCATCATGAGATTCCTCTGAATCTCCAGATTCTTCATTACCTAAAATTTAAATATGTACTCAAAAATTTGTAACAACACTAAATTAATTAATCTTGTAACTTACACATTCAATTGTTAATTTTTGAAATAATACTGATGTTTAATTAATCTATCAATTATTGAATCAGAAGCAGTTGTGACATTTTAATAGGTATGAGAATACCTTCATCAGATTCAGCCTCTTCTTCCATAGGCTCTTGTTCCGTTTTGCCGATGGGTGGTCTTTTTGTAAACTTTTTAAGAATACATGTCAACTGCAAGTTTTATTACCATAAACATGTATTAGATTCATATATCTAATGGTTACTAATCCATATAGGTATAGTATAAATCTATGAGTAAACTTACATTATACTGATGTTCTTGCTCGAGCTTGGTAAGTTCAGTTTCTTCGTCGCAAGGACTATCAGCATTAAACCATTTAGGATCTACCAAACGCGGCATCAATATTGGAAAGGGTATATTCATTTTTAATTTTTGATAACAAGAAAATAGGATGAAGATAATTATAATTTTTATTCCGAAACGTATCTACCTACCTATCCGCATTCAAAATATTTATAAATTATAATACAGAATTACAGAACATTATACGAAATTGAAGTTTGACACTATAAAAATGGATTCTGCCAATGTCAGGTACTTAGTTGTGAAAGTGCCTTCTTTAAAGGGTACCATCGCCCACAAAATATTGATGGTTGGATTTTCACGAAAACGTAGCGGAAATTTGAAAAACAACGATGACGACGAAAGAATTACCTAACTCTTTACAATCCTGAAACTGACATTGCAGTGAATCTAATAATAATGAGTTTAATAGCTAGGATATAACAAACTTAGTTCAACATTAACCAAAACTAACTTATTGTTTTAATAAAATACTTCTTGATATTTTAAAATCTTATGTATAATTATAACTAAGTTTAGTAAGTACAAATTATTTAAATCAAATTTAACTTAGTACAAAAGTAAGTAGGTATGTTTCTGAATAGATAGTGAATTTGTAAATATATCTGAGATATTCTCATCAGTAGGTATAGGTAGGTATATAAAATAAACACTAATCCCTTATTCACTAAATCTTTTATGAAGTGATATTTCACCATGCCGCCATATTTCGAGCACAAAACGCTCAAGATGTGCCCGCCCGCGGCTTCTTTACGTTAGTGGAACTGCAGTTTCAGCGGTCGTGGTCGATGGCGATGCGGGCGTTAAATGGAACGTAGCCATAATAATCGCAATGCGATAGGTACCTAGGTATTTAAAATAATTCAATGTCTATGTTTTAATCTGATAGCATTTACGAAACCTTTGACAATATGTCGGAGGAATTTTCTGAAAATTGTCATATTTTTTTTATATCATTTTATTTATTCACGGTTTTTGGCTAGGTTATAACATGACCTTATTATTAAATACTCTGGTCGCGATGCAGAAAGAATTTCGTACATTATTACCTGTCTCTGTCACGCTCGCACAGATGCAATGACAGCGGCATTCAGGAATTATATACTTTTTACCTGCTGAAGTAACAATTCAAATATTTTTTAAATAACGAACGACATTTCATCTTGGGATGCGTTAGTAGCGTAGTGCAATAAACAGTATAATATATCTATTGAAGTGGCCTACGTGACCAATCGCGTAACAGTTAATTATAATTATTAATTTATTTTTAAAAAGTTACGTTTAACAAAAACAGGCCACTTCAATAGATCTATACTGTTTATTGGTTTCGCGCCTCGCCGCGTCGCTTCGCGTTCGCGTCCAGTTCGCTCACGTAAGACACTGCGTTAGTGATCGCTCAGTTTTCGGACACAGTTATCTTGGTTTGTTGATATTTGTTAGTTTTGTTATTGTTTTAATTGTTAAGTGGTTTTGTTAATATTTTTGTCTTTATTGTAGTTTCCATTATATTTTAAATGGTAAATTGATAGATTTCTAAGATCAGAAGTGGGATGTTTAACCATTTCAAATATTTTATATAAACTGTACTTAATACAAAAATGTTTGTGACCTCTGTCAGTAGGCAAAGAGGTCATTGTACGAATTTCTTCCTGCTCCGTGACTTTAGCCATATTTACTATAGGGAATTTTTACCACATCACAAAACGTCACGTTTTACTGAATTATATCACTTTCCTTTAATCGAACAGTTTATTATTTAAACTACAGCAGTTTTTTATATAAAATTTCGAAAATATTAAGTTATTCAGTATAAGTTTAAACTTTTAGAAAATTATACAAAACATGACGCGCTCATTGTTGAGATGCCGCCAAAACTCCTTTTGTATAATTATAGCCCAAATCATGGATAGGTTAAATCTTATGACCATATCCAATACATATAATCTGTGGCTCTGCCACCTTTTCTTGCCTAAATAATATTAATTACCTATACCTACATTTAAAAATATTATATTTCACCTATAACAACAAATTAGTTTTTATAACAACAAAAAATAAAAATTAGTAAACGACGTGTCACACTTGAACACACACACATTTAGACGTCGGTACAATAAGATGACATAAAATTTAAATACTGTTAGAAATTTATCAATTTACCATTTTAAAAAAAATTGATTGTCTGTAAAGTCGGTTTACGGACTATAATTTTACGTGATAACGCTATAAGAAAACATTGATGAAAAATTGCATACTTTTATGAATTGAATTTTTACGCTCAGGCCGATCGTGCCTCTATCGCTTGCACGCCCGGCTTAGGCCAAACGTGACACTTTTTCGTGCGTACAGCCAGCGTTCATCGATTTATAAGAGAAGTCTTCACGTCAAAGAATAATAGAAACCACACTAAACATAAATAACATCGTCCAATGATATGCCTATTTATTCAAAATACACAACGACTACCCAATCAGACAGAGTTTCCCCGTCTTAGACAGATTATTGAGTCGTCTCGTTCTAAGAACGACTAGTGGATGCTTCTTCTAAGAACGATTGTAGCACTAGAATAATGTCGACTGACAACCAAGCCCGCCATTTATATTAGCTGTGAGTCAATCCGGTCAATCAAGCTCGCTCCTGATACAGAGTGGCACGGCGTTCAAAATATCAGTCGATGCATTTAACTTGTGAATAATTACATTAAATTTTAGATAATTGCGGATGAATACATACAAAGACATAATAAGGTAAGTAAATTTACCTATTATTGTATTATTTATGATTATTAGGTACTATTCATGTCTAGCATGATGATTGTCATTAGAATTTTAATTTTGAGGGTAGCTACTTTAATAAATAGCTAAACATACGTTTCAAGACCTAATACTTTGAATAAAAAGACTATGGCACGATTGATAATTCAGTAAACAATCTTTAATAGTGGCTTTGTTCTTGACGTATTTGTAAACAATTGGAAATCATGTAGGTATTGATATTTTTCTTGTAATAGTTCTGTACCAAATTAATTTGTAAGTGGCGTGAAATTGCTTAGCTGCTGATTCGCATTATTGTACTTAAGAGGTAGAAGTCATGAATACTTTGTTTGTTTCCGCAATATTTAATGTTATTACGTTGGTAATTATATTATTATCAATTATTATTACTTTTTTCGATTACGAGTTGTTTCATAAAGTTTTGACTTTAAAATTACTTAATTTAAGTAAATATTTTCTTAATATCCTTTACAGTATAGATACCAATCTCCTTAAAAATATCAAAGTTGTTTCAGTGGTAATAATATTAATAGTCATAATTAATTTCTATGAGAGTTTCCTCATAAAGGGAAAACTCCGGTAAAATATTACAATCTAATAAGTAATAAGTAAATTATTTCGAACTTTATTTACTAAAATAGAAATATGAATATACCTATGAATGTTTCCATTATGTAACATATTTCAGAATCTATTTAAGACGATTGATAATTTTTTTTTAACTGTAGATAGATATTGTATTTACGGAGTCATCAATCAAAAATAACATTTATTTTATGGATAATGTTGGACTAGAAAATGAGATTGCTGATATTATATCATCAAAGAGCTATTTACCAAACGAAAACAATTTACCGAAGACTTCTATTATAAAAAGTGCTGGTAAATATTTTGCAATTAAAAGTTTTGAAGGTTTTGAATTTTCTCGTTTTTAAAATTCACTGTCAAATCATTTCAGAAGATGATGTAACTTATTTATTATCAAAATTATCAGATGAAGAATTGATAAAATTGTTAAATGAAGAACCGTCAAAAAACGAATACAATTTAAACGATATTGCCAAAATGACTGCAGGATTTGATTCAAATAAAGAAGTAGAAAGTATTAAAAAAAAAGATGAAGAAGATAAAAATAAAAAGATTTTGTCTGAAATTTCGGAGCTCAAAACTGAAGACAAATTGAAAGAAATGCCTTTTTTTAGACTTGAAAATAAAAAAATTAACTCGGACTCCAAAAATGATGCTTACTATTTTGCATTTAAAAAGTTAAATGGTCTTCTTAATTTAAAACCACAATCAATCAATCAAGACGATAGTCTCGATGATGAGAAGAGAGAATTACTTTTTAATGTACTTGTGGATCAATTAAAAAATTTGTGTTGTAAAAAGTCAGGAAAGCAGATACAAAAAGAATTTGATCCATTAAAAATTAAAGAGATTAAACATACCGAATACATGTTTCTTATACTTAATGATGAAATAAAGAGTAGTAATGAAAACAGTGAACTGATATTAGTAGATCCCGAAACAATACAGCAAAATAGTAGTGTTTTATTACTAGGACCGATCACAACACCACTAACAGATCAACAGATAAAATTAATTGTATGTAACTGCTTTACTATTTAGAATCTTACTGCTTATTCATGGTTTGTGTTCATGGCATAATATGACGCACATAAAACGCAATATTGGCATAATGTTAAAAAAGATTGCATGATTCATTTAACAAAATAATGTTATTATATATTATATAGTATGTAATTTTAGTAATCTATAACATATCAAACATTCAAGTCTGGCAATTATTTTCCAATGCGACGCGCTAGTTCGTGGCGTCGCGTCGCGCGATGCGATATTAGATACAACTGGTGTATTTAAAAATTCACTGAAACTTAAATTGGGAGGTATGTATAAATATAACTTCGACTACTAAACAATTATTTTTACAGATGAATCGTTTATCAATGGAATTATCTAAGCCAGAGTACATAACCCTTTTAAGACAACTCTCAGAAGGAACTTTAGGCAAAAGTAATGAACAAATAATGAAACATTTTATTAATGGTTCCGAAACTCGCCGGTATATAAAACCGCATCGATGCAATCATCAATCAAAATTAGCCAAAGTTTATGGCGGACCAAAATGGCTCATTTGTACGGGATATATAAATTTAAACATACCGAGCCTATATGATTGAACCATTTATATTATTGTGGAAAATCAAGTGGACTGCAAAATCAACTACAATGAACAATCGTTGCCTTATCAAACTTCGAGGCCCTTGCGTATTGCTATAAGGACTAATAGAACCCAAAGCGGTTGAACCCAAATTGTTACATTTTAATTTTTAGTAATATAGGAGGAACATGAACTAATTTTTATGACTCCACTTGAGTAAATCGCGACATTTGCAAAAACTTAAATAATATCTTTGTTGATGAAACATTTGTTTTATTTAATAATTAAATTACCTACATATTTTAATGATTGATCCAAGAATAACATAGGATGCTAAAATAAAGTCTTTTTCTGGGTAAATTATAATACTATCTTATGTTTAAAAGTTAGCGAGTTTCAATGTCTGCCAAAAAAAATAGCGAGATCTCATGTCTCGTGATCAACTCTTTGTCACAGATCAATAAAATAATAGTCTTAAAAGAATGACACTGTCTGATGTTTACATAGATTGGTAATATATTATCTGTGGCAACGGCTAGCGTAGTGACGTATCACATATCATGGACTGAGGACTAATCGTAATCAGTAATCACTAATCTCTTTGGCAACGGCTTATTTGATTTTGAAATTCAAAAATCGGAACACAAATAAACATTTATTTATGTGATAACAGATTAGTAAGATAGCGAAATGTTCACTTATTATTCTATTTTAAGCTGAGTTTTTATTTAAAAATATTTCTATTAAAACTGTAGACAAGAGAATCAAGAGATAATCGCTCTAAAGTTAAAACGAAGTGATTTTATTTTATTACTGGATAATTGGGTGTCGAAGATATCAATACAGAGGTCTTTATGTCTTTTAAAGAATTAGTTAGATGTGGTTGGTTAAATAATGATCCTTTATATATTGATTACCATGACAATGAATGGGGAATTCCTGAATTTGATAGTCAAAAGCTTTTTGAACTACTTTGTTTAGAAGGGCAACAAGCTGGTTTAGCATGGATAACAATTTTAAAAAAGAGAGAAAATTATAAACGACTTTTTTTCAACTTTAATCCCTATGAAATTGAACAACTAGGTAATGATAGTATTAGCTTACAGAATATATTAACTGATCCAGGAATAGTAAGACATAGAGGCAAAATTCAAGCGATAATTAACAATGCTAAGTGTTTAGTAAAAATGGAGACAAAATATGATGAAAACTTTTCTAATTTTATTTGGAAGTTTGTTGATTATAAGCCCATTATTAACAATTGGATGTCAGATAAGGAAGTACCTTCAGAGACAGAAATTTCAAGAGAGTTGTCAAGATCATTGAAACAAAGAGGTTTTAAATATGTTGGTTCAAGAATATGTTATGCCTTCATGCAGGCTAGTGGTCTAGTGAATGATCACATTGTTGACTGTGTTTGCAGAATTAAATAAACAATAGTTTCTAATACAATATTTTAAATTCCTTATTTACTTGATTCTTAAGAAAGCCTTAAAACACACTTTTTATTTTATTTTGTTTTATTTATATCACCATTACAGGCTCTTAGTTAATTGAATCATAAAGTCTAAAATAAAATGTACTCTTTTAAGTAATAGGAATGTGCTGTGACATTATTTCTATCGTAAATAAAAAAAAGTATCATGAAATATGTTTTTTATTATTAAACTGTGTTTAAAAACCCTATTTATTTACTAGATCAAGAAACAAAAATGATTTATAAAATAAAACAGAAAATAACACATTAAACAAATTATTATCCATAACAGTTTCATTAAAACATAAAATAATACCTGCATAGAAGATAAGAAAAACGCAAACTTATAGAAGCAATTTTCAGAGATGCGCGAAGCCCCATATAACTCTTGGGGTTATATGGTAATAACCTACTAGGGTCAAAGGTATTTTTTGTGAGCAGAGACTTGGCTGGGACAATTAATTAATTAGTAGTAGAAGTTTAACTATGCTATAATATTAGTAATATTAACGCCTTTTAAAAATTTACTCGCAATTATGTAGTGGAGGGTTATTTAATTTTTAATAATTATACTATTATTTTTCCTATCCGCATGATAATATTATGTTGCGGCACTTCTTCAACGCTACAATAAAATATATTGCATCAAAGATTTTTTACTCGAAAAACGCATGCGTAGAATAACGCTTGTCAGCTGATTTACTCCACCCTCAGCCGTATCTTTTATATTTTCATTCGATATAGGAATTGTTGATAAAACTGCCATTATGATAATTAGGACATAGTGATTATTTCAACAAATAGCTTAAGTAAATTATCAGAAATGAAAGCTGCAGCAATGTCTGTGTGGATTTTTATAAACTTATTGTGTTTCGGGATGTGTGGTTACTTATACTTAATATGGTCTCAATATTGGATGAGTATTGAAAGACAAAAATTGTTTAATGATTCACAGTTTAGTGCCGCGCGAAAGAGTTCAAGACTACACTATCAAGATACTTATCCAGAGAGGATTGGTTCCTTTAAGTTTAACAAATCCTCATTCTATGAATCCATTCAAAAATCCCGAAGATCAGTCATTCTCAAGACTGGCCATTTTTCACAGTCTTCCAATACAAAACTGTCCTCTGACCGACCGTCCGTAAATATAATCGTAAAAAGTCATGGGAAGCCTCGATTTCCCAATTTACATAAGGCTATATTAGAATTTGACACTGATAAATATGAATGTGCGGATTTGACAACAACTGAATGTGAGGACCAGTCAAGGGAGTTCAGAGAGCTTGTGCTAAAAGAATTTCATCGAGTTTTAATGGGCGACAGCAAAGTTTTTACGTCGGGGTTGGAAAATCAAAACACGTATGACGTTAAATACGAGAGAGATAGCCCGTTGCGAAATAGTCGCAAAGATATTTTGTGTGCATTACGAAACGTTGAAGTAAAAACGGTGACAGCGAAAGACGAACCATTTTCACGTTTAGGCTATTCAATTCCAAAGTTTCCTCTACAAGGCAATCATATATATAACAAGTGTGCGGTCGTAACGAGTGCTGGAGCATTATTGGGATCTCGATTTGGTAAATTTATCGGTATGTACCTACTTATTGGTAACGAATTATAGAAATAGTAATGATTAATTTAAGGATTCAAAACTATCTTTAAATAGATGCGTCAAATCTGGACGTATTTATAGCGAGACATACATTTGTTAAACCAGAACTCCTAATCTGGTTACTTAAGTGATATTAAGCTCTTTACGAGTATGGAGTTTTTCAGATTAGAGATAATAACCAAACACCCGTTTAACGTTTAGATATGTTTAGGTTGAATATAAGTACCAAGTTATTACATTTAAAGTGTGACGATGTGGTGACTATGTCCACTGGGTGGTTATCGCATTGGGATCTCTGCTTTGTAGACACATTGATATGCACAAGGAGTGGATTTCAAAGAAGGTACAAAATTGTATGCGTAGACGGGACTTCACTGGTTTGTGGTTACCTACTCATGCTTGGTAAATGTAGTCATACTGGCTAGTTAATAGCCTGATGATTTATGCTCTATTTTATATTTTCTACGTCGTGTCGTAAATAAATCCTATTTAAAAATAACTTTTTAATCTTATGGTAGGTATAGGGTGCACCTACATTATTTGTTATAGGCGGTTACCAATTAAAAATTAGTTTAACATAATAATAATTATTGTTGTTGTCAAAAAAGTAATAATAATGTAGTTAATAGTTTTCCTTTAAAATGAAATTATAGTGTATATATGTTTGAAAAGATGGGTTTATTATGCATTATTATCGCGATCTAATTCTTCAGAAATGCATGGCTATCTTATATGCTGATATGGAAGTTGCAAACAAATGGCATGGCGCCACGACGCCGTATCGTTTAAATATAAAGTAGTTGTATTTAAGTCAGTGTTGCAAATTAAAATTACATACCTACTCTATCAACGCCTATCGGTCACTTAATGTTGTGAGTGCTGAAGAGCTTCTGACGTTTTTAATAATCTCTTTATCTTTCTGACTATTTGAGTGCAAAACTCCTTCAACTAAATTTAAAAATGGGTACAAAATATATGTTCATTTGTTTTATTTAAAGTCATTCTCTCATTGCTTCTTTAATCAAACAAGGATGAGGCAGCTTTCCAGTCGAGACCATAATTGATTTTTGATATAGGACGTGACATCTATAAAATATACGTAGACCCAATTTTAGCTCCCAATCCAAAAATAATATCACATAAATGTACCTACATCCAGACCTCTCGCCAATTTCTTTGGCTGCTACAAATATACACACATACAGAGGCTTTTTCTACTGAAACAGGCGCGACTTTACATTGCCTGCAATTTTCTTTGCGACCAAGGTAAAATTTATATTAATTTAGAAAACTCAACATTTTAACTAAAAATTAGAATATTTTCTAAGTAAGAGTAAGAGACTGTGATTAAATCGAGCTAAGTACACTAGATGTAGTCAAATAAAAAATATGTTTTTTGGTTGTGTGTATGCAACAGACTAAATACCGACATACCTACAAGGATACGATTATGCACTTCAAAAATATAACATAATAATATATATATATATAATTAAAATAGGTATGTATATATATATATATATATATACATATTATAATATATATAAATATTATATATGTATAATATTTAATATAGGTATTAAAGATTCATCGTTATTGCCAAAAAAACTGGACCGATTCTAATTCAGTTTTCTTTGTTTGAATGTTGATTAATTATAACTGACTACCTATTTACAAATTCGCCTTAAAATGAAAACGTTTTTCATTGTTTTCCGATTTAATTTACCGGTTTTTCCGACAAGAACTAATGAAATAAAAATATGTCTTATACAATTGATTTCTTTTTTATGCAGGTATATAACTATATATTTTTAATATTCAATATTATTTAAAATAGATATTAAAAATACCTATTTGTGAAAGCTGAAACTAGCTAGCGTGATATAATGATCAAATATGAGACACATAATAAAAGTAGGTATTTATGATGACTCACTAAACAATTTAAGTTTCATCGTATTAGTCACCTAACCACACGCGTGGTCTTTGTCCTTTTTCGAAAGCTGCGATAAGCAAGTGAGTAGCACTAGAGGTTTGACAATGACAACGCGTAATAATTTTATTGTAAATTCTACGAAAACAAAATAGCATTCAAATGCACTTGAAACAAGGGAAAATGATGATCGGTAAAACGTGTTTTTTTTTATATATATGCAACAGTCTGATGTCAACTCTTTCCCAGAAAGGACCTATGTAGCGTAGCTTTTTAATTTCAATTATTTATAGTAAATATACATACATCAAAGCTTAATATTATTTTATTAGTATGCAATGCATGAAATGAATTGCATGTATGAAATGCATGTATGTATGTTTTTATTAGTATGCAATATCCATGTGCGACTTCTTGGATTCACCTATTTGCGTAGTCTGCTAATTGATCGCAAGGTTTTACGGTCATAGCCCTTCAGATTCTCTTTAAAATATCGAATTACAAATGCAGAAAATGCGCTCTTTATTGAGAAAAACTAAATGTACCATGGAAACACCTTGAATTTTATTGTATGTTTAATAGGACATTTATAGTGAAGAGATTATTCGCAGGGCTGATAAAATATAAAAATATCACATTATTATGTCATTGCAATTAGAAAATATTACATACAACCTACGCATACAGCCAAAAAACTTACAGAAATGTCAAATGTATCGTAATTAAATAATAAGTTATATAATAATAAGTTATAATAGGATTTCCTATTCAATATTATATAATTAAGTATTCCAAAGCCTCATTTGTAAAATATTTTATATATAAAATGCATTTTGAAGATTTTTAATTCTACTATGCAGTTCGCATCTACATCTAAGGCTGTATTTATGTTTTAATTAGTGTTGCGTTTCATACAATCTAAAAGCATGACAACGTTGCGAGTGTAATAAAAATGAACCGTTAAATACAAATTTGACTAAAATTTCTTTTGATTTTGAGTTTGATTTTGGCAGAGAACTTTCCAACTTTCATTTCATTTTATCTAAATTTTATGCTGGCAATAAGGTATGAATATGTAATGTGGTATGTATGTATGTGTGGTAAGGTTATGAATGAAACCAAAACTTTTTAATACGAAACACTAAAGATATGTGCTCTAGGTAATGAATGGGTTAATTATATGATGTATAATAAATGTCAAATGGTGATGATTCCTGCAAACAATAGAATTGCCACAGTCAATTAAAACCATTAATAATGTATCACAAACATTTTTTAATAGTTTAGTTCTATTTGTGTCAACATAAACTGTCATCTTGCTCGTGTTGCAATAAATAATTGGCTAAATTATTATGAATACCTTAATAATAATAATAAAAAAAATTACTATAAATAATTAGGCTTTAATTGCAATATTGTTTTGCAAAAAAAAAATTTTTCTAATATTTCCGAAAATCATATTCATTCGTTATAAAAAAATTAGTAGAGATATTCATACTAGTTTGTTTCTACAGTAGTTTTTAAAAAGAAAAAAAAATAGATATTTGAACTCTGCTCGATTCTGGAATTTTCGAAATTAATATCGATTTTGTTATTCGGTCCTTTTACTTAACTTCATAAAACTTTGGTTAGGTTTTAATTTTAAATTTTAAATTTTTAAGACTGCTTAGTCACTCTTTGAAGATTAAACAAAAATAATCGATATACCTACTTAGATCCATTTTGGTTTAAATTTGTTCATATCTATTAATTTGGTATTATTTGGTTTCTTTGTTAATATTGGTCTTAGGAAAGTTCCACTTAAAATCGTTTTTAATTATCCTTTATTAAAGGTCAAGGAAATCTTCCTTAGAAAAAGTGAACAAAACGTTCAATAATTGATAATAAGTATGCGTAATTACAAAGTCTTTTATTTCTAAACGCGTTTACTTCCATTATTCCGCTTTCTTGTACCTCGACATGTGTTTATTAGATATTTTAATTTAATTAAGAAATAATATACCTATTTGTGATTTTTAAGAATTACATCAAGGTTAAGGTGTAAATGTTTAATTCCAGATTCTCACGATATGGTGCTCAGGTTTAATAATGCTCCAACTGATAACTACACAGATGATGTGGGTTCGAAGACGACATTCCGTATCCTCAATTCTCAGGTCAGTAGCATCTTTATGGACTTTTGCAGGATCTAGATCCTCAAGGATCTTTTAGAAGTTACTATACAATATTTATCTTTTTTAAATCGTTATTTCATTTTTACTGTTAGTGTTGATGATCTTAATAAATCGAGTATCTGTGGTTTGATAAATTATCTTTTATAAAATATTATCTCAGAATATTATTTAGGTTACAGACGAAAAAACAAGATGACAAAGCGAAAAGTATATTAGCGCCCTCAAGGCGTCTAGGTACTCAAAAACATGTTTGAAATTAATTATTAACAATTTTAAAATATGCTGCAAATATATTGTTTGGAATTAGGGGTCAATTTGTTGCCATTTAGAGAAAGTTATCAACCCTCTGCGTATTGTGTCGGAGGTCCTGGGTTTGAATCTCGGGAAAACCAATGCATGGCTCGGTTGGATAGGCACAGAAGACTGATAACCTACTTGCCTGTAAAGAAAATGATCAGTGAAACAGAACATACAGAAATGTGTCTGCCCCATGCCTCTCTAGGGGTTAAAGGAATTCCTTTTAGTTGATAATGTGAATTCACTTTATCAACTTATCAATAAACTTGAGAGCATATAAGTTAAAGACTGCTAGATATACCTAGGTATATAAGGTATTTATCTAATTTTTTATCAGAATTTGTCCGCCATCTTTAATTGGAAAAAACATAAAACTATGAGACTATTGTATAATTTTTAAATTTTTTTAGGTTGTCTCAAAGCCACAATATAAGTTCCTTGAAGATCCCTTATACAGAAATATTTCGATCTTAGTATGGGATCCAGCTAATTATTCCTCAACTCTCGAAGACTGGTATCAGCACCCCGATTTCCCTTTGTTCCCAGTTTACAAAAAGTGAGTATATACTGAGAAATATTTACAGAGACCCCTTTAGATTACTTAATCTAAACGAAAATACTGGAATATTAAAAAATAAAATTAAAATATTTCAGAATTTTCCATGATTTCTTAAGATTCGATCATTGGATTACTCTCGCTGTTTAAACACATCCAATTCAGCATATCCTCAAATAAGTTCGACATTGTTCTAATTTACAAACTATCTTCGTGACTGAGGCAGCTCACGCGTATAATATTCAATGCGTTGTTTTTTGTTGTTCCTGGGTTTGAAACCCGGGAACAAAAGAATATTATGACATCCAAATACTTTTAGAGTTATATATAAATTGTATGTTCATTGCTACTAAAAGATAATGCCAAAATAATTTTCAGATTATTAGATACCTTACCGGGTGCTGATGTACATTTATTAAATCCTACTGTGCTTTGGCAACTGTGGAATGTGTTACAGAATCTCTCACCATACAGATTAAGAAGGAATCCACCCTCTTCAGGCTTCATAGGTAAAATATACACAGTAATCATTTTATTCTAATAATTTTACTTAATATTTATTCAATTAAAAATATTATAACAGATAAAGACTAACAAGTATTAAAAAAGTATAATTTTTATTTAATTTCTACATGTTTACTTATTAAAACAAAGTGATCTTAAGACATTGACTAAAGGTGAACTACGAAAAGTAATGCTAATAAAGATTTCTTTGGATTTTTAAAAGTTTTGTACTCAATAAAAGTCAAATCAAACTTACGTGGCTAAGTGGCTTATGTTATATGTGCTTATGGCTGTCTGTTGCGCTAGAGGTGATGGTTCAAATTCCAAGGAAACCAATAAATATTTCGGAAACCAGTGAAAACAGACGCAGAAATATGTCTACCCCAAGCGACACACTAGGGTGACGAGATTTCACTCCACCATTTTATAGTTGAATTCACTTGCAAACTCGTAGCATGCGTAATAATTGATTGGGCGATAACTCGACCAAACAGGCTTAGTAGGAGTTTAATCCGCGTAAGAGCGTATGATTATTTAGAGTTATATTACAACTCAATTTTCAGGTATCTGGTTTGCATTACATCGTTGTACCCGCGTGCATGTCTTTGAATATGTCCCGTCAGTCCGCGCGACCAAGCGTTGTCATTACTACTTGTCTGGTGACGATCCTGGATGTACACTTGGTGCTTGGCATCCCTTAGCACAGGAAAAGGCTTTGGCAGAGAGGATCCGTGATAACTCTGATGTTGACGTTTTCCAGCGCGGTTTTATTGATATTCCTGGGATAAGAAAAATTACTTGTGACGTTTAGTTGGACGAAAAGAAAAGTTAGAGTTATATAAGTTAAAACTAATTGGTTAGTAACGAAAAAGAGAGTAAGTACCGAAATGGATTGTACAATTTGCGTAGAGACATGAAAGTGCCGTTTCATTAATTCAGTCACTAAGCTTTTCTTTTCCTACTCTATAATCAGACGGGTGCTTTTAAGAGAAATTTTGATCACGGATTCGCTAAGTTGTTAAAAATTGTGCATTTTAAATGAAGTTGCTGTTTTAAAGGACATGTGTTTCGGTGATGGATTGAAATTGAAACAATTTTATAATATTAGATATAAATCTCAGTCCTATATTATGTAAGAAGTCCGTGAGGGTAAGAATTGCAAATGGTCTGCCTAATTCACAAAATAAGCTATACTTTGCATCATACGTCTTCCATCTACCTTAGTTTATTTCTATGAGGGAATATATTAATTAGACTGTCGTTGTGTAAGTAGAGATATGAAAGATAGTAAAGCGTTACTAAAAATTATTATCAAATTTTGATATTTATAAATTTTACGTAGTGATCGTTAGTTGCTATTTGTATAAAAAAGGCTATTTGCTCATTAACTTAAAATAATGACCATAAAATATTGTGATGTTTCTCGAAGGTGTCGGAGAAAAGATGTGGCTCACTTTTTTATTTGACTTTTTTTTGTAATGGTGGGCGGAACTGTGTCTGTGACAAAGTGGATTATGCGTATGATATTTAATGGATATGTCACCGGACCGGATATGTGTATTCAAACCTGAGGTCCTTGGTTCGAATCTTACGGAAACAAAGAATGATTCTGTTAAGAATCACCTAAAATATTGTCAGCAAAAAAGACGTATTTCTGCCCTATCCATGCAGTGATGATTTATAAAATGTGTAATAGATAAAATAATATAGCTTTGGTACAAGTAACGATTTGTAATATACAGAAATTTTTACATTTGTTACACGTACTTTGCAATAATAGGCTAATAAATAAATGTATGTTGGTATTTGAATAGTTGTTTTATTATCTTATAAATTCCATGATTTATGTGAATACTTTTAAATTGTGCTTGAGGGATAATAATAGTTTCTAGTCGTGCCCGGCAAAAGTCAAATTCGGTAAGATGTATCAAAACAAAGTTACTTTTCAACACACTTGCTAATAAAGTGACTCTTAGCTTGTAACCAAACTGACATTTTGATTGCCATTTTCGCACAAGTGCGATTATTTAGTAAAACCTTTTTGTTAAATCTCTTTGTTCTAAAAAAAGAGTTTCAGAAGAAATACTTTTTATATACTAAATAAAACTTACAAGTGTGTAATAAGTTACTTTATTACATTGACCCTGATGTGTCTGATATTCAAGTTATTGAAATTTAAAACAATAATTTAATTTCCGGAAAAACAAAGAAAACTCTTTCAATCTAAAACATAGAAAGGGGTTCATTTATGTGGGTACTATGTATGAAGCGAATGTAGCTTTATAAATTGCATAATAGTTTATGTTTATATATTAAGAAATGGATTGGTTCTTTTCTAAAAACTACTTACTACAAAATTAAAATAGACAGATTATTACTACGGATTATTATATTGATTAAAATTGATAGTTAACTCAAACAAACTATTGCCAAGAGAAATATTTATCAAAACAGGAACAAATGTTTGGTAGTTTTATTGGATTCAAGTATGGCCATGTGATTTGCCCTTGTTATATTTTTAGCGACCGACTGGACAGACTAGAGGAATATTGATGTCAAACTAATTAGTGATTCAACGCAAGCGCACGGAATTAGCGACATCCGAGACCTGCCTACCCGCACTGTCTAGTACCTACCAGTTCACACTTCACATCGTTTAATCAGAAAAACGTTTCCGGCGTAAATGTAAATTTTAAATTGATGCTGCAGCTTGTTCGATATGGATAAAGGGCTCTGCCCACAACGACGTATCATTCTATGACCGTAATAGGAACGCATCAGGCAAAAAAATATTCTTTGTATTGAAAAGTATGAGACTATGCCTACTAGACCGTTCCATCAGCGAACAGCGTAGTCGCGTGCCATGCACGGCGCGTAATAATTGTTAGCGAGAATATCGCATATAGAGTGGCATAGTAGAGACTAGAGACGCGTTGCTTTCAGATCCTAAAACGTTCATAGCACGGTCATGGTATGATAGATTCGATATAGAGACATAAATTCAGGAAATAAACATTTCCTTACCAACACCTAATGATTAACATATTCTAAATAATCTTTATAAAACATTTATATTCTGATCGTATTTAAATTGATCCGGAAAACACCATGACATTAGGCTTTGTACCTAAATACTTATTTGAGAATAAATTTTAAACAAAGATATATACGTACATGTTTTTATCTGATAAAACGCGGTACTTAACTGATTCAAGTAAGAAGATGTTATAAACATTTAATAGGTGTTTTAATTGTTATTAAGACATTACGTTACACTTTCTTACCTGTTTTCTTTGTCTTAAATACTTATAAAGTTTTTCACGCTAAAAACCAGACGTAAGCCAAATATCTATCAATAATGGAGTTTGTTTATAACTTAATAGAAGGTAGATAATAGCACAGAAAATAATAATAGTCAGTGTTCTAGGAAGTGTTGGACACTTGCCTAGCTTATCATCTGGCTGCTGTCCAACAATATAATCGATGTCTTATCAATGCGGTGATTATAAAGCCTCATTTACGTATATTTTATATGAAGGTTGCATTTCTAATAATGTTTATATGAATTATTTAAATTCTCAAGTTCAAGTGTAGGTGCACGGATTGCAAATTGTTTGTGAGAACCTTGGATCTCTATTTTTATAAAAGTTGCAACGATTATCAATTTCATACGAAAGGAAATTCAACGGATTGATGGAAATTCAAGTTCTGATTTGGTGACGGCTGGTGTATAACAAATAATTTTGAATCATCATGTCACATAGAAATGCTTTTCTTTATAATATATAGTATTGTTTGAATCCCGGACGAAAGTTATAACATAAAAAGCAAGAAACGAGTATTTAGAGAATACTTGTATTTACAATATCTTCATACTTTGCCCCACACACAAATTATTACAAGAGTATCCCCATGTATGATACATTCAATTAACGAGTTTATCTAACGGGAACAATTGGCGGTGTCTGAATCATGCCACCTAAATTTATTTCTCATAAATCATTTGAGGTTTAACACGCGTCATGTTTCTTTTTTTAACATAGATCTTAGTTACTAATAAAATTTATATTTAAGTAATTGGGTTGATAGATGTTGACAATTAAACGTCAAGACGACAGATAGGTAATTTTGTTATTATTTGTTCTGTTTGTATGGTAACTACATTATTACTTTATACCTACTTAGTAGGTATTTCCGGGGTTTTTTTAAAGTGTATCTGTGATGACAATTGAAACTATTAGCTCTAATTGATATTGGTAGACATAAACCTTAAAACTTTTCTTGTAAATGTCTTTTTTCTGTGCGATATGCCGATGTGGCTTGCTGTATTAAAACCACCTACGAATAAACCCTTTATTATTCCCTAGTTTCTTATTTATTCTAATATTTCTAAAATTACAAAGATCGAGAGAGCTTAAGAAAAATATTCTAAGGATAAGTAAAAACGTAACTTAAGCAAAAACTTTTCCTCAAAAGCTCCATTGTATAGTAAATAACCAGAAACGAAGTTCGTGTGTTTTACGAATGCAATTTAAACTAAATAGATATTTGACGAAAGTAATTCTGCAAATCAATTAAGTTTTGTACACAATTAAACCAACCAAACCAACAAAATAAGTCATCTTATCTGCGTCACTATCCTATTTATCCTTCCCTAACTAAATCGAAATGTATTTACCTACCTTTATGTTTATAATGTGCGTCAATGTTTAATGATGTTTTTGCAAAAAAAGTGTTTCTCTGAATTATTAAATTAATAGGTAGGTATAGACTATTTTTAATAGGTAGACCAAGTTTGATGGGGCTTCCAATTTTGATACCTGATTTTGTTAAAAATACATTTAAGTATACTTTTGTAAGAATTGTAATTTTCAATTCTTTTTTGTTACCAATCTCTATCTCAAATCACAATGTATGTGTTCATTGAGTAATAGGATCCTATCTTAGACAAAATGAAAAAGAAGTTGTCTAGTTAAATTCATAAATACTAACAAAGCAACTAGTTGGATTGTTAATAACCCTTATAATAAATTATATGGATCCATGAAATATGTTGAAAATTACGGATAGACTAAATATGTCAATTTTCATAACGGCATTATGAGTCAGCACGTGGCACACATGATTTTCTTTATGTAACAAAACTGTTACAAAATTTACAGTTACATAGAAGCGTAACTTCCTTTGTTTTCTTTGACATTCTGAAAAACAACGCTGCAAATACTATTGTGATTGTTTCGAGGTCACATTTTGTAAAGATTTAAGCAGTTACTGTATACTTACTGCAATTAATATTTCTTTTAACTTTCTTTATTCGTACCTTTAATATATTGTTATTTGTTAAGGTTTTGCTAAGGACGCGTCTGACATTCAATAGGAAATGACCAGAAAGTTTTATTCCCGGAACAAAAAATTCGGTCGGAAGCTACAGAAGACGTTTTATTGAGTCATATTTTTCAGAAAATCTACTTGCCAGTGAATTGCTTCTTACTCCATTTGCTTATATTTTGAGCAACCAACTTTCATGAGGCTTTTGACTTCTTTTAAAACAGTAAAAAGTTACCAATGCAAAATAAAAATTCTATATTTAAAAAAAAATATTTACCATATTAATTAACACACAAAACACAGGTTAGAGGAATTATATTAAACCACAAAAGACGTAGATTAAATCTATTAAGATAAGCTTATAAGAAAGCGTTTAAACTTAATGTTTTATTTTGTTATTTAAAAATATTTGTGAATGAAAACTTCATGAAAAGCTCTATTTAGAAATTTGTAGATTATTTTCTTTGGCGCATTATTTCAACATTTTCATTTTCAAGGTATAAGTACTTATTTTAAGTCAATAGATTCGTAGAATTAAGTACGTAGAAAAACACGAATGGGTTTCCTTATAACATGATGAGTTGACAATCGGAAAATACATCAATCGCTTCCTTGAATCTAAATTATATGTCGATTAATCTATATTAAAAGTTGACTTACAAAGTGGTTAAGATAATGTGATAGGTTACTGAAACCTAGCGTATGAGTTGTCTTATATGCGTCACTATCCTATTTATCCTATCCTAATCAAATATGAAATCGAAATGTATTACTTACCCACGTATTTTTTATAATGTGCGTCAAGTTATGGAAAAATATTTGACTATTTGTATTAAATAATTAGATTTAAGAATAACGCTTTAAGAAATTTTTAGTAGGAGCAAAATCTATAGTTATTGTAGTTTTCACTTATGAAATACACAATATGAATATAACGGTTCAATGATTAGTGGGCGACACAACCTCGTTAATCCTAACCTAGATCCAGACAAGATGGTACAATTGCTGCCAACAAATGTTCTAGATGATTAATAAAATCTCGTTTATTTTATTATTACTAAACCCCAAAACCAGAGACAATATGATACATATCATGTCTCTGATTTTAAATATGACGTCTCTGAGATCTAGGTTTTGAACAGCAAGAAAACAAAAATATCTGATAGATAATCTAGGTAATATTTCTTACTATGGGTCTTAAAATGCTTCAGTTCTAACAACGATAGCCTCGTCTTGTTTTGGGACATTGGATAAGACACATTTTATCTGTTTTACTGATTATTATGATTAATAAAATATAATATGACAAGAAAAACAAAAAAAATTGCGACGTTAATTTAGTCAGTTTTGTTTATCACTAAGTAGTTCACATTTTTAAACATACGAGAACAGATTTTTATCTATGAATATTTTAAAGTTTAGAGTGTTGACAATTGAATGACAGAAATTGTACTATCAGCAAAATTAGCTGTTTAACACATTTACCGAGAAACATTTGAACTTATATTGCTTTTATTGTTAAAAGTCTGCCCAAGATCATTGTATTTTTTAGGATTACTTTAATTATTTTTATTTTGTCGAAATTGGCAAAATATGATTAATATTGTAGTTTTAAATAGCACAACAACAGTTTTAAACAGTCTTATACATATCTATATAGTTGGTACTTAGGAATCTTCTCAGTTATTGTTGGGAAATGCAATTACCCTATTTTTTTAATATAAAAATTAGTCATTGTTTTAAAAAGTCGGTGCATTTGCTGATAGTATACATTGTCCTTAAACAAATTCACATTGAAATTG
Organism: Aporia crataegi; assembly: GCA_912999735.1. NCBI lineage: Eukaryota > Metazoa > Arthropoda > Insecta > Lepidoptera > Pieridae > Aporia > Aporia crataegi. Next base: position 4,197,147 of record OU538748.1, on the reverse strand, counting down.
TCAAACAGTCATTCACCTCTTAACCGCAAAACCGATTGTTAGTAGGAAATGCAACAACAACCTTTGATCCTAAGTTTTGCGTAAAATCTGGTATAACCACCTCCGTAGTTCAATTAGTCACGCCCTAGACATTTAATGAGTGCAGTAAGAATGTCCTGGATTCGATTCTCATTAAGATAAAAGTATAAAGGCTAACCGCAAATATAATAATAATAATAATTGGGACAAGTCAGATAATAGATCTCAAAGTAAGTAGCTGAAGCACTTGTGTTTTTGTAATCAGCAACAACGAGGGTATCACAATAAATACATATATAAGTTTATAAACAACCAAGACTTGGAAACAAACATTCGTGCTTATCACACAAATTAATACACCTACCGGGTTTCGAACCCGGGACCTTTCGATGCAGAAGGCAGGAGCACTACCTATTGCGCCAATCGGTCGTCATAAATATTAATAGTAAGATAGAAAAAAGCTGTTCTTTATCCGACTTTTCATACATAATATAGAGCTTTAACACAAAAATTTGAATAAGTATACATGTATAAAATAATCTCTACCTCGTTTATATTTACATAAAATACTTTTATCGAGTGAGTACCAGTTAGAACTCTTAACTCCAAGGAACTGATTCTAAACGTTTCTTCGTCCTTGTAGAGTCGTTTATTGTGAAGGAAAGGTCTAGCCGGCTTTTTAAGTCAGGGCCTTTCTGTAACCTTACTATATAAATCACAAACGGTTCATTTGATTTATGATAAGCGATATTTTTAAGAGTTATTAGTTGGTATTTCAAAATTAAATATATAATTGAAAAATGCATTATGATAAAAAAAAATTTCTTATATATTTATAAAAACAATATTTGTAAATTATTATTCCTGTATGTACTAGATGCTAGAGAAAAGCCAACAAAAAGCTAGTAGGTAGATGTAATTCAATATGTAAATTTTTCAAATAAAATAATGGTTACATTGCGAAAGCTGACTTCATAATCAAGATAGGCGATATAATATTCAAACAATATATTTGAATCACCTGTGCTTGCAGCTACAACAAAAGCGCCCTTGACCCTGCTTAGTTCATGCCTCCACCAGTTCAGGGAAGCCTCAAGCCACCCTGCTTAGTCAGCGTAGACAATACTCATGAATATCAGTAAGGACCAGCGAAGGTCGCTGCCATATGTAAAGTCTTTGTTTGAAAATATTGGCAACTGAGGAAATAGTTTTATATTTTAATGTACTAAAGCTAGTTAAATGTCAAAACAGAAAGAACATTAGGTTTGTGTACTTGTATTCAACGTAAAGGTAGCCCAATCGTCGCCAAGTTCCGCTTGTTAAAGCTTATTTTTAAAATATACATATAATTGTCCTGAGAATTTTGCCAGGATTAAAAGCAACATATTATCCGCTTTTACACCTTGGCATATTACTGTTTCTAAATTTCCTTTCAGCGTCAAATTGTCTTTTTTATATATTTACACCTTTTATGATCATTTGCAAATACCTATATTAAGGTAATAAAATGTTAAGATCGCGCTTAGGTATGAAAGAAATAGAAATTCAACTTTTTTAATCGAATATGCGCAACATTTTTGTTAGAAATTATTATTATTGATAGTTATTATTATGATGATATTATTGTAGGACTATTGAAAAATATAGACGGACTACGAAATTAATAGGTATATTGGAATGGGTAGATGGACCAGTCATTGGGATAATTGTCTGCCTTACTACTGTAAAATAGGAAATACCCTGAGACATTTGGGTATACGATATAGTATTAATTTCAAAATATGTATTTTTTAGGTGTAGTTAAAGCTTTAAACCAAATTGAGTCAACTATTAAATATTTATTTATATACACGCATATATGTACCTCAAAAAATTCCTATTCTTTTTAATACGAAGTTTATAATACAGAAAAACACGTGTATATAAGAAGCGCATTTTGCATTCATTACTGAGCAATTTATTCGATCTAGTCTTGTTTTTCAATTAGTTCAATAATCTGCTGATAGCTTAGGTAAAGTAAATTATAGTAAGTATTGTGCATTTATATTGCATGTAATGATGGAAAAAAACAAAGTACAGTTAGGTTAGGAACAACTACGTAAAGTATAATCAAATGCGGACTTGAAAGAAAGCAAGTTATCGATGATAATCTAACCCTAATTAAAAACTTCAGTGATTAGGTATTGTATAATAAAATATTTATCGTGTTGAAAAGTACTATTCAATAATTATCTGAACAAACATAATCATTATTATTTAATAACGTAATAATCAGTAAATTATAAATGGGCAACAAAATAAAATACTATAAAAATAAATTACTTATATTGTCAAGAGTGAATAATTGAATGGTACGAGATTGAAAACTTTCTTTCCACAGTGCATGCTTTTAATTAAGTTCAGTTGGGCACAGGGGCGGGCAAGCCTAGGGCGATAAGGCTTTTATAAGGCGCCTGTGACTCGCGGCGCGACACACGTTGTTCGCCGCGTCTTGCGATAGGTCGTGCCTTCGGAGGCATTACGATCGCTCGTGCCGGTCACCACGACATATTTTCTTTGAAATTTCGTGTAATTGCAAAGAAAAGTGAACTTGTGAGTGAACTTGCTTCGAACGTGTACTTTAGTGAATTTATGAGGATTTTGTGAGCTCGAGATTTTATATAGGTAATTTTTTGTTATATTATTTTGTTTTTTGCCGATTTTTTTATGAAACCGTTAATGAATGATACTTTTGTTAATGTAACACTTATTTACAATTTCAGCCAATATCTTGCCTCACCTCCACAATTAGATTAATATGTATGTTATAAGAACAGCAAAATATGATAAGTAATTCCTTACGTTGTGATCTAAAAAACATCATAGAAAAATATAATGTTATGCGACAATAGATAGAAACAATTGTCATTAATTAAATTGATTACATACATATTCTACTGAGAAACCGCAGTTTTATAATTAAAATGAGGAATTAAATAATTCTTTTGTCTGATCGTAAAGGACGGGTTTAACTTAAAAGTATGTTAATCTGTTTGTATTGGTTACACGTCTTTCGTAATTTGAACTTGTGTTTTAAGATCTAACTTAAAGATAATATTAGTATGTGTCTTATGTAAGTATGTAATAGTACCACTGGTCACTCCCCTGGGGATGTGAGGTGAATAAACAATATGATCGTCACTATGAATTATTTACGACTAAACCATTCGTGAGCATCTCTAATATAGTTATAAAAAATACGTTGAATAAATTATCAGAGAAGACAATTTTTTTCTTGTTGAAAGAAGAAGTCTTTTATTTTTGGTTTTATAAACGTTTGAGATGATTGTTGAGATAATGTTATTTTAATATGGTATAATGATAGATGAGACCTGTTTTTATTAGATTATAAATAACAGATTGTTTACGTTTATCCCAATTCTGTAAAGGGATAAATTGTCTACTATTCGGAGTCGGAAGATGGAAATTATTTTTCATAACTATTTTTTTGTTTCCATTGACTAGAATGTGTACCAAATGACAACGTTTCTTATCTGATAACATTTTATGGATAAGACGTTTACTATCTTGCTGATAAAAACGGATCTCGCTACGTACCAAGTCTTTTTTCTTCAAAGTTGACTGATTTTTTTTGTGTTGTGAAGTCCCGTGTCCCCTAGTGGGGTATGGGGCAGATGCATTTCACATCTGTTTCACTGATCGATTTTTTCTTTAGGGCCAAGTAGGTGATCAGCCTTCTATGTCCTGCCAGACCGAGTTTTTTTATCTCCGCCGGGAATCGAACCCAGGACCTCTCGGTTGTAACGCTTACGCGCTTACCACTAGACCAAGGAGGCGGTCAATTTTTTTTGTGCACATTTCGAAAATTTTACAAATGATTAAAAAAAACTAACTTATTATGTTAATTAGTAATGGCAAGAAGAAGTATTAAGTATATATTAAAAGTATATTTAAAATCTTGATTTAACTTTCGGCTGCATCTGCATGGACAAACAGAATACAGCTTATATCTTTCAGAATAGGTCCCCAGCTTCCTGTCGGTGAGTGAATTTTAAAACCGTTCTCATAGTTATTTAATTTATTGTAGACAAAATTATTTTCTTTGTTTTCTATTAACGATATTTTCTTATTTGGGAAAAAAAAATATATCGTAAGTAGTAAGGTAATTGCAATATTTTATAATAAACAAATTCTTTGACTCTGAGTCAGAATATCATAATATTTATTCTGTGTATTATGAAACCTCACCAAAGACAAGACCAAACTTTTAATAGGAATTTCAACAATTCTAAGATATAATAAAACTGTATAATTTTTCAGTTTTAAATTCAAAATTTTAATGAGAAAATTTTAAAAAGCGAAATATTGACCACATTAAAGTAATTACAAGATAGTTTGAGGAAGTTCTTATTTCCATTTTGTGCATAATTAGGAGTTCCTCATAAACACCAGAAGTGCATTTTAAATTTTGCCTATTTCCGGTGTCCCTCAAAATACCATAGACATATAGTTAAGTGTCATTTGGAGTTTAGTGTATTCTCGGGTTATATTAGTTCCTCAATAAGTACTAGTTGTATTTTACGTTGATGCGGTGTTACTCAATGACGCAGTATGACATAGGCTTTGTCATTAGTATGACAAGAAAATTCCGGAAGTAGGAAAGCTTTCAGGGTCAATAGATGGGAATCTGCAAACCAACGATGTACATACCTGCATACTCATTATTATACATTATATATCTTAGCAAATTGCGTATATGTTATCGGAAATAATTATCTAGTATTTTTTATTCATTACATATTATTGTTTCATTTTTTTATTTCTTACTAGTATAACATTCCAATATTAAGTATATGGATACCATTTGAACATTGAAAACGCATCATTAACAAATTTTGCAATTTTTATACTTAAAAAAAAGCTTTTTTAACTTAATCACAGTGGCGGATTTACCAGCAGGCTGAGAAGCCTTGAGCCTAGGGCGATAGATTTTTGGGGCGGCAAATTTGGGATCGGAATTTTTGTTTTAACTCCTCATAAAAATCAAAAATATTTCTGCATGACTGTTTCCTGATATTATTTATTCACGTTTACCGAATGTACATAATTTGTGTAAGTAGCATACATTAGTCATTACCCCGCCTTATTAATCGTACATGATTGAGCTTTGATTAGCTCAAAATTATACCCAAAAACTGTTTTACGTACAATTTCAACGAAATTGCTGAATTGTAAAAAAAATATTAGGACATGACAATTGTAGATTATAGAGGCCAGGGCGGCAAAAACTTTACAGCCTATACCTTGAAAATATGTAAACCCGCCACTGCTTAATGAAATAAAATAAATTACAAATGAATCTATTACAATACAAAATTTAATTATCTATAATATTTAGGTTTAATCAACCATAAGAATTACTTTCGAAGGAATTTCTGAAATAAATTTATTAGTGCGCACAGAATAAGTATTTCCATTTTATAAAAATTTTAATTGTAAAATCAAACCAAGTCTTTTGAGTCCACAATATCTTAAAATATTTTTCCTTCTTACATTACAAATTAGTTATCGTAGTAAACAACGTAATCTCAATAATTACTATAATAATTACTATTAGATAATAATGACGGTTAGTAAAAATTGTAAAATAGGTATTAAGACAAGTTGAATGCGAAAATTGTCGTTTGTATTAAATTTAACCAAAAGCCTACACTAGACTCAATCTATGAAGACGTATTGGACGTATAACATATATTAATACATAATTTCTTATAAATACAATGAAGCCTAAATTAAGTGTTTAATAATAACTTTTTAAATTATTTAAATCTCTATAACTTATATTTTTGGTACGAATAGTAGATGCAGCCAGTATTGTAGGTATGGACTCCAATGGTTATGAAGAGCTTTTTGAATATTCGTACATATAATAAATACATTAAATTTTAATAAAACTTAATTTTTCAACCAATGATCCAGTAACAGTTAATATTGGATCAATTGTTGTAATGTCTATCAAGTTTTTTGAATGCATGGCTCTTAAAAATAAAGAAGAAGCTCGTTTAAATCAGTTTTCCTCAATAAGTAGTTAAATTACTTGTTTAACTTTCCATAATAATGCTGGTTTTACGCACGACTGATTATTCGATTAAGGTGACCTCTGTCAATCAATTCAACTCCCACCATTTCACAGAATTAAATAGGACTAGTTTCATTGATTCTACAAATATTGTAAAGTAATTAATGTATATGGCTTTGGCTATAGAAAAGCAAAATAAAAAGTAGCGTACAACCATCGTCAAAGGAGGTTCCAATTCATCTTTCGACTAGGTACACGAGTGTGTTTGTATTTTAATTATAATATTTTTTGTATAATGTAATTTTTTTTAATTTGATAGGTCATTCTTCGTCGTACATAACAACGGTGAGGCAATCCCATATAATTATTTATATTAAACTGTTTTATTCACAAACACTAAAAAATCACATCGATCAAGAAGAGATCTCTGTTCATTGGTAATGTTACAAGTTCCACTCAAAAGCATGAAATAAAATTTATTTCTAAATAAATATTAAAATTATAAACTAAATTATTAGGTAAATAACACATAAATAATAATTAAATAAAGCTGAATTCACTAAGACAATTCATTTTCAGTGAGTGGTATTTCAATTATATTCGATTAATGGCCCTTTATTTATCCGAAAGATCTTTTAAGATCCTTTTCTAAGTGATACGCTAACATGTTCTTTTCATTCACATGTTCATGAGTCTCACTAGTCTTCTAAAATAGTTATATGTCATTATCTAATCAATTGGCCCCTTTCTAAACCTCTCCTGAAATACTTTGCAAAATACTATAGAAATATCGCTAAAATTGATTTGTTGCTGTTAATTTACATTTCACAAAGTAATGAGTTCAAAGTAAATTTCGGTGCCAAGATTATTATTGCAATAGTAAAAAAGGTTTAAATAAACGTTAGGTAAGATTCCAATGTCGGAGAAACCATGTCACGCTTTGGTGAGCGCAAAATTGTCGTCATCTTAGTCGATTCTATTATTTTGATTCTAAGATAACTTTACTTCTAAAACATATAACAAGTAAAATTTAAGACAATTTAAAAACCAAGAATATCCCATTATTAAAAAAAATCAAATAAATGAAAGAAAATTTATAATAGATCTTATTTTAGTGATTTTTATGGCCGTTTATAAAAGTCATACATTATTCCATATAATTTGTGTTTCATAACTAAGTTTAATTTTGAAAGAATACCTTATATATAATAATATTAACAAGAAATAATTTCTTCAATGTACGACAATTATTTTTATTTGCAAAGATAAAATAACTTTTGTTAAATGTTTTTACTCTTCAATTATAGAGCTATTATATATAATATTGATATATGAATTGGCTTTTTCTTATAAGAAAAAGCTGATTCGATTGTTAGTTTATCTTTGAAATTGATGAGTCTATGTATGATATAAATGTAGGTCACTGTGCTGCCTCACTTTAACTGATCGTTATCTATGAGTTTAGAAATTACTTGGAGAAGTTAGTATAATCAATTGTCCATAAAGATGTATCCATATAATATATTTGTTTAATTGATAATATCAGTTTTAAGAAAAAAAATCTTATGTATATATTTTATATATATATATTTTTATCTTATATATATTTTATTCTTAATTTTTTTCTTCCAAAAAAACTTATTTTTTTGTAAGAAAAAATTACTTGTTTGTAGTCCGTGCGTGCAGCCCGCACAGCTCTGAAAGCAGCTTTACATTTTTAAATGTAAAATGTTCTCTAGACTCGAGTATTCTTTAGAATAATAATTGAATTTTCTTTAGAATTTACCAAATAATAACAGTTATTTAACAAAAATTCTATATTAATTGTTTAAGTTAACTTTGTGTTCAGTTTGTCTCAGATAAATATGATGAGTAAGCTACTAGGTTTTAAGACTTGCAATAAATAAACCAACTCTATATAATTGTACATTATTTACATGTCTAATAAGAAATGTAAATATATTTATGAATCATTTTGTTATGATTTGAATCTCAAACCTTGACCTGAGTCGGGTGAAATAAGTATATAAAAACAAATAACTCCTAAAAAATAGCTTTGTCGGTTTTAACTAAATGTTTGTGGGTGTTTAAAATTTCGAATAACCAATTAATTTTGTTAATTTCGCTAGAATATAAACTATTGATTTAATATAATGATTTTGTTTCAGATATCAAAACTTCGAGGCACTACATATCGAAAAATAAATGAATTCGAAATATTTATAGCAAAATATAAGTATATTAGTAACCATTATAATAAATCTATTTTCGAAAAGTATGAGATATAGATAATAAAGGAAAGTAGCTTAATAATACTTAAATAGAAACAAATGTATTCAAGTACAAGGGATAGCATATCATCAAATATGGCGTTTATAACTAAGAATAGTTTAAGGATATTGTGGACTTCAGTAGCGGCCCTTATTTTCCTAACAAGAAGTAGTGCAGCACCGACTTTTGGCGGCACAGATAAGGCAATGGTAAGTTTAAACAAATGTAATGTCACATTTTAATTCTGTGTTTGAATTACCTACACACATCAAAAAAAGTCCGCGTTCGCTTGGAAAAGTTGAGATATTTTTTCTCGTGTTAAAATATAATGATGTATTGCAATGAATGCATTATTTCCGTATATTGCTTTTACATTTAAAACGTATAATATTAATATGAAAATCTTAAATAAAGAATACAAAAGTAATAATTTATTCTGAAATATTTTAAGCAATTAAAGTTTTTTCTACCCTTTTTTCCATGAATACGGAGTTTTTTTGATGTGTATTTAAGCTTGAGCTTCTTGCAGCTTCTTTACCGTAGCAAAACCGAACCAAAACGTTACCAGATCTTCCGTACGAGTGTAAACAACTTGTTTCGAGATGATTAAACATTTTTTAAAACATGGTATTTTGCTTATCCATTTGCAATAAAATAAGCTTTATTTATGAATGTTTATTAACAATTTTTATTCAAAGAACTGTGGTAATATACTAACAATATCATCTGAATTCACGTGTATTAATCAGCATCTATACATTAATAAAAATTAGCTACTATATGATTAAAATAAGGTCTCGATCTCATGAGTCACCAGGCAGTTCCGTTAATTATTTATCTTATAAATCGGAAATCTCGAAGCGCCCAAATGACTCACAATTCAAAGAAGTCGACTACTTATACCAACTATAAAAATCTGTAGTAACGTATATTCATTCATAAAATCCTTTTGGATATTTTTCATTGAGTCAATACCATAAACGATATATTGAGTCATAATGTGTTACCTACTGGTAATTCAAGTTAATGATTTGTGTCATTTGTATATACGTTAATGTGGCTCGTATGATTCAACGTATCATCGATTGCCTTATACATACAAGTGTAAAGTGTGAATAGTAAATACTGACCTCAGAGTGAAAGCAAAAAAGTTTACTGGCTTTTTATAGTTAAGTAGTAAGGAACTTGATAGAAACAGTTTCTAGAATGTGAATGGTAAAGATTGAAAATTGTTATGCGAAGAATATTTAGGAATCTTGCATCTTATATTTCCGTCTTATATTTGTCGCATTACGTTAGTTTTTTCTAGTCGCATATGGTATTAATTTTTATAAAAACATGTCAAATGGTAACTTGTTTTTTGTTTTGGTTGATATATATTTACTAAGAATACAACTGTAAATCTTACGCAACACGAAAAACATTTGAAATTGTATCGTTTTGAGGAACAAGAGATTACATAAAGATAGAGCGGTCAGTGGTTCGTGAATCAGCTCAAAGAGGAAACAGTAATAAAGTTATACATGTTATGTTTCTTTGAAACAGTAAGAAACGTTGACTCATAAACCAGTTGATCTCGCTTGCCGCAAGTTCTAGGCCATAGTCCACCGACACATTTATTATCTTATTGATACGAAGACGTTTAAGGAATAATATTTTAGAAATATAAATCGTCTAATCTGTAGTTAAACAATGGGCTGACGCCAGTAGATTTCTTCTTGGTCTTATACAAGCTTAGTTAAATCTAAGCAGATGTTACTAAAATTCTTGTAGTAAATACGGGATAGATATTTATGACAAATTTACGCTAAAATCATAAAGAAAATAGGTTTATAGTTTACCTCGACAATAGGTTCATACTAACTATAGGCGTAATTACGTAAAATACTATAAGTAATACCGTGTTGTATAGCTTTAATAACGCAAAAATCGCGAATAACGTAGACAGACGTCATAACCTAACCCTATTGATACATTGAATTGACGTGGTTTCTCTATTAATCATTGAAGGGGACTTGCAATTTCCTATATTAGTTTTCTATAACCTTAAAACCTTGAGGCCTTATTACAAAACACGGACTAAACATGTTACAGTAATAGAAGTCATGTTTGTATGAACGCTAGACTTGTATCCTAGCAACCAATACTGAAACATCTTTAGTCCATGTTCAGTAATAAGACCCTTGAGGATTATAAAGAGAAAGTTCTATTCAATCAGTAACGATATTTAACTAGATATCACATTGACCAGATTTTGACTGCGTGTCAAGGCTTAGACATTACAGACGCTTTCAAATTGATTTTCACTTGTTAATTATTGACCAGGCATTAAGAATTGATTGGAATCACAATAATTAAATACGAAATGTAAAACTGACGTTAATCTTAATCGCTTATTTTAATCTTAGTAGTAGTAGTAGATAACGCTAGATTTTACTCATAATTTTTTAATACCACTAATAAGTTATAACACTCAGGGGTCTAGTTCCCACCCAGGAAAGAGTTTTTAAAATCGGTCTAATTTATTAATTACATACAAAACTAATACACATACATCATTTGTTGTCATAATATTAGTACAAATTAAAATTCGCTACACCTATCGAAGCAACGCAAATATTTGGATTTAAAGAATATTCTTTGAAAAAAATAAACAATGAAATTTCTTTGAATGAAATAAACAATTAATATTAATTGTTTATTTCATTTGAAGTAATTGAGGTTCATTAATACTAACAATAATAAGAATTTAGGACATTAGTAATAAATATAATTTGCATAAAATATAATTGTTACATTATAATTAGGTATATAAAAATTACCATACAAAACTGACTTCATGAACATGCTGAAAATAAATCCTCTAAAATAAAAAGTATTGAAATGCAATCGTTACTAGGATACCAAGTCAGGCTTTACCCAAAACCGAGTGCTTCATAAGTCACGAACCATTTTGTAAATCGGAGGGATAATGAAATAGGTCATTGTACCAAGTCACGTGACTTGTGTCATGTACCTTGCACTCATGGTATTTCCTGTCATTTTTCAATAGGTACTGTTATGGTACACGCCCATGTATAGATGGTCAATCGAAATACCGCCAGAACAATGCCCTCCAGAAAGTGTCAATTCTTTGTTTTGATGAGATTAATGCGTTATAAAAATTCCACGCGTGTCTAAGAGCGGACATATCTCATAAAATTTCCTTCGAACAATGAACTTTTAGTATGAGCATTGAGCTTATTTTTGTTGTAAAATTCTTTTGTTTCTGCGTTTCACGTACGTCGTGCGCATACAAAAATATCGAGTTATGTGTTTAGGAAACGTTAATCGTATGATCTCACGATCTAAGCTTTGTTAAAACTGGTCTTAAACAGCATTTCAACGGACTGTAGTCACGATCACTCCTGACGAGTACATTTTTAGGAATTTCGATTAAAAAGCAGATAATTTGAGACGATCTTCGACGATACCTTCTTTGTATTCACAAATATCAAAACAAGAACTAAATATTAGGAGTAAATCTTAACGATCAAAATATTGTAAACGCTTTAATTCGAAAAAAATTACGAAAAACTAGGTATGTAACAATTGTTAAAATATAACAAAAATAGTACATGCAATGCAAACATCTTTTTATTATTTCATATTATTAAAAAGCTGGAAGCTTCAATGAAACTTAAAACAGCAAATATACTTAAATACTGAAATTATTTTTAAATATTTGCGCATCATGATAACATTTCTGCATTGAATCACCTCCTTAAAGTAGGAAGTAGTATTTTCTAAAACACCTCCGAAAACTGGATTGGATTAATATAAATACAAGTTGAAAAATGTACAAGCCGTCTAAATTATCCAAATCACATCTTTATTTTTTTTTCGGCTTTTTAACACGCACAATGTTCGTTAAATCCACAGCAGTGTTACCAGAATGCACCCAGACTGGTATGAGACAAATATGAGTAATTTTCGCGCTTTGTAATTATTTGCGTTATATGTTTGTGGCGATTCTTGTCACGCACACAGGAAACATCCAGCGACCTTCAGGCTGCGCGCCACGGCCACTCTCCTGCTCGCATTGTTCATCATGTTCCGTCATTTTATTAAGGATCCATCATTCATACCACCACGATAATTATATGAAGTCATAAAGATAGGGACGAATAAGTTCGAACAGAAGTAAACATATTAAAACTTCTATTAGGTTATATGAAAATTTCAGAGTGGTAACTACCATTTAGGTGCCACTTTCAGAGCCAGACCGTACAGGTCAGGTGCTATATCCAATATATATCCAGTAGTCAGTACCATCCGATTGCGCCGAAATTTGCAATTAAATATAGTCCTTCGTAATGTATAATGTTCTAAACTATTTTGATTTATCTAGGGTTTCATAAATTAATTTTAAATAAAAAAATAAAAGTAACCTCAAAACGCACTAAAAAGTGAAAAATAAATATTGTATTATAAATGAACCTACATTAAATAAAAAGACGTAAATAGTGTTGATAAATAAAATTCATGTAAAATTCAACAATGGCTTAAAACTGTCTGAATATAAAAACATCAAATTCATTGATAAGGATTCATATATCATATAGTTGTAAGCAAATAAGTACGACGCGGTCGCGCGAATTTCAGCGATTTCTCGCCCGATTGTGAAACTATTCTTTCAATATCTGAAAACTATTGATCGTAATTTTTTTTTAAATGGGACCACTTCGACGAGGTACCCATCGTTTGATATCTCACTCATCCATATAAATAAAAAAAATTGAACTTCGAATTGATAACCGCCTTTTTGATTTTTTTGAAGGTTGGTTAAAAATAGTGAATTCCCGTTACCCCTAGGGGGTATGGGGCAGACACATTTCTGTGTCTTTTTCGCTGATCATTTTCTTTAAAGGCAAGTAGGTGATTAGTCTTCTGTAGCCACACAACCGAAACATTCATTGATCACACATCAACATTCGAAACATTGTCTTTTGTTAGAATGTTCGAATGATCAGTGAAATGTTACAAAAAAATATTGATCTTGGGTCAAATTAATACATTGTAATTATCTGATAAAATGCACATATTTTAATTGTGATAGTGAAGTTGTGGAAATTCATATTTGTTAAGTCTCAAACTAAAACCCGCATAAAAATTCTTACACGCGTTATAGAAGATTGGCGGTAATCTACTGAATTGATTATAAGTTATAACTTAGAGTTAAGTTATGAAATACACGTGACAAACGTGATCAATTGAACAAAGGACGATGCGAATAAAAAAACGTAATACCTAAGCTAAAGTAGATTGTATGTAATTCTGTAGCATAAAATTGACAGTGTTGTCGTCATGTTTTGTCTATTATAGATATATTTTATTTTTTACGCCCTTTAGTCATTAGTGTTGAAATATGACAACACATTCTAGTTTTCATATCTCACGTGCTTGTATTGTAACTTAACGTAAATAATACACACCTAAACACCGTTAATTACTATAATTTCATGTTATTGCGTAAAAGAGGCGGTATGAGTATTTATTATAATTTTCCTCATCTACCACCATAGACAAAGTCACTCCAGTCACAGGACTGGAATGCTCACTGGAACGAAACATTCCAGTGTCGGTTCACATTGTTTCAGTAGTATTATAGTCTAATGATCGAATCCAGAACTGGAATGCTACTGGAATAGATGTGAACGGGGTTATTATTAAACATAGCGAGACTAAATAATGTTTTTTTGCGCGATAAGTCCCGCTATATTTAATAATAATGAGTTCAAATCGCGAAAGTCTAAAGTTTGTAATATTCCTTCCACTGATTTTCGGTTTTTTCTATCAAACTCATGACATAGAACCTTATTTATAGAACAGAAATTAAGATCTCCTAATATACGAGCTAAATTATGCCAGAATAAAAATTGCGCACTTAGGATTTTCTTAGCGCAGTAAACTAGAATAATAGTCGTAAATAAAATAATAATTACTACAAATAGTGATCCAATTATGCATTACGAAGTCCACGAGTTTGTGATTGCGTTTCAAAATCTAAATTTTATTACACGTGTGTATTAATGTATTACCCATACACGAGTTCTATAGTATTTTCACGTAGTGGATAATTTATGTTTTGTTTACTTTGATTTTTCATTCTCCGCTTGATCGATGATGCTGCTTGAAACGATGCTTACTTAAAACATATTATAGGGATCATTTAAATTAATTCCTTTTATTAAAATATACTTAGTTCTTCTTTAGCTATTTTCATCAAAAAATTTCAGCATTAGTGTAGTTTGGATTGGTTGACTTAAATATGTTTTTGTTTTTTGTTGATGAATAAATAATTATTGTCGTTAAGTGAAAATACATATTATAATAAGGTATAGTTCAATGAATATTAAAATTTCAAAATATGTTTAATACCTCATTTTAATCCACTCTTCCCCTGGTGGCATCATGATTCCCTGAATTGTATTTGCAGTGCTGATTAGATTATTTTGATGAGAAGGATGTCTTCAGATTTTGCATTTTACCAGTAATTTTTTTTTTATAATTATATTATTATAAAATATGTATACTTCAAATGTAAAATCATTGTCTTACAATTTATACAAAAAGTAATTTTATACCTTACGATAATAATCTTGCACGGTGTTGCTAAGAAACCACAAAAAAATATATTTATTATGTATTAAAACGCAAGAATATATTTTTATCTTAAGATCTTGCGGACTTTATAGACTTGTAATACTCATATTAATTATCTCGTTACTATAACAGATGTTAAAGTGAGGATCTTAATGTTTGAAAATAATGTTTTGATGTCCTTGTTGACAATATTTCAGAGTTATCACAGTATAGGAAGACGTTATAGTGCAAGCTATTATGTAAAAGATATGTTTTTTATCGTATCAATAAATTATTATCAAGTGTTTAGTAAATCTCTGGTCGCATGAATATAAGTTACGAAATATTGCAATACTTGCACGTGTTACACCCAGGAGTCTATCAGCATCGTTTTTAACTTCCTAGTACAAAGACTCATCGAGTTATAATTCGTATCGACACCCAATATGGAAACAACTCACCTTGTGCTTATCATTGCGATAATAAAGGAATGTCAACAATACTATATTCATTATCTATAGAGAGTTATTCATATTATCTGTTCAGTTTTTTTAATTCAACCTTCATTATAGACATAACCATAGATAATTAAAAATAATAACAATATTGCATTTTCAAACTTGGAACGTCCGCGGCTAACCAGACCACAATTCAACCTTCCATAGCATATGTCAATTACAATTTGTTTTTTTTTTGTATAAGTAGGCTACCAGTAATGACACCCGTTTGCTGTCATTATTGCCCGCATAAATCGTAATATGACAAGTTAAAAGTTACAATGTATATGTAGTTATGTTTTCCACGTGTAGAATAATTCGCTGAAGTTTATTAAAATTATAAATGTATTTGTTGCTAATCATGCCTGCGACGAGAGTCTTAATTGTTTTTTCGGCTTCAGGGAGGAATCTATAAAAACGAATAAATTAATAAGCAATTATGATCACTCTTTTGTCTTTCTTAAATATTTGCTTTACACTTAAATATTATCTATTAAGTATTCTAGTACCCTTGAAAACAATGACTTAGCTGTCTGATACTACTCATCTATGAAAGGTATGATTAAATCTATGATAACTACAGATTAAACAAGGGACTGGCCGGAAATACCATTTCCGTCGAAATAAATGAATTGTTCAAAACCCTTAGTTAAAACGAAAAACGTATGAGTGCCTATATCCTTTTTAATTCGGTCTTTAGACTTTTTCTATTGTTGACGTCAAGTTAGTTAAGGTTAGACATGCAACTGACGCGCTGACAGTTGCTAAAACCTTTTTATTTTCACATAGGTAATATTTAAATATGCATACTCTGTGAAAAACAAAGTATGAAACAGTAATTTCGGCTCCTCATTTTGACGCGCGAAAGTGATCTGTAGTTTTCGATACATACTGACAATGACCGGTCTCGAACCCGTTATGAGGACACACTGACCCCGTTACGCCGCTACGAAATAACAAATATCCTCACAAGATGATAATACGAGTTACAGTTACGTGAAATTGACAATAAAATTAATTGTCACTAAAAATTAACGGTTTATTTAACAATGACTGCAACTACGATAATCGCTTTAATAAATACATCTATATCTACTCTATGGCAGTTAATTTTTACATGAATTTAAATAGATTCTTTAAAAATATATTTGTTTTCATTTAAATATTTGTCCATACGGATATTGAATGTCCGACGAATATTTATCAGAGCTTTAGAGGTAGGTCGTCATGAGGCATAAACACATTAACCTACAAATTAATTATAAAACTCTATGTGAACTTTGAACTGTATAAGTTGTAAATCTGGTTTGACAAGGGCATTTGATGCGGTAATTTTTAACGTTGTATTTATTTTTATAAATTAATTCCACTTTATAAGTCAAGGCGTTTAGATAAAAAATTCACAAATTACAAAAAAAATCAAGCTTAACAATAAAGATTTGATATATAAATAAAATGATTATTATGTTGTGTCTTGTAATTTGGGTCAATTTTCTCCTAAATACTTAGTTGTGATATCACCATTTATCATAGTAACAGTAAAAATTAAATAAACAGCCACTTTAAGTATATTTTTAAAAAAAGTAGAACTTAGTAAATTATATTGTATTTTGATGATAGCATATACCGTAAGCCAAAAGGTGAAGAGTCTCAAAATGAATTCAATCTGTTCAATGCAATCGTACATTCTTTACCGAACAATACTCCATACGATGTCAATGTCCCTTAGTTGGGACAAATTACCTGGGATCATAAAAACTGTTTACTCTGAGTTATAACGTATATTTTACCCGTTTTCATAAACAAACATATAAATTTTTATTATACAAATACCAGAGTGATAATTACTTAATAACACAAAAGTTTCGCAGTCTGGCTCGTGAAAGTGACAAAATTTAAATCAACGTTGACAAATCGTGTAAAAAATCTATTATCACCATTAATAATCACAATAAGCTTCAGAGAGACTCAATAAACTATGATTTCATTCATGTTCAAGAGCTAATAAATATATTATATCTTTTTATAAAATTGATCTTAAAGATTAATTTAGAAAAAACATTCCTCCAGTTTAGACCAGTCATTTTCGACCCACTGACCTACACCTACGGCTATGACCATGTTTGATGGCCAACTGTCATTGTTTCTTTCACACCTTCAACTTGACTTATTCACTCAGTTTTAGCTAACTATTCAAGAGAACTTATGTATTTAGTATTTTCATTGTTAGGTACTTTCTACATAACATAAGATTTTCAGGTATATTGGAATTTCCAATGTTAAAATATTAATACCGAAGTTGTCATCTCTATTTAAAACAATGCCTGTTAACGACAGACAACTTCCATATAGCGAGTGCTTTAGTATATTTCTATGGCAGTCTTTGGATCTTAAACATTTGTCGCACGTAGTACCGTGATTGTTGTTAAGGAAAAACAATAAAGGGTATTGACTGCGGTATATAAGATGAAACAAAGAGGTGCCAGTCGGAGATGCGTAGCACACATTGTGATGCGTACCATGCGCCGCCACCCAAGGTCACTGCATACTTGTGGTTATTGGTTAACATAAGAGCTGTGTCGTTCACATCATAATCTGCATACAAACTCAAACAACGTCTGGCTCAATGATAAAGAGTGTGCAAACATAGCTGAGGTTTTATACATTTTCATGCACAGAAAAAGTATATTGAAAATACATCCCGAATTAAAGAATTACATAGTAATTTATAAGTTAGCTAGAATATTATCTGATTTGGCGAATATTGTCTGTAAGGGGATTGAGGCCAGAATTTTAGTATTTCTTCAATTGAGGTTTATGGAAACGTTAATATGATAAATTTCAGTTGTCGTGTTAAAATCTGAATAAAATATGAAGCTTGAAGAAGTGAAAATCGGTTTCTAAAGTCGCATCAAGACTGTACGGTCGTGGGCAAATACTGTAACAACGTGGGTAGTAGGTAGTATTATATTGTGCTAACCTACCTACAAGCTAATTAAGTGATGCGTAAATGTGGTGCCAAAAAAGTTCTAAATAAGTATCGTGAAATATTTAAAGTGATATAAAAAGATCGTAGGTAAAATTTTGTAGTTTTCTTGATCATCGCAGGATAGTTTTAAAATTTAGGTGTGACCTACACACTTAAAATTTTGTGTAGTAAATAACATTTATTAATGTTTTTATCATAGGTGAGAGTAAACATTATGGTTCATATAACCTTGCGCATGCGCATAGATAAAACCTGTTAAATTATAATAACATGATGTCACGAACACGAATCATCCAAATTTATATACCTAAAGTAATTAAAACGATTCAGCCAGTAAGGCGTCACACATATTCAATATCCTTATAAAATAAAGTAATAAGTTATAGGAGGTTTTCCATATAATTTTCCTTAAGTCATGAAAATTTAGTATTACGTATAAAGATCTTACCGAGGTGGAAATACGTTTAGGCACAATAAATGCGTACGTGAAGCTCGATACAGACTGCAATCAGAGTACCGGGTGCCAATACCCATTGAAGCCTTCGGATATTTGTCACTACCGCATTTAGTGACCGCCGACTTTATATAGCTATATGAAAATGGATCCTGTTTACAAAATATTTATCTAATTATTTATACTACCTAATACTGATATTAATAAAACAGTTTGTTTCAATGAAAGCGCTAATTTCGAGAATTCATGATTCAAAACGACGATGTTGCAAAAACGGGAAAAATCCGCTTTTGAGAGCGGTTGAAATCACGGGACACAGCTAGTTTATTTTAATGTTGTTCTACTTAGCTTCTTAAAAACTTAAAAAAGAAACTCGTTACTTCCCGGTTTCTATGCCTGACTATCCTTTGTTAAGATATTTTGTTTTTCTTATTTCAATCGCGTAGTAGGAAGCATTACTCATAGGATATGCTGTTTTTTCAACTCATGAAGCATTCATCAGAGTAAATTACTTGTTGACGTTAATATTGGTGTCATAAAAGGAAATGATTAACTGATACCTATTATTAAGGAAAAGTTCAATTAATATTTACAAATTACATTTATAGCTTTTTATTAATACATATCTACTCGTAATTACATTAATATTATGCAGCTATTCGATAGATTATTGTTTAATAATATTTAGTACCTACATATAATGACATAGTATCTAACTGCGTGCTTAACCTGAACTTTACTTAATCCTTCTATTTAATTTTCTTCTATAAGGTTTTTCATTATACCACAATCAAAAAGCATGTTTCGTAGTACGGTTCATAAAGAAAATGATCAACGAAACATGCAGTGGTTATGGGATTTGTAATAAAACAAGCTTTTACAGCAAAATGTGGTAAATGAGAAGCTGCCTAACATTTTCATGCTCTTCTATTAACAAAGTTCCATATCCTCTATGGATACGGCAGTCTAATTATAATGTTGACTTCCAGATGTACTTAGCACAATATGGCTACCTCAGCGCCTCAGTGAGGAACCCTTCCAGTGGTCACATCGTCGACGAAAACTCTTGGAAACGAGCGATTGCAGAGTTCCAAAGCTTTGCTGGTTTGAATACGACAGGTAATTACTTTCTTAATGTTTATTGATATCTAGATATTAAATATTTAAATGATTAATTAATTTTTTTATTTTATCATAGACCCATATTGAACACGTGTTTACGACATTCATTAAACGATTTTCTCTATTGTGTCTGTGTATATTTATAATGATAAATTACAATGTGAAAAGTACAATGTGTTAATCCACCATGTGACACAGTTGCAAATAAAATGATTTTTATCATTTTATTTGCAACTGTAGTGGCAAGTTGCTATTTAAAATCTATGAAGAATGCAAAATAATTTATTTTGCTACCTTAAGACGACTAACGCATAATATAATATATTATTCGTGACCATACGTTAACTGTTCGTCGAATCGTTTGACGTAATTAGTGTAATAGTAACCCATAACAGTGATGACCTTGCTGCACCTCTGAATCATATCCTTAATTATATTGAAATTCTATAAGCTCACCAATTGCTTTATATATAATATTTATTTTATAACCGACTTTACAAAAGAATGATTCTCGCTTTAATATTCACTAAAACTATTAATTAAAAAAAAGTCTTTTTTAAAATCTATCAAGAAGCACGGGGATGAAAATACAGCATCCCAGTTTTTATGTAGTTTTCAAAACCCTATTAGCTCTTTGAACCTAAGGTACCTTGTATAGTTCGCTGAGCACAATGATTTACAGAATCATTGGCATTGACAATGCAATTATATGTATAGTAGCGATACAAGCCATGCAGACTCAAATACTAATACCAATACGTGTTTTGAAATTAAATCTCATACTACGTGGGTTGACAGGAAAAGTATCTTATTATTTTTACTTTTCGTAATTATTATGTAAGCAATGGTTTCGAATAAAATATTTATTAGTGGGCACACGCAATTTGGATTCCGGTAACTATATATTTCCTGGAAAAAGTTACAAATAAAAAAAACTGGGAAAGTTGCGTTGTTGCTGAAACTTATATAAAGATTTAAGAGATAAGTTACATTTATAAAAATACGAATAATTCTTATTCGTCTGCATGGCCACATAGTGTCTGTCACTCTTGCTTCTTAACATAAAAAAATACAAATAATTTTAATATTTTTTCCAAATAATATTAATCAAGGTAGATTGTACAAGCAGCTTAACATTTGTAATATCACTACATAGTATAAAACAAAGTCGCTTTTTATTTCCCTATATACCTTTGTATGCTTAAATCTTTAAAACTACGCAACGGATTTTAATGCGGTTTTTTTAATAGATAGAGTAATTGAAGAAGAAGGTTTTTATATATTTTTTATACCCGTGCAAAGCCGGGGTGGGTCGCTAGTAATAAATATATAAAATAGATATTATATATTTATTATATTTTTCGCGCTAATAAATAAAAATATTGCTGTCAAGTATACAGATATTAAAATAGAACTGTACTATAAAGCCAATTATATCATTTATAGGTGAACTGGATGAAGAGACAATGAATGTGATGTCATTACCAAGATGCGGAGTTCGTGATAAAGTTGGATTTGGCGAAAGTCGCGCTAAACGATATGCACTACAGGGTAAGTACAAAACACGAAAATATTTATTCAAACAAAATATTCAAAGCGTTTGTTACAATACCAACATATAAGGAAGGTCCAGGAAGAACAAAGTGATTGATAAATATCTTATTTGGAGATTAAAGGATCTGAGATAAGAGATGTTACGTGTGTTCTGCACTCTGCAGTGAGCACACCTAAGTTTGATTACTATTAACAAACTATTAAACAGGGTTACTAAAAAATAATTTTACATATAATTCCAGGTTCTAGATGGCGTGTAAAGAATCTGTCTTACAAGATCTCAAAGTATCCTTCAAGGCTGAACCGCGCTGAAGTGGACACGGAATTAGCAAAAGCCTTCTCAGTATGGTCAGACTACACCGACTTAACTTTCACGCAAAAACGATCAGGACAAGTGCATATTGAAATAAGGTAATAAATAATATTATATGTAGAATTAAGATAATTATTATATAAATAATTAATTTTCGTATATCTTTAATGGGATAGAGTTTTCGTTTTATTACTTGTAAGACATGAAAGTAGGCCAATTTGCCTGGAAACGAACGGAATGTTTTTTTTTAATTGACCCACGGATAAATAATAGACAATTATATTTTGTTGTGTATGAAATGTAACGGGTCTCACATGTACATACTTAATTATAATATATACTTACTATTTTTTATCTCTATTCAAACAGTGGACTTGCATTCAATGTGATTCATACTCAAAATTTGTTTTGACGGTTGACATTTTGACCGTGTCAATATGTTATTGAACTCATTGAGAGATTAGCCTATAGGCAACCTAGAGAACCCGTGTTAGATACAGAGCCATCGAAAAGAGCATTCTGCAATGGGGTGGGCACCGAGTGTGCACTCGTTGTAGAAATCACCATGTATTTTGGTCAAGCGTATCATCGGCAGCTCCGGCCCGTTGAAGAACTTCTCGTGGTGCATATAATGACTTGGCAACATTGTTTGGAAAGGCCAGTTTCATCCTCGCGGCTTAGCCACTCGAGTCAGCCCGGCGAGATCCTTACTCTCGAGCGGTGTTTGCATTAGACCGTACATCGTCGTGGTGCAACGGTATATCGTCGGTCATTAGAAAGTTCGCATCATCCAAATATGATGATACTTCCCTATGATGGTCGAGCACAATCTTTTTGCATTTTTCGTAACATTACAGCACAACGTATTGAGCTTTGAATCTTGACATATGTGTCAATCTTATAACATCTTCATTTAAGTCCCGTTCGTGCTTGCACTTATACAGACACACACACAGACACAGACTCATGCATTGCACACAAAGAAACTTGCCTATTTTTCTCTTTTAGGTCATGTCATGTTTCCAGATAACTTAATGTGAAGTATCAAACGTTTTAAAGCAGGTACGAGGGATGGCCAAGAATCGTAGGTTTTTAATGAGGTTCTCACCAGCCTCCTAGGACCGCAATGTTACGTTACGACGAGTTTGAGTTTTGCGATACGACGTCCATCGAAGCTTATGTGCAACAGTTATCTTACCTGTGTGAACGTCTGGAAATCTTTTGTAACATTTTGTGTCAGGAACCTATTGGAGAATATGTAAATACACCGTCAATAGCGAGAAAAAATCGAGTGCATTATTCTTCCGATGTATCCTAGTGTATCAAGTGTTTATTGCGATTGTGAAATTTGCACTTGCATTTAGATGTGCATTCAGGAGATAGGCGTTCCTCTATTCTCGACTGTAAATATTAAATATTCAGTTCCATCTGACTTATCTTTGATTAAAATATTATCAATAAAAATGGAAGTTGTAAAACATTTACTACACAGTAGTATCCATCATACAATCTGTATATAATTTATTTGGGAACAATGGTGATCAGCCTACCGGAACACAAGTTATATACTGGCATTGACTGATGTTTTTAATGTTTATGACCGTTAATTTTTATTTATCTAGCTGATGCTGCGGCTGTGCGTACAATAAAGATAAAAAGGACCATTATTTTCCAAGGCTCCATTAATCTTATTTGATATTTTATTGCATAACAATTGACATGTTTTCAGCTCCAGAAAGTTGATCTTAAAATTACATTAGTAACAGTTTGTATGCGATAAAAATTTAGGTCCTTTAAGTGCAATTCTTCTAATTTTCACCGTTTAGTCTTAATATTATATCTGTATTCATAAGTTGAACTATTGATAAACGTTTTTATCTTAAATATATATGACGCATATTGACTCATATTTAAGTGTACATCTTGTATGAATCTTGTATTTTTATGTAATATTACTTAGATTATTTTTTACTTCTGAATGTCCCCCGAAGGAGACAGATTGTATTGAATAAAGAACAACAAAAAAAAAAGATTATTTTTGATATTATCGTAAGAATTATATTCAAGTAAGCTACTGAATGAGTCTGTATTTCTGAATAGCTTTCAGAGTCCCGAAAGAACAAGTTAATAAGTTATAAATACTAGTAATATAAGTAAAGCTTTACAAGAATAAAATATAAAAATAGTATTTAATACTAATAATCTGAATCTGTGATGGTAGTAAACTTTGTCCAATATTTAGTGGTTCTTTGATAATGGTATATCAGGTGGCAAAGGCTTTCCCCACCCAATTTATTAGTTGACAAGAGCTAAATCTAAAGTAAAAATATTACTTTGACAGGTTCGAGAAAGGTGAGCATGGGGATGGCGACCCCTTCGACGGACCTGGAGGTACCCTGGCCCACGCCTACTTCCCTGTGAGTATAATTTCCTCCAACTGTCTTTGTACTCCGTCTGGACAGCAGCGAACGGAGTACGCAAATTAAACTGCACGTGTACATAAATTACATTTAACATAGTTTAGATTCCCGGGGAAATAAAATAAATGTTTTGATTTAAAAGGCGGCACTCGTTCACTTGTTGAAGAAAACGATTATATAAGAATAAATGTGTTTACCCCGTGCCCTAGTAGATTAACCTATTTGAGACTTTATTTACGCTTTCCAGCTATGCTCAAGGTTTCAAAAATATACATCGAGAGCACTATAACACAGTAATTAAAACATACCTAGTTGGCCGTAAAACCTAGAATATTTTGACCTAAAAACGCACCTTTGCCGACAGTAATTAATATTATAAAATGATTAAGTGACTATGATGAAGGCTGAACATAACCTTATAATGATTGTTAAGTTTTTTTTTTTTGATGTCTTTATAATTTAAAACGAAATATTATACCTATTTATTATAATTACAATGTAAAAAATAAACGTATTAATTTAAAATAACCTATTTAAATTAATCAAACATTTTTTTAAAGCAATCTAATAATTAATAGACAACAAACATGTCATACATAAAAACTGTAGTAATTTTTAATATGATTTTATCGCACATCACACATTTCCATGGTAACGTTAAGCAAACAAAAGCTAGTGTAAAGAAGGGTTTCGTAATAGTACAATTTTAATATAATTCGCTAACGGAAGTAACAGATTACCACCAAAGCTAAAAGAGAAAGTTCATATCAACAAATACTTTAAAATTGTTTTGTAATATTGTCCTTGTAATTCAAATGTTTATATTTTGCCTATTGAACAATAATTGAGCCGGTTTATTTCAATACTTTAGTTAATGTTGGATTTAATTTTCTAAAAATTACTGCTTTGATAATCAAGATTCAAGAGCATAGTTTGATTCACAATCATTGAGCACGTGGCTGATTATACTGCTGTTTCAAAGAAACTTCTTCTATGTTTCTGATCTATTTTCTTTCATAGAAGGGTCATACCCTGTATTGAAAAGATTTTCTCTGGTTTTGTTATTTCAACATCTTTAACGCCAAATACTTAGCACTGATATCTCAGGAAGAAGTTCAATAGGCTATGTTTTAAATAATAATAATGTAAAAGTCTTGTAAAAGTAATATATTTCTAGGTATACGGTGGCGACGCTCATTTCGACGATGCAGAGATGTGGTCAATAAATTCAAAGCGAGGAACCAATCTGTTCCAAGTAAGACTTGACAAAATAATAATGGCTGTCACAAAAATAATCTGATTTTTAAATGAATGAATTTTACTGGATATCGACTGTGTATAATAACAATCTTCCTATATTCTCATCTATATTTAAGTCATCATTTAACAAATCCTATTAAGCAAATTTGAATGTGAAAGCGTATTATGTAAATAAATTAACTTTTGCATCTTTCACTTAAAATGCGAAAGTGAGTGGAATTCACTGAAAAATTTCAAGGAATTCTAAGCCTTTTTTCTAAATTTTCAATTTAAATTACTTACATTTATGTACTAACGTTACAATTTTAGGTAGCGGCCCATGAATTCGGCCACTCTCTAGGTCTCTCCCACAGTGACATAAGATCAGCACTTATGGCACCTTTTTATAGAGGATACGATCCCGCCTTCCAGCTAGACCAGGACGATATACAGGGTATACAGGTACGAAATTTTTACGTCTATATATTTATTCTTTAATAAGAATATTAAATTATCCAGTTTAACTATAAAATGTGAAATAAGTTTAAATTTTACCTAGATTGCTTTCAAAATTAAAATCATGTTTTTATAGGCTCTGTATGGACACAAATCTCAAATCGACATCGGTGGTGGCTTTTCCCAAAATCCTACAATACCCCGAGTAACAACGCAACAGCCATCTTCAGAAGACCCCGCTTTGTGTGCTGACCCTAAATTTGACACAATTTTCAATTCTGCTGACGGCGCCACATTTGTATTCAAAGGTATGAAAATAAGTAATATTTATAAATAATTCATCCGATTACCTATTTATTTACCATCTCTGTAACTAAATAGTTCACGCATCTGACATTTAATCCGGGTTGGTCCAGAAATTATTGGTTCGAATCACGAGAATAAAAATTGGCTTCTTGGTAGGCACATTTCAGTATAGAAAATGATCATTGAAACAAACGCATATAGTGTATGCTCTACAAGGATTACATGATTTGACAAACCTATTCAATAAATCCAAAGTAGGTACTCTGAATTTGAAGTGCAAATAAAACTGGAAGCGGTTTATAATATTATACGTAAACTTAAATAAAATGCTTCGTTTAGAAACAATAAAATAAAAGATTTTTATGATAAAACGTTTGCAAATATATAGATAAGGATTGAGGTTAAGTTTGTTGTATTCAAACATACTTGGTATTTAGTTTACTAAACTGAAGTAGTAATATTCAAGCAGCTATTGAGTATTTTCTAAATAAAAACATATAATTTAGTAGCTTGTCAGATTTTGAGACTGATTTTATCATTCACATTTACAATAAGATGTGTCATATTATGTATTAAGTAAAAAGTAATAATATAGTTACAACGAGTGGAAGTATTCTCCTATAATATAGTATAAATGAGATTTATGAAATTCGTTTAAATGTCTTCTTTTGCCTCATTTCGTTTTTTTTCAGGCGAACATTACTGGAAGCTTACTGAAAGCGGAGTGGCAGCTGGCTATCCCCGTCTTATATCAAGAGCATGGCCAGGTCTTCCTGGTAATATTGACGCTGCGTTCACTTACAAGAATGGAAAAACTTACTTCTTCAAAGGATCCAAATACTGGAGGTATAATGGACAGAAGGTGGATGGTGACTATCCCAAAGAAATTAGTGAAGGTAACTGATTATTATGAAATAATTAGATTTTTATTTGTGATCTTCTTCGTTGAATCATAAAATTAAATATTAAATGTATTGTTAATTTAAACAATATTAATTTATAATTATAATAAATTATTTCAGGTTTCACTGGTATTCCTGATAACATTGACGCAGCCCTGGTCTGGTCTGGCAATGGCAAAATCTACTTCTACAAAGGCTCAAAGTTTTGGCGTTTTGATCCATCACAACGACCTCCCGTTAAGTCGACTTACCCAAAACCCCTCTCCAATTGGGAAGGAATACCGGATAATATAGACGCAGCTCTGCAGTATACTAACGGTTACACGTATTTCTTCAAAAGTGGATCGTATTGGCGGTTTAATGACAGGACATTTAGTGTAAGTAAATGTTTGGTAAAATTGCTTTGAAAAACCGAAATTTGCGCTAAATTTATAGATTTAAATGAAATCTGAATAAAAATAACATTTTATTCATCAATAAGTATACATTTATTTTTCATATAGTGTATAGCAATAAGTACGTTATCAGTTCATAATTGGCGGCATAGTCGCGTAACAAACATATAAATAACCACACAGTCGAATTATGTGAAATGTGGGAGTCCTTTGAAATCAATAAAAGTCAATAAAAAAATTCCAGGTGGATACAGACAATGTTGCTTTCCCTCGGTCGAGTGGTTACTGGTGGTTGGGGTGCAGTAGCGCTCCACGTGGAACCGTTGGAGGTAACGCAAGACTGACAAACCCACCGTCTGAGGATGATGACGTCGGAGATATACTCTTCGACGCAGGTATGTTCCGGCGTCCAGGTGCCATACACACATAGATTTCGGTATTACTTACAATTTCCAAACATCACATACATAATACAAAATGTATACACTCTTGAGATAAAATATAAGCCTTAAAGACTTATGCAACATTATGAAAGTTAAGATATTGAAACCTTTATTATATATTTTAATTATCGAGACATTTATGAAAACTCTTCAAACGTTGTGATCATAAAAATAGATACAAAGAATTCGTGAGTTTACAATCAACATAATTCTCATGGAGGCCATTACATGGCCTCGAGTCGGCCATTAAAGGATGAATTATGCTAGACCGTATCGTGTGCGAGCCGTGCTCAGACGAGGCTCAACGACGTACGGTTTATATAAAATGTTCGTAATATTTTGAATCCGTGTCTGTAGCATAATTCATCTTTAAATTGGCCAGTCAATGACAAAGCAGTGATCTTATCATGCCAGGATTTAGTAGACTACAGAATGTATCCAAATTTTTATAATGGTGAAAGTGAAAACATTAAAAATATAAATTATACGTGAAATTAACTATTAAACTGTTTTTACGACAAATAATAAAGTAGACAAATTTATTCTCTGAGAGAAGTGACTACATTAGATTCAATCATGTACACTCTCACAGTAAAATTAACATTTTATTATTGTTTTTTTTATAATTTAATCCTTTTGTAAATTTCCAAAAGACAGAGACACACATCCTATAAACACGTGAAATTTGCTAGGACCGTCTTACCAACTCCACTGTTCCATTGGATGAGTCCGCTTTGTCTGTATGTTATGTTCCTATTGTGATTGAACTATTAGATTAGTTTTCTTTTATCCTTCATTAAAGGCGTGTTATTGTGATTATTATGTATTAAATTATTTTTGTATTTTTAGTTTGTCATAACCATTTTTAGCTACTAACCCGCGATATTTCGCAAATAATAATTCTTTACTGAATCTTAATATCTCTAACCTCAGTGATGTCTGCTACTAACAACCTTAATATGTACGTGTTATAACGAAAAAGCTTGGCAATAATATACATAAAATTATGTCGCTTTTGCTTAAGCAGTGGTTTATGGTTGATGGTCCATCCTTTCCGGATAGAATACTACGGCTTCTGGGCGCCTACGAACATACCTGACAAGAAATATAAAATTTCAATGAAAGCTATGTTCAGTGTATTACATAATAAAAATAATGTAATTTTGGAGAAGAGAGCAAGCACAATAGCTTTGTGCACTAGATGCACTTCCGATGCTATAATTCACCAATATGTAAAATGTAGTACTTTAAAAAGTTTATGTTCTTGTTAATAATATTTTTTGATATCACATTTAGTACACAGTGCAACTGTAATTACAATATAAATTAATAAGCACGTATTTTGCTCAGTGTACACTGGACGTCTCGCGGTGGGTTGTTACAATTTGTGTTTTGTGTTTGTCTTTTAGGTGTAAAATCATCCGCACCCAGATCGTTCTTCTGGTTCAGGAAATAACTGAGGATGTTCCTGAAATTTGTACATAATTATAATGAACAAAGACTCAATTAGTTATAGGGGAAATAATTCAGTGACATTATTAAGCGGTGAATTTTATACCAGCAGTCATGTCATGCGATCTGTGTACGTTCTCTTTTATCTCACTTTTGCATGATAGTTAAGTTGCTTCTGCTTGCTACAATAATTGGCATCTGCTTGGGTTTACTTTTTTCTTAAAATGCTTTTAATTCTTATATACCTATTGTCATTACTTTCATTACGTATTCGTTCTTAATAATTATTTAGTATATTTAGGAAAAAAGGGAAAATTAATTAGGTATTCGGGTGGGTTTTAGCTTTGATAGCACGGTATT
This sequence comes from Aporia crataegi, assembly GCA_912999735.1. Taxonomy (NCBI): domain Eukaryota; kingdom Metazoa; phylum Arthropoda; class Insecta; order Lepidoptera; family Pieridae; genus Aporia; species Aporia crataegi. The sequence continues at coordinate 4,167,253 of OU538748.1, read as the reverse complement.
TTATGGAAAGGCCGATATATTTTTATTTTTTTACATTATTTCGGCAGATTTCAACCTTTGTAAGTTATAAATCTGCCTGATTGATGCATAAGGACAAATTTATTAAAAAACCTTTAGGTATAAGGCACCTGTTTCTTGTGTCGCACATAACCTGAGTGCGAAACTAAACTAACAATTAAATTATAACTAATGGTTGAAATACGAGTAGAGATAGGTATAGTTTTGTGCAAGTGTGACTAACAATATAGCATGTATTTTTATTACTTAACATAGTATATTTAATCCGAATAAATATGAGGATATTTTAATCTTTAATATTTTGAAAATATAGGTGATATTAAATTGGAATTATATTCATTCCTCAATAATACTACAGTATTATTATCACTTTTTATTGTACGTATATACATTAATGCACGCTGTAGAATAAAATTGTTTGAGTGGGTCCTAAAGTAGTTAGATGGTTTCGGCATCTCATATACCGACTGCTAAACCAAATTAATGTTTCAGTGATCCACATACAGTCAGATGGAGCTAGAGTATAGTATATACGGAATATTAGGTGGACAAAGAAACGTCCTCCGTCGCGCCATCATTCACTTGCATCGTAGGTTTATTTTCATTTCTATTGCTTCCGCACCTTGCGGTTTTATTTTTGCATTTTCATCACTCATTAAATGTTGTTGACAATCAAATATATAGAGAATAGACCACGCTAGGTTCGCGCTGCCAGTAATTAAAATAATTCTTTCTAAACATGTGACGTAAGAAAAAGTGGTAGTTGATCTATTATTAGCTTAGGAAAGACACAGCCAGCGTCTATCGAAAGCGTGGCCGATTTGAGCGCATCCTCAGTCTCTTCTCTATGTATATGACGACAATCTTGAACATCAATGACAGATTTATTAATATTAAGTATGTTGGACAGATGGCGCTTATGATGCTGGTGGCAACAGCGGATTCATTGAGGTTTCCAGTACGTGGACTCTGGTTCTGACCCTGACGGTAGCGCTATGCTCTCAATACGCCTAGCACTGCTGCCAGATTGTGTATCTGTGTCTTGATCTGTCATCTGATAAGTGACCTATGCAACTGTCAAGTGTCCAATGTCACTGTCAGGTGTGCCTGACCGCGTTCGATATATTGTGTATAACGAACGCTGTGTTGTGATAAATACGAACTTTTTATAGTAATGCGTGAACAATAATTTAATAAAAGTCATAGTTTTTATACATAATAAATAGATGATGTAAGCTCGAGTGTGATATTGACGTTAGTAATTTTGTATTAAACCATTTAAATAACTGTTTGGGTTTAATTTATTTCCCTGCTAAGTAAATAATAGTCATGATTGTATTTTAATCGGTTTATTTAACATTTTTCTGTTCCTCGAATATTTCCACTTAAGTTAGTAATTACAAGTTTATTTGACAATATTTCTCGTTTTCATTCTATTTTCATAAACGCATTTTTTAATAAACATCTCCACATCTTCATAACACGCTTGTGCGACCTACAGTCTCGATCTTTCTAACTCTTAGGAAATTGCAAATGATATTTAATCTGTCTACATTTACACGAACGTGATAATCTTACTTTAAGTGTCAAACGTTACTAATACGCATGGGTAAAATAAGTTTTCTACTTCAAAACTAGAACAAGCATTCGCCATTAGACATAACTTTAAAATTATTTTGTAATTTAAATTCCCAATTCATTATATGAAAAACTTAAAGATAATAAAATGGCTGACATCAGTAACGACGTAACCTTGTTCAGTTAGTCTCGAAGTAGTCCGCCCGGAATAGAATATATTTTCTTATTGTACCATGCGAAATAATATGAGGGAAGAATAGGGCGGCAGTCGCTACACAGGTGCTACGCACGCACTACGGCGCCCTTCGTAGCCAAGCACCGTTTCTCCCGCTCGCATGTAGGTACGTCATGACTCATGCCGATGTTAAAGTCACTCGAACGATATTTAGAATATGTTCTTGTCATTTTAATCTGAAAAACGTATCCCATATAGGAATGTTGTATCTTGTATTACACTCAATCCTGTTCTGTGTGTAAATAAAAGGTGAAAAAATTTTGTTCTCGTGACTCTAAAGTCGATCAACAACGGGCATATGACTTACACGAGCTCTACTCAAGAAACACCTACAACAGATTCTAGATCATATTAATATACAAAGGCCTTGCATAATAGCATTAGTACCAAACGACACTCGTAATTGGCCATCGTAACGCGACAATTTAATTAATTAAGAGAAATTCGTGAAAAATGATTTATTGAACCAAAGTGATGAAATGATTCTTGATAAAAATGTACAGCACTTTTCACTTTTACTTCGCATTTTACTCTATATTCTACATCTCTCACTATAATTTTAAATTCTGCCGTTTCTTATCTATCGGCTATCTGGCAGGTATTTTACGAAGTCAAAATCATTGCAATGTGATTTAACATATATTTATATGACCTAGAACATATTAATATTAGATACAGTAGAAATTATGATTGCAAACATAAATGGACAGTTTATGATAATATCATTAATATCACTTTAAATATTTTGAAATAAATTTAGTACCTATTGCATGGTTATGTCTACTGGTTTTACTTTTAGTATACGTAAATTGAGTTATAAATTACGCCACAAGGCACTCGGAACAAGGAAGAGGCTAAGAGAATAAAAAGCTTTCATTTTTAAAATTTATTTTATTTTTTCTAATAAATGCCATTAAAAATCCCCAATCAAACTAATTGACCGATTTCAGAATAGTCAAATTATATCATCAGATTAGAACGCGCAACACTTGACACCTTTATTTCTTTGTAGCTGTACTTGAGAATAGCGAAATATTTTTTGAAAGTATATTTTGAAAAGCTCGGAAAATTTATTCTAAATAATAATTATAAAAAGTAATAATAGGCGTTTTAATCCGATACCTTACTGCCTAATACACGCGATAATCTTGATTCAATTATTCTTTCAAATTGTAATGATTCTGTTGATCTTTTTGTCTCTTAGTCGCTTCATTGTTTAAAAATTATAACATTATTGGAACAAACATTTTATTTGTGTAATGTATTTAAATGATCCAATAACTTTCGGGGCTGACAGTATATAACGAAACACTTTATATAGTAATTTAAGTACGATATATTTCATTTCCATTGTTTACTATTAGGTATTATATATTTTTATCATAAGACTTATATGCACCTCTTCAAACGCGTCAATGAAACTTCCGTTTTACCACCAGCACATATTTTTTTAAGTAATCAAAAATTTAAACTTTTCATTCTTCTATGAAATAAGAATGGTAAAAGAGTAATGCTTCGTAACTTTAACCAGTACTATATAAAAAAAACATTAATTTTCGTCTAATGCATATCACATACAACAACAAACGACGCAATGATAAAAAACTTCGAATATCTCAAAAACTCCAAATGTCTCCGTGAACTTTAGTTTGAATTGGGTTTTTATTAGGGGCGCATTAATAAAAATTATACAGTCTATTACAAAATTGATTGCAATTTTAACTATATAGTTCTTGTAGAGTAATCACTGCACTCTAATTAAATGTCCGACAAATAATCTGATCATTAGAAAACATAAACCATGATTATTTTCAAATAGGCCCTCTGAAATAACCCTTCTAGTTTTTAGAATCGTTAGTTTTATATTAAGTAATTTAGTACTTATCTTAAAACATGTGTGTATAATTTTTCACGACATAATCCCAGCTGCTCATTTTTATTGCTTGAGTTTTATTATCCGAATGTCTCAATATTAGGACACGATGCTTCTACATCTATATTTTGACGTTTAAAATATGTAGATATTAACTTCCAATTTCTGGTAAAGGCAATATTGGTGTTGTGATTGTTTAAATAAACGAAAAACCAAAAGAATCATTGTATTACAATCTGACCCCGAAAGTAAAATCAGTTGTGCAGTGTGCACTACCCAAAAGAATTACACGTAATCTTTAATAGCTGATTCCTTAGTACAAAAACCAGAGAGCACTCAACACAAAAATGACATTGAATTCGAGAGCACGCACCAAAATAACTACATTCATATGCCTATGCTATTTATTCTCAGTTAATTTTATTAGCTAAATACATATTCATACATTGTTAGCAACTCCTTTCATTATATTTGTGCGTTAAACATTTACACGTTATTATGTACACCAAAACATACGTACTCATAAAATAATATACACTATCACCAAATCTTTAACGGAACATCAAAATACACACATTATATTAAAACTACTAAAGACACTATTCAATGAATTTTGATCATGAGGTGTATTACTCTCTCTACATGGGTAACAGTTATAACTACCAATTATTGCTAAGTGTTGCAATAACAAAAAAATGTTTAAAATGGCTATAAAAAAATATACTTCAAAACGAGATATTTCACTTTTTCGTTACTTAGCGGTCTCTAACTAGCGAGGTCATTTATGTATTTAAACAAAGTACTGTTTTATATCTAAATGTTTTCAATCATAATAATTTAATTTAAATAAACATTCAAAATGCTAGAACAAAAAACGTTACAACAACACAAAAAATCGCGTATTATTATTAAGTTAATAAGATGGCGACATTGCTCAGTAAGTAGGGTCATCTTTTCGTATTTAATATTAATGATATTGGGTATCGCTTAACATCGTATTTTAAACAGTATTTTATTTAAATCCATACTCGCGTTAATAGAAGACAAAGTAAAGCATGATCACAAACAACATTCGAACCGAACTCCTCGCTTTTGGTCTTTTACTCTACACTAATTTTATAATAGTGGACAAAAGTGAAGAATATTAAGAGTGAGAGTAGAAATATCCAAAAAGAAGGAATGCACGGTCAATGTGTAAGTTTTAACGAGTGCTTGAAATTGATCCAACTAATTATGTTCTAGTAATTCATTTTCTAATTCTAATTTTTGATAATTTACACATATACGATAGACTCCCATACGAGCTGAGTTCTATTGCACTCAAAATTTGATTTAGATTACAAAATGTTCTTTAATGTCAACTGTTAAATCGAAAATGAAAAACCTGTTTGGCAAACAAAAATAATGGGCCACGTATTAAATATTATTATATATAGAAAAAAAGCGATAATGATTGAAACAATTGAATGGAACGTAAATTAACCTTTTTTTAAATAACTTTTTGAAATCTATAAACTATTTCTATAATTAATTCTCATATAATTTGCTACGATTCGACGTATGAACAACGTATCATTAAGTTGAATACTATTTTACGACTGGCAGTTAACTCCATATCCAAGCAATCGCTTTCACTTGATCAGTGAAGGCACTGGACATCACGATTTAATAAACTCTTGTCAACACTGTCAATTAATAATATATTATTTTCGTACTATAAAGAAAGGTGAAAGAAAAATAAAAAAATATAAAATTATTTAACTTCTATTAACATAATATATAATAAGAAAACATCAATTGTAGTTTTACAGATAAAATATTCGGTGTTATAAAAGAATGAGTTTTTGAAGACGAACAAGAAGACTTGGATTATAAGATTCATTTGTGGTTTTTGAATAGATATATATTTCGTTGTTCATTGGATTAAAACAGTTCTAAATATTGTTCAGAAAAATAATTTTAAAACTTTTATACATACATGTAAGTACTCGGTGAAACCGTGAGTTTTGGAAAATTTTGATTGTCAAAACAATTAATATTAAAAATGTACATACATACATACTGTACACATACATAAATATGCATACTGTACACAATTTCTATATTTTCAAATTTTCATACCATTCTCATTTTATCGGAGAGGTCTAAGTTTTTAGGTATTGTATCGGTGGAGCAGGTTACGTAAAAAATTAAATTGTTAAATCTAAATATACCTACACTATTAATGTCTCAATAAGTTGTTAAGCTGTTAATGACAATAGTGAATTTACCGATAACCGATTAATATCTAGTTTATTTGCAAAAGGTTTTAATTATGACGTTGATACTTACTGAATCTGAGAATCATATGTGGAAATAGTATTTCATAGTTTATATAGGTGTTGAAACAGTCCAAATTCAGGTTTCACCGAAGATCATATTTGGGGATTTATTATGTCAGGTTGTATGGATTATAGATATTAAAATAAAGTCTAAGAAGCATTAATAGACAATTAGCACCCTCGGTGGTCTTTCCTTAAAGACAGGGAGTGGAAACAACAAACCGTACTTTATTCACACGCATTAAAAACGTAAAAAATAACTTACTTAATATTATTATCATTTATCATTTGAATACAACAACTACATCCTCATTTAAGGAATATTAACAAATGTTCATTCGATAAAGTCTTTATAATCATTGATTTGGATCACATAATCTTCAACGACGCATCTATATTAGGAAAACTAACAAACACTGTCTAACAGGGTTATTTTTATTTCGTCTGGTAATTTTTGTGTCATTTATAATAAAAAGCTTACAATTTAATATTCACTTTGTTTGGTATTTTCATGCGCCTTATCACAGAACAATTTTTCATAAGTTATTTGATTAATGTGTCGAATTTGGAAATTATCATTGAAGCCTTCTGAGATAGACGCGTTTATATCACCGATTATTCTTCTTAACAAAAAAGTGGGAGAACTATTTTACCATCAATCATGCAATGTGCTACGAAAATACTTACTATGATGTATTATTTAAAACAAATTATGTCATTAATTTGAGTTCTGTGTATTATCAGAAGCGTGTAGCTGCTACGGAGTGGTGCTACAGTTTCGTAGCGCGTCTTATTTAGTTAAAGTTTGTTGTTGAAAGATTATTAAACAAACAAAAAATAAACTTCTATGAAGATACTTTCCAAGTGTTAACGCGGTTTTGGTCTTAAGAATAAAATAACTTAACTGTTGAAATATATTGTTTCATGTTTAGTTACGAATTTGAAGATGATAAATGTTTAACAAGGTTCTTCATATTATAAACTACTCAAAAATTTCCAGATGAATATATAACCCTGTATTTTTCAATATGAGATCACCTTTTTATGGTGTATGTCTCTGTCATATACAAGACATAATATAAATGTACATTATACATTATATACTATAAAACAAATATCATATAAAAATCATGTTCAACCATGTGTACATCTTGAATACCTTACATTCATAAGACGGATATATTATTACATATAAGTAATTTATTTTCTTTAATTCTTACAAAACAACAACTACTTTAATTAATCCTATATTTTTCCAATGTTTAATACATATTATATTATATAGACCAGTGTTAGGCATTTGAGACTGATGGACATAGAAGCAATATTTAATAAAGGTATGCAAACTCGTATGCAAAATTTTGTTTAATCGAAATCATTTTTGTAATACTTGAAATATTACATTATTTATTTATTATGATAACTTTTTAACTGTGGAAATCGTTTATATTATTATTAATTTAATGGTTTGTTGTTGTTTCTATGCCTCGGCAGTCTATTAACTTTACAAAAATAATTTTCTAAAACTCATTCAAATAACACTATTGTCATTTATGTTCAAAATATAATTTTATTGTGTTATCATAATATTTAAATGCATTAAATTTTGAATAACTCAGTGTTTAATTTATATGTTTGAAGCCGTTAACGTACCATTATTTTCTTCGAAATGCAACACAAAAGCTAAGTAACGATTTCCGACTCCCGGCCTATTTAAATTTTATACATTAGAAGTGCTGTGCGACTTCCAACTCAGCATTTTATGCACCCTGCATAAAATTTGAATTTATCGGTTTCGCTACGGCACAATTTTCGTGCATATAAGACCACCACAAACATTTTTAAAATTAATATATAATCTTTGTATTTGTTTTAATTGAAAAAACAATTTCAACTCTGTCCTTACTGATATTTAATGTAAAACCATAATCATTATGAAATAAACAACTCTATCAACGAATTTATTAAAAACCTCAACTATTAAATGTATTAAATGGCCGGAGCATCATCAACGGCAAAAGTTTTATGTGAAATCTTAGTAACGATATAGAACTATTGGTGTTTTTTCGTTTAGTATTGAACAATCGGACACAAACATTAACTTAGAGTCTATAAGAGCGGAGGCCCGCGCCCTCCGACCCGGCGGACCAGACGGCGCGCCCTCCGCAATCGAAATCGTCATCGCACGAAATTTATTATCATAAGTACATCACTAATAAGAGTTTCGATTCTGCGGTCGCGGGCCGCGAAGGTGCGACGCACGGAAACGTAAAACTATAACCTTGATTCACGCACATTCACTAGAGGTACAAATGTCCAGTGAGTCCGCACGACAGAAGCTAGGGTGGTGAGAAGGGCTAGGGGCAGAAGGGCGGGCCTTGGAGTAGTGGCGGCAGCCGGCGCCTGATATGGCATGGAGCAGGTGGCAGTTCGCTCCAGTACTGGGCTGCACTGCTCTGCTGCCGGTCTTTCTGGCTCACTGAGCCGAGACTCGCAGTGGTAGCAGAGCCGACCTTCGCAGTACCAATAGCAGCAGTCGTCAGGCCCATAGTTGGACTTATTAGCCTGCGCACCCGTCTCTGGTATTCGTGGATCTGAAACAGTTTGATGTTCTAATTTAACACTGCTAAAATGGTACCACACAGATGCGCCCAAAATCAAATACAAAAGGAAAAACAATAATATTTAATTTAAAATTGACTGTATTGATAAATAAACAAACAGTGCCTGATATTTTTTTTGTGGCAAATAATGGATTATAAAGTAATTCATTTTCGCAATAATACATAACATAATTTACAAATTATATATTTCAGATTAACTTGTAATATTCTTTAAAACCCAGGTTAAAAGCACGATTCAAGAAAGTAATGTGAATAAAAGGTCAATCGAGAAAGCCGAGAAGCAACAATTGGTCAAAGATACAAAGAATGCATACAGTAAGCACCATTTGTCACTATTATTCTCAATTTGAACTGCGGCCAAGAGCTAATCGCGCCTCAAGCGTCCCTTTTTACTGTACGTGAAAACACAAAGAATTTACGTTCATAGGTGAGCAATGAAAAAATTTGAAATAATAGCACGGATTCATCCCGCAAAATAATCTCGCCGTATCATCGAAGCGGCATAAATACTACACGGTATTAAGTATTATTAACTGCCTCCTTGTCTAAGTAGTTTACGCGTTAATTGAAAGCATATTGCGCCAGAGTTTCTGGTGTTGAATCCCGAGGACAAAAACAAATTAGTGAATCAGACGCATTAATTGCCACACACGTTTAATTCTAGATACCTTTAATAGTAAATGTTTATAGAAAAGCTTAGTTTAAGTCGTATAGTAGTTAGTATGTAACAGAATTATTAAACATTTGTAAGAATAATAATAATAAATGCATTTTACATGAACACAGCTCTTACGGATACATTTGTAAACCATAAAGTAATAACTCCTACCTCTAACAACATCATAACTCAACTATCGACCAAGCCGCTCCCACTAACTGGTGCTTTGTAGGTTTGACTGCACTAGAAAATTATTTACTTAGTGGTCAAGTAAAGAGGTCGGAACTCACTAGAAGTACTTAAATAGGTATTAAAAGTATTTTTTTAAATCCTATACGAATTCGATATCTATCTATTGATACTTCAACGTCGAATATTAAATACGTATTCCATTTCTCGAGTTAACGTAGTCTTAAAAGGTCCAGACATAAATACTAATTTATTAATATCTGCATTCATAAAATTTGCGTGCATTCCGTTGGAGTTTCAGCAAAGATATTGTATAAAGTATTGACACGTATTGATGTATTTTAATTTGTTTAAGCTTTGGTAATCCCTCAGCTTATAATATTTGGAAAAAGAAAAATTACCGAGACATAGGAACGTGGGTTCGCCTGCATACTGTGTGGGATAGGCGGGTGCGCGGTCCGCGGGTAGAAAGTAAGGGCAGTGTTGCTCGACTAGCTGGCAGACTGATAGACACGGCTTGAGCCGTACCAGTGGTCGGCCAGGCCCCGCGGCGGCGGCGCGGACCCAACGGCCTACTACGCCGCCGCCACGCCGTCGGTCCAAATGACCGACACGCTCGAGGTGTCGAGCGCGCCATCTTGCCCCATGCTCTGAAGGGGCCCGCCGGGACCGTCCTCCCTCTTCGCTATCTTCTGATCCCTCTTCCACCCACAGTGGAACCATTGTGCTGCACGCCCAGCGTCGATACGTTTCCTGAAACAGGGTTATCGTACATTTAAAATGTGTAAATCTTAAGTTTATATCCTTAAGTTTTATATCGCGAATGTCTTAAGCATTTGACTCGACATTTTGACCTAACTCCATCTATAGAACGTAAATCAGTGACGAAAGAAAATTTAAAAAAACAAACAACGCCATAAGGAGTAAAAACAAACAACTACCTACAACTGATAAGAAGTCAGAAAAAGATAAATTAGGCAATCAACAATGTAGATATATTGCATACTTACAAGTTATAGATCAGGTTATTTGTTTTTTAATGGAATACATAAATGTAATACGAGATAAAAAGGCGTGTGTAGGTAGGTACACAATGCCCACGAATTGCCTGAGTAACAATCTAAAGTACCTATATATCTGAAAGTTTATAAAATATGTAGGTTTTATTAGTAAATATTAGTTATATTAGTTTCAGAAAAATATTTATTAATTTTTACTACAAGAATCCTAATTTTGACCTTCTTTATTTTTGATATGAAGTAATTCCCTGAAACCGTTTTCTTTTCTTATTTCGAAGTAACTACCTAAATATGTTCAAAGCTAGTGCGATCTACCCTTCAAGTGGAGATGTTCAGCATTTTTCACAAAAACCGACGCTTGTGGCACTGATTAATTAGCCACCAAGTAAAATACTCAAGCTCAAGCGAGCAAAACTTTGCTCTTTTATGATAAAATCGATGGACAACACTTTGTCGTACGTGACCAAACAATGGACGACATAATGCAGGATTATCAAGCTAATGATGTTTATCCAATGTTTTAATTTCAAAATTATTGGAAATATTGAACTAGAAAATTCTTTTATAATCTATTTTGTAGGTTATATATATGAATGATATTCTTTAACTACGTGTATAAAAAACAGATTTTAATGTCTTCTCTGATACAATGTAAATCCCTGATTGTACTGAGTATAATTTTACCTTTAATGATATTATGAACGAAATTAGCGTGTCACAATTTATCACAAAGCATGTTAGAAAAACACTATTTTCTTGATTATAATAAGGTTGAAAAAAATTCTGTTGAATATTAAACAAAACCGTATATTTTGATGGTTGCTTTTAAACAGCTGATTTTGTTGATAAAGGTTCTTCAAAGATTAACTGCGCTTATAAAATACAATAGTATTAGGCTAAACATGGATTAAACTCTTAAGAGGGAAATCGCTTAATAATTGATGCAATCTCAGCATCCCTTTGTTGCCAGTAATTATGTTAATAGGTCATGTCTTTGATCAAAACATTGGACCACTTTGATGGAACATTGTATTAGAACTAGCGCCCGGTTAGTTCGCACTTGCTTAGCAATATGTGCATACTTATAACTGGACTTCTAGATGGTGCAGCAAGTCATATCTATTACTTTTTGTAATTCATTTACATTGATACAGACTCATATTCTTAGTTGCAACTTTATACCACCTTCACAAAGTACAGCTTTGATTCAAAAAATTCGCCTTTATGGGATATACACCAAAATCAGCGGAATTTCAAAGATGTTGATGTTTGTATTATGTTATGGCACTGTCTAGATATAAGTTTATCTTGTATATATTTTTTTATTTTTCACAATTTTATTTTTGTTTTTAGTTTTAATAATTATTTTTAATTAGGACTAAGATAGTTATACGGCTAACGCAATAAGTTTCTACTTGTAATGTCAGATCTTAAAAAAAATATTTTAACAAAAAAAAACCATTTTTAAATTGTATCTCTACAACCACTGAACAGATTTTGATGAAATTTGAATTGAAAAAAGAACCACACGGGAAGCACCAGTTTTCAAACAGAAAAAACAATCATCAAGTTCACCTAGTCGAAAGTTCTGAGGTAACAAACATAAAAAATAAAAAAGACACGTGTCGAATTGAGAACCTCCTCCTTTTTTGAAGTCCGTTAAAAACTCAAGAAACATTTTTCATTGAAATATACACATTCAGTCTTAAATAGATTCGGTTTCATAAAGAACGCTAGTTCATTTAGACTAATTTACTTTAATAATTGATAAAAAAAAGTATTTCTTTTAAAATAAAAATATCAACTTATATATCATTCGTAAAATATATGATATAATAGTAGATCATTGTTGTTTGATAGTTAAAACTAGAAAATGACTTGTGCTCATTTATTTTAGCGGTTTATGTAAATATATTACGTAATTGTTATATCGTTTATTTTCATTAACTTAATTTGTATACGAAATTTAAGTAGATAATTCTATAAGAACTTAGCTAACTTTGACCCTAATTTCTAAAAAGAACTATATTGATAACTATATATATTGCAAATAATCAAAGATAGATTCGAAGCAAATGCATTTCTTGTGCGATCAGAAAAGTAAAATTCTAATAAAAATATTTTCTTAACAATTTCCATTTTCTGAATACAACTTCCGATATTGCACATGTTGTAGAATTTATTGTTGAAGAATTTATCTTGTATGTTGTGTTATTGTACATATAATAATTATATTGTCAAAACACTACAAAGAAAACGTTGATAAATATAATTAAACAACTTCACTTTCGCATATTTTATCTCATTAAGATTATACTAAGATTATCCCATTCCATATTTCAAAAGCATTTAATTCGGGTCATTGGCATAATATTCGATTTCACTATTAACCTTTTACGGCACTTACCTAAAGAACAGGTATGAATGATTATTATAAGGTTGGGGAGAAGTCGCTAACAAAACCCCTGAGACTTCCACAACTCTATTTGTTCGGATTCTTATATAATAATGAGTGAAACTCATAATCTGATTTATCTTGCAAGAAAAGCAAGTCACTGTTCACTGTTCCAGTGGCTAGAGGGTTTTAACGGCTATTATATTACAGATTACCAATATTATTATGATATAAGTGTGTAAAGTTGGTGATTACCGCCGAGTACGACAATCATCGAGACTCACGTGTATCATACGACATTTTTCAACACACTTGCGATTAAATATCAATGGAAAATCAGTTTCATTTAGTAAATAAAAAGTTTGACTTATTAAATTTGACTTATGTGCGAGCTGCGGTACCGTCGAGACACGTAAGTTAGGTAACTTGTTCGTTATTTACTTTGTATTTACTGTGTTATTTATAGTGTTTAAATATTGATGAATATGATGTTGTAATAATAGATAATCTATTACTACTATAAATAGGAGAACTCAGTGTGTTGTGAGCTGGAGTTCACGGTGGGGCAGCGAGGCTGGGGCTACCCACACCCTTTTCAGGGTTATATAAAATCCTATATGACTATTTCTTATATAACAAATTGTCACACCTGATTGGCTTGTTGGTGTATATTTTGAGTAAATAGACATGTCATTGGATGACGTGTATATTATGTTTTATGTTTGGTGTAGCTTCCATTATATTTTAAATAGTAAATAAATAAATTGCTAACACGCGCGCATTTGAAAACGACAAACACAGAGCCTACCTAAAAAATCATAAAATTTTATTGGAGTGAAAGATTTATTAAACATATACAAGTTAAATTGTTTATTTAAACACGGAATTGCATAAAATAAGCAAGTAAGACACTAATTTATACCTACTATTGAACGAGATAATCCAATATGATTTTATTTCGTATCGAAACTTTTATTTGAGAACAAAGAGGTTTAACAAAAAGGTTTTACTACATTATCGCACTTGTGAGATCAAAATCAAAATGTCACAGTTTGGTTACAAGCGCCCTTACATCTCTAAGTGCGGTGCGTTAAGATTCACTTTACAAGCAAGTGTAAATAATCATTTGTGATTTCATTTTAATTAATTATTTTTCTTTCTATTGAATTAAAATTTTATTAATTTATTATCTAAGAACTTATTACCTATAATATAAATAAATTTGAACTATAATTTTATTTTATTCAAAATTATTTTTTATACTTTGAAGCGAAACAAGTATTTAGAGATCAGGGCAGGTGGCAATCTGTGGCCACTGCCTACCCCTTTGGAAAATAGACGTGATAATATAAATAAATAAAATAAATCCTTTTGATCAAACTTGTTTGAGTAACGTTTTTTGTGAATATTTGATTTTCAAACGTCATCTGTATTGGTACGAGATAGTCTATCAAAGTTCATGAGTTTGTGAAAATATTTAAAATAGTTTTTAAGATTAGTCACAATCCAAAAAGGTTTGATACATGTTTATAAATAATTGATTATCTATTTCTTAAATAATGACTACGTAATAATTTCGTATGTAATTACTAATTATGTACTACATAATATCTACCTACTTAAATATTTTCTATATTAGATACTTTATTTCGTTTGGATTCATTTTAAAATAATGAACCAATCTTAAATATCAAACCTCATGTAAAGGTCACCGACCATTAAGGATTATTTGCACACAATTGCTGCAGACCACGTGTCAATGGGCCATAAGATAAAGGAATGCTCGTAAAAGGACGTCGCATTGGCTATTAACATTAAATGACATTATTGGAACAACTAGCAGTTCATTAACTACGATTATTATTGCTTTATTACATTTCGAAACAAATAATGGGTTTACCGTAGAGCCATAAGCCAGAAAACTTGACAAAGATCATCGGAAATAACGGCGTAAAACAAAACTTGGAATCAGAAAAATTATCAATAAGAAAATCAATTTTTTGTTAGTATTAAAAATGTGAAAAGATGGGATTGGCGTAAATATTAGAAGTAAATTACCAAATATCTATTTAATGTATAGAAGTAGTTGAGCTTATAAACTCAAATAGATATAGTGTATAAACACTTAGAAGTTAAAAGCCTGTTAAAAAATTACTACATTTTTCTTTCTATATTTGAATATACTACATCTAGTGTAATTTCTTTGTTTCTTTAACCTTAGAAAATGTTCATATAATAGTAATTTATAAATGACACTAAAATAATAAAGAAATGTTTGAGATGATAATATAGTTTGGGATTCCTGAAAATAATTTAAAACATATTGCTCTGTCTGAGTGACAACTACATATATTGTATTATGCCAATCGGATGAAATGGCTTAGGTAAGGCAGTATAAAAACGGTAAATATTGCTTGAGCAGTTATGTCTCTGTGAACAATTTAACACAGTTTTATTTTCACTGCAATTTTATCTGTCCTAGTTTGGATTATACAATATCCAATCCATTATGACGTAAATCCTCAAATGATTTTTTACTTTCTGCCTGGGATTGGCCATAATCGTATAAGATTACAGTGTATTAAATATATATTTAAGGTCATAACTAGTAACAAATGTAAACTAAACTATGTTGTGCCCATATCAAGTTCTGTTGTGGTTTTTAAACATTTACAAAGAATCATATAAGAATTAATAAATACGTAAGTGTGTGAAATTATGTGAAAGGAATTAAACTATGAATTGTTATTACAAAAAAAAGAGACTAATTAAAATCATTTATAACCTCACAGTACGTACGCTCCTTTATCTTTAAGAGGGACATTTCACTATTTATTTAAGAGAGTAAGAACATATTGAGAAGAATTATTTTCAACAATTTAGTTATGCTATTGAAAATTCCTGAATTATTTACAAAATAATCAAAATATAACAATCTTGAAGTACCCAATAACTTCAGAAAAAATTTGTTAAAAATAAAACCAACCAGTTGTGTGCCTTCTTGTTGTTGCTCAGTGGTTTGCAACAACAAGAAGGCACACAAGTGGCTTGCATTGTCAGCCTCGATACGTATCAAATTCGGAATGATATTAATAGGATAGATGCGATATTACTTCCAATTGTCGTTTATTGAAATGGCGTATTTATTGCTTCGAGTAATGCGATAGACACAATTCACTGGTTTATACTTTATAGCATTAGCTGTAGCCAGGGAGGAAATATTATTGAATAAAGGGACAAAATGTATTTGTAAGATGATAAAAAATTTAATAAAAATTTATAAAGCGTTCTTTCCGAGCCCATTTGCATAGGTTTTTGTTCGATGGAGGCTGAGTGAAGAA
This sequence comes from Aporia crataegi, assembly GCA_912999735.1. Classification (NCBI taxonomy): domain Eukaryota; kingdom Metazoa; phylum Arthropoda; class Insecta; order Lepidoptera; family Pieridae; genus Aporia; species Aporia crataegi. The sequence goes on along the minus strand of OU538748.1, from coordinate 4,151,002 downwards.
TAGTCGACGACGACGGCACCATACTTTATTTTAAATAAATATTTTTTTTTGTTTTCTCATGTCACATCAAATTATCATTTTCGAAAATGATGGTGGTGGTGGTACTTCTTCCACCTAAAATTTACTTCGAAACAATAAGATTTTTTTAAAAAAACTGAACCCGCACTTAGATTAGATGTATGAAAAACCTAAGCTTATAGGTTTTTATTAAAATAAATTAATACTAGGTAAGATTGGTAATTGGTCCACGGAAAATAATTTGTACTATAGACAATAGAGATGGTAAATAACTATAACACATGTGCGTACATGTCTTTGAAAATTCTACCTGCAACTAAACCATTAACTGATAAGAAATCTTGCTATTGAACTGTGACAAAACTGTTAAGCAGGAAATCGCCAGCCGTAGTCAAAACTACCAGCAAAAGCTATCCCAGCTTGTGAATGATCTGGCTGCTAAATTGTCGGGTGCTGGAAGTACTCAACATACACGACTGAAGCGGAGTAGTATTCCAACTCTGAAGGACAGATTCACCGATAAATAGTGAGAGAGGCTAATGGGCATCTACTCGCAGCTGAAACGTCAAAATAAGCAGACAATGGTCAGACAGGAGAACAGCTAAATGTCCACGACAGATTGCTGTGTTGAGCAGAATACAAAAAAAAAAAATTGAACTATGACACGTAACTATGGGGTGAGTTTGAATTTTTGCAGATCTAGTCTCAATTTCATAAATGAAAATACTTGTTTGAGTTTTAACAATTGGTTTAATAATTCATATCACCGAACATTGAATTTCGATGAACTGAACAAGCCAACTGGAGTGCATACTGACACAGTTATTTAACAATACCAATTTAAGATATCTTTGAATATTCTAAGAGCATTTTTTTATTGGAATACGAATCTTTTTATTTTTATTTTTGTAATAACGATGCCGTACATAAACCCAGATACATACTTTAAAGTTATAATACTCCATTTTTTGCGTCAAAGGATTTTGTTTGTGTTTAATATTATCTCTATCTCTATGGTCGGTCCTTCATGTCTGAGGATCGTGATCATCATCAGGTTTGCATCTGGAGCGAATGATGTTATACTGTCTTGAATTCTCGACTTTAAATTTTTATTATATATATATTTTAATATATAATTTAATCTTTTAAAATATATTATTATATACGAATATACAGTTTTTAGCAATATTGCAGTCTATCACTTGTAATACCGACTTTACTATGTTAAAGCAGTTTTCAATTTAAGCCGGCATAAAATAAAAGAGTACCTAACAAAAATTGCTTTTATGTCGAACATATCGTATACCTTTAAACGCTTCTAGTACAATTTATTATTTTACTATAGATGAAAACGGGTGAAATGTGACTCATAATTACACATGTAGGTACAAAACGTAAATAGATATTTCTGTAGTTAGTGGCAGTGACGTTTCGCTAGAGTGGCCAATATGGCGACTGCGACTTGTCTTTCAGCTCCATTAGAATTAAACAAAATATTCGACCATCCCAATTTTGCGGATATATGTTGTCGACTCGAAATCTTTATTTTTTTATGTTTTATTATTCAGTTAAGGTTTCCATCGAATCTACCGTACCCCTTGATGAAATTATTAATATAGATATGCTCTATTTATTATAATTAATGAACTAGTATCTCATATCTAAACAATTGACCAATGTGTAAATGTTGATGTGTCTATAGTATGTTATATTATATTGGCTACATTGTTGTTCGCTTGAGTTATGTAACTATTTTTAGGTATATGTTTGAGTGTTTAGTACTTCGTAATTTAATAGTCGTTTATTGATATTTGTTTTCTCTTTAATTTTTATGTTATTTTTTATGTTTAAATATTTTTGCTCCTAATTTGTCGTTGGATTTTGTTGTTTAATTTTGTATTGATAGTTTATGGATAAGATATGTCATAGTCCTTTCCTGTTGTACAGTACTATTGCATGTTGTGATCTCCTCTAATTGAAGAAACACAATGTTTAAACTGTAACAGTACAATATCATAGCTTGTAAAGTGTATTCTTTGTTGGAGATCCTAATAAAATAAAATAAAAATAAAATAAAAATCAATAACGACGGTTTTATTAGGAAATGTGACCGATTTTTATTCAAATAATCTCCTTAGAGAGAAAAGTGAAATTAACTAAATAAACAGGCCGCTAACAAACAGCGCTAGTAATCCTCTTATCGGAAAACTCGCTGATCATGCGCTTCCGCTGCGGAACTCTGATACGCCGCTTGAAATTAATATCAGACGATAATGTCCATGTATTACAGCTTTTAAAGTTTCAGCAACCTACTAAACGGATAAGGTATTTATAATAAACCAATTTTTTATTGCATCAGTTTTTCCGATTTTTTGTAAGAATGAAATACGATAATTATCCGAAATGCCATAAGTTTATCTAATAGCCACATCCAAAAACTAAATAAATTTTTTATAAGCAGTAAGACATATAAAGGTCACTATGTAACGTTTTCTTTTTGGAATAAATTCTGTAATTAAGAAGTAATTTCTCTCCACCGCACTGTAACAATAATAGTATTGTAAAAATGTTTGCCAAAACCAAATATCAAGTACTATCAATTAGTCAGAATGACTTCAGTAGAAAAAACTTAGTCAATACGTTCTCATATCAAACTGAAAGCAATTGTTTCAACCCACGCGACGCCACGTTAGCTCGATATACAACATAAAGTCCGATAAAGTCAATACTTATTACTTATGCGTATTTACATAACGATACAGAAACCAATATAAAATAGTTACATTGGCGAACAAAGACAGTAAAAGTGAGACCCCTGCGAGAAAATGGTTACAAAATCGAGGCCAAGTAGGGTTCCCGGGGTGGATTTTGAGCCTTGTACGGTGTGAATAGTTTTTTCTTCCGATGTTTAGGTTATTTTATTTATTACATGTCTTACAGTCAAGTTTTTATTATAATGAAGGTTCAAATTATCCATGTATTTATTTATATTTATTTTAAGAAAAAGCATCCATGAGATTTTAGATGATAGACGCAGCGGTTGAGGTCATCGTCGTTGAAGATTTGGGTTAACCTCATCACCAGCGGCAGATTGACCATGATAAATAAGCGCATGACGGTGTCTACGGGAGGAAGTGAGAAATAAAAATTTCTGTATTTGGTTATATGTCAGCGAGTGCCACCAACTAATGATATACATTGTCGAGAGCATTATGGTCTTATCCATGTTTCAATAATATAATGTTACAAACGGTGTCCGATGTGTCATATGAGTGTGTTTAAAAGTGTATGATGCGCAATTCTATCTACTTGTTCTTGCAATCCTCAAGATCCGTGTAGGGAACCGACAGTTACAAAGGCAGCGCTATTCAGACGCCTTAGCCGGCGCAAATTTCCTCGCAATTCCGTTTTTATTTTTTCCTTCAAAAGCATTGAAATACTATACTTGGCCTCGTTTTTAATGATTCGAATTTTCACGTCATTTTCCATCAGCTACACAAATGATGTAAGTATTTTTATGAATCTAAAGAGTACTTAGATTAATTAGACTGTATATCAACTATATATTTCTACTTATCATTTTAATTATTATGCTAGAAATGATTTTGAAGTGTATAAAAGATATTTTTACAGTGTATGATATCAATGAAAAAATAATGAAATATTTCTATTACTATGCTAATGGGTTTTAAATACATTTATTACGGTGTATCCTGTAGCACCAACTTTTGACACTATAATTTCACCTGAGTCGAACGCTTACCTCAAAACCACACAACAAAATTAAATGGATGTGTCGATAGTTGTATTGTGAACTTGAAAGGTTAATTTTTTCCAATGTATAAATATATCAGAACCATGTAAGATTCAATTGACAATAAATAACTCTACGTAACGCTTTGTTATTCTTACATTGCAATATAGGGATAAAATCCACTACAATCATTGTAATTCCAAACCCGTCCCAACGGCTGGGCCATTTCATATTCTATGGTAAACTCTTTTGCTACTGTTTATTTATCAAGAAAGAGATACGTTTATCACGTTTTAAAGATTAAGATCAAATTTTCTATTAAATTTTGCATTTTTTATATTCTATATATCAAATTTAAAAGAGGCATTACTTATGCATAACCAATCTCATCAACTTTTCTCTCTTTTAATATATTTATTGCTGTGTTCCAATCTAATGTTTGTCCATGTTGTTACATATCCATCCACTAAGACAACTAATGGTGCAATCCCAAGCCCGCATGTAACATGTAACAAAAACCAGAAGATATTACGATTGTGGGTATTTGTCCACTGTCCTCACATCGGCACAGGCATCCCCACGTAGATTTAGTAAGCTAGATAAGTACTTTTTAATAATTATATAAATAATTATTAAAGTTTTTTGGAGATCGCCGATGACCCTAAAGTAATTATAAATACTCTTTTCTTTGTTTGGTTTCTGTGTTTTGTCTCATTACGTTTAACATGTTTTATTTCAAAATATTTTGTAATAAAAAAAACCGACCTCAAAACGCACTCAAATACATTTTGTATTATGAATGAATCTACAATAAATAAAAGGACGTAAATAGAGGTAATAAATAAAATTCATGTAATAGTGCATTAAACTATTATGTTGCTCTTTGAAAGACTTTTATAAAATTATAAATGAGTCATGGATAGAGACTGATATTTTATCGAGATTTCAACTGGTCGCGTAAACAATAACGTATGAGATGTTTTTCTCCATTAGCAACTTTTGCTTGGATTTTCATAAAATGCCGTCAACAGCTTTACAATATAAATGGTAATAACATTAAAGTATTACAATTAGTATACATTTAATATAGCATGGACTTCAGTATTGTTAAAGCGTGATAGAAGTTTAAAATTTAATTATCTTGATTTTTATTTATTTATTCTTGTTGTAAATATAACACTGAATCTTAAAACATCAAATTCGTCGATAATTAATATATGTGTGTATCATAGAGATAAGTAAGATGCGATCGCGCAAATTTCAGTGATTTCTCGCCTGATTGTGAAACTATTCTTTCAATATTTTGACAACTATTCGTAAAAAATTTAAAAAATGGGATCATTTCAACGAGACCCTATCGTTTGACATCTCACCCATTCCAATCGCTCTACGAATGGCGACCTACGAACGAAACATCGCCAAAAAAAAAACACGTCGAATTGATAAACTTCTTTTTGGCTTTTTTAAAGGTCGGTTAAAAAATAAGTCATGATAATACAAAGCTCATGAAATAAGCAACAACTATTATCAAATGAAGAAAGAAACATTCATAAAATGGTGTGCGGCAAAGCTTTATCAAAATGGTATGAGTCATGTTCCCGTTTTTGCTCTTAATATTTTTTTCACACTGTCATATTTTTAGCCTTTGTTGTTTTACTTCACTTTAGAACGGCTTAAGTTTTCTTGAAATAAAACCACTGTTTCTTCACTGTATTGTGAATGTTCAGTTTGTTGAGTGCCAGGTGTTTTAAACCAGTGTGTTGAGTTAAATAATACATATTAAACATTAAATAACAAATCAGATATCCATGTAACTGTGATTATGCATAGAAATTATATGTATTACAGTGCAAAGTTCCCGCGTCCTTAGGTTTGGCCAAAAGGAATTATTATTCGACGTTCTGTAATCTTTATAACGAATATAACGTACAGCTCGTATATTGTTTTGTTTATTTGGTTTTTGTCATTACGCCCGTGTTGCTTGAAATAAAAGTTTTCAAACTATCTATATGTTGTGCTCATAATAAGTGCAAAGCTGAATTTGATGATTAGTTTAAGTACGAGACCTGAAAAATGTGTAACTGCTCTCTTTTTGGACTTTAAAGTAACAGATAAATAACAATAAATCTTTTACCTTGATTAAATTCCTATGTTTTTAATAATAATAATTCGTTTATTTACTTAAATATATTACATAATTGCAGCATTCCAGGCTCCCGTGTTAGTTTAATTGTTTAGATTTAGCAAACAGACAGTGCCACATTAATAATAATAATAAGCCTCGAAAATAATACGAAATTAGTAAAACAATACCCACTTAGTATGTTATTAAGAGAACAAAAGCAAAAGTATAAAGCTTGATAATATGCAGAAGGTATTTAATATATCTGGGGCATGCATTATGAGTTTCATAATATTTCTCAAAACAATTTTTCACAGAATTTTTAAATCGAGCATACATAAAGTTACTGCCGTTGTTATGGAAAAATATCTAATAATCAAGTAATTAATTAATCCATCTATAACAGAGTTTAGAACCAGATTGTTGTTGGTTCTAAACTCACAAACGAGCGAATTTTTTGAAAAAATAGGTTTTCTAAAATACAAGTGTTATATATAATATAGAATGCGTATGTTTTCATGTGAAAAGTTTGAGGGATTTATCAAAATTACCAACCTAGAAGAGAAAAATTAAATGTCCCGTGTAATAATATTTTACAGTAGATAACCGAAACCTCTGTGTTGTTTTATGGAAATTAACCCAGAAACTTCCGTAGCTTGCATGGTATGTCAGACGTGTGACTAACTTCGTTATGAAAGCATTTTCCTTGCCTACCACAAAAGTAAAAATGTTTACGAATCTAGCAACGTACATAATGTAGAGTCTAAATAGCTTCAGCTCATTAAGTAAGTGTTGACGTAATTGTTCATTAATCTTAGTATCAAATATGCAAGAGCCTTTGTAGAGAACGTCTCGGCTTATATGCTCGTAGTTGCATATCTCTGGGAGATAGGATTTTCATTGGCAAGCTGTATGGAGTAATTAAAGTTTAAATATATTGTGTGTGATACCTGTTCATGATCAAAATAACAATTAAATTGGTAAAAAGACTTATTTTGGTATAAGTGATCATTGTTTTTTGTACTTAACAATCCATAAATCCAACAAGACTTGCTGAATAATTTGTAGAAAATTTATTTTATAAGCTAATATGATTAATAAGTATTAACCTTATGTTTTATTGAAAGTAAAACATGGGGTATACATTGTCTTAATTCAGTTAAATATTTCAGCTCTTGGTGTGAACTGACCTAAAAGAAGTACCTATTACGTCTTCGCCGACACAGTGAATACATAACAGTGACCCAAAACTATTTCAGTTTAGTGAAAATAGAACTTGAAGTCTGGTTCTGATTTTAGTATACTTCAATCATGTAAAAGTCATACTATTTTAAGCTCGAACACTCACTCAATATGAAGGAATTTATAGCAGTATTTATTTATTAACTAGATAAGACATGGATTTTTCCTTATATTTATTTATATAAATAAACACATTATCAGTGACATTGAAATAAAAAGTTTACTAACAAAAATTGTTCACATAAAGATAATAACAAGTATTATAATTTAAAAGCTAAACCGAAACAAGACAGAAACTACATAAATAAAGCTAATGGATTTTAAATAAGGGCGAACACAGTTGGATATAAACTGATTCCTTAAATAAAATTCGTTAATGGAAAACGAAGAGTTTTCTGGCATACCAATACCTGAAAGTGATAGATGAAAGGTCGGACTGAGCGTCCAGATACCGCGCCGCGCCGCGCCTTGGCGACAGAAATGTTCAATACAGGCGAAAGCTGTCTTATTTCCTTTTTAACCTCAGACGCGAAAAGAAGGGTGTTATAATTTAAACGTTTCATTCATAACGAATGAAACAATGATGATGAGGTTTTTTTATTTAAAGCTTTTAAACGTAATCTTAGATATTATTTATAAAGTCACTTCATTCATAAACTAGGAATTCTTATTACATAGATTTTTATATATACATATATGTTTTACAGAGATAATATACATAAACATAATAATATCAAATGTAATCGACTTTATCCACAATTATATTAATATTTACTTTATCACCTTTGACAACTAAATTAGTTCGGATGTCAGCGAGGTCAAAATCAGACCTTATGCCAGTTGTTTATAACCTAATAATTGTAACAAGCAACCTTGTTCGCATTATAGGTTGTTAAGAGGATTATTAGATGTAGATTACAATGTGTACGTGTCACGTGACATTGGTCACGTGGATCACGCGGCTGATCACGGGTCGTATCGACCAACCCCTTATTTACTGCAACCCTATAACCGGAGGAAAACAAATTATTGCTCAAATGCTTGCCATCGTAAAGTATATGGTTACAGCTTTTCTTGAAGCTTTTATATTTCTTTCGTTTAAACATTTATTAACTTTGATGCTTCTACATTATTTATACATGCATACAAACATAGTAAATTTATCAATCACGTAACTCCTAAAATGTGTTTTCTTCTTCGTCGCTACACTATTTTCAGAATGGTCATGGTCATCATGAGGTTTGCCAACATAATTCGCCTCAGGTCTCGCCACCTCTGCCTCGTCAATCGGGTGCATTCGTGAAAGGAGACGCCCACCGCCGCCTTTACTTGATCCGTACATCGGCTTAGTGGATACAATAATAACTTTTATATAACTTATACTTTATGATTACCAATACGAGTATAATTATAAAGTAAACATTAACATTTAGTCACTGAATCTTATTTTGTATTTGAAATGTAATTACTTAGATAAAACATGTGCTAATGTGACAAATAATGTCTGTATGTATAGAAGATACATCTAAAGCTTTACTTACTGATAATTGTCAAAGGTATTGGGTTTGAAGAAGGGTTTGACTGTAGTCTTTAACCTTAAGTAATAAGTTAATGAACCTTTCTGTCATTTCCAAACTTAAACTTATTTTCCCAAAATTTAAATTGATTATTCAGGTAATCGATTCGAATTTTTATCAAGAGAAAAAGGAGGATAAAAATGATAATTATGGCTCATAGGATTACGTTGACAAATAGTCTGTAAGATTGTTTTTCTAAATTTTGTTAAATACGTGCAAGAATGAGATTTTGATGTCCGGCTATGCAAGCAAACAACCCCACAATAAAACTCTAAAGATTATTATATATCAAGATTGTATCGCAATAATTAGTATCAGTCCGATAGGACCTAAATAACAAACCCTATTACTCTAACTCATCTTTCATTATGACTCTGCAACATTGGTGACCATGACGTGTTTGAGGAACGGACCTGGTTTTTGCCTGCCAGCCTCAATAATCGCCAAGAGTTTACTAAATTACACACTTAAGCATATTTCAATTGGTCTCCCACAAGCGCGTCTTGCCGTTTAAATCTCAAGAGGCATTTTATTTGCAGTTTGCTATGCCTAATATAAACTCAAAATAGGTTCAATCACACCTCAGAAGAACAACAGTTCAACATTCACAAAATACGATACGACACAGCAAACCGTCTAACTATTATCGACTTAAACAATAGCTTTTTAATCGATACTGGTGCGAATATTTCCGTGATTAATCCCAGAGGGCAAGAAAATAGCAAATGACTATAAATGATTTGCCGTTTATGGTATTATAATTAACACTTAAGGGGAATGCTCTTTAACCTCAATTATTGGACTCCGACGAAATTTCCAATGGACATTTACATTTGACGAAGTAAAAATGCCAATTTTGGGAGCTGACTTTTTAGATTGCTATCAGCTACTAATAGATATTCATGGTCAGAAATTGATTAATAAAAAACCAAATTTGAAACGTCTGAAAAAATAAGTACGACAAATATTCCGTCAAATACATTAATACCTCGTTACCAGATTTAATTAGGTGCTTGTTAGAAAAATATGAAAAGGGCAAGGTCGATGAGGAATCCTGCAAAACATCAAGTACAGCATCACATTATTACAAATGGATTGCCAGTTGCGGCTCGCGCTTGACCTCTTCCCCCTGATAAATTCAGAATAGTGAAGAAAAATTTTCAAGAAATAATATAAATGGGAATTTGTGGATCCTCATGCAGTCAATGGGCTTTACCTCTTCACAACGTCAATAAACTGAATGGTGAGTGAAGAATATCTGGTGAACAAAATTACTATCTCTGATAGGTACCCTTTGCCAAGGCTACTAGACTTTTCATACTTAGCAAGTAGAAAAAGTATATTTAGTAAAATCGACGTCAGAAAATCTTTTTACTCTATCGCCACGGAGCGCGGCGGAACCTGAAAAAACAGGTTGCGTTTTGTTGCGTTCGAATTCCGGTTGTACTAATGAAAGTATTGGTTGGGTAGGCACAGAAGGCTGATCACCTACTTGCCTGTAAAAAAAATGATCAGTGGAATAGATACAGCAATGTGTCTGCCCCATGCCCCACTAGGGGTTACGGCAATTAACTTTATAAGCATTTAAATGATGTATTCGCCCGTTTACATGAAAAAGGCATTACAATCAACAAAAGTGAATTTGTCAAGACAGCGAAATTTTTTTGGTTATTATATAACGAGCCAACGATTAGCTCCCACGTCAGAGAAGATACAATCAATTATTGACTACCCTAAACCCAAGACGTTAAAGGAATTACATAAGGTTTTTTGGGCATGATTAACTTCTACAGAAATTTTGCCCACGCACGCATAGGTACATCAAGGACTACTAAACAGTTTTTTTTAAATTCAAAGAAGAATAATAAGAAATTGTAAACAAGACATGAAAGATTACAATATTAGCATGTCCTGAGGTTAACTCTCCACTCGCTATAATGACGGATGCTAGTTTTAAAGTCTTGGAGCAGTGCTACACAACAAAAAAAGGAAAATGGAAACCTATCGCATTCTTTTCAAAATCATTGAATGAAACACAGACTAAATATTTTACCAACGATAGAGACATTTTGTACGCTCTGACAGATTACATCCATGCCTGACTCCTCCATATGACGGTTCATTTCCAGTTATCAAGCATGACAATAAGATTTTTAAGACACTGAACAATGGAAAGCATTTATGATAAATGAAAACGAAAAACCACGTTAATGGGAACTTTATCTAAAGATATACAAAAATAGATTATAATACTTTCAGGTAGAATATATCAGTCTTACCATTAGGTTTAAATTATAATATATTTTTTTTTAATGGAGGAATATCTATGGCTTCATAGAATTATGTGAGAAATAGTCCGTAAGATTGTTCAAATAAATTTATGAAATACGTGCAAGAACGAGATTTTGATATCCGGCTTTGTAAGCATAAAATCCCACTGTATGTAAATTTGTTTTGTGAAGTTAAGATTTTATTGTACCTAATAATTAGTTAGTGTCAGTCCGATAGGACCTAAGTAATAAACCTAAAAAACTTAAAAATACACACACATATCGATAATAAACACAAAAGGAACTCATGAAATTCAATTTGCCAGCACAAAATGATTCATTTTATTCGTGCTTGTATTCGGTAAAAAACAATAAAATCTTATGTAAATCTTTGCCAACATATGTCATTTTGATGAAGTTGACAATTTTTCATGCAATTTGTAGCATTGAATGCGGATTTATTGCGGATGCAGGTGACCCTAAGTTGGACCTCTGCCATTTTATGTAACTTATGTAATCAAAACATTACTGAAATGCACAAAACGAAAATCTTAGGATAAAGTTAAAACGCTAACGTTCTGTAGGAAGAAAATAATAATAAATCTCTACCATCCATCAAGAAACCCAGCACCTAATTTAGAAGCTACGATGCCTCACATATTCACGACAAATTTATAACACCCGCAATCCGCATGGATACGACCGTGGGAATTGTAAACGGCGTGCGTACGTAAAAAGCCTCACACAACAAAAGCGCGGATCGCAGTGCGGTTGTCTATGGGCGGCCGTGATACTTATAGGAGCCTGTCCACTATACCGTCACATACCATGACTGTGCTATGAACATATTAGGATCATAGAGTAATTATACACTCTGCTATGTCCGCTAGAAAGTATTAAAATATTCTCGCTGACAATTATTGATGCTCTGTGCATGGCACGCGACTGTGCGACCAGCTCTGTGCTGTTTGGTGACGAAACGATCTAGTGGGCATAGTCTCATACATTTCAATACGAAAAATGTATTTTTGCCTGACACGTTCCTACTACGGTCATAGTATGATACATTGTAGTGGGCAGAGTCCTTTTTCCCTGCCCTGTGATCCACTTTTACATAAAATAAAAACCTTTTTTTATCCATCAAGTTTCTCGTTACAGCAAATGTTGCTTAACATAGCTAATTCGATAGATTTAAACTACATTTAGTAGGTAAGCACTGGCACCTGATAACAATAATATGACCGAGGCTACAAGGTTAAGTAGCAAACTACTGCTTAAATGAATTAAATAAAATAAAAATTTTATATGGTACATAGGATGTGGCAGATCTTCCTCGTCTTTTCTCAGTAAAGTTTAGCTTTACGGATCATATTTTTCCTTAGTCCTCTATCGTCAACCATACTTTTATTCGCTCCATACTCATTATTTTTATTCACATAATCTCTACACGTTTTCCTCGGCTTACCTCTTTTATGTGTCCCATATACTCTTTCGGTTAACTAATAATACAGAATCGATTTTAATAAAACAAACTTGGTAGGCAAACAAAAGCACTCCCTATAATTATTCTTACTACAACAGGACTCCCCTAAGACCAAGAACAGCAGTACGTAATAAAGGTAAGTTGACTGTCTATGACCTATATAAAAGTCCCATGGGACATATTTTTTTGTAAACAAAACAGTTTATCATATTTTGTTTAGGCCAACTGTAGAGAGAACTAAATCTAAAAATCTGAATAATATGAGAATTTTTTTTCTAACGCCCATATTCTATATATACTTTTATACTTATGTATAGATATTAATAGGTAGTTATTATAGAAAGTCAGATTTATAGAAACGAATTCAGAATACGTGTCGGAGAAGTGTATATCTTGTAGCATTTAACCATACTCGTACTAGTTTTAAATATTAGAATAGAAATGGGCCTGACGTTAAATAATCATAGTTTAATAAATTATAAACAGCTACATGTAAGTGATACCAGTATTTTCAATAAGTTAATATTTATTAAACCTATAGATATTGTATTAATCTTAGTCCCCATCTGAAATCTGTACTAAACTAGAACAAATCTTCTTAAAAAATTTGTTTCAAAAACCTAAAATAACTTTTATGTGTTTTTTGTACATTTTTAACTTCCGTGTATGTCTGTGGCATCGTATCTCAAATGTGTAATTTTTAAATTACACAAGTCAACAAAAAATTTTTTTTTTGTGTCTGTTTTTTAATGACTATTGTCTGAATGTTTACATTGAAAAATAACCAAAAACTCAATTTATAAATAACCTCCTTTTTGGTTTTTTTGAAGGTCGGTTAAAAAAGTTTGCTTTTGTACTTTATACAATGAAAAATATACGATCTTTGACAAATTTTTAGAGGTCAGCAAGCAAACTTTATGAGATAAAAATATTATTTCTTTTATTGATTAGGTATAAGAAATCAAAATCGGGTACACAGAACTCAGGCACTAAATTCGTGTTGAATTGTGTTATCTTTGAATTAACTTGTTAAAATTAATGTTTCGTCATCGATCTCTAATAGGCCAAAGATTCACACTGTTTCGAAATTTTAAAGTGGATGAAAACCACGTTCAAAGATTTGATTATATACCCATAGTTATTATATGTCAAGCTAATAAAAGTATATTTAAAAGTACACCATGGACCACTAAAAAGTTACAGCTGTATGAGTTATAGCAAAATTTTCGAAATTAGCTATAGTAAAAATTTTGCAGTAGAAACTTTCTATTGTCTCACCCTAGAACGGTATAATTCGCACTCAGCTTCTCAACCGTATCTCGAATGTAGAGAACAAATTTTTCCAATAAACCTTCACATTGTTTGCTGGGCGGAAATAAATCTTGTGCTTAATACTTAAGGTTGACAGTCGCTTGTACCCCGACAATAGCGAGGGAGTAGGTAGGTCAAAGCGCCCTCCCCGCGCCTCACAGTCAGTCTACGAAAGGAAAGCGATGCGACCGGCGTATGTCACGACCAATTCAAATAACTATTGACAGTCTGCTAAATATTTAAATAAAACTGTTATTTAATGCCATGCTTGCTTTTTTGAATCATCAAATTTTTGTTTGTATTCAATATCTTATATGAGTAGTAAGTTGCAAGATAAATGAATTCGAATTTTTTCTGCAAATGTAATAAAAAAACGATATCTGTGATTTGAAATATTTATTCGTTTTGATTTTCTTCCCTCAAAATCACGCAAAGGATTATGATACCTACCTAATATTATCTATACATTAATATTAATTATTTATATGAATTATTTTCATCCATATTTTTGTGTCATTTATTAATCAAAGGCAATCCATATTATAGTAAATTATGTATTATATATTAGTATGCTCTTTTAAGATGCCCATAGCATTGACGCAATTTTTTATAAGTGAATAAAACACGTGAAACTGAGACAATTCAAAAAAAAATCCCAACTTGTTCATTACATTAACAATATTAATGGATAAACTTCAAAAATTTTAGTTAAAATCCATCTCAATCATGTCAGCTTTCAATCAGAAAACCGCATTAAAATCGATATATTCGTTTAAGACATATGATACCACAGATACAGAGAAACGTTAAACTTATAACACCCCTTTAATTTAATTGACCGCCTCCGTGGCTAAGTGGTTTACGCGTCTGCGAAAGCACCGCAGGTCTTGGGTTCGGATCCCGGGGAAACAAATTAATGTTTCGGATGGTACAGAAGGCTGATCACCTACTCGCCTCTAAAAAAATGATCAGTGAAACAGATACAGAAATGTGTCTGTTACATAACCCATTAGAAGTTACGGGAATTCACATTTTAATTTAATTGAATGAAAAGATTTTAACATATCTAAATGTAGCCCACAATTTTTTCAAATTTGCAAATATTATTCTTTATCTCCGATGTTATACAATAGCTTTGTTGATTGATAAAGGACTAGTACGTACCCACTGTAATGGGGACTATCGTTTTTCTTCTTACCAGTTGGCGTCACTGTTGTCTAAGGTCCAGAGGTACAGCTGTTAAAGGTTAAAGTCGACTTTATAAGATAGGTGCCGAAACAAAGTTTTGAGTCTTGAATCTCATTAATTAATTATAAATAATATCTCGTTTATTAAGTATAAATAACTGTCATCATATTCTGCGCCTCTTTTTCTTAATTCTGCTTTCAAAGCGTTCACATTCATGGCCAAATAATCCATATTTGCGATTATTTCACGAAGGAGATCACTCTTCAACAGGTAAATTAAAAAAATTATAATTTATGTAACGGAGCCCGCTGAAACTAGTGAAATTTGAATTTTTTGGACCTCACGCAACACAAGCGCCTCTAGTGGCAAACTCTCACGCGATAGCCCCCATTGGATTCACAACAAATATCTACATACAATAAAATATACCAAATTTCTTACTTAAATAATAACGCCAAAGGTTAAATGGATCTTAATAAATAAAATTAGCTAGAATTAGATTTTTGTAACTTATCAACTTTTTATATAAAAAAAATATTATTCTGTGAACACCTAACACTAAGAACCTTAAAATCACAACATACATTTCTGATTATTCAGCAATACCGCCCTATTAATTTCAGAAATTTTAAATCGTGTTTCGCCTTGACAAAATGTCTTATAATATACAGTGGGTGACACATGAGTGCTAGAGATAATTAGCATGAATAGTGTGGAGATGGTGGTGGAAGAAGGGGGAAATAGAGGGGAATGGTGGGAAGGCGCGGGCTATCGGCGCGATCGCCCACTTCACAGCTTTTTGGGTCAAGCGGTCCGGCTAAGGCCTTACAGCGATCACTCATTCTTACAATTTCATAAGAACATAAATAATGTCTAATATAATTTTATATGCTTTTATATAAAATTTTCTATTCAATAAATTTTAATTAGAAGGTCTGAAACCGATTAGTTGAGTTAATTTATTTAAAATAACCGTCATTTGATAATATTATTTCTCAATCATCATTCAATTGTGGACATGTTTGTATACAACCCAGGAACAATACAAGCAATCATATGCGACAAGTTACAGTCGACATACAATTCATAATAATTTAACGTTATTCATGTAGCAAACATTATAAAACAAAAGCAGTGTTCCCTTTGAATACTATTGTTATTTTGATGTCACCTCAACCAGTAGTCAGAAAACCCGCAAGGGAGAACTCGCAGATTTATATACAAAAAATGCCACCTGCATAAAATACGTGGGTATTTTTATTTGGTGAAGTTGCAGAACTAAAAAATTACCCTACAATGAATTAGCCAAGTTTCGATTTGAAACACAGATCGTCACATGAATGAATTCGTTTGACGCGAACGTAGTGGCACTCATATCTTCGAGCGGTCAAAAAGTGATTTTTATATGGATTTGGAGTTTTCAGTTGTTTGACAAGCAATTCAGACCTGTATCTTGGATCATTCTCAATGACGTGGTGAATACGATGTTCTTATAATATGGTTGTTAAATATATATAAAAAAATTAAAGTGATTTTGTATATAAAAATGCCCTTTTCAAGTGTTTCTTAATTTGAACTACTATAAATTAAATGATTTACACTATTTTTGTTTTATCACAAGGTTATATTAAATTAAAATAAAAACATGCTATAAACGAAGACAAATTCTCTTTTTTCTCATAAGTTGTTTAATATTTATTTAGCAATTAAATACAATTAAACCACTATCTAAAGCAAACTTACTTTTGCATTAGATTTAATTAACGTAGTATATTTTATAACAAATTCTTTTCGCATGCTTTTACCCATTCATAATTTTAACTTAATAAATATCTTTTTCATCCGTTCAAGAGTTAATTACGTAGAAATTTAAAGCTTTTGCATATTTATATACAGTAAAATTGAATTTCGTATTTAAAAAGAAGAAAGGCACTTCTTTTATACAATTTCTATTCATGAATTAACTAAATCGTTACACGAATAATTTTATTTTTATTAATTTAACATAAAACTTCTACAGCAGGAACACGCGTATTGTGTTAAGTGACCTATATTTTATGTTTTTATTAATGAAATATTTAAAAGGGTAATCAACTCTGCGTTTTAAACCTAAACATTTTTTGTTGCACTTGGACATTGAACCCAGAACCACGGTACTTATTTTCATTTTCAATGTCTGACGCTAACTTAGCTATATAAATGGCATCATCTGAGTTCTAACTCATAAAGCGTAGTTCTTGAGTCAAAATCATTATAAAATTAATAACACACTGTTTTTATGTTAATAAATATGTGTGAAAGAGTGCATGACTACACGTTATTAATTATTTATTATTATTACTATCAGATATCGTGTCATCTTAAGGCGTGATTTTATGTGCGAAGAATTAGCTTTTTAATACTATACCTTTACTTACTTGAAACTGAGAAAAAAACAAAAACTGATCTTTTGATACGCCTAAAGCTGGATTTATATCTACACAAACGGGGCATGTCAGACGCGTGTCGCGTCAGACAAGAAAAAAATATTAATCTATACATTTTGCTTTATCATATTCATATCTACAGAACACGGCCGTGAAGACACGGGTTGTACCCGGCTTGATTCTCGGAAATAATATTTTGTCTGCGCGCTTCCAGTACGTGTTTGACACGCTTGATGTCTTAAGCGGACCTTAACATTATATAGCAGAAAAAGTAAAACTTGATAATTTAAAAACTTGGTTCTTTTAAATTTTTCTTTGACATAATCTTATATAACAGACGTCAATTAGGTAATCTCATATGAAAATCAAGCAAAGCGTATAAATTAAATGACCCATTGCAAAACGAGAAAACTTTCCTTTACAACTTCAGTTTTAATCTCATTAACCTAATAAACGTCACATCTCGAAAACACATTTAAAACCCATATCAGTAATTTCTAACTTGCACAACTTCAAAGAAAAACACCCACTTAATAAGTTCACATGGTGATAAGAGTTGGATGAGCTTTGAGTTTAAGATTTGTTCCTGATCATTAACGTTTTCTTTTACTGAGTTTACAATATCGTTTTATTTGCTCAGTTTACTGTACAGTGTAACATTACTGAGACGTAGCTTACTTAAACCATTTTCATATATTTGAAAAACAGTACACAATTTTTTTTTTAAATTTACTTTCCACACAGGTAGGTTAAGTTTGTATAACCGCAGCTCTTTCAATAATAATTATAAGTATCACGTTAATCTATAAAACTGCGAGGACTAAGTCGCACAGATAATTAAATAACAGTTAAGCATAAGCTATAATGTAGTTGCAATAAGCTACACCGTAGCATTCTACGCCGTAGCTAAATTGAAAAAGCACTTCTGTGATAAAATTAATTTGACATTGCACGTGTATTTCCACCTCAATCGTTTTCATAGCTCATTTAATGAACTTTATTGTAAGCAGCATGTTTAACGTTGACATCTTGGATTTTCAGGTATTGAAGACACACTGTCAGCATGTTTTTGAGAATTATGAGTGAAACAGAAGGAACCTGTATGAGGATATTGAACATAAATAGATGGATTGCCATTGAAACTATTTGTGGTTATATGCGCATTAACTACAAAAAAAATTGCTCTTTTTAAAATAAAATGTTAAAGGTTGAAATCACAAACATAATATGAACTAACGATGTACTGTTCTAATAATGACCGAAGATGAAAGTCAAACTTGTATTGCCACAGATTCCGCTAAGATATAGCTTCATTTTACGAGCTGCACTGAGGATTACTTTTGAAGATGAACATTAAATGTGAGATACTTTTGTTACGTTTTCTACCTTCTCATCTTTCACAAGTAAAAAACGTAAAAAGTGTTACAAAATATTTTAGTATTTTTAGTGCATATGAAGAACAAATGTTTTAGAAACATAGCTATAGTATTTTAAAACAATATTGTTACAATTATTTAAATAAACGCATCCGTGGCTAAGGTTACGCTGGAGGTCCTGGGTTCGAATCCCGGGGGGAGAAATAAATGTTTCGGTTGGGTAGGCAGACTTGCCTGTAAAAAAAAATGATCAGTGAAATAGATACAGAAATGTATCTGTTTACTACCCCACTAGGGGTTATGGGAATTTACTTTTAAATTAAATATCAAATATATAATTATGTTATTTATCAAATTATATGTATAGTTATAAATTAACTAAAGATTAAAAAAGACTAGTATAACATAGTGTGTACAAAAAATTCTACCATTATCGCGATGTTCTGCTGGCCGTTTTCTCATTGTCAGATTACTACAAATTATATAATGTAATATGTATCACTGAGACGTAGCTTAGTTGATGCAATACCTAAACCATTTTCAAGTACTTATTTGAAAAATAGTACACAAATTTAAACAAAAAAAATTACAATACGAACATAATGTCTTTAAGTCTTAAGAAAATTGTCTATAAAAATAAATGTAGTAGTGTGGACCCAAGTAGATAAAACACAAATTCGATACATTTAAGTGATTATGACACGATCAGAGAATTGATGGATCATGTAAACATTGTTACTGCCATTAATTAATTAGAGTCGTTTTTTGCGGTGAGATTTCATTTGCAATATCGTTACGCGCTGACACGGATACTTCAACAGTTCGTTATTTATTCCTGCACTTAATTTGATTTTGCTTTACACTCAAATAACTGAATTGAGACTGATGTATGTCAAGGTGGAAGTCCATTACAGAAAAACTGTACTAAAAACCAAACCTTACTTGAAGTAAGCTTGAGTTAATATTGAGATATTTTTAATGTTACGTGCTTTTTATTCGCTTACTGAAATATGAATTCCAAATGTATAAATAACATATCAATTTGTAGACCATTGAGGTTACATTACAGTATAAGTACAGCCGGCAAGAAAATGATCTATTAATTTTGACAATCTGTTCTCTTTCTAACGGCCATCTTTACCCTTACTCCTCTGAAACGGCTTGACTGATTTTTACCAAATTTTATATGCATATTCAGTAGGTCTGAGAATCGGCTACTATCTATTTTTCATACCCCTAAGTGATAAGGGTAGCCCACCCCAAAAATTAATATGGCAAAACAACGTTTGCCGGATCAGCTAGTAATATATAACAAAGGGAAATCGACCTTGTTGTTTCATGATCTTCAAATAAACCTCAACCGTAGGATGGTAGACGACATTTTAGTCAATTATACCTAATTATTTTCTTGTAAGACTTTCCTAAAATCTTTATTCACCGTTATGTAACATTTACCTATCTAGGTTACAAGAATTCATATCCACTTATTGATACACCTCTCCACCTCTCCTCTCTGTACCTCTAGTACAGAGTGAGGTGTAATTATTTCGGTGTCTACTTTTCTGATAAATTTTCAATCTTCATTTTAATAAATTTGTAATCGTATGTCACCTCAACCATTATTGTCTTACTGGAAAAGAGAACTAGAATCTTCGGCGCAACACACATTGAATGACCAATGCTTGAACCACTTAGTGAGACAAAAGCCTAGATAGCCTAGATACAAAATAAAATTATATTTGAAAACCTGTAAATTATAATATATACTATCTTTGGGACGTTTAAGTGAAATTTTAAACCTCGTGTATCAATGTGATTTATTGCTTGATATACAGAGTACGGTGAGACCAATCACTACGGGAGCAATACTCGCATTATAAGAGAGGATAATATTATGAGAAAGAGTGAAATAGCAATGAATTAACTCGTGTAGGTGCGGGGTGAGGTGCGGAGGGAAATCACGGATCAGCTGTGCCACGGCCATATTGATTCCGCTAGTGTTTGATCGGCGCCGCCCGCTTGCCACGGATTAATATACGAACAACTTTTATGATTTCAACTCAAACAATAACTTATATCGCGGAACATGTATATCGTGTGTTAAGAAAGGGTTAAAAAAAGCATTATACTCATATACAACGTTTAGTGCATCAGCAATTAATTTCTTTGGTGAAGATGTCCTATACTTTCCTATAAGCGTTATTATCATGATTATCATTTTATTATACGTTTTGTGAAAGCGATGCGCATCTGCATATCTACCTAGAAGCATTATTAAATTTATCTCTTATGGTACCATGAAGCCGGTTAAGTTTTCTATTAAATTAATCAAAAGAGTTGAAATATATTAGTTTTTACCATAATCACACAGGTCTGTGAATATGTGTTTCTTTGAACATCCTAGATTCGGAGAAAGAACATTATTACCTACTCATGTAAAGAAAGTTTCATTTACACAGACTAAGGTTACAGAATTCACTTTATAATCTTCTGTATATATAAAAATCAATAGGTGTTCGTTTGTCTCGCTAACACTCGAGAACGGCTGGGCCGATTAAGCTGATTTTTGTTTTGAAATGTTTGTCGTAGTCCAGGGAAGATTTAAACGGTGAGAAAATATGGAAAAATTGCGATCAATATCAAAATCACTAAAAATAATTTTTGTGGCAAAACAACATTTGCCGGGTCAACTAGTGTAAAATAAACGTTTTACGTTTAATGGCGTTGAAATTTGTGGCGAAAAGTGTCAAAAATCTAGCCGAGAACAAACAATGGTCACGTTCTCGGGAATCTCGACATCAAAGTGATGACAGGACGGAGTACTTCTTGTCGCCATTAGATAATTTTGCACACGCCTTTTTTAGAGAATTTTGTTCATGTAAAGGTTTTTCAAGAGATAAATTTTACGAGAAATTTCAAAAATCTCTCAAAATAAGTAGGTATATAATCTTACGTAACACCTTATTATCGAATGATTTGATTATTTTCTTTCAATTGACTACGTAATGATAAAATTAATATCATTGTTTTTGTTCTTTTTATTATTTTTGGTTTTAAAACTAAAAATTATAACGTAGTTGTTTTGCAATTTGTGTAGAAAAGGTGAAAAAATTACCTAATATATTAAAAAAACATTTAGAAGGAGAGATTTTAGTCAAAAGTTTATTACTATTTCAAGTCGGAAAATGTATATTCCTGGAATAAATAACTTAAAAACTTCCAATTCTATTCTTTCTCCAACTACATCTAGAGTCGATAAAGAGATCAAAAAATGTACTATTCAATAGGATCGATTGTAAGTCTAACTAATTGTAAGCTACTCTTTTTGAGTGACAAAAAGAGTAGCTTCTTTTCTGGATAGAATATATCCTATGGATAAAATCAACAATGAAAGTACCATTAAGAATGAAAACGTTGACAAAAGCTATTATTAAATGAAACAATATTTTATACTTGCAATACAAATTTGTTTGTCAAAAACCAACTAGATATAGTAGCGTAAATCTAAAGACTGTTTTCTGTATGACGATTTGCGAGCTGCGAACTTTGTAACCTGGCTTTATTTCCCGGCCGAGTGCAGTTGGCAGGCTGCCAATACCCGCACTAATTCGTTGACGTACCTACATAATAACTACGTTTTGCAGACCCCTTCGCAATGATTGTGCTTTTTCTGATACCTTCTGTTTCATCAGACCAATGTTCAGCTAGTTATTCATTTCTTGTTTTGATTAATAAAGTGTATGGTTAGTTATTGTAAGTATACTCAACTTATATATTTCAACATATAATTAAATATTTGTGTAAATAGTATTTAGTAATTAAGTCCTTATTATTATAAGTGTAAACTTAAATGTAATTGATGTCTCAAATGCTCTATTACGTTTACAGTAACGTGAAATATCAATGTTTAACGTTTATAAGTGTTCAAAGTACAATATTCTAAATTACGTAGAGTATAAAATAGTAGCAAGCATTTTTCAATAGTGTAGCGGATGTATGTAAATGCCCATCAGATTTAGTAAACTCTCCATGAGCCTGCGTAATTTGTTTTAAAAATCTAAAAGCGCAAACTTACTTGCGTAATATTAACATTCTGGAAAGGTCTAAAAAAGGTAGCTGTGAATCTATGCGGTTTTTATAGCATTAAAACACTCCCTTTCTAAATAAACATTACATAATTCACCCCATTGTCGCAGACTTGATCCATAACTCGCCACCACAGAAACGAAATATTAATTTTCACGGCAACCTTTAATTATGACGAACTTTCGGATTCACAGCTCGTGTTACATACTGTTATTCTACTCAATTTAAACTTCTTTTTGAGTAATCTCCGCTTTGAACGTGCGGTCGCAATTGAGAAGTTTGTTGCTACTTTATACTTTTCAAAGAACAATTAAAGTTGCCACTGCGAATGGAAAAAAATTTCATCGACGTAAAGCTCCTATTTTAATAATAATTATAATTCAATAGATAAGGGACTTAGCCTTTATATGCTTATACAATGACCTACTTACTGTTCAATGATACATTACAGTAAGAAGTATTAAGTTTAGTACTAACAAGGTTTAGTAGGCAGTAGATAGGTTTAGTTATTCCATTTCATACCGTAGAAATGTTGTTAAAGGGTGGATTTACAATTAAAGTAATTTCTAAAACTCTTGACTAATTCTAAAACTCAACTTGAGTTCTCGTGACCACGGCCGTTGAACACGGTCGAAGCGTCGAGGTAAATAAATATGTAATATGTTTCTTTGTGCGATAAGTCCCGCTATATTTAATAATAATAATTTCTGTAAGTGAAATAATATAAATACATTAAAAATATTATGGTAAAAACTGTCAGTTCCACGCTACGTTTCTCGTAGGATTTCTACTACTACTTGCCTGGCTTTCGTAGCTGACTATGAAATGCCTCATGCATACGATTCAAATTTAAATATTCCACATACCTTAAAAATATTACCATCAAATTTAATTTGAATACATTGGTTTAGAAAATGTAGCAGACAAACTGAAGTTACTTTTAGATTTACTGTTGTAGTTGAATGAAAACAAAAAAGGGTGTACGGATAAAATCTTCTTTGATAGAAAGAATAATATTTTTCTTGAATCGGTTTCGTTTGCATGTTTATTAGCTAAAGCAAAGACGTTAAAAGCTTCAGAACTAAGAAAAATAATGAATGCGAAAACCTTTAAGAGCTACAGTTGTGATTAATGCTGGTACGACGTACTCCAACAACTCTCAAAATGAATTGGAACAGATCGAAAGGGTACTTTTAAGACGAGAAGTCAATTAATAACCTATTATTTTTAAATGCTTTTTTACAATTTAATACGTTCACGTTTTTATCTTATAGTGAATGTGCATGTATTGAGTAATTGTATATTTATAATTGATAAACTAGCTCGGTGACTAAATTGGTCATACGTCTGAGAAAAAAAAGATCAAAACCAGAAATGTGTCTTATTCGTAGCACTTTAGAGGTTATGGTATTATTATTTTGTGAGTATAAAGTATAAGCCATATACTACATATACAGCCTCGCTCCAGCAACCACAAAATAAAAAACAATTTATGGATTTGACTATTAATATCTTCAACTATATTTCGATAACAAATACTGTACTCTTTTTGAAAGTGAGGAATGTATCACGATCTTGACTTCGATAGCATTGAAGAAACATTCATTTTATTTAGGTTTAAAGACATTTATTTCTCAAAAAGAATTACAAAATTCGCTTATATGTGAAATACATTTAAATACAATTCTATGCTTCAGCATACATAGCTATTTATAGTTAGTTATATATATCAAATAAAATTACGACTATGCAAAAATATTACCAATTTAAATATTGCATACCTATCACTGAATGAAACAACATCCATAAAGTCATCAAACTCGGTACTAATCAAAGACACTCAAAGTACAAAAAAATAAAAATACCAAAAAAAAAGCTAACTTGCAATGCTCGTTGCATTTAATTTAAAACTACATATATTCACTATTTTATCTGTTAATAAACTGTATGTTAAATTGTCTTTATAATATGTAACTGTTATATGGCCAATGTTAGCACCGCGGTTGAGCATGCTTTTGCGCGCAAACAAGCCCCAAGTGACTCTTTACCTTGTGAGATACCTCTTAACTTACTCCATTTTGCAGTTCACAAACTGAATCCTATTATTCTAACCGACATAGTTATGCAACGTTTCTGCATTAAGATGCAGAAACTGAGAGTGCTATTAGAGGTTTTCGTTGTTGTATTGTGACAAAAAATTTAAATACATTGCTATATTTATTTATTTTATATTCTGTATTGCTTAATAAATGTCATTCAAACAACTATTGCAAGCTCACACTTACCTACTTTAGTTTATTCTCCTATCGATGTCAATTAGTTTATTATGGTTTCTGCACATAAGTAATAAGTTACACTAATGTCTGAACTTATTAAAATGTTATAATTGTTGTTGAATAATTGTTTTAGAAACTTATATAAGTTTTTTAAATTTGTTAATGCAGTTTTTTAGATTATAATCTTAAAAAGTTACAGATGGTATCCTAGGAACGTTTTCCTGTAACTATAACGATTAAGGTAATACCCTACCGGTTAGTAATGACCCGTCTCAAAAACCCATCCTCTATAATGGAAATATTCGTTGAGCTAGGTGCTAGACACATTAACTTCTGTGAACAAATATAATATAACAATTTTTGCCGTCGGAATAAATACAATAGCCATTAAAATTTGCACATGAAAAATCCTCAAAACGTATTAACGAATAAAATTATCGCCCTGCGACACGCGTCGCATTTTACGGAAAACTTCTGTGTCGCCCTTTCCGGCGGAGGGACATAACGCCTCGAACAATTTGTCTATGTGTCTAAGACCGGATGTATAAAATTGTATGGTTACACTAGCCTAAGTAGTACCTTTTTCATCTTATTCTTTATTTTTTATTTTATAAACATATAATAACACACAGCAAGTTGACAAATATAAAATCAAAATAGTACAATATAGTAAAAAGCAGTCAAAGAGAAGATATACAGCAATAAAATAACAACACAAAAGAACAAAATCAAAACTACACAAAACTTAGCTAAATGATCCCAACATAGAGAAAATAATAATAACATATAAAGTAAATTAATTAAATAAAAACAAAACATTGAGACATTATGAATGGCTGCTAATACCAATACATACTAGAAAACATAAGTTATTCTAATTTAGGTATAGGTTCTAAGCGTAACAGAATTTTATAAAGGGACTTTAATATATGATATATGTAACATATTATATATATATTATAGCTATCTACCTATGTATAAAACCCAATTGATATAGATAGTATAAAGCGGTGAGGAGTTTAAAGGTAAACGCTTAAAAATTAAACAGACTTATAATTATAATAATAATAAGAGTTTTAATTTTCAATTTTTACATAAATTATTTAATATGAATGAGCGACGCAAGACGTATTCGCAAATAAAAAATTGAAGACTACGTAGGCCCGGTGACTTTAATGTATTTCATACGAAGCTATGTAGTGAAATCATTGCCAAATTTTGTATGGCACATCGCATGCGCGTAATACACGCATGCGTGCTGAACTGTAATTCGAACGTGTTTTTGAATGAAACGTAATTCCAGTGTCACTTTGTCACCTGATTCCCCAACCCAAATCCTGATCTTAGTCGTAACTCATTTCTTCTAACGAAGAGGTTCCATCCATTTACGGATGATAAATGGTATTAAAGATATTCGCAATTACATAAACTTATTTAACGAATGTGTCGTAGAATCTACGTATTCGTATCAGACACGGTATTTTAAGCTGAAAATAAACGATTTCACCCTACACTGTTTTTACATATTTCTATGAAACCTTTAATTGTAGCCAGTATTTTGGATACGCACCCCAGCGGTTTCGATGACCCTTTTGTATTTTTGTAAATTTAAGTACATTATTGTTACTATATAGACAAAATTGTAAGATATTTAAATTAGTATCTACCACTAAGTCTTCTTCATGGCATAATGAAATTATTGTTTACAATATTGTAACGAAAATAACGTCTAATGTTTATCACCCGACGTTCTGATTTCCAGTTACCATTTTTAGTTTTTTTTTTAAAGTAATTAAGCGAAAAGTTAAAAACCACTGAGCCAACGTGGTGACGAAGATAGTGGACGTGTTAAATGTGTAGTTGCTAATTACGAATGATATTTACGATAGTTTACACAAAAAATTAAGATTGTTAAGGAATTCAAGCATTAGGTAGAAGGTACTATTATATTCTTCTATGAAGAATATAAAAGTTTGGATTAATCAGAAGATAAAGAAACTCTGTGCCTAAAATCACGAGATAATTAATAAAGAGGCGCGTGCGCAAATTTTTCAAGAGCTTCACTTTCTGTTTCTTACTTTTATAGGATGTGAATGCCTTGGGCGCTCTCAAAATTTAATACGCCTCTGAGAAAATACTAAAACGAGATCAATTAAACTTGATAGATATATATCATTAATCTTATCGTTTCACGTGATTAAGGCAATTTTTTATTATTATTTCTACTTAAGCTGTGAAACAATCCTAGAATAGGTAATAGAGTAAAAATAGAATAAAAATAGAATACTTCTTCTTATAATTTATTTGATACTGTTTTGTTTCCTGTTAAACAAGTAAATAAACAATAATCGCTTTGAATAAATTAGAATATTTTAATAAACAAAAAAGAATAAAGCGTAGATTTAGAACAGAAGACTAAACATTTATTGCAAAATAGCTCATATACTTGTAGAAAATTTAACAATAACGTAAAAATAATTTAAACTTAGTTTTAAATTACAAAAAGGCTTACACTCGGCATAATTTCGGGTTTTTTAATATTGTATTTTACGTCAAATAGAAAAATTATATAGATAAAGCTAATGTTCTTAACTTAAAAGTTTATAAATTTACCGTTAAGTGTTTAGGATCATTGTGCTTAAACGATTATTGCATTTGTCGCGGAGTGGAAAGAGATAATAACATCTACGTCTCAAGCAATTGAACTGAGTTAAAAGTTAACAACGTGGAAAACGAATAGAAGCTTTCAAGTATCTCAAACAGGTAAGGTCCGACTGCAGCCTGCAATAGACGATCAAACTATATATCTACCTATCCACCGATATACACAGGTCCTTGCTTCTATGCGGCATAATAAGTTGTTTGCATCGAACTTTGAAAAGTTAAATCTTCTAATATTTATAGTCGGAAGGTAGTTACCTAGTATCAATATCTCATATTATGTATTCATGGTTTGAATTTACTAGAAGAAACTTAGAAAATGAACGACCTGCCTTAATAATTTCAGATATTATATTATTTACTTTCTCATGAAGTGTTTCTCATCGCACCGCACTTAGGTATATAAAGGCGCTTGTAAGTAAATGGTGACATTTTTGTTACCATTACGCACAATTTCATAATGAAGTAAAAAAAAATTTTGTTAAACCTCTTTGTTCTGAAAAAAGAGTTTCGATACGAAATAAAATCACATCGGATTATCGCGTTCAATAGTGTAGTGTCTAACTTGCTTATTTCATGCAATTTCGTATGTAACTTGTACATGTTTAATAAATATTTCATTTAAATTAAATTTTATGAATTTTTGTAGGTATAAAGCAACCTCATTCTTGTTTTTATTAAAGCAGTCCAGCTACTCTGTGGTTGTCATTTTCAGGTGCGCATGCACAAGTCAATTTAATAAGTCAAAACTTTTTATTTACTTAATTTTATTTTTATTCAAAACTGTTGAAAAACATCATATGATACACGTGAGAATTGATAATTACCGTTCTCCTCTGTCTTAATACCTACGACTTCGGCTCAAGTCTGAATACCGCTTCGGCGGTAATTACAAACTTTACAAACTATATCATAATATACTATTGTCCAATAAAAACAATATAACTCCAGCATAAAAATGGAAAGTATTATAACACTCCTAAATATTGTTGATTCTTAATGAGTATTTTTATGAGTTTGCAGTATGAAATTAAAATTTTGCTGAATACGTAAACATTATTGAAGTTAAAATATCTGTTACAATTTATATAAACAAATCTATGCCACAAATGGCAATGTAAAAAGGTTAAAACTCAAGATAATAAATAAAACTAAACTTGTTACTTTTAAAATCTTAGACAAGCTCGATATTTTCAGTGGTGCTAAGACACGATTGTTACTTTAAATATCTACTTCTTAGAATAAGGGCCTTAAAAAGAGTTCGTTACTTAAACACATAATACAAAACTTCCATCTCGCCCGCATCCGGTAAAATGTAGATTTTAATTTTGGAACCAAATCTAAAATAGATGCTCAAAGAAGAGAATAGAAAGATTAAAGTTTATGAGCTGTCTCTTTCTTTTAGATAAAAAATAAACATTCTTAGAAAAGCCCAAGCTAGATAGAACAATAATTGTCTAGGAAGCCATTGAGATACTTATTACTTTGACACCGCGTTTACTTACTTCGAAATTACTAGATTAGTGAAGCCGTATATATCGATGGGTAGGGTTGATTCCAAGAAATTCTATTACGAGAGTTTGCATCATCGCCGCATAGTCCCCCATAATGGCGTCATTTTCAGTGTTTTATGACTGTCCGTAGTTAAGGGCTTGACCTTAGGTGTTATAAAACTTCATGAAAAAAAATACGAAGTTCGCTTGGACAGTTTTAAGCTATAGATTTAAAAATATACGTAATAGAAAAGACGTTAAAAATAAAAGTGATACTATTATTTTGTAACTAAAGATATTAGTAAGTAACTACCAAGTAGTATGATATGCTAAAGATCTATAGTGTTTTCTTTAATTGTCAATGTATCTTGTAGAAGAAACTTTATTGTTTGTTTAACAAAAAGAAGAAACGAGTAAATATTATTAAAAATAAAGAAATTTGTTTTCTCGGATTTTTATACCGATTCTTCAAGATCTATATGTTATAATTAAAGTAAACTTTATGTTATAAAAACAAACCTTTAGTTTATACCGACGATAAGAGTGGACTATGTGTGATAGAAAATATACATGATTATTTGTTTATAATAGCTGCCTGATCGGTCTTGGCACGGGTGTAGAAACCAATGAAGAAACCGAGAACAAATTTTCCCTTTACAGCTAAAGGGTAAACCCTATCCTCTGCTTTACTCCTTCACTTTTAAAAGGAAATTTAAACCCAAAATTTTCCTTTCTGTATGAAATTTCAAATATTTCGTTTCAGTCATATACTAAAAAATATTAAGCCAAACTAAAGCAGCCGTTCTGACATGCGCTTACATGTATATACTCTTACATACATTTAACTATTATTGGGTTGTTGAAGAGATCGCTGATTAGTGATAAGGCCGCCCGTTGCACTCCATTGCAACAAAGTGTATTAAAAAAATGATTTATTTTTATAGTAGGAATTTTATAGTGTTTTATTATTATTGTAGAAATCGTCGACAATATAGCAACGCGAATAGCTCATTTAAAATATTATAAAAAATGTTTAAATACAATAATTTATCCTAAAGGAATTACCAGCAGTAAAAGGAATATAGATCGTTTCTTTTTACAGTGTATTGGTTCAATTAAATGACAACATGAGTCCTGAGCTGTTAATTTATAACATGGACATTGAAATAGTTGACGATTTAAGTCATACTTTTATAATTATGCTAAAATTAACATCGTAAACTAATAATTAATCGATTCTGCTAATATTACGTACCTACCTATACGTAAAAATTTCAAATTATCCTCAGTATTTACTTATTTGAACAAGATATATAATAAAGATAAGATTTGTACAGATCTTTTGGAGCTCGATAAGGTTAAGAAGCGTGCTCTACGAGATGCGATCGATACCTATATAATCTTTAACCATTGACGTGGTCACGCGGTATACTCCGGAGGTTATATGGAATCTATGATCGAATCAATAACTTAAGGTTATATTTTTAACAGACTAAACACGGCTCGATATTTAAAACACATATTTTTAAAGTCGATATGTTAGCATTGATTTGAAGGGGGATGCTTCATCCTTGACTTTCTACATTGTGTCTTGTCAGTACAGCCTGATAATTTTCTTTATATTGACAGAATGTTGATTTCATCTTTGATTAATCCTAAAAGAATGTTTATTGTGTTACTTGTTATATTAGATATGCACCTACAACCCTAGCACCTATAGTCCGCAGGATGACTCGGCGTTTCCATGATCATTTCAATTTTGACCATAAGTTGGTAAGCTTCAGTTTGCAAGTGCGGCGCGATATTTTAGGGGTCACTAACCTGGCATTCGTTACAGGTGTGAACAGAATAGGACTGGTCGCAGTCGTAGCGCTGAAGGATGGTGACGAAGTCGCAATGCACGCGCGCCACTAGCGCGTCCAGGGCGAGGAGGTCGCGTAGCGTGCGCTCGCAGCGCAGCCCGCCGGCTAGCACGTCAGCGCGCGCGCCGCGGTCCAGCGCCGAGGCAGGCGAGCGCTCGCAGCAGCCGCGCAACCGCAGCGCTGCCAGCCGTCGCGCGCGTGTCCCCGCGCCTAAAGCGCAAAGCGCGGGCACGTCTTGCCCCGCCAGCGCGCTCGCGCCGCCGCTGCCGCACGCCGCGCACTCGCCGCCCGCACCCGCGCCCTCCTCCTCCAGGTCGCACGCGCTCAGCCAGGGGTTGAGGCGCGCGAGAGGACTCACGGCCAGGCCCGCGGCCGCCATCAGCAGCAGCAGCAGCAGCGGCGGCGCTCGCATGGCGGGGGCGGCGCCGCTAGCGGGGGCCGGCCCGCCGGGCGCGCCGCTGCCTCATACCGCATCGCGCATGGCGACCTACTCGCGCGGCCCGGGCCGCGGGGCCGCCGCGCGGGGTGGGCGCGCCGCCATGTCGCTCGCTCGCCGCTCGACTGCCGCGGACTCCCCCCGGCCGCGCATCGATCGCCCCGCGACCCCCGCCCCGCCTATGCCGCCGTCGTTATGTAACCTGCGCGCGCACCCCAACCCCGCCTCTTGACAACTTCAGAAAGAACATCCCGCCATCTCGTGACTCCCTTGGGAACTCATCGCCGCCCGCCCTAACAGTTGAAGCTTTGATACTACGAAATCCAAGTCTTTACATAAAAATCAAATAGGTGGCGCAGCCGAATTTATGGAAAGGTAACATTTAAGGCTAGATAACAATTTTTCAGTCTTAATTTAGGAAATAATTTTAAAACAAGTATCAAAATATACCTACCTATATTAAAATATACAAGTCAGCAACATAAATTTATTGTATCCAATGACCTAGATGAAGGTCGATATGCCTGCATCAGAAACCAGTACCAGGTGACTCTAACAATGAACCTATACAATTATTGTAAAAATGTTAGGTATGATTCGTATTGTCAAATCATCATTAATTCGTGTGAGGTCTTAATTATATTATAGCCTATTTGTATGTACCATTGTTCTCAAAGCAAACTTGCAATAATATTAGTCACTATATTTTATAGTTAGCATTTGTATTTATATACTTTATTGCTTATGAGGATGTATTTTTAATAAAATCAATTAAATGATTATCATGACTTTCATTCCAAGAGAAAACTATATTTCTCATTCCCAACTATATCTGTTTCATTGATTTCCATAATATAAGACTTGTATTATCTTTATGTATCATTGATATTTTCCATACCAATTTCCAGACCGAATTCATGAAGACAAGGTCTTCCGAATCCTTTAATCTGAAACTTTTTATTTTTAATAAGATTTCGAGAGCCCCGGTGAATAAATTGTGTGACTGTCTGAACTGCAATGATGTTGCAGCTGTCAAATAAGAAAAATGACGTTGTAAAATAATAAGTTTAAATATGTAATTATTATATCTCATTAGTGAAATTGTACGATACATTTCTGTGTCTGTTACATTCATTCATCAATTATTTACAGACAAGTAGGTATCTAATGAGCTTTTTGTACCTACCCAACAAAAAACCTTTACTTCTTCGGAAATCGAACCCATCCTGAGTTTCCGTTAAATTGAATTTCAAACGCGTTTATAAAACAAATACTTTGATAATATTTAATCAAATAAAAATTACATTTAGACTTAAGCAAATTAAAATATGCGGTTACGATGATGATTGTAAAACGAGTTGGATTGTGACGCAAACACGTTCCGTCCTTTTCAGTCTCACTTATGTCAATATGCTATCTCTTTCTCTCAGAGAAAATGCGCGGGCGCAACATCATAGTGCATTCACTCGGTAGTCGTGATCAACGCCACGAAAACGAGTATTTCTGCTAAGCCAACGTCGACAAAATTTGATAATTTGAAAATCAAATTCTGTGTGTGTTATTCTGTGGTAGCCTAACTCAATAAGTTGTATAATTATTAAGTTTAAGTCACTAAGTACAAAGTGCGAAGGTTAAGTTTCATCATAATGGACGCAACAAGTAAGTACACGCTAAAACCTTGTGGTAAAATAATAAGCTAATAATGTTTTAAGGAAAAAATATATATAGAAAGTTATTAACATTGAATCAATTGAAACTGTTCCGAAATCCGAAAAGATGCATTTTTAAGAATCCTAATATTAAATACCTACTTGATTACTAGTTTTTACTTAATATTAGCACGTACCCATATTAACATTTTAATGTGTTCATTTTAATTGTATATTACTCTTGTTATGAAGCAGTTACACCAAAGGACTATAACACTCATATTATATTCAAACTTATATATAAAAATATAGAAAGATGTCTTGTAATGTGTCTATATATGGTTTATCTTTTATTCGATGCTAAAAACATTACTCTCGCTAATTAACCTACATAAACTGTAAACGAATGTCACATAAGACTCGATTTCGAAGTTGATATTTTTATGTTATTCATCTAATAAGTACCTACATACCAAGTAAATAGTTTTGTTTCTGGTTAAAGCTGACTCACAGTGCCGGAGTTTTAAAAATATTAAAATATATCTTACAGCCAGTCTTCCGAATTCCATTGCAATTAAAAACCCTTCAGTTAAAAAGAGATCTATAAGGCTGGCCTAACACAGTCGGAATTGTCACTCAATTCTGCGTGGGTCCAGCCTAAAAATGAAATTTACGTACCAAATGACAATACATATTTTTCTTCACCGCCATATAAAAGCTTCTAATGACGTATCATTTATCAAAATCGATCATTCTATTAGTAATTACGAACAAATGCAGATCAAACACAATATAACCCTCCTTTTGGGTTACGTTGCATTTTGGTTTTCAAAATATATTATGTATTATCAAAAAAAAAATTAAATTGCTCATTGTTTAGAGTAGGTAGGTACTTTAAAGAAGTTTCAAGTTGGTTGCATTGAATTCTTGTCAAACAAAAATATTTTTAACCTATGAATAATTAGTGTAGAAACAAAAAATAATGATTAAATGAAATATCTTAATTTGCGTAATATAGTTTTTGTATAATTAAAGTTTGTACCATGACTAATCAAGTACCTACCTACCTACACCAGTTTATTTTATTGTTGGTAAGCGTGTTTAAGATTTTTATTACACTTTCATAAACCTTGCAGGTAAGTCACGCACTAAATATTTTTTATTACGAAATAGATCAAGATTGATTTAATTTCTATCTTTTCTATTGCTAATCCTTTGCAAGAGATGTTTATATACAAATACTAGCTGACCCGGCAAACGTTGTTTTGCCATATTAATTTTTAGGGTGGGCTACCCTTATCACTTAGGGGTATGAAAAATAGATAGTAGGCAGCCGATTCTCAGACCTACTGAATATGCATATTAAATTTGGTAAAAATCAGTAAAGCCGTTTCGGAGGAATAAGGTAACTAACATTGTGACACGAGAATTTTATATATAAGATATATTAAATTAACGACATCGAAAATGTTATAGTATAAGCACGTTTAAGGTCCTGTCAGACGTGATACAATTTAAAAATATGTACGTATGTTTTCACAATCTTTGCTGTATACTAAAAACATTATTTATACGTCTTAACATAAATAATAAACGTATGATCTGATTATAAATGGTAAGATTCACAGCGCATGCGTCACAAGAGATAAGAATGTGATCTCGGTTAACTTTTTCCATCCTACTCAACAGAATACACAACAAATATATAATACTAATTCCAATCTCGCCAACCAACGCTTTATTTCTCTTAGTAAGTAAAAATGTGTTAATAAAAATGTTTAAAAATGTGTCTACATTTTTGAACATTTTCCTTACAAGCATTAATTATTTTGTTTTACCGGAAATCGATTTCTGGCAGCTAGATAAAAGCAACTTAACCTGGACTGGATATTAATAATACGGTCAGCCCTTGGAAGTTATTAATTGTTACTTATTCAGAAACATGTCTGAAACGAGAACAATTAAATTATAAAAAAACACACTGGCATAATGTTTTTGTGGAAAAATCGTATTTACTTTGCGTAGAAAACGAACTTCCTTTATATCACGATTATATAAGCAAAATCGTTATACCGATAATTGAGGAATTTAATATGTATCCGTTACAACTTACGACACAGGTATAAGTCGGTATTTATTTATAAATAATACGTAATTCATTTCCTCGATTCCTCCACTACTTTGACAGCATTATGACTAAAAGAAAATTCATCGAAGTTAGATCTAACGTTAAATAAACAAAATTACTTTTGCCTAAGTAATTTTTATTTAATTAAAAATTATCTTGGTATAATCATTGAGATGAGTAAAAAATCACTAAGAAAATTGTATAGTAAAATTATGTCCTTTTCGTCATTGAAAGTGAAGTAATTCAAAATAAGTAATTTAAAAAATCACATGATATGTCAATAATTACAAAGAAGAATGTCTCGTAAATGGATGAACATCCAATCATGTCATTCATATCTTCATAAAATCCGGTCTCGATCCGGTAGCTTTCTAACTAAAAAACCTCAAAATCAGTCCATTCGTTTAGCAGCTACGACACCAGAGACAAACACTTAGATATATAAAACTTATAACACCTGTCTTTAGGCGTCGGAGCTTTAAAAGAGATAAATAGTCTTGAGTTTCAACTAAAGACAAAATAACTAAAATTTAGAAGAAAGCAGAACTCAGTAGTTACTTATATCTTAAATTTTCATTTCAGTGGAAAACAAAATGGGACTGCCTCCACCATATGAGCAGATGCCACCAAACCCGGCACCGCCACCATCATATTTCGGGAACAACTTGCCTTCGCCAGAAGCAACGAGCCCCACTAGGACTATCGTGGTCACTCAGGCTGGGGAAGCGTCCCAAGCTCCGTCCAAGCTTGGTCCAGGTCCCACGGGAACA
The DNA here is from genome assembly GCA_912999735.1 of Aporia crataegi. Taxonomy (NCBI): domain Eukaryota; kingdom Metazoa; phylum Arthropoda; class Insecta; order Lepidoptera; family Pieridae; genus Aporia; species Aporia crataegi. The sequence continues at coordinate 4,114,874 of OU538748.1, read as the reverse complement.
TCCTGTCCTAACTGCAACAAGTCCATAGTAACCAGAGTCGATTATGTTGCTAACAACCGTACACATATCGTCTCAGCTGCTTTGTGTATTCTTGCTGGGTAAGTTTTCATTTACATGATATTATACTTAGAACGTCCTTATATTCAATGTTTTTAAAGATTTAGTAAAATTAAAAAAAATCAAACCTTCCTAGTCCTAAATAATTCTAAGAAAAAAATATTTCAGAGATCATGCCTGGTTCCCGTAAATAATTGAAATAGATTATTAGTATGCACAATATGAATTCTACAACGGTAAAAAGTATAATTAATTGTATTTAATTGTAATTCAAGATAAAGGATGTTTTTATTTTAGGTTTCGATATTACTATTAGATAAATTACTATTATTAGAAAAAAATACATCATGTAGCCTATCTATTTATATACTTAACTAATTATAGTTTCTAGAAAATCCTTTGATGATATTATATACCTACTTGCTAAACTAGCTTGAATCTAACAAATCTATACAAAAATATAATAAATGAACATAAACAAGCCAGTATTTTGGGTACGCGCCCTAACGGCTTTGATGAGCCTGTATTTTTGTAAATATATTTAAGTATATTATTGTAAATATTTAATAAAATATATTATATTAACATAAAAAATATAAATGAACTCAATAAATAGATTTGGTATTTAGTATCTTTAATATTAAACAAAAGTTGAACTGTGAAGATGTAAAAAGTGAAAACATTAAACACATTTGTATTAATTGTTATATCTTTAGTAAGAATTTTATTATATTTACTACTTAATAATTAAGATTATATTCATCATTAGCAAATACTTATAACATGGTGTGGTTACATTTAAGCAAATGACAATACAGCCATGATGCAGTTTTTAAGTCGAACGACCATTACAAAGTATGTACCAACAGTACAAATCGGATAGGTATTTTTATTTAACTACTTCCTGCAAAGAAATAGAATGAAAAAAAAATATATATTTCATTTCAGATGTTGCTGTGGCTGTATTGTGCCTTATTGTATGAGATCGTGCAACACAGCGAACCATTACTGTCCAGCGTGCAAAGCATTCATTGGTTCCCATCAACCCTCTTAGAAACTTGGTGGATTTTAAAATAAGAACTTTTAAGAGTGTTTTTAGTATGACTCGTCCAAATAAGTTTTATCGAGTATTTTAAAACCAAAGTCGAGAGAAATCATTGGCTGGCCTTATAATATCATGTTAGTAATACAGAATACTTTATCAAGACAGTAAATATTTTAATGCTTATTGATTAAGTTCTATTCGTGCTTAATTATTATTGGATCAATATTGTCATAAAATTACATATGTAGACAATTACAAAGAATCTAAATATGATGAATTTAAATTTTACATAATGAATCGAACAAAATAAATAATGATGGTAATTGAATGTTACGAGATTAAATTAGTTTTTTTTAATAACTAGAATGTAGTTTAAATACAATAAATTTGTATAAAAAATATATCTACTAGACTTAACATTTTGAGCACATTTATGTTTTAATTTTTGTAATAATTTTGTATCTTCACTCCACTTGTTGATGCCCCAAGTTATGTATTTTTTTATTATTAAAAATGAAATTTTTAAAATTTTTAACCTCTGTTGAAGGTGTTTTGATTCGGAATTACTGTGATATATTTTTATATTCCTTGTGGGCATTCACAAGTACAAGTAAACACTATGATTATATGCGAATTTTCATAATAAAGTTACTTTTTAGTATATATTATGAGTTTTACAATCTTTACTTCATTGTTATCGTATTTGTATTTAAGGTGATACTTAGCGTAGCGGTCATCTAGTTGAGGAGTGTGTAGAAATCAGTCACTTTGTAGCTAATAATTAATTTATTCAATTTCAATTCAATTGAAATTGAATTTATTGCGTGCGGCGAGAACGACCGGCGTACATTCGAATACAAAATATATGTATTTCACATAAACCTGTACACTCTAGGTACAGTATATATTTTAGATCCCCAACGCAAAAAATAGAGATGTTATATGTGACGCATATATAATATGGTGTCTGTCTGGATCGATTATGATGCATTTTTTTGTTGAATGCTGATTAAATGATTTTAGTTACAATTTATCAAGACTTTGGGTCCATGGGGGCCAGAAGCGCGTCGATTGTTTAAAGAGATATCGACGCGCTTAGTTGGGACCACAGGAAACCCGAAAGCTGGCTCATATTTCGGCCAACGCGTTAGTATAGCAATACAACGCGGTAATGTAGCCAGTATTTTGGGTACGGCTTTGATGAGCCTTTTGTATTTTTGTAAATATATTTAAGTACATTTATCAAGATCTTTTCATACATTTATTAGGTATTGTTAAATGTAATTAACATGTTTGAAGGGTTTTCAATTGTCTTCAATTTCACCTGTCTGATTCTCATCAACAGTGACTTTAACTGGATAAAGAACCCTATATTTTTATCTACCGCCTTAAGAACGTGTATGCGTGAACGTGTATTTATAACTGATGTGTTGCTTCCAAATCGTTGAAAAATCTAAATACGCTAAAACGCGTTACATATTAAAATTACAGTTTTTTTTAAATCAGATAGGAGGCTCACTTATGCTACGGCTCCATTAGCGGGCGAAGATTCGTGGCGCGTTATCGCGATAAAAATTATTGTATTCGCTGTTACGCGGCTCCATTAGCGGGCGAATATTCGTGTCGCATTGTCGCGTTAATATTCGGGTATTCGCGATGTTCTTGCGGTCAAGCGGTCAAGTTTTTATCGCATATCTACGACGACTGCGGACGATAATTCAAGTAAAATGACGGAAGTGGTATTTTTGTATTGTATGTCGGTAAATAATTATTTATTACAATTGTACAAGTATCATTTGCAAAATATGAAAAAGAGAAGACAGAGGAGATCAAACCCTTTGATTCGCGCCAGTTTACCGACAGCGACAGTTTTTGTCGCATTGACGAAGTTAGTGGTCAAATTTATCGCGATAACACGACACGAATCTTCGCGCGCTAATGGATTACGCATGACGAGAAGCAATCCGTCGACCATGGACAACGCCTGTTGGACCACAGGTGCGTTGCTGGCCTTTTAAAGAAAGGTACGCTCTTTTCTTGAGTCTTTAAGTCGTAATAGTACGGAAATACATCGGCAGGCAGCTGGTTCCACAGAGTGGTGGTGCGCGGCAAAAAATTTAGAAAACACTCAGTTGTGGAACGACGAACATCGGGGTACCACGATCATCATCCACGCACGCCTTTTTCTCACCTTGTTTTTTAGAGAATCTGAATATTTGATTTCTATGTACAGGGAAGTCGTGAAGCTAATTTATTATTTAATTATACTAGTTTATATTTTATGAAAATTATTTAATATCTTTAAAAATACGACTAAAATAATCTACTCCTTGTAAAGACTCCAAGGAATCGCCTGCAATTTGGACAATAGTGCTCCACGTTTTTCCATCGTTTGAGAAAGTATGGTAAAATGCAGCAACAGAGCCACCTGTAATGTAAATATATATTCATAAATTAATAAAGTCTGGTTGTTTACACAATGTTTAACTCAAGAACGGCTAGACCGATTATAATGATCTCTGATTTGTTGGATTCGTCTAATACGAGAACAACTATTATGTAGAAAACTAAAATATAGAAAAACTATCAAAAAAGTGTTTATGAAGAAAATTCGTTTTCTCCTACATTTTCTACGGAATTCTACGTTTTAGGTGACACGTGACTTTAAACTTAGACGTGATAAAAAGTTCGGGAGTCAGCTAGTTTAAAATATGTGTATCTAGTAGTGTCTATGAAAAGCAGTTTGGATTTAAAATTTTATAATTATTGGACTAGTTACATTTTAATATTTGGTCTGTTAGTCTATCACATTTATAAGATGTGTTTAAGCGTCTGCTTGTTGTGCCTGCGGTACTGGGTACACATCCCGGGGAAAAATTAGAATATTTCGGAAGAGTAGGCACGGACTTTCAGTTACGAAATTTCACACATTGTAAGCTAACATTGATTAGGTACCTACTTAGTTTTATAATCATAAAACTCGTAAAGCGTTTCTGATTTACTTTCGTCGCGTTTCGTGGAAGCCTAACTGTAACGACCGTCTCTTCGATCTAGTGGTAAGCGCGTAAGCGTTACAACTTACAACCGAGAGGTCCTGGGTTCGATTCTCGGTGGAGATAAAAAAAAACTTGGTCTGGCAGGGCATAGAAGACACCTACTTGCCCCTTAAAAAAATCGATCAGTGAAACAGATGTGAAATGCATCTGTCCCATACCTCACTAGGGGACACGGAACTTCACCAAATAATAAAATATAATTATATCTATCATCAAATAGGGTTCCAATAATTAAAAATTACAAAAAATATTGTAGGTGAGTAGAAGTAACTGAAGAAAAATGATTCCCATTTCTCAAACCTTGCTTGCTTTAAACTTTCAAGGCAAGCGGTCCCGTGATTTATAACTGTAAGTCCTATAATTACAGATTTTTATATCTCATAGCTGTTGCGGACGATTAATAATGTAACGATAAGTATTAGTTTCTTTACCAATTAGCGTTAAATTAACATGTCTTTTAACATGGAATCGATTGCGCTAATCAGGATTCAGTATAATAATTTTAACCTGGGAACTGTTTTTTCGTTAACCTAGCAGAGAAGTTACATAAAACCTTTTAATAAATTATTTATTGTACCTATTAATAATCATTTATCTCAGAAAAAAGACGATTTAAGAATGTTTCTTCTTTTGACAAAGCCGTACATCCGCCAAGAAAAAGCTTCCACAATGTATCTAGGTATACCTACATTTAATATACATGGATCTATACTGACCAAAACAAAATACCAAGAACAACAGCTACTAGATGTGTCTTTGAACTATTTTTATAGTTAGCCTTGGTCATAATTTCTTCGTGACAATGCGGGCATCGCATGCCCACAGGCTCTGAGCCCACCTGAAGAAGGTCCATCTCGATGCATACTTCATTCGAACTTTGATTGATTTGCTGGTACGTATTATCCACTACAAATTTAAAAATATTAATAAATGTTACTTACTTATTAAATATGTTTTACGAATTTTAAAGCGAGGAGGTTACGGAGTCGTGTACCAGAAATTATCGATATTGATTTCTCCTTGAAAAGGTTCAGATTATACAAAGTTCTTTATAATCTTTTTCTGTTTAATTGCACTAGGTACCATAACACCATTTTTCAATGTATTTAGTACATATTTGAAATTATCTAGGTACATTCCTACCTATTTAATAATGTCGACATGATATGGAAATTCTTTACCTACAAATGCAAAGCAAATTGAAATTGATTTTATTAAATTACTTACTGTTTGAATAAATCGTTATTCACTTTATGTAGGACTATTTTGAATGCATCATCATTATTATTATTGAAGATATAGAAATACACGACAGTTCCCCGCAAGTCACCGAAGGATAGTTATAGATATGCGGTTATCACATACTTGTTGATAACACACGATTCAAGTGCATAGTATTTCTAATCGATAGAAAATAAATATGATGAAGTGCTAGTCGATCGTTAGTTTGTCGAGACAATCCTGTTGGCTGTGGCATGAGCATATTTGTAGAGAATGGTTAGGTAGGTATGGTAGAATACTATACTGAATCAGTTTTTTATCGTAAACAGATCTTCCTGAGATTGTTTATGCGTTTATGTGGCTCAACCCTTTATATAAATAAATAATTACTTTAGTTGTCAGAAATTATACTTTAGTTCTTAGAAAGGAGAATGAAAGAATTATATACGTACCTACTACCTAGTACCTACCATTTACCAGTGCCTACCTATAAGTTATAACCTACGGTTTACCTCAGTTTAATTAATGAAGTAATATAAAATTCTGTCGTTTGTCATTATCATTGACAATGACAATTGATAGATGACAGCTATGTAGTCATTACTCATTAGTCAGTAGTCATTACTCATTTAGGTACTTACTACTTACTACTCGTGTACATTGTACGTTTGAAAACAAATAATGAATATTGTTTTTGAGTAAAATATATTGTATTCTTTAATCTTAATTCTATTATAGTAGTTATAGTACATTAATAAACATAATCATGGACGTAGATCTTCTCCGGCCGGGAACCGTACCAATATCTCCAGATACTGTGTTATGGTTCGAGTTTCTTCTAAATCCGACTTTACTCAAAAGACATTTGAGTAAACCATACCCAGGTATAGAAAAAAGGCTCCAGCTTATTTTTCCATCATACTTCCTTTTTGTTCAATCTTATGAATATAATTAAACAGTAAACAGTAGACAACAGAATGAAAGTGACTCGACTCAGAATTCCTGTAACACTCGATTTTACCATAAACTGACCTTATAAAGCATATTCTAAAAACTTGAAAATTAGAAGTGACCTATATCTTAGTATAACAGGGGACAGCGCATACTTCGGTCTCTATATATTATTAAGATTTATTCAATACTATAATTTTTTGAAGACAAATGCTCATTTACCACAAATTACATTTTTGGATTAGGTCACTTTCATTCTAAGGGTGCATTGTGTCTCCACTTGTTTTTCAGAAATCAGAAAAACAAGTAGATATCCGATACTTTGATAATAGTTATTTTGTATAAAACTTATTATTTTTTTATCATTGCATTATTTATATTTTTAACAAAATTAATGTGAAAATATATCTATGATAATGAGCTTATAACATTTAAACCAATTATTACAAAATTTTAGAGTTATAAATCTAAATCATCATACCAGTGAATGATAGCGGCTAAAAAATAGCAAGTGGTTTTTCTGTTTAAAAATGATCTAAGTTAGAATGTTTTAAAAGGAGTAGAATGCTCTTAAGGTTTCCAAGTTTTGTTCCATCGCCATCAAACTACTTACTACAGTGGATTTAACTTTGTTTATTCTTGTTATATTCACATATAAGGTGACATTTATTATTTTCACAGAACCTTCAGGATGTCAACTAATAGAAGAGTTCCTGTCAGTAGATGCAAAAAATCAAAATTCTAAACTTAGTGAAAGAATAGTAGATGTTGATGGACCATCGAGTCCTGCTCCAAGCACACCAACAGTATTGCAGTTTACAAGAAAACAACTTGCTTTGAAGATTTTAGCATTAAAGGTTGCTCCAACTCTTAATTGGAATTTAGGTATATTTTAATGCTATAAATTGTTAGTGTCACAATAAATATATGTAGGTACTTTAGACTTCCTTTACCTTCAAGGATTACTAATGTATTATGAATAGTAGTTTGCCTACAGCTTAGATCACCCTTATTTAAGAAAAAATTAAGTTATTCAAATTCTCATCATTATAAATGTGTATGAATTGTTTTGAAGCAAGAATAAAAGAATAGAAAAAATGGTAACTCAAAAATAATTTGTGTGCATTACAGATGTCCTGGAAAATAACTTACCACCACATATCCAACAGCAACTTATGCAAGATCTTGTATTTATGGCAACTGATACTGCTTTTGCTGTTCCACCACTGGTAATTTCATCATTCACATTGTGTTTTAAGACCAAAACAGCTTCTTTTGAGTGAATATCCTTATATGTTATAGTTATAATCTTTAATTTGGCCCACACAGATGAGGAGGCAAATAGGTAGACAAAAATATGAAAATTACTTTTTTATAGCTATATCCTTATATATTCATTAGAATAAGAAAATATAATAACATATTATAAAACTACTTTTGTTTTAAATTAGATTTAAATTAATTTCAGGAAATCCAATCAGAGCTCCTGCAGCAGCTGCATGTACAATTTGCACTAACTCTATATCACCGATGGATGCTGAGGTTTCCTGTAAAGTCTGCTCTTTTTATGAAATCTTCAAAGATGCCTTATGCCCATGTGTATGTTAATATTAAACTGTAATGCAATAATATGACTTTCAAGCTTTCTTTTCCAAGAGCAATAGCTTTTAAAATATTACTTCCTATCTTCTATGTATGTATGTGTACAGTTAATTCATATTTACTAAAAAATAATGTGTTTTCTCTCCATTTTTCTCTTACAAAACAACTCCCTACTCATTTCAGGCCTGGGTCTCAAGTTGATGGTACATATAATCCAATGAATCAAAACTTTGAAAAAATATTAAGGATTTGTGAAGCATCAAGAATGCAGAGTATAAGATATTTAGAAGGAATTCTAGCTTATTATGAAGGCACTCTTGGCCGAAGGGAGTCAAGAAAAATAAAAATACCTGTCATGGAGACATTTGTACACCTTACTGAGGATTCCAATGATATGAATCATGATTGGGATGCTGGTGATGTTTATATAAGTCAATATGAACTAGCAATGCAGGTACACTTTGATCTTTGCTATAATTACTTCTTTTATGGACAGCATGATTTAGCAAAAAAACACATATTGGGATGTAGAGAAAACTCCAACCTTTTAGAAAGAGAAATAGCCAGTTATGGCTATGGTATGTACAAAGAAATGCCATGGGAAAATTTCAATTATGCAAGTATGAAGAAAGTGGATATTCTTGGCTACATAAGAGCTTTGAACTTAGGATATGAACTATTGAATGAAGAACCATCTCTTCTCCAAAAACTCCAAGAGTCCATTTCGAATCATTATGCCGGTATTATTGGTATCTTACAAGCTGATAATTTAGCTCGCGAAATACCACTGGTGCATAGAGAAGTTGTTGAATATGATATACAAGGTTCTGCCTCAAGTGGAGCATTTACTGTAGCAAGAGATCTTTTGAATAGAGTATCAGTGTTGAATGCTGTAAGATACGCCCTAGAGGGCGGGATACCTTCAACACAACCTGAATTTTTGAATAAATTTAAAACAATTGGTATTAAGTATTTTGATCTGCTCTTTTGGGCGATTGGTCCGGTTCTAACATCAGATTTGTCAGAAAAAGACTGGACCAACCTCCGAATATTTTTCCTTCACCTAGCAACTTCTAACTGCAAGCTGCCAATAGACAGAATAGATGATTATTTGAAGAAATATGTAGGAGATGCGTCAGAAAGCATACGCCGTAAATTAATACATGATGAACATTTGGATGATATTTTGAACGATCCAAACGCAGTCGATGACGAGAATATAGATATTCCGAGAGAATTGCTAACAGATGATTGGGAGATGCCGAATTTTGATTTTAAAACAGTTCCAGAGTTGGAAATGGGTAGGTTGAAGAAGCGATTAGTTGAAGCATCAACAGCAGAAGATATTCGAATGCGTTTGGTGAAACTGGCTGTTATGTCTCCGTCTTCCGCGTTATGGAAATTGAGTCCTTCGTGGAAGCCCCCAGGAGGATTGGGGATGACGTTTATATCATTGCCAAGGGGTTTCATGCAGGATTTCGGTTACATAGTTTCAGGCTTGGCCCGGGCGAGGGCAGAAGCAGGATGTGCTCGGACAGCTCTTTCTTTGCTGTCAGTTTTGGAGAGTGAAGCAAGAAGTCAGCTAGGGGCCGGATCTGATCCAACATTGTATCGCCTATGTAGACAGTTGTCGTGGGAAGTTCTGTTCTTGCAAGTGAATGTGATGTTAAGTGAGTGGCCAAATCATAGACTCAATTTGGCAGCACTAGCTAATAAATGTAAAGGGTGCATTGCGGCAGCAGCCTCTGGTGATGGAGTTGTACCACGACCACAGGTAAATTTATACCGTAAACATTAATATGATTATAATTTGTTTTAATAAAACACTCCAAAAAAATTATAAACGAAAATGTTCAGATCGTTAATACTTAATACATATTACATTCATTAACTAACTGAATAGTATTGTAGTTCTCACTTGTTGATTACTGAGTTGTGAAAAGTATTAATGGTGTGAAAGGAAGTAAAAGCGTGTTGAATAAATTATTGTTTTAATATTAACTGCTTATTTAAAAAAAATAAGTTAGTAGATGTTAAGTGGGTTAATAGCGTATTTAACGTTTCCAGGTGTTAGAGGGTTGTTGGATATGCCTGGTGAATGCGTGTGAATGGGAGAGCGCTTGTGTCGCAACGGGTCCTGGTGAAGCGGCCGCAGCTCTTTGCGCTGCCTGTTTTGAACTGCAAAGAGGAAAAGCGGCGAGGAAGTTCCCTAGACAACTCTGGGACTATGGTAAGCTAAAAATTAATATTGCTATATATACGCTTCGTAGAGACAAAGAAAACTATACAATCGAAATGAAAACATATATCAAATATAAACGAGTGTCACTTGTCGCGTAGAAATAGTATCAGCATTGACTATCATAGCTATTTGATAGAAATTATTGATAACTTGACATTGCGCTGTACAGCCCTAAACAAACACCTTTTCTAGCCCATATTGATATTTTAAATTTAGGATCTTAAATTCTCGGATCAAATTATGCTTATCTATATTATATGCATTATAATGCAAAAGTCGATTGTAATTATATATTTTTCGGAGATGGATTGATATTCCTTGCGTTTGCCGAATGTGTCGCATTGATCGTCGGTGAAATACCGGTCATAAGTGCAAAACAACAAACCACCACCACTAAATTACCTACAATGACTTAATGTTTATGTATAATTAGTCAATATAATACTTTGGCATCAATGTTTCTTTTCTCTGTATTAAAAGTCTATATAATATATATATATATAGTCTATATAATTGTATGTGTTGTTCTACGATTTATGTCACTGCGCTCTGTTATTATCTATTCTATATACTCACTGAACTACTGTCTACTTGTAAAAAGATCTCCTAACTTGTTTAAAGTAATATATAAAACAATTCGCTTATTGAAACTGTGTTCTTTATTTAATTATATCAGTTTAGTACATTTAAAAAAAGACTTAAAACTGTGCACGTCCCTGAGGGAAATTATTATCTTTTGCAATTTTTATAATTATGAATTTAGATAAATTTAAATTGCAAATAAAATTTTAAAACTATTCTTTGAAGAGATGAAACCAGTGGCACAAAATAAAAAAAAAGCAATCGAAATCGATGCGGTACTTTTGAAATTCAAATGGATAAATAAAGTGACATATAAATTAAAAGCTTTACCTAAGATGAATTAATTATATATCACTTTTGACCACGTAGAGATTTCTTACAACAGGTTTTGTAATTTTACAATATATTTGCAGGAGCCTTAAAAAGGTTTAGTGAAAAAAAAACCAAACCATTTTTATTAATTACTTTTTCAGAAAAAGCTCTAACGAATTGGATAAATTTTTAAAATAGCGTTTAAAAATTTACCTTGAAAGTCTTGTAAATTGGACATTTTGGCCCAAATAATCTGTCATTACAATTCCATAGCGCCATCTCATATCAACTCCTAAATTGAATCTTAATAAGTAAAAATCAATTATAAACACTATTTGTACCATTTCAGCTCTATCAGTATATAACAACGGTTCAAGTGGTCCCGTAAAACGAACAGCTGGGGGATTGCCTTCACATTCTAGAGATATCCCAAATGCGGCATCTGAAGCAAGAAATTCGTTTAACGCATTTCTGGCAACCCTAAGAGAACCTTTAGCTGTTAGCGTGATTTTGTCTCTATTGGCAAAGATATATAACCTAATAATTGACGATACATCCGTGGAATTAGTTGTGGAATATACTAATCTGTGGCCCTCGAATATTTCCAATGTCAACAACTACAGCGGGAAATATGTTCTAGAATCTATAACTGAATTATTGGAAAAGAGTTTGAAGTATTATCCATATAATACGTCATGGTGAGTAAATTTAGAACTTAATATTATTACATGAACATTATGCGCCTAGTAATAAATAACAAAGCCTTACTTAATAAACTATATTCGATTCTATATCCTATTGGTACAACTTACAAGGTGCGAATGGTAGTTGGCCTACGATGGTAGATATATTAGAAATCTAATCTTATTAACGCATTTATGATACGTGTCATAAATCTTTAGCAATTACGACTGGTATTTTCCATAAAGAATCGAGCGTAGGACGACATCACTGATTGCAATTCCACCTTCACGGTAAGCTGTAAGTGAGGGAAAATATACAGACACACTTCCACATGACATTTTTAGTCTTTGAATATTGTTTCCCTTCATCTAAAGATAATAGAATATATTTTTCCTGTGTTAAATACGAAAACATTACCAGGTTGCGTCTATACGGCGACGTAGAAATGGCGTGCGGGCGGTGGGCGGCGGCCCTGAGACGCTACCTCTGCGCGTTGGCGGCGGGCACTTGGCACTTTGCAAAACGTGCCCCAGACGAAGGCAGTATTACGCGTCGCGCGGCGCGATGTTGCCAAGCCTTGGCGTCGCCTGCGCAGGCCGCGGCCTTATGCCAACTGCCTGAAGAACCAGACTATGTCACCGCCTTTAAGTGCTTCGCGGAAAAGGTAAGCGTACCGTGTTTTGCTTAAAGCATTTTAATATGTATCCCATAAAACATAAAGTTATTATGTTAGTGATTATGCGCATGCTCTTTTTGGTATTACGATATTTCATTAATAAAAATAAATTGGTAACAGACGAACAACGCGGCCGATGCGATGGATGGTTACTATGGGTGTTTATGGGACGGGACTCTCTTGGAAGTAGCTGTGGCTCTCCACACGCGACGTGGAGAGGGAGGCAGAAGGGCTAGAGCGGTAAAGGCCGCTGGCGCTTTGGAACTCAACGCTAATAATAGCGAAGACATTCAAAGGGAGGCCGCAGCTATTAGGAGGGCCAGGCTGCTTAGAGCACTCACTAACCAATATGTCGCTTGAATAGCCTTTTGACACTATCTGTTGTGGTTTTAATTATAATTTATAATCTTATAATAAAACTAGGTATATATAAGAAAAAGAATCAAAAATATATGTTTACACAAAATAACAATCTTATCTTAACATATTTGTGAATTATCGCGTTAATTAACAAAAGAGAATGATCCATCTCTAATGTTGACACGTTTTCCGCTGTATGAATAGAAAATTATTTAATAGACGAATTTGTTTGAATTTTTTCAAGCGTTTTTGTAGTTAAATACACAGCACCATATTTAGGGTTCAAAGAGTTTCCACCAGACAAAACAATAGCAAATTTAATCACGGCTTCACATGACATGCATATTATGTCAAAAACTTGTTGCGCTGGATAGCATAGGCCTCCTTTGTCTTTAATAATTATGATTTTGTGAAACCACAAAAGCTCTGTGGCTAACAAAGCTTTGATGCATTAATCACATTTAAGCTCATTTCCCAATCTTGCGACAACGAAACCTGCTATATATCCAACAATCTGTTTGGTGATACCTGTAATGAGGCTGTTACTTAAATCAATATTTTGTTGATTGATCCATTCTCTCTCTAGATCAGGTTCACTCACTTCTTCTTAAGTGTCTTCATCTTCTCGGTGACCGACGGTAGATATATTTACATATTTCTTTTAGTCAATTTTCCGATGGGCAACTTAAAACATGTATTTTTTCAAGTGATATACAATTACTTCTTAATGCTGTTCTTAGTTCTAAATGGTTTAACATTTTTTTGTAGGCTGGTTTAAATTATAGGACACTGGGGTTGTTGTTATATCCCCCCTCTTGCCTTATGCAACCAAAAAAAATTTCAAGATTATCTTGAGAGAATCTGTATTCACTATTTGAGGATGCTTTTTTCAACTATTTTTTTTTTATCGGATAGGAGGCAAACGGGCAGGAGGCTCACTTACGAGAAGCAATCCGCCGCCCATGAACACCCTCAAGGCCTGTTGGGCCACGGGTACGTTGCCGATCTTTTAAATAGAGGTACGCTCTTTTCTTGAAGGTTCCTTATAAGCTCTTAAATAATAAGCTCTTTTTAGGGTATGGCTATTGGCTATGGCATTACACGAAAACAACCGAATTAGGTATTGCTATAGTATTTAATATAGTAAAATAAAAATCCATTGATTTGATTGCGGTGCAATACCGCCACTGATTACTGGGTTCGATTCCCAAGCATAAAAAATGATTTGTTATTAAAGATTTGTTTGTTTGGCCTGTAAAAAAAATTTATGCCCATTGCAAATTGTGCCTCATGCCCATGTTGGCCGGCAGAGGGGTGCCAGGGGGTGCACTTGCACCCCTTGGGAATTTCGGGATCAACAGGAATTATTGAAATAACAAGCCGTACCTTTAAAATAAAGTCATAATGAATAGTCAGAAATTTGAAAATGTCTCGAACATAAAATAAACCGGGCTACAGATGTTTCCGACTAAAATTTCAATTTTTTTATTAACAATCATATACGGCGAAGACTGTAAGAAAACTAAACTAAACTATTTCTGTCGGCGCCCATGCTCATGCCCAATTTCAACAATGGGACTTTTTTGTGATCTGCTTCTTCAAAGACCTCTTATATTTTGGTAATCTTAAATAATATACTCTTTATATTTTATATACAATGCTTGGAATTTTATTAAGTATTAAAACGTTAAAAAACGGTATACATGTTTTGTTAACTTTTCCGTTGTAACATTAGCTGTTTTTTCTTCGTGTTACTTCTGATATGTGCCAAGGTATTGATAACAATTCGGACAGAAGTGATCTGTATTTTTAGCTGAGTTTGAACAATACGGGATACAACAGCAACAACTGTAAAAAATATACTTAGAATATAAAAACGATACTTAGGTACTTATAAGTCGTTAAATGCGTGCTTTGGCTTTTAGGTTATTATAATGTCCTTGTAAATAATTATGAATTAAAAAAGAAAGAATTTTTAAATAAAATCTATGCAAGTAAATTTCATGACTTAGATTAAGGCAAAAAATTCAATCAAATCTCCAAGCATATAGATGTCAGTTATATTTTAAATACTTACGTAAAAATGAATTAATATGTTAAATTTTTAGATTTAAATTATAACATTAACAATCATTATTAGCTTACCACACTAGTGTACAGACTGCAGCAGCTATGTGAGTCCTTGCAGTGGTAGTATATCTGACATTAGTATTCACATTGCTACCGCAAAAGGGACATTGTATGGGAGATCTCTCGGGACCCAGTGGCACTATGGGCTGAAATGAACAAAACCAGCTTACCGGTACAATGACTTAAGATAGTATCTCTTGAGTATATTGTTCTATTGATATGTCCACACTGTGTCATTTCATCTTCAACTTTCGTCGTCGTCTTTCTATTCGTTTGTTGACACATTAATTCTTCTTCTTGTGGTGCCATCTCCTACCGGAGGTCGGCTATCATTAGGGCTATCTGGATCCTGGACACAGCGGCTCGGAACAAGGATCTTGTACTTAGGTTGAACCATGTCCTAAGATTCTTAAGCCACGAAGTGCGTCTCCTTCCAGGCGGTCTCCTACCGTGAATTTTGCCCTGCATTATGAGCTGGAGCAGATGGTATTTGCCATTACGCATTATGTGACCAAGGTACTCCAGCTTGCGTTTTTTGATGGTGCTTAGGATCCTTGCCTTTTCATTCACCATCTGCAATTCATCGCGTTAGACACCCTATCCGTCCACGATATTTTCAAGATTCTTCTGTATACCCACATTTCGAAGGCTTCTAAGCGGTCGCTCATACTCTGAGTTAAAGTCCATGGCTCCACGCCATACAGAAGAACAGAAAACACATAGCAACCAGAGTGCCAAACGCACTCTGGTAGCTATCCTCAACGAACGATTGCACAAAAGGTGACTCAGCCTTAAAAATGCACCTCGTGCTTGCTCTATCTGGCACTTGATCTCCACGCTATGATCGCATTGATCATTCACCACGCAGCCAAGGTATTTGTAAGAGTGGACTCTTTGGACTACCTGATTTCTTATAATCAGATCCGGAGTTGTAAGGTGTTGTGATCTACCGACTATCATAATCTTAGTCTCATTCACATACACATTAATTGAATGCGTCAATTGAACGCGCCGCTACGTAGTCATTTTGGTTCTGTCAGCATTGAAAACATGAACGACAAGAACATTTTACTTGGTGGAATATGTGCGGCTTACTATGTCATAAAAAAATCCAGAAAAAAAAATTGATAAAGTCTTATTATTTTGATCCCAAAGTTGTGGCAAGCTTCTGTAATCTTCAATAAACTTCAAAGTAATATATTTTTACCGCCATCTTGATGTTGAACGCTTTGTGGCACAGAAATCCACTAGTCGCGGGAATCATAATTCGTAGCGCGCGCTATAATTTCAACTGTCACAAACGCAAGCGTCAAGGGCATGCCTCACGTGCGCTGTGTGGCAAAGGCACAGTGTGGACATAGCATAAGGATAGTATTGATAGATATTTCTAGCTACATTTCTTTCGAACATCTCTATGGCAATTGGCAATAGACAATAGTTCTATTTGATCTTGGCTTTGGCGTCTGTGTCTATCATTTGTATATTGTACCTAATTAAAATATCGAGGGCTTTTTGAATTGTCTTCAGTTTCACTTATCGATAATACCTAAACTTTCTTGTAGAATGTAGATTAATAACCCTAAATACCTACATATTTAAAAATGTCTCCTCATTTAAAAAACTCAAGCAACTCAACTACAAGATTGAATTTATAGTCCTTCAAGATTCGAAAGATCTTTGACTTTTTACAGATATTGACAGCGCTAGAAACATGACTTAACTGTTGTGTGTTACAGAGCAGTTTTATTATAGGTACCTACATATTATATAATGTAGTGTCATGTAACCGACAGTGTGGACTGGCAAAATATTTAGATAATTAGGTAGAGGTACCTACCGTTGCTCCAAAAGTTTGCGGTTTTGAATTCATGATTATCTAAAACAATAATTTTAAGTCATTAGACTAAAAATAAATTATTATTGTAGCTGAATTATTAATATCAATTCAATTTTATAAGAGTGATCTTTGGAAAGGATTTTCTTTGTTTCATTAATTTATTTTTTAAGATTTATAATTCATATTTCTTCATCTATGCCACGAAAAATGGAAAAAATTATCTACATAAAAGTCAAGTACCTACATCAATTAAAATACTAATATAATTATGTAGTTGCAAAATTAGATGTTTGAATGATTGAATTTGAAAGTCGACTGACATCGATATATGAATTGGAGCCTAAGATGAAGAATTAGACCACTGTCGAAAGCGAGGCACCGAAATAAACTCTGGTCAGCCCTTGGCTATCGTCAAAGACCAGTGGCAGGGTGTTACGCGAGTTGCCCCTATCACCTACTGATGTCATCCGCCTATTTGGCGTGTCTCGAGGGAGTATTTGTGACACAACAGATAAGTACCTACACCAGATGATAAGTTTTATACCAAATTAGTATGCCATTATAATAAGTGATAAATAGAGAAGTTTTTAAAAACAAATTACTTTCATAAATACAAGTGGTTTTTTTTTAAATCTTTGTGAAAGTTAAGCTTTGTGGTAAAATTCATTTATTTTTTTTCCTTCGTGAGCTCTTGTTCACTAATTTAGGACTAATTTGTATCTAATTTTGCTTTCCATAGCTTATAAATGTATCCGAGACTAAACTCAAATCAAAACATCCGATCTAATTGATCTAAAACAGATGTCACAAAAGTTAATAGTGGTTAATAGGAAATATTTCGGTGAAAACAGGGAAAATCCCAAAATTAAATCTAAAAAATGGGTGGTTAAGGATTTTTTTTGGCCAACTTGTATTGTCTAAATAGGCTCCCAACACGCCCAATCAGTTTGTCTAACCCTCTATCAATCATCCTCTATACTTATACATATAGATTAAGCAATATTAAACTTGTATATATAACATGTTCTGATAATAATCTAATCATTGCGATCTTGGTTTGGAACATAAAAATATACTTTAAAACATTTACGTTGAATTGATCAAAGACTTTTGAACGTCGATTAAAAGTAAGATAAAGATATTAAAAACTCATAAAGATTATTGCATTTTTTTTTTATTTCGATGTTTCAACAGAGAGTTCCAATCATAGCTCCAACATAGCCAACTAGAATTGGTTGTTTCGATTACTCTCATGAGGAGATTGAAGTTTTCAAACATTAAGTAAATAGGTACTTATTTCTTATTTATGCCCGTTTATTGTAAGGAGATAATTGAAGGTCCAAACTTACTCATTTTGATTTTTTGTATGTACCTAACACCTATCATAGGTACAATGGTATAATACCTAAAACAGGCAGGTAACCTATGCCTGTTTTAAATAGCTATTAAAAATCGTTAAAAAGGTCAATCGTTTTGCTTAAGATCGGTCCTTAAAAAAGTAAAATTTCAGTACACGAGACTTCTTTATCACTTAAATTTTCAACGCAACTCTAAGTAAAAACGCGCAAAACACATTCTTTCTCTTGTAAGTGTTTGTTCAAACTCGGATTATACTTAATGATTTCTGCCTCAAGTAGTGATAAGGAAAATCCTGAGAATTATCTCGGATTCTATTATATTGGAAGCAAAAAATGTGATACAATGCCTGTTAGGTACCTACAAAATCCTGGGAAAAATATTTTCTCATAGAGATGATAAAAAGTAGTGTTCACCTTGGGAGCAACACTTATTTTACACTCGAGTGATACTTTAGAAAAATAGTGGTTTGACATGGACATAAAAAAGATGCATGAAATAGTACATTCTTTTAATTATTCTTCTTGATTTTTTAACCTCTGACGAAAAAAGGGGAGCCCTAGAGTTTGAGTTTGACACGTCATGGACCTCTATCTCCATCTTTAATGTGTTAATTTGTTTAGGAACTACCATGCCAAAGACACTTACAGCAATGACAATTCGATAAATACAAAATAAGACGGAAGTTTGACTTACTTGAAGAAGCAATTTTTGTTGTGTTTTTTGTGCACGTTGAAAATTTCATGAAGTATTGCCATATAATAAAAACATATTTTTAGTTTTCTGTAATAATAAGCCAGATCTTAAATAAGTCTCGAGTTTGTAGTTTCTATTTAAAATTAATTGAAAATTACTTTTACCAGTCAAGTTTCAAAATATCATTCAACATCAATAAAAATATTAATTACAAAATTAATTAATTGTTATGGTACTTTGTTTTAGTCTTACCTTTCTTGAAGAAAATAGGTCCTTTCAATATTGTAAGTCTACGTTCAATGTTCAACAGACAAGCGTGTACGGTGTAAACCGAAACTGACGCCTGTACCAACTAAGCAGGTAATATATAGTCTGTAGATAAGATTAATCGAATTAATCCAATTATTAAATTAAATTTGAAACTTGATTAACAAAAAATGAACATGAACTCATTTTAAAGTTGAAATGATCAAACTTGTAAGTTTCGTTTTGCCTGCCAGAGATCGGTTATAAGCGGTAAGGACAAAAACTTGCTAGTGATTAGGTTAATATTTTAGATTTTAAGACTGAAAATATACTACTACTTCTTAATGAACAAGCTTGAAAATATATAGATATTCTTATATTTTTATGATTTTTAAAAACCTCCTTTTAAATTTTAAATAAATTGTTTAAACACATCCATGATAATAAAAAGTCAATCGGATACCATGATTATGATTATATTTTATCAATACCATCGGGTTTTAATATTTATGTTATAAATTTGACCTGTCTATGCGTCTGCGTCTTGCGCCGGAGGTCCTGGATTCGAATCCCGGGGAAACACATGAATGTTTCGGTTGGGTAGGCACAGAAGGCTGATCACCTACTTGCCTGTAAAGAAAATACATAGATGTGTCTGTCCCATGCTCCACTAGGGATTACGGGAATTCACTTTATGCGTCTATTTGCCTTTTGCTCAGACCCCTCTTTCCCAGTGGGCACTTTGGGCAAGTGCCCAGGGCCCCGCGATCGATAGGGGCCCCCTCAGATCAAATACAAAGTACCTAGATCCTGTCAGATCACCAAACGATAATCAAGATTTATTACCAAAAAACTTATATTATAATTCGAAGAAATCGAACCTAAATTACTGACTACAATACGAAATTACTAGCTTATACATGGAAGAAAGCTATTCTACTCTCGCCCAAAAATTAGGCTTTCCGACTTCAGCATGCTTAGATACATTTAAATTGTATAATGGTTTACTAAGCACATACACATTTTAAAGAAAAATCATCAGTAGTACACTCATCAGTGTGACTCGCTCCATTAAAATTGAGCGAACGAAGCGAAGTATGAACCTCCAAGTTTGAATTAACCATTTAATATATTATTTTAACGGAAATTTGGAACTGTATATTGGAAAGAATAGACAAAATAAATAATTATCTTTAGAAAGAAACAATAACACTGAACATTGCAACTAATATGTTTACTTCACTTGACGATTTTATTATTAACTTCAGGGATAAATTTGATTACTTCGAATCGTCTGCCAAAGAAAGAAACCCGGAATCTGACTACAAGGACCTATCTCAAAGAACAAAACGCAGAAGTACTCGCCAGAGTTTTTTTAAGGGCTCCGCGAAGTCAGTCCAACTGAATGGAAGAGAGAAATTTAAAATAGAAACCTTTCTTCTTATAATTGATACCCTCAGCGTTCATTTAAAACAGCGATTAAGTTCGTCTAAGAATATCAGTAAACGTTTTGATTTATTTTTTCGCTCGAACTCTAAATTCTGAAGAGTTGAGACAAAGTTGCACAGAATTTGCAGAATTTTATTATGAAGATGTTAATGAGAAAGAGTTAGAAATAGAATGTTTGCATTTAACAGAATACTTGGAAATTTTTAACAGTGAAAATGAGGATTGTATATTAAAAATATATCAACTTTTGAAAGAAAACAAAATTGAAGACACATTTCCAAATGTAGAAATCGCATTGACAATCTTCTTAAGCATGATGGTAACTAACTGCAGTGGGGAACGCTCCTTCTCCAAATTAAAAAGAATTAAAAATGAATTAAGAAGTACAATTCTTCAAGAGAGATTAACCAGTTTGTCGCTGATGTTGATTTTGAAGAAGTGATTAACGATTTTGCCCATCTGAAATCTAGAAGAGTTCCTCTTCAAATAACATAGATTTTTAAGCATTAATTGTAAATGCTAAAAGAGTTACTTTTGTGGACTCTATTACATTAAGCCATTTTGTTTCATGTGATTGTTAATTAAAATTTTTTTTAACCTTGTTTATCTACTTTCTTTGTCTATTCTAACAAAATAGTGTTCCGTCAAAGTCGTAGGGGCCCCATTATCCTAATATGCCCAGGGCCTCCAATAGGTTAAAGACGGCCCTGCTTTTGCTGTTATTGTTTTAAATCTGATTTGACGGACGGGTCTTTTTACGACAACAATTTACGAAGTTGGATGAATATAGATCGAATGAATATTCTTATTTGTAAATAACATATTACTTAAATATTTCTTGTTATTTAGTCTTTATTAACCGACTTCAAAAAAGGAGGTTGTCAATTCGACGTAGTTTTTTTATGTTTGTTACCTTAGAACTTATGACTGGGTGAACCGATTTTGATAATGTTTTTTTTGTTTGAAAGCTGGTGCTTCGTGTATGATCCCATTCATTGTTATATGTTATATGTTTTATTTATGTTATTATTGATTTATATAGGTTTAAATTAAAAATATTTTTCTCTTGCGAGTGTGTTTTTGATGTCACTTTTTTTAAATAGTAATTCTATGTTTTTAAGTGGCTCTCCTAGAATTTCCATTCATCGCGCGTCTTCACAATGTTCTATATGCCCAGCACTATTACATTGTTCCAATTATTGACTTTACTTCTACTTGATATTAATGCTTTATTAATTGATGTACCTATCAATAAGTTCATCGAGACTTAGAGGCTTTAATTGGACGAAAATTAAACAACGGATTCTAATCGAAAACTTTTTATTTATATTTATATTAATAGAATCTTATACAAAAGCAAAGCAGGTAATAATAAAAAATTAAAAAAAGAATTACTTACATTTTAATAAAGAGTATGGTTAGCATTTCATTCAATGCCTCTGTTCGATCGAGAAATTATTTACTTTAATGCAGTATACATATATTTGTATTTAAACATAAAAAATAGAATTGCGGTATTAATGGTAGGCATGCAAATTTTTTTCTTCTTACTTTTGGTATGTGCCAAGATATTTCAAACAACTCGGACAGAAGTGATCTGTGTTTTTAGCCGAATCCAAGCAATACGGAAGACAGCAGCAGCAACTTTAAAAAATATATTAGAAATATAGATATATTCAAATACAATATCTGATTATATCGTTAAGCAATAAAGAACCGTTAGCGCACTTTAAAAGTACCTATGACGGAATATGGGCATGGTCCATGATCGCCGCATAGGAGACCATAATTTGGGATTCCTTTGGCTTATATTACGTAGGTACAAATACATGCAGATTCGGTTGAGACCATGATATTAGAATCAATCGAACACATTGATTCAAAGAAATCATTGAATTTAGCAATCGCGATAACTTTGACACGCAAACAAAATACTTGGAGCTTTATTACAAAATGTGGACCAAAGATTTTACAGTACCTATTAGTTGTTATGATACCAAACCAAAACATATCATGTTTATATGAATGTTAGACTTGTTAGAGTTAGCAACCAATACTTAAACATCTTTTAGTCCAAGTTTTGTAATAAGGCCATGAATGTTTAAATTAATGTATAATCAGAATGATAAGAAGATCATTAGCGTACCACACAAGCGAACAGAGGGCAGCCGCTATGTGAGTCCTAGCAGTGGTAGTATGCTTTATCCTGGTCTTCACAGAGCTACCGCAATGAGGACAAGATATTGTGGTACTTGTAGGACCCAGTTGAAGTATTGGCTGAGAATGAACAAAAGGCCAGGTCAGCTCATTGTTACAATGGCTAAGATAGTTGTAATTAGTTTACAAAGAGTTTGAAAAACTTATTTCATAGCTGTGTCAAAAAATGTATTCATCCCCTTGCAGAGGTCATTAAACTCTGTGGTTAAGGAAATTTATTTTGTATAGAACAAACAGTAAATGATAGTTGATAGATCCTTATTTAGAAAAAGTCCGCTCGTATAAAGAACATCAATTTGAATTTATAATTTTTTTCATGATTTCTTTTTTGTGAAGAGGCACGGCAGGAATGAGGTAGGATGGGAATGGATTTATATCTGTTACGTTTTTCCTGATTTCGAATCTAGGTCGATAGATTAAGATAGTTACCGTGGCTGTAACAGGGTTGGTTCCAAAATGATGCCCGTCCTTTGAAGCCATGACAATATCCTAAAACAATAGTTATAAGTTTTAATAATTATTTTCAGCCGAATCATTAATAAATCAATTCAATTTTGTTTAATAGAGGCGGAACGACGTTCCGGGACCTCTATCTTTGGGTAAAAAAAAAATTGCACTAAGATGTTCTTTAATTGGCACTTAAAATTATTTTTGTGCGTGAGTTAACTTCGAATGTGATTAAGAACATCATGAATCAAACTGGCAACATAGTATGACCATTACGAATTACGAAATTTTATATTAGTTCAATTGTTTCCACATTCTATAGCCTCATTGTAATATAGTAAATTATATGTTCTACATGAGTAGTACTTTTAAAAGAATAAACAAGACCCGTAGTTAACCCTCAAGCTCCCCAATGGGTTGCAATTCCGGCACCTACATTTCTAGAAATCGAGCACTATATATACATATTATAAATTTGCATTATGTTATATATATAGATATATGTGTTCAAAATATAAATCAAATATCAATTTAAACCGATTCATATTATAATGAAATACATTGTAATCTTTGCACAGAACCCTTGTTTTGAACACCAGATTTTATTTTTTTAAATTCATAAATATTTATTCATCTTTGCTACGATAAATGAACTATCAAGATCAAACTAAAGTACTGATATATAAACAAAAAATGCTAATATTACAAAATTAGATAATTTAATCGTATATTTGCAAGTCTGCTATCACCATACTATCACCAATGCCTTTAAATTTGAGCTTAGGAGTACATAGCTAATTATATCGTAAGTGAAGTGAAGGGGACAAGGACTTCCTTGTCCCCTAGTGGGGTATGGGGCAGATGTATTTCACATCTGTTTCACTGATCGGTTTTTTCTTTGGAGGCAAGTAGGTGATCAGCCTTCTATGTCCTGCCAAATCGAGTTTTTTTTATCTCCACCGGGAATCGAACCCAGGACGCTTACGCGCTTACCACTAAGCCAAGGAGGTGGTCGAGCTAATTATATTATTATGTTGTATTTAATAATATATATATAATATAGTTTAAAGTTCAAACCATATACCATACACCATATATTATATATATATATATATATATATATAATAAGTAAAAATATATATAATAAGTAATATTATATATTATATATATAATAAGTAATAATAATGGTTTGAACTTTAAACTATATTATATATAATATTATTTAACTCAACACAATAATCACATTTATAATTTAAATAAAATATGTAGCGGATATGTACCCAGCTAAAGCCCGATTTACACTTCAGTAAGTACAGTAGCGAGTTAAGAACTCGGACGTCGGACAGTTAAGTAATAAATAGTAAGTTGTAAGTAGCGTCCAAACGGGCGGAGTGAGTAGTCACAAGTTGCCGAGAAGAAGACTAGTTGCGTTTTGCTTTATTTTAAACTTTGCACTTTACAAATTATGGACTGTACTAAACTCGCCCGTCTACATGCCGGTCAGTTAAGTTGGCGGAGCGCGGGAGAAACGAGAGAGGGGGCTACTTCGCACTGGACTCGCCAAAAAATAGGATCATGATCTATTCAACTCAACTTAATCGACAACTTACTACTTAACTCGCTTTTGCCGTTCAAACAACATTAACAACTTAACTCGCTGATGACGCAAGTTAACTCGCTACTGTACTTATTGAAGTGTAAATCGGGCTTAAGTCCCAGACGTAGAATGTGGGGACCCACATCCCATAATATGCGTAGGATGAAGATAAGACCTGAGTACTTATGTTGTTCCAAACTCATGTTACGCATGTGTTAGTTAGTGTTATCTAATTCGTCATAGCGTTTTTTTACGACACATTAAATTAAAATAAATTCATTACATGTTAAGTTATTACATTATTTCCGTGCCTGGCGTGAAGAACTTGGTAACTCAACTTACATGATTTTATTATCGTCGCAATGGGGAAGCCATTAGCCATAAAAAATCAATTGACAATTCGATATCTGCGTTACTTTTAAAGTTATTGTCTGTTACAGTATATGAATATTTTGCGTATTTTATAGAGATATCTACGCGATGAGTCACAATAATAATAATAATATATCTTTATATCAACTTATATTCAAAAACCGACCTGGCGTACGTAAATTGACAAAATAAGATATCAAAGCGACGACTATGTTAACAAATGAATATAATATAGTTTTATCTACTTATATTCAATTACCGATAAAACGAACGTAACTCGATATGTCAATTTATACTTTTTCAGCTCGGTGAACACAGTAAATCATAAGTTGACATAATCACTTAGATACCTATTAACTTATTACCAACGGATACCTATTCGTGCACAGCGTGAATAATTTTATAAGTCATCAGTAAAGTCTGAACAAATTTTAAAACCACAAGGCTTATGTCCTAAATTCAAATTTCTTACGTTATGCTCGTTATGCACATAATATTATGATGTCTCTTGTTATCTTAGTAGTATTCACATTTATAGACCGGGTCAAATTAAAATATGTTCTTTATTGAATAACCTATATATAAATTATATTTAAATTATTTTCAGAGCTAGCTGAGCATCAAGCTCAGGCAGAAAAAGCTTCATTCGAAAAGTGTGTTGATAAAGTAAAGAGCGACTCTTCTGTTAGAGCTTTTGCATTCGACCTTCAACAGTGCTTGCCAACACCTTATCTAAAAACTTCTGTTTCGTTTTACAAACGGCAATTTTGGAGTTTTAATTATATATGACTTATCAAACAACGAAGCCATATGTTATAAGTGGGACGAAACCATTGGAACTCGTGGAGCCTTCAAATTGAATTTTGTTTGTGAAATTTCTGTAACAGTTTAGGCACCATCAGATGTAAAAGAAATAAGAAAAAAAAATATTTATTGGATTTGATGCAGTTAATTGATCAGCCATTTCGTGAATTCTATTTAAACATCAAAATCACGAACTGTGTTCCCTCGGATCCTGATCTGGACGTGGATAATCCAGATATGGAAAAAACATGTATATGAGAATTAATGGACAGCCAATTACATTCATTCCACAGATGTTTCAAGTGATAATGTCGCATACTATTTTTTCCCGATTTACATGAGAACAGAAGTCGTTCTAATTTATCTTTTACTTTTCTAATGATTGAAATTTCATTACGAATATTTTTATTACATTTTTTTGATTACAAACAAAAATGTGTATTATTGATACCCAATTCTATGGTGAATAAATTTATTAGTCATCGGTGAACGTGTTGATAAGTTAATTATTATGAATACTAAGATAATAAGAAAAAAAGCATAACCATATATTTTGAAAAACCATCTAAAATTACAATTCAATCAATTTAGATATTACCTACACTGAAAAACTAATTTTTAGGAATTAAACAATGTTTTCACTGGTTTGAGCACTAATGTATGGGCAATAAGTTGATAAGTCACTGGGCAGCATGTTGATAAGTCTAATACCTTACAAAATAAGCAGATTTTACGAGAACACGTAAAATAATTTGAAAGATCACACAAAATTATCCATAAATCAAGCTATAACGAATCACGAAACCAAAATCTGATCGGATTTTGGAGAGAATGCTAAACTTTAAAATCGCTGCCCTGTAAATTTGCAGTTTGGACTTATCAAGTTCTTCACGCCATGCACGGATATTATTCTTTTTAATAGTGCAATGTGCATATCGTTGTTTCCTCTACTTATCTACATATATTTTATGATAAGTAGAGTAAACACGATGTAAAAAACATATGTGAAAAGGACACAATTACCTCTATTTCACCTTTCCGGTCGTACAAAATATGTTCTTTATCCATCCTTTCAAAATAAATTTTTTACTGAAAACCAAAAACGTAAAAAATATAATGGGTAACTCATTAAAAAAAATTTAATATCGATAATTCTATATGTTATACTTATTTAACCCGGTAAGTTAAGTTTTAACGTAACTCCAATATACCCAACAAGATTTTTGTTTCGATCGAGCAAAGCTAAAATAAAAATTCAATTCACATGACTTCTTTTTCACGAAAGACTTTAAAAGAATTTACGTACCTACTCTTACCTACATACTTTAAATAACATTTTTAGTTATTATTAGCGCCGCCCGCACTTTTTATGCATTTATTAAACTTTAGAATGTAGGTAACTTAAAACCAGCTAAAAACTAGCTAAAGTTAGATGTAAGAATTATGCATCCAAAATTGCGCTAATATTACATATTATGTTAATAATATTAGCAATTATAATATGTATTAGTAATATTATTAGCATTATATAATATTACATTGAGCTATTAGGTATAAGTAAATGTATATATATATCACTACATACATAGTATAAAACAAAGTCGCTTTTTCTTCCCCAATATCCCTTTGTATGCTTAAATCTTTAAAACTACGCAACGGATTTTGATGCGGTTTTTTTTAATAGATAGAGTGATTGAAGAGGAATGTTTTAAATCCATGCAAAGCCGGGGCGGGTCGCTAGTATATATATACATACTAATACCTATTACTTACGTTAGTAATATAAGCTCAATGGCATCAAATAGCAAATTCTTAACAACAACATACATGTGACATGACACAATCAAGTGTCAACACAGACCATAATATATCGTATCAACTATGTAATTAAAATGTCTTCAGATTCCATTACATCGTGAACTAAAAGCATAAAAATTAGCTCTCTCACGGTCTCACGGTGGTTATAAAGCTATGATTTCTTCAAACTAATGCATCTATGAAATAATTTAGTAA
Organism: Aporia crataegi; assembly: GCA_912999735.1. Lineage (NCBI taxonomy): Eukaryota > Metazoa > Arthropoda > Insecta > Lepidoptera > Pieridae > Aporia > Aporia crataegi. The sequence goes on along the minus strand of OU538748.1, from coordinate 4,086,922 downwards.
AAGTAAAAAAATATATTTATAAAGCGCTACAGAAATTGCATTTAGTGATAATAATTGCTTTTTTGGTCTGAGTGTTTAAATCGAATAAGTACTTATTTTAGTCGTCTTATTTCATAAGCTATCGCAAGTACGTATCCGTTTTAGAATATTTCACATTAAATCTAATGAAAAATCAAACAATAAAGAACGGTTGGTCAGATATCGAAATAAGAATTAAGTTTCATTTTCTTGAGATAGAAACCAGAAACCTAGCATTATTAAAATACGAGTGATAGCAACCTACCTACTGCAAGTTTTAGCAGTTTCATGAAGTAGGTATTTACATAGGTAAACACACCTATTTTCAGCTTAATGCAATTTACTTATGACCCGTTTAAATTAGATTATAATAAGCCAAATCTAATTTTATAATCTCGAATTTTTAATACCTACCTAAATAGATATAAAACGAAAATTAATTAAAAAAGCTCTTTTGTCGTCAATAAAAAAACTTGATACAACATTTGGTTTTAATTGTAATGAACAGTTTTTTTTGAAGAACAATAACTATTTTAACAAGGAAAACTCAAAATATTTTTAAGTACTTACTTGTGTCTGTTTCACGATACTCACAAGGCAAGTGTATCAAACGGAATCAAAAATATGTTTGACGTTAGCAACGGTTACACTAAATATGCGCAAGGGCCATGGACAGAGGAGTGAGGAGTGAGGAATTATTATTATGCTATACACTTAAAGCTATTGTAATTTAAGCTGATGAATCCATTGTTGATTCATATTTCACATACGATGAAACTATATATAGTATACATATGCCGTGCGTCTTCGTTTTAATACGATTGGAATTAAAAGTGTTAGTCTATAATTTCTTCAGGGTTCTATTTATCTTTATCATCACATAGTTTTTTTTATTAATTAAGCGATTTCATTGGGAACAAGAAACTCTACTGTACCTATCATAGTAAAAAGAACTAAAAATATTGAACTTATAGACTTATATTGTTTCTAAATTCTAAATAATTATCTAGGTACCTAGGTACTTACTACTTAGCTGACCCGGCAAATGTTGTTATGCCATATAAATTATTTCTAGTATTGATTCGTATTAACTGGATTTTTCCATATATTCTCACCGTTTAAACCTTACCTGGACTACAACAAACATTTCAAAACCAAAATCAGCTAAATCGGCCCAGCCGTTGTCGAGTTTTAGCGAGACAAACGAACAGCAAAAGATTTTATATGTAGGTATATAGATTTCCTTCGCCATCTAATTCGTTTATAAAAAAATATCATGACTACTGTGGTAAGTACATACTTTTTTATTGTGACTCCGTTACTAAAAGAATCTGTGTAGAATATTATTTATGTTTCTTATTTCCGCCTGAAACTATTTTTCTAAGGAACTCTATAACATAGAATTGTCCCAACCGACATCGGTTTAAATACAATTCAATCTCCATATCTACGAATAACTGAAGCAGTTAATTTGGTGGATAAAGATTAAGACGTAAGATACTTAAATTAATCTACCTGTAAACAACTTGCAATGTATATTCATACCCTGTGCTCTTCAGGGAAAACAGCCTAAAAAGGATTCATAAAAATTCAAAATACTATTTATATTTTTGATTTCGACCCCTTAACATTGCGTATTCCAGTCAATACTTTTTAATGTACCTCTTACAACGTCGCCTTTCAAAGAGCTGAGAGTTGAATTTTACATGAGTTTTATTTATTAACACTATAATTACGTCTTTTAATTTATAGTAGGTCAAAAAGAGGGAGTATATAAAATCACTGTATAGGTTCATTTATTTAACAAAACTTATTTTTTACTTTTTAGTGCGTTATGAGGTCGGTTTTATTTTTTTATTTAAAATTAATTTTAATACCCCGCTTTACAAAAACGTTCATGACCCGTACGAACGGGCAAAAAAGAGTCACTTTGTATCTACTTCAATTCCGAGAACACTGTAGGGCTTTGGTTATTGATTTATTATGGTTTAAATACAAATAACACATGAAGTTTCAGCTGTTGCCATTAATTGGTTGTTAGGTTGTTTGGAAATCAAACAATAAACCAAGCATTTGAAAATAAGCTATAAAAAGTACTTACTCTCAAACTGTGGATCAAAGTGTAAATTCTAATTTATTTATTTAAAATTCAAATAAACATTCAAAAATTTGAAAGATTTTACAAATTAATATATACAATAAAAATACATGTTATCATATAACTACATTTAGGAAAAAATCAACAAAAACCGCCTGATCCTCAAGCGCGACGAACAATTTGGATTTAGCTTTTTACTAGAAATAAGTTCACCTTATGTCAGTAAATAATTTACCTTAATGTTTTTTTTACCTTCCAACAGAACCTTTTTTTTTGCGGAAATTGAACCCCTAGCCTGGTTACTATGAAGGTACCGATAGGTAAGTGACTACTATAATTAAATATTTGATCGCATGAGCTACTTACTCCATTCTCCTGATAATATCGTCCTTGGCGTTTAATAATATTTCTCATGTTAAGATTAATCACTATGGTTTCATTTAGGTACGTACTATTATAGGAATTTGATGTTAACTAAGGTGACCAACTATTTTTTGTTCAAAAAGAGTACACTTTGCAAGTACTTTCAAAGTGTACTACTTACTTAGGTGAAAAAAAAAGAAGAAAAAACGATAAAAACTTAACCTATTTTCTTTTAAAAACATATTTATGTTCAGAGTGGATTTTTTTTTGCTAAATGAGGATGATCGTCTAATAAATAATAATGTATGATAATGTTTTTGCAGAAAGTTGCGACTTCTCACTGCTGCAATAATCATCCCCTAGTGAAAATACCCTTTCAACAGCAGCATTGAAATAAAGTAATCTAAAAAAATGTTTTAGAAATACAAATGAGTACAGAATTTGAAAAGAAAGAGTACAAAGCTCAGTAAATGAGTACAGTTGGTCACCTTATGTTAACCCTAATGCGGGCCTCAAGGAATTTCGTAACAGGAATAACGAACTACTTATTAGGTAAAAAAGACATTACTGTATGTTGTGAATTGCGTGAGGCCCCTTTGGTGAGAAATCTCTTTGCCACAAGCTTTATGAAGAGAATAATAATTCAAAATTCAAATTATATAGAATTTGCAAATGACATCGAAAAAATATTAGATTTTCTCATATCTTCTTTTATTATACATTTAGCTTCATGTCCGGACTCAGTGTAATTTTCTTAGTGCTTTATATTTTACGATGTTATTATTCTTCTTATTAGTCACTTTTTTCGGAATGTCATTGGAAAAAAATGAAGTAAAACACGAAAATGTTTTTTATTTATGATAGCAAATAAATAAGATTCTTCTTAATTCTTAGAGTTTCATAAATAACAGTGCATCAAAGAATCTGTACAAAGAAGTATATTTCCATAATACAGTACTCATCTATGGGAGTCCGTTTATACACAGGGAAATGGTAGTAAACTGGGAGACGAGCCATTAAATCTATACCTTCTCCTCCTAAACTTTCGGAGACTTAGCTTTAAATTCAAATACATAATTATTAATCTATATTTGAAGTGCAAAAGTGCGGTTAGTGGTTATTGTAACTAATTTTGGAGACAGACTTATACCGTGACTTTATCCTTGTTTAGTTTTATTTGTAGATAGGTACCTAGGTCCTCGCTCGATTACCCTGATGGATTTTCTTCAACTCTACTTGCAGTTTCACAGCTCAGCTTTGGCAGAATGGTTACAGGCTATGAATAACGTTTTGCCCTTAATCTAAGGTTCTGTCATTTAACCAACGAGTGAAGTGAAATAAAAAAAATGCATTACGATTTTTTAATCAACAATTTCCAACTAGGTACATAGTAAACGTTAATCTAATTAATTTCACAAATGAAGTATCATACAGGATAACTGTCAAAATAAAGTCAAAAGATAGAGTCTGAAAATTATACAATTTTCAGAATTATGTAGACTATCGTTTTTTAGTAATTAGGTATAATTTTTGGTCCTTTGTTGTGAATTATTAGTAGCGGTAATAATTTCAAATTAAAAAATGTAGTTAAGTACCACAGGAAACCTGAAAGCTGGCTCATATTTCGGCCAACGCGTTAGTATAGCAATACAACGCCGTAATGTAGCCAGTATTTTGGGTACGCCACCGGGGATTTGATGAGCCTTTGGTATTTTTGTAAGTATAATTAAGTACATTATTGTAAATATTCAATAAACGAATAACGTTTCGTTTCGAATAACAGTTACCTACCTATTTAGAATAAAAAAGCATTCTTTCACATTCTGCTTCTAAATTTCACTTATGCTTTGAAAAATTTGTTGTTTATCCCCGCAATGATCCCAAAAACTCAAGGTCAGACTCGTACTAATGTTTTCTCTTATCTTTTTTAAAATACCTTTTTTAGAAATTTGAATTTTTTTATCAAAGATTACCTACATTCCAGCGGCCGAAAAAAAATTCGAATTAAGATAAACAATTGCGTCATCAATTTATTCATTTAATATGCATTTCGTCATTACAATTGACTACACCACAGTTTATTATCATCGTCAGGAGTACTTTCTGTAGACTAACTATTAATGATTTTACAAATACCTACTTGTATTATTATTTTTTATTACAAAATAATTGGTGTTAGGTCTATCGCAGAAATCGAAAAGTTAGCTTTGTGTAAAGGTAGCGGTTCGCGCCCGAGACCGCGACCGCGACCAAAAAACCGCGACCGGAGACCGCGACCGTACTTGACGTTAGGAAATGTATGAGCGCCAGTTCGCGAGCGAGACCGAGACCGCTCGGTCTCGTCATACATCCGCGCGGTCGCGGTCTCCGGTCGCGATCTCGGGTCGCAGTCTCGGGCGCGAACCGCTACCTTTAGAATGCTTTATTCACCGAAAGAATTATTTACATGGCACACTCGGAAAGTTTTACGAAATAAAAAAGTGCTTGGTCAGGGCTGTAAGGAGAGTGGCCCACGAACATGACTCCGTAGCTAGGGGAGGACATCGTGGGGCAATGCTCTACCTTGAAATCACAATGCCTACCTTAAAACTACCAAAAACTAAACTACCATCACTAACCTAGAGGTCAGTGAATGTGATATACCTACATGATGATTGATTTAGGAGCCTATGCTTCGAAGGCAGATCAATGCTGCCCTACCTCAAATTCGACTCTAGCTACAGCCCTGCCCAGGAGTTTTACCGGCGTGCTCTAAGCTCTCCAGGAAGTCCATCGTTGTGGGCGCAGTGTGCGCGGACCTAGCGCCTACTTATGAAAATTGTTTGATCCTTTTTTTCAGTAATTTTAATAGATTTATGGGCTATAAATGATCTGAATAAAAAATGTATTACTAAGTGCAATGCCTTATAAATTATTACGACGATGCTTACATAATAATTGAATTTATAAAGCTCCACTTTAGAGTTTAATCTACTGGAATTTCTATCGAAAGGTTTTTTGTTAATATTGATAAAATTTTGGGCGGGTACAAGTTGGATAGATAACATTATCTGGTTTTACAAAAAAGTTTAAGTGATGTTTTTAAATGTTCTTTTTTATCTTCTGCATTAACATTTTATACTAAGTACCTATATTGTAGATGCGAAGTTGTAATTTTATCTGTTCATTTTTAAAATTAATAATATATAAGTTATAGCTTAGGAATAACTTATAAAAGTACAAAAAAAACATAATTGTTCATGCCAGCTCGATTTCTATACATTTTACCACTATTCATTAACATTGGTAAAAAGGTTTAAGTGGAATAGACAATATTATTTTATCATTTAAAATGTAGGTAAGTCCAAAAACATATTTCGGGAATTTTTGATATCAGCTATGAATAAGAAAGAAACTATAAGAAACTATATAGGTACCTACGATATCGGATTTGGCAACACAGTGTACATAATTATGAGGCATAATAGTTCATATTGTTTAGATCTAAGAACGCTATTTTTTGACTCATCAAATTTTTTATTATAATATCTAATGGCTATCCCTACACTTCACTGAATTGTTTTTAATTAGAATAATTAAAGCCAACCCACCCAAAAGTACCAATATTTGGTAGTATTACAAATTGACTCTTGTTGCTGTGTAATAAATAATAATATGAATAGTTACTTTAATATATATTACACTATTTAAAGAAAACCCCGATAGCTGTAATTAAAATAAATACAAATCTTTATCGTAAAATGCCTACAATAAGAATCTAAGCAATGGGGACTATCGTTTTTGTTCTCACTAGTTGGCGCCACTGTTGACTAAGGTCCAGAGATATAGCTGTTAAAGGAGACTTTATAAGATCGGTGCCGAAACAAAGTTTTGAATCTTGAATCACATTAACTAATTATAAATAATATTTCGTTTATTAATTATTATAAATAATCGCCATCATATTTTTGCGCCTCTTTTTCTTAATTCCGCTTTCAAAGCATTCACAGCATCGCCAAATAACCCATATTAGCGATTATTTCACGAAAGAGATCACTCTTCAACAGGTAAATTAAAGAAATTATAATTTATGTCAGGAAGCCCGCTAAAACTACTTAGTGAAAATTGATGTTTTTGGACATCACGCGACACAAGCGCCTCTAGTGGCAAACTCACACGCGATAGCCATTGCGTATGAGTAATATGATACTTAATGTCAATAAAAAAGTTACAATAGAACCTCTAGAGTCTATGATATTGAGAGTAGGTATGTATTTTTTACCATAGATAAAAATATTGATTAATTTGACTTCCTAACAAAGTAAAATCGAAGTGGCACAGGACGGACACGGAAAAATCACATTTTGTGGGTCCGCTTCGCTGATCAATGATTTTTTTAACAGGCAAAGAGCCCAGCCTTTGTGCCTTTTATAAACATTTTTTTGTCTCTAAAATACAAATATAACAAAAAATGAAGCTTCCGGGCTCCAGTTGTAAATTCGTAAACTAAAATTCGTAACTGAAATAAGGAAATCGTTATAAAGAATTTTCCGCTTGAAATCACCCATGCAAGAAAATAAATCCCTGCTAAAAAAGTAGTGGTAAGTCCTATAATTCTTTTCAATTTGGTTAATAGTTATCTGAATATTTCATAATTTTAATTGTTTTTATTTCCCCTTATTCAATCGAACATACGTAATTTTTTGTAGTGTAGATATGCAAGATACCAGTGGGTTTTTATTTCTTCATCTTGTGTTACTTACGTTTGTATAAATCTTTTCTATAATTCAAGACAGCCGTTGCTTTGTCATTTAAACATTAATTAACATTGCATATAATATAAACAATACACAACTTTTTAATTTATCGATCGACTTGAAGGTTTTTGTTCCATTAAAATTAAAACCATCTGCATAGCAAGTAAATCTTAAAATAAATATCAAAGCGTTACGACTTTAATATATCTACATAAAGATGTATTCATGAGGTTTTCTTTACATAGTGTTTTAAAATATCTAAACAACAAATGCTTCGAGGGCAAGCATGGAAAGTGCTGCAACGACCGCGACAGCGGGCACAGTCACCACCCACGCGAATATTATGTTCCTGAAACACAATGCACATTGTTTATTCTTGCATTTATTGATAATATTGATAATAAAATATGTAATATTAGGCTATAAACTATATATAGGTACTTGTTAAGTTAGTTCCGAAATTCATTGAAGACCCTGGGTTTGAACTAGTGGATACAGATGTTTTTGGAATCATAAGATGGCAAATTTTCCATGTTGTACTTAGGTGTAAATTTTTTTTTTTAGTGAAATTCCAATAAGTATACCTGAATAAGCTCCAATCAACAGTCTTCTCAGAGAAGTATCCCACGCAGACTACTGAACCGACTTTGCAGTGAGTAGTGGAGACCGGCAAACCAGCCTTGCTGGCCACTAGCACCGTTAGAGCTGATCCCAATTCTATTGTGAAGCCCCTGTGTACATTTACCTTTTATCGTTTACAAAGCGGATAAGTTACATATAAATAAATAATCCCAATAATAATCCTTACATATTTCATCAAAATAAAAAAAAAGATACAAGATACAAGTATAGATGAATTCTAAAACTTAAAAGTATATAAATTAATTTTAAATAAAACCGACCTCAAAACGCACTAAAAACCGAAAAATAAATTTTGTTTTATAAATGAACCTACTATAAATAAAAAGACGTAAATAGAGTTGATATTTAAAAAATTATGTACAATTCAACGAGGGCATGAAACTGTCTTGTTGCTCTTTGAAAAGCGGCGCTAACCGTTCAGTCTATTCTTTAAGTTAATTTTATTAAGTTATAAACAATATTTTACGTCTTTTTATTTAGATATCGCCGCCTTCATTCATCCAAATCAGTTCACGGACGGCGACGTGAGAGTGGAACATTAAAAAAAAATACACGTCGAATTGCAACCTCCTTTTTGGTGTTTTTAAAGGTTGGTTAAAAATTAATTCCGAACCGATTTTATGAATAATTAAAACCTCATACTTATATTACAAGGATGGTACTAAGGATATTTACGTATCAGGTGTAATGCTGGTAAGGTCTTCCCCAACAGTCCTTATAACTCGTCGTCCCCAAAGCCATAAACCAAGAGCAATACCGATGCCGCCAAAAACCAATATCGCAAGGGGCGTTTCAGCGCGCGCGTGCGCACCTCCCTCTGAATAAAGCAACCATAGGGCGACTAGAGGCCCTATAGCGTTGCTGAAAAATTCTCAAAATGTGAGAAAACCAAAGCAACTAGGTTTAATACATAATTTTGAAATTGTATATTAATGTCCTGTGTATAGTAATCCTTTGAAGATTAACATCATTTAAATAAGATTTTGAAAAACTGATTCTAAAGAGCTAGGTAGTTAGTTATTTTGTACTTAAGATTTTCTTAATAGCATTTAAAGAAGAAAAGAACCACAACTTAGATCTATTATTCAAATATTTTTAAGAATTATTTAATTAATAACTACTAAACAAGTTAAAAAAAATTACCTTACATCATTACCACCGTGAGCGAAGGCACCGAAGGTAGCCGTGAGGACTTGTAAGAACGAGAAAAGCCTTAGGGTGTCGGGTGGAGGTGGGGGCGGTAGAACGGAGGTTGGAGTGGTGGCCCGTAAAAGAGGCGCTGCACTAGAGTTAGGCGTGATTGCGGGTAGACCTCTACCTGCACACTCTATACTCCACGCGCTGCCGTCTTCTGGAGCTTGCAGGATAACTCCCTAAATGTTACAGCAGGAAGTTTAACAACAGAAGCTACTTCTCGGGAATCCGCGCTCTGACACTTTGTGCATTTTTTTATCTCCGGGATCTCGTCGTATGTATATCTAGGCTAGGCTAGGCTTGAAGGTATAACAACCCACTAAAACGCTTCTGACTATACCTAGATCACAAAATGGGACACCTTTTGAGATCGTAAAAAACATTCTATCAGAAAGTCACACTGGTTTATTAACTAGTTGAGGGAAAGGCGTGCGCTTGTCGTCGCGTCGAATTTTTCAAGACTGAAAACCTTGACTTGAAAACCGTAATAAACTTAATCAAACTAAAATCTGTCTCAGCAATGCGATCAAATGTCGAAGAAGTAAAAGCGAAAAGGAAAACGGAAGATTAAACAATGTTGACTTTCAATTAATGACAAATGAATTCATTTAGGTACCTTATCAATCCTCGGTGGAGGAGTGTCAAAGTCAACAGCACCGGCCATAGCGCGTACTGCAGACATTCTTCCCAATTCACCCCTCGCTATCGTATCACAAGAGTCGCCTATAAATCCATTCTTTGAGTCATAACTCTCCCCCATCCCGACGAGTTGAGTGGAATCCAGGCTCTTACAACAACTCAGCGTCTCATCAATATATTTCAGAGTATTTATTTGGGGATCTGCATCTATTAATTGCAAGCGGGATTTATCGGGAGGACTTAGACTTCGAGAGAGGATACTACAGTCGTCCATTGTGGCTAGGAGAGCTCTGTTTCTGGCATTCATTTCTCTAACACCGAGGGAACTCTTGTCCGCATCACTCAAAGTAACCATTTCAGCGCTTTCTGCTATTGCTTCTAGAACCTTCCCGTCTTCAGAAAGTAATGAAGTCGGTCGTTGTGGAACACGTTTGCCAGAATTCGTTGGAGTGTTCGCAGGTGTAGTTTCTGGAATATATTTTAAAGTACAAATAAAAAGATAGCCCTCTAAGTAATGAACTTAAACTCAAAGTTTTATTTAAATATTTAATTTAAATAAATAAAGTTGTTAAATATTTTATTTCTTTAGCATAACTTATACCCCAGTCGTTCAACCCAAATATTCAAAATTTTCCTTTCCGTATACTTAATAAGAATAGATTTGATTCGTCTAAGTACCTGCTAATTTTTTTACTAGAAAGTGTTTAATAATAAAATCCTTTTTAAGAGGTAAATAGAGTAACATATAATCTACAGTAGGTATATGTAAAATTGATAATCCGTAACCCCGTCCGTTACGTTTTCTTTACAAACAAGAAAGCGCTGTCTATCAAAGAATTAAGAAACCACATCAAAATCGGTTTACAGATTATACAACAGATTACAGAAACATATAGACACTTCAAGCTTTATAACACCCTCGTTTTGCGTCAGTCTATAATTACTGAGTATTTTTATGTTATTAATCCTTCCAACGGAAACATTTATCTGTTTCCCTGGGATTACGAAACACAGGACTTCCGGCGCAATACTTCAGTTACAATATTTTTATGATGTAATATATGCACAATACTTTGGAAAAATTACCATTAGATACGCCGAGCACAAAGTTGACTGGTTTAGTGGTAAGTTTTCTCTTGAAATAGGGCACTAGTAACAACCTAACACAGACTGCAACCACTGCACCCAACGCTACGGATCCTGCCAGAGCCAGCCACATTGGGATCTTATCCATTGCCAGCACTAGAAACATAATTATTTTTGGTATAACATAAACTTCATTAACAAGAGGTCCAATGTTACCTTACATGACTATGTAAAATGCTATCACCTTCTTTTGATTCATGACAAGAACAGGTAACTTACGTAGAACGAATGAAATGGCCATATCACTACTATTTCTTAAGTAGGTACTACTATTAAATAAAATTCTTACGCTTAGGTCCATCATGCACAACACTCAGCACATTGACAGCAACAGTAGCTCCATAAATAAAAGGCAGAGCCTGCAAACCGGCCTTCAATGGCTGTGATGCTCGGAGAATGAACCTGCGTACTAGCCAGAACAAGAGCGCTGATACCGCACCACTTAACACGGGAGATATAAACCAAGATAGCACTGAAATTGTTAAAGGTCAATTATCATACGAAAGTTTTTAAAATGTTTCGTCACCCTTCCACAAATTACGCATTAAGTTTGAAATAAGAAAACTAAAACGTTAAGCTTTAACAGGCTTATAATGGTTTTTCAAATTGTATATGTACAAAACAGGTGAAACTATATTCCTTCGTATATAAGAATTCAATAAAAACTCAGTGTTTAGATGATAGAGACAAAATCTATTTAAATTTTTCTTAATAAATTACAGCTAAATGCTATCAAACTTTGACGTAAAAAGGTAGTAACTGTATCTATGATACCTATAGCACTAAGCGTGGACCACCGCACCCCGACAGGTCCCTTAGCTGTCAGTGTGAACCCAACTGTAGCGCCCACCACGGAATGTGTCCCTGACACTGGCAGACGGAGCGCCGTGGCCACTATCAGCCATGTTGCGCCTGAAATAAAACTTTGTTAAAGAGGAGACTGGTTCAAGTACACAAGAACACAACTTAAACCCTCTGACATGTTAATTACAAATAAGAATAACTCTTAAATGGATGAATAGAACTTCATAAATAGTAGCTAAGACATATCAACTATCAAACAAAAAAATCGCATAAAAAACCGTTGCACGGATGATGCCATAAACTGAAACATATAGACACGTCAAACTTATAACACCCCTATTTATGCGTCAGTCAATAATTACTGAAAAAATTAAATAATAATAAAAAAAAATTTCTCGAACCCCTATTGGGGAATGAGCAGACACATTTCTGGATGTGATCTGCAATAAAGGAATAATAAAGTGTAATATAATTATACAATATGTGTAAATTATAATTATATTGTAGTGTACTTTTGTACATTTCTCATTAACTTACTGGCAATAAGAGCAGCAAGGCAGCCCGCTGCTAACAACCGCTCTCCGCCGTCGGCATAAAGTGACACATCGAGGATTCCCTTTCTCATCGTATCTGATACCTTATATCCTAAAAACGACTAATTCAATTGTTTAATTGTTCGGCTGTTAATTAATTATAGCGTAAGCATGAATGCCGCTCGTTAATATTTATGTATGAGTACCTACAATGCTATAAATCTTGGAATGTTTATATTATGTGAAGTTTAAAGAATATAATATTATACCTACCTATTATAATGAAAGACTATTATTGTGTCTATTATATTATTCTGATTTTTAACAATATCTACTTACCTATTAAAACTGCTCCAGCTATTTCGAATATTGTTGCGAGAATACATGCTTGTGTTAGGGTCAGCACTTTGGAGCCAACACTGGTACCAAACGAGTTGGCTACATCGTTGGCCCCGATGCCAAACGCCAAAATAAACGCGACAATAAAGCCACACACCACCAGCCATAGCAAATCATCGGCGTATGGTTCCATTTTTATGGTCTACTTCTTATTTTTAACTTTTTAACAGAAACATTGTTAAAAGGCAGAAAATAGCTCTCTGCATTCAATCCTTAAGGTTAAGCTTCTCTTTACCTATGCACCTTTTTTTAATTTCAACAATTATAAAAAATCACTTTTTTACAAAATTTAAAAATTTTAACATTATTTACTTTACAAACGTTGCTGCTTACTTAGATATATTATTTAAAATTATCTTTTAAGTGGTCGTCACAACGAATTACTTTTCAAATAGCTTTTTCGAAAATATTGCGGTAATTTTAAAGGCTTCATTTCTGAAAAGAAAAAATATTTATAAAACGCATATAAGTATTTATAAGAATCTATTTGAAGGCTAGGATGTCTTTTAAGATCTAGTGTCTGAAATTCTCAGAATTATAAATCAAGCAATACTGTTGAAACCAATATCTTAAACGTCCCTGTTATCGAAAAACAGGGACGCACATTTTTAACATTTATCTTTAAATGTAATAAAAAAATATTTTGAGAGTCCTTACTACATAAAGGTTGCTTCCACACAGGGTAACATTAAATCAAACACGTGTGTGTTAGGTTTGTGACATATTTTAACATTATTAATTTTACTAAAACGAAGAAACAATTAAATTTTCTTTCCAAGCTACTGGTTAATACTTAAAAACTTAATTGATTAAAAATTAAGAGACTGTAGAATACCAATCCAAAATATATCTGCATGTCTAAAACTTTAACTAAAGGAAAAATAAGCAAAACTATGTTTATTATTACAAAAATGTATAAATTATGACAACTTGTGGATAACTAAGTGGAAATCTAACCTTAGGGCATTGGAAATTGGCTACCACATGGCACAAATTAATATTATCGATTTATTGATGACGAATTTTTTCATACATTTTAAAAATAACTATCCTTTCTTCGAACAGACTGATATTAATACATTATACAGGTTACTCATTAATTACTGCAGTGCGTTTGGAAACAGTTAAGTAGATATTTATTCGTAATGAACTAAAAAACAAAAATGCTCTTATAAAAATTTAAAAGAGAAATAGAAATCTTAAAAATTCACGAAAAATCACTTACTTATTTAAAATCGAAGAATATAATTCTCCTTGGTTGGTATTCAATATTTTTTTCACTTGAATCGCTCAGCTGTACTGAACACGCACCGGGCCGGGGTTTCTTAAGCTGTCTGAATGGAGCATGCGCGAACATCACCCCTCTAAAACCACCTATCGGCTTTTATTAAAGAAACCAGGCGTGCCTGTTTGCAAACCCCATAGAAACAGATCTATAAAACAAGAGTACTTAAACTTTATTATGCTCAACGTGTACTTAATATTGATATGAATACAGTTTAGTTTGCAGCGTCCATCAGCGTCTCAATAAAATTTGTCATAAGTATCTTAATGACTGCGATGTGTAACGACCTTGTTTTATTTATAAATACGTTTTTTATAGAAATTTAATTAAGAATAATTTTAACTAGCTCTTCTTGACGCGTAAGTCTATAAACTGTAGACCTATGACCTATTCTTTTTATATTTAGATATCTTATTGTATACCCAGATATTTTATGCAAATAATATGTAAGTATTTTATTTTGGTGTTCGTAATTTAGGTTGGTAAGTTATACAGGTGACAAATGGAAGTTGTCTAGTATTTGCATCTCTTTCCCTCTGTGTTGTATCGTATAAGGCTAGGCCAACGTAGGTACATTCTAGAATGTTGTCAGTTTCTATTGAGATGCCGTAAAGAGCAACTTTAAAATGCTTACCTATGCTCACCTTACGAACGAAGAAAAGGTGTATCTTATCGAGTGCTTTTATTCTAGAGGCAAAAACTATACTGAAACGTATAGAGGTTTTCATAAAGTTAGAAAGTAAAAGAGTAGCAAGTAAAAATACTCTTAGAAGGTAAGAATAAAAAAAAATATATTTGGCCTTATCGTATGACCGCGTTTTTTAATAAAGTTTTGAATTTTTTTTTTCACTTTTTTCTCAGAGTAATTGATAACTTCATCAATTATTATACTCTTGACGATCGTCGTCATGATCTTCCTGGTCCTTCATACACAGTTAAAATAGAAGGTTGCCGTGTCGAAGAACATTTTAAAAATAATCCAACGGATTCAATAAGAAAAGTTGCAGCAGCTTTAAAACTGAATCGAGAAATGCTACACAAAATGTTTTTCCTTTCGTTAAAAACGGCGATTAGTCAGGAACTATTATTTTATGTAAGATGGTGCAACGCTGCATAGAACTCAAGAGGTATTTGAAGCTATTTACGAAGTTGTTTGTGGTATGTTTCGGATATCCCCAGTTTGCACACACAGGTATAGAATGGCCCCCTTATTCACCAGACTTAAACCCGTGTGATTTAGTCTTATGGGGCTACCTGAAAGATTACTGTTATGCGGAAATACCCAAGACCGAAGATGATTTAAGAAAAGCTATTAGAAAAGGAATTTCTAGTATTTCTTCATCTCAAATTGAACAAGTTTTTCATAGTTTTCAAAAACGACTTGATTATTGTGCAAATTCAGATGGGGATCGCTTCGAAAATATTTACCAATAAAAGTTATTCCCTAGCCAGGTTTTGTCATTTTTTAAAAAACGTAATATGTGTCTGTTGAAAATGTTCGATTGAACTGAAACCTATTTCAAAATATAACAATGACTACTTCACTGACTTAATATGTATTTTTATTATTTTTTTCCCTGCACTCATATCAAAATTATAAGTGATTACTTTAGGCAACTTCCCATTTGTCACCCTGTAAGTAGTAAGTACTCATGATTCTTAGCATTTAGGATACCTATATTACATTTTTTAAATTCCTACCGCGATGCTAAGAAACAGGTTTATTTATCTTAAAAATATTGTTTTGAAAATATCTTTAGAGTAAAAAGTTTATATTCCCTTTCTGTTTAACCAACCGACCACTTTTATCATTATTTTTTTACGTGTATATTATGGCATAATACACATGCATTCTTCTTACAATTTTCTGTATCTTATTCGAGTTCAAATTTGAGCTAGCCGCTTATAGTTTCTTTAAATATATTACAATATACAAACATTTGATTAAATTGTGACAGTTTTTTATACATACAGCGTTTAGATACTCACCAGTCTCACCTACAGTACAAACAAATGAAATCCAGCAATTCGCATTTCTGCGTCGGTTTCACTGATCTATATGATCAACTGTAAGGCCCAACGCAGACGACACACTTTTTGTGCGATCGAGTCTGCGGCGCACAAAAAGTCTGTCGCGGATTTTTGACGGACTCAACGCACACGACGCACATTGTCAATCATTTTGTCGGCAGAACTGTAGTGCCGTACACGCCATGGAAGTGCAAAGATTGCGATGTATTATTTTATACTTGAAGTACAAAAAAAGAAGAATTACACGGATTATTTGTGCGCAGGACTTTTTGCGCGTCGTGTGCGTTACTGCATACGATTACATAGGTTCTATTTTCACAGACTAAAAAGTCTGTCACGGATAGTCTGTCGTCTGCGTTGGGCCTAAGGGATCGGATCATTGATATATTAAAAACCCTAGATACACAGTTAGCGTCTTCTTAATACATCATTTTAATACATCAATGGATCGTATCGGTTATTTTAATGTTTGAATTTTGTATAGGTACCTATCTACTATTTGTTTCTCAGTCACAAACACTAATAAAATAATAAATCGTCTAAAATAATTTTGTGGTTTTATTTCAGAAGAATTTTTTTTAAAATGCCGTGAATTCATGGTTCATAGGTTACCTATAAATATTTGTAATTATAAAATTAAAAAATAAACTAGTGAATTCGCTAAACCTACATTTATATCGCTTCTTCATATTATTACCTAAATATGACGTTTTCGTAACGACACGACTTACGTCATTTCCATACAAATTCAGCGAGTCAGCGTCGAGAAATTGGCGTGATGGTCTTGCCTAAAGGTACGTCCTCATGCAGCCGCTCGACGCTCGTTTGCAGCGACAGATCTGGTCACGTGATATGGAACGCCAAAGCTGAGCTTTATCGCTACATAATATCACGTGACCAGGAAATCGGCTTTCGAGACCAATCAGATCAATCCCGCAAGCAGCCATGTTGACGCTACTACGCTACTGTTCGCCGCGGCGACTTATTGGCACTCCTTTTTTGAGTTGTGGAAATTCAAAATAGTGTCACGTGACTAGATTTGTCAAACGAGCGTCGGGCGGCTGCATGAGGCCGTACCTTAAATGCCGTTAGATGATTAAATTGATGATAGATTTTCTTAATCAAGAACAATCAACAAATTTTATTGGGCAAAATACAATATTATTATGCCTATGTATCTACGTATGTTTATAATTATATTAATGTAAATACATAGATATGACTTACCTTCATCATCCATCTTATTCATGTGATGGTCATGGACTTGCATCATGTACCTATGACTTGTAATAGGTCCCTGACGGGATGCACGTTGAACCTTTAGGTCCTTTTGTACTTACCCCATGCCTTACTCACTCGCAAAAGAAGGACCGCTTAAGCTTCAGGATGTCGTTGGATGCGAAGTGCCGATAGTCCCCTAGGTTCGGGTATGCCGATCCGAAGAGGTCCAGTCGCTTGCCAGCCTTTGAGTAACATTCGCAGAGTATATGCCTTATCGACTCTTCTTTTTCCCCATATGCTCTATATATTGGGGTTTCAGCAAGCCTCATCTTGTAGAGGTGGCTGCGACACTCGAAGTGTCCAGTCAGGGCTCCTATTAGAGTTCTTGCCTGTGATCTACCATATCTGTAGATCCTTTGCGCTCCACTCGGCTTTATGTTTTCTTTCAACATATGTCTCAACCGCCGCCTTTACTGTTCCATATGACAGCCCAATGAATGGTTCCGGTCCAATCATTATACAAATATTAAATCCAAATTATTGGCTCTACCCTGTGGCCAATCAATCAATTTCATACATTCTTACCTATAATCTACATTGCTATGTTTTGTCAAATTTCATTTCCTAATTTTGATTGACAAATGACAATGACTTCTTCCTAAATTCTAAATAAATTTACATCAAACTCAAAACAAAACAGCAAAATATTAATTCAATAATCAATTTCAATTAAAATTAAAACCACCTCTCTAATATTTCTAAATCGTCTGGGGAAAATTATGTACTTTTGAAATCATTAACTCATTGTCAAATTATGTTTATTCGTAATGTTTGGTTCTCGGCAGAGATAAGATTTTGCTGGTAAAATGTTACCTAAAAATATTTAATATCTTTATAGATAAATAAAAAAACACTAATCAGAAACTCTTGATTCTATTTACAGCAAACCAATGTTGTTGAAAAAGTCTAACAATATAAGATATGCCCCGTTTCAACTAAGACAACCTTTCCACAATTCGCGGCGAGCCGTACGACGGCCCACCATCGAATCACTAAAAATCCCTCAAATTGAATCTGGGCCTCTAAATGCTAGTTCGCTGCTTAAACCATTGCTTTTTACAATAGGGGTAAGTTTTGTATTTGTTACATGTTGTATAATTGTGTTATATACATTTTTAAAAACTTGAATGTGTGAAAATATGTAATAATCTAATAAACATTGTTAATGAAACTTTCTTTAGGTATCAACAGTAAGTTTAGCTGGCTGTGTCATTTGGGAATATGAAAATATTAGATCTCATGCCAAAGCTTTCCTTAAGAGACCTAATAGTTGGCTTAATTCTCATCAAAGACGAAACCCTCAAGTAAGTTACAGAAATATTACTTATGGAAATGGTTTCTAATATGATATTGGTATTAAATCTTATTAGGCTTAAAATCTAAAAATCTAGAATAAGAAAAATCTCCAATGTTTATAGAATTATTAAAATTTGATGACTTCTATGATTTTGAATAGTTTTTCATTTTGTTAGGTATATTACCCATTAGGAAACCCAAATTAAATTTAAAAAATGATTTAAAATACATACCATATATTTGAGGACCTGGGTTCAAGTCCAAAAAGGTGCATTTATTTGTGTGATGAGCATGAATGTTTGTTTCCGAGCCTTAGTTGTTTATAAACTTATAATTTATGTATGTACCTTTATGTGGTACCTTTGTTGGTTCTAATTACCATAACATAAATGCTTCAGTTACTTACTTTTGTACTATTATATATTGCAGAAATCTGAACCAGGACTTGTAAGACAATGGTGGTATTCATTAAAAACAAATGAGAAAGTCTTCTATCCTATCCTTGCTGCTAATTTATTAGTATTTGGAGCCTGGCGTGTTAGGACATTACAGCCATTCATGATAAGATATTTCTGCTCAAATCCATCTGGTAGTAAGTACATTATATTAAAAATTTTAACACAAGCAAAACTACATTTCAATGGTAATTTCAAAGAGGTAAACACACCATGTATTAGTAAATGCAACATTCTTCCTATTAAAAAAGTTAAAAATTGTAAGTGATACATGATAATAATAGGTGCATTAATAAAGTAAATCTACTTCATAAACAGCTCAGCATGCAAAGTTAATTATAGTTTTTTTTTAAATGTAACCAATATTAAAATATTCCAGGTGCAGTTTGTCTTCCAATGATTCTTTCAACATTTAGTCACTATTCTGGATTTCACTTAGCAGCCAATATGTATGTTTTGTACAGTTTTATGCCAGGTGAGTTGAAAATTAGTAGCCATAATTTCTATTGCATATTACTTGTGTGAAAGTTTGTTTGGGAAGGGATATGTTATTCTTGCATATAAAAATGAATTAATAAAAGTGATCATAAGAACAAGGGCTACATTTTATTTTATACCAATTTCGTTATATGCTGACTTCAAAGTCAAGGGAAACCAAAATTGACATCTTTGTGCATAAACTTAGAATTTATACATTTACCACAGTAATTGTCTAATTTAAACATTTTGTTAAAATTTCATTTCAACAAAATTTTATAATAGGACTTTTCATATGCTCGTTTTTTATATAGCTGGCATTGCAGCATTGGGCAAAGAGCAGTTTGTAGCAATGTATATGAGTGCTGGTGTAATAAGCAGTTTTGCCAGTGTTCTTTACAAAGTTATGCTAAATCAGCCTGGTCTCAGCCTTGGTGCAGTAAGTTCATTTAGACATTCATTAATTTTTTAAATAAGTCTAAGTTATCCAGCATTTATTTGTTAACAAGTAATTGTAGGAACTTAGTACAAAATAGTCTACAGTAAATAATTTGTAATTATATGAAATATTTGGCTCTTATTGACAAGCCTGATCAAGACAAGATTGACCTGTCAGTCTCACATTATTGATACTATATAATAATAATAATATTTATTTTCTAGTCGGGAGC
This sequence comes from Aporia crataegi, assembly GCA_912999735.1. Lineage (NCBI taxonomy): Eukaryota > Metazoa > Arthropoda > Insecta > Lepidoptera > Pieridae > Aporia > Aporia crataegi. Next base: position 4,066,854 of record OU538748.1, on the reverse strand, counting down.
AATCATGGCAGTGCTGTCATATGTATGTGTACATTATCCCGACACTAAGCTGAGCATAATATTTCTGCCAATGTACACTTTTGCTGCTGGTACAGTGAGTATCATTAAACAATTCATACAATAATAATGTACTAATATTGAATAATTTTAATATGGTAATAGATGGATGAAAGATTACATTGGTTTACTCTTTCATTGCCATCCCAATGTACTCAAAAGTTATTATGATAGCTGTTATGACCCAAACCTGAGATAGTGTAATCTTGCAACAGCTATAAATTTAGTGCAAAGTATGAGATCCTATATTAGGGCTAGCTTAACTGTCAAACACCAGTTAAGTGACATTGTTATTAGTCACACAGCAGGAGTCTTTAAGGACACTAGAGATTAGATTACTAATTTTCTGTTCATTTATAATATTTTTTTTTAAAGTAAATATTATTTTTTCACAGGCAATTAAAGTAATAATGAGTGTTGACCTAGCTGGAGTAATCCTAGGATGGAAATTCTTTGACCATGCAGCTCACCTTGGTGGAGCATTATTTGGCATGTAAGTATTAGCATTAGTAGCATGCAGTAGCAAGTATATTTGTATAATCGTATCTCTTAGTATATTTGTATAAACAATTGTTTTAGTTACCTTACATTTTATTTTATATAAGGTACTCACTTTTTAGAGAACAGCACTGATTAAAAATTATATTTAATATTTTTCAGGGCCTGGTGTTATTGGGGTGGCCTTCATGTCTGGGGAAACAGAGATAAGTTTCTACAATATTACCATAATTTCAGAAAAGATTCTAGATAATATCCATACAAGCCTAAACATACAATTACAAAACCATTTTGTAACAGTGTTTCAAATTATTTTGATAGATTTTATTTTAAATGACATTGTTAACAATAAAACAATATTTTAGTTTAAAAAACTGTTTATCCTTGTTTAACAAAAAATATACCATAAATGCATTTAGCTTAATCTAAACCACAAAACCAACAATGAGTATAAAAATTATACTGTGTATTTACATGTTTAAATGTAGGTATACTGGTTACAATGCGTACCAGTTTAAATATCAATTGAAGACAGATATTGATTGCTCAAATATACTGTCATATAAAAAATTATGTTCTCCATATTCAATTCATTCAGTATTACATTTTACACAATTTATGCCTGCTTATTTATGCCTTCAGTATTTTTGCATGGAAGTCAAAATGTTCTCCGATGTATGTAGATATATAATAATATGAATGGTCATATCCATCACGTAATTTCAAAATAACAGGAACTCCAGCTGCACGGCATGCTTCAACAAGATTTTCTGGCAGAAGTTGCTTTTGGATGTAGAAGTTATCAGCAGCACCCTGCATGATAAGCGAATAAAAATAAATATCCAAGTTCAGGTAATATCTAAAAGATTTTATATTATATATACAAGATTGCATTGTTAGTACGCTTATCTATGCTCTCAGATTATAATTATTTTTTTGCATTAATACATAATATAATTTGTGTAACTGTAACTCAATGAAAAGGATCTTGTTCCAGATATTTGACAAATTTGCTTAAAAAGGTAAATTGTCAAATAAGAAATCTTATGCAACAGAAATTGTAGGTAGCCAATATAGAAAATTTATTTTAATATAGAACATTAAATGTTAACAATTGGTATTCAGAAATATTAAGTAAAAAATTGTTTGCACTATCAACCATAAATCTGGTTTAACATAAAAATGTAATGCTAACACATCATATGAATAAACAAACTACCTGATCAAGTAGGAGAGTAAGTGGTGGTCCATCATACTTCTTGACAAGTTCTGTAGCATCCCATTCTGTCCACTTGCTGTTATCTTCACCCAAATAACCAGTAAAGGCCTTAATGCCCCATGGACAAGCACTTGGGTTGCAAATAGGTGCAAATGCACTTATTGATTTATATTGCCCTGGATTCCTTAACCCTGATATGAGAGCACCATGACCTCCCATACTAAAACAATAACAAAATATTAAACATGTTTATAAAAATATCACAATAAAATATTATGTAAGAAATGACTCAAAGAAAAAAACAAACAGTTTTATATCTGAGATGGTAAATCAACAAGATTCTCAATGCAATAAACATTGATATATTAAAAACCCTAGATACACAGTCACATACAAATTCAAGTTGAAAAAATGTCCCATGGTTAGTTGTAGGCATCTGTGTGCAAATAATACAAAATGTACCCAATGCCACTTTTAAAATTTTGTAATACAACCTTATTCCGCAAACTTAGTTTTATTTCTAGTGCAAGAGTGAGGCGGTTATGACATTACGTCATGCGATCGTTACGAAGATGGTTACATTTTATTGCTTTCGGCCGTAAACATAAAGATTCTACATCTTAAAACAAACGTAATAAGGTCTAATTTAGTTTGTGCTAGGTAAGAATCGTCAAAAATATATGCTTGCGAACTAATGCCTTCTATAGGCATGGAGTCGTGAAATTATACAACTTATTTTTGGTGTATTTATGCCATGTTTTATACAGACCTTTTAGGTCTTATTTTGGTTAATAATAGAAAACGGTAAGTAATGTAATGTACTAATTACTTATTAAAGGCAAGTAACATAAACAATAGAATAAGGACGTAATTATTAAAACATAAAACGTAAAAAGAATAATTTGTAAAACATGTATTTTAAATGATATAAGTATAATATATAAATATAAGTAAGAGGGCTTATTTCCGTAACTCGCCATCTTCAGTGCGCGGCTGTCTCTTCTCCCTCCAAGCACGCTCTGCAAAGGGAGCTGTCAGCAACACCTATATTGAACAATAAATAATTGATAAAATATGTAAATAAACAAACTCGTCATCCGTAAATTATACGAGATAAGATATATAACATAACATATAAAACAATATCAACAAATAACATAAGTTATATTATATAACATATAAAGAAAAGAATATTTATGTTTTCAATGTGATAAAAATCGTCGATTGATGACGTCTTCGCCTTTGGGATTTGATTTAAAACTATATTATAATATATAACGCATAAATATATCTTAAAAACTTAACAGAAAAATTTCAAATTAAAAAATTAAACATAATTAAAAAAAATCGATTCCATTGACTAAGAACAGAGTCATTTGTATTATGCGACTAAAATAAAAGGTGGCTACAATGCACCGTTCTTACACTGACAAAGCGGCCATTGAAAGTTACCGTATTATACTAGGACCATTTCAAGAAGTTTTGAATCAAATTAAATCAATTATCTACTAGGTCATAAAAACAACAAAAACAAATCAATAAACTCTTTTACTTACCGAAAATACGATATCCCATCCATTTATCCATCCATTACGTTCTTGACGTGATATTTTGACAATTACTCAAGGAACACTTCGGCATTTTTAACTAGCATGAAGTGACGTGGACAACGAGAGACTATTTGAAATGCGCGCATTTAATGCGGACGATTTTGAGACGCTGACTGTGTATCTAGGGTTTTTAATACATCAATGGTAATAAAACTAAATAGATACAAAGAATATGTCACATGGCATACCATTATGATGTTGTCTAATTCAAATATATATAATATTTAACCTACCTATGGCCCATTATACCAATCCTGCCTGCATCAACAACATTTTCAAATGCACTTAATATTAAATCATACAGCTCCTTATTGACATAACTACCCATCCTATAATTTTTAGACCAGGGATCTTTTGCTGCATCTACATAAAATCCAGCACCCACACCAAAATCCCACGACTCATTATCTCCAGGTATTTCAACTCCTCTTGGTGATGTGTCAGGACCCACAACAATTATACCATGTTCTGATGCATATCTGAAGTTATGAATTGAATTTAATTTATCATATTTATATTCTATATGAATTCAGTAATATATTCTTCTCCATTATATTGTTACACACACATACACATATCTATAATGGCACTCTTTCAAATTCAACAAATACTTGTAAATATCACAATTATTATTGTGTACTTTTTTTGGTATACTTAGCACAGAAAATATTATAATACTTAAATAGCTAAAACATTTAAGTAAAAACAATACAATAAAGAAATCATTAAGTATGTATCTGGGGTCAAACAAGCAATGACAAGTCATGATAAGTTATATAATTGATAAAAATTGTAAGATCAAATAAAAATTTCCATTGGCTCTTTAAAAATTTATCAAAATTTTAATCTTATCTGTTTAGACTAGAGGTGTGCATCAACATCAGACCCTGTATCTAAATCAGACATAACAAAATCAATATTAAAAAAACTTGATGTTTACCTTTGAAAACCAGATTTTGTGATAAAATTTTGTTCTGAACAAGTTAATCCAGAAAGGTAGAAAATTACTGGTAGTTTAACATCACCTCCCTCTGCTTGTGGTGGAAGATATACAGAAAAATTCATTTTGCATTGAAGTTCAGTTGACTGATGGGAGTATACTTTTTGGTAACCTCCAAAAATTTTATTTGATGACACCAACTCTAATGCATCCATTTTGACTTTCTGTAAAAAAAAAAATATCAATAGATAACGGTACTAAAAAATGTTATCTTAATTATTCAACACTGGAGATCTCAAGAATATTTTAGCCATACAATCTAATAATAAACACATATTTTGTAACATTATGACACAAAAAAGCAGAATGGAGAATGGAAATTAATAGTAAGTATTTGATCATTTAATTAATTATCAGTTGTTATTTTTAGTATAAATACTAACCTACAACGATGTCAACCGGCGCTTAAATCTAATTCCTTGGATTAGGTATATGATATAATCATAAAACACTTGCTTGAAATATAAATATTGAGTAATTACTTACCAATGCCAATAAGTATAGCTAACAATTATGAAATATGAATCTACAAATATTATGTAAAAATTAAATTTAGGCAGAGGAAAATTAGAAACCAAAGAATACAGATGACACAAGAAATAAGAATACTGGTCATTGGTCAACCAACTCACGTGACACGTGTCATAAGTCACAACTGATTAGTGATAAGTGAATAGTGATTACTGACTTACTGAGTAGTGAGTACTGAATACTGACACACAAAATTAATAAATGAAATTACCTTAAACCCTTTGGAGGTAAGAGAGAAGGATTATAAATGCTGTAGAAAATAGTGTCCCAGAAATATGGACAAAATAAGTGAGGCGCTGCGATCGCTAAACTATCTCCATTCAACTGATTCATCTATTTATACATACTCATAAACAGCTAACTTCGCAGATTGAAAAATGAATAATAAATTCTACAAATTTTCAGGGAAAGGCGGGCTACGTAGCGATCGTTCTCATTCTCTCTAACCTCCATGTCGCAGCGGGCGTAGCCGGTAGCATAGAGGTTAGAGATGATTCCAAACCTTGAGGAACACGAGAACCTTTGAAGATATGCAGCGTATTGGCAGCATCTCTACCTCCAGCTTCTCTTTTTACTTATTTATCGCCGAAACCGATCGCTGTTCGGTTGAGACGCCATAGCGCGGAAGACGAAAACTTTATTAAAACCGAGGTCACCAAATAGGCCGGGAGATAGTGACAGATTTACTGAATCATTTGTTACAGTATGACGGTTCTTCAGGCGTCTTGTCACGCAATAACAAAAAGAAAAATGATGGTCAAGCGCTGGTACCGGCGGTCCAATCGCGTGGGCGGTCGAACTCGTCGGATTAATTACGAGTGTCAAAACATTTGTTGCACAAAAATTCTAGTATTTTCCGATAGTCCATAAAAAAGAAGAGGCGGTAGTGTCATGCCATACTTCTCCGGTGTGACTTACAGCCCGCCATACCGACGCGAATGCGTTAATTTAAAAAAAAATTCAACCATTTGTACTAGGATAATTTTTGCACAGTTAATCATCGTCGTGCAGCCATTTACGAAAATCACCTTGTCATACTTTTCCAACGGTTCCCAATGGTCGCCATACCACCACAAAGGAGTAATTTTCTTTTGTTTGCTAAACGATTTGTACCAGTATTGCATTTTTATTTTTGGAAAGTATTTGATAAAATGTGACCGTTATTATATTTGCCATACTTCTTTTTATTATTTATTATATTAGGGGAAAAAAGTGCTGCCATACTTGAAAAACTTATTTATTCGACACGTTTTAAAAAAACGACTGTACAATACGTAAAATAATTTTTTACAGCATAGGACCATTATATTTTTTGTTTGGATACAATTCTACCTACACAAAATTATCCCAGATTATTTTCCAATTTTTATGTGTGTTATGAGGTCGGTTTATAGACTGCTCCATAAGACCCATAAGTGCAAGCGAGATAGATATAGAGAAATGATTTATGGCCCCAAGACTCAGATAACGCGCGTATTATAATCCATAGGTACTAATATTATAAATTCGAAAGTAACTGCCTGTCCGTCTGCTACGCTTTCACGCCTAAACCACTGAACCGATTTTAATGAAATTTGGCACAAACATAGATAATAAGTTGAGAAAGGACATAGGGTACTTTTAACCGCGGGAAAACTTCTCATTCCCACGGGAAACAAAGTAAATCAGAAGAAAAAGCACTGCTGCGCCGCTTTCTTCGGCTGCGCTACCATGACTATTGTTCAGCGTGATAAGTAGGTAGGTACTAAGTATTTGGCGACATGTGAAAATCGAGGATCTAGAATCCCTGATGTGGAACCCTAACAGCCCTGCTAAACCTGAAGGATATGAATATATTATCTAATTTCACTAAGTGGGTACATAATATATTTATTGTGACCATTTCAATGTGCTCAAACACGGTACCTCTGCAGTAAGTGCTGGCTTACCTAAATTTGATAATACAATATTATCAATTTTTATGTTTATTGATGCGTTATGTCAGGTCACCGGATACAAAATTATGAATTGATACGACCAATAAAAATGGCTCTTAATGCCTTTACCGTCAGAGGCGAGCAGGTCGTCTTCAAACAAGAGATAAGAACTATTCTAATATCCAGTCACTTTTACTATAAGTACCATATAGGTACTTGACGTAAAAAAATAAAACTCCTGTCCAAAAAACTGTCTAATGCGGACGATGTCGCGGGTACAGCTAGTACAAAATATATGCAGGGAGTGCCTTCTGGCAAGCGTTAGAATTTTTTCAACAGAAATTTCTGATAATGTGCGGCCCATTGATATATTAAAGCTCTAAAGCGTCGGACAAGTTACAAGTTTGCAACTGGCATTTGGCAATCGCTATCCTCGTCTAGTGATGTTACGCGCTAATTCTCTTTCACTCTACGTTAAATATTTACCATCTTAAAATCTTTAGTCAGCAACCCTTATTTGCGGTCAGATATGATTAAGCAACCGTATATCATATATAAACAGAAAAAATTCGCTTTAATTCGATATATAAATAATAATTGTACGTTATGAACGTATAAATGTATTAAAATCATTGTAACACCTGGCTGCGAAGAGGTGGCCAAGTGCACAAGCCACAATGGCAACCGTGATTTTTCAGTCTTTATATTGCCGTGAAGTGGACGATATTTTATTTAAAAACGAGTATATGAAATTTTATCCAAAATATCAATTAACGATAATTTAACTTAAATTAGTAGCGACCACGTTTTGATAAACAACCTAGTAGATGTTCTTGCTAATCTAAATATGTACCTACTTACCTATGCCTAAAAATTTGGTTTTTAGCAAACACTCGATGAGAAATTCTGCAGCCAGATCTTGTACTATCAAGAATTATTTCTTAATAATATTTTGATTTTTGAATTAGATTCTAAATTCCTTCTTTTAGATTTAAACAAACAACTAATTTAACAAAATTATTAAACAAAACAGATTTAAAAAATATTTTTTAAATAAATTTACTGTCAATAGAATTATTTTAAATAACATAAAATGTAACTATGCAAATACTTATTATATTATAATTTTAATCAAATACTGTATATTTAAATCATATTGAGAAATTTAAAGCATTTCCAAGATGGAAATACATAAATATCTCCTAAGTGACAATGACAACTATCAGATTTTATTCCAATAATTTTTTGCGGTTTGTCTTATAAGACAAATAGGTATTCCAGAATAAAGCAACACTTTGTACAAGCAGCACTTGATACTGCAGCGGAACATAATAAAAATTCATTATCTGAACCCAAGGCCAAACATAATAATTAGTTTTCAATATATCCAAGTAATTTGTTTGCATATCATCTCTAATGGATTCCCATGATTTGCCTTGCATTGCACCTAATGCAACTAATAAAAAGAAAAGAAAGGTAGGAGCAAATACTGCTTGGTCTATAAATACTTTTTTGAGTGCAACAGTTTTACCGCTAGTTCCTACATGTTTGTTCAACAATCCATACCATATTCTTAAGGCAGGCCCCTGAAATAATAGAGAATATAATGTAATCATATAAACAAATAAGGAAGGTTTAAGCTTAAACAAAATTATAAATAGGCTGCTTACACCAAAACAAAAGCCTATGGAAGAAAATTTCAAAGTTCTAGTATAATCAATATTTCTAAACGATTTCTTTTCGATAAGAGTCTGTGCTATAAGATCTCCAGCGCCCATTAAAGTTCCTGTTTGAATAGCTTGTACTAAATAGGGTCTCCGATTTAAAATCCTTTGATATATTTGAAATATTTCACGTGCTTTCATTATGGTAACATGCATAGCTGTTGTTTGTTGTATGTGATGTCTAAAGAATTACTTTGCGTGATTAATAACTGTGCAATAATAAAAATGCGCTATCTTCGTGACCCAATGCCTTATGCCAGTTGTCTTTCTTAATTATTTTCATTTTTCTTCATTTTAGCCTCCCTGACAGTAGCCGACTGTCACCGAGTACCGACTAGTTATGGATCAATTAAACTCGCGTTCAGGTTTGCGGCGGTCTGTAGTCTGTACAGGAGCTGTACGCGTATCCAATGTACGCGTAGCAGGCGTACCCCGGCTACCCCGACTCGCCGCAATCCGTACGCAGCTTCAGAGTATGATTCTGATTTTGAGTAATCCAAGGCGTAATAGTCTATGGTAATAGATGTAGTGTTCAGTATTCTGTGCTTTACCAACAATTGACAAAGCTAAATCGAGAATGCTGAATGATTAAATAAATTAGTGACTAATGAAATGAAACTGTGAATGTTAAACGGAGAAATTTATAGGCTATTTATTGTGTATCAATAATTAACTGAAGTTATTAATTTACTTACACCTTATCAAACAATGGATAAACGAAAGCTTTCCACTGCGGGCGATAGCCTGTATCTAATATTGCAAGTGCCTAAAACCGCTACGGCAGACGACGTGAAGAAAAGTTATCGAAAATTGGCATTAAAATATCACCCCGACAAAAATCCCAACAATCCTGAAGCAGCTGAGAAATTCAAAGAAGTGAATCGGGCTCATACAATCCTAAGTGACGCTACTAAAAGAAATATATACGACAATTACGGCTCTCTCGGCTTGTACATTGCCGAGCAGTTTGGAGAAGAAAATGTCAACGCCTATTTCGTTGTCACGAGTACATGGTGCAAAGCATTATTTGTTGTGTGTGGTATATTAACCGGTTGCTACTTTTGTTGCTGCCTGTGTTGCTGCTGTAACTGTTGCTGTGGCAAGTGCAAACCTCGTCCACCAGAAGAGTCTGGTGACTACCATACTCTGGAGCGTGATGATTCAGATGGAGTGCAGCCGGTAACATCTCAGCCTGGTGGTGAAGGTCGCCCTACGGGTGAGCAGGCACCGCCCATAGTACTGCCTGCTCCATCGGCTCCTGGGGTGTCCGAAAACACTGGTCTCAATACAGGTGGGGTCAATTACGGCATTTCAAACTAATTATTTATTGTTGGTATGATAGAGCATTGCTAATTATTAATGAGTCATTTCAAAACTGAACTAAACAATATTAGACATCTGCTTTACCATTTGCTTTATTAATGTAGGTAGTCTATTATTTAATCCACATTCTCAGAAAAACTGTGTAGTTTTTTAAAAACCTTATCAAGTATTAAACAGGTATCTTATCTGATGAATTATATTTTGTCATATAAAGCCTTGGTGCATATTTATGCTGATTTTAAGTTAAATCTGATGAAATTAATATTTTTTCCCAAAAGACATAATATTATTAATTTAAAGATGAATACACATTAAGTTTATATTAAAACGCTTTGAGATTTTGTTTGTCATTTTAATGTAACAATAGTATTTTTTTCTTGTTAAATTCACATTAACTACAAATAAAAAGAGTAGTCATGGAATTACTACTTTTTTAATATTCATTTATGATCTCATTCACCTTGATAATAAAATTAAAATTCAATAAAATAATTGGTTCAAAAACCTTAACAGAAGTATTATTTTCTGTTTGAAAATACTCGTAATGGGATAACACTATTATCTTAATGATAATTCTTCCAAGTTTTTATATAAGAAAGTAATTGTTATTAATAAATAGTCTTTTGTAAACTTAAAATAATAACCTCACATTATGTATATTTTTAAGTAAAAACATCGAGTGAAGTTTTTAACAAAATATCAAGATTTAATTCAAGAGTTATTTTATCTTAAATTGTTCAAAAACTTGTTATAAAAATGATATGTAAAATTTAATGTTTGTATTTACATAATTATGCTTCAAGTGATATATATGCATTTACTGTATCTACATGTACTGCAAATAATGTGCTAAAATAATATTAAAATCTTAAATTCAGGGGATTTATATATTTGTGTGACAACTGACTTCTTCGTCAACGAAAAACTTATGATATATTATTAAGATTGTATAAAGTAATTATTGTACTTCATAGAACAGCCATAGTATGATTGTGTTGCATGTTTTATTAAATTGTGTTTCTATAAAGCTAGATTTATAATAATTTGGTCGTAGATAACTTTAGCTATAGTATCAGTTTCATTTTTTGTCATTTTTGCTTAATAAAAAAGGAATGTTATAGAAATAAATGTGTTGAATTCCTCCATAGTTGTTAAAAATTGCCTATAGTTAGTTGCAACAAAAATAAAAATAAATGAACTTACTTTGGTTTCAAATTATTAATTATGACTTAAACTTTACAACTATATTTAAATAAGAATTCACAAAAATACACTTTACTGTTTAAGATATAGACAATGTTATAGACTTCTGAATTTGTTATTATTAAATGGAATGTTGCTAGCTAGGAAATATTACTTTAACAAATAGTAACTTTGACTATCCTAACTGATAATTCAGCAAAAATGTAATTTGTAACAACCTCAAATTTAGAATGTGTTACAAAGTACAAAATAAAATATATATATTATAAGGTTAAACTACAATATGACATTTTATTTAACTATCAGCAGTCAGTTGTGTAATAATATAACAAGCTTTTCATTTTTCAATTTACAAATTTAGATTTTATTAAATATGGTTTTAAATTGATACTTTGAACAATGGTTTTAGTTAAATTTTATTTTCTTTTTTTTCCTAATACATAAATTAATTTTTGAAAATTCATTATGAAATATAACCAGATTTTTTTACCATATTTATGTGCTTAATTATGCAATCGGCAGCTGATACTTTAAAACTAGTCAATAAGAATGTATAGTGGAAAGTGTCATGATATAATATAATTAATATTATTCTGTAACTACACTTGGTAACTTTCAATTTAATAAATATCTGCATTATAAAATCCTCTATTATTCTAATTATTATTTTATTTTTTCCTAAAATTCTTAAAAATACATTACAAGTAATTATTTCTTGGTTACAGGAAGCAGTATTCCAAAATATACTTGAAGTGTCACCTAGTCTAAAGTTTAATGTAAGAGAAAAGAGGAACTGACTACTTTTTACCACCATGCAAATTATGTAAGCCTTAAGTTTTTTATGTTGATATTTTTAAATATAATATTTTTGGTATTTTATTTTACACATTTGTAATGCTTTGTTGTTTTATTCTATCACAATTCTGTGATATATTCATTTTTGTATATTTTAGCAACCTAAAATCAGTTATCTATTGTCATGGGCAAAAGCAGCACATGTTGTTGAAATCTAATATTTAATTTTGTGTTCTAGTAAAGGATATTGTGTTGCATGAAATTAATCACTACAAATAGTAAAAGAATAAGTTTTTAAATCTGAAATTTATTTATCATGACAGAGACAAAGAAATTAGAATACGCCCAATAATTAGATTATTATTAAAATAATTATTTGTTAGCATTCCAAAATAACACTTATTGACTCCATTTTTTTTAAATATGACAGTATTATAGGAGGCAAAAATAAAAACACCATAAGAGGAGGTTTCTTATTAATATTAATTCTGCTTATGGATTATATAAAGGCAAAAATATTTAACTGTCCCTCATGTTGGTAGGTGGTTAGACATAAAGATATAATGTTAATGTTGTAAACATTTCTAGGATTCAAAAATCCTAATTAATTATGGTTAAGGATTCAATGTACCTTGTATCAACAACCGCAAAATAACAATCCAAATATTTAAAACGCGTTTTTATAAGTATTAAAAACTAGTTTGCCTTCAGAATAAGCAGAGTGGAAATAGTAGGTATAATAATTATTAGATTGAAATTAAACTAATTGAGAAAACGTTTGCTTCCTGGAGTTCCTGTTATTACTCGTATTCGAAAATAAGGAATATATATTATGCATGTTAATAATAGGTAGTATTTACACAAGCCTATTTCATAGTAATTTGCAAGCTTGTTTTCGAACAAGTATTTGTCACCTGCTCCTACATTCTGTAGTATAATACCTAATGTAGTCTCAAAATGTTAATTATAATAAATGTGTTTAATTAAATATGATTCCTTTTATTCTTAAACTTAATAGCTTTTTACGAAGACCTATGATCTAAGCCAATTCCATTCCAACAAATCTAAACTTTGGTCTAGACTCTAAGACTAGACGTTTAAAACATATAAGCCAAAATGATATTCAAAACCGTCTTAAGACAGTTAATTTTACTCAAATACATTGCTTTCCAGTTTTCGAGTTTATTGTTAAGAAAAAATACTTTACTATAAAGTAAGTAAAATATTACTTTTTTATTTATCTTATCTAAAATATTTTCGATAGACAGTAGATGAAAATTATTTAATTACTAGGTTAATTGTAATTCTTATTTTATTCATAATCGTAACGAGTAGGTAATTGACACGAAGACATGATCATTTGTGTGATTACTGATTACTAATAGTTTTTATAATGCCGTTGGTATTAACCATCATGCATAAAGTAGGTACCTAAGTACTGATAAAAATTACTAGTGGCAATTTTCTCAAACAAAAAAGCTATTTGTTTTGGGTCAAATACGAATAAGATAAAAATATAACGGGAGACTTAAAGGTTATAGAGCTATGGACATTTTATGGCTAAGGGAAAAAGATACGGGATTCATCATTCAAGGTTTTTCTAATTAGGTAGCTTAAGTTCGCAGTTATAAGTACAGACTTTAGTAACATTTTGTTTTATATTACTTTGTAGTGCTTACTGTCAAGTGCGTTATTTTTCTTAGACATTAACCTATTTGGCGCATCACGCATGCCAAGTGTATCGTTGAACTTGTGTCGTTGTCGTGTAATACTCTCTTAATCTGGGTCAAAATAGAGCTGAATGATTTTCTTCATCCTAGCGCCCCTTACAAATATTTTTGGCACTGTACGTAAACTTTGTATAGGTACATAGTGTAATGAATTGTTTTTTGTTAAAAATTTTAAAAAATGCGAATCCTATTACCCCAACTTCGTAATAGGAACGGCGCAGACCCCTTTTTCTATAACATTGATCAATACACATGATTGGTCTTCTGTCTACTTTTACGAATCTACTCTCCGAAATTTCCGACTCAGGATCTTGAACGCAACACTCGGTTATTAGGGAAGAGGTTTTTATTCTTTACAAAGAACTAATTTATCTTTTAGTTAAATTTGAACTGATATAATAATTAACACCTACTACCCTTTAAAAATTTAAGTTTTGTTGAAATATCGTTATTTAAACAGATCAATACGTGCAAGGTTCGTGAGAGGAGGCGCACACCCCATTAATTTTTTAGCCTTGACACGATTTTATGTGGCAATGTATAAATAAAATTAGGTAATATTAAACTGTATAATTTGTTAGTACCTATTTAACCACTGACGAAAAATATATAACACCCCCCTAAGTTTGACCATCACCTAGTCATCGTAGTCCTACATGAATGGATCAAGTTCGATGCGGTTTTTTTTTGTTTGATTATACTTATTAAGTAAAACAACAGAAAACAACTTATCTAATGTAAATCTCTTTTATTAATTTTTAAAAAAAAATTATCAGTGATTTCACTGACTGTACATTCGTTACGTTGCATAGGTACGTATGGGAAATATTAACATTAAAATCATAAGGTATTAATTAAACAATTATAATTTTGTATACCTACACCTCGCCCTGTCTTTGTATTTGACACTATCAAACATTATTACAATTTGTATTTAATAGCGGCATAGGCTTGGCCACTGCTAATCCAAGAAAAGTAATTAGTTTCTGTGTGAAACACATACATGTAGACAATTTTTTAAAAGTGTTTTGAGCTGTGTCTTATAAGGATATTTTGAAAGTAATTAAAAAATGTAGGCAATATACAATTTTAAAATATGCATTTATTTCAAAGTACAAAATTGCCATTTAATATTGTAACATTATGCCATCGCATGTAGAATAAATAAGGCCGATCAAAAATTATGCTCTGTTCCGGAGTTTCGTCCCACTCTATTCCTGTAAGGTTAGGAAAATGAAAACGGTTATAATTTATATTGTCACTTTAACTAATGATTTTTAACTAATTTTTTAATCTATGGTTTCTCCGAAAGGGTTGCCACATTTGTAATCTGGTGGTAATGCCCGTCGTATATACATATATTCGAATTATAAATAAAATTATCAGTGAAACAGAATTCCTCAAGACCTATATAGAAATAAAACACTAAAAAGCTTTTGTTAATAACTTTTAGTTACCATCATCTTTAAAGGCGTATCGTCCAGCTTCAGCCCAAAACATGATCCTCTGGACGGCATGAGACAGTTTTAAACTATTACACGGTTTCTCCACTAATCGCCTTATTCCCATCTAAAAAGTTTTTCTTTTTCTTTAGGTTATATAATATATTATATCGTTTTTGAATGAATGTAATTTCCTTATTTTAACCTGCCTTGGACATTGTTCATTGTTATCACGTAAAACTAAACAAAATCGAAAAAAACCAAACCGTTTGCATTTTGGCGGGTAGGAGTAGAGTCATGCGCAAAGTGAATATTGGCAAGGTGGCTGCTATGCGTTTGCTCTGCATTCTATCTGCAATGCTTTGGACGCTGGTGACTGACATTTGAGACGCCAGGTTTCGGAGACTTCGCCCCCGAGGAACCACCAGGAAGAGAGTTAAACCAGTCGTTGCATATTTTATCTCCAAAGCCTGTTAAATAAAGGTGTTTGAAATATATAAAGCTCTAATAAAACGCAGATTAAAGTATATACATACTTGATACGAAAGCGTTTATGGTCTTTTTCAGAAAATATTAATCGTACGGACTTCGATTATTTTAATAATATACACTTATATGTACCTACAAACAAATAGGTATAATGCATCGAATTCTTATCAAAAATTATTATAGGTAGATACAATTTCCAAACGGTATCCATGTATGTGTAAAGGTATTATCGCAAGGGGCGGTTATTGTATCAAATTTCAACCGATAAATTGTGATGATTTTTTAATTTTTTTACATTCAATTCATTAGCAACAATGGGACTACACGCTGTCATATTTGTGTTATTTTTGGTGTCATATGTACCACGTACAATTATAGCCGATTGTATCAACGACCGCGATAAACAAGAACCTCACGAAGAAGCTAAGTTGCACTCAGACCTCATGAGTTCCTACAGCTCTAACTACCGTCCTGTAAAAGACCATAAAACATCCGTAACTGTAAAGATCCGCTTCGCCTTGAAGTACATTAGTTTCGATAGCCTTGAAGAAACCTTTACTGTGCACAGTTGGGTAGCGATGACATGGAAAGACGAATATTTAACGTGGGATCCATCTTGCTACGGTAATATAGAGGAGCTGCAAGTCGAGAGCCAATCCATATGGACTCCGCGGATGGCATTATTCAACGCCGATGCATCGATTTACGTGTCAGATTCAATATTTACAACATGCTTGGTGGACAATGTTGGCACAGTGACATGTATTCCGCATCTAACACACTCCGGAATATGTCGCACTGCACTGCGCAGTTGGCCGTACGATGTACAGAACTGCACCTTCTATTTCGGCTCTTGGATGCACACTGGCGAGCAGGTGAACTTCACATTTTATAGAAGCAAGCCCGTCGTTCTCGACGACTTCCAAAACGGCCCGGGATGGAAACTGCTCAAAGTTACACATGAACGTCTCCCAGGCACTTACTCCAGTTACCCTAACAGTTCGTACCCAATGCTGAGATACACGTTCACGTTGAAAAGAGAAGCAGCTGGACCGGCTGCTATTGTGGTCGTACCGTCAATAGTGATAGTCCTTCTTACACTAATCTCTTTGATTCTCGATGTAAAAGATTGCACCAGATTATTCTTGCTGTGCTTCAGCCTCTTCAGTCATTTTATATTCTTAACGGAAATTGGTTACGATATTCCTAAGCACAGTTCTGACACTCCCATTATTTTGCTTTTCGTGCGAGATTCTATGCTGGTCACATTAACAGCAATATTGTTGACATTGTTTTTGATGTCTTTAAGGAAACGTGTCCTTCCGGCCCCAGGGTGGTTGGTATCAATAAATCAATTAATCAATAATGGTCCTGGGAAATATGTAGTCTTTACGGAATTTGACCCGAGCGATTCCACTGACGTTAAAGTTTTAACGGAGGAAAACATAAGTGCCAGCGTAGAGGCAGATAACAAGTCACGAATTATTGCTGACTGGATGCAATTTGCTAATATTATTAACAGTTTTGTCTTTATAATAACATTCATTGTCTATTTTGTGTTAATCTGTATTTATATTCCTAAAGACGACTAAGTGTTTAACAAAAAGTATTATGGAATAAATATAGTTGCCCAAATTGTATCAACAATTAAAAAAATATCGATTATAAATGTATAATTACTTCGGCATCCCATTCCTGAAGGTCAGCATACTGCATAATATCGTTAATGCGAATCATTCGGGTGGTTCTTTTGGGAGCTCTTTCGTCATCGTAAAATGGTAATGTTCCATTGAGCAAAGTGGGCGGTGATCTCCAGCGAGCTCGCACATACACCGTTGATATCAAAACAGCGCACACGCCTTCTGATAATTCGTCATCATCAAATGTATCACGCATGGCTCCACCTGCATCAATTTCGACCTGAAAAGTTTTAAAAACAGTTGTAAGTTGTATAAATAAATAAAACAAACATTATTTTAATCAATAGATAACTAATAGGTAATACGTTGTGTGCAACTAAGTACCTATAAATAATTAATACTTGACTAAGTGCAAAATTTTCCACTTAACGAAACTTAACAGATCCTAGGTAGTTAAATTATCTATCTACATATTGTGTGATTATACCACAACGTTGAAAGGGTCAGTTGGAATAAATCATAAAAGGAATACCTACATTTTTATAACATTCAGGTTAGTCACGATGTGACTAAGAATGATTCTTAACTTTTTGGAAGATTCAGTATTATTTAGATTTTCTGTCTCATTTTTATAACATTCTGGTTACTCACCATGTCATTAAGAATTGCGCTTAACTTTTCGGGAGATTCAGTATTATTTAGATGTTCTATCTTTAAATGGGCCGCTGCTGCAGCACCTTGCAGGAAGTTTTCACTCACGTAAAGATCTTTTTTGAGAACCAATCTCGTCGCATAACGAAATTTAAGACGATCACTTGAAGTGGGTAGCCACGCTATTATATTTTTCAGTACTTCTATTCTATTCTGTTAAAATATTACCGATATTAAGTCATTAACTAATTAATTTTAGATGATCGATGATACAAATACAGCTTTGGATAAATACATTATATATTTAGTATCTGTCTTGATTGTCACTAATCTAAAAACGACTCACCCGATTTTGATAATGCTTCAAATGATACCGAAACTGCCAGTTATTCTTTTTAAAATTAGAAAGGATTTTTTTTTAAATATTAGGTGTAAGATGCCACTTCCATCACGCGGTCGAAGCGAACATAGCTCAGCTTAGCAGTAACAATAATTAAACTTAAGTTTATCATCTCCAAATTGTTAATACCTGTTCTGGGACATTAAATCCTGTGCACTTATCTATTTCTGATCTCGTTTTATGATCTACTTCTGTCGAAAGGGCGATTAACGCCATTTGTAAAAACAATCCAGAAAGTGCAAAACTTATCCCGTTCACGAACTCAGGGGGACTGATTGCTTGTAGAGTTGCGTAAGTGGTCTACAATATGTTAAACAATATTAAAATACCTTTTATGAAACCCGTGACTTATTAGAATCACGAGATATGAATAATATTTTGAATAGTGTTTAAGATAATAGTAAACTCGAAAAACCAAATTGTGTATCCACCTCAATCTATTCTAAGCTAAGATACTGCATATGTTAGCCGGGAAATAACATTTTACTGTTTGCCAAATTTCATAAGATACACAATGGTTATTGCTTCTGACTAAAATATTCAGAGGCCGATTCTACTCTCTTTTCGTGTCAGATAATCCCCTAATCCATACTAATATTGTTAATTCGAAAGTAACTCTGTCTGTCTGTTACGCTTTCACGCGTAAACCACTGAACCGATTTTAATGAAATTTTCCACAAACATAGATAATAAGTTGAGACATAAGATACTTTTTACCGCGAGAAAACTTCTCATTCCCATGTGAAACAAAGTAAATCAGAAGAAAAGCACTGCTGCGCCGCTTTCTTCGGCTGCGCTACCATGAATGTATGAGATTCCATACTAATATTATAAATTCGAAATTAACTCTGTCAGTCTGTCTATCTGCTACACTTTCACGCCTTAACCACTGAACCGATTTTAATGAAAATTGGCACAAACATGGATAATAAGTTGAGAAAGGAAATAGGGGACGTAGGGTACTATCTAATTTCACTAAGTGGGTACATAATATATTTATTGTGACCATTTCAATGTCCTCAAACACGGTACCTCTGCAGTAAGTGCTGGCTTACCTTCAAACTATTGCATTATTATGTTTATTGATCAGTCATGTCAGGTCACCGGATACCAAATTATGAATTAATACGACCAATAAAAATGACTCTTAATGCCTTTACCGTCAGAGGCGAGTAGGTCGTCTTCAAACAAAAGAGATAAGAACTATTCTAATATCCAGTCATTTTTACTATAAGTACTCTATATATAGACCGCCTCCTTGCTCTAGTGGTAAGCGCGTAAGCGTTACAACCGAGAGGTCCTGGGTTCGATTCCCGGTGGAGATAATAAAAAAAAAACTCGGTCTGGCAGGACATAGAAGGCTGATCACCTACTTGCCCCTAAAAGAAAAAAGCGATCAGTGAAACAGATGTGAAATGCATCTGCCCCATACCCCACTAGGGGACACGGGACTTCACTTTACTCTATATATAGGTACTTGACGTAAAAAATAAATCTCCTTTCCAAAAAACTGTCTAATGCGGACGAAGTCGCGGGTACAGCTAGTATTAAATAAAATTGTCACACTTACCGTTTATAAAGAAATTAATATCATAAAATGTTTACCTATTTAAGCTATAATTTATGCAATGAGTGAATGCACTCGTTCTCACACTTTCTATTTCAGCGAATATGAAGTCAAAGACTGTTTAATTTAGTAACTTTCGCCGTTCGTGTCTCTAAAGTAATTAATAGTCTTCAATTGAACGAGGTACTCATTTTAAACAGTCCAGTTAGATATTAATAATATTAACTGAATAACTTTCGTAGCTTTGTATAGTTTAACATGGAGATCTTGTTTTCGAACCTAAGGAAACAACTTGTCTGCTCAAACTCTGAAGAAACCGAAACTTTTTATTAGTTTTTAATACTCACGGCATAGAATTTCTTTTCAAGTTGATCCAATGAATGTAAAAAATTATTTACTATAATATGTACTGTTGGATTCTCGGGTAGTTGAGAAAAATTTGGTACCAATCCGTTGTCTTTTGAAATACTTATTTTATGTCCAGCAGAGGTGAACCCACGTTCATTTCCTGTACGATATGCTGCTATGGTTGGAGGAACATCTTCACTGAATATTTCTATCGGAGTGTGCATTAACAACCAGTTCCAATATTTAAATAAGCCACGTATAGATTTAGGAACATTTGGGGGAATTGTCAGAAATAAATTATACAATTCCGTCGGATCTTCAAATTCTTTATCGACGAAATGGCGATCGAAATGGCCTTCTAAATTATTAGATTTTGTCACTGACGTTATCTCATTGGCAGACGCATATTCTGGACATAATTTCCATTTATAATCCGTATAAAAACAATATTTCTCAAAATTATAAGGAGTTGATGACCGATTTGTCACTGTACCCTCTGGCATATAATATTGTGGCAAATCAAAACTTTGAACACTTTTCAAAATAAAACAAGTAAATACAAATGACGTGATACGTAAGAGAATCATGCCTGCTTCGAAGCAATCATTGTTGGTTAATATATTTGTCTCGCTTGCCGTACCTACATATTATTTTTGAAAATTAGGTAAAAATTTGCTAGACGCTCGAGCAATACGAAATCAGATCCCGGAGTGCCAATGCCCCGATAAAAGGAAATGAGGTTTTTATCAATCCATAAACGTCTTAATTGAGAAAATATTGTGAACAATAAAACCGATCAAAGTTTCTTATCAAACTGCTTGTTTTTCATGCATATCTGTAGAAAATACACTTGGTTCCGCACTTGTAAGTAGCTGCATGATAATGGTTCATTTTGGTCGGTGGTTACACTAATTCATGTCGGATTTTCATTTAAGCCGTCTTAACAAAGGCATTAATCAATCATTTAAGATAATGTTCAACATAAAATAACGGCTGTGTTAACTTCTAAAGTGCGTCAATTATAAGCTAATAATATTTACTAGCTTATTAATCCGACTTTTTTTACGTAGAATAAGAGAAAATATAACCCATATCATTTTAAAAGGTTCAAAATCATATTACTTGTATAAGCGAAGCATGTCAGAACTAGTTTGACATTAGTATTATGTATTAATGAAGCAAACCAGATGATTAGAATAAATTATTTACTAAAATAGACCACATATCGACTTATGTTTTGGCCAATGCGAAGTAATATTTTGTTCATCTGTTAACGTAGAAAAAGTGCTCCAAAGTAAAGGTATTCTTTTGATAAAAATTAGAGACAGAAATGGATGGTCAGCAGAAAACTCTTCTGAAAAATCTTCACACAATCGTTCAACTCCACCCACTGAAAATTTTGATGACTTTAAACTTCAATTAAAATTACTTCTAAAATGTTACTCAATCTCGCGTTCGTTTCAGAAACAAATAGAATATTTCAGTTTTGTATTCAAAGTAAGCCGATCACCGAAAATGTATTTGCATTCTGTACGAGACTTCTTTATTAGATATTAAAATATAAAATACTGTTTTCTTTTGGCCACAGTCAGCAAAAACCAACTTGTCTAATTGATTGTTAAGATCAAAGTTCGCGAAGGTGGATAATAAAACGCAATCAGAAACAATAAAAATATATTAAAAATAAATATTACGTATACATTGATTAAATGCGTAAAAATAATATAAATTATTATAAGTGCACTTTGTACCGTTGTTCTTATAAAAATAAAATCTATTTCATGTTTTACATGTATGACATGTTAATTATTCTGATTTACAAAAAAAAACAACACAGCATATATTTATCAAAATTCAGAGAGGTTATAAGAACTTTATATTATTGTATAATATTAAGTCTTGATATCTTTAAAACAAGCATTAACGCTTCTAGCCATAAGCAGATACATAAATATAATAAAAATAATGCAAATTTTATACGTTAATTACCTTATCGCACTATAACAATCATATTGAGAACAATGTGTACTACTAACAATATGTATGCCAAGTAAATATTCAGGCCATTTTTAATTTTTTACTTTCCACGGAAGGAAGCAGTGAAATAAACATCGTTACCAACGAGGATAACAGCCAAGAATGCACGATCTGCGTTGAAGTATGGTCTCGGTGGTTCCATAATAGCAGAACACATCATCACACCGAAGGCTGTAACGTAAACCCATCACCGATTTTAATATACATATTACAGCATTCACAAAAATGCTTCAATTTAAGTTAGAGGTACTAAATCTGTAACAAGGAAATGTGCCGAAAAGTTGATGAGGTATTCCATAAAATACTTCTTCAAATGCTTTTCTTTTTTAGTATTGTTTATGTTGAGTACAAAAATAATACTAAAAAAGAAAACAACACAAGTCTAGTCTAACCTGAAAGTCTAAATTATTGTTGAGTGATTTTAACAATAGACAATGGACAAACAGAATTACATAAATTGTAAGCGAAAAGCCAAGTACAGAAGTGATGACAACATGAAATATCGACATCGGCCATCGGTGGAGGTTTACAGTGCAACGTTATGAATGTGAATGAATAAGAAGTGTACCCACGCGAGTGAGGCCATCTATGAAAAGCAAAGCGAAAAACAATGGGTTGAATTCTAACAAATAATTAATATATGGATTCTCATAAAGTTAAATTGAAATCAGAGGGGTAAACATAGATGCCCATAATTTTTCCCAAGCGGAGGAGAAATAATTAAATTTTATATTAAAAAACCTTATTAATAAATAGTCTTTATTACTTTACTTGATTCTATTTTAATTTCGTTACTTCAACAAATATATCTTCAAATTTAGTATACCATCAGAAAATGTTTCAATTTATCACAATAATTTAGGTACTTATATAAAATCTTATAAGTTCATTTATAAAAAATAAATTAGTAGAATATATACACGTTGTACGAAACAAGTCTTTTTAAATAGGTATTCCTTAAAAAAATACACAAATCATTGAATATTTTATGAAAAAAATATTTATTAAACAATTTTAGTTTTACATAACACAATGACATTAAATAACATTTTTAATTTGAATACAATAAAAATGCCTATATATTATAATAATAAACTTAATATCATAGCTTTAATTCTTACAATTTTATGATTATTTGCCGCGAAAGGCAACCGTGAAGTAGATGTCGTTAGTGACAAGAATGAAAGCCAAAAAAGGACGGTCAGCAGTGAACTTTGGTGTTGGAGGCTCGATAAAGGCACAATACGACATTATCCCCATGGCTGTAATGTAAACCGAACTTTTATACGATTATTTAAATAAACGTTGAACCCTTACAACATTTCACTGGGGATAAGGTTTAAATAAGGGGCTGTTTTTTTGGACTATTATAATGTTCTTCGAAGCAAGATTCACAATTTAAATAGAAATATACGACCGAATAAATCATAAGCACTGGGGCAAAGCTGTTATTATTATATTGAGTACGAACAAATAATAAAATCCATTATATATTTCATCACAAGCAGATATACTTTCTTGTGCTGCATGACTTTATCGATAAAAAGTGCACAATACAATAATATTCATTCAGTAATATAAATTTGTGCTTTTTAAATATTTAGTACTTATAAGACCTATCATCAGTATGTGTATAACTAAACTGAAGACCAATGAAGGCGTTCCGCATTGAAGTATACAATGTTAAAAAGCTTTACTGCAATGTATCCGGCAGAAGTCTGATAAACTTTTAGATTAGTTTCACACATACCTTAACATAATATTAGCGCGTTATAAAATGAAATCGTGAAATTAGAGGTTAATCGCGGCCGCGAAAGGCGCCAATGAAGTACGTAGTGAGCTGTTTGTCCAAGATGGCGTAGAGGAAAGGTCGATCAGCAGTGAATTTTGGTACTGGACGGGGCATACACCGCATCATCATCACCATGCCTGCGTGACGGCAAAGCTTAGTTTATAACCCTATCACAATAGGTATAAGACACTTGAAAACACAAGCTTGCTTTTCACGTCACCTTGAAGTCAACGCAAGTTCATTTCGGTCTCTAGCTTACAACTAATAACGCCAAGGAAATAACACTTGGAATCGCCAAATGGGGGCTACAATGCTACCTTGAAGTTACGATAGTTAGGTAAAACTAGAGTTCGGTATGAGGATTGATCCTGTCGGGTTTATAACTGGCCACCAACGCCATCTGGTGTTTGATAAAGACGCACCAGAGCGCCTCTCTTGTCGCTCTGAAGATTGGTGGCGGTGGTTCCAAAGAGCGCCGGCTACGCACCACACCCACTGTCACGTCACAATCCACATTTATACATAATACACACATACAATCCCATCACCCGAATAATTGTATAAAATAATATACCTACAAAACCATTCATGATTCATTAAAGAAAGGTTTCGAGATAATTATGAAAAGCGCGACGTCATACAAATATGCTGATAAAATTAAAGTTCTCTTTTTCGTTCATGACTTCGAGGTGTTTAGACTTTTTAAAATACGAATACAATATTTAATTTGATTTTAATTTATCCTTACTCGAAATAAATTACATTTTTTGGTATCAATTACGAATTTTTCATAAAACATTCCCAATGCACAGGTATTATTTACATGTCATCAAGCAAAAAAAAAAGTCACATAAGGCAAAAAACGCATACAGAAGAAAAAATTAAATACCATTAATAAAATAATAAGAATAAATACATACCAGAGGCAGCAGCTGCCTCGGCTCCTTCTTCATTGACTTCAATAAATGCCTTTTGCACTCCCTTCGACACGTACAATTTCTCGTCGCTGTCTAACATCTTGGTAAGGCCAGAATTGTTGGAGTCAAAGATGGTGCTGATTCCAAGCTGAAATTATAAAAATGTAGCTTACTATCATTTATAGATATACTGCCGCCTTCAGGGCAAAGTGGATTACATGTCCTAAATGAAAAGCACGTTCGTCTCGGGTTCAAATCTCGAGGAAATAACGAAAGTTTCAGTTGGGTAGACACGGAGAGCTGATCAAACACTTTCTGGTAAAGAATAATGATTGGTGGTTCAGGAATGTTCCTCATGCCCCGAGGTTTTGTTATTTCACTTTTTACCGAATCCAAAAAAAGGAGAAGGTACTCAATTCGACGCTTTTTAAAATGTTTGTTACCTCACAACTGGGTGAACGATTTCGATGATTATTTTTTTGTTTGAAAGCCGTTCCCGTTTAAATTTTCATCAAAATCTGTTTAGTATTTTTAGGGTTACAATTTGAAGTCGGTTTTTTGGTTAAAATTTTAACACTATATTATTTTATAGACGTGTGCTCTTTCGAGTGTAAACTTTCTTTGTTTAACCAACTTCTCATGGGCTAAACGAAATGCATAAGTTACGTGCGTGACTACTTCAAAAATTAAGAGATTAAAAGATTTAATTTACGGAACACCAAATATCATATTGTATCATTTCTACTTGGTATACACCTTGTCGTCCAAATAATAATTTATACGAATCATGCTGCAAATTCAAGTTTTAAATATAGTTTAATTTAAATATAATTTATTTAAATATAATTGTAGAAAGTTGGAATTGATTCTAACATCTCGAATGCCTTTATAGTTGCTACAAGAAAATGATTTTTTTTGTTATTTATTTTTAAATAACTTCCATGAGTCATGGAAATGCGAGGACAAGTGATTAAAAGTAAATGCTTTTAAAATAGTTTGTGAATACAGATAAGCTAAGCCGATAACCTAAATTCCAACACAATTAATAGCTTGTTTACCTATATATTTACAATATTTAGTAAATACTAGAAATATACCAAAATAATTGTTCTATATATATTTTTGCGTTGATGGAACTTAAAAGAAATAAATTTCAAGTAAAAAGTTTAAGAAATATATATGAATTGAAAATAAGAGGATTTGGCAATTAATTACGACTAAATATGGACGTACGGGAGGAGTGTACATACAACACATACCCATGCTTTATTGTTGAGGCATTCAAGCATGCTGTTTACAAATCGACAAGTTACGGTTAGTCACAGGTTCAGAAGCCACAGAACATTACCTTTTTAAGAATTTCGATGAGGTCGATTTCGGTTTCAATCTTGAACTTTGGAATGGTTACGTCCACTTTGGTGTCCACCAACTTCTCAACATCGGCTATAAGATCATAGCCATCGGCCAGTTTCTTGAGAACATCATTCAATCCATTAATCTGTTCTGGCAGGACGATCAGCATACTGGCTTCTTTACCCTCATATTGCATTTTTAGGTACTGAAAATTATAATACATGTAACTTTTTTGTATAAACGCATCTATAACGCTCACACGTCTGACATTAGCAACAGAAGTCTTCTTTACCAGCAAAAATAAAAAGGTTCCTGAAAGACGCTGAAAATTGTCTGGCTCATGCTACAATAGGCTTTACGGGAATTCATTTTAGTTACTTATTATTTAAAATCCAGTTTAACTATGAAGTTTCGAATTAGATTCTATACCTATTTATCTTACGCTGAAATTACTATAATATAAACTGGTTTTGTACCCGCGTTAATTTCGTCGTAGCGTGATGTTACATGTGTAGTCCTTCATAAGTGGACTATCCAAAACAAAACGAATTTTTCAATTCGAACCAGTAGTTCTTGAGATTAGCGCATTCAACCAAACAAACAAATTTTTCAGCTTTATAATTTGTATAAAGTGAAGTCCCGTGTCCCCTAGTGGGGTATGGGGCAGATGCATTTCACATCTGTTTCACTGATCGATTTTTTCTTTAGGGGCAAGTTGGTGATTAGCCTTCTATGTCCTGCCAGACCGAGTTTTTTTTATATCTCCATCGGGATTCGAACCCATGACCTCTCAGGTTGTAACGCTTACGCGCTTACCACTAGACCAAGGAGGCGGTCAATAATTAATAATTTGTATAGATGTTCTAAATTGTTATTGTTAAAAAAATTTAAAAATTATTTAACCAAAATGCTAATCTTTCTGTTATTATAAATTCAAGTGAGATTTATTATGCTATAATACATTCATATAACTTTAACTTGTTTCTAGATATATTGTCAAAAAACGATGTTAAAAAGGTTATTCCTTTGTTCTAAATATATCTGATTACTTCCTTAATAAATTCACCTTGAAACTATCGTCATACAATTCAAAGCGTTAAAATAGTGTTTTAAATTTTGTTAAAACGTAATTCTGAAACGATATTTGTGGAACTGGTATTAGTAATTAGCGAGAATGCTCATTACTCATTAAATGATAAAAAAACACACGATAAAAGATATCAGAAACGTATTGTATAGGAAATTGAAAATTTAGAATTTTATTAAAATATTTATGGCTTTTGGCTGATTGCCAGGTATTTTAAATTAACTTTGCTTATTATTTTAGTATGTTTAGAGTAAAGAGGCCCATTTATATTATTGATTGCTTCAAGCCGGCATGGCTTGCGAAAAATTCTGAGAGAATAGAAATCGATCGAAATAGATGTTTATTCTTAGGCCATTTACCTAAGATTCTTTTAAATCGAAAGCACTTCGATCTTCTAGTGAAAAAGGCGTTTAAGATATGATCTGTATGATCATTGTAATTTCTTCACAAATATCAAACGACTTTAAGGAAATATTAGTTATAGTGGCAGGTTAGTTGAAGAACAATGCAATTTACGAATGAAATTTCGGAGATAGGTAAATCTAATATAACTAAAGGCTAACTGAAGTATTTTTTTTATCTTATGGAATCTTGAACAAAATCTCCGAAGCGTATTACATAATATTACGAACGTGTTGGCGGAACAAATTAAGCCTGATTTTAAGACCTTTGCTTGAACGACACGTTTGTTTGGCAAAAAAATATTAAGTATGTATTCATAAAAAACCTGGAGTTTCGGCAACAAAATACTTTAAAAATGAGTCTTTTGTGCTTTTAAAACTAAACATAATGTATAGGGCTTGGTTTCAAATATATGGTTGGAAATATACCTGTACTCCAAGATCCTTGCTCTCTCCATAAAAGAAATTTTCTTTGCCCTCCATCATAGGAATGTCTACTGTGGTACTTTCGTCAAGGTGAAATGGACGATCCATTGTCATCATTTTATTGAATGGTTTCAGCCAGGATCCCTATACAGAGAAAGTCATACATATATACAAAAAATAAATTTTTCAAATGAAGTTCTGGCTGCTGCTACATTTATTATTAATTCGCAACAAGCAATTTGTTGCTGCAAAATCAAGATTCTTGTAAGAACCTGTATAAACAATGCAGTTAACCTTAGCCATGTAAATGTCCAATAAAACCAGGATATAAATCTACAAAAAACTAATATAAAGAGGAAAGATGTTTTTTGTAGGTTTGTGATGAATAAACTCAAAACTAGAACAATTACAAAAATTCATGCATTGATAGGAAGCTAAGCTCTTACTGAGTAAACAGCTAGTAAACGAAACTGACAGAAGAACAAATTAATATTTCATGACCTTTAACAATAATATAAACAATAGTTAATATTTATCAAGCCACTTTATATTCTATAATGGTAATGACCTCCAAAGTTATTATCTGCATACCTTAAAGTACAATGCATTGACCAACACAAGGCGAGTGTCACTATCAACACTGTCTGACGTTAACAGATCCTTAATGCGTGCATTGGTCTTGCTCTCCACCTGATATAGATAAATAATATATACACCATATTAAACAATTGTCGATGTGGATTTCCCCAGGTGTTTTTTAATAAAAAAGCTAACATGTTTCATGTCATTTAATATATTAATATTAATAAAATATACATATTATGTATGTATATTTTGCATTTACTGTAAATTAATATTTCACATTTAGTATATAATTCTAATACATTCTTCATAAAGCATGCATTGAACCTACTAACTTAACCTTCATCTTAAAAGTTGCATCAAAATGAAAAAAATTAAACAATATATTATTGAATTTTTTTTTATATATATCACAAGTTTTCCTATTCTCTATGCCACAAATTAGCTGGCACACCTTCAGTTCTAGTTTTGTTGATAGAATTTTTCCCATTACAAGAAAAATCAATGAAATATTAGTATTACTCTTACCCATTTGTTGATTGTCTGGGCAGCACCATGACTGCCAAAATTAATCTTTTCAAGACCAGCGTCAAATACTTTTACTGCATCATTTTCCAGATTATTGTTTAGCTTATAGTCTCCATCTTGTATGTACACTTTGTTAGCCACATTCAATGTAATACCTTTAATAGATTTCAGCTGTGATGACATGTTGGAGAAAGATGAGCGAATCTAAAAGAATGATTTTATTATTATTATATTTTAATGCCATATCTGCATAAAGAAAAAAAAGGGCCTAATTTATTTTTTAAGATAATCTACCTATGTATAATAAAATACAGAGTTAGTTCAATAGTTTACAAAGGTTAAAACTGAGACAAGTTAGGATATAATAACACACAAGTGCACTTTATTGGTTAAGCATCAAGTGGTTTTTAAGATTTTTATAAAAAGTAAATCTTTAAACTTACTGCATCATCTTCGGGAAATCCCAAAGATTGTAAAATCTCTGTATGTGCTGGACCCTCACATCCTAATGCTACAAGTGCAAGAATATATTCAGCGGATAATGGAGATGCAACCACACTTTTAGACTTATTTAATTCCTGAAAGTATATTATCGTTTAATTCATAAATAAGAAAGTTATTATAGGAAACATCATGCAAATACCAATGTGGAACAGACTAAACGAATATTTGATCTCTTCGTGT
This sequence comes from Aporia crataegi, assembly GCA_912999735.1. Classification (NCBI taxonomy): domain Eukaryota; kingdom Metazoa; phylum Arthropoda; class Insecta; order Lepidoptera; family Pieridae; genus Aporia; species Aporia crataegi. The sequence continues at coordinate 4,036,904 of OU538748.1, read as the reverse complement.
CTGTACTTTATACAGGTATAGAAAGAGTCTAATCTCTTTCGCTTGTTTAGTGTACAATATAAATCATATTTAATAATTGCACATTACTTACATTAAAGAACTTGACAGAAAATTTAGCGATTGAAGATGAAAGGGCTTTTGAATCCATGTTTGACGATGATACAGTTTTTAAGAATATCGGTAGTACTGAAATAAATAAATGCGATTTGTTATACGTGTGTCGGCACTCGCGGCTTTAGGAAATCAACTCTCCCAAAACACTGCTTGAATTTATAATGATAGAAAGAGTGAATCATCGCCTGTCGAATGCTACCGAGATTAAGTCATCATACTGCGTGTTGCGTACTCATTCCACAAAATTTAATAATTTCAACTTATTTTAGAGCATGCAATAACGTACAATAAAAAATATATGTAAAATAATAACATGATTGTTCATCTTCTTGGAAAAAACTAAAATGCAATATAAATAAAAATAATTACACAGCACACTGAAGAACCGCATTGATGTATAACTATTTCAAGATAATTGTAATTATTGTTTTAATCAAAAGCCGAATATCACACATCAGTATGATTACTGCGATTACTCTGAACTCAATTACCGATAGGAATTATTATTACTAGGCCGTCAGTAAAATTTGTACGATATAATAATATAGTAGCCGGTACTTTGGTAAGCAATCGATTTGAGAAATACCAATAACAAATCTATGTTTACGTGTCTTAAAATTATTCACCAAAAAATGTCAACGTGTAACTTTATTTATAAAGATTAAAACAGAATTATAAATAGCAAATACCTATGTAGTTACCTATTAACTTCAGCACTTATCTACTTTGTGCACTGTGGGCTGTGGCGTACCGCGCAGTATTCAAGTGTTGCAGTGTGACCATTTCAAAAATGGCGAATCTGCCCGAGATTGGCAAAAAATCTGCCAAAGCTAACTCCAGAAAATGCCAAAAATGTGCCATCATATTATAGCGCCTATAAATATTTGAGACGGGTATAAATAAATAAAATACTACGTGTTCAAAGAAATTCCTTTATTAATCAACTACTATTAAGTATCAAAATCTTCTGCGCACTCTTTATTTTCGTCAATTGATTTTGACGACATATAAATCGCAACATCCGGATCCTCATTTGCTCTGGAAATCCAGGACGAAAGCAAAGGATCTTGCTCCTACTCAGGTCGGTACACTCGTATTTTCCCTTCATCGTGCACAAAATACACAACGCACTGGCACTGCACGCACGCAAACGTTAAACGCAAGATAGACAAAACAACAAACATTGATTTAAACCTCGATCAGTTATTATATCATTAAGAAAAGAAATCTTAATACTGATTTATTAACGTTCATAATACCTACGTACCTACATTAAAACAGAATAAACGGGAAGTCCCCGTATTATCTGGCATAGGACAAAAGTTGCCACCTCAGTAAATAATTTCCTACCAAATAAATGCATAATAAAAATACAGGACATAATAAGACATAGAAAATTATAAGTATTCTAAATAGAATAACATACATACAAATTTATTTCAAAAAATTAAGTATTTATTCGAAATCTACCAAATTCTGCCACTTTTTTAAATCGTCAGCTTAATCTGCCAGGGTTAAGATTTAGATGCCAAATCTACACAAATGGTCACCCTGAAGTGTTGTTCCGTGTTCGGTGTTCCTCAAGTTGTTTCTGACAAATTTAGGATTGCCGTATTCTAATTCTAAAATTGACCGATTTTTAGAGAATTTTTTTTTTCTTGCGATCTGCCCAGTGGGCATTAAGCGAGAGTTTGGTGGTGGACGAAACGTGTCACGAGTGGTATGTAGAGGGAAAATTAAGAAAAATGCCGTATTGTATAAAATGTTTATTTAGAAGGTTTAAATAATATTTAAAAAATATTCTAATGCTTTTCTTACATGTTGGGTATTTGAAACATGACGTTTTAAAGATGAAATTTCGCAAGAAAGTTTGACATCGCACATTATACATTTTGCCTTGTAGGGGTCATTATTGGCAGGGATATTAATCCAATTCTTAAACGTTTCATCACTTTCCCATTGCTTTCTGTACATCTGTTTTATATGTTTACTTTTTGCCTTTTTTTTTCTGCGTAGGTGGCAGTGGTCATTGTCACACTCATTATCACTCATATTCAACTTAAACTTAAAGCAATCTGTGTAAAATAACTTTATTTTTTTTTGTATTTATGATGCCTAAGATGCCTGAATGCCGTAAATTACGGCAATTGCCGTATCAAGAACAACGAGGTTTTATTTACTACAGAATAACAATAAACAAAATTCATTGGTTGATCACAGAATAATATAACTATATATGCAGAGATGTGTGTTGGTCTGCTGACTGCTCCCAGCCCACACAAGTTAGAGAAAAGTAGATACCATATATACTAATCCGGTTACTAAACCTCAACATACTACAAAACATACACCTACATTTTAATAATATTTCTATACAATTTGATTTGATTGATATTTTGTATCTAAAGTACAAGATTCATTTTAATGAATCAATAATGAATGAATATACTAATGTCTAATAATAATATAGGTACTTACTTAATTAAATAATTCCTACGACATAAATCTTTTTGGATTCTTAATGGGTCATCATATGAGAGAATAAATGAAAGATGACAAGCATGCAGCTTGACACAAGTTTTATCAATCTCTTCAAGCACAAAATAATATGTTCCACTAAATTTTACGCATAAATTCAATTTTGCTATGAGCAATCATCCAAAATTCATGTAAAAAAATTATAAAATAAACGAAAAATATGAACAAAACTCAAAAGAAACTAAGTAGTATGGCCAAGTTATTCATCAGAAAGTATAGTTTATGTGGCCCTCCACGGGGTCCTTCAAGACCATGTTGTCAGTGCGGCTGCCCAACATCGAGGCCTTGCGAAGGACCCAAGATAACACCGAACCCATGTTGTCGTCCATCCAACATTCCACCTAACCCGTGCGTACCTCGCTTTCATCACGACAAGGACTCGTGGAAAAAATATAGATTCCTTACTTTTTTCGTTTGTTTCCCTCTTATAATCATACAAGGTTTTATTTGCTATAATATTGAGGTACCTGAAAAAGGAGAATGTCGGGATTATGAATACATGCGCCGACGCTTTAAGAAATTCCCCTGGAGGGACGGTGTCAAGACTTTATTCCACAACGATCACGTCAACCACTTACCCGGGGAATGTACTCCTCCGCCCTTAGATTGTGACTAGAAACATTACATACGTAGCAAAATACCTAATTAAAATATAGAAATACTCGACGTAATTTTTTCATTATTTGGGATTTTTTATACTACTTATATGTCCAGTACTAGCTCGGTTAGAAATACACACCTGTTATGTACATAGATAAGTACTAATTTTTGTGTAGGTAGGAGAATATGAAATATCTGATTATCTGCATCTGTCATAAAAATACCAAATTCTCTTTGAATTTATTAAAGTAATTGGCTATAAGATCGAGATTTCAATCGGGAACCTCACTGAAAAATGCTGCCGCGCATATGAAAATATAAATAGCCTCAGAACTTAAGCTGTCTAGTTACTGGTATGCGCACGCAAGTTGAGGCGGCTAGGGCGGGTCAAAGACAGCAGCATTTGAGGGATCAATAGCGCCACTGACGTCAGTATGGCGTCGGGTGCGATTGGCCCGCCCGGCAATCTTAAATAAACCTCCCGAGAGAGTAGCGCGCACCGGCCAGCACCGCAGCACGCGGCGGGCGCGCCTTCGCTCGCGGCCGCCCGCCATGGCCGACATGCCAGACCTCTCGCACCTTACGCCTGAAGAACGCGCTATCATCGAAGGCGTCATTATGCGGCAGCGCCAGGAGGAGCAACGCGAACATGAGATTATGAGGTGTGCACCTTTCGACCTTCGTCCCTGTAGCGTAATGTGCCTTTTATGTGTCCAAAATAAGTGGTATAGTTATAAATATTAACGCAGACACCCTTTAGATCTGTAGCCGTTCATATTCAGAGACAAAATGGCTAATGGCTGAGTAACAAAAATCGACCGCAGAGATAAAGGTATGAGTTAGCGCATCCTGCATAGTTGAATCAATTTTCAAGGTTTGAATCAAAATATCTTTACCAATAAACTGAAGCATTAGGTATTGAATGTTGCTTCCAATACAATTAATCAAATTAGGAAAATAATTGTATTACCATTCTCTCTATTGGGTGTTCGATGCATACACGAATGAAGTAATAATCGGTTTCCTTGTTTTGTGCTCTCTTTTTGCCAATAGGTATTATTTTGTAAAGTATTTTCCAATAAGAAATTGAAGCTCAAATAGAAATTTAGGTAAACTAAATCCGAATGACCTACTTTTCTCATCTATTGCGCTAACACAGTAAGAAGATGTAATGCGCATAGGTACATAGGTAAGGTTGCGACTTACGAAGTTTGCAAATATGTTTACTCTTATACTCAGCTATACTCACAGATAACGTTTCAACATGCGGTATCTATAATTGGGGGTGATTTGTAGCTATACTTATATATTTTCTTTTTGATAAATCTCCCATACAAAAAAACTTAAGTTTTTTATTGAATAGTTTTTCCACGTTTTTTTCGCTATTTCGATATATAAAACCTATCGCATTAATATATTATATTAATATCGTAATTTAACGTTTTACTCAATTACTCCAATTTGAATTATCAATACAGTCCAATAGACAGTATCAATTAGACATAACAAGGTTATAAAAAATTACATAGATCTAAAAATTTATACACTATTCAAAATTAAATGTTAAAAGTTTAAAGTCCCCATTAATCCCACCCTTGTAAAAAGTTTTATTCAAGGGCAAAGGTCACAAAATTTGTGTTTTTTTTGCATTTTATTGCAGTCAAACGCTTATTAGGTAGTCTTTGAGCCAGGCACAAACGATAAATAGAAAGGATAGATGGGTAATAGATTTATCATAAAATTAGGTTACACAAAATTATCTATAAGAAGTCGGTTTCGGTATCGGTTATCTAAACCATGACTGAAGCTATAATACAAGTTTAAAATATTTTTCTATGAGTGTAAATAACTTTAAATACTTTAAATAACCCTTATTTATAATTTTATACCTACGCCAGTGTAATTAGTTTTAAAATTTGTACCGACTTCCTACTCTTTTTTAATTTTTTTCAATTTTATTTGAGTATTGATTATTTACCGCCTCCGTGGCTAATTGGTTTACGCGCCTGTGTGCTGCGCCGGAGGTCCTGGGTTTGAATCCCGGGGAAACACATGAATGTTTCGGTTGGGTAGGCACAGAAGGCTGATCACCTACTTGCCTATTAGATCAATGAAACAAATACAGCAATGTGTCTGCCTCATGCCCCACTAGGGGTTACGTGAATTCACTTATAGATTATTTAAACCAATTAATAAAATAACATAATATTGAACAATTCTGAGATTCTTAATGTTTGCCCAGACGAAAACAAGACGAAGTAGCGGTTCTGGAGCAAACGATACGCACCCGAAATGAGATGCAGAGAGCTGCTGGTGTAGAACTGGCAGCGACCTGTGAAATTTGCTTGAAGACCAAATTTGCAGATGGAGTAGGGCATTCCTGTCATTACTGTCAAGTAAGATGCTGTGCAAGATGTGGGGGCAAGGTCACTTTACGCTCCAACAAGGTCCGTAACTATTTGAAGTATTAGAATTTTAATAATGCAGAATTCAAAAAACACAATCACACTAAGATAGAATCCTCCAATTAGAGTTCAATTATCCAACAAAAATAAAAAGGATTAATTTTTTTTTAAGTCTTTAGGATGGTAAAACAGGTTAAAGACACTTTTAAATACGTCTTCATTATATTAATACATAGAAGACTGATCTGTTGTTACTCTGTACAAGGGAAGAATAAGATTAAACACAGGTCGTATTCAATCTTATTCTTTAACTGGATTTTTTTTCATTTTAACTCAATTAATAGGAACATCGATGTACCTTCTCAGATATAAGTTACATGCAAAAACTTAGGTATATTATTGTAGATATATTTAAATACACGTCATGTAGAAACAAATGCATCAATTTTCAAAACTTTAAAGTAGGTACATTTTTCAATTTCGTAATTATTTATTCCGCATTCTTCAAAATAATTTTACAGGTAATATGGGTCTGTATTCTCTGTCGTAAAAAACAAGAATTATTATCAAAAACGGGACAGTGGATTCACAAAAGTACTGGCCACGATTCAATGCTATGGAGAATGGAATCGGACATGAGAAATTTACCACCTCAGGTAGATTCAACTTTAGATAAAAGACCCAAATTAGAGAGAGCGCACAGTGCAGCAGAAAAAGAGAATCAACCAATGCAGAGATCGGGTAGTGCCCTGCGCCGGCAATACAGTCAACAAGAGGCCAAGTGCTATGGGGAACTAGAAGGGCTGTCCAGGACTCACCCACACCTCGTGCACTCGAGGCAAAAGTCAGCTTTCGGTATAGATGACATGGGAGTTCCGCCACACCCGAACCAGCTATTGCCTCTCCCCCACACGCCTGCTTTACATCCCCCGATGCTGCCGAGATCTTCCTCTTCTGATGATGAAGTACCTGAATGCGTGTCCGATGAAAACGACGAATACCGGGACCGCGGTGAGTGAACTACCCGCTTTCCATTCACCGTCCTCCTCTCCGGAATGTCATAAATCCTTGCCGAGGGTTTTTTTACTCCCACACTACACAACGAACACACCGGTTGCGTACATGCACATTACAGTACGTCACTCATAATCGTTCCTAACATTTTGCAAAGGTGTTCCGTGCGAGGTTTACAATTTCAGTGTTTTCAGGCATCCCCAGGTAAAATTTTATTAATAGTTGCATTCGCGTTAAGATCTTATTTTTGTAATAGTAGGTAATAGTAAAACAGAAATATTTAGAGATGATCATATTTGATCAGTTATTAGTAGTTAATTGACTTAAAAAACAGGAGTAGGCACTGAGTAGGAATTGTTTATAGAAATTTTTAATGAATTATTTGTATTTGCAGATATAGACTGCTGTTTAGACACTGATATTTAATCGTTACTTACGAAAATTGTAAGATAGACACGTATAAATAATTCTACCTGTTTACATTATGTTTCCCGTAAGCGTCTAGCGCAAACTCGTACGCGCCCGGTCTCCGAAATCTGCGATCTATCCCAATGAATTATTGCTTCAACACCCCAACTCCTGTTTACATTACAGGTAGAAATAAAAGCTGCCCCGTTCCTGGTGCAAGGAAGCAGCGGCAAGCGATATTAGATGAGAAAATGAATAAATTTCTATCGGTGAGAAGGATTGGGGTTTTGCGTTGTAATAAATGCTCTACGTTAGCTGTTCTTTTCATATCGACCTCCTTAGTCGTGTTCGTCGTCTTGTACGTCTTTGGTCTTCCATCTGTGATCGCTGTTCATTTCTTTAACTACCCATACTTCTTTCGTCTTATGATGTTGTTGTTTAAAGTGTAAGTATGTTTCAAAGTGGCGAACGTATATTAAAGAATTCATTTTACACGCGATTAACATACCTGACTACCTAGATTTAAGTGTACCTACGTATAGAAAACTCAATTATATAGGTAATAAGTTTAATATACGTTCACCCACTACTACTTAAATTAGGCCCAATGGTCCACATTATTTTTTACAATTAACATACTAAAACAATAAAATAATTACAGATGTTTATATATTTAAAAAAAATGGTTTAATCTGTGCCTAGTTTAAGTAAAACGCATGTTGGGGAAAAAGAAGACATTGTACTATATTTCGTCATATGTAAAATGTTAGTGTTGGTGGAAGTGCATCTTTGGTAATTATTGTTTGTATGACTGGGATGATATATCACACTTTCTTTCCGCTTATGCGTTAACACAGCTTTGATTGCGAAACATTAACAAAGATCCAAAAGAAGCCATCTTCTCAGCAATATGAACATAGGTTATTTGAAATATATGTAATAAAATTGTGGGTGTAATAAAAAAATCATTTAGCAATAAAATAATCAGAAACCTGTAGTCGGTCCCGGGCACGTACGGGCGCGCAAGTCGTTGAACGGAAAAGTAGCGCGAGCTCCGATGCTATTTGTATAATATCATCCATAGGAGATCTTGAAGCGTGTGCTTCACTTCGGAATCCAACTCGCTCCAACGTGACCTCAAACAACTATTACAATTTAACTAATCATTCGCCGGCTTCCTACATACCTGAGGGACGCGGAGTTCTCGACACCGCTACAAGTGTGCCTACTGGCGGACAAAGTTTCGACTCCGTCACAAGTTGTCGATGGCGCACTCGAGAAGAATCTGAGAATGCATATTTACATCCGTACACGCGTGACGAGGCTCATCGGTCCGACCGTGCTGTATATAAAAGTGCTTATCTGTGGGAAGACTCTGCAGATAATAGACGGTTTACAGAAAGAAGAAAAAAAACTGTAAGGTTTGATGGGCACGAGGGAGCGGCGACTTTCCCACGTGGTGGACGCGACTCCTCAGGGGTCCCACACGACTGGGCCTCTTTGCGTTGGGAATCGGAAAGACAAACTAGTCAAGATTCTGCTACCAAAGATTCAGGCATCGATACATCTAGCACGTTTACTTCAAGCGAAGATTCAAACAGGGGCGAGTGCCCTAAGGTATACTTCATGGCTACATTTTGGCTTGCTTTACGACTAGAAAGAAAAGAAAGCTTCAATATGTTAATTTTCAATTCTACTATCCTTATACAATATCATATAGGTATCTTACACATTTTAAGTATTTTACTTTACAAATCATTTGAACACATGCATTGTATATAAAGCGTGTAGGTATTAATGTTTGGCTGTGGCATGTGTGCACACCTTGGCATGACTGTAGGTACTCATGTGCGATGCGTTTGCTAGTATTGCTGAAAATTTCTCTATAAATTTAAATTTTTGTTGACAACCATAATAACAAGGTTTTATATACGGCGATCGTTTTCTGCAATAGTTTCCGTTAAACTGGCAAGTGTCACCTGATGGTACCCGTATGGTTGGCCACATGGTGCTACGAAAAACTGTGGTGGAAGGAAGTTCACACTCTTCGTCGGCTATTCTGGGACTTAAAGTTGTCGGTGGAAAAATGCTACCCGATGGTACCCGGGGAGCTGTGGTTGAAAAGGTTAAAAAAGGATCCATCGCAGATTTGGAGGGACAGTTAAGGATAGGTAAGTTTCTATTCGAATAAAAATACAATGAGTACCTACTTAGTTTTTAGCAGACCAATGCACATAAAAGGTATCTACTTAATATTTGTTTCGATGGTAAATGTTTGTTTAGCCTTAAATTAAGATAATTAATCACCGTCCTTACGCTTGCTTGACACTGTATTTGCTGACAAGTTCTTCACATACTACGCTTATGATGATGATGATATAGGAGACGAAGTATTGCAATGGAATGGTATACCACTTCAAGGACGAAGTGCTGAAGAGGTGGCATCTGTAGTGGCCAATAGCAAGCACGACACGCATGTAGAACTAGTCGTCACACGGCCACTGGCATCAGCGCGTCTCCTTGCACAACCTTGGAGGTCACATAAAGGTAAGTGGATTGCGCAGCGTTTAAATAATTTCAATTTCACACTAGATCTCATTAAGCGATAGGTACTTATTTGTTGTTGCATCTAGACTCTAGAGTCTAGCTATAAAAATATATCTCAACATCAAATTCCCTTTAAATTTTCATATTATTTAAAAGGTATGAAAGTTTATAGAATCTAGTAAATCGAATAAATTATCATGTACATATACGACTTTAAAACTTAATTTCAACAGTTAATATTGATTACAAGTTACAATAGAATAATTTGGTAGCATGGTTTTGGTCGAACGATAAAAGTTGAAGTTAATGGACGACTAATGGTTATAGGGACTTGGATAGTTTACCACTAAACAAACTAAAAAACCTAGAGTTATTTTTGCCTTTTACAATGAATCATTTCATAAGTGATGTATTTTTTGTAGAAGTGTATACGGAGGTTCTCGGTGGCGGCGAAAAGCCAAGCGTACTGGTGACGTCACCAGGATCACCAGATATTTATGGTCGAAGGCGAAATGCCAGGCACAACAATCAAAATGCATATGTTGCTGGCCGAATACAGGTATTTGCTGGTGTTTAATTTAAATAATTTAGTTTGCGTCGTTATTTCGACTTTTTACTTCACTAAGTAACCTGCTAAAATTGAGTAAATTATTTTATCTTTCAATGCAATTTTCAGTTAAAAATCTACTTCGACATAGCAGCACTACAGCTCCTAGTTACTGTAGTATCAGCGAGTGGTCTGACTCCTAGAGCGGATGGCTCGCCGCGGTGTCCTTACGCAAAGTTATTTCTGCTGCCAGACAAAAGCGAGAAAAGTAAACGTAGGACAAAGACTCTCGCTAATACGCTTGAGCCGAGATGGAATCAGACCTTCGTTTATTGTGGAATACGTTTCAGTGACATAAAGAAGAGAACTTTAGAGGTGAAAACGCTTTTCTTTAACCTACAAATTTAGGGTGCATTTTAATAAAATAATGTGTTTGTTTTCAGGTGACAGTATGGGATTTAAATCGTTATGGCCCAAATGATTTTCTTGGGGAAGTTCTTTTAGATCTAGAAAATATGCCAATGAATCATGAACCAAATTGGTACAAACTGAAGCCCCACGATGAATTTTCTGGATTTGGAGTAAGAACCTTATAGTAGTTTTGTCATCCTTATAACTTTTTGATAAGAAAATGAATTAAAATATTAATTATTGAGATAGTTTAAAACCACGATTCGCAATAAATTGGCGTTTATATCAATTAAAGTGATTTTATTCAATTACTAGCAGCAGTGCTTTTCTTCTGAATTACTTTGTTTCCCGTGGGAATGAGAATTTTTCCCGCGGTTAAAAGTACCCTATATCCTTTCTCAACTTATTTTCTATGTTTGTGCCAAATTTCATTAAAATCGGTTCAGTGGTAAAGGCGTGAAAGCGTATCAGACAGACAGAGATACTTTTGAATTAATAATATTAGTATGGATGATCCGTAATATACAATATCCGCTGTTCACAATTTAACGTATTATATTTCGAAAGATCTATCCAAGTCAAACCGTCAATTTGCGAAGTGACATATTATTATGACAGAACAGTATGTTATGAATCCGTACGAATCACAATTATTCGACAGTTTACAATATCACGAGATAGATTATAATAAACAGTATTTATAATATCACTGTGACATATATACAAAAAAGATAGTTTACTCAGATTTGTTCCACAGAGATACCGCGAGGATGAAGCTGATGGTGAGCACCTATCTCCTCCTTCTACATCCAATTCTCGTCTATCAGACTCTGATACGCCCAGCGAGTGTGACTTACGAAGACATCATTCTCTTTCTAGTCTTGCTTCTAGTTCAAGTCCACCGCCTCCTCATGATGTGAGTGTACCTTATTTATAGTAGAGATTTTAACTCCTCTTTGCAAAGTATCCAATTACAATGCAAAGCCATAGATTAATTTCATGTCTTTTTTTGAGTTTGAAGGTAATTAAAATGGGAAATATAATACTAAACTAAATAAAAGGAATTTCAATATTTTAATGGTAAGTCAGTTTTAAATGTCGTATTGCGGTTTATGAATTTGAGCTTAAGCTTCTACACAACTAAGTAACGCCATTATGTGACACATTCTTTTACATAAGTAATGTTACATACTCGTACCTACATTAAATGTTAATATTCCACGTGTCAGTATAACCAGGTGGTGACAAGCTTGTTTTTTTAATATTTTATTTATTTTTATTTTATTTATTTATTCAATTATTAAATAACAAATAATTAATGGATATTAATTACGAATAGAATAGATTATAATAATTTAATTTACATTACAGGTGGATGGTATTCGTTGCAGTAGGCGCGATATGTCTCCCGCCGGTCGTATCAGGACTGCTGGTGTTGCCAGAGAACGAGTAAGCACAACTATATTAAGTCACAGTTAAAGTCAACCTCAACGTAACTTATGACCATAATATGTTGAATACTTGTTATTTAAAAATTGTTTTTTTTTAATATGATTTCCTTTTTAAGTATAAAAAATTCAATATTTTTAATAAATATTGTTAAACTAGTACGAGTAATGGAGAGAAACGTGTAGATACGCTCATAAATATCAAATTGTTATAAATCATTTTTTTCTACCTCTTTTAGTTAGAGCTACTTTGTCAATCTAAACTAGTCTAAACTAATATTATAAAGAGGAAAGATTTGTATTTTTGTAATGAATAACCTCAAAAACTACTGTGCCGAGTTCAAAAATTCTTTCACCAATGGAAAGCTACATTCACCCTGAGTAACATAGGCATAATATATTTATTGCTAGAAAATATTAGAGATCCTTACTAAAACTTAAGTAACGTAACCCAAGGTGTAAAAAAGTGCCCTAAAACTTCTTTCGTCGCATGCGATGATAGAACAAAAGTACACTGTAAAAAAAACGTAAGGAGGGGAATAGTTGTAAGGGGTTAAAAGATGGAGGGATGAAAAGTTCTATGAAAGTATCGTCATTTTTAAAGCAAAAGCTTTTAGACTATATAACATCACATTACGACGAAGTTAACGCGGGTAAAACCGCGGTGCACAGCTAGTAACTAATAATATGTTTCTCCTTAGGGCTCCAGCTACGTAGCACGGTCGCAATCAGCGGCCGGAGGTCGAAGTAATTCGCCAAGGCGCTCCCTGTCTCCGCCCAACGACAGGGACGCTTACCGCTACACAGGTCTTCCACGAACATTCACAAACCATCATTCTTTTTGTCTAATATGTTTCTTCATAACTATTGACATAACTCTATTTCAAATGTCGTGATAAACAATACAATTCTTCCAACAATACCCAGGAACATGTAATGAGAATGTGACTAAACTAAGGTATTAGCGACACTTTGAATATCAACTTGTTTTATTCAGAACTGTTGAAGATTTTGTAAAAGGACAGTCAAAGCGTCGCTCTTATCGGTTACTAGTAAGTGCGCAGCGGGCAGGACCCCGCACGGAACACTATCAAGATATTTGCGCGTTCATTACTATACTCACCTACTTAATCTGCCTTCACATTATTATTTCACTCTCCGTCCTATCCTACCTTTGAGCACGCTGAACTCATGTTATGTGTCGATGTTATAATTTTTATTTATTTAAGTAATTTGTATGCATGATTCAGCTATCAGATTTCTATCTCAACGATAATCTTCGTATGTTTTTATTTTACATGACTAATTAGGTCTAACCATGGAATCACAATGCCTTCATGAAGTTGATGTAGTCTTCATTCGTCAAGTTCGCGTCGAGACATTTTTTTTAATATTTAAAAAATATTACTAGGGGTTGACTAAATCAGATGTTCTGGTTGAAATATAGTGTGTGAAGATCGGGATGCCGCCCGTTTGCCTACACACGCGTACGCGCCACGCTTTCAATCGCGATCTGCAACCGCCACCCCAACGACCAGCCCTAAGAAACGCCAGTTGCCACAAATACCCCATCAGGTAACCAATATCATCAAAGACATATGTGCGTTTTTTCCCCAAATAATAAACACATAAATAATGGCTATTAACAGAATACACAGAGAGCGATGCGCGCGCAGGTGTCCGCAGATCTGGAAGAACGTAAGTGGATCGCCCCGCATCACATTGGCGCCACACTCACCTACCGCAGCACGCCACAAGGTCAATACACACACACAGACATACACCACGATAGGCCATAGTCACTTATGATCATTATAATAAGTTAAATATCTGTAAACTGTCATGACAATGTGACATTTTTATAGATGCTCCATGGCTAGGAATCTATGATATTCATTTAGCCCCATCATATGTTAACCTGCCATATTCGTTACCTAATTGCAGAAATATAATAAGTATGTAGTTAGATATATTATCCCCATTTTGAAAATCTCTCAATTATCTTCACATAATAAACGTCACATCATGACAAAAGCTTCGCTTTTATAGTGCTTAGTCTTTAGTGTAGATGTTTAGGTTTTGATTAGAATCTAGAATAATAGTATTAATTATAGTCACTGTTACACGTAATTTCATGTTTATGATCTTTAAATTGGACAAATAGGCCATATAAAGTTATACCCACTTAGGCTGGGAAAGACACTATGCAGGACTGTCAGACTCAGAGCTGGCATCGCGTGGTGGAGGCTGGGCGCCGAGACGCCGCTTGTCTCCCGACGCGGCCGCTGGTGATTCAGACATCGAATCCGTAGCCTCAGTCACATCCAGTGCGTTCAGTACGCAGTCCGAACGACCACGCCCTACTAGAATGTTAAGGTAAACTTTTACAAAAATAAACACTAAACTGATTCATTCAGATGCATGTTACACAAATTTTACATACTTTTGCAGCCGAATACGGACTTTTCTACCTTTAAGTAAATCGTCATCCTGTGATAGCTTTGTAGAACCCATTACATCTCATTTTTATTATAAATATAAACCTCGTACATGGAGCTCATACTTGGACCGCAGCTTGGGAAGTGGTCGCTACAAGTCTGAATTCCACCCATTGATTAATAAAACACATTCCAAATCCTATCTTCACAGTAGCTTACCCCGAAGTCATTCTATAGCTAGCTTGAGAAATAGTTTTCGTTCCTTTGGGAGAAATTTTAGTTGCCCTGAATATGATAGCAGCTTGTACGAATATGGCAAAAGCTATGCCTCTGACATATTTAAGAAGAATTTAACGAAACCTAACTACACTATTTTTCCTGATATCAGTAAAGTAGTGAAATCCTCAATAACAAAATCTTACTCCAAATTTGATACAAGTAATGGTTATAAATACTTAGATGAATACCCAATTGAAAAACAAAATGGAATCGTTAAAGACTTTAGGAAAAGAAAAACTAATTTACGGTTGCTGAAGCACTTACGGGGATCTTTTAATTTTCAATCATTCAATGATGATATTTTCAATGGAAGTAAATTACCCACAATTATTGGTGATCAAGATGACGAGTCAGACCACTATCACGGATATGGTAGTGATACCAGTTTAGCAACAATGATACATGTTAGTATTGATAAACCTAAAGATGATATTTTTCAAAACGTCTTCATGAAAAACTTAAGTTCAATAAAAAAAGCCCCTAAAAAAGGTTTATCATTAGATCTTAATACGATCTACGGTCAAAATTCGTTGGACAAACAATACTTTAATTCTATTGATATCAGTCCCAATTACGATACACTTGACAAGGTAAACCTTAATTTTAATAAGAATTTTTATAAACGTAAAGGATTATTAAACTCTTTGTTGAGTCCACTCAAGAGTCCGTCTCTGAATTCAATTAAAACCGAAACACCTGATGATGTACTTGACTTCTACAATAGTTTATCTCCCTACAATATTCTAGATGAAAAAAACCAAGATGATGTGATGCATAATTCAAAACCAAGACACAAAAAACGTGTTAATATGGTAAGCATTAATGAAATTCCGACAGTTCAAGAATTTTATTCACCAGATTCCTCTACATCTCTTTCCAACCTAGATTTCAGTACATATCATGGACCTAGAGTTGTTTCTAACATACGTTCCTCATATCGCATTTATCCAAACAATCATGTAGAACAAGAATTTAGAAGTAAAGCTAATTCGTACTCTAATTTCTCTTCCTCAAACCTCGGCTCACCTCATCGCGCTCACGCTACGCATTCATCACCCGATGGCTCATCGGCTACGGATTGTAAAACTACGCCAACGAAACAACAACACGAAATGCGGGATGGAACGGAATATACATCAAATGCAAACATTAAACGGAAGAATATTATTGAAACGGAATCTCAATGCAGCAATGACTATGGTAGTAGAGATAATGGTCGGAATAATAATCAACCTCCAGTACTTGAAAGACGAGAATCAAGACACGGACAGTTTACGCGCAGTTTAAGCAACACTGATGGACCGGATGAAAAAGCAGGTACAATATCAAACACAATATATTGATTTATGTTTATATGTAGGTAATGTTAATGATATGTACCTAATTTAAGAGACATTTTTAGATGGCAGTCTTAGTGATACGGCTCTCGGTGGTACTTCTGAAAATGAACCAGGTAGTGACGATGCATTATTAAAGGCTGAGCCACGAGACTACTTCGGTCCTGGCATGGGCAAAAAGAGCAATTCAACGTCACAGCTATCGGCTACAGGTGATATGCGTTCAGTTTACTTTCCATTATCTACAATTTCTAATATCGAATATCCTCTAAAATCTTTGAACAATATCGTAGTCCTGTCAATAACAGTGATCTTACCAATATCGACAGGACGAAAAAGAAGGTTAGGTTTCGGTAAACGCGGAAAAAATTCCTTTACGGTACAACGCAGTGAAGAAGTGGTGCCTGGAGAGTTAAGAGGGGGCGCTGGCGTGTCCCGGGCCTCCTCGGCCTCCAGTGAGAATGATGAGGACAGGTTGGCACTACTCTTAATGCCAACATTGACACAATAGTGACTTATGGGGGCGGTAGATTATTACGGTTGTTGATTTCTATCCCACATTCATCGAGATAATTATTTATGTGAACCATATTGCTTTGTAAAATCAGCTACGTAGTGGCTTTTGGTGGCATAATATTATTAAAACAAAAATATTCGCTCTCCCGGTGTGCGAGAATCTTGAGCTAGAGTAGAATGCTCGATACTGTAGTATAAAGAATAGTGATACTGTTTCTGTATATTGTTTGAAAAGTTCATGGTAAAGGATTATTTCAAGTTGAGCATTCTATCTTAGAAATATTTTCTGTCCTGATATATTGTGATCATGAAATATTGTGGATGCGATATTAAATCTATTGTTAAATGGTATTCTGCAAATTCAAGTAAACTATAGTATTTGATTAGTACAAGTTTACACAGGTATATGACAGAAATTATGGAATAATGTAAATTATACTTAATTATTGTACTAAAGATAGTAGTCGGGTAGTGATTGTTGTGGGCGAGCGTGACTATGCTTTTCGCGTAGAAGGCGGGGCCGGCGGCCGGCGCAAGCGCAGCGCGGTGGTGACCAGCTTCAAGCGCTCGCATGAGGTGTCCTCCAGCCTCGTCTCCATATGTAGCTCTGAGGGATCCTCGTAAGTCGCCCGCTCGTCCGTTCTTTGTCAACAATCTCTATCTTTGTGTCATCGATGTTGCTAGTCGTCTTCTTCTACCCTCTGCCTTCGTCTTTTTCGCATGTTGCAATTTTTCGGTGTTTTGCTACGTAACGTAAGCACGCACGAATTCGCACAGGCCAAGCACTAGGCACTCTAAGTGAAGACGCGAGCTGGTTCGCTTGACGAAAAGGTTTGAATTTTAATGAGTGATGTCGCTTAATGTTTTATATGCACGATTGTGATCGGTGAGAGGTGGCTTTTTACAAACTTCGCACTAAAATATTGTGTCTTCAGTAACTCAAATGCCTTACCGTTATGTACATGCATGCCACATACTTGTCTCTTAAACAATCTAAAAGTTATGGGAATAGCTGGTGAGTACATTAAAGCAAACCAAATTTCACAAGTACAGATAGTAATGTCAAATAATCATCCCTATACATTTTCATATTTATTTATTCATAATGAAATTTTTAATTCTAATCTACCTTGAAAACTATATTACCATTACTATCAGGCATCATACCGTAAACAGCGTATTTCATTATGCAAGCTTCATTACAAATATCGCTAGTCCATAAAACTATAAATAATTAATTTGTTTTCATTGGCCATATTGTACCGTTATAAGTTATGATTTTTTTGGACTAGATATTTGTTCCTTTGCTAACCCCGTTCTCTTTTAAATCTCTCACTGTACTCGTTGAATACCGCCCTCTTCATCACTATTGTATCAATGTTAAATGTTTAACTATTCCTAATTTTTACCAGTAGTTAGTTTTAAATATTCTCTCTACTTTTAAAAGATTTACATAGATAAAGGAATTGGACAACTAGGATTTAATAGAAGATATTATTTGTACTCAAACTTTTGATATCCTAGTTTTATATTCACATCCGTCTTTCTATGCTTTGATGCCTTACTCCGACTCTACGTTGACAAATTTACATAGATCGATGCTTGATATTTCGTAACAAAGTTATGCAAATTATGTAAGAATTTTAAAAATAAGAAACTAATACATACACATTTGGTGTTACAACTTACAAAGCATACTTTCTCCTACAAACACATTCTAGAGATGCACCTAACCATTATTCGCAGATGGTCGCCGGGTATGCGAGGTTCTAGTTCGTCTGACGGGGGCGGTCTGTCAGATTTCATAGATGGGCTGGGTCCGGGCCAGCTTGTTGGGCGGCAACTGTTAGGAGCACCCACGTTGGGAGATGTACAGCTATCTATGTGCTATCAGAAGGGCTTCCTTGAGGTAATTAGCAAGAAAATTGACATTACATCCATATCATAAATAAAACATATTTCTTTTATATATGTTTCTTTTTAATGGAATTAAATGCTAATCGTTCGGTGCTACCCACGAATTTTTGATTAGATATATATTTATGACGATAATTTTTTTAATGCCGTGCAATATTTAGGGAAATTTTATATTGAAAATTTTAAGGCGTATACCGTATATCCAGATGAGGTTAAAACTTCACCTAATGTATTATTCCAGACTAAAACAAAATACCTAACATACTCTAAGAATCAATAAGTTAGCCTAAGGTCTGTTTACATTTCCGAAACAGGTGGAGGTAATTCGCGCGCGAGGACTGCAGGCCCGCCAAGGCAGCCGCACATTACCGGCACCCTACGTTAAAGTGTATTTAGTGAACGGTAAACGATGTATCGCGAAGGCCAAAACCAGTACAGC
Source organism: Aporia crataegi (assembly GCA_912999735.1). Taxonomy (NCBI): domain Eukaryota; kingdom Metazoa; phylum Arthropoda; class Insecta; order Lepidoptera; family Pieridae; genus Aporia; species Aporia crataegi. The sequence continues at coordinate 4,017,946 of OU538748.1, read as the reverse complement.
GAGACGAACGTTAGACCCGCTTTACCAGCAGACCCTGACGTTCCGAGATAACTTCAAAGGGTGTATTTTACAAGTGAGTTCATTAATTAGGTGCAAGAATTATTGTATAGAACATTATACACCATTCGTGATTCTCGATGGTAATCTCAGATTCATTACAACAAACAATTCGTGACGATATTTTGTTTCTTGTTGTTGATATTTTTTATCTTATTTTTCTTTAAATGAGCACTCCCATTTGAAAATGGATTCTGCTAATCTCCAGTTGGTATGATAGAGACCAATTAACTGATATGACCAATTACTGATAACTAAATAGTTAAGATGTACTTAACTATTTTAAACAGGAAAAGTCATGTCTTAATTGCAACTATGACAGTGTCCAAATATCTACCATCAATGACACCTTTATATCTTCTCCCATGTTTTAATGTTAAATATTTTATGAGCGTTGTATTGTTTTGTCTTATCTGCATGTGTAAATAACACTACTAATTTTGATATTATAAAAGTATTTTTCTTTTTAGGTAACGGTATGGGGCGATTATGGTCGTATCGAAGGCAAAAAGGTGTTCATGGGAGTGGCACAGATTATGTTGGATGACCTTAACTTGTCCAATATCGTCATTGGGTGGTACAAACTCTTCGGAACAACGTCCTTGGTATTTACTTTCAAGACAAAAGTAGATTTTGTCTTGAAATGTTTTTTACTTACTTAAATAATACGCTTAGTAACGAAATCATTTAATGTCATACATTTGAATTATATTTCGACTATTTCATTTAATGTCATACATTTGAATTATATTTCGACTATTTCTAAGTTTTCCATATTTTAACTAACATATATATAAATTTCATATTTCTTAGATAAGATTGTTTTAGGAATATCCTAATTTTTTTTTGCAGTAACTGTGGCTGGCCGCTGTGGCGGTGTTGGAGAACAATATCAATAATAATAAAAAGTTATATAAAGTCCAAATAATACATCTAGTGATACTGCTTTAATATTATAAACTGCAAATATCTTGAATATAGGAAAATTTTCTATAAACGAACTTCGTGTAAATTATTTTTTCTTTCGGAATGCCTACCGGAGTTATAGATAGCATTTTATAGCAACGGATGTATATTATACTCGATAATGTAATTAAGTATTAAAAGTCAAATGCGACTGTGCGTTTTTTTTAACCTTCAAAGAAAAAGGTGACAGAATTATATAGAACTAAATGAAACAATCAGAACATATTTTGACAGAGGTCGCAGAAGTAAATTCGTCTAATGCCTCGCCTAGCCCCGAGTGATGAAATTGTGATATTTTATACGGGAATAGTGTTTGTTTTCCAAAATTTGGCAAAATCAAATTTTTGTACAAAGTCTTTATTCTGTTAAGTATTTTACCTAACATGTATAATTTTCACTTATTCTATTCATTCAAATCTTACATACTTATTGCGCTTTAACAAAATAATTAATCTAATACAACTATACCTCGGGAGACTGGTGTCTTAAAAAAATACATATGTGTAAAACTACCGTGCAAAAATGCACGAATTATTTGGAGTTGAAATGATATTATTCACATTAAGAATGAAAAAATTTAGTGCAGTACTTGTTTTGTTTGTTTGGATGGCGACGCTCCCGACAATCGGCCTTCGCCCACGCGCTTCACTCCCGTCGATTTAATATCTGAAATTGACAATGTTATGAATATCTTACCACTTGCGTGCGTGAGTAGTGCACGCGTCTGCGTGTCCTGTGTTCGAATCCTGGGAAAGCAAATGTTTCGACTGTTTTTGCATAGACTGTTGACTAATCCGTGAAACAAAGAAATGTGTCTGCCTCATGCATCACTAGGAGTTACGAGACTTGAAAGTGCTGGTAAAAAGTGACAAAACTAAATTACAACACTCACTTTTAAATATTCAATTATGGAAAATTAAAGTATTTGTTTTTAATGGTATAGAAATTTACTTATACAATATAGATAAAACAGTTACTTATATAACATAGGTTCGTTAATAATAATCTTGTGGCGCAGAAAAGATTACGGTAACATAATATAAGTTCCATATTTGAGTGGTGCCAAGGGACAAGAATTAAGATGTCACTCACCCTGCAGCCACCTGACTTGGGTGGCGGGTCCGTAGCCTTTGTCGTTTCGCGCTGCGATCCGGAATATGATGGCGGGCTTTGTGGAGGAGTCGACGTGCGCGGCGCCGAGCGACGACTGCGGAACAACGCACGTGTTCGCCTTACCACAGTACACGCGCACAAATGCCAACTGGTTCTTCGACGACTCCTGTAAAATACCGACAGAATTTCATGTATTGGTTTACTGGTTCTTGACCAAGGGCGGAGACAGATTTCGTGTCATACAAGGGTCAGTAGGATCCTGGCCAAGATTTTTCTTTTATTTTATTTTTTCGACAATTATTTTCCAAATTTTTCTCTCCGTAAGAACAATCTTCGTACTTCAAGGAATATTATAAAAATAATAATAAGCGAAATTCAGCTGCTCTCGAGATTTGCGCAGAGCAACACATTCAGCTTTCATTTTTATATAGAAGAGCCACATAATACATGTTAAGACAAAATAGTAATTTAGTTATTTTGAAAACAGTCCACTCCACTAGTTTATATTATCAGTTAATTCTATCCTCTTTTTGGAGTGTTGAAATTATTTAGTGAAAATGAAATTGTGAGTAATATGGGCTTAATTACCTTTTTCTCAAACGAATTTTAGACTACGGTCGTGAATCTTTGATTGATTTATTTTGTATTTCTTGTGTAAATAAGAAACAACAAATGAAATAAAAACATGCATAGCATATTTAGGACTAACCTTTTGCTGCGAGTTGGACCGTACGGCGAGATAGACGGAATACTCGAAAATGCCTTCAGCGGCGACTTGTGGAGGTTCCCAGGACAAGTGGGCGCCCTCTACCGACTTTGAGATTTTAATGGCGGATGGAGCACCCGGAAACCCGGGAAGACATGTCTTAAATGCCGCCTCCTGGAACATTATTATATTTGCAACTAGCTGACCCCGCGAACTTTGTATCGCTCGAGTTTAAAGTCACGTGTTACTTAAAACGTCATTCAATAGAAAAAAGTATAAGGAAACTAATTTTCTTCATTCAACACTTTTTCAAGAATTTTTTTATATTTTAACAGGTATTTCTTGAGTTATAAATGGTGTAAATAAACATATGTACTTTGTTTTTATAATATAAAAGACGTTATATAGTATTTTTATTATCCACAAACGATATGCAGTTTTGCACGTGTATGTATGTTTGCATAATACAAAATAATTATCAGCCAAAAAGTTGTGCACCAATAAAAACCAATAAATATTAGCTATTATAAAGCTTAAACAAATTATACCTCACTAAAGTCCCCTTTGCCACATGAATTAATGGCGGCGATTCTGAATTTATACGCCGTGCCGTGTTCCAACGGCGTCGTGGCCAGATCACTCAGATCGGGCAGATTGTCCAGAGAAAGGTTGGACAGGTCTATATTCGGGTCTGATATGTACTTTTGAACCTGACAAAACATAATATTTATAAACATAGGCATTATTAAAAAACCTGAAAATATCTATTGATTGAGGGACTAATCTTAATATTTAAAAATCTCGTGTCACGGTGCTTATTGTCGCACTTCCAAAACGACTGGACCGACTTTAATTAAACTTTTCTGTATATTTGGTAGGTATGAGAATTAAGCGGGTTGCAGACCAAGAGCTAAGCTAAGTTAGTTTAGCTTAGCTCGCATAGATGACGCAGTTTTCCATACTTAATAGCTTAGTTCGGATAGTTAGTATGGAAAACTGCGTCAGCTATGCGAGCTGAGCTAAGCTAAACTATCTTAGCTTAGCTCTCGGTATGCAACCCACTTAAGTCGTTATTTTTCACAACTTCTTCCTTCCTTCCTAGGCGATACGCCTTAATATACGGTCGTGCCTAACACGTCGGAGTAGTTATTCGGTTTACAACCCTGCGCTAATCTTCCTGAGCTGCTGCTCTTTTTTTTTGCACTCATGGAATAGATCGTTCGTTGTGTTAACCGTCTCCTAAGACAGTTAACTCAACTTCTTACTGCCACCCAAATTTTTAAAATTACCATTTTAATTTTTATGGACATATATATTTTAAACGTCATTCATTGGCGTGAAGTGTCCCATCACTTTGACATTTCATTCTGCATTTTTTTAAATATACTTTTTTTTATATATCGCAGACCACCGGGTCATCTTGTCTCATGTAATTCGCAAAATAAGCAGATGCGACTTAATCTTCGTCATGTCCAAGTATACTTTTGGCGTGAAATAATAACAATCTAAAAATTTGGTTGCACGTTAACTTTGGCACTGTGAAGTTTAAAAATTTAAAAAAAAAAGTCATTTTGAAGGTATTTTATAAGCATACTTACTGTAAATGTAGTCCCTTTAACGATACCAACTGTATACCAAGTGTCTTCTTCTATGTTTGGTTTTTGGTCTTCTTGCTCGGGCTAAAATTATTTATTTTATACAGCAAGGATTTAATATTTTTTATTCATATTCAATAGAATACAGAGCAGAAACATTCTTGACAATTTGTTTTGTAGTGTGAACGTGAACTGGTTAAAGCTTAACTTAACTATAGTTTTAACCATTGATACAAACAAGTTCATGTAACGTTGCGAGAGACGTGCTTGAAATAAGAACAGTTCAAAGAAAAAAAATACCTGGGCTGATCACCTGAAGCCTTAATACAAACTCCATCTAATCTTGTACATCAAAAAACCTTGAAACTTATTAAATAATTGACTTCATAATCGGCTGTATAAGTCAACGGAACAAATTCAGAATGGATTCCGTTTATTCAATTAATCTAGGCACATTATTCAGTTTAATTCTTTACAGTCTTTAAATTTCTGCGAAAATGTACGAACTACGTCTAGTGGAAGTACCTGTTCCTGGTTGTGATGCAAGGCCGCACTGGCAAGGGTTGCGAGTGCGTGGGCAGCGTCCGTGGGCGGGATGGGCGGCTGCCCATTTGCACCTGAGCTGCTCACGTCACCGTCTTCGCCCGCGCCACCACCCGAAGAGGACACGCCTCCACCGACCGCAGTCTCCTCGCCTGCTGCACTGTTGCCCACTGAATGATTAAATAATAATTTATAATTAATTTTCTTCCTTAAAACTAACCTTTTGTCTAAAGTTAAATTTTGGATATAATTTTACATGTGATGTCTTAATTTTTTATTAATTGAAAATGCACACGTATGGGACCCACTCTAGTCCGTGCGCTGTAGCATGGTGCGGGTGACAGTTGCCAAGGATGTGACGTTATGCAATTCATTAACGATACTCGCAGCATAAATCTAGTTCTCTTTAATATTGTTATGAAAATTATTGTGTTGTTCAGTTGTGCAGTGTAATTACGTGTATAAACTTGTCAATATAAATTTTTTATGGCTACATAATTATTTTTGTACTTAAATAATCAAAATCAGGTTTTTTTCTTAGAAACTGTTTAAGCAACTTTACCCTATTATTATATATATTATACCCTATAAATGTTGTTGTATGGTTTTTTGTAGTTTACGGTAACCCCGGTTTAAGTTGTATTGTGTATTACGCAGGATTATTTACGACTGACTTAATATTAATTAGATAGTAGTATGTAAAACGCTGTATGAGCAATTTTGGCTCGTAGTTGTTGTACAATTATACGTTTTTATTATGAAAAACATCGACTATCCATCGTAGCAGTACATCCCACGGCGTTAGGTTATACGCATAACACTGCTTAATTTTTCATTCAATTTGATTTTATTTGTACACTAGAACATTCTGGTTGGTTTAATTTAATTTACAATGTTTTAATTCAGTTCAATTAATGATTTAATATATTACGAATGTGGTACAGCTGAAATACTAAGTCATAATTTGTAAATCGCGACAACTTTCAAGAGTGAAACGAAATGCTACAGCGCACGGACTATGAGCGTTGGCAGACCGCCGCTCATGGCCAGGAAATGCCTTAAAAAACCGCTCAGTTGTGGAACGCCAAACATCGGCGTGATAAAGATAAAATTTCGAATAATGTCCCGTACGAAGATCGGAAATGTCCATCATAGATGCGATAAATAATGGAGAGATCTCACATCCCTTCCCATCGCTGAACTAGGCGTATTCGAATCAGATTTTCCTTCTGATCCGAATTTGTGGAGTGAATTCTCATGGCAACAATGAAATATTTGTTAAATTCTATTCTGAATCATAAAAAAAAAGTAAAAAGTGGTCATATATAAATGATACCTTGCAAAAGGTTGGGCGAAAGTAAAGCCGCTCCATTAGCAGTCATGGTAAGTATGGGCAGGGACTCACTCACGACGGGCATTGTGTCGGCTGCACCTTCCATTTCAGAGGTATCTGCATCACTGAAACTGTAAATTATATTTCTTAAAATTTATTGTATACAAGTTAACAAGAGCTTCATACAGATTAAACAAATGGACAAATTCAATAAGACTGCATTAATTCAAAGATTCTTCTTACTATTTTGAATAACAGTAAATAATAAAATGACCGCCTCCTTGGTGTAGTGGTAAGCGCGTAAACGTCACAACCGAGAGATCCTGGGTTCGATTACCGGTGGAGATAAAAAAAACTCGGTCTGGCAGGCCATAGAAGACTGATCACCTACTTGCCCCTAAAGAAAACATTGATCAGTGAAACAGATGTGAAATGCATCTGCCCCATACCCACTAGGGGACACGGGACTTCACCAAATAATAAAATATAATTATATCTATCATCAAAAGGTTCCAATAATTAAAAATTACAAAAAGTATTGTAGGTGAGTAGAAGTAACTGAAGAAAAATGATTCCCATTTCTCAAACCTTGCTTGCTTTAAACTTTCAAGGCAAGCGGTCCTATTAGATATTTTCTTAAACAATACTACATTATTTTTTTTTAATATCTACACAATTTTACTTATATTTATATGACTTATGGCGGGTTCACGCGGAGTTGTGAACTGGTCGAGAATACTTAGGAGAATTAGTCGTGATCACTATCTGGTGTGAACTGGTGGTGGTAGTGGGAGTCGCCAACGACCAAAAATAGTACCGGTGGTCGTATATTATCGGTCGTGTAAATTAAGCAGTCGTGAGACAAGTGCAGAACGAGTAGTTTTCTCGCCCAGTTCACGACTACGTGTGAACCCGCCAGTTTTTATTGAAGCAATTACTTACTCATTAGTAGGCTGCGGCAATATTGTAAAGGAATGAAGGACAGCTGGTCCGTTGGCCGTCGACGAAATGAGAGTGGGTTCGCCCTGTCCACTGCTAGATATATCTGGACCTTCTGCTGTGCTGGAACTAGGTTTAATAAGGCATCTTATTTTACTATTTCATCCAGATTTTTTAAATTTTCTATACAAATAGGTTATCTCTATATATCGCACCCTTAGAATGAAAGTGACTCAACTCAAAATTCCTGTAACACTCGATTTTACCATAAACTAACCTAATAAAGCATATTCTAAAACCTTGTAAAGTAGAAGTGACCTATATCTGAGTATAACAGGGGTCTCTATATATTATTAAGATGTATTCAATACAATAAGTTTTTGAAGACTTTAATGCTCATTTACCACAAATTGCATTTTTTGGATTAGGTCACTTTCATTCTAAGGGTGCAATATAAAGCATCTCAAACTATATAAAACTTCAATAGGTTACAGGTTAACAAAAATAAGTTCAGTAGTTTAAGTAGATTTATTAAAGACAGTCAGCATTTTATAATATTAAGAGTATAATCTGGATTGATATTGTAGAAATAATATTATGTTATAAATATGTACATATACATTATACATCCATACCAGCACAGAAGGCTATGGTAACCTATTGCCTGTAAAAGAAAGTGATCGGTGACAGATACAGAAATGTGTCTGCCCCATGCCGTACTGGGGGTCACGAGAATTCACTTCCGTATGAAAAGAATATTATTTACCTAATGGCCGTGCCAAGTATATCCTGAGCTGCACTGCTGATATCGTTAACATCATCACTGCTAGCAACTCCTTCTCCGCCACCCATGTCCTCGTCCATAGTACTTGACTCTTCTGTAAACAATGCCAGAACATAATGTTAGGTAAAATAAATAAAATAAAAACGCGGTGCGTCCATGGATACTGTTAAAAAAAACTGTAGCAATGCGTTGATTCCGCGCAACAAGTCCGAACATGATGTACATTAGCTGAGTGGTAAGTCTGCTCGTAGACTAGATTTCAAAAACGTGTAACGATCGAGATCTGTATTTCAAAATAATAAAAAACGGTTGGTATCAAACTGTAACAGAAAAATAAAATAAATATCTTTAACCAAAATTTGAATGGGTCCACCAGTAAAGTATGCCTTATCAAAAATAAAAAAATCAATCAAGTTCAAAATTTGCATCACAATCGCCTAACAATCATAAAAAATAATCATTAAGTTAAGTATGCTGAAATTTATTCTTATCAAAGCCAATTAATTTCATTGCCACATATCTAAGAAAACACCACTAGAAGTTAAAAACAGCAAATCTAGAAGAGTTTTAAAGCAATAGGTAGATATGAAAAATTTAATTTCAAATATAATCAAAAGAACTCAAAGAAACACAAAACAAAATTATACAAAAAAAAAAAAACAAAACAAACCATTTTTAATAATTGGAGCAGCATCACCTTCAATAGGTATTGCAGAACTGGTGGATTGGTCAGGAGACTCTTCTTGCTGTTCACCTGATTCAGCTGTGTCACCGTCAAGAGCTTCTTGTTTCAAGAGTGGTTCTAAACTCTCCTGAGGAGAGTTGTCTTCTGTTACAGCCTAATAAAACAAAATATGTATAAAATTTTATTGACAATCTATAAATTGTTATCAAAAGATATTATTAAATGGTATTGATATTTGTTGTATTAAAAAACTAGTCACTTATCATGTTTAAACCAAAACTGATTTTGATCAAATTTGGTGTTACATAACAAATTTACTTTGAAAACATGTTGACTTTGAAAAATATTCATAAAAATGTACCCAAATGATATTTTGATCCTCTATAAATTGTACTTTGCAATATTTTAATTTACAAGCTATTTTCAACCAATTTCAAAAAAGTTCCTTAATTCGAGGAAAATATTTTTTTGTTATCTATGTTACATGATTGTGAACCAATTTGAAAGATTTTTTGTTTGTTTGAATGGTGGTCAGAGACTTGACACTTTTTGAAAAATCCAACAAAAATTGAAAAATTTTAACATGTATGTGGTTCTATTTTTGTTACAGGTGATTGTGAATCCAACTGTAAACTAAATATAATAATTCTTTCTTCGTTTGATAGCATAATTCAGAATTCTCTATAAATTTTAAAAATTCAACTAAAATTGAAAATTATATACCTTGTATATTGTATACCTTGAAATTTTATGTAATTTTCAAAAAACAAAATGTTATTTTTAACCGACCTTCAAAAAAACCAAAAAGGAGGTTATCAATTCGACGTGTTTTTTTTTTTTTTTTTTTTTTTTCCGATGTTCCACTCGTACGTCGCCATTTGTAGACCGATTTGGATGAGTGAGGTGTCAAACGATAGGGTAACTCGTCGAAGTGGTCCCATTTTTTTTTAGAATTTTTACGATCAATAGTTTTCAGCATATTGAAAGAATAGTTTCACAATCGGACGAGAAATCGCTGAATTCCGCGTGACCATGTCGTGCTTATTTGCTTATAACTCTATGATTTATGAATCCTTATCGATGAATTAGATGTTATTCGATTTAGTATTAAATTTGCAACAAGAGAGAATAAGAATAAAAATAATTTGATTTATAGTTTTAGAGATATTGAGGTTATAAAATAAAAAATTTAAAAATATTCAATTAGTTCGCTTTAGCAATAGAGATGTCCATGTTATATTAAATATATACTAATTATAATAAACTCATTCAATTAAAACTCATATTGTCAAGCTTTTGACGGAATTTTATGAAAATCTAAGCCATATATTTGATGTTATGGAGCATAACTTGTCAACAGAGAAAAACATGTCATACGTTATTGTTTACGCGTCCAGTTTAGATCTCTATAGCTCGATGTAATATCAGTTTATATCAATGACTTATATATCATTTTATAAAACATTAAAAGGGTCATATATGATAGTAAAATCAATAAGGTAGAAGAAATACTTCTAGAGATAGAGAGAATATAGTAACTGAGTTCCTACGGGAAATCACAACGTGCGTTCACTTGCTTACTATAAAACACCATGAAAACTTAATTTATATGAACGATATTACTTAAATTTTTAGTATTAAACGATTCAGTTTTGCGTTTTCTTATTTTCATTAATTTGAAAATATTAAATTAAATTAGTTTTTAGTGTATAAAGTAAGCGTAAAGTCAGAGCGTCCATGTTGGTTTCGTTTTGATGGTATGATAACCAACTACCTATACGGTTTAGAAGAGCCACTCAAAAGTATAAAATAAATTAATTTTAAACAAAAAAATAAAACCGACCTCAAAACGCACTGAAAAGTAAAAAATAAATTTTGTATTATAAATGAACTTACTATAAATAAAAGACGTAAATAGTGTTGATAAATAAAATTCATCTATAATTCTACAAGGGCATAAAACTTTCATGTTGTTTTTTGAAAGGCGGTGCCAAATATATAAATAAAGACTGAATGAATATTCCTGGACTTTAATAAAAAAATTAATTGAATGGCTTGGCGCCGCGTTTCAAAGAGCAACATGACAGTTTAATGCCCTTGTAGAATTATAGATGAATTTTATTTATCAACACTATTTACGTCTATTATGTATAGTAAGTTCATTTATAATACAAAATTTATTTTTTACTTTTCAGTGCGTTTTGAGGTCGGTTTTATTTTTTTGTTTAAAATTAATTTATTCAGTATCTGTTATAATAGTAGATTATTAAGTTATTTAGATATAATCCTAGCTTTCAAATATTAACTTGCATTAAGTAGCTATTAAATTAAATTAGCTAAATAATATATCAAGTTAGTCAAGTTTTTATATTTTAATTCGCTTAAATTGCTTCTTACTGAATAAAAAATTTGTTCTTTGTTTTATAAAACTTATTTTAGTAAAATAAATGTCTTACTGGAGTGGACAAACAGTTATCTCCAATATATGCAGAGTCGTCTCCAACTGCACCAGGAGTTGTTTCATCTATATCCATTTCATCTTCTGCTTCAGCTTCTATACAAAGAATTAATTAATCCTTATTAAAAAATTGAACTGCTGGACAAATTTTAATTAATTTTAGCCTAAGTGTAGAGTTGGAAAAGAACATAGATATGTTTTTTCCTGGTTGTAGATGAAGGCAGAGGCTGCTAGCCTTTTGAAATAGCCTGGGATGGATAAGCACAAAATAAAAGCACAATCTAGGGGCTAAGTACGGATAAAGATCAGCAAACCTAAACTTATCCTGTAGAATGTAGATGAAGGCTAGTTTATTAAGTGTTTCATTTTTAACCTGCCTTAATACTAGGATTAAGTTCTTGAGGGGTATTTAAAAGGGTGGATATTAATGTTTTATACTCACCGGGGTGGTCTTCTTCACCAACATCCTGTTCATCATTATCTGCATGCTCTACAGCTTGCTCCAAATCTAAAAGATCACTGCTACTTGTAGGCACTCCACCATTTGTTGCTAGAAAGATTAAAAATACAAAGTTTCTAAAAATATTTGCAATTACATTCTAAAGTTCTTATAATTTCAACTTGTACGAGTATGTCGAAAATCATAATATAAGAGGCGTGAGTATAATAGCTTCGCAACAAACATGCTTGATTTTCAAACTACGTAAGAAACTAAGAATTTTATGGAATTCAATAGACCAATTCATAAATTAAGATTAAAAATATAGATTACCTGCATCTTCCGTTGCTTCAACTCCATCAGAATGCTCAGTGGTAATGTTATCATCGGCTATTTCACCGATTGTTTCTGGTGGATTTTCGACCAAAGGAGACATTTCCGCGCCATCGGAAACATCACCTTGTAATTGTGCTTCTGCATCCATTGCGCACAGAAATGAATGTAAGGATTGAGTCACACAAAAAAAATATTGATTTATAAAATACAATCAATACTTTAAACCTAACATTATCAAAATAATTCTGAAATTTATCAACTGTTTGACAAATTTAAAAGATCGTCCATAATAATAGCGGCTAGCCAACTTGGCGTCACTTTTTTGACATTGTGCTTCTTATAGCAAATTGACATTCTGATTTCTGAAGTTACACCATAGAGTATTTTAACAGGAACAGCTTATTCCACAATCCACATAAGACCACCACAATTATATAACTAAGATAACCATTTCTTTGTTTTAACAATAAAAGATTTGAGATAATCGCTATCACAATAATATCTTTGACAATATGTGCTATTATTAGGAAATTTTATTTTATAGTCAACTATATGCATTCGACGTTTAGATAAATTCTAAAGGTAGGTTGGTAGGATCGCGTCCGAGACCGCGACTGGAGATCGCGACAGTACTTGACATTAGGAAATGTATGACCGCGCGAATGTATGGCGAGAGCGAGTGGTCTCGGTCTCGCTAGCAAACTAGCGCTCATAGATTTCCTAATATCAAGTTTTGTCGCGGTCTCGCGTCGCAATCTCCGGTCGCGGTCTCGGACGCTAACCGCTACCATTAATGTATTATACCTACCTACTTTGTGGTCTGTACTCTTAAGTCTTAACAGTCAATAATCATAGAGGTTAGAGAGAAGAAGAACGAACGCTGTAGAAAATAGTGCCCTAGAAATATGGACAAAATAAGTGAGGCGCTGCAATTGTTATATTATCTCAATTCAACTAACTTCATCTACTTCTACATATTATATATACTTTTAAACAGCTAACTTCACAGATACTACTTACCGACGGCAGCGCGGCTGGCGGCTGAAAAATTAATTTTAAATTCAACAAATTTTCAGGATAAGCGGGCTAAGGCTTTGTACATAGCGATTATTCTCCTTCTCTCTAACCTCCGTGATCAATAATTAACATTAAAAATGATAAACAGTGTTGGCAACTGTACAATAATAATTATCGTACATGTACCATAATTTGATGCCACCGTACGCTGTACGATTGCGAGCCATTATGATACATGCGTACACCATGTACGATAATTTTGGGAAATCAAAAAAAAAAAAAAAAAATCTGAACAAAATCGAAGATCGGAGTTTCGAAAAATGACGTGTTGGGCCGGTCGGACAGTCGAGCGTAATATAAGTTCATGATAAATATATATTTTTATCAATAACTAACGCGTTTGAGGTTGGTTGCCTTCGTAATCGTTATATTATTGATTTCCTAATTCCCTTTCTTGTGGGACGTCGTAATGAACCATTATTGTAATCCAAATAATACTCTGGACACTGATAAAAATATATTTGTATTTAACTGCTATATACAACGCGGTAACATCGTGACGAACACACTGAATTTAGATCTTAATATAGATATACAACATTGATGGCGATGAGTCGGATCGGGATGATAGAATGCATCTGTTTTTTCTATGTCGTGGCTCCTTCTCGAATTCTCAAGATTTTTTTTGAATATTCGAATTTATTATTTTCAACTTGGCGCGCAGTAAGGAGTTACATGAGAAAGGAGGCCGCACGCAATCCGCCACACGTTTTTATGTTATTTGAACATGTACGATAATTTTTCGGCATATACGATAATTTTACACCCCTAGTACGATAAACGCCTTCTCCCTGCCAACACTGATGATAAATGAGTGTTAGTCAATACTCAATAGTCACTAGTCACTAGTCACTAGTCAGTAGTCAGTGATCTCATTCTCAACTATTGTCAACCTGTTAACTGAGAAAGAAATTTTGTAATGATTGTAATTTGTAGTATGTTGTAGTCTTAGGTTGTAGTATTGTAATAACATTATGTAAAAAAGATTTTTCAGGAGGTAGGTTGAGGGTTTTAATGGAGGTTATGATTTTAATAGTTTGATAAATATTAGTGTTGTGTAATAAATTTAATTAACAATTTAATACATTTAATAATACAATTGTTTATTTGCTCATTATTCCTTTCACTGTCTTTTCATTGGGCATTGGATTACCAAACCAATACAATGAACCGAATTCATGTAGTTGCTTTATTAAATTAAAATACCTAGATAAAAAAGAAACGAAGAAAAGATGTATCTTTTTTAATTAACTTAAACCCGATTTATTGTAAGCATATCCTCTGACCCTTATTTCAGATACACATATTATATATAATATTTGGAAGAATGAATGATAATAATAAAAGTAATATTGAGAAACCAGGAGATGGTATTAGATCCATGAGATCAACTACTGCATTTCGAGTTGTAAATTTTGAACTTTATGCAAAGCCGGTAAATATGTTTAAATAATTAAATTGTTGAGTAACTATGTATTTCAGAGATTTTTAATAATAAAGTAGTTTTCTAATTATAAAACTTGCTGTGCTTGTTTCTAATTACATTTGTTATCACAAAATAAATTATTGTTTTTATCATATTTATAGTAACTTGTATATGATTTGGGAAAATTGACATTTTTAATTATTTATTTTCAGAATATTGTAATAATGAGTATAGGTGCAGCATGTTTTGGTCTTGCATTGGGATATATTGCATATATGAGGCAAAAATATGAATCATTGGGTTATTATTCAGCAATAGATGCAGATGGTAAAGAAATATTTGAAAAGAAAAAGTCAAACTGGGATTGATTGATAATAGAATATAATGAAATTATTTTAAGTACCTAATAAATTATTGGTTTAGATTAGAATATATATTATTATATGTATACAATATATTACGAATAAAGATGGTAGGTATTTTTTTTTTCTTAAATTATTTTTTATGATAATAATAATTTGTTTTATTAATTAATATTATTAGAATAAAGTGATAAACTTATTACATATCAAAAAAGCAGCCGTTAGCGCTTCAATATCCATTTTGATAAATTATTAATTTCGACAACACATTGACCTGAACCATTGATGTATTAAAAACCCCTAGATAGTAGATACACAGTCACATACAAATTCAAGTTGAAAAAGTGTCCCATGGTTAGTTGTAAGCATTTGTGTGCAAATAATACAAAATGTACCCAATGCCACTTTAAAATTTTGTAATACAACCTTATTCCACAAACTTAAAGTTTTATTTCTAATGCAAAAGTGAGGCGGTTATGACATTACGTCATGCGATCGTTACGAAGATGGTTACATTTTATTACTTTCGGCCGTAGGCATAAAGATTCTACATCTTAAAACAAACACAATAAGGTCTAATTTTTGTTTGTGCCAAGTAAGAATCGTGAAAAATATATGCTTGCGAACATAGGAGGCATGGAGTCGTGAAATTATATAACTTATTTTGGTGTATTTATGCCATGTTTTATACAGACCTATTAGGTCATATTTTGGTAAATAATATAAAACGGTAAATAATGTAATGTACTAATTACTTACCGTTTTATAACTAAAAAACATAATTATTAAAACATGTATTATAAATGATATAAGTATAATATATAAATATAAGAATGGGCTTATTTCCGCAACTCGCCATCTACAGTGCGCGGTAGGTGCATGCCCGTGCACTATAGAATAATGTGGGTGGCCGTCTCTTCTCCCTCCAAGCACGCTCTGCAAAGAGGGCTGTCAGCAACACCTATATTGAACATGAACAATAAATAATTGATAAAATATGTAAATAAAGAAACTGGTCATCCGTAAATTATACGAGATAAGATATATAACATAACATATAAAACAATATCAATAAATAACATAAAAGTTATATTATATAACAAATAAAGAAAAGAATATTTAAGTTTTCAATGTGAAAAGGTCGTCGAATTGATGACCTCTTCGCCTTTGGGATTTGATTTAAAACTATATTATAATATATAACGCATAAATATATCTTAAAAACTTAACAGAAAAATTTCAAATTTATTAATAAAAAAATCGACTCCATCGAATAAGAACAGCGGGCCAATCGCGGTAATGTATTACAACCCGATCACAGCACTATCGTAGCATTATCACGGCATTTTCGACGTTTTCGTATTTCGGTAATGACTTATGTCTAAACAGGATCAAAGCATTATCATTGCACGACCTTAACTGCTGTCAAATGAACAATTGCCAAATAGCTACTATTTCAGAACCATTTTTGGATCGTTACCATATCGCTATATTGTATTTTTAATTTCAGTGTCGTTTTGTGTCTGTTTTGTTTATAAATAATTATGAATTCCGAAATAATTTGACTGAAAGTAGCTAATAAATTCGATATTGCGAATTTTCGAGCCCAAACTAAATGAAAAAACCTATTTGCAAGGATGAAAAATTATGCCTTTGCCTTGAGTGATCGCCAATACATAAAAAGATACCGATTATCGAAGCAAATGACTCTAAATTTATTTGAAAAGCTAACTCCGCATATGCCGCCCACATTGCGGTCAGCAGGTTTTATTAGCATTAGCGTTTTATGCCACTGGATCCTACCAAACCATAGTAGGAGATTGTCGGAAACATTGCGTTTCGCAATCAAGTGTTTGCAAGGCAATCCGCCAAGTAACAAATGCTTTAAATGCTACAAGTATTGTTAATAAATATATAGCATTCCCATTTCAACAACATGAAAGAGAATATGTTAAACGAGAGTGAGTATTTAAATATTGAGTTAGATTATTTGAAATAATTGACGTTTATTGAGTTATTTCGTTCTAGTAAATTATATATTCATGAACTATTTCTAGGTTTTATCGGAAATTTAAAATGCCAGGTTTATTGAGATGTGTTGATGGGACTCATGTAGCAATTGTTCGCCCTAAAGAAAATGAAGAAAGGTTTTTCAATAGAAAAGGGTATCATTCTCTTAATGTACAAATTGTGAGTAATTTTATTATTTAGGTACATTAAATTAAAAGTGATATATAAATAATAACAGATCTATATTATAATGTACTTATAATAATATGTACTTTCCTTTACAGATGTGTGACTCTAGTTTAAATATTATAAGTGTAGATCCCAGTTATCCGGGATCTACTCATGACAGTGTAATTTGGAACAATCATCATTTGAAGTCTTACATTGAAAGGCTTCACAATAATTCTGGAGAAGATTTGTATGTTTTGGGTAGGTATTGTATTAAAACTTAAATTTAAATTTAATATTAACTAGACCATAATGACTATTTTGTACCTAAGAAATTGCAGCATATAATTGTTTAATTTTAGGAGATTCAGGGTATCCCTTGAGACCAATCATGATGACTCCAATCTCAAGCCCAGAGCCTAACTCTCCTGAAGAGTACTATCAACACCTACATTCAGCTGCAAGGAATACTGTTGAGCGTTGTATAGGAATCTTAAAAGCTCGCTTTAGGTGTGTGTATATTTATTAATATTGTTTTCAGAAAAGTTCAGCTACGTGATATAAAATTTGTTTTATAAATAATTAAACCTACTTTAAAGTGCACTAGAAAGTAAAAAAAAACTAATCCAAACATTATTATTCTTAGAAGCAAATCTTTGTGATTTGGTGGAACAGAAAATCATAATAATATTAAATTATAATAGTATTAAATTATGTAAGTATGTACACCATAAATGTGTAGGTTAAGGTATCAATTTTATTCTTTCAGGTGCCTGTTAGTGGACAGGAAGCTGCACTATACACCACAGTCGGCAGCTCAAATTGTAAATGCATGCTGTGTGTTACATAATATAGCACATAAAGCAAATTTGCAGCATAGCCCATTAACTGCCGCGCAGGTGCGTCTCGAGCGAAGTCTGGCTGAGGCAAGCATGCGAGAGCCAAGCGTGCGAGTTGGAACTAGGCCGCGCACGCCAGCAAGCTCTCGTACAATGGTTGTGGACAAATAGGGCTTTTGAAAATTGAATTACTTTTTGTTATACTACTTATTTTTTAATTACATTCAGACTTTATTTTTTCAGCATGATCTTCATTAAATGCCGCATACTGCATTATACAAACTATGAATTATTGACAAAACTGAAACAAAATAATAATTAAATTAATTAACTTTAGTTATTAACACAAAATATATTTGCATAACAAATACAACACAATTGGCTAGTTATTTAGTTAAAAATACCTTTGCAGAATATTTGTTAATTCTTGCAGCAATCAATTTAAGAGACTCAGCATTTTTTTCTGCTGCTTGTGCCTGAACCAATGCAGCTTCAGCTCTTAACTTTTCAATTTCTAACACCGTTCGCCTTGATTCGTCTAATGCAGATCTTGCTGAAAAAAAGTTTGCCATTTATAAATATAAAATTTAAATATGTATGATGTGATTGTTTAAATATAAAGACAAGAGAAATACTTTTACAAAAATTATATCATTTTTACCATTGTAGTGATGTAAAATTTTAAATAAACTATACTGGATAAAGTCAGAAATACATTAAAAATTTTGGTGTTATTTTTTATATATAATAAATAATAATTTATGATTAAAATACTCACATTGTCTCTGTAGGTGAATTGGTGGTGGGATTGAACTATGCTCAACTCTTCGCTGTCGCCTCTGCTGTGTCCTGACTCGACTACCTGTAAAATAACCAAGACTAAAAATTTAACATTATGAGATCAACTCCAAGACAAACATAATATATAAACATTCATATTTATAGACTCACTTGTTGGCATTGGACTTTGTCTTCCCAAATTAGGACTCTGTCCTCTCAAACTAGGTGACACTGAAGTAGGTGTTATCTGCATAGGAGAGGTGTGTACCATTCCTCTCAAATCTGCCTCATTAGCATTAAATCTATTATAACAAAAATATGTTTCAGCACTTTGCACAGCATGCAATATAATTTTGTAACCTGTCTTATTATTTACTTAATAAATTAACAAGATCCTTTCTAATTGCAATTAATCTTTTAGTAAAATTGTATTAATAATGTTATTCTCAGTATTAAAATTATATTATTGTGTACAATTCTACTGTTACTTTTTCTATTATCACTTGTCACTAAACTGTAAACTTACCCACTTGTTTGGGAATGAGAAACAGCTTCAATTCCCAAATTATTGTTATCAAGACCTACTGTCTCATTATTCTGAAATGTTTAGAGAAAAACCAATACATAATATGAATGTGATTCCAAAATTAAACAATAAAATATGTTACAATACTGAAAATAAATGTTACTTTAGTTTTCTAGACTACTTTCTGTTTAGATTTATTTTATATAATTACAAAAATTTATGTTAACAGTGAGGCACTTACTGTGTTTGAAAATTGGTCTGGCTGTACATTAGGTATGGGCCCGACATCTCTACCCAAGATTGCACCTACTCTCATTTCTATAGGAGTCAGACTTGGGTCATTGTTTGGACCTCCACCAGTCCCTCGATGGGAAACATTTATACTAACTAATTTGGTACGAACTGCACATTTTAAGTTAGTCCACACCTAAAACATTAATAACTACATTATTTCATATTTGAAAATGATGATGTAACTGTAAATAGTTAAAGTTACCTTAGCCCACTCCTTGCCCAGTCTAGCAGGGCCTTCTGAGTTTAGAATTTCAGCACATTGATTCCACAATTGTGCTGAAATCGCACGACCCTCTTTTGATCTCACCCTTCCAAGAGCGAGATCTTGGTGGTTTTCCATGAACTCCAATAGAAGTTCGAGCTGGCGAACCGTGGTACATCGACGACGCTCTTCCATTTTCCGGTAGAAATCGTGATAGAAAGCGTAGTATATGCGTGTAATAACGAGCTTATGAGAGATGCGTATGATTTAATAAAACTAGTAACTACTAACTACGTTTAAAATTTAAATACGAAGTCCTTAAGCACAATAATTGTTTATGTTATGTGTAACGTAAACAAACTTCGACTGTAAGTGACGCCTATAATTATTGTACGATGTAAGGTACTTGAAATTAATGTAAATAAACCAATGAACACTTCAATTGTTCTAAATTACATATAACTTTTTAAGCAGCAGAGTCAATTATTATCACGAAATATTTACTTTAAAATAAAAATAGACGTATTATGTAAATAAGCACTAGCAGTAAAATTTTTTGAATTTTGGCTCCAATATTAATCATCTTTTTATGTAAACTGTCAAATAAAAGTGAAAATTGTCACGTCCGTCCTCCGTCCGATACATTTACGATTTTTTCGATTCACAAAAAGATGGTACAACACTATATGACGTCAAAACGATAATGGTTATGCTTTGGTTCAACTACGGTTGACATTTATACTTTACCGAAATACCAAATTCATCCGAGCTAGATCTAAGCACGACCATAGCCGAAGTAGGATCCGAACTGTATCTAAACCAAACCATTATCGTTTGAATTACGGCGATTGCCCTGCAGTCATTTGTATTATGCGACTAAAATAAAAGGTGGCTACAATGCACCGTTCTTACAGACTTATGCTGACAAAGCGGCCATTGAAAGTTACCGTATTATACTAGGACCATTTCGTGAATTTTTGAGACAAATTAAATCAAAATCACATAATCCGTTATATATTAGGTCATAAAAACAACAAAAACAAATTAATAAACTCTTTTACTTACCGAAAATACAATATCCCATCCTTTTTTAACGTTCTTGACGTGATATTTTTACAATTTCTCAAGGAACACTTCGGCATTTATAACTAGCGTGCAGTGACGTGGAGAACGAGACTATTTGAGATGAGCGCACAATTTTCAATTGTGCGGTCATTTTAGCCCGGCCGCACATTATCAGAAATTTCTGTCAGAAAAATCCTAACGCACCAATCAGAAACGGCCGTGCCGTTAGAATTTTTCTAACAGTGTGCGGGAGCTAATACAAAATATATGCACGGAGCGCCTTCCGGCGAGCGTTAGAATTTTTCTAACAGAAATTTCTGATAATGTGCGGCCGGGCTTTTTTATGCGGACGATTTTGAGACGCTGACTGTGTATCTAGGGTTTTTAATACATCAATGGCCTGAACCGAAGCAAACTAAACGACGTTCCTATAATATGTGGACGCCATCAAAAACTGTACTATCCTGCCACACCATTGGCTAACGCATAATGAGATGTCGCTTTTTTTCATACGGGAATGACATTGTCTCAGCTAATTTTGAAACGCATATCTTCATTTCTATGCATAAAAATTCATTTCGTAACTCCCATATCTTACAAGACTATCGAAGAAACGAGTGTTAATTAATGTTCGTCCTTTAAGCGCTTCCCATAAGTTTTTTTCAACACTTGCAATGGAGTGCAACGGGCGATCTTTTCCACAGACTAGAACCCAAGTTTTTATTTTTAGTACGGTACCTAGGTAGGTAGTTACCTGTATTAAGTCTATGGGCGACATCCAATGTGTCACTGTCATTAGTTTGATATTAGAGTGACAACCGATTCTTCATTTCCTCAGAGGAAGCAACTCTAAATCGACAGGTGAGCCGTATGCCGTTTTGGAGACGAAGGTTTTTACTCGCCGAGTCGCGGCTCGTAGGTGCTGATCAACAGTCGAGCTGTATACCGCGGTTTTGAAAGACGACGGTTTTTCCTCATGCTTGCAGTAACTTTATTTCCTTCTTTTCTATATGAAGCTCGCAATGACTGAATTTATTTCTAAAAATCTCCAACAGTTTATAGTAGGCATTAAGACGGGTTCCTTTGTTTTTGTATTCATTCAATGTACATGGCCATAAGCAAGAGCAGTCTCTGAAGGCGTTTATAAATTCTATCATGAAATCGTGACTACAGCTTCCAAATTCATTAAAAGTGTGCACGTAGGTACATCTGTTCATTAGCGCTGTCGCGAAAAACTGTCGTCTCAGCTCGTCAGTGGTGAATGGTGATCGACACGCGGTCTTGCGCGGCTTGCGCAGCGTGCCGAGCAAAATTTCAAATTTAACCAACCAGCCGCGAGCCAGGCTCGTCGGTTTTTAATACCGCGGTATTGCAATGATTCACAGGCGAGCTTTAGCGACGAGCCATAAAACTGCGGTTTTACTCGCCCGTCGATTACCCGCTTAAAGGTACGGCCTCATGTAGCCGCTCGACGCTCGTTTGCAGCGATAAAGCTCAACATTTTCAGTTTTGTCACTACATATCACGTGATCAGATTTTTGAGTCGCGGGAAATTTAAAAATTTGGTCACGTGACCACATTTGTCGCTGCAAACGAGCGTCGAGCGGCTGCATGAGGCCGTACCTTTAAGGTCGCGCTGCGCACGAGTGCGGAATGCGGATGCGGCCTGAAGTTTAGAGTACATTAATTCTCAATAATAACAAACTGCTAAGTGACAACTGACAAGTGTTAACTGTGCTAGAGAGTAGAACTTCTAAATGCTAATGCTGCTAACAAAATATGACATCTGGTCAGCTGACAGTTGTAAAAATTAAAATAATATTTTTTTTCTTTTATTACGTACCTATTATTTAACAATAATTTATAAAAACATATTTTTGTCTAGTGTCATTTGAGTGAGATTTTTAAATGTATTGATAATTTCACAAATTTGGCTTTTGTTTAAATATTATTTACTTAAACAATTATGTTTTCTGCCCTCAAAAAGTTAACACGTAGCAATGATGATCGTTGCCCGGCACCTCTACCCATGTCCTCGTCTTTACAAAAGAAATTTTCTAGAGGTGTTCACTATAACAGTGCGTATGAAACGTTAATATTTTGTATGAATAAAATGAAATGTAAACTTACTTTTACTACTTATGTTTGTAGTGAAAATATTAATAAAGGGTGATAGAAATGTTGGAAAATCTTGTCTTTTACAACGCCTTCAAGGAGGTTCTTTTAAAGAAGAATATACACCTACTGACCAAATACAGGTAGCACCTATTCACTGGACATACAAGAATACAGATTTTATTGTAAAGGTTAGTGATAATTCATCTAAAGAAGACTGTTTAAATTCTTTGCAATTAAAAAAAAAAATTAAATTGTTTGCATTTTGCTGTAGGTATGTATAAAGCATTTCAAATTAATTGTCTAATCTATGAATTTTTATTTCTTAGATTTTATTGCTTCAAAGTAGAAAAGTTAACATTAAATATTTTAATATTTTTCAAATAGAAAATTAAATAAAACAAATACAGCATTACAGAAGCAAAAAGTCATAGGGCAGACATATTTCTCGGACTGCCTTAGCTTGGAATCCAAAATATTTTTCCTGAGAATTAAACCCAGAATCTCTTGTGCAAAACAAATCACATTGACCAATGTTGCCACTTTCTTACATAGCTAAGTAGTGATAAATTAAATCTATTCTGCTTTAGGTAGAGGTATGGGAGGTAGTTGATAAAGGGCGCACTAAAAAGAAAGCACCATTAGGTTTAAAGTTGGAAAACCAGGCAATCCCAACCTTACCTGAGGATGGCTATGAGACACCAGTATTAGATGCTACTTTTCTTGATGTATACAAAAATGCTACTGGTGTTATATTAATGCTGGATATTACTAAACCCTGGTAAGCAATCTCTTTTATCTTTATGTATATAATATATTTTCTTTAATGAAATTAACTATTTCTTGTAAATATTTATATCTATATTCTTATACATATAAACAAATTTGTGAATAATCAACTTTTAACATTAGTAATATTGGTAAATTTTTATAGCACAAAATAATTGTATATCTCTTTAAGGACTTTTGATTATGTAGTAAAAGAGCTCAGCAGAATCCCAGCTGATCTACCAGTGATGTTGCTGGGTAACCATTGTGACATGCAACATCATCGTCAAGTCCATTCACATCACATTGAACAAGCATTGCACAATGCTAAAATGACAAGGTATCAATCATATCTCAATAATTTTCATTTATCATTGTTAAAAAAACTATAGATTGTTATAATATAATAATGTTGATTGAGAAGTACTGGTTTCAATTTCTCTCATTGGATAATGAAATATATGCTTAAATGTGCATATATCGTAAAAACTCAATGAAAATATGGTAAATGCTTGCTTTTTAACTAGACGAAAAAAGAGTGGTTGCTCCTATACAAATGGGTATATTTAAAAAAAAAGGCCATGTTTATATCAAATATTGTTGAATTTATTTTAGCAATGTTTTTATATTTTTAACCGTCTCTGTTACGTTTAGGACAGCGCCAATTCGTTACGCGGAATCATCTATGAGAAATGGATTTGGTTTACGATTTTTGCATAAGTTCCTCAGTGTGCCGTTTTTAAGATTGCAAAAAACAAGTTTACTGGAACAACTGCAACGAAATCAAAAGGACATAGAAGAGGTTGAGATGGATCTTGATGATTTTCAGGTAAATCATTTACAGTTTTAATGTTAAATAATTGATTGAAACCTATTGTTTTAATTAAATAACATTTTGTATGTTAAGGAGATTTTTTACTTTTACAAGTTAACTTGTTCTCGACTTGGCTATGATGCTGCTAAAAAATATTGTATTTTAATTGAAATAGTAAAAGTGATCTAGTCAGTTTTTTTCATTAATAAAATTAAATACCTTCAATAACCCTATTCTAAGACTATAATTATTTAAAGAGTAACAAATTGCACTCCAGTGCAACAAAGTGTGTAAAAAAAATTTATTTCCTATAATTAAGTGAAAGGAGATATAAGATAAATTACGGTGTTACATTTTTATGTTTATTTATTTATAGAAGTCTGATGAATGCCACTACAACACATTTGTGGAAAAGCTTGCTAACAAAAGGCGGCAAAGTACTGTAGCCGAACCGCGAATCAATAACGATCGTTCACCAAGTATTGTTTTGGGCGCCGGTAAACCCATAGTGCCACCCAATGTTAATCCACTTGTGAGTATTTGATATTATAATTTTATTTGCCTAGTTTGTAGTCCTGGAGAAACAAAAATGCTTTTGCTTAGCACACACAGAAGAAACGTATACGCGAAATTGTGTCCGCTCCATCTCTCTCTCCTGCCTTATTTGCGCTAAAATTTAAATAAATTATACTTAAAAGTGTTTTTACTATATTTTTGATCTTTATGTCTGTAAAAGGTTTGTAGAAATATAAAGAGACTGGAATTTTGTGAAATGACTGTTGTGGATTATTAGCAACTTTTAAGTATAGACATGGTTAATAAGTCAGAGACAGATATTGCATAACTAGTCGAAACGGGCTAAATATTTAAATTAAAATACAGTTATCAATAACGTGAAAGGTGTTCTGATGATGTCACACACATGTGTAAATGTGTTAAGTAGTAGCTTTTTTAAATTTCTTTAAGCTCCGTGGTTGATTTTATACATTCCAATGCATATATATGCATAATATATAGATGAAAATAATTATTATTTCAGTTGGCCCAATCGCTAAATATCGCACCTCCAAAAACAGCGACCCCTGATGAAAAACCAAAGCAAACGTCATATGTGAGCCAAGAACTGACGAATCCGAAGAATAATCAAGTCAGTATGGACACCACGCCATCACGCATACCACAGAACAGGTAACACGTCTTTGTTATTTGTATCATAATGCTATATTGTGCAAGCTCACTACTGAATGACGTACATTAAAGTACAAACCTCATTTCTATAGAATAAATCAGTTGTAACACGATTAGTGTTAACGATTTTTCTTCGTAAATTTTTTCCTGATATTTTCAGATTGTATACAATCGGAATTATACCGGATTTTTTTCAACTAGCAAAGATAAATATATTTATTTTATATATATTTTAAACTTGTGAAAAATAAAGTCGTCTTTTAAATTTCAGTGGCCCGAGCACTCCATCCGCCACAAACATGTCAGTATCGAATTCGTCTGGTGCTTTGGATGAGTTCTACGCTGGTACATTGGACACCAGTTTTCTTGAAGACCTGGCGCCTGTCAACGTCACGCAGGAATTTCAGTATGAAAGCGATAGGTAAATATTAAATTAAAAAGCAATAACTATTCATGATTAACTGAGAATTAAAAAATTGATTTGTCTCCACTTTTTCTAAAAAAATTAGTTTGATTAGAACTTTATACATACAAACTGATAAGATGTACATTATATTTTTTTCAAGGTTTTTTAATATAGTTAGACCATCAAAATTGGTTCAATGTTGCGTAAATTTCTAAGAAGCCCACTTAAATATTATTGATGATATTCTGATGTAAAAACCAAATTCATTTAGTTTAATTTAAAATCTTATAAATTAAGCTTTTAGTGTAAATTTGATTGTGTAATAAATAATAATTACATGAAGTTAGAATCTTTTTCTCAATAAACATATAGCAGTGTGTGGTTACAATTTTCTGAAATTTTAATATTCCTCAACTTAAATCTTATTATCTTTTGAATTTGTTATGTTTCAGTGATGAAGACAATACAATAAATCCTAGAGTTACCATAAACCAAGATGATTTAGACATAGATAGCAATGAAATTAAACTTGATACAGACTATAAACCCTCACAAGAAGATAGTTTATCAAACATGTTCAAGCAAACGACGTTAACTACAAATGGCGAAGAAAGTTTGAGTGGTAAAAATGAGAGTAGTTTAAATAACGAAAATAATAATCAAGAGTCGGCTTTGATTGAAACCAATAAAATTGATTATAATACTGTGGAGTTAAATGAATACCCACTATGGGCAGGAGACTTTAGCGCAAGAAGGTCTCCAGAAGGTAAATAATTTAACTGTTTTTTATTATTCATTAGAGTTGCCACCCCAAAAAATAATTTGAGTTTGGTCCAAACTCTACTGTGAGTACTATTTACCACCAAACTGTTATCATGACTTGAATGATTTTTCAGGAGGTGAAGATCCAGGACCCAAGGAGCCAGATCAAAAGGTAAGATTTTTAGTACAAAATCAAAATATAAGTGTTTAAATCGAAGTGTGCATGAATTGAAAAAAAGCATAGAGTAGTTACATAATTACACAATTTTAAGAATTGCATTGACTCGCATTAATATGTTATCTCTAGAATATTATTTTTCATGACTTGAAAAGCTCGTAAAATTAAAATACCCATGAAAACGCCTGACATTAATGATGGCTATGAACTTATGAGCAGAAAAAAAATGTGAAATGCCACTAATTTTTGTCATGTTATTGAAAATAGGAAAAGAAACACAAAAAGAAGAAGTCAAAGGAGAAAGATAAAGGCGACTGCAGCGATCGGTCGGAACGAAAGGAGAAGAAACACAAACGCAAGAAGTCTCGCACAGACAAACCAACAAACGTGCAGCAAGGCCTCCTTGTACCAACTGTAGCCGATTTCAATTATGAAGAATATGACAGCATTTAGCATATTGCAGGAATTTAAGATATAATATAAATTGAAAATAAGCTACCTCCATTAATATTATTATGAAAGTTATAATTAAATCCTAATATAAATTTGAAACTTTGATGGATTTTAGTATATAAATAAGTATCACTGTTTTCCATAATTTTATGCAGACGACGTCGCGGAAAATAGCTTAACCAATATTCCAAAGTAGTACCTATTACGTCATATTATAATTTTCTTAAGTATACAAAACCTAACCTAACCTTATGAAAAAGTTTTATTTAATATTTTTTTATAATTTCAGTCTTATGAATATTACTTACCCAATACTTTAATGGAGAAAATTAAATGACATTCCAGATTATAGACATATTTAGATATATTTTTGTGTAATGTTATCAGAGTGATAAGTACATGTTTTAAGTATGTTTGCGTAAAACGGGCGCATCTTCAGATTGTCATATGAAACTGTCACAAGTAAATTGCTGCTTTTGGTGGTTCTATGATATTCAAAGTAAGAAGCGAATTTTTAATTTATGAATCCAAAATAGATGTACTTACATTTCGCATTCGCGATGATAGGACAAAGCTAAGAAAAAGTACTTTTTCTAATTGCATATTCATAGTTCGCATGGGAATTTATGTAATACATATGAATACATAAAATATAGTATATGAAACGACGAATTGGGCTCTTTCGGGGTATCTACAGTTAGAGCCAATCCCAACAGTTGCTATTACAACAACAAGTTTATTTTTATAAAGGTTTTTTTATTTACTAATTAGAAAATGTTTGCTATTTCTGTCTTATACATTTAAATTAATGTATGACACTTGTATCCGATTATCTTGTTACAAACCTGCTGACCCCGCGAACTTCGTATCGCTTCAGAGTTCCGAATAATAACGTGTCACCTAAAACGTCTTTCCATTAGAATGTATGAAAACATTTTTTCATAAATGTATCAATTTTTAATAGTTATTCGGCTATTCTTGAATTAGAAGAATCCAAAACAGGTTATAATCCAGTCGTTCTAAAATTATAAATGGTTAAAATAACCAACTTCTTTTCATTTATTTAGGTCAGAGCGGACTACAATGAGTCAAATTAAATGATTATATGAAAACATGGTAACAAATAACTGAATTACAATTATTTTGTATGTTTGTATGTTTCAAATTCCAAAACGCGGTTAAAGAAAAGAAAAAAAGCCGGGTTTGTTACCAGAGAACCTAATTTTTGTTGACCGTTAGACGTGTATCCTAGCAACCAATACTGAAACATCTTTAGTCCATGTTTTGTAATAAGGTCCTATTCGACGGAACTTGTACTAATCCCTTGATATCTTTATTGCGGGGTCATTTTAAGCATTCCATAAAAATTAACCCTTCAATATGTTTTCTATATCGCTAATCGACGGACGAGTCACAAATAGCAGAGTGGTCATTGAATTTATACATGGTGTGTGTATTAGAATTATGGCTATTTTACTTATGCTTAGGTTATGTGTGTTGTATAATCGAAGTTTATATACTATTTTGAGATTTTATAAATTAATGAATTTCTAGTCGTTTGTGTTGACGAGTATTGAAGTCAAATTATGCCTTCATGTTTATTTTGAAATGACAAAATTTGTTTTTCTGTTTAATCTTATTAGTGTTAATAAAATTGAATCTATTAATAGGTTATTACCACATTTCGCTGCTGATAGAAGATTATTTAATAGTTTTACCATTTTTTGTGGCAAATAGTTTATCTAAATGGAAAGGAATACTGTTTAATGGTCGGATACCTAGTTCTGATTATCAACAGTTTGGTAAATTATTGAAGTGAAAGCTTCATTAGCATCGTTGTGATTTGAAAGCGATGAAACGAAAAAGCGACAGACACAAATTCATAAGATTTAACGTGGCAGAAAGAGATAGGAAGCATTATAGCGTTTCTTTAAATTTTTAAAGGTTTCACTTCAACCACATGTGAATTGCACACATGCTTTTTTTATTTGATAGCCTGTGTTAAATATACTATGATAGCTCCTCTAGCGTTTATAGTTTATTAAAAAAATTTAGATTTTGCATGTGCAATTTTCGTATCGCGATAAAAAGTTCTTTGTGAAGTGTTTGTATTTCACCTTCATACTTTTCACTACTGCCATTTAAAAAAATTTCTTACAGCAGCGCGATGTGTATATTGTTCTGATAATTAAAAATAATATGCTATTGTTATATTATGTGAATGTGGATTGTTTAGTTCGACGTTGTTATAATTATTATGCTTGTTGTATTTTTAATGAATAAAGTTTTATAACAGAATATTTATTTATTTGACGAGGATTTTTTTTTTGAAAATAAATATTAAAGGCCTCAAGGCTAAGCGGTCTTATAAGCCTACCGCGTAGCCTGAGGTATCGGGTTCGATCCTCGGTCCCGAATACAATTTATAATTTAATTTGTATTTGTATTCGGTCTCTGGTAGGGCTGCCACTTGCCGGGTGTTGTCATAAGTGGCCAACCTAACCAACAAAAATTGGGTTGCCTGGAAGACATCGCTGATTAGCGATAATGTCGCTCGTTGCACTCCATTGCAACAGTGTTTAAAAAAATTAATAAATAATATACTTATTACAACCACATCGATATTTTATTGGTTAGATTATAAAAATTGGACCACTCGTGAGAAGTCCGCGGTAGTTTTAACAATATTACAAACAAAAATCTCTACATAACAGAACTTATAGGTATTAGTCAACTTTTATACAAACTATAGTACACAATTATTATAACGTTAATTTATATTTACCTAAATCAATATTTTATACATTCTATATATATATAGTAGATAATATTCTTCATTTTGTAATAAGTTAATAAAACTATATAATATTCTCTTCAGTTTAAAGATTAGGCATTTTAAGGCTAATTATGCAGGTATTGGAAACAATATTTGGTGAAAACACGGGTTTAATACAACGAAACGCCTTGCTCTCGATCAAAGCATTTTGTACTTGCTTTCAATGAGTTCCAAGTCAAAGTTATCCCTTCTGATATCCACTAACACAAACTTAACTAAAAATGTATACAATTTTATGATTTGGTAGATTTTGTAAAAGTATAAAAATTAAATTAGGTAAAAAAATAGAAAATGCTGTCAAATATAAGTGCTAATGCAAAGCTATCGTTTGACTACCAACAATCTAGTGTTTCACAATTGGTATACAAATCATTATTTACTTAAATACAGAAATGGCTTATTCCAATACGAGGCTATAATGCAAATATCTCGTGGAGGTTATACCTTATCACGTTGTGTAAAAAAAACAAAAATTCTAATATCCTATATATACCTCATTAGTAGAAAATGAATTTTGTATGATTTTAAAAGATACTAGGTTTCGGTTTTTTGAATCGAAGTTATCGCAACCCAAAGTACAAAATGACAGGACCATTATTTTAATTGACGAAAAATACTTTACTATACATTGCATTAACTACTGATCCAAAAAACGAACTGAAGAGAAAATGAGAACCTTAACCAGGTTGTAGTTAAAACGGGATGGTAAGTTTAATTTAATGTCTCTATATTTTAGAGGTTCTTTTCATTAATTTCTCGACCACATAAAATTCATTCATGAGAATAAGAATGACTCGTGTAGAATAGCTGCCAATTAATAGTAAATTAATTCTTCTCTTTACATAACAGTATCTTTATGGCAACACATTTTATTGACTGTATGTGATACAACATAGTTTTAATAAAACTTTTAAGTTAAAAAACCGCCTTGTTAGCTAAGGTTTGAAATTAAATGCGCGGAATTTTTTGCATTCCCAAAGGGAAAATTTGTATTTACGATTGTTCACATACTATGTCTTTTGCCAACTAAAATTCCACTATTTTATAAGCATTATAGCCAATTTTAAGGTTGCTATTGTACGGAATGTATATTTAGAATTCTGTATATGGAGATATAAACGGCGTTGGTAAATAAACCATTTGCATTATTAACGCTGTTTATATTTCCATTTTGTCAGGAATACAAACATATTCCTAGAAAAAAGAAACAGTTTCAAATGTAATGACAGATGACAGCTTGAATGAAAAATAATATTATATTCACAATGTCGTAAGAATAAATTTATAGACATTTTCAAAATTTTCAGTATTTTATTTTCCGATTATATGTATTCAGTTCTTTGAGAAGTTTTGGTAATATAATTATTTATTCGTATGACACAATTTCAGTTTCATACGAACAACAGTTGAACAACAATGTTGTGTGATAATAACAACGGAAGTTTTGCAAAGATTGCGTTACTTGTTAATATTGCTTCACAACGTACTTTCAATATATCACAATGAACAATCAATACGTTCAAAATAACGACATCCACGTGACGCGAGCGTTGCCCAACTCCGATATACAATAGATATTAACAAATTTTCATTCCACCATTGAAAACTCGCAATGGTCCACTTCAAATACACCGTCACAATTGTAAACAAAACAACAACAAATACAATATTTGACTCGATTTCACCACTAAATTATAATAAATAATTTGCGATTTTATATAAACAAGAATCGGCCGCAAAATAATTTCATGCATTTCTAGCTTTATTACTCTTAAATTTATTTAGATAATCTTATTTACAATCTTTAACTTTCGATAGCATTGTTCGATCTTAAGGCTACATCAGCCCGCACTCGCCGCACATGATCGTCAGTCTACGCGAGACGACTCCGGGAAACTGTCGTCGAGGAAGGTTGGCAGCCCGTGGGCTTGGCTTGAGTCCAGGTGGGAAGCTAGCGAGTCAAAGGAGACCGCCTGCTCGACGAACGTATTGTGTATCTGATGGGGCGGCTCGATGCGGAACTGGCCCAGCGTCCAGGGGTCGCCAGCGTCGGAACGTCGCGAAGGATCAAAGGCTGACACGTCTGGCCACCGAGGCTGCGGGGGCGCAGGCCCTTCGACGCGTGATTGCATCCCAACACCGCTCCAGACAAGTGATTCTATGCTAGACGTACTCATTTGGCCGTACCTGTCCAGGCCCCAGGACGTCGGGATGTCAGGCGTAGGTAAACTCTGCATCACGTCAGGAGCCTTTTGACGTCCGTACATCTCCTGACTTCTACTCAGGTGTGGTCTAGTGGAGCCACCGTCTGGGCTAGGCAAGTGGCAGTCAGAGCGCATCAAGGGGCTGTACTTGCCAGCTACGCCGGGGCTTTTCTTGTTGGCGTAAGTATTGTCGATGCTCGGTCGGGGAGAATAAGGACTATGGCGTTGTGGGCGGGACATGGGGCTGTATTGCCCGGGAGTTTTGTTAGGGTTGTTTCTGAGACTTTCGCTTTTGACCCCCAAACCGGGATCAGGACTAGTGTGCGACGCGGGGTGAGGAGAGAAGGGGGCGTGGTGTTTTGGGAGAGGACTATAGTTTCCGGTGTTCCAAGCGTTTGATTTCTGAAGGTCTGTTTTTACCATTTGGCTTGTATCCGGGCTGGGTTGGGCGGAGTAGGGGCTAGGCTGAGAGGAGTAGGGACTCGGTTGGGTGGAGTAAGGACTGGGCTGGGTCGAATAAGGACTGGGTTGAGCGGGACTCGGCTGAGTTGAGTAAGGACTGTGCTGTGATGAGAACTGATCTTGCCTAGGCATAGGACTGTAGCTACCGTAGTTCCAGCTGTTTGGATTTTTTAAATCAGGCTTGACGCCTATTGTCTCCGGGCTGCGTTTATTCTCTTGAGAAGTAGTGGGACTGCATTGTTCTATAACTTTTGCCTGTTTTATTTTATTGTGACTCTCTAATCTGTTCAAAGGACTCGCTTCGGACTTGTGATTCGGTGTTCTTTTAAATGAGCCTATGTTCCATGAGGCGTTATTTCTTACAATTTCCGACTGAACATCGGGGCTGCTGGGAACTTGGCTATCAGGTTTTTGGACGGGACTAAAATGTGGACTTCCTAAGTCTGCCTTCATGGGGTCCGATCTAGGAGTGGAGGAAGAGTCCGGTTTAGACTGTGCAAGGGGACTGGACAGTTTGGCAATGGACGAAGAGTATTTTGTTTCAATTTGAGACATTGCTGCATCTGAAGGGTCTTTGTGCGAAGGGGTAAGCTTGGTGTTGAGTGGAGATTTAATTTGTGATTCAACTGCGGAATTTTTGTCGGTTCCAGCCACAACATCTGACACAATACGCGGTTCCTGAAACACGCCCGGGGAAGACTTCGCAGGAGACTTTATATCTAAAGTACTTGAACTCTCAGAAGCACTGTCAGCGGTTGCTTTCTTGTCTTCTTTGTCCGAATCTGCTTTTGATTTTTTGGATTTTTTATTTTCCTTCACCTTGCCTTCAGACTTTTTGGCTCGCTCTGGATCGAAACTGAGCTTCAAATTTTCTAGTTCTTTGCCGGTGTACAGACGCTTCATACCGCGAGGCAAAGCTCGGCATAAGCTTAAATTCAATGATTCTAGTTGAGTGCACTTTAGCAAAACTTTTTTGACAGGTTCCAATGATACTGATGATCCGAAAAGGTTCAAGATACTGAAAATATAAATGAATTCCATTAGAATATTATAAAATTACAATGATGATAACTTCTATTAAATTACACACTAAAACGCATAATTTTCTGGTTTCACAAACCAAATGCATTTACACATATTCACGTAAGACTTCTTTTGAAGAATCTTGGTTAGGAATTCTGAACGTGTGAACCGCATCTTAAACACCTAAGCTTTCTATTTTTTTAAAAGTTTTTTTTTAATAACGTTTACCAAAACGTCCAACTCACCACTAGAAACGACTTTGTATATTTTGCGAGTCTGTTCAGATTGATGGTCCAAGTAAACGTACACACTCTATTGCATCCTTTGATGATAAGTGACCCCATCTAACGACAATCCGTGCTTTGGGTACGCTACCAGCCTCCCGCCAGGTGCGAGCATTCGATTGCAAGGAATGTGGATGGAAATTGAAGAATAATATATGGCGTTACTCACCGCAGCCTGCTGTCAGCGGCGTCAGCTAGTGCTGCGACGGCATCATCAAGAGGTCTGGTCGCAGAAGCCCAAGATAGGTCCAGCTCTATTAGGCTATGGGACCATTTCTCACAGATCAACTCAAGGCACGCTGTACTTTGACGTGTCACGTTACAACCTATTGAACGCAATATCATTGAGATAAATAAATAGGCGTCTTTTTAATGGCAACACAAGCCGAAGATATTTAAAAATCATTTTCTTTTATTACGGGTATACCAGTCAAGGTAGTAAATATTCTAATTTGGGATAAATTCTTAAAAAGAAATACCTCCAAGGAATAAATGCTGCAGATCCCAAGCGGGCACCCTCACAAGACCTGAGTCGGTGAGTCGCTGAATGCCCCTAAGGTCCAATAAGCTTAGCCTAGTGGCGCCACGGACGAGACGAGCCAAGGCTTCTTCCCCAAAACGATACTCGCCCAGTAACGTCCGCTCTGCCGCCGCATCACCAGCTATTGACAGTTCCTCGAGCAAAGTCCAGCCGCCAGCTTCCATCTTGGAAGAGTAAAAACGTATTAATAAAGTCGGTTGGTTTATTTAAAAAATGTTATCTCACGCACAAGAGTCGCTTAAGCTTGTGAAACCAACGTTTTCGGTTTAACGCAAATGATTACGAATACATAAAAGTTATCTTAAAGTAGATTTCTGGTTCTCGGTCAAGAGTCTACGAAAATAGTTATTGTTTTATATGCTTGCATGTCTTCTATCCATGTTTTATGTCCAGGCAATGAAATTTTCAATTGAAATTATATTTGTAAAAATTTTATATTGAATACTAGCGACCCGCCCCAGCTTCGCACGGGTATAACATATATATAAACCTTCCTCTCCAATCACTCTTTCTATTTAAAAAACCGCATCAAAATCCGTTGCGTAGTTTTAAAGGTTTAAGCATACAAAGCGACTTTGTTTTATACTATGTAGTGAATGAATTCCTCCTTTGCTTAAAAGTGATTCTTTAAAGTTTAACATATCAAACTCTATTTTAGCCTTTTATCTTAATCAGTGTTATTAAAATTATCTATTAGTAATACAAAAAATAAACCGAATAAAATAACCGTCTCCCTGGCTATGTGATATCTGCGTGTTCTTTGCGTGTTTCTGGGTTCGAATCCCGTGACGAGAATTATTATTATTATTATTTTTTCACCATAAATAGAAAATACAAAATTTACTTAACCATCTAAACTACCGAAACCTCAATAGGTTTATTTGTAGTTTATTTAGCCGTCTTTTCGACGTTACATTTGATATAATATTATACCTAAACTAATAAAAACACAAATACTGGCAAGAAGTTGGAAATTTTCTGGAATGTTTCGGTTGGGTGACAGAAGGTTGATCACCTTGCTTGTAATGAAATTAAATAATTTATTCGCAAAATAGGCAATTTTAGGCATTTTAAAATAAATTTTATGTGACAGCACTCCAAAAACGACCGCCATTCGTTATTTCCTAGTGTTTAGGCTGCGGAGAAGAAACAGCGAAACCAACTCCTCAGCTGTCTAATTAATGTCAGTAGTGTCAGTAAAACAGGCCCAGAAATATGTGCCCCATGCCCACTAGGGGTTACGGGATTTCACGCAATGAAGAATAAATCATCTGCCGCGCACCGCAACTCTGTGGAACCAGCCTTCAGAACTATTCCCGAACCATTACGACTTAGGTACCATCACGAAAAGAGCGTACCTCTCTTTAAAAGGCCGCCACACGGCCCTACTAGCGAAAAGGGTGTCTCCGGGCGGCAGACCGCTTTTCTAAGCAAGCCTCTGGCTCGTTTGCTGCACTTTTTTTCTTATAAAAAAAATAATGAAGTTTAATTTGAACCAAGTGAAATAAGCTAACCTGTTGCGAAGTGGTGGCATTAGCGAGTACGAGTTGTGCGTTTGCAGCGCGAAACACGCGCATTTTGCTGCAGCCGCGTTGCAATGCTTCCAGCGGTATAGCGGCCGGATGCGAACTCGCCACTGCTCCTGAGATATCCAGTACTTCCAGATTCGGACAATTACTCTAAAATAATATTTATTTATATATCGTAATTTTCATATTACGCATATCCGAAAATTTATATATATAAAAAGTCGGGTTATTTCACCATTTATAACTCAAGAACGGATGCACCGATACTGATGATCTTTGATTTGTTGAATTCGTTTAACCAGAGCAGAATAACTATTAAAAATATAGAAAAATTCACGAAAGTCTTTATGAAGAAAATTCGTTTCATCATACGTTTTCTATGGAATGACGTTTTAGGGTGACACGTTATTATTTGAAACTCAAACTGCCGTATTCCAAAACGCGGTTTAAAGATACGCCGGGTTTGTTACCAGAGAAAACCCTCATGTTTGTATGAACGTTAGACTTGTATCCTAGCAACCAATACTGAAACATCTTTAGTCCATGTTTTGTAATAAGGCCCTGAAGTGATATGAAGTTCGCGGGGTCCACTAGTGCTATATATTTCTCAGTGAAAAGACGAGGAATCCCTTAAGGTAATATGTCATTTGCGTGACAAGCATAGATTGCCCTGTCTTTATGCACGCCTAGTTAAACTATGACCGTGTATACGGTAATTAAATTTATTACATCCTTCCTTAAATAAGAAATCTATGGAATTACTTTAAGTTATTAATTAAAGTAAGCCATCTGTTGACATTTAGCCACAATATTTCAAGTCATTAAGCGCTTATTCCACGTCACTGAATTCAGACGTCCTGTGTGTGAATGATTCTGTAACTATATTCAGTCAAGTGAAATAGAATTATTTTAATAGACTGAATTCAGGCGTCCTAAATGATTCTGTAACTATATTCAGTCAAGTGAAATAGAATTATTTTAATAGACTGAATTCAGGCGTCCTAAATGATTCTGTAACTATATTCAGTCAAGTGAAATAGAATTATTTTAATAGACTGAATTCAGGCGTCCTAAATGATTCTGTAACTATATTTAGTCAAGTGAAATAGAATTATTTTAATAGACTGAATTCAGACGTCCTAAATGATTCTGTAACTATATTCAGTCAAGTGAAATAGAATTATTTTAATAGTCTGAATTCAGACGTCCTAAATGATTCTGTAACTACATATATTCAGTCAAGTGAAATAGAATTATTTTAATAGACTGAATTCAGACGTCCTAAATGATTCTGTAACTATATTCAGTCAAGTGAAATAGAATTATTTTAATAGACTGAATTCAGACGTCCTAAAAATTGAGGCTATTAAGTCGAACATGTACCTAAAACGGTGGTCTTTATCATGCTTCCGTCAAGTCACTAAATCGTCACATCGAGGAGATCTATAAAAAAGTAAACACACACACACTGATAGGAAAGTTAGACCTGTAAGAGTCGCTGCTCGTCGTGCTAATGAACTTATGTGCTTTATTCAAAATTTAGATCATCATGATGTTGAATGCCTCGATGAGAACGACGTAGTCATTCCAAAATCGGATGAAAGTGAGCAAACTCATAACTGAGCAACAATCCAAGCAATCCAATGTCATCGAAAACTTAGAATCGTAGAATATAATTGAAAAATGTTTACGTAAGCATGGGGGGAGGGGGTAAGAGCTTTGCTTACTTTTGCTGACAAGGGGGATGGGGGTGTAAATAATTGTAATAAATCTGCTTACGTAATATTTGAACGGCCCCATAGACAAAAATTGTAAAAAATGTTATTTTGGTACCGTTTATGCATCCATATGCATTTAGTAAAAAGCATTTTTTTAACAACAAACAGACACAACAATTTTATTTATCTATACCAATCAGTACTCACATGTGTAATCAGTAATTATTCACAGTAAACAAGTTACAGCTGGGCCAAGCAGGCCAGTTATATATAAAAATATGAAATACTGATGAAAAATTAGTATAACACTTACCGCTACTGAAGTTAATATTTGCTGCAAGGCCGAGAATTTGTTATTGGCGAGAGTTAGGTGAGTAAGTCTTTCGCCGAATGTCTCTAACACACGCGCAACGGACGACGCTGAAAGACACGTACTCAGACCGCCAGTTTCTGACTGCAATTTATAAACTAATTTATAATTTCCACTACAGATTATAACAGTACTTTAAGCAGTTTAACAATTTACAATTTAAAAATAATAGAAACCTAACTAAACATAAATACACTTCGTCTAACTTTCCATTTAACATTTCCAACTTAACATTTCCATTTACTCAAAATTCACAACCACTACCCGATGGGACAATTTTTCCCTTCTGAGAACGATTGCTGAATGTCTCTTTCTAAGAACTAAAAATATTAACACGTATAAATATGAATAATAATATATATGGTTTCCTTTCTATTGCAAGTGTAAATAAATACGTACCAAAGACGACAAATCAATCCGCTGCAATTTGGGCAGGCCCTGAAAGAGGTCATATAACTGATCGGGCGTTATACGACTCCATCCAGCCACGCTCAATTCCACCAGATCAGGACAGTAGTCCGCCATGCAGGCTAGCACCCATGTCACGTTATTTACATTCCATTGAGCTGGAATAAACGTTTATTTTCACCGTTTAATAAAAAATAACAATCAATCATAAACACTTTTAAAAACTAGAAAGACGCTTAATTTTTAATAAAGGATGTTATATTTTTCTTAAACGTATGTATCCCTTGGTCATACGTTATAAAGTGGGTGAAGAACAAGCTCCAACAACAGTACTGCTGAAGAGTTGTGACTACTCGGAGACGTTGCGAATTTTAACGCATTAAAAAGTAAAATCCCACATCCCCTAGTGAACAGATTATCAAGAGAGTGGTCAAGACCCATCGGCCATATTTGTTCAAGAATATACCAGCTAAAACACAGTATAAGAAAGAAATTACATAATATGTTAGGAATGGAAGATTAAAGTAGACAGAAATTGTCTGTAAAAAAGGTAAACTCACCAAGATTCAAAGTCTGACACTGTGACAATCTGTTCTCGAGGAGCCACACCAGTTTGTAGTCAGTTTTGCATTTCTCCAGTGTATATGGTGCAAGGTCCACGTTTCTCCAGAAGTCAGGCTTA
The DNA here is from genome assembly GCA_912999735.1 of Aporia crataegi. NCBI lineage: Eukaryota > Metazoa > Arthropoda > Insecta > Lepidoptera > Pieridae > Aporia > Aporia crataegi. Next base: position 3,978,502 of record OU538748.1, on the reverse strand, counting down.
CAACTTACACTATGCCATAATTTACAAACTTTACCCAATCTGCAAGAAAAAGTTCCAGATTAATAAAAAAATATTTTAATTGTCAAAACGGTAATAAATGGTAGTGTTTAAAAATGTAGTCACTTTTGTATTAGTTAATTAGGAGCTGGTCAGGATGAAATAATTTATTTTTCTTTACTTTTAAATTTTTCCGTCTTTTAGTCTTTCTCTACAATGGATGTTTATTGTTTATGTTTTTCAAATAAAATTTACTTTCCGTACCTTACAATAGTCGGTAGGGATCCGTGTTGTACTACTAAATTATCAAATATCTTGGAAAGAATTTCCACAGGCATTGAAGTGGCCCACGGACTTTGTGGCCCTCTTTCCGCTGGACTATCTCTACTTTTGTCAGTCTTGCGTGCTGTAAAGTATTAACAATAATTAAATCAATTTTCTATTTCATATCAATGAAGGTATATTTAAGACAAGAAAATCAATTCAGTTTAGCGTCTGCTATATGAATCATTTTGGTAAATTTTGACAGATTGGGAGGCCTTACTAAAACTGGAATGATCATCGCAAACAAACTCGGGGTACTGACCATTGTCAGTTGTGGAATAATGCGGAAATACTTAATAATTCCATCAAGATCAGAAATTTGTGTGATGGTAATAAATCTTGTATCCTAAAGACGTTATGAACCGTTTTTTTACACACTGATTATAGAGCAAGTTGTGCACAAGTTAATTTATATGAAAGTTGCAACTTGTACATAGGCAAAAGAAACGTAAAATTGGCTCTTCATTATCTTTCTTTAAAATAACATTGACCCACATTGATATTAAGTTATAATTTATCAAAGTGCCGCAGAACAAAGTTTGCAGAAATTAGTAAATTAATTCATTGCTAATTTGTTACAATAATATTCATAAATCATCATCAAACTAATGTATTTCAAGCAATCGCGCGGAGGTTATACTTTATATTCCGGTCCAAGCATTAAGAAGTCGGCAACATATCCTCGAACTAACATTTTGAATCAAACATCAACCATTTGCTTTATGCTACGAAAGAAAAGTACAAACATTTATTTTTTGAATTGGTGGTTTTCCGTTGCGCTCTCTGTCGCGTGCGTGTCTTGGGCGCTGCGACAGTCATGGCCGCCGTCGTTTCGCCGCGTGAAGGGTCATACTCTTCACCAGAACTCTCGCTAGGTACTGGAGACGCGGCTCGTTTCTTCTTTGATTTCCTTTGACCAAGATCTGATATTGGTGTTGGTGTGATCTAAAACATATGCATATACTGTTTACAGAACTCACATAAATTAAATAAATAGCACAAGCGTCTGTAAAGCTTCAAAATATTACCTCTGAGGAACTCAAGGTAATATTTGGAAACAAAAGATCAATAATCGTGAATTCCGTTAACCCTAGTGCATGTGGCAGACACATCTCTGTATCCGTTTCACTTATCATTTTCTTTATAGGCAAGTAGATCAGCCTTATGTGCCTTCTCAACTGAAACATTCAATGCTTTCTCTGGGATTCGAACCCTGGACCTCCGGCGCAACACGCAGGCGTGTAAACGACTTGGTGACGGAGGCGATTTTGAAAAGATCAATAAATACTATATAAAAATAATAAAAATATATAAATACTATATAAACAAAAAACTTAATGAGTGATAAGGGCAAAACTTGAGAAGGGATGCAACAGTTCCATCAACCAATCTGCCCAAATTTTGTTGAATAAGGTGTGAGAAAATTTCTAACAAAGAAATCTCACGCAGAAACTAGAAGACCTAAAATGTTTTGTCCCATTTAAAATATCCTCAAATCAATTAATCAAAGAATTTAATTCTGATGCTGAAAAGACCAATTTATGCAGATTCAATGGCCTCCAGATTCCTCAATGTAATGGGAAAAGGAAGGCATCAATCATATTTTTCAGGAATTTTTCTACCTCTGCCTCTATTTATGAAAATAATGCTGGTGTCCATGTAATTGTTATTGTTTTATGCAGTAGATAAACTCTATATGGCTTTGAGTGAGGTTTTATGTTTGTGTTTGTTAAGATCAACTTTGGGTTTGAATTTTAAAAGAGAAGAAGTTCTACAAATTTTGAAATCTGAATCTAAAGTTCCTTTAACTTTAGTAATTTTTTATATAAAACATTCAAATAATTAATATGTAAATACAAAAATATACTTTACCTTTGCTAAAGAGATTTTTTTAGATTTCATAATTAATTTTCTTCTAAAATAAGAGAAAATATCACCTATAGTATACATACAGAACATATATACATATAAAATCTCAGTATTTGTCATCACACTCCTCCAAAACAGCTCGACTGATTTTAATGATTTTTTAAATGTATTATTGAGAATAGCTTGTAAAGTATTTTTTTACCCTCCTACCACCACCCATTTTTTTTAAATCGCGGGAGTGGGTGAAACCACTGAGCACTGCTTAGTATATTTAAAATAACTATTTTAAAAGTGTCAATTATTGAAAACATATTTTAAGATGTTTTCATTGAGTAAAATGTTGATTAAGAGCTGAACAGAAATTGACCTGTGGCATAAAGTGAAAGTGATTAGGTTACATCACAGACAATCTTTATACCTGTTATTATATATTTCAAAAAAATAATTTTAAGCCATTGACATGCAAACAACAAAGCTAATAATTTAACTTATAATATTTATTTATTTTTTTTATAAAAAGGACAAGGAAGATCTAGACACACAAGACAAATGCTTTTCATTCATAAAATTAAAATAAAGAAATTGTATAGAACTCATAGTGTAGGTTTAAAACAAAAACCAGTAAATAGAATCTTTGTTTACTAATAAGCCCTTCATATTGTCTACTTATTACTTTTGATGTTGTTTACAATCTTTTATAAATTTAAAATAAGTTGAGATATTTAAATGAAACTATATTAAAATGAACAAAACAAATAATTATAAAACCTTCACTAATAATTGAAATGAATTTTTTGTTTCCTAGTATGGAATATTAATTTTTTTACACAATCACTATATATATTAAGATTTGAGATAAAACAAATGTTTGCACTACACTGATTTTTATTGTTCATAGTTACACTCTCAAATACCAGTACTACTTTATTTCAAAATATCTATCAATACTTACTACTGCTACCTCCTGAACACTTGTTTTCCTTATTTTAATCTTTAAGTTAGTGCTGGTGTCCACTATCTGGCTCCGATATGTGGGTGTACATTCAGACTTCTTCGATTTCTTTTTGCTACGCGAACTACAAAGTCCCAACATTGACCGAGGTTTACCACTACATGGGGTCACTACATGAGTTCTTTGCTCCTTAGAAGAGTCTTTAGATTTATTCTTTTTTGTGGATAATTGACTAAGTTCATGACTGAAGGGTTTACCACTCAGCCGCGGCATCCATTTCAACTTAACACTTTTTTCAAGCACTTCATCGTCTGAACTGTCATTTTCACTGGCAGAAACTTCATCTTTATCTTGTTGACACTCACTACTACTTACTAAATTTAGATTTTTGCCACCTTTTATTTTTGAAACTACACTATTACTCTTATGTGTCTTACTGCGTTCACGAGAATGTTTTTTCCTTTTCCTCTCTGAAGGGAGATAACCATTCAGAGTTGATTTATCTGATTCACGTCTCGATCTCTGCTTGTGTTTCTTGTGACGAGTTCGTGGAACTGTCGGTAAAGTTCCATTCACAACCTGCATCTTTTGATTTGCTATGTCATCTATGCTTTGCTCGAAGTCTGTTTCCAGTTTAACACAGGAATAGTCTTCGAGCTGCTCCTGCTCATCTGAATTTGAGCTGGTTCCTGACTTAGTGGAGCACTCGTCAGGGTACAGATCCTTGCGAACCGACAGTCTCGTGGCAGGCTCAGCAGCATCATAGCCGCCGTTGTGAGGACTCGAGTGGTTCGACATTCCGCCCACCTCCCGCCGCCCTGGTGAACCACTTCTATAAAACTCTCACCGTCACCTGTCTATCGTGAGGTAAACAATCAGTTTGACACATCACATTTTCACTTTTGAAACTGCAACACTTATAAACGAATAATCCGACTATCTCTGATTGCGGATATTCGATGTATTTGACATCAATCATTTTCTTATTTGCCACTTCTGGATACAACCATCTTCCAATGCATCTTTTTTTCTTTACGTATTCGCATTTTAGGTCATCCATGTTCATGTAACGTTGTGATTGCGAAAAACAAAGTATAGATCATTTTTGCGGACACGAACACAATAGAGTTAAATAATTTGAGGATGATTACACATAATTCAGTTGTATGCACGGATACTTAAATATTTTAATTATCCAGGAGTGGACGAAAACTGTTGACCTTGTTATAAGCTTATTAGGTTTCAAATTTTAGTCAACAGATGCAGACATTTGTCACAACTCACAAAGGTTGATCAGTGATCTTGAGCTGTTGTTCAGTGTTAACATCGAGAAATTAATATCTTTGAAAAGACGTCTTAAATTTTTAGAGTGTTAATTATTATTATTTTTATTTAAAAGTCTTTCATTAGAAATCTCCTTTTTTATATTTACGGATAAGGTAAGGCTTTATTAAAACTATATACTTTGTCTTAATATTATTATTTTGAACTCTACAAAGCTGACGTCTTTACAAAGTATTAGGTACAATCAGACATATTGAACTTGAATTAATATTCTGTCAAAAAGTAACTCGGGCCTCGGCTCCACCCAGGCTATTTTGTGACCAATAAGAAGATAATATTTAGTTCTGCCATTGGTTTAAAGTAATTGTCACATTTCGGTTTACCAATAAATAACATATTATAAGAATAGATAATACAAAGAAGCTTGTATTGTCATTAAAGTATACTAAAATTGTCAATAGATGGCAGACGCTTAAATAATTTTAATCTACGGACTAGTCACTAGTGCCTCTGGCAAATGTTTCGTAAAGATAATAAAGCAAAAAATTGTTATAAAGAAACACTTATAAGAATAATTTATATTTTCTTCTTGGTTTAAAATGGCAGATATAGTAGGGTGGGACATGGGACTTAATAATCGCCACGTCGATTCTTCGACACCATCTCATTTTTTACATTTTACTCTGTGATAAGCACAGTTAGTATTCACGTATTATTTTATTATTATACTCTGGATATTGGATAAAACCTACATATTTTTTTAATTTAAAAATATGTAGGTTTTAATTCACAGATTAGTAACTGTAGTAAGTACTTAAGTACCTATCTATTTTTATTTATTAACGTTTACAAAATACAAATCTTTATTTGCTTTGTTGTCTTTAATGTAGGTAGGTACTTATATATAGTTAATTTGTGTTAATCACATCATATTGCTCTGCACCTACTCGTGTCAGTGTGTGCTAAATATCATAATTTACGTATTATTATGATAAAATCTGTTTTTATACAATTTTTTTTTGTTCACGATCATGACGTGCACTAAATGTATACCTACTACGATAATGATAACCTACACGTTCTTTCTATAGCTAATACGTAAAGTGGTGAGTCATATTTATATTTATTTGCTGTATTGATGATCTCATATTATTATCGTGTTGTAGCCTGTAGGTATTAGGTAGTGTAAAGTTGTAAAATTCTTTTTGTCATGGTTTTTATGTCAATCATGATAAATTTTCAAAAATATTATCAATATATATAAATGTAATTTTTTGATGTTATTGGCTCTTTTGCTATACTCTATTTCTGTATATCACCACGTAAAGCAGTTCATACATTTCATAAAATATTAAAGCGCAATAAAATTATGAAATTATCATTCAAAAAACAGTGAGAACCTTGCCTTCTGTTTTCTGCGCTATAAATTTTATAAAACTAGATATTTACACCATAACATTGATAGGTTTCTGTTTTTTCCTACTATAATTCTATAATCTATTCCATTATAATTATATTCTCCATGAGGCAAGCTTTGGTCTTTGTTATTCCTATGTATTATATGTCATATTGAGGAACAAATTATTCCTCTATGTAGTACTGATAAGAATAACTTCTAAGGCAAATATTATAATTTCAGTTGATAAGTCATGTTGTATTAGTGAATATCATAAATCTCTGATCTCTTGAAATCAAATAAAGAGAATTTTTAATTTCTTGTTTTTATGGTAATACTTTTAGTTACTAGTAGGATGTCTAATGAACTATTATTTTATGTTGAAATTTAATCTAAGTTTATGCTTTTTACTAATTCTTCAGTATTTTAAATTGCAACTTTTGATTTAGGAATATGAATAGAAATATGTTTCAAAATGCCATGCAAGACTCATTTAAAAAATTTCTATTTTCATGAAGTTTTTCTATATTTTGCACATTAAGCTCCCAACAAGTTTGACATGAATGAGGTCAATTTTCTGTGTATGTATCTACCTCATATTCTTTACAATTTTGTCCTTTTACACAATGAATTTATACACACTATATTTTTATAGTTTTTTACAGTACATATAATAAAATTTAAGATTAATTTTTATTATAATAAGAAATCATATTGTAACAGTATCTGATAGGCCACGGATAAGGATAGAGGATGAATCCTTGTAAAATAAAGTCAAGAGAAATAAATATTTGTTCCAGATAAAGTGCTCTGGTGATGTCAAGTGCAAGCTGTTGTGGCTATACATAGCAGTGTAAAGGTGATTTAACAACATTTGTAGAGTGCATCAGGTATTGAGGGTTGTAATGTGTCCGCATGTAGTGTTAGTGGTGGGGGGCTGGTGGCGGTGATTAGTGATGGTGCTGATGCTGCGGCATGGTGGACGCGGCTGCGGAGCGTCGGGCCGCCCACAATGTCACCACCAGCATTACCAAGTGAGTAAAGTTATGTATATAAATTCTTTTAAATAGAGAAATATTTTTTAATGTCTCAGGTGTTAACTAAAAATTTTTACTCTGACTGACGCGGTCATCAATTATTGTAGAATATAAATAATAAATTCGTAAACAAGATGTGTTCATCTAATTGTGCATCCCAAAACTTAGAAATGCCTTAATTGACTGGAAATCAGTTTTTACTGAATATGTATGTAGACAAATAGTTTCAGTCGGTTATTTATATGAAAAATTACTTGTAAAAACACAGAACCTTCAGTCAAGATCTATCAAAGAATATGGATCACTATTTAATATTTCTACTTATTGACTTGTTAACTTTGGCCTTTGAGTGACATTAAACTAACCCAATCAGTGATATGATTTGCTCTATTGTATGAAGAATATTCAATTCAAATTGATATTTATGGTTTAGAAGTTCACATGTCGAGTTATCATGAGTAAACGTTGCTATTATCGTCTTGACCCCGACTCGGCGATCAAACTATTAACTCTTTCCTTTTTAGCAAATATTGATCCATCAATTTTTATTAATATAACATACGCAGCATGAATTGCTTGCGATATATTAATATAGACCTATATTAATATAGAAATATTTCTATTATTATGTTCTGTTTACGTCTATTGCTTGTATTATTTCAATGTCTAGACTAGAATATGCAAAGATGTTAATTAAAATGCTATTGCCTGTGTTGACAGCCTCATAACTCCTATACTAAATTTTTTGATTAGATGTAAGGCGAGCCGGGGTACGCAATGTAAGTCGCTTTTTGATATTGATACAATCGTCACGCCTTCGCGTTATCACGGCCTTGTGCCGCATGTATTGATATACGTACACTAGGTGTACTCATGTGTGCGGGCGTAGTGGTTTCTAAGAAAAACGGACGGATTTCTGTGAAGTGATTGTCGCACAATTTCAGCATTGAATGAACGCGAAAGCGTGGCTGAAATCGTTAAGTTATAATTAGGCTTTTGACATTGCTGCACTAGCCTATCTTATCGCCACGTCCTTTCTACTATTGGATTGGATCATGTATTTTATATCAAATTTTGTGAATTGCTAAGAATTTAATTAATTGAAAGCTTGGAGATTGATTCCATCTTTTTTATTACGATGACTGTTGGTATTTTCTCAATTAAAGAGATAATTTATAAGTAAATATTGAGTGCCAACTCAGTTTATACCTAGCACTGCGCCACGGTTTCACCCGCGCCTACAATATAAATATTATTACTCACAATCAAATATAGTCATGTTCATCAGGGATAATGTAGGATTCTAATGGTGAAAAAAAATTTCACATTGGTCCAGTACTTCAGAGCCTATTCAATTCAAACAAACAAATCTTTCCTCTTTAAAATATTAGTATGATTGTCTATCTATATTCTATATCTATAGCTAATGGATAGGTAGTGTGAAAATTATATACCTAACGAAAATAAAAATAAACAATTTCCTATCTGTTTTAATAGTATCTACCTGTATTTTAGGACGACTTGAACGATTTACATTGATGATTGATGGCCGATGGGTAATCATAATCGTAATCACTAATCAATAAAGGCAACGATAATCGACTCCAAACAAATGTTTTATTATGTAGTAGGTATTATACATAATATACCTACTTAGCTCATTCTTAGTAACTTAAAAAGAGAAGTTTGCAGGTCGTTTACATACGTTGCATCAGTTTTTTTTTTTTTAATATTTTAGAAAATTTACACAATGGAAAATACACACAAATTAATATTTATCATTTTCTAAAGATTGATCTTGGTATTTTTTCAATAAAATACCACCGAGTGTATGCTGACTGATCTGCAACTAGTGCCAAATACAATGTAATTGGTCGATCAGATAATCTCTGACATACCATACTGTAGTATATCAATTTTTTAATTTCTTAATTTAATTCTTAATTTATCAAAAAAAGGACCCTAAACAGAGCGATCGCCAATCTCCCTACCGCCCTGCCGTCCTGCAGATTGGCTGGTGTAATGATAAACATCCCTGTGCTCCCCCAGTTGAACCCCTGTCCTGTGGGCTCCCCCAGTCTATATTAATATCCTGACTTATTAATATTACAAATTGGAAAGTCCTCTCCACTATTATATCCTACGTGTGATGTCTCAGTCTTGTTTCTTGTTAAATGACCAAAAATAATTAATAGATAAAAAAATCGATTTCAATGAATACTTTTCTGAGGCGGATTAGAATAGATTTGAATGATTGAAATGATTCGGCAAAATCACTCAAAAGCGCTCTATAATTGGTTAAAAACAAATCTATAAACGGACTTTTAAATGCACTAAAAAGTAGTAAGGCATCGACTTTCAGATTCACTTATGCATCGAAGAATGGTCGGTTTTATTTACTAATTTTTAAAGCACTTTCGAGACGTGTTAACGACATTTACTTTTAAATATTTAAAATATGAACAATTTTCTAGAAAAGACCTATGAAATTAAAATGTAACATAGTGAAGATAGTCTATTATAATACCGGTATAAATATTTTTATACTTACCTATCTATAGTAAGCTTAAAAGATTTACCTATATGAACTTTTTGTAGATCCATAATAGAGGAATATTTCACCATGCATTGTTTTGTTAAATCAGGGATTAGGCAGCGTTTTTGATGAAAGCTCCCAGGTGGCTTGACTTTTGCCGAAACTTCCAACAATTATCATCATATTTCAACCAATTTACACAACACCTTGATAAATTATATACCTTAAGGTGGTTAAATGTCGACAGAGTGTTCCTTGTTTTAAAATAGTGTGAAGGACCACTCTTTCGACATTTAGGGATGGTTTTTGTACAATGAATTGTTCAATGTTTGTTTTGATATAACAATATTTATATAAAGAGTACGCGAAACATATTTTAATGTATACAAATACAATGATAATTTCATAAAAAAATAAAAACTAGAAATTTGCAAAAGTAGCGTCATCTAGCGAGCTTCGTGTTTTGTGGGACCGAATCGAACCACCTTAAGTGTAAACCTTTCTCATGAATTACTCTATTTTATTAGTATAATGATAAACCGTTCAGTAATTTTTAAGTTTATCGCGAACAGACAGATAGACAGACACGGCGGCCGACTTTGTTTTATAATATGTGGTGACAGTCATCGTAATGTTTAAATAAAAGAGGTCAAACATCCATGATCCATTCGTCAACGGCTGATTAATATTTTATATCGTTATTATAAACAGAAACATGGTATCATTAAAGAGAACTTTAATTTTTTTGTCGTTGACTTATAAGGCATTCCGGAAAAGAATGCCTTGTTATATAAAATTCTCAGTCAGAGTCAAGGGCAGCGTTATTTCGTGACTGATGATCACATATAGTTAAGACATGTCAAGAATTAAGAAAATTATTTTATTTATTTTAACAGTTTTGGAACTAAAAAAATTCCTACATCGGCTCAGGAGTCCAAAGCAATGTTCTGTCTTTGTCTAACATTAAATTACCATATAACTGTGACTGTGCTTACATATCTAAACTAATATTATAAAGAGGAAAGATTTGTATTTTTGTGTGTATGTTTGTAATGAATAAACTCAAAAACTACTGTGCCGATTTCAAAAATTCTTTCACCATTGATAAGCTACATTAACCCTGAGTAACAAAGGTTATATTTATTGCTAGAAAAGATTAGGGATCCTTACTAAAACTTAAGTAACGTAACCCTAGGTGTAAAAAAAGTGCCCTAAAACTTCTTTCGTCGCATGCGCTGCGGAAACTATTGATGGTAGAACAAAAGCACACTGTAAAAAAAGTTAGGGGGGGGGGAGGAGGGGAGGAGGTTTTAAAGGGCAGGGTTGAAAAGTTCTATGGAAGTAGCGTCATTTTAGAGCTAAAAGCTTTAGACCAGGGTTTCCCAAACTATAGGTCGCGACCAGTGGTGGGTCGCGAGCGAACATTGACTGGGCCCTGCCTGTAGAACGACACTCCACATATCAAACTCATTGCGATTAAAAGTAACTCGAGTTGAAGTTGACGTTAAAACTGTAATAGTGAAAAATAGAAAACAATTTCATTATTTACATTGAAATAAATTTTTTAATGTAACTAGTTAATTAAGTAATAAAAAAAATTGTACTTAAACTTTGTTATTTGAAAAGTCCTTTATTTAGGTATATTGGTAACGGTTAAATTTCCTATAGGTGGGTCCCGAGTTTGGGAACTTGTATTAGATGAGTCGTAGCCCAGACAACTTTAAGAACCACTGCTTTAGACTATATAACATCACATTACGACAAAGTTACCGCGGTGCACAGCTAGTAATTAATATATTTTAAAGTAAATTATGGTCGGATACCTAAGGCTAACTTCAATGTGTTTAACTGATCTCGCCTCGTCGTTTGTAATATTTTCGGTTTATTTGTGACATCGTAGCTATTAAACGGGTATACTGATTTTGATATATTTAGTTTGATAAATGACGATTGTAAGTAATTTTTAGTTAGATTTCATCAATATTGACTTGACGTTTATGAGATATTTTATACATATACTAGCGACCCGCCCCGGCTTTGCACTGGTATAAAACATATATAAAAACCTTCCTCTTCAATCACTCTATCTATTTAAAAAAACCGCATCAAAATCAGTTGCGTAGTTTTAAAGATTTAAGCATACAAAGGGTTAAAGGGAAAAAAAAGCGACTTTGTTTTATTACCATATAGTGATGAAGCTACAATGTTGGGGTATTTTTTAACATTCTATTTAACCATTATTAGTTTTAAGAAATATATAAAATTACAGCTATAGCCAATTATTTTTTTTTAATTTAAAGCTTGATTTATGCTCCGTAGAATTCCCACATCCATATTCTACATACCTATTGTGTATTTATATTATAATTTTTTGCCTAGGCATTTAAATTTTAAGGAATAAACCAATTTGTAGGTTATATCCTAATTAATCCTTAATTAGAAGTCAAGGTATTGACTATAGTTAATTCACAATGACAGAATTTAGAAGGTTACAAACGATAGTAATTAATCTATTTGAAAACGTTTATTGAAGTCAATTACAAAATGTTACCTTAGTATTAATGAAATAGTTATCGGGTTGTTAAGGACTAGGTATGAATCCAAGATTAGGAACTCTTTTACTGCCTTTTGGAGGGCAAGACAAAAATGAATAGATAGGGATAAATCTCGCGGGGTCAGTAAGAGAAGTGGCCTGTGGCAGTCAAAGCGGACGGCCTGCTAAATCTGTCGGTGACGGTGTAGAGTGCGAGCGGGGACTGTAGCGGGGCGGGGACTATTTTCGTCTGGCGGCCACGTTTGGAAAATGTGTGGTGACGTCACTATCCTCCGCGGAGATGGCATCATCACACCGCGACACGCGGCTTGCCAAAATATCGTGGCTAGGTTCCCGCGATCAACTTTATTTTGGTCATTATTTCACGGCGATCTCTTGGCCTCACGCGATGCATGCATTTTGAAATTAGTGGCTCTCCACTGCTCTGGGATTTTATTTCGAATCGCATAAAAGGGGTTCCCGAAATTGATGCGAGTTGCTGTCTCGTTTCGAAAACGGATTCTCTTCATAGATTTTAGTGCAAAAGTTCGGTTCAGTTATTTTTGTCGTTTTTTTTTATCGAAATTGGCACTTGGTGCATTTTGACACCATCTAGTGGCCGTCATTCCCCACAATCATTTCGAAATTGCCGGCTCACAATTGCTCTGGGATTTGATTTTAACAATGCCCCGAATCTGTGTCATTGTTACCTAGCGGTGTTAGTATTTTGTTGAGCAGTTAAATATGACCTACGGATTTATTGCGTAAGAATTTTGAGGTTTGACTTTCATCATATTTTACCGTTCGTTGATTTAGTATTTGCTTTGGCTTACGAAGTAGGAATTATTTCATGTTAGTTATAAATATTGTGGGGAAGTGTGTAATATTGTAATATGTATAAGCATAAGACGCTAAACTTCAGAAGGCAGTTTCTAAGTACCTACTGCTTTTACGCTATGACTTCGTGTCTGTATTGTAAACTTGCATTTCAAGTAAGCCTGTTTCCAAGAAAACATGATAGTAATTTCAATAGCATAGTACATATTTAATACATATATAATATAGCTTCGATAATAAATTTTTACTCAGCGTAGTACTCACATATAATGTATTTACATAGTATATGTTGAAACAAACCGCTGAAATACTAGTGTACCTGTTATCAGCGTTGTAACAACGTTCGCCCGGTACCAAGTACTTGATGGACGAATAAAGCGACATTTCCAACAACAATTTGTTTGAGAATTAGCGATAGAAAAGGCGATTGTTCGATGACGGAAATGACTGGGTAGGAGCTATAGGTCGCGCTATCGTTCGACTCGAGAACTGAGCAGTGAGCACTGAGCAGTAAGCACTGAGCAGTCAGTGTTGCGAGAGACGCGATTCGCGACTCGACGCTTCATGTTAGACGGCAATAAATATAATTTAAACAAACATGTCAAGATTATTTAGTGACGTTGTGTTAATGAAAACGAACACGATAGTGTTAGTGGAAAGTTGAATATAAACACTTAAATGTACACAGGTGAATAGAGTCGAGAAGTATTGTAGTTTTAGATAAATGTCTAACGGTTCTAAAATGTGTGTAGAGATTGCTTTTGACAATTTGAATTTATAATGTTGTTCCTGTAATTTGATAAATAAAATTTATGTAAAATTCAACAAGGGCATAATAATGTTATGTTACTCTTTGAAAGGCGGTGCCAAAATAAATAAAAAGATGTAAATTAACAGTAAAAGTACTAAAGTATTTTAATTAGTATAAATAACAAGGACTTGTGTGTTGCTAAAGCGCAGTAAGTAATTGAATTTTTTCAATTTTTGATTTATTAACCTCAATATATCTAAAACTGTAAATTAAATTATTTTTATTCTTATTGAATAAAAAGAATAAAATATTAAATTTAATACTGAATCCAAACACATCTAATTCATCGATTAGGGTTCATATTACGTGAGTTATAAGCAAATAAGTACGACGCGGTCGCGCGAATTTCTGCGATTTCTCGGCCGATTGTGAAACTATTCTTTCAATATCCTGAAAACTATTAATCGTAAAAATTCCAAAAATGGGACCACTTCGACGAGTTACCCTATCGTTTGACACCTCATTTATTCAAATCTGTCTACGGACGGCGCCGTTTGAGTTAAACATCGGAAAAAAAAACAATTGATAACCTTCTTTTTTTAAGGTCGGTCAAAAATTATTGCAATTGAGTATATCATAAAATTTTATACATGTTACCTTTATTATCGTACACAGTTAAATAATAAAACCAGTAAGACGTACCAAGAGATATTTATTGTATGTATTACATATTGAAGGTCAGAAGAAACTCGTTGATTCAATAAGATACGTCTAATCTTGACATAAAATAACGATTTATTTGTTCAAATGACTAACAACGACCAATACAAGTACATATTGGTATTTATTAGACCAATACAAGTACCTACATGTTGGTATTATATTATGAAAGCTCACTATATGAACAAGCAATAAAAATGTAGTTGAAAAGAATTAACCTTTGAAAGAATTAATCGATTGAATTGTGATAGTTATTGGTTTATTGTGTGAGATCTTCCGATTTTTTTACCGACCTCAAAAACGGAGGAGGTAGTCAATTCGACCCTGTTTTTATTGTTTCTCATTATTATATAATATATAATTTTTTAATATATAATATTATTATTATATATAATATAATTTTGATATATATTTTTTTTATTATAAAGCTGATGCTTCCCATTTAAATTTCATCAAAATCTGTTTTTTTTTGTTAAAATTTTTAAAAATTAGGGATGTGCCCATATGCTCTTTACCTTAATGAACATTAATAAAAGATTGTCAATATAGTTCACGCAAGATATATCAGCCTTTTATTATAATAGTGCTAAGTGTTATTAACGAACTAAGTAATTAACCTACAAAAAGCCTCTTTTTAAACTTTATTAGAATTATTTATTTTTATTTATACATGTATATTTTATATTATTAGCATTAAAATATTAATGGGTATGTTTGCACAACTAGTAAACTTATTTTTTCGAAAATCTAAATTCACTGAATACTTAATTGTCGAAGCAGGATGTATATAAATATGTTACATAAGTATTGCCATAGAGCATATTATAATAATCTTGTCATAGTTCTTGAATTAATAGACGTAGATACCTACTCTGTATTTTAGACGCGTTTCTTCGCTAATTATGAAAGTATGCCAAGAATAAAAAAAACGTCGAATGGAATTTCAGTAGAGATTTATTCTATGTAACGGTAACAAATATTTAATGTATCAATATAATTTCCATAACTGTAAATAATTGTAAAGTGTAACCACCATCCTCCCACCATAGCCATTTGAGTAAGCACATTTCTGTTCTGTTTACGGTACATAATTACGAATTTTATTTATTTATTCAATCTTTCCTTTCAATATTCATGTCGAATGTGCCACTATCTCTCCGTTTCTGTTATGATAACTCAAATTTTAATTGAAGGAATTTATTAAACTCATTTAAATCCTGTTTGATAAATTATGTAGATAAATAATTACCTAACTCACAAATTGGTAATGCTATCGTGTTATTTTCGACGCTCTATGATATCATAGCGATTATTTGCGGAACATCTCGTTTGTGAAATTACCAACACGCAAAATCGTTGGTAAATAAAAACTATTTGTTACTAAGAATTTGCATTGTAAAAACATCTAATAACACTTATATTTTGAAAAAAAAATATATATGTTTCCTCTTCATTGTAACGTGTATAATGTTGGGTTGCCTTCCAGTGAAAAAGGTCACGTCCGTGGCTTGTAACCGTTACCTCTCTAACAACAGACTTCAAAACTTGCAGATCTTTGTACCCCGAGTCCGTCTACGTCGCACAATTGTTATACATATTATATCTTTTTTTATGCGCAATATATAAAAATAAAAATTATGGAATTGTCGTATCGTAGCATATCTAACTAAGATATGATATTTATCTTAATAGGTCAACTGAAAACGAGTTATTCGCATGTGTAGTATTTACTAAAGTCGGCGCGGATTGCTTGTTAAAAATGTAGTTAGAATTTTTCCGCTGGTTTCTTTAGAATGATCTAAGATCTTCCATACACGGTTTTAATATCACCTAATGTCAAGTGTTTTATTTCAGCAAATGCTGTACTTTTATAGTAGTAGCCAAGGCTTATGACGCCTACTGATGACCATAAAACCATAACAGGTAATGTTGTTTTTTGACCTGTTTTCTTTGATTTTTAATAGATTTTATTCTTTTCTTTCTATTATACTTATTGAATTGTGCCTCATGACAGGATGTCTTGATTCCAACAATTCTTTATGATAAAGCATAATAGAGCCAGATGGAGATCTGACCTCCATCTATTGTAAACTGTATTGGGATTACAGACCACTTTAAAATTATTTAGTACAAAGCATTATGACTAAGATAATATACTTCCTGCTTATGAAAAATATTTAAATTTTTTTAAACTCATCGATTTCCCAATTCCCATGCAGTGCCTTTGTGAGAAAATAGTTTGTAATTGTGCTGTTCTTCTAAAGTAATTTTCTTTATTAAATTATTTTATCACATTACTTTACCGGCCACCTCTAGTGTCAGCGACATTTGTATCCGCTAACTGGTTTACTGATTGATAAATCATCGTGAGAACTTAGGGCAACAGTCCTGAATTCAATTATATTGTTTTCGTTCAAATGCATCGCTTTATCGCGTTTTTTTTCATGGAAAATCAACTTTTAACTAAAATATCATTCAATCCAACTTTGCACCTAAATTTTCCCTCCTTGTAGGTACTTGTGGTATAGTTTCCACTTGAAATTTAAACATTTACTAATGTAATAGGATTAACAGTTAGTTACAGCTCTACACAGAATCTATATCCATCTAGATTTCTAACCAATTTGAATGGCGGAAATTCTCAGTCAGTTCTCAAAGTAACGGTCACGAGCATATCAAATGATAGAGCTGATAATTATAGTTTTAGTGATGATTCAGGAGGTGTTATTACATTCATGACCGAAGCAAATTTTAACAATTACGTCTTAGCAATCGAGAAATCGAGCTCTTGTGATTTTCTGTCGGTGGGCGACAGCCTTGGTCTGAGTATCTGTTAGGTTGTTAGCAATTACTTGGCTTATTAAATACCTGTTACCTGCTAATGAAACCTTACTGAACATGAAGTAATTACTGGGTTGTTATTGCTTTATTTATGCTGGATAAAACAATGTATATTATTATAATCTGTTAAACATAAAACAGTGTATTCAGCGCCATCAACTTTTTCACCAAATTTATTTAATCATCCATACTAATATTATAAATTTGAAAGTAACTCTGTCTGTCTGCTACGCTTTCACGCCTGAACCGATTTTAATGAAATTTGGCACAAACATAGATAATAAGTTGAGAAAGGACATAGGGTATTTTCTACCGCGGGAAACAAAAGTAAATCAGAAGAAAAGCACTGCTGCGCCGCTTTCTTCGGCTGAGGTACCATGAATATACGAGATTCCATACTTTAATATTATAAATTCGAAAGTAACGCTGTCAGTCTGTCTGTCTGCTACACTTTCACGCCTAAACCACTGAACCGATTTTAATAAAATTTGGCACAAACAGATAATAAGTTGAGAAGGGACATAGGGTACTATCTAATTTCACTAAGTGGGTACATAATATATTTATTGTGCTCAAACACGGTACCTCTGCAGTAAGTGCTGGCTTACCTACTAACTATTGTATTATTATGTTTATTGATCGGTCATGTCAGGTCACCGAATACCAAATTATGAATTGATACAACCAATAAAAATGGCTCTTAATGCCTTTACCGTCAGAGGCGAGCAGGTCGTCTTCAACCAAAAGAGATAACAACTTAATTCTAATATCCAGTCACTTTTACCATAAGTACCTAAGTAAGTACTTGACGTAAAAAATAAAACTCCTGTCCAAAAAACTGTCTTATGCGGACGAAGTCGCAGGTACAGCTAGTTTCTAATAATTTTAAGGAATGAGGAATGTTTCGTAAGCATACTTAATAAACCTCAGTTTATAAGTTTTATCTAGCAAGGTACGAATGTTATGACATCTGTTAATAAAAATAATAAAAATTACAAGGCAAGTGTTACGTAAACGTATAAAAAAAATTATTTATGATATTCATAAGATGAAATAATTCGTTAAATCGATGGCATCAAGCCAAATGAGAATTTAAAAAATATAATAAGTACGCTATTTTTTACTAAATAAGCGCATAAGTCGTGGCTCGTGGATAGATATTATGTGAAATGAAAGACAATTTCAAAACCCCTCGACATTTTGATTACAAATATGAACATCTCATAAATATATGAACAGATTTTGATAAATTGTAGCTAAGATCAGTCTTGATAACGTCATTTTATGTCAGCGCGGAATAGTTTTTTTTAAATTATTTATTTATATTAATTTCTAAAATAAAATTAGCCTTAATTACTCCTTATTACATCAACTATCTGAGAGTGAAAGTTCCATCAAAATCGGTTCAGCCTTTTCAGAGATTTGCCGGAACAAACAGACAGACAGAAAAAAATTGTAAAAAAAATGTTATTTTGGTATATGTACCGTATATGCATCCATATGCATTTAATAAAAAGCGGTTATTTTAATATTACAAACAGACATTTTATTTATCTGTACCTATAGATGATGTTTAGTGAAACTTTATAGCATCGTAAGCTACGAATATCGTAAGTCTTAAATATACAGTGGGCGTTGATAAATTGATGTTACGCTGCATTTACTTTAACGTTTGCTTGGCAGTGGCAATTATTGTACCAACAGATGAATATGTTTGATGCAGCTTCGTCGACTTTAACGGAACGATTTTTATTAACTAGTTATCGAAGCATAAATAACCGTTTAAGGCTCCGTTAAGTCGTGGTACACGGGTAAAATACTTGTATTAGAAATTTGTATTTTCGTAGAACTAGCAATCAAATTGAAGCAAACTTAGGTTCAATTTTCTATATAATATTATTCAAATATTATATTTATTCTGTATTACGAAAATACTGCGTAGCATTCTTTAAGTTCTTAGTAAGTACGAAATGTATTATTTTTTCCAATGTTTTTCTCGGTTACTCAATTCGACGCTGTTTTTTTATTGTTTGCCACCTCAGAACTTTTGACTGGGTTAACCGATTTTGATGATTTTTTTGTTTGAAAGCTATTGCTTCCCGTGTGGTCCCATTTAATATAAAATTAATATAAATAATATAAAATGTATATAAAAAATATAGATATTATATAAATAAAATTTCATCAAAATCTGTTCAGTAGTTTTAGAGTAATAACTTGAAATCGGTTTCCTTTGTTAAAATTTTAACACTGTTATTGAATTAAGAGTTGAGTTTTTCGTCTCAATAAAGGTCAATCTTTTACGAAGCTAAGGATGAGATCAGATATTTTGTCGAATAGTGTCGCATGAATAATTTGATTGTGAGCGGGGCGCGGGCCTTTGCTCTTTGTCGATAGAGGCAGTGGTGATGTAAGATCGGCTGGCTTCGACGGTGATGTCAGCGCCCGTCTCGCCCCTCGCCCCGCCGCTGACCGCCGCAGCCTTCCGCGACTACATGAATAAATAATATTATTATAATCGATAAAATCGGTTTTCTCGCGAAATTCACAGTAAATACCTACTATTGCCAGCGCTCGTTCTCTTCATTACAAATCACATAGCGTTTATCTCTACGCGGTATCTAATCTTCTATTTCAAAAGTAAGCATTCGATTCACCTGTGTACACTTTTATAGCTTAAAGTGGGGAATTGTTTATCAAAATATATAAAAATGTGAATAGGAAAATGAGATTAAAATTAAAGAACACAAGTTTAAATGCAGTCAAGAAAATGTTATTTTGATATTTAGAAAAGTGATGTGGGTCCATTAAAAATGGATTGCAATTCGGATTAAGTGAGTACTTATTAAAAACATCTTAAAAATGGAGGGTGCTATCCTTAGCACCCAGAGTAATAACAGATTTCGTGCACGCGTGAAGAATGCTGCCACAGCATTGTGCGCTCGGACATTACCAAAATCAAGATATAGTGAGACTGCAGCAAGCACCGCCAAGCACCATACTTACCCGAGAGCCACTCCATCAAAGAGAGCACCCATCTCATGCCGCATGGAGTCGTTGATATGCGATTTGCCAGATCCGCTGAAATCTAATGACATCAGCAGTGACGCCAATCAAACGCCTAAATCAAATGGCGCGGTTAAATTGCGGGGAACTTTGGCTAGGTAAGTTTTTTTTAAACATCTTAAAAGTAACATTAACATAGTAGGTACTTACGTTACATTATACCTACCTACACATTTTTAAAATTAAGTCTGTGGCTCAGATGTTCCTATAATGTAAATAACAGAGATTCTCACATATTTTATAAATTAACTTTTTGATATTATTTGTTAAAATTTAAGTTTAAATGTACTTATTGCACTCTTGTAAAGTGGCGTTGTCGTGTTTTCTTTTCCACTTAGCAGGTATTTCATATTTTTTCAATAAACATCGGTCTTTTTTTCAATAAAGTTTTTAATTTCATTATTGGTCAATGACATGTGATGGAACATTTTAATTTGCGATTGTGTTTTACAAATTTACGACAAAAGGAGACGTAAAGTTCTAAAAAACGTTTAGAATATATTTTGTAACATTATAGAAGTCACTAGACTAAATTTAAAAAAAACTAATTTGAAATTTTTGTTAAATATCATTTTATAACTGGTTGAAAGATGGCCAGAAACTCAGTTTGAGTAGGCATTGTTTTTAAACTTAATGAATAGTCTAAATGGATACATAAAATTGAAGTGTCTGTAATATTAAATCAATAATTTTTTACCATGTAAATACATATTAAATACATGTAAATACTTTTGATAAATACATATTAAAGATAATAAGTTAACCCATACGGGCGAAGTCGTGCGTGCGCCTAGTTAATTGATAAAATTCACATCAGTCATAGTCATCAATATTTATTTCACTTCCTCCTTCAAACATGAATCAAAACGGTGTTAGTCAACACATTCTAGAGAATTCTCGATATTATTGACTTAGAAGTTGTATTTCAAAAAGTTGCTAAATAAACTACGTTCTCAATTGTTTACTATAGTATAGTAAACATATGAATGTTCCAAATTTTAACTAAACATATAATGGACGTCAATAACATTCGAAATAGGAGTAAACGAGAAGTTTGAGATAACAAACATATAAACATATCCCAACTAACAATGTTATCCTGTTGTTGAATGCGGTGGAAAAAACAAAGGCATAAAGCCGTATCTTAGAAAGCATACATACAAGTTATCATATCCATCGCGTACTAAGCGATACTTAACTTTCCCGGATCGCATAATAATTTCTTACAAAGGCTTCAAGATGAATTAAGTTTCATTCATTTTGTCCATGACATCACGTGTTTATACGAACATGACCTCAGACATTTGGAAAATATCTGAACCGTTATCCATACGGAAATGGGGTGCAACGTTGTATGTGATTGTTATATTTACATCCATCAAGCAAACATAATGTAGATATTTCTCATAGTTTATTAGATTTTTGGGCTTTTTTTTGGTTTTGATGACTGAAAACAATTTTGAAAGGCTAATTGTGCGTGTAGTCCTTGGTTAATTTAATATGTTCATTTATCATACAATAAAACACATTTCATAAGTAAAGCAATACTTTGAGTTTCAAGGATCAAATTTGTCTTAAAATATTACGTCCAATTCATTACGTAATTTGGTGGGTATGTCGTATGGGATCTGTCAGCATTCGGACAAAAAATGAACTAAAGATGTTTCAGTATTGGTTGCTAGGATACAAGTCTTACGTTCATATAAACATGACTTGTTTTGGTTTAGTACCATATAGCAACTAATACTGTAACATCTTTATTCTTTAGTCCATGCTCTGTAATAAGGCCCAAGGAGTTTCGGGATATTCATTTACGATTAATTGATTCGTGTAATTGAGGTCATCTCGAACGTATTAAAGTGATCTCAAATGAGGATTAAATCCACGTTTACCGCTTTTATAATAAGCATGATGTGAGTGAGACGGGAGCAGTTGTATCTCCCTCGCACACCATGATGTCATGGTGTATTTTTGTAAATGCCCGGCTGTTTGGGTCGCATGAGTTTTTAAATGTTTTGTTTTTAAATACCTACACTAAATGTATTGTAGGTATATATTGAATAAAATAATTACGTCTGTGTACATAAATTTTACAATATTTTATTATATCCACGTTTCGCGTGCCAAGTACATAATTGTAAAATTAATAAGCGTGTATTGATTTCAAAATATATTTATCTAAATAAATAATTATTTTATAAAGAAAACTATTAAGCTTTATTTCCACTTAAATCTATAGGTATTATCAAATTGTAGAACATTGGTTACAAAAGATCGCCTATTGTGGAAATTGATTTCATCATACCTATAAAGAGGAAAGCAATACGCATATAATTTTGCCAACAATCACTAGCTGACCCTGCGAACTTCGTATCGCTTCAGAGTTCCGAATAATAAATAACGTGTCACCTACAACGTCATTCCATAGAAAATGTGTGAGGAAACGAACTTTCTTCACACACTTTTTTTTTTGTGAATTTTTCTATATTTTTAACATGTAGTTATTCTGCTATTCTCAGATTAGACGAATCCAACAAAACAGAGATCATCAAAATCGGTCCTTCCGTTCTTGAATAAATGGTGTAAAATGCCTTTGTTTTATATATTATATAGATATATATAGATTTTGGGACATGCGTATTAAGAAAATTGCGATATACAGCCTAGTACGCTGTACGAACGAAGACTTCGATGAACCGATGATTGTAAGACGGGGCTGCATTTGTTTGTAATCGATCCCCAGACGTATAACAAAAATAATGCTTCTTGCAACTAGTAATCTCATATCGCAAAAATGTAAAATTAAAAAAATATATGCATTAATAATTCAAAGAATACTTTTTATCTCTAATAGGAATCTATTAATACAATCTCTGACCACAATATTAAAAAACCACAACCGCTGGCCGAGTGTAGGTGTTTTTTTTTTTTTTTTGAATACAGCAATTAGTGTTAACCATCAATCGTGTTGCAAAAAGATGAGTTGGTTGAACTCTGATTATATTACTGTCATACTGACCTCATCATATATTTCTACGTTTGCCGCGAGCCGAACAATTGATGGAATGTTTTTATAATCACATCATTTAAGTGAAGTCATTCCTTTGAAATATTAATGAAGTTGCCTTACTCATGACATGACAAGTTATTAACTTTATTTCTCTGAATTTTTGGCATATTACATTAAGGTCTTGTGTCTTTTAGCCCGAGGCAAGAAGCTTCTAGAGTAGAAAATCATACTGCTCTATCTGATCGAGTTTTTTTTTGAGATTTGATTTTTACTAATATCGGTCAACTGACTTTTTATTATGAGGAATAAATATAAATAACTATTGAAATTTTTATCTTATTAGTTCTACTTCAGCAAAATGAAAAATCAGTCAGTATAATTGAATGGCCATACAAAATGTATGAGAAAACGATATTTAATACATATATAAATTTAATCTTAAAGTGAAGTTTTTCACGTCTAAATTTTTTATCAATTTTGAATAATCATAATGAATATAATTAAAACTATTTTCTAAAGGAAAATGGGGAGCTTTAAAATGTTAAAGAATTAATTTTCATCCTAATTACAGGAATGCAAACTTCAGCTAGTCTCATATCTAATTAAATACTTAATGCCATTACAGGTCATTTCTCTATGTATTTATATCCGCGACCCTTTGTTATCGATCGGGTCAAGTCTCCAGTACGTAGTCTTTTTATGTATTATTCATACATATATGGCATTTCAAACTATCTAGATGAAGAAAACACTCGTCTATAGACAATGAATATTTTGTATTATTTTTATGTTAGTATGTGTTTGAATAATGTATTTGCCAGTGTTTGTGATTTTGTTAAGGATTGCAACTTCAATGTGCAAGAACCTACCGGCGAGTGAGTTATTTTTAAAAATATTGTCATGTAATGAATACTAGGTACCTACATAAAATACATATTACATCTTATTTCTAAGTTATTACTTTAATACATATAATATTTAAAAGATATGTAAAATAAATGCCTAATTGTAATAGGTATGCGAAACATAAAAATCATTAACTGCACTTTTTTATGTTACACCCAATAATAAATGAATAAAATAAAGAATAGCCTTAATTTTCCGAAACAATTACATACTTGTGATAAAAATGAAAACAAAAAAGTTTTGCTCTTGTGCTAGTAGCAAAAGCCTCCTACAAATCTTTCCACTGTTTTCTGTCTGCTGCCAAGAGGTCCTAGGGTATATTATACCTCTAAGTTTATTATTTAATATACTTATTGCAAAAACTCTAATACTCCTACGTGATTAGGTATGGTTGCCTAACATAGAGTTAAACAGGCTTATTAACCTCGCTCCCAATAAGTAGCACTTAGTTCATTATTTTCGTATCCTTACTATATCCCTCTCTACACGAGATAATAACTTTAGCCTTATAGATTTGATTTATGTTCTTGAGATTTAATTTATGAACCATAACCATTCTCCATTTCTATATCAGCTATGATACGCAATAAACATCATCATTAAATTGAATTAAAGTTTCAATCGCTGAGGTAACACGATTGATTAGTGAACTTTTTCGTTTTGTCAGCTGGGTTATTGTATATAAATAATGTTTTTACTATTTTACAAGACGTTTACGTAGTATTGTGTCAGCGTTACAAATCCGAAACGTAAACAAATCGTATTTTAATATTGATATTATGTACTATTTTGATAACCGTGGGCGCGATAGGATTCGTGTGTTCTTACGGTGCGTAACAAGAAATTTATGACACTATCATTTTCACGTGGGAATGATATGGGGACCCTTTGCTTACAGAAATTTGATAGCAAGATTGTTATGTCTGACCAACAGTACCCAGTAATACCTACGTATAGGTAACTTGGTACTTGGTAGTATAAACTTAACAAAAACTTAGATTAACAAAAACTTAGAAATGTAGGAAACATTCAACTCCTAAGGAAACATATTTGTGACCTTAATATTATCTTAAACCATGAACGCAACTCACATATAAAATGTCTTAAAATTCAGTAAAAAGTTTTTTTATAAACCAAGTGTTTCCTAAAACATACTAAACTACTAACATAGTTATAACTGCTAGGATACTTATTACTAACACTGGCATTGTTATAAAAATTTAAATTATAAGTTACTTAATAAAGAAATTTTGAAATTGAATTCAGTATAAAGTTATTATAGAAAGTATAAAGTATAAAGGTATTAGTTTTAAAGTGAAGAGGTTTTTACTAATATTGACTGCATACCTCGCTCGACTTTTTTATGAAATTCTTTATGCATGCTGAGTAAACTATCACACACACTTATTAAATGTAATTTACATAATATATATGGTTAACCTAATATGGTTATTTTATGGTAATAGTTATCTCGTGTTATGGTATCTTTTGTTGTTATTAATATTATGACTAAACATTAAATTAATTCGGATATTTTAAGCTCAATATTTACCTTTTTTTAAATAATTTATTCAAGTTTTTATAATATTTTATAGTTGATAGTATCATGAAATAATATCATAATAGTCTTCATTAGTTTTTTTCCCATGTACAGTGGAATAAGATAAATTAAATAGCTCCTTTTTCCTTTTAACCGACGTTGAATCTGTGGAATTTGCATGCGACGATACTATTACTGCTGATCACATCACATTTGCACTTACGCTAATTTGATCTTTAGTGCTTTCAAAATAGGTGCGAATGTATTGTCTGTTCACAGATGTGTCATTTGTAGTGCTTATAAAGGATTGTATTGCGATGTGTGTGATCAAACTGTTGTTTGCAGGGAGGTGGCGATCGCGTGGGAGTGCCGCGTGGGACCGCCCGCCCAACCCGCGCCCGCCTACATCGTACAGAGCCTCTTCAACGACATAGAGCTTTATCCTACTAAGACTCAGGGTGAGTTTTTTTTAATGTTTTGTGTATAGTATAAAATTAAACGCATTATGTAGGGCTTTTATTACTGTTCTATTAGATATGTTAAATCTTGAGGGAAATTATAGAAAGCTGTGACTTTTTTTATTATTAACTATCGGACCATCCCGGCTTCGCACGGGTGGACATAAGATTTTTATTATTAGTTTCCGCAGCGCACTCGACGAAAGAAGTTTTAGGGCACTTTTTTACACCTTGTGTTACGTTACTTAAGTTTTAGTAAGGATCCCTAATCTTTTCTATCACACATTTCAATCGGTACAGTAGTTTTTGAGTTTATTCATTACAAACATACACACAAAAATACAAATCTTTCCTCTTTATAATATTAGTTTATATTTTACCCTTAGAATATCTCTTTTCATATAGTCTTTAGTACATAAATCGTTTTTGTAGCCTCGTCGGCTTGCATTACATTAAAATTGAAGTATTGAAGTTTAGACAGTAAAGCTTTAAGTTCGTCATCCACAGCTGTAATTATCAGTTTACTCATCCGACTTCTTGATATTTCTAACCCTAATGTACTTCGTGGAAGTGTCATCGATGGAATGAGATAAGAACGTCACTCATGATTCAGCTTTAGTTACACTATCATTTTATCAATAAATGATTTATGTCTGATAAATTATTGTTACATTTGTTACTGGTGCTAACTTTGATGAGATACTGTAATTGCGATATTTGTTTGTTACTTTGCTGCACCACAATTTCTATAACGTAATTCATATCATTGCATATCATATCCGGGCATTTATGTTACTATACCTATATATACCTATTATATTCGCAATAAAGACAGCGTCAATTTATACACATGAATGTAAGTGATATTCTCCAATATACTTGTTTGTTTTGTCCGTATTATGTTAGGACTATAACTATAGAAAGTGTTTTAAGTCATTGCAAAAATAGTACAAAAACTATAAGTCAGTTTATAGTTTATCAACTATAATTGAGTTCATTTAAATAAATTATCAGAAATAAGTAGTAATTCCACAAGGCAAATTTGAAGTTGGCTCGGGACATCGGTGCAAAGCTCTAACAAAACAATATAGTGTTAAAATTTTAACAAAAACCGACTTCAAATTGTAACTCTATCTTATCTTATCATCTGGGGTTCCCTGACGGGATGCACGTCGAACCTTTAGGTCCTTTTGTACTTACCCCATGCCTTACTCACTCACTCCAAGATCCCTGAAAATGTATTGTAACTCTAAAACTACTGAACATATTCTGATGAAATTTAAATGAGATCACACGGGAAGGACCAGGTCTCAAATAAAAAAAGAATCATCGAAATCGGTTTGCCCAGTCGAAAGTTCTGAGGTAACAAATATAAAAAAACATATCGTCGAATTGAGTACCTCCTCTTTTGTTGAAGTTGGTAATAAAATAAATATTTGTACTAACACAATTTCCAAAATGTTGTTGTGTCGATGTCGATACAACATAAAAGTACAGTTCTCATTCTACTGCATTCGTTGTGATACATTATTCAGAAGACGCGATGAAAAACTACTCGCACAAATCAGATAATAATCAGAGGAATCTAAGAACTGCGGTGATTTTACCGCAGAACAAACTATAAATTAAAATTGTACATAAAACAGTTTACGGACGTAGGGTTACACCTCTACTTGCATCAAGACATTGTCACATAAATCTTGTTGATTTCTTGATTAGTCATTATTAACATCCTTATTGTTGTTTACAATGCTTTAGAAGTATCTAAATGAGAATTATTGTTCTATTTATTAATTCACTTTATCTATAACCTTCGAGGTTCGCTTTCCACATAACGATTGGTAGTAGGCTGATTTTATTTAATTGCGTAATTATAGAAATTAATTTAGGATACGCACCGTAGAAAAATCAACGAGTCATTTTATCTCACAACACCTTCCACAAATTGGATATGAATTTTGTCAATACAGAGCTAGAGCGGTTGGTTGGCTATCAAACCGTTCTTTGTCGTTTCAACTGAAACATATGGTTTACTTGCCGGCTTCAGTATTTTTGTATTAATACGATTACAAAAATGATTAAAAGAAATATTCGTTCGTAAAATCGTTCATTACACAAATCTAAATTATTTATCATAACAGTAAATGCAAATATACTTCATTGTAATTATGACTACCGCGAACTGTTTTTATTTATGTAATGTTATCTAGTCTTAGATAAATTAATACTCAAGAGGTAATTTTGTTTAAAATTTCATATGAATAAAATTCTCGTGTCACAATGTTAGTTACCTTACTCCTCCGAAACGGCTTTACTGATTTTTACCAAATTTCATATGCATATTCAGTAGGTCTGAGAATCGGCTACTATCTATTTTTCATACCCTAAGTGATAAGGGTAGCCCACCCTAAAAATTAATATGGCAAAACAACGTTTGCCGGGTCAGCTAGTTTCATATAAATTACAATTTACAACTCGCGATATTGTTTCACACAGCTATTTTTAATTAGTTAATAACGCGAGATCAAGGAAGTAAACATTGTTGTTATATTTAAAAGTCTGATTTTTTAAAATTATTAAATATACTTCAGATTACTGCGGTCACATTTATTATTAGCCATCACGTAATGCGGAATATGCTACCTCTAACTTGTAATTATTAAATAAGGTTACCTATTATCATTAAATTAATTCTAATATGTTCAGCCACCGTAGGTATTTACTATAGTCTCATTTATGTAATATTTTTTTATAATTTAAATAATTATAAATTATAATAACTATTTCAATTTAGCTTTAATTTTGTATTTATCACGTGAAGTTATTTTGTTTTTTGTAAGTCATATTTATTTAAACATTTCTTTTAGTATTTAACTTGCATGCAACATAAGAATGTTTCATGGATTGTAGCTAAAAATAATCACGCTTTTAAATAAATAAAAAAAAACTTGAAAGTAGATTCGATCCGGATTTATCATGAAGACGTGGTAGGCAGATTGATTTAATTTTAAATTTTTATAATATTTTAATTTATTCAGATCAATTATGGCCATTTTCACGAACTTAACCGCTTCCGTGGCTAAGTGGTTTACGCGTCTGCGTGTTGCTCCGGAGGTTCTGGCTTTGAATCTCGGGGAAACCAATGAATGTTTCGGTTGGGTAGGAACAGAAGGCCGGTCATCTCCTTGCATGTAAAGAAAATGATCAGTGAAACAGATATGGAACTGTGTCTGCCCATGCCCACTAAGGGTTACGGGAATTCACATTTTATTTTAGCTCAGATTTCTGAATGACTCTCTTTTCAAAAAAAAAAAAATTAATTCACGAATGGTAGACGGGTAATCGGAATCAATTTAATAGTATTCTAAACTTAGGTTGGTGAAATTGGTCATTAGTGTTAAAATTGCGAATGTCGCCTTAGCAGGATTTATTTTTAATATGTGTAGCACTACAATGTGTACCTCATTGTTGACAGTTTTTGAGATGCTGGTTTGCGCTCGTCAGTGTGCGCGACGAAAATCGCTGATCCTCACGTTTGGGGAGTTCTGCGTATTCGCCGCTGAGTTGCGACGCTGCTCCAAGCAGACCAGGTCGTGAGTATTTTAATATGTTTCTTCAGTTTTCTTGATCTCAGTTGCGTTCAAAACAAATTCATACAGAGTAGTAAGGTACCTATGTTATTGAGCAGCAGCCAACAAATAAAATAATACTTTACTTGCCTAAAAAGCAGATGAATGAATCTGAAATGAACTCAGAAATTTATCTGACCCATTCCCCACTGGGAGGTATGAGACCTTACTAATTTTTTGGTATGTTAACTTCAAATATTTATTCCGTGTGAAGATACCAACTTTTTTTATTCAACAGGCAACGTCTGCTATCGCTTACTAAAACTTACTTATGACTAAGTAGATTCTCAAAACAATCAAAAGATCAAGTTTTTACGATGAAAGTAGGTTTCGATTTTCGAGAAATTCGTATCATTTTTGATTACAGTCATTGAGATGAATTTTATCATTGATATCTGATCGTGAAATAATACATTATCAAGTTTATTTACATCTGGCAGGCACTTAGGATTTAGGCCTTCAATATTGCAAGGTATAAGTTCCAATTAAAATGTAAGTTCCTTTTAAATTTTATTTTTATTTTTATGTAGATTGGATACTTAAATTGAACAATTTTTGTTACTCAGAATACCTGTTTATGACTTACATATAGGCACTATAATATAAATAAGTAAAGCCACACTTAGTGCCCTCAATTTCCGCTCCAAGTACACATTTTACAGTCGATGACGCCCAATGCTCAGCTCGGCTCAGCCGGTCTTGAACCTGCACGCCGAAGGTGCTGCGTACATTAACCGCGCATAAAATATTGGTCATGCGCTGAATCACATGCATTTTCGCACATGACCGGAATATCCTAGATCATGACGCCTTAATAACATTTGCAATTCACAGGACATCGAATAAACCCGAGTCGCCCGTGTGGAGCGTCGACAAGGAGTTAAGAGAGAAGGATGCTTGCAAATACGTCAATGGTAAGTTCACTAGAATTATTGTCACTCAAATCTTCTTTGAGTACTACCCACTAACATGGCTATGACAAGCTGTAAGAGAACCGTTTAACGGTTCGCCATCTGTATAGACTTCTATTTAGTAGCAGACGATTCATTTTCATTGTTTTAGAATTCAAACATACATATCAACGTAAATATGATTTTAAAACCACTAAGCTGCGGTAATTATATTTATCGTTTTGGTGATGATTATGTTAACTGATATATAATAAAAAATTCTGAATTTTAATTTATGTACAATTTACATTCTTTATTCGTTATAGCATAAGCCAAAACATGTACCTACATATCCGGTTAATTTTCCTTATATCAATTGTTCCTTAAATGCGGGTTTTGTTTACCTCTGGAGTACCTAATGAATGAGAAGAACGTTGTACCTACTTTATAAAGGAGTAATTAGATGATATCATTGCATCTTTTCCCTGAAAGGAAATAACTATGTATTCAGTTAAGAGTTTTCGTTATTTGTTTCATAATATTATGAACTATGCAGTCACTATTAGGTGATTCACTGATTAAGGTAAATAAGGTTTAATTGTCTTAATCATCTATTGCATTACACTTCACTCCTCGCGTTGTCTTTTTAACTCTTGAGGTTCATCACCACCTCCGTGTATGACCTTTCTTCATTGATGGGGTGTTTTCTTGGAAATATAAATATGGTGGGTTACCTCGTCCTTCCACTCTTAGGTGAGCTGAAAAGTAATCATGTACTTGCCACCTGCTTTTGTCTTTGTTTATGTGCTTTCGTTTACCATATATATGTTTTCGAATATCGATAAAAGGAAAACACGGAAAGTAATTTAGAAGAAGCAATAAAGAGTCTACCTGCCCTATAGGAGATGCGGCTTTTTTATACTTTTTTTATTTTTTATACTTTGTTTTAGAGCAGACAAGTTAGAAGTTATTTAACTAACAAACTAACAACACCTCTTTGTATTGCTTCGGTTATTAAAAAAATAATTTTAACACCCTCAAATTAGTGGTGGGTTTTAGAATACTAGGAATAAAGTAAAGACATGACGTATTTTAAAAGGTCGATGGAAGACAGCGTCCCTGATACGTATTATATTATTATGATGACTAATTTTGCCGCACGGTACTAATCCACAAATAAACGCACCCCGTGAATCTACAATTATCATTTTACGCTATATTTTGTTTACTTTTGATTTTTCATCTATATTTATTTATATACGATACTCAGGCCAGATAAAATAAACTTTCAATTTAATAAACCACCAGAAATCATATAAAACAATGAAGTATACGATCTATTATTTCGCATCCAAAACTCGTAAGCATAAATCTCCCAATTCACAAATCCCTGTCACAAAAATTTGTTATATTGGCACGATGATCAATCATAAAATTGGTTCATTGATTTTAAACTTTATAATATCTTATCTACTACTTAAATTTTAAAGCGTAAATAATATAAAAAATAATAAATTATCGTTAGAGTTAATGATAATGATAAACTATCGTTCATATAATATCTACTTAAATAACTATTGATTTCATATAATATAAAGCTGACGTAATGCATGAGCATATCTTGTTTACTCTGATATAATGTGTTACATACATCGGATATACCTACTTAATTTACTAATTAACATAATTATATACATATATATTATATATATACATTAACATTAATATGAGCCGTGTATAATACATATTGATTGTAGTAGAAGTCATTGATAGGATAACCAAATTTCTACCAATTTTTCTTTGTTTTATATTTCTTATCGTTACGTGTGCTGGATGCTGTAGTCTCGCAGGCACATATGGAGGTCAGATCGACACTTAACATATACTTATGTGAACTTTTCGGGTCTTCGCGCGAAGTTACAGTAACTATAGCATATTAAAGCGTGTGTATGAATTTTTTGAGTCTACCAAGTCTCGGCAGAGAGTTGCGTGGAATAGAGAACTTCCCCATAGCAATAGATGGGTTCTTTTATTCCAAGTGTATGTCTGCAGAACATATACGAGGTTCACACTAAAATTAATGTTTCATACAATGGACTTTGAATTAAATTTGCGGAAGTGTAAGAGATGAAAAGCATTTTGCGTCATCGTGTGCATCTTTGTTTATTTTTAGCGTCATTCACGTCACCCGTTCATAAAAACGTTTTATTGTTTGTTGTCACAAAGAGTATTATTTAAAAAAAGTGACATAGCACGGTTTTGCAGGGGTTAGAGGCTTCCAATCAGCTTACAATAAAATACATGTAGTGAAACAATCTTGTTTCCTGGTGTTGATTTATGTACAACATTCTTAAAACATGCGCATACGAACATACCAACAATTTACTGTTGGATTATAAGTTGCTATATAAAACAGCCTTGGCTAATCATACGGTTATAATATTTTAAGCACTTTTTAATACTGAACATAATATGAACCTGCTGAAAAGATTTTCTCCAAAAAATTTCTTAAATTTTTTCCTTACAATATTATAAATATTTTTCAATTTTGATAGCGTTCAACGTGTTCTGTAACAACAACGTCAAGTTAGGCAGAAAGTGAAGCTAGTGGACCCCGCGAACTTTGTATCGCTTCGAAGTTGTCAAATAAAACGTCATTCCATAGAAAATGTATGAGAAACCGAATTTCTTCATAAACAATTTTTTCGTGAATTTTTCTATAGTTTTTTGGTTATTCTGCTATTCCCGGATAAGACGAAACCAACAAATCAGAGCTCATCAAAATCGGTCCATCTGTTCTTGAGTTATAATGGTGTAAATAACCAGACTTTTTATTAATACAGATAGGTGGTTTAAAATTGAAACGCCCAAATGACAAAACTGGCATTTTATGGGTCGGATGTCCTCCCGTACCATATCTATCAAATATTGCGCAGATAGAAATATGACTGTGATTAAAAATGTAGTCATTTTATTCGGAAATCTGATGATACACAACTATGTTCCATGGATTAGTTCCTTATGTGTAGCTCAATAATTCCGGTTCAGAATTCTTAACATAAAGTGGAATTCAACGTATATAGGAAGTGACGTAATTATATAAATATGGTAAAAACTTAAGCGGAAAACGCATTTTATATGGACCAGTTTATCTTATTATTATATTGTGTCGTATTTATTCTCGCCACGCTGTTGCTTTGATACATATTAATTTAAGCGTACGTAAAGAAGATATAGTACCTATATAAAAAAAAGTGAAGTCCCGTGTCCCCTAGTGGGGTATGGGGCAGATGCATTTCACATCTGTTTCACTGATTGAGTTTTTTTTAGGGGAAAGTAGGTGATCAGTCTTCTATTCCCTGCCAGACCTAGTTTTTTTCTATCTCCACCGGGAATCGAACCCAGGACCTCTTGGTTGTAACGCTTACACGTTTACCACTAGACCAAGGAGGTGGTCATAGTACCCATATAATTTATCTAAAACGCTATAGCGGTTTCTAAAGTTTTATTGAACAAAAAAATATTGAAATTATATTTTCGTCATCTAAATGAAATATTTTAGTTAAATCGTGTGATTTTTCTTACGTTTTGTACCTATAAACATACGGAAGATATATCTATAATTCATAAAGATTAACAAATATAAAATGTATTTTTAAATATTTGATTACTCTATGGGATGAGAATTGTGAAGATTTATCTAATGAAATAAATAAGTGACAGCCGCGACCTTACTGAGTCTTCCGTAACGCTATAATCGGAGTACGGAAGCGCTACGTGGCTATGATGAGTCTGCGCTGATTTTAATGGAGATTCCATCCAATATGAAGTACCCACCACGTATTAAGTATATATAAATAATATAAAGTAAATTTGTTATATATTTGAAGTAAAACTTAAGATTCTTAAAAATTTGGAACACGCACGCACGTGTTTATCGCTCACGTTTAAATAAAGAATCGAGTCTGAAAGGTGATAAAACATTTTAGAAATTAATTTTAGTTTTCTAATTGATATACGAATTGTTCCTGATTTTAGGTTCTGTTTTTGAAATAGTTATTGACATTTAATAAAAAATATATTTGGTAGAAGAATAAATGTTGAAATAACTACTGACAAACAAATTTGCCATGCTTCCTTATCATTAGGAAGACAATAATGGCATCTCAATGTGTTTTCCGAAGATTCAAGATATACTTAGTTTTATTATTGTCTTAAAAATATCATTTATTCTGATTTTATTTAGGACAATAAATTACAAGATTTAGTTGTTAGATTATATCACAACTTGGCGGTAGGGGGATTGTGGAGTTTTTCAAATATAAATAGACACAAACAGATAGTTATAGTAAAGTATTGACTGAAATACGAACATGCATAACTACGTGCTACGAAACGTTTTTAGCATGGTTTGAAGTGCAAGCAAATATGAAGACATAATTATGAGATATGAAAGACGTAAAATGGAATCCAGTTTTTACAATATTAAAAAAGTGGACGAAATGATTGAAGATAAAGTTACGCAGTATCCGCGGCATGCGGGAGTAATGCGTAGCGTACTACATGTAATTGTCTTAGCACATAAAGAGTTGATTTTTAGTTGTAGTTTGTTTAGCAATATAACGGATTATTTTAAAATGCGGAATTGTTTGCTACAACTGGAAGTGAAGTCTCTAAAGTCAGTTGGCCGCCGGCCGTCAGACGGAATAGCGCGCGTCGCGCGAGTGTTCGACAATGCCGCCTACCACCATGATCGTGCCCTGTGCGTCTACAGTAATATCTATAAACAAGCAAAATTTCATAGTTAGTAGTGATAGTTCCATGGCTTATAAAAGTATACAATAGTATAACTGTTTTTAAAATATCTGTGATAGTAAAATTGTATGGTAGTGATTGTCCTTTTAATTGGTATATTGAGTTGTGAACTTCCATGTTTGTTGTCTACGCGTTGTTTATGTTTGGCATTGGCGTACTGAATTTGGATGTTGTCCACATTTTATTCTCAATATTATGCTCATCGCCCGTTCCGGCATTTAATTATAATATTTACTTTAATACCACTTCCTTGTTAATTGTGAAATCGATCTTTTATTTGGCCTTGTGCGATTGCTAAGATATTGATTGAAGAACAAGTTATATACGTGGTCAGTATTTCCTTTAGTCATAGGACTCCCAAAGTTTCTGTCACATCCACTTCGTGCTCTTCTTATTCAGTTTTTTTAAATCTCGACTTGCATAAGTTTGGACTTTGTATTTGACTTCGTGATCTCATAATCATGTCTTAATAATTAGATTTCTAATAGTTGTTTTTAATTTGGTTCTATAATTGATCACTATGTAGGTGTATGTAAAGCGAATTCGTTTAAGCCCACGCCAAAACTCGTCAATCATTACGGACACCGCGACTTGAATGGAGCATTCACCTTACTTTCTAAATTAAGGTGTATCATTATATTAGTCACATCTATTTATAGTCACCTATATTCGTTTAACTGTTTCCCGGAAGTGAAAAGCTTTTTCAGCCTTTCCTCCAAAGAAACTTGGAATCGTCTTAATTTATTATCTAACTAGCTGTGCCACGAGGTTTCACCTGCGTTAATTTCGTCATAACGTGATGTTATATAGCCTATAGACAGATTAAAATATCGAACAGCAAAATAATAATAGATATGTATTATGTATGTACCTACTTCGTCCGCGCGGAATAGTTATTTTATATTAATTTCTAAAATAAAACCCTAAGTTACTATGTATTATACCAGCTATCTGCTAGTGAAAGTCCCGTCAAATCGGTCCAGCCGTTTCAGAGATTAGCCGGAACAAACACACAGACAGACAAAAATTGTAAAAAAAAAGGAGGGTTATTTTGTGTACACATGCATTTAGTAAAAAGCGGTTATTTTAATATTACAAACAGACACTCCAATTTTATTTATCTATATAGATAGAAAACTGTGCCTATATTTAAGTAGCTTTCATCTGCCGACACTTTTGTTAAATCTATCTTTAAACATAATTAAAAAAATCTATCTTTGCTTAGTATGAATATTGAAAAAAAAAACCGTCTATATCTGTCCAAAAAGATATAACCTTTTTTAAATTCTGCTAAGCAGTATATAAAGCATACAAACGTTTAGTTACAAATTATTTCTCTAATATCTTCTACCAAGAAACATCGGCTAGTTTCAACTTCATTACAAGTTTAATTTAATTAATCTTTTCATTCTGTACATTGAAAATATGTTTGTCGCCTGGAATTTAGCTGACGGTTATTGTTCCTAATAGTTGCGTGTTCAACTGAATACAGTATAATTGTTAACAATTAACTGTCCTAGTCAATAATTGCGTATCGTTTGAATCCTGCGGTTTCAATTGTCGTCGAACTTGATGCCCGCGACTCCCTTGTTCTTTCTTATGCGTAAATATTCAACGAAACACAACGATGTTCTTTTTAATGGTACAATCTGTCTTTATACCAATTTAAATTTCTGGGAATATTTGCATCGTTGCAAAAAAATAATATAGGGTAGTTTTTCGAGAATTTCTGAAACAAACCGGTCAAGTGCGAGTCGGACTCTCGCAAGAAGGGGGGTACCGTAACATTATTTATAAAAACGTCAAAAATATCATGTCTTTTTTAGTATTTGTTGTTATAGCGGCAAAAAAATAAAAATAAGTAATAATCATCTGTTCAAAATTTCAACTGCCTAATTATCACAGTTCATGAGATACAACCTGGTGATAGACGGACGGACAGCGGAGTCTTAGTTAGCTGTCGGTTCAGCGTTAGAAGC
The DNA here is from genome assembly GCA_912999735.1 of Aporia crataegi. Taxonomy (NCBI): domain Eukaryota; kingdom Metazoa; phylum Arthropoda; class Insecta; order Lepidoptera; family Pieridae; genus Aporia; species Aporia crataegi. Next base: position 3,941,132 of record OU538748.1, on the reverse strand, counting down.
CCAATTTAGGAAAAAAATGTTTTGACAGAAATTATATTGAAAATACAAAAATAATTGATGAAAGGAGTAGTGAAAAGTCCTCAAATAATCACTCAAAATAGTCATTGTAAACATCATCCTTATTGAAACAGTAAAGTAAAAGGTATTTTCAAGTTAGCAACATATATAATAGTGTCAGTTGTATTGTACTTTTTTTTAGCAATGGAAGTCCGGTTGAATACAAAACCTCGGTCTCTCTTTATACATATGGCGATGCTGGTCTTCTGATGCTGCTTCAGAGAGGAAGATATTTGAACCATTAGCGATGCAACGACGAGAGATCTCATTGGGCCTTTTTCACCTTGAACATATGTCTTATTGTTCTAATCAATACATACGTCAGCTTGTCCCTCTTCTTATATAGCAATCCACAATCCTTGCGTGAATATTTCAGTAGAGTTGAGATGCCCATATCTTTCCTTCGTTATAATTATAAATGGTAGTGACGTAAAAGGTTACTTAGTACGTTAGATGCGGTATTTGTTGGATAAAGCGTGGGTTTAGCTCACACGTGATAACATCCTATACACTTACGTGTTGCGCCTACACGTTTATCTTAAAGTTCACCTTTCAATTTTTGTGTTACTCTATCATTTTATCGACTACATCCATTTTGTTCATATCATGTGCCATCCAATGTGATGCTAACTTATGATATGAAACCGTTTTTAATTTCTACAGCGGCTGCAGAAGCTAAAACAAACATTTTTAGAGTTATTTTAATACGCCTAAATTGCATAATCAATGTTTACATCGCAAAGGTATAAGAGTTAAAGAGTTGTATAATCTAGTTTCATGCGAGATATAAAAATTGTCAGACTAAGCTGTAGGTACCTATAACAAAAATGTAACTTTCAAGTAAATGTGTATGAATTAATATATATATATATATATATATATATATATAGTTATATTGTTATGTGCGTACGAAATTTTTGTAAAGATATGGATTTGACATTGCGCTTTATCGCATAACGTCATTAAGAATTAAAGATATCCACTATCATCGCGTTAACTTGTTATTATAATGACCGGAGTGCGTATACAGGATGATGTCACTGGAGTAGCATTCGACCTCTAATTGTATAAAAACAAAGCGATTAAGCCGCCTTCTTATAATTTTTTATGTGAGAAAATGTTTAAAAATTAAAATTGAAAAATTAGATTAAAATTATCTGGACGAGGGCCGGATGACAGTTCTGCTAGATGCTAAAAACACATATTTGTTTGTAATATTTGATTTTGTTTTTCGTGGGACATTCGGTGTAATATAAATAATCGTCTATTGTGTGCAGGCAGCGAGGCATCGCCACCCCCGTGCGAGGTGTTCTTGGGCGGCTCGTGCAACCCCACCACGTGGAGATCGGACATTGCTATACCGATGCTTAAGAAGATGGGAATCACTTATTTTAATCCTGTAAGTACTCTCTTCTACAAGAAATATAAGCTGAACAATAGGGCTCAATCAATGCAAACATTTTATTTTATCCACATTGTAATCATAAGTCACTCAAAGAAAATATTAGTAAAAAGTCATTAGAGGATCGACTTATAATTCTGCTGAAACAGTCTTAAACAAACTTGGTTCTAGATTTTTCTAACTTGATTTCAATTTTATTCTTCAATCCATTGCCTGTGTATATAGCATATTCAGTATTATAATTATTTACGTTACGATGCAACATTCTTTAGTCAGGTCGTAAGATGACAAAAAATATGTATTGTTAAATCACGGACAGCGCTTGATATATTGTATACGTATAGAACTGCGTGACCAGATTGTAAGGTGCGTACACACATTCCTAACCCGAACGTGATTACATTAATTTGGAAATCGGTTCAAACACGTCTACGTGTTAAACATAAAAGTTCATCACGTTCAGCCTTGTAACGACAATGTTCATTATCTTTAATGTGATTTTGATAAAAAGTTTGCGATAAATCACGACATTTCCAATTACGTTTCATTCTTTTTGTCCTATACTCTTGTAAGATGTGCGTAACTAAAATTATACTTGCTTTTTTGTGTTTGTTACTGATTAACTGAACAAACTATAAGTTTAAAAAACTTAACACAAATTTCAATTTTGTAATTGGTTGCAACTTGGATGCTGTTTTGCACACTAATGCTGAGGAGAAATGCGGTTTGATGGACGCGCACTTTCCTTTAGTATTGTTTTATCATTTAATTGTAGGCGTAAGTTTATTATGAGTGTTGTTTTGCGACTAGATATTTCTTTTTTCATCTTTATGGACTTTTTGTTATTTGCAGCAAGTAGAGGACTGGTCGACAGAGTTGATAGAAGTGGAGCACCGCGCTAAAGCAGAGGCGCGTGCGCTTTTGTTCGTATTGGACAGCGAGACGCGTGCCGTTGCAGCCTGCGTGGAGGCAGCACATCTTGCAGCCGCGCCCAGGGACTTATTACTCGTGTTACGGCCTTACTCCAGACATCAGACTATTGGCAGTGAGACGATATCAGACCAGTAAGTGTTCTTGCTTTTTGCCGGTTCTTGTCTTTTAAATTAATCTGTATGTACTAATTAAAGAGATAATTTCTTTAGACGACCGAATGGCGCAATTAGCAGTGCTCCTGCCTTCTACATCGAAAGGTCCCGGGTTCGAATCCCGGTAGGTGCATTAATTTGTGTGATGAGTATGTATGTTTGTTTCCAAGTCTTAGTAGTTTCAAACATATTACATATATAAATGTATTTATTGTGGTACCCTCGTTGTTTCTGATTACCATAACACAAGTGCTTCAGCTACTTTGGGATCAGAGCAATATATGTGAGTTGTCCCAATTATTATTATTATTAATATTGGAGCCCGATAATATAATTGTCATTGAAGTCTGTCCTTTTTTGTAAATTAAAATAATTCAAGAGTTTTTCAGAGATCAAAAGAAATTATAAATGTTTGTATTGTAGTGAATGCAGTACCGCTTTAATATATTTTTGAAACATTCCATTTACAGAGAATACATAGAACTATCTCGCGCCCGTGCGACGTTACAAGAAGTAGTGGAGAGGCGAGGTCTGCCAGCCTTTACCGATATCCCAGCCGCGTTGCGCTGCGCACGCACCGTTCTACGAGGGGCTAGAACGCATCCACGACATTCATTAGGCCACACAATTCTACGCCTCAAAAGGGCCTATGATGCAGCAGGCGGTCGAAACGCGCGATTAACGCGTTCTCGAGCCATTGATGCCTTAAAAGAAGCGACACGCGCGTCACGTGATGTAGCAGAACGAGTTTTGCCACCGAATGCAGAGACGATTGACTTTGAAACATTCTGCGGCGCCGTCGCCGAATTAGCAGCTGATGCAGGTAACTTTCTAAAATCTAAGATAATAATTAATCATTTTTATAAAACAAAATACGTGTGATTTCTATGAATCATTTGGTTTAATTACATTGTGATAATAACTTTGTTGGAAAATGTGTAGTTGTAGGTTCAATAAAATATATTTTACCCACAACTTTGTCTGATATGAATACAATTATGAATTGTAGGTTTTTGTCTAGTTCTATTGCGTAAAAAAGAGTTCAAAAGACACGAATTGACATAAAAATAATTCGCTTGAAAATCGATGTTTAATTTTGGATTGTATCGGTTATACGTTCAGAGCGAGAAAATTTTCGATCTATAAGGTGTGATATAATTGAGATATTGTTAAAAGGATCCAGGCGAAGTATGAGCGTAGCAGCGCGCGTGCGCCGTGCGTTTCGTTACCTCCGCGATTTTATCACATCGCCAACAACGTCCGGTCTGTGCGCGCCTTATTGCTATAGCTTCTTTATTTTTATCATTTCATGTCATGTCATATGTAGATACTTTATGATTTTCACATCGCTGCATCACAATGCTTTTACAATGGTTTTGTGAAAAGAGCTGTTTTATCAATAAAAACCCGACTGCGGTGCTAAAATACCATATTAATGCTGTACCAAATAGTTACGTCATGGTCAAACATAATTCTCCTTTTGTGGTTTCGTCGCAGTCGGGTAAAAAAATACACTAATACTGTGTGTTATTGACAATAATGTTTTGTATGCGCGTTTATCTCATTTACCGGAAATATCAGTCAACTTTCATTCCACTGTGTGATTGTTTAGAAAATTGTTTTGCGAGAACACTAATTGTTTTATCTAATCGAATTGTTTTCTCAGCTGTCTTGGTTATTAGTGTTGACTTCGTTTTAATATATGTCTATTGGCTGCGCAAGTTGGGTTATAAAACATATATAAACCTTCCTCTTTAATCACTCTAAAAACCGCATCAAAATCCGTTGCGTAGTTTTAAAGATTTAAGCATACAAAGGGATATAGGAACAGAGAAAGCGACTTTATTTTATACTATGCAGTGATGATATCGATTTGTTCCAAAATATTTAATGTTTTATTAAGGTATTATTTTTGCTGCTTATCTCAGTAATATAAAGGAATAGTGAATCCTTTATCATTATTTATCCGTCAGCGTTTTTCGTTATACGCTTTTATTTTATCATAATTTTGGTGTTTATGTGATAAGTAATATAATTCACGCAAACATGTCCCTGGACTCGTTTCATAAAAGGTATTAAGTATTTTTAAATGTTTTCGCCTATAAGTGTTATAGATAATAATTTGTATATCCGGATTTTTATATATTTTTGGAAATATTTACAAACAATGAATGTTACAGAATATCAACGGAATAACTTTCAAGAGAAGGAAGCTGGTGAGTCGGCAAGTGCGCAAGAGCGAGTTTCGCCATTGGTTACGAGGAAAGAATCCAACGGATACATTCGCAATCCACGTCTAAGGGCGCACGGACAGAAACTATCATTGTTAATTCCCAAGGTACTCATACTTTTAAACTAATTCAACATAATTTTTAAATGTTTGATAAACTTTTAAAACTGACTTTTTGGGGCATGAGGCGGAGATGCGAATTTTCATTACGGGGAAGTTGATGATCAGCCTTCTTTGCTTTTTAATTTTTTTTTGTTTCACCGGTAATCGATGACTCATGACATGTTGCGCGTGACCTCGTCCTTAGTTACCGTGACCAAGTCAAAAACAAAAAGACAATTGTAAATATATCAATTAACAAGTATTGGCTGTAATGTTTGACAAGTGGTTGTCTGAACTAGGGATCAATAAGGCCATGTTTAGATGGAAAAAATTTGACGCGCGTTTTCAAATCGCACGACCAGACATCCTAGTAGTTACATAGAACTGGTCACGTGACCGCACGTTATATTTTTCAAAATTGGGCGAACCCAATGTGTGCGTTTTCTTTTTCTATATTTTTTTTGTAATATAACCACAAAATAATAGTCTCTTCCACGCTCATTACCTAAGCTCTACCGAAACAGACTGACGAGCTCTCGCAAGTCACAACGCTCGCTAGCGCTTGTCATCCGAATCCTTTATAAATTGCTTTGATGAAATTGATTGCGCGTTGACCTGCGTTAACGCGCGTTACATGTGAACTTAGCCCAAACTAGTATTTGCGGCGGGTAATGTTAATAAATAATTCCACAGAACGGCAGCAAGGTGGGCGAGGAATCGGGTTCGAGTAGTGCGGACAGCGTGTTTACTCCCGGCACAGAGCGTCGCTTGGAACGCTTGCCCGCATTGCTGGGCGCGCCCGCTCACCACGTATACCTCGCCGGGACATTCCCCGTACGTATTCATACATTTTTAATCCAGAATCGAGGCAGCACATAGTTTTATTTCTTTTTATAGTTCTTTAGGATTTAACGTCCCAAATTCAGTAAAAAGTTATTTATTATTTATTTATACACACATTTACGGCCTAAGTCAAGAACAAGAAGTAAAACATAACAAAGTTAAGTTATTATGTAGTAAGTTCTTATTTAATTCAAGTTATTAATGAAGTAGGGCTAATAAAATACACGACGACGACTCTTAACCCCGATCCGTGCTTGAGAACCGCCTTTGTGGCTGACTATGGAACTGAGGATACAGAGGGTCTGGAATTTCGGGGAAATAAAAAAAAGTTATGTAGGTTGTTTGTATCCTTTCGACCAAGGTTATAACGTTTATTTAGTCTAAAATATTACTAATACACGTCGGATTATATTGAAACCTATTGTCATTGATGACATCGACTATCGGTTTCGATTATGTAGGAATTTAAATAATAACACGGAAAAAAACAACAAATTAAACACGTAGGGTTTTTTAATTGATTATTTATATTAAAAATATGTTTACAATGGCTAAGTGATAGAGATTCTCGATGTCAACGAATGCGCTGACGCACAAGTTGTTATGAGGAATTGAGATAACGATCTGCGTAACTAAATGTTTGTATGGGACATTAGATGAATGGCCGCTCCATTATTTAACACAATGCGTCGTACTTTGAACATATCATAAGTCTCAAATGTCAATTTTAATAATGGTATGCTTCCAAAGAATATGTTTTATTCAAATTTTTATTAAACTAGAATCTATGGTAATATGTAAATAAGTGTTAAAATTTTAACAAAAAAAAAATGACTTCAAATTGTAACTAAAATTACTGAACAGATTTTGGTGAAACTTAAATGGGAAAGTACCAGCTCTCAGACAAAAAATAATAATCATCGATATCGGTTCACCCAGTCGAAAGTTCTGAGGTAACAAACATAAAAAAACATATCGTCGAATTGAGTTCCTCCTCATGTTTTGTTGAGGTCGGTAAAAAGTAAAATAAGTTTTGTAACATATATGAACCCAATATACATATTATGCATTTGAAGAAAAAAGTTGTCAAAAAGTCAAAAAGTTCATTTAATTACAATACACATTACATAATTATTCTTCTGTTTCTTTATAAATATACCCACAAGTTTCTTGATTCATTCTCATCAATTATATTATTAATCGACCGCCTCTTTGGTCTAGTGGTAAGCGTTACAACCGAGAGGTCCTGGGTTCGATTTCCGGTGGAGATAAAAAAAAATTCGGTCTGGCAGAGCATAGAAGGCTGATCACCTACTTGCCCCTTAAAAAAAAATCGATCAGTGAAACAGATGTGAAATGCATCTGCCCCATACCCCACTAGGGGACACGGGACTTCACTTAATATTATTAATGTTAATATGTTCTCTTCGAGGAGATTTGAACACCTAACCCCCCCCCCACCCCTATATTTGTGAACTGAACATCGTACTCTTATCATAAGAAAAACCTTACAAGTTAAGCTTGGAATACGAGTTACTGTTTGCATAGACGTTCATTCAACGTCAATTTGCATAATGATATTATGAACTGAATTATTTTATTTATATTACTGCCGTATCATTTACCCTCCATTTTATCAGAGTATTGTAAACTACTATAACTATTCCCAGTCTTAAAACTTGAAGTAATGAGTGCGAGAATATGAAGGAACTCTTTGGCACGCGCTAAATTAATGACTAATAATATTCGAATTCAAATCAATAACATCACAAAATTACATAATATTATCTTATTATATCCATCATCACCTATATCTTGATAAATTAAAATGAGTTGGCAGGTTTTTTTTATTGCGATGTTTAATTGAAAAGCTTTATTATATTCAAGCTTTCGCGGTGTATTTCTTTATATTTTGTAATGATTTTATTTATGCACAGATATAGATATCTTGAAAATTACAGATAAGTGTCTGCTATTCAGAACTCTAATATCTTTAAAGTATTTTAATGATAATGAATGTTTTGGTCTTTTTTAAGAAATATTTTCTTATAACTGCTATTCGTAATATAATAAATATAACGTATCGTTTGACTAATATTAAAGATGTCAGCAGGTCATCATTTGTCACTCTAAATAAATATACTTAATGAGTTTAAAAACTATACTTTTGTTTACATAGACGATTACTCATGATAAATATTAAATAAGGTATTTTGTAGATAAATTAAAACTGTTTTAACTTTTTGGCTAGGTTCTTCTATCGTATTCGTTTTTACTATATTTCTACGTTTTTGGTGCGTGCGCACCTATGGTTGTGAACCCCCTTTACTCCGATACGGCTTTTGCCAGCGACGGGGTGCAGAGCGCGGGACGCAAGCGCTCTATTTCAAGAGTATAAAATATTTCGCCGATTAGTTATAATAAATGTATGTAAAATGAATAAATATATATTTATATATGTATATTATTTTCATTAATTTGTTAATTGACCCTTTCATATGGTATTAAGATTTTTTCAGTTAAATAAACTCTTTTTGCGTATGTTTAGACAATCGTATTTAAGGAGTAAACTCCAGTCGTGCGTCGGAGCTGACACATACACTAGTTTCATACAAAACCTTCTAAATCAGTTCCTGAACTGTTTTTTTTAAAATAACAAATATACAAAAAACAAACATTTTTCTAGTCAGCTAAAAATACTAATTTAAACTTTAAATTTCAGTCGAACAGCACGCGTCCCGAGGAGATTCTACGCCGTGAAGGCTTCACATATGTAATCCCGCGAGTCAATGATTACACCCGTATGTTTTCTGCGCCCGGGCGCCGTTCTGCGCCGACGCACCCCGAGTCTCCGTGCAGGGATAAGAAACCTCGGCCTGCCTCCCCAACTTCGTCCTTAGATGAGGTTGTACTTAGGGAACAGACGGAGGACAGATGCGGCGATAGGTTGAGTGCCTCAGACTTTTATACCGTTACGGAGGATGTCACGCCGCAACCTTTCAAAGGTATTTTATTTATAAAATAGTTTTCTAAGTCGAGATTTTAATTATTCAATTCCTAAACTAATACATCCTGTGTTAGTTTAGCTATAAAATTAGCAAATAAGAGTACGTTTATTAAAAACCTGACTGCTGTGCAGATTTTATCTACCCAATGATAATTCCACTATCAAGACCTGCAGTTTACGTATTTTAATCTATACAGATAAATAAAATTGTCTGTTTTTAATATTAAAATAACCGATTTTTACTAAACGCATATGGATGTACATGGTACATATACCAAAATAACATTTTTTACAATTTTTGTCTGTCTGTTTTTGTTCCGGTTAATCTCTGAAATGGCTGGACCGTTTTGGACGGGACTTTCACTGGCAGATAGTTGATGTATTATGTAATTTTATTTTAGAAATTAATATAAATAAATAATAAAAACTAAATATTCCGCGCAGACGAAGTACATAATACATATTATCTATTATTATTTTGCTGTTCGCTATTTTACTATATTTATAAGCTATATATTAAACACAGTTAGTAAATAAAATATAAATTATAGGCACATTTGACGAGGACCTCCTCCTGGGCTCCCGTGTGCTAGTCTTTAGCCTGTGTTCATCGACGCCCAACTTTGCCACGATGGTGTTAGCGGCGCACTATATGGGCCTTCGCCCCGCAAACACTCTTCTCATCGTACAGCCCATGCAGTCCGCACCCACGAGCGTACATCAGGTGCCATACATTAACTTATATCAAGTTTATATTACTGCAAAAAACTGCTATAATAGTCAATAAATAAAAAAAAAATATGTCGTAGATGGTCGTTTTTATATTGACACAGAGTATAGAGAAACGAATTAATTGTGAACGAATCGTTTTTTTTTAAATTAGACTGTACATCTTTAATATATTCTTTTGTATTTCAACCTCAAAGTACCACATTAATTCTGTAATTCTAGTATTTTTATTAGATATTTTATACTAAAGAATCTGACTGACGTCACAGTTTTTCTTTCAGTTCAGCGAAGCAGCAGTAAAGGACTACAATCGTGGCCGTCACTACCTCACTGACCTAGCTCGCCGCGCGTCTGTGCCTGTCTTCGACAATGTCGACGATGCCATGGCCTGTGTTCTAAGCCGTTTACGCACCACACACTAGAAAAATATATGCTGAAATTGGGGGTAAAGTGCTACAATAGACTGAAGTTAATCTACTGTGGCGTGGTCCCATTCATAATTGATTCATAAGAACTTTAAACATCTTTTTTCTGTTTTGTTGAAGGAGGGTTCAAGTTAAAAATTGAGTTTGAGAAGGAAACAAAACATTCAGTAATTAAAATATGCTTATGAAGCATTATAGATTTTTATAACATGGCTAGATTTTGAGATCTAGATAGTTGTCAGAGAACGTGTACGTCTGTTTATAGAAATCGGGTAGAAACAGATGAATTGCATTCTATTTATGAATTTTCAAATCACAATTCACCAATCATCACATTGTCATTTCACAAAAATATGAATCTCATTCGCGGCTCGTGCGAGTTGAAACTAGAATTTAATACAGTAATTTGAAACTTGTATGCTTAGGGGCCATTCATAAATTAAGATTTACGATTTTTTGACCCCTCCCCCGTCCTTATCACATTTGTGAGACCCCCCCTCCCTAGTGTGACGTCACATATTTTGTAATTTTACGTTTTTGTTTAATGTTTTTTTGTATTTATTTAATAGTGCAAAAGTTCGTGTTTTAACACGTAAATTTGGAAATATGACGTCACGAAATTTAGGACCCCTCCCACCCCCGTAACTTGTGACGTAATTTATGGATGGTCCTTAGTTTAAGGTCTTTTTTTTATATGGAACTTTATACGCTTCTGATAATTTCTTTCAAACGAAATTCGACCTTCGTGTCAATATAAAGGTTCATACGACCTTAACGTTCAACCTGAGGCTTATAATTCTGCCATTCCTTTAAAGCCGACTTAATACTCCGATTTCTCATCACATACTTAGACATAGCAAAGCCATGGTTCACGTTAGGTTTTAAGTGAGTCTCAACTCTAATGGTATGTACTTACTTGTTAACTTTAGTGTAGTACAAAACAGTCTCTCTTTATTTTACCACTCTCTATGTATGAAGGTGAATTGCAAGAGAATGTGTGCGTTGAATTTAACAACTCTGTGATTATATGTTTTAGATACAATTGCAATGCAGAAACATTTTAAATTAATTAATTAAACACTTAAATTTAGTGTTATTATGTATTAAATAGAATTTAGCTGATCTTTGACCGAAGCGTCAGCACCGTTTTATCGTATTGATGACTTGGCGGACATATTGACTTAACTCAATTTTTTATTGTACTTTATTAACGAACCAACTTAGATTTTATTAGAAAATTAGTAGTGTAAGTTACTTCTTATGGATTAATATAATTAATAATTTCATTACAATGGGAAATCACAACAATATCATAACTTAGTAATCTTAGGAATCTAACGCAATTAGCTAAAATATTTAAATGTTTATTTTGAATCTGTTAAACAAGTGCCGTCCGTATGTCCGCCAGCTCTAAACATAATTCACGCGTTTAATGTAATTAGAATAATATTGACTGAGAAAATGTCATTTCAGATTGTTTAGTGTTTTAGACGATTCTCTCAAATTAGATCTTATTAGTTTATTGGCGTGCTGTTATTAAAAAATGCGTCCAAGAGTACAAATTATTGCTCACGAAGCACATTTACCTGTTGTTGCCTCCTTAGTTATTAACATTTTTCAGCTTTTGATGTGATCATATCTTATGCTCGTATCAGAATTTCAAGTAAGCAAGACAATGTATTGAACAACGTTAATAAGGAAGGGGTAAATGATTTATGCAAAATTGTTGTCATTGTATACTCATTTTATAAGATGAAATTCTAACGCTTGCTATATTTTATAATGTAACTTCAACCTTCTGAAGAGTTGATCCGTTAGCGTAATAAGATGGTGACAATATTTATTCAGAAAGTTAAACTTTATAAGGACTGGATGTTTTGATATTTTTTGTAATTTTCTTAGCTCGTCTCAAATGACTAAAATAAATAAACATTTTAAATGTATTAGATTTATAAAACGTAATTTTACACAAAAAAACATTTTATTATAAGGTAAACTTTTTCAAGATTAGCTATGGTTTCTATAAAAAAAGTGAACATAAAGGGGTGCTTTACATCATTAATTAAACATTGTGTAAAATAAAGCTTCAGAACGCACCACGTACATACAAAGTACGTCAAGGTACTAAGAGAAAATGCCTGTTTCTTAATTTTAATTAAAAAAGATTTACAATGATTTTAAGTGGGAATAAATTAATATTTTTTTACCATTTAATACCATGACTTAATTTAAGGTAAATCTCATACAGAATATCGCTGTATGAGATTTACCTTCTTAACTGTGAAAATTGTATTATTATATTTCTCAATTAATTCGATTTTTATTCATACAATTTTTTATCTATATTCTGATTTTTAATTTCACGGAATTATGAGAGATGTAATTTTTTGACAATTCAGATATTAACCTTTTTTGCTTCGAATTTTTTGGATATAAAATAACAAAAAATATGAAACAGAATTAGATCAAGTAAAATTGTAAATAGTGATTGTTTTGTGCATTCAATGCACACTACGGACTATAATGTAAATTTTAATGGCTAAATGAAAAACATATTTTAAAACAACATATTTCTTAAATGGAAATATTTATTAATCATTATCACTTTCTTCTCAAAAGGTTTGTAAGTACAGCTATTTGTTTAATAGAAAAAAAAACTTTAATAATTATAGTATCCTCAATAACAATTTTAAAATAATTAGTAATTTTTTAAGTTAGTTTTTCTTACTGAAATCTAAAAGTTTATTTTTTGCTAAAATACTTCCGTTTTCAGTGGGTACGTTTCAAAGTTGGCAACACTTTAGAAATGTCACAATTCCGTGGAATTAGAAATCAGATTATAGGAATTTTATTGTCACCTCTTATGATAGGTCTAAAAACAGACATACCTCACCATCACTAAATATAATTATTAAAAATAATCGGCAAATATTATTTGCTAGTCACAGTATCCATTTATGTATAAGTATTTTGTAATATTGTTTGATAGTACAAAAATCTAATTTATAGAGGAAATATTTCATATATTAATTTGTAATTATATGCCATGTACGCTTATTTAAAACTAAAACATCACTTGTAAATATAGAAAATTTAATTAATAACTGTATCGTTTTATTTTTCAACGCAGTGGAAAATCTATTTCTATATTATAATAGAAATACTAAAACTAAAAAAAATACTAAATTTATAAAAAGTGACTCCATAAAAAATAGCAGATAACTTTCTAATGACTCGGCAAAATTTACCTAAAATATGTTTGTAAATAAAAACATCAAAACCAATAGATCAGTCTGTTACGGTCTTAATCGAAGCTGTTAAACCCGATATTTTATTTTTCAACCTACTTTAGAAGATATCGAGGCTTGGAAAAATTGAATACATTATTTAAAACTAAATATCCTTTAATAACATTACAATATGTAAAAATTAAAAAACAGTCATCTTCTGTTTGTCTTTTCGATGTTTTTGTTCTCTAGTCACTTGTTGTTCCTTATTCTTAACGTTCAATAATTCTTTATTTTTCTCAGTCAATTGGTGAGTCACACTTCTATATCCATTTGTACCAGGAGGATATCTAGTGAGGGTAGTTTTCAATTTAATTATTTCAGATTCTATTTTTCTACTTTCTTCTTCTAATTTAAATTGTTCTATATTTAAATCTTTGCTAGAGGTTTGTTTTATGTCTACGGAAGTTGAAGGTATTTCTGCAGTGTCTGAACCATCACCTAAGGTTTTGTTTATGAAATTAAAAACATTACGTTGTTCTATCTCTTTTCCCCTTTCATATGCTCTCTTATTTCTGTCTTTTTCTCTTTTTTGCAAGCGTTTCAAACGTTGCGCGACCTAGAGATAGTAATAATAAAATAATTTATATTCTTCAAAGAGAAAATAATCTATTTATGTACCAAAATTAATTTACATGAAAGAATATCTCTTCAAAGAAGTAATTACTAAATTATTCTTAAATTTTGTTAACCATTTATAATCGGACATAATAATTAAAATGTTGAATCATAGATACACATTATAATAGAAGATTAAAAAAAAAACATACAGTACCTGTTGTATGTCATTCTAGCTAAGTGGAAAGTTATTTTTGTTTAGTGATTATAATAATCTGAAGCAGCACAATAAACTCAATTTAAAACCAGTTTGTAATAGAAAGTTTTGTCACCGCAGATTATATTACTCAGTATAAATAACACGGTGAGTATACATTATACAAATAATTACCTTCAAAGGGTCCTGATTGCGCGCTTTCTCCGATATGGCCATGCAATGATCCAAAGTCTTTCCTACTGGAAGCTTTCGGGCTTCAACCGGTTGTATGCGTCCTTCGCCACTTGCCCCTAATCCGGAACCCGCCACATAACCCATCGCTAACATCAGCTTCGAACCTATGCCCTAATATAATCCAAATAAAGGTAAATTATAGCTCCGCTTTCCACACTGGATCGAAGACCTGTATGTCAAGAAATAAGGCGGTTTTCGATATCTTTTGAATAATAAACTAAACTTTAGCGATTTGAAATCATTGGAAGTAAATATAGCGGGACTTATCGCGCATAGAATTTTTTTATTATAATTTTATATTTACTAAAACAATCCTTTAAGTTGATGCCATGGTAACAACGGTGACGATGCACGCGAGTTACAACGTCCTACTATAATCTGACCTGAAGAAAAACTATTCGAGTCGCGATGCAATATGAATCTTGAAGCGGGGCAGGAGAAGCGACTCGAAAAGTTTTGACTGAGAAAAGCAAAGTATAAATCGCTGAATTCATTCGTGTCTGTGTGAAAGAACTATGATACCGTGATAGTAAGTACCTACATCAGCACAATCTCTACATTTAATTACATTTCAAGTTTTTACCGTTTATTTTTATATTTAACCAGCTAATCCCGCGAACTTCGTATCCGAATAATGTGTCACCTACTGACCATCATTCTATAGTAAATTTATGAGGAAATGATTTTTTTTTCATAAACACTTGAATTTTTCTATATTTATAATAGTTATTCTGCTATTCTTGTTAAAGTCATTAAAATCGATCCAGCCGTTCTTGTATTAGAAATGGTGTAAATAACCCGACTTTGCTTTCTATATATAGATAGATAGATATAAGTAGTTCTCATACGGGCCCTCTCAAAATGATTGTCTTCAGATCGTTTATGTTAGTAACTGTTGAGTTTGGCATATTGATATAGCATTGTTTAACATACAAATAATTAAATAGAGTGTAATGAAATTGTTTTTTTTTGAATTGGTTAGTTTAAAAAAGTACCTTGGTTTACTATTTCGAGTCATTTGTAAAGCTTATCCAAGAGACACTGGACTCTTGACGCCAAAAAATAATGTTTAATAGTTATTTAATAATATAAAGTTTAGTAGGCTGATCACTTACTCGTCTGTTACGAAACAATATCAATGAAACAGACGCAGAAATGTTTTAACTCTCTCACAACTAGTATTACGAAATTATGAAGATTCAGTTATGACTACATATTAATTAAAAAAAATACATACTCACTCTAGTATGTCTCTCCCACTCCCCTAATGCTGGGGAGTTATTCTGCAAACTTTTCTCAACGATGAGAGCGCGATTCGATTCCCCGCGAGAAACTTTGTTCTCGGGATAATCTGTATCACTGATACTATCATCTGAATCACTGCTATCGCCTTCATCTATCAAAACGATGAAAAAGATACACTTGACATTCGGCATACCAAAACATGACTTAAAACAGATAACTTGGAAGGTAAAACTTCTAGTGGAAATCTAAAATTGGGTATGTATACAGTTTACGGTAGTTGAGGGCAATAAAATATTAACAGCTAAGTTTCGATGAAGGACCACTTACTATTCAATGGAAATATTTCTTCAAAATGCACATGATATTCTTCAGCAAAGGACTTCCTTTTCTCCCCTGTGTTAACTCTCTGCTCAAGTTTCACAGTACATAATTTATTCTCTAAATCTAAACTTGTTACAACCCCTCGATGCCATAAGTGATATTTTTCAGTTGATTTGTTTGGAGTTGTAATATCCTAAAAATAAAATACTAATATTATAAACTAAATCGGAGCAATTGGTAGTGCTCCTGTCTTCTGCATCAAAAAGTTCCAGATTCGGCTCCCGATAGATGCATTTATATGTGTGATGAGCAAACAAGCACAAATGTTTGTTTCCGACTCTTGGTTGTATATAAACTTATATATATATTTATTGTGGTATCCTCATGGTTTCTGATTACTATAACACAAGTGCTTCAGTATGTGAGTTGTCCCAATTATTATTATTATTAATAAACCAAATTATTAAAGTTTTATAGTACCAAAGGACACACAAATCCAATACGCAATCAGTAATTGCGTTTAAGCAGACATATTGTCAAATCTCAACTATATCAGATGTGTGACTGTGACTGCAAGGTGAACACCTTAAAATTGACACAAGTATACACTAATTACCTACTTCGGTCAATATATTGTTCTATCTATGTCACAAATTAGAACATTAAATTGTTATTGACCATTCAATATTGGAGCTCTTCCTCATTTAAGCAAGCATAAAGATTAAGATAAATAAACATGAAATAATAAAAAAAAGTATAAGTTTTCTACCTCATTGTCAGGAGGTTTAAGTTTAAGCAGCACTCTGCTTCCTACTTTGAGTGTGTCATACTGTGGTTCAATCGCTTCCTTTAAATTTGATAACTGTACCACTGCTCCATGAGAATATCTTAAACAACAAAATAAATACTAATTAAACAACTAAAATATGCTTATCATTAAAATATAATGCTATTTAATATCGATATTTTAAAACTATTTGAATTGAACTTTCCAACTTAAACCTAATTATTTAATAAAAATATATACCAGAATTTTTTGTTTCATAGCTTTTAATTATATTTATCTCATTATGTTAAATTAATTCAGAAAAATTCTTAAAAACGGAACTCACCTACATTTTTCATCGTCAAACTTGCAGTCGCCATTTAAATAATAGGGACAGGGCAACATTTCCGTATGAGTGGGATGTGTGAACAATATCCTCACCTGCAATCATTTCAATATGTGTATTTTACACTGAGTGCAGAGTGGCAAACTTATAAACATACTTTTATATCAAAATCAAATCTTAACAAATTGTTGTTCAAAATTGCAATAAACAACTCATTTTTGCATTAACCATTTCACTATCAACCATTTGTCTGCATGATACACTGGATATTCTGGATTCGAATCACCTACTTGCCTGTAAAGAAAACAATCAGTGAAACAGATAAACAGAAGTGTATCTGCCCCATGCCCCATTAAGGGGTTACTTTATTATGAGAGAATATAAAAATTATACTTTTGATGTGCTATCACCATACCTGCAAATCACTAAATTGATCATCGTCTTGTCGTGGAACAACAGAACTGACCATGGCATTATGTAGACTCTGCCCTCCCCATGAATGTGTATGATACACTGCACACTTCATACCAAGCAATGATGACAGCTCATCCTGATACAATGAATATTTGGGAATATTTTAAAAAATAATAGAAAGTATTACAAAGCTTGAATTCATTTCTCTTCCACATTTATAAAATTAAAATATGCATAAGTTTATACTTTAAAAACAAAGTATGACACATTGTATTTACATAGAGGGAAGTAATATTAGGATGAATTTCTAAATGCAGATATTAGAAGTTTATAATATTTTTACCTCTATATCACTATCATCATCATGTTTAGCAGATGTCTCATTCTGTCCATAAGCTCCAGTTTGTGCCATTTCTTGCTGCAAAACAACAATAAGTACTGCCTTAAAGTTTATTCATCAGCACTGAACTATATATGTATGTACATATTTTATAGGTAACAGGAAAGTTGGTAATACTTATAAAAATACTTCAAAAAGACAAGTTCTATTGCCAGGGGAAAGAATCAGCTTTGGAAAGGACAGAATACTTGTCTATAGAGAAAATAATCATAAACTAATCTATGGCCCAGTTTCCATTAGGCTGGATGCAACTCTCGGTCGGATCCAACAAAGTTCTAGTGGCTTAATAGTTTGTATGGAATCTGGGCTGAGTGTTTCTGTCTATCCGAGAGTTAGATCTGGCCTATTGGAAACCAAACCTAAGGATATTCATAGTCACTTATACCTATCTTATGTATGCTTTGACTGTCAAACCTAGTTTCTATTTTTTTATTTGCTACAAAACAAAAAAACTATCAAGGTTGTTCAACTATAAATTTGTGTTTACAAAATGAAAAAAACAGTAACATAGGTGCAGTTATGTTTTTGAATCATCTTTGATTTAAGTTGTTACTTTACTGTGATGAAAGTTGACTCATCAAAGTAGTCACAATGTGACTCAAACTGAACGAAAGAACTCTTACTCTTTCACTCTTAAAACAAAAATTAAGTACAGACCCATAACAATGCTAAAAAATTTGCTGTAAGACTATATTACCATGAATAAAGCATATTCGTCATCCAACTCATTTTTGGTATCTGTATCTTCTTGAGCTTCTTCTCTTGAAAGTGGTTGGCTCTGAACATCTATACTTTCTTGCGTTAAATCAATTAACTGTTGGAGTTCTGACTGCAATTCCAAAAGTGATTGCCTTTCTTCAGGATCACTGCTGACCTCAAGACTTTGTTTAACTACCAACAACTAAAAATACACAAACATGACAATGTGTTGTTGTTCAGTCGCCGAGTGTTCTTATCTTTGCCTATTTTGTATTAGGTAGAGAGATTATTAGAACTACTAAAAAAAATACCTGGGTTTTGTATTGATTTAAAGAACAAGATAAGTCTGCCATTGTAATAATAGTGTAATTAATATTAGATGACTAATACTGAAGTGGTATCTATTAGATATAGCGCAAAAATGAAAACTCGTTTATAAATAAAACGCTAAACAATACATAATTTCACATTTTTTTAAAAAATAAACCTAGGAATTAGGAAATACCCTATAAAATAGTATAGATAATATTTAATTTGTCATTACAACCACAGATTAAGTAGAAGCATATATTATATGAAAGTACTCTGTACTGGCACAAAAATTAAAAAAACTGTAGAGAATAAAAAGTAAAAACCAAAAAACAGAGTAAAACTTTTATACTTTAAGCGCCCTTAAACACTAGCGGCTACAGCCTACACACCGGAACGGCATGGCAAAGGATTTTGCCGTCACTCTGCGCCACACATTGGTCAGCGCACACTAGCCGCTTAGATACCGCGGTATTCCAATTCCTTGCAAAGCTTGCCTCGGCAGCTCCTGCTGCCCGACATTCATTCAGCATGTCGTTGCGTACCAGTTACCACAGTACGCCACGGCATCCCGTGACACATCTTTCAATGCCGTGCGATGAAATCCCTTTAGTTGCCACGCCATAATTTTAAAGCATACCAATTTATGTCGTAATTCTATAGCAATACATTTGAATGTCCATTGGTAAACATTTAAATCCCTCCCGAAAAGCTGTCCCAGTGTGCGTAGGCTCTAAACGGGCGGTTCCTTTTTAAATACAACCACATTTTTTTAGAGCCGCGCGGTTAGCGGTTTTCCTGCTTAAAATATTTTTTAAAAATTAATTTTAAACAAAAAAATAAAACCGACCTCAAAACGCACTGAAAAGTAAAAAATAAATTTTGTATTATAAATGAACTTACTATAAATAAAAGACGTAAATAGTGTTGATAAATAAAATTCTACAAGGGCATAAAACTGTCATGTTGCTCTTTGAAACGCGGCGCCAAGCCATTCAATTTATTTTTTTATTAAAGTCCAGGAATATTCATTCAGTCTTTATTTATATATTTGGCACCGCCTTTCAAAAAACAACATGAAAGTTTTATGCCCTTGTAGAATTTGAGATGAATTTTATTTATCAACACTATTTACGTCTTATTTATAGTAAGTTCATTTATAATACAAAATTTATTTTTTACTTTTCAGTGCGTTTTGAGGTCGGTTTTATTTTTTTGTTTAAAATTAATTTATTTTATACTTTTGAGTGGCTCTCCTAAACCGTATAGTTGGTAATCATACCATCAAAACGAAACTAACATGGACGCTCTGACTTTACACTCACCTTATACACTAAAAACTAATTTAATTAATTTTATTTAATAATTTAAAATTAATAAAAATAAGAAGACGCAAAACTGAATCGTTTAATACTAAAAATTTAAGTAATATCGTTCATATAAATTAAGTTTTCATGGTGTTTTATAGTAAGCAAGTGAACGCAAATTGTGATTTCCCGTAGGAACTCAGTTACTATATTCTCTCTATCTCTAGAAGTATTTCTTCTACCTTATTGATTTTACTATCATATATGACTCTTTTAATGTTTTATAAAATGATATATAAGTCATCGATATAAACTGATATTACATCGAGCTATAGAGATCTAAACTGGACGCGTAAACAACAACGTATGACATGTTTTTCTGTTGACAAGTTTTGCTCCATAACATCAAATATATGGCTTAGATTTTTATAAAATCCCGTCAAAACCTTGACAATATGAGTTTTAATTAAATTAATTTATTATAATTAGTATATATTTAATATAACATGGACATCTCTATTGCTAAAGCGAACTAATTGAAGATTTTTCAATTTTTTATTTTATAACCTCAATATCTCTAAAACTATAAATCAAATTATTTTGATTCTTAATCTCTCTGGTTGCAAATTTAATACTAAATCGAATAACATATAATTCATCGATAAGGATTCATAAATCATAGAGTTATAAGCAAATAAGCACGACATGGTCGCGCGGAATTCAGCGATTTCTCGTCCGATTGTGAAACTATTCTTTCAATATGCTGAAAACTATTGATCGTAAAAATTCTAAAAAAAATGGGACCACTTCGACGAGTTACCCTATCGTTTGACACCACACTCATCCAAATCGGTCTACAAACGGCGACGTACGAGCGGAACATCGAAAAAAAAAACCTTTTTGGTTTTTTTGAAGGTCGGTTAAAAAGGGCGACTGTCCCCGTGACTACGCAGGCTGTAAACTTGCGAAATGTCCGGATGTGTGATACTCGCATCAATATTTTTACTTAAAAAAACCTTGTACCTAATAAACAACTATTTTATTTAAATAATTTCTTTGCAAAATAAACAATTTATGGGGTCAAAAGTATAGGAATATACATTTCGACATAAGCTTATTAATACAATTGTATAATTACGAAGTCCTATTCACTATCATTTATACATTCCATTGTTGTCTTTTTTATGATTTTAGCTACAATATTTTTGACCATAGAACCTTTATAATCATCATCGTCATTAAATTTAACTGATATTGTTTGATAAGTATTATTTATTATGTTTTTAAGTTTGTTACTATTATCTTCTGTAAGTGAAGAAGCTGTTAATTCTTGAATATTTTTATCTATTGATTTTAAAATCATATCTTTATGAATCAAGTCTTGTTTTAAATCATCAATTTCATCAAGTAAAATTTCATACTGTTTGCGATTTTCGACAGTTATGATATCTATTTTTCTATTAAGTTCATTAATTTTTAAATCCTGATTTTCACATTCTTTATGAATCTCGGATTCATTGGACTTATTATTTTCCATAACTGAAGAAACCGTTTCATGATCATTTATAAATATTAAATTGCCTTCAAGGCCTTTTAATTTCATAAATCTTTCATATGAAAAAATCCTCTTTTCATATTCTTTTAACAACTTATTAATAATATCATTTTGGTTGTGTATTTGTCCACAAGACATGTTTTTGCATAATTGTTCAACTCTGTCTGATAATCTATTAATATTTATTCTTAACTCACTATTATTTATTCTTTGCTCTGAAATAAAATTAATCATATTATTGTCATAAATATTCGGATCCAAGTTCATGTTTGATATTATTTCTTGTTTAACAGGCATAACAAAAGAGTCCTGTATTTCGGCTGTTTCCTTGCCTATTTCATTATTTTGCTGAATAGCTATTAGATTTTTCTCAACATTGCTTTTTTTAGATACAAATTTTGTAGGTTTATGTCTTTGTGTAGGTAGATGCTCATACTCATTTGTATCTGAGGAATCTGTTGACTTGGATGCAATATTTTTATTTGGAGGTAAAACTGATTGGCCCATTGTTGCCATTCTTCGCAAAATGGAGTCTTTATTTTTTTTACTAATTACAGAGTCTGTATCACTATCTATATTTTCAAACGAAAATTCTGTTGTATTAGATTTTTCTTTTACAATTTCGGTTTGTATATTATCTATGAATTCTATATTGACCTTTAAAGTTTCTAAATACTTCACAATCTCAGAAATTTTACTAGCCGATGAAGAGATAAGCCAATATCTTTTATAATTATCATAGTATGATATGTTAACATCCTTTTTTACTTTTACTATAAATTTTGTAGCTATAGTTGCCAACGAAAGAGTATTTTTTTCTGAAGTATAAATGATGAGATGATGATTATCATCTTTTGAATCTTGAATAATGGCAAAACCTAATTTTTCTCGAAGTTTATATTTATTTTCCACCCTGCAAAATTTTAAGGAATTTTTATTTATATAGTCAAGTAATAACCAAGTCAAGAAATGTATTTATGAATGACTTAAGTTATAAAATAGTGTATA
Organism: Aporia crataegi; assembly: GCA_912999735.1. Taxonomy (NCBI): domain Eukaryota; kingdom Metazoa; phylum Arthropoda; class Insecta; order Lepidoptera; family Pieridae; genus Aporia; species Aporia crataegi. The sequence goes on along the minus strand of OU538748.1, from coordinate 3,918,586 downwards.
ATTAAAATGATGTTAATGTACAAATTACCTATATATATATATAATATATGTACCGGCCAATTGGCACAATTGATACTGCTTCTGCGTCAAAATGTTCTGGGTTCTAATCCCAGTAGGTATATTTATTTCTGTGATGAACACAAATGGTTGTTTCTGAGTCTTGGTTGTTTATAAACTTATTTATTGTGGTTCTGATTTTCTCCCTCATTCTTTTTAATTACCAAAACACAAGTGTTTTAGCTTCTTATTTTGAGATCAGAGCAATGTGAGTTGTCGCAATTATTAATTAATATTTGCTTGCAAGGTATGCAATATACACAATATTATATAAAAATTACTTACCATTCATATGCTGATACTGATGTAGCAAAAACACATTTTGATGATGATTTTTGCATTTCATGAACCATATTATGGCTACATCCAGGTTGTACTGGAGTTTCTGGGATATATATTAATGATTCATTTCCATCATTTCTATCTGACTGCGTACTGCTGAATATTGTTGCCAAAGATGTGCTACAATTAAAATAAATAATTGTATTCAGTTAAACGAAAGTTCAAAAATACGGTAATTATTCAAATTATATTATATATAAAATAAATATTTTATATATAAAAGATAATTACTTAGTAGGAGTAAAGAAATCGACATCGACTTCATTGGCCTCCAACATTTTCGAATATGTTAATAAATAATAGAATTATTTTCTAAACAAATATGTGGATCTTTTCTACTTCACTTTTCAAGTTCAGTTTCAGTTTAACTTGTAAATCTAGCGGTGGTCATTGCACAACAGTAGAAACTAGCTAACTATGTATGTGTCGTTCGCGATTGATCGGTTCAAAAGAACCAGATCTTAAAATCCTCGCTAACGAATGGGTCACTTCGTTAAAAATGATTCGTTCGCTCAATAAGGTCGCGACTCGCGGTGAGCCGTAGCGATCCATGGGTAAGTGAGCTATGAGTATTGAGACGAAGTAACGAACGAACCAAGCGCGAGCCGACGATGTGGTATTTAAAATTTACGACAGAAACAATCGAATATGATTCTTAAATGTAGGTTATTTGGAGCTAGAATCTATTTTATAGTTTTAGTTTGCTTCGACTTCAGTTTAATAAGCTATTTTATGACGATACAAATAAGGTTCAAACTTCAATATTAGTCGTAGTTATATTATTGTGAAACTACTTGAACTAGCTGATATATTTTGAAAATTTACTTTTATTCTTTAAAACAAAAAAAGGTCCCATTTCAATTTTATATTTCAGTGCCTTTGACGTGTTGTTGTTAACGAAGTGGCGCGTGAAAGTGATTAATTACGAAAGTTTCTCTTTTTTAAAGTACGTTATAACATAATAAGTTTAGAGCTATTGATTTATTAAGTAAGTTATTTCAATAATTTATATTTGTTTTCTATAACTAAATATTTTTATGTATTAATGATCGATTTATGTTGTACCGTGCTCCGATATCCCGATGTGTAGGTAGGCTTGGGTAATCAGCTCATTCGCGATCTCATAGAAAACTATTATGAAATTGTTATTTGTTAAAGTAACTTAAGTATATAATGAATACATATATAGCTCTATCTATAAAACTTAAAGAGGTGTTGGTGGATTCAGCTTAACTAATTTTGATTAATAATCATATCAATCGCGAACGACACATACATACTCTGAACCAAAGTTATTTTACAACCCGAAACGTCTCAGTTCGAAATGACCTTTAGTTCGTTTAAATTGAATCAATCGTTTGATTGAACGGGTCGAACGAACCAGATCATTTTGTCAATGGCTCAGTATTGATTCAGATCTTTCAGATCGAGCGAACGACACATGTATATAGCTAACTAACGGCACAATAGCGGTTAGCACTACCCAGTACATTCCCAGTAGGCTAGTACCTAGTCTACCTAGTACCTACTACCTAGTTACCTATAACCATTTATCAAGGAACAGATAATAATAAGAGAATATTAATACAACGCTTAAATATAATAGGTAGGTACCTATTCAATAGACTGTGCCAATAATATATAATTAAAACCTCGAATTAAAATAGGATAATTGGTTCGAGGTGTCAGTAGTCATAAATCAACACTCAATAGAGATTAGAGAATAATAATATAATAGAGCTATTTTGTACATAATATTATGTAGGTATAGAGAATAGATAGGTATTAACTACTAGGTAGTAGGTACTAGGTAGGCTTGCTAGGTAGGTACCTAATGAAGTGTGAAATTAATGACAATACACATATTTTGACATTAGTAATCTTAATCTGCTGTGAATTGTGATTTATGATCTATTCACTATTGTTATCCTTCAACCTTTTTTAATTCATAAACGTTCATAAATCATAAGACATAAAGTAGGTAAATTTTAATTCATATTTTATTAACTTCAATTTTGTTGCCAGTGTCCAGTGATTTAGACAGCATTCTAATAATTTATCCCGGTATCGAGTATCGCTATGGTATGTATTATATAAATTCAGAAAAAAATTTCTAACATCGTGTCTCGTGTTCAGTAGCTGTAATAGTGTTTCTATTTAATTTTAGGAAATAAACTACCCTACAAGTACCAAGTCTCCTTCATTCACCTGTATAACATGCCAACTTCTCTTTAGAAATGTCGATTTGCAGCGGGATCATTACAAATCAGATTGTCATAGTTATAATTTGAAGAGGAAAGTAGCTGGTATCCCTCCAGTGACTTCGGATGAATTCATACAGAAAGCTAAGGAGCATGAAAAGAAACAAAGTGAAAATGAAAATTCTGATGAATCAGTTTACTGCAAATGCTGCTCAAAATTGTTTAACACCAAGAATTCATATAATAATCATTTGAATAGTAAAAAACATAAATTAGCTGAACAGAAAAGTGTGTACAATAGCAAACAAAATGAGAAGAAAGATGATGATAGCCATTCTGATACCAATAGTTTCGAGAAGATTGAGAGTAAGCCTCAACCTCAAGAAAAATTTGTTGTTGTAAAGGCTAACATTCAGTCTGATGATGAGGAAATTGAAACAGATTCGGAAATTGAAGAGGTGGGTAACACCTTAACATACATAATATGGTTCATTTCTACAATATTCCTTAATTTGTTTGTTGAAAAATATATAATAAAATGTTATTTTACTACTATATTGATTTCGAGAAAAATAACAGAAAAATGAGTTGATTTAATGGGATTGTATGATAAAAAATTCAGATTTATTATTTTCTTACAGCTTGATTCAGACGAGTGGGATGAATGTAGAATTAAAGGCAATGATTCACTAATAAAGCCCCAAGACTGCTTGTTTTGTGGTCACCATAGTAAAAATATGGTGAAGAATCTTAGACACATGTCTGTTACACATTCTTTTTTTATACCGGATGTGGAGTACTGCATTGATCTTAAGGGGCTCCTATTGTATCTTGGGGAGAAAGTAAGTTTTAATTTGTATTATTAGAACTGAGACGTAATTTTTGATTATAGTAAGTCATAATTAAATATTTTCTTTCCTTGAATTTGATATGTTTAATTGTACAGATATCTCAAGGTTACATGTGCTTATGGTGCAATGATGCTGGTAAAACTTTCTACTCTATGGATGCAGCACAGGCTCATATGATTGACAAGGGACACTGTAAGATGCTCCATGAAGGAATCGCTTTGGCTGAGTACTCAGATTATTATGATTACAGGTACTATTACTATATATAATTTTTATTAAGAAATCTATATACAGGCTATACATATATTTATTTTACACATGAAAGAACAAATTGCATAATAATAATGTTTCTTGCATCATTTATTTATGAGTTTTTACCCATAATTTTTATTTTTTATTTTTATAAAGAAAATGGCATTGGTCTTCAAATTAGGCAATTATAAAAAAAAATCGATTCAAATTATTCAAAATAAAAATTAGCTTAGAAAAACACTGTTGTTTTGTTCTTTGTATATATATAACTTTGGAATTCCAGTTCCTCATACCCTGACCATGCTGATGGTGATGAAGATATGGAAATTGATAAAAAGGCAGATGCCACTAATCTCGAAGAAGATAATTTCCAATTGGTGCTACCATCTGGTGCTGTTATTGGCCATAGGTCTTTGATAAGGTAAAAATACTGAATTTATTTCTTTATTACTTCTGTTTTTATTTATCATTTCAGAGGATTTTATCTTATTATTTTTTTTATTAAAAATGGGTTTTTGTTTTTGAACACAATCCTACTTTCTTATAAGAAACTGGCTAAGGAATAAGACACACAAGTCAATCCAATGCTCAACTAAGGGTTACAGAACTTTACAAATGAACTGGTTTAAATAGAATTAATCATAAACTTATTTATTACTGTTTTGTTTTCAAAATTTCTTTATTTCATTAAGAACAAATATAACAAACATAACTAGTGTAGGTGCATAAAAGTTTCCTAGCAGTGATAAAAGTAAATTGTAATAATATCATCTTAAATTATCTAAAGATAATAATAATAATAATAATAAATAAGCCTTTTTATTTCCATCCCACAGTTTTACAGTTATTTATAAAATGGTATCTAATTTAAGTAATTTATATCTAATTTCTGTTTTTCTACACTAAACCTTTTTTTTATTACACTAAAGTTAAATTTTTTAAAATTATTTCTGCATTTATTTATTTAAGTCTAATTTGTGGATATAGGCCTTCCCCATCTTTTTCCATTTTCCAAAAAACGGTGGGCAGACGACATACTGGGTGTTGCAGAGCGGAGTTGGTGGAATCTCAGCTCCAATAGAGAAAAATCTAAAGATTAGAAATCTATAAAAACTTATTTCAAGTATATTTATATATGATTAATATATTTGAAAAATACCATGAAATAGTTATATGCGATCCTTAGTTAATTTTCGCATTTTTAAAGATGAGGGTAATTTCACAATAATATAATTTTAAATAAAAAAATAAACCCGACCTCAAAACGCACTAAAAAGTAAAAAAAAAAAAAAAAAAAAAAATTTGTTTGGTTTTTAGTTACACACCTATTTCTAGTCTGAATGATAGTCTTGTAGATGGTTTATGACACTATCTATTTCTTTAGTATTGTGAAAGACACTTGATGACAAGTGGATATTATTTAAGAACTGATGATATTTATTACTAGCGATTAAAAAAATTGGGTGAGGGCAGGAAGGTTAAATAAACTTTACGACCTCTTTCTCATGCCCACGTATTTGGTACTACATAGAAACTTTATAAAAATCTTTCGAACCGTTTTGGAGGGACACGAGATGTTTCTAAATGTCGTTATTAGTCTTTATAATATATTTATTATTAAAGTATGGCTATTTAAATTGTACAGTTGTATAATTTCAGATACTACAAACAAAACTTGCCAACGAGTACAGCAGTGGTAGCAAAGAAGTCGGAACACAAGTTGCATCATTTGTTGGGAGTGTACCGGGGCCTTGGATGGGCTCCAAAGGAACAAGCCGCTGTCGCCAAGTAAGTAACCTTTGGATGTGAAACTTCTATTATTGGTAGGAGTAATTTCATGTATGGCATGGCAAGTGGCTGGACTGGTCTTATTTCTTAGAGAACATGCACTCTGTTGTGATATACCGTTTCGCTTGCCGTCTTCAAGCTTTCATTTTTCGATAATTTATCAAATTATTTCAGCTGCTAAACCATGAAATCGTAACAAACATAGAAATTCACGTTCCCAATCATTTTGTGTAATACATAAAAGTTATGTAATATTTTCCTCAACTTTCGTAGTTGTATTTCGCGATGTACATACACGAAAACATAAATATTGTGTAATTATCTTTATCATATTATTTTTCTTGGTTATAAACAAGTAGCATTTCCAACACACATGATACAATACCATTACCTACTTAGCTGAAACAAAATGATTGGTGAAAAGGGCACATAATTCTTAATTATGATATAAGATTTTAATAAATATTTATTTCAACAGAAAAGCTCGTGACATTCACTTCATGAAGCGAGTGCAATCAAAATGGCAGATGAAGATGTCTATTAAGAACAATAAGTTCCAGAAACATTACCGCCCTCAGGTCAACTTCTAAGTATATTTATTATATGAGCCTAGGTGGTCGTTCATTAATCGCGTGACGTTTTTTTTACTTTTTAACTCCCACCTTGATGATACGTGGTGAGGCTTCATGTGTATTTTTGGTACAAAGTATATATAAATTTAATGATTTTAGTGACTTTTTGAGCCTTAAGTGATTAGAAATACGATCCCTAGTTTTTTTGTAAGCGAAAAGTCGTGATTTATTCAAAGTAATGTTTTATGTGTTGTTCCGAAAAAATGCAGCTTTGGTCTTGTGCAATTTGTTGCAACAATACCTGGTGCATTATTTTTATTCGAGGTGATTAATTCTCTCGTTTATTTCTCTGGTTTTCTCGTTTTTGCATCAAAATTTCACAATTTACTAATTGTGTCATGACTCATGACACGCCTCAGGTTACTAGACTTGGCTACGTAGAAATACGTTGTGTGTGTGTTTTGGTCAGATGAATTATAATTGTATACATGTGTCTCAGTGTATTTAAAATGAGCTTAAATGAAGAAATTAAATCTATTCCATGTCGATTATGTATTAGTTTAAATTAAAATAAGGCGTAGGCGCGATAATTTAATGTTAATAATAATGAATAAAATATTCGTCTATGATATTGTCTAACTATTGTATATCCTAATTTATACAATAGCTTTTGGCAAACAGAAAGAAAAATAATTGGCAAAGAGTAATTTTTCCGTCTTTTATTGGCCGCTTTATGATGTACAAAACCAGACAATTACACTACTATGCTAAGTGCAAGATATTTTTGACACTGACTGCCACACTCACTGCCACACTCAGAGACGTTTAATGGTTACTTAAGTCGTTCCTTAGTAAAGATTTAAAAAAGTTCGCTCTCAGAGACAGTTAACGGTTCGTTACCGTCTCCTAATGACAATTAAAGTTAAGTACAGCAAAACCTTTAATTAACTTTTTAATGATTTATTTTGACATTTACTTTTGAGGTTAAATTTTTATTTTGAGTACTTTAAAGAATTCACATTAGCATTAATTAAAAGTTTTTTTATCAATAGTAAATATGTCTGATCTGGTAGACTTTATTGACTTTGTGGACTATGCCAGAAGGTATAGAGAAGTGGCGCCGAGGCGGTGTTTACGTGATTATTCTGATCCCTTTACGAAATACTCTATAATCAATAATAATAAAAAAAATATTATTACTTTTTATAAAAATAAGAATCTTTTTTAATATTTTTTATAAAAATAAGAATCTTTTAAAATATTTTTTATAAAAATAATAATATTTTTTATTATTAATAATAAGGCTGTAATTAAACTTTAAAACCTTCTTGTCGAGTGAAACAACAACACAAACCAAGCAAATTATAAACATAACTTTAAGTAAACCTGACAACATTGTCATTAAGTAATGAACCTTTAAATTATGTCTCTGGGATGTATCGTTCATTAACGGATTTAATGATAATTAGTTAATTACTCATTAGGACTAATTTAACGAAACTTTCTGAGTGTGGCAGTAAGTACACAGCGGCCATAAAAAATGAAATCTCTTTGTTTTGTATTCAAAATGGTCAGTTATGATATGTCATTCAAAAACAATAAATTTACGTTTAAATTTGTGTGTTTTTATTGTGTATTTTTTAATTTGTAGTACTTATATTTTTTCTTATATTGCGACCCATCCAAGTGACTTCCTTGCTCCAGAGTCCATGGTATTTTCACTGCTTTAGGATCTATCGATAGACTTATTTTGTATAAAGGAAAAGCGTGCACTTTCCCGTTTAATAAATTTGATATTGTTTTGGACAACCCCTCATTTATGATGTATTTTGAGTCAATGTTTGAGATTTTTGAGAAGTATTTCTCCGCTATGTCTTTCATGCCATTGTCTTCGATACTTGTTTGTTTAACTTCCAAACAAATGGTTGGAGTTATTGTGTATGACAAAAGCTAAAAGTAAATTTAAGTGAAATTAAAGATAATTGAAAAAAAACTCATACAACCCGACTACAAATAAGAATATTTCATAAACGGATAAAATGATTTTTATAATTTTTAGCTAATTGCTTTTCAAATAAAAAAACTCCACATCGAAATCAGTTCATCCGTTTAGGAGCTAAGATGCCACAAGCAGACACACGTCAAACTTGTAATTTGACGTGTTGTGTATCAGTTAAAAATTATTCGGAATTATAAGAATTGATAAAAAAAAACAGCTTACCACAGTTAAAGGTATTATATTACAAAGCAGATTCTTCATTCTAAGAACAGAAAAATATTAGTATTTTTATTTAACTGTATTATTTTAACGACATATTTTTAATTTAACGCCAATTTATCATAAAAGGCAATATGAATAATTAAATAAACCAAGGTCTTTTTGATTGTTCTTATTTTACATGCAATAAAAGGCGATGTCTTAATATAAAATACTTCTTTAAAAACGGTTCATCCAAAGATCCTTACTGTTGAAATAATACTAGGAAGTCTATTAAAAATATATATAATTGATTCGCAGTGCGCGTACACTGACTATTATGGGATTAAAATTTTATGAATAATAGAGATTCGTATCGATTAATTTCGGTAATATCGATGTGAAGTTCTGTATCTAACATACCTACCTATGTAGTTGGCACATCAAGATAAAATTCATGTTAAGTAAGACCTGTCCAAAACCTGTGTAGTGTTTTTAAAACGGCTTGTAGTGCTCTTAAAAAAACTAATGATTATGATGCGTTTGTACGGGCAAGTCTGAGACTCCGCGCGGACTAGTGCCTCGTCTAGAAAAGCCGAGTGCTGCCTTCAAAATGCAAAGACCGGCTTCGATTGTTCTTTTCCTGTCAGAATCATTTCCGATGGCTGGATTTATTTCAACGAGGTCCAGTGCCCTTAAACGGCCCGTCGAGTGAATAATCTCCATGAGTTTGATTGCTTCTCGTAATGTCAGCCCTCCTCTCACTGCGAAACAATATGATTTTACCGTTTTCGTATTAATATGCCAAATATGGATTACTTACAATAAATTGCAGATATTTAAATATACCTACATTGCAGAGGTAATATCATTTTTGTCGCAAATTATTAAAAAACTATTATTACTTAATTTTTATCATTATTATTTAGTTAAAACTATTTCTGTTTTTGTCTATCAAACAACGTACCTACACGTATTTCATTTTAAAGTGTAGGAATCATTTTAAAGTAGGTACGAACAGTAATATATTTTGATAGATAGGTACATAATATTCAGCGGATGAAAGTCATGTTGTATACTTATGTCCTAAGATTATTATCCCATACGTCGTATTGCGTTGTTTTATTAAAGTATTTTTTGAAGTACAAGTGAAATTGATCACTACTTCAAAACCTCCCCGACTGTTAGTTACAAATTTGAATACCACAAATGAATGAATAGATCTTTATAAATCGTAAATAAGAACCATTTAGATCTCGTCACTTTTCTAACAAAAAATCGGTCCAATCGGTCGATTCGTTTAGGATCTACAATACACGTAAAACTTAATACCCATTTTAAAGGCATGTGGGGAAAAAGAAGATTCGATAAAGAATGTGACCCAATAGCTAGCAAGCGACTAGACTTCTTCGGATCGGCATTCCCGGACCTAGAGGACTATAGGCATTACGCCTTCTTCCGGGATCTTGGAGGGAGTGAGTAAGGCTTGGGGTAGTACAAAAGGACCTGAAGGTCCGACGTGCGTTCCACCAGGGAACCCTTCGATGATTAGATTAGATTCCCCTTTTGGTTGAAAATTCTTAATTGTACTAACCTGGAGTTCCAGTGCTTGGTGCTTCCAATGCGTCTAAAGAATCAATATCGAAACTGACATGTATCGGCTTCTTCTTCTCGGGATCCAATACGTGTAGAATGTGATTTATAGACTTCGTTATTCCGTGGCTATAATTATAAAATAGCATATTATAAACTAAACGTTAAAACTCGAGAACGGCTGGGCCGATTTAGCTGATTTTGGTTTTGAAATGTGTTTCGTAGTCTAAGGAAGGTTTAAAATATGGCAAAATTGTGAGTAAGATAGTAAAAACAACAATTTCATTTTTTCGTATAAAATTCTACCTTCTTTCCTATCAAACATTTGATGTTCGATTCCCATTCTACCTTTTATTGGCGGTACGAAATTCGGCAGATCAGCTAGTAATACATACTCATATATAGAAAAGTCAATAAACTATGTAAGGTTATAGCGCATCAACATAAATCGCATATTACTGCCGCATATTCCAAGTTAAAACTGCCATTATACTGAAAACTTCTTGTTTTTGAACGAAACGAAACCAAATTGTAGGCAAAAGATTGAAAAATATTCCATTTAATTTAATAATACTGTACTATATTTTATTGTTATTTAAAGTAAATAATTCTTTCGCATCGCATCTGCTGTAATGAAAAAAGTTTATCTGTAACTTACTCTTCTATATCCTCCATTGCAAATGTAGGTACGTGATACTTTTCAATGGCCAATCTCTCGTAGTGATCTACGGATCTCAACCCAATGTAACCCAGGTTTCTGATAGAAAATCTGAAAATTTCAATAATCATTTATCAACTATACGATTTTTGTATTATGTAAGATTAATACCAATCTCAACCCTTAAGTGTAGCGGTTTTAACGTTTTCTTAAAAGTAAAGCCAACGATTGAACTTTTAATTTTAATATTTTTTGACGACCGGTTGGCGCAATCGATAGTGCTCCTGCCCTCTGCGTCAAAAAGTCTGAGTTCGATTCCCAGTAGGTGAATTTATTTGTTTGATAAGCACGAATTTTTGTTTCCGAGTTTTGGTTGTTTATAAAACATAATATATTATGTATTATGTAGTACCTTCGTTTTTTCTGATTACAATAAAAAGTGCTTCAGCTGCTTACTTTGGGATCAGAGATGTGAGTTGTCCCAATTATATAAAAAGAATATTAGAATTGGAATTTGGAAGAGAGTACATATTGAGATTAGATTCATCGTCTAATTGAATCATAAATATACAATATACGTTTTCAGCCGACAAGGATATTTACTTAGGAACCTGCCAATCCATTGTAGGTAGGTAAGGCCAATAGTCCGACAACTCTTTAACAAGCAACGCCACCGGCATTCCGTGGACGGAGCCCGATTCTGACGTCTTGTTTGTGTTAATGTCTGCGTGGGCATCCACCCAGATTAGGATCATATCTTCATTCACGTTAAAATGCCCGTCGACAGTACCTTAAAATTTTTTTACTTTAATAACCTGTTTATTATCCTAAAAATTAAGTACCAGCAAAATAATTTAATTCGACGTTTTAAAATGAAAGAAAATTCAAAGATGCATTCATACAGATCAAGATAATAGCGTGCCAAAAACAGCTATTAAATTTTTTCATATCTCGAGCAAATCAGCGATCTGCGCCTATGACGATGTTGCAACTTTTTTTGATTTAACAATTGATTAAACTGCAATTGGAAGTGAATTGTCGCTATAAAGTAAACTTTATTATTAGTTATATTTAGTTTTTTTTATATTTGTAGACAAAAGTATCATATTAAATAAGAATACTAATTTTGCTTTGTATTCTGAATTTAAATGTAAAAAAAAACAAGCTTAAACTGGGGTGATTTGTGCAAAAGTTTCTTTGGGAATAATAAAAGGTTCGTCTCTGTTGATATTGATCTTAATAATATGTCAATTGCACAATTTAAGAATAAAATTCATGAATTGTTAACTGCATCGAATCTAGACAATATGTCTTGTTTCTAATGTTTTTGCTTTTAGTTGTACTCTTTTGGATTCTCAGTTGTTTTGACAGAATTAATTTATATCTTGTCACAACCAATAATTGTCTATTAGTGAGAAAAGTTCCATAGGAACAATTGTTAATGTATAGTCTTTCTTATTCAATGCTTATTTATAACTGGTTGTAACAATTGTATCTGTTTTTTCTCCAACAATAAGATAAAAATATGTCGTATATCCATGTCGAAGGCAGTAATGTATTAATATTTTTAAAAGGCAAGTTCGGCAATTCTAGTCACGCGCCGGATATTGATGGGCCAGAGATCATTTTGGGTAACCCTACCTATTCCATAAAAACAAATGCCTACAATATATTATAGTTTATGAATGCTATTAATTAATCGACTTCAAAAAAGGAGGAAGTTCTCAATTCGACTGTATTTTTTTAAGTTTGTTACTTCAGAACTTTCGATTGGATGAACCGATTTTGATGATTCTTTTTTATTTGAAAGCTGGTGCTTCCCGTGTGGTCCCATTTAAATTTCATCAAAATCTGTTTTAGAGTTACAATTTGATGTCGGTTTTTTTTTGTTAAAATTATTTTGATAATTTTTTTATAGTTTTCATGTGATCTGCTTGTACCTATTCTGGTTCAGGGTATTAAACTACCTGTATAGAGCATTCGATATGTTTTTATGTGAGTCAGCATTTATATACAAGTTAACAGGTACTTCAATAATGGAATGTCAGCTTATGGCAGCCTGACGTGGATTCTGCTAGCTTCGTCATGCCGATCTTTTATAGATATATCACTTTCTAAAGCTACCTTTGCTGCCTTCCATTGGTAACATGTCATTGTGACAATCCATTTTTATGCATTGCATAGTGTAGATCATTGATCTAACAAAATGACGATATTTACGCCTACTTAAAAAGGAGTAGGTAAGTAATTTCAAAATTTACATTTCTATAAAATGTCTAAAGAAAAATAATAATATTTGTATGATAAAAAATACCTATTTACTTTACTAACTCGCGAGTATCGAATAATCACGCCGTTGCTGGACAGGATAAATTATGTGGTTGTTACCTACTCCTACAGAATGGTCTCCACCGATGGTCACAGCGAGTCTTCCGTCTCTGAGTACCTGTGTCACCTTGCTCGATAGATTCTTATTACAGGCGGAGACGAGAGGTAGATATGCCATGTTATCAACATGGGCGTTTTCACGGCATGTCGGTATTTCTATGTCTCCATAGTCTTTGATATCCAAGCCATCTGTTTACGATTTTAACAGAATCATTAAATACTATTATGAGTAGGTATAAATAAAAACCAAATACAAATTGTATTTAAGAAAACTGTTTAATACCAATTTCTTTGAGTTGCTCTATGAGTCCCGCAGACCTCATTGCAGCAGGGGCAACACTGACTCCATATTTTTTCTGTCCTTTCTCGAAAGGCACTCCTACAATTCCTACTTGTTTTAACGGTGCCCACTTGTTCATGTTTGACATCCTCCTCACAAAAACCTTTAAATTATTCATCTCTATATTAACTTTTTCACAACGTCCTTATAACATACGTAACACACAACTACTTATAAAATTAATAAATCTTTTGTTCTTTATCTGTGTGTAAGTCAAAGGTTACCTGCTTACTCGTTGGCATATAGTTTCACAATCTTATCTTAAATTAGCTACTGTTTAGATAATTTTGTTGTTTTTTATGTACCAGGACAATGATACAATGATGGAATATAAATATATACTTAGAACGTTAAAAGGATTATTCATAGCGGTACATTAGTTTCTGCCTTACAAAAAATAGGTTTTCCTCCAACCAAAAAAAGAAATAATTAAGTTAAGTCTATCTATGTGGCTTCGTGGCACAAGTTCTATTTGCAAGCCAATACCCAATGTTATTGGATTGTTCAAGAGCAGTTTTAAATTTACATTCTGCCGATCAAATGGCATTATTTATGTCTCTGACAAATGACAATAATCATTAAAATAAACCTTATTCCGCTGTTTTCGAGACGAAGAATTTCTTTTCATTTAGCACAAAATAAAAAATATTTATTTATAAACCAACAGAAAAATTATGTCACATACCTTGTAGGTCAGCAGATGGTGTACCTAAATGAAGAGTTTTCAGACAGCTGTTAGATCGGAATGGGAAATTCAGTGAGACTAAAAATAATTAAAAAGCATATATAGTAATGAATGCTTAGCTAATCTTCACTTGAATATTAACGAGCAGATTCAATTTGCAATCATATTAACAGAACATTATTCATGTACCTACTAAACAGGTTATAACGAACATGTTATGTTATTTTGTGGAAATATTAGTTTTTGTGTACTTCGACTTTTCGAGAATTTGTTTTGGATAAATTAAAGTTTCAACAATATTGACACAAAATTAATTTAATAGCAATCAATAATACGATATAAATATTGTCTGTACATTTTCCATAGCCATTGCGTCGAAATTCATAAAAATTTTTCGACTGTGCCTTTTTAATCCATTGTAAATAGGGGCTTATGACGGTGAACACATTGTATCTGACGTCGTCTTTCACTCTCAATAAACCTGATGGAAATGCCGTTACCCCGATGACTTCATCGCCATAAAACACCGGCCCACCTTCGCCGAAATGTTGATCGTATGTTACCTCAAGAGATGATTCCATCCCGCAAATGCAGTAATACCATTTTGGATTCGTGCACGCTACTTGCCGGTAACGTTGGTGTTGTAATGCTGTTAACCCAACATTACTGAGCGCCCCAAACCCTATCGTCAATAGTTTTTTATCTTTCAATTCCGATTCGAAATGGTTGCCCAACATTGCACTTTCCGTAAAGAATAATAAAACTGGCTTCACTGTAAATACGAGAGCGATATTGCTGTGCATACGAGTAATGTTGTTATTCCTTCCCACTTCGAAAAAGTAATCTTCGTGAGTTTTTGTGTATGCGATCTCGAAGATGTTATTGTCACTCGTCCTTTGACCTACTATAGCGCTTCCAATTGCGACGTACAAAGGCTCTGGGTGTACACAAACTCCAGCTGTTAAAATAGAACGATGATCTATTATAACTCCAGTGCACGTATAATTCTTTGTATTATTTAATAAGGCCACGATATAAGGATGCCTTTCAGCCCACGTTTCTATAATTTTCCACTCGCTAAATCTGTTTTCCATCTTCATTGTTGCTGTGCAAGTAAATAACATTGTAACCACAATAATGTTTGTTAGAAAATTACATCCTCGATTCATAGCAATTTGAATTCATTTGAGTTAGAGTCGATTTTATGTTAGTCTAAAAATGAATTTGTAATTCAATTGCAATAAATAGTAGCGTTTTAATTTTGACAGCATTAATAAAAAAAATATTAACGTCATTTCTTTATGGCGCGTCTACTTCTGCGACCTAGAGCATAGACAAAATGGAATGTTTGATATTAATAAACTAGTAAGCTTGGCGCTCAGCAGGCGGGCCGCATCGGGTCGCATCGCAACGCAAAAATCCGCTTACATTTTGTATGAAACTGCGTCCACTAGAGACGGGGCGGGCCGGAATCCGGCTGCGGATCGCTCAGCGAGCGTATTTTTCCGTCAATGCGGCCCGACCCGCCCCGCCCCGCCTGTAGTAGTAGTGTAGACCGTAGCTCGCTTGTTATACGTACGACTGACTGTTAAAAATCCGCCGATGCGGCGCGGATTGCCTGTATAGTGGATGCAGTACGCAAAAATGCGCGACGTACCGTTGCGGTCCGATCCGCCCCAAGCGGACGTCTAGCTTTACAATCAAAATATGCAAAAATAGTGTCGTGGTATTTCATCGATAGTACCCTACTCAATACCCAAGTGTAATTAGGGTAATTTAAGTAATGTTTTTAAGGTCGGGGCTCCGTATTTCGAAAACAGTACTTAATTTTTAATTAAAAGAGAACTGAGTATTATGCAAATCAAAGTGCGCGTCATTACGGATCCTATTACAGAAATAAAAAAAACATTGCTCGGCATTTAGACTACTTTTAAAATAGATTTTAAATTGAAGTAAGAATATTAAATCGACAATATCATTCAAGTAACAAGTTACATTAACGATATTTGCAAGTAATGTAAATACTTATGTAACAAAAGTAGCAATTTATTTAAAATTGGTTATTTGTAAAAGTTGATAGAAGGTCTACTTTAGCTGGCTCAAGTGCTGTGCTTTATCTTTTTGATCGAACGCGGTCGCTTTCAGACTGCCTTGTTGACCCAAGCAAGAAACGAGTGGTGTTAGTAATTTAACATTTGCTTGAAAAGCTGAATCGAAGAGTTTTTCAAACTCAAATAACCTTGAATTGAGAGTTTTTTAGATTAAGCTCAACTCAATTATGGAATAGCCATTTTTATAGCAGTTTTATAGACTTGTGTTCTGAGATTGATTGTATCTCTTTTTATATAAGATAGGAGGCTAAATAATATTATAATACTAAGTATGAGTGGATCGCCGCTCATGGACCTACGTGTGTAGGTCAAATGTCTTGGGTTTGAACCCTGGAAAACTATGTTGCATGGAAATTATTGGACTTCATTTATTAGCGTTTTATTTTCATATTTGTTTTTTAATATAAATACATACGCCACAGCAAAAATATCCACTCTTTATACCCCATATGTTTTCGCCATTAATTGTTTCACTAGTTAATTTTAATTACGGACGAGTGATTTTAATTAATTATGGTACAATTGTTATTCAACCCAAGGCTGGGCCATAGAAGCTCATCATCAGATGCTACGTACCTAACACCAGAGCTTTATAATGTATGTCGAAAGATTTGCGGTCTCCCATAATGTTTGAATGGGTCTGATAATAACGAAGGTTGCCAACCGGATGATAAAATTGCAACCGTATTCAGAGCTTCTTGCTCCACATATAGATTCAATGCTGATATTCTATTCATAAAATGATCCGAGTATCGTACGTGACGTCAATAATGTTGTATTTATTGTAAAAATAAATTTAACGAGAACCAAAAAAATACATACAATTAACCTTGGTCTCGAAAACCCTTATTCTATAAAAATGCTAATCACTTAAGTGTTCGAAACATGTTATGTAATATACTTCACATTGCTTGTTCTGTAATACTTTTTGGTGTTTGGTCTTTTTGGTTCGAGATAGGACAAAATTATTTCTGCGTCTTTCTCACTTATCATGTGCAGGGTAGATTACCTGCTTTTATGAAATTAAGTTTAAAATAATTTAAACTTTTGTAAATACTTATAAAAAAATTGATATTAGACTGATTTAATTTACAACAAAAAGTAAAAATTTGTAACATGAAGTAGAAAGGGTTTTTCCAAAACGGGTTCCCAGTCACATTGAGACCGATGTCAATTCGCACCAATACTGGGTTTCACGAGACCCAATAAGTAAAGTGGCATCAGATATGCAACTTAATTTATTTTTGTACTTAGTTTAATGTTTTTCATTTCAACATTAATATTTGCTATCGACTGATAATAAACTCTTTCGCTAAAAATAAAATATAAAATAATAGCTCAACGTTTATTATAATATGAAAAGTGGATCCATTCTGTGGTAAGATTTATGGGTACTTATCATTCTTCAAAAGATGCTTAAAATCTGAGCCATTAATTTGCGTTTTGTGTGGTTTTAGTGGATACTGAAACGAATTCCTCAGAAATTTCAGATCTTATATAAATTTTAAGGGGAATGTTATTACGAAAATGATCAGTTAAACAGACGCAGTTATGTGTCACCCATCCACATGCCCCAGGAATTTCATGACTCCATAAAATAGCAATAAAATAGGTGATGACTTCTCTGGTTGCTGTTCTGTTCCAATGTCTCATTAGTTTTTACATATATACTAAAGTTAACTTATAGGAAGGCGTGAAAATGTAACAAACAAACACTGTATTGACGACGATCATGATTGCTTGTTCTAAAAGCAAATTCGTGTAAGTAGCATATCACACTTTTAGCAGGCACTGAAATATATTTTACGTTAAGCCGTAAAAATTCTTCTCGTATTATTTTCTTTTGGTAGGCCAAAATTTATTCCAAAATGCAAGGTCTAGCTTAAAATTGTTTCCTACAAAGTATTTTAAAAATGTTCACGTAAAACTGAAGTTACAGTCTGTAACACTATGTAGTCCAATTTCATTTTTGTAATTTACTAAGTTTTTTATATCCAAGCTACATTCTGTACCAACCATTTCTTTTCGATGGTATCTTTAGATAAAGACCACTTCCATAAAGACTTAGGTTTATGAATCTCATACATACTTAACATTTAATGTATAATTTGAAAAAAAAAACCTGTTTGAACAGAAACGCAAAGACTTGGTTTTGAAATAATACGCGCTTTATTAAGTTACCTCAGGGGGGTATGAGGAAACATACCTATGTACTTATGTTTCATTGATTCTTAACAGGCAATAAGGTGATCCGCCTACTGTCCCTTCTAAATGGATTTATACATTTGATATTTGAATGAAGGAAATTGAGCTAAGGTTTGAAAACTAAAAGAAAAATCTTAATATATATAAATTACGTGTCACGTTGTTTGTCCGCGATGGACTCCTAAACTACTTAACCGCTTTTAATCAAATTTGCCCACCGTGTGCAGTTTGATCCAACTTGAATGATAGGATAGCATACATCTTAATTATTTTATAATCGCAATATTTTTTTATTGCAAATTCATTTCCTCATACATTTTCTATGGAATGACGTTTTAGATGACACGATATTATTCGGTACTCTGAAGCGATACGAAGTTCGCGGGGTCCACTAGTATTTGTATAAAACTCAAGCTAATAAAATATTTCCGCTATTTAATCCTTTCCTTCGAAAAGAAAGTTTATCCCTTTTCAAACAAAAATCCAAATCGATTCATAAATTACGGAGTTCTGTGGAGGAAAACACGGACATAAATTAGGACGCTCCTTTTTGCCGAAGTTGGTTAAATATTTTATAAAGGACTCCAGGAGGCTTTCATAGAGCTGAGGGCACTCACTTCACTTACAAGGAGTAATTGTAAAGCTTTTCAACGTTAATTAAGTAACACTACACACAACACCTGAATATAAACAGCTGATTTCAGCGGTTTTGTCTGCATTGAATTGGGATGAAATGCAAAAGGGTAAATTTTAAGGAAGCAAAGTAAGCAATTAAATGATTTACGAAATCACTGGAAATGGATACCGTTTGTTATTTAATAATATTTTTTTTAAATAATAAATATGTAAGATTAAGTATAGTCTGTAATGTTATTTGAATAAATAACCAATGTTCGAGGTCTTAGTAAGAACAAGAAAGAAAATGAACTGATGACTGATAGACACCGCCTCCATGGCTGTGTCTGTCAGTCATACGCGTCTGTGTGTTGTGTCGAATGTCCTGGATTGGAATCCCGGGGGAACAAATTAATATTTCAGTTGGGTAGGTACAGAACGCTGATCATCTACTTGCCTGTAAAGAAAATGATCAGTGGAACAAATACACTTATAACAAACACTTTTTAACTATAGTAATATTTTGTTTTTCATTCTTCTGAAATCAAACCTGCTACCCAAATGCATTACATAAGAATTTAATTTCAAACTTAAAAAAAAAGCTTTATTTGAGTAGGCACCAATTTTAGGAACTGGATTTTTTAAACATAAAAATAAATAATTTGAAATTAAGTGTTTAATGAACGGAATGGTCGAACAAACAGAATTACTAAACTCATAAAATTTTATCTTAAGTACAGCATTCCACATAAATGTTTAGAACTTTAGAGGAACTTTCAATGCTAGTTTTGTAAATATAGAACATAACTTGATTTAAAAATATCTGGTGGAAGTATGGTGCAAAAGACCCAAATAATTGTGCTTTTTTCAATTATTGGATTCACAACGACAATTGATTACGTAAAAGAACTAATGATACAATATTAAAAGTTGTAGTTACTTCCATTCAACGTTGAATAACATTGAAGTGAGCTTAAAATGTTTGTCTATTTTTCAACCACATTTTACGTCAACTCGAGCAGCGTTAGTAAAAACTAATATAATTATAAGTAGACAGAGTAGATATTTAATTAAAAGTTATTATTAATATTAAAAATTAATATTTATTTAGGGAAGAAAATTATAAACATTAAAACATTAAATAATATCTAAGTAGGGACTAAAATGTAAATTAAGAGCAAGGTAAATCTTTATTATGTTTTAATTTTTTTTATTCATACAATTTATGTATCAGTAAATGTTTTAATTATAACTTACTAGTGGACCCCGCGAACTTCGTATCGCTGCAGAGTGCCGAATAATAACGTGTCACCTAAAACGTCATTCCATAGAAAATGTATGAGGAAACGAACGTGTATATAAACCGACTTTCTTTTATCTATTATTAAGATGTAAGCTATCCTATCTTTCAAGCTGGATCAAACTGCACACGGTGTGCAAATTTGATTAAAATCGGTTAAGTAGTTTAGGAGTCCATCGCGGACAAACAACGTGACACGTAATTTATACACTAAATAAAAATTATTGTTTTTATATAATATATTATATATATATCAAATAAATTATCTTTATTTAAATTTTTATATATATTCAAAGGAATCTCCTGTGTTGGATCAAAGGAATTGTGGCTACTGAATAATAAATCTATTAGGAATTTATGACATTATCACCCCGTGAGTTTAATAAAAGAGAGGTAATTCAAAAAGTAATACGTTATTTAAAGTGAATTTAGGACGTATGTTCTCATTCTGGGAGTTCCCTTTGTATTTTTGTTGTACCCTCAGATCGGGGTGGTGCAGCGTACGTTCAAAAACTCATTACTTATATTCGCTATCCAAAGTGCTTGAAGTTGTCTATTTTATGTAGATTAAAGCAGTTCGCAATATGTTCTGAAACTATAGATTCTTTAATACGGAGTTGGAAGTTTTATTTTTGTTATTTTTTAGTAGAATTTATTTTTAGACTTTATTCCGAGAAATCCTCTATCAACTAATTTAAAAAAGCCCGTGTACATATGTTAGCCCTAGACTTTATAAGCCATTATTTCAATGTGACCTTTTTTTCTTTTTTAAAAAATTCAACACCAAATTATTTATTATTTATAATAACGGTGACTTTTCTTTTCAATATTAATTTTTTTGGCTGCCTGTTGCCGAACGGTTTTGTTTTGTTTAATTTTAAATCTTTATCCGTCCGTATATATAATTTTGCTGCAAAGCAAGCCACAATCACCCAGCGAAGTGCATCTGATACAAGAACAGGAACAACAAGTAGGTTTATTCAGGTTCGGGCTGTAATTGAATTCAGCCAACAATACGGTTCCGTGCAAATTAAAGTGGTGCTTATGATTCTAAGAGATATCATTGCGTTGGAGGGCTCGGACTGCAGGTAAGAATAAAAAGCAGTGAATTTCTGAAACGAATGAACGCGAATTATGTAAATTCAAGATAAATCCAAAAACTCCCTGGCTTATTTGAAAAGATTGCTCGGAATCGGAATATTTGAATATCTAGTTGTTTTCTGGAACGATTTTTCTGCATTATGTATGCTTTAGATGGAAAATGTATCTAGAAATTGTACTGTTTGAAAAGCAATACATCTGAGCTATTGTTTCGCAAGATAATCAGTTATTCAAACCGAGTCTATTGTATCCTTAGTTATATCTCAATTAGTATACAAGTTAATAATTTTAATTTATTATGGCACGTCAAAGTAATCAAAAAATACTAACTAATACAGACTATACAGTTTGTATATTAATAAAGAGAACTCACCTTTAGCCACTCAGAATCATGTTCAAATAACTCACCTATTGAACCTTAATTAATATTTTATTATAACATAACATAAGCCTTTATTTGAGCTTCATTTTTAAGTATTTAGAAAAAAGTTTCATCAAGAAAAAAAAAAACGGAAAGTGGACAAAATACTAACAGAATGATACGGAATTCCTAAGAGATTGAAATATAAGAGGAGACAGATATGATGTTGGGAAGACTATGCTTTTTCATAAAATCTCATAAATTTATTAATTTACATATTATGTAATATCTTTTCTAATATTCGATTTATTAAGTGAACAGTTTTAGTCTAAATGTTGAATAAGTCTTTTACGTAACACGACACGATAATCTCAAAAAAGGCAGTACGTTTATCCTGACTCTTCCAGAAGCTTATGTCAAGTCTAAGGCCTAGGCCTCACTGCCAACAAAAACAAGCAGTTTAGGAATTGCTGAAAACGCCTAACTGCGTACAAACAAGTACTGTGGCTAGCGTTCTACTTAATTTTATTGCGTGTGTTGTGGCTTTGTTTTAAATAAAAAAAAAAATAGAAAAAATACAAAAAATACTTAATATCTATTTCTGTATTAATTTAACGATTTGTCTTTTAATGCTAGCCCTTTTTCCACTTCAATAATAACATTATTATTGAATTCAATAAACACATTATCATAGTCTACATACGTTGTTACAAGTCAGACGACATGACATAACCTCTTAACACCATAAAAAACAACTGTCCTCTACGCTGACTGACTGAATAAAAAACTTAATGCAGTTAACCGCTTCGAGTGCGCTACCATACCTACGATTAATGCGCGCGTTTACCACTAGGTAATGCGGGTGGGTATGGCGTGCGCGCATCTCCGCTCGGGCCGTACGCCACTGTGAATGCAGGTAAACATGCTAACTTCTTGTTGTTTCCTTAATACCGCCTTTCGGGTCAATCTTTTTTTTTCTTTTTCTCAAATTATGTTTATTAAATGTAATGACTATCTAAACAAAGTTACATAAATTCCTATATATATTATCTTAGTGTACCTACATAGTCCAATTATTCCAATCAAATAAATTATTTAATTATCTTCTGTAAATCCTGCAAGAGTGCTAGTCCACTTATAGGATGACTTATTATATATTGTTTTATATTGTTCTACTAGGATACCTCACACTAGTATGCACAGATTGTATCTAATAAGTTAATAAAGAAATTTAAAAATAAAAACAATAAAAATGCGCGCGTTTAATCAGTGCGGCCTAGGCCTATGAGTAGGAATCCCTGTAAGCCGTGCAAATTAGATTTATTTTTATATGGCTGCCCTAAAAGTAAGACTAAATATAATTGTTTTCGACGAAAATATTTGTTTAAGTATTAAAGCTTTATAGAACGTAAACATGTTCGTAGTATTATGATAATAATGGCGATAATGGAATCTTTTTTTAGCTTTAACACCATATTTACTCGTAATATTAACATTACAGATTTCATATAAATTAAAAGTTTATAGCTTTTATTTTATGTTTATACATAAATTTTTGGCCATGAAGCTTTCAAAGGCACTTTGTCATAAAAACGCCCATAAAAAAACAAGCTAAAGATTTATAAGAGAAAATGTTGCTGATATTAATTCCCATATATAAAATTATATAACTTCTCTATTTTTGCAATTCTACCTATTTTACATAGAAAGTTAAGCTTGAACTTATTTACCTAAAGTAAAAATATTACCTAAAATAGGACGAATAATCGACGATCAAATTAATTATAAACAAACGTGAATAAAAGTTATAAATTAGTTCATAATTTACGAAGTTCCGAGTTAATACAATTAAAAATACAATCAGATTGCGATCCACATTTTTAAAAGTTAACTAAGACGTCCCAAAGTCATGGCCAAGGTTCACTATTAGTCGGTAAAAACGGTAAACGGTTTCTCATTACCAAATAACGTATAAGTAAGGATGTTGGGATAAACGGGCGATACTTTCGGAACCGGACGTGACGTAATCCCGCAAAGCCTCTGAAAGCTAGCACGGAGTAATCTGAGTCAGGTGAGGCTTCGACTTGAGGATTTAATCGTAAAACTTTGAATACACCGATGAGGTTCATTACTGAGATTGCTTTTCTATCTAGAAAATTTTTGTGGGCGTAAGCAATGAAAATAAATTACTTTGGGATTTTTGAGTTGAGCTTAAATTAAACACTGTGAGTTAGAGAGTAACTTAAATTATATTATAATTTGTAGATAAGTCTATACCCTTATTACATCACACAAATACATTTTTAAATCTGACGGTCTTTTAGGATTGATAGAAAGATACTAACCGTCCCCGTCTGTAATGTAACATTCAAAGTCTTTGAATCAAAGGTGTTGCCCAGAGGGAAGATTTAGATACCAAAGAAACAAAAACTCTTTATTTGAAGGGCACAGAAATCCCATCATATTGATCGTAAATCAATGAAAAAGGTAAAAAAACCCTACTCGTAATACCCACGATTATAGGACTGGACGGGACTTCACTTACTATAATCTATGTAAGGTTCTGTAAAAACCACGTATTTCAATTCATCTAATTCTCAATAGAAGCAGTTTATATTTTGGTTATAGTAACTTATCTTTCATTAATAAGGATTCCAATGTTGTTAATAACTCAGGAAGCAGGTGTTACAAACGTTCTGGTACCGAGCAAGTAGGTACTGTAGTGAAAAGTTTTATGTTAAGTTTAGTTCTTTGATAAAATAATTTCATAAATAAACTATTATTTTTTTCCGAAAATTTAATTTTTTTATTTCAATTATATATAACTAAATTGAAGTGTTTTAAAAATCTCTGAATTATCATTAAGATATTTTTTTTCGAGTAAATCAGATGGTCACTGTCGTAAAACCTAAATCAAAATCTTCTGCCAAGATTTAAAAGAACGAAGCAGAAAAAGTATAAAAAATATATAACATTCATGTAAGATTAATTCGAAATTCTGATTGAAATCAAATCAGAAAATTAATTATTCCTTTGTTTTGCATCTTTGAAGTCTTTATTACACAAATTGAAAAAAGATTGTAGAACATTTTTATAAGTGCCTTTTGTATTTGATACTTAATGAGTAAAATTATTCAAATTATGTATTAGAACAAATATAATTCGATCTTTATTAAATATTCGGCATCGGCTAGTTATATATTAAAGTTCTGCGTAATAAATCATTTAAATCATGGGAACGTTCGAACATTTAAACCCTTGATAACAAACTTATTCTTTTAAACTTCACCAAAGTCTTAAGAATAATTTATGAGCGATTATATTATAAAAGGAAATCTTATATCTTGGATTATTCAATAACGTATAGTATCCATTATAATGTCAAGTGATAAATTCGCTTTGAAAGAAATTTATAAGACTTTGAATTTATGTGATTTCTGCACTAGGAATGTAGGTTTAACTTTCAAAGCTACGTCTAATGAATTGTTTAAAAAATTATGGACCACTTCGTGGTTCATATTTTCGGGTCTAATTTTGTTTTTAAAGGTCGCTGGTGAGATTAATTTCGTGATCAATAAGTTGGTTACATCATCATCAGTCGTAGAATTCGTTTCTGGGTTACATATTGCTGGTTATGACACTATGAGTATGTAATATCTTATTCCCTTTATACTCAGAGATTTTATTTATGACAACTCAACCACAGTACTAATATGTTCGAGGTGAAATTACAGATTGCTTCTTAAAGTTACTATATCAATTTTGGTTAACAAATAAAATGCTAATGAATAAAATCTGTGAGTATTTTTCACTGGTAAGTGAAAAACTACTTTACTTTCAGTTTTTACCGAAAAGACAGCTGTGTTATATTATGGCCAAATACGCAAGAGCTCAATTTGTTTCGTCTAATTTCTATATTCAATTTCAAATTTTGTTTAATTAACTGAATTAAGCAAGATGCAGTGATCGTATGAATACATTTTATACATCTGCTTAATTATTCTTTATATTACGTGTTGAAAAAAGAACTTTTGATTTCCTTTGTGTATTTATAAAATAACGAGTAAAACAATTCGTGATTCTGGAGCTTTAAAGTAAAATTACAAAAAAGGGATTCTCGTTTCAAACAAACTTCTGCTTTTGTGGGCCAAGTTTTATTTAAATTGCAATTTTATTGCCTTTCAGGTTTTGGCAAATTGTTAACGCTTTGGTACAAAAAGGACACTTTTAAGCAGCTTTTGATTGAACTGGCGAATATCTGGCCGATGTCCGGACACGATAAGGAGGCCGCTGAGATTAAACGAAAAAAGTTGTCGCGTTTACGTATTGGTCAATTTTGTAAGTGTTTCGCAGTGTTTGTTTAAGAAATAGTTTATATTTATAATCCTGATTCTAAGAAGCCATCTAAGATGAAAATTTGACATACTAGTATATAACCAAATACAATGTTATTGTAATGTTCTTTGATGTAACCTATAAAACACAGATACATAAATTGAAAAAATTCGCGAAACAATATTTCAGGAAGGCTTGCTCGTATTTTATCTAATTTGTACAAATTAATCTTGCTTACAGGGTATGCATTTTGGAATATATTAGGATTGTGGTTATACAATCTGACTCCAATAGTTGTGTACTTGTATCACAAGATTCAGGGCGCGCCGGCTTATTTGGATTATATATGGCATTTGTCTTATCCCTTTGATAAAACTAAGCCCGTATACCACGAAATCGTCTTTGTCTTTGAGATGTTCGGAGGTAAACTTTGTTTGTAACTTAGTTTGTGATATACAGCCTCTGTATTGCTTTTGTATAAAGATTTATGGGCGGCCGTATATGTTAAAGATGCTAATACGTTAACACAAATTATTTATATACAAAACGGCTTTGATGAGCCTTTTGTATTTTTGTAAATATATTTAAGTAGGTACATTATTGTAAAAAAAACTATTGTAATGTATGAAACTTCTGTGTCTTCTTTTCGACTTTTTAAAGAATTTTTGGTAGGTTAGTGAGCTTTTACAACCACAATAACTTTTGAACATATATAAAGGTGTTTTGATACTGTGTATGTATAATAGTCTACAGTTTTTTTAATGTACTTTACCAAGTCAATATTAATTTATATTAATTACTTTATTTAATTATTGTAATTATGTACTTTTAAATGCATGTTTTATATATTCCATTTATATTTAAGGCGTCGTATCAGTATGGTCAATGCTGGGTTCAGATATACTATTTATGACTATGTCAAGCCATATTAGTATGCTTCTGCAGCTACTTCAGTTAAAAATACGCAGATTATCCTACATTCAAGCTAATACACAAAGCAATTCGTATGAAGATATTATTTCCGTCGTGAAAACACATCAAAAACTCATAAAGTAAGACAAAACAAATGATTCGCTTTATAGTCGCAGAACGGAGCAAGTTTATGATTTTTTAAATTAAATTTTTATTATTCTACTCTCGCATTATTAGGTACAATGTTATGATATTTTTTTCTTTATCAATAATTTCTATACACCGAGCAGAATTATAAAAATGGTTTTTATTAAAACGTTTATACTTTTCTTTAATGACCACAACTTTTATAACTTGTGAACTTTAGGAAAAAAATGCTATATATTATTATATATACAACCAGTCTATACATAAATATTTGCGAATTTTTTCCAAGGATAGCTAATTCATTAACAAACAAAATTGAGCACATAGACTTGACAGAGATTCTTTATCACTTACCTATATTATTTAGTTTTTTTACTAACATATTGAAAGTCAATAAATATTTAGTGCGATATATGCGTAAAAGATGCGACAAGAATGATATATTGATTTTTTATTTCCTATAACTTTACAGGTACGGTAATGATTTGGAAGATGCCTTCTCCATGGTAAATTTAATTAATGTTCTCTTGAGTTCTGTTAATATTTGCTGTGTCGTCTTTAATATCGTAAGTATGATCGACGAAAGTAAATTTAATCAATTGAACAAATTTTTCTATAACTTCATATAAAATAAACGTATCAAGAATAGTTGTTATTATAATATCGTCAAATGTGCAAAAGTTCAGATCAATTATGTGTTACTCAATGCAACGTAAAGATTATTCTAAATAAAAATAACCATGTAACTTTTTATACCGAAAAGATACGTCTTGCATTGTTTTCACCGAATCAACAGCAGTAGCTAGTTGAAATAATATAGTAAAACAAACAAAAAACAATATAGAAAAACTTTTAACATTTTCAGCTTTTAGAACCGTGGATAGCAATGAGCAACAAATTCTTTCTGGGTGCAGCACTGACACAAGTTGGTATTTTGTGCTGGTATGCAGACGATATTTATACTGCAGTAAGTTAACGAGTTATTTTACTTAAATTTTATCTTAGCATGTAAATAGTTCAGTTTAATTTATTGTAATTAGAATTATTTATTAAATATTTACAATAATGTACTTAAATATAGTTACAAAAATACAAAAGGCTCATCAAAGCCGTTGGGGTGCGTACCCAAAATACTGGCTACATTAACGCGTTGCACGAAATATGATGAATCTTTAAACAATCGACTCCCAAGGACCCAAAGTCTACTCCAAAAGGAACGAAAATATAAGCATCTATTACTTTCATATTTTCGCCTTTTCTTGCTTTAGAATTAGAATTAAAAGGAATCACTAATTGATATTTGTGCATAATATTGTATTGTGTGTTGACAGAGCACAGGTGTGGCGGAAGCGGTGTATGAAAGCAGCTGGTTCAATAGCGACACGCGCTGTCGCGGGGCACTACTTATTATGATGCAGAGGTAGTGCCATGAATGATACTTATACATAATATAGCTACTGTCATTTTATTTTATTTAAGTATTATTAGCCATCCAAGACGATGAGTGGGTTCGACTTATCCCAAGCACCCAGAGAGGCGTGTGAAAAATATACCCACTTAAACCACCTCAGTTTCTTCCCGGACTTGCTTCTGCACTCTGGTACCGGGACCGTATTGTTTAGTTTATTTATAACCGCTAAGAGTTGTAAAGTTAACGAAAATTGAACAATACTATGGCGCTGGGTATTAAACCGAATAATATAATAGACTATCAAATAAAACTAGAGAATTTTTTTTGATGTTTACTAAAGAATATGTAATAAATTACTCATTCTTTCAGATCACAAAAGGCATTATATTTTACAGCAATGAAATTTAGTTCTATCACTATGAGGACATATAGTTCTGTAAGTATCTCTAAAACATATTCTTCTTTTAAAGCCGTTCTTAAGAGAGAAGATACAAAAATCCTAGAAATATATCTATACATAAGAAAATAAATTATAATTATAATTAAAAGGCCCAGAATAAAATCCCGTAACCTCTAGAGGGATATGAAGCAAAGTTTCATTGCGTATTTACATTGTTTTTTTACCCGGGAATCGAACTAGCTACATACCGCGACGAAGCAATGGAGGCGATAAAAATGCAAGTAATATATAAAATAGCTCAACACATTTGCCTCCACTCTGTCCCAAACTAACGCAGAAATGCACCTTGGTATCTTCAAGTTACACCATTAAAAGTACGATTTCTATGATAGAAGCAGTCTGTAAAGTTGCTTCGCGAACATTAAGCGCATTGTTCCCGCTTACAACAGGCAGAGAGACTGTTTGATGAAGTTTTTAATGCTGGGAAATGCATAGTGAAATCGCTAACAAAACACCCGCTCACACATTCCATTTGTTGTGGAGGTTTCATACTTGTTTTTTGTTACAGATACTCACCAGTTCTTATTCATATTTTGCGTTGCTCTACACTGTTTATAGAAGCGATTAAATTGCATGTATATAGAAGCTTGCAACAATATTCTTATGCAATATATAACAATGTGATCAATACACGGTGTATGTATGGTATGGTTTTATTTACTTATAATAGGGGCATAGCTGTTAGCCTGGCACAATGATGACAGCATTGCTTTAGAACAAAATCATAAGTATGATATAAAACAATCTTTGTAACCATATCATTAGAATATTGTAAAGCTATACGCATTCAGTGTATTTATATACCTTTGTTGAATTTTATTTAAAATATTATTTAAAAAAACTATTGAACCCTTAAATACTTTCATGAATAATAGAAGAAAGCAAAATTTATCAAGTAAATATTTGCGGTTGGCTGTACATAGTTAATTATGTATGCAACGTGGGTACTGACAAAAACAAAGGTCGGCTGTTACAACGTTACCCATATGAAGCTAAAACGTTAATTAAGCTTTGTTGATTTAATGTGGTAATGGGAGGCTGTGCATTTTATGAATTTCAATCATGGAGGGAATTCGCATACAATTTTTTTTTATAAGGTTTGTATGAGACGGCTAAGTTGGTAACACAGTATTTCTATTATATAATACTTGATATAAAAGTGAAGTCCCGTGTCCCCTAGTGGGGTATGGGGCAGATGCATTTCATATCTGTTTCACTGATCGATTTTTTCTTTAGGGGCCTGCCAGACCGAGTTTTATTATCTCCACCGGAAATCGAACCCAGGACCTGTCATTTGTAACGCTTACGCGCTTACCACTAGACCAAGGAAGCGGTCATAATAGTACTTGATAATAATGGTAGAATAAGTCTGTTAATAGCTAAGTGCTAAACTAAGCTTAGTGGCTAAGAATTTTTTTCAGCAGTTACAGCTTAAAATACTTTTAAAAAAACTTAAAAAATCCTACGGTTAACAAAAAACTACAACACAACCTTTAATACCAAACATATTTCCCAAATAGCATGAATTTATGCATAATTCAGTATTATGGTAATATTGTGGTAAATAATGTTAATCTTTAATGCCAGCAAAACAGCACAAAAGCCGATTACGATGTTCAATGCTCACCCAGCTATGCGGTTTACCGAATACCTACTGTGGAAAATTAGATTAATTAGTTTTCAGTTATTCATGATTGCTGTCAAAGCACGCATCCAATTTCTCAAACAAACAGACTTACCACTAATGTCACTGGCTGTTTGCTCAGCTCACCTGGACTGGTCTTAATTAAACCTACCGAGTGGACAGTATATAATTTATAAGCCTCTATAGAAGATCTTAATGGCGTTTAGGAACCTGTTAATACTAAATATAATATTTAAAAGTCGTTTAAGTATTTGTAGCAGTTTTGTTTAGATCTGATAGGAAGGATAAAAAAGGTCTTTCCGCTTACCAATCATATTTTGTATGCCCTTCCGGACAAAATTACGGGTAAAATTGAGTAAAAGATATTTTGTAAGAAGATAAACGTAAATTCTTTATATTTCTATATTTATTTTAATATTTTACTCCAAAAACTTGAATATTTTTCATCGCCCAATATTAAGCTGGGTGTGATAACTACGAATAAGTACCACATTTTGATTAATTAGTAGGTAGGTATATTCGGAAAATGTGATTTGTAATATCTACTCGGCATCCTTCCCATTAATCAACGTCAAGCAGGCGTTAGGAGACCAATCCAAGCCAAACGAGTTCAGGTAAAAAGCATTTTACGATAAAGTATAAAATGAGCCCTCAGCTAAGATGAGCTCATAATAATGACGACTTTACGCATCGAGGTAGGGTAAACCACAACACGTTCAAAGAGAAAGAAAATAACGAAAAAAGCGTCAAAGTTTAATTAAAAATTTCCATAAAGTAGGAACATTAAAATGTTATTCGGGCTCGTATCGTGCCCACCTTGAAGTAAAAATTGTTTCATTATTCTTTAAAAATTAATTACGGTGTGGAATGAGAAATTACATCAGCGTTATTTCTATGTTCCTATTAAATTGTGAGTTTACTTGGATTATACTTTTTAGAACTGTATAAAGTTTAATATTTTGTTTTCTTCTCTGCTCGTGATTCTAATTGCTTCTTAGCGATTCTCTTAACTTTTTGTCGTCTAAGTTGAACTAATTTATTTTTAAGTAGGTGACGCTACTTCGTCTGTATATAATTAGAATAAAAGTGCATTTGTTTTTAACAAAATTTATCAAAACCTTGGTTTCTCCATTTTTTTACTAGACGTAAGATACAACAGGTCTAGTCGTTAAAAAAATTGTAGAGTTTTATTATTTGTGTCATATTATATAGCAGCATGGAAATCATAATCAATGGTAACTTTTCTTTATTCGTATAATCGTCATTCTAGTAATTTCTACGAATGCTGATAGTTGTGATGGAATCCGATGTTCAAATGTATACGATCCAGTCTGTGGTCAGACGACAGCTCCCGATGGATATGACGTGTTCAAAAGGTTTCAAAATATCTGCCATTTAGAGAAGATGCAATGCAAATTTAAATTTTTAGGTATCCATTATATTAAATTATAAAATCCTTTACTTAAATAATATACTATTTCAATAGTATAGTTAAATTTCAGTATATAATTTCAAATCTAAACATTTTAAAACTTAGTTTAATGTGATGTTAACTGATGAACCAAATCAACGATTTAATATAATTAAAATTTATTGAATTAATAATTTAAAAATAATCTCAGATCTCTCAGGCTCTGTCCGAGTAGCTAAATTTTACTGTGCAGAATATGTGGCAGAAATGGAAGTATTATATGAATTGAAAATATGTAGTACAAATTTTCTCTGTAGAACACTGTCTTATTATTCTATTACAAAACACTCGACAAAGTTTTGCTCCAATTAACAATGTCGGGAACTAAAGCGCTTCTTTGCAATTGTAATAAATATTACTTACCTGTTTGTTCTTATTTCTATATATATATATATAGTCAAAGTTCCGAATAATAACGTGTCACCTAAAACGTCATTCCATAGAAAATGTATGAGGAAAATGGTTTTTCTTTTATTTTATTTTTCGACAATTTCCAAATTTTTCTCTCCGTAAAAACCATCCTCGTACTTCAAGGAATATTATAAAAAAAGAATTAGCGAAATCGGTTCAGCTGCTCTCGAGATTTGCGCTTACCAACACATTCAGCGATTAATTTTTATATATATATATATATTATATATATATATTTATATATATATATATATATAATATCTTATTTTTATCAACTTTAAGTATAGTTAAACTTATCCAACTTATTTAAAAAATTACTACAACAAATTATGTTAATAAATAATAATGATAAAATATAAATCTTTAAATGTATTTTTTTTACATTTTTATATTTACATATATTTAAGATAACTGTTTTAAATAAATAAATAGAAGATTATAGCCTACCTACATATTACCTACATATTTAAATATATATTTAGCATATTTTACTGAATTATACAGTTTGCAATCGCATTAACAAAATAATAATATAAAACTTAGCTGAAAATTTAATAATAAAATATCCAATGATAATTAATAACAATACATAATATTTTATTTTAGACTTGCATCAAGTTCATGATAAGAAATGTAATATAGACAAAAAAGCATCTTTCATAATTGGCAGACGTGTCTACGACTTCAGCGTCGTTGGCGCACATCAGGCGTGTAACCATACATGTCCGACATTCTGTCTAGATACATATGAACCTGCTTGCGCCCAAATATGGTCCCAGGATATGCAGAGATATACATACCGGCCAATGATCAACCATTGTCATATAGATTTGTATTCTTGCGTCATGGGAGTGAGTAAGTGATATTTTGAACATAGCAAAATAAGGAATACTATTATGAAAATGTGCTATCATTTTGTTATTGGCCTAAAAACACATTTTAAATAGTTAAAAATGACCACAAATCTTTATTAAATTTCAGATGTTACGATACAGCCTTTAATTGGCAAGTGTTACAAGAATCCTACAGCACTGATGTTCATGTTTCATATTGCTTCACTTAAAACCTTGAAGCTCCTTGATGAACCACCAGCTACGACGTACAACAATTTGGCGCTACCAGTAGTTCCTAAGCGTAGATTTAATACTTTTATTGAGGACGATGAAACTAGAGATTTCGTTCAGTTACTCATGGATGCAGCTTAATTCTTCTTTTAGAGTTGGGTCTGCATGAAATCTGCTATTTAGTTTAATTGATTTTATTTAAGTACTAGCAAATTATGAGAATAAACATTTTGTAATATCACTAAATATTTAATTAATCCATAGCTAAGTTACTCACTTATGAAACAAATAAACGTTTGTCTGTAAATAAAATACCTTTGCTCCTCGTAATTTATTTTAAAATTAACAACGAATCAATTTCCTAACCTAAATCTTAATTTAAATCGCAAATATCGTTATAGTCATTGTCTAACAATGAGAATAAATAAATAAAACAGAACTTTATTTTAATTATAACATAAATGCAATAAAAATCATAACAAATAAATAGTTTAGCGTACTTGTCATTAATTATATAAAATCACAACTATCGCACCCAAGCTTTTGTCCCAGTCCAGTGGTTCATAATCTTAATCGGCAATCTGAAGACTTAATTAAATTTTCCCAACGCATTTCGAGAATATTATAAAAAATGAGTTCTTTTTATAACCCTGCTAAGCGCTTTGAGAAGATTAAACCCTAATGTAATTCTGCTGGAGCGCAGAATTTTATGAATTTAATATACATATTGATTGTCTTAAAAATCAGCATAAGGCACGCATAATAAAGAAGGACTAATCGACATAATATTTACATATTTATGATATCCAAATCTGCTTGTCTGTATCTTTAATGAAACAAGATTATTGAAAAAAAAGCTTGCGGACATTGTCAAAACATCTTATGATTACAGTTTTCAGTATGAACCTAAAACAACAATAGTCATGATAAATAAACTTAACAACTAATTTACTAATTAATAATTACTTGACTAATTTACTTAACTCAATTTTAACATAATATACGTTTTTACTAACCTTAAATATCTGTATTTTAATCTAATTGTACATGAAACAATGTACATTACATATGTTCTGCAAAAAGTTTTAGCTTAAATGTAATGAATATTAAATCTGAACACTTAGTACTTTCATGCCTCTATTATGCCATTAAAAGCGCTGAGCTATGCACACAAATGAGTTAAAATTTATTTGAATGCTCAAGAATGAATCTGAGAAAGTTCAGTAGCTTTAAGAGATAACCCGCTTAATGAAAGAAAAGCTCAACTCCACTAAAAACTAAAGTTACCCGACACTACTTAAATATTTTTTATTTCAGAGAAATCGCATTAATATAATTTGATCTTGAGTAATTTATTACAATTTGAAGACTGGGATGCACTGAGAATGAGAGAAATTGTATGGTTCTCAATATCATCATTAACCTTCATAAGTATTTTACATTTGCATTTTTACATTGCATTTTCCAGCGCTTTTACTCAAACGATTAAATAATTAAAGCGCATATAGGTTTATAAAATATATATATAGTTTTAGTTGTAAAATTGGAAAAGGGCCATCTTAAATGTTCGTAAAAATACCTTCAAAGTTTCTATATGCTAATCAATCGATATTGTTCATTATGCACGTGACAAACTCACCCGTTATATAAACGTGATCTAATTAACAGGGTAACGAAAAACGTGATACAATTGTATCAAATCATTACAATAACGTATTATCATTTTAAGTATTTTAATACAGGATACATGTAGAAGAATAAGTAGATACATTATAATACTTAAACGGGTCAAGATCTATTCAAAGTAATGTTCGATTCCGTAAATTCAAAAAGTTTTAGTTGGAGTGAGAGTAACGAATCACGAAAGAAGAAAACAACTGTATACTGACTAGTAAATCACTTGTGATTTATAGTTGTACAACACTCAATAAACGACACAAAAGGAAATGAATTTTGTAACTAAAGGAAGCGGAAATATTCAGAAAGCTATAGTTTTTGTATAAGTGTATTAAAATCGAATGAGTACCACTTATTTTACAAAATAATTAATTTTCACTAAGTATATCATTTTAAATTATACTAAATCTTCAAAGAATATCACCGTTAGTTACTATTTTCATATTATGTTGTATAGATGCTTTAGCAAAACATCTATTCCATCCAATGGTTTTAAATATTTTATCATTCCTTAATTTATTTTTATTTTTTAATCGTTCTTGAAAATTGGAATAAAAGTATTGTTTGTTTAAGCTTAGTTGTAGGTGCATACAAAATTTCACATAGTAAGAACATTTTGCTCAAGAAACTCAAAAAGAATCCAATTTTTAATTTACGAATTTTTTTAATAGGTGGATAATGTAATAGATAACCATGGTGTAAGTGAAGTCCCATGTCCCCTAGTGGGGTATGGGGCAGATGCATTTCACTGATCAATTTTTTCTTTAGGGGCAAGTAGGTGATCAGCCTTCTATGTCCTGCCAGACAGAGTTTTTTTTTATTTCCACCGGGATACGAACCTAGGATTCCTCGGTTGTAACGTTTATGCGCTTACCACTAGACCAAGGAGACGGTCATAGCGCTTATAGCGGAGATATCAACGGTAGTTATATAAAAAATCTGTGTATTACCTAATAGGTATATAGGTCATTCTCTTTTTTTTAATAACATACAAACATTATTTATTATTTACATCTCTCGAAAACAACCCAAAAGCGTCCTCTAGTTATAACTTTGTAATTTTTCCTGTGACGGGTGCTGATTGCAAAAATTTTGTTTGTATTCAACGGTCCCGAGTTATGTAACTAGTCCACAAACAACT
Source organism: Aporia crataegi (assembly GCA_912999735.1). Classification (NCBI taxonomy): domain Eukaryota; kingdom Metazoa; phylum Arthropoda; class Insecta; order Lepidoptera; family Pieridae; genus Aporia; species Aporia crataegi. Next base: position 3,882,295 of record OU538748.1, on the reverse strand, counting down.
TTAGTGCCCTCAGGCTTTATATGGATCCCGAGTCGGAAATAAACCGACAAGAAATGAACTTGCGTGTGTCTTCTTTTCATAAACTTCGTGGCCCTCCCTCCTGATATATATCTATGGAGAAAATAGTCGATAACAGATTTAAAACTTTTTTAATCTGTGACGGATTCCGGATGGAGGGCACTTCAATCTCGCAAGTCTATTTGCGCGCTGTTAAATTTTTAACTTTAAAAATGGAAAACTTTCCTTTCATCCTTAACAAGATGGAAAATTTAAATCTCCGAACATTGATAGATTATAATCAACGCTCAAAAATTTTAGTACGTTTCAAATTTTTTTTACAGTCAAGTAGGTGATCAGTCAGTACTTTCAATTCATATGTTTAACACTCTGGGATTCGATTAAAAGTTCTTGAGATTGGAGATTGATATAAGATACGTGCGTAGCATATTATGTATTTGAGAGGCAAAAACACAGCCAATTAAATTATTTTAAAATTACATTAAAAAGCAATTAATTAAAGGAAATTTCGTAGCATTAACGAACTGTTAATAGCTGTAGGAGGCAATTTTGCGACGATGAGAGTTAATTAGGTCACCTTACTTAAATGCACTAGCATGTTAATTTAGTTACATGCTTCATAATTAACTTCCAAATGATGGAAGGAAGCGACGTTCTTAATGTTTCCAACATGCAATGTAAGCACCTAATTTACTTTGATACACTTTTTTCTATTACATAAACGTTGTATTTCTGATGTTATCATATCTGGTTCCGTTTTCCACCTATTAAAATGTACTATTAATAACATCTATTAAAACTTATAAGATTAAGAGCAAAAACAGAAAAAAAAATGGGTGTATAACAGTGCATTTACTTGAACATTTGTAATATAAAAGTTTTTATTAAATATAAATTTGGAAAAGTTTTAATTGAATCTAATTTTACATGTATTTAAATATTACTGTAATGTAAGGTGCAATCTAGTTGGATTCGGTATGCTATACATGAAATACAACTGTGTATGCATAAATAAGTAAAAAAACATTATTTTATTATTTATTATACATAATTTTTTTCGAATGATACCTGTCATTCATTTCCTGTCCGAGATTAAAAATTGTGTAAAAAATACACACTGTCTTTTTCAAAAATTGTTTCCTGTATTGAAATTATTAAATATGTATTTGTTAAGCCGCTGAAGATTGCTGCATTTTCATTTTCACAATGCGATTAAAAGCGATAAATGAGAAAGGTTTATCCATCGTTAATTCGGAAACAATACATCACGATCGGCTTTAAATTTAAAATTCACGGACAACGATTTCATTATTTTTATGTAAAACATCAAGTACAGTTAAACGACCGTATTTCGGAATTCAGAGTGCGATAACGAGGCATTATCCAAGTGGAAACTGCGACAGATAATGCATACTGCAGTTGGTGTGACGTATTTACTAATCTTAATATTCTGTTCTATTGAGAACTGTCTTCAGTCGACTTCAAAAGTTATTAGAATGTTTCCGTTTTTGTTTCGTAGGACATACTTATTTTTTTTATAACACAGGAGACAACGGGCTGAAGGCTTACTTACGATAAGAAGTCCGCCGCTCATGGATATACTCTAAACCTATTGTATCATATGTTGTCGGCCTTTTAAAGCGAGATACGCTCATTTCTTGAAGGTCTCTAAGTCGTAGTTGTTTGGAAATACCGCAGAGAGCAGCTAGTGCCACAGAGTGGTGGTGCGTGGTAAAAAATGCCTTAGAAAACGAATTCAATTACAAATTGAGTCTTAAAAAAAATAGTAGGAGTCTACTAAAGGTAAACTTATTATTTTGACTATTGAGCTTGCAATTTCAAAACTCTGAAAACTATTTATTATCTACGAATCTTTACTCTTTATAATAAAAGTATGGAATTTAATAAAAAAGGTGGCATGATCTTAGTTAGAGGCTTGTTTAAAGAACATAAAACAATATTACAAAGTATATTGAATAAAAGTAAATAACCTTTCATATAGAACCATGAATGTCTCTTAAATTTACAAGTTGCTCCTTGTATTGCTTTATAGGATCGATGCGGTCGGACGTCGGACCTCGAACGTTTTAATTATCTTCTCGACATTGGCTGCTGTTAACGTCAACGAAGGCGTAATAATTAGCTTATCGACCATTAACACCGGCGATATTAAACTTAATGCATAGAGAGATTAAAGGTTCATTTTTAAATAGATGAATATAATAATAAAATAAATAGAAGCAGAGATGAAATTCATTTAAAGATCTCTTAGTTATGCTTAGTGTGGGTTCTATAACTTTTTAATGGTTAATTGTTATAATGCATAAAATATATTATAGATTAAGAAGATCGTTAAAAGTAAAACCTTTAAACCTGTACTGCTGTAAGTCCGCATTGGTGGTCAATGCATGATTAATAATAGGTGGATTGCGAATGACAAATATTAAGCAAAAACTACCTATAGATAAAATAGTGTCTCAGGAGTATCAAAACACATTTCGCTATATTTTTATTTGAATAAATATATCATCATATCTTCACCTTACCAAGTAAATTAAGTTGTTCCGCACAAGCGTGAAATAAATGTTGGTAATAATGTCAACGCAAGCATCATGGCGTCATAACACTTGATATTAAAATTTAATATCCCTGAAGGAGTAAAATCAGAATGTTCATATATCATCATAATTGCCAGCATTGAGCTCATTTATCACGTGTAAAAATTATGTAGTTAAACATTAATTTTAATTAAAATACTTGATATCATATATAATAATAGATAATTTGACGGACGATAATGGTAAAATATTCATAATTATTTTGAGATTATGTCTCTTAAAATGTGTAGAAAAAAGGCATGGTTTTCAATTCCATCATATGGAATCAAAAATTATTTGATAATAAGATTGAATTGAAGAATTATGAGATTAATTTCGCTGGCTGAAGAAGAAATATGTAGTGCCACTATACTATATGGTGCCACTTTTACCTTGAATTCATATGACATTATGCCACACATATGCCATATGCAATAATTATTATAGAATCCGTTGCTTTTGGGGCTGAAGTCCGCTAGTATAGCGATACTGTTGAAGATAAATTAAACTATAATCTATGTCTCTGAATACTATGTTGTGTAATATTGGTTCTGTGGCTAGGCGGATTAATATATGTCAAGTATTTTGTTATCTTTGGTTGTCTTGGTAGAAAAACGGTTAATGTAAGTTGTATAGGTTTTGCTTGTAAATTGTAATTCTTTATAATTGGTCTAATCGTCTAATAAACGTTGTAATTGATTGAGTTGCTTTTCATATTATTCTTCAATACAACGCGATAATGCAGACAGTATTTTGGGTACGCAGCACATTGGTTATGATGAGCCTTTTGTAAATTTATAAGTTTTTTTGTCTTTATAAATAAAAAAATATGTTATTAAAATTTATTATGATCTATTCTTAAATAATTATCCAGAAATGTTATTATAACGATCTATAGTAAAGATTATAAAAATTCAATGCGCTTAGATTTCCCAAGACTTACGAGCCCTTATAGAACCTTATTGGGAATGAAGCTGTTACTTGTTAGAAAATACTCAGACGAATTGCCTATGAGTCGACTTTGAAGAATGCTCGTACCTGTCTGTGGTGAGGGCTCTTGGAGAATCACGTAGATTTCTTGAGAGACGCCACAGATATCGCGAAGAAGACTTACATCCAATGTAAATGTAGCCGAGAAATATAATAAACAAATTAAGAAAATCATCTTGATTTCGTTTTCTATTAAACTAGACGTATTCATATTATTATATCCTTCTATATTTTCTATATTTAGCAACTATAAAAGGTGTATGTAAATATAGTAAATATATTTTTTAATTAAATATACAAATGAAGGTTATAAAGTAATTTGTATATTCTTTTATAGGTCAATATCTTTTTTTGTATCGAATAAATAAAATTTACACTAGTTGCTAAGCTCGTAGCCTACCTTTTTTTTCTACCACCGTCATTAAATCATCACAGAAATATAGCGTTAGTATAATTTTTCTATGACAATAAAGTTAAAGCTATAGGTAATATGAGAAAATTCAGAATGTTTTTAGACAAAAAGAGATTTATATATGCCATTATATATTATATATAATACGACTATTGCTTTTTTTTGTGAAATTATTCTTACAACTAGGTTATATGTTTTTATTAGGCTTATTCGCATGAACTGTTTCAAGTATACAGAAGACGAACTAGAATTGTTTGAATAAAATTAAAATAGCAGCCGTTATTTTAATATCCAGGCAAGTAAATAGGAATAAAATTGTGCAATAGTAAATATTATGCTAAGCCGTACGCATGAAGGTTGCGCGATTTAGAATAACGGTTGAGTGGGTTTGTGGGGTGCGGCAGCGTACCCTTTATCGGCAGCATTTTTACACCCCGCTGGAGACAGTGAAAAGCGTCCAATGCAAAGCCTCTCTTCGCACACTTTCATTTAGCGCTTTTTACTATTCCACACAGACCGCGTATAGTCAGGTCAAAATTCAAAGCGATCCTAGAAAATTTAAAAAGAACAATATGATAACAACATAACTTACTCTAAACATTAATGACCATTTACAGAAACTCTTTCTAAGTAGATTCTTAAATGAAATCTCTTCCTGATATATCTCTGGTGTTTGTATGTCACTTAGGAATGAAAAGTACGAGTACAAATGGTCACTAGTATCAAAATTCAATACGAATAATACGAAAAATGTTTATAAATTAACACATATATATTTATAAAGAAGCTATTAGATATATTTTTATATAGAATTTTTTTAAAATGACGCCATAAAGCGTAGATTGTGTTATTTTTTAGGTGTTTACTATTCGTCAGACTGTGCTACGCTCGTAGATGTATGCTACAATTTTAAAAATGGAATTTTTTTACTCTAAAATAAATTTATCGTTCAAATCATAAATAATTAATTCATTGTGATCAATATTTGAGGATGATATTCCAGCTTTGAGAAGCTGTCAAGAGTTTCCGTGAAGCGCGCAATAATTCCCTTTTCCAGTGAATGCTCGGTTGGATCGGGAGTGGAATCCCGGGCAAACGTTAAATGGAAATTCCCGATATCTACATATTTTTTCCGGTTTGTTTACCTTGCAGTTCAATATAATTCGGTGGATCTTCTGACATTTATATGTAGGATTGATTGTATGTAGTCTTTGTATTGTCTTTTTTTACGTCTTTTACTAAAGGGGTCGCGTACATACTTTTATCTATTACAATTCTTATATAACTGTCTCACTAGATTTACTTCTGCTATATATACTTTAGATTTTTCTTACATAAAATCATTATTAATAAATATAGATAAATTGTACTTAAAATTGATTTCAAAGCAGAAACTTTAAATTAAAAATCGAATTATGCCATTACACCAGTGAAGAAAATTAGATTATCGAATAATAAAGAATTTTGAGTTGATATTATTTATTATTATTATTTGCCCAATAATTACAGAGACAACATTATTTGATGGTACGTCTATGACCTGATTAAACTTTTCTTTATAAAAATGGCACATGGATACGTAAAGGTTCGCCATCCCTGCACTAAGATGTCAGTAAAATCGTGTGAACAACTATTATCTTACTGTGTTCGCGGTTTATAACATTCAACCGGAGCGGCCTGCCGCATCTCAACCGGAGCATTTGACGGCTGGCCGCAAGTCAGTGAGTTTATATCATGCTGCCTTATTCCAAAACGCGGTTTAAAGATAGGCCGTATTTTTTATCAGAGAAAAACCTCACTTTTGTATGAACGTTCGATTTGTAGCCTCACAACCAATACTGAAACATCTTTAGTCCATGTTTTGTAATAAGTCCCATGAGGTTTCAAATAAAAATTGAACTTTATGCCACCTTACGGCCAACCGCAACTGCGTTTAGGCTCTTGTAGCCTGAAATTATTGATTTGTGTCATTAATAATCAAAAATGCTTGTTTAATTTGATAATAGAAGTTATTATAAGGCTTCTCTTCTCGTAATTGAATACTTGGTTTCAGGCTATGTACCTACTTTGTGAGAGTATGGTTTCAATTACATTTTGATAGATAATAGACTCACGATAAAATGTTTACTTGAGTATTGCTCAGAGATAATTTCGACATTAATTATATTTGAACTGATACGACGCAACGTCGTTCCAAATTTAGATTGATTTTCAAGCCTCGCTTAATAAACAGGGTTGTTTACATTTAAGTAGAAAATGTTAATTATCGGAGGATTCGAAAAATCACAAATCTGGAAAATTTATTATAAACAGACTTATACGTTGATTGGTAATTCCATCCAGGCTAAAGCTTTTTTTGCTTTGCTTGATAACAAAAATTTACTTGAGTGATGGTTTACTTTGCGTACTCTAAAGTTGAATAATATTTATTATTTGACAAAGATTAGTCTATTTATTTATTAGAGATTCCACGCATTCTTAAGATGGGCGTAAAGTCAAGATTTTAAAACAATTTATTGTAATATTACTTTTACATTGTTACTTATTTCAACCAGAAAGTTTGCTATATAAATAGAAATTGTTATTATATCTAAATATCAAATTATTAAACTAATAACTAATTAACTATTATAATTAATATATTGCAATAGATGTACAGATATTAACCCCACCGGAATATAATAAAGATATAAAATAACTACATGGTAATAAACATAGAATTCTTATTTTGTATAGGTGTACAATAACCGCCTGCGTGGCTAAGTGATTTACGCATCTGCCGGAGGTCCTGGGTTCGAATCCCGAGAATACACATGAATGTTTCGGTAGGCAAAGAAGGCTCATCACCTTCCTGTAAAGAAAATGATAAGTGAAACAGATACGGCAATTTGTCTGCCCTATGCTCCACTAGGGGCTGCGGGAATTCACCTTTTAAAGATATTTAGGTATACAATTCAATGTGGCATCGCTTTGAGAAAATGTTATTGAAGTTTCATTTAAATATTGTGTGACCATCTTATTCTGAATTTCCGTTACTCTGCAAAGTCACTCTAGGGACTCTACTTGACACTGTTTTTGACTGTCAAAGTGAATGCGAGTGTTCACTTTTTGTTTAAAACTTCTTGAGGTTGAAAGCTTCTTATAAGTTTTAATGGTTCCTCTAATACATCTGAATCTTTAATTCTTAATGTATCTTTATTAATAAATTCCAAAGTGAGTTTTTGTTACGCCTTTATGTTACTACTGAACTGATTTTGATGATTTAAACAGTTGATATCAATATAACTTTTTAATCAAGTCAGTAGTAAAACACGTGAGCATTACCGAAAGTGTAATTATAATTAAATTCTTATAAAAAATCACTTATATTTAATTTATTCGAAGACGAAAAAATGGTCAATAATTTAAACAAAATTGTTTCAGTAATAATATTTAAATAATTTACTACATACTACAAGGAAAATTTTATATTTTATGGAGGAGACAATTAGCTGCATGTCTTATGTTTGAATTGGAGACAAGATAATAATTATCTCCTTTTTCATAACAAGTGATTGGGTTACAAGGTATTAAAAATAAAAATACAATTGACTTGATAATTATTTTATAAAATTTGCCAAACTGTAATAGCAAATAATAAAATAAATTACCCTAAGATATCCGCTTAAAAATAGTTTTCTCGTAGAACTATTATTTTGCACTGTTTCTCTTTGAATTTTTTCATAGTTTTCATTTTGTAAAATGATACAGTCGTATTGTACTTTAATGTAGCACAAAGTGCATAGATAAAACAGTCTTCATCATTTATAGGTAAGTTTTAATACGGACGCAAACAAACATTAAACGGTCTGAATTACTGGAATAGACGTTGGCGTTTAGCCAAACTAACCACGCTATGGGCGCTACGTACTTGTGTAACTAATATCACTTGTTATTAAAAAGTATCTTCTTCCATCAATGAATATTGATATATAAGATTTCCAAACAAGCCGGGCGTTTTTTTTCTTTTTGACACTTTTCATTGAGTTTAAGCGAGATGTCTATATGGGTAAAATGTAAAATCAATGCATATGTACAGAGCCGAAGATGAAAATAAACTTACTACATTTCAAGTATTTATCTTGTTTAGAAAGTAAAAATAGCTACAATACATTACGTAGGAAATTAAAATTGTCTTTAAGTACTTTTTGTACGAAGTTTAACACGTAATATGCTGTCTTCTACCTTAATGTTCGACCGAATGTCAGGTATCTTGCTTTTCTTAATCTTCTTAGGGTTTCCTTTGGACCATTTTTACCCTATCCTTAATTTTGTTTAAACGTATTGATATAACAAATAAATTCGTATTCCCATTCTCATAAAGTACAACTGGCAGCGTTCATAATTTCAATACATTTTACGAGGTTTATATTTTCAATCTCCACTACTTTAGTGAGCGGCGCGCAGTCGCTCACTCTAATGCGGTAATAACTACTCTTGAACGTGGCAATTTGTACTACATTTTTTCAACTAAACTTTGCCGGTTTCTCTCCTTTTATAGAGAAAGAAATTACTCCGTTCTGGAACTTATAAATTGTAAAAACACAACATTTTTCAATTCTTCTATTTTATTTTTTAAATAAAATCGGGGTCCAGGTGAGCGTGTAAGTACTAAATAAACTAGTTGAGTTTGTTTACAAGTCAGAATTTAACTTGTTATTATTATTGAATATAAATGTTTGCCTCAGTTTTTCCGAAAAGCTTTTATCTCTATGCTCTCATTTATCTGCAGTGTATTTTCGCCGAAAAATATTTAAAACACCACGAAACCCTAACCTAAAACTTGAATAATTTATTTTAAAATTGACATAGTCGAGAGGCGATCCATTGTTTTCAAAGTTGATTGGTGCCCCAAGGCCGTAATCGATAACATTTAACGAGCGATCTCAACTGAAGTGTTATTTTTTCAGGGCGACAAGCCACTAGACTCACCATCTGAAGTCCAACAAAACCTCTCAGCTCTCGAGTAGCTGGCTATGCAAATTCTTAGCTGAGCCATATAAAGTTGTTTGTTTTTGAATTGTATAAAATTGCTATTGTAGATGAAATTCTTTTGTAACTGAAAAAATGTTACTGAAACTGTTTTTGAAAAAAGTTTTATAGTCTGCGAACTATTTGGTTTAAAACATAATTTGTGAATGTTTTATCTTACATTGGCTGTGCGTACAATATTCAGGTTATTTAATATTTAGTGTTTACTCCTATATAATTAATTGAAATATTCAAAATGATTACATAATGTAGTAGGCATATAATGAATACTTAATATGAGACAGGACAACTTTAAACAATTATATAACTTTAAACATGTTGTTAATGGCACGCTCTCATTGAATACGCGTCGCTGATTCAACCACATGAACAAAGCTAAGAACGGATATATTAATATAAAACTTTGAAATTGTTAAATAAATACATATACCATCGTGTTTACATCACTAAACTGAAAAATGCTCTGAGAGAGATCCATACATATATAAATTTACTTACAGATTTGCATAATTTTCTTTCCCCGAAGCTACAATGATTAAGGTACCAAACTAACCGGCAGTTTAAAAATGCTCGTTTGTTTAAGAAAATTCAATAGACACTAGAGATTTCCGTGTTTACAAGCAGTAAGTTTGGGTGAGACGTAAAATATACTTTAGTCCCAACTTACATATTAAACAACCCTTCTTATTTTCCCCAATGGCAGTTATTTCTCCTACACGTAACTTTATACATGATGGAACACAAATGGAATAAATATAAGGTATTGTTGCGTTCATAGATACAACAATTTTCTTCCAAAAAATGTTCACCGATTTCGTTTACAGAAATTAAATATTATTTTAAAAACATAATTTATATTATTACCTTCTACTCGCTTCGTTCTCGTGGGCGTACAAAATACTTACCTATGTTATTCAGAAGCAGTGAAAGTGAAGTCCCGTGTCTCCTAGTGGGGTATGGGGCAGATGAACTGATCACTGATCGATTTTTTCTTTAGGGGCAAGTAGGTGATCAGCCTTCTATGTCCTGCCAGACCGAGATTTTTTATTTTTATCTCCGCCGGGAATCGAACCCAGGACCTCTCGGTTGTAATGCTTACGCGCTTACCACTAGACCAAGGAGGCGGTCTATATAATATAACTATTATAAAGTAAATAAACCATTATCATATTCTGCCAATGCTTCGATTTTTTTCAAATTCGAGTATTCAATCTCATTTGTTTTTTCTTTCATAATTTAGGCTTCAAAGCCCACATTTAATTTAAAGAAAATAAGAGAAATTTGAATTGAAATAGGATTAAAACGAGCTGTTTGTAAATGAAAACGTATTCGAATTTTTTCGAATTTGTATTTGAATTTAAATAAAGCCCTTTGTTGTATTATTATTTATGGAATTGTACTTTTCACGTTTTAACATGTATTTTAAGAATTTAGAAATACGTTTTATGATATATTGCATATCACTGCATAGTATAAAACAAAGTCGCTTTCTCTGTCCCTATATCCTTTTGTATGCTTAAATCTTTCTAACTACGCAACGGATTTTGATGCAGTTTTTTTAATAGAGAGAGTGATTGAAGAGGAAGGTTTATATATACGTTTTATACCCGTGTAAAGCCGGGGTGGGTCGCTAGTTTGATGATATAGAATTCATTGTGACAACCATTGTTGTTTCACATAACAAACATTGTTCATTCATTAACATGACAGAATTTTACCAAATATACATTCGTTATATAGGTTATAATATACGGTTGTTCTTATTGCTTTAAATACAACGTAACGTAACAAAGAGTCGTATCCCAGGGAAATAAAAAAAATGTTTCCATTGAATAGGAGTTTATCTTAATTGTTAAGAAAATGATAAGTAAAACAGATGAAGAAATAAGTCTGTCCATACTCCACTAGAGGTTACGCATTTTCAGAAATCCTACGTAAGCAGTATGCAATATAAGTCGCTGGCGTCGGTTAGCCAAAATTAAAGTAAGGATAAACTTTCTGTTACCCTGCCAACAATTACCAACATTTGTTTGTTAAAAATATAACGCCTCTGTAATTATTAATAGCTATTGGGCCGGCCCTGTCAGAGCCAAGAGGGCTATTTCTCCAAGCCATTTGCACTGCTAATTTACTGCTCCCCTTCCTAATTGGTAAATACTTTATACTAAAAGGATTTGTGGTTGATTTAAATGTTTTATGGAGACACTCTTACGTCTATTGTTTGAAGTTTTTTATATTCGTTTAATGAGGCTTAGGAGGTGTCCAAATCATTCGTTCTTGTACGTATTACTGTGAGCTTTAAAACGACTGCTCCAAAAAAACATTAATTGATTCAAGTGTGTAGATATGAAATCTTTATTTATTCGAATACCTGTATATTTAACGATACACAAAATTATACCTACATTTTATTTAAATCTAACAAAAAATATCTACGTCTTATTGGTTACCGATAAGCGTATGTAAATAAAATGTATAATAACGACAGAAAAAACTACGTCTTTTATGGAAATCATTTAGTTACTAGGTACTAACAATTTCTTCAGGTAGCTTAAAATATTCAGCAATAATTTACATGCATCGTAAAGAGGAGCTTATATCGAGCGTCCATAAATTCGTCAAGAGGCTTAAAGAGACTCCCATTTCAGTACACGATTTGGGAATTTATTACTAGAGTATTGGAACACTACTGAATCGTTGCAGTAAAGTATCAATTAATTTTTAAGGAAAAATATTTTCAGGTGTTTTAGTCTGAAAATCTACCATAATATCATGAATCATTTACCATAATGTATATATCAATGTTTTTCTATTATATAAAATGGACAATACATAACTATATATACTAAATTACATGGGTTTTTTTTCTATTAAGAATGAGGTAAATAAGATCGTGTTTTATCTTGAGAAATTGGTTAAGATAAGAGCTGGAACCAAATCGTTTCACACAAAAATATTTTGAAAACCAAACAGCCAAATTTTATAACACTAAAAGATTAAAACTTAAAAATGTATCTTTTTGATGATGCTTAAATAGGCTTTTGAGCGCTGGGATCAACTATCAAGTGTGAGAAATTATTGCGGCGTTAGTTAGGTTATTTATTTTGGCGGGTGGAAATTATTCGGGCCTCGGGAAGGGAATGGCAGTGGTGGTGAAACTGATTTATTACTGAACATTAGCTTTGGCCGTGAGTTAGTGGCGATTGATGGGCCTATGAGTTTTCTTCTTCTATTTGTATGATTATGACAAATTTATGATGTTAAGATAAGTCTGCACGCTGTAAGACTTTAAGATAAAAAAGTTTTAGTTTATTTTGACAATCATGAGGTCTCGGGTTCTAATCCCGCGTCTGCCATATCTTTGGGTTTTCTAATTTTCTCAATAGTAGCTCGGAGTTTGGAATTGTGCCCTGTGTTTGGCCATAGTAAGTTATTCGAAAAATATTTTGCAGTTTTACTATTATATAGGCAATTGCCTAAATAATTACTTAGAAGCCAGTGCCCCAAGAATATAAAAAGTAATTTTTAGCTTAAATAGTCGAATGGGTAAATAATCCTACCGCAAAAACCATGAACAATGTATATAAAAGTGTTATATTATACACAGTTCATCATTTGCTTTAATTAATAATAATTTGTATCTACTTGTATTTGGTATTTATATTCAAAATTTAAAGAAAATTCTTTACTCAAAAAAAACGGAATCAATAACGATCCAAGTAAGTTAAAAAAATATCCTCAATTTTGGCGCTACTCTAAAACGTACTTGATCCCTAGACTCTTGATGTGTGTACATGAGGAACAGTATCCTATCGAGAACACGTAGTAGTTATCGAAATAATACGGAAATGATTCCAAATGAATTCATTTCGTGCAATAGTCTGAACAATTAGTCATTAACATTGAACGAAAAGGCCCAAATTGAGAATTTAAATGAAAAGTTTACAGGGTGTTTGCAATGTAGGAGCAGGGTACACAAAAGACGATTTGTGAATAGCGTTGATTGGGATGGCTCTCGTTAATATTCAATTAAGTAAAACACTGAACGTCTTTTACTAATCCAATTTTACATACCTTCTATATAAATGAATGTTTTCGAGAGGTCTGTAAATGTTATGGACGTTAACAAAATGATTACATTATTATTACAGCCCTTATTGCTGTTACCAATATTTTTTCCAATAAACAAATACATGAAACAAATAAGATAAACAAAATTTGGTATACAGCATGTTACCTGCCCCCGTTGATTAGCAAAGAGATGGCGCCATGGAGTTTTAATGAGCGGCATGTCCCACATAACCTTCTCGCTAAAAAAAGCTTCTTATATTAATTTATATCGCCGGCTCGTCTAGGCCACACGGTGCTTTCTACCATCTACATAGGGATAACTTTCTCTAAAGACTAAGCGATTCTAAGAAAAAGAAGGTTGTGAAAGAACTCATTTTATAGTTTAGGAACAATTTATAAGTTTCATTTGCATACGCATCTTGGAAATTTCTAAACAGGCGGTCGATTTAAGGACAACGCTAGCGAGATCACGTTGCGGAAAAGATGTTTGTTGTGTGTGGAAATGACAATAGGTGTTGCAAAGTTAGTGTGAATGTCAATGTCATTCCCATATTAAAAAATAGCAATATCTCGTTAGCATCGATCAATATTCGATCAACCCCATGATAAAATAAATATTGCCAGTGATTTTATCTTGTTGCGCTGAGTCGAATCTGAGTTATTCGTATATACAGAGTGCAAAATAGGTTAAGTCCAGATAGGGTTTCAAATATCCCCAGAGTGCCCGAGGCAATCAACATATCGGGACCAAGGCTCGTGCCTCCTACTTACTTTGCTTTACCTACTCCGCCCCCGGTCACTAGTTTATGCTAACACTTCAAACTACTATTACATACTAAAAAAATATATAAAAATACCGCAACATAATATTAATAATACTATATAGTATTATACGTAATGGAATAATTTAAACCACATTATAGCGTAAAGGGAAGCGAAAGTGTTACATAAATAAGTCTTAGGGAGATTCAGAATGATTTAAACAGTTTGGTAGTTTGTATGCATGTAAAACTAGTTCCTCTTTCCTTAAACGTGTTTCCTTCTTGTATTTCACCTATTAATTATTTACGTAACTGTTTTTTCTGGATCTCTTCAAAAGAAGGATTATGTGTTTGCCCTGCACGTTTGTCACACTCACCTCACATAGTACATAAAGGTTGATTTGCAGAATATTTTGTTCGTAAAGTAATAGTTTATTATTTCCATTTAACTTCAGTGATGTTAAACTTGTTATAGATCTAGATGTAGAATCGAGTTGTTGTATGAAGAGATTGTAAGAATGTAGTTTTGTTATTTACAAAAACTGAATATGGTTTAGTGGTTATTTTAACTCTTCAGCCATCTCAAACAGTTTAGTGTAGGCCTCTCAGATTTTTCAATTAAGTCATTCCTGTGCTACGTCCATCTTATTCATCCCTGAATTTTGTCATCCTTCCATCATATTCGTAGTCGTTTAAAATGATTAAATTTATCGAGCAGAATATTCTATATTACGCTATATACTCCTCAACTCCCTGGCTCGTTCATTCATAAATAATGATAGGAAAGGCGTCTTCGAGAAAATACTTAATTTTCTCTTACTTAATGTTACTTTCTGTTTGTAATGCTAACGAAATGTGAGTGCCATTATGCATTCGGTTCAATTTTCTACTCAAATAAAATAATATGGCACTAATTGTCCGTAAAAGATTAAAGTTAGAAAGTTTTTTAAAAACACGTAACATTCGATTTATTGACTCTAATGAATAATAAATAACATTCTCATGTAGGTATAGTTTGACTGCCTCCGTGGTTAAGTGGTTAATATAAAATATTTTAATGTATTGTAGATTTCGCATCCCGCAGTAACAAAAAATGATTCGGCTGATAGACCGCAGAGAAGACTTACTGGCAGTGGAACAGCTAGGTTTCCTAAGTCCATTTTTTTAAGGCGGATATTGCCATATCAAATACAACAACCTTGTTCATATTCATACTGGTGACTATACGTCCATTTTTGGAAAGTATATGCTTTTCATCAAAGACTATTCTTTAGATTAACAAAGATTTCCTTGAATTGATAATCTTGTCCCGCCGCAACACGAGAGATACTTAAACCACTTGCCAAGAAGGCGGCGTTTACAAGTATATAAAACATCAGATTTTGAGTGGTATTTTTGGTGGAAAGCAATTTTTACCAAAGTAAAGTCGCACTTAGTGTGATTTATATGTTCGACGCTCAGAGTGCGGACCATACATAGGTCAGTACACTTTCCGTCGTCTTTCCCACTATCCATTCGTCAGTGTCGGCACATTGCAGATCAAGCACACAATTCCTACTGAGTTGTCGAAATAAACCAAAACACGAGTGATAATGAAGATTAAGTTACAGAGAGATTTATTATCGCTTCAACTATGATAGATCGCATACAGGATACATCTTGAAGCTTTTAAGTTTTTGGAAAAGAGAAAAACAAATGCAGATTGTACCTTTATAAGTATCTAGAAGTTTTAATGTTTATTGCATGATACAAGTTTCCATCATAAAAAGTTGTGTCATAAACTTAAGTATATTTCTAATGATCGAAATATAAAAATAAATAGTTGTACCCTAAGATAATCAGTAAAGTGTAAAAAGTCAACGACGATATATTTAGTATGATTAAATCTTGACTAGTCCTACGCTGTATACTAACAAAAGCGTGACTATAAAAGTAATGAACACATAAGAATAAATTGCCCACGACAAAAGTTCAGTGGCGTCTACAATCTTATCTTTGTTCCCATGATTGGCAAAGTTGTGTACTCGATCGCACCTCGGATGTTTGTTGAAAGGCTTTTATAAGGGTTGCAGGGTATACGGAAGCACAATAGCATGTGGCTTTTGAGGCTATCATAAAATCCACCGTTATCCCCACCTAATAGAAATACGGTCATTGTCAGGCGCCACGAGTCACGACGCGAATTTCGTTTTGACTGAATTTCTATGGTATATTGATGTGGGTTTTACGATGAATGGGTATTACGACAATGTATTATAATTTATACGATATTTCATATAACTTATTGCTGTTGTTTTCATGTTTCAAATTGGATTAGGGACGAATTGTGCACGAATATTTTTTTAGGAACAAACGTAATTTTCAAAAAGGTAAATTATTAAATGCAAATAAAACAATAACTGTCGTTTTTGAGACGGTAAAAGTTAAAGAAAATTTAAAAGATTCTCCTATAATAAAACATTTAAATAGTTTTCTACTCTGCTTTAACAAGATGATAGAAACAAACAATATTGAAAAATAAAAGATTCGTATTTGACTTGTAAGTGAATATAAAATTCATTCAGCAATTAGTCAAAGTTGCTTACATTACCTACTGAAGCTAATTATGACTTTATTGTGCCCCTCAAAGTTGAACAGTAATGTCGTAGTAATTTAGAAGGAGCGGGACGAATGTAGATTTTATTGCGAAGCAAAGAAATGAGCAGTGCAAAAATGTTTAACATTTTCAGTTTTAATTTTCTTGTCTCTATGGTTAAGATTGCGGTGTAAATCAAGATTTCTTCGTTAACAAACTTATCACAAGTTTTTTAATGACTTTGGAATGAGACTGAAATCTACTTCAATTTAATATTTTAGATTGGAACTACAACTTCTTATGCGGTTCTTCTTTTGACAATCACTTTGACATAACCAAATTTATCTCAAGTATTTTTTGAGGTATAAAATCGTATAACTTAATAAATATATCAATAAATTTGTTATTATCTATCAAGTTTTAACAAAATAAAAAAAAAAAAAAATCTAAATAAATATAAATATCTTATTATCTTATTTAAATATCTTATTATTACATGTGTTTCTGTATGACTGGTGAAAGGATTCTATACTAACAAATAAGATTTGAATCTTATTAAAGCAAACAAAGAATAAACACTACTCATATTGCTGTATTGGAGCAATACTTGAGGGAAATCAGTGTCTGCGTGGAAAAATTAGGAACTGCCCTGAAACTGTATTTCCTTTGAGACATTAGACGTTCTGTGAAATTCTTTATTACATCTATTAATAAATTTGAAGATCCTAATTTGAAATTAATTAAAAGTGAACTTTCTTTATTGTATTTGTACACGTGTTTAAGTACAGATATCTAAGAGGTTTTTTTAAATGTCTACCAAGGTTACATAACTGACAAATTCCATGCTGAGATATTTTTGTTTAAACAAAATTAACAAGAGTATATCCCTTTCTTGTAAAACTTGATTGAAGACTTTATTAAAAATTCCAGAAAAAATACACAGAATGACATATTTTTATTAATAAAATATTTATAATAGTTATAACATTTCTACGCTAGACGAGTCTTTATTTTTGCCAAGCAGCTTTTAAGATCCAATAAACAAGATCAAATATATTTTCGATATTCGCTGAGAACTTAATTAAATTTGGCTTCTCTGAAAACATTTTTAATATAATTTTACAAGAGGTGGAAAATGTAGGCAGTGATATTAATTTTATCATAATTTAAGCAGGAGTTACTATGGTTCAAACATAAATCCCTCGCGTTGTCTTATAAATTAAATTATCCCACAGGAACACACTACCTGTATATAAAGTTATATGTTATATCCTATATGTTAATCCAGAGCATATTCTATTTGAGTGCTAAATTTAACTCAAATCCGTTCAGCCGTTTAGGCATGATTGATTCACAAACATCGAACCATCCTCACACACTTTCGCGTTTGTAATATTAGTGGGATATACTGTCCTAAATCTACGATGAGATGCTCCATCTTTTGGGTTTTAATTAATCTTAATATCTATTCACTTGGCTAGCATAGAAGACCAACAATTGTTTAAGTTTATTAGGTACAATTTTTTTTCTCTCTTTACTAATAATAATTTACCTGATTTTAATTAAAATAAATCAAGTGTTTTGCCAATAAAGCAGTAGTAAATTGCAGTGAGAGCAATTATTGGAAGTGAAGGCAAGCAGGCATATAGTTGTTCAACTGTTCTGATTAATTATAATTTTAATTACATGATTATACAGCTATAGGGTATTAGAACACTCAGGGTTTTTCAATTTCTAATATAATATTAGGATAATTAGGCTCCTGTCTAGGGCGTGAGGATAGAGGATCTCCGATCCTTGGGGCGCGCTGAAATCGTGTCTTCGTATGCACTAATCTAGCATCATTGCATCTACCCGTAACACACCTGGCGGGGGCGCGTCCTTTTAATTAACTTAGGGCGGTCAGAACTCTTGATCAGTCGCTGAATATTCTATTCATATATTATGTAAAAAGTATTTTTTATATTAATTATTAGACTTGTCAAAATTGACAATTGACAATTGACTTACAGCTATTTAGCATAAAAAGTCTATTAGGACCAATCTGTTTGCTATATGCTGCTTCACTGGCGGTTTATAGTTGACTCTTTATTTTACTTATTGCCCAGTTTGGGAATTAATTAAATAAGGTATTATAAATACATAAGTGAATTATTTTCACTTATGTATACTCATAAATAAGTGAAAATAAGGTATTGTAAATTTTAAAAAGCCATGGTCTCGCCTCGTCCTGCGATAAATAAAAAATAAAATATATCGATGGACTTTATTCAAATTGCTTCAATTTTTACGCTTATATTTATTAAGAAGGGGACGTGACTTGTTTCAGAAACAATTTGTAAACAACATGGCTTCCGTATAATTTGATGACTTATTTATCCTCAGACTTATCTCAGATTTAAGGGCGAACGAAGTAACTACCTACGCAAAACATGAGGGAATTATTTTTTTTAATCCTCAATCTAAGATAAGAGAAATTGGGGAAGTTAGTTTAGGTATAATCTTTAAATTCTTTAAAGATTTCGCAACCTGTATGTATCAAAAATATCTACAAAAATAAACAAACAAATAAATAAAATTAATGTTCAAAAGTTTGAATATTCGTACTTGGCTCACTGTGTATTTATTGGCTTACTTAGCTAGAATGAGGCATGGAGCGGAAAACAGTTCGTAGAGCTTATTCTAATCCCATTTACGCGGAGTAACATAAACCCTCTTACCTATTGCGAGATTTTACCAACGAGACATGCCCTATTTTTGTTTTAAAATGTTATAGGCGTTTGTAGTTTGAAGATTATTTTATTCATATGAAACTGACACATTCATGTGAAATGTATTCACATATTATATTTATTGACTACTCCAAGCCTGGGGTATTTTCGTAGAATTAGGCCTTATTCTCTTGTTTAAAATCTCGTCTAAGACTATATATAAAATTTATTTAAAGATAATAAGTAGATAATAATTTTAACAAAAAAAAAAAAAACCGACTTCAAATTGTAACTCTAAAAGTTACTAAACAGGTTTTGATAAAATTGATAAATGCACACGGGAAGCACCAGCTTTCAAAGTTAAAAAAAATCATCAAAATCGGTTCAGTCGAAAGTTCTAAGGAAACAAACATAAAAAAATCGCTTTTATAATCACACGGCACTATGCAAAAGTCGCTTAAAGAACTTTTGTTTAATTTAATTAAATAATAGTGTAATATTTTGTCTCATTACTTGCAACAGTTATATCTCGTAACTGGTACGACAGAAATATTATCTTTATATCCCAAGAAGGTAGAAAAATATCGAATTAGCCCTTAAATTCATAAAAATTGGAGTAAGTTGGGTAGCGATAGAAAGGTAATTTCGACTATGAATTATGGGGCAACTTTCTAATGTCAGCTTAATAGCAGTCCTTTGCGTTCAGTCAAGACACCCTCATCACTGAACTTATCACATCATGGAATCAAATTCTAAATGAAACATCCCTTGAACCTTGACGAAGGTGTTTTTATAAGACAGAAAACATTTTCACCCCTCAGTGCGCGCGAATACACTTCCAATTGAAAGATTGGCTATCATGTCGTCTTGACACATATCACATATTTTTGCCTTATTTTTCTGTTATGAAGGACGGGATAAGGTCCTTTACGACATCAATTATATAAGTTTAACCTTGTTTTACTTTGAGCATTTGACTTCCACTGAAACCCAAATGAGCGGATAGAACTTTAGGGCTCAATAAAGTGTGTTAATTAATGGGTTATTTTATAAGTCTGCTATTTCGGTTAACTAAATATTTTCTTGAATAAGTTATGAATAAATTTGAAGTAGGTAAAAAGAGATATTTTTATAGTATATTCGATTGTTAAATTAACTTGTCTTACTACATGCAATTATAACTTCATTGCTAAAATGAGTATTATTAAATTCACGTAAATCACCTTACAGAATCTCGTACATTCCAAACGAATAGGAAATTTTGAAGCGGTTTTTATTAAGTATAGAAAGATAGCTTATGTAATCGTGGTCGTTGTTTATAGGATGGATGTGTAGCAATAGAGAGTAGACATGTTACAGTTTGAGAGGACTAAATTAATAATATATCCATACTAATATTATAAATTCGAATGTAACTCTGTCTGTTACGCTTGCCTAAACCACTGAACCGATTTTAATTAAATTTGGCACAAACATAGATAATAAGTTGAGAAAGGACATAGGATACTTTTTACCGCGAGAAAACTTCTCATTCCCACGGGCAACAAAGTAAATCAGAAGAAAAGCACTGCTGCGCCGCTTTCTTCGGCTGCGCTACCATGAATATACGAGATTCCATACTAATATAATAAATTCGAAAATAACTCTGTTAGTCTGTCTGTCTGCTACACTTTCACTCATAAACCACAGAACCGATTTTAATGAAATTTGGCACAAAAATAGATAATAAGTTGAGGAAGGAAATAGGGGACGTAGGGTACTATCTAATTTCACTAAGTGGGCACATAATATATTTATTGTGACCATTTCAATGTGCTCAAACACGGTACCTCTGCAGTAAGTGCTGGCTTACCTACTAACTATTGTATTATTATGTTTGTTTATCAGTCATGTCAGGTCACCGTATACCAAATTATGAATTGATACAACCAATAAAAATGGCTCTTAATGCCTTTACCGTCAGGCGAGCAGGTCGTCTTCAAACAAAAGAGATAAGAACTATTCTAATATCCAGTCACTTTTACTATAAGTACTTTACCTATATGGGTACTTGACGTAAAAAATAAAACTCCTGTCCAAAAAACTGTCTAATGCGGACGAAGTCGCGGGTACGGCTAGTAATAAATATATAAAAAGGACCACAAACATAAAATCTTGTACGCTTTCAATGCTCCAGAAAAACGCTAAATAAAATCTATGCTCTCAACTGTCACGCTGGTAAAGCACATTAACGAAATATTTTTCGTAGTTCATTCAATAGAAACATGGCTGATTAATGATCAGCTAGAATTTCTTTTTCGAATTACGTCATAGCGTTGTGGATAAGGTTTTTTTATCTACGACATTGTGTCACGTATAGGACAGCGATAAATTGCGGAAACTTATGAATCAGGGAATTTTACAAAAGGCCAGCAATTTTAGGAAATTCACATTCAAATTAGGTAACAACAACGAAATAAACAGTTATTCTGTTAACATATGTTGTTCGGAATCCAGATCACGTTCCAAACGAGTATTGTGTCATGATAACGGCTGCATCGCTTTACTGGATACTGATAACAATTATAGCTTACTTGCAATTCTTTTGTTACAAAAGAACCCTTTACTTGCGGTTTCAGATGTTTATTAGAACATACATTAGTACTTCCTTACCCTAGGAGATTCATCACATTGTAAGCGCCTTCGTGGCTAATGTATTATTCGTCTGAAAATTAAATGTGTATCTATGTGGCGGAGATTCTAAGTTGTAATTCTAGGGAATAAAAATCTTTAGTATAGATAGATAAGATAGATCTACAAATTGAAAATATTGCAGGGACTATTTGGAAAAGAAAATTTTACGCTTTTGAAACGAATTATAGTGAAGTTATAGTGATGATGAAAATCAGTGAAAACGATTTTGGAAATAGAACATTTATCATAATATTTAAAACAAATAAATCCGTTTCCTCGATGCCTTTATGCATCGAATTAAATTTATTAACTTTGTCCTATTATTCTGTTATATATAAAATTCTCGTGTCACAATGTTAAGTTACCTTACTCCTCCGAAACGGCTTTACTGATTTTTACCAAATTTTAAATACATGTTCAGTAGGTCTGAGAATCGGCTACTTGTTCATACCCCTAAGTGATAAAGGTAGTCCACCCCAAAAATTAATATGGCAAAACAACGTTTGCCGGGTCAGCTAGTATTTATATAAAAATTATATTTGCCACAGCTTAAAGTGGGTATACAAATATTTTGCTTACCAAATTTGTAATTATGCATGCCTTGGGAAACTCCAAGTTACTATTATTAGGTTACTTATTAGGTCTAGCCGGTATCCTGTCAGTGAAACGACCTTCATCTTAAATCCTTAGGGATTTTTGTATACCTACAATTATCAAAAAGTAGAAGATATAATATATATAAAAAAGGGAATTCCCTTAACTCCTAAGTGGGGCTTGAAGCAGACACATTTCTGTATCTGTATACGAGATGGAGCTGGCTTGGGTGTTCTTCAAAAAGGTAACTATTTATATAATTTAAATCTCCCCCTGCCACTATATTAGACTATATTTAGTATAGTATATAACTTACATCTGTTAAACTGATCATCTTTTTTGATCATCTGCCTCAGTGGCTAAGTGGTTTACGCATCTGCGTGATGCACTGGAGGTCGTGGGTTCGAATCTCAGGGGAACAAATTAATGTTTCTTGCATATGGTTGTTTTAGACAGCGCACAGAATGCGTGGGAGAGAATTAGAAAAGATGAAAGCCACAAGTAGGTATTAAGTTGTTGATAAATGATAATAGTAAGTTAATATTTTTTCTTACGTGATGTTTTTTGATATTCATACTTATTGACTTTAATATTTGAACGGGTAATATTTTCGAGTCGTCAAAGATATTTATTTTATTGATTTTAAAGTAATGAAAAGAAAATATTTCTAAGAAATATATGATAATGATAAGTTTGTTATTTAATCATTTTATTGTTTTATACAAAATAAATTTCTGGTGTGTGACTTGTGTCATTTTTTTCTATGAAATAATAATTTTCTATCAACACTTAGGTAAGGTAGTCATCACAAGTAAGAACATTAATAATTTATAATGCATGTTAGGTTACTTGCCTTTACTTTTTGTTATTTAAAAGAATAAAAGGATACCTACCAAGATGTTATTATTGGCTCCATTTTTGGGTTTGTCTTGTAGGTCTTAACTCAAGAAGAAATTAATTCAATCAAGGTCGATGACACAAAAAAATCCGTTCATTACATATACTATATTTATCATCTTAAATTACAATTTGTCACTCATAACATATTATCTAATAATTAAATTAAATGACTACATGTACAAAATTGTTTATATACAGAACTTCATGCAGTTATATAACTAGTTAAAATCTAATGTTGATAAAATGTTTTATAACACTAAAACGATCAGAACCACAAAATTCGCATTCAATCTAAAACGAATATACACAAATGTAGAAGGTATGTATTACAATTGCTCAAACAACCAGTAATTAAAATTATTACATTAATTTAATTAAATGATGAATAGTGAAAAGTGGTGGTGGTGGCACGAATTTGGCAGTGAGCCACCTCAATTGATGATTTACCAACAACAACACTATATTTACACGGACATTTGGCACAAAAATGCGTCACACGCTCCCAACCTGTCCTCATACTTCTACAGATTCTGAGCAAATATAGGTATGCAGTTATCTACATAAATACTCCACTATGAACTAAATATTGACTTAAGGTACGGTGAGTTCTTACGCTAGTTATATACATCTCACAATCAGTCACAAATGTTTACAATTTGGCAGATACAGAATAATCACCTACATAAAAATCAATGTTTTCGTTTTCAACTATGTGCTCATCGAAATGAGTAATGTTTTGGTTTTAAGGGTCGTTCAGACAGACCGGCTCGGAGAGCATCGGCGCGCATTTTTCTTTTCACACAGACCGGGTACAATCGAAGCCAAACGGCTGCGCGAACGAGAAATAGTACGCGATCGGAGCCGGTCAGCTCCTCTTATTATTTCACACCAAGCACGTTCAAGCATTCTTAATGACAAAAGCAGTGCACATGCAAAAATAAACCTGACTACAAATACTAAAAACTCTGTTTTCAACGTTATAAGAATCTGCTATCCTCTCCGAGCCGGTCTGTGTGAACGGACCCTAATATGTTAAAAGTACCTACATAGACACTGAATTGGCACTAGACTCCTAGATAGGCCAGTAGAATCTAATCAAACATCCTAAGCAAAAAAAATTAGATGCTGTAAATAAAAGCATTTCTACTTCACAACCAGTTACTGATGCTGAGCTTGGTACATTGATGGATTTGGAACTATATTATCTGTGTTAAGTGCATATACGCAGTTATAAGATTACCATATTGAAGACGTGTTAGATGGTTTCTGTTTCACAAAAAACTTTGATAAACATCTAGATATTTCTTGCTCGATATCTGTGATTTGAGACAGTGTCATATGGTATCAAAAGCTGAACTGACCTAAAGATTCTTTGTACCAAGCCTAGACTATGATGACTACATAGGTGGACCTATACTATATCTTGAGGTTAAAGATGATATTGTCAGAAGAGTTCATTAATTTAGAAAGTTCTAGAAGTTACTGTCGTATTCCGAGCGGCGTCTCGAGTAATGCGATCGTGGGTACTCCGCCGTATAACCATACACTTGCGATCCGCCCCCGGTCTGTCCGTAAATCTGGGAGCCGCCATATCTATAAAAACAAGAAATAACAGATCATGGTCTCAAGGAAACAATTTCTGTATATAAATATAAAAATATGTATTTTTGAATATATATGAAAACAGATCTAACGATTTTGATAATTTTCTTAATTTATAGAAAATATTTTAAGCGTAGCACAATCATGTTTTATTCTGGCTGTATTATAAATAAAGATTGTTGAATCGTAAGCACATAACTTCACAACCTATTTGGATAAAACCTTTTTTTGTTGCAATTTAATTTTTAAAATATATTTTCCATTTCACTAAAAGATTACCGATTTCTATTATCAATGTTAGAAAGTAAATTTACCCATATCCATTTCCAGTCGCTCCATACAGTTGCGATCCTCTGCCAGAGTCCGCAGTGTAGTGCTGCATGTATTTCTGAGCTTGCGGCGTCCATTCCGATCGCCAGGAGTCACCAGGATTTGGGTATGCAAGCTGTTCTATGAATGCTGTTGACATACGCTGTATGGGCAGAATTACAAAATTTTAATTATAAAAAATATTCTCAACATTAAAACGACTGTTTAATTATATTTCTCAGCAAATAAATTTTTCTCTTCTTTGTAAAATAAAGTCTTCTGCATTGTTTTACGTTCTCCGTGCTTATCTTGCGTCATTTTGTAATTGACAAAAGCATAACATTGTGTCTTTATCTAGTGTCTAGTAAGCTGGTTTTGAGTGTAGAATAAATCAAAATCTTACTACACACATATAATTGAATTAAAGACTCACTTTTTACAAACACTTGTTACAGCTGTTAAATCCTTTAAAGTCTAAAATATTCAATCATATACATTTTGTTTGGCTCAGGTTTATAGAACAGACTTTGAAGAAAGTTGACTTTCCATCAATAATACGATTTAAATATTTAAGTTAATTGCACATTTAGGTATTGAAAACATACTTTTCAAAAATGGTAGTAAAATCGGGACTACGCATATGAGCTCAGACTTTAGTCTGCTTAATTTCAAATACTATATTTTAAGAATGTAAAATGTACCGTGTAAATTCTAACCGTAATTTAGTTTGTAGAGTATTTATAACAGCTTGATATTCATAGAAGTTTAACGGCCGTTTAATGATAATGTAAATACCTTTCCCGAAGGTAGATAAGGTAGATCCCTCTCCTTCATCTGGTGGACGTCGTCTAACCCTCCCATATGGCTTTTGTCCAGTTCCCGTAACATGTCTTCACTAAGTGGGATGGGTTGCTTCGTTTTCGTACTTTTTTGGCGATTTACAAGCTGTGTAATTGAAACATTCATAGTTTATTAAAATATTGACATATTTTTAATTGAAAATATATTTTTTATTACTTTCGTAATTTTGCTGCACTATTACGATCAAAATTAATAAACACCATTACCTAAATTTTGATTTAAAATGTATTGAGATACATTCTATTTCATAAAAAAGGCACATGCCTAAGAATATTTTATTAATTTCAGTCGTTTGAAAATTACGAACTTAATTACAAATAGACAATTAGCTCCAACTAAACTGTTATATTTAGTAAGCCATCAGTACCATAAATAAACATTTTAAAAACAAAGATAAAGCCGAATTTTGTGAAATAAATTCAAAAGTATTTGTGACCGCTAAATGGGAAATGACAGGAATCATTTCTCCACCAACGGAGCCTATTACAACAAAAAAGCTAGTCGTTTCCGGATTTTGTATTCTAACAAATAATTTTTCATATAAAAAATAGTACGTATTACAATTTTGTCAAACTTTAAAGTATTAAAAGTAATAAACTGTTGTTGTATGCTGGTTTATTAAGTACAGGTTTGAAACATGACAACTTTGATGTGCCAACTAGAAATCCACCGGTGCAGAACCGGGGCGGTCGCTAGTAATATTCAATTGATGTTGCTTATATAATCACTAATTAAATAAAAAATTGCATGTGTGCAATTCTCACGTGGAAGAAGTGAAACCTTCAAAAATTTTAAGCAACACTGTGTAATGCTTCCTATCTCATTTTCTCCCACGTTAAATCTTATGAATTTATGTGTCTGTCTCTTTTACTGTCGCTTTTTCGTTTCATCGACTTTCAAATCATAACGATGCTAAAGAAGTTTTCACTTCAATAATATATGTATAGTGTACTTACTACAGTAACGCCAAATATTACAACGAAGAGAAGTGAAGCCATTGCTATGACGATAACAGCTATGCCCCACTGTGGTAATAATGATTCCTCATCCGGTGCAACTATTGTTGGTTCCCCTCGTTTAGGTAGCACTACAAAAAAATATATCAATATTTATATGTACGGTAAAATCCTCTTAGAAGTTTGTACAGTAACTGTAGCAACTACTTTTAAAATAATTTTATTTGTTCTTTTACTAATATAACATGAGAATTTTTTGGTAGTTGATATTTAAAAGAATTTAAATTGAATAACAGCCACATAGACGTTTTTATTTAATAAAACAAAATACATACCAATAAATTCAGTGTATGCGGGATCCATAACGAACTTGCCCATTTCGAGTTTACCAGCTGATTTATCAATCGTTTTCGTCATTTGTTTATTGCTTTTCTCTAACCGGTCTTCATCAGGTTGGTCTCCTTGCATGACATCAGCGTCAAAGTCTGGTTCTTCAGCCTCCATAACAGACCCGGATTTCGCTTCATGAAGGGATCTATGGAAGATCTTCTTAAGTTGCATCGTGTCAACTCTTTCTTCAACGTTCTTAAGTTCGATGAAGTAGTCAACGAGGACGGAGCCTTGACTGAAACCGTCTATACGAACGCCTTTGAACCATTTTCTCAGCAAATCGGACTTCGAGTAGACGGAATTGAGCTGTGAAAATTAACAAGTAGTTGTTTTTAAATAAAATATTTGTAATCCTATGCAAAAGAGTGGTGGTTTTGTCATATCTGTGTGTCTATGGCATCGTAACTAAATGGATGAACCGATTTTGATGCGGTTTCTTTTGATTGAAAGCTGACATTGAGATGGAACTAGAATTCATGAAGATCTGTTCAGAAGAACAATTCAGTTTTTTAAAGTTTTTTATAAGTTGAATATTATACTGATAAAATGATTGCTGTTAGTTTCATTGTAATTATTTTTAAATTACCCTTATCCTAAATAACGTGAGTTTTTTTAACTATTTGCGTAGGATCTACTCAACGTATTATCATAACTCTTAATTTTGTTCTCATACTGCCGGGGTACAGAAAAGAAAATTCGTACCTTATTTAGGACAATATATGTATATATTTTATCTACATCAAGCCGAGCGACGCTTAGGATAAAAGCTAGATTAAATTAATTAATTCTGGATCTTATATCGTTAATTAGTAGGGGTAGGTATTAATTAATAACACAAGTCAACAAAAAAAAAAAAAGTTTTTTTATGTCTGTTTTTTAATGACTATTGTCTGAATGTTTACATTGAAAAATAATCGAAAACTCAATTTATAAAAAAAAGTTTGCTTTTGTACTTTATACGATGATAGAAAAAATATACGATTTTTGACAAATTCCAACTACTCTTAAAAGCAAACTTTATGAGATAAAAATATTATTTCTTTTATTAATTAGGTATAAGAAATCAAAATCGGGTACACAGAACCCAGACTCAAAAATCGTGTTTACCTCTGTAATCTATTTTTAGGTAGCTGTACTAACCTCCTCCTTTACTTCTTTAGCCAAGTGCTTCCACTCTTTAGTATGTTGATCTAATAATTCGGGCACCCATTTGACTCCTGAAAAGTAAATCATATGATTACATGGACACATTAACACTTTAACCACTCGGATCCGAGTGGAGCGGGACCATAGTAGCGGTGCCGCCTGTTTTACTGGCTCATACAAAATGAACAGGACGCTCGCACGGATCCGAGTGGGCGGCACTATGGGCGGCATTGAAAGTGTTAAATATTAACAAGTTATTTATTTCAGAAATATTCTTCGAAAGTAAAAAATTCTCACCGGCTACAATTTTAATAGTTGCAGCAATGTCACAGTCCTGTCGACACACTCCAGGAGTAGTGGGAGGTGGAGGGGCTTGAGTCGTCGTTGTCGTTGAAATAAACCGTCTCGTTGTACTCTCGGTACTTATCTCCGGTAGAGGAGTGCTTGATGTTGCATTTCTCTGTATTTCGAGTAGACGTTCAATAGAGAATGGCGTAGTCGATGGTGACGGCCAACCAGTAAACTCAGTTGACGCCCTAAGAAAATATAATCATTTTACTTTCGTATCAAATTTGACGCTCAAATTTATAGACGGCCTTTTAACTTAGATATAAAGACATATAATAATAGAAGTTAAGAGTATATTATATGACATTCAAAACATCCTTCGGAAAGGTGAAACGTCCATAACTATGGGCCATAAATGGCTACTTTATAACACAAAACACTTGTTATTTTAAGGCTTTTAGTTATTTCCAATTACCTATAGGAAATTGAAAACTATACGCAAAATCTCACCGTGAACTGAAAGTGTGTTGTTAACGCGATTCCTTGGGAATAACACGTTTATTGAAATATAAAAGGTGATTTATTATGAATATATTAGACCCAACGGAAATCGAAATCCCAGCCCAAATATTTATTACAATGTATATAAAGTGAATTTTGTAGGCCTCAGTGAAGCACACATTTCTCTGTTTCATTATATTTTTCTTTAGAAGCTAGTAAATAAACAAAATATTTAACCATTCTGGGATTACAGAACATAAAGAAAATAAATACGGAACCTTCTCATGTTTAACAAGTTAGCAATTTTTTACCCGTCAGTGAAATCCCGTTACCGGAAGTGAAACATATATTATTTCTGACTTTTATTCACTTTTTATACTATTCTCTTTTTATTATCATTTTCTTAATAACCAAGTAGGTAAGTGACCTGCCTGCTGCGCCATACAAAATTTTATTTTTCCAAATTCAGATTCAAATTTCATTTATTTATCAAAGAAAACTAATACAAAAATGGTCAATGTTGTCTTTAAACCTTAACCAGTTTGTCTAGACAACCAGTATGTAAAACAAAAAGGTAAGGTAGTCACGCTTGAGCGCGCGACATAGGATGCTCCGTTTTATGTGTTCACATTATTATTATTATTTTGTATCGCGAGATTCAAACTTAGGACCTCTAGCGACGTATGCATGGAATGTCAGGATACAGCCACGAAGGCGGTTTTTTCATTTGGAACTTATTATTATATTTCTGATAATTGCAGATAGTTTTATTTTATTATTTCTTACCTTGTAGGCCAACCTTTCTGGATCTTAGGCGTGACCGGCTGTGGTCCTATGCTGCTTTTTTGTGTAGTTGATTTTCTCGAATTTTTTCCACCAGGTCTCGAAGGGAACACAACTTTGAAACTCCCAGGTGATTTCGTTGATGTTGGTTCAGCTGATTCTTCGGAGTTATTTAAGTTGTATCCCGGTGGAAGCAAGTTGGAAATATCCGCAACTATGACTTTATTTAGTGGTTCTGTTTCTGATTCAGAGGAGTTTAATTTAAAACCTGGCGGTAACAGAGCAGTTATATCGATAGGAGCAGCATTCAGAGGAATTTTTAAAGGACTCTTTGGTTTTTCAGTCGTTGTACTGACTGGTGTAGTTGTGTTGAGCTTAAATACTTTTGGTAAAATTGCAGTAATGTCTATCTTTTCAACATTTGCTAAAACATCCGGTTTCGTTGTGTCACTTTGAGAAGGCTTATATCCTGGAGGTAATAATTTACTCAAATCGTCTTTTGGAATCTTTTTCAGCAGGTCCTCTTGTGATCTTTCTTTTGGTTTATATTCCTTGGGTAGTAGTGATTTGTCATCTAAAATGATTACTTTATTTTTCGAACTTATGCCAGAAGACCTACCTTGTGTACCGTTTATAATATTTTCAGTAGAATCAATTGATTTCGTTGTAGTCGTTCTTCGAGTAGTAGTCGTAGTTGTCGTTGTAGTGGTGCGTTTGTCTTTATAAGATTGTCTAGATTTAAAACCAGGGGGTAAGAAACCAGACAGATCGTCCATAACTGTAACAAACGACGGTTTTTTCTTCGGCTTGGGTGTTGTTGAGGATGGAGGGCGTGGTGTGAATTTTTTTATTTGAACTGGAAGAGGCACGGGAGAAGATTTTTCCGTAATTGGTGTATATTGAGTGCTCTTTAATGTGAAAATGTTTACTGGGATTGGGGTTGTAGTAGTTGTTGTTGTAGTTGTTGTCGCTTCAGACGTAGTCTCCGTTATCAATTCTATGTTTTTATTGTCGTTGTCCAACTCTCCCGATAAAACAGCACTAGATAATTCAGACTGAATACTATCTAGTTTATCATTAATATTTTCAGTTGACGATGAACTATTTATGCTATCTGACTTAGGGTTTTCGGTTACAATGTCTTCCTCACTTTCATTATCTTCAATTACCTGTTTCTTTTCTTCTTGCTCTACTGTAGGGAATGGTAAAAATCGCGCTCCAGAAACACTGCGACTAGTTTGAACAGAAGCCACAACTATCCAGCTTTCAGTTGTTATAGCTGTATCATTATTATAATCGTTGCTTATATTACCACTGGGTGAAAAAATTGTAGTACTTTTTGGAGTAGATGGATAAGTGTCATCAGGTATAGAAATAGTTCCATTGACAACACTTTTAGTAGTAACTACAGAAACAACCTCTTGTCCTAATATAGAAGATGGTTCAATCGAAGAAAAGTCTTCATTGGAGAAGGTTAATTTAAGGCTAGGTGCAGTTGTATCGTTGGCTACCTCTGATGTATCTATTACAGTTGTGTCTTTGAATTGTTTAAAATTATCATCTTTTACCATGGTTTTGTTAGGTTTCATTGCAAGTACGACAAATGATTTTGTAGTATTACTTTTAACCTCTGATGACTTTTCATCCTCTTCGGTGGAGTCATACTCATCGTATATATCTGGAACAGCTTCTGTCGATGTACTGACTGAAGAAACTGTTTTGTGAGTTGTGTTGTTAATGACCGAAGTTTCTTCATCTTCATAGTATTCATACTCACCTTCAGTATTTTCTGCATCTCCATCTTTGAGGTCATCATCACTATTATCATACGTACTCTCAGTAGACGACGTTTCTATTGACTGTATTTTCGTTTTATTTGATGGAATAGTCACTGTCATTAATGATGAAACTTTTGGAATATTATCTGAATGCATAGGTTTGCTATCGTCACTAATTTTACTGCTATTAGATTTAATAACTTCGACATCGAAAGAATCTGTATTTTTCATTAATTCCCGAAATGAGCTTAAATCACTAATATCATCTTCTAATAATGGTTCAATATCTAGTAAAGATTTATATTCAGTCGAAGGACCATTGTATGAACTGACTTCCGCTTTTTCATTTTTCAAGTTATTTGTGTCATATCTTGTCATTGGAACTGAGATTACTGGTTTGAAGTCGTTTATAGGTTTGTTGAAGTGGGAAAATCTGGGTGAGCTAGGTTTAAGTATCATTTGCTTTCCTCCTAGTTTAGTTGGATTATAAGTTGTTACTTTATGATGATCAAAGATGTCCTCATCATCGTTATCAATATCATCACCGTGGGGAATATGACCACTCTGCCCATTGCTCTTCAAACTATTACCATCAAAAGGAATATTTTTGAATCTGTTATTTTGTAATATTTCAATGTCAGGATTGTTTATCGTTATTTGTCCCAAGAAGGTTTCTGATTTCGAAGGATCATTTTGATATGCAACAGAATGTATTTGTGAAGTGTCAGGTCTCTTCGTTGACGCTGGATGTACTAATTGAAAGTTATACGGCAGAGCCGGTCTAAACCTCTGTCGTTGAGTTGGTGGAAATTCTGGTTGATTTATATAATACTGTGCACCGGACTGACTTCGCCCCGTTGGTAATTGAAAGGGAGAAGGGTTTTGGTTGTAGTTGGGGGTCGGAAATCGTACGCGACCCTCATTAAAATTATTTTGTTGTGCTGTTGGCGCTATTCTGAAGCTCTCATGTTCAAAAAATGTAGATGGCCGGCTATTTGGGAAGATGGGTGGTTGAACTTGTGCAAAATTTCTTTCTGGCGTATAGTAGTAGTCGTTTTCATCTGAAACAAAATAAGACGTTTAAAAGTAAAAAAATGTATACTTTCAAATCTCTTATTAAAATTTAAAACCTTTTATTATTTAGTTACTAAGATATTTCATACGTATTTTTATTTTGTTAACCATAAATAATTTATTAATAATATTAAACCTAGTTTCAGAAAGGCCTCTACCAAGGTAACACTAAAATAAATCTGTTTACGTCAAAACAAAGCAAAAACTTCTGTTATCTACGTAATCTGCTCAATCTTATGATATTTTTCTGAGCGATCTAATATTATGACGCGGTCGGGCTTAATTGTTCGGCGAGATCATCTCCAGAAAATTACTTCGCTGATCATATCCTTAATTAACACTGTCGATGCCTCCATCCTTGAACCTCATAAAGATGTTCAGATACTATTTCATTTCCTAGATTCATATATACTTTTATTCTTGTAAAAACGAATTATTAAAATATTTATATTCTATACTGATAAATAAAATTGGGGTGTCTGTTTGTTACATTAAAATAACAGGTTCTTACTAAATGCATATGTATATATACACGGTACATATACCAAAATAACATTTTTTTACAATTTGTGTCTGCCTGTTTCTTCCAGCTAATCTCTGAAACGGCTGGACCAATTTTGACGGGACTTTCACAGGCAGTTTTTAAAAAGTAACTATTACACGTGGACGAAGTACAAAATACATATACTTATCTATTATTATTTTGCTGTTGCCTATTTTACTCTGTTTATAAGAAAAATAACAACACATTACGGCGAAATTAACGCAGGTGAAACCGCGGAGCACAGCTAGTATTTAATATAAGAAATAGACGTTGTCTATCTAAACATCGAGCATCCATACCTGCCGGTGAAGAATTCAGATTGATTTTTTGTAAAACTAAATAAAATTACTTTAATTTCATACAATAGTTTTTTTTCAACTAAAATATGTATCGTCGTGTTTGTTTTTATTTATATTATTAAAAAAATATATGAAATCTCAACATAGAGGTATTTCGAGTAGGTATATATAAAAATAAGTAAACATTGAAAAAAAAAAAAAAAAAAAAAAAAAACTTGTATGTACTGATTTATTAAAATTCTTCCAAAATGTAGTATTCAGTATTGAAGAGTAAAATTTCGTAAGTCATTTATAAGCCGTATAATCGCATATTAATTAATCAAGCACAGAGCTAAGAACAATTAGGTACATAACAAAATCTTTTTAGATTAATTAAGAGAATCATAATTGTGCCCACGTATCAAATTTATTACAAAATTAAGCTAAATATGTAAATTTCAGGATAATATTTATAGCCCTATGCAATTTAATTATTTCAACATGTGCATCTGTTCGTTGTCATATAATTTGAATTTAGTAATTTTTCCGTATTATAAATTACTTCATTATAAATATGGATATTTTTTCAATTACGTATGCTAATCATAATGAGTATTGATAAATTCTACTACAATATTTCTTTGCAACGTAGACTGATATCAACGAATGCAGAAAAGTTTGGCGTATCGAAAACTTTGACTAATTCAACGTGAGTAATCCATCCATAAGTTTTGTTCCCTTAACTTTGTAATGTACTTAAGTTTAACAAAAGGCTTTTAGGCCTTGTATCTGTCGACTAATTCGAAGTGACGCTGCACTGTGAAGTCGGCTTTTACGTAAGAAAACTTGCTGTGGACCTACATATTTCCACTCGATCCTATTTTTTTAATACATATATTTATATGAACACAGTATGTGGGGTTGACTGAAGGAGTACAAATGGCTTGGGCAGACAGCTGCCCAGTAAGCGAACCAAGGCCCCAGAGAGAACCCTGGTGGACACCGGAAGTGGCGGCGATGAGGCAGAAGACAAGAAAACTCTTCAATAATGCCAAAGCCAAGAAAGACTTCAGTGAATATCATAAAGCTCTAACTGAATACAGTAAGGCTGTAAAGAGAGCGAAGCGGGCGGCTTGGAGACGACAGTGTGACTCCATATGCTCAATGCCTGAAGGGATGAGGCTAGCAAAAGCTTTATCCATTAATAGAGCAAATCCGTTGTCTATGGTTGAGAATGACAATGGAGTGCTGACTGAATCAGGTGAGGAAACACTTAGGACTATGTTCAGGATACATTTCCCAGGGAGCGTTGAAATTACGAAAGATCAACAGGATCCCAAATGCCCAGAATCTTGGGAGGTGAAGACCTACAAGAATGACTGGGAGGTGGCCAAAAAAGTGGTGAATGATGGTAAGCTGAAATGGGCAATTAATTCCTTACAGCCATACAAGGCGCCGGGACCAGATGGTATCTATCCGGTACTCCTACAGCAAGGAATCACAGTGCTGGGACCGCACCTATGCAGGCTATATAGAGCGTGCCTGGCATTTGGGCATACTCCCAGAGCATGGAGCCTTGTAAATGTGACGTTTATTCCCAAGCCAGGAAAGGCGACATATACTGTAGCAAAAGCCTACAGACCGATAAGTCTACAATCTTTCTTGCTCAAGACGCTGGAAAAGATGGTAGACAGATATATAAGAGATGGACCTCTAAGGAAGCACCCACTGCACAGGATGCAATGTGCTTACCAACCAGGGAAGTCGACAGAAACGGCTTTACACTATGTAGTGAGGCAGGCTGAAGAGGCGTTGGATATGAAGGAGTTATGTCTGGCTACCTTCCTGGATGTGGAAGGAGCCTTTGATCGGACTACCTTCGAATCAATAAATAAGGCAGCGATGGAACATGGAGTTCCTGGTTCGCTCTGCAAGTGGATGGGAAATATGTTGAAAAGCAGAATTATTTCCTCTAGACTCATGGGGGAGGAAATATCTGCATCAACATCTAAGGGATGCCCGCAGGGGGGAGTGCTTTCACCATTGCTATGGAGCTTGGTTGTGGACTCCCTGCTATCCTATCTTAACAAAGGACCGATCAAGGCGGTAGGTTATGCGGATGACATTGTTATCCTTATAAACGGCAAAGATCCAGGTACGGTGAGGGGGATTATGGGCCGGGCTCTGAAGGATGTACAGAATTGGTGTTATACTAACCACCTGAGCATCAATCCGGGCAAGACAGTGGTAGTTCCTTTCACGAGGCTTCGGAGACTAGCTGCACTGAGAAATCTCAGAATGAGCGGAACGGAGCTTATTATGGCCAAGGAGGTGAAGTATCTTGGTGTTACACTGGATAAGGAACTGACTTGGAATCCGCATGTTAAAAATACTATAACAAAGGCCACAAGAGTATTCTGCATGTGTAGGACTGCTTATGGCAAAACGTGGGGTCTGAAACCACACATCGTACGGTGGTTGTATGAGGCGATGGTAAGACCTATGGTGAGCTATGGAGCACTTGTTTGGTGGCCAAAGGTCCGGCAGGTGAAATGTATGGATGCTCTCGGGAAGCTACAGAGAATGGCCTGCTGCGCGATCTCGGGAGCATTCACTACCACACCAACAGCGGCATTGGAGATGATCCTAAAACTGCCGCCGTTAAATCTCTATATAGAAGGCGAGGCCTGTAAAGCACTCTACAGGTTAGCTGCATCGGGTGCATGGAACAGGCTCGCACCAAGGACAAGGCATACGCTAATGGAGACTACAAATGAGCTCGACAGAATGTTGGACATGGGAAGGGATAGAATACTCCCAGTGTACAACTTCGAAAAGAACTACAAAATTTATGTCCCAACAAGGGATGAATGGAGGGAGGAATTTAAGCCTCCGGAACGGGATAGCCTGGTCTGGTACACTGATGGATCGAAGACAGACTATGGAACTGGAGCGGGTATCCACTCTAAGGACATTCGTCTGCATTATAGCATGGGGCAGCTGTGCACGGTATTCCAAGCGGAAACGTTTGCCATAGCTGTGTGTGCGAAGTGGAATGTGGAGGAGAACTGGAAAAACCGGTCCATCTACATCCTTACTGACAGTCAAGCGGCCCTTGCGGCTCTTGGCTCCAACAGGATTACCTCTGGACTAGTCTTGGACTGTGTCAATGCCCTAAATAGACTTGGCAGACGAAACAGACTAAGGCTGGTCTGGGTACCGGGCCATATGGGAATAGATGGCAACGAAAAGGCTGATGAATTGGCAAGAGAAGGGTCGAGTAAACCACTGATTGGACCGGAACCCTTCATCGGACTGTCATATGGAACAGTAAAGGCGGCGGTTGAGACATATGTTGAAAGAAAACATGAAGCCGAATGGAGAGCAAAGAGAGGACTTATGCACTCTAAGGCAGTGATTGGTACGGATGGCAATAAATGGCATAAAATGATCTACAAATATGGCAGATCACAGGCAAGAACTCTAATAGGAGCCCTGACTGGACACTTCGAGTGTCGCAGCCATCTCTACAAGATGAGGCTTGCTGAAACCCCAACATGTAGAGCATGTGGGGAAAAAGAAGAGTCGATAAGGCATATACTCTGCGAATGTGACTCAAAGGCTGGCAAGCGACTGGACCTCTTCGGATCGGCATACCCGAACCTAGGGGATTATCGGCACTTCGCATCCAATGACATCCTGAAGCTTATGCGGTCCTTCTTCGGAGATCTTGGAGTGAGTGAGTAAGGCATGGGGTAAGTACAAAAGGACCTAAAGGTTCGACGTGCATCCCGTCAGGGAGCCCCTGATGATAAGATAAGATAAGATGTGGGGTTGACGGTCCGTTGTTTTATGGCTATTTGCCACCCTCAGGAAACATATTAACTCATAATAGTGATATTACTTCCTTATGGGCTGTATCAGATTTTATGAAGGGCCGTTAAAAGTAC
Source organism: Aporia crataegi (assembly GCA_912999735.1). Lineage (NCBI taxonomy): Eukaryota > Metazoa > Arthropoda > Insecta > Lepidoptera > Pieridae > Aporia > Aporia crataegi. The sequence goes on along the minus strand of OU538748.1, from coordinate 3,844,502 downwards.
GGATATAAACTTGTAATCATATTTGTTATGATGTATTGACAAACCGACGCTTTCCTCAGAGTATAATACACGAATTATGCTTTTGTGATATATGTGTATATATAATTATTATCTATATCTATAATTATTTTATTACTCATGATTAATATAAAATATACTTTTAGCCGATACGTCAAGAAGTAAATTTTAATATATATAAATTACGTGTTACGTTGTTTGTCTGCGATGGACTTCTAAACTACTTAACCGAATTTAATCATATTTCCACACCGTGTACAGTTTGATCCAACTTGAAAGATAGGATAGCTTACATCTTAATAATAGATAAAAGAAAGTCGGTTTATATACACGTTCGTTTCCTCATACATTTTCTATGGAATGACGTTTTAGGTGACACGTTATTATTCAGCACTCTGACTCTGGGTCCACTAGTTGAAATATATATTATACAGTATTTACAAATTTTATTTACAGCACTGAGATATTCTTTAAATTGAAATATATTAAGAGAACTCTAATTGCAAAAACCAGACGGTTTTCTATTTTTTTTAGCAGAGCGTGTCAGCCGTGAAATAAGAGCGATGCGCACAATCAGACATGCGCACCGCATCTCGCCGTTGACATATCCTTCTATAAAAAAGTTCGAAACCTTTTTCGAAATTAAAAATAATAACAAATATGTATAGCATCGCCACATACTTGTCTATTTAATATGATTTTGTTTTTATTTTCTTACTTACTATGGATTAATAAAAGTTCGACGTTAGACTTTAAAATCGAATCTATAAAACTTCGATTTCACCAATCACAGGCAATTGTTTCATTGATAAGTGTAATATCTTCATAGTTTTTATTCAACAATGTCTTGATATGTGACTAACAAATTCTACTGTTGGGGCATATTAATCTAAGCAGTCGATATGCTCCAATAGTAGCAAGTAATTCTATGCTACTCCGACTGTTGGATGAAGAAACGAAAAAAGGAACTCTAAAGAAAATGTATAAAGTAACTCATTCCCCACTAGAATTAGGGGACTTCACTTTTAATTTCCAATAGGGACCGAGTTAGTTGTTTTAATATATTCTTTTAGTTTCTCGAATTCAAATATTCATTATTCAGTAATATCATATATATTATCTCCCTTTATTCCACGTATGTTTCGGATCTCCAACACAGTTAGATTTCCCTCGGGAAGACTTGAAATTCCTCATTTGCTGTCAAACTCTTACTATACAAAGTTGCGTAGGCCCTTTTGGAATTCCTCTGAGTATTTTATATTGTATTAACCTCAACAACACTTATAACAATCTACAAAATTGTTCACGTCGCACATACTTTATCGAATCTATAGGACACCTTTTATATTACAAATTATAGGATAAATAACAAAAATAAAATTACGTACGTTATTTTAATGTACAGGGTGGATTTTGGGCGGTACAGTAAGGCCCGTTGTGACTGTGGGAAAATGTAAGAAAAGATTGCCAAAAAATTATAGATGACAAGAAAATGGGCATTCTACACAAAACCTTTTGTGATGCCAATCGACTCTATCATTAATGCTATCAAAAACCTATAAAAAATCCATTTCCTTATACCGAACCTTACTAAAAATAAACTCAAAGGCAATTTAACTAAAATGTGTTTTTCAAACTCAATCTAATTAAGGGCGTAGGTATCAAGGACGAATCATCCTTCGACGAAAAAATCAGCTACATCGACGAATTATCCTTCTTAATTATTTTCTTAGTTTACTCTATTAGTGTTAGTATAAAAAAGGGCATAGACAATTACCTACAATATATGTCAAAAAATTAATAAATTCTAATAACGTAGTATGAATCCATCGCTGGAACTTTGCCTGAAAAATTTTGAAACGCAAATTGTAGAGAAGTCAGAAACAACAAAGTTAATCTCACTAGGTGACATGTGTTTAAAATAAGTTGATGAATTATTAATTGGTGGCAGATCGTAAGTCGGAGGTAATTAGGCAGATGCTACGGCCTTGCACGTGACGCAAGGAGGGGCCAAAAGGGATGATGATATGCGGGTTGTTTGGCCCTACACCACAGTAATTAAGTTTTTCAAAATGTATTTTAAAACAACAGCACACAAATCGAGGTCATTATATTTTGTTTTATACAGATTAGGTATCTCGTAAGTAATTAACGGAATTGTGCTGATGAATTGTATTATCTTAAAAAAAAATTACCGAATGTTTTACTCACGGATTATTTTTTCTATAACCCAAACTACACTTCCTTAGTATTTTGCATGAAAAATTCGACAAATAATTATTTTGATTGTTATTATCTTATTGAATTTAAAACAGCAATTTTAGAGGTGATAATGTGAGAAAACATGTTTTTGTTATGTAATTTACGAAATAATAATTAAACACATTCAATACGAATCGTTTAAGTAATATCCTTTTTATTCGAACCATTACCTGACGTACAGAGACTTATATCTATTTTTATTTTTATAAGAATTCAATGCGTATTTGTAAACTTCTAGACCGCGTGCTAGGAATGTCGGCGACACTAAAGGAATTGAAGCGAATACCGATACAGATATTTATATGGAAAATAGAAATTGAAAACTTCCCGAAAAAGAAAATTTATTGTATAATGAAAATATATAGTTGTATTTTTTGTCTATTAGCACTTGAATTGAAATAATATACGTGTAAAACTATAACGTACACTTTATAAATTATTGTATTTTGTACGTAAAAATAAAAAACGTGACAAGAAAAATTAAATTATTTTTTACAAAAGCTTTTATTTTAATAATAAAAACAAAATTAAATTATGTGAGGATTATGGTTCCGTGCTAAGCCATGCGAAAAAGTCGCTCAAAATTGTCTAGGGATCAAGTACGTTTTAGGCTAGCGCCACAATTTAGGATTGTTTTTGATTGGGTCGTTATTGATTCCATTTAGTGATTTTCACTATTTGAATAAATAATTTTCACCCGCGAGTCTTGACCAAGTTTTCTGATTTTCCAACAAAGGATTCTTCGTAATAAAAAGCACACGAAAACACATTATTAAAATAATTTTTGATTCGAAATCTATAATATTATTTAGAATACTTACTTACAGGAATGAATATTATGTTTCGAATTTTATGACACTTCGTACAGAGCTCTAAATGCGTAAATGCAAAATTTATAAGACTTGCGTATCCAATATCTACAATAGGGATCCTCCTTTATCCCCAATTAGTGAGGCCCCTCACGTACGCACCTCCAACAATGTTTGGTTTCCCTCCGGCACAGTTCTCGTCTAGGTCGTTACGAATCTTTACTGTTCTACTTATTTCTATAACCTCGAATATTACCTACGTTATTATGCAATAGCCATAAAGCAAGAACAGACCGAAAGAGCTGGCGAATTATTGTTTTATGCGGTAATAACGAATATTAAGGCTTTAGGTTTCTGTTGAAATATTTATTCATAATTTTGCACATAGGTAAATATAGCTATGCTTAATGCATTCTTTTGCCCTTTTCTCATTTATAGAAAAAATATGAATTAAATATTTATGTTAAAAGGCAAGAAATATTTTTAGGCCGTATTTTTTCATCTGACTTCAATAAACGAGGGTCTCAATTCGCAGCGTATGTTTGTTATGAGTTTGTGAAGCAAATTGTTATTTGAACGATATGTTTTTTCATTTAATATATCCTTCTCATATAAAATTTATCAAAATTAATTGGAAACCTTTTGAAAAATTCATCAAAAGCTAAAAAAACATATGACGATGTTAGTTTCAATTTCTGGTACCTATTTATTGGATTCAAGATGGTTTTACTAAAGCGCATGAAAATAAATTTATTTTAAGAAAATATTTAATAGTCGATACCAACATGTAACTTAGTATAGTGGTAAGCGCGTAAGCATTATAAACGAGAGGTCCTGGGTTCGATTCCCGGTGGAGATAAAAAAAACTCGGTCTGGCAGGGCATAGAAGGCTGATCACCTACTTGCCCCTAAAGAAAAGAAATCGATCAGTGAAACAGATGTGTAATGCATCTGCCCCATACCCCACTAGGGGACACGGGACTTCACTTCCAAATATTGACTTTGTAAAATATTATTTGTATTTTATTCATTATCTTTAAGAACATTTGAAGTTGGTTTTAAGTTATTCTTAAAAAATTAATTTCATTCGTATTTTTACTTTCGATACCTGTTTTTTTTCAAATCATTACGAATAATTAAAATAACTAGAAATTATGTGAATACATTTTTGTCTGAATGAATAGTAATTAATAATAATAATAATAATAATAATAATCTTTATTCATTACCAAAGGAAACCTTATAATTAATAGTGATCGATGCCTCCTTTTAAGCTTATAGAAGCCTGTGCCAGGAGACATCGCTCTTCCTTGGAATAGTATAGATCTGTGCTAAATACAATACAACAAAAATAAAAGCAAGCACTAATACTACATAAATACCAACTTTATTAAGCTATGTTATACTCTTTGTTTTCACATCTGTAGTAACTAAGTAGGGATGCACGCGCGTGAGTGAGTGAGTGAATGTATGTGTGAGTCAGTAGGTGTATGTCTAAGTGAGTGAGTGTACATATGTGTGAGTGAGTGAGTGTATGTGTGAGTGTGTGTGTGTATGTGTGAGTGTGTATGTGTGAGTGAGGGAGTGTAGGTGTGAGTGAGTGAGTGTAAGTGAGTGTGTGTATGTTTATGTGTAGTATTTTTTGGAATTTAGCTTAAAATTGTCTCGATGGTGTCATAAGGTTTTGGTTTCAGCCATTTCATTAAAAGTTTTTTGCATTCGAAGTAATTTTTGTCAAAAATATTAATCTCCTTATTGAGTAAATTATAGAGATAAACTGAACGCCTATCATATTGCTTTTTAGCAAAGAAGGTTTTAAACCTAGGAGCATGTGCAACAATATCTTTCCTCCTCCCATTGGTAAAGTCGGGGTTATAAGGCATGGATTTGTGCTTTCTCAAAACTGTGTGAAGTATATACAACTTCCTAACTGAAAGAATTTATAAACGTAACGTCATAAACTCAACATCCTAGTTAGCGATGAATTATCCGCGGAATTGTACGTAAATCGATACCACTTTGAATTCAATGTAACTTAACAAACCCCTATAAGGTCCTAATTGCGCTATACATCACTGTTTTGAATAGTGGAGGCGTATGAATGATGCTTAATTTTACGAAGCGATCACTGGCAGGCGCTTGTGTAGCTTTGAATAATAAATTGAGCGCCGGTAAGGCGGCATTGGCACACGTGCCGCCAATTCTTTTAAACTTTTATTTTTAGCAGTTATTTTGCAATTTAACAAAAGGGAGACTCCTTTTGTTAAATTGTTATAATTTAAATAAAGAAATCACAAACATGTAGTTATGTAGTTTGAATTCAATCGTATGTTATTATTATCTTATATATTTTACAGCTGTTGGCGTGGTAACCGTGTTTCCTTAATAAAAGTTGGCTATTACTTTAGATTATAGGGTGTCAAGAGACAAGCTTTTGGGTATAAACTATTGATAGTGGAAATTAAATATAAATTAGCTATGAGAATTAGTACGTATAACAATATTCATATAAGTAAATGTGTGAAACAGCAATAAAGCCTTTTTATTTATTATTATTATTTATATTCTTACAGAATACTACTACAACAACACACTATTACCGAAATTTAATCCAGATTTACTGAAAGGTCGTAGCGAGAGTGAAATATTGAAACTTTAGGAGGTATATTATTAAATAGTAATATAAATAATATAATTTAGGCAAAAATATTACCGAGTTTCAAATTTATTCAATACGTAATTTCGTATTAAAACGTAACAATAATTTACATTGTATGATTGTGAATTTATTCTGAGGCTCGCGTTAAGTACATTCTGTATAATTGCGTTATAAAAACTTATTTAAATGTAAATTACTCGCGTCTAGCGACGAAAGCCTGATAGCAAATTTCGTAAATATACTGCCTACTTATATTCAAAACATATCTTAAATATTTTTAGTTTTACTAAAGTGAGGTCTCTATTTATTATAATCTATATTAAGATTTCCTTACCTTGACACTGTCCATCTCTTAAAATGAGAAACAGGAAAGCAGCGATTGCGAATCTCCAACGCCGCCGTCCCATCGTACTCATCTTATTTTCACCGTAACATTGATACGATCAAAATCATCAAAATATGTCTAAAAATTCGATAAAATCTTTCGGTTTTTGATCGAAGACATTTTTGCCACGTTTTTATTTCATTTTCACATCTGCAACAAAAGAAAACTTTATGTAAATTTTGACAATTGTCAAGTAACTTACCTATTGTTTAAATTTTGTATCTGTAATTTACAGCGCTTACTAAAACTTATCTAGACTCTGAATAATAATCACCTGAATAAGGCACAATTTAAACAAAGCAGTCGAGTAAATTATATCAAAATGTCGTTAAAATTCATAAAACTCTTAGCCTAAATACTTCCCGTCCCATTTCAAAAAGGTTTATTGGCACAAAATTAATTTACGATAAGTAGAATTAAACCAAAGTGAGTGAGGTATTGAATCCATGATCAATAATCCAAAATTGAGTTGGGTGTAACCAAATTGAGTATCGGATGCCGTGCGTAGAGGTATCAGCTGCTCACTCTACGTCCTTAAGCTTGCTAATCAATTTTAAAAAATTTATAGGGCTTTTTTTAGTTCATTTCAGTTATTAGACAAGTTACACCTGAATAATTAAGCAATCAACGGAATAATTGTGGTGATAAATTACATTGTCTTAAAAGTTTTGACATATTTTATTACTTACGAATTGTTTCTACATCCTTTAAAAATTCATAAAAAACTGAGTTTAAACAAATAAATTTAGATATTTTTCTGAAAGTTTCTGATCTTCACAGTAACACAGGAAAATGTTCTATTTCAAACGCCTAAATATTAAAAATTGTCTTAAAACGTAAAATTAATTTGTAATTTTAGGATGTCATGAATCTACAAATAAAAATGTTAAGTCTTTCAGATCTTTAATATGTTTTTAATGTTATTCTAGAATTCTATTATAAAATGTAGTACCTCAATAATAATACATGGGTATCTGTGATAATGTTTGCATAGGGGGTTCATATTGTGTAGATTTTCTTTTATACATTCCTACACTCGTAACATGTAAATTTAATGCAGTATATCTTTTCTATGTAACGGTAGAAAAATATTGCTTATTCCTCGTTTCTTCTAGCAATTCGTTCATGTTACAAAGATATAATTTTCTGATAAAAGACGTTGAAACTAAGAAGTTATAAAAATAAAGTTAAAATAAGGATGTAAATATATCAGTAAAAAAATAAAGGTTTCAATCTATAGGAAAGAAAAGATTGTTGACTATCACTTTAATATTAATGACATCCATTTTATGCCCTTAAATAAAAGTTTGTCGCTCTCAACTGAGAGCTTTTTGACGGTGGGTAAAACGATTTCACTATAAACATTATAGAATCGGTACTTTTAAACATTAAGGACTCGTGGAATATTGATATTTATAAAGTAAGTATTTAACAGCCTTTATGGGTTATGTAATCACAAGTTTTCGTTTAATATTTGTAACGAAAAATAAAAAAAAAGATTCGCTTTGAAAAGCATCTACAAAGAAATTGTTTTCTGAAACAGATGCAGAAACATTATCTACTTCATGCCGTACTAGGAATTCAAATCACATTTGATTATGTAAGTATTAACGGGTATTTAGCCTGCACTTTTTTAATAAAGGAGATAAGAAGATAAAGTAATAAAGTAAAAAATGTATTTTTATATAAAAAATTAGGTATATAAATAAACGCAAGTATTATAATGTCTAATAGGCACTCTATCCCTATTTACTAACAGCTACTCATTACAAGTATATACCTTGATCAATGACAATCCTAAATAAACATGTAATTATCACGATAGCATATAAAATCTCTAACAAAATATGTAATAACCGAAATGAAAGCAGAAAAATGACCGCTTTTGTTCAATACATCCGTGCAAATAGAATCACGGAAACAAAACCGTTCACTCCCCTCACTATTTATTTCATATTTTTTGCCGATTCCTCAGACTAAAAGAATAACACTTAGCCTGAGGCTGATTCGTAACTTGCGACATTGTTAGTCGTTGTAATTTGACTTTAGTGTTTGACTCTATTAAAACAAAATGACGTTTTTGAATAACCTGTTAACTTATACCTAATACCATGTAATATTGACGTTCAAAAATTATCATTTAAGTTCATTAAACTACATATTCTTAGGGCCTTAACATAGACTAAAGATGTTTCAGTATTGGTTGCTAGGATACAACTCTAACGTTCATACAAACGTGACTTGTTTAGGTTTAGTTATCCTAGCAACCAATACTGAAACATCTTTAGTCCATGTTTTGTAATAAGGCCCTTTAAGTTTAGAGTTTACACCGATTACGTAGCATACTTTATACACCGCTAGTGTATTCCTGTGGGATAATTTAGAGAAACGAGTATTCTATTATTCAACTTCAGTATAAAATTGTACGGATGTTATACATAGCATATAAAATAAGGGACATCATGTTTTAAATTCTCCTTAGGGAACTATCCCAAAGGACAAAAATTGTATTTTGTATGTTTTGTTTTATAAATTTAGAGATACAAGTATTTTATAGGTTATATAATATCACGTTACGACGAAAATAACGCGGATGAAACTACGGGGCACAACAAGTCTGATAATAAATTAAATTCAATAAATACTGCAAACAAAACTGTGGCAGCTGACGGTACATGGATCAAATAAAAATGAGATTTGGAAAAACAATTAAAAATATCAACTTATCTGCTACATTACTTACATCAAAATAAAAAAATGAAATAATATTGTGATAAATACTATAAAAATAAAATTAGAGTAGGTATGTACTTATTATCTTAAGCTACACTAAAGCAGCGATGACTTAGGATGTCGACTAATACTAAATATAAATAATATAGTTATTTCCCAATTGTGATTATTAGTTTTATTGTATAAAACAAGAGGTCTATTTTAAAATGTATGACTACTCAATTAAAAATAGTTCGAATTTCATCTGAAAACATATAAAGTTTATTAACAATTCAATACATCTTGGGAGTTAGGCATATAAAGGAAAAGAACTTGTCTGAATATGTGACAGGTGATGTGTCTACCCACTTCATATCAAAAGACACCTTTTTGATACCTGTTTCCGAAGTATGGTCTTATTAGAAACTATCAAATGCCAAAGGACTGTGGTTGTGATTAAAAATTATGCAGACACAATGCTTGTTCGTAACAGTTTGGCCTACATACGCCGCACGTAGTAGCGTCAATATCGTGATCGGAATAGCTAAGAGCCAGAATCAAAATTATTGTTAATTATTGAATTTTCAAATCTTTATATCTTCTACTTTCAAGTGGTTTATATTTTCTCAGTCCAGGACGGGGCATAGTGAAAAAAGGTAATATTAATATATTGTGAAATATTCCATGAATAATTTTTCAATAATTATATGATAATTGACAAATCAATAATTGATGTAAGTAAAAGCTCCTTTTTTAATACCGATTGAATACTTAATTGTAAAGTTAAATTTAATCTAATACATTTAATCATAATATGATAATCTCCACAATTAATTGTCTATACGAGAAAACGTACCTACTCCGAAAGAAAAATTTACTATTTTATACAAGATAATTTATGTAAAAGCGAAATGTTTAGCAAAAGTCCAGCCAAATACCAAACTACAAATAAACGTTACATGCCGATATGATATGTTATAAATAAGCTCTAAAATATCTTCCAGCTCTTTTAGCATGTGCGTCACAGCGCGGTGGCGGTACGCAGTACGAGAAAGCGATCGTTCCGGCCGGTCGGACAGTTTCTCGACGATATATTGCTATTTGCTTCCAAACCGGTAACAAATTGCACGCTATATTATACTGAATATACGATGTATATGGGCTTCACATTAGGTAACGTTCTACCGAAGGCGGGAAATTATAGAATGGGAAGTGAAATAAAAAAAAAGTCAGTATAGATGATGAGGTATTTTATGGTTGAAGCTACAAACTATAAATCAATAGAGGAAATTCATTTAATACAAAAATTACACCTTTATGTATATCAAAAATGTTAAATTTCAAAAAGCATCGAGAAATAAAAAAAATATCCTATTTATTCTCGAGAAATCATTACAGGATATTATTATCTTTATTTACACATTCACACTTGACAGTTTAAGCTATCATAAAATTAATAATTTAATTCCTTTGACATCCTTAAATAGCTGTCTAACAAAATGGTGTGCAAAATACTTGAATTCATCCGAATTACAAGACAAAATGCCTAAAGGGTTTGGGTACGAATAAAACAAAACGTTTTCGTTTCATAGTCACGGTGTTTCATTAATTATTATTATTCCGGACCGTATGTACAATTTGGTACATTGTTTGAGGAGGGCTGTTACATTCGCTGGACATTTTCGCAATTAGAAGAGCTGTGTTAAATTACTGCGGCCATGTTCGGGATTTCTATGTTAAATCTTTCATACATTTAATGAGATGAATGTGTTACTAACATTTACAAGGAATGTAGGTTCACTGGGTTGTTATTAAGATATCATTACAAAATATATAATCTCACTAAATACTGTACTGAATATTAAACAAATTAAAAAATTCATAAACAGACTTGACGCAATTAACACATTCTTACTTTCATGCCTCTTTCCTCCCGTTGCCTCAGAAAAAAATATTTTTTAGAACTCAGACAACCCTTTTAATGTAGATGTAATTTAATTACATAGTTCATTCATAACTTACTAATTAGCAGTGAAAAGCTCTTCATACATTACACCGCTGAAATGCATTTATGAGTGGCAACTTTCAATCTTATTAAAGACAAGTTTTAATGAAAGTTTGCATAATGATATGCAAACAGCCGAGAACGGCGTGAGCAGGCATATTATATGACAACCACACTAAAAAGTTAAAAAAAACCAAATTCTGTAAAGATAAGAGCATTGTTAGAGATAATGGCTTCACGCTTTTCTTCCCAGGGTAAAAACTTTTCCTCATTTCAAGATCGCTTTTTACTTCAATTAATGAAGTAAAAAGCGATCTCTGTTTTGGAGAAAAAGGTAGCAAAAATAACAATTCATTAATGTTTAACAGCGCGGCAACGACCTTTTATTAACTAAACAATGTGCTTATTGTATTCCTTAGAAAGGTATTTTGATGTGTTTCATTAAATTATTACAGATGGCTATCTGAGCTACCAAGCCATGTTTTTCAGGACAGACACGCTTCACTAATTGATCCCGCGTCACTTCATTTCGTACCTTTGTTACCCTTATCCTTATATAAGGGCCTATGTATTCCGCATATTCTTTTGAATCTCTTTTAATAATAACTAATACTGATGCGACTTTTCTGCTCCAAATAATTATTTTTAAAATTACGCTGTTTTTCGAACTTGGATTCCGAAGTTGTTTTTCTTAATTTAAAAGTAAATTATTCTTTCAGAAATTTAAGTATTTATTTTATCTATTTATCATTGTTGAACCGTTTGCTTTATACAGAAGTTACGTTTTCATATGCACGAAAAAAAATTGATATGTTGAAAGTAGCAAGGTGATCATGATTGTCATGCCAATGGCTTGACCATATATGCATGTATAATATTGTATGTACAACGCAATTACAATCGTAGAAAGAAGTCTTGAGGCGGTTTAATTGTTAATCACTTTGCCATGAAAGTTACTCAATGGCAGGTTGGCCAGCATGCAAATGCCTTTGGTGAGTGTGTCTCAAGTTTTAAATTGCCATTGTACCTGTGTGTTATGAAATATTCTCACGGTCAACTGTCATGTGCGTTTGCGCATACATTTTTGTAATACCGTTTAAAATAAACGCCATAACGCAGCAAATAATAGCATTGTTGATTGTAAAACGAAAATGTATGAATAAATTTCGTAATTGATTGTTTCAATGTATTTCCTAATTACCTCCGTTTCCGCGTGCAATACGCATAAGAAAACTAATTGTTCTCTGTCTATAATAGCTGTGAAAATAATGTTCGCTTCATGAGATGGACTTTGTTATATTTTGATATTTTTATCATGTTATGTTTATTTCTATAGTTACTTGCAAACTTATCTAACAATCCTTGGTCTTCTAGACGACCTCGACTAATGGTAGCGCAATGTGAGACTACGTCAACCGAAGTGAATTCACTTTTATTGATTTATAGAATACCCCTGCTGAGTGATAAAGTGATATTATATATTTATCTTCCCAGTTGGCTATCTGCTACATACACTATAATCATATTTTAGAAAATTTTAGCCGACAGAAAACTATTCGCTGTTTTCTTTAATATGGCGTCAAGAGATTTATTAATTTACAATCAACTATAATATATTTAGTTATCAATTATACAATCAATTAAATATATATTTAGGATTGAGAAAAAGAGCTAGAGAAAGGTGAAGCTGTATTATAATTATTAGGGGCAGGTAAAAAGAACTAGCGAGCATGAATGAATTTTTTGAAAGTGGATGAAGCGAAAGAGGTATGTAGGGATCGTGGCAGGTGGCAGCTGTGGTTGCTGCCTATCTCTATGGGAAAAAGACGTAATAATATAAATTATAAATAAATTATTGAACTTATTCTGCTCGTTTCAGACACCAGGAGTGAATGAATTTAAATGTTATTAAATGAATTTTTTTGTTACAGTATACGACTCAATATCACGCATCTACTGTTCCACAGGTGCGTGTAATAAAAACTGTATTGAAAATTAAATATTTTTGCTAAAAAAATAGCGAAATGGATTTTCCCAATGAGCGCACATCATAATTTCTGAAACCAACGAAGTAAAATCTCTGAATAAATGAATTATTATTGAATGGATTTGCTATTAATGCTCTAAATGTACCGTAACGATGCGATACCTATTGTTTGTTTCCGATGTACGTTAAATTTTATAATTTTTTATAAGGCATTATTAAACGAATCTCTCGCGTGAATGTTTAATTATTCGCTGTAATATTATTTGGTGTAAATAAACGCCATGTTTTTATATCACCATTATATTTCTCCTAAGTTCTTTGTGAATCAAATTCTAATAAATTAATTTTAAATAAAAAATAAAACCGACCTCAAAAAGTGAAAAATAAATTTTCTGTTATAAATGATCCCACTATAAAAAGACGAGTTATACTATCGTTTGACACCTCATTTATCCAAATCGGTCCACGGTTGACGACGTAGGAGGGGAACATCCAAAAAAAAACACGTCGAATTGATAACCTCCTTTTTGATGTTTTGTGAAGGTCGATTAAAAAGGCAAACTCGCGTCATTGGTCCCAAAGATTAAATTATACTCTGAATGCCAAACATTAATTTCAGAGATTGATAGAAAGCTTGACTTTCCAATTTCCATTAAGGTAAAGTTGAAGAGCGATCTATAAAGTTTACCCTTGATTCACAGGACTTAGCGTTAAATATTTGATATATATTAATAATATATATTGTATATTGAAAGGAGTGCAAGGGAACAAAAAAACAATTGGATGCTCATATAATTTTCTATAAACAAAGTCCTCTTTTTACGTGATGGATTACGTATTGGTTTCAACATGTGGATAATTTAACAAGTTAATCAACTGGTTACACAACCTGTCAAATTAATTAGGTATGTTAGTGGTTATTATTGATTTATGTCATAACAAAGACTTAATTAGTGGTACGTGAACTCGTCTTGTGTAGGGAATTTCGCGCTTGGGGCTATACAGACTGAGTGGTGAATTACTTACGATATTGAATGAAATCACTTGATACTCGATTCTCGTTATAATTATGTAATGAAATTAGGTATTTATTTTTGATGAAAATTCTCTATAAAAAATGAAGTGTGGATACCTACGTAACGTTGATTCAATCACGCGACAAGACACGAGCTTTTGCTGGTCAAAAACAATCTCCAGGCCCCCCCTTCTCGGCACTCCTCCTTTTTGCATTACTTACTGGGACAATGTATGACAAGTACCTTTACTAATTGTAATACTATACTTAAAACGCTATGTCAATTAATGTTTTTTTATTCATATATATGATTGCCAAATATCAAATCCTCGTATATCGTAGATAATTCACCAATCAGTCTTATTTTATAAATATTGGCCGTTACTCATGAAGGAAAATAAATCAACTTAAATCCTATACAAATAATCCCTTTTCATACGATTATTATACACAGATTGTTTACCAACTTCCTAGTTAATGCAGTTATCAAAGAGATAAAATAAAATCACACAAATTGGTGTATGATATTAACAATTACTTTTCATATTTCACATAAAAATTAACACTATCGGCCTTAGTATATCTAAAATTCGTGCTAACGTGATAAATATAAAGACAATAACAATAAAATAGGTTATTACTACGTCCAAGGTATGTGATGAAGGCTTATTTAGCACATTGCAGAGTCAGTACATTTATACCACTTCAAGTCAAACGTGCCGTGACTTAATAAAATCGATTGCTCACTAACGAAGGTTTGTTATCTTAGGACTTGGGCCATTTTTAATCCATCAAAAATAACAGAGCTTTTTAATTAAATTTCAGGCGCAAACGTACCTCATGTTAATTAAAACTTATTTGGGGACTGGACTGGATGGAGAAAGATTCATGTTAAGCATTATAATATGCAATATTATTTCTTATATATGATTTTATATGATAATAATATAGTTTTCTAGGTAGGTTAACGTAAACTTTAAGATAATAATATATTAACAATATTTGTCGATACATCAAACACACCAAGCTTTTGGTGATAAATTATTTTTAAAATAAGTGAAACCTATTTTCTACTTAGTTTGGTTTTTATTAAAAGATTTTGTTACTTATTTATTATATAAACTAGTGGTTACAATGATTTACTCAATAATTCATTTTTTCTACGCACTACAATATTTTTGGCAGGAGTCCTTTAAGCAATCCCAATCCTCAGTTAACTTTGTATAAAAAGACTGACTCAATTTTTCGTTATGCTGAAATATTTAAATTGACTTCGTTTAATTAAATTTCATGGTCTTTATTTTTAGCCAATATCTATTAAGGGAGTTCTGAGTGTCTTTAATTCTGGACCGCAGTTTTATTATCCTGAAACAAGTTGATACACACGAATCGGTTTGCGTAAAAAAGGTGAAAAGTATTCCATATTCCTTTCGAATGTGCCATCTACTACGTGGTACGATGAAATTTGGCGCCTCGGACACGGTAAATACTTATAAGTTTAACGATAAATCTTAATACAAACGAATATTGCGAAAGAGATAACTGTGTTTTGTAAATCGGGACTTTAAAGACGTACCTATCCAGATAGCGGCGTCTCTCTCAGTTTATTGGCTTTTAGGTAAAAACGCCACACAAGAAAAGGGAAATATTAGAAAAAAACAAGCTAAAATAATTTGATTAGACGTCGATTACTAACAGAGGTAAGCAGAATAATAATACAATTCACTTGATACATTTAATAATTCATTCATTTTTACCACCAAACGGCATTGTGTTGTTGTGGCTTCCGTAATCACATATTCACAAAGGAAATTAGAATATTATGTTTTGTACATAAATTGTTTAAATTTTCTCGTTATTGTAAATTTTATTTATTTATTTAGAATAAAACGAATTATAGCTATATAATCTGTAGTCAGCCGTTTTAATAATAAAATAAATATAAATTCATATATATTGCCAAAATATGCGTCAAATAAAAGTTTTTATCGTTCCGTTGCAATATGTTGGCAACCCTGCCAAATGAAACATTTGGAGGTTTTAAAACTTTTCAACCCGTGTGGTTTGAAATGTCCAAAAACATGGTCAAATATTGTATTTTTTTTGTGTGTGAGTGGCTACTTATCTGTCTGGTTTCATAGACCTATAGCCTAGGCTATATATAGGCTTTAGACATTTAAAAATATGCCGAAAATTAAAAAAGTAATTCCATTAAAACTAAGCCCAAAGTTGTTTAGAAAAATCATTGCATATTCGCCAATCGCCAATTTACAGTACTAACTAACTACCTACTCATTTCAATATCAATGTAACATCAAAATTAAATGTGAAGTTACAATAACAAGTATTACTCTGAGTGTGGTATACTTTTAAATGAAAAATGTGATGTTAAAATAATAATTTGAGTGTTTATAATAGTAGCAATTGTAACAACATTACTTAAGGCAATTATTATAACGCTCTAATTACGCTGAGTGCAGTCACACGGACAGCTAGTTCTTAGTGTGTCATTACTAAAACATAAGGTTTTTTATCCAATATCAGTCACTATATTTATGCTTTCAGTTGTTTTAAGCTGTATACCGCTAGTGGATACAGAATAGGAAAGCATAGACGAGTAAAAATACTCTTATTATAAAATCCTAATAATGATTGTTTTTACACAAATACTTTTTATTAAATAATAACGTAGCGATAGGTACTTACGAAAAATGTTTATTAATTTATAGTATATTTTCTTCATCTTTAAGTATCTTTTCATTACTTGGAGGTTGACCGTCAGTTCCAAAAACCGTCATTTGTTTTGTGCAAGATGTAGCAGATTCCGCAGTCACAATCATATCTTATAAATTTACGAACTAAGACTGCATTCGATACCACTGTGCGATACAGTGGTATCGAATACTATGCTAGAACCTATTTTACTAACAGTTTATATTTTTTACAACGAATAATTTAATAAATAATATTCTCACAAGGAATGTTCTAGTGATAATTTCAAAATTATTACATAAAGTACTAGCCATTTGATAGGTAAGGGTCTAATATAATAATCCGTTGAGCAAACTAGAACAGGTACTTTGCAAGACAAAGTGCAGTTACGACAATGCAGCGTAAAGTCTTTCGACAGCGGTGTTCAATTTAATATTCCTCTTTTATACTGGTAATTTTTAAATAACTTAAAAATATTAAAGCAATTGTTGGACTGCGAAATGTTAAGTAATTAAAAGAATCGCAACATTTTTTGCTAACTTTTTTCTCGATTGTCTTGTTCGGCTATTATTCTGAAATGAAATTTAAAGGGCAACATAAATTATTCTTACAAGGAACTTTGGAGTAAGTTAAACAAATTTTAAAATCATTTTACTTTTTAATTCGCTTCGATTCTAGCGCTTTTGTAAGTATCGCGAATCTGTTACAAATGAAATTGCAAACAATTTAAAAAAAAACCAACAAGATGATTACAAATAATAATCTCATCAAGAAAAATGACTAGAATTATATGATTCTTATTTGCAATGGCTTGTCAGTATTTTAAATTTGGCGCCCGAGATACAAAACTTTGGCAAACTATATCGAAGTAAAACTAATACTTCAGTTCCTTAAGCCCTAAGGCGCTACGCCACTGTTCATTTATATGATACTAGCGACCCGCCCCGGCTTTGCACGGCTTTAAAAAATACATAAACCTTCCTCTTTAATCACTCTATCTTAAATATCTATCTTATCTAAAAAAACCGCATCAAAATCCGTCGCGTAGTTTTAAAGATTTAAGCATACAAAGGGATATAGGGACAGAGAAAGCGACTTTGTTTTATTTATACTATGTAGTGATACCGTATTAATAAAGTAGGATTGCAAAATATAAACACGAACGAATAATTTCAAGCTATATTCGAAGTTAGAACACAATCAATTTTGTTATTCCTAGCTAAATGATTGTTCTCTCAACAATACACTCTCCAATTCGTTAATTAAATTTTAGAGTTATTTCTCGATCATGTTCAGAGTGAAACGCGCTCTGAATTTTGTGGAAGCCATTTTTCGATATGACATCGCACGTCAATGATATATGAAAGCTCTTGTTCAAAAACTGTGAGACATAAAATATGGAATTCAATTTGTGCTCGAAAAATGAGTTTTATTTTTCCTTTTCGATGACAATATACATTAAACGAGTCTGACATGTCTTTATTCTAAAATTAATGTGAGTGTTGAATTTGTTTATGTTTAACCCTTTGTGCTCAAATTCAACTCGAAAAGTGGATTTAACAAATTGTAGAGAACCTTGGAAAATAATATAGGCTCATTTTATATGATATCCATGTAAACTAAGAATCAAATTTATTAGATTTTTCCTTGATGGAACGTTAAACTTTCAACTAATCACGTAATCTTGGAATTCAAAGCATATCTACTTTGGAATGTTGTTGTCAAACTTGTTTTTTATAATCATTCACTCATTAATAATGATGATGACGAATTGATCACATCTATTATTTCAAAATCTCACTTTTATACATTTCTCAAATTAAATATAAAGCGAATTTTGTTGTTCACACATGCTATTGGTATTAAATAATTTAAGTTTTATCTAATTTTTGTTTTATCTAACTAAAAACCTTTTTATAATAACATATCTTTAATTCGCGGTCATAAGGGCTTCAGTCACTATTTGAGCATTTGGAGATTATGTCGTAATATTATAGCAAGAAATCATAAAAATAATCAGGAATAATCAGACAAGAAATTAATGTGTGCTTCAAGTAGAATTACTACTATATTGTTTTATAAAAAAAACATTTACAAATAATATCAATAATTAGATTTTACATAATGTTTTGAACTTTGATGTAGCTCTCCTGAAAAATTCAAAATTTTGACTTAAGCCCGTATGACCGCGCATCAAAGATATATTATTTCAATTGTATTTCATGCAATTAAAATTATTTAACGCATACTTTCATATACTTGAAAAACTATTTCAATATTTCTTGATAATAAAGTAAATTACCTAATTGAATTGTAACTAGTGTAACTTTATGATTACGAACAAACGTAGTACGAAATATTGCTAAATACTGCGCTTGTTATAAATAATAAAAGCCCAGGTACTCACTTTTTTGCTGTTAACAATCCAACAGAATAATACCACACTATTAGATCACTAACGCCATTAATATCACTGCAATTCTTCACGACCGAGTGGTTGAAGACAGCGAGTAAATCAACTAGCGATCACTGCAGCGAATTGCGACAATGAGATAAGCGGTCTTATAAGCCTACCGAGAAGCCTGAAACCTTAATTTAAGTTGTATTTGGTCTCTGGTAGGGCTGCCACTTGCCGGACGTGTGTTATAATTGGCGAGAGGGGTTGAATTTCTACAGGATTGTCTGAAGAAATCCGCCTGTAATGGTAACCTGTAACTTAGATACCTAAATAACCTCTGAAATACAGTCACGGAAGGACAAAGGAAAACCACCCCATTGGTGATCATGACCCTCATGAGTGAGGAAGATGACATGGGAAACAAATGAACTATTTATTAAAAGTTGATGACTTGTATAAATTAATATATTTATCCTAATAGATCTTGTTCGTAATCAATAACATCGTCAACACGATTGATTTTAAAATTCCGTAACTGAAAGGAATCCGGATCCCCTTGGGACCAACAAAATATAGCCAATGGCTTTATTTTGTAGACCTATGCGGATAAAGTCGCAAGTAAAGGCTAGTTTTTTTTAAGTCCTAAGTCCCCTGGATGGGGCAGAGGGCGTCCACAGTAGGTACGTCTCCATTCCGCTTGGTCTTTAGCTACGCGCTTTACTTCGCTCCATGTCATGCCAACTGCCCTCGCCTCCGCGGTGATCGACCGCCACCAGCATTGCTTAGGGCGGCCACGTTTTCGCTTTCCTTGAGGGTTTCACTCTAAGGCTTGCTTCGGTATATGTTGGGAATCCCTTCGTAGCGTGTGACCTGTCCAGTTCCACTTGCGACGCTTGATCTGGTGGTCGATTGGAGTCTCGCCGCATCGTTTCCACAGATCCACGTTTGCGATCCTCTCTGTCCAGAATACACCGAGAATACGGCGAAGGCAGCGGTTGATAAAGACCTGGAGCCGCTGCGTGATGTCCTTAGTGACCTTCCACGTCTCACATCCGTAAGGCATATAACTAAAGGCTAGTTTTAGCTATAGGTAAAATGATTAGTGGTGATAATATAAAAAATTGCGAATTACCTGAAAAATGTTATAATACGATTATATAGTAACTTTTTCAATGGTGTGAGTTGTTGTTTATTATGTTGAAAGGGTTGCGGAAAAGTTCTTAATTAGGAGTAGAAACATTACCTTTATATACTTAATACCTATTATACGTTCAAATCTATATTAAGCTGGTTGACGATGTGCGTATCTGAGTCATTGGAATGTTATGTAAGTAGTAAGCCTTGCAGTCTCCGGATAAGTATTTGTAAAAGTAACTGTTAAGAACGCGACTTGCACGATATCAGTTCACTTAAAATTCCACGTAAGTACGCAGTAAGTGAAGTTGAAACTTGCCGTTTTAAAAAACTTATGCACCAAACATACAACAGAAGTGGTTAGTTTTAGATGCTATATCGTAAATTAAGATATAGCCTGTCTTTGACCATGTTCTAAAGTTCATGAAAAAGAGAAGTTAACAAATCAATTTATTTGCTAAAACATTGTAAATAAGGAATGATAGGATTAAATGGCATTATTAACTCATTTTGTATGTCCATACAATAAATATAAAAAAGTATACAAGTAAAATCTATATAAGATTGCTCTGAACTGAAACTGCTTGAAAAATGATAGTGGCAAATCGAAGTGGAAGAGTTTTTCCAAATCAACGATTATTAGAATTTTCCTTTTTTTTTGTACACAATATATATGAATGGCCATCACCCACAACTACTGAACATTTTTCGGCTCATTGTTCCGGTTCGAATTCGAAATTTTTATATCAGAAAAATCTTCCGTTTCCACAGAAACCGTTTCCACCAAGTCCTAGGCTAGGATATAGAAATAATATTTTCGTACAATTAAAATTTATGTAATCTAAATACAGCTAGTAAAAATTATAACCTGTAACTTCGCTAATAATAATATAGAATAAAATTGTTAAAAGGAAACATATGAATAATATAAAAATGAGGCTTGACCTTTATATTTGAAAGCATACCGAGAAAACTATATTCTGAAGTAGTGAGGTCAACCCACTTAAGGATTTTATATATTTACCTCGATTTGAGCACAGTTCCGTTCTTTTTTAACAACGTCCGCTTCCAAAATACTCGTTTATAATAATACTAAGTTATTTATCTAAGCCCTATTCGGATCTCCAAAACAACCTTCTTTCATTAAGGTATCTTGTCTTAGGTATAAAGAAAAACTCAGTAGATGCTGACTTTAAGTTCGTTAACAGTTATATTAGCATTGAGTTAAATGAAGGAAGCCTATTATAATTGTTTGTTATTACAACTTGATAGCTCGCTGTTACTTTTTAGAACATAATTATTCCTTAGATGCCAATAACAAGCTTGATATCCTGAATTTTATTGGAGCAAAAACGGTCGTTTATGCCAGTTTAGGTTAGCTGGTCTAGTATGAACAAAAGGGTAAAACTTACTTAAATATTTCATTTTTATTTAAGTATACTTATAAATACAACTTATTTTTAATAAGTTGTATTTATAAGTATTTCTTTTGAATTTATCATCAATAAGTATTTCCTTTAAATTATCTCGAACAGAGGTCTAATAATATTTTTGACATAAGATGTACCTAATATCAATAATGTTTAAGAGGTTATTGAGAAATAATGTAATAAAACAAAATGACAAAGTTTTCTCTAGGCGCACATGATGGGAAGTCCGTACAAGTGGCGACCTTGTCTTGTCTCGTCACTATACTTTCACTTTTACATAATATAAAAATAAGATAAATAAACACTCAATTTCAATTATGTTAAAAAAGTGAAGTCGCGTAACGCCTTCGTTACGTGTATATTAACAGAAAGAACTAGGTAACTGTGTTTTTCTAAGCAGTTTTATTTATCTGTACCTTAATTGATTCTAGGACCTATACCATGACTAAATTTAATTATTAACAGAGTTTAACCTTTTGTTATAAAAAATTAAAGAATTAAAAAAATAAATGAAGCCTTTTTTTAAATAATAATTTCGTTAATAACAACGAAATACAAAACGATCGATGGATCGTTTTGTCGATTTCATCGAAATTCATTCGAAATCGATTTAACGACTCGTTAAATCGATCGATAGTTAAGTAGTTTAAGAATTTTTCGATAAAGGATATAGGATGTTGTAAGATGAGTCAATAGCTATTTTTTTAAAGCCTATTTGAAACTAGTTTATTTTTTGCGCATCAAAATGCAGATGCTCACACGGATGTGTCTCACCTGTAGAAATCAAGATGGCGGCTGGTTTATTTTGGTTCGAAATACTACGGAAGAATACTTTTAAATATCACTTGATCACCTTCCCAATACTGTAGCGTACGCTTGATCGCAAACTGGTTTTCTATGTAAGGCAATATGAGGAATATATTGAGTTGCTCGAAAGTCTTTAAGATTTTCGTAGATATTTTAAATCACTACGTCAAAAGGTGAACTAAGTATTTTAATATTTTAGGATGGCACTTCTGTACATAATAATTTGTAGGTAACCTTTTTACTTTATTCTGTTAATCAACTTAAATCCGTGTATTTCCGGTTATAATTTCCAGTTATATCTTACAATTAGTAAGATAGATTTATTGATAATATTAATAAATGTTTTAAATGGGTATTAAAATATATTTATATGTATGCAAACATATCTACTATATATAACTATTAATTACTTGCTTTGCAAACTAATTAAGGTTAATAAACATAGTACCTAAGTATATTCGGGACAAAGAGACTCGTATCAGCTTATAGTTAGTAAATAAACCAGTAAGGTATGTACGTTGAATTCAGGCCTACTACTGCAGCTGAAATTAAATTGCAGTCTAAATAGAAAAAAAAACACGTAAAGAATTCTGCTGAACTACATTGTACCTATTCCATACATATGTCAATCCATAAGTGAAAACCTTCTGGAGTGGAAAACTTTTATTACTACTTAACTATAAATTAAGGCAGCTTTTGAATCATAATATTTGCGTACTTGATGAAATGTGGAATGAAGTAATATAATTTTAATGGCCCATTTAATGTGCTTAACGAGTGTATTTGCAATTCAAAAAATTGCAAAAGTAATTTTCGTTTTTTATTAAATGAACTATTTACCTACGTTTTCTGGACATTTAAAAATCATAGAGCTTTATAATTTTTAATTCTTAAAGGAATTAAATCATAAATCAAAATACATGACTATGTGAGAATACCTAATTTAATAAAAACTGATTTCTATGCTTGATTATTATAAAGATTATTTTTATTGAGGTCAAACTCGAATGAAGGTGAAATATTGAAATCGTTTTAGTGTGTAATTAATTTGTACGATTGTTAATTTGTTCTTAGGTATTATTTTTATAGTTATATTATGAGGATTTCACATAACAAATATTTTAAACGCAAATTAGAATAAATTTTAAATTTTCAAGATTGAGAAAAAGAAATACATAGGTACCTACACTTCGAAATGATACCCTCCTTTTGGTTTTTAATAAGGTCGGTTTAAAAGTAGGGAAATAAATATATTAAGACAAATAAATATAAAAATAAGTTCTACAGTTTCATTTAACTGTTTCAAATTACTTGATGATTGCTATGTAGAAGTAAGCAAATTTTTTTTACCACTATATAGCTTAGTCTATAATATAAATTCTTTACAATTCAATAGCACTAAGTATACGATATGAAAACGTGAAGGTAGACTGATAAATAACGAATAAGGTTACCTTGAACGGTTAAACTCACCGTGTTATATAATAACAAACCTTATTAAGCCTATATTGTATCGTAAATTGAAGGCAATTGATAAAAACTTATATAGGTTTATTGAGGTTTTTTTATGTAAGTCTTTTCTTGAAATATGTTTATAATTCAAGTTAAGAATTTGTCTTATAATAAAAGTTTCACCTTTTATTGGATTAGTGGTGAAATGTGTGCACGACATGCAATAAAAACGTGATAATCGACCTCTGCGTAGGCGCACTTTCGATTCCTGCGCGACCTCGACATACCGCGCCTAGCGCTAACTCGCCACTCACATACCGTACTAAGTCGTGATATAGAACCTATGTACTGCAAAAAATCAAGTTTCTAATAACAAATATTTCCTTTGTTTACCTATGAAATGATTGGATAGAGTATTGTCGCGTAGGCCGCAATAACTTATTTTGTACAAAAGTACTTAAATCATCTCAGGGATTAAGAATAGTATGATTGTAGTGTCGCGATTTCTTTAATCTCTTTAATTATGAAACAAATTACTTTTATATACTGATCCGGCAAACGTTGTTTTGCCATATTAATTTTTGGGTTGGGCTACCCTTATCACTTCGGGGTATGAAAAATATATAGTAGCCGATTCTCAGACCTACTGAATATGCATATAAAATTTAGGAGTAAGGTAACTAACATTGTGACACGAGAATTTTATATATGAGATGAATAGTTGAGAGGAGCAAAAACTCTGTATTAATTCTGGACATAACAAGAGTAATTTAAATTTTATTGAAATATACACGAATCTTTATAAGTAGTTCATTTGCATTACATATTTATAATATATATATAAAATTAATCAAAATTACCTAGAAGATACTTAAATTACAATTTTAAAGTAGTGAAGATTTATAAAGCCCAATTATGTTTAAACAGTACATATTGTGTACCTAGACAGTGTAGACTGTTATGGTTAATTATACTTTTAATGAAAAGTTAAGGTTTTTTAATAAACAAAGATTACGTTCAAATGTCGAAGAGTCGGTGATTGGCCAAATAACTACAAACGAACGCTCTCACGGTGGTGATCCCGTGACGAATTTTTAAAAATCACAAAGCATCTGTATTCTAGCGTTGTTCTCTTTTACGGCCGAGGAAAATTTTCAAATCTACAGCTATATTTGCAATACACGTCCGTGGAAAGCTTTTGACTCAGGCCAAATTGATGGTAAAGAGTAAAACGGAGTTTTTATACCTGAACAGAATTGTACTTACTCAAAATAAGAGCGTTATTCACGCATATTTTAAAGTGAGTCTGAGAAGTATAAACGTAAAAAGTAAATTTATTTGTTGTTGAGCATACAAAAAATGAATTTATGAATTCAAATCATGTTTGTCACGTAGCTGATTACACCTCTGCGTCGTTTAATGCGTGTTGCGTTCAGTCTGGTGTTCAAATCCCCGAGAAACAAGTAAAAAATCGGCACAGAAGGCTAATCACATTTGTATGTAAGGAAATGTATATAAGAGGAACCATGCATTACATGACTGACTAGAGGTTACAAGACTTATTACATTAATATGATTTTCATGAATAAAAATTGGTTTAAATGTGAGAACCTAACAAACATGAAGTCCTTTATAATGAAATAATATGTACATATGTACAAATATAAATAATAATTAAAGTAAATAGTAAAAATTCTTAAATAGGTTTGAAATAGCTTAAACAATTCCAGTCCATATTGATGGTGCGACAGAATTTTATTATCGTTTCGGTTCGAGATTTATGTAAAAAGTACAAAATATTTATATCGGAGAAGCACTTTGCACACGTATGAGAAACCTTGTTTAAAACTTTCTTCAGCATTTCGCAAAAGATCCGCGCATTTCGTAAAGTGCTTGAAGACAAAGTTTCGGGCGGTTTAACAATTGGTAAATAATATATTGTACTGCATGATATTGCACTAAAGGTTTATATTGCTTAGAAAAAACTTTACTATAAAGTTATCGATATCAAAACCCAGGGAAGTGACCGGGTATATTTTAAGATATTTCTTCATACATGAAACTGATTAAGTCTTTTGCTACTTCGATGGATGGATTTGATAGAAATAGAATTTCTTCATTCATAAACGTATTAGTTGATATCGTCTTTTCTGCCGTCCACTGAATACTTGGTGGATAGATGGTTAACGATGAAAAAATAGTATATGATAATAACTGTATTTTTAATTATTATTTCGTGCCTCTACCAGCTAAATTAAGATAAAATATAAGGAAAATAATACCGGAAGCAGAAAATATAATCACAACGTGGTATAACTAATTAAATTTGTTTCCGAGTGGTCTGTATTCTCTGAGGTAATAAATATTCCTTTTGTCAGAGTAAGTATAAAGTTAGGTGATTTTAGTTATCAAGCTTCTAAAGTATAGAGTAAATTTTGACATTCAAAGAAAATTGACAGTTTATATTTATTTGAGATTTTAAAATTTATAAATTTAAAAAAAATAATAAAATAATTAGCGTTTTTATTGTTAAGCTTGACTTTTAATTTCAGTAGGTATACAATAAACCTAGATTCACTAAGAACCTAAGAACTCAAATACTTAAATATTTGATATTTCGTTTGAGCATGTTGTTTGCGATGAGGTGTGAGGTGGAGCGTGGCTATTCACCCCGACAAGCTATATTGTACTGATATATTGAAGATAAACTATTCGTAATAGAACCTTTGATATTCTATCTAAGCAATATGCGCCATTTTGAAAGCATCAAACAATGAAATACTCCTAATAGTCTTAACAAAGCAATTAGTTTCATGCTTAGTTTGTATTTCTCTTTGAAAACATTTGATTATTTCATTACGTCTAACAAATAGGTAAGTAATTATACTTCCGTTGTTTAGTTGTAGGTATTATTGATCACGCGACAATTAATCAGTGTTTCATGTTAGATATTGGGCTTTATTTCAGGAAAAAGTTAATAAATGAATAATCTTGTAGTTATTAATTCTCTTAATTACTTTGAACGTCTTATCGTAAATCATTCACGAAAATAATTAAAAATTGCAGTAAGATTCTCTCATAATTATTAACTTCTTCTACCAATATTAAGAAACATTTTTCAATGAGAAATTAATATGCAATGTGCTATTAACTAGATTTACATCATGTCGAAATGACCGAGTGTTTCAACAGTTAACCAGCCATTGTTTCAGTGTAGCTTTAGCCCAACAATAAACTTGTATACATAGTTCTACATGATAGTGATCTTATGTTAAATGGAAATCGCTATAGTAACAAAACAGAGCCTGAAATGTATGACACGGCATGTTCATAAATGACGTGTCATGTAAGTGACACGGCTATAATTTTATTGTAATAGCAACAATCCAATTTAGAATAAAGACGGTTATATAATTTTTCTTGACCGTTTTCTTCATTGCTCAGGGGCGTTTCCGTCATGAAATGTTCTGATGGCGTCGATGACAAGTTGTTTCCATACAATTGTCCTTGGTTTTTCTCATTTCGGCAATGACTTCAAATATAAAGTATTCGTAAATATTAAAGATGTTAGGAACAAAGTCGCTAATCTTTGTCTGCTCTCCGATCAACGCATACACATTCCTTTAAAGTGTCTGATTTAGTTTTTAATGTAAACATTTTACAAATTTTTTGAACTGTATGTCCTTTCTCAGATAATATAACTTTTTCACTTTGGAAATTTCATTGAAGACATGCTCCTAGATATGTGATGCAATCGTTATGAATTTTGGGAACCGCTTTGATTTTTCAAGTGCTGACCGCTGGCCAATTTACTTGGCACAATCTTGGCATAGTGAAATATCGTAATAATTCTAGCCGTATTTTTAATACATTTACGAATGAGGCTAGATTTAAAACATTTTTATGACATACACAGACGATTCGATGCAATCTGCCAGAACCATAATTCGCCTTATCTTCACAAGAGACAATATTTTCAGCAGACATCGTAAAACACTAATCTAAATAATTCATGGGAGACCCGATATACTTTAATTTACGAGGGTTTTAAAGACCTTTTTTGGAAAGCGACTGAGATAACGTCACGCCTTATTTGAATACACGGAAGGTATGGTACCTACTTGAATATAATTTAGAAAGATTGAATGTTTCCTTCATAGAAAAATAAAGTTGAAAACATGATACTTTTATTTCTATGATACTTCTCGTTTTTTTACTAGAAAAATTTAGTTTTTAGTGTTGTTATTAATACTAATAAACAACTTAAAATAGATATAATAAATTAAAAGATGGACGAAGACATAGATTTGCTTTAGCTATTGTGGTTTGCTTGGAATGCTAATATCAGGATGCAGATCATACTATTGCGAGGGCGCCACATTCCTCAGGGGACACAGATTCCATTTTATGCAGGAACTGACTAAACGATTCCCGCTAGCATAGTCTTTCAAAAATAATTTGCGTGTACCTAATAAAATAACGTTTTATATTAGGTACAAAATGAATACGTTAAAACATATTATACAATGAAATTTCTACGATAAAGTATTAAAATAAATGCGTAAATTGCTGTACTTTATTTATTGAATTTAAATTAATAGATTTTAAATACAAAATTATCCCGAAGTTTATATTAAATAAATTCACCGGTCAACTAACTTTTTCAAAATAAAACACATTAACTATTGTACTTATTAGTGTAATGAAATAGTGTAAAAATAAATATTTTCTAAATGATACGTAGCTGAGAACTATATAGAAATCTGTTATATGGTTTAACATAAGTAATAAATAAATATTACAAATAAATTCATTATTATTCCTACTTATAAATAAATTCAGACAGACAAGAAAAGCAATTGATACACAAGTGCTTACTCATTTGAAAATTCGGATCGTTTTTCGACCATTAATTATAAAATAGTATTCGACAAAATAGAGTGGTTTATAAAACCGAATAAATTTATTTTGCTGCAGGTGACCGTTTGACTGATGAATCAACTTCGATGAATTAATTTAATACCGAATTCGATATAATCGATTGATGAGACTTTAGTAAAATATTGTTATAAATTTGAGTTAATTTGTTATGCCTTCGCGTTTAATTAGTTGAACACTGATTGAAGAACTTTGACAGAGATATGAAGGACTTAAAAACAGGATATTTTTTGTACTAATCTTGAACTATTAAAAGTTATCTATATCAAAATTGCTCTGCGGTTTAAATGTTAAAGCGTTATGAACAAAATCACTTTCATTTATTATATTTTAGTCCATAGTAAATATTTTTCTCTATACCATCTTTTATTATTATGCTATTAATTCTATGTAACATTATTATACCCATTATATTGTTCATCAAAATATTGGATTCTTACCAAATTATAACATTTAGTTACATAATGCAAACATGACGTGTATCAAATGAGTTTTTGATACCACCTCTCGTATTATATAAAATGTAAATTAAATGAATCCATTAAGTCCCTTATATTGTTTAGGGGAAAGTAAACACGTTAGAAAGTGTTTATTCGTCATCTATTGATGTTTACAATACAAATCTGTGAAACACACGCCTTGCTTTCTCACACAACGAGCCGTTTTTGTTAAACAGAAGCTTTACCATGAGTTTGATAAATTATTCTCGCCAGCGAACAAATAAGTTACAATACTTTTACTTGTATGCATGAAAAATGTTGCCTGGTAATTCTTATTGGGCATGAGACAAGCATACTATTACTAGAAGGAGAAGTCGCATTCCTACGTTTATTACAATGATGATTCTGTGACGTCCAAATTTTTTATAAGTTTAGAACCTTCCGTACAACTATGTCACACGTGTAACTTACCTTGGGCGGTGATTTATTCGAAAATGAAACCGAAAGTGAGTTAACCATATTAAGATTACAGTTCATAATGTTGTTTAGTTGATATAACAAACATACATATTGGAAATCTCTTTTGCAGTCGGTTAAAAGTGTTTTGCAAGTATTTATGTTAAGCCTTATTAATAATGCCTTAAGTAAAGAGGTTCAGCAAACAGACGAAGAGATGTTAAATTTGACGTAAGTGTAATTAATATATTACAGTTTTAGGATGTCGGTTGGTTTAGCGATGTTGTGCCAGTAATGGCATAACCTTGTTATGACTCAATTTCCATTTCTTAGTATTAAGCCTTGAAGACATTGCCACACTACAGACTACAATGCTATGAATTAAATGTTTCAGTAATAATATTTCGTTGCTATATTATACTCAAAAATGCAATATTTTGAATATAAGAAATTTAATCTCCTTTTCAAACAAAGGAGTTTTACTTGTCTCTGAGTCGATGTCTTGCCTAAACGAATGGACCAACATTGATGCTCCTTTTGTTTAAAAGCTGACATGATTTGGATGGATTAGTAACAATTTACAACATTTCTCATCCATTTATTACTATTCTTAATAACAATTAGCATGTCGTAGGGTTTTTTAAATTATCTTACATTTCACTTGTTATAACATAAAATAAGTTTTATTATTTACGACATAATAACTTGATTTAAGATGATAATATAAAAAGATTAGCTAAATTTAAGTACTGTGTACTCAAATTTATTAGTCATTTGTCTATGTAGTAAAGAAGAAGAAAATGTTCTATTTAGAGCCTATATCAATTAATAATAGGATTATGTCACTTTAAGTTGATTGAGTTTTTCACGCATTTGATATCAATGAACATTAAGTTAAAAATCAATAATCACCTATTAGAGTTAGGTACATTAAAAAGTTCAGACTTAATTAGCACAAATTCCCACGCAATAAATCTTATACCTATCACTTAATAAATTATAGTTCTTTGAATCATCTAATTTTTACACTGTTACCGGCTCTATCAAAGAATTATTATGTACATATATACCACGTACATAATAACTTAATGGATGCCTTTTATATACTAGTATTTTGCAATATGCCAATGCAGTCATTGCGTTCGTTGTAAGCTGCTTCTATTGAAATAAAAATAAAAATCTCTTACTATCTCTTACTGTCATGAATGTCGCTTAGAAATTACCAAGTTAAGGTTATATCAGTTCAAATAATAAGAAGTCCGTCAGACCGTAGATTTTAGGATGGGTTATTAGTTATCAAAATTATTAAATAGAAAAAATTTCGTAAAGTACGAAGAATAAAATGTCGCGTGAATTTATCACGGCGGTCCTCGACCCTATTATCGCCCTCTCTGCATTCTTAAAGAAAGAATGAGAGATACAAACAGTTATGTATTTGCTTAGTCACGAAATTCAATTTAGGCCAAATCCCATTTCAGATATTATCCACCGTTGTTGGGGTTACATTATGTCACTGGGAAAATACAAAATTAGGTAGGTAAATTTGACGGTGAACGTCATTTATCTTAGCTTGTGTATACGTTATTTCCTATCTCATAATATAGCAACTAGATATTACCTATTCATCTACTTGCTCTATAATAGGTACTATGATTAAGAGAAAAGATACAATTCAAAACTTGGAAATTGACTTCAAAAGAGCCATCAGCATTTAATACGAATAGTCTGAAGCTGACGAAAAAATAAACGCGTCTAATTGCCAAGATCTATTTGCAAGTCTGAGTATTAAGTGATACTTTACATAATGAATGCAGAACTACGGGGAATTAAAAAGTATTGCAGGGGTTTAGTTAATAAATGAGCTTTGCTTTCGAGTGGCGTTTATTGCCTTATCTCGAGAATGATAGCATTATATCCCGGACAAAACCCGTGTAGTGTCTTTGAACCTTGGCACGAAATTTTGGAAGTCGGCCAATATCTTGGGAGGCCTCGCGTGGACCAAACTTAAAATGGGTTTTAAAACTTTGCGCTGAATTTCAGCTGCGGTATTTGATCTTAAAATATGGAAGATTGTTGTAAGAAAAAGGTTTTAATGGATGCCTAAAAGGTTCGAGAAGTGGGCAACATATTGGATTGTAATCGTTCTTCGATGAAATCATTTGTGAATCCGTCAAGGACATTTTTTAACTGGACAACCCCAATAAAATGACTCATCGCAAAAAACAACAGTTATTAATATCAATGACGTGAATATTTAAATATTAAAGTTATGCAGGTAGGTATGTGTTACATCATCAAAATACAAACATTAATTTATTTTATCACCATTAATTTTTTAAGTAATTATATCAGTCAACCAACAGTCACCTAGTCAACAAGTCCTCTACGAGTATTCAAAAGAGCAATTTATAGTAATAAAACTACCTATTGAGTTACTTACACCATTATATAAAAGGGCTTGATAATACAGAAATTTTCCATTCAAGAAAGTTTCTGCAACCCTTATAAGCTATTGCCGAGAAACAAGTTTCTAAGCTTCCATGATGCGTACACATATTTATGAGTAAGAAATAATTAATCATATTCCACGCACATCTGAGTCCTGGCGTTCTATTCACTCGCAGAAAGTGGCGCACGTAACAAAGAACGGTAACCCAATACGTGATGGGAAATATGAAGTATGCTTATAATATCGTATTGTGGACCCATTTACAGAGTAACTGGTTCCGTGGCCATTCGTGACTTTGCGTGTCTGCTCGCGGCCGGTGAAATCGCGGATCCCAGCAACTAGTCCGTGTAGAGTACTCCATTGCGATCACAAACGACTATTATTTACTACGTAATCAAACACGCAATTAATGACGTCGCGTTACGAAAATATAATTATGGACAAAGGGCCTATTCAAACATTTAACTTAGCATTGTTAGTTGTAACTACAGTCTACAACTAACAAAAATGACAAAAAAATATATACAATTGAACTAAATAATTTCTTTTTATTTACAATAATGTACTCAAATATATTTACAAAAATTAATTTTAAACAAAAAAATAAAACCGACCTCAAAACGCACTGAAAAGTAAAAAATAAATTTTGTATTATAAATGAACTTACTTTAAATAAGACGTAAATAGTGTTGATAAATAAAATTCATCTAAAATTCTACAAGGGCATAAAACTGTCATGTTGCTCTTTGAGACGCGGCGCCAAGCCATTCAATTATTTTTTTTATTAAAGTCCAGGAATATTAATTCAGTCTTTATTTATATATTTGGCACCGCCTTACACAGCGGAACATCGGTAAAAAAAAAAAAAAAAAAAAAAAATACACGTCGAATTGATAACCTCCTTTTTGGTTTTTTTGAAGGTCGGTTAAAAATACAAAAGGCTCATAAAAGTTGTATTGTAAATAAATTTGTTATTTAAATTTTAAAGGATTCTGTGTTTGTTTGTGTATATGTGTAAATTTAAGTTTTCAGTTATATTTGGTGTAAGAAATAAAACATAGCTTTCTTTATCATTCTATAAATTCCACTACTTTCTAATAGCAGGTACTTAGACTTAACAATCTATAATTGATTAAAAACATCAATTATTTGCTTTCACTACTATGCAGATTTTGTAGTGAACAAAATTCAAATTTTCCGTCTACGTTTTATTTCGAGGTCGAATATTTTTAATAAAAAAAAAAATGCATAAATACTACATAGTAAATATTTTTTTTATTACGCCATTATATGACGCATACTTGGTTATAATTAATAAACGTATATAAACAAGTCCTATAACCCACAGGCGAACGGATTGCAATAGAATATAAAAACAGATTAAAAATTATTATTTACTAGTTGTATGCCTCTTTCCCGCGTCGTCTTTCTCACTCATTCAGGGTTGTGACTACCACCATGTATGTCTTATTGATGGGGTGGTTTTCTTCAGAATATAAATGCGGTGGGTTCCCTCGTCCTTCCGTGTCTGTATTTTAGAGGTGATTTAGGCCTCACGGTCACGGGTAACCGCTAAATGCATCCCGTCTGTAGTGTGTACCTCCATGTTACTTATGACACCAGTCCGGCAAGTGGCAGCCCTAACAGAGACCGAATACAAATACAAATTATAAATTGCATTCGGGACTGGGGATCGAACCCGATAGCTCAGGCTTTGCGGTAGGCTTATAAGACCCCTTAGCCACGAGGTATATACATATAATGAAAAACCTGGAATCAATTCGCAATATAAAGCACATGAGATCACAGGAAACGAAGCATACCAACTAGGTTTTATTAAGTCAATATCATATCAAGATTATAGAACCAGTTCAAATGCTCTTTGTCATTTCTTCCAACGTCATGATTCACTTTTCAATGCCATTAGCCTTTAGAAATAACACAATACAGACTGTATTGCGTTATTTCTATTCTGTACTTGTCTTTGTCCGCGATTTCCTCTGCGTAGAATTAGTATTTTGAGTGCCCAATTTCGTAAAATTCGGAAATCGAAAAATATCAACGAACCGCCGACTTAGCCTTTTTAAAAGTACCATATGAAATTAACTACTTGTTTAACAGTTGTTTAAACGTAACAAATCAGACAAAAGACTTTTGCATTTCTAATATTGTTAGCGACTAGCGTAACCCGCGACTGCTTTCGCGTGGAAATTATCACACGGGTAGGTACCGATATTTTTCCGGAATAAAATACATTATGTAATGTGTATGGATAACTGAATAATGCATAAAGCTTGCGGCTATCTACAATTTTCCCGAAACCCTTTATACGCTCCGAAATTGAATTGCATCTAAAACGTCTTATTTCACATCTGACACATGTCACTCGCATAAAAGTCATGGAATCATGGAATGGAATTGTTCAAATTGGTCAATGACATGAGGCAGGTTTATGGTAGCGATAGGACAAACTCGATGTTGTCTTTTTCTGTCTTCTGTAGAATATATCTAATTTATTCTGAATTGCGTTTTTAAGCTTTTTATTAAAACTTTTTTATATTTACTGTGAAAACTAATAGTAATTGATATAATTAATTCACTTAATGTTCAAGTTTTACAAAGCTAAAATTAAATCTCCATCAAATTATTAATTAATTTTGAAAGTAAATTTAAGATTTGAAACCTAACTTACGTATTTAATCCTCAGAGGAGAGCTATATTACTAAACAAGTCCGCGTCGTCTCGTTTTTTTTTATAAAACAAAAGGCAAACGGGCAGGAGACTTACCTACTTATTAATATATAATAAATTAGCGATCCCCGGCCACTCACAACACCAGTTGGTCCGATAGGTACAGATTATAGATTAAACCTATATTTATTAAAAAAAAAAAAATCTTGAAATGTATTTCTAAATGTCAATCCAAGATTTAAAATTGCACTAACAAAATAATGTAACAAAACAGCAAAGAAATTTCATAGTTGTTAATACTTTGCTTTGTAATACTAATATTTGATAAAAATCCGTATTTGCGATGGCAGATAGGTACGTGAGTGACCTCGCCGGGGACCTTCTGACTCATGCTGCCCACAGACAAACTTACCTACATACTCATACCACAGAAAGACTACAGATTAGAGACAATGAAATATGTGTGGTCATGTAAAGAATAATTAGGTATGTGATCATGGGAATAATAAATATGTTTATTTATGAGAATAAATTAAATATTAGGAATCACTAATCTAATAATAATATATAATTGGTGTCATTGACATATCCGTGTCATCTTATGAAGACAGTCACTAAGGGTCACTAGTTGTTATTAAAATAAAATCTACCAGTTATTCGTTTACAAACTAATAAATTTATGATACCTACACATACAGTATACACCGTTCACCTGTAAATCATACTGAGACTCATGAGTTTTCTTTGTTACGATATACCACAAACACTGCTGAACTGATTTTTAGGAATGCTTATATTAAAAAAATTGTATTTATCTCAAAAAAGTTCAGACTGCTTTTGTTTACTAAGTAACGCAAAGTCACTGGCAAGTTAAAAAAAAAAACGAATATTATTTTCTTTGTATTTACCCATTTCATTTACCAGCAGGTATTCATACATTCCATTCCGCATGACTGCTGATGCAAATTAGGTACCTCGACTGAGCCGGATCTTGGCCATGTATTATATAAAAGACTCGTTTACTTGATATAAACTTTAGCTACCTACGGCTAGACATTCGCCAGTATTTTGTTATATCTAAAAGATTGAAACTACTAAAACTTTGATTGCACCTTTAGCTGATATGTTTGAAACACATGTTATATCGGTCCCGATTTCATCACTTGGTAACCACGTCATTTACAGTTTTTAAATAGATACATACTTTTTAGATCAGGTGTGAAGAAAACAAAAGAAAATCAAACAAATACTATAACATATTCATAATTTACTTCATCCGCATAGCGATAAACAGCTAAGTCACTCACAAATATTCTAGCATCAGTGTTTTTAAAATCAATATATAATAAATACAAATATTTTCTTATTAGAATATTACATACTAATGTAACCATATAACATTTTGTTGTGCAGGGTAAAATATGAAGCTATTTTATTAACATATAGTGATGTGGTGTTTGGTTAAATTGAAATCAAAGTGAACTTAATTCACAAAGCACGCTATGATGGTTCTCGTGGTAAGTAAATATAACGTATTCAACAAAATTAATTACATAGTTTGCGGATTCATCGGCAAATAAATTTATGAAATATTAGTTTGCATACCTTATAATTCAATAATTAAGTCATTAATAAAATATGTTAATTTAATATTATGATAACGTGCTTTTGTGCAAGAAGATAAATGTCAAAGATTTTTATTATGTATTGGCTAAGGTCTAGAATAATATTAGTTTATTTGTTATTAAATGCATGATATGAATTAACTAGTTAGTTATGCGTAAGTAATAACTAAAAAGATATGTAAATACAGTGTAGATTTAAATTTAAATTATAGATATATACTACGGACATACAATATAAAAATAAATCTTTAATAATTCATAGCTCCGATGTCAAAAAGCTTAACTAATAGAAAACAAAGGATGTAGTTATTATGTATTAAATATACATAATGACAAGGTAATATAACACATACGTAATATATATAATAGGCCTCAAATCGTATGTAACAAAGAAATGTTTTATATGAAATACCAATTGGAAGGAAAGGCCACTCGTTAGATCTTTGTAGGAATCACCAGCTGTTCGTCCACTAATAATGGTTTTCCTTTGAACTGGGAGAATTTCTTTTAAGATAGAGCCTTCTTGTCGCCTCCGTTTCCTTACTAATTAATGTCGTCAGACGGCCTCAGCTTTTTATATTACCATAGATTCGTATCTAACTATTTGCACATACACAAATAATTAGATATAAGTTAATGGTAAAAGCATCATAAAGCTTATTTTTATTAAAAAATGTTGATGGAATATATTAGTTTTATTTTTTAAGAGTAAAAAACTGAATAGGTTTTTTATTTATCGTCTATATAACTTCGTGAAAGATTAGTTTATTAAACATTGTCTTAAAATAATGTCCATGCATTTATATTCCTAGATAATGTTACATTAGCTAGATTACTTAGGTAATTTGTTTAAAATATATTAATGTAAGTAGATTACCCTTAAATAAAAGCGCATTATAGATATACAGCATTTTTTAATTACATGCACAATGTATGTGGGTAATTTAAAATAAAATCTTAGTTAATTTCACTCAGAGCCTCTATTTAATTTTCTTATTATAGCTGAAGACAGAAAAAAATTAAAGGATCTCCAATAATATATTATCTGGACCATATGCACCTAGACATTGGAAAGAGTACAATCTAGGCTAACGCGAACACGTGGGTGGCTATCGATTTTGCTTAAGTTTTTTAAATTAGTATGCCTACTTATTTATTCTTTCTTTGATTAATATAAAATGTAAATAAGTTTAAACTCACGTATTGTGCCAGCGAAAATCCAATTTTAAAAGACGAACACAAAAACACAGTCAAATCACCAGGTCAAAATTCTTAAAATCACAAGGGCAACTTAAAACACTGTGTAAGAATTTAGCGTGCGCCAGGAAGCAAAGCCGCGTGTAGTCGCACGGCAATAATCAATTCAAGTGTTGTAATATTTACGTAATTTTTTCGGTGTCGTGTGAGGCTGTATCGCGTTTATTGGGTGTACCACTCCCGGT
Organism: Aporia crataegi; assembly: GCA_912999735.1. Classification (NCBI taxonomy): domain Eukaryota; kingdom Metazoa; phylum Arthropoda; class Insecta; order Lepidoptera; family Pieridae; genus Aporia; species Aporia crataegi. The sequence goes on along the minus strand of OU538748.1, from coordinate 3,806,676 downwards.
GAATGGACGCTCCGCACTGCTGCCCGTAGCTGCAAAAGGTCGTTACCAACATTCTCTTTCCGCGCAAGCCTATGTAGAAGCGAGATGCAAGACATTTTCCAATCACCTCCGTTAAAGCAAGAAAGAGAAAGAGATATATAACCTCGCAGGGAAACCCGAATTCAAGTCTTGATAGTTTCAACTTAAACTGTGCTTTGGCTTTGTGAATTATTCGAAAAATTCGGTGTTGCACAAATATTATGTGAGCGGATATGGTGTAAATTGGTAATTGTGGATAATATGACACAATCGTTTTCACTTTAATTATTATAAAATACTTCTAAACTGACTATCATAATAAATTGTCAGACAGGAATTACAAGTAATTTAAAGGACACACTAAGCGATTTTTATTTATAAGATATGTTTTATAGTATTTATATTTGAAGTATTCAAAATTCACTTTTAATAATAACGGGACGTAAAAACAAGTGAGTAGAAGAGCAATTTATTAACCTACTATTCGCATAAATCACAAATTTAATGATTGTCATAATATTCTAAAATTAATAAAGTATTTCACTTACTAGAATACCAATGTAAATAACAGTTTTAACAGAGAACAAATATTTGACTACTTAGTTTATATAATATAAAAAGTTATTAACCTAGATTCATAAATTATAAAATTATCACACGTTTTCTTAATTAATCTAAATTCTAAATCTTGTTAACCGTTTATGAACTTACATTTTGCATTGGCTTAAAAAAGACTGCACAACAAGCTTCGGAAACTGTTAGAGATAAGCCATTTATAGATCATTTTGGTATGCAGTCGGTTTATTGCAAACTTTTTACTAGATTGCGACATTTCATGTAATAAATTTTTAATATATATCATTGACAACACATTCTATGTAATAAACCTATAAAGTTATTAAACAAAAGGCACATCATAGCCGTTGGAGCAAGTACCCAAAACATTGTCTGCTTCAAAAATAAAATAATATTAGCGAATCGTAATGGATTGCTTTAACCAAATGTGACTAACATAAATATTGTGAATTCCCGTGTCCCGTAGTGGGGTTAGGGGCAGATGCATCTTACATCTGTTTCACTGATCGGTTTTTTCTTTTAGGGACAAGTAGGTAATCAGCCTTCTACGATGTGTATATGTATGTTCTGCCAGACCGAGATTTTTTTAAATTCTTTTATTTTAATCTCCACCGGGAATTGAAACCAGGACCTCTCGGTTGTAACTCTTACGTGCTTACCACTAGACCAAGGAGGTGGTCATGGTTGTTGTCACTTAGATATTAATAGAGTCTTATGTTTATTAAGGCAAAAGCGTATACATAAAGTGTAATTTCCAATGTTAATTTAAATTGCAAGAATATTAATTTACACTCAAGAGTAACTTTATGCTTACGCAATTTATGTTACCAAAGGTATCTTAAGATATTTACTAATTTAAATAATAATTTCTAATTATTAAAGTACTATACTTATACGTAACTGCCAAGAATAATATTATCAAATAAATTTCGTAAACAAGTTTTAATTAATTCCAGAAACTTCATCGTTGTTCAGAATTTTGTTCTATTTCCGTTACACTTTGCGTTTATTTAAAATTTTAATAATTAAGATAAAGGGGCAATTAATTTGTTTTATTATTGAATCAATCTGTTTGACTTCCTATAAACAAGATCAAAGCGAGCCTCAATTTCCCTTTTTCGTTCGTTTTTCATCTCCCCGTTTTGGACTATAATTAGTGATTGTTAAAGCTAAAAGCCTAAGAATAAATAAAACGAAAAGTGTTATTAAAAAGCCATCTGTTCACAACATAAAAGACAAATACTATTGTATGGTAAATTATAAATAAACAAAATATAAAGGCCACCTGAAATTAGTTAAGTAAAATCGGTCTTTTTTATTTAATATTTACAATAAAATACTTAAATTTTTTTTTGGTTTTGCTTTTAGTATCTACTGTGAGCCGGTTGCCACGACTCGTTGCCATTTGTACTAAAAAAAATTAATAAAACGTTTAATTATAAATTGATGTATAAGATTTTTATATCTTAAAATTTCGTGAATGAAAAGTAGATATAGTTATTAAGTAATTTCATAACCTAAAATGGTCTTACGAAATAATTAATTATAATTTTCCATAGCGAAATTTCCATTATTTTTAAAATTTTCAACATATTACAAAATGTATATTAATTCGTTTAAATTTCATAAATCAAAATAAATATTAACAATTATTAGATTGCTTGAGTATTTTATAAGGCCACCAAACATAAAACCGATTAGGCATAATAACTAGGTATAACTAACTGGAAGGCCCTGAGATAAACTTTGTCAAACTAGGGCTTACTTAAAAACAACTTGGCACATTCACCACAAAACAGTTATTATTCTAGTATGTAAATACTAAATTTAATATTAATAAATACATTTTAAATATACAAATACCTTTGTAAATGCCTACTCAAAGTAAAGTTAAATTTATTTTTAACTTTACTTTGTTTAACATCACTACATAGTATAAAACAAAGTCGCTTTTTCTTCCCCTATATCCCTTTGTATGCGGATTTTGATGCGGTTTTTTTTAATAGATAGAGTGAGGAAGGTTTTTATATATGTTTTATACCCGATCAAAGCCGGGGCGGGCCGCTAGTATTTAAATAAAAATTAAAACAACTTAAATTTACAAGCATCTTCGTTAATTATTTTTATGGAAAATCTTGCATTTCCTTTAGAGGTTACACGAAAACATACTATGTGATTGAGGTTTTCAAATAGTAAAAAACCTATAGGGCCTTCAATATACTGCTTTAGGCGTAGTCTATGGCCCTTATTACAAAACATGGACTAAAGATGTTACAGTATTAGTTGCTATGATACTAAACCAAAACAAGTCATTTTTGTATGAACGTTAGACTTGTATCCTAGCAACCAATACTGAAACATCTTTAGTCCATATTTTGTAATAAGGGCCATAGACTACGCTTATAGAAAAATTCGATAGCAATCTCATGGTTGAAGTAAAGAAGGCACATCAAAACTGTTGAGGTGCGTGTACTAAATACAATTATCATTATTTGTTTGTAATGAAAAAAATCATAAACTGCTGAAGCGATTTTAAAGCCGCAAGTAAAAGGTATATTAAATTGCGAATCTTCTTATGTTATTTATTTATTTGACCGCCTCCTTGGTCTAATGGTAAGCGCGTAACCGTTACAACCGAGAGGTTCTGGGTTCGATTCCCGGTGGAGATAAATAAAACTCGGTCTGGCAGGGCATAGAAGGCTGATCACCAACTTGCCCCTAAAGAAAAAAAAATCAGTGAAACAGATGTGAAATGCATCTGCCCTATAACCCACTAGGGGACACGGGATTTCACTTTTTATGCTATTTTGCTCAGACAAGTCTTTTTCTGTATGGTTGAAGTATGTTCTTGTTTGAACTTACTCCTTAGTAAGTTGATTAGGTAACGGGCTTTAACATAATATGAAAAATGAAGGTATCATTGTAGTGATTTGCATATAAACTAGCATATGAAAACATTGAAATATAAAATATTTCAAAACTGTCATGATGTTTAAAGTATTGGTGTGGATTGCAAATGGAAATAGATTAGAACTCCTCTGCCCTAGATAGACATGGAACTTTTAAATGATGATAATAATAATTGCAATATACGTTTTCTTAAATAATTGTTGAGCCGGATGTCCTCCGTTCGAATTTCGGCGAAATAAATAAGGCTTCGGTTAGATGGGCACAGAAGTTTAATCATCTTCTTGTCTGAAAGAAAATTAAAAAAACATTAGCGAATAGTTCAAACTCCTAAAATTTAGCTTGATAATAAAATCTCTTAGAGCTTCGTTAACGATAATTATTCCAAAAATAAAAGAAACCTGACTTCGTTTCTATACATCTTACGATAATGGCCAACTATTTTAAACTGTACACAGACATTTTTCTTCGCCTACACAGCTCTAACTAGGACAATTAATGGAACTACCAAGTCTGGAATACTTTAATTAAACATCACACCTTTAAACAAAACGTTCGTATTTATCTCCAGTGTTTAGCTTAATAATACTACTACTTTAAAGACGTCTTTAGTCTCTTGACTAACTATTAGATGAAATAAACTGCGGACAGATAAATTTTCTATGTATTAAATTGACAATATTTTACAATTTAAACACGAATTAAAATAAAATATCATTCTTTTCCTCAGTTAGAATCTTAAATGGACTAGATATGCACATAATATATTTATTTGGTAAAACTGTTTCTCATTAATAATCAGTCCAACATAATTGCGTAACGACTACAGTGCCTACTCTGTAATAGAAAGAATATTACTTAATCACAGTGATTTGCTTCCATTCATTGCAAGGCGCTTTTAAAATTGTATGTTGAATGCTGCTTTGTAGTCGAGAAACTATTGACATTTTGCACAACATTGGGAAATACCACGAAGATTTATTAGTACTTTTAATGCTCCTATTACATAATTATGCCGATTTTTGGACCTATCAGATTCTTTGATCGGACGTCACTTTGGTGAAAATCTGACTTTTAACCAAGAATGGAATAAAATAACAAACTGAAAACATCTAACCTGTAGATATGGCTTTGGCAATTATTATGGCATATTTTCAATTCTAATATTATACATATAAAGATACGGGCATCAGCTGGGTCAGGTTACTAGAAGACTTTTTAAGAAAAAATCAATTTTATCACCAGCCTCGGTATCGTAATTCAGCGCCGGGGGAGTGGGAAGCTAAGGGTACGTTCAGATGGTAGACGTTCAATCGTAGAAACGACGCGACAAAATACGATTTTTTATACAGACTGACTGAAATTCAATATATAGTTTTCTATCCGATGTGGTCTAATTTCAAATTCTATTATTTGAAAATTATTATAAAATTTTCAACACTATCAAAGAACTTGAGGACTGTTTATTGTTACAGATAGATGCAGCGTACAAGTTGGATATTAAGAGTCAATCATAATGATATAATCAGTGAAATGTGTCAATGGATGGCTTTTTGTCACACTGTTAATACGAAACAAATTATACTTAGTGATGATCGAGATGAAAATAGAGAGTTTTTTTTGTATTAGAGCAGATAACAGAGCAGGTGGGTCTCCTGGTGGTAAAGGATCACCGGTTACATGATTGGTGGAGTAAATAAGTTAGGGATTTTGCTTTATAAATGAAAACAAAAGGAGAGTTATCATTTGAATACCTAGAAAAAACATTAGTAAACGCGCGATAAACTCCTGTTAAGTGAACCGGATCTTAATCTTTAAAGTTTTTATCGTTTCCGGGTCGCGGCTCCTCAAAGATTCGGTATTCTAATCAATATTCTTTTGGGTTACCAACATGATAATTGAGATCTCGCTTTTATGAGTTTTAAACGTGAAATGGAGTTGTCGTCTTTCTGCCTTTAGGTATTCGTTGATAGCATCAAATTGAAATAGAAGATGTTTTTTCGCTTGCAGCGAATCCATAAGGAGGATTATGTGTTTGACCTGTAATATATCTGCGTTAAATCGATTTTGATTTAGATTTAATAATCTATAAATATTATATAAAAATATTTAATTGAGAGTAATTACATTTAGAAATATCGTATAGCATTCATTATAATCAATGCTTGTGTACGTCAAAAATTCAATTAGAAAAGATCGGATAGAGAACGTCAACTGATTACAATCGGTGTTTTATATTATTTGAAAGCTGTCAGTTCCTTATTGGCCAAGTAAGTATTACATAACCACGCCTGTCGTTGTAAGATTTTCCATACAAGTTTAACGCAGAAGCTATCAAAAAATACTTAACCAGAATTGTTTCTACAGAAAGCTATGTTTATCTAAATCTCTTTATCTGTCATATTCGTTTATATCACTCATAAGTATTTTCTTTGATTTTATCACATACATGGCTTAGCATTTAATGATGTTACTTTTTTAAAACATAAGGCAAATATCCCTACTTATAAGTGAAATCAAATGTGCATAATACTTAATACTCAAACTAAACTCCAAAATATTGTGTCGGTATTATAACACGAATGAAGTCAGATATAAATTGATATGTTTAATTAAATAATGTTTATACCTCCCCGGGCTGTGTTTGCTGGACATATTTGTAATTTGGGGTACGCAGACCTCTGAATGGGTAATAACTTCGTTAAGGGATATTTGGGCTAAGATCCTTTTGTGTTAGTTTATGTATCGCTTGATGTATGATTTGATTGTTTAATTAAAATAACTATATTCAATGTTTATGAAGTATATGAATTCAGTTTTCGCCTTTTTTGGGGTAGAAATCTTGGTTCTGGTAGAACTAGAAGCCTGTTGATAGTTGAAGAAGATATTAATGCGCTTAGTTGAGGTTTCTGGGAACCCGAATCTGATATCCGAAAAAAGCCCATATTATCCATATATTTGTTTCAATGATTAATAATCTGTTTTTTCTAACTGAATTATTTTTTCCTAATTCCCACGAGTATCAAAATTAAAACATCCACGTTTTAACCAACGACCACATTAATAAAATTGTGAATTGACAAATCAAAGCGGTTAAAATGTTTTTATTAGTTATTCTTAAAAAATAAAATCTAAAAATATAATCTCTTTGTACAAAAGATATTATATTTTAACACCAATTATCTTTCGTATTTCGGTATTTTACAATAAATTGAAATAGGTCTAATATGTACCTAACACATGATAATATGTGCTTAGTCATGCCGATAAAGCTTAAATTGACAACTGACAAGTGACGTGAATTGAATGCTTTGACTCAGGCGTCTGACAAATGACACAGCAGTTAGATATAGATAAATCTGAGTTAAAAACGTAGAATGGCTATTGATTAAATAAATGTCTAACATTCTTGTGGCTGAAAGATTTGCGATACCTAACTTTTATTCAAATTGTAGAAGTAAAATAATGCATGATATAACGTGATTTGTGTTCATAGCTAGCCAAATTAATCTACTATTCATAGTAAATTTCGCATCGTGTTAGACTGATTAACAATTAATTACAACCTCTGATTACCGCAACACTAAGCGGATTTTAAATGAAGGTTTTCGGATTTTATAGCAAACCATTAATAGCTTAGGCATTTTAAAACCTAATAACGTATTTTAAATATAAATTTCTGATTAATCTGTAACCCATGACCCAAGAGGTATTTAACCCTTTGACGCGTATACAAATATAATACGCGTTTATGTATAACGGTGATGCGGTCTGTGGAATTTCTAGTTTATTTGTTTATTTAGGCTATATGCACACATTTAAAAGTGAACACAGTATGCAAAAGAAAAAAAACAGTAAACAGAAAGACGACACAAACTTATAAAACGAGACTGTGAGGCTGAACCATGCCAGAATACATCTCACATTACATATAGTACATTTACAAGCATACATACACAGGGAAAATAAGAGTTCGAACCGTGTACAGTTTAGGACGGAGGATTATTAAAATATAATTAAATTACTTTTGTTTCCATAAGTTTTATTTAAAAATTCCATAATAGAAATAATGTCTATTCCGTCAACATCGGTTAAATTAGTTATTAAGTTTTAATTACGGTGAGCCATAGTGGGCTAAAGTTGGTTTGGGTTAGGTCTAATTTCTTTAAGTTTCAGAAGAGTATTCAGGAAAAGTAGCTTGTTATTTAAACAAAGAATAACTCCAATTTTTCTGAAAACTCCACCTAACTGTAAAGTCGACAACAAAACAAAACTTTTGTTTCGTTTCAATTTTACTTACCGGCGCTTTAAAACAGGCATTTGAGCAATCAATCAACAACAGAGTCGTACTAAGTTATATATGAATATTGGTTTAGAGGAAAGGAAAAAGACAAATACGATACTGGAAACTTTCTGTGAAATGGATAAGTTCAATATTGAGGCAATGTTGAATTCTAAGTCAAACTAGGTACAAAGACATTTGATCAGAACAAAGTTACGAAGTTTTACGTTTGGCAACACAGTAAGAAAAAGTAATCTCGTGGTGATCTTGTGGGGCTTTCGTTGGTAAGTAGTTTAAGCGTCTGCGTGTTACGCTGTAGGTCCTATGTTCAAATCCCAGGAAAGCAAATTGAAAAGTTTCAAATAAAATATGAAAATTTAACAAGTCGCGTTCTTGAACAGCCTATAAATTATATAGACTTAAGTGACATCCACATGATTAAATAAAAAGTTTTTTGACAGTACGTAAATGCCATAAAAAATCATCTTTCATTCAGCACAAAACTTTCCCATTAACTATAAAACGTGTTAAAGCGAATTAAATATATTGTGAAAGAGAAGAAATTCTTTGCCAGTAAAAGAATTTTCCTCGAAGGCGGCGGAATCATTTTAACCTCTTTTTATTAGGACTCAAGTTCCGACGTGGCTGTTTTGTTCAAGAAACAAAAACTGAAAAACCAAGCACTCTTGGTGAAATCGAGAAATACGCGACAGAGTATATTCGATTGTTTTTCCAAACTGGATATGAATCCGTCTTATACACAAATTGTTTTTTTAGAGAAACACAACGGTGCATAAATAAAACTTTAAAAAAATGCTTTGTATGTCATTGATAACCAGTACATAAAAGTGAAATACAAGAAAATTTATAATCTAGATATCAACATGCTCTATCATTTTCAAACAAAAATAATTCCTTTTGTCATTAGGGTGTTACGATGCCAAACATAGATTCAAAAATACGAAAAAATACTTTAAACTCAAAATACCTACTTTTTGCATTGGGTTTCGAAATTGATATTATGCATACTACGTTTTCTTTAAGTGTAAAATTTCTGTTTCTATTTTCGTTATGGTATATTTTTATTACAGAAGGATCATTTAAATATGAATCATTAAACTGAGATTTTTCGATCATAAGCGACACGATCTATGTAATACAAACTGTGCCCCGCGGTTTCACCCGCGTTAATTTCGTCGTAACGTGATGATAAATATAAACAGAGCAAAATAGCAAACAGAAAAATAATATTAGATATGTTATATATACTTCGTCTGCGGGGAATAGTTATTTTTTATTATTTATTTCTAAAATAAAAGTAGCTTAAGTTACTCCTTATTACATCAGCTATCTGCCAGTGAAAGTCCCGTTAAAATCAGTACTGGCGTTTCAGGGATTAGCAGGAACAAACAGACAGACACAAAAATTGTAAAAAAATTATTTTGGTATATGTTGTATAAATCCATATATATTTAGTAAAACGGTTATTTTAATATTACAAACAGACAATTTTATTTATCTGTATAGATTAAATTGTGTAACCAAGTTGAGGTATATTAATAGTGAGGAAGAATTTAGAGCATTAAGTTGCATCGAGAAAAAGAAATTGATGATTCGACTGCACTATGTTATCGATGGGGGGTAATAGGAGGCGACGGGAGAAGGTTCAGTAATCGTTCTATTTGCATATCATAATACCTGCTACGTGAGGACTTTGTAATATATCGTTTCTATGCGCTCAGTTTCAAAAAGAGCCATTTATATAATATCGAAAGGGTAAAGGAAGATAAAAGTGGTAAATCAAAAATTGCATAAAATAAATTCTCTAATTTTTCCTTAAACTAGATCTTTAGCTTCTTCCTTAGCTGATAGCTGCAAAATAAATTATGTTATGGGTCAATATCCCAGTCCACGAGTTCTGTAGCAAGAAACTTCATTTTTCAGTAGATGTATCTTTAACCTTATTAAAATTACCGATTCTTTAAGATTCTCGTTTTATTTTAAATTTACAAAAACTATTAGACATATTAAATCCTTTATGCATCAATTATGATCTGTTTTTTTGTTTGAAAGCTGACATGTTAGAGTTGGTCCTTAGTTACAATTTATCAAGATCTGTTTATCAATTTATGAGATGTTCTTATTTGTAATAAACATGTTGGAGGATAAATAAAAGATATGCGAAGCCTCTTTGGGATGATGGGATCGAGAGAGAAATTTGATAAAAAAAAATTCTGCATTAATTACAGTGAATTGTTACTGGTATTATATTTTGAAATATAAATTGCAATAAAACGACTGTATCAAAATGAATAAAAAATGCAATAAATGTTTATGAATAATGAAGGTATGAATGGTATAGAAAGTCGTAGAACTTTAATGGTCTGAAAATGAAGTATGGGTGAAACTTGAAGGGTCAGAGGAGTCCTTAAATTAAAAAGGTGAAACAAGTTATATTGCGCGTAAAATGAGAATAAAACTTTATTTAAAATCGAATAATAGCTTATGGTAAACATTATTTTAATGTGTAATTTCCAGCTAATAAAGTTGTTCAAGTAAAGTAAAACATTTATGACGAAACGATCGATTCGTGAGTTGACAAACCGCAGCGTTACCCTTGAAACTTGTAGCAAAATGATGTATTCCAGAAATGTTTAAAAAAAATGTATTTACCACTCTTATAAGTACAAAATAGAATTTCATATTTCTATCGCAGAGCAGATACAAAATTGACGTTCCACCAAGTCATGTGTCACATACTTCGGTGTGTTCGACACTGTGCACTGTGACACGGCTGCACATACCTATAGTATAGAACGTCCTTCATCGAGCTGGTTAAGAGGATTGTGAAGCTGTAGATTGTGTGACATTTTCATACAAAAAGCGATAATGTTTTCCTCCCCATTAACATAGTCCAATTTTCAAATTTTTTGGAAATGTTGTAGATAAAATAAAAAACTAGGTCCGTACGTTTTTATTTTAAAGAAATATTGCGTATGATAGAAGTTATTAGCATCCATATTTTTGACTTAAAATCTTCCTCGAGCGTTTTTATTTTTTAAAATTAAACTAAACTGAATTACTGAAAAAGAAAATCGTACAGACCTAGATTAAGGTGTACTGAATCTAAAGAGTCCAAAATTATCTCATTTCGTAAATGTTTAGGGGGGTAAAAACTTTATCGCCCAAAACTATTTTAAAAAGGAAATATAGGTAATTGCTTCTAAGACTTGCAACTCTCTCTATCGCACGCCCGGAGTGAGGCAAAGCGGTATGAAAGAGATAGCATTTTTTTAAATACCTACTCACGCCGCGTATCGGCACTTCACTATCCTCTTAATGGATGAAAAATTGATGAAAAAAAATTATACTCAATTAAATATAATAATAATAATAATATTGTTTTTAAATAATTGGGTCAACTCACATACATTGCTCTGATCCCAAAGTAAGTAGCTGAAGCACTTGTGTTATGGTAATCAGAAACAACGAGGGTGCCACAATAAATACATATATAAGTTTATAAACCACCAAGACTCGGCAACAAACATTCGTGCTCATCACACAAATAAATGCACCTACCGCCTACCGGGATTCAAACCCAGGACCTTTTGATACAGAAGGCAGGAGCACTACCAATTGCGTCAATTGGTCGTCGAAATTGCGCCAATATGTCAATAAATATATTGCAAATGGGTTATCTAAAAAATTTCAGTCCAGAATATGTTTTTTTTTTTTTAACATTTCACTGATTTTGTTAATAGACAAATTCCATACCAATCGAAAGTATGAAGCCTATAGAATATCTTTATTTTTATTTAACTTTAATTTATTAACTAGACCGGTGCTATTATGGGATCTTAGATTACTACATAAATTCCATAAATGTGACATATTAGTTGCAGTTTATGTAATCCGGCAAATAATAAAATAATATGTCAAGGCAAACGAAAGGTAGGTGTGGGTCAATCGATTACAAGACGTGACAAATAGCCCCATTCACCGTTTTCAGGCGGCGACAGATGTATTTTACTATCTTAGAGGGACGCTTCGAAAAATTTTATATTATTTCTGTGAATTCTAAGGTTGGAACCAGAAACATAGGAGTAGCGGAAACTGAGACACCTACAAACTTCAAATTTCACAAGTAAAATGGTTTTCTGTATTTTTTAATAATATAGGTAAGTTGTAAAATATATACTTTATTTATACTCTAGAGAAAAATGCAGGCCCCTGCTTGTGTATCAATGCCTGTATTATTATACAAGTAGAATATTAAATAGGTTTCATGATATTCCAATGGTGAAGGAATGGGCGTTATCTTTAATATTATACATTCTATTATTTCGTTAATTAACAGAAAACCATAAAATATTTACCGCATAATTACAAGTATGTAATGTTGTTCACGGTATTAAGTAGGTATATAATCAATTTATAGTTTTATTTAGTAAGTAAAAAGTTTTTGTTATGCGCGCTCATCTAAAGCGGCGAAAATAGACTAGCTAAACTGCTGAAAATTGTTTCTTTAAACACGAAATTGTATGAAAATGCAAGTAAGTCGTAAGAAATTAGTTTATACTATTGAATAATTGAATGCAATTCAATATGATTTTATTTCGTATCAAAACTCTATTTTTGAGAACAAAGAGGTAGGACTCATTTCAAAAGCTACTTACATATTGAAAAAGATAATCCCAGTCTCCCAGAAAATCGCTACATATATGGCACTACGTTAAACCATTTGTTCGTCCAGCCGCTTTGTATACGGTATTAGCAAGGTTCAAAGGAAAAATTCATTTCTTCCAAAAGATAAAATAATCACCACATTTTTACTCAGCATATTTTCGTGTAATAAAGTGTAAAATTAAACTGAAAGAGCACGTTGTGTTAAAATTGTTCTTTTTACAACTTAACAGCCTAAATTTATAGTATGACTCTTAAAAATTAAAGAATAAGGAATCGTAACAATAATCATCTTTTTAGAATCTTTAGTTATAACTTTTTATGTATATCTATGAATCTATCGAATAATTACCGACCTCGTGGTTTAACTACTCATCAAATGAAACAGAATTGAGCATAAAAGCGGAGGTAAAGTTTCGAGAAAATCAAGCGAACTTCTTAATATAATGTGGGCGGAAATTCATATTACAATTTAAATCAAATAGTCTTGTTTACGGCTTTAATCTAATGTCAGAAACATAATAAGATTTAACAGCCACCGGCAAACAACGAAAAAACCGGCAAACAATATCTTATTATAATGAAAACGTTTGATATACCAACCAATAAATATTATAAAGGTATTTACTACAAAATTATACACCTGGAAATGTTTTACACAGAACACTTATATTTAATAAAACTTAGAAATCAAAACAATAACTTTTAGAAAAGTTGTTTGTATATGATAAAATGCATAAAAAAAACTGTATTTCTTACTACATTTCAAAAGTCGGAATGAGGCGCCAGTTTCTGTTATTAGCTACATCTTATTTATAAAATTCTTATGTCACAATGTTAGTTCCCTCACCCCTCCGAAACGGCTTTACTGATTTTTACCAAATTTTATATGTATATTCAGTAGGTCTGAGAATCGGCTACTATCTATTTTTCATATCCCTAAGTGATAAGGGTAGCCCACCCCAAAAATTAATATGGCAAAACAACGTTTGCCGGGTCAGCTAGTTACATATAAAATTGGCGTTTTGTATGGAAAAAGTAAAATCGCAAATAAATATTAAATAAATCAAAGTATGTACCATTATTATTTGCGCCATTTTATAGGCATTGATTCCTTAACTGAACAAATTATGGGAGAGAGAATCAAAAAAACTTTGAAGGCAGTTTGGATTGCCTTTTCGGAATTACTTTTAAAAAATTCCTGAAAAAGTGGTAATCTGTTAAAGCAAAGGCTGGGGAGTATGGTGGGTGTCGGAGCCGACACAAGTACCGAGCGTTCGATGTGCAGTGTGAGTTAAGACTTTGTCCTATAGCAGCAAACGGGAATAGCAATTGACCAGTCTTGGTTGTTGACAATACACATCTGTCGTCATTATTCTGCCAGAACTCATGAAGCTATAGTGGACGACTCCAGCACTCACGAGTAACTTTTTCTGATACAACTTTTGCTTTGGGTGAGATTTGGCCGATTCTTTTAAGTTCAATCATTGCGAAGATAGTTTCCTGTTATCCTACAGGATCCGTTATTTGTCATAAGTAACGATTCAAATCCCCACGTTATTGTGACAGTTGAGTAAATTAACGTTGCACTCGACCCGTGTTTGTTGATGTGCTTCACTCAATTCATGCGGTACGTCGAGCTTTTTTACTTTTCTAATTTTTTTAAAATGAATTAAAGTTATCTTATTATTTCCACCGAAACCTGCCAGTAATTCTGACGTGGTTTGCGATGGACGCTTCCACGATCACTTTCAATTTTTCATTGTTAACTAAAGTTTTCGGCCGCTCGAAAATAGAGAAAAAGAAAGAGATCGAAATCTCTAGAATGAAAACGTTGAAATCAAAAATTTACCGTATATTCTTTGACAGTAGCTTTCCCATATTAATCCTTCGAACTGTTTCTGCAGCGCTGGTGCCACTGTAAAAGTCATATTCGTAAATTACGAGATATTTTATGTTTTTCATATTGTAAACAAAACGATGTCAAAGAAATTCTAATTGGCGTAAAAACAAATTAATAACTAAATTCAAAACTCAATTAAATAAGCTTTAATTTGAAATGAATTTGGAGTTCCTAACCAAATCTTAGATATTTGAGATCAAAATATAAGCCAGTTCAATAAAACGCCAATTACGTATATAATGAACATTATTCTGTTTTTATAAGAATAAAAAAAAAACTTAATTCTAAAATTGATGAATCTTGGGGGATGAATTATTTTTGTCTGAGTATACGGTATTATGTATATGTATATACAAAAAGTTGTCGTTTAATTATAGCAAGATTAAGTCTGTAATAAAGATCGTAAAATACTTTCTTAAATAAACTTAGTACCTACACTCGTTGTCTACGTGACAATTAAATCACAAGTGCTATGTGGGTAGAAATCCATGCGTGCGAATTGGACAGACATTTCTGCATATGTTTCACTTTCTTTACAGGCAATTACGTGATCAGCCTTCTGTGCTAACCGAACATTTTTCTGATTCCCCGGGATGCGAACCCAGCACCTCCAATGCAACACGCAAACGCTCAAACCACGCCACCCTTAAGTCACGTAGGCGGTATGATAAGGTTTAAATGCTAAGTATCCGTAAAGTACGCACAAATTGAAGTTAATTAAAAAGTTGTGAGGCAGTTCTCCGGGCCACTTCAATAACAATCCAGACAGCGTTTTAATATCAAAAGATTTAGAATAGTCGAAATACCTGAATTCAAAGCAACAAATTTTTTTTCAAAAATCTCGTAGACACGCCTTAGTATCTATTTCTTCATTACATACGAGCTATCTACTCTATATTATGTATTTTCTTCTTCATTATTTATCACTTGAGAACGCTTGTGAGTTATGGCAATCATAACTCATAACGCAAAAGGTGTGTATGTGTATCAGTGGCATCGTATCTACTAAGCGAATGGGCCGGTTTTGAAGCGTCTTTATTTATTTTCTGACGTGTTCATTCAAATTTAATGAGGTATTTATTCTTAGTTGTAAGTAACATATCGGGGTTTTTTTGATTTTCTTTAATTTCATTTTTGATATGTTTCCGTTCCGAATAATAGCTATCTAAATCTAAATTTTTTTTATAAAATATTATAAATAAAACTGACACGTGAGTGACTTTCCTAGAAATAAGAAGTTCTCGGGTCCATTCGTTTGGGTACGCAACCAATGTCTTTTATATATTTTACATGTTTTCATTGACGAATAAACTTTTTTCAATATTATAAATAAATTTCATTAGATATTAATTAATACTGAATGCCTCAGTTGTTCATCAATTAGTTTTATTTTATAAATTGATTATTCGCGGTTAGAAAGCGACTGAGTGCTGAGTGGTACATTGTGCTCCATTCATAACATAATGAAATTATAGGTTGGCGTTCGCTAAACAATTTTCAGCCAATATTATCTATAAGTTGAATTCTCAGCCAAATCGAATTTAGCAATAACTTGATTTTACAAATTGAAAATAGTGCATTGAGATATATTATATTTCTTCACAAGAATATAATAGAAATGGGAGATTACAGTTACATTTTTATTTCAACAGACATTTCTTGAAATATGAGATATGTTCTCACTCCATTTTAAAAAGATACTATAGTATTCGTGATAATATCAAAAGCGTTGAAATCTAAATTTTTTTTGTTCCCACTTAAAATAAAGTCCTTTTTCATTTATTTAAAAAGGTTTTTGGTTATGCATGAAGTGGAATGTCCGAGCAAAGTATATTTTGGATAAAAACCATTAAAACATTTAGCAATGTTGAAGTGACGCGTTTTATTGGAAACTATTCCAATCATGTTCCAATTATATTGAGTGGCAGCGGTGAAACTGTCCAGGGACCGGTAGCTGTTGGCGCAAAGAGAAAAATGATAGGGATGAGGTAACGCAAAATGCTGTGACAGTAGCATCGAGTCAGTGCGCACCGAAATTGTTAGTGCGATGACTCTATAAAGGAAATTATTCGCGTGACTATAACCATCGAGCTCATACTCAAATGCATGAACCATTGAACAGACCTTGTTTGTATTTTTACTGTAACGCGGCGAACTCCAAAGGATTATTATTGGTTTGATATACATGTAATCTTTATATTAATTTCTAAATGCACTTGTAATTACTTAGGTAATTTTTTTGCCTTGAAGAGAGATTTTATAGCTAGGAAAAATGCTTTATGTATCGGCCGTATGCTGGGTAACAATCCTCAGTGTGCAGACTTCTGTGTCTCTTTCTATGATAATTTTCTTTATAATATATGAGTTGATTTTTTTATATCACTTATGTATAGGTTTTATTTTAAGATTATATATATTTTGTGGCTATGCCTACAAATGACACCTCGCACGAATGAACTAAGCAAATATGTACTTTACGCGCGGGCCTTTTCGTTATTTCATTGCAATTTGTCGGAAATAAAAACAGTTTAAAATAAACAAAATTATTAACTATTCAAATAATTTTTAATAAGGAAAGGATTATATTTTTATGTAGCGTTACCATTTTAACTAAGTATTGGTATAAGCAAATTTGAGCAATATATATAATCCATATGTAATTATTTCGTTCATTTTTTTACAAGTGCGGCTAAAACGGCCAAAGTATATTGCTAAATGAAATTCAAATATTTTAAATACTTGAAATGAATCGTCAAAGACATTTCAATATTGGTCAACCAGAACCGTTGTAAAAGTTTTACTATAGTACTGTAAAATCTATTATAAATTTAATAGGTATATGTATAAAAAATTTAAGTCCCTTCTGAAAATATCTAGCAAAATTATTTTCTATGTATTTTATTTCTGTCTCTCTTCACTACATCAACATTGCGTACCTATAAAAGCTGATTTTCGCAGTAAAAAATAAATACTAATGTGTAAAATTCTGTTTTAGTTGTTCAGAAATCCTCCTAGATTCCCTTAATGTTTATTGTTTGTAGCAAAGCTGCATTATTCCGCAGTAACACTGCAAAATGTACGTTTTAAACTGCGCTCAGCGTTATCTCCGGATAAAATTAACTAATATTATCCATTTTTACACCTTTATTTTTGCCATTTACGCTAACGCAGTCGTAGGTATTAGTTGTAGAATATTTTTTAAATGTTTTTTTAACATATGACAGCATTTAATGATACGTTGTAGCTTTGTTACACGTCAGATATTCAAAGCGCGTGGAGGAAAATCTTCGATTGGACTCCCGGGAAAGAAAAAAATGTTCCAGTTTAAAAATTGGCACAAGGCTGACTGAATATGGTGAAAATGATGAGGTATCGCAGAGACAAGATAACCAATTTATAACATCCTAAGCATACAAAACATGGGCGCATATAAAATAGGCTATTGAATAGTTACATAATACATTATTATATACCTACTCAATATACAGCGAATGTTATCTGAACTAAACTTAGTATATGAAGCAGATTGAAGTACCATTAGTTATGATAATCTGCACCTAGATTACAGATATAGGTTGACTCACAAGTGGTGGAGTGATACGCTCATTTACATAATTCTGTCTATTAACGCTGAGTTTGGTAAAGTATTATTACATATTCGATTTCGTCAGCGTAAAGTATTTGTTTGAAAGTGTGAAAATACTTAAAACTACTTTGTAATTGTATTCGTAAACTCATGGTATGGTCATGAGTTTAGAAAAGTATGATTAAAAGCGTCTCTGTAGAATATATCTAAATGAAGTCGTTATGAGCTAACGTGGGTACATAATTGACAGTTATTAGCAGAAAAGGTATTTAAAGTTCCGATTGTAAATACATGGTTTAGGTCCAAGTAGTTTGGTAAAATATTATCAGAAAGCGTCACCGTAAAATATCTCTGGATATTTTTAATAGTATACTCATATTTGAGATACCAGACATTGTATCTTCAGTGATAAGTCAATAGTGATTTATCCCACTTATGCAAATGATATTTGCGTGCTATTAATTTAGCATTAGCACAATTTAGTAAATACCTATCCATTTATCCAATTATGGTCTGTCGTATATCAAAGAGAATTGTGTTTAGTCTTTGCAATTGGTCATTTGAGTTGTCGCAATGCCGCTTTTCTGTACGTCAACCATGAGATTATCATCGAAGTTTTCGATAGGTTTTTTACTGTTGGAAAGCTGTCAATGTCATAATGGTCAAGTAAGATTGCATGTAACCATTAGGGGCGCTGAAAGATTTTCCATACAAATAATAGGCTAGTTATAAACCCATTTTTTTAATTAGAGCTTAAATTGTTCATAATTATTACAATAGACCATAAAATAAACGTGGACTTTTTTGAAACCTAGAAACTACAAAAACATCATTTTAATTTAAAGTTTTATGTTTATATATAACTTAATTTAAAATGTGACAAAAACACTGTCAGTCATGTTGGTCTATAGATCATCTGTCAAATTACGTCACTCGCATCGTAACAATCTCTTGGATTTCAGTCTAAAAATTATGATTTCTAATAAAATACATTGAAAACAATACCGTTTCTGTTCTTTTATCGCACGCGAATACAAAAATACGCCAATAAAGACGGAAATTATGTAGATATATTATTATCTTTTGAATAAGTACTCTAAAATTCTATAATATTATGAATGAAATAATCTCTTTAAGCCTATGTAAGTCATAGACATTTTAATGTGCCTTAGGTCGGCGGAGAAAGAATCTGGATTCAATGGAAATAATTTGCCAACCCAATATCTCGTTTTTCGGCAAATTTGTAGGTACTATCTGCTTACATAAATCCGACGTACACAATTGATTTTACCAAATATTTGGATAATTTAACAACTTTGAACTTAAAATAGAGATTTAAAAGATACTTCAACAGTTTTATTAAAGTTTCGTTCATAAATAGATTTGTCGTAATCTTGAACCCTTATGCGAAATAATATTTGAAACAAACATTATCTATATAAATTTTAATATGAGTCAACTAGCTTATTAAAGCAGACGCTATTTAAAAATACTTTACAGACTTGTGTTAGAGCTCTGTTTTTTCTGTTAATAAATTAATAGGTACTTACATTCTTCAGATCTGTTTGATTTAGTTGAATATAAAAGCTTAATAAACGGAGCAGAATACATGTAGCCAGATGATAAAGTCCATAAAGATCTATGATGATTTTCAAGTTGTATTCCAACATCAAAATAACAGGTGACAAGGTAAATGTTGAGTTTGAAACTATTGTATTAAAGGTTGGTGTTTATTTTATTGTAGCGATGTGTCGGATTGCGCAAAGTGGCAGTTCACCGACGATACCCCACATATTACACACCTAATAGAATTTAGCCCACGTTACGCATGCCGACAATTTACTCTAAGATAACTTCGTTTAAGATGGCTTCACTATGTTACAATTGCAGTTCCTTTACATAAAATACATAAACGTGTCCCGATCAAACCAAGGTATTTGGTATTAGGATTTAGGGTTTCATAAGTTTGGTAGAGAGCTAATAGAATCAAATATTTTTTTAGAATACGTATTAGAGTTTGTGTATCATAGAATACATTTAATAATTTATGTTTTAAAAGACTTACAATATCAACTTTTATATATATATATATATGTTTCGTTTGTACAAACGTATGAATCTATATATAAAATTGTCGTGTTACAATGTTAGTTACCTTACTTCTCCGAAACGGCTTTACTGATTTTTACCAAATTTTATAAGCATATTCATTAGGTATAAGAATCGGCTACTATTTTTCATACCCCTAAGTGATAAGTATAGCCCACTCCAAAAATTAATATGGCAAAACAACGTTTGCCGGATCAGCTAGTATCTTATAAAAATACGTAGCAGTGGAAATATGAATTGGGTTACTATTTATTTATGAAAAAGCAACTTATTGCAAAATATCATCTACAGTTTTGAGAATTTATATATTTAATTTTAAGTATTTATTTATATACTTCATTAAAAACAATAGAAATATGACAAAATACAAACAAAACAAAACAGGCGCACTGTTCTTATCAATAAAGAACAGATACCAAGAATTTAGACAGGCAGTGTGTGTAGACAGCGCAAAAAGATCTAATATTATGAGTAATAAGAGGATATACCTACGCTATTTCCCACGTTTAATTTGTTTTAAAAAAATATCCAGACTTTTGTTAATACAATACATTTATACGAATTACTGCTTTCGTTCGGGAAAAGATACATTTTATAAAATAACGACTCGACATTAATAAAGCCGCGCTTGCCCAAATGTACCTATAATTAATTTCAATACCGCGAAAGTTTCGCGCAAAAGCAGAACTGAGTTGACCGTGTTTCAAACAATTTATTAGCAAAAGTTATATCGAACTAAAGTTACAGCAACAAATAAATTACTGGAATAACGTCCGGCCATCGTGCGCGTCGCCCCACTCCTGGACAATTTTCGCCGGATGCAAATCTGAATCTGAATTTACTGCGTCACAAACAGCACAATATTATTCATAGAAACTACAGACACTTCTTCAACTTTCTTTTCATTATATTTTAGTATTAACACTACTTACCTTATATTTAACTGTTGTATTATTTCAAATACAACAATTACTGATCGTTACGCGCGTAAACTTTTGAAGAAAGACACAACTTTGTGCCGAAAGAACTGCAATAGGGGATACAATTTTGTATGGAAGTCACTTATTTTTGAAGTTCTAAACATAAAACTTTATTTTAGTGCTATCATTAATGCTAACGCGGACTCTCGAGAAAAATATAGTTATATTATAAACTGAATCTTTGTAGTATATTCGAGTTATTTGTATAAGTATCTAATGTAATCTAAAATGCTTTAATAAGCTTAGTTTAGTTATAGACTGTGATGTTCCGAACTTATTCGTAACTTAAACAACTTAAAGGCTTACTGAGATTTTTTATTTATATCTATGTAATTACTAGATTACTATTACCTATTATTAATGTTGCCGTACGTAAAAAGCAATCATGTGGAAATGATATTATCGTGGTACAATAAAAGGATCCTTTCGCATTCAGTATAAACTTTAGCGCAGCAATTTCTCATTATGAAAATGTCAGAATGCGGAGGTAAATAATCCCGAGGAAAACTGCGCGACAAACAGAGGCTCACAAAGTATTACTCTTGAGATTAGCCCGCGGAGCGAGCCTAATTAATTAGATGATAAAACAACAGGATGTTGACTGTACAATTTACTTCGAAAAGGCCAGAATATACAGGTAACTGTTTACAGTGACTTAATGGGTATGTACTTAATATATGTTGAAATGTAACTTTGTGTTTGTGAAAATGGAAAGAATATTTTTATGTTTTTTTATGAACTTAAATTTGTGCTATAATCTATAACTTCTTGGAAGGTAAGTAGTAAGCTTATGGTCGGCTAAAGAAATAGTCTATGATTGCCACTAAATATATTTCTCTATTCAGTGGCAATTCTTACTGAAGTGAGAAGGCATTTCACACATTTGCACTTTATTAAAAGAGAGAGCAAATGAATGATTCCTTAACGTCACCTTTTTTCTCATAAACCGAGTGTGAAAACCATCCATATGTTAAAGCTGTATGTTTATATTATGGACATGCTGTAAATGCAGTATAGTTAGACATTAAATATTGTACAGTGAAGTTATAATAAGTCGACGGCGGCACGTTGGGATTATGTTCTGTAATAGGATTTCGGAGCTTTCAGCTCACTACAGATGTGTACATACAATGTCAATCCTGCAAGTTCTTAATACAAAGTTTCTGAGCTCTAAAGCAAGTCTGAGGGAAATGCATGGGAATTAAAAGCAGTATTAAACTGCATCTTCTGCTATGCAGGAATAGGAAGTTGGAAACCAGTGTGTTAATGTTATAAATTATCAAGTTTAATTATTTTACGAAGAATAACTTTACGTTACGTTAGTATTCCAAACCGTTTAAACGTGTTAAGCGATATGGAAACGCTGTATTATAAATCTAATTTGAAATAAAAATTTAATGTCTTATTTATAAAATTAGAAAACTTCTATTAAAATTGGATTGGCTAGAACACAGAAAGACTCAAGTGATTTCTTTTATAGTGTTTAGTGCAAAGTTGCTGAATTTAAATTCATTTGATTATATTGTAGAAAACATATTGAATATAAAATAATAAAATGATTGTAAATCAAATATAATCTAACTTTCACATTCTATTTTGCTTAAATAGAATGCGATCGATACTTGATCATTCCAAATAAAAATTTCCATTTTGTTATTCGTGGAAGTAGTCCACGATTTCTTAATATTAAACATTTGTAATCACTTAGTAGTCTGACTAGAATGAGATAAGGCAAGCAGATGCCTCGGTTTCCAGTGCTTTCAAACTGAAATATTTTTCTTTTTGAATCGAACCTGAAACACGCATTAAATTAAATTCGTAGCCATTTAAAGTAACGATGGTGATTACACGAATAAGCTTTTTGTATAAAATGTTGATTTGAGCGCCTGAAATATTGTCATAATATCGGCTAAGATCAAGTGAGATGGAACGGGCTGCCATGCAACACTTCCGCAAAGGAAATTGCCATTCAATACCGCTTCAGCAACAAGCAGGTAGGTACCTTTATTTTATAAAACCGCCGCCATAAACGTCACGTAGCCGCGTCGTCTAAATTATTGACATTTTAATAATGTTTTTCTCAGTTATAGCTTATATAATGTAGATTATTATAATATACTAGCTGACTCGGCAGACGTTGTTTTGCCATATAAATTATTTCCAGAGAGTTGAAAGTTATTACAGTACTAATATCGCTATTAAAAAATGCTAAAAAAATTAAGTATATATACATATATACATATATAAATATGTATTTTTTAATACCAAATCATAAAAATGAAAAAAATGTCCAGAAAATAAAAAAACATTGGGGAAGGCCACCCTTTTTAATTAGTGGAAACCTATTCTCAGACCCACTGAATGTACAAAAAAGTCATAAGAATCGGTCAAGCCGTTTCGGAGGATTAAGTAAGGTAAGTGTTAATTTCTGTAATTTATGATGGCCTCATTGTTGTTTTAGACTCCGTGAAATTATTTGCCTACTTATCTACTTATAAATATTCTTAAAGATAATGTTAAGCTTTGTCCAAGATATCAATCTTGATTCCCTTCCCTCGATTGTATGATTTCGTTGGTTCACTCTAAGGGAAAAAAGAATCCTCAAGATAATGTCTTGTAAAACTCGACGGCATCAAAACGAACAAAAAATTCACGTCGAATTGATAACCACCTTTTTGTTTTTTGAAGGTCGGTTAAAAATACAGTAACAAGAAAAAGAGATTGCGTTATAGACGCGCGTTGAAGATTTCTAGTTCTATGTTCGCGACCCTGCTATCACCTGCCACCTACGGTTCGTGCGTCAAAGTCAAATTGGCAATTGTCATCCCTTTTTTGAACTGACAGCATTGGCGAAACAGATACATATTTATTTTTTGTGAATGAATTGTATATGCTATATAACATGTACTGATGATTAGTTAATTTATATAAGAATAAATGTTTTTGGCAATTTCATTAGTACCATAGAATTCTTATAGCAAGTGGCCAATAAAAATGTCTGTGGACAAGGTTGTTTGTTATAAGATACATCGATAGATCATCAATCGTCGGAACTCTTCGGATAACACATATTGTTTCATCTAGAGTACCTTTATTAATTCTAAGCAGGTATAGCCGCTTCCTCTAGCCTTTTAAAAGGGTGTAAAGTCAGTTTTACTGTAGATTTAAGAAAGTGTAATCTAGTTCATTTGCCTACTAGCCATTTTATCGAGTTTACCTCCTTTTAATACGTGTTTTAGCTTTTTTATTAGAACGTCTAACAATTATTTCCCACGTCAAACTTTCCTGCAAAACAAATCATTGTGTAACACTTTTTGGGTAATTAATTCCTTAATTTCCGTGAAAGGTAAAATCTAAATCGATCGATTTGAAACTTCTTAATTAACGTCAGTAGGCTGGAGGCTTTCAAGGAAGGGGTGCGTCCACGTGGCGATGCTATTAATCTAGCCGAAGACCATTCCAATTTTTATGGCAAGATAAATCTTCCCAAACCCTTTTTACTTTTAGCTTTAATTAATGACCGTTTAATTGAGGCTAAATTTTGAAATGTGATTTGATCTTTTTAATATTTAGGATGGTTGCTTTTACAAAGAATTATGTGATTTTTTGTTTAGTAAATTACATATTATACAAATTTGAGAACATTAGTAAATTTTTTATACAGAGTTACTGGTAACTTACACAAAATCTCTTAAAGTTGACTTAGATACATCAAGACTAACAACATTAGTTCTATGAATTTTGTCAAAACGTATTATAAGCAGAAAAAAATATATTTTTTTTAAGTTTTAATCTTAAATCTTCACGATTTCTATCTATCGTTAGCTCTGTCTCGTAAATGACTATGTTTCTTTTATTCGATTCTGGTGTAAGTATGTTCAGTCAGCTGAGTGCTACGCAATCGCCCAGTTGGCCCACTGGACAAGTGCCCGCCCTTGTCCGCCTTACCGCAATCCCTTCTTTGTTAGATACCGAGTACCGAAGCGCCGCGCGGCACGTGTGTGAGTTTGTGAAGTTAAGAAGATTAGAATTTGAAATGTGATATTAAGTTTTTTGTACATACATAATACTGCTTAAGGGAATTTTTTATTGAATTAGAAAAAGTAGTACAACAAACGTGTCCATCTTGATGTACCTAAGTCACCTTTAAGAGGTTTTGCGTAGGCTACCAGTAATATATTATAAATTAACTTTATAATAACTCCCGTTACTCGTAGTGTATGGCAGAGTTTCATTGATCAAATTAAAGCTTTTAGAGCCCTTAAAACTGAAAAACTATATGTTGAATGTTATGAGTTGTATTAACTAAACGAAATTTATCTAATAGGTACTCCTTAGCGCGACGGTATTAGCAAAATATACATACATACATATATATATATTTATATATATATAATATTATAAAGATATAGTACGTAAAAATAATAAAAAAAGATATAAAAGATAACTAATGTTTTCTTTTATTATGATTAATTGTTTATTCTATCTAAAAAGAGTAATTAAATACGCAGCAAAAATATAAACTATTATCTTTGTGCCTCAGCATTCCTATTTGTAACCATTAACTAAGTGGTTGCCCTACTTATCTGTAATAAAACAACAAAAGATCTAATCGATGACAGCCCGCCCGCTAATCCACTACGCCACAATGCCAACGCTCAACGCAATCGCCGGCTGACCTGCAATTCCACCTCTCAAATTGATTTTCTGATGAGGACGTTCCCACTATCACTCTTTGTGAAATGAAACTCAAGACAATCAATCTTTATTCACACGTCTATATCCTTTAGGTACATACATGAAATTCTAATAGTATGTTATATAAATTATATCTAATAGAAATAGGACACCGTCAACTGCTATAATCTAAAATGAATAACTCGTAAATGAAAAAATCTATACAAATCAATTAAATAGAAGGTTCTGTTTGTAATATCAATAAAAAGAACTTTTACCCTAGCTAGGTATTTAAAAAAGCAATTACATGTCTGTTTTCTGTTTATCTGTCAATTTTTATACCCTAATGGGTGAGGCAGACTTAGCTGTTCAAACCTATTGTAATCCCGAAATTCGCATCAAGTGATAGTCAAAGCGTCTGTTTCATTGTTTATACAAACATAGAAAAGTATATGCCAGTAGCTATTATAAAATGTCTAAGTACCACAGTCTAATTATAAATTAATTTAAAAATTCCCTCCATTTCTCAAAGTACAATTAATGTTTACCATTATATATGATTTATAATATATATTAGATCTAATATCGAACCTTTACATTACGAAACCTTAATAATATCATAACATTACGGATTCGTTTCCGTAATGCACGATTCCTTTTCCCTTTCATGAGTTCAATTTCGTATCTTTTCCCAACGTTATATTAATGTATGTTCCTTCCCTCTCACTATAAATTACGGGAAACATACAAATACGCCTTTGTTATTACAAGTTTGTTTTCCTCGAAATCATGTCACTAGATAACTACAAAGTAATGCCTTAAGTTCACTTTGTTTATTTTTCATTATTTTATATTGGGTTTATTCCTGACGTGAAAGGCAATCTACACTGAAATTATAAAGAGGAAAGATTTGTATTTTATTTGTAATGAATAAACTCTAAAATACTAGACTGATTTAAAAAAAAATTTCATTGACATTGTCTGAGTTTTTCAGAAATTCGTTTAGGTTATTTGAGTGTTTCGCTTTTTTTATTTCTTAAATTTTGTACAAAATTAGATCTAGTTGTTGTCTTTTAATTTATGATGATGTCTTTTTTATAGTATACGATAAACATCTCGCCTCACCCATGGACGCCCTCGACGCCAGTTGAGCCATTG
This sequence comes from Aporia crataegi, assembly GCA_912999735.1. Classification (NCBI taxonomy): domain Eukaryota; kingdom Metazoa; phylum Arthropoda; class Insecta; order Lepidoptera; family Pieridae; genus Aporia; species Aporia crataegi. Next base: position 3,779,794 of record OU538748.1, on the reverse strand, counting down.
GTGCGTTGCCTGAATGAAAAAGAATAGGGCTTCCGGTACTCCAATTTTAATTTATTATTATGTCTTTTAATAATAATTAATACTTAGTTAATATAAAAAGCAGTTTATTTTTTCATTTTATATTTATTTTTATTTATTGAATCCTTGTATTTTAAAATAGCTTGTGAGTTTCGCTCTTTTTGTACTTCTCCATGATCTCTTTTCTCTAACAGGGTTGTCTAGAAGAGATCGCTGGTTAGCGATAAAACCGCCAGTTGCACTTCTAATTTTTTATTTTTTTTATTGGTGTAACTAAGTATTAATAATACTTCACCATTTTACACTTTCAATTAATACTTAGATTGATTCAGGCATTGTAACATTACGTACTTGAAATTTAATTGATATCAACACAATTTAATCACATTAGTTACGATGTTTAGGTAATCCATAAAATTGATTTTTCTTTAGCCTTTAATAGACTTGCTGTAAAATGGGACAGTTCATTGAATTGGTAATTTTTATATCAGCAGTGTTTGAATGCAAGTATAAAAGATTTTGAAATACATTTTTTAATAGTTTTTTATTTTAAAGATAAAATAGTGTATAAGTCACCGTAAAATTGTAAATAATGTTAGATTATAATATACTAGCGATCCGCCCCGGCTTTGCACGGGTATAAAACATATATAAAAACCTTCCTCTTTAATCACTCTATCTATTAAAAAAAACCGCATCAAAATCAGTTGCGTAGTTTTAAAGATTTAAGCATACAAAGGGATATAGGAAAAGAAAAAGCGACTTTGTTTTATACTATGTAGTGATCTCGCGAGATGTGAATTGTCGAAAGATTGTGAACCGTAACATATTGTTTACAATTTAACGCAATATTTTTTGGTAGATTGTAATCTATCAAAGTGAAACTATTACAATCTTACAATCGTCAAATTGTCAACTGTCCGAAGGTTGTCCTTGATTGGTCGGCCTTACAGTAGACCGTTCTGTGTCCATAGAGTTAGGAATGAAACACAGGTGTCAGTCAAAGGCCCAACGCAGACGACACACTTTTTGTGCGATCGAGTCTGCGGCGCACAAAAAGTCTGTCGCGGATTTTTGACGGACTCAACGCACACGACGCACATTGTCAATCATTTTGTCGGCAGAACTGTAGTGCCGTACACGCCATGGAAGTGCAAAGATTGCGATGTATTATTTTATACTTGAAGTACAAAAAAAGAAGACGAAATAGAGAATTTTGGGTACATCCTATACTTTCGGATAGATTACTGAAAGGACAATTCCATATTAAACATTCAATTCTAAAACAATATCCAGACAAATTTTTTAAATTTTACAAAATGTCTATTACTACATTTAATGAGCTGCTATTAATTTTAAGTCCTGCTTTGACGCATTCGGACACAACAATGAGAAAATGTATTGGACCAGAAGAAAGGCTGTCTGTGACTCTCAGGTAAGTAAATAAAATACATAACCATTTTCAAATAATCATATATTTTTATCATTCATCTCACAAAATTAGATTTTTTTATCCTATTGTCATTTTAAGGTGCTCATTATTTAAACCAAAACATAATATGATTACTCTAACAAAACAATAATTATAACTTCTTATTAAAAAGTATAAAAAAAATAAAGATAAATTGTTACTTTTTTTCATGGCACCAAATTTTGAAATACTTACATATGATATTTGACCTGATTTTTAAACAATTATAATGATTTTTTGATTAAAACTAACGTGAGACTCGGTCATTATTATCTTTGCTAAACGGGTTACTCACGTATACTGTCAGCTACTGGCCAACATGTTTCAACCTCATCCGGAGGTCTTTGAGTTAGAGTGCGAATCGGGACGAGTACGCGCGCGCGTCTCGATTTACATTCGCCCTGAAGAAGACCTCCGGATGAGGTTGAAACATGTTGGCCAGTAGCTGACATTATACGTGAGTAACCCGTTTAGCAAAGTTTAATAATAATAATGATGTCATAAAATAATTAAGTAACCCTAGGGGTTATTACCTACAAAATAAGAATAATTTTTGGATTTATTATTTTAAGTGAATCGTCACTTTAATTAAAATGAGGAGCTTAATGACTAAATCACAGTTAATATTGCTAATATAATTATTATAGCTTCGGGATATTAACAAGCAGTCTTCTTTTTTCTGAAATAATAATTTTCTTAAAATTCACAATCAGTCCTCTTTTTTGTAATAGGTATTATTATGATTTTTTAAATTCACTAGAATAGTCAAACAAAAGTTAAACTTACTAGAATCACAAATTATCACAGATATTTTCATAAACTTTATAGCTCACCACCGTCGTTGTCGCCAAGAGAAAATAGCGATTCATTTTCAGGAGACATTATTGAAACGTAATCTCTATGAACGGGTGAGGGCGTATAAGAAGAGCCGCTTGAGTATTGTACCGAGATTGGTCTTGGAACATATTCAAAATTTTCTACAATGTTACTGCAGTTAGAAGGCTCAGTGCTCGGTCTCACAGTAGTGTCATTTGAGTTGATCGGAGGATCAATTCGAATTATTGTATGTTCATGGGATACTTGTTGTGGTTGATTGCGAATAGACGCTGAACTGGTTAAGGCTTTCTTAAAATTTAAAATAGTTTGTATTAGTTCTATTCTTAATTGTAACTTTTCGTCTGAAGAAAATTGTTTGACGTAAGGCAGAAGGGACCGAAGAAAAGATTCATCTTCATCGGTATCGCCTAAGATTGTTCTGCTTTCGGATTTTTTGTTGTTGTTTCTCATTAGTTGATTGCCTTCTCTAAGTAGTTCTAAATACTGCTCATCGTAACAATTAGTCTTCTTCTTCGTTTGCATCTTTGGACGTTTAGAATCAATTGATTCAGTATCTGAACTGTGCACTGTGGTGACGTCTAATGATTCCGAACTTTGTTCGATTTCGATAGAAGATTCATTATTCTCTATAACTGTAAATGGCAATAAAAATAGCAGGGAATCAAAGTAAATATATTTTCTCTTCTTTTTCCTTTCGCTTCCAGAAGGAATATTTTTTTGAGCACTAAGTTCCCTTCGAAAGCAACTTCTCAAAGAGTTCCACTTCGTCTGTATTTCTTTTCCTATAAAAAAATATAATTGTCTAAGTATTTGCAAAAGGGTTTTCATTTAAGTATTCATACTTTTTTTAAATTAAATTAAATTAATATTTTTTGCAGGTATTTAGGACGAGGAATGTCGTTCGTCGAACTCGAAGAAGCTTATCTGATTGGAGCAACTACTATTCGTTCTATAGTTGAGGAAACCTGTACAGCAATTTGGGAACTATGCAAAAGTGAATGCTTTCCTGCTTTTACAGTCCAGAGATGGCAAGATATTGCGAAAAAATTCCATGATAAAACTCAATTTCCAAATTGTTTAGGGGCGGTAGATGGGAAGCACATACGTCTTAAGATGCCGCCAAACTCGGGCTCTAATTATTACAACTACAAGTCATATTTTTCTACAGTACTGATGGCCGTTGTTGATGCTAATTACTGTTTTACATTTATTGATGTTGGCGCCTATGGAAAATTCAGTGACTCTAACATTTTTAAGAACTCCACACTAGAGAAAGGAATTCTGGATGGTAAAATACCTCTACCAAATAAACAAAAACTTCCCGGTGATTTGAACGGACAACCAATGCCGTTTGTATTTGTAGGAGATGAAGCCTTTGCAATTTCATCACACGTAATGAGACCTTTTCCTGACCGCCATTTGAGCGTCCAACAGCGCATTTTTAATTACCGGTTGTCCAGAGCCCGAAGAATGGTAGAATGCGCCTTTGGAATTTTCAGCAGTAAATGGCGAATATTTCAAAAAAGTTTAGACGTAAATATGCCGTTAGCAATAAAAATAATAAAAGCAGGGTGCATTCTCCATAATTTTGTAAGAAAAAGAGACGGGATTTGTTTTGAAGAGGCGTTGTATACATGCCCTTTTGAAGATATATCTAACATAGGTGTGAGAGGGACAGATAATGGAATGGAAACGAGAAAGTATTTTGCTAATTATTTTACCTCTTCTATGGGAAGTGTTTCTTGGCAGTATAATAAAGTGTAATAAAAATATACCTACCGAATTTTGTTTTTTCATTAGACGTCATCGATGTCCAAACAGGAGCGGAATAAATATTACAGCAAACTTCATCCCACATTTTTCTTTTTAAATTTCTATCATGGTATTCTGGCTTGGAAGTATCATAAATTGCTGGTCTGTTTTGTATTTCTTGTATTAGCATCGATACATCGATGTCTGGCGCCATGATGTAATACCGCGCGTACGTCGCGAGCGCAGGCTGCAGACTAAAGTGCGTGGCGTCTGCGTTAGCTCGGGTGGAAACAAGCGTTGTATTTTTTTCGCATACTTTTTGCGCGGCTCGGCGCGGCTCGGTGTGGCGCGGTCTGCCAGAATTACACGGATTATTTGTGCGCAGGACTTTTTGCGCGTCGTGTGCGTTACTGCATACGATTACATAGGTTCTATTTTCACAGACTAAAAAGTCTGTCACGGATAGTCTGTCGTCTGCGTTGGGCCAAATAAAATAAATGCACTTCAAGAATTGTGACACCAATTATTTATTATTAAGTAGGTAATGTATAATTCTGACGATTCGGGTTGCACGAAGATTCTTGAGAAAAATTTCACTTTGAAAAAATTTCGATGTAATAAATATTATTTATAGATTTTTTAAAATGAGTGCTTCATGAGTTCGCCGTTCATTGTGAGTTACTAGTATATCCTTGATTTAATTCCTAAATGAAAATAAAAAAGTGTCACTTTTGGCCTGTTTGAAATATATTTTTTCAGGGATTTTTTTTAGATCGTTTTTTTATAAGATTTGATTTTGACATAAACAATTTGGATAATCGTTTCGCTAAAATTACACCGTCACTAATATTGAACAGTTTTTAATGCAATTCTACAGGTGTGTTTTCGATAAATAAAAATGACACCTTTGGTGTGGAGTGGACATTGTTTCCGGATGAAGAGGGACGCTTACATCGCGTGGATCTAAAACTCAATGAAAATCTATTTGTTCAGTTACCCATAAGTATTATAGATCTAGCAAAAAAAACAAAATTTTGGCTCTATACAAGGTATTTTTTTAGTATTCACCCATACTGTATATTAATTACCGACTCCAAAAAAGGAGGAGGTACTCAATTCAACGCCATATTTTTTTTATGTTTGTTACCTCAGGACTTTCAACTGGGTGAACCGATTTCGATGACTTTTTTTTGTTTGTAAGCTGGTGCTTCCCGTGTGATCCCAATTTAATCTCAATTATCAAAATCTGTTTAGAAGTTTTAGAATTTGAAGTCGATTTGTTTTATTAAAATTTAACACTATATTATTAATAGTATATTTTTGAATTAAATTCTGAACTGATCTTATTACGCAGTGATTTTTCAGATACACGTCATCCAACAAGCGTAGCGTATTTTGTGGTGACTTTATGTAACAATACGAGTTGGGGTTGCAAATTAATTTATAGAATACTAGTGCTAAATGAAAAATTGTATAATCATAGGCGAAAAATATGTTTTCCATAATTTTTTGCTGTTTTCTCACGTTCAAATACGTTTTTGTGAATCCTAAAAGCTGTGTTAATAAAAATTAAAATGCTCAAAGCTCAAGAAGCTATTTTGCAAAATTAAAATGATTGTTTCAGGCATTTTACTATTATTTTGTCACGTTTAAAAGCTTTTGTCACCTTCTGTTAGTTCGTAGTGAAAGTATTCTATAATTGAGAGATTTTAATTTGATGATTAACACGAATTTAAATTACAATATTTTAAATCAAGTGTCATAAAAGGCAGGCAACGCAACGATAGCGCGGATAGTGGCGTGTTTGTCCGTGGGCGGCGTGGTTGTCCGTGGACGGCGTGGTTGTCCGTGAGTGGCGGTCTTTCCGTGGGCAGCGTGGTTGTCCGTGGGCGGCGTGGTTGTCCGCGAGTGGGGTGGTTGTCCGTGGACGGCGTGGTTGTCCGTGAGTGGCGGACTTTCCGTGGGCAGCGTGGTTGTCCGTGGGCGGCGTGGTTGTCCGTGAGTGGCGTGGTTGTCCGTGGGCGGCGTGGTTGTCCGAGGGCGGCGTGGTTGTCCGTGGGCTCTAATAAAAAACCTATTTTTGAGTTTATCTTTCTTAAATACTTTTAAAAATCTTGAAATTTTAGGAATAACAAAGACGAATATGAAGAGCTATACATTAATAGAGGCAATTCTTCCAACTTTGTGTCAGGTCAGCCAGTCGTGATGGTAACTCATGGGTGGACCTGCAATGGATATTCCGATTCTGTTCAATACATTAAAAACGAGTACCTGTCACGATTTGATGTTAATGTCATTATTGTTGATTGGCATTCGGCGGCGCATCACATTTATTCTGTGTCATCGTATATGACTAAAAACGTTGGAGAGGACGTAAGTACATACATATAATAAAACGGTATATAAAAATATAAATACAACGTTGTTCATGGACACTTTTCACGTCAAAACTCTTATTTTAACTAATTTGAAATCCACAAACCCCATTCGCAATCATTTATTATTCCGGGCTTAAAAGTAGATAACTTACCAGATTTTGTGACCAAAATTTCATTCAAATTCATTTAGAAAAATATCTAAATGTTCGCATAAAAATACTATTACGATTTGTGTGTAATTTACTACTCTCTGAAGAGAAGTTTTTAAACATATTAAAATATCTTCCTTTTATAGATAAGTGATATGGTCCTTACTCTAATAAAACAATTCAACTTTGATGTAAATGATCTCCACTTAATAGGGCACAGTTTGGGCGCCCACGTGATGGGTCGGGCAGGACATTATGTTAAGAGTAAAATAGCTACCGTACCTCGGGTGACAGGTAGGTACTTTCAATTATCGTCGTACAAAAATAATCAAATTAGATACTTAAGCGCTTTGATAAAGTTTCTTAAAATCTAGCGATGTAAATGAGTACTAATAATATATTTTAACACTATTTGATGACTATGGTTTTGTTTGCTATATTATTATTGAAACCTAGTAGATATAGTGATATGTTTTAAGTTAAGGGTAAGTAAGGGTAAGGGTAAGGGTGGCTATGTAAGTTTGCGCTTAAAAACTATAGTCAGATGTTCTATACACATACTTTACCAAACTTGTGGTAAAACTAATGAAGTCTATTCAAACAGTACATAATATATTTCTTGATATCATAATATTAATAAAATTATTATGTAATTAATATTTTTTAAGTGTCTATTAAATGATATAATTTAAAGGTCTCGATCCCGCTCGACCGCTATTTGAGTTCCCAAAAATATTTCCGCCATTAAGCAAAAATGACGCAGCATTTGTTGACGTAATCCACACCAATATTGGTGTGTTTGGGTTTATGTCAGCTATTGGACACGCTGACTTCTACCCTGAAGGGGGTATTGGACAAAACAACGACTGCACTGGACATCTCATTCCGAGTAAGTTATGGCAGGTCTTTTTTTTAAATTATTGTAATACCCATTTGCACTTACAATTATTTTAAACTAGTTAATGATAACAACGAAAGAAAAATATTCTACTGTAAAAAGTCTATTGATATGTTTTATCAAGTTAAATACATTTAGAGAAAAATCTATAACATAACAAACATAAGTAGAATATAATGTACAAAACATTGATAATAGTTTGATGATAATGATGAATTTCTGGCACAGGTGTGAACGATCATAACTGCGCTTTTATGCTGTACAAAAAGTCAATCAGCCATATTTTTGTGGCGTTCAGATGCATCTCCTACACAGACTTCAAGAAGGACAAGTGTGACGAAGTTCAAATGATGGGCATGCCCTGTTCAAGCGCCGCTTCGGGAAAATATTATTTAGATATTGATAAAAAGTACATATAGTTTTAATTAACTTTAAACTAAGTATAAATTTTACATGAAACTGAGTTTAAAACGATTTTGGTATCGTCAATTAATTTAATATATTTTAAACCAACCATCAGATATAAAATACGTTTTTTATTTTTGTTATGTTTATTTCTACGATTCTCTCAAAAATACTAGTTAAGACTTACTATATTATGAAAATACGCTTTAATATGTTACACTTCTTACCCATTTGCAAAACAAATATTGATTAATATGGACAATAATTTGGCAGACAAATTATATTCAGTAAAATAGACTAGGTTCTCATTTAAATGCAAATTATGAAAGTGTATTAGTTTGATCGATGCGCTTTTATACCCCAAGGGATATTAGTAATGAGTGAGCGAATTATATAATACGTAGTATAGCTGATAACAATACTAATTTCATATGAGTTTTACGGAGCACGTAAGCTATAGCCATGCCGGCCATCGTTGGATTAATGACGTCACTAATGGCACAGTCTGCGCCCAAATGACGTTTTACTGACGTCATTATCATACCTATTATATTTTATTATTCCAAGAACGCCATATTAGCTCGGTAATTCTGCATTATTGCATATTACATAATGTATGAAATGGGTTAAAATGTTTAATGGTTAATGAAGAATAAAGAAACAAAAAAATTATATATCTATAGAATATTTGAACCTATCTAGTGCAAGCTGGCTCATCTTTTTTACCCGAAACATTAAGAAAGTTTTACAGATATAATGACTTTCTCAAACGTTAAAACTTGTTAAAATTGAGTAAAAAAATAGCTATTTTGTTCTTTAGACACATTTTAATGAGTAATAATAAAGCCTTTATAATTTTATTGTTACGTAACTCCGAAACAACTTCTTGAAGAGAAAGTAATGATTTATGAACAAATTGACAGATTGTCTCGAAGAGCAATCACTGTATAGACGAAAACTTTTGACAGTTAAAATTATCGTCTACGAAATAATTCAACAACTTTGATGGAAACTGCCGGTGAAAATGGGGAAAACTTGTTACTGAAAAGTTACGAAAATTTATCTGATAAAACAAATATTATTCATCGGGAATATAATTAAAAAATTCTACTCCTGACCAATAATATTAGAACCTATAAATTAAAATTTTCCAGTTGTTTATTGTAATTGAATGTAATTAGGATTTGGTTGCATAAAAGTGAAATTGTTGCAATATTTTGCTTTAATTGGTGCTCGGAGGTCGTAAGTCGAATTGTTGTAGGCAAAATAATCAAATTCCCATTTGGATTCACCTTACACTAGGCTTCGAGAGGTTCCATCGAAAACCGCAATGACTTCGAGACTACAACGCATCCCTAGTTAACTAACCTTGAATACGGTTGAATTTTCAAATTTCTACGAACTTTTTTAGACACGAAGAAAGTAAAATATTTTTTTATATAAAATCAATTAGGTAATACTAATTGATTTAAAATAAACCACTAGATATTTTATTTTTGGTGTCATATTATGCCGCAATAATAATAAAAATAAAGTATCTATTATATACACAGATACGCGTACAAACTTCGCAAGGAAGATTTAAAGTAATAGCTAATATTTAGAAAGTTGGTAGATTACATAAAGCTCTAAGGGCAGTTTAAAGTCGGCGCCCGTTAAAACTCTCAACTCCATCTTCATATTCACGATGGCAGCCGCTCCCCTAGTCATTTATTCACATTTAAATTAAAGTAGAAATATTATGGAATAATAAAGTGTTAACTATTTTTTCATTACTCACAATTGATTAAGTTTGCGATGTCTTCTCCTTTTTTTTTGGTTTTAGTTTTTCGAAATAGATAATATTTACGGTACAAAACGATATTCATAGACGCGGACAGATACTAAAACATTTATAAACCTCCCTTGACACTGGCAGGAACCATTCCGATTTTTCAATGGAGTATAGGAAATCTTTACATTGTATTTTCTAAATATTATCAGTTATAATCCAAATTATATTTCACATTAAATGTTCGTATATAGTTTTTATTTTTTTTATTTTATATTTATTATATTTGATTTCTTATCTATAAAATTGAATCTGTACCGTGCACAACATTGTTTTGAAGTTTTTTATTTTGTACAATGATGCTTTGTATAGTTTTTGTTATATTTAAATTGTTAATTTGAAATACAAAATACGCTTCCAAGCCTTGTAGATGTGATGCAGTGTCGCTGACGGTTGTCATTAATATGCGGCTCAGAGCCTGCTACGACCGTAGCACACGCTACGTAATACGTAGGCATTCTGCGACACTGTTCTACACTGTTGACAACTATTCAGCGTATAGGGACCACCATAAATAAAATCTAAACTCTTTATTGAATATGTCACTTTTAAAATAAAACTTACACTAAGTATATAAAGCAAATCAAAATTCTCATAAAATTGTGAGGTTGAGAAGTTTCTGTTATCTCTAGATTTCTGTTTTTATTTCACAGTTAAATTGTGTTCGTGCTTAGTGTTTGTTATTACGGCGACAAACATTGCATATGAGAAAGCAGCACTACAATCTAAAGTGTATTAATGGAGAATATACACATTCACATATTTTGATTAGCCTTTGACTTAGCCTACTGTATTCTCTATTGAAAATGGAAAAATCGTGTGAAAAAAACTATTTGATACGTCAATTTGTTCCCGATATACAGAATTTTAAAAGTAGGACGACGTGACGTCATTTTACAACAGCTCGCGCACACCGTCGCGTTGCAGCTCGAAAACAGAGACAGAGTGACTACTGTGACGTCATGCTGCTGACACGAGCTGACGAACTTTAAATGCATGTAAAATCAAAACTACTTGCTCCTTTTGAATAAAACAAAAACTAGTGTATTTGTATACATAAAAGCTCTACTGTGACAGTTTCAAGCGATTTTGCGTACCCAGTAATATTCTCCATTACCATACAATACATAACGACATTTAAACCTAGAATATAGATACGCATTAGAACGAGCAGGTTTGAAATAATATTTTCAATTTATCAATGCGACAATCTCGATTAGTGAAAGCAAATCGGGCCTTTCTCAGTAGGCTATTGTTAGAACAGTAGATCGCCTCCGGCGCAATCCTAATTGATATCAATTACCAGCGAAATCTCTTCGAAATCAGAGCTATAAATGTCGTCGCTCTTCAGTATCTTAATGGAGCCCCTAATAAGTTGTAATCATTCAAAAGTTTCACTTATAACGCGGTCCGCTTTGATTTAATTTTTCACATTTTGGAAAAATTGAAAATAACAGATTAGGTTAATATTTTACTAACTATAAAACAAAATTGTGTTAGGAATGTACTATTTTTGAGGCAACTAGATTTTAAAGCATTAAAAATACTAATTAATTATAACAACAATTAAATTAATTATCTGTTTTGATCTATTATTAATTTTTAACCGTTTCTTATATTTTTTGCTAAACACTCAGTTTTACTGTTATTATATATTTAATAACATAAACCTATGTATTTTATACAAAAAAACATTCTCTGAACAGACGATAATTCAGCTGTATTCTTGTAAAACACTCAGTGTATTTCAGTTTCTTCTTAAGTTGAACTCTTCGTTTTTCGTGAACTGCAGAAAATGCATTATAAAACGTCAGATTTAATTTGTCTCGAAAAATATAATCGTAGCTTTTGTTGGTGTACGTGTCGTGTTGAAATGAAAATACTGTTTTGCATACATCTTGACTTCGCACTGCCGACAAGCAGCTGCTGCATAAACAAACATGACAATTTTCTACTTTCGACGTACCTACATACAATTATAACCTTTATTGACAGATGGTCCAACACGCTCTAAAATTACAAAGACCGCTTTTCCAATGACAATATATTTACTCAACTATCCTATGGAGAGTGAAATTTGAATTCCCGTAACCTCTAGTGGGGCATAGGCCAGCCACATTTCTGTACCTGTTTCACTGCTCATTTTCTTTACAGGTAAGTAGATGATCAGCCTTCTGTGCCCACTCAACCGAAACATTCATTTATCCCCTCGGGATTCGAACCCAGAACCTGCGACGCACCACGCAGATGCATAACCTACATAGCCATGGAGGCGGTTCCTATATATTTTATGGAGTACAAGTGCACAAATAAATTGAACTGAAGAACGGAAAGTCAGATTTATGCGTGTCTTTCACTGATCCTTTTCTATATAAGCAAAATTGATCTCCAGAATATTCGCTTAACACAGTTTCTAATAACTGAACTCTAACCTGACAATTTCCGAGGATCTTTTTCTCTAAAATTATTAATTGAAGTAAAGTTTGTTTCGGTTTTCAAGACCTATACACAAAAAATTCCATAAAGAACCATCGCGTAAAGGAATCTGAGAAGCAATCAAGTCTTCGTCACCGTCGCAATCGCTGACTCACGTTACAAATTCTTTTAGATAATTAGGTACGTGTTCATCAAAGAGAAGGAAAATCATTCATCAAACATCTTGGGGTCCATTAAAGGTCTCATGTTTCTTGCGAAAACATGATGTTTAATTAATAAGTAGCCAAGAAAGGCGAATCTAATTACTTATTGATAATTTAGGCCTTAATTAAGTATAAAAATAAGCAACTAGCTACAGAAATAATAAATAAGTACCTACAACAGTTAAACTGGCTGTTTTGTGTAACTAGAAATCAATTTTGTCTTTTGACAACAGATCAAAAATAGTTCAAATAAAAGCTTTAACAAAGACAGAGCTGGCACACGTGAAACTTTTCAGCGTCTATATTAAATCTTAAAGAGAAAGCAACACACTACACATACATACATGGTACATTTTTGTAACTTTAGAACTACTGAATTTCAAATTATTTCATTCTATATATTTGATGAATAGTTATTAGTTTTGATAATACACGTATTAATTTTATTTAATTAAACCCTGTGGCTGTTTTTGATATATACACGCCAATGATAATATTTAAATTTTAAATTATAAAGCCCTTTGTACCTTATATACTACAGAATATAAGAGACTGTAGAACATAATAGAATAAATGGATGTAATCTGTAATTTACTGACAAAAGCCGGTAAATTTAGATGAATGAAATCAAAAATTGATTTTTTTATATAATTTTTCTTTTCTCCGCGTTCCAAGGATGAAATTCTATCGTGACTTAACATTTTCCAAATTGTGCTTTGCAAATATCAACTTCAAAGATTGCTTAAAAGTTTGACTTACCATCAAAGTAATTTCTATTAATATGTCCTAGCGGCAAACTAGTTTCGGTGAAATACAGATTTTGAAGCTTCTTGACTGTATATAAATAGAAAGTAACAAGCAATAATAAGTTTACTAGAGCTAGGTAAATTATCCGTTCAATTAATGTGGGATTAAGAGATTGTCTGCAATAGTAGAGTTAGTGATAGTTTCAAATTCGCTAAGACAAAGCGCAATTTGTGTTTCCTGCGAGATAATGGGACTAAGTGATTAGATACTGTGATCTATTGCTTGTGAATGTAATCGGTGTAACAATATATCGATGGGTATGAATGTTATACACTACATTCGATAGATTAGTCTACGAGGCGATTGTTATATTATATCCATGGGCGCCGGCAGAAATAATTTCCAGGTGGTGCAGATTTTAGTTTTCTTACAATCTTCGCCGTATAGATTGTTAATAAAAAATTGAAATTTTAGTCGGAAACATCTGAAGCCCGGTTTATTTTATGTTAGAGACATTTACAAATTTCTGACTATTCATTATGAATTTATTTCAATAATTCCTGTTGTTCCCGAAATTCCAAGGGGTGCAAGTGCACCCCCATTCCGGTGCCCATGATTATATCCTATTGGTGGCAGTTGGTATACGTAGATACCCATAATGGAGAAGTTACCTCCTTTTAAAATGGATATATTATAAAAAAATGAGTAAAATAAAACAGACACGTGAAAGAATCGAATAAAATATCTCTAGAAATAAAAAAAGTTATGGGACTTTGAAGTTACGCTTGCAAGAATTATATAATTTGTTACACGCGGTACAAGTCAAATGAACAGGCGAATCAGAAATACGTAAATTTCAATAATCTTTATATATATATATTTATAATAATATTTTTTAGTAATTTATTGATGGATTTCAAATTTTTTTTCAGAGATTGATTAGTTTTGATCTATATTTTAATACAAGTACGTTGAATATAATATTAACATCATTAAACTTCTCCATAGTATAAGCATAAACGCGTTAACGCTAAATGACGTACAAAATTTACGACTCGCCGATATAATATAATAAAAAGTTTAACAACGACGGTACGATATTTTTTGCCTTAAATGAATTGTATAAGAAAAACAATGCAATAATAAAAACAAATTTAATCTCTTAATATATTTCTTATAGTAATGGTCTATTCTTGTTCCGGTTCTAGTTTTATCGCTTGCATGGCGTACATTAGTGATGTGTAGTTGACCCACGACCACTTATTTAAAATGGGGTAGAACATCATACCATGTATTAGCTCGACTTGACAGCAATCTGGAAGAAATCGGTACTAATACTATAAATGTCAAAATAACTCTGTCTGTCTGTTACGCTTTTACTTTAAAAGCTCTGATTTTGATTAAATTTAAAGATTAAATTTTAAGAAAGATATATAGCTTGAGATATAATTGGATTCCTTAACTGATATAGCATATGACAGTCTGTTTCACTGATATCTCTCTTTACTTAAAGGCAGTTTATTCTGAGTTCGAACCTGTGAACCAATTAACTACTGAGGCGGTTTAATATCATACATAATTTGGTGTAAATAACTGTCTGTTAATTAATTAATGTTTATTGATATAATCTAAAGGCAAACTAACATCCATATCGTGGTTATCGGCGACTCATAGATTATATTATAAACCCAAGTTAATAATTAGCGAAGACCAAACTCCGTTCGTTGAATATAATTGAAACATTACGTTGAAATTCTTTTTGTTTTGGTAAATTACGTATAGATGACGCATAACTGTAAAATGTATGCATGAAGATATTCCAAAATATACTCTTTATTGTAGAGATCTTTGAAGACTTTATATTATAAAGTTACCTTTTCCCAACAGAAAAGCTTTACTGGCACCCGGTAGGTGTCGTTAAAACGTTTAAACTAACATTTATTCAGTCTCTTTACTAGATAGCGCTAATTTAAATTTGGTTTCTTTTAAGCTTGGTTCATGCTAATTCAACTTGAATTATATTCCTCTCCGAACTGAATTTCGTCGAGATGGCGCTATACATTCTTTGCAACTTCGTTGTATTATAAACTTAAATAATTTTTATTATTATTTGTATTATTAAAAATAAAAAAATCCTAGTCCTCAGAGTACAATAAACACATACACGTAAAATAAAATAATGCCCAAATCTAAAATATTTTAACTTTTGTTTCAATATTCAATTACGCGAAACAATATTCAGATTACCACCTCCGTGGCAAAGCGGTCTACGACTCTGTGTGATACGTTGGAGGTCCTGGGTTTAAATCCCGGGGGGACAAATGAATGTTTCGATTGGGTAGGCACGGAAGGCTGATCACCTACTTGCTTGTAAAGAAAATGATCAGTGAAACAGATACAGAAATGTGTCTGCCCCATACTCCACTGAGGGTTTACGGGAATTCACTTTTTATATTTAAACTATTAACTTACTTCTTTCTAACAAAAAGGTAACTTCATTTGGTGTAGTCAGTTTCTTATATTGATGCGTTCCTTTCGGTACGATACCAAGAACGTACTCGGACACGCAAATACCTAATACTTGTGTCCATCTCGACCTGGTGGGGGTCGTGATAAAAATTCGTCCGCCAGGTTTAAGTGTACTCACACAAGCCTTTATAAATAGTTCCTTATTAGCTACGTGCTCTATTATTTCTGATGCTACCACTGCATCGTAGCGATTTGTATGTTTATCCGCATGTTCCTGAAAATTAAACAGTTACATAATACATAGGCCAAGAAGAGCCGATTAACATGTTATAGGGTCTTTCTGCTTTCAATTAGCACGGGTAGATTTTGGCGGCCCGTGGCGGCCATTTTGTTTTAATTACATCTATAAAATGTTTTATTTATTATTCAGTTACTTATGCCAAATGAGCATGACAAGTTACACGATTGCACGTTCGAATGATAAAAATTTATTATCAAAATGAGTGTTCGCTAGTGAAAACGTTGCGGGCATTGCGCCCATTTTACGGTAGACGTGGTGGCCCTTCACAGTCGACTCTTCAACGTTTGCTGGCCAAATTTGAGACGACAGTTTCGGTAAATAATCAACCATCACCTGGGCGTGATCGATTTGATACCTTGAAAAAAGATTATCCCTCGCAGGGGTAATGTGAATTGGCCACCAAGGTCATGCGATTTGATCCCGCTAGACTTTTTCTTGCGGGGTTTCTTGAAGTCGCAGGTCTATGCCAACAAACGACAGTCATATTCCACACTTTTGCTAATACCTTACACACAGGTTATTTTATGCTAGTTAAACATCTACCCGCCCTTATTGGAAAACCCTATACATGTGTATTTTCTGTGAGCGACATCTCGTGAACGGGTTAGGTACTAAACTCTAGAATTTTGAAAATGTATTTATATGGTTCCTTTTATCTGGTATTAAAATTGTATCGGCCAAATAACTTTTTAAAATGCTTATGTAAACATTAATATGAGGTTAATTATGTTGGGTTTGAAGGTTGTGCAAATTTAAGTGTCACATTGAATGAATTGTAAATTTTCGATTAAAACAACCTCTTGCGTACAAGTTTGGTACTAAAATGTGCGAATTATATACATTTATGACTATTTGAGTTTTAACTTTGTATAATTACATCTAAATGTACCCCTAATTTAGAGTAGTGGCAGGATTATCATACTTAAAAATTATGTTAAAAAACCTAATATTTAATGAAATTTGATTTGAAAAAAAAAATGTAGAAAAAGGGATTTGAACTAAATTACAATATGACTAGAAGATACATAAAGTACACCAACGTAGAAATTTATAAAAGCAAATACGCCAGCACTTATTAATGCTTAAAAAAAATCACCTTAAATAAGTAAAAATTTTACCTCTATAGTGGTGCAGTAATAGGTAGGTTTATTATCTGCAAGTTTTGAGTTTAGCTTGCTGTGTTCTATAGCACACTGAATTAGCTCTTTACTGGCGTCTAAGCCCGTTACTACAGCGCCTATTTTAGCAAGGGCCTGTAAATACAAAAGATTTTTCATTGATACTATGTACTATCATAATAGTAATTCCATAATGAGGGGTATTAAAATACTTTTTTATTTGTAATTGAGATTAAATCTACTAAATAAAAGTAGCTGTTTTACAATAACAAAATACACGCCAAAAAACACGTATTCACTAAACCGAGTCTGTGAGTTGCACCGGAGGTTCTAGATTCGAATCCCGGGGACACAAAGGACAAAAAATGCTTCGGTTATAAGGCAGTGTGATAACCCACCTACTTATTTTTAAAGGAATTAAGTAAATCGTATTCAGAGATGTATCTGCACATAGGGGTCACTGAAATTTACTTATACAGGCAGTGTGTTCTATTGGCAAAAAAATTGAGATAGTCTTCTTGGTGACACTAAACTCTTTATTTTAGACTTAGTCTAGAATTATAGATTTCTTTTTATATTTTGGTATTAAATGGTGTTGATGAAGAATGTTTTAAATTTTGTAATACGAACTTAACCATAGAGTATACAATGGAATAATATAGTTGATCATATTTTAATTTTTTCTGTTTAAAAAGATTTGGTCCTTAGTTTCATAAACTGAAGTTTTCAATTTTGTACAAAGCAAAGACAAAATTTTTTTATATCCAGAGCAAAAGTAAAACTACTAATTATCTCTGTTTGTCAGCGGCTATTGTAATGAATTATAGTATCTTATTATTTTTGCAACAGCAAGCGTCAATCTTATTTCATTTACTTTCATTAAATTAAATAAGGTTGACGCTAGTTTTCTTTTATTATTTATCATAATGAATACTTCTAATAATCCTATATCTTTATCCTATAATCATAATTGTGTTAATTAAAAATATAATCCGTACCTCTGAAAGTATTCCACCGCCACAACCAACATCCAATATTGTCTTGTTGGCCAATGGTGTGAGAGATTTCTCTTTGTCTGGCTCACAAACAAGACCATCTCTTACTAATGGAATTCTGAAATTCATATATTAAACTAATACATTATTTATTTTTATTATTTTAGGAAAACAAAAATCACTATGATTTTACGTGGACAATGTTATAAACATAATATGACCTCCAAAGATCCTGTCCATAATTTTGGATATTTATCAGTAGCTCAGAAATAAAATTTTAATAAAGGTAGACAATAACAATTATGGTATTTTTATTTTAAAGAGACTTTTCAAATTCAGAGTATTGTTTGAATGACTACTTGGTGATGGTAATTTAAGTAAAATAATATACCTTAGCATATTAAAAGAGTGAAGTGCTCCCAATTTTCCATTGGGATCCCACCAAGTCTTCATATGATCACTGTGCCTTTTTACATCTTCCTCATCCACTGTTGTATTTGGCTTACTTGGAGCTAGAATGGACTTGCTTATAGTGAAATTTCTTAAAAAACCTGAATGAAGTAAGCTGTAAATAGCAATGAATAAATTAATAAAAAGTTCATGCAAGATTTTTCTTCAAATATCTACCTCATTTAGCTAACGAGAGAAATAATATTATTACTTATTTAATAATTTATTTGTTAACATTAAAATCTTTTTAAGCAACAACCACAAAAGTACTGTGAAATTGTCTTTGTATGAAAAGATATTACAATATCTTGTTATGAAAATTTAGTTTAAATAATGTTTTAAACAAGAATTTAAATACATATAATATATTTATATTATATATATTTGTGAATTGTGACCAAACCTACTAAAATATATTTACAAAATATTAATTTGGACACTAGGTATTATTCAAAAACATGAATTCTAGTCGGGTTCATAATATTTGTTTTAAAATGTAATAAATTTATGTAAGGGACATAAACTACTCACACATTTCGATACAAATTTTTTGTAAGACATTTCACTGGACACAGTGCATTCCTCATTATTAGGTACTTTTTTAAACACTAAAATATTGTTTATATTTTTGATAAGCGCTTACGCTTGGCTTATTATATCTGAGAATTATTATTACAATAAAACAGATTTAGCTGCATTTGAAATTTAGATATTAGCTTTTATTATAAAATATACCTATAGGTAAGTAATTTAGATTTTCTTTCAATAGTGTTGTTTGTATTTCAAGGTAATTAAAAAATATTTCTTCAATCACAAATGCGAACAGCAAAATTAAACTTATTTCAAAATTAATTTAAAACAAATCCGTATTTTCTATTTATAATTTTTTATTTTCCAATTTCTTCTTAACGTCTTGACATTTAACACTTTAACAGTGACATAGTCGTCCTAAAATTTGACCACAATGAAAGAAAAATCGTTTATTTTTGACAGAGCTGCTAATGTCATTGTCAAGTTTAGAGCAGTGCAAAGCCCATTTACCTTCTTTATATTCGAATATTTTGGAATTTGGCGGGTTTAGCAAACGCTATATATTAGCTATGTGGACATTTTTCATTTTCGGGTTACGCTCTGTATTATAATTTTATAATAATTATGACAAAAAGATAATAAATTAATATAGGTATATATAATAAACAAAAATTTGACATAATATTGATATGGTTTGAAGTATTTTGACAAGGTTTAAAATCCTGTACATATGAACAACGTTATTTTTACAATACCCATATTATTAAATAAATAATATTTAAATATGAATAAAGCAACTCCAACTAAGAACGTAGTAACTAACATGGAAGGATTTTGCAAAAGCACGTTTACCCTTACATTTGTAATAGAAATAATTGGTCTCGACGTTTGGCACGACTGTAACGAAGGTTGGTTAGATTTAGGGACGTGCTATCAAGCTATGAAAATTCAGTATCAGTTGTATCCCGGTCAATCCTTTGACGTTGATGTACTGGTATGGCCTCACGTAGTAAAGGTAAACTCGGCGCTTTCTGTATTTAGAGCTACTAACGTACTGGTAAATATGAGACCTTTGTGCTTGGTCTTTAGCATTACAGCTCGCCTAGGTTGAAGATAAATTAATTATTTTAGTATTATAATAATATGGTACCTAATTGTTAAAGTTTTAAGAAGGCGATTTCAGTATCCGATTGTAAAAATTCTTTCACAGATAGAAAACTCGACTATTTCCCAATATTATTCCCATAGTTTTTTTTATTGTAGCAAAAAAACTTTTTAATGTGTCATTAAAAACTGATTGTTCTGAAGCGATACAAGATTACGGTGTCCACTAAGATATAATATTTATTTTTAAATATCCCACTTTGAATTTGTAAATATTGTATGAAATCAGTTCTGATAATATCACTTCAGGTGTGGTGTGGAATGCAACATGAATGGGCGCGAACTTGGCAGTTCTTGGAAAGGCGTTGGTTTGCTTTTTCAATTCGTCACGCTTTTCCTGTGAGAGTGGCAGAACTTCGCACTTTTATTGCTACAGTAACACCTACTATGGGTTTTGGTTCACTTGGCGCTAAGTAATAATATACCTAATCATAAATTCATAATCACTCACTTTCACTCTCAAATCGACGTTTTTTGTAATGATATGGTATATTTGAAATTTCTTTGTGTTTTTCTTGCAACAGCTTATATATATATTTCTGAAAAATCTTATAAAATTTTAATGAAATTTACCTAAGGGTAAAATAATGTATATTTTTTAATCGCAGCTAATGTGTTACTCTTGATTTTCATAATGTCTATGTAAATTATCTATGGACTTAGTATAGTTTCATGTTCTCGGTTCGATTCTTGAGGAAACAGAGAAAAATGTTTTGCGTTTACTTGTATATAAAAAATAATAAGTGAACTATGGTTTACGTTTTTAGTGCAAAAAATGACAAGAATCTTGAGGTATATCTACCCGAGTTGAAATTTGGTGAAAAAAGATATTTTGCTGGGGCAATCGAGTCGGAACAAAGTGTGGACGTTTTCATACAAGATATTATTTGGAAGACAGTAGTCAACTTTATACCATCCTCATATTTGGACGGTAAATTTGACACTCCTCAGGTGGTCTCAGGTTTGACGTTTCTTTATAATATGAAGAAGTTAATTAACTAATTCTTAGACTTTAAGATTAATAGGTATTGCCTACACATTAATATATAATCCATAAAGTTAGTAAATCTTTTAAAGGGCAATGTATACGCTTTTATAATAAACTCCCAAGTGATATGCTTAAATTGTCAGTGAATAAATTTAAAAACACAATTAAAAGAAAACTTTATAAAAAAGCATACTATAAAATAACGGATTACTTAGATGATAAAAAAGCTTGGGAATGAACCTGCTCTAACTCTGTCTTAATAAAACCAAATATTATATTATTTTTACTTTTTTTACAATAATTTTTTTTTTCTGTAAACTACATCATATAAAAAAAATGACGATTCAAAATGATCAAATGTGATTTCAGTGAATAAAGATATTTTGACTTTGACTTTGACTTTGACTTTGACTTTGACATCTATACAGATAAATAAAATTGGAGTGTCTGTTTGTAATATTAAAATAAACGCTTACATACACCAACATAACATTTTTTACAATTCTTGTCTGTGTGTTTGTTTTGGCTAAACTCTGAAACGGTATGTTTTCAATAAAAATTCTGTCTTATTCAATGATGAGAGTAAGAAAAAGCATTCCAGATGTAAGACACCAAGATGCTGTAATCGATAAGGTGCAGGAGACAATTATGCATAGATCTATGTTTGAGGAAGAATTGATTGAGTCTGAAGAAGTTTACAAGCCGAGAGAAAGGCGCGAATCAAAATTTCCCAAGGAAAAAGAGAAGAAGAAAGTACAGGAAGCGCCGAAATTGAAGTATGAAATAAAATTATCTGGCGATTGTCTGCTTGCGGGTAATGTAACTTTTAACAATCACATTATACGTAAAAAGTATAAATTTTACATAACTCTGTGGTATCTGGTTTAGCAGCTTCGGTACCACACTATCTATGGTATAGTAGCTCCTAAACGAATGTACTGATTATGATGCAGTTTTTTTAAAAGCTGACGTCATCGAGATGGATCTTAGGTACAGTGGAAATCTGTTCATCCATTTATGAATTATTCATATTTGTGATTGTTAATAATATAGAGTACATATAATCGAATGTTTATATTTAAGAGAAAATGATCGTATAAATCTATATTTTTTATATAAAAACCTTTCTTTATATTAAAAAAAAAGTGAAGTCCCGTGTCCCCTAGTGGGGTATGGGATGCATTTCACATCAGTTTCACTGATCGATTTTTTCTTTAGGGGCAAGTAGGTGATAAGCCTTCTATGTCCTGCCAGACCGAGTTTTTTTAATTTTTAATAAAAGAATAGATAATTCTCCACCGGGAATCAAACCCAGGACCTCTCGGTTGTAACGCTTACGCGCTTACCACTAGACCAAGGAGGCGGTTCTTTATATAAAGGTTAATAAAAAAGATTGGTTCTTACCAATGTTTACTTATGTTCTTACATAAGTAAACATTTTAAAATAAAGCATCTAGCCGCAAATGTCTGTTTGTCTGTTCGCTTTAATCCTTAAATCAGCTGACGGTTTTTCAAGCGGTTTTCATTACTTCTGTAGCGAAATTTAAGTTTGATATCTGTTCTGGATGTATATAAATTTAATATTATTGACATTATATAACTTATTAAACAGCGGCTGGAAGGATAGCTCAATTTGAAACAATAGGAGATCGTCCCGCTGACCAAGGAGAGATGATAGTTCTTATTAGTACCAACAATCTGCCAGCGCAAGATGATATGCCGATAATTTTCGTTAATGTTGAAAATATCACTAATGTACCAACATCGGAGTTAAAGAAATCAAGGTACTCGTTTACATTCACACGAATATCAGTTTTAAGTAAAATCAATAATAATAGTTCGTTTATTTAAAAACATTACATTCCTAAGTAGATACAATATCACAACTATTAACTATACTAACTGTAACTATTTTTAGGTATATGTTTGAGTGTTTAGTACTTCGTAATTTAATAGTTGTTCATTGATATTTGTTTTTTCTTTAATTTTTATGTTATTTTTTTTTATGTTTAAATATTTTTTCTCCTAATTTGTCGTTGGATTTTGTCGTTTAATTTTGTATTGATAGTTTATGGATAAGATATGTCATAGTCCTTTCCTGTTGTACAGTACTATTGCATGTTGTGATCTCCTCTAATTGAAGAAACACAATGTTTAAACTGTAACAGTACAATAGCATAGCTTGTAAAGTCTATTCTTTGTTGGAGATCCTAATAAAAATAAATAAATAAATAAATATCACAGACGCCTGTTTTATATAAGCTGTATTTCATAGCCTGTTACTATCCAGTATAACATAAAAGTAAGAACAACAAAAAAACATGTCGGGTTATGTAAACCATTTATAACTCAAGAACGGCTGGACTGATTTTAATAATCTCTGTTTTGTTGGATTCGTCAAATCCGATAATAGCAGAATACATATTAAAAATATAAAAAAATTCACGAAACAGTTCAAGAAGAATTTGTTTCGTCATACTTTTTCTATGGAATGACGTTTTAAGCTTGGCATCCACCAGACGGGCCGCATCGGGTCGTATAAAAATGCATAATTTATTTCACACATCCTCACACCTTCATCATTATTACATAATATAATCACTCATACTAATTATATTATGTTATACGTTTTCAATACTCTTCATATATATTTTTTCCATATTCGTCATTTTTGATCTTTATTCAAACTGTTAACCATGTAGGTATCTATATTTTAAGAATCGCTGTAAGAGTTAATAAATAAATATGGTTCGCCAGTCATTAGCAGAAAACTACATCCTTACACTTGAATGTTTCTAGTCTAACTTATAATTGAGATTGTTATTTTACATGGAAATCTTGAAATGTAAAATTATGCATATGATGACTTATTCTTATTAAATATCTTTTAAGGGTATCACATTTGTACTCCCGATGGGAAATTGGCTATGAGGTACATGAATCTGAAAAACAACAAATAAAAATCAAGTCAAAAGTTAACTTTAACGATCACCACACGGTTTTATTGGAAAACTTAACAGCTTCACGTATTACAGCAAATTTTTTAGATAATCCTTTTGTTATAGAGGTACTTATAATTTGTAATACATTGTTACATCTGTATAATCTGATTGTTCTGTGTAATCGAGATTGTTTGTATTAAGTTTTAGCAATACATAGCGTAGAGAAAATTCGCTGAGAATTTTGTTTCCGATATTTTATGATAAGAGACACGGATTCTCCAATTATTCAAAAAATGTCTTATTGTGTATTCAATTAATCAACCTTATAAAAAAACAATCTTCTAATTGTAAAATATTCTATTATTTTAGATTCGCGGAACTCGTTCACCCTCAAACGTGGACGATTCATTCTTTTACGGCCAGAATGAAGTAAAAACAAGCACAAATGAATTAGACATTCCCATAGCTTTCGCAAAGATAGACACGTCATCACTATCCAAAGGGTATAATGCCTTAATTCGAGGAGAATGTCCTTTATATCCTCCACAATCACGTATAAAAAGTCTGGATCGCGAAGACATTTGTACAAATGACATGAATGGAATCGGAAAATCTTTAAAGCCAGAGATTATTCAGTCCTCTATCATTTTAGGGGCGCAAATGACATTAGAAGTTTCAATAGGTTTCGTTGGATGTAAGCCAAAGGAATTAAGTCTGAGTTATTCTAGATTATACAGTGTTGTCAACGATTCGAACACAGTCATCACTATTGTGCGAAAAATAACTGAGATTAACGATGAAGTATTGGCGGACTCGGATAGGGATAATTTATTAACGGGTTTCGTGGTCGATTTCGGGGAAAGGGCACTTTTATATGTAGAAGGACGACGTCACGGACCGATATTGAGGGTTTGGCATATGGCCGAGAACTTTTATTCAAGAATGAGGACGTTTTACTCGTCGTCGTCAAATTATGGGTCAAGATTATATCCCGGTATGAACATTCTATGCGATTTATTTATTGCAATTTAACTATTTAAGGCCAAAATTAATATTTATAAAACAGCAGAGAATGAATACAGTGGTTAGAAATACAACCTAGTCAATTTTTTTTAATAAAAAAGAAAGTTCTGCTGAAATAAAAATTGGGCTTGAAGTGAAGCCCAATTTTTTATGATTTTTCCAGGAAGCGAACCCAGACTGTTCCCGCTACGTATATTGAATTTAAAATTATCGACTAATCATGCGAGATAGACTAATAAAGATTTAGTTTGTTTGTGTTAAAAAATTCAAATACACTAAAGTACTTGCTAAGTTTCCTCTTTGATTTGCTATTTTTTAAGTGAATAAAAAAAAATCATACAGTCTATTCAGAGTCTAGCCAGACAAACAGACATTAAAATATAATTTATTTATATAGATATGGTGTCGGCGCCCATTCCATTTATTCTATTGAAAATGTATGCCCCCTTGTCTTTAATATTGGCATGTCCTCAAGTTTATGTTGGTCCCACTTTACCGCTTCCTGCACGATCGGTATGTTTTGAAGGGTCTATGTTTTTTAATGATTTTTTGGGATACTTGCAACATCTATGTATTTAATATGATCCAACTGGGATATATTCACGTAATATGTATTTAATACTTTATTTATTTATTAACACTTGGTTGCAATAAACAATAGGGTACAGATAATAACTTAAGCTAAATGGAGTGCAACGGGCGGCCTTATCGTTAATCAGCGATCTCTTCCAGGCAACCCAATACTTTGTATATTTTATGAACATTTTAGTCTTAGATACATGGATAGATACATGGCAGTATCGACTCGGTAGTTAGAAATGGCATTGTAATGTAATATAAATAACCCAAAGGGAATTCACATTATGTTTTTAATGGATTGGAATTTGGAATATATATGTCTCATAAACTATAAATCGCACCTAGCTTTTGTTTTATTGACGGTAAACCGGTAATCTTAAAAGTTGAGAAATTATAAGGCGACATGGGTTCAAGAACACACAAAAAATTAACTGCATGATTTTATTAAAGGCGCTGCTAAAATTTGATCGGCTATTTGCAAACAATTTGAGAACAACGCCGTGCCGTAACGATATGCCGTCGAGTGGGGAATTAAAAAGTTTCCGATTGGAACTGTGTTCGCCGCCTCGACCGGGTTCATGTTTGGGTGATATTAATTTGGGTTAGTTGTTTTACTTACACTTGACGACTACAATGCGCCTTTTTTGTGTATATCACGCAGTACTGATAAATGTGTTGTATATTTTTTTTAGGCGTAAGTTTTTGGTGATTGTTGTATTTGCCTTTATTGTAATCCTTATTCCAATGTTTGTGGTGTATATTTATTTCTCTGATTGCCTTAACATATTGTTATGTGGCTCAACTATAATAAATAAATGCAAGGTCGATCCGTTCCAATAATTTTATTTAAATGTGGGATACTGGCGTAAATAAGACATTATTTTTTTTACTTCATGAAGTCCTGTCCGATTCCCATTTCCCTCTCTCATAAATAACATAGGAAAATATTTTTTTATTATTAGTGTAATTGATATTAGGGGTCTTGAGAAAAAGGAGGAGGTTTCTAATTGTGAAAATGATTAAAGGATATCTATATTGGTTACTCACACGCACTGAAGTTAATATAAACCGATTTTCTTTTAATAAAAATAAAAATTACCTACTTCAAAATTTTTATTTTACTCTCTTGAGTGACTCTCTCTGTCTCATTACCTTAAAAAATAAATGTATTGACTTTAACGTCATATACATAAATACTATAATGACACCTTAATGAAAGAATTTTAGGACACTTCAAAAAGCATACTTTGGGTCTTGCTGTAAGATTTTTAAATTTTTATCTTTTTCTAGTTCCAAATACATCTGAGACTCAACACGAGTTGCTAACAAAGAAGTATTTAAACAATTAAAGTTGCTTAAAAGTTTTAAATAAATATATTCAATGAATAGCCATGGTTTTATTCAATTTAATACCTGTCAAAAACAAGAATGATTCTCGGCAAAGGCAAATAAAATGTTACACGGAACGAAATTCTGCTAATATTTTGAGCTGTATAGTTGTGTTATTAATTTGTAACGTCAATGCAATACAAAATGTTCTAGTCTAATTAGTGTTTAATCGGTACTTATATGAGCTCTGCTGATGTTGTATCTATGTAAAAAAATAAAAATGACCGATGATTTAGATACATCATAATTATATTATTTTGACATAATGGAGAATGTTACTAGGTACGCAAAATCGCTTGAAACTTTGTCACAGTAGAGATTTTATGTATACAAATATACTAGTTTTTGTTTTATTCAAAAAGAGCAAGTAGTTTTGATTTTACATGCATTTAAAATTCGTCAGCTCGTGACGTCACTCTTTGTCTCTGTTTCTCTTCTCGAGCAGCGATGCGACGGACTGCGCGAGCTTTGTAAAATGACGTCACGTCGTCCTACTTTTAAAACTACTTTACGTCCTACTTCTGTATCTCAGGAACAAATTGACGTATCAAATAGTTTTCAGTTTCCATTTTCTATAAAGAATACGGTGGGCTAAAAATCAAAATGTGTGAACATTCTCCATTGACCATTTATTATTTATTTTCTGGAAATCACAGAAAGCAATTAATTATTTACTATCTGTAATGAACATAACATGATGAAGAAGAAAATATTGTGGTGAGGTAACCAGGAGAACCAGATATTTAAATATATATTTCACGAATGCTACTCTCTACGTGAAATTATAAAGTAATAATTATTTAATTAAATAGGTACCTAATCTCAATGAAGTTCTAACTTGGTCACAGACTTGGTAAAGTAGGAGTTCGTTACACATTACCTACCTGCCTATACTTAGGTAAGAGCCTGAAGTTACTGAAATGTATTCAAATTTCTGAATACGTATATAACTTACTTGCAAGTTTATCACAAACTAGCTGTGCCTCGCGATTTCACCCGCGTTAATTTCGTCGTAACGTGATGTTATATAGCCTATAAACAATAAAATAGCGAACAGCAAAATCATAATAGATATGTATTTTATTATCCGCGCGGAATAGTTATTTTTTTTTATTTATATTAATTTCTAAAATTTAAGTAGCATAAGTGGCTCATTATTACATCAGATATCTGCCAGTGAAAGTCCGTCAAAATCGGTCCAATCATTTTAGAGCTGGAACCAACAGACAGACAAAAATTGTAAAATATGTTACTTTGGTATATGTACCGTGTATACATCCATACGCATTTAGTAAAAAGCGGTTATTTGAATATTACAAACAGACACTCCTACTTTATTTATCTGTATAGATGTTGTTATGTACCTCAATCAATATAGTAATAGATATTTTCCAAATTCATTATTTTTTAATATAGTCTTACCTTATGCATGCGAAACATCTATTTCTTCGGTAGGGCATACCAAGCGTTGTTAACTAACTAAATAAAGCTCAGCTATTCGAACTATCCCCAAGGCACTGCGGTTTCCTTTTCGCTTTGTCCTAACAGCTAATTGCTTAATAATATTAGTTTAATAATTAAGAAGTTTTTGTTCAACTAATAAATTAGGTATATTGCCTGCTGTTATGACTACATATCGAATCCAAATATTAATATATTATGTGTATAGTATTTTGTTGTAATATTTTGTTTTTATTTGTTTGAATAGTGGTTATTATAGTTAAATAATTAATTTTAAATAAAAAAATTAAAACCGACCTCAAAACAAAATAAAAAAGCAATATAAAGTGAAAAATGAATTTTGTATTATAATAGAACTTACTATAAATAAAACTGCTTAAAATTTGACCGTTTCCTTGGTCTTGTGGTAAGCGCGTAAGCGTTATAACCGAGAGGTCCTGGATTCGATTTCCGGTGTAGATAAAAAAACTCGGTCTGGTAGGACAGAAGGCTGATCACCTACTTGCCCCTTAAGAAAAAATCGATCAGTGAAACAGATGTGAAATGCATTTGCCCCATATCCCACTAGGGACTTCACTTTTTACTATAAATGAAAAGACTTAAATAAGTAGTGTTGATAAATAAAATTCATGTAAAATTCAACAAGGGCATAAAACTGTCATGTTGCTCTTTGAAAGGCGGTGCGATTGGAGAGGCGGTACATACACGTCGAATTTTGATTTTTTGAAGGTCGGTTAAAAATGTCAACAATTAAACGTAAAAATTGATAAGATAACATTTTTAAAAACTGGGATACACTACACTTTGAAAAATTAAACTAAAATTCAAAATTCACATATCTAGACTAGACTAAGGTCCCTTCGAAATGTTTGTCTTGTAGAATTATTCTTTCTGTTTTATTTATTCCTTTTCAGTGTGCTTTGAAGTATAGTGTACTTATATTAATATGGACTTAAAAGAGAAAGTTGTAAAAAATTATAGAGTTTGAAAAAACGTTTTAACACACCCGAGACTGAACTAGACAGTTAATACGATTTTGTCTTGTGATTAATGTTTGCACAGACAGTCTGAGGACGGACTACCATTGTCATTTATAGCCTAGTTAGAACTAGATAGTTAAAACGATGAGATGTGTTATTAACAAACGCTTAGCTTCAGTGTAATTAACTAATGATACAGATCAAATGTCTACATTCTGTTTGAGTTCAGTTGCGGTATTAGTTCGTGTAGGGTTAATGGGAACGATTAAAGACTTAATTTCTTCTACTTTTCTATGAATACAGATTAGCTGTATGAAAATTATATAAGGACGAGAAAACGTCGACCAAAAGTAATGTTAAGAACAATGTAATATATTGTCGCGCTTTTTTGAGGCTTCTGAGAACTCGAAGGCTGGCTCTTGTTTCGGCTAACGCGATAATGCAACCTGTATTTTGGTTGTTCACTCCAACGCTTTTTATGAACCCTTTTTTTTAATATCTAACTTTAAAGTGTGTAAATATTATGTGAATAAAGTGAACTAAGTTATAAATGCATGCAGGGATAATAATTACAAAGCCGCAATAAGTTTTATTGGTAATGCAAATTATAATGTTTAATTTTGTCATAGTTATCTTTATTACAATGAGAAAAGCAGTATTTTATACTACTAAATATTTTTTTATATGCGGATATTTATTCCGTCTAAGAAATTTTAACGGTACCTAATCTTTTCCGACACTGTTGTCAGATAGAATAAATACATATAATAGTAGAAGGAAAATCTTTTATCTTGATACTAATAGACTTTGGCCTTGATGAATGGTTATATATACGAGTATTTTAGCTTGTATACCAACTGCATTCGCCAGCGCCTTCGAGGCTAAGTGGGTCACACAACCATTCAACGTGTGTTACGTTCCTGACCTCAACTCCCGGGTAAACAAAAAATGTTTCGTTTGATTGGACACAAAAGGGCATACGTAAGTAAATAAAATATTTATTCTATGTGATGGCACTATGTGGATGAAAGTTAAATATCATCCACATATTGCGTATGTGAATGATATTTCAATTTTTCTGTATTTTTCAAAAAGTGCATATTCAATTTTGAGTAAATTTATATGAGGGCTACCTCTGAAGTATGTATATCTTTCGAATCGGTTCATAATTGGCTTCATAATCACGTATCAAAAATACGAAAATATTTAATATACATCATTTTTAAAGTCACTTGAATACAGAATGTTAACAATGTAGGCACTTTTTCAGACCACATAGTATTTGAAGGCTAGGTAATTTCTTTTCTATATTTGCCTTTAAATAACAATATATTTATGTAAGTAGGTTAGCGTATCCACCGCAAAAGGGAAATGCGGAATGAAAAAATTCTTACTATAAAAATAAGTATTTTTTATTAATAGCTGTACCCACGACTTCATCCGCATTAGACAGTTTTTTGGACAGGAGTTTTATTTTTTACGTCAAGTACCTATAAAGGTACTTATAGTAAAAGTGACTGGATATTAGAATAGTTCTTATCTATTTTGTTTGAAGACGACCTGCTTGCCTCTGACGGTAAAGGCATTAACAGCCATTTTTATTGGTCGTATCAATTCATAATTTGGTATACGGTGACCTGACATGACTGATCAATAAACATAATAATACAATAGTTAGTAGGTAAGCCAGCACTTACTGCAGAGGTACTGTGTTTGAGCACACTGAAATGGTCACAATAAATATATAGTAATAAATATATAGAAATTAGATAGTACCCTAAGTCCCCTAGTTCCCTATGTTCTTACTCTGTCATTATCTATGTTTGTGCCAAATTTTATTAAAATCGATTTAGTGGTTTGGGCGTGAAAGCGTAGCAGACAGACAGACAGAGTTACTTTCAAATTTAAAATATTAAAGTATGGAATCTCGTATATTCATGGTAGCGCATCCGAAGAAAGCGGTGCAGCAGTGCTCTTCTTCTGAATTACTTTGTTTCCCGTGGGAATGAGAAGTTTCCCGTGGTAAAAAGTACGCTATGTCCTTTCTCAACTTATTATCTATGTTTGTGCCAAATTTCATTAAAATCGGTTCAATGGTTTAAGCGTGAAAGTGTAGCAGACAAACAGACAGAGTTACTTTCGAATTTATAATGTTAGTATGGATTAATATTAATGAAGGATGGGACAATTCGAGAATTTTTGTCACATAGATATTTTAAAACAAAATATATAGTTGCTATGGAAACGGCGAGTGATGTTTCAATTTCTTTTTATACGTTCAATCCGTTCTGCTCACCTTTTTCTCTGTAGGAACGCTACTTTGTAATTTGTCCTTGTGAGTTGATCGGACTCCGTAAAACTCCTGCTACTGAGCTGCATGAGCTGAGAGAGTTCATTTCAACTCATTCTGATCGCGCAGGCTTTTCCGTTCGACTATTTATGACTATTATCGGTGGAAACAAATATGCAGTTTACTCTTACTCTTCTTAACGGAGTACTTAATAACATAACCCAGGGGTGCTGCGGCATCTGAACCTGTGCGTCCCAGACCGATACGTGTGGAAGCGACGGCTCCCGCAACTACTCGTGGTACCAGTTGCCCGAATCAATCTACTGGCGAAAACACCCGTCACGCGAATAATTAGAATCATTAATGAAACTCATGACAGTGTAGACATATTCTCAGGCGCTTTGAGTGAAATCACAAAGGTTCTATTATGTATAATTAGCTACAAGTGATTAGTTAATAATTGTAATTATATTTATACTTAGTATTAAATAGCAAAATAAGTTAAAGCGTCAATGTCGCATTAGGTTTTTACCTGTAAGATATTGTACTGTTGAAATAAATAAAGAATAAAAAGAATAAAGAATAACGGAGTCCGTCTCGCGTTCGAAACCGGAGTTAATTTCCAACCAGATAGTATATATATTATGAATAATTCTACCTATTTAAAATCAGCGTGATGTTGATAAATCCTCCACATTTTATTGCTGAGAGGGTATACGAGTTTCAGCTAAGCTAAGGAGAATTACCGCTCTGTTTGATTAAGGTCAATCTGTAGAAATTAAAATAATACAGTTCAATGAACATACTTGATCATACATTTTATTGAAATTTTTGCAAAATATGCTAAAGTCGACATGATATCTTATTTGAAATATCAGAAAACATACTTTGCCTTAAAGGTGTTTAATATGAAAATAAATAATATTAGGTACAATATTTATTCTCCTACCTCTGATGAAATATTTTACCTAATAGATTTAAGAGTACCTACCTACTAATGAGGTCGGGGAGTAGATAATGTTTAATGGATATGACAAAAAAGACTTACTAGTTAGATTTTCCTAAGGCTAGTTAGGTAATGTTTTTCAATTTTTTTAATGGGGCTTCGAATTTCGTTAATTGTCGTTATACCTAAGTTAACCGTATTTGTGTCTCTGTACCAGCTATTAAACGAAAGTACCAATTATGGTGCATTTTGTTTAAAGTTGACATAATTGATATAGTTCTTAGCTACAATTTATGAAGTTAATTCATTTATAAGGTAATCTTATTTATACAATATTAAAACATGCTTTCATATAAAATTCACGGTAACCACAATATTTTGGTTACGTCATCACATCGTATTGACAACGACACACTACAAGAAGGAAGTCAAGTATCTGGGTGTCTTAATTGATAGCAAATTAACTTAAGAATCTTACATAGATAACATAGTCAACAAATCTACTAAAATGCTTGGCTTCGGAGCTTCGGGAACACTAAATATGTAATTTAAAGATCTTAAATCTAAAATTAATTTTAAACAAAAAAATAAAACCGACCTCAAAACGCACTGAAAAGTAAAAAATAAATTTTGTATTATAAATGAACTTACTATTAATACAAGACGTAAATAGTGTTGATAAATAAAATTCATGTAAAATTCAACAAGGGTATAAAACTGTCATGTTGCTCTTTGAAAAGCGGCGAAAAAAAAATTCTAAAAAATGGGACCACTTCGACGAGTTACTCTATCGTTTGACACCTCACTCACCCAAATCGGTCTACGGATAGCGACGTACGTGCGGAACATCGGAAAAAAATACACGTCGAATGGATAACCTCCTTTTTGTTTTTTTTTGAAGGTCGGTTAATGACTCTTTATGACAATCTGATTCGGAGCCACATTGACTATGGCAGTGCGGTTTGGCGAGCACATTGCCACACAAACCTTGAGGTTACAGAGAGTATTAAAAAGGTTTACTTGGCATTTGTCTCGCACCTCAGTGCCATAAAACGCCTTTCCTATGCCAAAAAAACTGGAAACTTTCAGGCTTACTTCTATTAGTAATCGTTTAAAATTTAAAGGGATTTAAAGTTTAAATCTATTAGACCTTTCTTTCCTCACCAAACTCCTAAATAAAAAAATTGATTGCCCTCAATCAGTACGTAAAGTCAACCTTCATGTCCCTAGAAGATATCCTCGAAGACAATTCAAAATTCTCCTTCCTGCTTCCGTCGCCCCTACTCGATTCGAACTCTCATTTTCCCCGTTTATGTAGGCACGTGAACATGCGGGTTGTTTGATGTATTCTGTCATGGGTCTGCCTCACAATTGTGCCGTGGTCTCACAAAAGTTTGTATTCTTTCTGATTACTATTTTTTTTGCTTGCTGTGTTTTAAAGATGTGCATATAGTTCCTAATTGTATTTCCTTATTAATTATGTTTTTTGTATATAACAGCTGTGGGTGAACCCTAAATAAATATAAGCGTGTATAATTAAAGCGTCGGGGGGTTTATCTTCAGTTTTGTTATCCGTTTGCCAATTTTAATCTTAGCAATATTTTCATTGCAGTTGTTATTGCCCTCAAAGGTCATGTTTCACATTTAATTCCGAGTTTTAAGATTGCTTTTGCATTTTATGTTAAAGAACTGTTATTACTTGTAGGAAGTTGTTTTCAGCACGAGATTTGTTTGAAATGTAAAATTTCGATAAATTAAAAACTGAAAAAGAGCTAATATTAAGATTTGAAAAGTTTTTATGTTAGCTTATGCATTTTGTTAGCAACGATACCAACGTCACTTCGACAAAAATAACAAGTAAATTAAAAATAACAGCTTAATAATTACAGTTTAAATTTATTTATTACTAGTTGTGCATCGCGGTTTCACCCGCGTTAACTTCGCCGTAATGTGTTATAAATGTTATATAGTCTAAAAGCTTTTAGCTCTAAAATGACGATACTTCCATAGAACTTTTCATCCCTCTCCTTTCAACCCCTTACAACCCCCCCTTACGTTTTTTTACAGTGTATTTTTGTTCTATCATCAATAAGTAGTTTCCGCAGCGCGAATCAGAAATACGTAGACTTCAATAATTTACTTCTAACTCATTTATTGATGGATTTCAAAAAAAATTTCAGTGATTGATTAGTTTTGATCTATATTTTAATATCATTACGTTGATTTATATTATATGAAATATATTAAGAACATCTTGAAACTTTTACATTGCTGACGCCAAATGCGTGTTAAAGGCATGTAGAGATTTAATTGAGGGTTTAATTCGCATAATATAAAACATATAATATATTGAAGTAGGTACTAACTTATAACATGTCAACGCTTTCATAATCTCAATAATATCACAAAGTTAACGAACAATATGTGAGAATATTGTCCTCGAAATTTTACGGTTGTCGGTTTAATTAGGCCTCTGTGAGGTTGGCTTGGTTCCTTTATTTCATTTGCTTTGCCTAAAATGCGCTAAAACAGAGAGTAACACTTTTTGTTATTAACAGGGGACCGCGGTTTTAGGTCCTAGCGTCGTTATTGGTCACCAACAAAAAAATGTTAAGTGAATAATTGTGAAGCTATAAAATATGTTATCTGTTTTGCGAAACTAAATCAAATATTTCCCGCTTTTGACAAATTATAATATAAAAAATGTTTGTTTGTTTTTGTTAGGGCCTACTATTGCCCTAACTGAATTTGATGTAGTTATTATATGAGAACTGGGTCTTTTTGAATTAAATAAAAATGCGTGAGTTTATGGCGAATACAAGTTGACAAGTCATTTAATAGCTACAAATTTGTACAGCAGCAGGGAAAGGGGGTGAGGGGAACCAATTTTTAAGATATTTTCTTTTTGACATAACAGATGGCGCAAATAACAGTTTTAAGTTAACATGATATTGAACAGTTTTAATTTATGGTGAGTTTGTTGATCCATCATTGATCTAATCACTAGTTACTTTTCAACAAAATAAAAATATTTAACGTCAGTTTTAACTAGCTGTTGCATTTAACATTGAATAAAGTGATAGGTACTAAAAATTGGTTATATTTCCAAGGATCAAGACAAGATCTTGATGAATAACTCATTTTATGTTCAATCCCAGTTAACGGAATTTGAAAGATTGTAAATAAACTTGAAACAACCGGCCCTGAATCTAAGCCAAGTCCTAAATTGTTTTGTACTTAGACGTTGACTAACTTTTGTGAAGTTAGCATTGTAAATTTTTCAAAATCTCTTAGAAATGTAGTATATTTGTAGTTCCATAAATATCCGCTTCTTTATTCATTGTTATCCTTTAGCTTCACACTGACATTAAAGGCATTTTTATCTATCAAGCAAATGTCGAATTACATTCGATTCTAAACTCGCACGAGACGGATAAACTCGTAAGCAAAAAACTCAAACGTACAGCACCGGATTCCAGAACAATTTATCTTGTCGCTCTTGCTCAATAAATCAGCACAAATTCTCCGCTTTACCACGCAGGGAGCCGAGCTAATGCAATGTTTATGCGTTGGATTTTTGTGAATGATTGCAATGCAGTATGTAAATTATGTAAGGAATGAATAAAGAAATATTTTATCCGAATGAGAAAATCCACGGATAAGCTTGGTTAAATGGGGCTTCTCTCGCATATTAAGACGAAAAGCTTACTCTACTAGACTATTTTAATTTACTCAAATTATTTTATTTTATTTTAATGACGGCCGATAAGGAGATAATGGTATGTAATGTTATTGGTGAATTATAATTTATATGCTTATGAATTAAATAAAACATATTTTGATAAGAGAATACTAAGAACCAAACGACATTATTTACATATGAGATACATACCCAAAATACTAGCTGCATAACCGCGTTCTATCGCTCTAACGCGGTGGCCGAAAATTCAGCCACTAAAATACGTTATTTTTGCCAAGATTTCATGTTTATAAATAATACTATAGAAGGCATATGTGTAATCACTACATAGTATAAAACAAAGTCGCTTTTTCTTCCCCTATATCCCTTTGTATGCTTAAATCTTTAAAACTACGCAACGGATTTTGATACAGTTTTTGTAATAGATAGAGTGATTGAAGAGGAAGGTTTTTGTATATATTTTATACCCGTGCAAAGCCGGGGCGGGTCGCTAGTATATTATATAACTCGGAGTAAATCTAAATTTCCATTACTAAAATAATGTTTAGATTTGGATAGGTGGGTCTAGAGATTACGCCTACGAACAAACTGTTTACTTTGTTTGTACTGTTTTTTACTACTAGGCACTATTATAGCGGCGCTACTGCCTATTTGGCCTTGGCCTGGTTGAGAAACGACCTCCAGTAGGTATTACGACTTTTTAACCAACTAAGAAAAGGATCAGCAATCCAGCAATCCTATTTTAAAATAAGTATATAAAGTACGAAAATAAAAACTCTTTTCACTTCCACAAATAACATTCTCAGACAAATTTTTGTTTAGGCATTTAAACGAGGTATTTTGTTTTAGTACAGGTATTTCACTAATCATGATTAATTGCTACTATTTAATTTATTATTATTTATATGTTATTCAAATAATAACACAACATCATTGTTTATTTACAAATTGAGTAGTCGAACAATTTTCGAATAAATTAAATTATGACGTTATTAATGATCATTTGTTATGATCCGCATTGTGCTTGCTTATTCGTGTTGTTACAGATAGCGTTTTGAAATTTAATAACCTGGAATTACTCATTTATAGTCTTATATAATATGACCACATATAAGAATAAATTAACTTTATTTTAGTGGTAATAAATAATATTTTATATTATTATTATATCGCTTAATATTTCGTTTTGCTATCTTTATTCAATTAATTTTCACTCAACTACTATTATAACTACTGTAACTTGAAATATGTATTTTCAAATCAAACCAATTGGTTTTTCAATCTCGTAACAAACATATAAAAAAGCATACACTTAAATTTAGATTCTCCTCCTTTTTTGAAGTCGGTTTAAAACTCAGAAAGCGACTGTGTATATTTTTAAATTTCAATAAAGTTATTACTGTCTAAATGATTAAATTTCATATACAGTAAGGGTATCTAAACATGATCATAGCGTATATTTATCTAGGTACCTGCCCCGGTCCTTAGCTATAAGGGGTCGTTACAAAACTTATACATGATATGTGTGTGTGAAATCCTGTAACCGCTTAGTGAGGTGGGTCATTTTCTTTCCAGATAATTAGGTAATCACTGGCTAGCAAGCACTAGTCCACTGTCAGCCCTTCCAGAGACCGAAAACAAACTACAAATTAAATTATAAATTGTATTCAGACCGGGAATCGAACGCGTCACCTTACGGTAGCTTTTAACCTCGGAAGAATTACTATGTAAATCAGTTTAAAATAACAGTAATACATTCATAAAACTTTAATCTTATCTATTAAGTTTTTATTGAAAATTAAATCACTAGAACAAGATTGTTGTTACTTAAGTCCTATCTTAATAGCAGAAGCAATGGCAGTGCAAGTAAATTCAAGCTTCAAAGTAAAATTAAACACAGCTGCTACAATGTCTAAAGCCACTAACGGCGTTTGTAATAAAGAAGTACACTGTGTTAGTTGTTTTATATTCACAAGGGTAATAAAAACTTGTAACAATGTATAGAATTACGTGAGTTGGCTTTTTGTAGTCTGCTTGAGGCAGTATATATGGAAAGCTGTTTTAATATTATTTATTAAAAATACAGCTCCCGTATTTCATAAAACTGGATTTAATTTTAGTATAAAGGCAAACTTGACCGTTATTGAACGAGAAGTGGATACTCGGTCTAACGGTCCACGGCTTTCTAGGAGGTGCCTATATTTAGTAGCTTCTTAAAATATTTAATAGATATGGGAATGACTGAGAAGCATAATGGTAGGCCGAGGAACAGTGATTCGTGTCGATATTCGCCATTCGAGTGTATGTGAATTCGGTTAACCGACTTACTTTTCATCGAATTGTACCAGTTGATTTTATAACAAGTATTAATAATTTATCACTGATTAAATTTCTTTGAAAATAAAGAACAGTACGACATCAAAGTAAATATTTTAAGACATGAAATAAAAACCATTTCGTACAATAACACAAATAAGCATAAATGGAGCGTTAATTCCCAAATTGGGCATGTAGACATTCTGATCAATCATTAAGGAGAATTCTACGCTCCTCACTTCATAATTACTTAGTTTGGAATATGAAATTTTAAATTAGCATTCACCTGGAATCAAACTCACCTCATGTTATACCTGTGATCAAATGAGTTACGAAGGAGTAAAAAATATTTTAGTACATGAGAGAAACCGATGCATAAGTGTGACTATCATGATCACTAGAGGTTAGGTATTATGTATCTACTAATTTATTAAGATGACTTTAATTGTTTAAAGAGATATCGACGCGCTTAGTTGAGACCACAGGAAACCCGAAAGCTGGCTCATATTTCGGCCAACGCGTTAGTATAGCAATACAACGCGGTAATGTAGCCAGTATTTTGGGTACGCACCCACCCTAACGGCTTCGATGGGCCTTTGTATTTTTGTAAATATATTTAAGTACATTATTGTAAATCTTTGATAAGAAGTAAAGTGATATTCCTTCATGAAAAAATGATTATATAAACAATGTTGTCCACAGTTTTATCCCGCCATTATAAAATAGAAACCTGCTAAGCTCCTGTGGCTACGTAAATTCATTCAATTTATAAAGCTTTTCTTACAGATTGACACCATTAAATTATCGAGTTTGTTGCCAGACTTAACATGAAAGAAGTACCTTTATATAATCCAAGTCAAATTCAGTTTCTCAAATAATGATCAGTGAAATTATTTCGTGTGGTTAAAAAAATATTTCAATTTTTTTTAAAAACTGCGGTTAAAAGTATCGAATATAATTTTTCGACAACTAACTCGAAAATACTCTGAAGTTTTAATTTGACACATTTTACTTATGACATTTAACAAGTTCCTTTTATTATTTTACTAGCAACCCGCTTCGGCTTTGCACGGGAATAAAACATATATAAAAACCTTTCTCTTCAATCACTCTATCTATTA
This sequence comes from Aporia crataegi, assembly GCA_912999735.1. Taxonomy (NCBI): domain Eukaryota; kingdom Metazoa; phylum Arthropoda; class Insecta; order Lepidoptera; family Pieridae; genus Aporia; species Aporia crataegi. The sequence continues at coordinate 3,739,906 of OU538748.1, read as the reverse complement.
AAAAAAAACCGCATCAAAAACCGTTGCGTAGTTTTAAAGATTTAAGCATACAAAGGGATATAGGGGAAGAAAAAGCGACTTTGTTTTATACTATGTAGTGATATAAAATTCTCGTGTCACAATGTTAGTTACTCCTCCAAAACGGCTTTATTGATTTTTACCAAATTTTATATGTATAATTAGTAGGTATAAAATCGGGTACTATCTATTTTTTATACCTCTAAGTGATAAGGGTAGCCCACCCCAAAAATTTATATGGCAAAACAACGTTTGCCGGGTAAGCTAGTTTAATATAAGCTCGTTGCACGCCGACTTGTTTAAGATTTCTTATTTTTATTATTAAGGCAACAAAATGTAAATAAATAAATAATTAAGTCATATATAATATCATAGGTTAAGGTTGAGTAAAAAGCAATTTTAAATAATTCATGGTACTTAAGGACATTACATTACTCGTAATAAAAATTAATTATTATCATTGAGTTAAAGTGATTATTTCTGTTTATTTATTTTGGGGTATTTGACTATCACTCATTGAAATGACTGTCGATCTTTTCAAAAGCTTCTAAGCATTTCATGAAAATTGCTAAAAGGGCTTTTTTAATTTATAAATGCTAACACAAGCAAGCCTAGCAGTTAGCGAACCGAATCGATGAACGTGAAATGTTTTGAAAACCTGAATGATGCTAAAAATGATTTTACCGGTTTTGATTTTTCCAACTACGAGTGAATAAATCTTTTTGAATTTGTGACCTATTAAATTCCATATGAAATAGCTTTTACAATTCTCTCTGAGGGAATTATAAAATTTCGTTGATGAATTTTATCCATGATACAGGTGGGAAAAGTCGCCTACAGTTAGCTAAGCTATAGCTTTTTTATATAAGCTATACAAAAAATATTAATTAATAAAATTATACTGATACTGACAAAGCAAAATGGCAAAAAACTTTTTCCTATTGAAATAATTTAAACATCTAAGTGCCTTTATTACTCTGAGATTGTAACACGATTTACAGTAATTGAGAATTAAATACGAAGAGCCTTGCAATTTAAAATAACATGACAGGCGACTGGCGTCGTCGAGGCGAAAAAATTAAAAGTAATTGGTGTGACTTTGCGATGTCATTTCTACAAAACAGAAGCTCGAATTAAAGTTTTCAGCATTATTATTAATGATAATATTTCTCAAATTGTAATTATTAGAAATTTCAAGTACAATAATATTGTGTAATATTATTTCGAAGTTGTCCACGCTTACCAACGCGTAGAAATTATCAACTACTTGCCGGTATATTGTACCTACAATGTCACATTATCAGATCTGTCTCTACGTCAAATTATTTGAAATAAATATGAAACGGGTTCGTGACGTCATTAACATAAAACCTATATAAGATCGCCTGTCCCGATTATCTTTATACTACATAAAATATTCAGCAAAATCGCTTCATTGAACGCCCGTAAACTAAAATTAATAATTTATAAAAAATATTAATATTATGTACATATTAAATTTTTAAAAAGTCAGATACTGTAACCCCTGGTGTATCTTTATATGTACGTATGAGCCTTCTGTTTCTATACCACCTAAACACTTATTTGTTTCCTCGAGATTCGAATCCAAGACCTGCTGCGTGAACAAACTTAATCACAAAGACGGTGAATACATCGACAGTAATAAATTTTTAGAAGTGACTGGAAAAAAATATTTTAAAAAACTAAAAATAACTTAGTCAAGCTAAATTTGGCAATTTTTTATATTAATCTTAAGAATTTGTTCTTAAAAACCCTTAAACGTTCAATTGCGAAAAAGTACCCTTTTCTTTTGTGCTTGGCTTAAGACATTTGGTGACAATACATTGCCATTCGAGACACGTCAGGCCTGTATCAGTGAAGAGGTACTCAAGTACCTAAGGGTTACCCACTATATCTACAATCTTTCCTTCACAACGATATTATTTCTTCGGCTTTATCTTCTCATTTAAATATCCTGTATTTATGTTAACATTATAAGGCAATGTCGTAGATAATAGCTAGTTACAACTTCCTTCTTCCAATTGTGTACAGTCGAATAACAGATAAGATTTCTTGATCATTTTCCTTAAAGCGTAACTATAATCCTTTTCATGCAACAAAGAAAAATTATCTTGAGTATTTTGATCAAATGTAAGAGAATGTATAAAAATATTGAAACTTTACAAAAAATTTGACAGTAAATGAAGGTTAAAATTATATTTATCAGAACTCATGTTTGACATCCAGCTCTAACAGACCAGCTTTAGATAAAAATAAGACAATTTTTGGAATTAAAAGTGACGTTAAGTAAGACAAAACAAAAATCGAACATAGTTTTAAAATGCACACAAGATGTTCTGGGACGTACTTCCGGATACCAAATACCAAGTACTACACTGGATATCAAATGGAAATATTCTTAGGGATAACAGAAAGAAATTGACAAAAATGCCACGGAACAGTTTGTTAGAAACGGATAATGAAATAAGGGACGAAAACTCAAAAAAAAAGATAGTGGGACCTTTGATTTCGAGTGGCATAGGATAGACACAGATGGAACTCTGGACAAATTGTTGGTTAAGTAGTAGTAAAAAGGTAAAAGAAAAGTAACGTTTGAATAATAACAAAAAAATTTTGCTTTTATTAAACTTTTAACTAGGTCTACAAAAAATTCTATTTAATAGATTAAGTTTCGTGCACTGCCAACTCCCGTAATAGTGCTGCAAGTATCATCGATTCTAGAGTTCACTAAAAACATATTAATAAATCTGAAGTGGAAATAAAATCGAAAACTGGAATCCTTATGATGCAATTATAAAACATAAAATATTTATTCTTCTTACTAATTAATTTTCACTTTTATATTAAGAAAAAGTTATTACAGAGCTACATATTTTACAATTATTTTTAATTAAACCAATTATATTAAAATTGGCCCATCTGAGCGATCTCGGTCCATAAAATTATTATTTTTAATTAAAATCAAATCTACATAAAATAATTTCACAGAAAATAATAAATAAAACTTGACACCTTCATTAATTACGCAAATGCTGAGTATTTCATTAATAGATTTTGAAATAAAAACTTAATGTAAAGTAGTATTTTGCTAAAATAACTCGTTACGTATGCCGCTGAGTGGAAACTCTTGGAGCCACATATATTTATTATTTATGGTGGCTTTTATATAAAATAATAACAAAAGTTTGGCTATTCCGTATCAAATAGACGTAAATTATGTAAGATTAATGTAACGTGATTAATTTTAACGGTAACAAGTAAAATTTAAGACAGTTAACAAAGCTTTCAAAAAAAAAAAAAAAAAACGGAAAGAAATCGTTCCAGTCATAGCAGCTAAGATGTGACAGAAAAGCACATAGACCCACAGGTAAACAGATAAATTATATATGTAGAAAGAAGTTCAGAAATTCATAATCCATATTCAATCTATCTTGACATCGCTGTCAAGCTGCGCAATTGTGACGTTCTAAAGCCGACAAATTCTAAAGAGTGAGTCAGCAAATATTTATGTAATAAATCTTTTGACTCAAATTACAAGTCTGCTTCGATCGGTGCTACAACATGCGGCGTAGCAATATCTACAATTCTGTAGCGATTGTTAAAAATACATTTGAAGGTAATCATACGTTGAACAACTTGTATTTATTATTTTTAATGGACTAACGGAACATAAAATACTTTAAAAACATTATAATTTAACTTAGAAAAATAGTAAAACTTTCAAATAAGCCAACGAAAACATACAGTCGAAGTAAGATTTTTGAAATACATTTTACTACTGGTTAAATTAATTGACTGTCCCAAAATGTACTAATATTTTAAAGAGGAAAAAGTAGTTTTATAAATATAAATCAAAAACTATCTATTTTCATATATCTATGATATATGAAATCGTAATACGAAAATTTTCTTCTGAATATATTGTTTCTCACAAAAGTTTTATGACGAAGTTGGAAAAACTTGATTGACACAGGCAAAAAAAATTAAAAATATTCTGTGTGATTAATACAAACAGAATACTAGACATTATATCCAAGAAAATCATTATTATATAAGCTGTCAACAACTAAGTTCATATTTTCTAACTTATTTGATTAAAATTGACTTCTAAAATTTATGGCATTTAATCATCGGTCTTTCCCTATGGACTCAACAGGGGTCACAGTATTTAACAAGCAATTTTGCTGTATTAATTCAGTTTAAATTTCTAATTATTTAAGGGCGTCGCTGATTTAATATTTTCGGAACTTTTTGTTTCAAAATGAGTTTAATGACTGATCGTCGGAGGAAGCTGTAATTTATGTAAAAATATTTTAACAAAAATTTGTCATTTAAACAGAAAGCTATTTGATGAATTTGAAAAAAGGGATGAAGTTTTTAATTTTAACTTTTAAATAACTAAATATACCCCATAATTGCTTAACTTAAAATAAAGTTTTAAGTGCTCTATTATCTTTTTGGATGAGGCAATTGTTGTCGCAAAAACGGGCCAAAATACCTTGAACAAAATACCTTACTTGAGGAACGTTTGCAAGTATGTATTTAGTTTTAAATGCATTTATTTTTACATTTGTAATTTAATTTAAGAAGGACTTTTAAGGATGCCTGTAAAAGGTTTAGTTTTTGATAAATGTTTAACTAAAGATTATAAGGTATTTAAATAAGCGTAAAGTGAACAACTACCTTGTTTAATATGAAACATGATGTTAGAAAGAGATGGCGAAAATTTTATGTCAGTAATAAAATATTTTATTAAAATTTTGATATCCGTTATAAATCTTGATAGTGTTATTTTCCAATCAGGGCCGTAAATGGGTTCGCTCGGAATGTCCCTTGTCGGGCACAGATGTTCTAAACAGCACGATATTGGAACATGATAGTGAATTAACACAAGTTCAAATGTCATAAGACTTTAGGAGACATAAATCTTATATGGCTTGGCTTTGTTAATAGGGTCCTCACTTCTCTTAGTCATAATATACTCTAGCTTAAAAATAGGTATATAGTATATATAAAGATATTGTACTATTTTCTGATGGCAACTCGTCCGCATGAGTAAATGCTCATGTATTTGGCAAGAGTCTAGGTTTTCTATTAGTGGAAGAATTTTTAGAATCGGATGTATAGATCAAACAAATAAAAATTTACCTCTTTATAATAGAATTGTAGCACTATTGATTAGTCTAGAGTACCTGGTTTCTGCTTCGATCAAAATAACTCTTCACCGTTGCGTGTCAGTTACATTTTTATTAAATTATCTAAAGATATAAAACATAATACAAACTTTTTGCACATGAAAGCTATAAAATTTTAGATTCTAGATAACCCTGAGATATTATTTTTATTCAACGGACCTGGCCCCGACCGATTCAAATGAATTAAGGCTAAGCTAAATCATTTATATTGTATTTACAAAGAGAAATCGATACCACATACGAAAACACTACAATAAAGGGTAACACAACTTTGACAGTAAAATTACGTTTTCTAGCTTAATTTAAATTACAATTATTATATTAAATTAACAAGAAAAGAGAAAAAACAAAGAACATTGTGCAAAAGAAGATAAAACAAAAAGAACCATTAAAAATGTACTAAACCAAAAACTTTAATAACTTTATAAAAAGAAATTCATGCGTCTTAAAATGTCTCGATCCGCCCTCAAAATCATTTTAAAATATTACAGCGTTCGACGGTAGATTGTAGTTCAACGATTGTATCAGCGTGATTGAGACAGTGTCCTCGGAGTTTGCAGATAACACGGCTATTTGTGGGCATAAAACTTACAGCTCACGGATATCAATACAGGAGCCTAATTAAAAGTCAAGCGGGTGTTTTATTGTAGTTTTTACTAGTAAATATTGGTAGAATTTTCGTTTGCACAGACTCCACAATACATAAAGACTTTCCAGATTGCTTTGGAAAATTTAACTCGACTTATTTTACTTACTGACTTACTCTACAACCTAAGTCTATATTGTGTTTATAGAAAAAAATGATTTATAGACTATTTATGAGATTAAAACATAAAACTCGAGCGCATTTTATTACATCATTCCCCATTCGTAACAAAGCATATTACGCTAAACATAGTCTGAATAAGTTTTTATGGGATTTATAGAGCTAATAAATATCTACTAAATTACGATTCCTCCTCGCACTTGGCTTTGCGCCAGTGTTCATGACCAAGGCACTCACGTTTAACATCTCACTTTATACAAATCTGAGAATTTAATTTCTATGATAAATGGATTAATCCCGTCTCAAGCACTTGATATAGTAGACGCGATTTGTCCTCGAGGTGAATTTTTAATATGGCAACGACGTAATTGAATAGAAATATAGCAGGTTATCTCGTTTTTATGTAGTCATTTGTCTATTATATAAAACTAATTAATTTTTTGCTTGGCACCTAGATATTTTGATTTATTCTAATATGTAATTCTTATGTTCATTATATTTTTTATACCTAATAAAAAGTGTCACAAAAAAACGTCCTTAAAAATTTTTTAACTTGAATATAAAAAATAAATTATTTAGCTGAAATAGAAAGGATGGTATTAATGTCTAAACATACTTAAATATATTAACAAAAATACAAAAGGCTCATTAAACTTAGGGTGCGTACCCAAAATACTGGCCACATTACCGCGTTGTATTGCTATATAAATAATATTATTAAAACTAATATTATAAAGAGGAAAGATTTGTATTTTTGTGTGTGTTTGTAATGAATAATATATAGTTTAGATATATATATCTAAACTATATATTATTCATTAATATATAGTTTAGATATATATATCTAAACTAATATTATAAAGAGGAAAGATTTGTATTTTTGTGTGTAAGTTATAAGTAAGTAATGAATAAACTCAAAAATTACTGTGTCGATTTCAAAAATTCTTTCACCATTGAAAAGCTACATTCCTGAGTAACATAAGGGGGGGGGGGAGGTAGTAAATTGGTTGTAAGGGATTAAAAGGGGAGGAAGGAAATGAAAATTGATGAAAAGTTCTGTGGAATTATCGTTATTTTTAGAGCTAAAATGCTTTTAGACTATATAACATCACATTACGACGAAGTTAACGCAGGTGAAACGGCGGTGCACAGCAAGTGTTTAATATTTTTAGTGTAAAATTGAAGAAGGCACGACTCAGTGTAAGGTTGGAAACCCACCCACCGTTTCCGATTGTCTGGCGTCGCTAGCCTGCGGGCCTACATATTGAAGATGTCACGGGTGACAGTATTCACTAACCATGTGAGCATCCTTCCAATTTCCCGTATCTAAATATATACAACAATTCTAATATAGAATGTAAAATCCTTTATAGAAACCAAATGTTATGTAATAAACAAATCTGGTTAAGTAAAAATATTAGTAGAAATACCACGCAGAGTACCTATTTTGTAACTTTATCGATACGTACCTAATAGAGGTTTAAGTACCTAAGAAATCGCCTTTTTGGCGTACCTACTGATTACTTTGATTGAAAAATGTAAGGTTTTAGAAAGAAACCTTTTTCACGCGACAGTTATAACTGTCTAGATTAGATATAAAAATTCAACCCTGCGATATTTTTATTATTCAGCGGACCTAACCCCAACCGACTACCGACGATTATTTCTTTACACAATAAATAATAAAATAACTTTAATGATACTTTATTAACCACAAAACATGATGAACTTTATGTATCCAATAGGTATTCCATTGCAAGAATAATAGCTTAATATAAGCTATAACAATGATAATTTGAAAGCTTGTCATACATGTTTGCGAAACATGGGGAAGTCCATATCAAAATTCCATTTATCCATATTCGAAATTCACAAGACAAATATACTGAATACGTAACGAGAAGAATCTAAACATTTGTGACATAGGAAAACAAAACGATTGAATTATTTAAACACAAAACTGGGCGAATCTTTCCTACTGGATTTACATTACAAAAAAAACGTTTTGTTATGTAAATTGTATCTCGTATGAATAAAAAGAAGTTCACTGTTCACAGGAATGAGGGAAAATTTTTAGTAACGTGTGTTTTACTTTGAACTCGTGTATGGAGACATTAAAGTGAATTATTCGTCCGTACTTGTTTCGGAACGTAATTCAACCACTTGCTTTTAATAACTTTTGTTAAAACAAATTTTCAAAAATATTTTTACATAAGTTTTCAGTTGGATTTATGTCTATCATAAAAGGTGCACTTTATGTTTGCAGTTTAATATCACTTACGTTCACGTATTGTTTTTTGAACAAAAAAGAACTTAAAATATACATATTGTTTAAGTAGGCGGCATTACTTATATATTTTACATTATCTTATTGAATCTAACTAATTCTATTTGTTACCAAAAATCGTTCTGTTAATAGTTTTTCCCATCTATTTATCATATTGGAAAATAACCTCATTTTAATAGAATTGAATATTTTGCATGAAAAAGTCAGTCAATAAGAGATTCTATTTGATAAATCGAGATTGATAAAAGTTCCATTCAACATACATACATTCCGGTTTAAAATATGTTCATGAAACTTTAATATTTTTGTTATATAATTAGATTTAACCATATTTTTAAGTTTTAAAATATAAGTATGGGAATCATTAATGTATAGTTTAAATTTGTATTTCAGTCAGGATAAATTTCAATATCAGGTAACGCAATGTACTCCCATTGTAAACAAGACATATTTTGACGACTGTTTAGCGCAATAGGTACCTAGTGCTCGTGCTTTCAGCGCCAAAAGGTCTTGGGTGCGAATCCCGGTAGGTGCATTTATTTGTCTGATGACCACGAATTATTGTTTTCGAGTATTGGCTGTTTATAGACTTATAAAAGTATCTATTGTGGTACCCTCGTTTTTTACCCATAGTAAAGACCAGAGCAATGTATGTGAGTTGTCCCAATTATTATTATTATTTCATACTTATAACAACAGGTATCTTAACTTTATACTTATTGCAAACATTAACAACTTAGTTGTTAACAAGAAAGTTATTTAACAGCTCGTGACTCGACATTTGCCTCTTAGTTATTTTATGCACTTAAATATTCTTAATTATTGCAAAGAACTGTTTTGCAACTGACACTATGAAAGTTCTAAACAAATTAAAATAAACGAGCACTCGGCTAGTGGTTTTTGCTGGCATCGGCGAAGTTTAGTCTTTCTTTAATGAGGATAACTTCTTCCTTATTGTAACATTTTTACGTTAGTTAACTGTGTTCTTAGTGTCTTGTCTTCTGCGCTTTAGAAGACATCTACCACTTTAAACACATATTTAAAAGGACATTTGGACAAAAAGACATGTAGGTATTTCAAAGATACGGACGGACTGTACCGAAATTCATACAAATTGATTCGATTCATGAACACAAAAACTCTGTGTTTCATTTTCAATTTAACTGTTTAAAATGTTTTAATAGAAATACATAACACTAATTCTATCAAAGTGACTCGAAAGTGATTTGACAATTTTTTACTATTTCATAAAAAAATAAATAAATAATAAATTTTATTATTTTATCTTTAGATTATTTGGTTTTCACTAACGAGACCAGATAAAAAATGTATACATGATTTCAGACGTTCATATTATTATAATCAGAAGATATTGGGATATTTATTGAAAATATAATATTTACAAATTTGTACGTGAACATTAAAAATATACTTATTAATAATATTATATTATAGCATATGTATAGCATAGTTAAGATCTAAAAATAGCATCAAAATCTTAGGTTTCAGGTTTAGGTTTAGGGTTCGACATTGGAAGCATTAACGAAATAGGTACCTAAAAATTGTAGCTCATCAAGTCTCAAAAAATTCTAATATTATTTTATTTGAATATTGGAATATGGAATATTCATAATAAATTTAGGTCAGAGGTCATTTATGTAGAAATTGAAAGGATAAAAAGGAGAATTTTATTCATCTTTTAACGTTTCACATTCAAGGTAAGGCAATAATAGCTTAGCAGGCATTCATTAAATCTTTAGAATTTTTCTTCCTTTAAGCCTGCTTTTGATTTAAATTCCGATATAGAAAATATGCATAATTCTACTGTATCATAATAGAACACTCCTTGAGTCTTAGTCTTATTCAAAGTTTGAGGTCTTGTCTTTCAAGTTTTTCTCTTGAATTTCTAACTCAACGACTTTCAGATGGTTAACAGAATACACATGAATATATTTGCACTTCTTTTACAGATCTTATCTTATGAAATACGAGGTCAGACTTAAAGCTTAATAATACGGGAAGACCCGGTATGGAGACTCATAATAATGTCATACGTTCTACATGTCTCACCCAGTGGAATCTTTGGACACGCGATATAACTAACAAAAGTACCTTTATAATGCGATCTACGAAATAATAAACATCGTCATCATCATTGGCTAAACATCCCTTTGTGGGCCCGAGCCTCAAAAACTGCCTTGTTTCACCCCTCTCTGTCCTGAGCCGCACTCTTTCAGTTGTTTAGACCTATGGTCTTAAGGTCTTTGGTTACTCCATCTAACCATCTGAGTTTAGGTCTTCCAATTCTACGCTTGCCATCTGGAACGGAATCGAGCATTCGCTTTGGCACTCTATTACCTCCCATGCGTTGCATGTGACAAACCCAGGACATTCTATTAGTTTTAATGAACTGTATTGCGTTGGCGTCAGCGTACGAGTTATATATTTCATGGTTATACAACGAATATTATATACGAAATAATAAACATACCGTTTTTAAATTTCTGAAGCGTGACAATATACCTACGCTCGAGTGGACTTCGCAAATTACGCGCATAATTTAATTTTATAAAACTCCCACAAACAAAATAATTTACGTTCCAACCCGGGGTCCATGTCCAAACTTTTGTGCAGAACGAGCCATTGTCTTACAAAATGCATGCACATGGCTGAATACAGAAAAAGATATCTTATTTGATTTACCCGGATAAAATAGTCCTCCTCTATCGGCTATTGGATCAGTAAAGAGGGTTTCTTTAAAGCATCGATGCGTTATAAATTTCCCCTTCTTGTCACGTACGTATCGCAGCATTGATATCGATTTCAAGATAAACACGGTTGTTGTTTTTTTTTGACAGTTACTTTTTTATGGCGTAACTTGTAATTGCGGGATTCAATTAAACCATACGTGCGCCGTACTACTAAATAACTATGAGATAGCAATGTCAATAATATAGTGTTAAAATTTTAACAAAAGAATGGAACTCAAATTGTAACTCTAAAACTACTGAACAGATTTTGAGGAAATTTAAATGGGACTACACGGAAGCAGCAGTTCTCAAACAAAAAAAGGATCATCGAAATCGGTTCACCCAGTCGAAAGTTCTAAAGTAACAACCATAAAAAAGCGACAAAATGGGTACCTCCTCTTTTTTTGTTGAAGTCGGGAAAAAAGCGTAATTTAAGATAGCTTAATGGCCGGCAATGCATCGCAAATCAGCTGAAATTGTAGGTATTCTGCATGGATGACGTTTAAATCAGGTGAGCGTTGAAGACAAATCTCATCTGCCGGGTGAGAGGAAAGATAGTAGAAGGTGAAAAACTATAGATACAAATTTATTAGAATGATAGATTAGTTCAGTCGGCTGGTGTCGTGAACACTCTGGTCGGGTTTTGTGTTCGATAAACGGTGTGCGTGCTAGCCGGTTTAGCTCGGAGCTGTGCCACTCGGTATCAGGAGCAAAGATTGGCTCACAGCTTATATAATTAATATCGGCCGTGGTTGCCGGTGAAATTATTATTCAACAGTCGCTTTTAGAAAAGGAAACTCTGTCCAAATGAGTAGTGGTGGTATTTCTAGTAAATAGGAAAGTCATTGGGCGAAGTATATTTATGTTTAGTGTGGTTTCAATTATTTTTTAATGGTAAATTGCTAAATTGCTTAAAATAGAAATATTCATTTAAAGATTCTAAGCGGCGCTAAATTTATTTAATATATATGCAAATTATCTTAACATATAATTAGCCGAAGCTATGAGCAAATAATTTATCATTTAATTACAGAACCGGGGATTGTGTAGGTAAATGTTTCTGAAGTCTCGTGAAAGTTATAATACTTCTACGAAACTTTTTGAAATACAATTAATGGAATACAAATTTATTAATTTTTTTGGTTTGATTGAAAAGGATTTTTTGCGATTGATTAAAATTATAAAACTCATTAAAATCAAATGTTGCTAAACTGTTTATGGTCATATAAAATAAATAATGTTTAATATGTTCGAACTAAGTACGGAAATTGTATAAAAATAGCTTTACATAATTAAAAACTATTGTGTTATTGAATTTTTTTATTTTTTTATTGAAACGAAAGTATTATAATTAACACAGGAATGATTACTTATATTGATGATGATGATAAATGAAGGATCATCACGATTATTTTTCGAAAAAAATCAGCGTTGGTGCACATTGATAAATAAGTGTAATTTTCTTGTCTACAGGGCCTAAAGTTAACATTGTTTGTAATGACGGTATGATCTTTGATTGGTTGTTTATCACCGGCGCTTATGCAGTAAATACCCGCATTTTTCACATGATATTGGTGAGATGAGGTGAGTTGGGATATAAACATTAAATTTTAATTATTTAATTCCAATCCAAAATCCAATTCAGCGTAATTTTAAATTTTATTCTTGCACTGACTTATTCGATTTTAAAATATACAAAATACTCATCGTAAAAATTGATTTAATAATTTATCATCACTTAAAAAGAGCTCGTTTAATTTGTGATTTTACGAAAATCCTTTGTAAACGTTGTTAATGATGTGGAGAATTATTCATAAAAAGGTTAAGGCTTGTACATACGTGAGGTTTATTAAGTCGTTGCGGATAATGTGGACGCTGCTTATACATTATTTATCTTTACACCCTCGACCTCCAGTCGCTTTGACCGCTGTTAACCAAATTGTTAATCATATTAAGTTGATTTTTGACGGAAAAGTATTTTAAGTAGTATTTTATTTGTTAATAACAATGATAATGTGTTTTATCTAGGCAAATATCACACTATTTATTTATTTAAAGACTGTGAACAAAATGTCAAAAAAAATTAGTCAATAAAATAATTGTAAAATTTTTGATACGAGTTTAATGAGATCAAACATTTTTTTGAAATAGTTTCTCACTGTTTTGTAGATATCAATTACTAACATTCTATATAGTGACATTTATTTGTTATTTCAATCAATTTGGCGCATCATCTTCAGTTGCGTATGAACTATCAATAATTGTCAAAGGTCTGTCTCATATAATTCTATCAGTAAATCAACGAGACATGCAATCAGAGATGGCATCTGTTACACAAGCTCCACAAGCTATAAATGTCCCGACCTCGCTTGTTGAAACATTTTATGGTCAATAAATTTAAGCTGAACTCTCGTTAAGCTACCACTTCGCTCCAACTTGGAAAAGTTGTAGAATCGCCCCGGAAGCCGAAATGCAGCGGTCACCATTTCTCAGGAAGTCACACTTGTCATGGTCTATAACCTGCAGTGTTCTATTGTTCGATTTCTTTGCAGTTCCATTAATGACAGTTGTTTGGAATACTGTCATTTCTGAACTGAACAGCAGTTTACTAGAAATGTGTGAAGAAACAACGACTTGTGACGAAGTTTCTTTTGCTGTATCCACTGCATTTTTCAATTGTTGTAAGAATAAAAAATTGTTACCTCATTCTAATGTTTTACATGTTTCTCCATGAAACGAGACCGCGGTGTGGGTAGAAAGAATTATATAAGCTTAAGATTTGGAGAGCTATTACTTAGTATACAAAATAATGATCAACTAATTTCTATTCAAAAGTTACAAAGTTAACACTTCTAAATATTCGTTTTACTGAAATCGTTTTTGCTAAACTCTATTTTCGAATTTCTGCAATCGTAAATGCGTGTGAAAAGATATGAGATAAAAAGTAATAAAAACATAAACTGGTGTCGATTGTGAATTTATTTAAATAAATAAAAATGGTCAACGATATCCAGAAAGCGATGCAGAAATTAAACAGTCGGCAATTTCGTTGGAGCTTCATTTGCATATTTAAAATAAACGCGTTCAATGATAATTACAACAGATGTACTTTTATCACACTGAAATCGTGTTCAAAGAATACTACAAACTGTAATACAGTCAAGATATTCAGTAAATTTTTGAGTAATTATAATATTTTATTTTATACTAGCTGACCCGGCAAACGTTGTTTTGCCATATTAATTTTTGGGATGGGCTACCATTATCACTTAGGGGTATGAAAAATAGATAGTAGCCAATTCTCAGACCATAAAAAATGCATATAAAATTTGGTAAAAATCAGTAAAGCCGTTTCGGAAGAGTAACATTGTGACACGAGAATTTTATATATAAGATATACCTTATTAATAGAAATATGAATTTTGAATAAATGTATTTTTATGTATGATACGAGTAATCAATTTAAAATTATCTTACATTCATAAAATAAGTTTTAATTTTACCACAGCATCTGGTGAAAGCCGTTTTATAATTAAATGCCAATCGAAGTCTATCACAGATTTGTTGTTGACTAAGACCACAACGAAGGTCGTAATAAATCATGGACCAAACATTTTCTCGCGTCAAATCCATTTTTATGTGTAACAAGACTTTTGGAATTGCCACCAATTCATAAAACAACAAATGAATACAACACATACTTAGAAATGTTGTTAAAGGGATTAATTTTCAAAATGTAAATGTACTTTTTTATTGAGTTGTACTTATAAAGAATAGAAAAGATCACTTGGTCTATATTCTTATTTCTATTATATAATTGCTTACTATAATTTCTGTGTCTTTTATTCAATGGGCACAAAAAGGCATTGAAAATAACGGCATAAAAAGTACAGCCATACTCCAATTAGATTAAAATACGTTCTATAGTGTAACGAGTTTCAAATAGTAAAAAACCGCTTTTGGCTGTGGCCGTCTAAACAAAATAAAACTTGTTTCTGTTTCTAGTTATCAAATCCTCTTAAAAACTATGTAGCCTTTTTGCCGAATTCAGCCTATTCGTGCGAATAAATTTGATTTAGTTATACCTTTATCTGCGACGAAAAATGCGAGCAGCATTCATAAAAAAGGTCACGTAAGGACAATTTTCGGAGATTTTTTTTTATTGATCACGTTTATCTCTTGGCTTTATTTTTAATAAAGATTTAAGAGTAAAAATCACTGACTGAACAACAACTTATAATTATTCTGTTTATGTTTTTTATTTACGCGAGTATCACGTAAAGGCAATACTGATTGAATGAAGCTCGTAGGTATATTTATCAAAAAGTTTACGGAAAAGTTAAAATAAGCACCAATTAAATAATTGTTAAATTTGTGATCGCGCTTAAACCGTTCTAACTGTTTTTTTATAATTGTATTTATGTCCTTAAACCCCTCCTTGAAGGTGGTAATGCTAATGAAGCGTTACCTTGGATGATATCGATTTACAATTATAATACTCGGTAGGCAGCAGTGCAATTCGGCTTACGGCCCTGTCAAAATAAAATTTCCCGTATTCCAATCCATTCAATGTTTCCGTTGTATGTAAGTTAGGTAGAAGTCTGAATACTATTTTATTTCCTTTCTATTATAAGATATTTGATATTTCACATAATAATGATTCATTAGACATTTATTTATATTAATAATGACAGCTTTTAATTAATATCTCTTACGAAGCCTTACAAGAGGTATATTTTCATATTAAGTTGAACACGTATTGAACGTTATACGTCGCCGGAGAAGCTGGCTTCAGTTTTATGGCTACAAAGCTATCATTACTACCTACGTGTTTCTGATACATATTTCAAACATTACCATTATTACAATATTAATATTTAAATCAAGATGCAAGAACTCTTAAACATCTCATTTTGCAAATTTCACACAAATCCCTTACATATGGTTATATACATTTTACAAGTTTTATCAGTTCAAACCTGTGTGTGCGATTCTTTATGAATAAAGATTTTGACTTTCGACTTATTCAACAATTTCACTCTGAGAAAGATATAGAGCATTTGAGAAATTAGTTAAAAGTATTAATATTTATGTAAGAGAATTTTTCTTAACGTCGCATTTTAGTTTAGTTTTAGACTGATGCAAATTCGTAACAGTTACAGCTATTCTGAAAGATCAAATTTAATAAAACTTAGTTACAGAATAATACTGTTAAATATTACATAACGCAACTTAAGTAAGTCAAAAAACTTGGAGTAATGTAATTACATTAAAAATTTATATACTTAGTTTCTTTGTTTAGTTGTTAAAAATTATACTAAAAGTAGCAGTTATTGTTTAGCTTTAAAACTTTTTGTTGTTACTTTGAGGAAGTTGTTTTTAAAATTTCCCTTTGCCTAGCGAATGAAAATATTCTAGTAAAATGACAAAAAGGAATGTAGCCTCGTTTGGTACGGAACGTTTTTTATTCAGTAACTCCCAACTACTACCTATGTCTTTGCCTACAAGAGACACTCCTTTATTCATGGCATTTTTATCTCTTTATACTTCAGGAACACATCGTAGCTTGCTTCACACTCTTTGTTCGCCCTATTTTATAGTCAACTAAAGAAACTTTGTTTTTTTTTAATTTTTTTTATCAGATAGGAGGCAAACAGGCAGGAGGCTCACTTACGAGAAGTAATCCGCCACCCATGGACACCCTCAACGCCTGTTGGGCCAAGGGTGCGTTGCCGACCTTTTAAATAGAGGTACACTCGTTTCTTGAAGGTTCCTAAGTCGTAATGATTCGGAAATACATCAGAAGGCAGCTCGTTCCACAGAGTGCTGGTGCGTGGCAAAAATGCCTAAATGGTTCAAGATTTTATTATTGCAACATATTAGTCTTATTTACGTTTTACATTGTTAGCTTACCTAGCGAATTCTGCACAGCCTAAACTTAAAAAAAAAATGTTTTATACGTCAAATATTAAATTTTAATAATTTTCGTATTAATCAATTTTGATCTCATGATCTATCAAACAAAAAATAACTTTTAAAATCGGTTCGTAAATAGCCTCGCAATCGCGTAACAAACATAAAATATACATACAGAGAAATTGATACAACAGCGTATATAATATCATCATAACTTTTACCTACTCATAATGAAGTATTGAAGATAGAGGAAGAATTAATTTCCGTATCCCAAACATAACATTTTGATAGTTGAATTACATCTTTAGGCCGGAAATCAATGTTTGGTGAGTGAAAGCGTGCATAGTTTATTGAAAATAATAGCGGGAATTCTGTAATAATTTACATTGGTTAAAACTTACCTAGACGTCAAATATCTCAACAGGCAAGATGGTGATCAGCCTACTGTGCCTACCGAACTGAAACATTTATTGGTTTCTCGGGGATTCGCGCCCAGGTTCTCCGGTGAAGCCATAGTGAAACAAACTTAGAAATGTCTCATTCTCCATATAGGGGTCATGGGATTTCATTGATGATATAGAGATATTGAATATTTCGTCCAAACTGTTAACAGAACTTGTTTCATTAATGTTTTAATTAATGTGTATAGTTTAATGCAAATGATGATTAATAATGTTTTCCAACATTTGTTGATTAGCAGTCGGAACGTTGGGAAATTATTAACAATTAGTAATAATTCGTGGTATTTGTCATGGATAATGAATGCTTTAAACACGTGTAATCATACTGCGTGCAGGTAAATAATGTTTCTGTCTAACAATGCCTGGCCGCACCGAGCTGTTTGATTTTAACGGGAAATACACTCAAAACAAGTGAAATTGGAGAAAGTTTAATAACCCCCGACATGTTATTACAAATAAGAATATAAAACCATCTCAATCACATCAGTTTTAAAATCAAAATCCGCATCATAATGAGTCTATTCATATATAAATTACGATGCCATGGACAGATAAACACATTTATAGCACCTTTTATATATAATCACAACTTTTTGTATTAGACTTCATAAAACATTAACATTTTATAAGAAAAACAACGTCAAAATAGTTCCTACAAAGCAAAGTTATTATTCCAGCTACCTGACACAAAGCCCTAATTTATTGTTTGACCTTTGAGTTATTACATTTTAGTATTCAAGGCTTGTAATAATAATTCTAGGACAAATACAGTTGGCCTAAATATGTCCTTTGTTGAAATTTGTTTGACTAATAGAGTTCGTGGAGTATGTAAAAATATTTCGGCCTGTATTATTTGTGTTTAGTCAAGTCTGCAGTCAGTATTATTTATTGTTCCTTTTTGAAAAAATGATTTTTTCGGAGCGGAGAAATTCCATAAAATAAACTATTTTAATAATTACGTTGTCCACTTTTGAATTTCCTAATGAAATTTACCACTGATAAAGTTTCAATGATTTCAAAAGGAAAATTTCTTAAAGATTTTCATGTTTCTTAAAGAATACATAAAGCAACATTCTTCAAGGAAAGGCAATTGAAAACTGCATTTGCACTTACATAAATTGCCTTTAAATCCCTCTATTGCCAATATTGAGAAGAACCTTAGAATATTTTCCTACTGAACTTTTTTTGGTGCTTAATCTTTGTCACTTGCTTTGCGCCCTTGGTGGGCTTTGTAAGGACTTGGATATAAAAACTTTAATACTTTCTTTAAATATCTGTCGCTATACTCAATTTTCCGAACATTGAAGGTTTGTAGAACTGGTTCGATTTCAGACAATAAAAAATGATTCGGTTGGATGATACAAAAAGCTAATCCTACTTGCCTGTTAAAAAAACTATCAAAGAAGATGCAACAAGTCTTCGGGGCTTACAAGATTTTTTGATATAATAAAAAAATAAGTTAACCATTGTAACTCCTGGTATGAAGTACGAGGAAGCATCTGGTTCACAGATAATTTACTTTTCAGGCAAGTGGGTGTTACGCCTTTTGTCCCTGTGTCGAAATAATCTGTTTTCTCGGAATTCAAACTCAGATCGTGGTTCACGTTCTGCATGTTGACACGTTTGTACATGTAGACGATTAGTTTTTGTCCATTTGATATTAAATACAGACTTATATTGTGGAGATAAAAAGTATCGAATAACTTCTATGTTATTCCCTGT
Source organism: Aporia crataegi (assembly GCA_912999735.1). Classification (NCBI taxonomy): domain Eukaryota; kingdom Metazoa; phylum Arthropoda; class Insecta; order Lepidoptera; family Pieridae; genus Aporia; species Aporia crataegi. The sequence goes on along the minus strand of OU538748.1, from coordinate 3,720,770 downwards.
GGATTTTTGTTCAACTGGGCTTGTTAACAAATCATGATGTGTGAAAAATTTGATATTTGATTTGATCAGAAAGAGCACGATTAAAATATAATTATATTATAACCTTTGCAGAATTGAAGGGCCAACAAATGTTATCCAAATTGTTATTAATTAATACTGCTGCAACTTTGAATGTGAATAAAGTTTTGTGCTTATTCGATTTGCTGTTTCCAAAAGTGGTTACAACGTCAAATATGTAGTTCTCTTCATATTTACTCAAGTACTTAGGAGTTCATTTTCCGGATATTAGCCAACTCTCCGACGAACGTTAAGCTCGTAGTTTTAAATCTTTCATTTGATGCAACTTGAGAGCAAGTTCTGCTAACTTTCATATGTTTTAAATAATAAGCTTAATGTTTTACACATGGAAATTTATAAATGAGAAAAATTTAATACAAAAATAAGATTGCAAAAAGGACAGCAGTTTGTGCGTTCGTGTGAAAATGTTAAAATAAAAATTTGGGTAAGTTACAGCTATAAATATTAATAATAAGCATTAAACTTAGCATAACTTATCCACATCATATTATAAACAGATACTTTGATTACCTGTTAACAGGTACAAGTATCTACATTTATAATAAACTTGCTTATAGATTGCCATGATACTATAAAAATTAAAAAACTATGTTACTTATTACTAACTAGCGACCCGCCCCGCCTTTGCACGGGTATAAAAGATATATAAAAACCTTCGTCTTTAATCACTCTATCAATTAAAAAAAACGCATCAAAATCCGTTGCGTAGTTTAAATGATTTAAGCATACAAAGGGATATAGGGGAAGAAAAAACGACTTTGTTTTATACTATGTAGTGATGAGATGTCTTCGTTATTAATAAGAACGATTCAATCAACAATTCATCCGTATACTTAGAAGTGTGTCATTCCACAACTGAGTGAGTCTTCTAATAATTTCCTGCGACACAAAACCATCTTGTACAACTGGCTTTCTTTAAAAGTATTTCCAAACTATTGCCACCGGAGGATCTTTAAGAAAAGAGCGCACTACTCGTTTAAGAGCTGGTGACGTACATACATGGCAATTACTTATACATATTACCCACTTTACGAGCAAGTTTGTATTGTTCCCGTAATTCTAAGTTATAATTCGATATCTTGCAAACTAATTCGCAGCGATAGTCAGTTGTCATAATCGATCATCGACCGATTGCATCGGTGGAACCCGCGGAATATTTCTCCCGTTGAAACCTCGAGGCGTTAAGGAACCATGAAACTACAGTTAGTCCAACGTTATGATGAGTCTATTTAAGAAATATTTATAAATATAATTTTTATTCTATTTTAATATTATGTGAATAAATATATGGCTAATAATATATAGCTTGAGATCAACTCGTACTTCGTCTTAATTCTAGATAAGTTTCACAATTTATTTCAATAGCCAAGTTAAATTATTCATATTGTTTCAGTTCATTCGATATAGTTCTTAGTGCTGTATTATGCAACATATTAGTGCAAATAGCCAATTCGCAATAACTCGTTGGCAGATATTGGATTTAGGCCTACAAATAGTACCTAGGTATTAGGTTTGCCGAATCGGATTCAGTGCCAGCTATAGTTTCGATTAAACACTTATGCTTTTCGGCAGTTCATATTTATATTTAAAAATGGATTCTTTCGTTTTATACTTTTTAATACGTTTTCTTAATGAAATATTTTTTAAAGTATGTTTATTAGAATCCAGAGTCCCATTAGAGATAGCTTTTTGCTATTACCTTACCCATGGTTTATCTTTTATCAGTTCCATTAAGATAAATTTATTTGTGTATTTTATTTTTTAACAAACAAGGATAACGCAGAAATTAATAAATTATCTTAAAAGTATGTTAGTATCTTAAAAGTAATAATTATTTAGTACGTTGGATTAAACACGACATCCCGGGGCTGTCTAGCCACCACGCCAATAAAGACAGGATATTGTTCCGTCTCCCACGCAATCCAGATTCTAATTAGGTTGCCTTCTTCCGCCAGATGGCCACAATCTTAACAGGAAAATAGGTCTTCTGTGACTTGTGACCAGAACATATTTTTTTCCTCGGATGATGATGATTGAATGACGCGTGAACTACAGATCTAACCTAACGAAGATGCCGACAGGCTATAACTCATATTATTCTACTAGACGTAGGTGTTAGTATGTTTATAAGGTATGCAATCGTCAAGGATAATTAGACACATTAAGTACATATCTATTGTATAATAAGGCCTATAATTAGCTGCTAATGAATAATATATTATGTGGTCACTGACAGTGCCGGGAGATCTTGGTTTCACTTAAGGACTTAGATATATGCTGTTGACTTATCTCCGACAGTTAATTAAATCCGTTTAAGCAATTTGGTATTCAAGGTTGAGCGTTCTCATATTTAGTTTACACAGTTTGGCTAAGTTCAATTTGTAACCCTGATCAAGCAGATATTTTACTAATGAGCGAGCTGAAACTAATTAATTTTACTGTCAAAATAACGTCTTAGAAATGATTTACTGTATGTGTCTTACTGGCAAATAAAATAATCATGTATCACGTACGATATTATTTGCGGCAAGAAAAACAATTATTGTGATTTCAATTACTATCGCTGTTATTTCAGCAGCAGAGTTTCATCTTCGAAAATCAATTCAGAATACAATGTTTCATCCGTATCATCTCGATGGTAGTCGTTCCACAACTGAGCATTTTCTGCCATACACCACCATTCTGTGGAGCCAGCTGCCTTTTAGAGATATTTCCAAACCATTACTACCTTGAAACCAAGAAAAGAGCGTACCTTTCTTTAAAAGGCTGGCATCGCACCCGTGGCCTAACTAGAGTTAAAGGTGTCCATGGGCGGTGAATCGATTATCCTAAAGTAAGCCTAAGTAATCAACCCAATAGAAACTCAAGTAACAATCTATCTCGCACTGGCATTAATGATAAGAAAATGACAACATGTCACTTGGGAACTACTCGACCAAGATTATATCAGCAACGGCCATTTACATTTTTATTATATTACTAGTGGATCCCGCGAAGTTCGTATCGCGTCAAAGTTCCGAATAATAACGTGTCACCTAAAACGTCATTCCATAGAAAATGTTTGAGGAAAATGTTTTTCTTTTGTTTTATTTTTTCGATTTAAATTTTCCAAATTTTTCTCTCCGTGAGAACCATCCTCGTACTTCAAGGAATATTATAAAAAAGAATTAGCGAAATCGGTTCAGCTGCTCTCGAAATTTGCTCCTAGCAACACATTCAACAATTCATTTTTATATAATACTAGCGACGCGCCCCGGCTTTGCACGGGTATGAACATATATAAAAACCTTTTTCTTCAATCACTTTATCTATTTAAAAAAACTGAATCAAAGCCGTTGCGTAGTTTTAAAGATTTAAGCATACAAAGGGATATAGGGGAAGAAAAAGCGACTTTGTTTTATACTATGTAGTGAAGTAAGTTTAAAGATTTAAAGATTTAAAGAAATAACTACACACACCTTATATAATTAAATAATTTAATAAAATAAACACGTGAAATTCATATTTCTACGTTTGTTTCACAAATTGTTTTGTTTACAGGAAAATATTTGATGAGTCTTCGGTGTCTACTCAACCGAAATATGTACCCATTTGTTTCCCATGGATTTGAACTGAAGACTTTCGGCGCAACGTGGAGGCGGTTAAAATATAGTTTATGTCAAAAGGATTTCTTATCAAATCTCCTGTTAACATCTGTTGCACACTTTCAGATTGGGGTCACTGTAAACAGGTGGTAGTTGCAATTTAAAATATGATCTCAAACTTAGCTCAGGTAAATACTATTTTAGCATTTCTTGAAGATTCAGTTTCATTTCAGAGTTATGTTACTTATGTAATATTTTGTTTTTTAGCATATAATCACTTATTATTTACAAAAACTACTTAGTTTAAATTTAATAATAGCCATTTATAAAAAACAAGCCGATGCCCGCGAATTCATCTACATAGTCTATTATATACGTAAAATCCATCCAGTACGTACGTTAAGTACGAATAAGCAAATATACAAACAGATAACAATGGTGAAAGTCGATGCTTTGATATATATTTAACGTATTAAAAGTATATAACGTTTACAGTTTTCAAAAAATATTTAATTTGCCCAATTGATGATTGTTTATAAGTAGGTTTTTGTGAATATATTTTTTTGATATAAAAATATTGTAATATTTGCTAAATGCGTGCTTATATTTTTGTTTGATTAAACAAAATAATAATAATAATACACCGAATAATACATATTTAAATGAAAAATCTATGAAAACGAGTTTAATAGATTTTGAAATAATCACAAATAGCTGATAGACTCAGAAGAGGAATTTGTCTTATAATAAATACTGATATCGAAATGAGGCGGCCCTTTAAGTAAAAGAAGACGCCAGTGGTAATCTTTTGAGGAAATCGAATTGGGAGCAATCTTCGTTTTGACTTAAGATAACAATATTTTACAAGATCAACGCTTAGCCGCCTCTATTTAATTCCTTGCGGGATAACAATCGACGGGCATTTTCTCCACAAGATGGTTACTAGAAAGCATATTTTAAATGTATTAAGTATTTCTATGAAGTATTGTAACACCAGGGGACATATTTATTAGCCGTCTGTGACTTCCTTCTTAAATGTTTTTGACAACATTGATCTAATTTATTTAATACCTACTTAAAAATAATAAAATAAACAACTAAGTACTACGCGGTTGCGCAAATTCCAGTGATTTCTCGAAATTAAAAAAAAATGGAACCACTTCGACGAGTTACCCTCAAGTTTGACACCTCACTCATCCAAATGGCGATGTACAAGCGGAACATCGGAAAAAAATACACGTTGAATTAATAACCTACTTTTTGCTTTTTTTGAAAATAATAAACAGTGTGTTTTTGTGTGTATATATATTTTGTAAATAGGTAACTGGAATACGAGAAACTTAGGAACTCTGCGCTGTAATTCTTTGTAAATTTATTATTCACTGTAGAAGGAAAAGTTTAGAGCACAACTTAACTGTTTCCATCTTCCTTTCAAAAATGTAAAAAGAAAATGAAATATCTGTTACGAAGACAAAGCGTATGAATTTACCGCAACTTTGCTTGACATCGCCGAAATTACAAATGGCAGAATTTTTACTTACATTTAAGATTATGAATTATCCATTGAAAATATGAGAACAGAGATCTTTCGAAGATATCATATTGCTAAACAAAAAGGTGACTGTGTAAGAATTTATCATGTCGATATTTCAGACTTTAACAGTGGCTCCAATTTTTTAACCACTATTAGTTCAATATAAACCTAATGACCATAAAAATATTTCATAGCGTATTAACCTTAAAGATGAATATGAATTACAAACAAAAATCCGTTATATATTATACATTCTTGTGTGACTTTCATACAATGTCATGTTAAACCTAACGAAAATTTCGATGGACGAACGGATATCGAATTTCAAAGCCTACGCGCCATATTGAATCTAGCAAAACTGTAAATATTATAGTTTTGTATACAGTACAATAGAGTATATAATATCGCCATTGATGAGGTCTTAGTGGTTTATTTTGTTTAAAAAGTATTAACTTTTAAAGCCACTAAATATTATATTATTTTATTTATTTACAAGAACTACAAATAAAACGTACATAGTAATAAAGAGTATAAACCTGTTCAGATTTTTTCGTTTACCTGATTCGTCGTTACAGTATAAAATATTTATTCAATATTTAAATTAGTAAGTTACAACTTTACAAACATCAAAATTACTTAACTAAAAATAAAACTTAAACTTAAACTTAAACAAAAAATGAGAAAAAATGAGAAATTATTAAATATTATATTTAAAAAAAACTTATATTTGAAAGAATAAAATTATTCAATACCAACTATTTATTTTCAAATAGCTTTGGCGGTGATTTCCTAATTTTAATTAAATTCTTATATTTTGAGTTTCAATATGAACTGTTTCTGAGAATATGAACAACCACATAGCTTCTCTTGGATTTTATTCGTTGTGTAGGTTGTATAGATATTTTTTCCCAAATGAATTACGTTACATCTAACAAGCAATTACTATTTTACGCCGCAATTAACTGGAAACTTCGGAATCAAATTTGCTTGATCATAATAATATTTACGTTAGTATAATATCATTAAAAAAAGCTTGTGATTTCCTCATTAGCATCTGTTAATAATGAAGCGTAGCTAAAAAACTAACGATGAAATTTTATTTCTTCATTAGTAATTGGGTTAACCCACTAATGAATTTGGGTTAATCTAATTTATAATGACAATTCTTGTTTCTATGACGTATTTTATAGTGTTGATTTAATGAGTCAAAATAATTAATATAAAATCTAAAACTGAAATAAATGTATAAAAGTTTTCATGCTTGTAGTAACTAAAGTTCACATGTCAGGCATTTCCGAGAATCTAATAAATATTTTGGCACAGGAAGTCTTCTACAGGTAAGTAGCAGTAAGTAATCAGTCAATCTCCTATCTTCGGTTAAAGAATAATTTATTTCTCATAAGAATTTTACAATTCACTTACAAATTCAATGCAAAAATAAAATCACTGTGTCCGCGCTAGAACCTTTTCATACCAAATACGGTCAGTTTTTGAAGATGATACGGCATAATGTAATGAGACAAAGTTCCAACGCGAGTTCAATCTATCTGTATGATATATCCTGAAAGAAAATAATCAGTAAAACATACGCTGCTCCATTCCATACACAGAAGTAACGGGATTCGAATTACAATCGTAACCAAATTCTGTAATCTAGCTTATCAGACTACGAGTATATACTTTGAGGCTACAAAAAGCTTACATTGATAAAGGTAACAGCTCATAATTTTAAAGTTTACGATCGAACTATGTATGACTGAAATTGTACGCAAATTATTTAGTGGCAAAGCTTGCAAAATTATCTTTAGTAGCATGTTATGCGAGCGTGAAGCTGCATCAATTATTACACTTTGAAAATTCCGGATGTATTCCACTTACAGAGGTTAGATAATTACAAAGCTCTAATACAAACAGAGTAGCAGAATGAAATTAGGAGGGTGATATATCTATTAGGTATTCATAATTACTTTTAGACGAAAGTTGGCGGGATTGATTGGTGCTAAAAGCTTAAAATTAAGGTAGCTGAAAATCGTCGGAGGAGGCCTTTATCTTATAAAGGGTTTTAAAATCATAAAATATATGATTTCGATAGTACTAGTGTTAAATGAAGGGTATTTTATTTCTATACTAGCGACCCGCCCTAGCTTTGCATGGGTATAAAACATATAGAAAAACCTTCATCTTTAATCATTTTATCTATTACAAAAAACCGTATCAAAATCCGTTGCGTAGTTTTAAAGATTTAAGCATACAAAGGGATATAGGGAAAGAAAAAGCGACTTTGTTTTATACTAATGTATATTTTATATTAGAGCGAATTTTAAATACGAGATCCATAGCATCTTTTAATATAAGTATACCTCTCTGAATTAAGTCTGAAAATGTAACATATTTTTACCAAATATTGCTTGTTTCTACAAATTTAGCCTCAATTCACAACGACCGGATTTAAAAATGTTTTGATAATGTTTCAGCAAAAGAGGACGATAGATTATTTTTAATAAGTTTTTCTATGATTAATTAAGTTATGAATATTGAGCAAGGAATATTATGTAGTTGATGTATATATTATTAAATAAAATGCATTCTCTTGCATAAAGTTTCAGTCCTATGTAAGAGTTCTGCTAACCCACATGAATAAATCTGTGTACTTATCCATATTCAGCTTGCAGCGCCTTTGACTACTTTATAGCATATATAACCATAACTTTAAAGTAACGTTTGGAAAATGTTGTTAGAAAAGAAAGGCATGAGGTGTGTACTGTTTATTACGCTGATTATAAGGAAAGAAAATTTCAAAACGAATTGTTGAATTGCAGTTAAAGCATGATGGAATTAATTTTTTGTCAATGTTGGTAAGTTAGACTCTCTTCGAGAGAAATATCTAGTACATATTTTAAAACCAATCTTAGTATCTAATAAATGTTGTAATAGCATCTCTGGATGAGCGATATTCTTATGAGTTACCTTTTAGCGGATAACTTTGTATGTACCCTCAAATCTAAACTCAAAAATTTATGTTGCTTAATTGTAAGTATTATTTTGTACTATAAAATAAACTCAAGCCAGTAAATGCAAATGCCACACTAAAGCTTGCATAAATTGTATTGTGTATGTAATAATATTGTTATAATAAATTATTTAGTTACTTTGTTACGTAACACGTATTAATAAAATTATCGCCATAAGTTTTATGAATAAGCGCTTAGCTTAAAAAACATTGTAAAATATTATGTTTGTACGCTCTAGGATTAAATTAACACTGGAAATTGTGCTTGTAAAAATTTAATTATGATCTAATAATGATGATTGAAATTGAAAATTGAATTGAAATTGAATAGCACGATGCGGTTTTTAAATAATACTATATGTAATTGTATGATTCATTTCAATGCTTATTGCTCAGCATTACTTATCGCATCGCTTCATGACCTTTCTACAAGTGCTATTTCAGTGAATGCGCTAATAAACTAGGTATTTTAATTTCGTGTAATTAATCAACAGTGCACACAAGTGGAACTCATTAAAAACGTTGAAAACCACTTCGTGATACATTGCATATACTTCATTCACACTTCAACATAAATCATTCGAAAATCGGTAACGATTTTACCACACGATATTTACTGCGAAAAATTAATTTTGTATTGAATATCAAAAACGTTTTTTGATGTCATCCTTTTCTGTGACCTTCTTACAGCATAATATACCTAATAAACGAAGATGTGAACGATTTTTCTCTTTATACTTTGACCCTTTCCTCTGCCTTGCTCACTTTTATGAGGATTTTGTTTTGCGTGCGCTATTTCAAATATTTAATTTTATAGTTCCAAACACAATTTAGCCAAATAGTTAAATCCGCAACTTATGTACTACGTATTTATATGCCTTTATCGTATATCGTTTGATAACCGATTGGCGCAATTGGTAGTGCTTCTGCATTCTGCATCAAAAGTTTCCGGGTTTGAATCCCGGTATGTATTTATTTGTGTGATAAGCACGAATCTGAGTCTTAGTTGTTTATAAAACTATATTTATTGTGGTACCCTCGTTGTTTCTGATCACCATAACACAAGTGCGTCGGCTACTTACTTTGGGATCAGAGCAATGTATGTGAGTTGTCCCAATTATTGTTATAAATAGAACAGTTGATTTTTTATTTATGACATTTAAAAGATTATATAAATCGTAACATTTTATTAAGTAACCGATATCAGATTTTCCTTTTTTAAATAAATTATATAGATACTGTTTTCGATGACTGAGGTTCCATCAACATTGGTTATTCCGTGGTATATAACGATCATGTATGTTCTAATAGTAATAATAAATTTATACCAGCGCGTGCAACGAATGTAAATTATAGTTCACGCACGCCCCATTTGAATAGATTGAGTTAGCTAGGTTTCGTGAACTATGCTCTATACAGCCTCTCCTTAATCCTAGTAGCTCGAATTGTCTTTCTAAGATTTACTGCTGGATACTATAAAGTTAGAAACTGGCTATGCTGTGGCTTTGATGCTTATTAATTACAGCAGAATTTTTATTTTTATCTGAAAATCACTCTGTATTATATGGATCTATAGATCACAATATAGTTGTTAAAATTTGTGAATTTTTAAAATATTAGAAAAGCACAAATGATACTTAAATTTATAATTAATTAATATAAAACAAATTACTAAACAAGTTTTCCCTATGTGGGTTTAAATAATGCTTTAATTTCAAAACTCTATTAATATCTAGAAGAATATGATTTAAAAAACAATGATAATACATGAATTATTACATATTTTTTTGCCCATTTCACGCTAAGACAACTGCTGACGCAATCCCAAGCCCGCATGTAATGAAAACCAGAAGATACCTACTCACATCAGCACAGGCTTCACAGCGTAGATTTAATTAACTAGTTAAGTAGGTAATAATCAATATTTATTAAGGTTAATTGGTTTTTTAATTGATTTGTTGTGGTAACACAGACACGTATTACAACGTATTGTAATAAACAGATCCTAGCACTAAAATGTATTAATTAATCAAGTGTCTGGTAATAATAGTATCAATCAAGCCTGATAAAGAAACGTAATTTGATAACAAATTTAATTGTTAAGTTAAAATTGGTAACCGATACTCGAAATCAGTAATAAAGATAAAGTGAATTATGTTTGAAGTGAACTTTCTTGATTGTCTATCGGCCTCGGCTTAAATGTTTCAGCCATCCATCAAATTAAAGTCAACAAAGTATAAACATATAGTTCTTATTTTAGTTAGTTCTTAACCTAAAAAAAGAACGTTTTTAATTTCAAAAAAATATTTGACCAATTTTATTTCTCAACCCCTCCCAATGTCTTTAGAGGTAATTGTAAAATTAATGGAAATAATTCTTAGAATCTAATTCCAAAAATGTGTAACTGGAAATGCATAAAATATTAAATTGAGCGGCTTAAGCGCGCGTGTTAAACAAAAATTTAATAGTAGGTATCTGCTATGCATTTTTGGATTGTTTTATTTATTACCAATATAAAAAAAAAAAAATAACCCGTTACCTCATCTCGCTTTTTAGTTCATGATCTCTCACTAAATTCATCATACTTATTTGCTGATCTATCAAAGGCCGACTACACACGAGTCAATAGGCCATTACCATAATCATGGGCATAAATAGGCATAATCATTCATTCATTTGGGAGCGAGACTTCTGAGATAGCATCCCGAATACAACACTTGTGAAAAATTAAAAAGAAATATCTGGATAAAAATTCTTTAAAAAAACGAGTTAAGCTTGTCACGATGTCAATTGTAGGGACAATTAAAATGTACGTGAAACTTGCAGTAAACGCTAAAATGGTTGGCCTTATCACGTCTCAACCTCATTCCCTTTCTAGTCGTTCTGTACTTAATTTTGCCACTTGGAATCTGGAATGAATTTCTTTTTGTTGTGCTTTACGTGAGTGTCAAGTGAAATGGGTAAGAAATTTCAGTTAGAAACTATCTAACAGAAATTTCTTAAGATTAATTAAGATGAAAATATGATTTGCTTATTGATCTTATATAATCATTAATATCAGATAACAATAACAGGAAATACGAGTCTACACCTACATTACACCATGATATTAGGTAAAAAGTAAAAGGATTAGTGCTGTGAAATAAGAATTTTCTAAACATTATTTCATCATATTATTGACTATAATTTGCGTAATATATTTTATTTTCTTTCTAAGGTTTTTTAAATTAATATCTATATACTTAAATATATTTACAAAAATACAAAGGCTCATCAAAGCCGATGAGGTGCGTACACAAAATATTGACTGCATTACCGCATTGTGTCGATATACTAACTCGATGACTGAAATATGAGCCAGCTTTTGGGTTTCCTGTAGTCTCAACTAAGCGCATCGATATATCTAAACGACCATGGACCCAAAGTCAATACTCCAAAAGGAATATTTGTGTATTATGATTTTAGTTTGATAATTTAGAAACGAATTCACAACTTTTACAACAACAAAACAGGTCACGTTGAAACATAAATTGATACAGAATCATTCATCACACATACGCAATGAATAATGTCATCTGGCATCGTCCAGCAGCCGACATAATACCCGTTGAAAAGACGAGCCTCAAAATAATAAATCTCCATTTTTAGGATCTATGTGACAGCTTGCGGATTTCCACAAACCAATATAGGTTGTTATAAAACAAAAATCATAAGGTATAAATTGTAATTGCTATCTGGCTAAATACAATGTTGCTGTTACTCTCAATACAATGCCTTGTCTGGTCTATCCCGGTGTAATTATTTTAAACAAAAGCTTTCGCTTCATCTCAATGTATAGAACGATGATTAATTTCTTAGATGATAAAGTTGTCAGAGGTTCTGACAGACAGATTACAGATCTTTGCATTATTTACTCTATAAGAGACTTTGCTCAAGCTTGACGGCTCTCGAAGTGGCCTCTTTTTTGTGACGTTTTTTTGCTGTGAAATCACATAGAAATAAATACAAAAAACAATAACATTACATTTTAAATAAATAAACTGTAATGGTGTTTATTTTATAAATAGTCAGACTAAAATTACTATCTTTATTAAAAAACGTCATACCTTACGTTCTATTTATTATATTCACATTTAAGATCTTATATATTTCAGGTCAAAATCCAATTTATTTACGTAGCAAACTGACAGCTTTACGAAGTAAGAAACAGCATACAAGAAAAATATTGTACAAAGTACCTAATATTAACCCAAAACAAATATGTATTTCACAAGATATTTTTGTTTACATTGTTCTAAAATAATTGCGTTCGTTACTTTTAAAACAATGAAAAATCTCATCACCTACTGAAAACAAGCATTTTTTGAACATTGAAATTGACATTGTTGGTAATGATAACCTAATTGCCAATTAAAAACAATAGTACCTATTTTAATTTACCAAACTTGTCGATATTCAATAATAGTTTCTTTATCTCATTGTCTTTTCGTGCATTATTTTTTTAATTAGGCCGTTTTAACCCTGATGAAATTGTACTTCGTGAAACAACTGTCACGAAGAAAAATATTGTTTATACCTACCTGATCCCTCTCTATATTCATGTTATTTATTATTTAAAAAATAAGCTATAACAACTAAACTTATTAAACATGCTATGTATAGCCCCTACAATCTATATGCCAATTTATTACTAAAAATACGATTCAAAAACCTAACTTAAGAAAACTTTTGATTTATTTTCTAAATTTCACTACAACGTTGAAGGAATTTAAGTTTCAACGGATTAAGTCTGAGTCTTGTATGAGCCTTACATAAAATTACTTTATTTATATAAACTTTCTTAAAAGATTGATAAGCATCGTTTTATCCTCCTGCCTCCTAGCGACACTTTTTGTTTAGTATGTTGCTGAAACTTTAGTAATGTTACAAGTTAACATGTATTGGATAAATGGTGAAAAAAATACCACCTCTCGGAAAATAGTTTTTCACTATATCCTTTATAAGTGACAAAGTGATGGTATGACTATGTCATTTATGCAGGACTTAGAAAAGTTTTGGAATATAAATTTTCATTGGAATAGGATTATAATCTAAAAAAGAAAATGTCTTTAATATTACCTATTTTTTATTATAACTTAAACTTACCTTTTTTAAGCAAAACTATCAATATAAAATATTTTTCTCCAAAAACATAAAACTTAAAATCAACATTCATTATTAATCAGTTGTGAATTAGGTATATAAGGATTAAAAAATAAGAATTACTCTTATATACTAAGACAAATCATTACTATCATGAAAATTTCTATTAAATTTCCTGTTTGGCGTAAAACAAAGGTAAATTTATATCATATTTTTTACAAAAAACTGTTTTTTGTTATTTTTGCCTGTGATTAAATTTCAATAGGTTGATTTACCTATGTGTGACCGCATGGCTGAACCTTTATCCTCCCATGACCGACCCATGATATCACCTAACTGATGTGAAGTGTTAATTTACTTTCATAGACATTAATATCCAATATATATCACTGTTAATTCAAATAAGTACTTTCGTTCAAAAATATGGAAGCAAAATTTTTAAATTCTTATGTACTATGAGTAGTACAAATGTAGGTACGAGGTTATTAACTAATGAGATTTATAAGTCTAGTTTGCAGTTTAGCAATTCCTTTTTGTGAATTACTTTGAGCCATACTGGTCTTTACGTAAGAGCTGCTGAATGTAAAATTAAAAAAAGCATTCAAAGCATGATTTCAAAAAAAGACCTAAAGTATATAAGTTTGTGAGGGTGAGAATGATTATAAATAAAATAAAATAGAACAAATTTCAATCAATGACATCTAAAACCACAATCTGTCTCTATATCTCTGTATTTTGGTTTTTGACTTCAATAAAAAAATGGTAATCCATTATAATATAATTCATATGGTCTATTAACAAAAAAATAAATAAATATAATCTTGTATGAAGTTGGTTGAAAATAATGTACCTATCAGATAATAACTGATTCTTTTGTCTTTTTAAAGATATTCCTAAATCGTCCCAAATGGCTTCTCGATGAGTTCAATCAACAAAATGAACGACAAAACGTAATCGAAAACTCATTTACACAAAAAGGCTCGGCTTACAAAAACTCACCCGCAACGGAAATTAAAATGGGAATCCTTAATTTTATTCATAAATTTTATTTATATTTCAGTAGCTTAGGATCAAAGAAAGATTTAAATCTATTTAACTTTGCAAGGTGTTGAATGGTAGGACAATTTATCAGTTTTATTGAAATAGCCAGCCCTTTGTATTTCAGGTTTTAACGATTTCTTTATAATGATGTATTGTAAAAGGAGTTTCCACTTTAATGGAAATTTGTAAACTTTCAAGGTTATTGAATATTTTATGTACATAGTTCTATTTATTTATTTTATGAAAAGCATTCATTTGGTATATTAAATAGATGCAGATGAAGCTTGATTAGTCTAATTTCAATTGAATAAACGAAAAATCATTTGTAATGGAAAAGAAACAATGTTTGGGCAACATCAAGTTAACCCTAGACAACTAACCTTCGTCAAATCGACGAGTACGCCGCATTAATATAGCTATTTCTTTTCGGCACGCGTGCCGATCACCGAGTCTTCACCTGTCAATTCAGTGTTCGCCGAACTCTTCCGAGTGGCGACTACACCTGGAGGGTAAGTACTTCTCTTTTTGAAATATTACGAAAACCGTCGTCGTTTTGACGAATGGTTAGTGTTTGTGTATAATATTTTTATAGTGTTTGCAAAAGTTTGTTCATAGTGCATGCTCTTTTTTGCAGCTTTTACAGAGGTTTCCATTTACATATCATGTATTAACAGTATGGCGAATTGATGGTGTTGCCTTTTTAGAGAAGTAACTCTTTGCCATGCGCTGTATGTATAACCATGTATAACTATAAATACCAGGATAAAATTGAAGCAGCCTCACAACTAAATTTACATATTTAGGTATATAGTCACCGAGCTATAACAGCTGCTATATAATTTACTGTCATAATACTTGTGTAATAGGACAAAAAGTAATGACTGGACGTGATTTTATGAAGAAGCTGCATTAGCAACTGGTAGAATCGTGGCTCAAAATCCGTCTGGAAATTCATACTATGTCACGACACGTGAAGGACAAGATAAAAAATGTGTCCATCGAGGAAGGTCAAGGTCAGCCATCATCATCTAACAATAATCTACAGCCAGGCGAGGCTGCGAAAAGAAAAAGAAAGATTTGTGGCTTATATTCATACAAAAAAGGCGCATTACTGCTCAAAATGCAATTCCGCAATTTGAGGCGAACATAAAGTTGATTTTTGTGTACAAAGCGCTTCAAAATAATTAGTTTTTTGTGTTTTACAAAGTTATAAGACTATTATAATTTATTTTAGCCAAAGGAAAGAAGGCTATTTTTGTTGTTTTTTTTAAATTTTATATATAGGTAAGTGTCTCCATTATTGATCTCAAAAAGTCTAGTGTTTTGTAACTTTAGTATAAAATAAATATTTTCTTACCAAACTACAAATATTTAGTTTTATTTTAATAAAATAATGTATGTTTTACTTAATCAACTATTAAAACTACCGAAAAATTACATATTTATATAAAATTATACGCCGCCAAAAACTGTTCGTCAAATCGACGAATGGTTAGGTTAAAAGGGATATATTCGAAGGTTAGTTGTCTAGGGTTAAAACGGTTACATTGGGAGAGTTAGAAGTGAGAACCGGGAAGACTTCTAAAAGGTAACCCAATCTTATGTTGTTGGGTTGATATATCGTAATAAGGAAATGATAATCAACGCCCTTGATTAAACTAAGAATGCATCTTCACCCGATACAGCGATACAGAATTATTGATTATTCTCTTTTAGAGTGTTGAAATAATGAGATAATTTAAATTATTAGCTGGAATGTCCGGTGCTGTATAAACACTGCAAGCATTTTAAAGAGCATTGCTTTTATTTATCTCTCGGAGTTTTTTTTATAACAATAACGATCAATTTAATTACAACAACTCAATGTTTAATCACTTAAAAATAGTGACGTGCGGTTTCTTGAAGGGGCAGAACAGCTTCAAAGGTAAACATTTTATGTGATGGCGGAGGTATTCGCATCAAACTACCAATGAAATGGCGGCATGGTTTGATGTTACCATACTCACAATATTGATCCATTTGCACTATATTTGACTGATCTACAGAGAGAAGCGTTGAAGCTTGAACCGTGTTAAACCGGTACAAAAATAAAAGGGTTTTCCGCGCGAATTGTGATGTAATAAAAATAATACGATATTTATATCCCAATTATTGAGACCCCCATTGTCAATCCAAAAAAATATTTTATCAACCATTTTGTTTTATTATTGGACTACATTATTATTATATTTCAGGGAGTATAATGATTGTATTTATAATACATCGTTAAACCGTCTTGTCCAAGTTTGCAGGAATTTAGAATATTTTTACTAATTGTGCCCAGCCCAGCCCAGTTTCAGCAACGTAGCATGACTGGTTTTTTAATGCAAATAAATGAAGCCGAAAATAGTCAATTAATAAATATAATAATAATAATAATTGGTACAACTCACATACATTGCTCTGATCCCAAAGTAAGTAGCTGAAACACTTGTGTTATGGAAATCAGAAACAATGAGGTTACCACAGTAAATATATATAAGTTTATAAACAACCAAGACTCGGAAACAAACATTCGTGCTCATCACACTAATTAATGCACCTACCGGGATTCGAACCCGGGATCTTTTGATGCAGAAGGCAGGACCACTACCAATTGCGCCAATCGGTCGTCAAAATAATAAATAATAATCAATTCCGTCGTTTTGCAGATAAGCTGTGTCTGGCTGTTAGGTGAACATAATATCAATAATTATAATTGAAGTGCTTTAATCATTAGCTATCTTTATTGCTTGCTCTTAGGAAGAATTTACTAATAAACATTCTTGCTAAGCGGGGCAAAATTAGTTAAAGTTTTTTTAATGAAATTCTTTTAAATTGAGTAACCATTGTTGGGTTTATTCATAGGTGCTACGAGTTTCCTAACTAAACAAATGTGAAATCGGGATGAAAACCTTTCGTTTGCTCTACTTCAATAATTTATATATCAGCTTTGGCTGATAAGCTTTTGGAACGGCTCAAATGCACGATTCTAGAGGCTTCTATCTGGTTTGAAATTTAAAATACCTTTGTACTCCAGCTTACCAAAATACCAATTCTAACTTTGACTTAACTATTCGGATATTATTAATTAAAAGACACACAGACTGAATCGCAAACAGACATACAAATACAAATCTTTTATACACAGAATTATATTTGTGAGTCTATTTAGTTTTCTTCTTTATTCTTTTTCTAGTTTCAAAACGGCTAAATCAATTTTGATTTGTCATCTGTCACAAGTTGTGTCGCAAGAAAAAACGCATATCAAGATAAATGAAGAATAGGAACTGAGACTGTTTACAAGTGCCAATGAAATTCTTTTCTCCAACAACGATTTCATTTCGTTAGTCTGGGCCATGTAATTCAAGTGACACTGGCAGTTAGAAATCTAATATAGTATCACGTCTAGGGACCGCCTCCTTGGTCAAGTGGTAAGCGCGTAAGCGTTACAACCGAGAGGTCCTGAGTTCGATTCCCGGTGGAGATAAATAACTTGGTCTGGCAGGACATAGAAGGCTGATCACCTACTTGCCCCTAAAGTAAAAATCGATCAGTGAAACAGATGTGAAATGCATCTGCCCCATATCCCACTAGGGGACACGGGACTTCACTTATCACGTCTAGTATAATTATTAAAGAAGTGCAGTAAACTCAAACTGTGCTTATATTGCGCTGTGTTAGGTGAGTTCACAAAAGCTTTATAATTTCAGATACAGTATTGTCTATTATTATCAGAAACATAACAAAGGTCAAATATTTGGTTAATTATTAGAAAAATGAACAATCAAAGTCAACTATAAATTTCAAATGGATAATTTTCAAATTAATAGATACATTTACTCAGTCGTTAGAAACAAAAATCAACGTAAGATTCTTTTTAATTCTGTGGTCTTTAAGGATTAGTTGTCATGACTTCAGGTTAGTTGCATTTAGTTAGTAGTTCTTAGTTTTTTTTTTATTATAAGTAAAAATTTAAAAAATCGGTTTTTATACCGGGTGATTGGTAGAGGGTTAGACAAACTGATTGGGCGTGTTCGGGGACCCACTTATAGAATACAAGTTGGCCAAATAAAATCCATGATTACCCATTTTTTTAAAGATTTTTTTCTCCTTTCACCGAAATTTTACCTGTTAACCACTAAAACTTTTGTGACATCTGTTTTAGATCGGATGTTTTGATTTTAGTCTCGGATACATTTATAAGCGATGGAAAGCAAAATTAGATACAAATTAGTCCTATATTAGTGATTAAGAGCTCGCGAATGAAAAAAATATATCAATCAATTATACTCAGCAATATTTACAACGCTAGCTACTAGACCTTTGGTTATCCAAACGAGCTGAAAAATACAATATGGGAAGAAAATAATACTAGTATCGGTTTTACAAAAGTTGGCGTTTGAAGTTATGTAACCTATTCCATTGGGAGGTTAAAATAGTACAGTCGTATTGTGTAACACAATATGGACGGCGTGACATAGCAAGTGTGCAGTGTGCTGGTAGAATTACTTTTTAGTAAACCTGTCAAAAAGGACCGCCTCCTTGGTCTAGTGGTTAGCGCGTAACCGTTACAACTGGAAAATCCTGGGTTCGATTCCCGGTGGAGATAAAAAACTCGGTCTGGCAGGACATAGAAGGCTGATCACCTACTTGCCCCTAAAGAAAAAATCGATCAGTGAAACAGATGTGAAATGCATCTGCCCCATACCCCCACTAGGGGACACGGGACTTTACTTGTCAAAAAGAAATTTGCAGTTATATAATTTATAAAGCAAAACATAACCATGGATGTTACTAAAGTTTAAAGCATTTTTTATACGTATTTATTGCACAAGTTCATATTAGCACAAACATTAAAATATCTAAAATTCTTTTTGGTTTTGTATCGCTTAAATATATTCTAAATGTATACATTTCAAGAATTAATCGATACAAAAAACGCGCGTTTGCGGTTAGACTTAATTACTTTCAAATAATCAAATTACACATTATACGAGCTTGTTAAATTATATGATAAATATTAAGAGTACTAAATAAACGAGATACGAATATAAGAACGAACCTTCCTATTTATTTTAGAGTACACGTATATTATATATATGTATATATATTACAAGCAGTAGCATTAAATTATTCATGTATTCAGACCATAATATCCGCAGCTATTTCTAAACAACTATATATTACTAATAATGCGGAATTTTATATGCATGAATGTTGTTACCAAATCAAGCAGCTTAACGGATAGTAAGGAGTAATAGAAATTTGATACCAAGAATATTTTGTCAAGTTTTGCGCGGCCGATCTCGTGATCAAGTGTAGCATGGGGCATACACATTTTTTCGTCTTTTTGAGCGCACATCAAGTAGTCAATAAATTTCAATCGTAAATTAATTGAGAGCAAAGTATTTTTTTTATTAGAATGATTGAGTGATCATCAGCCGTGATTTCTGACGCATGCGCCATACAGTTTCGGCTTCCACCAGTGTATAGGATTACTCGTTGGACGCCGGACCTAAACCAGGCTTGTCTTACATCCCTTACGAAAAACACCCTTATTTACATACGGGAAATTCATTGAAATTTTCAGGCGCTCTTATAAGTTATAAGAATATAAATTATTCTACTTATAAGCTCTTATAAGTAGAATAATATGTGTGAATATTTTGAATGAACTTTTTTCTCTGACTTTTATTGCTTATATGTAATTACGAAGGATAAGTCAAGTGCGGTTATAAAAGTTTACTATTATTTTGATAAAATGTGGCAGAGTAGAAGTAACTTTATAGTGTAACATTTTATAATATAAGGTGAGTTTAGATTATCTTTTAACCTTTAAGATAAAAGACGAAAAAAAGTTTCGTTTTATTATTTTATTATATTACAACAATGAGTAAGTGTATGATGACTTAGCGACCTTCAAGAGAAGAGCGTACCTCTCTTTAAAAGGCCGTCAACGCACCTGTGGCCTAACAGGCGTTGAGGGTGTCCATGGGCGGCGGACTGTTTCTTATAAGTGAGCCTTCTGTCCGTTTTTTCTTATACAAAAAACATAACTTATATTCAAAAATCATTATAATAAATAAATTTAAATTTAACATATAATTATGATAAAATTTTAATCTTTATTTCTATTAATATTTTCTCTATAAACTTACAAGTATTTTGGATACCCAAAAGTCTGTGAACAAAGATTTATTTGTTATACCTAAATATGTATATATTGAATTTTCTTCATTTATACCAAATTACAAAATATAAAAAGGCCGTTCCTAATGTATAGTATTGTATCGCTAAGATATAAAAGGAAAAAGTGAATGACAAATGTATCAACGCACAGGCCAAAACCTTAGGGCTAGAAACTTATAATATCGCACACGTATTCCTTTTATGACGTAGGAATCCACTAAGGAAGGATTTTATGAGTCAGCTCAGCAGTAGTCATGATAGGTTGGTTTTCGATTTTATGATATACACGCAGAACTAATATAATGAGAAAATATATTTTTGTTTTATTGGTGTGGGATCCGATGCCGAGGCCTTTAGACAAAGAACATCACCCTCATATATCGACAACCACTAAAGCTCGTTATTAGCATGAAAGTTACGTTTAGTCACAACGTGATGTTTCTGGCAAAAGTCAAGGAATCGAGTGCTTTCATCGAAAACGCTGCCTAATTAATTCCAATATAACTAAACAATGTGTGGTGGGACATTCCTAATTTATAGATGTATATAAAAGTACACATTTTAACTTTTATTGGCGGTACGAAGTTTGCTGGGTCAGTTAGTTTAAATGTAATGTAATTTTCATAATAAAAAGTTATCTAAACTTGATGAAAGTATCTTTTCAAAATGTCAATAAAAACGCTCCTCAATTTCCATTACATAAAATAAGGTCTTTAATTGTAAAAAAAATTTTGTAAACTTAAATGACTGTTTAGAGTAGTTAGAAGAGTTCTAGGTCAATTACCACTTTAAGTCCATGCAATAGCCATTCGAAGTAGCACTTAAGACCACCAACCGGAAGCAGTTTGAAAAACATTCGTTCCTTTTTATTTTCCACCATTCACGGAATTAGGCTACCAATTTTATTTTCTATGTCAGTTTACTCTGAGTAAAAAATCATTCTAAATTTAATTTCTTTACATTAACATAACCGAGTGAAGAAGTTGGGCTCTTGAATTAAAACTTAAATTACATCGTAAATTTAAATTTCGGTGAAAAGATTCTAATTTGAAAAATATTTTTTTAATAAAAGAGATTTGATATAAATTTGAAATAAGTTGAAATTGCTTAGAATAAGTTGATTAGACCGAACTCACTACGTGACAATTTTGTGAACGTGGCTTCTGAGTTTTCTGAAAGGAAAAATAGCAGAAATAGTTATATTTTATTTATGTTTTATCTGTGATAGGGATATAAATATTCGATAACAACTCGGCTGTTGTACAACGATGTAAGCGAGAACTGTAATAAGAAAGTTTCACCATTACCATAAAATGTCTTGGGATCTTTCTCAGTCGCTTTAGTGAACTCTCTATGAAAATGTGCTTGTTTATAAAGTTAAATATTCTTTATTATTTTACTATATAGGCCTTTTATGGTAAACTGCCATTAACGCTATCTTAGCACAAAGGCACGGGGTGGGTCTACTGATTCCGGTATCAGATTAAATTCACGATGAATCCCTTTATGACGAATATTATAGCGTAGATGCATACATATTCAATATTCAGTATACATCTTTAACGTAGATATATAGGTGGATAAAGATAAAAATTCAATATTGTAATTTTGTAATTGTAATACTATTAATGCACAAATTCATTCATGTGGGTTGAATATCGTTGTATGATAATTACAAACTATTTCAAATAATATGTTGAGTAAAATATTAACACTCATAAGTATATTAAATCTAAACATAAATAGATAATAATTTCCTTTTCCTTAAGAAATGGTACTTGACCTCTTTCGATATTTGAAAATGTGAGGGTACATAATGTTTTCCCGTCAATAACTTGCAGGAATCAAGGAATATTCTTGATTCATGATATTAATTTTCTCGTATCTATCATCACTGTGGCATTAATAAAATTTACCGTTGCATGCATCTTGCGTCTTAATTATCTTGATAACATAGATTCTTTAGTTAAATAACTTAAAATCAAAGAAAAATATATTCCTCGATAATTCGATTGGGAACTTTGAATATGATAAAAAAATTATAAAAACAGTTCACAAGTGAAATTTCATAAAAAGTGGAATATGGGTAGTGTATCTGCCATAAGACCACTGCAGTGGAACACTAACACAGTCCACATCCGATTTGATCATTTTATTTGCAGGTAAGTAGGTGAGTCTTCTGTAGGTGAGTCTTCTGTACCTACTCAATCGAAACATTTTTGCCGTCATTCCAACTTAGGATATCTAACGTAATACGTAGCTTCGTGAACTATTTATCCGTAGAGGTGCTTGATAAAAAACCTTTCATTATATTATATAATATTTGAAATAGAAATAGCGGAGTTGGTGCATCCGTTTTTGGGTTTGCGCTTAATAGTATATAACTATCATTCATATTTTTAAATGACCAAGTCGACGTTCGATGAGTACCGATAGTTCACAAGTACCTAATCAATTTTGTATTAATAACGTGTTAAATAATTAATTGCGCCTCGCGGTTGCACCCGCGTTAATTTCGTCGTAACGTGATGTCCTATAGAATACTCGTATTTCTAAATTATCCCACAGGAACACACTATCGGTATATAAAGTGCCAAATTTCATGCAAATCCATTCAGTAATTTTTCCGTAAAAGAGTTTAACACGAGTAAAACATCCTTACATACAAACTTCCGCGTTTATATATTAGTAAGGATACACCAAGTTATTATATCCCACTTATATACTTAATGCGTAATGAAACGTCCTGACTTTATGTAAACATTTTTTTTTAAACATTCAGTAGGTACAGTTGACCCAAACTGAGCCTTCCCTATTAACGTTATGACGTTTCGTGAAACAGGGTCGTTTTAACCTTGTAATAATAATATTATGACAGTGAAGTATTAAATAGATCACACATAATTTAGTCAGACCACTTTCTTGGCCGACCTACCTAATTACATAATTATACATATATTTATAATATATATATAATGATGACTTACTTTAAACATTATATAAGCCGAAAAATTCAATTTATTTTGTTGTCGCATTTGATTCCTTATAAATTGAGTTTTCTGTTTGAAAATAACGAACAAGTTTCAAAGATTTCTACGATTTCTGCAGTCAAACAAGATACAATGTATGACGCTTTTGAACAAGACGGTAAATCTAATTAAAAAGATACCATATAACTGCCACACAGTTTTTTTGTCAGCTATATAATATTTCAGATATAGAATATTATTATCTACGATATTTACTTAAAAGCACAAATAGTATCTAGGTAAATTAGAAATTATATCCTAAAATTAAATTGACTTTTTTTTCTAATATTCAATACGTGTAAAGTTACTGATCGAGGATTTTGAAGAGCCAATACGCAGCACGAGTAGGTATTTAAAAAATTCTATCTGTTTCATACCGCTTTTCCTCACTCCGGGCATGCGGTAGGGAGAGTTGCAAGTCTTAGAGGCAATTACATACTTTCCTTTTTAAAATAGTTTCGGGCGATAACGTTTTCACCCCCCTAAACATTTACGAAATGAGACAATTTTGGTCTCTTGAGATTCAGTACACCTTAATCTAGGTTTGTACGTTTAGTAATTCGGTTTAGTTTAATTTCAAAAAAATAAAAACGCTCGAGGAAGATTTTAATTTGAAAATATAGATATTTAAATACTAATAACTTCTATCATACGCAATATTTCTTTAAATTAAAAACGTACAGGGAAAACGTTAAGCTCGATTGCCGGATAAATAATTTTTTAAACCTATTTAATTAGTAAGTAATATCAATGTTATTTATCCTCATCAGTTGTACAATGCGTTATACACTTACGAGATACGGGAGCTAGATTCTTTAAAATCAAGTTACTTTATGATTTTGACAATGTATTTTCTTATAATTGTAACTCCTAGGGTTTGCACATGTGTCTGCTTCACATGCTTCACTGCTATTTTCTTGACAAGCACGTAGGCGATTACTATTCTGTGCCAAGCGAAACATTTAATTGTATCCTTAGAGTTAGAAAACAAAACCGACGTTAAATCATTCCATAATAAGTCCATTAACTTAATTATTATGTGCCTAACAGTCATTATCCTTAAATCAATAAGCGCGGTCCAGTCTCAACCGCTAAAACCATAATTTGGACCAATTGGAGTGTGAAAGTGCCTACTCAAATACGGTAAATTTTGTATTCCAAAATACAGCCATAGTTAAATTTGAATTAAATATTTTTTGGACAGGAATTACATACGTGTAAATGTATTTTTTGATTAGCTATATATCACTAGCCTAACTTAATTTCGTTGTAACGTAATGTTTTAAAGATTATATTATGTAGGTAATATGACATAATTAATTTAATATTTTAATCCCAAACACACGATGCAGTTTCTTGTTGTTGCCACCTATCAACCAATAGCCGCAACATACTCTGGCCGATAGGTTGCTCTGTACAAAGTTTTATAATAAATTTAAATGTTTATTATTTACTTAAATTAATTTCTAAAATAAAAGTACTTTTTATTACAAGCTAAGTTACTCCTTATTATATCAGCTATCTGCCAGTGAAAATCTCGACAAAATTAGTCCAGCTGTTTCAGAGATTATCCGGAATGAACAGACAAACAGACCGTCAGCTAGACAGACAGACAAAAATTGTAAAAAATGTTATTGTGGTTTTTGTACCGTGTATACATCCATATTATATTAAAAGCGGTAATTTTAATATTAGAAACAGAGACTTCAATGTTATGTATCTGTATAGATAAAAATATGACAATACCATGTATACACAGAAAATGTTGTAATAGTTTAACGGGTTGCCTTATTCCTACCAAGCGTTCACTTCCAGCCAATAAGAACGGAAACTAAGAATTTTGTCAGGTAAATAAAAAACTATTTCTGTTTTATCATCACTTTTAATTGCACTTTCAAGTCCGTATACTATTGTTTTGTTAAGTAAATTGAAACACAGAATATAGCTGTATTTAAAAAAAAATTAAATTAAAAAATATTAGATAAATAACGTATTTAACAGTATGAATACGTAATAACTAATAATGTATACATTGCTTGGTGCTACGTCGTAGCGATATAAAATAAAGCTACAGTGTACCTACAAGCGTAGACAAAAACTGTCAGAAATTTTAAAAACATAAGAAAAGTTCATATAAAAGATACTTATTTATTCAAACTTGCTCTAGCACGTATGAAACAGCTCTTTACAATTTGAGTAGGCGAGGCACTCGATTAGTTATTTAAACATTGCAAGCGTGATATTTTGAATCATAAAATTACTGCCCGTCGTAACAAATTTTTATAAAAGGTATTCACAATCCTTTTTGAATTTGTTTTTTCTAACACGTACGAATGTGTATGCGATGTGTATCAAATTTCACTAAGCTGCCGTTTATCTGAAACGGGTATCACATTTCGAAAGGATTATGTTGAAATACGGGTTTTACCTAAATGGGTTTTTGAAATAAAACTTTTCCGCGAGCATTCGTTACAGATAAAACAAGTAATATTCTTAAAAGGCGAATCTCTAAGATTCTACGGATTGGAGATACCTTTATTCACTAGTGTGTATAGGTACTTTGATTAACTTTCTTTCAACTTATTATTTTTGTATTTCTCATCAAATAGCACTCGGACATTACAAAAAATTTAATCATATTTGTGTTAAAATTGAAATGTGAAATAATTACACGGTTGAGTATTAACACATCGAGATTATTATGACGAAAATCATGGTTTGAAGAAAACTGGTCAGATCCTCATAACATTTCGTAAAATGAACACGAAAGCAGTTAAAAAGTTATTACAACCCTCATAAAACTAACTCGAATTCGGGACACGTTAGTAAGGCGTTGTTTGAGAGCTGCTGGCTGACGTCAATTGTTTTTATTTGTCTCTGGGCAGACGTAGGCTTCAATTTAAAGCCGTCGAGTTTCGTAGCTTTTATAAAAATTACAAATATTAATCTCCTGAGGAAGATTATTATGAAGTACACACTCCGTGTACTTCGTAAATATTTGTGTATTTGGAGACAATATTAACTTTGCCGTTTTTCGTAAGCTTTTGTCATATTTCCTCGTTTTCAAGTGAGTAATTAAACTCGATCTATATGTTCATTTTGTACTTGAAAAGGAGAAAATATCGACGCGGTTAGCTTCGACTTCTGAAAACCGTAATATAGCATAATTTTTCGTCAGCGCGATAATATAGTGAATGATGTATCTTTTGCTAATTTCTAACCATAGGTATTTAATATCTTTGTGAAATCTTTGTTGAAATATATATGTTAATATTATGTTAATAGTTGTATGTCATTTTTAGTAAACCATTTGATTCATATTCATTCATTCTTATAAAAAATATTTTAAATAGTATACTATAAATTAATTAATACCTACTTATATAATCATTTATACAGCAAATTTAATACTTATATTTCTTTTTAGATTACAGTTGCGCCTGGGGAGCCTTCCGTCATTTGTGTAAAGCCTGTGTATTTTATAGAATAGAGATTTGTTATTATCACTTAATGCAAAATTTATTTAATAACCATTTTTTCACTCAAGGAAAAGGTACAATATATTACGTTTTATATGCATTATGTTCAAATAATCCCAAATTATCAATAGCAATAATCCATTGAAGCATACCTCAATAACTCTTTGTTATATAATGGCTTAATGGAGTAAGTAAATTGAGCTCAATCGTGCAGGAAGGTACGGATATTAACTTAATGGAACCGAACAAAATAACAGATTACTCAATTTTTACGAAAATTATTGTTGAAAATTACAGTTGTTTTAATAAGTTGTTTGTTAACCGACCTCCGAAAGAACCAAAAAGGCAATTATCAATTCGACGTGTATTTTTTTTATGACTCCTACGTCGCCGTCCGTGAACCGATTTGAATGAGTGAGGTATCAAAATATAGGGTAACTCGTCGAAGCGTTCCCATTTTTTTTAAGTTTCTATTGATATAGTTAGATTCAAAGAGCAACATGACAATTTTATGCCCTTGTTGAATTTTACATTAATTTTATTTATGAACACTATTTACGTCTTTTTATTTATATTAGGTTTATTTATAAAAAAATATTTTTCACTTTTTAGTGCATTTTGAGGTCGGTTTTATATTTATTTAAAATTAATTTATTTTAGTTTTCAGGGTCTTAATATTTTTTTTATTTCACACTTAGTTTATTTATTATGTTAAATAATTAGAAAATAAACTTAACATTCTCACTCTGAATTACATACAAATTGCTTTCTACAAATTTCAATTGTACCTTACTTTCTAAATATTAAAGTTTCCATTCGATGCAGATAAAGTTGCGAGGTTTAGGTTATACTTACTTCTTCGTAAGCTTATTATAAAGATAAAATATATAATAGACAGTGGAAAGCTTGCTATAAAATGTATTTAATACTATGTAGAAGTTTATTATGTATTATAGGCACTTTAATGTTACTTTTGGGTGAGCCGTCGTGATCTCCTTTTATATGAAGCGTCTCATAACAGTAACGTAAAAATTTAGAACAAAAGAATTCAGTAAAGATTAAATCTAAGGGCGTGTAAGGGTTTTAAGGAAACTGCCACCTCACGAACTTTTCTTTAACAGCTAATCCCCCTATCCGCTATCGGATCTAAATGTTCATTTATCTTGCCACGTCAGCGCCCAGCGTGCGTGAACAGCAGTGAACCAGTTTTTTATTATCTAAAAGTGAAGTGAAGTGAGGACTTCTTCATCTTAGTATGATCTATACTAAGATGAAGAAGTCCTCACTTTTAGCACTTAATTGTCATTTAATAGAAAGTGATCAATTATTGAAATTTTTAGGTGGTGTAAAAAGGTACCAACTACAGGCGATTCTATCAGGGGCGTTTTTTTAAAACCTTGACCTACGAGAGAGTAAAGTCATTTATTAAACGTATACAGTATATATTTGCTTCAGTAGTGTTTATCTATCTGCATAGTATTGTAGTTCTTGCTTTGAATAGATACCAAGTGGTCGACTCGTTGAAGAGAAATTCAAATTTCTCCAGAGAAAACACGACACAATTATTACGTAATCTGTGTTCTCCAATTAAAATAATTTTAATCTAGTTCTGCTGCTATCACACATCTGGATACATCTTGTTACGTCATTTGTCACCACCCCTGCATCACAGCCTGTATATTTTTAAAAGCAGACTAAAAATACAGTACATTTACGAAAAACCTGTTTTTGATGAAAAACTTAATGATTACGATTAAGATTAGTAATAATGGTGGCTTAGAATTCAAAGCATTCAGAACGTTGCAAGCGACGACTTGTCTTTACACAGAACATTGGTATAGCAGCAATATTTTGGCTTCAGCAAAATACCTTAACCTATAATTTCTATATACCTTTTAAATATACCTTTTAGTAGAAATTTCCTTGTCATTTTCCAACGCAATCATGTTCACAAACGAGCTTCCTCCTGCTCTATTATTCGAACATAGGAATTTCTTCACGAGCTGTTTATTCGAAACAAATATGACATGCTTTAATATTTTTATCCTAAAATCCTAAAATAATATAAAATGAAGGCTACAATATTGTAAGAAATAAATAAAAAAAACACGTGGGTAATCCTACTTGAATCCATATTGAGTATAATTTCATTATTCATTCACATTAATTATACGAAATGAATAAAACATAAGTTTTATTCTTTGCGTTACGTGAAATTATAACCATTATCCTATTGAAATTGAGAAAATGAGCTCAAAATTATATAATGTAATGAAAGTTCCATTCAACGTCCTTGTATCTACTCAAAGAGGACTTGTGTATATTTTCCTTTACTCCTGGAATGTAGTTCATATCATAACGAACCTCGATGTCTATTGAGCCTTTATAAACCTACTCATTTCATCTTTCACTCGATTTTCACAATAATTAACCCAGTTCTCACAATTATGATAGCAATGGATCTTATTCTGAGTGTAGTACGGAGTTAAAAATGCAAAAACTAGTCAAAAAACTTTTATAACCAGACATTTCATACCAAAATTGCTTTTCACAAGCAGAGTGTAATATTTTAATTAAATTTCCTTATTTTATATCGTAATCTTATAATTATATCATAATCTATTATTGTTTTAATATCGTTGAATTAATTGTTTTGTAGTTAGTATTGTAAACCTAAAACAAAGCAATTTGATTTTAATTATTCTGGCAAACTTTTGACAATATCAGTAACTGGAACAGCGAGATGTATAAACAAAATTTACTTAATTATATGACAGTAAAACAAAGTACACAAGTATGTTAGGAGAGTAAGCAGATGTTTTATTTAATTAACTTTCCGGTTCAGAACTATAAATCAGGCCACATGTGCCTTATAGTAGCGGAAAATAATATGCAGAGAGTGCTTAAAATGTGACCAACATTGATTGGAGTTAACATAAAAAAATAGAAGGAGTTTCTGTAACAAGAAGCAATAAATACCTGAGTGAAATATAATACGAAGAGGGGAATTTTTTATACAAAAAAATGTGTGTGTGTGTGTATTATAAAAGTGTGTTTTAAATTACACAAATATAAAAATAAACAAAATTAAGGACTCTGATGGTTTTTTTACTGTTTTTATGTTCTTGAAAATAGTAATATAAATAAATTTGTTAAGTAGATTTATTCTTTCAAGTTCCTAATTTCATAATTAAAAATATCTACATTCTTGCATATGTAAGAAAATAGTTCAGTGGAACAAATGCAATGTGATGTCCTCCATCTGAGCAACGAGACTTGAATAAAACTTAAATTGAAAATGAAAAATAAAATTTCGTGCATTCATTTTTACGCAACGTATAATTCGTTTCTATACGGTGTTCGAAGAGTTTATTCGTGCGCAGGAATTTTAGTCAAGTAAAATGGAATTTATGATAAGAATAAAGATGCTGCATTTCTGGGAGAGCTCCAGCGATTGAGCATTCAACAGAGTCTTAAGAGATTGAAATTCAATGAGGCTTTTCTTTCTATTGCGCTGCCAATGATCCTCATCTTATTATCTCACCACACACACACACACACACACACACATATAGCATTATACCACCATACAAACATCACATATACTTTGAATTTACATCGAAATTTTCCCTTAATCAAAAGTCGTTTGACTTCTCAGTTATTTGTCTAAGCTTAAGAGATTTTGAGGTGCTTTTCATTCCTGAAAGTAGGAGATGGACATCTTAGGAGTAGGTAAGACTGGATAGTGCAAATACAATTAGTATTTTTTAATTCCAATAACACTCAGTGAGGCACGGATTGATATATTTGTAGGCCCTTTTCACCCATATTCCTCATAGAAAAGTAAATTTGCCTTTTGTACCTTCCAAATAGTAATATGTTTGTTTCTCATGGAACTCAATATCAATTCCAAACGTGTGTCTTATTTAGGTGGTGGTAGTTGGCTACCTTGGTTTGGCATTTGAAATATAAAGAAAACGTATTTAACATTGAAAACGTAGATTTTGATTTGAAATTAATCATTGTAGAATTCTGTGTGACTATATTAATTTTATTTATGCAACGTGAATACCGAATTGTATATTAAAGGCATATAAAGTGATATTATATCTAGAAGATATTCTTACAGCCAAATTCCTAATGAATTGTTTATGTCGATATAAAATAATTAGTATGTACCTACACAGAATAGAACAGTATGAAATAAAATTTGTTACTCTTTAGTTCACATTTTTATTTTTGATAAAAAAATGATTTTTCATACTTTTAATCCGTAACAATTCAACCTTTTCATATGATGATGAATTGAGATAAAAAATGTTCTAAAAAGATCTCGGCTTTTAAAATAACGACGAATTTTCAGCATATATTATTTATATTAATAAATTGTTTATTCAGTATTTAATAAAATTGACGTAAAAGACAAAAACTAAAATTGAAACTAATAATAGCATTCAAAATTGATCACAATGACCAAACAAGACGAGTTTTCATTAAAATAGCTGGGACTATGAAATTCGAAATATCGTTCCACACGATGCCGAACTCGATATACAGATTCAAATTACTGAAGCGAAGGTAAATTTAGCCATTTGTATTAAATAAACTTCTGTATTTGGTTGGAACAATAAAAGATTCCTTTTTAAGTCACCCTTTTGTTGCGGATGAATATATACAATTATTAGCTCTTAAAATAACAAAGAAATTTCTCCAAATATCAACCTTGTGTATTTAGTTATTGTTATATTTCAAAAAATTGAACATTTAAGTGACAAAAAAAGAGAATATAATTAAAGCAGAATGGCATTCAAAATTGAGGATTTGAAGTAGCCAAACAACAGCAGTGTTTTAATTAAAATAACTGGGAAAGTTGAAACAAGCGTTTGTCACGTTCAGATTTAAAAATATAAATTATAAGTTAAATAGCAATGTAAATTGTTTCATACGAAAAGATAATATATTTTGAAAGTAACAGTAAAATGAATTTATATTCTTTTACACGATATGTTTATTATGCATTATTTTTTTTACATTAAAATTTTTTAAATTTTAATGTTTCAATATAAGTTTAATGAAGAATTTGAAAATGGCGGCATTACTATTCATATTTTAATTCCACTCTACGCATTTACTTACCTACTCCCGAAGATCTTATAGAATTAAAGTAATGATCGATTTTGTAAATCCAATCAAATTATCGACTTACAGCGTCACGGCCGTTTGTTTTATCTAAATAAATAATTCCCCAAGGTTGTGATACAAATTATGTAATCTATACAATTGATGCTCCAAAGGGCTCCAGCACTGGTAAAAGCTATTGGTTTAGTGGCAGATGCGACATTTCATTTTAAGCGCCAAACTGGGATGATTACACTCGTTGAACGTAACTGACCTAGATGTCAGAAGCGCTGGCAGCATGTGGATTGTTTAATAACATCATAAGTTAATGGATCCGATCGTAATTGGAAGGTAATAATGGTACTTATCGGGTTGATCATATATACATCAGCATTGAAATGTACAACTTTCTTAATATGATAAAAGTTTTAATCTTTCTAATGTTAAACCACGACTTTAATCTTGCATTTTATTACCGCGCTCGTTCTATATGTCAAATATAGTCGTAACGTACGCTTATCCTAAAACCAGTCGAACATTTACTCCGACATTTACGATCGAGAGGCGAACTATCATCCGTACCTGATATTTTCGAAAATATTAAATCGATACAAAGGCTGTGTTACTGGTACATAGAGCTATTAATTTAGCCCCCCATTCTGCAGTCTGTACAATATTTGCGACGAGATGAGATCCATGGATCATAAATGTAATGTTATGTTTTGTTAAAATAAAAGCAATTTCTCAGCGAATACTCGGAAGTTTTCTTGATGTATTTTAAAGTCAAACTTGTGGAAGTTTTGCGGATGCTTTCCAGAAATATGATGCTTATCACCATAAGTTTTATTTCTACTTAGAAATATTTGCGGTTTGTAAAATTGATGGATTGCTCATTCAGCCATTCAATTTAGTTTCTTAAGTAATAAAAAATACTAGTTTTGTATTTTAAAAGACGTGTAACATTGTAACAAATAAGTATTTTTAATTTCTATTGGCAATTTTGCAAGTTTATTTAATAAATCTACCTATGTTACTGATTACCTTACCTATCTATCTAGTAAAGGTAGGCTGTTTTGTGATTATGATTGAAAAACAATTTGTATAAATTAATTGTAACAATTTTTGATTTCGTTAGGCATAAGCAAACCTAGAAATTCTGTTTTAAAAACACACACACACACACACAATCACATCTTAATCACATTTACACATCAATATTTTTCTTTATCAGTCAGGCATTATAAATCCACTCATAATGAACATTAATGAACCGATAGACCACGAGGTCTATGTTAACAGTCAGCCGTGAATCGCTGAAATCGTCATAGATATGACAAAAAACTTTTATTCACCAGCTACTTTTTTGGATCTACTCTTCGGACATAACAGGATATTTTTTTATGAATGAAATACATGTAATAATAAGTAATCAAATACTAAGTACAAAATATTTAAAATTAATCTGCTCCAAATCGCTGCCGCTGGGCAGGGTGCCATGGATTGAGTATTTGTTTATGTATTGACACGACCATTTCGGGTTCAACTCAAAAGTTTTTAATTTAATTTTCTAATTTTTTCTATCATTACAGGGCATTTAACATGTCTCAAGACTTTTCTGTATGTAGTTAAATGACGAGAGTGAAATCAGTGCAATAAAAAGAAATGAGGGCGCTACAATCAAGGATTATTACTCTGAGTAATGCCATTACTTTAAATGTCGCACAATGCCAGTGCGAGAAATGAAAAATTCGATTTTTATTATTCGTATTATCCTTTACGATTTCAATCATGACTCTACATGTCATATGTTTTATGTTTTGTGTGTGCGATTCTTAATGAACGACAACGGAAAATTGTTGGATTAAAAAATGGATATGGAAAACAAAACATTTCTTAGAGCATCTAACACGTGTGCCTTGAAATAAAATTGGACGATGAGACATTCAGATATATGTTCCGGGTTACGGAAGCCTAATTTTCATATCTACTTCAAATATTAGGACTATCTAAACAAAACAAAAATATAAATATACGTCAAGCAATAGCTCAAAAGTGAAAATGTTTAACGTTACAGTTATACATAACAATAATAGGACTTTTTTTATAAGAAAGCAGGCACACGGGCAGGAGGTTTACTTACGAGAAGCGGTCCGCCGGCCATGGACACCCTCAACGGCTGTTGACCACGGGTAGCCAGCCTTTTAAATAAACTTACGTTCTTTTTTTGAAAGTCCCAAAGTCGTAATGGTTCGGAAATACTTCAGAGGGCAGCTGGTTACACGGAGTGGTGCTAAAAACATGGTTGCTAATCTTAATGTATTCAATTTACAGCAAGAGAAGATCGTAACAACCTAATATAAACATTGGGTTTACGATTAAAGTAGATGTTTATGGAAATTATCTTTAAGATAAAGGCAAACGACTCGAGAAGCTGGTGATTTTGTTATTATTAGCCTGTTTTTGTTTCTACGTAAAAATACAAGGGACGTCTTTCCTCTGATTAATTAAATAATTGGCAATCATAATATTTTTATAAGAAATATGAAGTCTGGTCTGTTTGACGTCTTATTTTTACCCGATTGCGGTGAAGCCCAAAAAAGTGATTACGTATGGACGTCTGTTCCTATGTCCACTTGTAATTTGATAAATAGTGTATATCTTTAAACTAATAATTTATATATTTTCAATACAAAGAAATTTTTTTGTTTACAGGATCTTCTGATAATCTCTAGGCTTTTAGAAAGTATAGGCACAAAAATGTTAGTAAATTCTAAAATTAACTAAGTTTTACATAAATGTGTTATGTGTGTGTCTGATATTACGATTAATTGCCGTCAAAGTTATGCAGTTATAAACTTGGCAATTATTTGGCATCTTATTTGGCAATTATTAAGATCTATGCTCGTGGTATTTACGTAAGAAAATATTTGATCTGCAAATTGCGTCTACACCCTTTGTTTCAGAGTAAACTAATTAAAAGAGTGTAATTAAAACATTGTACTTCAATTAAGAACACATACCTAACTAATAATTTATTTATTAATTGATCTCACATCTGATATCTATGGATTAAATTATGGAACTTTTGCATATTATTTACATGTATTGACAGGTAAATTATTTTAAGAGTACAATTCAATGCAAACGTTTTGAGCCTTTTATCTAACTTTGCAGTCTTATGACTTTAAAGGTAATTTATTTTGATATATTATACTTCGTTTTAAAAAATCTATAAAAGGGTAAAAAATCTTATTATAGTCGTTTAATGTATTGTACTTCGGAAGAAAGATGTAAGTTCCGATGATGTTCCCTTAGGCACAATATAGTATAATATAGAGATTTGATATGAAGATATTAAAGTTATCGCTAGATCCAATTAATTGATTCTACTAAATTAAGTTTTTTCACTAATAGGAGCTAGGCTCTATGTGTGCGTCTAGGGATAGAAACTACATAGGAAATAATAGCTATTATACAATATCATGCCTCACAGTTTGCGAGTCACATATTCGTGGGTTTAATTGATATATTTATCAAAGCAAACATCACTTGAAAATATTGAAAGTTATGTCTTGGCTTCTAAGGAAGCTGAAACTAGAACAGAGCTTAATATATCAGTGGCAATAACAAGAAACCTTAAGTGAAGCTCAATGCGGTATTATCTTTCCATTATATTTTTCAGTATCTATTACAAAGCCGGATGTGGAAATCTTTTCTAAGACTTCAGTTAATTATTTTATAATACTTAAAGAAAGAAGAAGGAATGAAAAAATCTTTTAATACATTTTGCATATACAAATTTGACAACAATACTTTACTTCGATTTTTAAAGTTTGCTTGCTATAAAAATGTTACAGGTGCTGATTGACGTAAATTAAATTTATGAAATGATATAACGACAACATATGTCATTTCCATACAACTAACTATGCGTCAATTGACACCCGTTGTCCACTATTGACGCTTTTATTAAGTAACACGAGTATATAATTAAGTATATTTTATTTCTAGCTACAATAATAAAAGCTGCAATAAAAAACCATACATTTTAGTTGGGCAAATAAACAGCAGCATTTGCTGTTGTTAAAAAAATAAAATAAAATAAAATGTAGTGATGACAGTATAGGACATGAGAAACGTTCGGTACAAAAAGAAAGTTTGAAAGAAAAAGAACAAAGTGGCATTAAAAAGATATTAAATAAAAAGCAAATATGAAAAGCCACATTTTGAAAACCAATTTAATGAAATGGTAAAGAAAAGTCAAGCCAAAAATTTTATTTAGCTCTTGCTTTATGCCCATTGAAGGAAAATCACAAATCTTCAAGAGGAATCGTTGCTTTCATTCATTGAATTGAACTTCAAACGAACACAGCTGGACTTTGTTAATAAGATTCTATTTTCTCCTAAAATATTTTAATAAAATTTTCATTTCAGCATTCAGCTATATTTATTGTTAATTTAATAAACGAAATCCTTTGTGTCATATATCTTCGCATGAATTGTGTTTCGAAAGCACCCAACGAACAGTAGTAGTAGTTCAATTTTACTCTTAATAAAGTCTTATCAAGTTTTAATGAATGTAACCATATTCAAGAGAATTTTCTGTTTGTCGTTTCCTAGAAAAATAGCAAACAAATTGACTAATAAATCTCAACGCATGTTACTAATGGCTTTGTGTAAACAATCTCGCCACAACTTCCACTTCTGCGAACATATATTTTATACTTGAAGTATCATTAACTATACGATAATATGTTGCTGGTCGACAGGAATATATAGCGGTGCGTCTTTATTGCTTGAGTGATAAATGAAGCACTAGTGTTGAAAATTATTCTATAAATAGAACATAAATTGATGTTATCATAACATTCTCAGGACTCACTTTTTTATTTTCCGTCAACACATCCGCGATGTGGTCCAACTGGCTTGGTAGTTAGTTGTCCGTGGGTTGTGGCCTGCACTTGCACTAAGCATGCATTCGCCTCCTATATTATTTTATGAGAAAATATGCGAATAGCTATTTCCACCATCACCATCTTAACTAAGTGACCTAAGTGATTACCTATCTCTTATTTTCACGAACTAAAATATAAAGATAGTATGTTGGTGAATTACTTTGATGCATTATTTTTAAAGCTAAGTTTTATCGAGAAAACGCGGCTTAAACGGCTAGTTCTAAATATTTTAACATATAAACAAGGTAATTAATTTTTTAAAAAAAATATAAATTTAGAGGGTTTCATAAACAAAATAATTGTTGGGAGTCATTTTTATCTTTCAAAAAGCTTTAAGTCTTATAGTAAATATTATATTTATAAAAGTTGAAGATAAAAGTTTTCAAAGAAAAAGTAGACAGACCATGATAAACGGTCACGATTCTTACTAATTGAATCCAAGAAACGAAGTTTACTGAACAAGTGAATAATTTTATGTAAAAAATAAATGTAAGAAAGTTTCATTTTGTGACTGAGTCGAGTCTTGTAAAAGACTTGGCTGTCGCGTTTCCAAACAAATATTGTTTTTTTGAAAAATTTCTTTTATGAAATCATGTTTCAGTTATTTTCAATAGGAATGTACTCTTGAAAAACTAAACGTTTAATAAGTTCGCTTCCTCAGCTATGATATATTGCCTAAAAGATTTTGAGTTTAATATTACTTAATAAACAAAAGTACTTCGGTTTGAAGGAAACGAAAGGAATAATAATAATGGGTAAAATAGATGCAAAAATGTGTCTGTCCCAAACTCTATGTTATATAAAGGAACCTCTTATTGAATATTACCTCGATTCATGTAGAAAAAAACTTCCAGAAAAAGTTTTATCAATCTACAGAGAAACTCATTAAATAAAAATTGTTTGTTTAATGAGTTTGGATTAACATAATATTATGTGAATAGGCGTCCTCTTTTTAAGTTAAAAAATTTCTTAGCCACGTTAATAAAATAGTAAATGTTACAATATACTTTTTAAATTAATTTAGCTAGGTATATTAGTGACGGTTTGTGAATCGTTTTAAAAGATTATTTTTATTATGGTCATGCTTCAGGCCGTATTTTTATAAACAGTAATTGTACACTTTAAAAAAATTAAAAACTTAATAACGTATCGACTCTCTTGACTTTAAATATCTGTTTATTGTATTGGACTGGAAACGTTTTACTGAAAAGAGTGAAATAAAATTTTCTAGAAAAAATTCTTATGATTTTTAACCAATAGAATTTTTGAAAATGATATGTGTGGATATTAATATTTACTGAAACAAGGAAATTCAAAGCTTTAATAACATTGTTTGCCCCATTTATAATTTATTGTAGCTTTATTAAATGGCGTCCGTTTAACTCATTAAATTTTGTTATCGTTTAGGTACATAGTTTAACGTGTGATAGAGGTGTTAAAATTGCAATGAATTTCGTATTACATATTTTCAATCTATACTATTATTATAAAGCTAAACAATTTGTTTAATTGTTTGATTGGTTGAATGCGCTAAGTAATGGTTTGAATTGATTATTTTTGTGTTGGATTGTCCATTTATCGAGAAAGGCTTCAGGATGTACTGTCAAGCTATGACGCTACACACGTGGATAAAACGGTGACGCATAGCATGTGGAACAAATACAAGAGAATATAAATAATACAGAATTATTTCTAGTGACTGGACAGTTTAGGAGTCTATGTCACTAACTAGACGTCCTTGCTAGTCGATGATCTGTATTTTGTATAAAAATGATTAAAACCCTGAACTTACCATGGAATACGTCTTTATTTGAGTCCAACATCACCTTTACTCTCAATAAGTGATAATCTGACCTCTATACCTAGCCATCGATGTGATCTCTATAGATCATCTTTTCTAAACTGGATCATCCTAAACTTGTAAAAATTTTATTCATTATATTTTTGAAAGAAAATTTAGTCCCTCATCAAAGACTATGTTACTAAATAGTGAGTGTGAAACGGAAATTCGTTTTAAATTGAATTTCGTCGTTGCCGAAGCAATTTCTCTTATTTATGTTTTGTGAATTTCGTGCACCATTCCAAATGTGTAGTAAAAATGGTAAAATCGTCCCATTAGCACTAACGCTCCGGCTGTTCGGAAATGCTTAGATTTAACTAGAAACTCGAATTTTAAAAATCTCCTGAAATGTACTGACAAACTTATAGTGTCAGTTTATAATATTAACATAATAAATATAAGTAAACAGGAATGGGATTTTATTAATTTATTACGTGTTTCTTCAACCGATCATGAGTAAACCTTTTACTTTTCAGCCACATTTAAAATCTAACTCTACCTAATTTTACTAATGTTATTTTATATTTCAAAAATATTATAAATATTATCCAATTTGTTCTTGAAATATAGCAGTGTCTGCTACAGGCTGAGATTACAATATTCTTATGTACTAATGGATTTTATTATTCAGTTCTTAAGTAGTGTATGCATAATAAATAACGTTTACTTGTGAATGATTATTTTAAATTCGCAAAAAAATATATTTTTCAATCCCGGCGCAAAATAGGTACAAGTCGGTTTATGTGACATCAAAGCTCTTGAAAAATGGACCTATTGTGACACGATTTTTTTTTAAAGCTGACATGATAGATCGATCTTACTTAATTTTTGGAGATTTTTCCATCTATTCTTATTTGTTATTAACAAGTTGTAGGGTTTTTTAAATTGCAGCACCGATGAGAGACAAGAGTCAAGTGAAGTCCCGTGTCCCCTAGTGGAGTATGGGGCAGACGCATTTCACATCTGTTTCACTGATCGATTTTTTTCTTTAGGGGCAAGTAGGTGATCAGCCTTCTATGTCCTGCCAGACCGAGTTTTCTTTTTTATCCACCGGGAATCGAACCCAGGATGTCTCGGTTGCAACGGTTACGCGCTTACCACAAGACCAAGGAGGCGGTCAAGAGTCTAATGCTGTCTACTAATTAAATCAATACCTCATCTTTTTATAAGTTAAAAAAGTCTGTCGAATCGAAGAAAATCGATTATTGATTTTTATTTTTCCTATATACTTTATTTATTAAATAGGTTATTTTTGTTTTAGCTGACACAACGCGGATCCTGTTATGATTGAGCTAAATCGATTCTGTTTGGGGACTTCACGGCAGATTACTTCAGTCTTGTCTCATAAATATTGAGTCTTTACGTACAAAGGCCTCGCCGACCAGATTTCTTTATTGAATAACCGTATTTGATGTTATTATCTTCATCTGAACTCTCGCCGATTTTTTCAGAAATATGCAGTAAATGAAGGTATTTACAGATATTTTGTGACCAGTAAATTTTCACAAAAAACTAATTGGAAGCCACTAAAATATATTCAGAGAAAATGTAGCTATTATTTTGGGTAGGTAAGACTAGATAAGAAAAAAGATAATAAAGTTATAATAAGCTCTTTGTAAAAAATAACTATGTAAGTAAAACGGATCAATAGAATAATAATTACTGACAATAATATGCTAGGAAGAAGGTAGAGAAGTAGGTATGAAAGTCAACCTTCAACCATCACTCGTCGGTCGCTAGTTGCGTAGGAGCACAAGGCGTTAAAGAATTTTCCCTTAAGATTACAGTATTGATATTTTCTCTAAAGCAGTATCGTACCTTATAACATTCTCAACAGTCTTTTGTTTAACTATATGCCCGCGCTTTACATATATTGTAATTACTAACGCTGCAATGTAGAATAAAGTCACCTCATTATCTATATCACACTACTCTTGTCCGTCTATCTTACTTCTTGAAGGGTTGCTACTTTGATTTTATATCTGCCTGTGACTTGGTAGAAAGCATTGGGTCGAAACAGGGGGCGTATTCCACGTAACAATCCAAATTCGCTTTTCCGCGCCGTTTGTAGTCTATGGATAAAATACCTATATATTATTTCCTTTAATAAAAATGATACTACAAAAAATCTAAATAAAAATTAATTACTTTTTGAAAAATTTAATAATAATGTAAGTCGCAAATTACTTTGTTACTTTAGTTAGACACACAACAGACTTCGTTATTATATCTTCTCGCTATATTCCCCATATTCCGAAAATACCAATATTATCAGTGCCATGAGGTAATATGTCGGGGCATTTCATACGTGAAATGAATGAAAATGATTGATGATTACACTGAATAGATTGTGTGAGAGAAATGTCCGTTTCTATACAGCTTTTTCTCGTTTAGTAGGGTTGATCAGTTTATCATTTCGAAATAAATAATCCTTAACTAAGAATAAGTAAATTTACTGTCACTACGATCAAACTGAATACGAACGTCAATGACTCCGAACTCAGATGTGTTACTTCCATTTTAGTATATAATTTAAGTTTTTTGAAAAGTTAGAAAAAGGCGTAAGGCCGTTTCTATTCTTATTTTGTTCGTGCATCCTAACTGGCTAGACGTCCAAGTATGTGGGGCTCCTGATTATCACCGTCATTTTTTTAGAGAGTTGGGTGAGCCCATAAGCAAAACCAATCGCATAGGAAAGTCATGAAGGATCAAGGTTTCCTTGATTACAAAGATATACTAGAAACTAAAAATAGTTTTAATTAATTTGCATTTATTTCATAAAAAAATATAAGAATAATTCTCGTTTGACAAAAAATATATTTTTTTATACATGTTTGATTTTTGTAGCAAAGAACCGAAAATTTTTATACTTAATATCGTACGTACCGTGTTCATGACCGAGAAAAAACACTCGCCTCATAAAATATATTTCCAAAATGTTATTAATCATTCTCGCATAGTGATATCGATATTTTCGAGCTGGTTCCAAAGTATCATTCCCAAGTATCCACGAGAAAAATTTACTCCATTTCATTGATTTATTATAGAAAACACCATGATTATCGATTATCTAAGTTGAGATAATATTTATCTTTTCGGCGAACGAGAAAATAAATTGAAGGTCATTAATGTTTTTTTTACTTCACTTAACTTCTATCATTTATTTAGTACTACTATTACGGACTTATCACTTATTAGAGTAAATCATGAGTTGGAAAAATATTATTCAATATCGTCTGCGTAAATATTTGTATGAAAAAGGTCGTATATGTATAAAAAAAAACTACTCTTTGCTTACTTATATTTTTTAATCCACAACTGCACTGTATGACGATGTCATATTCATTATTTCAAAGTGTTGTCAAAGTAAAAATATATTCACAGTAGTTACAATAATAATACATGTTTTGACAGTGTTTTCATAGTAAATATTATAATTCTATAATAAATTCAAACATTTTTGTAATCAAATCCATGAAATCATAACGTATGTTTATCACTACATAGTATAAAACAGAGTCGCTTTTTCTTTCCCTATATCCCTTTGTATGCTTAAATCTTTAAAACTACGCAACGGATTTTAATGCGGTTTTTTAAATAGATAGAGTGATTGAAGAGGAAGGCTTTTATATATGTTTTATACCCGTGCAAAGCCGAGGCTGGTCGCTAGTAATCGATAAAATATCTATATTTGCCATAGGTTTTTACTGTTTAATACATCAAACTTAAAATTTTGAATTTAATACCTCTGCGCAACATGCTTGACTTAGCAAATTTTAAAACCCTGTTTATAACTTACCAATTTTTTAATAGATTTCCCAATTACCGATTTAAACTACCACAGAAAGCTTGTCATTTTCGTTACTTGACTGTAACGAAAATGACAATTGAAACAGACGCAGAAATGTGTCTGTTTCATGCCTTACTAAGTGTTACGAGATTTCACACTTTTATTTCCAAGTTAAACTAATAACTAACAACTAATTTTAGAACATTTGCCCTAAAAATCACGTATTTTACTTATTCTACTTTTTATGTGTTCATTCGATTGTAATTAAGGCTATGCTCCATAAATCAAGATTAACAATTTTCTTAACTAGCCAGTGAAACCGCCAAGGCAGTATAAAATTGCTAGTGTTGCGTGACTTGCAACAATATTACGTTTTCTTCGTTCACTATAAAATATTCTTTACTGTAACTGCTAATAAATTCATTCAAAGCTATTTATATTCGAAGCATAAAATTATATGCTTATTATGTGAGGTATGAGACAGACTCATTTTTGCGTCTGTTTCAATGATAATGTTCTTTAGAGGCAGTTTCTACTCTTCTTCAGTGTGTCAGTTTTCAATAACAATCCAAGCGAAATACAATATTTAAACTCAGGACATACGCAAACCATCTACGAAAAACTCTGTTATAAATAATATTATATTGACATTATTCATTAGCCTTTCCAGACACTAAAATAGTACATAAGTCTAAATAAAAAAAATAAAACCAACCTCAAAACGCACTAAAAAGTAAAAAATAAATTTTTGTATTATGAATGAACCTACTATAAAAACAGTAAATTGTTGACAAAAAATTCATTTAAAATTCAAAAAAGGGCACAAAACTGCCATATTCCTCTTTCAAAGGCAGAGCCGAGCCATTCATCTTATTTTTTAAGTTTATTTTATTAAGTTACTAGCTGACCCAGGAAACGTTGTTTTGCCATATTAATTTTTGGGGTGGGCTACCCTTATCACTTAGGGGTATGAAAAATAGATAGTAGCCGATTATCAGACCTACTGAATATGCATATAAAATTTGCTAAAAGTCAGTAAAGCCGTTTCGGAGGAGTAAGTTATCTAA
This sequence comes from Aporia crataegi, assembly GCA_912999735.1. Classification (NCBI taxonomy): domain Eukaryota; kingdom Metazoa; phylum Arthropoda; class Insecta; order Lepidoptera; family Pieridae; genus Aporia; species Aporia crataegi. Next base: position 3,676,893 of record OU538748.1, on the reverse strand, counting down.
CATTGTGACACGAGAATTTTATATATAAGATAAACAATCAACACTATTTACGTCTTTTTATTTATATATTTAGCACCGCCTTTCTGCTCTTGTTGAATTTCACATGAATTTTATTAAAAAAATAGGACCACTTCGACGAGTTACCCTCTACGGATGGCGACGTACGAGTGAAACATCGGTAAAATAAATACACGTAGAACTGATAATTTCCTTTTTAGTTTTTTTGAAGGTCGGTTAAAAATTGTTATCAATTTATTTTAACTTTTCTATAATTATGCTAAGCTATTTCTATACTGTTACAAAGTAAGGAGGGAAAGACCTTATTTGTGAGTCTAATGCAATGTATACGTAAAAGTAAGGGTATCTTATAGATGAAGTTTAAAGTTCCAATTCTTGAAACCGAGCTATCCAAGTTCGCAAGCAAGTAAACCAAATCGAACTTTTAAAGACAAAGTAACTTTACCGTATCGCACAAGACAAACATTTTGATTACTTAGTAAATTACTAATTGTACAGTTATTTAGAGTGTATTACTACATATGTATGTGAGATTGTATATAAAGACTTTTTTTTGAAATTTTAAGTGGGTATGTGTAATTGTTCGATACTGTAGACAATAATTGAAAAATAATAAATATAATATTAGGCTCGGAAGTAAATAAATCTATCCACCAGCCCCCACGATAACCGAACAGTAATATTGATAAGTTTATGGTGTGCATGCAATTGATGAGTTTGTACGTTAATTTATAAAACTTTTATGAAAGCTTTGCAAGGATGGCAAGTACATACAATACTTTTAGTTTTAGGTTTTAAATTTCTTAGTTTCCATTGTATGGCGTTAAGAGATAATGAAATATCTAAGGAGTTTCCTCCGCAAACCCTATCAAAATACATTCAGTAGATTTTGAGCTTAATGGGAATACAAAAATACCCTTTTTTAAGTGTACTGATACAGAATTTGGACAGGATTAATAGTATCACTGGTTTTAAAAAGAAACTGATACGTTAACAATGTGGAAAAATTTCAAAAAGGCCGTTAAAATGATTTAACACCAAATGAATCAAACCGAAGCGTCAGTGATAAATTAACTGAAAATTATATTTTTTATCTAAAAAAACGTATAGGTCGTAAACAGTGAGTGAGTGTATTCGAAAAACGCTTTGATCGCGTTATTAGTACAGTCAATTATATAAAATTGCTTACTCAATGTCACTCAAAATCAAATATTTTTTTTTCACACATAATCTTTTTGAACATCACTATAGGCTGTTTAGCTCTTTATAAATAAATTATTTTATTCAATTATTTCGTAATAAATTAATTATTCTGTTTATTTTATACCTACATAACTTTTCGTTATAATTATGCCCAAATCATTTTGTAGCCAGACCAGCACTATATGCATATTGACTAGCTCCCTTATTAGAGACTTTTAGTGTAGAGTCAGAAACAGGAGTTTGCATTCGTATCTATCTGACTGGCTAAGATAAGAGAAGAAATGGATGTTTGTATTTTGATAATTGGAATTAAGAAAAATTCAAATTCAGATATTATTTATTATTCCTATTGAACATGTTGTCAATTGTAGAGAAAAATATATAATAAATATCTTTATTATATCTCAAAGGCCTAAATACCTCTGCGTAATAATAGAAGAATGTGAAGTGAACAAGTGTAGATAGAACAAACATTTATTATCACAGAGACATACATACATTATTCTAATACATACATTTATTTGTACTAATAATTTGGAGATATATCTTTTAAAATATTTTTTATACACTAACATTAAAGATGCAAGCGAAATTGTTTTCTGGAATTTTTTATCTTCTAACTTAAATTAAAATAAATGTTAATTAACTGATTAGGTAATTTGATTTTTTTTAACATTTCAAATAAAGGTTGTAAAGGTTTTCACATTCATTGATAAGCTTAAAAAGCTCTTTTCGCGTGGAATTGTAGATGTATAATTGCTGTGGTCTAGTAAAAAATACAAAAATACATTTCAAAGGTAAAAAAGTCCGCATCCAACTAAAACACAAAATGTTACACACGCTCCCACTACGAATTTTAAACTTATGTTGAAATGATTTGTCGCGTTTATAACGCGTGTTTTGCGTAAATTAATATTTGTCTTATTCAATTAATATTAAAACATTGTCATAAATTTTACATAGATAAAATCGAAGATATCAGATAATATCTGAGAGTATTTGTTGAATATGGTTTTAGAAAACAAAGATTTTGTCTATGAATAACAAAATCGATGTCGAAAAAGTTTATTACTGAGAGCATCTAAGGATACAATTGTTAGCCAATTATATTCATTTAATAAGTTGTTCGATTGACTTCCGATTTGTTAGCCAAATATATGTATGCATTTAATAAGTCGTGCGATTGACTTCCGATTTCTACTTGGCTATGGTATGATGTTGATCAAGAGGAAGATTGTCATTGATGTCAGCTATCTTGTGCGATTGAATTTTGAACACTGCAGATAGTGAATAAACTAAATTAATTGTTATTGCTGAGTTTTATTGAAGAGGATATCACAATGAACTAGTCATTCAACTTTAAATGTGATAGATGAACGATGTAGGTCTACCTATTGGAAAAGAAAACTTATTGCAGACTCAATTTTTTGTAAAAATATCAAGAAAGGAAGCTTTTAAAAATAAAAAGAACCTATATTTCTAAGTTGTTACATTAAGCTTGTTTAACAGAAGTAGAAGACGAGTTTTTTATTCATTTAAAAAGGATTAATTTTGCTTTCTAATTTTCGGCTCAATGAGTCTCTATGGAAGATTTCTTTTATAGCCTAATTAATAGAAGGTTATTTTAATCAAAATTGTATGAAAATAATAAATATCATAGTTATTATCATGGTGATATTCAGAAACGTGATTAATTCCCTTGGCAATCTCGGTTCATAATCGAATTCTCTCACAATACGAGAAATTTATTATGCCTAAGTGAAATCGTTTTTCCTATTGTTGAAAGAGAATCGATTAAACAATGGACTATCAATAGATTAGAAGCGAATTTCATGCAATAGGTATGCCATTGCTTAAAACTAAACTTTACTGGTTGTTTTATGACAATTCACCCATAAAAATTAAAAATCTTTTAAAGTAAAATTCCGCTACTATATAAAAAAAACCACATTTTAAATGTTCCTAATATTAGGAAGTAATTATTATTTAACTATTTTAATGTAACTTACATTAGTATAATGTAAAATGAACGCGATAACGTGCAAGAAAATATTTAAAAATATTTTTTCAGTCTTAACTCAAAAATAATTTCTCATCTTGAGAGACAAACAACAATATAACGTAGAGATCAAAGGTAGGGTCTTGAAAAAATTAACAGACTGTGAATTCTTTCTTATTTTGGTTTCTTCTGGGTTGTAAAAATAAAAGAAAATTATGGCTGGAGGGCAACGCTAAGGGTTAAGTTAGACAAAATTATACATACTAAGGGTGCAAAAATATCCATATTAGTGTAGCTACTATAATTTTAAATTATTATGTTTTTATTCAATAACAGTACACTCGGAAATCTATTAAGGTTGTGTTTATTTGATTTAATATAAAAAAACAATGGAATGTCAAGTCAATTTGTCAGACTTGGGTATGTTCAATTCTGTGCTTGACATATTGACATTTGACATATCGATCAAATGGCACTGACATTTGATCCAGTTGGTTAGCAATTCGAGCTGTCTTTAAGTTTTTGTAATTAAATCGATCAAGTGCACAGAGGGTAATATTTCGAAAATCCGAGGCCTAAAATGAACCGTGACAGATCTAATAATGAGAACTATGGAGGTATTTTAGGATATATTTTTTTTTATTTTGCTATGGGTCTAAAATACGTCGACAGTTTACAGTTTTTACCACTTATTAATCTTGCCATTATATCAATGGTAATACGTTAGACGTTTTTACTTATTCAAGATTGAAAATATATACTCATTTGGTAACAATATTGAATACTATTTTGAAATAATATTTGTCTGGTACGTAAATTCGAGGTACATCGACATCGGCCATTCGACTTCACATTCGCACGTTAATTTCCTGAGCGTGCATTAGGTGGGCAGTGACTTAAAGCTATCTGCGATAAAAGTAAAATTTTCTTTATTACAGATTCAATTCAGATGAACTTACCAAGGTCAAAGCTATATTTGCGCGGCGCGTGCGCACCTCAGCACCGATGAAGCTTGCTAACCATGAGTATCTGGTACTGTGTCGTGATAATGGTGTCTACGATCAGTACCGGCGTACCATCCCCTGCGCCGATGAATGCTGAAGTCAAGGAAACATACGGTAAACTACAAAGGACAAAGCTTTTTAACTGAACCTTCAAAAAACAAAAATTAGAATAAATATTCCAAGACTAATTCAAAAATTAATTAATAAATGGCTTGGCGCCGCGTTTGAAAGATCAACATGACAGTTTTCCATGCCCTTGTTGAATATTAAATGATTTTTTATTATCAATTCTATTTACGTCTTTTTATTTACAGTAGGTTCATATTTTATAATACAAAATTAATTTTTTACTTATTAGTCCGTTTTGAGGTCGGAAATCTTCAAGTCAAGCATATCTTCATGCTTTTAAAAATAAAAGCATGGAAGATGTTTGATGTGAGTTTTGCAAAATCTCACTTTTAATTATAAGTACAAAGAACGTAGATATTGATATAATATATTAAGCTGGCCTCACACAGCTGGAACTGTCTCTAGCCCTGAATTCCATACAATGTACATGCAAGTTAGAATTTTTTATGTGATGGCCAAACATATACGTTTTGATCACGTAACACTTACGTAGTACTTATTTTTGAAAAAAATATTTTAGTGGGTGGGGTTTAAACTAAACACGAATATACTTATTTTTAGAGACTATATTCTCTGTCCTCTCGCAAATAACTAACTTTCTGAAGTTGTTTGGCACTCATCACGCCTCCTCGAGCGTACGATGAGCTCTCGACGGCTTCTTCAATACATTTTTGTAGCCGCAACTTGAACGATGGCAGAACATCCACTTGAGTAACAAAGAAGGATTTGGGGAACTATGCAATAGACTTTTTTATAAAAAGAATTGCTTTTTTATAACTAAGTCCACAAGTGAATCTAGGGAATAATTTGCTCCAGTTTAAAACTGTTCAGTTTTTGGAAACATGGGTGCGGTCTAGTCAAATCTCATATCTCACTTTGCCCTTACAATATGCATGGTTTACTCAAAACACTATTGAACTTAGTGAACCATTTGTGTGCTGCACGTGCTTAGTGTTTGGTGTAAACGATTCAGACTACATTGTTAACTAAATTAGTTCCTTTGTTGAAAACTATTAGCGTACAGGATACCTACTCTAAATTACAACGTTTTTGTTTAATTAAGTTACCCAATTCTATTTAAACAAGATCCTTACTTAAACATGACATGTTGGGATTACAACAGTAATATTGCTGTAGATATATACAGAACCAATATGTAGAACCAGTATCTCAACTAAGTGTTTGCTATTAAAATAGGGTTTTTACTGAGGTTCTATCACAATTTCCATATTAATAAATAATGCTTGGCAAACGAATAGTATTTGGTATTTAAAAATCAGTTATAATAGAAACGCATTAAGAGTACCTACTTGTTGCAGAAAAATGTACGATTCAGAGAAATAACGACTGCTTGTTGTCTTTCAGATCGCCAATATTGGTATGCTCAGGCGCAAGAAACATTACAGAAACGCCTCCAATACGCTACTGGGAAAAATCCTGTCGCTAAGTAAGTCTTAATAACATAAGGCTGAATCCACAATGCCGCGACTGCAGGGTGTGGTGTTATCATGAAAAACCTTGTTAATGGGGCCCGCAGCTGGAAACGCCAATCTTATTTACCTCTCATATCTCGTAGAATTGATTTTTATACTCACTATAGGCACAAAACGCTGAACGGAAATGTAGGTTGAGGCTAGGAGTTATTATTATTGTTCAATTTATACTACAAGTTAAAACAGTTATTTAACAATAATTTCTTCCATATAAATGTATTTACATATTTATTTATAAAGATAACAACAACCTTTACAAATATACAAGTAGGTCATCTTTTATATGTTTATAAAAGTTGTAAAATCGTAGAAAATTGTTATTTTATTGACATAAAAAGAATTTTATAACATGTTAAATGTACCTACAGATTTTAGCGCCTAAAACTTCAAATTACTCATTACATATCCAAAATCCAAATTATATTTATTACCCCCTGAAGATTCGAGACTATAAAATGCTAATATAACTTACCAAACTACGAACTCACGAGTAATTTACGTCATGTTACCAATAAATTAATATCCCAAAAGACATTATACTTAGAAGTCTTACTTTTATGGCTATCTTCTATACTTAGTTGTAAGGAACATTAAGTGGCGAAATTGATCAAGGAAACAGACATAAAAAGGACTAAACGTTACTGGATTTCAGTTTTTTTTTTCACTATGTCATGTTAAAAGATACCTACTATAGAAACGTTGTGTAGTAAATAAATCTACACCTTTTCAATTAATATGTAATGTAACACAATGCTTTCGTTTGTCGCATAAATAAAAGGATCTTCGCGTAGTGAATTTCAAATTCAGGACAGTCATAAATAATTCTACGCTGATGTAGACTGGGGTCTTCTTCATTAAGTGCGATTTTCTTAGCTTAGATATGATATAGGAATTTAAATGAAGCTCATTGCTGCCGTCGTGTTTAGGGTATTATAATAAATAAAGGTGCAATTAGTTTTAATTACCTCTGAACTAAAGGTTCCGTAGCCTTTTTTTAAAGAAAGGTTGATAATTTTCTATTCTAATTATTCAAATTAAATAATACGTTTTCCAATCTTTATAATTCATCCAGCTAAGAAAAATAAAAAATAGTTTATTATCAGTAGTTTGAGTCCAGCTCTAAGAAGAATTGCAAGATGATTATAAGTCATTTATTTAATTCTTAAAACTAAAATCACAATCTATCCTTACTATTTTAGTCACAACACAACAATTTCGATATAAAGAAAATTCATAAAATCTTTGTACAAATAATACAATAGACATATTATAAAGAGTGTCTTCTTGATAAGCTCAGCCTCGAACTTATTTGTGACCAGGTTAGGTTACAATAGAATAAGTCTAGTGTATTGGCTTGGCTTAGTATAAATTCCAAGATACCCTGAGGAGAATAGAAAATAATCACAATGTTACGTAACATATAAGTATAGTTTGAAGTCGAACATTTTAACGTTTTATCTGTTTTCTAGGAACGTGATATTAGTAGTAGGAGACGGCATGAGTCTGACCACAGCGACGGCCGCAAGGATACTTCGCGGGCAACGTCGAGGACAAAGCGGAGAGGACACTGATCTAGTCTGGGACACATTCCCAGCTGTGGCTTTAGCTAAGGTAGATTTAATATTAATCCTCTTTGGGTTATACATGTGTATTTTGTATGGAATTTGATCCTAGTTGGAATGATAAATAGCCTATTCATCCGAGATTAGCTTGGTGCGCGTTCAAAGCGTATATGGATCATATATTCCCGTAAATATTCATAAACCATATGTGTATTTATGTATCATATTTTTTTATCTTTATGTAGATTTTTTTATCAATAGTTCTTATAGCGCACGACAACATTATGACATACAAATATTATGACATTGGGTAAGTTTTTTCGCGATTTAAGTAGCTTAAAGTAAGCTGGAGAACTGCCAATCCGATTTAGCCAAAGTAAAACTTATGAAGTAGATGATATCGAGATTTTTTTAAGCGCATACGTTATAAAGTGAAAACAGTCCCAAATATTTCACCAAGTCACAAAATGTCAAACATTATATACATAAACGTAATACGCTCACGCGAAAGCTTTAATTACAATTAAGGCCACACAGTCTTATCTTTAGCAAAGGTCGGGATTAATACAAAGATGGAGTCAAGTTTATGAAACCCAAATATTATTCAGCTGTATTCACCTTTACTGCATAATATTTAACTTATTTATCCTGTGTTTATGTTGATATTATATACATAATATACTATAATTACCTACAGTACAGTTTATATTATACAAAATGTGAAAATTTTGTATTTTTCGGCGATATTGTCGGTAAATAGAACTTAACTGATCTGGACTTTACTGCTATAAGCTCTTACAGCCCTTCAATAAAAGTTGATTATTGATGTGGCTGATTTTTCTTTTAAGTTGGGACTATGACTTAGGACTATAACTTGGCATGTGTAAAATTATCAAAGGCCATAGGCCATTTTTCACCATAGGTTGCAGTAAGGAAACAAAAATTAGAATTAAAACGTGAATTTTGTTCAATCTGCCAGTGAGTAGACTGTATAGTCAATAGTTTATATAAAATTATTTGCAATAGATGCCAGGAGTCTGTATCTAGTCAATGTAGTGTAGTGATTTTGAAAAACTGCATCAAGATGACTTAATATATGAGAGGGTGAGACTAAGGGTCCGTTCAGACAGAACGGCTTAAACGCATTTTTCTTTTCATACAGACCGGACACAATCGGGGCCAAACGGCTCAATGTATCGCGCACCTTCAGTCATAAAATTCAGATCACACATCGAGATGAATCGCGTCAGCACTATCCGAAATTAAACAATGTTCCATTGAACATTAGCAACTTTCTTCAGATGTCATTACATCTGAAGAAATTTAGAATAAAGAAAGGATTTTCGATTGACTCAACTCTTACCTTTATCGTGTATGACTTACTTGAAATGAAGAAAATATTTAAAATTATGATTTTGTTTTTTTGGATTGTTTTACTTTAGAAACAGCGTCCTGTAAAACGAATCCCGGATTTACAGCGTGACATGAATGTATATAGACGAACATAGATGGATTTATCTTAATTTGACATCAAAACTAAGCTTTATTTTTTAACTGAACCTTCAAAAATTTTGGTAGCTCAGTTAACACCATATATTGCAAAAATTAATAGCTAAAAAAGCTAGTAAAAAAGCTTTCACATAATTGATTCAGCCGTTTCCAACAAGCTTAAAGAGTTGTAGACAGTTAAAAAATTGCTCTATTATTATTATTTACCTACTTTTGTACACATTAAATGCGTAATAAATTGTATTAAAAAGTCTTTTAGGGCAAGTAAATAGAATTCGAACATTACATACAATATTAGACTGTTTATTTGTATAGAGAAGTTAGTTTGCATATCCAATTTCCTACTATCCTTACCCTGTTCTCAATGCTACATATTAACTAATCCAATATAAACAATTTCAACAAACAATCTTGGGTTACTTTATCCCTTATTTGAACAGTATGTTTGTCATACACATATGTTTTGATTATATTGAAATTGACTTTATGAACGTACAGGACTCTGAATATTTACTATTCATTTTGAAAGGTAAAAGTGTTTAGTTTCGTTTTGCGAGAACGCGTTAGCAAGTGAGATAAGGCATTGATTAAAGTTACAAGTAACTGAGGATTTACAGCAATGTCATTTTCAATATTTAGGTTACATTTTAAAGCGAGTGAGTCCTGAAACTGAGTAGGAAATAATTAATTTAAAAACATTTACTTTTTGAGCAATGACTTTGTTTTACTTATTAAAATTCTTCCCTTTGGTTTTTAGTATTTGCTCGATGGAATTATTAACAATATTTTCTTAAAAGCATGTCAATAGACACCATAGACAGACGTTCATGATATGACACCACAATAGATGGCGATGATACTTTCATCTGTTTTCTTTAGTTTATTTTCTATTTTAAATTGTTGTGTTGGATATGGAAACCTGTATTCCAAATCAGAAATAAATAAACTATATTTTTATAAACTCAATAATAGGAACGAGATATCTAAGGATATCCTTTGTATATTGTAACCTTATTGGCCATTCGCACTAATAAAATCTTACCTTTGGGAATTCTTAGTGTTATTCTGTTATCTAACCATTCATAACAAGTATTTTACTTCACAATCTCAATATTTTTTTTTCTTTAGACATACAACGTAGATGCTCAAACTGGGGAATCATCAGCTTGTGCAACAGCTCTGCTTTGCGGAGTGAAGGCTCGATATGAAACCTTAGGATTGGATGCTGGCGGGAGGTTTAACAACTGTGCGTCAACGTTAAATTCAAAAGTTACTTCTTTGATAGACTGGGCCCACGATGCAGGTAAGCAAGTTTCTTTTATGTGTGAGAGTTTAGAATTTTTTTATAACAATTTACGTATCAAGCGACATTATCTATGTATATACAATATATAAATACTCGTAATTAAAACTGTATATAAAATAAAGACAGACGTTTGGTTTGAAAACTTGGCTTATTAGCTTATTGTAATTGTACAATGGTTTTGGAGTAGTCCTTTCTAACTCATTTCGTAATTTGAAATTATATTTTAAAGCAAAATGGATTTGTTAATCATTTATTTAAATTTAATTAATAATGTGCAGGTAAATCAAGTGGAATTGTTACAACCGCAAGAATTACTCATGCGACCCCGGCAGCTTTGTATGCCCATGCGCCGTCGCGGTATTGGGAAGATGACAGCAGAGTGCCGCCCACAGTCAGACGAGACTGCAAGGATATTGCCATGCAGTTGGTAGAAAATGAACCAGGAAAGAGCATAAATGTAAATATTTGTAATCCTTAGAAAATAATTATGCAATAAAACCACATTTTTTTTACTTACGTTCTTTGAAGTAAATTATCTTAAAATGGTTATTAAAAATGCTTGTTTGTATTGTTATAAGAAATACTAAATATCTTATTTGAATTTTTGACGTAAGTAGCATACGTAACGTGTAACACAATTTAAAACAACTCAGCTTTAATTTAAGATTTAGTAAATATGTAACATAATTCTTAAAATATCCTTACATAAATTGCAATTCACAACGTAGATAAAGCCGCATTTTCACTAGGGGACATATCGCAGAGACATTTCGCTCGTCATTCACGTAGTTGTCTCTGCAAAAGTTGTGGGACAATGTCCCGCGACATGTGACTCGTTTTCACTAGGCCAGTCGTGATCAGTATGTCGCCCGAGGAAGTAGTATGACTGCCATTTTCAGAACACAAAGCGACACCCGTTCTCACAACTCAAAACATATTCGTCGACTGTCGAGGAACACGAAGGTCGCGCGTGTCGAAGCTCGCAGAGAAACTAGCGACAGGTCGCACTACACGTAAATGTCCCAAGCGACGTCGGGCGACATCGCGCGGGACACGTGAATTTCGTGTCGAGCGACAGAGTCGCGGGACAAATGTCCCATAGTGAAAATATGGCATAACCGTATCAGTTGCTAAGTTATGTCGAATATGTTTGTTATGTATCTTGAGATTTAACAAAATTAAAACCAGTTATTAATAATTTTTTGAGAATCATCAAATCAACATATTTTATCCCTGCTACCGCTATTACCTCCCACAATCGGGAGTTTTCGTAAGTAAATTGTTGGGCGTCTCATCGAAATGAAGCTACTTACGAAAAATTAGTTTGATAGTAACCAAATTAAAAAAAATGTTCCAGAGTTCCCGGACTATAGGCTATTCAGTTGATTTTAATTTTGTCCAATTGTCAGCATTTAGGCAGCTTTATTATACTAAGTCATAATAAAAATAAGCCCTTCAATCCTTTGATCCAATTTCATTAATACATAGAAAAAGGTTCTTTGGGTATGTAAATGAAGCTCATATATTTAAATGTTTAATTAGGGATTTCAACGACTTAAATTTAAATGCCCGCATCAGCCCGTAAGCTGACGAGTCCATGCTTTTCTAATTGGTAACAGCAAAACACACATGTTTTAATGACGAATATGATTAAATACGTACTTTTTAGTCAAAATTTCAGTTAAATTTTGAAATTTTTTGATTAAACTTGTATCGAATTATACTTAATTATTTAAATTACCTTACCTGCCCATTCTGCACACGGGATTACAGAATAAGAAAAATAAATCCTCTTCGACTCTGAAAGTGAGTAGGTGAGACAGAAAGTCTCACCTTACTCACTTTGATTTTTCATGCAAACTGTTTCCTTATCTGATTAATTTTCTATATATATTTTTTTTAACCTGACAGTTTTGCATCAACAAAAAAAAATACATTACAACATATTACATTATACATTTAAGTTACAGAATAGATTACCACTCTCTCTTAAGTAATGTAATGTTTAAGAGAAGACTATGTTCTAGGTATTGTTTTTTTATATTCTTTGTAGTTTTAAAAGGTTGCAGATATTTACAATAATGTACTTAATTAAAATGAAAAAGGATTTCATTTTAAATCTGATGTTTTTGCATTTAGACTGTTTCAAATGAACTATAAGTTAAATAAATCTTCAGAGCAAATAAAAAAGTTCCAGTATGGTTTAAAGCACAAATCGTCTATAATATTCATCTACATCTTGTAAAATAACTTATATTTCAATCTAGCGACAGTTTAACTATATAACTATAACTATCATCCGCATTTAAATTTAAAGAAAAATACTTATCCAGACTCTTAAAATGTAGTACTAAATTTCTTGATTGTTTGTTACTTGTTTGAATTCCTTAGTGAGTCTTTCTTTTTGAAAAGAAAGACTCAGAGCAGACTCTTTTAATTACTAAAATGAACACTGTCATTTAAGTAATTAAAAGAGAAATCAAAGAGTAACCGTTTAGACTTAACTATGTTGATGGGTTTCATATTCGATCTTATCGGTAACATAGCCTGTACCACTCTGTATCAATTAGAGTGAGAAAGTGGAGATTAACTCACAGGTAATATAATCGGCTGGCTTGCTTTCCGGCCCGCATTGTACAGACGTAATCTAGTTGGGTTGTAGTTGTGAATTTTGAGTTAATATGAGAGTCAAATTCACAGAGAGACGAAGTGTATTTATGTTTAGTGTTGCTTCCATTATTTTTATAATTGTAAGTTGCTTAAAATATATATACAATCTGAAATTAATCCAGAAGTGGTGAACGAATTTGTTTTACTTCTCGAAATGTGCCTCCTTTGTTAGTCTTTTATTAAGTCTGAGAGCAATAGAGATTCGCCATAAGTGGCTTTACGCCTGGCTTTATTTAACTTGCATAATTCACCCCTTTATTCTGCACAATATAGCTCGCGACTTTATTTAAACGAGCCTTTGTTCAGCGAATATTTAGGTCTAAGCATTATTAAGCTTTTCTTCTTTTGTAGCATTATACATTGAATCTTATTTATTGACGATTAATTAATTTTTAACCCTTATTCTAATTAGATTGTGGCTTTTTTCAACCTAATTCAAAACAATTTTGAAATAAATTTCCACTAACTAAAAATTTCAACAAAAAATAAAATATTGTCTCAGGAATGCAATGTAAAAACATTCATTGCAAAACATGTAGGTATATATCAACTTCAAAATACAGTCAAATTAATAATAAAAACAGAAATATTAATTTAGAAAATCATAAGTAAATAAATTTAATCTTAAGACATGTTACAAATTATTCATGCATGAAGGCGAGCATAGGGTTAACATGTCAGATATATGAAAAAGGGTTGAGCTAAGATTGAGATTTGTATAAGTTTATTTAAAAAAATAATTTGCACAGGTTCTTATGGGTGGAGGACGGCGGCATTTTCTATCGAACGTCGTACAAGATCCCGAGCATCAAAACAGAGAAGGCAGAAGGCTCGATGGACGTAACCTCGTAGAAGACTGGGCGAGAGAAAAGAAAAGAAGACATTTACGTGCACAATACATACATACGCGTGAGCAGCTGGCCAAATTAGATCCGAGAACGGTGGATTATTTGTTAGGTAAGTCCTCTAAGTAATCGTTACATACTACTAAGGGGGCTAAAAAAATCACCGAAAACATACATTATTTATATAATGCTTTTCCACATCGCTTATACAATCAAGGTATTGAAACTGACTATAATTATATCAGACAGAATGGTGAGTTTAAAATATGGTTTTAAAGAATGAATTTCAGTCCATTCACAAAAGGATTGTTTACAGTTATTGAATAATAGTTATTGAAACACGAGAAATGGAATCAAAATATCTGTCTGAAATTCAAAACGAACAATGAAACAAATCTGCCCGGACATCGAAGAGAATGCGATGAAGCTAAACATTTCAAAGTCTATTATTTGTATTTTTTCTAATGGTGTATTCGCTAAAAGGGTCATGGCTTAGGGCGGCAGGTTTAGATGTGTGATCGTAAGTCGCCATTTTATACATCTAAGTACTTCTTCAAAGCATCCACATCTCGTTATTAGCGATTTTTTATGCTTAAATGTAAAATAACAAAAATTTCAAACACGGTAAATGGAAAATAGTATCGTCTGATTCTCATTTTTTATATAATAGTCCAGGGCGCCAAATTTTATAAATTGTTAATGACCGCGACTGATCATGCATTCAAAGTATTAAAATTAATATTTGCTTAAAATCGGTAGGATAGATCTTGATAATAATTTCAACAAATTTTCAAAGCTTCTACAACTCTGATATCGGTGATTTTTAGTTAGAAACATTAAAAAGTTAGTCAACAGATAACGTACAAGGATTGCAGTTAAAATGTTGTTTTCCGCTATTAAACTTGCGTTCAAGAAAGATGCAGCAATCTTGAAAGTTTCCTGTCAACTCATGCATGTGAAGTTTGGCGCTGTGACAAGTTTATTTGTATATTTTTTGGTGTATTCCACTACAAATTAGGTGTAACTGACGTCAACGTGTTTCGAGTATTTGTCCGTAACCATTGATGTATAATTTTATTACATTACCACTGACGACGTATTTTTACGCACGTAAAATCTGGTGTTTATCGCTTTTTCTTCACGCCTCAGAATTAAAAAGTTTTCAATTCATTTATCTACCGACAAACACTTTTTAAGAAAATTTAAAAACCCTCTGACATCTTAATTACCAATAACAATTAACCTCATAAATGCATGAACAGATCGTTATAAATTGTAAGATCCATCCCGATCATGTAAGCATTTAAACAAAACAAAAACGCATCATAATCGACGTATAAGATTAGAAGATACGAAGCGACAGACAGACACGTCAAACTTATAACCGAAACTTAAAAACCTATAAAGAGGTTTGTATTTTAGTATATAGTGAATGATGATCTCAATAACATTCGGACCGACATAATAAAATAAGACAGGACGTATTATTTTGTATTTCAGACAACAACCACTAATTTTAAAGTAAATATCAAAACGCAACAAATTAATGATCAAGAAGAATTCACTCCACCGGAAATCCGTTTAGTCGCTTGACTGACATCTCTTCATTAAACATGACTCGGTTTCCTTTCCGCTCTGTCTTAATGGAACTAAGATAATTACATTGATTATTCCTTTGTATTTTATAATTGAGGACCTATTTTAATACCTTCTCTGGTGCATGATTTAATTATTTGGTAAATGTACAATTTTCTTAAACAATAGGTATATTGGCCTTGGCTGTAAATGAACAATAGGTTTTATACATTTCTTTGCAGTTACTTAATTCAGGCTTTGTATATATCTTTCCTTATGGTCTGATCAGACAGCGGGCGGGTTGGGACGCTGCACTGGCACGATCTAATGCACCAATTATTTTAGTAGAGGTCACACAGGCGCGTGGCCTGTCAGAGATCCGCCGAAGTTGTCTGACTAGACCATTAGATGTCGTCTTCTTTTCTTTCATGACATAACATTAGAAGAAACTTAGATTGAGTTGTTTTTTTTTTCAATGGTATGTTGAACATATTTAGTGACTAAAAATTATATTGATATATACATAAAAATATTTATAGCCACTATAAAACTATAGGTAAACTTATGTAATTTTAAATAGAAAAAAACTTTAAGTAAAGCTTTATTTATCAATCGTTGCTTAAATCAATTTGATCTTCTGAAATGTTAATAAGTTTACTAATAAAACAAATCCACGAAATTTGCTAATCTACTCAGACTTAATAAAAGTTAAAGGTCTTTCAACTTTTTAGGCCAATACAAAATAGAAATATATATATTTTATCGGTGATTGTTGGAGATAAAAATCTTTTTAGGCTTGATTAATTAATAAAGTCTATGCTCTACAGGTTTATTTGAATATTCACACATGGAATTTAATGCGGAAAGAGGAGCGGCAGCGGACACGGAAGAGAGTGCAGCTGCGTCCGGAAACGCTAAAGCGGAAGATCCTTCGCTTGCTGATATGACACGCGTCGCGTTGTCCATTCTAACTAAAAATGATAAAGGATTTTTTTTACTCCTAGAAGGTAGAATAACATTATGATTATTTTTCAATAGATATTAGATATATTGTTTAGAGTTTAGATCAACTTAAACTCTATTTAGAAGTAAATCTATACAATAATCAATAATTGTTTTGTAATCCTAATAAAGTTAAACCGAATCCACCAATATTTTACTTGATAATAATGTGATAAACGAAAGCTCAATCCTTGTATGACCTACTTTAGATTTTTGTCGCGCGTATAAATATTCTGCAGTAGCTAATACGTATAAATTTGAATCTATTTTCCTTTCTAGGTGGTAGAATAGACCACGCTCACCATTATAACAATCCATATAGAGCTCTTGACGAAACACTAGAAATGGAGACTGCGTTACTGGCCGCATTGGAGAAAGTCAACCCGGCGGAGACTCTGATCGTGGTCACTGCTGATCACGGTCATGTTATGACCTTTGGTGGTCAGGCCACACCACGCGGACATCCTATTTTAGGTAAGTAAATTCATAGTTATTATTTTAAATTAATGTTTCGCAATATAAAATGCATACGCGTGTGAAATAAAATAACAATGTAGTAAATTTTATATTGACCTACACAAGTATCACGCAATTGTTATAAACGCGCTTAATCCGGTTAAATTGTTTTCTTTAAATATAAAATTTTTAATAATCAAAGTCAAAATATCTTTATTTAGTAAAATCAAATTTATCATTTTGAATCGTCAATTTTTGTTTCTTATGTAGTTTAAATGCTTTAGCTGATCTGATTATGCACTTAAAATTACAGTAGGTATATAATTTTAATAATATTTTCTTCACCACATTCCACCCACCTTCCATTCTCATATTAATTAGGCAAGTAAACATTTGGATTGATTTTTTATTTTATACTGATTGCAATTTACACTACATAATTTTCAATCATGAACTTGTGTTGACCGGTATTGTTAGTTTAAACCGCCCTTTCCTTTGTCATACTGCAAAGCAATTACACGATGTGCCAACCAACACTAATCATTGCACTAGTATTGTTGTGTTAAATACTATTTATTCGTGTAATTCAATTATCGGCAAGGCTGAAACAAAACTGAATCATCAGTACATGTTTAGAGTTTTATAGCCCAAGTGTTAAACCGACGCGACGTTTCAATTTTGTAATTATCTATGCATCGCCTTGGCGTTTTTAAAGATTTCTTCATCTTTCCTTATAATAAAAGTTGTATGGAAAAACAGATAATATCACATAGAATAATGTTCAAATATATATAAATAAGTATTGTTCCAGTAGGGTGTGAAAGTATAAATTAATTTACTGTACCGTTCATTTTTTGTAGGACATGAGATAGATACATTTTTGCATTTATTTAACTCATTGTTACTTAACAAAACCAGAGCATTTTGTGCCTATCTAAGTAAAACTAGCTTCGCTAAGTTCGAACTCACAACCTCAGGCACACGCAAAAGCGCGCACCGTGTAGTCGTTTGGAAGGGGAATTGTCAGTTAACATACTTGGGCATAAATATTGATATTAATTAACATGCATAATACTGTAGGTTTTACGAGTACCTCATTAAAAACAAAATCACTACTTATTAACAATATAAATATTTGATTACACCTATATTACTCTAGTATTAAAGAGCGGAGTTTCCTGGCTCATGAGTCACTATAAATTGACTTTTTGAAACTTTTTAATGAATTTCGTTATTATTTTCGTTAGGATCAGACACAGTGCCTTCAGACATAGATGGTCTGAAGTACACCACGTTGCTGTATGGAACAGGGCCAGGCCACTCTGAGCCAAGGGCTTTGCCATTCAATGGCACTTCTTCAAAATCCGTGGATGCTGTCCACGCGGCCGCAGTCCCAAGACAGTGGTCTACGCATGGTGGGGAAGATGTGCCGATTTATGCCTTGGGTATGTTTTGACCTATTTAAAATAATTTAGTGTTATTTTAAAGTTGTATTTCAGAAAACATTTAACTCAATGATAGTTAAGCTGTGACACGTGCCAACGAAGATAAATGTGCTAAACTTTTTGGGTTCGGGTTTCAGTATTGCTCCTTCAAACGGACGATTTGTTTTCACATGCAAATAAGTAATTTCTCATGTGCATAAAGGTAACGGTATATATGTAATAATATAAAGTAATTAACAAGGTGAAATTACGTATGTAAAAATCATTAATGTAAAGCTTACTTTATAGGTCCAATGGCAACTATATTGTTCACTGGAGTTGTGGAACAAAGTTACATTCCACACGCAATCGCATACGCAGCTTGTCTTGCACATCAGGCGCGCCGTTGTATTGACACTTTTAACTATACAAAGCCACAAGTGAGTTTATTACGCAAAAATAATTAATATAGGGTAGTAACTAGTGAATAAGTATATAATAAACTTTTATATCCCTATAGATCTTAATAATATATTGTACTTTTAACTATTTCTACTCCGACATTATTTTTATTCAAAATGTAAAAGAAATGATGTGGCAAAATGTTATTTATGACATGACATTATAAAAAATGTTACAATGACATTGTAATTATTTTGTAAAATACAAAAGTTTCAAAACTTTCTGGAACGCTATTTGTAATAGGTTAAATTTACTTTCTAAGAAATATATTACTATTCTCTCGAATAATCGTGGATGATTTATTGTTAAGCATTTTTATTAATATAAGCAATACAGTGATGGGTACTCCTTGTAATTAGGTACTTAAATCTAATTGTATTTCGTGGATATTTTGAATTACATTTTCAAATACCTGTTGCAGATTAAATTACCAAGCTGTGTTCCGCCGGAAGTCAGTAGTGTATCAGCGGCAGACGAAACAAGAAATGACGCAAGTGGCCGCCGCGTGATTGTAGCATCTAGTGTAATGTCTGATGAAAGGGGCACACGCACATCTTCGACAGTTGCAAACCAAGCTGACCTATATCTTATTTTATTCGCATTTTACATAACAGTTTTATATACTTTCTTAAATACTATGGGATACATTGATAGTTTTATACGAGTTTTTAAGTAGTGTATATTTCAATTTGTACTGCCTAATGATTAAGTTATTTAAATATATTAATTTGAGTAATTTATGCTTCCTTGAAACAAACTCTTAAGTTTTTTAATAATATATTATTACATTATATGAAAAGGCTTGTAAATTTCATATATCTTACAAAACATTATATATGTTTTATCAATATTTTATAATTTAATTCAAATTTCAAACTATATAATAAGTTTTATAGTTTATCCAATGTTTCGTGTTTAATATATAGTTCAGGCTAGGTAATATGATAAAGTTTCGATAATTATTGTCTTTTTTAAAGATAAATCAAAATGCAGTGTAACAAATAACTTTGAATTGTTTAAACGAATTCTATTTAGTAGTTAATATTGATAAATGCGTTTATTAACTAAAAATGCAGTATCTAAATATAATTTGAGGTTATCAAATTCTGTAGAATCGAAATAATTTATTTTATCAAAGTTGATATTAAATGTTCAAAGAAATTTATCAACGAAATATATTTTGTAGATACACAACTTCATTTGTAAATAAAATTGTATTAGATAAATGTAAATAAAGTATTGCATTTTAATGGGTATATTTTTTATTATCTTAACCTGTAAAATGGAGTATTCGTCAGACATATTTATGTGTCTCCCTCTGTGTTTTTCAAACCACACACTCTTGTTTCTACGGGAATTAAATCTCACTTCGCCTCGGTTTCACTGATTATATATTTATAGGCAAGGTGTTTAGAAAATACCTCACTAATTATTACATAAATTAATTTTAAACAAAAAAATAAAACCGACTTTAAAACGCATTGTAAAGTAAAAAATAAGTAAAAAAAATAAACTTACTATTAATACAAGACGTAAATAGTGTTGATAAATACAATTCATGTAAAATTCAACAAGGGCATAAAACTGTCATGTTGCTCTTTTAAAAGCGGCGCCAAGCCATTCAATTTAGTATTATTTTTATTATTATAAATTATTATTATTATAAATTAGTATTATTATTATATATAATATATTATTATTATAAATTAGTACTAGAATAGTATTTACGTCTTTCATAATATGTTTATAAACAACCAAGACTCGGAAACAAACATTCGTGCTCATCACACAAATTAATGTACCTACCGGGATTCGGACGTGGGACCTTTCGATGCAGGAGGCAGGATCACTACCAATTGCGCCAATCAGTCGTCAAATTATATGGGTAAGGCGTGCATGGTGCTTTACATTTTTGGTGAATGTAACGGAGAATATAATAGAATTGAGTTAATAATTGTTTGCATACCCCTTAATACTCATTGTATCAAATAAGGAGTTTACTAATAGGTGTCCTCTGAAGGGACTTGATAATGTTGCACCAAGACTGACCACGTTGCGATGCAGGTTAATTCCCTAGATTTATCTTAGTGCCCCATCAGTCGTCTCCAATACACAAAATGGTGAGTCTCCTTCTTCCTAAACAGTACGCTCTTGACATAGCGGTCGTGATCATTAAGTACTCGTAGCACTATTGGTAGGAACAGATGTGATGCCCTTCACGACATTTCGCCACCGCTGCCTGCTCGAGAATGAGCATCCAATTCCTTTCAAATTGAATTTATGATGTACTGGGAGTAAAACCTTTTATGCAATATGCCTCACCGTGATCAAAGTAGATATGAAGATTGTTAGTTTTTAATTTCTTAGTTCTGTTAGTTAAATTATCACGGATTGTATTCAAAAAAGGCCTCGCATTGAAATGTTTGAGTTTTTCTTATAACAGTCCATTTTGAAGTCGCTAAAGCTACATTTCTACTTTAATTAGATGTTCGCAATTAGGATACTTGGATAATTATGTCCGAAGTGGTTTTGCTGGCAGCTGAATCCTCCAAAATTTTAATTAATATAACAAAACACGCTTTGCGTTTAATAAGTAAATTATTTAATGAGTAGCTTCATGTTATAATTACATTATAGTTTTAAACTTTGTCCTGTTTTATGATGCAAATATTTTATTTAAATAAATATTTAATATACTAAGACTAAGAACAAATAGAAAATAAATTAAGATTGGATGTACCTAAGAATGAATTTTGTTTTGTAAATAATTCGTCAAATCATGGCTCATAAAAATTAATGGAAGTCCAATGCGAAAATCCCCAAATAATTGTTAAAAATTGCAACACTTAATTACAAATTCTTTTATATAAAATTTTTAATTTCTCTTCTTGATTTTATTAAGACTATGATCTCGCATTTTCCTTTAGGACTTAAAGGTTGAGTATGCTTATTGGCTATAAATCCCGTTTGCAACTTAGGCACCCCAGCAGAGAAGGAATATTAAATCAAACTCTCTCTCACCTGAAGAGGGTCAAGAACTATTGAAAAATCAGTAAGAAGCTTTTAAACTTACAACTTAATGTAAAATTCAAAATTATAGGTAAATTTAGGAGTTATAAGGTTTCAGACATTCACGACTGAGTAAATCTTTCAATGCATTAAATTATCAGTAATTTTAAATTTATTACGTACAAACATAAGGTTTGAAAACACTTGAAGACCTTGTCTTGTTTGTAACAAATTCGTTCAAAAATCAAGATCATGCTTTCGCCAAATAACGATATAATATATTGAAATATATATAATTAAAAACTTCTTAACTTTAGACGATATTTAAAAAAGTATTTTAAACCTAAATAAAATAATTTAACTGACTGTAAATGAAATCAATATCTCAACAATACAATGCGCAGGCCACTTAATTTTTCTTTCTACCGTACCGTCAGGTATATTAAAATATCCTTTATTTGTGGGAATATCACATATTTAAATTATAATTAAATATAGTTTATATTTATTACAATTACCAGTACTTAAATATTTCATTTGTAAAAATGATATTTTATTTAAATACATTTTATATACTGAAAATACGGAATAAAGTAAGATCTGATAAACTATAGTAAGGCAACTCAAAGTTATTTCAAGTTTCTGTACGTAAAAGTTATACAATATTTTCACAAATCAAAGCAATACAAATAGGTGTGGTCAAGTTTCAAACAGGCAAGATAAGTTGATGAAACTTACATTACTGGGAAGTCTTTACAATTTTTCATGTACAGTTTACTCTTTTAAGGACTTTAAATCCCTAAAGGGAATTCAAAACATGTTTTTCAGGTCGTCTGCTGTTACAAATTGCTTTACACTCTGGGCCCTTATTGGCATAGATCCGGGTTAGGGTACAGCAATCCTTAAATGTCAATAGCGGAAGGTTGTTTAATATAATGCCTCGAGTAAGTGGCAAATAAAGTGGAATCCATTTCTAAATAGAATAAAAACTATGTTTTAATCATTTCCAAATATTTATCTATTACATACTTATTAATTATATGAGTAAAAATTTATTGTTTTGTTAATTTTTAATAATGATTTAATTTCACATCTACTACAATAAAAAAGGTTTTTCATACACGTTGGAATGACATTACAAAATACAGGCTGCATTACTGTGTTCAATCATCAATATAAACGAGCTTCCAGGTTTCCAGAAGACAGAACTAAGCGCATTGATTACAATCGACGATTCTCTCCTCGTCGACCCAAAGACAAAAGATAAGTCTTGCATTCATCGTCAGACTTTATAGGTAAGTCCATCTTTGTGAAATTTCCTTTGGATAGATCGTTTTTATGTTCATAGACATTTTGCAACGACAACTTTACTTGAAAAATATCTATGTGTAATGTACAACATTAATATTCTGTTTCTAATATTTGCAAAGTTACGTTTTTGAATCGAATTGTAGATTGACTGTCCACTTTTATTAAAGTAAATAAATTCTTGGTTCAATATTTTAGGATGAAGTTATAGTTTTGCATTAATCGCCGCAGATTTGATAAAATACGTGCTTAAGAAGCGAATCTGAAGCTTATTGCATTATTTCCTGCGACTTATATGCTTTGGGATATACCAATTTTTATATTTTATGTCTCAATAATTTGGCAAATTTTTGCAATATTCTAGTTTTCAGAATTTTATTATTAACTTTTATTTTATTATATTGTTAGAAATGTATCAATTTACCATTTAAAAAATTATATGATTGAGGCGGCTTGCGTCTTTCCCGAAGCTTTATTATTCCTCTTAATAATTCTACTCTAGTATCTGAAATTTTTATACACACTTGTGATTTTGTGTTTTTTTATATTATTAGTTTCTCTGTAATTCTTTGTATGAAGTGTTATGTCATTGTCTTGATGTTATGCTTCAATACATAAAATTAACTAAACAAATACTGACACGAAACTTATGCTATTACGTATTTATCAGAAATAGGTTTGAGACTTCATATCACGAACAGATTCAAACTTTTCCAATCCAACGCACGGAAGGATTATTAGCACTAATGAGTTTGGTTATAGTAACTCTACCGACGTATTATTTCTAAGAATAACTGTTAGCTCTCTCATTTAAATGTATGAAATCCTGTAACCTTTAGTGGGGCATGGAGCAATCGTATGCGTGTTTCACTGATCATTTTCTTTACAGGCAAGTAATCAGCCTACATAACCGAAACATTAATTGTTAACCCGGGATTCGAAACCAGGACCTCAAGCGCAATAGTATTATTTAAATAAACAAGAAAAATTCGTCTATATGGAACAAATTCATATAGACTATGTGACTGGGAAATAATCTTGCTTCTGAATATATTAGTCCCAGAATGTTTAGAATTGTATTACCTGTTTATGAAATTTCTATATAATTTTGTCACTGTCAGTCTACTGAAACCGCTATTCTCTAGTGATTTGTACGCGAGACTAAATCCTAACTGAATGTTGAAATTTTGATTTAACTCGTCTATTAACGTCTAGCGTTATTAACAGCTAGCTTAGAGATGTCTAAAGATAAGATTCATAGACAAGTCATCAAGTTGCTTAACTTATTTTTTTTAAAGAGTAAAGAAGTTGGTAATCCTGCTATGAAAAGAAAATATTTTTTGCATTCACTTGAAAATGTTCTATATTAACTGCTTCTTAGTAAAAATTTAAAACATGAAATATGAAAATTTAAAAACATTTGTGATATGGAAAATAAATGTAGGGTTAAGTCGGGTTCACCAATGTAGGGGATTCGTATATATATTGTGGCAGAAGGACATTTCAATTAATAATATTCATTATTTTACTTATTAATTTCTGGTACCGGTACATAGCGGTATGTGCGGCTACATAAACATTAAATGTTTATTTTCCGTATTACAAATAAGTACGAGTCGTAAATGACATATGTTGTAATGACTAGTGGGGCTTTATAAACAATATTCTCGTGATATTTAATAGCGTTTTTATTACAAACGTGATCGGATTATATCTAATAGTTTTCCACAGATAATATGTAACAATGTCAGTATACTTAATTGCTGAGTCTTCATATGCATTGGATTTAACATTTACTTATCATTGGACTTATATACAGCTCTTTGGAATTTATTTTCTCTGTATCATATAGAAATCATAAGTAACAAGTCTTTAAAAAAATATTATTTAAAATCTGTCTGTTTCAAAGGTCTACACTAGCTTATAAAGTCTCTAAATTTTTAGATTTCAAAATTTCACTGAGGGAATGCTGGAATCTTTCTGATAGCACTATTGTATATGGGCAGACGCAGTCACGATTAGAAGCTAGTATAATATTAAATATAATATCATAAGGAGTATCATCTATTATTTTGGTTTATGTGTGACCACTAAATCTTGATATGCGTGGGTATACCTTTATAAAGGTGACAGGTTAGTTGACGAAGATTTATGGAGCAAAATTTAGCACTAGGACGCGGAACGGGCTTCTTACAAGATTAACTGCTTACCTTTAATATATCCAGAAATTCTTGATTTATGACTAACTTTTATGAGGATTTATTCACGGAATATACACGGTACAACGATCATTACAAGTGAGATAAATAAGGGAGTCACATTGTATCAAAGTGTAATGATCTGTAAGACTGGATTAAGTCTGGTCTTAAACCTTTTGAAAATATTGCCAAATTTATAGAAAGTAAAAATGTTTATTCAGTCGGGTTAAATGATACGAGCGAGGCGTCCTGTAACGGAAACTGATGAACATATTTCGGGTGCATCTATTCATAATTTCGCGCCCATAAGCATTGGCTTACCTTCAGTAGCAGTATTCTCAATATAAGCCATTCCGGTATGAAATTACCTCATTTTATGAGGTATAATAAATAGAACGATTAATGGTTAATTGCTGCGTTCTTAAAGGTCAGTTTTGCATGTGACTTCAATTCTCGACATTTTACAGTATAAGTATAGGATAATTATTTATTTGTTACTAGCTGTGCTGTGCGATTTCAATCGCTATTGCGATTTTAAAAAATTGGCTGATAAATACTTTACGATCTATACACAACATACATATCTACTTGAATCGAGACATAAAATTAAATGATACTTGTTTTTGAGAATGTTGTTGAAATAAACGAAACCATTTTTTATTTGTACTTTCTCTGCTATTCAAATTGACCCTTTTATGTTAAATTTGGAAAGGGTCTTATTTGCATCATTCTAACAATAATATGTACCAAACAACGTTTTTAGCCAAGTGTAAATAAAAGGATTCTACCAACAGGTCTTCATCTAAATTTACATGCATAAATTTTTTTTAATATACATGAAAATAAAAAAAAAATTGAAACTACAAAATATTATATACTAGCGACCCGCCCCGGCACGGATAAAACACCTTCCTCTTCAATCACTCTATTTATTAAAAAAACTGCATGAAAATCCGTTGCGTAGTTTTAAAGATTTAAGCATACATAGTGATATAGGGACAGAGAAAGCGACTTTGTTTTATACTATGTAGTGATTAAGTGTCGTGATTCCTAGAGGATTTACTCCTACTACTGCAATATAAGTGATAATCTTAAAAAGAGCCAGCCTTCTATTAATTTCCAGTCAAAACATTTTTATTTGTTCGTGGTAATGACCTAACTCTAGTAGTGCATGTATTAGACACATTCCTTAGTCTGTCTCACTAATCATGTTCACAATGTAGTAGGTAATAAACATTTAGTGCTTTTTGTGTAGAAATTTAATATATTACCTGTGATCTATTATGTCTGTGTTTACTGTGTGGAATTTTGGTAAGTAAATTAGAAGGTATTGTTACTTTGTGATAAAAAGTGAATCTAATCGGCATTTATGGTTCTCCAGAATAAAAGTTTTTTAGCATAAGTTTTTTTCCTTGAATATCGAAAAACTTTCCGTACCGATATTTTTGTATCTCCGGCAATCTAACCTAGGACATTCTGCGTAACATAAGTTTGGATTTCAGTAAGCAAAATATGGTTTAAATTCCATTTGTCCGCAAATTCTTTCAAAAAACATCAAAGCATTTGATTTAAAGGTTCCAGAGAAAAAATTCTATAAAAAATGCGGATGAAGCCAATAGAAATCCGAGGCTTAATAGATTAAAAACACCAGTCTGCCCTATCTTCATAACTTTTCAACGCAGTAGCAGCATTACGAATGGAATTATTTGTATATACAGTGATGTAAAACGTGCCAATGGTCCATGCCATGTAGGCGTTCGATATACAGTTATTTGCATATGTGACCGAGTGAATGTCGCGTCAAAATCGATTGTATATGGCACATTTCATAGATAGGAATAACATGTTTGTGTCTCGTATAAGGTGTTTTAAAGTACTATTTGCACTAATCTTAGGCTAATCATAGTCTTGATTTTAGATCTATATTTAAATCTATATCGAATCTATATTTAAAATTAATTATTTTTTTACTTTGCTTCGAAATTATGTAAACAAAAGTCAAAATAAGTATGTACAAAAGCAAAAAGTTGTTATTATAGATGCAACGTTAGGTTTTAAAGTCGAAATGGTGTCATCTTTTAATTATTTTAATTCTAATTGTAACCTTATACTAATTTTAAGCAGAGGATTTTTAGCCACTGCATACCAAGGACGATGTAAAAGTTTTGACGAGTCTTTTGTATATTTTAAATAAGTAATATGTTATTTTAAAATTCGTTGTAAAAAAATATGTAGATAAACGGAAATTGTATGATGTTTTTATCGTTAATAATGATAAAGAGAAGAATTTACAACTTCTTTGTTGACAATATAATTCCGTTCCATTTTCGAATTGCGTGACTTACATGCATTTAAAGGTGTTATAGGCCTCATACAAATGGTTCTAAAGTTTGCATGCATTTCGTTCTAAATTTGAATTTAGGTAAATAGAGATTTCCATTTTAAAGGAACACCCATTCGTGTCTTTGACTGCATACTCATTACAATGAACCTACAGGCATTCCTTTAAAAGGAGGTACGTCAATGTTCTTCCAACAAAGGTATTAACTTCTTTGTTCGCAGCTTTAGAGACTAGGCTAGGATTTCAGGCGACATAATACCGTTTCTTAAGTATACAGCTATTGTTAAGACTGTTTGAAGCCCACGTGGTTTAATTTATTTAAAATAATTAACACACATATAATTAAGTATACTCAAATATGTATAGTTCTTAAGTAAAGTATAACACAAGTCAACAAAAGAAATCTTTTTTTTCGGGTCTGTTTTTTAATGACTATTATCTGAATATTTACATTAAGAAATAACCAAAAACTCAATTTATACAAAAATAGTTTGCTTTTGTACTTTATACGATGATAGAAAAATATACGATTTTTGATATATAGAAAAAGAAAAAAGAAGCTTAGAAGTTACCACTTTTAAAAGCAAACTTTATAAGATAAAAACTATGATAAAAATATTATTTCTTTTATTAATTAGGTTTAAGAAATCAAAATCGGGTACACAGAAATCAGACTGAAAAATCGTGTTTAACTGTGTAATCGATGAGTAGGTAATCTGAGACAGAATTTGTTTGCGTCTGTTTAACGCAATA
Organism: Aporia crataegi; assembly: GCA_912999735.1. Taxonomy (NCBI): domain Eukaryota; kingdom Metazoa; phylum Arthropoda; class Insecta; order Lepidoptera; family Pieridae; genus Aporia; species Aporia crataegi. The sequence continues at coordinate 3,648,627 of OU538748.1, read as the reverse complement.
TTTTTGAAGATAGGAAGGCATATGATCCATAAGTCTGATATGGCAATTTGGTTCTGATTCTAGTGAAGAGGATATTGAACTTTGCTTTTTGGATATCTTAAGCACATTCAACACAGGGAAGTAGCCGTTCGTCACGTTCTTAATGCGTCAGCATTTTATCAGCATGGGGAACGAAATTGGACAATTATTTTACGACTAAAGGCCCTTGATACCCTTAGCCTCTTATAAAAATAAGTGACAGATCTTGAAATTAACTGCTATGCTTACCGTTTATATTATATTTCAAATATTTTAAAGAGCAACATGACAGTTTTATACCCTTGTTGAATTTTACATGAATTGTATTTATTAACACAATTTACGTCTTTTTATTTATACAAGATTCAAAAAATATTTTTACTTTTTAGTCCGTTTTGAAATCGGTTTTTTTTTAATTAATATTTTTTTTACTTTTGAGTGGCTTTTCTGAACCGTATAGTAATTGGTTGCCATACCTACATTCATACTCGTATATAAAATGAAACTATGGCATGCACGCTCTGACTTTACGCTCACCTTCCGATACTTAATTCTCTGTATCTCCAGCACTGTACATTAGATCTTATTGGCTTCACAACAATATAAGATCGAGAAATACGACAAATTAAATGATGCGCCAATCAATAATGTTAGTTGTTATTTTATTGAGAAATATGGACTTAAATTAAACGCGGTATAATCGGATTTTCCCCGTTCGAAAGTTTCCTTCATTACCTCAAAGATATGGTTTAGAATTTAGATTTTCACTAAATTTCGTCCAAAATCTTCGAAATATACTAGGTAATTAGTTAACTGAAAGTACTACAGTTTATCTAAATTTAATTTCGCATGTACCTTTGGAGTTCTAAATTGAAGACATTAGAAATTATTGATTATGTTTTTACTGCTACATCTATAAAACTTTTAGTCTAGTTATAATTTCATATTATAAATTATGTTGTCTTGGTGCTTTATAATAAGAAAATGAACGCACGTTGTGATTTATCGCAGGAATTCAGTTACTATATTATATCTATCTTTATAACTATCTCTCTAATCTTATTGATTTTACTATCATTATGACCCTTTTAATATTTTATATAATGATACATAAATCATCAATATTTCAACTGATATTACATCAAGATATAGAAATCTAAACTGGACGCGTAAACAATAACGTGTTTTTGTTTTTCTCTGTTTACAAGTTTTGCTCCATAACATCAAATGTATGATTTAGATTTTCATGAAATGTCGTCAAAAACTTGACTATATAAATGGTAATAAAATTAAATTATTACAATTAGTACATATTTAATATAACATGGATTTCTGTATTGCTAAAGCGAACTAATTATGGTTTTAAAATTTTTGATTTACTGGCCTCAATATTTCTAAAACTATAAATTTAATTATCTTAATTCTTATTATTGTTGCAAATTTAAAAGTAAATCTAAAAACATCTTATTCGTCGATAAAGATTTATATTTCATGGATTTATAAGCAAATAAGTACGAAGCGGTCGCTTCAATTTATAATATTAAATAAATGACACACGAAAGCGTGATTCATGAAAATGTCTAGACTCAGATATGAATTGCTAAAATTGTTCAATTTGTGATCCAACATTTTTCAGCATTACAACTTTATAGAGTTTATGTGAAATATTAAAAAGTTTTATCGAAATATTGCTTTGTAGAATCTGTGAAGCTGTTTAAATTTAAGACGATCTTTTATCGAAGAAACTTTTATCCTAGTCAAACTACTTGAAGGGTTTGATTGAACAGCCATCGTAAAACGAAATAATATTTTCTTCGTGGTAATATTTCAGCTTGTGTGTAAATTATAATATTATATATTTTTATATAGGTACTATAAATAACAGACTGCATTTCAGCTAGATATGCCTGATTTATTTCAGTTTAGAAGATTGATTTCTATTATAACAAAATGCACATTGTCTAATGTAAAAATGTATGAAAATGTCTTGCTCTGGCTCCCTATTAGTTACGGAACTTTATTAAATCTTTCCTCACAAATCTCTTGATATGAACTCAAGGCGTTCATTATAATTATATTTTTCACATACAATTTCTATTTAGGAATTCTAGTCTATAAAAAACATCTTCGCAAACATAATAAACAGCACAATATAACACATAAATGAATATACATCTCACACATCACTTTTATATAAAACTGAGGCGCCTTAACAACATCCACTATTGATGATATATGTATGTAGGTATATAAAATGATGTTTTTGTATTTGTAACACGAGAGAAATGTGCTACGTGCCGCAATCGACCCTTAAATAAGTTTTCACTTCGTTTACATCACTTTTTCTTCATGAAAATGGTAATATATTATACATAAAAGTGAATATGTAAAAAATCTATTTGTATTCATGTTCATGAAACGGATGTAGGTAAAATATCGCATTGATATACATCTTAGGGAAAAACTTTTGAAACACATACATACTCGTAATGTTAACCTATTACATAAAATTTTGTAGCTGACTAAGAGACTTTTTTAAATACAGTTTATTATTATTATACAATTACTAAATCAGTCCAGCCGTTCTTGAATTTTTCACTTTGCATTGTATTTAGTAATTAATTTTTATTACTATAAGATACTTGCAGTGTATGTAATTTGCTTGTATTTTACGGTCGAGCGTTCACAGTTGGAAAAATCATTAACATGTCATTTAAACTCATTGTTTTATCGATTTTTATCTAGTTTTTTAATAACGTGAGTAAACCAAAAGTAAACTGGTTCAATATAAATGGGTTCAACTGCTTGAATTCTTTTTTCAAGAATTTTATTTCCTAATGTTAAAAACCCAACTTGGTTAACCAAATAACAAAACCGTTTATCCAAATTTCCAATATTTTATTATTTTTATGTCACCATCGTTAACAACGGCGGTCATTTATTAAAAATATAAAGTACGGAAAGAAATCAATCCCACACAGATCTTATTAATTTCCATTTTTTACTTTCATTAGCGCAATGTGAATAAAAAGTTATATTATCATAATTTGAAATCATGTTTCAGCTAAACCGCTTTGTTCTCTGCGTTAACAATTTTTGTAATTGTATTTTTAAGGAAAGGATTTTATCTGCATACCTAGTTAAATAAACGGATAAGCAGTGCTTTATTTTAAAAGTTTTTTAATAATCATTTTTCAAGCTGAAGCGAGACTTAATTTATATTACTCTATAACGGAAACATGATAGAGATAGAAATTAGTTTTGTGAAGTTTGTGTTGTGTTGCTTTCAATGGCATATCAACGATGCTTGAAAGTAATTTATATATATATACGTACTATATTTAAAACAATATCGGGTTAGTAACTTAATTTTTAACTCCATTTATTCACAAAAAGAATATTTATTAAGAATTCTTTCCCCCATGACGTTTTTGTCGATTTAAACCAAACGAACATATAACAAGCTAGATTATACAACATTGTTTCTCGATCTTTTAGTGTTAACGAAGCCTCGTCTTTAGCGTTTACACCAAAATAATAACGAGCAAAAATGAGAATCACGAACTAGAATCCTTACACAATAGATGATTAGATCGAACGAACGAACATTGCTCTTCGTATCAATTATGGTTGGTAGTGCTTCATTATGTCCGAATCTGACAGCAATGTTATAATTGCAAGTTCTGAATTTATTATTTTGTCTTAAATACTTACTCAAAAATAAAAGAAGGAAGAGACATTTAAATATATTTGCAATTTTCTGCCAAGCATCTTGTCTCCGAGTTGTATTTTTGTAATGTACTGGAATTTCGATAGGCCTCTATAATTCATACAAATTTTTCTGAGATCAATCCATAATGAATTTGATCAGTATGTATGCAAATCCTTAGAACACTAGAACGCTTTGAAGAGACCGTGGAGCGAGCACATCGGAACACACAAGAATGCTCTAAGCAACTTTTCGCACGCTCTAGTGCGATCATCAAGCAAGCGAGCATTCTTAGACTATTCCATAGAATCTTTGTGAATGCAGACAGAACAACGAAAGAATGATCTACGTCTGTCTAAAAGAATTTGATAGAACGGGAATAGAATGAGCTTATATATATATATATATATATATATATATATATATATATAAATCGGCCTTTAAACAACATGAAAGATTTTATTCTGAACATAATACTACTAAGCATTAAAACGCAAATCCGTTTATAAATGAGATAACAAATTCGATTACTAAACGTCTTTTTTGAATTGCCTTTAACATTCAAATCTATTCAAATATAAATCGAGTGTTTGCATGAAATTGTTTCGCAAAGCAGACAAATGGTTGTCTTGAAGTTTCCCCGGGTTACATAGTAAGATTTATTGTCAAACGGTATATTTTTGAAGCTGCACACCATTTGAGTTCGAACGATAAATATTCAAGTATAGTAAACATATATTGCTGTCCGTATTACACCGGAAGGAAGTACATATTTCATATATGATAATAATTTTGTCATGCTAATGTGGGGAGACAGGGAAAAATGACTTATTTTCTCTGAGGATTTCGTAAATTGCTACCTATATGTATGATGATATTATAGCTACAAAGAATATGGACTATCTCCTTTAACTCAACTCAAGGAAATCGGTGTTGGCTTTAGTATTTTTTTTAAATAAGAGGCAGAAGGTTCACTAATGATCTGGTCAGACAGCGGGCGGGTAGAAACGGCGACAGACCACGCGCCACGATGTGTGGTCCTCTGTGTGATCTCTACTATAGCAATTGGTTCATTACATCGCGCTAGCGTCCCGAACCGCCCGTTGTCTGATCAAACCATTAGCCCGCACAATACCTTTGTCAGCTCTTAGTCGATCAGGCCAAGGTCAAGTAGTACGTTAGTTAAGTCAAGTATACAAAAAAAATATCAAAGGTAATTGTATTTTGTATAAAATAAATTATGAAAATTATTGGTTTGACATAACAGTCTTACAATCAAAAAATATGTCACTATTCCATGCTTACAATGTTTCGCGATAAAAATTTTGACTTTTTAAATATCATTTAAATTGAAGTCACGCAAAAGAAATTATTTTGTCAATAACTTGTCACAGTTGCGGATAAAATGAATAAATAATTTATTTGTTTCATTCCGGCTGCAGTAAAGAACTCGAAATAAATCGCTTGTGGAAGTCAGTTGAACACTTTATTGAATACAATTGATGGTGCTTAATTTTAAAATTCAGTCTTAAAACCTATCAGACTTGCAATACAAATTAATGGTAACTATTTCGCATTTCAATCTCAACACTTTTTGCTTAATCTGTTGTAGAAAATTATATAAAACATACAAATAATTATCTATTCGTAAGACAATTACATGATATGTTTTAGAACAAAGAATTATATATAGGAGCACGCCCGAGTTCCGCTTCCGTATTGCTCTATTGTCATCTTTTGTATTCTATATTGCGATACAACTGCCAAGATATCCGAATTCGTCAAAATAAATATACAAACACACATAAATTAGTGTTTTGTTTTCAATTTCTGTGGTATTTTATACATAAACTAGCTGACCCGGGAAACGTTGTTTTGCCATATTAATTTTTGGGGTGGGCTACCCTTATCACTTAGGGGTATGAAAAATAGATAGTAGCCGATTCTCAGACCTACTGAATATGCATATAAAATTTGGTGAAAATCAGTAAAGCCGTTTCAGAGGAGTAAGGTAACTAACATTGTGACACGAGAATTTTATATATAAGATTTTAATTTGATTATATCTATAAACATCATTAAGTGCTAGGATTATAATAGAGTCCTATCTGCCTATTTGCATCCACGAGAATATAAATTACTTCTAACCCATTTATAAAGTCTCTATCGGTAATTGATGAAATCTACTATAAGTAATAAGCACCGAACAAAACTCAGGCTTGAGACTAATTTCTCAGTTCTGGAGAAGTTAGAACGTTGACAAGCGTTATGAATAGGATTTTCCACTCACCCTGATAAGTGCTATTTAAAAGGGATTACTCGCAGCGATGGGCTTACCCAAATAAAACAAAGTTCAGGCCATACTTATTTGTTATGCTGACAACTGTCGCTACCAACTGAGATGGTAAAACAAGTTAATTAAATACTGATAGAACTTTCCCAAGCGATGAAATTTAATGAGACAGATTCTTCATACTTTTCCTTCACCATCTCCTTGGCTATGTACAAAAATGACATCAATTACCCACCAATTTAAGATAATATCTTCAATAATTTTACAATGTTTAGTATTATATTACTTCCACCGTTTTGCCGTTTCCGGAGTTGGTATTATACCTTCGGATAATAGAAAATCGATAACAAAAGCATCTGAAAATGCCGACAACTTAAGTGGGTAGATATTAAATTTATTCATTTCTTAGTTAACATAAAACGTGATATTTAAATTAATTAAAAGCAATAGCAATAATCGTTAACTCCTAATATTTGACGATCTTTCATAAAGTTTCATTTCTCTCGCACTCATAGACCATTATTTTCTTTAACAGAACTGGGAAAAGATAGGTATTACTCCAATTAACTAAACAATTGCTTAATTTACATTATAAATTCTACCAAATTAAACTCTCCCACAGCCTGATGAAGCTTTGGATAAAAACCTTCAAATGTTTGCCTTATAACTCACTTTTAAAGGAACTGGAACTAATTTATTCAGCTACGTGTTAGTACTTTAGAAATAAGTATTTGAAAAGCGATTTAGTGGTTGTTTTATTGCAACTTGCTGGTTATCTATTTAATATTATATAATCAAGTCTCGCTAGACGTAAGAACAAGACTTTTCTGCAAATATCAGAATAACTATTAAAATGCAAAAATTTTGGTAAAGGAAATTATGAATAAAAATAATTTTCTCGTACATTATACATTGTGTTGATAATTTAAATAAATTAATTTTAAATAAAAAAGTAAAACCGACCTCAAAACGCATTAAAAAATGAAAAATAAATTTTGTATTATTACCTAATGAAACATACAATAAATAAAAAGACGTGAATAGTTGATAAATAACATTCATGTATAATTTAACAAGGGCATATAACTGTCATGTTAATTTGAAAAATACGTGTCGAATTGATAACCTCCTCTTTGGTTTTTTTAAAAAAATGCGCAATGCATTCGACTAAAATAAATAGAAATTATACAGCTAATGCCTAACAGAGTTTTAAAGGGAAACCAAAGTAGCTAATGCTTAACATACAATAATTATTGATCCATAGATGAAACATTATTATTTCTATGAGTAGAATGGCGATTGTGACGATTAACATTTAGCACGTAAATAAGTATTAAAAGGAATTTTATATGTTATGGACTTCCTTGAAAATGCCTTAATTGGTTTTTGGTGGGTTAGTCTTTTAAACATACTACTGTTTCGCGTGGAAAAAGTAAAACTGGTATTTTGCTTGAATCCACACTAAACTTGTGTGAATTAAAATTATCAATGTTTGCACTGCTATTAACTATCACACTCTCTTAACCTTACCTTTTATTCGAAGTATTCGACGACGTAAATCCATTTAGCAATAAACAATTAACTCTGAAATCGTCCCTTTATGATTAATGGCTGGAAATTAATCAAGTATAAGATCGCAGGGGTATTCGTATTCCACAACTATTGCTTTGAATTATTGATGGAGATCTCTCCATGGAACATGATACCTCCATCAAAGTTATATCTGTCACCAGCAATACCTTTGAACCTCTCGAGTGGCTTAAATAGATAGCTTAAATATTAACTTTTATTATTTATTAGTTCCCTAGGTATGTGATATATAGCTGGATCTCATAGAAACATTTATCAAATATCGTCTACCAGAGACGATTTTCTTGCCCAATTAACAAACATTATTCAACACAAAAATAGTTAACTACCGCAAAGTAGTATGTAAAATATAGATATTAAAAAATGTTAAGCATAAATATGAATAACTCAGAAATTGATTAATAAATTTTCATGTCAGCTTGTAAACAAGAAAAACCACAATATAAATAATCCATTCGTCTAGGACATATGATGCTACAGACACCCCTCTTTTTGCGTTAAAACCTTAATATTATGTAATTGATAAGGTTAAGGCACCTTTACAAACCTAGCCGCAATGTTCAAAAAAATTTCGATTAAGAAGAAAATTTATTTAAACAAATGTTTTCTAGTGAGATGAACGTTGCGATGAGACTCAAATCAACCAGAAGATCAAACGTCACAAGTGCAACTGGATAAGCAATACGCTCCGAATAGATTCCCAACATATGCTGAGGCAAGCCCGAGACTGGAATCTTCAAGGAAAGCGGACACGTGGCCGCCGTAAGAAATCCTGGCGGCGGACGATCACTGCAAAGGCGAGGGCAGTTGGAATGACGTGGAGCAAAATGAAGCGCGTAGCTCAAGATCGTGCGGGATAGCGTCATACTGTGACGCCCTCTGTCCCATCTAGAGGACTTAGGACATTAAGTCAAGTAAGTCAAGTGTGTACTGAGACTAATAAAGTTCAAAGTATAAAATATATAAAACAAAAGTTTACAAATAAAAACAACAATTATCTGCTCAAATTTCTTTCTTAATGACTTTGATTTACGCCGAAACCATAAAACGCAGACTCGATTTAAAATCGACAAGCGGATGTGAAAATATCCTTGTTTATGCAAAAACCCATTACTTGATCTGCAAATTGAAGGCAGCGTAAATTTATGTATGTTATCTTACTTTATTGCGATAAAATCGAGAAACTTATCTTCGATCAGCAATGTGATTTATTACTAGGGATATAATAACTTTGCCTCTCAGCTCTCACTCTTTGTTTTCAAAAACATATTGCGCAGTTGGTAGCACCTTCTACGCCAAAAGGTCCTGAGTTTGAATCCCGGTATTTATTTGTGTGATGAGCATTGATGTTTATTTCCGAGTCTTGGTTGTTTATAAACTTATATATGTATTTATTGTGGTGCTCGTTGTTTCTGATCACCATAAAACAAGTGCGTCAACTACTCACTTTGGGATCAGAGAAATGTATGTGAGTTGTCCCAATTATTATTATCTTAGCAAATATAATCAGCACATTTCTTAGAACGAGGATCCACATTTTATAGAAAAAGTAGTGTAGATTAAAACACGTTATTTATCACAAATCAAAATTCACTGCAATTGTGAGCCTTACGAAACCTATCAGTTTTTAAAAATGAACTGCTGCATGCTGTGAAATAAACTTGAAAAATAATATTTTTAATAAAAATACTTAAAAAGTTTTATATTTTTTATCTGGAAAAGTTCAATGAACTCTTACTTATTAGTATTTGAAACTATTTTCTTTCCACTGAGATGCGTGACTTCTTCCTAGAAAAAGTCACCAGGGAAATCTGAATTCTGAGTTAAAAACTTCCATTCTCTAAGCCCTAAGGAATATATTATAGAATGGAGTAATTTAAAATTTCTATAACTTTAAATTCTTTGATAAACACAAATAAAAGCGAATAATAAGAAAATAGTTCAATTGTGTTCACAATAAGTTTAGAACAGTCATTCAAAAACTTGTGTAAAATTTTTGTAGGAGAAATGTGATAGACTTCTAGTAATACAAACTTGCGTATTATTATGTATCTACTGTGAAGTTGTGAAGTGAGGTGCCTATAAAATTTATATATTAAACTCCAAGTTAATTCATTCGAATCATACGCTATACTATAACCATTTGGTTCGAAAAATACCTGTTATTCGATAGAGATTGCGACTGCTTGATTACTTGTGAGTGTCAATCTAAAATTTTAAGTTTTCAGTATGTTCAAGAATGCACACAAGTGGAACATTAGCATCCAAGAAACTCAGTCTTATAAAATATTTGTATGAAAATGTTTGGCGCTTCTAGTGTTTACGTGCAAAGTAACAGAGCCAAAACAGTTCCAAATAGTTGAATTATATTTACGTGAAGTTGAAAGTGAGTTTGAAGATTAATGTGATTAGTAATGTATTATTCGAACGGACTGTCAGATTGATGAGGGTAACGGGACAACAAAGTGTGATAGAATCTCATTGACTTGTACTTAATACAAACAAAATCCATTAATGCTATATTAAATTGATATTTTAGTTAATTGCGCTTTTATGTTCAGTTATAATAAATATTTACACCGAATAACGCATTTTTCCTGGTTAATATTCAATGCGCGTTAAGGAAAATTGAAATGCGGGATGTTCGATTACTGCTAGAATAAGAGGGTAGAATATCACTAATAAATGTTATATATCCTACCCTCTTCAATTTGTGATGAGACTGCTACAGCGGCTGCGCACATCATCGTCTACGTCACAAATTCAGGGCTACCGTATTGCCCCAGGAGCAAATAGTCTGTCAGGCTATCACACGAGCAGACATAAACAGCTGATCGCCTACTTGTCTGTATAATGATTAGAAAGAAATGGGGTGGAATATGTCGTACGGGTGGCGGGAAGGTGTTGGATGAGGAGCGCCAAAGACCGGTCATGCTGAAGAGGACGAAGAAGCCTTTGTCCAACAGTAGCCTGTGTAGGCTGGATGATGATATAGTTGCAGAGATCTCCGCTCTGTGCCCCACTCAGATTTTACTTTATGTTAGGTTAAATAAAGGCAGAAATGCGTCTGCTTCATGCAGTTGCTATCATGTTTTATAGAAAATGTGATATATAAAAGAAAATAGGAAAATTAAATAAAATATAAATTATAAATAAATTATAATATATAAATTAGTGAAACAGGCGTTAACTTGAGCCAAAAAATAATTTGAAGATGTTTTTAAAAAAGGTAATGAAAACATATTTACTGTTTTATACATTATGAAGATAATACAGATAAAACTTAGTCTAAATATTTTAGTATTAAATATTCCCTTAATAAAACTACTTTGATTAAGTGCATCTACAGCTTTACAACAAGTGTTATTAAAAATAGATGGCGTTGAAAATTATAATGTTTTGATGAAAACTGAGTTTTCCATGCTTATAATAAATAATCTTGTAAATCTTTCCGCTACTGTAGAGGGATTTTTCTTTTATCTTGAGCTTAAGATTTATTTGAAAGCCTCGAAATCCTCGCTTATAAGAAATTGAAAGCAATACTAATATTTTCTTTTCTTGACAAGTTCTAAAAATACCAAAAAAAAAAAATTAACATGATTTAACGTAAAAATATTTTGAAATTGTTTTTAATCACCGAAGCAAAAAGAGGAGATTATAAGTTTGCAAATCTCTGTGTGTATATCTGTGTCATTATTTCTTAAACGAACGGCCCAAATATCATAATATAATCATAATATATAAAAGTTTCAATTATTAATTTATCAAATAAAATTTCAATTTCACCAATGTTTTTAATTAGTTTGTAGGCTAAAACCGCGATTTTGTGTGTTTGGCTTGTGAGAATAAATAAGTTAATTAATTAGGATTTTTTTAAATTTTCTTTTATACTATTAAGATAATAGCTGATAAAAGAAATCTATCGTGTATCGGAATTGTTGCCAATAAAAAGGATCGAAAATTGAAAGATGTGAACAACTTGTTCACTCACATACAAAGACTTCTCTTTGTTGTTTGGGAAAACCGCGCTTTTCACAAAAGCCTCCTGAGTGACGTCACGAGATACAATCTGTTTTGTTCTATTCAGCTTTCAAAATTCGAACAGTTTATACGAATTCATTTGTTAACATTTATTGTAACATTTGGATCATAGACAACTATTTAAGAGTATTTTTAATTGTATTATTAAAAGTCGACTTTTGTTAAAGTCGTATTGTGTGGTCTAGATATAAATTTCAGCTCTAAAATTAGACACGGGGGGAAGACAGTTATCTTTTATATATTATTATATTTTTTTAGTTATTAGTTTTAAAAATAAAAAATACTTGCATCTTGGCTTATAAGAGTAAATAAGTAGTTAATCTAAGTGTGGTGGTGTCACGTCTAACTTTCAATGAGTGCGCTGGATGCCCTGAATTGGTATCCCGGCAAAGCTAAAATCTTTCAATTGGGTAGGCACATAAGGCTGATCACCTATTTACCAGTATACAAACACGAATTGTGAAATAGACGAATAGTGAAATAGAAATAGGTATATCTGCCTCAAAAATGTCTCCATTTCCAATAATTAGAGTATGTACTTAATCATCATTTGGTTATATAACAAGCGAACATTTGATATTGAAATTTCCTTAGTTTCGAAACATTGAATGTCAACTTTGAATGAATAATTAATTAATGTAACGCCTACAACGCACTGTAAGTAAAAAGTTTTCTCGATAAAAACGTAATTTCGCGGCAGTTAACGATGCGTAAAAGCAGAGATGACTTAAAAAGCTGCTCGAAGGAACTTCATAGAAATTAAGCGACTTATTTTAACAAACACATTTTCCCAGTTTTGCTTGCTTCTTTATTGAGTTCTCGCAATAATAAAATATGTTTAATTATACGTTATATTAAATAATGGCCCCTATACTTTCAAACATAACTTGAAACAATGTGACAAATTCTCTGACACTTTGTTGTAGCAAAACGAGACAGTTTTAAATACTTTGAAAAAAGTTGTTGCATGACCAACATTTATAAGTATGGGGATGATAGCTGTTCCTGACTTCACCCGTGTTAAACACATTTCTTTGTATTCATAACCTTATATAATAGATTCTTATATTTTCGTTCCCTTTGGAGTGGAAACTTTAGGTCCATGGGGGCCAGAAGCGCGTAGACTGTTTAAAGTGATATCGACGCGCTTAGTTGAGACCACAAGAAACCTGAAAGCTGGCTCATATTTCGGCCAACGCGTTAGTATAGCAATACAACGTGGTAATGTAGCCAGTATTTTGGGTACGCACCCTAACGGCTTTGATGAGCCTTTTGTATTTTTGTAAATATTGTTAAGTACATTATGGTAAATATTTATTAATATTAATTTCTAATATAAAGTAGCCCAAGTTATTCATAACCTAGTTTTCAGTATTTTCGCTACTGGTATTTTGTTCATGAAGGAATTTTTTTCTTTATAATATTAGTATCAATGAACGATTACTAAAAAATAAATAATAAATTTATATTTACAAGTCATGGATTTTGAAATATCGGTTACTCTATGGCACTGGCAAATAGAATAAAAATCGAATCACCAGATTTCCACATGCCATACCATACCTTGACTGAAAGAGTCTACCATAGAGTCGCTGGTGAGAGGCAGCCTACCGAGCGCATGCAATGTCTCAGTAGCCATTGCCAATACAATAAATGAGGGTAGACTCATGCAAGAAAACAAATCCACTATTAATTATAAATCACTACATAGTATAAAACAAAGTCGCTTTTTCTGTTCCTATATCCCTTTGTATGTATCTTTAAAACTACGCAACGGATTTCGATGCGGTTTTTTTTAATAGATAGAGTGATTGAAGAGGAAGTTTTTATATATGTTTTATAGCCGTGCAAAGCCGAGGCGGGTAGCTAATTATTTATAATACCTTAATTTACATATTACGAATGGTAAATTTTGAAGGTATGTAACACTTAAGGTATACAAGACGTCTCGAGAATATCTATCTGTGGAATCGTAGGTTGTAAAGGAATGGACCAATTTTGATGTGTTTTTTTTGTTTGAAAGATGATCGAGATATCTTAATATATATAAATTACATGTCACGTCGTTTGTCCGCGATGGACTCCTAAACAACTTAATCGATTTTAATCAAATTTACACACCGTGTGCAGTTTCATCCAACTTGAAAGAAAGGAAAGCTTACATCTTAATTTATAGTCGCAATATTATTTTATTGCAAATTCGTATCCTCATACATTTTCTATGGAATGACGATTTAGGTGACACGTTATTATTCAGAACTCTGAAGCGGTACGAAGTTTGCAAGGTCCACTAGTTACTTTAAAAAATATGAGGGTCTGTTCATCATTCCTATTTGTTATCATCATGTATGTGGAGTTTAAACTTGTCTTCAACATTATTTGTTAGCTTGATAAGAACGTCTCGCGTCCTGTATACGTCGTAAAAGTTTAGATGAATTGTATTGTGCTTTTGGCGGCTTCGAAATTCTTTTAGAACAATTGTCGACTTGTACAACTATCTTGCTTATAAGTCGACAATATTGTGAGGATATATCAATTTCTTCAGATATTACTTAGACTGTTATTATTAGAAGTTTAGAAATGTGATTTAATTGAATAAAATATTCACATTCATGATTTAATTATTTAATTGTAAGTGTAGTTAAATTTTGAAGAGAATAATATTCCTAATATAAGTTTTTGTCGGAATCTATGATACGAAAATTGGGAAAATATTAAACATACATAGTACTTACTAACAGTGTCATGAACTAGTTATTAAAGAAACTTCAAAAGGCAAATACCTTTATGTATTCAGCAGGTACATTTCGCTGTCGCCAATTGATGAGGGTTGCGGTTACATCAACTTCGTGCTATTCACACATTGTACATATTCAATATTAATTTGTAATATTTTCGCCTGTGCGTTTATTCATACCTTATATTATAAATGCACGAACATGACCATAGTTTTTTTAGAATAACACAAACAAATGTTTGGGTTGTTTAAATTCAATTTATACTACAACGATTTTTTAATAATTTTTCCTTAATCTCCAATTTTCGTTGGAACATGAATGATCGCGAGAATATGAATTCTAAATTTAAATAACAATGCAAGTTGACGAAGCATTTGGTAACTTCGTGTCCACATTTCGAACTAGTTGCAAGCAGTGTATTACATAGCTCACTTCAAACATACCTCCAGAGACCTAGCTCGATATATTGTTTGCCTAAATCTCGCATGAACTGAACATTCGCCTAAGGAATATTCGAATACTTCAAATCGGATAAACTTTGTATTTGTATGAAAAGTGAAATTTGCGTTCTTTCTGCAAGAAAATGTGACAAATTTTTATACAATGGACGATAAAGTTCGATTACAAAACAGTGTAGTTTAAGCTCTAATATATACTATTTGGAGTTGCACTTTCCTCTTGGTACCTGATGCAAACCTACTTGTTGTCAATTTTCAAAGAGAAAATAACGTACAGAAACAGACGGCTCTAATTTTAAGATTAAAATATTTAAAACAATATAGACGCGCAAAATTGATACGTCTGGTAACCTTAATGTGGCTGTTTTGGCGGCCTTACAAGCCAAAAGAACAGCAATATGCATCCATTACTTTAGATACGCACCCCTACGGTTATAATTATTCTTTTATATTTATATTTTTACTAACTTCAAAAAAGGAGGAGGTACTCAATTTGACGCTATTTTTTTAATGTTTGTTACCTCAGAACTTTCGACTGGGTGAACCTATTTCGATGATTCTTTTTCTGTTTGAAAGCTGGTGCTTCCCGTGTGGTCTTCATTTAATTAAAATCTATTCAGTAGTTTTAGAGTTACAAGTCGGTTTTTTTGTTAAAATTTAATTGTAGCCAATTTGTCCATTTTAATTACTAAAAATAATCAAAAATTAAAATCCTGTTTACTTGTATAAAATGAGTCTCGCTAAACGAAGTCGAGAGTTAAACAGTGGATTTTACCGATGATGAGCTAAATCTTGTTCCCTATTTGTCACTTTAGTGAGGTCCTGAGGGATTGTATTGTCAATCCCGTTTAATCTTCAAATCCGGAAAAACATGTTGAACAGAGACCACCCGGGTAATCCGTATATCATTCCCTGGGGATCTCAGCGGAACAACTATCCTGTTCATTAAGTCAAGCGAAATACGTTAGAAAATATGTGATATTGTACGCTACCCAGGGGACAGCAATTCATATCTGCTCATTATTTAACCTTATCAACCTTTGTAATTTTCTTGCGTCGTAAGAGGAAAATGTATGCTTGCTACATAACCTTAGTAATTCATATTTATACAATTCTCGTATATCTTTCAGGATTTTTTCGGAATATCAACAACAAGAACTTTGTCTAAGTATTTTTAAAAAATCAAAAGTTAATTTCCAAAATATTGTATTGTGTAAAATATAACAAATATCTTACCAATATTTTAAGCATATTGCTTGAGTTCTCCAAAGAGAATCTTTAAAGAAAAGGCGATACTATGATATGTCTATCAGCAACGGCTTTAATTTTAAAATTCTTAACTTCACATTTTACATAGTATGCCGCAAAACTATCCAATGTGAAAAGAAATATAATAATAATGTTTTTAACTATTTTAATAATTTTTTTATAAAAATAGTCGAAAACAAATATGTATATATAATTCAAAAAACCTTCTAAGATATATTGTCTTATAGCCTAATTCAACCCTTATGAATATTTGATATTTCCTTCACCAAGTTTACAACCACTCAGCCGACTTAAAAACTCTTCTAAAAAGTTTGGAAGCACCGCATCTAAGCCGTTCATGAGGTCATTTTTATCTCACCCAAGCGAGTGTTCGTAGATATAATTCTTGCCCGAATCCCTCTGGCGATTCGATAAGCACGCCCCGACGCCGTAAAATATTACTGGAAATAATTCCTAAATTATACTGTCGTCAAATTATATAATAATATCCACAGGAATTTATGCGTGGAATATCACCTTATAGTGTCAAAGATTGTATACAAAAATTGTAGGTATAATATTAATCATTACAGGTGAAAATGGCAGGATTTTTGAAACAAAATCTTGAAAGATCATATGCCTTCAAGCTACTTTAATTTTTTAAAATTTATTAATTGTTTATTTTCGTAAATTTATAACATAACATATGTCAGGCTTCCCTGTAAGTAATCAAAGATACTTGAGATGTGATACACTCGCTCTTCCATCAACATAACAAAAGATTTACTGCTTATTATTACAAAACTACTTGGCCTAGGATATTGAAATTTAGTGTTTTCAATAGATAATCTCCCTGATCACCGATACCCTACACTAACGATTCAATATGTATATAATATAAACGAAAGATAATTTAAAACTTGCACTTTACAGGTTAATATTAGCTGCCATATTCAGTTCATGCAATTCAGCATTAACGTTATATCATGCGTTTTAATAGAATTTAGCGAAGCGGATTTTAAGTTAAAGTCATGCCTGGAATAGACAATGGCTCACTCGAGCATAGCGTCGAGTGGAAGTCCGCGAACAAATTGCTTCGTTCAAACCCCGTATTATTACGTATATTCTCCAAACACATGACTAGGGTATTTTTCATAGCATCAGAGAAAAGTGGATTTTATATGAGCTCAACTTATGAAACACAGGTGCAAACGGTTTCTGCAATATTATTATTTTTCAATGTTGAATATAGTTTATAGCTCTTACATTTCATATGTAAGCAAATTTAACTATTAAGTATAGTAGAGTATTCGCATACATTCGTATAACTGCAAAAATCTTCTCTTTACAGCAGTATTGATAGATGATAATAATATACAAGTTTATTAGTACCAGCAAAAAATATTATAGAACTTTTAAAATTTCTTTATAATTCTGAGAAATAGATAATAGAGAATCGTGTATAGTATATTCTCTACACGAGTAGTTAAGGTCACATAACTTATGCTTTTGAAGCAGCCGTGGTTAACCTCTTAAAAACTTATTGATACAGAAAACTCATTCCTGCGATAAAGTGGAATTTAAAGTAACAAATAGAAACAGTGGTATAGTTACCCAATACCATGAGGACATTTATTGGAAAATATTAGCCATAATGGCTAAAAGAGTGAGGCCTCGTGGCTAAGCGGTCTTAGAAGTCTACCGCGAAGCCTGAGGTATCGGGTTCGATTCCCAATCCCGAATACAATTTATACTTTAATTTGTATTCGTATTCGGTCTCTGATAAGGCTGACACTTGTCGGACGGGGTGTTATAAGTGGTACCTTGAATTTCTGCAGGCAAGCCTGTAGAAATTCAACCAACCAACAAAAATTGTGGGTTGCCTGGAAGAGATCGCTGATTAGCGATGTGGCCGCCCGTTGCACTCCAGTGCAACAAAGTGTGTAAAAAAAAGAGTTCAAGTTTCAAAGACCTTTAGAATATGAAAAAGTTTATTTAGTTAAAGCTTAAAAAAATACAACCTACATGTAGTAATATTATTATCGTATCACTTAGAGAATTACTCAGATAAAAAGGAGGGAGTTGGATCCTTTAGGAATCCGAAGCGGAGTAGTATTCATTATAAAATTAGGTAATTGTAAATGGCTAGACTAATTCTAAAATACAAAAGAAGAAGAACTTAGGGATAGTCAAAAAAAATAGAATCGGCTTCTATCTATTTTTCATACCCCTAAGTGATAAGGGTAGCCCACCCCAAAAATTAATATGGCAAAACAACGTTTGCCGGGTCAGCTAGTATATCCATAAAAATATAAAATAATTTAATTATTATTAAATCACATAAGTTTTACATTAAGTATATTATTTAAATATATATATTTTATTAAAAGTAAGCTGATGACAGATGATAACCTTTACGTCAAAGAAAGACATTTGATTTTTTTTCAGTAGTATTGGGATTGATTCCTTACAAAAATACGTACATCTTTATAATATTGGTATGTAGGTATGTGCTACAAATATTTTTATGTTGTTTTGATAACGAAGTCCATAAAGTTCAGAAGTCGTTCGTCACTGTGTCAGAGGCCGGTCGTAGCTTGAATGACTTTTGATGGATAGCTTGAACCATCTGGGTCCTTTTTAACTCCTTTATGAAGTTTAAAACTGGCAGATGCCCGCGACTTCGTCTAAGTGGAATTAAAAAAGTTTTTGCTGCACCACTTTTCCAATTTTCCGTGAAAATTGAGAAATTTTTTCGGAACAATAAGTACCCGAATGTCCTTATCCATATATTAGTACTTGCTGTGTGAAATTTCGAAATCCGTTGTAGTTTTTGCGCAATGCGAGTATACACAAACTTAGGAACAGTTAATTTGGTATGGCGCAATTGGTAGTGCTTCTGCCTTCTGCATCGAAAGGTCCCGGGTTCGAATCCCGGTAGGTGCATTAATTTGTGTGATGAGCACAAATGTTTGTTTCCATGTCTTAGTTGTTTATAAACTTATTTATGTATTTATTGTGATACCCTCGTTGTTTCTGATTACCATAACACAAGTGCTTCAGCTACTTACTTTGGGGTCAGAGCAATGAATGTGAGTTGTCCCAATTATTATTATAAAAAAAAGTATTCCTAATATAGCTTACGCCACTCGGTAAGAGTCCGGTTTGAATTTACTACAAACAAAATTACAAATCTCTTATCGTTAATATTTGTATAAACTTAAGCAGACAATTTATATATTCACAAATTAACCCTAGAAACCACCTCGTCAATAAACACCTCATCACAAGAGATCTTCAATAAATTTAATTAAAAGTTATCCTCAAAGGCCCTTAACTCAGAATTACACGAGCAAATCATTATTCGATTAATTCGTAATGGAAACGCCGATTCCTATAAATATATCACGCATATACGAGTGTACACTCGTGGACAAATAATATGGGTCAGTACGAAGCTCGGTTACTTGGTCTACCGGTTCCTGGTCTTCTAATGTTCCGCCCAGTTTCTCAGAAACGTTAGACGACTCTGTACCGTAGAAAGTGACACGCTTGTTACTCTCGCTGTACTCCTATGACTTCTGTCTTCTTCTAGCATAGTGACGAAACGTGTACATTCTTTAGGTGTTAGCGACGTGATATTAATTTAATAATGACCTTAAAAAACGACGATGACCACCTTTTATCATTTTGGCTTGACAGATTGAAAACAAAAGTGAATTTATTACCAAATTCGAATTTTTTTTTTTTTCAATTACGTTGTATAAAATTAATGGTTTTATATCCTGCGATATTTTAATTCTCTTTAAT
The DNA here is from genome assembly GCA_912999735.1 of Aporia crataegi. Classification (NCBI taxonomy): domain Eukaryota; kingdom Metazoa; phylum Arthropoda; class Insecta; order Lepidoptera; family Pieridae; genus Aporia; species Aporia crataegi. The sequence goes on along the minus strand of OU538748.1, from coordinate 3,628,722 downwards.
ATAAAGTTAGTTTCATGCATGTAACATTATTAATTTGCAATATCTTGCAAATAAAATATAATATCTATCTGTCCAGAGAATTTTGTCGCTGACCCGTATTATTTGTCCGTGAGTATATAATATAGGTCCCTACGTGTTTCTAATGTTTTACGTTTTTGGTCCCGAACATTTTACAACATGAAAATACTAAAATACTCAGTAAATAATCACCCTATCAAAATTTATTAAAATCAATTGAGCTGTGTGACGTGTACATTAACATATAGGAACGGACTTTGTACAGGTTACACACATAAGCCTTCTTAAAAGAAGAAGCTTAAAAGCTTCGTCGAATAAAAGACTGAGCGAGAGTGGATGAGTAATGACAAAAAGTTTTTCAATCGCGGTCCATCAGTCAATGTGTGAATTATATGAAACTTAACGATTATCTACGAAACTATATTGCTTTATTTAATTTACCATACATGTGTATACCATGTACGTATGTTACGTAAGTATATAAGTTGTAATACAAGAAATGAGAAAACCAAATTTCATAAAATTTAAAAAAAATGTAATAGTATTACATAATAATATATATTAATTCAAACATGGAATTGAAAATATCGCAATATAGTAAAATCTACCTCTTTTCTGTTAATAGGACATAATACTTTGGAAAGTTTTATTTCAATATTTAAAAAAATATATTATAACCATCAGCTAGCAAATGCTCGCATGACCCACACGGCACTAATTATAATAATTATTTTAGTATAGCAATACAACGCAGTAATGTAGCCAGTATTTTGGGTATGCACCCTAACGGCTTTGATGAGCCTTTTGTATTATTGTAAATATATTTAAGTACACTATTGTAAATATTTAATAAAAAATAAATTTATATATATTTAAATCAGTTTTTAGATAAATTATTTTAAATTAATTAATAGAATCTTTACATGTAAGGGAAATAGGCATTACATCGTGTATTCTTTTTAGGTTTAAAGATTTATTCTCATAAACATCTTTTGCATGAGAATATAATTTTTAGATTTTGTATTTGTATTTCAAATTTTTATGTTATATATATTCTTAGTTACTTATATTTTAATTTTATTTTAAGATATATAAAATAAAACAACATCATCAGAAAAAAACTAATAACTAATCACCACAACTGATGTATTAATCATCCAGCCACTACATTCGGCTCTTCATCTTTAATATATGTTGTTCATTCAATATAATATGTTGTTTTAGTTTCTGTTTGAATGCATCTGTTGAACTGATATTTTATCTTGAGGTGAACAATTATATTTTTTTAAATAACCAAAAATATGATAATAATATATCAACTATTAACATCTACAATGCTCTATCTCGTCATGAAAATACAAAATATCTTAAAGGAGTAAACGGATAGAGCAAGTAATTATTTATAAATCAAAATATGTTTGAGTTGATTTTTATTGATTAACGTAGGTGCACCTTTTATATTAAGTATATATTTATATATAGGATAGCTAAAACTTAATTAAGTAATTACTTTAATTTTAAATAGTGTTTCGCATTTTTAATAAGCAATAAAACTTTTAAAAGGTATGCATTTTAATTGACTGCCAGTTGTAAAGAAACAATTAAGAATACTTAAGTGTTAATTATAGTTAATTGTTGCTAAAAAACTTTGTCAGGGTAATCATCATTAACTCTTTCAGTATCGCACCCTATTTCGTAATAATTTTTATTCAGGTAATTTGATGAAAAACACTATATATCAACTTAAATTTATAGACATAGTAAGCTTTCTTATCTTAGCGGGTCAAAGTTGCATGGATTAGATTCCTGGGAAAACAAAAGCATCTTATACAGCATGTTGATCATTGACTTTTCTGTAAAAATCGTCTCTTTTTTCTGCTATTTATACAATAAAAATTCCTATATATCTTATATTCCATATTATAGGTCCACCAAAGCACTCAATAAACAACTTTTTTAAAGATCATATTTTGTAAGCGACTGTATTCGGTCGCTTAACGTGTGCCTTCTACATTATGCATTCAGGCATACTTCGGAATTATTAAACATTCGATACTCATTATAATAATCTTATCACTTCATAGTATAAAACAAAGTCGCTTTTTCTTCCTCTATATCCCTTTGTATGCTTAAATCTTTAAAACTACGCAATGGATTTTGATGCGGTTTTTTTAATAGATAGAGTGATTGAAGAGGAAGGTTTTTATATATGTTTTATACCCGTGCAGAGCCGGGGCGGGTCGCTAGTATGTTATAAACGTAAGTAATCTTATGTTCCATATTACATAATATTAATTTCTGTTCCTTAGCTCGCTATGCTTCTCCATGACTATTCATGCTTTTGATGTTTAAAACGTACTGTAATGGAGTTCCTGATTTCTGTTCCCGGGGCATCAGATATTTTAATTTTGTAGGCATAAGCGGTTGATCATCTTTTTTACTTTAAAAATCAGTGAAACAAAATTATCTTCTTCTTTAGTTCATTCCCACATATGCATTTGTAGTAGCGGGTTTTCCAATAAGAGGTGTTATTTTGATATTCAAAGAAAAATGCCAATTTTTGATATAAATGATTGGATGTTTATATCATTATAAAGAGGAAGGTATGCCGTTAATAGTTGAAAATAAAATCAGGCAAATGACCCCCACGACCACGCTTACAGGACCATATCCTTTTCATGAAATTTTCCATAACCCAATCGCAAAGTGGCTGCCCTATGTCCTCAATAGCCTCACGAATTCCATCTTTGAGGTCTTGAATCGACGCTGGGCTTTTAGCGTAGACCTTCACTTTCACGTGGTCCCAAAGGAAGAAGTCGCAAGGTGTTAAATCACAAGATCTCGGTGGCCAATTGTGATCACCTCTTCGAGTGATAACACGGTCCGGAAGCTTTTCCCGTAAAAGATCAATGGTTTCGTTGCTTGTGTGGCACGTAGCGCCGTCTTGTTCAAAGTAAACGTTGTCCAGATCAATACCATCCAATTCCAGTCATAAAAAATCATTAATCATCTCTCGATAGCGCAATCCATTCACCGTAACTGTTGCTCCAGCCTCATTTTCGAAAAAGTAAAGTCCAATGACTCCGCCAGACCAAAAACCGCACCAAACAGTCACACGTTGAGGACAGAGAGACTTTTCAACAATAACTCTTGGGTTTGCCGAGCCCCAGATGCGACAATTTGCTTGTTGACGAAGCCACCGAGATGGAAATGGGCTTCACGACGACCCAAAAATGCTCGAGTTTTACGAACCGCCTCTTCTAAATTTTCACCATTTCTATAGTGATGATTTTAATTATTTCAATGCGTTGTTGAAGCGTGTATCGTTCCATTTTTATTAATCGCGTAGTTTCTACTTGTCAAATGTCAAAAAATGACAGCTTCAAAAGTGACATCTTCCGAAATAGCGGGCTATTCAAAATAACACCTCTTATTGGAAAACCCTGTATATATGAAACAAAAAAAGGAAAACTCCGTAGTTCAAGAGAAAATTTTAATAATAATTTAATATCGTACATCTCTATTTTTGAGGTATACAATGATAACTATACTTGCGTTAGCTATACAGTTTGTTAGTAAAATAGTAATAAAATCTGTAGGAATATACCTATATTAAACACGTGTTAGTTCGCTGTTTCAATTTGCGTAACCACAAACGATTAGACATATAATGGCAAATTTATTGTCCATAAACACATAATGACTCGTGTTTAGTGTTTAACAATTAGCTGAAGCTAACATCAAGTAACGAGGTGACATCAAAACTTTTGTTTACTTCTAAAGTGGAAATGCTATTCAAGGTGAAAAACCAACCACTATTACATTTTGCAGTGTTAAGACTGCAGGAGTTCCCAACCAGGGGTGCACGCCTCCCAAGGGGGGCGTAGAGAGATGTCAAGGGGGGAAAGCGTTTGTAATTTCTTTTTTTATACCACTGAGGTGTCAAAAAGGCAAGAAAAAACAAAAAAAAGTAACAAATAACATTTCAATGTAATGTTTGATTTACACGCATAAAATTAATGAAATTAAACATCATGCCTGTTCACTTTTTCTTTCAACCACTGTTTAAAAACCCGACGTCGTCGATCGCAGTTTATATAAGTTTCGAGAAGTCACAACATGAAACCCGCGCATTATTTTAATTTTAAATTTTAAAAATTGTTTATTAGAATTCAAACAAAAGGCTTTTAAGTACATAATATGCGCTTTTTTGTAATTGTTGAAAGTATAAAGGGAGGGGGCTTGAAAAAATTATTAATAGTCTGGGGAGCCTCAACAAAACAAAGGTTGGGAAACCCTGGTTTAGAGGCACCCGGACTCGTTTTCTCATTCTAGAAGTACTGAAAAAGAAAGTATTTTATCTAGAAAAAAGTTTTACTAACTTCTTTACAAATTTAGTTACAATCTACTTAAATATACTTGTATTTACAAAAATGCAAAAGGCTCATCAAAGTCTTACAGGGTGCGTACCTAAAATACTGGCTGCATTACTGCTTTGTACGGCTTACCGCATTTGCCGAAATATGAGCCAGCTTCCGGGTTTCATGTGATCTCAACTAAGAGCGTCGATACCTTTTTAAAAAGTCTTCGCGCTTCTGGCCCCCATGCATCCAAAATCTCTATTCTAAAAGGAACGTAAATGTAAGAATCTATGAGAAAAATAATATTTAAAACATCGACACGTTAATTTATGCACATAGTAAAGAGGTGTTGATCTTTCGATAAACTGCTTCCAGATGATATTCTATATTTTATACAAAGTTGACGCTGAACAACTAAACAAATTTAAATACAGTTAAAAAATTGTACCACTAGAATTCTACAATTGTTCATTATATTATAATCACCTTTAGTAGTACTGAAGAAAGAAATGTATTTCTATAAGAACTTATTCCCATTTCAGCACTTCTTTAAGTAATAGAAATTTCTTCACATTGCGACTCGCGGTAGGGATGTTTTTTACTCATCGCGAAATATTTTATAAAATGAGAGCAACCTATTTTTCAATAATTTCAAATTTTGATATTATGGGAGTAGATAAAGAATTTTTTATATAAAGATAAGTCTAAATGCATCAAAATAAAATTGAGTGACGTTCCACTCACTTCAATTTTTAAATTATGCTAGCTAAGCTTTATAAAAATTACTTAAAAACGCAATATGAAAATCTAAACGCAGTTGGTCTGTTAAAAATTTCAAGTAGGATTTTTCGATTTATCATACCAACACAAACTTGTTAATTAATTTTGAACAAAAACGATCTGAATGTGACCGAGTTTCATTAATCTGTTCTACTGTGATCTGTCATCCCGAACTAATTAAGCAACGAAGATGTTTTCATTCGCGTAAAAACATTAATCAAAATTATACTGAATAAACGAATTTCATTCTAATTCTATTAATTTTATGTGCTTATTTGTAAAACCATTTAAAAAATCTTATAGAGTATAATATATAGATTTGCACAGCCCCAACCAGTAATAAAAAAATTTATACTTAGGGGCTTAAAATAAGGCATACGTTCGCAAAAACGATTTTGCATTAGCTATGTTTAAATTTCTCGCTCAGTGCTTCACATTATGCAACGTGTTAAGCTTTGCGTCTTCGACAAACAACGGCTTAAGCCTGATACGGTATCTACAGCAGAGACATGGCGAAGAGAAATGATAATAAGTTACAGTATTTATAAAATATCGAGGTAAAACTGAACCTTGAAATCCTGTAGCCCTGTGTCTCTGAAGATTTTCAATGGTTCAGTTCTTTATAAGTTTTACAGATAAAATAATTTTCACACATTCTTTTAGGAGGTAAAGTGTGTTCCAACAAAAAAGAAATATAGAATACAATAATACCAGAGCACCGCTAGGCCGCTGATCTCGAGCAACTGTAAAAATATATATAAATGACGATCCACTTTCGCCGTATAATCTCATAGCGAAGCAGTTTTCCAAGAATGAAACGAAGTGGAAACATAATGGATGGAGACAGTCCACCACTGCATTTGTGGGCGCGCTGGGAACATTTTTCTCATTTTAACTTTAAAAAATCGTACAAAAAACTTGCAGAATACCCGGCAATCTTGAAAGTTTTAGTTGGGTGAATCTAGAATATATGAAAGGGAAAGAAGCTCTCAACCACTTCGTTTACATTTCAGACGTTCTGAAATTCATACTACGCTAACTTTATTCCAAATTGTTTCGAACATTTACAATCGTTTCAGAATTAACATATTACACGAATTACCAAAGAGGCGAAAACGTTTATTTCGCTTAAATTTTATAGGAATTTCTCGGCTATAGAACGTTCAGTCAGGAGGTACATGAAATAATTCTTAACTTTAATACGGTGAGAGTTTAAGGAATAAATAAATAATAATAGCTGTTGCTTTTTATCCGACGAAACCTTAAAGGTCCTTTGACCCGTACTTATGTTGTCAGCTCCTATGTCCAAAGCTCAACGATTCATGTTTTGATATTCTGACCTAAAATTCAGTTGACTTGTACAAGAATTGTATATTGTATTTGAAAATCGGAATCCATCACTACGAAAAATCCGCCAGCACTTAATCTATATTCCATATATTCGCAAAAAGGCCTTTTTGTAAGCTTCCATTGAATCTGATTGCACAGTATATTATGAACCGTAGTAAAGATCGCATTGTACCCTTTTTATACCCAATTTTGTAGTTAAAAATCTTTGTTTTTAAAATATTTTTATTTATACCAGATGTAATTTAACTTAGAACCTAAATCTGTTTATTTCAAGCATATCATTGTGAATTTTTCACAGGTTTATTCACTGATTCCTTTAACGTTAATAAGAAATAACCGACCCATACTTAACCTAACTACTTATACCTAGATATACTGTTTATATACTGTTTCCTGCCTTCGTAAACGAAAAAATAAGGCTATGTAAAGGCGTTGCGTATTTGTACTCAAACTCGGCCGTTAGATCATTTATAAGTCCAGTTTGACGTTATTACCCTCTTCGTCTAGCTCTATGCCAACGTTAATGATAATGCGCGCTCCATTTGGAAAAATGTATGCAACTGTCAACCTGCATCGTAATCAATGTTTATTGCAAGAGAAGTTATGAATGCGATCCTCTTCGAAGTAAATATAAAATACATTCGAATGTATGTAGCGTTTTTAACCGCATTGTTTTATCCGAAGTACAAATACTCATGGCTAAGCGGTCTTGTAAGCGTACCGCGAAGCCTGAGGTATCGGGTTCGATCCCCGGTCCCGAATACAATTTATAATTTAATTTGTATTTGTATTTGGTCTCTAGTAAGGCTGCCACTTACCGGACGGGGTGTCATAAGTGGTACGGAAGAGTGGTTGAATTTCTACAGATAAGGCCGCCCGTTGCACTCCAGTGCAACAAAGTGTGTAAAAAAAAATAAAAAAAAATACTACTTTGATGATGTAATATCTTTTAATCCTCTTAATTCCCGGATCAGTCTGTGTTCCAAGCTGAACGTAACCACAGAGGCTGAGTTTTCATATTCCTTTATCACATAGTTAATGTAATATAATGTACTTATTGTACTGTGTTTTCAAAACTGATACGGCTCATAAAATAAAAAGGTCATCATCATCATCACTGCTGGACAGTTGGATTAATTAACCTTCTCAAGCATACACCCCGACTCAGAATTTTGCAAAAAGAATAAGTTCGAGACAGAAAAAGTTGTATTCATGAAAAGGTCAAGACAGGGAAAATTATGTTACTTTATATTTCAAAATAAATCCTTCCCCTGAAAGTTGATGTGAAAATAAATTCAAGAGTGTAGCCAAGAGTTTGAAAACAGATGCAATGTTACTTCCAGACCAGCTTTAAACAAGTCTAGTAAACTCCTTGAAATGTTTGCGTTATCACAATTTTAACTAAGTATAATTTTAATGTAATTTAGTGTGTCATAGTCCGACTTTAGCGACTTAAGAGTAACTTGCGACAACTTTGATTAGGGTGCAAAATTAATTCGCCCTGGCGACGGCCCAATCTAATTTTGCGTATAGTTTTGGATGTAGGTATAATATGTATTTGAAGCAATTTACAAACTTAATAAAGGTTATACTAAATGCCTATTTTAACACCATTAATTACTAAATGATCGCAAGAAATTGTGAGGACTTTAATCCAATATATTATTTGTTACTGGAAAATATTAAAATATTTAGGGCCCGTGAAAATAAAAACAGTGAAATCGTTGACTCGGTAGAATCACATACGCCTGGAGGCTTTGAAAGGAAATAAGAGTAGGTAAAATTTAATGGTGTTCTCTTATCAATTACTGAATATCACTGCCCGCAGAGTCTACAGATCTTAACTTAAACCACATAACGTATTTAACCCAGCAAAATCCAACTCAATATAGCAATCTAAGGCTCTCCACGAAAAAAATAGCCTAGGAAGGTTAAGTGTAAAAATTGCCTCCCTATATTTATCATCTGTATGGTTAGAGCACACCAAATATTTTTAACATATTTTCAAAAATGAGTCATTTTTACCTACAATATTATTAAACATAAAGTTAAAACTTTTCCTATAATATAATAAGAATATTGTGTTGAATATTATAATAACTCGTATTTTTGTGTTACGAGAACCTTGATTTTGACCGTAATGGAACCTGTGGTGGTGGTAACCGGCGGATTACAATAGCAAAATTAATAATACTACAGTGTCCAGTTAGAAACTTGAGTTTGTAGAACACACATTATATTTAACGATGTCTTTTAATTAACTACTTTTATAACTTTCTTGGATTACATTAGTCTGAAAAATTTGTACTTAATTTATATAAAATTATTATATTATCACTACATAGTATAAAACAAAGTCGCTTTCTCTTTCCCTATATCCCTATATATGCTAAATCTTTATAACTACGCTACGGATTTTGATGCGGTTTTTTTTAATAGATAGAGTAATTGAAGAGGAAGGTTTATATGTATAATATACCCGTGTGAAGCCGGGGCGGGTCGCTAGTATATTATAAAATGGATTCGTGAAACATGTGTAGTAAACTTTCGTTTAAAAAAAACGAACACTTAAAATATTTATCAACTTCATTCAGTCAAGCTTTCAAGTCGGAGCAAATTCAAATGCAAGTGAAATATTCATAATATATTTAATACAAGTCATTACCATGTACCTAAAGCTCAAAAAAAAAAACACATTATATTTATATTTTTTATTTAAATTATTCGTAACTTCTTGTTATTTAGACGACTACGACTTTATTGAATATTTAAATAGAAGTGTTTAAATTCATATTCAAAACAAAGCTATTAGAATAAATTTAAATAAACATTCATTTCGACGAAATATCAAAAATAACATAGATTTAACCTGGTTGCAAGCTCTCGAAGACGGATTACTTGAGTAAATACTTAAAGTAATATACCCTTCAAAAATTCAATAGCTACCTTATAAGATGTTCAAACAAATTTGGGTCCCTTGAAGAGCTATCGAGTAAGTCGTGAGGTTTTCAATCAATTAGGGAATGAGTTTACAATAATTTGTATCGAGGGCTTTCGAGAAATTGTTTTTTAAAAGTGTTATTTAATAATGTGTGATTATTATCTTTGTACCTTGATACTCTTTTTATTAAACAGACTATGTAGCTGTTCAACTTGACAATTAATTGAAACAGTCCATCTGTCCGTCTGTTTGTTCCATCTTATCCCTAAAATTCCTGGTTTTGGTTTTAACCAATACGTAAATTATGTTAAAAAAGTTATCTTAATATTGCTTTATAATTTACATAAACATATTCCTAACGAATTCCGTCTTTATACTGTGAAAGATATGGTTTTCAAGCTACGTAAGCTCTTCACTATCCGAAGCAAAACCATAAAAGCGGCTGCTTCCATCACTGTAGCTATAAACAAGTTGTTTGGTTTACGAGTCTACAGTGCGTGTTATTGCAAATTTATTACTGTTTTTTATGTTTTATTTCGCATGAAGCATGTATAAGAAATTCTGGTTATCTCATATTTCAGTTCATTTTCAATGGCTCACTTGGTTAGAATTTTATCTTATTCATGTTATCGTCAAGCTATGAAGCTTTGCAGACCGTAACAAGATTACTTATTACTTTTAGTAGTCTTATTTGATTTCATCAAATCCTAGGTGTTTATGATATTATAAAATAATTATAATGTCCTTTATTCTCTGATCAATATTACAAGTTAAAAACTAATTTAAAAAGTTATTTACTCGCGTTAGTATAGCAATACAACGTGGTAATGTAGCCAGTATATTGGGTACGCACCCTAGCGGCTTCGATGAGACTTTTGTATTTTTGTAAATATAATATGTACATTTTTATAAATATTTAATACAATTTTTTAATAAGTTTATAACATTTTATTAAATATTTACAATAAAATACTTAAATATATTTACAAAAATAGAAAAGGCTCATCAAAGCGGTTAGGGTACCCAAAATACTGCCTACATTACCACGTTGTATTGCTATACATACTAACGCGTTGGCCGAAATATGAGCCAGCTTTCGGGTTTCCTGTGGTCTCAACTAAGCGCGTCGATATCTCTTTAAACAATCGACGCGCTTCTGGCCCCCATGGACCCAAAGTCTCCACTCCAAAAGGAACGAAAATATAAGAATCCATGAGACTTTCATATTTTCGCCTTTTGTTGCTTTCTGCAATCGATTTAATAAAATTAATGTGTACTTAAAAAAGAAAAGATTTACTAACTACTACGCTTAATTATTATGACTAACACTTTCTCAGTTTCGCCAGATGGGTCAGCAACCAGTTTGTTAATTAGACTGTCTTATAACATAGGCCACCTCTAGTACCCTTCACACATCTCTGTCTTGAGCTAGTCTTCTTCAGATTACTGGTAGGTCGTCTGCCCATTTTTTCCGTAGAACATCTTTTTAACAACTCCTCATATATATATTTTTCACTTAAGCTATCAAGTAAGAATCCTTTCAACCCTCGACGCAAAAATATGAATATGTGTGAAGAATATGAAGAATGTGTGTAAGTCTGTAATATCGTAGCTTTTTAATAAATATCTCAGTTGGTTTGACTTCTGATATTAATGTATAATAATTTTTTTTTGTAAATTGAAATAATTGAATTGTACCTACATGCATTTTCACTTACAACATTTCAATTGTTTAAACTGAGATTATTGACACTGAAAAGTGTATGTTATATAATCTATATTATAAATTATTATTATTATTAAGTATAAAACAAAGTCGCTTTTTCTTTCCCTATATCCCATTGTTTGCTTAAATCTTTTAAAACTACGCAACGGATTTTGATGCGATTTTTTAAATAGATAGAGTGATTAAAGAGAAAGGTTTTTATATATGTTTTATACCCGTGCAAAGCCGAGGCGGGTCGTTAGTAATCTTTAAACACTGGTAAAGTATGGCGTTTTTAATACAGAAAACTGTCATTTTTTATCTTGTCCCCCATGTCTTAAACCACAGTTTGTGGACATACTGTCTAACAGAATAAAACCACTGTAGTGTGTGATGCGGGTTAACAAAGTGAACATTTCATGGTTATTGTAATTCTCAATTTGTTACTGTCTTTAACTATTTCCTATTCAATTAATACTAATGGAATACAAATATATTACTAATAGTTCCTGCAAAGAGCCATTTATTACACAACTTAAGAGTGTAGCAGAGTGTAGTTTTAGGTTCAATTCCACTTGTAGGTAATCCAAAAGAAACAGAGAGAATAATTCCTTTAGGTAAACTCCATCGTTCTAATTCTTACTAATACTAATACTATTAGACGACACGACTCTTTGTTATAATTTTAGCCCAGATCCGATGTTAGCGAATTTTCCCCTAACAAAGGCTAATGGAACGTTGAAATAAAACATTGAATTATCCTACAAGCGAAATTACTTAATGCAATAAAAAAAAAAATTTGTACAAATGAAATTTTCTTAGAACCTTTATTTTAATTTTATATAAATCGGGCACATGTTTAATACTCTTAAAAGGTAAAGCGAAGAGCGCTTAATTGTGTTGAAAAACATTCATCAAAACATTTTACATTAAAACCTGCCACGCAATCTTTATTTCTAAGCTTTTTAATACTCATTCTTACCTAGTATATTTTAAGTATCTTTCTATTTATTTGGATACCCAAATAAGTATGTTATACAGTAATTAAATCTGAGGAGTATATATGTAGATGATAATATTTTATTTTATTTTTTCATTTCATGAGAATTAAATTGCTAAGAGGTTTGAAGAGCTGTTTAGAATTAAAACGAGTAGTTTGAAATGCGTTTATGAACTGTTTAATCACTACATAGTATAATATAAAGTCGCTTTCTTTGTCCCTACATCCCTTTGTATGCTTAAATCTTTAAAACTACGCAACGGATTTTGATGCGGTTTTTTTATAATAGATAGAGTGATTGAAGAGGAAGGTTTATATAAATAATATAGTATAGGGTTGGCTTTGGACTATTTATAATTATATGATGGCAGCTCTACGTAACTCGTTTGTGACAATATTTTACTAAGTACTAGCTGTGCCCCGCGGTTTCACCCGCGTTAATTTTGTCGTAACGTGATGTTATATAGCCTTTAAAAAGAGTAAAATAGCGAACAGCAAAATAATAATAGATATGTATTATGTACTTCGTCCGCGCAGAAGTTATTTTTTATTATTTATTTATATTAATTTCTAAAATAAAAGTAGCCTAAGTTACTCTTTATTACATCAGCTATCTGCCAATACCGTCAAAATCAGTCCAGCCGTCTCTGGAAAAATCAGACAGATAGACAGACAAAAATTGTAAAAAATGTTATTTTGTACCGTGTATACATTTAATAAAAAGCGTTATTTTAATATCACAAACAGACACTCCAATTTTATTTATCTGTATATATGAGAAAGGAGGCTTTGTCATACATTCAGCCTTCTCCACACCTTAATTACATTATCTCTGGATGGGTCTGGACCGCATTGAAATTTTTCAATGTGCTTACAATCTATTTAATAAAGTTTGAAAATGTCAGTGCTGCTGATTCTTTGTTTGTTATTTCTTTTCAGACTAGGGGTTTATTTTTATGTTTACATAATATATAATGTCTTTATCGCACAAATATTATAAAAAAGGTCTACCATGCAGATTAACTATGTAAGTAATATATTATGTCTCTTATATACATATATTATTATAAGAGGACCGATGTGCGTAAACCACTCTTGATAATAAGTCCTCTTCTGAAATTAATTCACCTATTTTTAGAAAATAGAGTACCAATCTCGCGTAATAGGCAATTAATCGAAATTAAATAAGGTATTCTCCCTAGCAACAGATTCGATCAAATAAATTGGCGTGTGATTGAAACATTCCGCGTTATATCACATATTGCTTGTTAATTAATTTTTTTTCGAATATATCAAAGCATTTTTATCATTTTATTCCCTTTCTTAATGCCTGTGGTTAGGCTTAGCATATATTATATTGTTACTGTTTTAGACATACTTGTATGTAGGATATTGTGTTTTATTTATTTATATTATTAATTATTAAGAAGAAGGCTGCCAACACATGTTAATTAAATAGCCTATAATTATCAAATATTGTTATAGGAATGTTTTTGTATCTATTACTGTGGATAATTATTAATAATCATGTATCTGTAGGTTTCAGTCTCCGACATAGATCGGAAGCGTTTGAATGATTAATATAATTTAGCGGAAACAATTACTTTGACGACTGTACGATATGAAAGACAGAAAACAACTAATTTATTTTATACATTTATTTACAAGTACACTCTAACTGCCACCATTTTATTTACATATTATACAAAAAGTTACGTCAAAAAGTAACATGAAATATTAAGTATTTTCGTACTCCAAATTTGAACCGAAGTCATAATGTATGCACAAAAGTATGCATGCATACTATTGCATGCCTATTGTGTATCGGCTTTAGTTTCTTCAATGATGACTTTATTAGCCCTTCTGCGTCCGTGTGGAACCCGCCTTACTTTTGCCGGAACACTCTCAGCTTCCTGAGTAACCTATAAGTAAAATATTTGTTTTTAAATGTTACTTGTTCTTCTATAAGATAATAAAGAATAATAGTTGTAACATTTTTCTTGAGTCTTGAGGTTCAGGATTCGAATCCCGGAGAACCAAATACGTTTAAGTCTACTCTGTTAAAAAAATAATCACTGTAACATATCCTGAAATTTATCTGCACTATGCGAAAAAAGCGGCTTCAAACTCGCGGTATAATAAAAATAAATAATAATAATGTTAGTGAAATCAAAGAAAATTTTAAAAACCCCAACGTTTTTAATATTTTTTTTTCAAATTAATAGTATGTTAGAAGTCCCGTGTCCCATAGTGGGGATGGGGTAGATGCATTTCACATCTGTTTCACTGATCGATTTTTTCTTAAGGGGCAAGTAGGTGATCAGCCTTCTATACCCTGCCAGACAAAGTTTTTTTTTATCTCCACCGGAAATTGAACCCAGGACCTCTCGGTTGTAACGCTTACGCGCTTACCACTAGTGACTAGACCAAGGAGGCGGTCATTGTTATAAATTAATAATATACCACTTAAATATACAGATAACATTAGCTTTCATATAAAAAAAATATATTTTACAATCGGTCAATTTACTTAAGACATGTCAAAATCCCTCCGTTTTACGTCGGAGGTTAAAAGAACGCAAGGTAATTTGAAATCTACGGAATGAAATATTTCATTTGAATTATTTTCTGTGTAAACAAGTCTTCCAAATGTTTTCAGTTGAAATACCATAAATAATTCCTCGCCTGACGGTCCTAAGTACTTTATTTGGATTTTAGAGTATTACAGAAATGCTGACTCGAAATATCTAAAATTCAGATGTCAGCTAACTGACGGAATTAAGCGTATTATCTTACACAATTAATGTAAATGATAAAATAAGAAGTTTTTATAATATTATCAGCAATAAAATTCCCAAAGTTAAACAAAGTTCAACAGTTTAAATAAGTACACTTTCGTCACAAGGATCAAATTAGAAATACTTTGATAGAACTTTCAAGATTCAATCAATCAATGTAGTCTTTGACATCCAAAAAATTCTTTGGAAGATACGCTTATAGATTTGGCTCTAAATCAAATTATTTTTTGATTTATAAGATACTTCTTCTTAAATCTATTAAGAAAATTAATGTAAAACTTTTCTTACCTGAACACTTTTCCTTGCCGCGTTATTTTCCAGGAATCTATTTACGGCTCCCAAGGTGTTTATTGGAATCTAAATCGATAAACCAAATTATCTCAGAACTGTGTATGTACCTACTTAAAACTTCTTAGGTTAAAAAAAACTGTACCTACAGATTTTGTTTGTTTCAGCACCTGAGACATCTACATAATAACTTCTAATAATAATTAATAGTTGCTGGGAATAAATAAACAAAATCGAAAAAACAGACTTGTCTAAAATATTATGTCTCTTGTCTACTGTGTATTTTATGTCTACAATTGAAAGAAAAAGTTGCATAATATTAAAAAAAACAGTTAAACATTGATTAATTTATAAGCGTAATTGCATAGCAAACAATTGACTATTTAGGCCGATTAAAATATAATGACATAAAAGATATTAACAATGTTATGAAAAATAATGTAATTTTTTACACTTTTTTTTTTAAATTTATTGCGTTATAATTTTGGTTGCGTTATGGTAATACGCAGTATTCAATATTTTTCAAACAATATTTTGAGAAAAAAATTATCACTAATAATTTTTGTAACATTCAACGTAATTAATAAATTACTTACTTACGGTTTCAATCCTGTTTACTATACCAATCTGCACATTAGGTTTACACTTAAATCTGTTAATTCTAAATGATTGAAGCGATTCTGTCCATTACCCAATTGTTATTATATTAATTTTACTATAAAAAGGGAAATTAATATTATATTAGTGAGTATTGTAACACAGAGTGGAAATAGTTTATTGTCGCTAAATTTAACAAGTTACAACATTATTATAATATCGTTGAAATGAATTAATTTCATTTCGTTAAAAATACAAGGGAATTGTCACAATCTGGCTCTTTTGCTCTTGTAAAATGAGTGAGTTTCAAATAAATAATATAAATTCTATCTTTTATTTTCTTAATTTAAACAATATTTTTGATTTTATTATATTGTAATAACACAGCTGAATATAGTTGCTTCAATAGGTTGTAGTCATATTTGTTATGACAAATGTGATCAATTCAATTTTAATTAATGCATAAAATATATTTAGTTTATATATTTTTTTTGTTATATGTGTAATATTATTTTAATTAATTGAACGGCAATAATCATTATCCACTCTTTATTAGTACTACAATAATTTCCAGTTAGGTAACTTTTTCTACTTTCAGCGATTTTTTTTTAATTCTAAAATTTTAATTTTTAAAGTAGGTATCATCATAACAGACTGCAAGTATATTTACACAAAACTACGTGAATTATAACTACTTAAAAGTTAAAAAGCTGTTAATTTCTGGTGAGATGAATGAAATGATGATTTTTTTCGTGGGTTTGACGAAGCATGTATAAATGAACTTACAGAAAAAATGTCATCAATAAATTTAGATACAGTAGGAGTCTGTACGGACACATGCGATGAAGATGATGATGATGGAAGATGTCTCAGCTCAGAATCAGATCCTGTAAATACGTTGATAGAAATTTAGTATGACAATGCGTTGTTAGCGAGTTACTACGAAAATCCTTGTAAAGGGAAAGAATGAAGGGTATAATAAAATTAAGAGATAAAAACAAGACCAGATTTACGAGGGTAACAAAAATCTTATAATTATGTTTACTGAAATACGCTGCAGACTTATGTTTCTTTATGGTTATGAGATGAATATATTTTATGTTATTCTATTAGCGAAAGAGCGATTCTTTTAAATATAGGTATATCTTATAGGTTTATAAGGTCTATATCTTATTTTGCGTTAATGCACTGCGCCAAAATTCAATGATTTGAATAACATGTGTTTTTAGATGGTTTGTTTTTTTGTTTGTCTCTATAATATTTCATGTAAAAATATAGTTTTAATCAAAAAGACGTTTTGTCTCGATGTACTATAGAATCACCGTTTAACACGTTGTACGTTAGTAGTAAGTGCAAGTGCCTGCCGGATATAGTTGAAATTAATCCTTATCGACTTAAACACCATTATAATTTAAAACATTTTTTATACAAAGTATATATTTATTAATAATTAAAACCCTTTTATAATCTCATAAAATTCGTTAATATTACCCAACTAAGACCACTATTTAATAATAACCTGTTTCAATGGATTTTTGCACTGAGATATTTGTGTTAGAAGCAGTATTTCCGAGGAAATTGCCTACCGCTTTCAGCGTCGAAATAGGTATCTGAAAAATAAAATAAACAAATTAAAATTCGTCTTAGCGATCTCATAAAATACTTTTTATTATATATTACTAGATTAATTTTGCAATTGTGAAGATTTTCCTGTTATTTGACAAGTTCTACATCGGTTCTGATATGAAATAATCAAAAAAGGTTTTATTCGATTTTCCAACTGCAGTTTTTCACCGTTTTTAGGGGACAATAAACCATTAATTTCTCTATTGGTTATGCCCGCTACTTGAGAATATTGGGAAGTACAAAGCTCATCGAAATTGGTTCAATCATTTTGGAGATTAACCTGAGAAATTTAAGTAAAAAGCTATTTTGTTAATATCGTAGAAACTAAGAAATAAATAGGTGAAAAAGTTTGTTAAAGGCTTTGTATAGATTATTATGACGCCCAAGTCTTACGTGAAGTTAATAATTTATTGTACACGAGCGACCCACCCCGGCTTCGCACGGGTATAAAACATATAAACCTTCCTCTTCAATCACTCTATCTATTAAGAAAAACCGCATCAAAATCCGTTGCGTAGTTTTAAAGATTTAAGCATAAATATGGATATAGGGACAGACAAAGCGACTTTGTTTTATACGATGTAGTGATATTAACTAAATAACTTACATTGAAAATATCACTAAAGAACGTCGGACTTTTCTGAATGGAAACTTCCTTTCTGTACACGTTTCTAACTCCACCTCCGCCTCCGCCATGCAGATTGGCCTCTGCTCCAACACTAGCCGCAGCCTCTACGCCAACATCCACCCTTTTTTCAATAGCTGGTCCGGATTTGTATACCACATTCTCAGCAGGCTGTATGCTATCTCCTCCACCGATGTAACCACTAACAAATGCAGTTTTATGTAGATGTGGGCGTCTCTGCTTGTAGTGTGTGTGAATTATGTGTTTTTCAACAATATGTGGAGGTAGAGGTGGTAGAGGTGGTAGAGGTGGTGGAGGTGGTGGAGGTGGCCTTTCGTAGATAACCTGTTTAAAATTAAATATATGAGATATGAATTTACAGATAAAAAATAACAGATTGAGGTTATGTACATCTGTTATATTAGTAACGATAAAATTAGACTGACAACAGTGAATAATTCTAGTAAAAGTTTTGTCTTTTTGATCTTAATAAGGTACAAGTACGTTGACCGTGAACATTGTTCAACTATTGAAATTTTCTATATTTTTTTCTATTGGAAAGCTGTCAATCGCATAGTGGCTTTGTAAATTTGCGCATAGCCACTACGGACGCTGTAAATTCTTAATAATTCAAATGCTTAACGCAAATGTTATCGAAACATACTTTTCCTACTTTGTGGAAGAGCTACAAATCTACTTAATCATTTATTATTTTAATATTTGAGAGATTTCATGTGAAAAATATTTCCCATGTTTCAATTACATATACATGTGTAATATAATATCTCTCTCTCATATACACTCGGTCACTCTATAGCTTAGTGATCCGAAATGAATCGTGGTCTAATTTTTAATTAAGATTTTTATTATAAACTTAAGTATATTAATTTAATTAATTAATATCCACAAATATATTAAACAAAAATGAACGTTTTTTTTAGTGACACATGGAATATCGATGTTAAAGATGACAATTTATTGAAATTTACGTACAAAAATGTGCCATAACATTCATTAATACACAGGTGCTCAATTGAAATTCAAACGAACCTTTTGTAGACTTGAGTCTCCGTCTAAAGGAACATTAAATAGATTTGAAAAAAAGTTTTGCATTCTATCAAAGGGATTTTCTATATGTTGATATCTCCGTGACCATGTTTTACTCACTTCTTTAACAATTACGGGAGGCGGAGCACTCTCTTTAATAATAGTCTTATGTATTTCAACATGCGAATCTGGTAGTGGTTTTACTTCATTGACATGTGCGTTAATATTTATTTCAGATTCAACATTATGTGATGGTATTACTGATACTTCTTGAGCACCAGTATAAGTTAATCCTGACGACCCTTCAACTCCAGCATGACCACCCTGGAAAATATTACGAAAATTAAAAAAAATCTCCAAACGTAAAATGTTTCGCTGTTTGGATAAATAATATCATAATAACAATTCTAGCAAGTTAATTTATTCAAATTCATAATTATTTATTCAAACATTGTTTATAATATAATTTAATGTGCATTATATTTTAAGTGAATGGGGCTGTGAGACTAATCTATTCATTAGCAAAAGCGTGATATGAATACCATTTGTAAATTCTATAGGTACAATAGTCTTTGTGGATTTTATACCCAAAACATGGTTGATATTGTGCATAACTGTATCTGAGTATAATACAGTATATACATGCAAATAAATTCCATGCCTTTACAACTTATTTATTACCTTCACTCTGGGTCTTATAAATTTGTGTGCTGTTGAAACTAAATTTAAATTAATTATTCATATATTCAACGTTTATTTAAAACTTTAAACAACTAAACACTAAATTCTCGTATTCTAAAAACGGCTTAAATTGAAATCCTTTCCGGTGGTTTCACAGATTAATTTTCTTAAATAATAGGATTCAAAGCAGTTTCCTACGTGGGTCACGTGTTAGATTACAGCCAAGGAAACCTTCTAGCTATACGATATTAATAGTTTTCATTTTTAGATTGGCCTTGTTGTTGTTCCTTCTGTTTTTGATATTCTTCCATCCTTCTTTTTATTATCTCAAGTACACCACCTACCAGGCCTGAGGAAGCAATATGGTTTCCAGCTTGGGCTGTAGCGAAGCCGTTTCCAGCTGAATTTTCAGAGTTGACACTGCCCGAAAGACCTGCAGCTGCTTGTACATTGTTACCAGCCGTAGCTCCAGCATAAAGCCCTCCTGTAACAGTTTTAAATATTATTAGTAAACACGCAATTGTTGTACATTATCCTTCATATTCCTAATAATTATCAATATTAAACCTCCAACGGCTAGCTGCTTAAGCAATTCATTTGTCTTTTAATTATTGTGAAATGAACCGTATGATTTTTTCAAATTAACTTAATTTTATAATATCCATATCCACTAACATTAAATAAAATATTTCAGTCCTACAAAATGCGGTCTGTTCATTGATACCTTCACAATGAAGTAATTTTTTATAAATGTTAGGATAAAGGTGGATTAGACTAAGAATTAACATAGACAATAGAGTTTTGAGAAACAACTACTTTTATGTGTGTGTGTTATAACATTAAAACTGACATGTCATTCAAGAAGTGACAACTAGGGATCAGTTGTCACTTCAAACATTGCAATATAAAGATGGCAGAGCAATTGAAGATCTAAGAAGAAAAATAACTCTATAGCATACCTGCTGCGTGGCCGTACTTGTTGACGACACCGCCTAAGCCAGCTGCAGCTGCTTGGCCAGTAGGAGTACCAGCTTCTGCGTACAGACCTCCAAGAGTTCCACCGGCTATTTAAAATTTCATAATATTATGTAATTAATAATTTCTTTATTTCACTGTAATACTAATTAATATATTTCTAAAAATACTAATAATATAAATACAATTGTATTATCAGCTATTCTGCAATGATAACTTAGCAAATTTTCTGAAAAATAATTTTCTATCTTCCTTTTAACCCTCGGTTTCTAATTCAAGGGAAAATTCGTCATATTCTTCTTAGTATTCTTCGTAACTATTATTGAGTGCAATTAAATGAAGTTGTTTCAATATATTTACGTTTTAAAAATATAAATTAATCATTGAAATTATGCTTATTTATAAAATTTATAAATGGACTTACACGCTGATCCACCGATACCAACGCCCGCATGGTATCCGGCGAAATTAACTCCTAATTTTCCATCTTGAAATGTTATGAACTGTGGTGCCTGAAATCATACAATTTAAATATTTAATATAGTTTTTATGACATGATTTTGATACATTACAACCAAATAGTCTTTAACAAAATTAAACTAATAACAAACGTACGTTTAAAATATAATCTATTTTATATTAAAATATGTTTTCAAGTTCTTCAAAGCTGATAAGTATTTTTTTTAATAAAAGTTATATTTATACACTCGTATCTAAGACAAATGGATGAGTAGAGTCAATTATTAAAATATAAAAGTTTGTAGTCTTTATAAGCAATCTGACCGCAGATTGCAACTAATCTGACCACTTGGGTTTGATCAGATTAATCTTTCAAGGAAATCTGAACACGGGCATTCAATCTTTAAGTAATAATAAAAGTAACACGAGCTTAACGTAAACGATATTAAAATTAAAAAGCTTCAAAAGTTTAGGCGAAAATAAACTTTTCAATAACTTTGCGAATATTTGATGACTAAGAAGTACCAACAAGCGACGAACAATGAAAAGCGTTCAACACAAAACCGCTTTTACTCTTCGAATCACCCTATTACATTGTATGGGGATTTATGATCGTTCTGAAGAAATGTTTTATTAAAGTAACTAATTTATATTGGTGAAAGTGAGCTGGTCAATATTAAGGTTAATGAGTTATTTAGTTTTTTTAGAATCAAGATCAAAAGATCAGTGAAACATGAAACTCTTGTCCCGCTATATGTTACGGAATTTCACTTAGCGTAAATAAATAAATGCCTTTCGATACTAAGAAAACTTAATATGAAATGTCATTTTGTTTACCTGTTAAAAAACCTTACTGAATTTAATTATAAAGAGAATGGCCATAAATAACTTCAAAGAATAAAAATATTTAATAAACAAAATAACAGCTAAGAAAGCTTTGACGTAATAACTCTCCCGCCGAGGTTTTGTAGGAATAAAACATTCAAACCTCCTTCTTAAGTCCCCCCTTTGCACCTCTCTAGAAATATTAAATTCAACCAACTTACGACACTAAAAAATAAATAAATATTATATTGACGGAATAAAATTGCAACCCCAAGTTCTTGCACTTTTCAAAAATATTATAAAAATATAGCAGGTCTAATGGTAATTTGTAATAAAGGTATGGTAATTTTTAAAGCGCGAAGGTATTTACGACTCAATTAACAAACGGATATTTGTTTTTATTTTCTTCATAAGTGTGTAATAATGTATTATCAGTTTTATAACAATTAATTATTTATTGCACAAAATAAATATGTTTCGTGAACAGTAAATTAAAAATACGGTCTTTATATTCTGAGAGTTGGGCCTGGGAAACGCTGAAAAATTTATATTAAGAGAAATCCATAATGTGCCATTCGAGTTATTTTTTATTCCCTTAAAGTATTTACTTTTTCTTAATTAATAAATTTCTATTGTTGAAAAATGTCGTATGATACACGTGAGTAGGTTTTGATGATTCATGAGGTTATATGTTACAACATTAAACGTGTAAGATCGTAATAATTTATTCAATTCACACAATATTCTTAACAGTTTATTACAATCACGTATTTTTATTAAGGAAATAAGGATTGTTTAAGTTATACTAGCTTATGCATGCAATGTCATCTATGTTGCCATAAATATTTTTTTGCTGAAACAAAACATTTATGGCCATGGTTTTTTTTAAACATTTTCAAACACTCACTCACTCACACACACACACACAAGACACAAAAACACACATTCAAATTGCTTGTTTTCGACGAAGGTTTTTTGTGTATAAATACCCTCTCTTGTTTTGTAATTTTTTTTTTGTGTAACCTCTTGCTCCCTTTATATTTATATTGTATTATGTTAAGATTATAAATTGTAAACCCTTGTTTGGCTTAGGATTTGGAATTAAGTTTTGTCTAGTCGTATTGTTTTTAATGATGTGGGTTTTGTTATAAATAAATAAATAAAATAATAAAAATCCGTTAATGTAGGTCAGAATATCTTTAAAGTTATGGATTTTCTCCTTGGAAAGTTTTCCTGTAACTGTAACTGTTAAGGTGCCTGCCCTTACACAAATATCCTGTATAGTTTAGTTATATGTATAGTTGATCTAGTAGTTTTGATATACAACAATAACACATACAAACATATAAAAAAATACAACCGTTATATTATAACTGTTTTTATTTTTTTATTGAACGAGTTCGAAACAAAAAAAAATACAGCTAGCTATTATGAAAATACGATAATTTCAGACTAAAGACCATAATCCAGAGATAAGACTATAAAATTGAATAACAGCTTCCTAAATTTATTCCACAATCTAGAGAATTTTGCGAGATGATATAATATTCATTACTTTAGTTTTAAAAATGACGGTGAATGTTTTTGTAATTATACGTTTAGATACTAAAATATTTAAGGTGACAATGTCAAATATGATATCATATTAATAGTGATCCGAGTATGTGTTGGAATAAGCTTAAATATGTTGAACAATTAATAGTGTACCTATATAAAAATAATTTCCAGGAAGAAGAAATTTCTAAGTTTGAAATCTCTGTAAGTACTCTTTTATTTATTTAATTTATTTAAAAATTTAGATTTTAGTTTGTTATATAATACACGTATTTACCTAATACCTAAGTTATGATTATATCTGATGTAAACACAACCCTATTATTTTATAAAACATTATTTTTCATGAAAATATACACGAAACCAAGTGAAAGGAACGCCAAATTGTGTACACTGTTGGAACAGATAACACAAACAATCACAGTATGTTATTAAGTTTGCTCATTTCCATGACCTAGTCATACACAATTACCCACTGTAATGTGAATTCGTGTTAACGCAAAAACGACGCAGCCGACAAAACTAAAAAAATCTGCATCTAACATTTGTGTTTGTATTGAATAAACTTTATTCAATTATCTAGCTAGAACCAATTTTAAAAATCGGTACATTAATTACTGAGTATATTCATTAAAAGTAATACAAATCTTGGGTCTTTAAAATATGAAAGTTCAATTATAGTCCTGTATGCCAAACTAGAGTCTAGAGACATTTACACTGGAGACATTTACACTAGAGACATTT
Source organism: Aporia crataegi (assembly GCA_912999735.1). NCBI lineage: Eukaryota > Metazoa > Arthropoda > Insecta > Lepidoptera > Pieridae > Aporia > Aporia crataegi. Next base: position 3,604,348 of record OU538748.1, on the reverse strand, counting down.
TCGCAATAGTTAAAAGAAGCAGCACTATCTTATATATAAAATTCTTGTGTTACTATTTTAATTACCTTACTCCTCCGAATTGGCTTTACTGATTTTTACCAAATTTTATATGCATATTCAGTAAGTCTGAGAATCGGCTACTATCTATTTTTCATACCCTTAAGTGATAAGGGTAGCCCACCCCAAAAATTAATATGGCAAAACAACGTTTGCCGAGTCAGCTAGCTGTTCTATAAAACCCTAAATTAATAAAAATTGATTGCTGAATCTATGTCTGAATGTGTTTGTCTGAATTTTTTATTGTGTTTGTCGTTGTAAGAATAAGTTCGATACGTAATAAAATATTTGATATGTCATATGAAATAGTGAAAAACTAAGATGTAAAACAACTAAGTCTAACTAATATCTTCTTCAAAACACAAAAAGGTATATTCCAAGTCGGTCCGTACATTAATTCTGACATAAAAATAAAACAGAAACATATATAATCTAATTAAAAACCTCTTTGAAGTTATCTGATAAAGTACATTTTAAACTACACTTAGTATTTATTACAAAATGTTGTTGCAATTGTGCTTTTGTGGTTAATAGCCATTCTGATTATAATTCCGACACGCGAATGTAACATTAAAAAGGTTTCGTCATTTCTCTTTCCGAGGCGAAGCGCGGTGCAGTCTTTTGTTAAAATAATCCAGTTAATTCTCAATACAAGTGTTAATTTAATTGATACTTAATGAACCCTAGTACAATGAATGAAGGTTACAGTTCTGTTCTATAACGAATAAATTATGGCTGAATCGATTTGTTTAAATAACCCAGAAATACAATTAAGTTTTTTATGTTACATCTGAATAATGTAGCTTTTACATGTCTTCTGTCGCGTAATCTTAGATAAGAAATGGATTTTACTGATTATTTTGTGAACTGGGTTCTCAGGCTTTTTTTATATGAAATATATGAACAATTTCAAGAATTCTTTCAAGGATTTTTTGAAGACTGCTTAGTTTAAAATTATTCTTGATAAAATATTTATCGTTAAGGCAATCCGCGGCAGAATAATTATCCATTGAGTAAATAAAGACAGACAATTGATAAAGTATAAATGTAGAACATTGCAGAACGTACATTGGAAATTAGCATACGCTTATATAGGTAATTAACAAGTTAGAAGGTCATGTTTGATGTTATCAATAAATGGATCATAAAATAATAAATTTATTATTTACAATCAATCTTTATACACAAATAAAATAAGAACTCGCAATATAGCGATTGTTTGTCCAAAAGGGAATGATCAATTTTAAGGCATAGGTAACTAAATTTAAAGAAGTTTTAGGGTTCCGACAAAGAGTAAAACTCATGTTTTTTTTAAATTAAGTGAATTCCTTTATTTTTCAAAACAGACTGTTTTCGACACTATTTATTTGTCAACATTTTTCTGAAAGCACCCCTAAAACGGTTGCTTTTTTAACCATCTGGGAAAAGTATGTAAAGTTTTTTAATTTGAAAAATAAAAAGCCATTCGTTGTATCACAAAACATTCTTAGAGTAATATTATAGACTACAAACAGGATATGTTTTTAACATGATAATTTTTAACCTTCTATGTTGTTATTTTGTTTCTTTTTTTACATTCACTACCTGTACTCTAAAACAACTTTTCATCCTGTCTCATAAACTGATGTATACGAGTTAAAATAAGTATTAAGCATCGAACTAATTTTACATTGGGTTATTCCGATTTTTACCTACAATAATCGACTATATATATAAGGTATAAAAAATTATAAGGCATTATTAGCTTATCATCAAAATTTCATAGGCATTATGAAATAATATGTAGTCCGTGTCACATAAATTATTTAAAATTATATGAATACAAAACCTTTTATATAAAAACAAACTTATTCGATAGGAAATAATGAGAGATCCCATTTTGGGCTTTCTAATCTTAATGTGTCAATTTTTTTAAATACTTTGTTGCAATGGAGTGCAATGGGTGGTCTTATCGCTAATCAGGGATGTCTTCCAGGCAACCCAATTTTGTTGGTTTGATTGAATCTCTTCAGGCAAGCCTGTAGAAATTCAACCACATCTCCGTGCCACTTATGACACCCCGTCCGGCACGTGGCAGCCCTACCAGAGATCGAAAACAAATTTACAACTTAAATTATAAATTGTATTCGGGACTGGATATCGAATCCGATACTTCAGGCTTCGCGGTAGGCTTATAAGCCTAGCCATGAGGCCTAATATTATTATAATGTGTTTATCCGGAGTCTGCTATTTACCATGGTCAGTCAATTAGATACGCAATTCAAAAAGCATTACTAAAATCCAATTTATATTATCATATATTTTAAAATTACACTTAATAGTGCCATTGTTTCTTTTTTAGGATAAAAATCATATCAAAATAATGAAAATATAGTCTGTAGATATATGAAAAAGATTTGACAGGCTTATAAAATCGAAGGCGAATTTAGATTAGATTATCATATAGGCTCGTTTGTTAATCATCAATCAATCAGCGCTCGTGATATATGACATACTGTTATGAAGGATGAATATCTAACCAAAAAATCCTTGAAAAATAAAGGTAATACTTCTTCTTTTCTTAACTTAAGTTGGAGATTATTAACTTAAGTAATTGTTATGTATATTGAAAATTATGTAGCAATTGGCTGTTGAATTGTGGAGCAATTGGCTTTTTAGTAGAACCTACTTTACTAAGGAACCGGTGTGTCGACTTAGACTTGTTTATTTAAATATTAACTAGGCTAAGTCGCCGGTAGTTGCTTCGTTTATTTCACCAACATTATTAACAACGTCAATATAATGACATATGACAACTGACAAATGTCAGTCGTCCTGTCAAATTGTGTACTGTGAAGCTCGATGGAGCTCGGATAAAATCGGTCCAGAAAAATGTAGAGTAGGGCAAATTAAGTAAGGCTCTGAGGCATTTTTCGGGATTCTAGTTTTAATAACAACACTGGACTAGGATACATACTGTGTAATGTAGGATATTATGGTTCCATACTGTTGGATAAATAAATGTGTTGAAGCCTTACTTGTGTTTTCATTCATGGTAGATATTGGCAGTCACAGACGACTCTCCTAATCTACAATCGGGTTGCGAGTGCCTATTAATGTTATAGTGTGTAGATTTGTAACCTTTAATGATGATGACTGATCTTGATTAGCCTTAAATAAAATCGTTTGTGCCTTTAAATAATTCTATTTCATTTGTTATGTAGCATAAGTCAGAAAACTATATATAAAAAACACAATATTCTTAATATTGTGTTTTTTATCCTACCTCGTGTATGACCCTACTTTATTGGTGAAACGGAGAAAAGATGACATTGCTGCCACACACCAGTGTAAAACCAAATTTTATTATCGCCAATACAATAATCAGGCAACATATCTTTATAATAAACTTAATAAAAACTTCAATATCTACTCGATGACGATATATGACTGCAAGAAGACCATAACTTCCTGGCTTCGGAAACTAAATTATGCTGAAACTGAAGAACTATTGGAACTAACCTAATTTTTTGTTATTTTTATTATTACTTTTCTTCTTCTTTTTTAAAAATTTTTGTTTGTATTTTTTTTCTTCTTATTGTAACTAAAATTTAGTTTTATGGAAGAGCGAGGCCTCCTGTCACAAGTATGACTTATACTTACTAGGAGGTCTCAACCTTGTTGTATAATTGTGTAAAATTTTAAGAGAAATAAACGTTATTATTATAAGTCAGACGCGTAAAAAATCTAACTCAAAAGCTAAGGTAGTAGAGATATCTCATTGTAAGTCTTATAAAGGTTAAACTCCTTCATCCTCTTACCATAAACTACCAAAAAGGTACCTAACTTATCGGATTTACCTTTCTAGACGTGAAAGAACATGTACTACATTAAAAATTTAGCATAGTTTGTAAAAGAAAATTACGTTGCGAAAACAACGGAATATTATTCGTTTATTTGCGTGGTCACAACAACATCTGGTTTTTATTTTTCAATTATCCAGTTACGTATGCTTGTATATAACTTTACTGTACCGATTTGTTCAGCTTTTAACTCGATAGAATAAAAATGAACCTGCATAGATGAGATTTATTGCTCCGTACAAAACGTTGTTATTGGTAGTGAATTAAATAAGATTTTTTCAATCCACTTATAGTTTTATGTGTATTTGACACATGCTGGCGGTAAAAAAGTTTAATATCAATTTTTTCTTTTGAATGCACATAATAATAATAAAGATTTATTTAAATAATCATAAAAAAATGTATATAAACATAATATGTTATGGCTCCATCCAGGTAAAGGCCTCCTCCAACTCTTGTTGGCAAGAGCCACTTCTTTTTCTCTATTACGACTGACATCCAGCAAGAGCCGGCCACTTTATTAGTGCATATACCTAGTCTAAATGTCAGGCTTCATTTAAAAAATAACTTATGAAAAAGTTTAGGTTTATAGTAAATTTAAATAGAGAACCAAAAAACTTAGAACATCAACTTACCGAATATCCTAAGGATACTATTGCAGCGAAGAAAAATAAGGTGGCAGAAGATTTCATGTTACCTGTAACAAATAGTCAACTTGTAAAAATCGCCAACTTTCTTGAAAGTTATAAATATAGCTACATTTATGAATTCACGCATGTGTTGCCTATAATCTGTTTCTCTGCAATATAAAGTGGCGTGACTTGTACGAAGAAATAAGGAAAATTGTCAGCGATATGGCTTTTCCTTATCGTAAAGGATTTCAAAATAATGCTATTGTCTCGTCAGAAAAGTGGGCTAAATGTTACAAACAGAAAATACTTAATCATAATTGTTGAGGCTTTATTTTCTCTTCTTTTATCTATTACATTTTTTAAATTAATCGTTGGGTAATGTATTAAATATTACGTTTTTATTAATAATAATATAAGTATTTAATTAGGCATTTTATGTAAACAAATAAATTTTCAGTAACTACTTGGTAATTGTAAAACTGTAAAGTTACTTACGACAAAACTTAAGCCTACAATAATTATAATATATAGCGTCCGTATAATGTCAAGAAAAAGACAAAAAAACAAGATTACCACAGGGCATTATTAGTGCAGGACTTCAAATTAATTTTAATTGACATTTAAAGTGACTTCTGAAAAATTAAGATTTAGATATAGAAGTTATTTCATATCATATCAAGTCGATTCATTGTCGAAAGAAATTAATAATAACTTGTAATTACCATTCAGTTGAAGGAACAAGCGAAATTCGATTATATCCTCGACAATATTAGATTACCGGTCGATATCAAAGCAACCGAGTAATTGGATTATGTTACGATGCAATCAAACTTGCGAGGCGTCGCAGGCAAGTGATCTACCCAGTAAACTTAAGTTTAACGGCCAATCACAATAAATTTACTAAAGATTTACCCGTTAACAATCTTGATAACCGACAATACAGATAAATAGTATCGGTAAACAAATTTCAACTTACACATATTTCGATACGATGAATTTTATAATATTGATTATTGTCAAAGAATGAACAAATCTATTTTCACTAGTTGACCCGGCAAACGTTGTTTTACAATATTAATTTTTGGGGTGGGTTACCCTTATTACTTAGGGGGTATGAAAAATAGATAGTAGCCGATTCTCAGACCTACTGAATATGGATATAAAATTTGGTAAATATTAGTAAAGCCGTTTCGGAGGAGTATGGCAACGAAAACTGTGACACGAGAATTTTATATATTAGATTAAAATACAAAGAAACTATTGTAATTGACAAGATAAATATACTATCACATTAAATTTACATTCAAACTGTAACTACCTAACATGAAATATAATCAGACAGAACCGCAGAAGGCACTAGAAACTTAAAATTTCGACAAAAGTAAGGTTAAATCGGTAAAAAATATACTACAAACGTATAAATTATGACGCATGTGCTCAGAATATATTATTACCACAGGCTAAAAGATAAATTTTACGTTACGCGCCGTAGAAGTAATAGGTACCTATTTATATGAAATGTGTTTGGATTAAAATCCTGCTTGGTGGCCATCGCGAGTTTAGCGAGTGCTGACCGGTTTAAAAACGTTTACGAAGACGAAAAAAATATAATTGATTCGTATGGTCTGCCTGTCAATTCGCTAGAGATAAGAATATAACCATCACGGGAGAATCGTCTGAAACTCGGGAAAGGAATGCTGAAATAGATTTGAATATTTTCCCTTAGGTATCTTTCGAGACCGCCATCTCATACGTGAAAAATTTCCATATACGTGTTGATGTATGTTTTTGTTACTTTATTTTTCCTTGAGCGGTTTTTAGTTTAGCAAAAAATGTAATATATAAATACATTAAATACAACGTTCAACTGTGAGTTAATATTCGACTACCTAATTGTATACTCGCGTGAATTATTATTATGACGCATGTAAAACACGTTTAAATAAAATAAAGCAAAAATTAAATATTACTTAAAGCAATTTTGCAGTAGTTACGGTACCTATATTAGAGAAAGAATTTGTGTCATAAGTGTCATGACAGTTGTCAGCCCGCTAACTTTGTATCGCTTCAGAGTTTCGAAAATAACGTGTGTCCTAACACGTATCACCTAAATCGCTATTCCTTGAAATGTACAAGGAAATTATATTTTTTATGAACACTTTTTCGTGAATTTTTAAATATTCTGGCTATTCGGGACGGAGACGAATCCAAAAAAAAAGATGTCATTAAAATCGGTTCAGCCGTTCTTGAGTTATAAATGGTGTAAACAACCAGAGTTTGTTTTGTGTGGGTATATAAGAGTAAATAACCACTATATTAATTAATTTGAGGCCACTGAAGTAAAAGACTACTTTATATAAGATTATTTAGATGAAAACATATTTACAGACTAATAACAGTTTTCAAAGTAAAAAAAGTACGAAAAGGCAAAATAACCACGCAGGTGAAACGACGTTTGACGTACAGGAAATTAAAAATATCGTGCATGCGTAAAAAGAACATACGGACACTCTTAAGGTCAATTAAATTACAACATGTAATACCACATCCGTAACAGAATATTACTACAACCTCCGTAATGTTGGCAATATCACTTTCACTTTATTTTACATCATTATAAGTGCAATATTACTTTTAACCAACATAGCGTTGGTTAGATGAAATTTTTATTTGCTAACTAGCTGACCCGGCAAACGTTGTTATTAATTTTTGGGGTGAGCTACCCTTATCACTTAGGGGTATGAAAAATAGATAGTAGCCGATTCTCAGACCTACTGAATATGCATATAAAATTTGGTAAAAAATCAGTGAAGCCGTTTCGGAGGAGTAAGGTAACTAAACTAAGATTTATCTATTAGTATTTTTTTATAATTTTTCCTTAACACAAGTTTAATAATTATACTAAAGGCCACACTTGATTTATAACACCGGATTAAAAATTCGTGAAAATAAATGTATTAATATTAAAACATTTTATTTATGTTCAAATACATGTTTGTCAGCCTGTTGGCGCAATTGGTAGTGCTCCTGCCTTCTACGCCAAAAAGGTTCCGGGTTCGAATCCCGTAAGGTAAGGATCTTTATGTGATGAGCTGGAATATTTGTTTCTGAGTCTTGTTTTTTTATAAACTACTGAACAAAACTTAAAAAATACCGAACCAAATGTGTACTAGGAAATGTTACATTATGACAGTTAACATTTAAACAACTGATAGTTATGTCAAACGCTATAAGGTTACATTAGAAAAGTTAATATTGTGGAGAAGTTTTCTTAAATTTTCTTATGTTAATTACAACTTTCTTAAATTTTTTCATTCATAAGAACTTCTGACAAAAACAAAATTAAAAAAAAGAATTAGCGAAATTGGTGCAACCGTTCACGCGTGATGCTGTGACCAAGGGAAATGGGGATTCATTTTTATATTTTTAGATTAATATATTATGTAGGTAATATTATCGATGCGTAATCCGATGGCCTTTAGATAAATAATTATTATCAAAAATAGATGAGCCAACATACGAAATTCCTAATTATGTTCAAACAACATTTTATTTCACCAATGTCAATGAAGTGTAAATAATCGAAAATCAACTTATTTGCAATTCATTTCAAAGCCAAACTTTTTTCTTGAACCATTAAGAACGTGTTTTTATATTTTATATTCATGAGTAAAGATTGTTTATTATGATCAAAGTCACATGGGCTTGTAGCCATGATATTTTTAAATAAAATGCGCTGTTTATTAAATGATTTTCTATTAAAATTCAATAGTGTGTGAAGAGATTCCATTGTTCATAGCTTCTAATGTTATTTATGCTGGGTTCTATTGGGTTGAATGCCGGGATAAAAAAAATTTTCGGACGGTAGGTACAACTTGACGAAAAAAAATTTCAATGTCAACGACGCTAAAATGTGTCTGTTTACTTTATATTCCGAAACCTTTATTTATGATGATCAGTAAATGAAAAAGCAATATCAAAATAATACTAAGTACCAAATCTACTTTAATGTGCAATAATCTTGCGATAATTCTAAAAGCAAACTTAAAAAGACGGATATTAAAAAGCTAATTACTAAGTATATAAATTAGCTGAATTACAATAAATAATTTAATATAACATAATACAATGTTAATAAACGTTAATATAATAAAATTATAGCTTTCAAAACTACGTTAATAAATAATAATAAAAACATCACAGTAAAGGATAATATCGTACATAGAACAATATTTTATTATCATTCATACTCTTGAACTTCGGAATCAAAGATTCTATGAATATCGACGGCTATAGAATAATAATTTCATTAACTTCATCAGAATCTGTATACAACAGCTTGTCACATTAAAACAAAAAAGTGGTATCCTTGTAATAAACATAAATGTTGTATATTATTCTTAGGTACATACAACATTTAAACTAAACTCGAACTTTGAAACTTTTTATGGTGTTCAAGACGAGTTCTTTTTTTGAAAAGAACAGCTCTATCAAGTTCAATGTCCCGTTCGTGTTAACTAACGAACGAAAATAATATATTTAAGAACACATAGACAATAATTATTAGCGAGGGTTAAAAAGTTTTATAAAAAGTTTTAGTAATAAGCTTATGTTTTAACTAGATAAATTTCAAGATCTTCTCTCTATTTCTAAAATCTAATCCTTAAAAATATTTAAAAACTTGGTATTTATGCGATTTTAAAATTAAAACGGAAACAAAGAAAGGAAAGTTATTCAAAAAGTAATTACTTATTTCTTACCTTTGATATATTTGAAAAAGAAAATGTGGTACTGTTAGTTCAAACGTAAAATTTTTACAACAAAGACGATCTATTGATAACAAAGTATCTTTTTTCTTTTCAACGTAAATTAATGTCACATTTATAAAAAAAATATAGGGAAACAAACATATACCTTATACTGTTATTTTTATTAAAACACGTAAATATATTTAAAACGAAATCAAAAATGCCTTCGATCATATCACTTGAAATATCCAATAATAATAATTAGGAATATTTTCCAAGAACGTGGCGCATTGAACAGGAAAATTTTCAATATTAGACATATCAATCAATGTAATAAAAATGCCGATCATTTTATGTATTAATGCGTAGTTACTTGACAGGATTCTCGATTAATTAACGTAGTTTAATAAATCACAGTACTGACCCTCTAACAATATTATTATAATAATGAAAACACCAATTTAATTCGAAACTACAAAGTTGGTACAGTATTCACTGATCGTTTATTATCTTCTGTTGGCTATGGTCGTTGATGACTTGAATTCAAAATTAATCTATTGTTTCTGGTTCGGCATACAATAGAGTAAGATAATGAACGAACAAGGGTTTGCAATACTAAACGCAACTGAATATCATAATTGTAAGTAATTAATGAGGAAAATTGTTGATATCCTTAATCCATGTCTACACTTGAATTGTACATTAAGTCTAATTAAGTACAGAAAGTGTATTTTATTTATTGTTTTTATAATTTTAAACGGATATGGTTCGTTAAAAGTATTCAGTATTTATTATCTTTCCCATGAGAGAATTAGAAACCTTAACGTCTGTAACCTAAACTTCTTTTCTAGTGGTTTTCTTAGTATGAATATTATAAACATCAATTTATATAAATTATTGAATTTGTATAAATTGATTGTATTCGGTTCAATGTTTAACAAAAAACGAAACCTTTAGATCGATTATATTCTCATTCGTCGTCACCATATTTGCTTTATATTAATTTTTGACTCAGCGCAACCCTTTAATGGAAACCTAAACAAACAAACTGAAGCTTAATTTAAAGAATTTTTCCTCTATGGCGCTGAACACATATGTTAAATTTTGAAATAAACATAATAAATAAAAACTCACCGCGAAAAAATCACTCATCAAAGTAAACCGCATTCAACCTGTTTAATAAAATACTTATTTAAGCTACACTCAAGAAGTTCTTTATTCAAAATGTATGATAAAATATTTCTTTAATATAAAGTCTTAACAACTATCAGATAAAACACAACGTAGTACGTACCGGCGCGTGCGTCTACGAAGGCTCTAATGTTGTTACTACAAGCACAGATTTTCCCTTCACTTTGTACTGGACCAATCAACCGGTGAATATGTCCTTATTATAAGTTCATACACCTTTATATGAAAACCAATGACCTAATATTTAATGAATGTAGATAATACTAGTGGTATGTGCCATCGTTATAAGGAATTTGCTAAGCAGTGATAGGGGAAACGGATTTGTCTCTGCACATAATATGTATTTGCATTTAAATCATGCATAAGTCATGAATTCTTCGTGTATTCGATTCGTTTGATATTTTAGTCTATGCTTAAACACGTCGGATAGATTTTATCGTGGTTAATTTATTTGATACATTAAAATATATCTTCTATACTGATTAAAAACAAAACACATATCAAATTATACGTTTTTGATAAACTGTATAACGCGTTGCTGCTAAATCTCACCTTTTTTTCCTGTTTTTATCTTTGATGAATATTTATCTAATAATTTTGTTTTAATAGGAATTTTTTAAACTTTATAAGAAGTTTTGACGTCATGGCTATTATTTTTTCCTTATATATATTTCTTAAAGCTGTCGCCCAGATTTTGTTTGCGTAAAATTAATATTTTTCGAAGAAAGAACAAAAAGCTACTTACACTACTACTTACTTTTGTAAGCCCTACTTACAAAATACCATAATTATTTTTAAATAGTCTTTCTCATAACTTTATCTACTCAATTTTACTACTTTCACGATACTTAATTTAGTATCCCATAATAACTACTTGTTTAATATTTTAAACTACTAATTTATTATTTACTACTTAATATCTTAAAATATATAGAAAATAAATGAATCTTTTGTAAAATTAAATTATGGAGACAACTACCTCGACGCCTCGTAGCTTTGAAACAAAAAATGAATAATTTTTCGAGCAAAACATGAGGATCTCAATTTTTCGCTTGGTTTATTCGAACAATCTTGGATCATTAATTCTGCTATTAAAATTGTACTAAAATTAGCCGGCCACAAACAAGCAGGTCGGGCTCACAATTTTTAAGGAACTCATTTTTCCAACCCTCATCACCATCGGCAGGTGTTTTTATTGAATAACAAATTCAATTTAGTGATTCCATTCTTTAAATCTGACATTGATGAAATACGTTAATAAAAAGTATATACATATTGCATTAATGCTCAATCAATTAGGTGTTTTCCATTTAATCTTAGTAACGATAACCTTTTTCAAAATCCAACCCTTTTTGGGTAGGTGTTATAAGTTTAATACATCTTAGTATTGAGTGCGGGATTAAAGCTCAGTTGAAGTTGAATTTTTTTACACTTCTTTGCAATGGAGTGCAATGGACGGCCTTAATGCTAATCAGCAATCTCTCCCAGGCAACCTATTTTTTTGTTGGTTTGGTTGAATTTCAGGCTTGCAAATTGAATTAAAAATTTGTATTCGAGGCCAGGGATTGAACCCGACACCTCAGGCTTCGCGATAGGCTTATAAGACTATTGCAGGTTAGGCCTCATTTTGCATTTGCCTTTTTTATTGTAGTACCTAGTTCTTAGCCATAAGTCGGAGAATTTACTAAGTCGATACAAAGTTAAATTAAATCTTTTGCAAATTCGTTTATAATTATTACGTATTTACATCAAACTCTTTTTACAATCATAATGATATCTTTCATAATGATATGATTTCTAAAAACCTGAATTCCGCGAAAAGATGGCCGCCAAGTATGAAGGGTTAGGTATATATATAATCACTGTTAGAGTGAATACCTGATATTATATTATTAGCTGTGTGCTTATAAATGTTACAGTTAAAACCCGTTGTTAGATAAAACACGACAAAACACGATAAAACCTAGTTAGGGCTAGTTTTTACTAAATTCCTTTGGTAAAACTATAAATAACTAGTGAAAATTAGAATTTACCACTAATATTTTTGATTTTCAGATAAAACTAGTTGTCATTCCGAGCTTTATTAAAACTAACACTAGAGAAACTAAATTGGTTTTGAAAACAAGATATAGTTTTAAAATATCTATTAAAAAGATCTAGAACACAGTCATGTGTACCTGGTAAAAATAATAATCTTTCTAACCTAACCTAACCTAAAACCTAGGGAAAGACGGTCGCGTGTTATCTAGTAAGAACTAGTTTCATTAGTAACTGATATTCAATTTTGAACATTAGTTAATTCTAGTTTCAACAAAGGCATTTAGTGAAAACTAGTTCTAACTAGGGAAAACGCGTTATATCTAAAAACGGGTCTTAACTGTGACATATACACTAATATACTGTGTACACTAGTACCCTAATGCTCTAAATTTATTGTAGTATTATTAATCTATCCTAATATACATTTTTTTTATAAATATTATCTGTTTCCAGTGCAGATTGTGCCTGACTATATCAGTAAATATTTCATAAGTAACATTTGATTTCTTACAAATACACTCTGTTGTCACTGATACAAAGACGAATAAATTCTTCAAAAATTGGTATTTCAACGGTATTTCTAACAAATACGAAAGCTTTACAAATGGTTCGTAGAAAAAATACATTTCTATTTTATTCAAAAGCATATTTGCATACAATAGACGTAGCAATTTGTTTTGATACTCCAGGGCATGGGTTGGAAATCAAACATATAACTTAATTTTAGAGAGATTTTATTATAGAGAAAGTAGTGATTTATAAAAACACTCAAGTTAAACACTGCTTAATATTAAAATACGTTCAAAATAACAAATAATAATTATGATACCTATATTTATATTATTATATCTACTTTTTAGTATAACTTAGCTGTTAATATCCCATTATTATTCAAAATGTTTCCCAAGGTCTATTTATGAATTAGAAACAAGCTAGTCTTATTTTCGTCCGCGTAAGCATAGTGTTTCAAAACTCAAAAGCAAAAAGACATTATTTCCTGATGGACAAAATATGTAAAATAGTATTAGTAAGTGTATTAGTGTGGTTTTTTTTTAATAATAATTGGGACAACTCACATACATTGCTTTGATCCCAAGTAAGTAGCTGAAGCACTTGTGTTATGGTAATCAGAAATAACGAGGGTACCACAATAAATACATATATAAGTTTATAAACAACTAAGATATGGAAACAAACATTCGTGCTCATCACGCAAATTAATGCACCTACCCGGATTCGAACCCGAAACCTTTCCACTGCAGGAGCACTACCAATTGCGCCAATTGCTCCTCTAAATGGTGTGTACATTGTACAATGAACGTTTAAGGTAGCGGTTCGCCGCCGAGACCGCGACAGTACTTGACGTTATGAAATGTATGAGCGCCAGTTGGCGAGCGAGACCGCGACCGGAGAACGAGACGCGAGACGTGTGATAGCGAGACGGTCGCTGGTCAAGTAGTGTCTCCGGTCGCGCTCGAAAAGCACATGTATTTAGTGTTTATGGAACAAGAAATGCAAATATTTAAATCTCTCATTTGGCATTATAAGATTATAAGGGTATATCAATAAGCGATACGGATGTCTGCAAACCGAATTTAAGATTTTCAAATAACTATTCCGAAATTATAACTTACTAGCAGCGTTAACTTCGTCGTAATGTGATGTTATATAGTCTAAAAGCTTTTAGCTCTAAAATTGACGATACTTCCATAGAAAGTTTCTTCCCGCTTGTCGCGGTCTCCGGTCGCGGTCTCGGTCTACAGTACATGCCGAAGAGACCGAGACACTTGTCGCGGTCTCGCGTCTCGGTCTCTGCGCGAACCGCTACCTTTACATATCTGCTAGCAGTAGGTCCGACGGTCAATGTAGATATGTATGAGGTCCTTACTCCTTAGGTCTCAATAATCGCTGTTAAGTTTATTTAATATAAAATAGTATTGAGATTCGTTTAGCCTTGCTATCTACGTATAACGTATTCGGAATTTACATGATCTTTAAAAGCTTCCTGGATCACTACTCTGAACCGGTATTAACGTAATAATCATAATGGCTACGAATTGACATATAATTACGGTACCGCAATTATGAACAAATAAAAATGTACATAAATTTTTGCAATATATTTATAAGAAGATAGAAGCTGATATAGTGTACAATGGGTGAGTTGTTGAAGGTATTACGAGGCCCACTAGAGGCTTGACATGACAATATAAGTTTGTAACGTGTTTTAACAATGTATTTCGGGTATTTCGGAAACGGCTCCAATGATTTAAATTATCTAAGTAAGCTCAGCTTTGGTTGTTTTGTAAAAAGGAAAAAATACCTAATAAAACATTTTAAAATAACATATTTCATATCATTTTGATCTTTGTACCTTACCATAAATGACACCGCAATTTAAATTTATAATCATGGAGCATACGCAATATACCTACTTTATGTGCTAATTGCATTGTCTTTACATCGCATTTCGAATAAGTAACTGAGTTTTGTACCACGTTTGGGAAACCCACTTTTGAATTGTAATTAACGTTATTAAGCTCTTTTGACGCACTTGGTACGTCACACGTACCTAAGTTAAGATAATTTGTGTAATGTTGTATCATTTTTTTTTGTTGTTTTTTTACTCGCATCGTTTGCGTGGTTATAATAAGCTTACGGCTGAGAAATAATATTTTCGCCACTTTATGTTTGTGCGCTCACAAAACTTTAGAATTAGTAAAAAACAACTTAATAATTAAGGAAATTTGATATTATAAAAACTAACACTACATTTGAAATGTACATTTTTAGATTCCTATAAGTTAATTATATGAAATTATTAAATGAGTGAGCATTTTACTGTAAAAAAACGTTGTTTCATTTTAAACACTTATTCACCACCACTGAACTTCAAATATAAAAACTTATTTTTTATCAGACTTTTTTTCCTAGCTAGGTTTAACAAAAAATCGATATTTTTGGTTCCTTAAGATCGATGAAAGCCATGAATCGATGTATCTCATTGTGAATTTACGAATTTATTAATCTTTATCTAATAGTGCCTAGAAGTCATATTCATTTAACTACTCCGTGAGCGTATACGTTTCAGAATTTTCAAAGCAGCAAAATTGGCAAAGCCGGTATAAGTCTCTTGGTATCTAGCTTTAACATTATTTATTAAAAGCCTATAATGCACTTGCAATTTTCTATAATACAACTCCTCTCCTGTATCAAAATATGGCTTTGTATAGCAATAAACTGAGAAAAGATATGTATTGATGCGGCTTCATTTGAGCTTACTCATAACATTTGCCTACTGTTAGATAGTATTGCCTAATTTAGGGCAATAAATATCTAACAATAGGATTTAATTATGGTGCAGCGCGAAGCAGTTTTTAAATATTCTCTAAACTAAGATTGAGGTTGATAAATGATATTACATCTCTAAGTTAGATACAAAATTTGATTTGTTTTATTTGCTTCAAAAATTGTAAGAAAGGCGGCTAGCCAATATGTCATTGGCTATAAAAACTTTATGACCGCTTGGTCATAAAAGAATAGGTACATACTTATATTTTCATCGGTGAAGTCATGCTGGTTAAGCGTTCACTAGTGCAAAAGCACCCTTAAAACGTGGCACCCGCGTGCACTACGAACCCTGCACAACAGGTAAGTACGAACCTCAAAAATAATTAAAATCTTATTCTACAGGTATTTAAGTTATAAATTATATTTATTTATTCAACCTTAAACAACAGAATCATAGGTAACGAAGGCAATACAAAAACTTTAGTGCAGGAACGAATTTTATCCGTAACAGAATTTTAATAACTTATAAACTTTAGATAACTAATATGTTATGAATTTATGTGAGACAATATTATCCTACTATCCAATATGCACCTGTTTCCACCTGTACACCGCTTTAAGAGGCCGATATTGTATGTAGATGGACTAAACCAGGCCACAGTTCTAAGATATAATTATATTAGGTACTTAAATATCTTTATTATAAAGACACAAAAGTTTCTAAAGCTTTAATTACGATAAAAATAATATAACATACTTTTTTTTAAAAGTGATCGATCTGTGATATTTCTTAGTATTTATTTTGAATCACCATCATATTAAAGTGTTTCAAATCAATTATTATAAAGTTACTAGCTGACCCGGCAAACATTGTTTTGCCATATTAATTTTTGGGGTGAGCTACCCTTAACACTTAGGGGTATGAAAAATAGATAGTAGCCGAGTCTCAGACCTACTGAATATGCATATAAAATTTGGTAAATATCAGTTAAGCCGTTTCGGAGGAGTAAGGTAACTAACATTGTGACACGAGAATTTTATATAAGATAATATATCATTACGGGTACATAAGAACAAACTACAAATAAAAATATTTCATTAGTTTCAAAAGAACTAACAATAAATATGTTATAATAACAAAGCGTCGAATCTGGGTCTGGTAAGTTACATTCAATTAAGTAGGTATACAAAAACTAAATTTAATGCCACAATATTCATTCTAATAAATATTTTGACATCATTAAAGAAAAACAGGCCAATAAAAATGAGTATCTACACGTTGAATAGATTCAGGGGTTCAGATAAGCATTCACTATTGATTAGTTTTTATGAAGTAGATAAACAAGGATGCTTTTAAATAATAAATAGCATTTGAAACTTCTAATGCATACTAAGTGAAGTAGATCATTAATTACGTTGATGGGCTACGGGCGCTAATGCTAGTCTTTGTTCAATAATAATAAAGCGGAAAATGGACGCTCTAATGATTTATGGAAAATTAAAAGAAAACTTTAATTCGCCTGTGCTGTCAGTTGGTAGAAACTCGTTCATATTCTGCATTATTTGAAAATTAAAATTGAGTCTTGTTTATCTTTTAGTAAATGTTCTAAACACAAAACAGTTTTATATACGTCTTGTTGGCGCGACTCTTAAAATAAAATAAAAACAAAATTAATTCGTTCACGCTGTTATCATTAAATATCAGTAATCATTAATTAACAATATTTAACATTAAAATAAATTAAGCTAAATTATTAGAATAATTCGTTTGATAAGTAAGAGTTTTAATAGTTCTGCTTTGTGTTACATAATGTAATGTATGCATTAGTATTTCGTACTCTACATTTCGCAATATCTAGGTGGCAGCTGAAACTTAAATTCCCGTGAAATGACATAAATTAATCTCCCTAACTCGCTTGTCTAAACTGCTCACTAAATCACAAAACTGTTTTGTAAGCCCCACGAAATGCGCTGACTGCGCTTTAAATGGAGAACAGGGAAATTACCATTAATGTGTTTTTAGATATTAAATCTATTATACACTCAGGGCTGGCAGGTAACATTGCTGGAGCTTTTATTTTGATCTACTCAATAAACGATTTTAAAAACTTTTGCTATTGTCAGATTCCTGTTCTTTGCTTTTCCAATAATATATATTTGGCATGTATAAATTCTCGTTAAATTCAATTATGTACAAAATAACCTATACAAAGTATCTGGAATACAAAATGCAAGATACTTTTAAATTAAATATTTTACATAACACGTACAAATAACTTTCTGGAATGGTGTCTGAAATACAAGATACATAAGAGCAAACAGTATCTATAAAATACTAACATACCAAACAAAAGGGGTTTAGCTATAATATACAAAATGAATTTTAAAAAGTATTTTAGAGACAAGATGAAAATACGTATTTTGTATCTGTTGTTAACAATAGGTATTTGTTTAATACATTTACCATATTTTAAGTGTATTGCTTTTTCATAAGCTTGATGACCCCACAATTATTATGCAGACAAACAGACTTTATAATAACAATCATAGTGAGACATTTTGAATTTCAAATTCTGCTCGGCCCGGCTTATTTGTGGCTAGAAAGGCCTACCAGTTTAAATATTAAATTGTTAATGGTATGTAATGGATCACGATTTTGGCCTTTGATAAATATTTGAGAGCTAATTTCTTAGTGGCTTGTTCTTTGCTATAATTATACGCTTATCACATATGGTAGAAAATATCTTGCTTATTTTAATATAATAGCTTTGAGTTCATCCATGTGGGCATAATGATTTATGTCACTCAGAAAGTAGGTTACTGGGTTTAAAGATATTTATTCTCATAAGAATTTTTACAATTCACTTATTTGAGAAAATATAATAATAATAAAATGTAGGTAACTTAATTACTATCATGCGAGCATGCTGACATCATTTAACAATGAGGGTAAGGTGTAACTTAAATAAATAGTACCACTACAACAAGATCGGTAGAACAGTCACAAAAACGAGTAGGTATCGGTGTAGCAATGGTCACAATACACAACGTAGTTACTCAGGTTACTCATTATATTATAATAGAAAAAGTATTAAAAAATAACTTCATCAACGTACATTGTGCAAAATCGGAAAGAGTCAGAAAGACTTAAGCCTATAAGTGATTTTTTTTAAATCGATTTTAAAGCTTTTGACTTTATTCATTGTTTATTAACATACAAAATACAAATATTTGTACACATAATTTTTTTTTTTTTCAACTAATTATAATTTATTGAATATTTACAATAATGTACTTAAATATATTTACAAAAATACAAAAGGCTCATCAAAGCCGTTAGGGTGCGTACCCAAAATACTGGCTACATTACCGCGTTGTATTGCTATACTAACGCGTTGGCCGAAATATGAGCCAGCTTTCGGGTTTCCTGTGGTCTCAACTAAGCGCGTTGATATCTCTTTAAACAATCGACGCGCTTCTGGCCCCCATGGACCCAAAGTCTCCACTCCAAAAGGAACGAAAATATAAGAATCCATGAGACTTTCATATTTTCGCCTTTTGTTGCTTTCTGCAATCGATGCCGCGCCACCAGCAGCCACGGAAGTAGCATGGAGATGTGAAGACGCCAGTGTGTCGACGCAAGTAGCGTCCCACACAAGCGCCTTACCACGACTCCAAGCCACCAGTGTCATACCATCAGGACGCCTGCCATCACTGCGTATAATGCCATTCGGCTCTAAAATGGCCGGCACATTAACGGAGACAAACGCCCTTCGGATAACATCGTTGATGCTGGAGTGGCGAGAAAAACGACCAGCACTCTTGAGACATGAGAGACCATGACGCCCAAGTGTATCCACTAACGCTCCACAACGACACTGATGAGGAACTGTACATTTTAAACCTAGGCGAAGCGATACTGCTATTGACAAAGATAAATTGTCAAGTAGAGTACCGATAGGCGCAGAAGGTAATGCCTGTAACCAAAAACCCGACTCAATTTGTGATACGGCCAAAAGACGAGCTCTCTCTTGCATATCAGCAGAACTGATAAGCTGCTCAAAAACAGACTTGCAGATAGGCTCGTCCCATAGCCGTTGACATTTTAAATCTTTTGGAATTTCATCAATGATATTCAGCCAGGCTGTTCTCGCTTCACTTACATACGCAATATTCGAAGTAGACAAATTACAAGGTACAATTTTTGTCACTAGAACTTGCGTACTGTAAGCTGAAGATAAAAAGGCCGGAAGGGCTACACTGGTAATTTGGCGAATACCCAAACCTCCATACCTAACCGGTAAAGTTCCCTGGGTCCAAGCTTGTTCAGTAAATGAGCAATTTAATATTAGACTTAAAAGATTTTTGAGAGAAAGGTCAGCGACCTTAAGAAGGTTAGGAAATTGCCAACAAGGGCTGGATCTCAATAAATAAGTAAATTTAGGAACAAAAAGGCAATAGCGGATTATGGTCAAAGCCATGTGAGAATTAATTTTGACTAACCGATCAGACATATTAACGAATTTATCAATATGTTCTTGTAGTACCGAAGGAACTGAATCGTTAAGTACAGGAGCACCCAAGAGGCGAAGAGAAGTTTTGTCAACAATTTTTAAATTAGGAGCCAAAGTATTAAATTTATTAATTATGTTATTTCTAACATCAAAAGGAATTTTGTCATCAATAAAAAGCTCGCATTTAGAAAAATTTAACTCAAGGCCGATTGAGTCAAATCCCTCTATAACTGCTTTCAAATCATCTATGACTGAATTCACATCACCTCCCAGAGTGCCATCATCCAAATACCAAACATTAAGTTTGGAATTTAAACGAGAGATTATTGGGTGTATTGCGAGGCTGAAAATCGCTGGCCCTAGGGGATCTCCTTGCTGACAGCCAACTGACGAGTTTATAATATGATTTTTGAAAATTAATTTTGAAGTGTTGCTATAGCATTGCCAAAGATAATTGTAAACTAAAGGAATATTATTTTTTATTTCTTTCAACAAAGAACCCCTATCTACAGAATTGAAGGCATTTTTTACATCTAATTTTAATAAAACATCCCCAGCATTATTTTGTATAAAAGTGCGAGTAGCGTGGACTGCAGCCTCACAACCGCCTTTGCAACTAAATCCCAATTGAACCGGAATAAATTTTGACGATAAAGTAGCCGAAATATGTTTACACGCAATTTTGGAAACTAGGCGGCAAAAAGTGCAGCCCACAGCAATAGGACGGATACCACCATCTTTTTTCTTTAAAGCGCACATATTAGCGCCATATAAAATTGGTACTATTTCGGCAGGAACACGGCCTGAGAGCATATGATTTACTAAATGCTTAATGTCACTCAGTAAGTCTCTACCAGCATCCCCATTGGTAACACACACCAGATCCTTAAGGTGCTGTGGTGTGATACCATCAAGACCACCAGCAGAACCACTTTTGAAAGACATTATAGCATCTAGCACATCATTATCTGAAATTTGCAAATTGTTATCAGAAAGAGATGGTGGATCCGGCAATTGACAATTAGGAGCTGGTAACGGATGTTTGCTTTTAAGAGCCAAAAGAGTTTCTGGTGAGTCGGGTGCTAGTGTGTCATTAGAAAAGAGGATTGAAGCGGCTCCTTTTAAATCACCATCGTTGATTTTTTGTTCAACTTTACGAAAAAGGTTGAATTTGGAATTTACATGACTACGAATAATACTATCATCAAAAGAAAAAGTGGCATTAGAACAATTGTCCTTTATTTTTTGAGTGAGCGAACCGCGACCATCCCTTTCTACATGTAAAATATTATAAGCGAAAGTGAACAAATGTTCCCAGCTAGATTTTGTATTTTTTGAGACTACTTTTTGAATAATATGTGAAAGAGCAGTGGCAACGGAGATTCGAGCACCTTTCGGCACTCGTTTCACCGTCAGCACTGCACCTTTTAAAGAACCCAAAACATGAATAAAATCTTTAGCCGAAACAGGTGATGTATTATTTGAAGGGCCAGATGGTCCCGCACTAACATCGGCAACAGGGCATAACGTAGTGTTATGTTTCCTACCAATGTGAATGCTTAGACCTCTTTTACCCTTAAAATAACAAGGCAGGGAACACAATTCACATTTCACTAAATTTTGATTTTGTGACATAAAAAAAATTGACACTAAAGTCCACACAAAGTCAAAAGTTTTTAAAGCACTTGTACGTGATTGGCTACTTGACACGCGTTGCCATGGTGAACTGCATCTATAAAATAAACACTGTTTAGCAACCGTTTGTCAAAGTAAACAAACTATAATACTAAAATAAACTCTCCTGAATTTCCTTAAGGACTCCACGGCATTCCTTCCCCACACTCCCACCGGTGCAGCACTACTCCCGGCACGCACTGAAGAGCAGAAAAGGATGGTAGGCCGTGGAAAAACCCTGAAACAAAAATAAAAATTGGATTGGAATAATGACAAGAAAGACGCTTTGACGTTTTTTTCTCTTAATGAGCTTAAAATACAAATATTTTCACTTTATGCATATAAATAGATTTCTAATATATATAATAATCAATAAAATAAAATGATAAATTCATGATGTATTAGAATACCTTCAAAGATAAAATTCTCACATAAAAGCATATCTTATCAAGCTTTCATATTCAGAATGCGTTAACCTAGTACTAACTCGAGCTTCTGGAAAATCGTCTTATATCCGTCTTGTAGGGGAAAATCGGTAAATCAGTTCCGCTCCGTTCCATATCAGGCCTTAGAACGACATGACTTTTGCTTTATTCAATATCTATGAAGTTTTTATAATATTTAAAATGAAGCTCGGCAGAGGTTTAGGAGAGCTTAAAATGAAACAATTTTGGAAGCATCTAAATTAAAAACTATAATAAATCAGCTGTATGGAGAATAAATTTCAACATATTAGGGTGTTGTAAAACTCGTTATTATATCGTTTAAATATAATTTAATTTGTCAGAGTAAAAATTTAATATTATCTTGAATAGGTTAGTAATAATTCAGACTCAGATGCTATGTTGGTATAGTTAGAATGAATGGTGATAAAACTACTGTAGAGCAGGGATATGCATGGAATGAGTTTAAATCCTCTGATTACTTAATGATCTCAAAAATAATATTTTAACGTTATACATGATTATTATTTTCTGAGAAATCTAACTCCCACTTAAGAATTCATCGAAGATCCGTAATTGCTAAAACAGGGCTTTTAATTACCTCCCACGTACCATCACTTTGTGCTGTTACGGACAAGACGCTTTCAACAGATGCTTTCAAAGGTATTTCCGAACCTTTACGACTTCGAAGTCTTCAAGAAACGAGTGTCGGCAACACATCCGCGCTCCAACTGGCGTCGTGGGTGTTCCACTCTATGTAAGAGTACTGTCCGTTTGTTTTGCTTCTATTTAAATTTAGAAATGTCCACACAGTTTATTCAATGTTTTTCTTAATTACAAAAAAGGATACAAATGACCATAATTATTGGTGAACAGTGCAGAACATACATTATAGCTTAAAAAGTGTAAAATATATTAAAACAATAATAAATTAAAGATTTTTATTGATCATCGGGGCGAAATATTTCAGTGATATACATCAATTTTTAAACTACCCTTGAGAATAAAAATCGATGTCATGTTATTGAAATTTTTTAAAGATTAACCTCTAGAGGAACATGTCCTATTTAACAACATCAATAAATATTTTACTCGAAACTGAAGTAAAATTTTAACGCCTCAGAGAAATTGACTGGCAAATATTGTCCATGGTTTAAATATAAAAACAAGTCACTCAACTTAAATGTCATAAGGGAATTTTCAACTCTACATTTATTGGCAGATATCGTGTTTTTCACGTCAAAAATATATGACACATTTTCTCGATACATTAGGGATTTGATAATATCTAATTTATGGTTTCAATGCGACATTTTATATGATATAATCGTTCATATAAAATTAATCAAAAATATTATTAGTCTCACCAAAGTAACATAAAATATATAATTGGATTATAATTGTAATAAATATATCTCTTAATGGGTAATTATCTATATTTTTTATTTTATAGCAGCCAACTCTCGACTAAGAATATGTGTAGCTCTTTACTAATTTCTCTTTACTATTGTGAAGTTTTTAGACTAACTTGAACGCTGGTTCAGCGAAAGCAACATATCTAAATTAGTCTAACCCGCAACTAATACTTACTTAGCACTTCGTACCTACTCTAGAATGTCTTAGTCAAACAGAACTAAGTTTCTATTTTGTTTTATAATAAACGTTAACGCTGAATTATGCAATTTCTTGCCTCCAAAATATACCACAAGTGGCCAAACTGTCCCTAAGCAAATTAATTGTTGACTTGGCGACAAGCCACGTCGGCGGTATTAAACGCAGTGTTGAATAATATTAATACAAGGAGATTCCACGGCAATTAAATTATCCGTCTTATTGTTTAATTGTTAAGTCTTACTACAAATGATTACACGTATTATAACCATGGGTGTGTGTTTGTGGTTTTTATTATATTATGAGGTTTGCGTGTATCTTGTGGCAACATGAAAATGTAGGTTGGTAAAATATGACTACATGCTATGAATACACTGCGAATTCCCGACCTACGCACGTACAGCGAACACCACTTCAATCAAATCGTACGCTTAATGATTTGAGCTTGGTTCACAAAAGTTCGTTTGTAAAATAAAAGCAACTTTTTAAAGATTTGAAAACTATTTATCATAGAGTATTTGGTTATTTTAAATCAATTCGTTTTATGAAGGGAAGTGACAAAACATTTTATTGTTTTATAATTTTATTAATGATACGATATCTATTTTTTCTGCACATAAGTACCAATTTTGATTACCTAATACACCTCATAACCTCACTCTGACATCTCGGATACTAATAATGACAGCATTTGTCTCAGACCCTCTCTTTTGTAATAGAGACTGGTAATAAATGAGGTAATATCTCAAAAGATGTCTTGAAAAAAAGAATACTCTCACAAGTAATTTGGACACGTATGGCTATATGAATGTTAACCCATATTAAAAATATTTATGTTTCACCCAGCTATTTAAGAAAAAGCCTGGAAGATATCGCTGATTAGCGATAAGGCCGCCCGTTGCACTCCATTTAGCTTAAGTTATTATCTGTATCCTATTGTTTATTGCAACGAAGTGTTAGTAAATAAATAAATAATAAACA
This sequence comes from Aporia crataegi, assembly GCA_912999735.1. Classification (NCBI taxonomy): domain Eukaryota; kingdom Metazoa; phylum Arthropoda; class Insecta; order Lepidoptera; family Pieridae; genus Aporia; species Aporia crataegi. Next base: position 3,579,324 of record OU538748.1, on the reverse strand, counting down.
AATATGCGGGCAGAAAATTGTTAAAAAAGTAATAAAATTACAATTATTAATTCTTAATATTTGTTAAAATGCCCACCCGAGTCTAAACCACAGTAATAGACTTTTTATTAGTTTTAAGCTAAATAATATTCTGAAGCCGCATTTTAAAAACCTATAAATGAAATTAATTGTTTTTTAAAAAACAACACTTATAATTATAGTTGATGTAACTACTTAACAGTCAGCTTAATGACAGGATATTAACTTTACTTAAAAGTGAATTCCCATAATCCTTAGTGGAGCACGGACAGACAAATTGCTTCTATCTGTTTCACTGATCATTTTCTTTACTGGCAAATAGATGATAGGTTCTCTGTGCCTACTCAACCGAAACATTTATGTATTTCCCCGGGATTCAAACGCAGGATATCCGGTGCAACACGTAGACGCGTATACCACTTAGCCACAGAGGCCGTTTATAAGTTTTACTTATCATAATATTAAATAAACATACCTTCACTAAGGATATTAATATTATTATATAGAAATATGTTTTATAGAAAACACTTATAGGCCTTGTTTTTATATAGAATCCCCCCTCTCTCTCCCTCATAACCACCTGACTAGCTCATGTTAATAACGTTAAGCTTATTAAATTAATTTTAGAACGAATACGTCTACTCCATAAATGTAGGGAAAAAGCCGAATAGTTGCCCCACTTTTCAAAAAAGCTCTGTTATTAAAACAATTGTACTTATTAAGAATAATTCGACACATTTGTGTAAACATAATATTCGTTTCGAGTAAATTCTAAATTATCTGACCTCTCAAAAAATGGATAGTGCCCTAACGTTAAAAATGCTTCGGAGAATACTTGCCTCGTGCAAGGATAGATGCCTCTTTTTTTAAATAAATAAAAACTATTTAACAAAAAAACGTAATAAACATTGTAATTTAAACTCTAAAGTAATAAAATTTTGAATGAACAATCAATAATAAAAATATTTAATAAATATAACTTTCCAATATAATTTCAACGCCCGTCAAAATTTTGCCGTGGAAGATTTTTGCTTACACTGACAAAACTTGTGCGCCTATTTTAATGGATTAAACGGAATTAAGGTCATCAGGGGGGAAACTTCCAACTACAAACAAGTGCTAACATTACAAACATACCTAACATAGCATATTCAAAACCGAGGCACGTATCGGCTCCCGACTCAACTATCCGGCTTTTACCCTGAACAAAATATTCAATAACTAAAATAACTTTATTGTGGCCTATCTGATAATAATACAATAAGCCAATTTATCGATGAGTAGTCAATAGTGATGAACAACTCGGCAATTAAACATTTAATTGTAGATTTGTAAGCATCAAACCCGTTTTAACTCGATAATGTTGTATTTTGTTTAAATTTATATCTTATCATTTATACAATTCTAATATATATAGCTTTGAGCCCTTTAACACTAACTTATACGTTATAGAATAGAAATTAATTTCAAGTTGTTAAGTTTCCGACAATTAACCGCCCGCCCAATTGCCGAATCTTCGATTTATCTTCGGCGCGCTAAGATTGGGCTCCGCCCGCCCGGGAAATGGGCTTATAATTAATTTGTGAATTGTCATTGTTGTGTCATTATTTGGCGTTCTTGTAGCAATATATTTTAGTAGGCATTTCTGATGAAAATTTCTGTGTAATGTGATATAAATAGATTTATAAAACGTTAAGTTGAGATATACCTAAATATCTGAATATTTATTTTAGTCCTACATAGTCCCGAATAGGGCTTCGGCACCTTATCTGTTAGTAAAAGTTATCACACCATGCTTATTACGATTTAACTTAAAACTGAATCAATCAGCATAAAGTCGTGAGCATCAACTAATTTCTTGACCTATATATTTTTCTTGCTTTTTATTAAATCACTTATATAGATTCACCATAAGTACCTACTTTAACACAAATTGGAGCGTTCGTTATCTTTTTATAAAGATAACAAGTTGCTATCCTATACAAATATGAAAATGATTCATAGACTCATAATATAAACCGTATCAAACCTTTTATTCTAATTTTAAACGACCCTATTCATAGTCACGTAAAATTGTTTAACTTATAATAAAATAGGGTAATTAATTCAGTGAAATATTCAGTTCCTATTTCAATGTAATGTTTGAATGATCCGTGAAATAGCATTTAAGGTTTTGAATAATTAAAAATACGTTTAAAACTCCAAAAAGGGAAGTATATTTTTAACAATAAAACAGTATTAATTAATGCTCATTAATTTAAACAAAAGGTTACAATTTTAAGTAAAAAGCTTTTTATTCCATAGGCAACGAAAGCGATAAAAAACAATTTTTTATAGCAACAAATTATAAAATTACAATTTTGAATGGAAGGCAACTAAGTAATGAAAATAACGAATAAAATGCAATAGCCGCGTCTCCACCGAGCGCACAGGGTCGCGAGCCAAACGCTCGGTCTGTGTGAACGTGCCTCGGAGTCGTTTGGGCGCACATTGCCTGGGCTGAGCGTGCCTCGGAGTTGAGTCAAAGGCTGTGGATAAACGGGACGCGCTCAGAGGTACCTCGGTGTGCGCTGTTCGTTCGACTAGGATAGTGGTTTCAGCATGCGAGGCGTTTGTTATAGTCAGCTGTTATATCCATAGTTACAACTGTCCATTTCGAACGCTTAAGAACTTTTTTTTGGCTCGAGGCTCGCCTCACTGTTTCCAGGTAAACTACTGAGGCTTCTTCACGATGTGCGGAAGTGCCGTGGATACGCATATTGATTTTTATTTATTTATAACTATTAATGTAATAGAGATAAAATTGTTTATAGGTTTTCGCTAGATCCATCGATACAATTTAAAAAGTTATTACATTTTTTGAAGTCGTGAGTGAAGAACATGGAACTTGAAACTTGAATCACAACCTGATATTGAAATATTTTCAAATATTTAAGAGTTTAACTTTATTCTCGCAGACGATTGAAAGTGCCTCTCGGCTAAGAAATATTCAAATATCTTGCCAAAAATGTTTTGCCGGATATATTCAAACAGAGTTTGTACTCCACAAACATGCCAGTATCGAAAATGTTCTCAAAATGTATTTCCAAAGAGAATCAGTTAGCTCGAGGAAAGCTACTGAAAATTGTAGAAAATATAGATATTTTTAAATTTCATCTGTGTTTATGAAAACCAATTATATAATATCTTGATTTCGATATTACTGTGGGTAACTATTCTGAATTTGGAACTTCGAAAAATAGGGCAGTCGAAAATATTAACTTTTAATTATCCCAAATGGCCACCAACTAAATGGTTAAATAACCAGATGGATATCGGCGGGTCTATAATGTAAACAAAGCGGGAGTTGAAATTCTTAAAACCTCAACTTCGGGTATTCTGCTTTTGTATTTCTACAGCTTTCTTGTTTATTTAGTAGTTATTAATGTTTTTATAAACTATACTTGTATGTACAATGTGCGCGTGCTTGCAAGTAGTAAATTGTGGGCATGGAATAATCCTTTAGATCCCTTCTCTTAAAATTACATTGCCAATAATGTTAATTACGGTTTTAAAAAGCGAGCTCAACTAACCTACTCGCACAATGTTTTTTGAACTTTGTTCGCGTGTCATTCCAACTTAACATAATAAAAAAAGCTATATCAGCAATGATAAATAATAGTAAATAAAATCAATTGTTTTTATTTATATGGCTCCATTTGGGAGCCCTCTTCCAACTTCCAATTTTTTCTAACTACTGTGACAAACATCCAGCTAGAGCCGGAAATTTCATTATATCGTCGGCTCAGCGGTCATGCGGTCGGCCTCTGTTTTTCCTCTCACTTGGTTCCTTCCACTCCGCAACACGTTCGTAACCATTCCTTCCTTTATGTCTGTGGTTCGGGCAACGTGTCTTTTTTACTGACCTGAAAAAGAGGAGGTACTCAATTCAACGCTGTTTTTTATGTGTGTTACCTCAGAACTTTCGACTGGGTAAATTGATATTGATGATTCTTGTTTTGTTTGAAAGCTGGGGCTTTCCGTGTAGTCTCATTTAAATTTCATTAAAATTTGGTCAGTATTTTTAGAGTTACAATTTGAAGTTGGTTTCTTTGTTAAAATTTTAACACGTTTAACGTCGAATATCTTTGTACATTAAACTTGACATATATTTCGTATTTTATCTCTATGTTACACCACGATGGATATGTAATAACAATTTGAGTAGATTAATCGATGTAGCGAAATGCTCAAAATTGAGTTGCGATCGATCTCATTAAAATCGCAATATCTTCCTTTACAATGTTAATTACTGTATGTCTCTTACACTGTACGTTATTAAACTGAAAATGATATATATTAGTACTAAAAGTGACTATAAAACGACCAAATTAAAATTAAACTATTAAAACTACCCCGATGCAAAAGTTTGTATAAGTTACGTGTCTATGAATGTCTTTATACCTTAAAAGGCTTTTTATTTTTATTACATTTTTGTTTTTCATGAGGATATAATAATTTACTTAACAAAATATTATCTAATTATTATTAATTGAAACTCTGTTTCCAAATTATTTAATTAGATATGTAAACTATACATTGTTTCTAAGTAAATTGTAATAAAATTAGCGTAATAAATCTTATCCATTTTGTAGTTGGCTGGGCGTGTTTGCGTTCGCCTGTTGGCTGTCATACTGATTAGAATTCACTAATTCGGGATTAGGACGACGCATTTGAATAATAAAGTTGTCATCTTTAAAATAAAACGAACTAAATGGTTATACATAGAGCTTTGCCACTACACTAAGTTTTTGCTTTTTTGTGAAACGATGTAAGAACCAAGAATATACATTTTTTTAATTTAATCATTCTTAAATGCTCCATTGACTCCCTAACATAGAAACTTCAGAAACGAATAATATTTTTTTATGACTATCTGGTTTTTTGTTTCAAATAACTAAACAAAAACATTTTTTTGATACGTGCCCACCGATGTTATATTAAGTTTTTGTATTAAAATTTAATTATTTATTTTTGAATTTTTGAAATTAAAGTACAAGCTTTTGATGAATTATGTTACAAGACTTCAGAAAATTTAATGTGTAGATTTTTCATACAAATAATTGAAGACGCTTTCAAAAAATACTTTAAGAGGCTTGTGGTAGAGTTACTGATTGGTGGTACTTAAAAAGGCTTACCTTACAGTCATTAATATAACTTTTTCCACTCATATAAGTGGAAGTCAAAAAAAGAACATGACTTTTCGCCACTATAGCTAGTATGTAATATGTTATTATACTCTTCTAGTCGGATAGTTAGAATCGTAGAACTGTAAATGTATAAACAATCCATTTACTTGGTGCAACAAAAACGTCTCGAAGCATGATGCCAACTAGATTTATTGCATTGCGGGATGCTTTGTTATTTAAGCAAGTTTTTGTAAAACAATACTTTTTAGTTATTTCTCAAAGGAAATGCTTTTCTTTTTTAAATATAGTAAAAGCATTTAAATGAAACTCAACAAACAGATTTGGTTTTCCACAGCTGCAGGATAAACACTTGATTTTCCTGGCATCTGTAGAAATTATATTTCAGCCAATTTTAAAAAAAACTTAATGCATTGTACTTTAATGTATATTGGTTAAAGTTTGGTATAAGGTATATAAGTAGCAAGTTTCAAATAATTTAGTTGTATTGCGGGTGTGTTAAGAGTAAATGATAAATGGTAGGCACTTTAAAGCCCGAATTCGTAGCGGTTTGAAAATACATCTGCTTGTAGATATTTCCACAGAATGTACTTGTCAAGAAGTGTTTAAAAACGCTCGCTTGAAAAAACAATGAAAACCGGTCTCGTATTTTCTCTTGCCCTCTGTAATTTACCTTAATCAAAATAACTTGGTTCAGGTGAATTTCTCGTTAACACGCCTCAAACGAACTTGTTATTGAAACAGGAAACAATCGGATAACTAATCTTAAGTGCACTCCCAATAACAAATAGAATTCCTTTGTAGTGCGCTGTTTACACAATCCTTATAAATTTTATTGTTTTCCCAACAATAAATATTATGGTAATGTGTTTTTATTTCGCTCCATTTTGGTTTTATATGCAATGTTCGGATCTTTATAGTTTTATTAAAACTAACTAAAATTATGAAAATAAAGAAAGGTCGTGAATAGATCAAGATTATATTATCCATATAGATAATTAAAAATCGAGTGTCTTTTTGTAATATTAAAATAACCGCTTTTTACTAAAGACATATGTATACCAAGTACATATAAAAAAATAACATTTTTTACAATTTTTGTCTGTCTGAATGTCTGTCTGTCTATTTATTCCAGCTAATCTCTGAAACAGCCGGACCGATTGTAACAGGACTTTCACTGGCAGATAGCTGATGTAATAAGGAGTAGCTAAGGCTACTTTTATTTAAGTTTTATTTATTTATTTAAATTAACGCGCGTGAAACCACGGGGCACAGCTAGTACACAATATAATAAGGAATTTATTACTATTTTTATAAATTAATCTGTAGTAATCAGCGTAATGAGGGCGTCGTGGCTAGGTGCAGTAAGCTTACCGTGAAGCCTGAGATATCAATCGATACTTCGATCCCCGGTAGGAACGAATGCAATTTATAATTTAATTTGTATTCGGTATTAAAGTGTATTTGAATTTCTACAGGCTTGCCTGAAGAAATCCGCCCGTAGCGGTAACCTGTGACCGAGCGGCCTAAATCACCTCTAAAATACAGACGAGGAAGGATGAGGGAACCCACCGCGAGTATATTCCTAAGAAAACCACCCCATGAGGTGATGACGACCCTCATTAGTGAGGAAGACGATGGGAGGAGGAATCAGCATAATGTTTTAGCTCATTTCATTAATTAGGTATCTCCAACGTTATCTCATTAGCTTAACTTCCGCATCCGTACTTACTTACCTAGTGTCTGTAAAATCAAAGTTTCAAGATTCATGTGAAGCTGCTAATTAGGAAAGTACAAGCTTTATATTGTTGTTATTTAATAACGCAAGACGGATAACGTTTTAAATACGTTATTAATTTGACGTGTCTGTCTGTAGCACCGTAACTCAACGAATGGATCAATTATGTTGCGGGTTTTGTTTTAAGTTAACAATATGATCATTATAGAATCTTTTTTCTCACTGTTTTTATGTACCTATCGCTGTTTCAATGTTATATTTTTTACAATACAGTTTTTTCTGTGTGTATGTGTGTGATGTTTATCATATACAATGTATTGGAACTTGAATTAATAAAAAAATTGATAAAGATCTGTGTATCCATTTGTGAGATATTCTTATTTGTTATAAGCGTGTCGGGGGTTTTAAATTAAATTTCTTTTATGTGAATTCCCGTAACCCCGCATTGGGGCATGGGCCAGACATATTGCTCTCTGTTTCAATGATAATTTTCTTTACAGGCAAATATGTGATCAGCCTTTTGTGCTTACAAAACCGCAACATTCATTTGTCACCCCGGGCTTCAAATCCAGGACACCCAGCGTATCACACAGACAGACGCATAAACAAGTAGTGGAAGAAGCACTTTAAAAAAAAAAAAATTTGTGCCTGATGCATAAAATATGCGTGCTATATTTATAATAATAATATGTATCTAGTTCATAATACATATTCATGTATATAAAATTCTCGTGTCACAATGTTAGTTACTTTACTCCTCCGAAACGGCTTTACTGATTTTTACCAAATTTTATATGCATATTCAGTAGGTCTGAGAATCCGCTACTATTTATTTTTCATACCCCTAAGTGATAAGGGTAGCCCACCCCAAAAATTAATATGGCAAAACGTTTCCGGATCAACTAATATATGTATAGTATTGTAAATCCCAAACATCGATTTAATATGATTGTTTTGTATCAAGTCCTAATAATACCATACATAAGTATCGAAAATTATCTCTTAGTAGATTATGTTAAAGGCGAATACGGTGGTACCAATGTTTAAGTTGTATTGTATAAATAAAAGCAATGCAACAAAATATGTTCTGTTTTCTATTTGTGAGTTTTATTTGAAAGGTTTTAGCTTAAATTGAATTGTATTTGCCTTTTTTGTTCAAATTACATGTATGATTATTTAGTTACGTAGGTTCTTTATTTATTTTGGTAAGTACAGTTTGTTAACATTGATCTTTTTAATGAAATGGTTGGGTAAATAGAAAGCGTGCGTTGCTAGACTTTAGGACGCTGATGAGTTCCTTGAAAAAAAAAAAAATCACGTTGTATTGATTCGGAAATAAATCCGAAGACAGCTGGTTCCATAGTGTATAAGTGTAGTAATGCATGACAGTCAATGCCTCAATAAACAGCCGTACATTAACCTAACTATAGTCTGTGCTATAGTTTGAACATAAAACTAGGCTGTTTCTAGCTGCAAAGATGACGAAACCTAAAACAAACCTCGTATTGTGGATATAAATGAAAGGTAAAAAAGTTTCTCTAATTGACCAGTTTGTTGGTTAGATAAATATTTTAGTAGCAGCTCAGCTTCCGGATGTTACTGCAAGTTGGATTGAGCAGTTCGTGTTCACTCAAGCGTGGAATCGTTTCCAGTTAGGCTCTCTTTTACTTTAAAAGCACAAGTCAATGTAATAGGAATTTGTTCTACAAAACATCAATTCTAAGGGACACTGTAGTGTTTTAATTCGTTATGTAGTAAACGAAGCTTTTGTCATGAAAATTACAATGTATTTCCCGTTGTGTCTGGTACTTGAATGTGACTTTTTGCTTAGAATTATAATTAGGTCTTACCCTAAAATAAGCAGCCCCACATACAATAAAATTGAATATGACAATAATAAATGATGTATCGAGTTTTTGTATGTTGATTATTGACTATCATAGTTAAGTTCGAAGTGCGAAAATATATGTAAAGCTATATTTTTTCTGTTGTGGAGTTTTCTTGTCGAACGAACGTGGTATCGATTATTATTATTACAAACACATTAAAAAGATGAAACAAGCGAAAATATAAATTTCTCTATCATATTTATTTTAGTCTGTTTTTATTGTAGTTATGTTATAACAATAATTAAGGAACACTTTATCAAAGTAAATATATTTAAATTAAAGTAAATGTCTTATTAATATTATTGCGAGCTTTCTTTATTACTTCATTTTAACCCGAGAACTCAGTGAAATTCAAAAAATTTCATTAAGTACGTGTCTTTGAAAGGATTTATTAAGTTCATCAGTTTTTCAATGAAAGTTTTTCAGAATTCTAAACAATACAATCTGTGAAAATTTGCTTTGATAAATAAATATTGTTTTATATTACACTAATTTATATCTTTATGTATAAAAAAAATGTATTTTTGTTTAAAATGAATATACTCAAATAAAAGGTAAAGATTTTGAAATCCTTTCACTTATGATATTGTACAATTCTTTTTTAATGAGATAGACTACATTTAATGTGTTTCTATATTTTATACTAGCAGTGCCCCGCGGTTTCACCCGCAATAATTTCATCGTAACGTGATATTATATAGCCTAAAAACAGCGTTTACGCAGTGCACTCAACGTATGGGTAATTTTCCCCATTTTTGCAACATTTTTCACTGATACTTCGCTCCTATTGATTGCAGCGTGATGTTATATAGTTTAAAATATTTTTCGATAAATGAACATAAAAATAATTATTTAATTCGAACCAGTAGTTCCTGAGATTAGCGCGTTCAAACAAACAAACTCTTTCGGCTTTATGATATTAGTATAGATTATAAGCCTCCCTAAAAATAGCATTTAACCAACGCTAAATACGCCAAAGTTTAGATGCGAGTTTTGGCAGCTCTATTCACCAATATTGATCATTAAATTAAATAGTCAACGAGCATATTCGTTTATTTTTTACTAGAGAATTTACCATAGATCAGCCAACGCCAATAGACAAAGCAAACTTTTCATGGTAATAAATATAGACTGGTTCACTAAATCTTACTTTAAATTGCCAAGCATTCCCTTTTTCAAATCTAAATTTTAGTTTTTTATTAATTAAAATTAATGAGTAATATACACTGAATGACACTTCACTGAATATGACTAGATTTATAATATATTTTCATGAAAGTACTTGCAGCATTCAGCTTAAGTCGAATTTATTGTGGTGGCAAGAAAATAAAGCCAAGAGCAAAAGCTAGTTTCTTAAGGTCGTTTGGATAGTTACACTCGTAAATTGTTAGATCTATTTAAAAACTAAGATAATTTTATTCCAAACATTTTAATAATTATTATATTTAATACAACGGCGATGTTAAACTGTTATTTACAAGAATATGAAATTCCAAGCAACTGTTTGAAATTTTAATTCAGAAAATATTATGATAGAAAGAGTTTCGATTAAATTTCTCAGAAGAATAATTTGAGTAGCTCAGCCGATGCACTAGCAACTTGGATGTACTATTGAATTAAAATGTGAAATATTTTTAACGAAACGAAATTTCAGTTCTTAATGATTCTGCCACAAAGTCAAGAAAGCGTTATCAACCAATGCTTGAGACTACAAAAAGTGACGTCATGCGTATTTTCTCGACACCCACTAACACTAAAAATTTGTATGGAAACTACATAAGTCATGACGTGCCAATAACGATATGAAATGTCATTTCCATATAAATCCAGCGTTAGTAGGTATCGAGAAAATGCGTGACGCTCATGTTTACAAAACCAGCGCTATATGAGGTGAATTTGACTGTTGAGAATACCTTAATATTCCTTTGTATTATCTTATACTAGCGATCTGCCCCGGCTTTGCACAGATATAAAACATATATAAATAACTTTCTCTTCAATCACTCTATCTATTAAAAAAAACCGCATCAAAATACGTTGCGTAGTTTTAAAGATTTAAGCATACAAAGGGATATAGGGGAAGAAAAAGCGACTTAGTTTTATACTATGTAGTGATATAAAATTCTCGTGTCACAATGTTAGTTACCTTACTCCTCCGAAACGGCTTTACTAATTTTCTCCAAATTGTATATGCATATTCAGTGGGTCTGAGAATCGACTACTATCTTATTTTTCATACCCCTAAGTGATAAGGGTGGCCCACCCCAAAAAATTAATATGGCAAAACAACGTTTGCCGGGTCAGCTAGTGTTAATCTATTAGACTATCTTATATACATATCGCAATTAGGTTTATTTAAATATATTATTATATTCGTAGTTAATGATTTCATTATTGTTGAACTGAGTTTGTTTGCCAAGTCTCTATACACTTAAGCCTCCCACCGATTACATTTTTTATATAGACAAAGTATCTGTTGTCATAATAGTATATAAATATGAAATGAACATATAAGTTGTGTAACTGGAAATTCTGTTAAAAAAAATCAGTTATGCTGGTGAAAAAATATATTTTTGATTCTTAAAATACCAAATACAAGAACTATTGCGCATCATGCTTTTAATGTGAAACACGTAAGTTTATACTAATTGATATGATAATTGCTTTCCTGAGATTTAGCATTGACTAAATATATACAGTTTTTATATCACAGAGTAATTACACCTGGTAATTAAGGTACCCTTGTATACTTACAGATTCAAAACTTTTCAGCTTAAGAAAAAGTACCCAGAAGTTACAAACACTTTAAGATAATATTAAGTATTTTCAGAAGTTTGCTTGTCACTGAGATGATATTAATACCTACGGAGGACAAACTTTGCGATATCGTAAGACGGCCGATGTTTGAAACAAATACCTATAGATTGCTATCGATACAAAGTGTATGAAAGGTTTTAGAGTTGGAAAGCCAGTGAATAAAATATACTTCTGCCTTTCAAATGCAATTATGAAAATTCAGTTGAAAATCGAACTGTAATATTTTTTTGTCTAGGTAATTCAATTCACAAACTTCAAAACGAATTAATGCGTTTTTATACTATGTGGGTCTTTCTCTCCACTTTTTTGTGGACTTCTCGACAGAGTAGCTTAATGGGTGGTCAGCCCATCAATAAACCCTCATGTCATTAACATGACTTAATGAAACCAGTAGCACCTTGACTCCGTTAGAGTTTACTATTATATAGTTAATCCTAAAAACTTTTACATAAGATGGTGGCCTGAATTATTTTAATAACATCTTAAGTAATCGTTGAAAGTTTATTTGAAACAATTCAGACTTAAAGACATTATTACTTATAACTATTACTAAAACAATTCACTTTACTTCAGTCAAATGAAATGAAACCTAAAGCGAAATGCATTTATGGAACTAATGTGCCCAGACGCTCGATGAATATAAATTAGATGTCAATTGGACGGGACGGCTCACCATATCTTCTGGCACTTACCCAACTGCTTCTGTAATAAATCTTTAGTTTCTGGTAAAATTCCAAGGACAGCTACAAGTCTTAAATTCTAATTTTTTTTCAGGCATTAGTTACGAACCTAGCCTGTATTTTTGATACAACATATATTTTGTTTATCTGTGCATAGTTAGAATGGTTAATTTTATAATATGTATTCTATAATTGTGACGCTTCCTCTTTTTGAAATTCTATGAAACTTAAGCGCCAACGCATCGGAAGCCTTCGCATCTTAATAAGTTTAATAAGCAATATTCTCAGAATAATGATCCTAACAGTATTATATCATATGAATACTTACGCACGTGTATTCAAAATTAAATAAGTATTACATAATAAGCTACTTTACGCTTTTGACTAATATTAAAATAGTCAAATAAAAGTATTCAATATTCATATTCTTTTGGAGTAGAGACTTTGGATCCATGGGGGCCAGAAGTGCGTCGATTGTTTAAAGAGATATCGACGCGCTTAGTTGAGACCACAGGAAACCCGCTGGCTCATATTTCGACCAACGAGTTAGTATTGCAATACAACATGGTAATGTAGCCAGTATTTTGGGTATGCACCCAAACGGCTTTGATGAGCCTTTTGTATTTTTGTAAATATAATTAAGTACATTATTGTAAATATTTTATAAACATTATTCATATTCATTAAATTTACATGATCCATTGCATTATTCCTATCTTGTCATAAGACTAAAAAGCGTACATAATTTTCTTTGGTCATTGTACACCCTGTTGACTTCGATAACTCATGAATAAATTCATTGTTTGGAACTGTAGTTTTTCTTTACAAATAATCATTAAGTATATCTTATATAAGTATAAATAGGAGCTGAGTATATTCCTGAATAAATGATCACTTAATTCATTTAGCTTAATAAAATATTTATAATATATCTATGATCACGGTTAACAGTGTTTCAACGTATCACTTTTGTCTTTTTAGTAAAAATGAATCTGAAAAATCGGAGGTATTATATCCAAACTATAAACTTAAATAATGTAAAAGAGTATAATAAAATTATCCATGCAGGCTGGAAAGTACGCGAAATGTCGGGAAATATTAGTTATAATTTAATAATTGTAAAATTTGTAATCGCACTAAATCCGTTCAAACTGTTCTTTAAATATAATTAAACATCTTGAAAACAACTTTCTTCAATCAATGAATGTAATTATTTCCAAAGAATATTTCCTAATGATCTCGTAAGCTCACCGATTATGAGACACAAAATGTATAAGACAAATTCTCATTATCCTAATTGAGAAAGCGAAACAATTGACAAGAGTTGGGCGCAAGGAAAGGCAAGCTAATTAGTCCCTAATTAGCCCTGACCTCATCGCCTATTTTCTTTGTGATATTTTCTAAATGCTTGATATTAATAGTAGCAAATTTTCTTATAATGATTATCAAATTTTACCTGGCGATGGAGTATACGTGTTTTACCTATAAATATGTCCGTTCCCAAGTCCACTCAATGGTTCAAATGATTTTGAAAATGTCATTTATCAAAATTATTCACTCTTACTACTTTAATGCAACAAAAGAAGCCTTCTTTAAAAAAAGATCCCTCCACTTTCTCAACGGTCTTGCGCTGTCTTCCGCTGGTTGTCTTTGGAAATATATTTGCGACGTTTATACGGTAGAAAAAATATTAACTAGGTAGAAATAATATGGTATTTACCATAATTTTAAATTCACTACAACAATAGACAAATTCTTTGCTAATAAATAACTTTATTACTTTCATAATATCCTGAAATATTCAAGTAAAATTGCCTCCTACCAAAATCGAAGTGAAAGAAACACGAGACGAAATATTTTTTATAGGACGATAGCTTTTACCATATTGGTCACATGAAAATCCTTTTTCCCAAATTTCCTGTTATTTTTAGTACATTCAATAAAAAAACCATTCGGTCAATATCAATAAAATGTCACACACGAGTGACTGGCCGCAATATGACAACGAACAGTTTTGTTCAATGCTTTTTACAACTTAATATCGGGACAACTTGGAAATCCCAGTATTCAATACCTTTAAACATACCATCTTAATCCATAATATTTTTTCTTTTTCTTGTTCCTCATGAGCCGCAAGTACATTTACATTTTAAAATTTAATAAGGTTTTTATACAACGATCAGAACTGTAATTTTCTTATATTAAGTCACTAACTTTGCCCAGACACCACTATCACCCGCTCTCGTGATTAAAAAAAATTGGGTGGGGGTAGGAGGGTAGAACATACTTTACGATATATTGTCATATCCACCAAATACATTTAAAAAAATCATATTGGTCGAACCGATTTGGAGAGGTACCTACGAACACAAACAACATTTTTACTTTGACGTCAAAAAAACTCGATAGATTTTAACTTCAATTTTTATATGAAACTGCATGATATTAACGCACTGACTTGCGGCCAGCCACTGGTGCAACTCTCTGTCATGTCGTGTAGCTCCAGGGTGTATCCAAAATCAAAAGCAACTTCTGTTACGTCCATCATGTTCATCATTTCTGGAAGCACTGACTGACGACAAAATGCGGCAGACCGCCATAGAACCGAGATGTATCCATAAAAACGCGGTTAAATATTCTATCTATCGTCTACAGACCACGTCTTGAAAAATGGATCCTACAAGATATTAAGAGGGTCAGATTTCATATCGGTAATGATGAAAATATAAGGGAAATTTATTATTGAAAAAATTATTAAGGTTAATAGAAGAATAATAGCAAAAAAGTTCTTCTTTATTAAGGTAAGTTCATCGAAATTACTTAAATCAAATTTTACCTACACATTCATTAAAATTGTGTAGGTAAAAATTGTATATTTTGATTGAGTTTATAAATAGTTATCAAATTAATATGAAAATCCGTCAAAGCTTTGAGTTGCAAAAACCGACTCGTACCCCTTAATAAGACGGCATTTTTTATTTGTAAATATTCCTACAAAAATTAAGCAGATATTTTCCTTTGATTTCTCTGCGGTAAACACCAAATCTTTCTTCCTTCCCATTAATTAGGATCACTGCTGAACGAAAAAGCTTCAACGGATTGATGTTTTTGCGGTTTTACTCAAAAAATTACTGCATTCTGATGTGAAGCTACACAAATATTAGACCTAAATCTTTGTCGGAAATCATTCTGTCTTGAAAACCCATTCAGTACATTCTGAATTTATCGAAAACTAGTGAACCCCGCGAGTGTCGTATCGCTTCAGAGTTCCGAATAATAACGTGTTACTAAAAACATCATTCTATGTACAAGGAAACAAATTTTATTCGTAAACACTTTTTCGTGAATTTTTCTGTTTTTAATAGTTATTCTGCTATTGTCACATTAAACGAACAAATCGGAGAACATCAAAATCGATCCATCCGTTCATGAGTTATAAATGGGTTGAATAACCCGACTTTCTTTTATTATATATATATATATATATATATATATATATATATATATATAAATAGAGACATAGCCGGGAGATTTATAATAGTATTTTTAATTAAAAAAACTGAAATATATTTTAAAAAAGAAGCTGCCATGCATGTTTCAGAGAATAAGATCGTCAAAATTGACCACTTTATGTAAAAGATAAGGTAAAAGGCCTCTTAAGACTACAATTATTATTAATTATCAGTATTATTATATAATATTATATAATGTATACTTATATACTATTATAAATCTCCCGGCTATGTCTCTATTATATTATATAAAGCTATATATATATATATATATAAATGATATATTTATGAATATATGGCCGGGGCGGGTATAAAACATATATAAAAACCTTCCTCTTCAATCACTCGTATCTATTAAAAAACCGCATCAAAATCCGTTGCGTAGTTTTAAAGATTTAAGCATACAAATGGATATAGGGGAAGAAAAAGCGACTTAGTTTTATACTTTGAAGTGATGCATGTATTTTAACATAAATTTTGACAGAGAAATATAATAGAAAAAAAAATACAATTATAAACTATTTCATAATCGAAATGGAAAGTGTAAAATTATTACAAAATTTGTGACAATGGTGGTGTCATTTATGTGGTGGGGCAGTTGTATGAGAGTTGTACGCAATTTTGTAATAAAACTCTTAATAATAATACATTACTAGCGATGATCACCAAGTGCTGTTGTTATTAGGTATGGTATGTAGTATTTAAGAAGAGAGATTTTATTTTAGGTTTCTACTTTCTGATTTTTTTAGTTTCCAGTAGATTGCATGCTATTGAAAGCACGTGTCACCAATATAAAACAGCAATAAAAGACTATTTCGAAGTGACGAATACTATAACCATTTGCAAAAACAGAAAACACGTGATAAAATTTTATTGGCTTCGCGACCCTGTAAACCATTTTTTCACAATTCCAATAGTGAATATTACAGAATATAATAGTGTGAAACGTTTTTGGTCTTGGAATATTAGAATCTGAATAGCTTTTTATCTCTGAATACATTTAACGCCTTGTAGGGCACGGAATAGAAAATATCTGCTTATATTTCATTAATAAGTATTTTTACAGGTATGTAGGTAATCAGCCTATTGTATCTTCCAAATAAATATTTTTGTTTTGATAGGAATCAAACTCAAGACCAGTATTGAGTGTTTATTTTTGCACTTAACACAGTAAAATTAGAATATACAGAGAGGATTTTTGCGATGAGAGAGTGAGGGCAGACCTTAACCGTTATAGTCACAGGAAATTGTTCCTATGAGATCATCCATAACTTATTAAAATATTCTGAATTGCATTATCAGATTTTGGACAAAAGCTACAAGCAGCATAAAACTAAAATACCAAACAATTTTTTTAAACCCATCGTTCTCATTTAATGTAGCGATCAAAAGATTATGGAACCATTTGAGATATGAGTACTAGAAATTACAGAAATCGCCAAAAACTTTCACCAAACTATGAAAAAACGATAAATCAACTCGAAATATTGTTTATTACGATAATACTAATGAACGATGATACGATAATAAAAATGATCAAAATACTATTTAAGGCCAAATTAAGCCTATCCATTCTGCCCCGTCTCATAAAACCACCTATATAATAACTTCTTAGTGACGTAAAGGCAATTACATATCATCTTAAATTCATGAACTTATTAATTCCATAAGTCACATATTTCCTTTGATTAACAAAGTAATTGCAAATAAATAACTTGAAAAGTCTTCATAGTACTCAGTGATTAAGCATTTGTTACAATTCTTTACATATTCAATAGATATACTGCTCAACCAGTTACTTAATTGGAATTAATATTTATTTATTTAGAAATTTCTCTAAATCAAATGTTAGGTATACATTAACCGAATTAATTATAAATATATAAATTCTTATATAAAATACATAGTACAATTAATAGTAATAGTAAGACGAGTTACAACCTTCATAATTGGAGAAGGATTGAATATAATATATTTATTTGAACTGTTTACCTCGATAGATATTGAATATCGTTCCTTATACATTTTATATACAATATCTGATCGATTCACAAGGGATTTACGTTCAATTATTAATTACTTAGTACACAAAATGAAATCAATAAAGATGAATGTCTGAAGTGTCACTGTGCAGTTGTCATCGCTACATAGTATAAAACAAAGTCTTTTTTTCTTTCCCTATATCCCTTTGTATGCTTAAATCTTTAAAATTACGCAACGGATTTTGATGCGGTTTTTTTAAATATATAGAGTGATTAAAGAGGATGGTTTTTATATATGTTTTATACCAGTGCGAAGCGGGGGCGGGTCGCTATTTTAATAAATTAATTTTAAACAAAAAAATAAAACCGACCTCAAAACGCACTGAAAAGTAAAAAATAATTTTTGTATTATAAATGAACTTACTATAAATAAAAGACGTAAATAGTGTTGATAAATAAAATTCATCTAAAATTCTACAAGGGCATAAAACTTTCATGTTGCTCTTTGAAACGCGGCGGATTCATAAATCATAGAGTTATAAGCAAATAAGCACGACATGGTCGCGCGGAATTCAGCGATTTCTCGCCCGATTGTGAAACTATTCTTTCAATATCCTGAAAACTATTGATCGTAAAAATTCTAAAAAAAAATGGGACCACTTCGACGAGTTACCCTATCGTTTGACACCTCACTCATCCAAATCGGTCTACAGATGGCGACGTACGAGCGGAACATCGGAAAAAAAAAAAAAAAAAAAAAAAAATACACGTCGAATTGATAACCTCCTTTTTGGTTTTTTTGAAGGTCGGTTAAAAATAAAATAGATATTTAAACGAAGCAAACAACTGTGGCAATCATGATTTATAGACTGAATAAATCTGACGACAAACACAAATAAGAGGAAACCAGTAAATGTTGCATACAGTGTAGCCGCTATTTGTGGTGACACGTCGAGAGCAAGCTGTTTAAATGTTAAACTTACTGCTGTATGCACCATATATTCGTACAACAAGCATAAACTTTACAGCGATTTTTTAATTTGTTGTATTTTAGGTAAATAATCCCGTCAAGGAAATTTTCAATGGTACAGAAATGTGTTAACCCCATACGATGGAGGGTAGGGACTTCAGTTCTAAAGAACTCGTTGCTTTCAGCATTATTCCTGAATATAGTTCGCCAATAATATTGGCAAACTATAATATTTTCCTCGCGTGAAAAAAATGTTTGGAAAATTGTACAAGAATAATGAATAATTTGTATACAGTTACCATAGACTGAGAGACAAAGGTGTTGATGTTTTATAATTAGTTTGATTAATGTGATTGTGATAATAGTATTCAAACATTTTTTATATTATGTTTTAGTAAGTTTTATATGAATATTAAGTTAAATTAATATAAAGATACATTTAAAGTTAGGTACAAACACTGGAAGCTATGACTTACTTATGTCTGTAAGAAAGAGTCTTATAGCGTTATTTAAAGTACATCAGCACCATGTATTGAATGTTGTGGCATTTCAAATCGATTGTTTTTTTCCTAGAAGTATAGCCCAAGACTTATTCAGTGTAGTAGTAAACGAGACAACGCAACGTATCTATCCATACAAAGCTAGAACCGGCTAGTCAATAATATTTAGAATATATATTATACTAGCTGACCGGGCAAACGTTGTTTTGCCATATTAATTTTTGTGGTGGGCTACCCTTATCACTTAGGGGTATGAAAAATAGATAGTAGTCGATTCTCAGACCTACCAAATATGCATATAAAATTTTGTAAAAATCAGTAAAGCCGTTTCGGAGGAGTAAGGTAACTAACATTGTGACAAGAGAATTTTATATATAAGATTAAGACATCGGTTCGTGACAGTTATCTTAAGTTTATCATGTTTGGCATTGATAAGGTCAAATACTCATGTGTTGTCGTTTTGTAAACAAGTAAAAGCGAAATATAATTCGTATTTTGTTTTCTATAAATGAACCACGTGGAAGGAATACTTTAATTATTCATCTCTGCGCTAAATCTGGCAACTAAAGACAGAATCATTTAAATTTAAATTCACTTAAAAAACTTATTTTAGCTTTATAATAAAAGAAAATTACACTAAGAAGTCTACGTTGACCTATTGCGAATATAGAGATTAAAGATACAACCAATTTATGTTTAGAAACATTAGTGAACAATTTATCTAGATTTGTACTTACCTATACATATAAATTCTTGAAGTAAATCTTTAATTCTACAGACTCCGATCATCATGAAGATTTCTTGGTTCATCCACACTATTATACAAGTTTGCCGATTAAGAATATTTTTTTTTTATAAAATAGGAGATGACACCCAGAAGGGAGGCGAGAGTTTCGGGCCAAAGTTTACTTATCCCTTTTCAAATGCATGCTTGATGTGGCCCAAAAATGTACGACAAGTCACCTAAACAAATTAATAGAAACCTATTATTGAATTTTGACGAGGTCTTAGCTTTTCGTCGCTATAGCTGAATTACCTAATTAATTTTCTGTTACAGGTTTTGTGACCAAGCTACCAAAGCAATCAGCAAACCAAAGCAGACCACAGCCAAGTAGTAAAAGTAAAGTATATGAACATGAGTTCTGATTAAGTATATAAGGTGCCATGCGATGAAAATTACCGATAGTGAACTAAACTTCGAATAAACAATATCTAAAATCACCTGTTTTTAGTTTTTCGATAAATGTGATCTGTGGTACCTATGTCGTCCGTCATAGCAGTACAGATATTTATTAAAATCATTTATAATTGTACGGTAGCTTCTTTTTTTGGTGACATTAAAAGATCTTCAAATCAAAGTATAATAATAATCACTACATAGTATAAAACAAAGTCTCTTTTTCTTCCCCTATATCCCTTTGTATGCTTAAATCTTTAAAAATACGAAACGGATTTTGATGCGGTTTTTTTAATAGATAGAGTGATTAAAGAGAAAGGTTTATATTTATAATAACATACATTAAATAGTGGACTGTTATTTTTGAGGTTTCTAATGTTTACATTTTCTTCGCTTACATTGCAAACGCAGGCTGAACCCTACGAGTGTGAAGCCGGGGCGGATCGTTAGTAATATATAATATAATATAAATATAATAGCTTATTCACCTATAGTCATTTCCTGTAGGTACATTTCTCGTTATTTACATGAACGGACCTGATAAAATGTGACCTATGTATGCTTAACATGACAATTTATTTGCGTTTTGTTCGTATCATTAATTGATTTATACTCTTTCAATCGTATATAAAGTAAATGATAAACGTGTCAGTGTAGTAAGTGTTGTGGCACGATGTTGGTGACCCGAGGATTGATTTTGCTTGTGTCTTTTGTGACGGTTCTGTGTGAAGAAGGTATGAAGATTATTAAGACTTGATTAATAGAACGGTGATATAACAATTACTTTAGTAATTGGAGAGTTTCTTTCATTCTATGATATTATTTACACAGGATATTTTTTCTGAAATGTTAACAAAATATTTTATATCTAAAAAAAAATCTATTTAATTCACATTATAATGTCTTGCGGTCACGTCTTTCGTATATATTAGAAGAACAAAAAAATATTTTATTGTGCAAAATCTTATAAAAGTTAGGTTATGTATTGTCTTAAAAGCAGATTGGTTGTTTGATAGACAACAACAACTTTACTAAAAAATATAATATTGACGGTTAACTTTTAAGGTAAAAATAAACTATGTATAGAATAGGTTTTTAAATTGTGTTTATGAGTTTAGCTTTAAAGTTGTGTATTAATTTTACACGTATACAAGAAATCCTTTTTATCAAAATTTTGTAAAATGATAATCCAATTTAATAATTTTGAGAGGCATAAAGGCTTAAGTTATTGGAACAATCAAAGTAACGCTACTGATTGGAAAGTTCGGTTCGTTCTATTATAACATTATTTACATAGGATAATGTTTTCGAGCAGAGTTTCGAATTTCAACGTTGAAATAATGTAAAATTGATAATCTTATTTGTAATAATCATACAAAAACTGCACTTCTTTGTTCTTCGTTTCTAGCAGCCCGCTACGCCGCTACGTAATTTGGCTTAAAAAGCACAGTAGTGCTGTTTAAGTCAAATTAGTATTTTCTTACTCGACTGGGACAAAGCCCAAAAGAAAAATTATTTATATCACATTCATAAAGTTCGCCCTTTCATTTATTCTCTCGTTACAAATTATTGGCTCAAACGATTTTGATGGAAGATACAATATATTTAGATTGGTATTTATATCTGGAGTTTGTGTTTTTTTTGAACAAAATAGTTATTACTGTTTCTCTGTAAAATGAACTCTACAATATGATTCGTGACCAACGAGATAAGAGAAGTTGAACTTAACATTTACTTATATATTTTATTTTGCAATTATACACGTGACCATTCCACTCAGACTATTTAGAAATCTATGGGTTATATTATCAATAATTAAGCAACATTCAAAAACCACGGATCTTATCGATTAACCAACGCAATAGCAACCAATTTCGGTAAATATACAAAAAGGAATATGTGTTCTCTTATTATTAAAAGTATTAATTGAAAACATTAATTTAATCAAATAAATAAGTTTTGTTTTTCTCCTTTCTATGTCACTTTTAAAGATGATTTATTTAAATATGTAGAATAGGATACTGTAAGACTGAAAAAATTTAATAAATAAATAATTTAATGTAATAAAATTATGAATAGATTTCTTTATCAAGGATAAGTTTCTATTATGAATTAGCTTTCAAACAAGAACAAGTTAATAGCATATTCGTAGCAAAACAGAAATATTTTATTATATTTTGATCAGAAGGTAAGTCTATGAATAGCTGTAACAACGGGTAAATCAGACAGACAAACCACAACGCACAAATGAAATAACATCGGTCAATTGATACACAAGTGTCAATGAATTGTGAATGAATTTCAATTGGATGTCTAACGTGACTGCTTTATGGTTGTCACCATTACAATAATAATTTTGTCCTTTCGCAAATTTTCAACGACAACGAATAGGTTTCATAAATCAAACTAAACCCTTTTATTCTGATATTACCAAAATATATTTTTTTGTTCACTTTATAGTGAAGTCAATGGAAACTCGGTACCTACCTAATTTATAAAATATCTTTCAGAAGCCTTTTTGACGCCATGTGACATCAAAGACACTGAATGCTTACGAAAATCAACACAAAAATTCTTAGCTAAAACGGCTAAAGGTGTACCCGAATATGATATACGGGCTATAGACCCTATGGTCTTAGCTTCGGTAGACCATTTGGTGAGTGAGGAATCAGGAGTTTGGAATTACTTGAGGAACTTAACCATTCTTGGTTTAAAAAATCAAGATCTATCAAAATTCAGGTCAGTTTTTAATTTTCAATCTATCTCCATTTATAGTGTATATCAAAAGAAATTCCATGCCCAACATTATGTGACCGCCATTACGATTTCATCATGCCTGGAAGTATATTTATCAAATTTTACATTTTTACATTAAATATTTAATTTAGGTCTTGAGTATTGATAGTCTTTCATTTACGTTCAGAGGATAAAAAAAATTTAAAAGTCATAGCATTAAACATTATTCTACAAATGTTCTTAATACCTAATACCTTGACTCTTTCAATTAATTGAAAGCGAGAATATTTAAACCAAATTTGAAAAGTGTAGACTTTTCGAGTGAATCAACTTACAGAACATTTAAAAAATATGGGTGGATAATATTCGGTGAAATTTACGGTTTTAAATTTCTGTCCACGAAGCATTTGTAATATGGAAAAAAATATATATAACAATGCGATTCGATAGCGTCTCCGTAAAATTGGTTTGACACTAAGGGATTGTTAACTTTCAAATAGTGAAAAACCTAGAGAAATTTTGTACAAAAAAGCAAACAGTAAGGAATAAATAAAGCAAAATTAAAAACACCGAAATTCTAAAATTAGGTTTACAAACTGTAGTGTATCAATGCCACAAAATGACCCTGACTCAGCTTAATGTAATTTACTTTATTAGATAAGAGTCCAGTTCAGTAACGCTGTTTATTCTGCCAGATACCGGGCACTATAAAGACCTTACAAGTAACGGTTATACAGTCTCCTGGCACAATAACTGCTTCTGGTCCACAACGAAAAAATTGTTTTTTCGTCGTTCCGGCAGAGAAAAGCTTTTGTGTACGGTACACATTTATTACATGGTTTGACCTCTAATCAACAGCAAAATTTCCACCTTTACACTAAATATATTCTAAATTAAAACTAAATAAAGTGTACGAACATTTTAGAAACCAAATTTAAATATATACGCCTACTAATGTTACTACTTATTTGTGAAGCGTTTTCCTCATCTTGGGACTGTACTTTTTATCAGGCGCAAAATAATAATAAATTTAAACATAACCATAAAATAAAGTAAAAGGATGTAATATCCTCAAGCTCAATGGGCCTTACGCCTCTAAAGAAATTGCTTTTAGAGTAATGATTCATCATCATTTTCCTTATAGACAATGAGGTGTTCAAACTTCAGTACCCACTTCTAAAATCCATAATCCAAACCATTTCTTTTAGTTTCTCCGAAAATCGAATCGATTACAAAGTACGAGATACGTTGTTTATTTTTTGAGAATTTCTTAATCTTCTAATCAATATTATATCACACACATATCTAGAAAACTTTCATTATATATTAGGTTATAGTAGTACTTAATATTTTTTTTAAATTGCAGTTTAGATACTAAAACAAAAGCAGTTGAATTGCAAACAAAGTTGGACCTTGATATTAAAGGGGACATCACCGTGGAGATAAAGAAACGCGGAAAATCATTTGCCGGCTCAATTTCAATTAAAGGAAGTAAGTATAAATTTTCTTAACGACGCCGTTAAGCTGACCTTTTAATTAAAAATGATATTTATTATTTAGTGTGGGCAATGAACCGTATCTTACCAAACTACTATTGGTGGCCTAGGGTTTCCATAATATTTTTATATATTACTAGCGACCCGCCCCGGCTTTGTACGGGTATAAAACATACATAAAAACCTTCCTCTTCAATCACTCTATCTATTAAAAAAACCGCATCAAAATCCGTTGCGTAGTTTTAAAGATTTAAGCATACAAATGGATACAGGGGAAGAAAAAGTGACTTTGTTTTATACTACGTAGTGAAGATAATCGGTTGACGCTGCAGACGATCGCACACGTAGTGGAGGAATGCCCTGCTACTAGATTTGCGGGGGGTATCAGGGGATTGAGTGAGATGACCCCAGGAGCCTTGGACTGGCTCTTGGATAGTAGTGTGAAGTTATAAATTTAAAGCAGGATAAATGGCAAATCGAAAAAAAAGAAGATCGGTTGACATGTTGTACATAATATTTTAAAACGTTAATATAGAAATGACGTAAAATCAATAGTATTGTACAGGATCTCAATGATTTCAGATGCACTGGGCACTACTAACTACAACTATGATTTTAAAACTGATAACAAAGGTGTAACACACTTTGAAATAAGCCCAGAAACCATCACCTGTCAGCCGATTGGGGCAGCCGAGATAAAATTGAATCCCGAACTGCTACAGGCTTTAAAGACAGGTAAATCGTTGTATACAACCTTATTGTTCGTTGGGTCTTCAGACTAATATTATTATTAATATACAATTAATGTTTATTGTTAAAATAATAATAAACATTTAAATTACAGACGCGGAAATACAGCCAGAGAGGGAGAATATAAAGGCAAAATCTGCAGATAAGGCAAACGACCTGCTATGTGCAATTGTTGAGAAAGCCTATGTTACAGTCGTACATAATATACGAGCCTCCGCAAAAATATTGTCCAAAGACGCCTTCTTAAAAGGCGTATGAAGTATTTTTTTTTTGTCTAAGATTATAATAAATTGAAAAAGAAAGATATAATAAGATTATTTGCCGATGACATGAAAATATTTTCCTCTTTATCTTCTTTTGATGATATCTCTGCACTTCAGACTGATTTAAATCACCTAGAAGATTACTGTCTCCGTAATAAACTCGAACTTAATCCTTTAAAGTGATCTGTCATGACATTCACAAGAAAGCGTGCGACTTTGGCCACAAACTATACATTGAGAGGTCAATCCCTGCCAAGATGTAACGATATAAGGGACTTAGGTGTAATCCAGGACAGTAATTTACTTTATGATAAACATATTGATAATATTGTTAAAAAAGCTTGTAAATCACTTGGTTTCATAATGCGGATCACAAAATGTTTTTCTGAAGCTAAAACTCTTAAAATACTGAACTGTACATATGTAAGAAGTCATCTAGAATATGCATGTCCAGTATGGAATCCGCAATATTTTAAGTATATAGATCGCATTGAAAATGTTCAAAAACGCTTCATTAAGTACCTTTGCTACCATCAAAGAATTCCATACGTTTCGAAAAATTATCTAAAATTATGTCAAAAATTTCATTTACTACCACTTGCAAATCGCAGAAATATAGCAGATATCTTACTATTTTTTAAAATAATCAATCTGATCTCTTCTCCAAAATAAACTTCAAAGTCCCTTCTAAATTATATCGATTTAATCCACCCATATATGTACCACATGCGTCAACTAACTATAGACAAAATAGTTTTATTATACGAACGAGCAATAATTTCAATGGCATCTGTAAGCAACACAACTTTGATCTGTTTTCTACCACAGTGCATTCAGCAAGGAGATATTTGAGCCTTGAATTTTTTCTAAAGACTCTTTAATTAGTATTATTATTATTTTTTTAGTATTATTGTTTTTTCTTTTTCTACTTCTATATAATATTTCACAAATTTGTACCCAGCCCTGTATGGTTGTTATACTGTTGATGCTCGTGTGAACAGTTGTAATATAATAGTTCATTAATTTTGTAACTAGTATCTCTACGTGAAGACTTGCAATTGGATTTCAAATTGCTACACAACTGTTACATTATCATTTTAAAGCTGTTAGTCTTCCATGAAAATAAATGAATAAATTAATAAATAAATAAAACACTATCTCATCAACACTTCCACACTATCACATTAACACTTCAACACTATCACATCAACACTATCACATTAACACTTCAATACTATCACATTAACACATCAACACTATCACATAAACACTACAACACCATCACACCAACACTTCAACACTATCACATTAACACTTCAACACTATCACATCAACACTTCAACACTATCACATCAACACTTCAACACTATCACCTTAACACATCAACACTATCACATTAACACATCAACACTATCACATTAACACATCAACACTATCACATCAACACTTCAACACTATCACATGAACACTTCAACACTATCACATTAACACTTCAACACTATCACATCAACACTATCACATTAACACTTGGAAATCATGGAAATAAAAAGCTCCTAAACTATTATATAAGTTTTGATAAAGACTGCAATATGTCGGCTCACACCGCCCCGAGGTATCCCGATACTGAGGCTCCGCTTCAGCTGGATCATCCTCTTGACGCTGTCTTGAAATCGCATAGCTTATATAGCCTGTAGTGGGGTAGACCGGTATTGTCAGGAGGGCGGTCCTTACAATATGTATATGTTGAAGAGAGTAACACGGGGGTATTTTTAAAATGCGTGACATCAGCATTGATGACGTCACAACCATGGTTTTCTGGATGATCACTCATTTTTGGTCTTCGAAAGGGAACTTCACAAGTAATCTACACGTGTTTATTCAGCACAGTATCAAATTTACAAAGAGATCCGAACAGTACGGTGACTCGAATATAACTGACTGCTCTCCAACAGCGTGGTTATATTTATAGCCTCGCGGCACATGCACACGTAGTTACTTCTCGGAGAGATCCGTATTGGTTGGCAGTAGCGATGGGCGATTATTACTAAAAGTTATCGAATTAGTCGATTGTTCAGTTTAGTCGATAAAAGTCGATAACAATTGATGTTAGTCGATTGTTGTCGACTAACTTTAACGAATAATTTATATCACTGCGGTGTGCGGCTGCGGTGTGCGCTGCGCATATATTACTTACCTACTAATTAGTAATTACTATACAACTATTGCGTATATTCTGACGTACGTATTACTAAAAATAAGTAATTACTAAAAATAGTGCGTTCGTGTCAATGCTCTATTATAAATCAGTAGTTATTGTGCCACTACTTACAACGAAGGCGAGTTTATACAACTGAATCTAGTAATCAATCCATCAATTGAGGGAATGTCCGTCCTTTCATAGTTTCGTTCGTAATGCATGTTGATAGTTACCTTAGCGAGTAAGAATAAAAGACTAAAATAGGAATTAAGTATAAAAGAAGCAAAATTTATATTAAAATAAAAGAAGTTTTTATGTAATAAACATTATTTTATATTTACCTTGATCCTCACTGTTATAACTAAATATTACAAAAATGAGTGATTTTAAATTAATAAATTGATCATTCATAGATTGATCCCAGAAAATAATGTAAATTTTCTGGAAACAGGTTCAGGCGAACATAACACATATTTCTAAAAAAGATAGGCAAAGACTATAGAGCCTTACAAACAGAAACTACTTAAACTACAAATTTATTAATATTTTTTTGTTAATATTACCTACCACGTGAATCGAACTCATAAGTACACGAATTAAATCTGTCACTAGACTATAAAGATATCAAAATTGTTATATAAAATAATTCCCAAATAGCTGATAATTCTCAAATAAAAAACAAAAACTTTTGGTTTTTAACATAATTTAAATTTAAAATATAGTAATTATTATTAATTGTTGTTGTAAGTAATTTTTCTGAGTTGAATAATGTCAAAACTCTTTTGAATACGGTTCAAGAAGTATTTAACAGAAATGTATAAAAATAATTGGACATTGTTCTCTAAAGCGGGCTTACTTATATGTAAATAAACTTCATTTATTATCATAAACATACGACTCTTTGTATAATGCTTTTTTGAGCACAGTCAATAACCTCTGGTTGAGGGATTATTTTATAACCTTCGATACTGAATTGATACTACAGTATTAAACAAAATCATACAAATTATAAAACAAAATCATTATAAATTAACAAAAAAATATTTTTATTTTCCAAATTGGCAGAGGTATCACCACGATTGATGGTTAGGAGCCTTATTATGGGTTCCTCTATTTAAGATCTACCAAAATCATCGGGTATGTTCAATACACACTGTGTGTTTCAGGTCACACAAGAGGCTACAATGTTTTCTTTACTTTTTAGTGAAAATTTTATTCACTTCCTAATACGTGTAGGATAAGTATCAACTATAAAAACATAACACCTACGGGTTTGTGTGCCTGAGAATAACACCCCAGTCGTGACAAGCTAGTGATAAATTTTATTTAGAAACTTGAAGATAAGTGGGTGATTCAAAGCACATAATATTTAGTTATCGGCATGAATTATGAGAATGAGAATTGAAACTTTGAATTCGATGCATCATCGAAATATCTCATGATGTCAAGAAGCATCAGTCATTGATATTTATGTTATTATTACGCCCGAGTTTCAATAAAATATCTTAATTAACCATAAACTTTATTGGTGATAAATACGGACTGGTATATGGATGTAGTGTTTTATTTAGGGCCTAATTAACACTTAGTTGCTATAAAAAAGCTTTGAACTTTTGTTAACGTCACGTTTCCATACAAAATTTATAACCTGTCTAATTTATGTTGACGCATCGCAAATTAACTTACGAACGTAATAATTTATAGTAGGTCCTATCGCACTGAAACACATCAATTTCGTTCTATACCTTAGTTGGTGTAGGTACATATAAAATATACGCAGGTACACATATTTTTTAAGTAAAAAATTAGATATTTGATATGATAATGATAACTACCTATTGTAAAATAGGTAGTATATTCAGAGTATTAAAGCTCCTCCAGCAAACTGCGCTATTGTGTTGTATTCCTAGCCTTCTGCTTCCGCTTGAGTGCAACGCCATAACGTTAATGTAGCCTCAGTCTGCCGGGTTTTCTGTCGTCGGCTTGGCAAGAACTTACTCGTGCCAGCTCGTTTTAGCTGAAGCTCGAAGGCATCTTCACCCTATTCCTTTGATAAATTTGACTTTGTCGGCGTCGTAAAAGGTATAAATTTCTTCGTTCAAGCAAATGCGCCAACCACCGTAAACAGGGCCTAGACTTTTCTTAATAACTTTCCTTCGAATATATTTTATTTTATTTTAAAAGTCAAACCAATAAGACAGCACCATTACAACACACACCAGAAAGAATCTTATCTTAGATAAATAAGTGATGCGAACTGCTTGCGAAAAATTCAAAGATGCGGGAGAGCCTCTCCCGGAGAGGTATTAAATACTTGTAGATTTGTAGGAGTACCTAAATGCAGGCGCCGTGAGAATATTATAGGGGAATCACTCATAGCCGGCTGGTTAAATTTTAAAAGCGTCATAATAATACATATTGTAGTTACCCTTGAAAGCTACTTTATGGTGGAGAATCGAGTTCATCTGACATTTACAACAAGCGTAGGATACAAAGATATATAATAAAATCCAAATGTAAAAAATAATTAACGAATATATATAAACATGTTATGAGAAACAAGTGTACGTGATTATTTGTAAAATTTACTCAAAGTAACATTAATGAAGAGTGTTTCAAACCAATAAAAATTGAAAGTAAATTAAAATTTATATTTTAACGACTGAAATTGTTAGATAATTGCCATTTGTTTATATGCTGTTAAGTGAATTATCAAATAGCCGATTGTCACGTAGCAGCGCAGGACCACCAAAGGTGACATTCTCTCACCTCGGAGGCCAAGTCCCACTTTGAGTCGCTGCGCCAGCGGAGTAAGGTAGATTAAAAAATTTAAAAACATGTGAAATTAATAAAATTTGAAAAGACAAAAATTAACATCAATCAGGTAGACAATTTAGCAACTATATTAAGTTATTAAAAATAATGTTTTGCCGCCGCTTTTTAGATTTATTATCTTATTAAAATTTGCGTAAAATTCGTTTCATATCCATAAAATTTCGACGAATAACGCTTGAAGAATTTTAAGGAAACAAAACCATCCTTGAGATACATTTCAGATGAGTAATTTATGGCTTTCATTTGGATTATACGCCTTGAGATCTCCTATTACTCCTAAGCTTACATAATTAAGTAGAAACATAATATTATATTCAGCCGATGTCTGTAAATACATAAAAGAAAACAAGATTACGAGATATTACAACAATACAACGAACGTTATAAGTAAATATTTCAAATTTGTATCTGCCACTCCATACAAACAATTTGTATGTTTTTATTTCTAAGCATATCATGAGTTATGTAATGTACCATCGTTCTTTTACCTTATATATTATCTAGTTGAAGTAAATATAGTTTTAAACATAGGTATTATAGATAACCACGAATCACCCACATTAACTTAATCTTATAGCTCACATAAATGTGTGTTGATCGTCCATAAAATATAAGTGTGAATTCCCGTAACCCTAGTGGGGCATGGGGCACACACATTGCTGTATCTATTTCACTGATCATTTTCTTTACAGGCAAGTCCCAATGAAACATTGTTGTGTTTCCCCGGGGTTCGAACCCAGAACCTCTAGTTCAACACGCAGACGCGTAAACCAATTAGCCACGGAGGCGGTTAAGTCATCATACGACACGATATGAATATTTTCTGCTAACCCATAGATAAGAAACACCAACAATTTATATGATAAGAAATAGTTTAAAAAAATATATTACATTGCTTTTATGGTTCGGCGTTGCAGCCCAACTACTTTTTGTGTTAGATATAAGCTAAGAATTGTTATGATTACGGGGGACCCTACGACGGCTTCCCCTACGACGACCCAAGCCAAGGTTCGAGTCTCAAAAAAAAAGATTAAATTCATTCCTAAAACTAATTATTATAATATTTAATTAAACCCTTAAAAGTTATAAGTATCTGTGTGTCTGTCTGTGAAATCGTAGCGTCTAATTGAATGAACCGATATTAAATGTGTTTTTTTTAATCTGACGTGGTCAAGATAGTTCTTAGCTAAAATTTGTGAATAAATTTCAAGTTATGATTTAAAACTAGAAACCAAACCATCAATATGATGTTATATCATAGTCAGTTATATTATATCTCTAGGTAACAGAGTGCATTGCCTTCTATAAATTTCTTATGAGATAGCAATATCATCAATGTATTTTAATTTATTAAATCATGAATGACTCGTGATTTCACTTGACTAGAATTCTGGTAACGTAAAGATACCTTAATATAATATGTTACACCAGTCTAAATGCTACATTATCAATATTTATTTATTTATTAACACTTCGTTGCAATAAAAATAGGATACAAATAATAACTTAAGCTAAATGGAGTGCAACGGGCGGCCTTATCGCTAATCAGCGATCTCTTCCAGGCAACTCAACAAGGAAAATAATAAAAGTAATGAAGCTTCATTACTACTAACCAAATCCTTAACAATAACAAATAAGGTTCAAACTAAAAACTAAAAATTCTAAGCGGTATCAGCTGTTGCATGAATCACGAACATTTACAGAAGTAGGATAAGACAAGGGCAAAAAGTGCTTGTGGAGGAGAGATTTGAAGGAAGACAAGGTGGGAGCCAAACGAATGGAAACAGGATGGACTTGCCGAAAAAGGAAGAGTTGTGGGGTGGAAATTCGAGGATGCAGCGGACCGTAAGCTGTAGGACCCGTAAATTTGAAAACACTTTTGAGATAAGAAGGAGTTTTAGGAATAAAAATACAATATTCATCAATTCATAATTTATTTCAATATTATGAAAATCTGTTTCGATTTAGCGTCAATAAATGACGAATACATATAAACTTTCGCATTTTAACTTGGTGAGATAAGACTTTTCATGGTTCGGCATAGATAAAAGTAACATTAAAACGAATAAGTAGCTATTAAGAATTCAAATCAAATGTCTTACAAGATTTTAGATTAAAATAGCTGTAAAATTCAGAACGACCGCATAAATCAAACAATATTTGAGAGATGAATTCGCCATTTATTTTACATTTTAGAGGTTAAATAAGCAGATTTTTAAGCTTTGGGCGAACAGACCCATTTAGTTTTTTTCGGTAACGTGATATTTAGTCAATATCGGTATCCTTTGAGTTTTTAACCATTTTAAGATAACATCTTACAAGAAATAAACACCTGAACTGAATATTACTTCAATTAATTATTAGTAGATACCAGGGGCGACCGCGCTTCGCTCGTTCTAATATCAAATAATGCTGTTGGAAAGTTTCACATAAAATGAAACTCTATAGACCGCACAAAAGTGTTTAATAATATATTATTTATTTAAAGCTTGATAAAAGTCAAATTTCAATCGAAACTACAATTTCAAAATTTAACCTACCTATTTAACTTTTTTCCTTTTGGACGCGTGGAAGAAATGTTTACGAAAAAAAACGTTTATAGGTAATTTTATTAGGTTCAAATTTAAGTTGTAAATGGTATTAAATACGGTACATATAATCTTAAACGCAGACGTTACCTTGCAAAGTCTATTATTATACATACCTACGTACGATTTAAGTTAGGAAAAATTTTTTTTTAATTATTTGGAACACACCGCAAATTTCATTTGCATAACTGTAGAAACGACAAAATAAAAACCATTTCTATAAGTATGCATTCTCTTATGGAAATCAAAAAACTTGTTTATTGTTACAGATTAATAAATAAAAAAATAATACACTTTACAAATTATTTGCCTATTTTAGGCTTTTTCATGTCTTTTTCAATTGATAAACGATTTGCAGGTATTTAAATAACATATTTTTGCTAAACAATAGGCGTAGTTAAATTATTTCACAGTATCTACTTAGGTAACTAACATGATAAAATATATTGGCTTATTAAAAATATTTCTAAACAATATTCAAATTTACTCCTACAAACATTTGCAATATAGCACATTCATCCAAGGCCATTGTATGTCTATTTTAAGACTAGATTGAGTGTTTTGAGTGTTTATTATGTTCATTATTTCACATAATATGTAATATGTAAATACAATAATTAATGTTAACTTCCCGTGTTTTCTTCTTGAAGGCATTTCCTGCTTTGTTAGTTTCAAGAAACAAATAGTTCAATGCTTATATGCTATAATATAGGTTTACAGTCTTGGTGCCTGGCATTCCTGCTACCAGGCAAAATTAGTGTGTGAATTCGCTTAACTCTTAGTGGGGCAATGGTCAGACTTATTTTTGTATCTGTTTCACTGATCATTTTCTTTACAGACAAGGTGTTCAGCCTACTGTGCGTATCCAACCGAAACATTCATTTGTTTCCCCAGGATTCGAACCCAGGACCTCCAGCGCAACACGCAGATGCGTAAACCAAATAGCCATGAAGGCGGTTAACAAAATTCTACCTATGCATTTAATCATTATAAACTTTTAATATCACACCGAGATCATGCAGCCGAAGTTTCCTTTTTTTATAATTATTAATTAAATCTAGGTAGGTATGTATTTATAAAATTATTATACCTAAAATGTAAAAATATAAATATTATGTATCAATTTAAATTTTAAATTAATCTTCAGGTAACGGAACTGTGCGTCGTCATTGCGATGTTTTAAAAAAATAAACTCAGTATATAAGTGATCCGATCAAGTAGACGGTTTTCTCAAAGTTGATTTGGCGTGGTCAAGATGGTACTTAAATACAATTTTTGTGCTTTGTTTATATTCGCCTCATTTTGTGTCTGTGATGTACAGTTGCCTCTATTCAGGAATTATGAATATATAAGTAAGTTTTTATTAAATAAGTATCCGATTTTGTAGTGTTGATGATGAGAGAATATTTAATAATAGAAATAGGCACAGAAATATTATTTATTCGGATTATTATTTAAATCAAATTCTTTGTTTATAATTTTAGTAGGTAAAGGATAAAGATAAAGTAAACATCAATAAGACCGTTGAGTATTGGTCTAACCAAACCTTGGTCTAACCTTGGCAGCGTTATACAAATGTATTTCTTTCACTTTTTTTTAGTGTAAATAATATTTTTTATTTTAAATTAATTCTTACCTTCTAAAATATTTAAAAAATATTAAAATTCTATAGTCTAAACAAATTAACAATTTTGCCGATATTAATAACTTAAATATTTTATGATCTTTAGATAGGTGGACATTTTATAGTATAGTTCTAGTCAGATTATAATTTGAATATTAAACATGCAAGAAAGTTTTATTTGCCAAAAATGCTTTAATGGCCAATATCTAGAACTTAGCTTGCAGTCTCATAATATAAGTATTATAAATGAGGTATTTTTATTTAGGTACCAACGTATCTGTACTAATATTATAAAGCTGAAGAGTTTGTTTGTTTGAACGCGCTAATCTCAGGAACTACTGGCTCGAATTGAATTGTGTGTTTGATAGTCCATTTATCGAAGAACGATTGAGGGATAAATTAACGCGGGTGAAACCGCAGAGCACAGTTAGTATTAGATATTCTCTTCCCTCAAATTTCGTGATATTATTTCTGTCACATTTCTAGTATTTTACGCTACACAAATATTAATTTGTCTAAATTCAAATCTTTCAATCACTACATATTATAAAACAAAGTCGCTTTTTCTTTCCCTATATCCCTTTGTATGCTTAAATCTTTAAAACTACGCAACGGATTTTGATGCGGTTCTTTTAAATAGATAGAGTGATTGAAGAGGAAGGTTTTTATATATGCTTTACACCCGTGCAAAACCGGGGCGGGTTGCTAGTTGAATATAATTCGTGAAAGTTGTTATATAATTTCGAATATATTTCCTTGACTTCAAAATATACATATTGACCGCCTCTTTGGTCGTTTGGTCATTAGACCAAGGAAGCGGTCAATTATAATAAGAATTCCTATTTATTATTTCCAGCATCAACTCAGTCACCACTACCGTTCCCAGCGTGCCGCGCTGACAATATAGAATGCCTTCGACGAGGCTTGCGAACGTTCTTCTTCTTTATGGATTCAGGGTACTTGGGAATGAAACCTGTCGACCCCATGATCTTGAACAGTGTGACAGTTGCAGTGCCTGACCAGCAGATGTCATTTATGCTCCGAAAAGTTAATGTTACAGGAGCCAGGTGGACTAAACTTGTAGATAGAAAGTTGGTGATTTTTTATGGTTTAAAATATATAAACAATATTCTATTTTTAAGACGAGTTTGCCGGTTTAAATAAGTCTAAAATAATAAACAAATACTATAAAAAACGACATGAAATCACAGAAAGGAATTGGAAAAAAAATTCGTTATTTTATAAAATTAATTAACACCAATAAAATTAATAGGTATGATATTTTTCAAAAATAAACGCTTCAATAACATTGACATACCTATTATGTATCAAAATTTAAAAATCCCTTTGAAAAGAAAATATTGAAAAGTTCTGAAATTTTACTGTCTAAAATGAGTATCAATGTTAATTTCAATTTAGAACATGTCGGGGATGTAACTCAGTGGTAGAGTGTCTGCTTCGCATGCTGAAAGTCCTGGGTTCAAATCCCAGCATCTCCAGTCAATCTTTAATTTTTACAATTTACTTACTACATATATATTTATTTATTTTTCTTTATTAATCTAATGTTAGTTAAATTATAGGTATAATTATACATATAACGAAGAAATTATTATTTTTGTTTACTCATTCAAAACATAGAACTACTTATTAAATTACGATGTGCACGGCTAAACATTTTCTTTGTTGCAGATTTCACTCGAATGGAAAAAACAGTGTCCGTTTTAAAAGTGATTTGCACATAGTTGGGGAAATTACTATGTCTTTTGCCGGACGAACGGATCCCCAGGTTTCGATGCTAACGATGGATCTGAGTGAGTAATAATAATTAAGAACGAAAACCAGTTTCAATATAATTAATTTAAAAATGTGCCTTTATTTAAAACATCAAAACATACAAGTAACGATTTCAGTCGATAGTAATAATAATTGACATAGGAAATATTAAGGCTTCCCACCATTATCGATATTTCCCACATAATCAAGTCATATCTGGTAGGACAGATACATATTGTAGACAGGTGATGTGTAATTTTATGATATGTAGTTCTAGCAAAAATTACACATGACTGACACACATGACTCATTAAATTATTATAATGTTTTTATTATTCTAACTTATATTATTTAATAAATAAGTCATTATATTTTACTAGCGACCCGTCCCGGCTTCGCGCGGGTGTAAAATATATTATATATAAACTTTCCTCTTCAATTACTCTACCTTTAAAAAAAACCGCATCAAAATCCGTTGCGTAGTTTTAAAGATTTAAGCATACAAAGCGATATAGAGACAGAGAAAGCGACTTTGTTTTATACTATGTATTGATAGCCGATAGGTACAGATTGTTTCGAAATTGAATAAAAATTCCATTAATAATTTTTGAAGTGCCACCTACTCATTAATATCTGTACTACAACAACGATCGCTGTAAGTCATATATTTTGTACAGCGACATCTAGTAGCAAAACTTAAATAAGAAGACTGTTTTAGCGGGAAAAATTAAAACTTATTTGGAATTGATCACAGTTGATTATTTAATAATTGTAATAATAATTATATATTCATTTATTATTTTAATTACTTGAAAAGCTACCGTATAAATTATGCGATGACAAAAAATACTTTGACCACTACCTACTAACGAACGTTAAACAAAAACTTAGACATTTTTACACCTCTCATGTAAATAAATAACTTGTTGGTAATTTATATGTAATAATTAATATTACAAGCTGTCTTTATTTTCAGACGATATTGAAACCAATATTACATATTCTTGGACTGGGCAACGAGGCTATGATGCAGAAGACTACATATTAATCAACCAAGAAAGAATAGCTGTTCGAAATTCTAGGACTCCAACATTCTTCTTGCAGCCTAGTAAGTTTATTTTCCGACTAGAGAGCAATCAACCTTAGCTAGTTACGTCAACATCACTATAAACACCATACTAACATCAAATTTTTATTTTTCAGAAGGAAGTGAGGATGCCTACATGATTGAACAAGTACTGCTTGCTAAAAGTGCTATACTAGATTTCTTGGCAAATGAAATCACTGTAGCATTGATGCATGCAATTGTTGATAATATTAGATTATTTGCTACTCAGGTTCCAGTAAAAAACTATTATATTTATAATAAATAAAACTAATATGCATAAAAGAAAATATTTTTATTTTTTATTAAGTTATCAAAAGGTCTTAAAAGTGTCCATAATTTTACTTTATAAAAAACCATCCCCAACTGACTCTTCTACAAATTTCTTATAAATGGCCATAAATTTAGCGACAAATGCCTCAATATGAAATATGGCTTTATTTCCTAATCTCATTCTATGCTCAAACATAGCAGCATGACTTGCTACTTGACATTTCATAGCCATGTCACAATTTATAACGAGCTCTTTTAATAATCCAGCAAATATCATGTCAGGGGGAACTCCATGAATGATTAATTCATATAGCTTCTGGCGAACCTCACCAAGTTTCTTAGGAGATTGTTCTGAAAGAATCATTGATGCCGTTTCTCTAATAAACAACTGCCAATCTGGTTCAGGCACTTTTTGGTCAGCTTTAAAAGGATATTGTTGTACTTTACAAGCTTCACACATCAACAAAGCACGTCGTAAATTGCAATTAGAGCATTTTGCAATACGCAATGCTAGTTCAGATGGCAAATTCAATCCTTCTTTTTTACACACTGTCTGTAGGACACTACAAATTTCACTTTCTGTGGGTGCGGGAATTCTTATTGTTAAACAACGTGATCGAATAGCAGGAATAACACGAGATATTGAATTGGCTATTAGAATAAGACGACAAGTTGATACATACTTCTCCATGGTACGACGTAATGCATGTTGTGCATCCTTTGTCAAGTCATCTACTTCATTCAATATGACCACTTTAAACTCACGTTGACCAGAAGAGTCGATTTGATGAGTTTGCGCTACGTTTTTTACAAGATCCATGATAACTACCCTATCATAGATTCCGACATCGGTAGGATTAACCTCAATGTGGTAATTACTGCTCACAGACATAATTTCAATTTTTTTATTAGACGGTGTAGTAAAGTGCATAGTTTCCTGCCTTAATCTTTCCACTCCAGATCCATATAGTTCACGCAAGAGGCACATGATTCTAGTTTTTTTACCGGCTCCAGAAGGGCCATAAATGAGAAGATGTGGGAAATCATTTTGCTGCACCAAACTTTTTAATCGTATTGCTTGGTCTTTATGAAAATCTATCTTTAGTAGATCTTTTGGGCGATGTTTATCAACCCATAGACTCATTATTACAATGTATTTTGTTAAATAATTATCTTGTTTCTTGTATCTTTGCTAAATTTTGTAAAGAATTTTCGACCAGCTAATAAACGCTAAGAATAACTGATTAGTAGGTATTGTAGATTTAAAAAGTTGTAGAGAATAATTATCGAAAGCTCGAATTTCACAAATCGAAATACAATTTCAATTTCAAGTATTTTTTAAAATTAAAGCTAGCAGTTAGCACAGCATTACTACATTTACGAATTTTTACCAACTATCTACTGTCAAGTTTTTCGTCTAGACATCTTACAAATCAGCTACCTTATTAAGGCGCGCGTACATTGTAACTATATAACGACGTTTGATATAGTTACGAAAGTCGAAAACGTGTTGCAACTCGAGTGGACTCGATACTGTCTTTCGTTCGAGTCAATAAATGCTCAACTCGGTGCATGGTTCCGCGGGTTGCTAGTATTCTACGTTCATGCCATACCAGCTTCAATAGACACACATCTAATGTTTAGTTAGTATGTTACATAAATCAACTAACACGGTCACATAGCAGCCACAAGAAACTTATTGTCACCAAATACAGCACACTACACTTAACCTTGAAAACAAAAGTCACGTGTGCTCTTAAATGTCATAGGCGCATACATCAGCATACGTACGCTCATCTCTCGTATGTGTCTCGTATGTATCGGGCCGTTCACCGCGGGCCGTCAATCCGCCGCACCGTCCGCCCGCCGCGCGCACTCTTCGGGTCAGCCCGGTTTGCAGATATTTTGAATCGGGTCGACCCGTTTACGGTCTGACTCGGGTTACCCGAGTTAGATAACTCGAGTCGCCCATCGCTAGTTAATTATTATTTATTATTAGCAAGTTGCTAACATAGGTAATGGGTTGGTGATATTTTGAAATATTATTATTGTAATATTATGTAGGATTAAATACTTTAGTTTAGTGTCACAAATAAAACTAGATTGTGGTTGCTGAAAAAATTCTATCGATTCGTAATAATAAAATATGCTTAAAATGATTTTCTTGAATGGACCCGTGTTTCAAGTGTTCTTGTTTGTAAATTACATCTATTGCGAAGAATTTAATCTTTTTGGAGATGCCGGACAAGCCTATGCATTACCTATAATTATAGGACATCCTCCGCAGAAGGTATTTTTATGTTAATCATTCCTTGCACCAAAATTTTGTTACGGCTGTGGTGTAAGGTTTCAATTACCTATTGATTTTATTCCTAAGCTTGGCAAAAAACGAGTTGTAATTTGATAATGTTCAGTGATGTGCAATAATACTGTCTGCGCTATCTATAATTATTTGTACATTATATTAGAATACAATATGTTAATGCAATGACATTCAACCCATTCTTTCAGCTCCATGTCTTGGTAGATACAGGAAGTACTACATTAGCAATTGCTGCATATGCCAGAAAAGATAGTAACATTTATTTTCATCAAGAAAATTCAACCACCTTGTATAATAGTGGAAAAGAGGTAATTTAATATGTAGTACTAGCTGTACCCGCGACTTCATCAGCATAACAGGAGTTTTATTTTTTACGTCAAGTACCTACATAGGTAAAGTACTTATAGTAAAAGTGACTGGATATGAGAATAGCTGTTCTTATCTCTTGTTTGAAGAAGACCCGCTCGATTCTGACGGTAAAGGCATTAAGAGCCATTTTTATTGGTCGTATCAATTCATAATTTGGTATCCGGTGACCTAACATGACTGATCAATAAACATAATAATACAATAGTTAGTAGGTAAGCCAGCACTTACTGCAGAGGTACCGTGTTGGAGCACATTGAAATGGTCACAATAAAATATATTATGTACCCACTTAGTGAAATTAGATAATATATTTATATCTCTCCAGGTTCAGCTGGGCTGTTAGGGTTCACATCAGGGATTCTAGATCCTCGATTTTCACATGTCGCCAAATACTTAGTACCTACCTACTTATCATGCTGAACAATATTCATATCTCCTATATTCAGGGTAGCTCGGCTTAAAAAAGCGGTGTAGCAGTGCTTTTCTTCTGATTTACTTTGTTTCCCGTGGGAATGAGAAATTTTCCTGCGGTAAAAAGTACCATATGTCCTTTCTCAACTTATTATCTATGTTTGTGCCAAATTTCATTAAAATCCCTTCAGTGGTTTAGGCGTGAAAGCGTAGTAAACAGACAGACAGACAGAGTACTTTCGAATTTATAATATTAGTATGGATTTTTATTTTGTAAAGACTATCTATTCCTTAGAATGAAATATTTACTAATATACCTAAGCATGAACACTCATATTTACGATATCAATGTTAAAGTAAATTTTTATAAACATTTCAGGTGCAAGCAAAGTATTCTCAGGGAACCTGGAGTGGACAGTTGGCTTCTGATTTCATACATTTTCCTTCCTTGCCATCACTTCCAGAAGTAAGAAGTGACTTGGCATTAATAACAAAAAGTTATAAATTTTTTATGAATGGATCTGGATGGCAGGTATAGTATTAACATAAAAGTATATAGAAATACTTAGTTTAGCTAGAGTTATCTAGTTATTTGATTAGAGATTATATTATAAATTTTAAACTATTTCATTTATATTAACTATTTCATTAATACAAAATAAATTAAAATTTTCAGGGTCTGTTGGGCCTTGCATATCTACCAGTTGCTGCGTGGGGAGAAAATGTGATTGTTGGATCTTGGTTAGACTTTGTCGAAAAAGCTGTTAGAAAACCTATGTCTTTTGAATTAAAACTTTGTGGCTCCAAGAGTCCAGTGAATGCTACACATTATGGGAACTTGAGAATGTTTGGTAAGTGGTATTTATACATTTAATTCAATTATCTTTTGTCATGCCTTAACTGTTATTTGATTGTGCATAGATAAAAGATTTTTCATTGAAAGTAAATGTGAGAAATGAAAAAAACTAGAGTAGATTTTTTCAAAATTATCTTTCATTGCAAAAGTAAAAATGATCACAAAGCCAATTGAATATTTTAACGGCTACCCGGTGTTATAAAACACCACATAAACATTTATATACCAGTCATGCTTGGGCGTTTTTGAATTAAAAATATAGTCTATAATAAGTTTGCCTATCTGTATAAGATGGTAAGATGGCGCCCTAATCTGCGAAGCATAAAGTTTCCATTGATAGTAGTTTTGTCATAAAAACCTTAGGTGATGGCCAGTTTCGAATATTCTATAATCACTACATAGTATAAAACGAAGTCGCTTTTTCTTCCCCTATATCCCTTTGTATGCTTAAATCTTTAAAACTACGCAACGGATTTTGATGCGGTTTTTTTTAACAGATAGAGTGATTGAAGAGGAAGGTTTTTATATATGTTTTATACCCGTATTTTTATAGAAATAAAAATCAAAATTTTGATAAATTTAAAAGCTAAGTTCAAAACTCGGTAACATCTAAACCAATTTAGCAACTTAAAAAAAGTGAATTTTAAGGTGATAGTCTGAAGGTATGCCCTAGAAAAATAAGATCTTTTCCTATACACACTGATTACTGTCAATTTAATAATTCCATTGCCACAGTTTAAAAAAATATTTTACAAAGTGACGTCTGTTGTGATTATTTTACAAAGTCCGTTGTATATTGGCGTCCAAATCTAATACTATGGCGTTCCTGGATTTCATGACTGGATAAATATTTGGAAATATAAATTGTATTGTACTGTTTTCTTCT
Source organism: Aporia crataegi (assembly GCA_912999735.1). Classification (NCBI taxonomy): domain Eukaryota; kingdom Metazoa; phylum Arthropoda; class Insecta; order Lepidoptera; family Pieridae; genus Aporia; species Aporia crataegi. Next base: position 3,536,367 of record OU538748.1, on the reverse strand, counting down.
AAAACTTATATTTCTTTCAGATGACAACAACGCAACGGAAATTAATGACTTTAAATTCCGTACACCAATTTTGAGAAAGCGTTGGTATGAAATCGGTGTTTTGTCAATTCGACTCTTGAATTCAACTAAAATACTAAACAGCACAGCAGATCCTGATGCAAACAAAAATGATATTAATATAAATATTGAACGATGCCGTGAAATCAATGTTGAAAAGAGTATAGTTGATAGTGGAACAACTAGCATTCGAATGCCCGATTCAATATTTCAACAGGTAATTGACACAACACAGTTTTATTTCATTCATTCTTAGATTATGTCGATGTAGTGGACAAAAGACGTGCCGAAATTAAATTAACTGAAATTTTCTAGGAATAAACGATAGTATTTCGTTTTTCAATCAAATAAGATTTTTTTTGTATTTATTTGTATTATTTAATTATATTACTTACAGTATTTAAAAAGATTGTAATGAGAAATATTTAAATTTTTTGTAACATTTGCCTTCTTATGCTACAAGAATATCAAATTCGCGCAAAAAAACTATGTAGGTTCAATGCCGGAATTAAAATTTGTAATTACAAATGCTTAATTACCATTTTAAGTAAAGTTTAAAAAGTAAAGACCATGTCTGCCATACCCTCCTGTCCCCATAAGAGGTTCTAGAAGGTTCACTTGTTATATTTCATTGTTTATTTTTTCAGGTTGTCAATGAACTTAGAAGTTCGGCCCAGATGTCAAACATGTTAATATTAGACGAGTTCTGGTATCACGGAGAGGTGAGAAAAATATTTACGTCTATCCTAAAGTACTGTTATGTGAATGTGAGACTGTTTGCTACGTTTTCATGCCGATGCTTAACCAATAATGTTAAAATTTTAAACACATACTACAAAAAAAGCGCATGCGATACCTAATTGCAAGGTAAACCATATTTAGAGAATCCACACAAGCCGAGGGTAAAAAGATTACAACCTGTAAGACCAGTACAAAGTATGCAAAAAATAAAATTTACATTGAATGATAAATATTTTGAATTTTCTATCATAAGTACATATTTTTAATTGAGTTATAAATCCACTAAAGTGGTATATAAAAACAATTAAATTGACCTTTAAGAGAAAATTAGACGTGGAATCACTACATAGTATAAAACAAAGTCGCTTTTTCTTTCCCTATATCCCTTTGTATGCTTAAATCTTTAAAACTACGCAACGGATTTTGATGCGGTTTTTTTCATAGATAGAGTGATTGAAGAGGAAGGTTTTTATATATGTTTTATACCCGTGCAAAGCCAGGGCGGGTCGCTAGTAATATTTAAAATAGGGATGCATCCGATACCGATACCGATATATCGGTGATACTTTGGGTTTGCCGATACAACGATATATCTGAGAGATAATTTTCCATCGCAGGTCTTACACAGACAGACTTCCGAATTCGGCTTTCTCCGCAAAACTTGAGAATGATCTGTTCTTTAAACAAAAAACTTGTTACTTTTAATTATTAACAGTTCTTGATTTTATTTTAATTATTACACTTAATGCTTAATTTTAATAGCTAAACTTTGAATCTTATTCAAAGTCTGTTACTGTTTTTATTTTTTAATGGAAATTAAAAACTAACCAAACTTGTGTTTCATATAATTTTTTACCTTAATTTAATTTTAATTCTCTAAGAGCTTGTATCGGTATCAGTATCGTATCGGCAACAAGGCATATCGAAGCATCCCTAATTTAAAGTCTGGATCGGTTTTTCAATCCTTGGTAAATGATCTATGTCACTCAGAAGTAGTTTCCCACAAGTGAAAAAAAAAAAATTCAAATCCTTTTTTTCTTTCACTTAAAAATTATAATAAACAGTAAAATGTTTAGTCATTTTGGTTTTTATTTATTTTTTTAGGCTGCATGTTGGCCAGAACCCCAGGATTGGTATTTACCATCGCTAGCCATAGACATTCTTAGTACAGAGGCAGATAATCAATACTTTACATTGGAAATAACAGCACAGGTAATTCATCTACGATATTTATAATGGAGAATGTTCACAAATTTTAATTTTAGCCCACCGTATTCTCAATTGAAAATGGAAAAATCCCTCGCGTCGCTGCTCGAAAAGAGAGACAGAGAGAGAAAGAGGGCGGAGCGTTGTAATGTGACGTCACGCTGCTGACACGACGAACTTTTAAGTGCATGTAAAATCAAAACTACTAGCTCTTATTGAATAAACAGAAACTAGTGTATTTGTACATAAAAGCTCTACAGCTGTGACAAAGTTTCAAGCGATTTTGCGTACCTAGTAACATTCTCCATTTAATATATTTTAAACTACTTTAGTATTTTTCTTTTTCGCTTATCGTTAATTAAACATATGATTGTGAAATTGTTTTTTAGAGATAAATATTGATGTATAATATAATATTTTTGTGATTTCGTTTTTTTTCGCTTTGTCGTTCCACACTCTTATGTGTTGTGGATATAAGTCTGCTGTCTCATATGGACACACAAATCACACACACAATCACAAATCGATTCGGTAGCATTTTGTTGAACTGATATGAATAGTTTTTGCAAATGACATAGTTCAAGCAGTTTGATTGTTTTTTAAATTACATATGTTAGAAAACTTAATAAATAGAAGCATTAAGTCATTGTTAATTTAAAAAAAGCAACATCCTTGTATTTTATAATTATCATGTTTTGGCTTTCCTTACCAGCGTTGCGTAGAACAGATCGCTAATAATACCGCCCGTATTATCATTAACGTTGCGTTTTTAATTAATTATTTGTTTTCTTATTACACATATTGTTTTCTTGTGCAACTAACTAAATATATGCGACACATTTGTAATATAATCTTATAATATGAACACTCGGCAGAACTTCATGCGAGTGATAACAGCAAGAAATAAGACAGCGGGAAGTAATACAGTGTCAGAGTTTTGCTATAAATTGGGGCTCGAGGCTGGCGGGAAAGAAACTGTCCTCGGGTACACCGCTATGGAGGGACTGCAGGTATCTTTTTTATAAGTTATTAGGCTTGTGGCAGCCTGCTCGCTCGACACATGCACTTTTACAGAGCTCCCGCGCCTGCGTATTGCGGTGTGCGGTTAAAGTGAAGTCCCGTGTCTCCTAGTGGGGTACGGGGCAGATGCATTTCACATCTGTTTCACTGATCGATTTTTTCTTTTAGGGGCAAGTAGATGATCAGCCTTCTGTCCTGCCAGACCGAGTTTTTTTTTATCTCCGCCGGGAATCGAACCCAGGATCTCACGGTTGTAACGCTTACGCGTTTACCACTAGACCAAGGAGGCGGTCAATTATAATAAGAATGCGGTGTGCTTAGCAACAAAAAAATAATAATAGTTCTCAATATTTGTTCATTCCTTCCTAAATTCTTTTCTTCTATAAAATGTATATTTTCTTGTTCTTGCTAAAGTAATTGTATATTTTTTGTAATTAGAAATTGTAAATATATTGTGTACAGTACTATATGGATTATTTTTGACATCGCTCCTCTTCCGCTACAAGCTACATCGCCCCACAGGCTCACTTAGTGGACCGCCACACATGGGCATCGTTAACATCAGTGGGGCAGCAGTGCGTTTATGGCCTCTTAAAGAGACCTGTCCTTTGAGACAGCTATTTCCACAAGGTCTGAAAGTCTGCTTGTTCTGATTAGAATTCAGGACCTTCGGTGAAACACGCAGATTAGAATAACTAAGCCACTGAATCAGCTTCTTAGTTGGTTCTTAAGAGGATTGTGAAGTGCCGATACGCGGCGTGAGTAGGTATTTAAAAAAATGCTCTTTCATACCGCTTCGCCTCACTCCGGGCGTGCGATAGAGAGAGTTGCAAGTCTTAGAGGCAATTACCTACATTTCCTTTTTAAAATAGTTTTGGGCGATAATGTTTTTACCCCCCTAAATATTTACGAAATGAGATAATTTTGGTATCTTTAGATTCAGTACACCTTAATCTAGGTCTGTACGTTTTTCTTTTTTAGTAATTCAGTTTAGTTTAATTTTAAAAAATAAAAACGCTCGAGGAAGATTTTAAGTCAAAGATATAGATATTTAGATGCTAATAACTTCTATCATACGCAATATTTCTTTAAAATAAAAACGTACGGACCTAGTTTTTCATTTTATCTACATTTCCAAAAATTATGAAAATTAGACTATGTTAATGGGGGGGGGGGGACGTTATCGCTTTGTATGAAACACACATGTCACACAATCTAACAGCTTCACAATCCTCTTAAGAGATTATGGGAAAGTATGAAATTCCCAAATGCTTTAAACTAAATTAGGCCAGCCGATGACCCAGATGTCGAATATCTACAATTCCAGGTACTATTCAATAGATCAGCCGGCTGGATCGGCTGGAAGGAATCTAACTGCGGCCCAAACGCACGCATCACGGGCCCTTTTAATACGACCAAATCCCTTCTGTATTCTTGTCAACTCACCCAGCAGTTGCCAGATGTTAATGTCTCCATAAAAGCTGCCCAATGGACTCTTTGTGCTATATCCATTATTGCAGCAGCTGTTTTAATATATTTACTCGCTCCGTGTATTAAAATGCTCTTGGTGCGTCCATTGCCCAGATCACAACAAATATCACTATCCCAAACGGCTCTCGTGGAACAGGAAACGTAATTTTTGGGTTTAGGCTTACGAATAACTTATAAATGTTACTCAACTTTGATCATTGTTCAAACTGTTTTGTCTCGTTATTTCGACATTGGTTAGAGTTAAAGGTGATGTTGAAGTAATTCTAAATAATTATCACAGGCAAATAGGTGAGTAAAGTATTTCAACAAATATTCTAAGTTATCCATTTTCTTTATTTGATTAAAACCCGTTATATATTAGATTATTATACATTAATTGTCGCGCTTATCACTACATAGTATGAAACAGAGTCGCTTTTTCTTCCCCTATATCCCTTTGTATGCTTAAATCTTTAAAACTACGCAACGGATTTCGATGCGGTTTTTTTAATAGATAGAGTGATTGAAGAGAAAGGTTTTATATATGTTTTATAATCGTGCAAAGTCGCGGTGGGTCACTAGTTGTGGATGAAAAGAATTTAGAGTAAATTATGTATCACATAACTCTTACATAACCTTTATTAAGCTTTATGTAACTTTAACCAATGTATTAAATGTTATGTTTATTCTTGCAAATTGTTTTTGCGAAAATGAAATAAAATACTGAACCAAGGCCGTCCGATTGTCCAGAGGAAACATAGGACACTTCGGGAAGAAGACTTAATTAGATAGGACCACATAGTTAGTAGGTAAATTGAAGGTTCTATGATTTTGGGCCTTAGGACTCTGCTAAAATAAATTGAATTTCTTAGGGCAGAACTGCTGCCTCTTTGCTCTCTTGGCGACATTCAAAGCATTCGAACAAAGATGAAAGTTAAACAACGTTTATAAGAAAGTAGATTAATGGTCTAAGAGTTTTTGTGTGTGATGTTTTTAAAATTAAGTAATTGAGTGATTTAATACTTTGTGATAACTTAGGTAAGTTTTAACGGTTCTCTTTTTCTAGTTAGGAATTCGCCTTTCAGTATTTTTTGATAGTTATCGACTTGCAGGGTACCTATACGAAATTTATGACAGAAATCTTGCCGTTTTTCTGAACCATTCGAAACCGTAATATTAAGTAAAATCTTGATCTTCACTTGTGTTTATTGATGATTTCTTAAAGGCTTTTGCTAAAATTTAACGTAACAGCCGACCACCGACAACAAAAAATGTTTGTTCCATAAGTCTAAAAACTTAGTAGGTAAAATTATGTTAGTTTAATGGGGACTGAAATCTCTAATTATTGACCATTCAGTACTCGTTCATTTATACGCACGGTGATAAACAAGGTATTTTTTTCTTATCGGATATCTAATGTTACCCGATTAGGTGCAGAATTTTTTTAAATTAAGTAACAATTTCTTATAGTATTTATCTACTGTATGATTATGTAATAAAAGTAAAAGTTATGATGCATGAATTCGTCATTTTATTTAGCCTCAGGTTTGTGGGAATATACCTAAGTCTCAAGTTTATCTTTTGCGATGCCATGCGATTATTTTTAAGATGCATTTAAAGTGTGATTTTTGTGATTTTTCATTTATATGATTATTTTATAATTTTAGATCAATATTTTTATTAAACTTATTTTAGGTAGAATAAATAGTATATGCATTCTAACTTAATGTAGAATACATTTAACATAATATTATATACATCAAAAAAAGTCCGTGTTCACGGAAAAAAGGTGTTAGTAATATTTTTTAATTGCTTAAAATATTTCAAAATAAAATTTCATTATTCAAGATGTTCATATTAAAATGGTGTGTTTTAAAATGTTAAAGCAATAAATAATGCATTCATTAATTATATTTTGAGACGAGAACAAAATATCTAAAATTTTCCAGGTGAACGCGGTTTTTCTTTTTGATGTGTGTACATACTATGTAATATGTTGTCATTTAAGATTTTTATGAATGCCATGATTTTCTCGGTGACTGTACACCGAAAGATATATTTGTCTGAGATCGTTAAGTAAATAATGAAATCAATGTACTTAATATTTATACTTTAAGAACTTTATGTTGCAGTATTATTTTTGGAATCTCATACGAGTTTTATGTGTATGTCCCTTAAATGTAGCAGTTGTAAGGTAATGAGGCCTTGTAGTCTTAGTTAGTGTTATGTCAACTTGAAATGACAATGTACATTAAATTGTCATATAGGTACATATTTATAGAAATTGTAATTGGTAGGAAATGCTCAAAGAGCTGAAAATTGTAGATAGAATTGGTAGATAATTGTATTTTTAGATGAAAATTGTTTGATGGTCCGGTCGCGTAGCGGCGGTATTTATATTTCTAAAATATTTTCAATAAAACACTACTTAATCACTAGAAATTCATAGAAAAAAACAAATACCTAGGTATAAAATAAAATAAATCGAAATTATTTCTCATTGGGTGATTTTTTAATTATTGTCTTTTATATTTTAATTATTACAAATTTAAGCCACCTCAATAACTAATTTTGTTATGAAGTTACTCTCATTAAATTTTAATTTAGTTTGAAGAAAACATGGTTGTATTGCTATTTTAGAGGTTTATGAATAATGCTATACCTACCTGTGACACATAGTTTTGATATAATTTCGTAAATAATATATAAACCAGTACACCAAATAAATTATATAGAAAGTTTTAAATTAAAATCTTTAACATCAGCTTCCCCTAAACACTTCATCGCCCACAACGAGCTAAATTTATAGGTACCATACTAGTGGACCCCGCGAACTTCGTATCGCGTCAAAGTTCCGAATAATAAAGTGTCACCTATAACGTCATTTCATAGAAAATGTTTTTCTTTTATTTATATTTTTTCGAAAATTTTTCTCTCCGCAAGAACGATCCTTGTACTTCAAATAATATTATAAAAAAGAATTGGCCAAATTGGTCCAGACGTTGTTGAGTTATGCGCTTACCAACACATTTTGCGATTCATTTTTATATTATAGATTAATTATTGTACTTAGTTTCTAAAAAACTAAGATATTTCAGGTTTTACTATTATATAAAATTACAAAAACCGTATGGTGCGTGTTTACGTAGCGACGCGCGGGCGCGGTGACGGGTGCGGACGCGGTGGACACTCGTGTGCACACACATGATAAAAACATCATCATTTCTATCGACACGTTCAAACACACACGGACATCATCAAAGGTTGTTATAACCGCCGCACGCGCCAGACACGAACACTTGCATGTTAAAGCAGTATAATGGTCTGGTCAGAAAGCGGGCGGGTCGGGACGATGGCTTGATCTAATGTACCAATTACTATAGTAGAGGTCAACACATCTTGGCGTATGGCCTGTCAGATTCGCCGCCGTCCGGACCCGCTCACTGTCTGACCAGACCATTACACTTCATGATCTACCAGGCCCTGCCTACAGAGTGCCCGGACTCCCTAGTTACCCTAGAGTCTCTTACTCTCTATTACACCCCTCTATCCCTGCCGACAGTGCTCTGCAGATCTTGTAATGTAATACGGCTTTTATTATGCTGTGTGTTTAATATTTCGTGACCGCGCCCGCGAGTCAATGTGAACAAGCACTAAGTGGCGCTCTAGAATTTTTTTCTATTATGTTCGCCTGGTAATTTATATATAGATATAATATAAGGTTTCGAAAACGTATATTTATGTATTCCTGGTAACGATAGAACCAAGTTATCATGTCCTATGCCTTGATATTTCATTTTATATTTTAATTAAAAACTAATGCAGTCATTTATTTCTATTTTAGTCATTACTATGTAGTAAAATCGTTAAATTTAAAAACGTGCTAATCAAGTATTCAATTGAACCCATTCGTTTTAGCTTTTGTCTATGCTTTTTAACCGACTTTCAAAAAAAACAAAACCGAGGTTATTATTCGAAGTGTATTTTTTTATTCACTATTTTCAATGGAGGTTGACTTGAAATTCCCACTTTAACTGAAAAAAATATCAATAATTAAAGGGTCATGCCCAAGTTACTATGGACGGCCGTCTAAAGTTGCATCAGAGCCAAAACTGTTTTATTATGTCGGTAAAATATCTAATTACTTATCTCAGATGTTACTTCCGAGTTCCACCTTCCGTGGTTGATGAATACACTGAAAATATTAAATCCCTGTTCAAAATTATTACTCTGAAAGATGATCAAATATTCAGAAATTAATTGTAGTATGTTTTTTCCTGAAGCATGAGACAAATCGATACCAGCCATCTCCATGGGCATGATCTTTTTTGATTATTCGTAATTATTTATATCACTGTACAAAAAAGCAATTTTTGAAAGTGAATTAATACCTAAGTGGTTTACTGTTTGTTTATATACGAATTGAAATTTTTTAATTTAACCAGATATTATCACTAAAAGCTTTAGTTAATTAAAGTTAATTACACATTTCGGGTTTTATATCTTATTGCAATCTGACTGTCATGTCATTTAGTTAATTACATTTTTAAATGGTTCGTATTTTTAGTAGTTTTCGGTAGGTAGGTACTTGAAGCTATGTAAAGAAGGCGTTTAGGAATTATTTTTATGTTAATAACAATAGTACTTAATAATTATTAAAAGAGACCAACGGAGGTAAAGAGATTATGAATTTATCTCATAAAACTTTACATGTATTATAATAAAGGTTTGTCAAACAAACATCTTATTTTATTTTCTATTTGACGAGATCAATGTCGTCGTCAAATAAAGAAAATTACACTACTTCGTGTACTATCTCCACTGAATATAATAAAAAAATATATTTGGCCATTCCTAAATTTTGTTTATCGCAATATCTCTAAAACGTCCAAGATTATCTCGAAAATTAAAGCTATTTTTTTTAATTTACCTATTTTTAACATAACTGTCAATTTACAAATCCTTTAATGTTTTCCTATTTCCTTTTTTTATTTTGGTATATGAGAATTTCACAATATTTTAAAATCGATTAAATCTTAGTACTTATGTAATTGCTAACTCTATATTGTAAATAATTAAATTAGAATAATAAATATAATCAATATTGCTACTTTTTTTTGTAGGTCCTTTAGTTTTAAACCGGAACTGGTATTTTTAGTAATACAATATTGAAATATGTCAATATTGATTATTGACACATGAGACATTTCAATTATCATGGTTAGGTAATATTGCACAACGATAAGTACTTTTAAATGCACCCATTTAAAATGGATATTTTCAATGCATAAGCCTATTACGAAATAAAAGCGTTCGAATCTTAGGTACCTAATGAAATGACCAAATTATCCCACCAGAAAAAAAACATTCTCTAAAAAACTAGCCAAGTCTCGATGGAGCTGCTTGTTTATCAATTGTTGTTTGTAATGAAATCTAGACAAAGTCGTGCGAAGTCTAAGATTCGTTACTGCGATTTCTTTATTATTATAGCTAATGTTGTGCGACTTGGCCGTTGAACATTATTCGTTAGTGGGTACAAGACCTACAAGTCAATTTTGTACCCTTGTGTACCCTTCAACGGACACGTCGCACAACATTAACTATAATAATAAAAAAATCACAGTAAGGAACCTTAGGGCTTGGGCCTAGGGCCTTAGGGCCTCGCACATGGGTCGTAGGCGTAGTTGTCTCGTGCGCGAAGCGTAATTACGATACGACGTATCGTTTTGTAATATCTCAGTTGAAATCATGGCGTTAAGCGTAACAGACAGTGGCGTAGCGTGGGCGAAGTCGAGCCTCCGAAGCGATTAGCGAGGCCCCTTTTTCGTTTCCAACATCTACCCAATAAATCTATCTTACCAAACATGCTTTACCGTGTCTTTATGAAGCGTAAAGTGTTATGGTACTTTAATCCAGATCCTACAAGTGATAAACTGTCTTATCTTATTCTGAATTAGGTACCTACTTCTAGAATTTTTGAAATCCTTACTTTTTATCAAAATGTTTACGACCTTCACTAATTTGTTTGAAGTACATATGCATGTAAAGAAACGTTTGGCAAAGTTAAGCTGTGTTGTCAGACAATTATTACAAGAAAAGATTGTTTGTTGCTGCACGTGAACTGTCAGAAAATGATAATAAATTCCGCAGTTTTTATCGAATGAAGAAGGATACATTTACAATACTTCGAAATATTTTGGGACAACACCTATTGAAAAATGATACTAACATGAGAGTTCTCCGTTACATCTTTCCTAGAGTATTCACTTAATGAATGATGTAAATAAAGGCAAGGAAATGTTTAGATTAGGCTCACAAGTTCTATAACTTTTGCAGTATTCATAATAAAATTAAAAAAAAATTGTCGCTTCCTTTTTTACGCCACTACGTTACGACTATCGTAACGACTCCGAACACCTCATACGATACGCTGCAACATGCCTCGTGTGCAGACTTGTTTGAACATGTTCCTGCTCGTATAGCTCTCGTACTACGCGCATTCTACGATACGCTTACGATACGACGCCATGTGCGAAGGGGCTTAGACTTCGCACGACTGTCTAGATTTAATTACTTTTTAGAGATAAACAAGCAACTCCATCGAGACTTGGCTAGTTTTTTACAGAATGTTTTTAGTGGGATTTCACTTCTTTTTGTAGAAACGAAATAAAATAAATAAAATTTTTTTATGGTAAATTAAACCTAGAAAGCTAAGAGTACTAAATAACTAACGATTAATTAAAGTATTCAATTAAAACTTCTTTTAAACCTAATAATTAAGTAATAATCAGTAATCCGTTACTCATCATAAAATTCCTAACTTATTCAAATCTTCGATTTGTTATAATAACAACCTGCCTATTAACCTTAGCAAACCCCACGAAATAATAAGTGAAATCAACGAAATGCAAATAATCCCTAGCAAACGTTTCCAAGCGCAGTAGAAGAATGTCGTAAACGACTGTAACGCGGCCGGTTGCCACTTCGCCATCTCTAATACAGCTGAGACCAGCTGAGGGTTCTTCATCAGATACTTCAGACCTTCGATTTTTGACATCAAATGAAGCAGCCCACCAAGTTGAATATTTTTTGTAAAGGCGGTATGTCGATCTCTAACAGTTTGGTTGGGCTCTTGTGTTTTCTAATCAAGGTCACCAGGTACTCCAGATCTTCGATTATCCCAGTTTTTATAGTTTTCCCTATATGTGGCCATTAAACCCTAACTCTGTACCAAATTTCAGCTCTCTGAGTTTATCGGAAGTAGTAGTTCTATTTTGATGATCATGAGTGAGTGTCATAAATGCGAAACTTTGCTTTCGCTTAACTTCGGAACTAAATGACCTACAGACTTGAAATTTTTTATTTTAACTATGTTATTATAACCTACTGGATGACGAAAATTTCTGCGTTCTGGTATTATCCAGACGTTCTCAAATAGGGGCCTTAAACTGCGGCGAAATGGTTCCAGTAAATGATGGTACGGCAGTGTTTGCTTCGCGCTCGACTTGGCGGGAGCACTGCCGTGCCCACCGATAAGTATAGTAGTGTGAAGTCCCATGTCCCCTAGTGGGGTATGGGGCAGATGCATTTCACTGATCGATTTTTTCTTTTTAGGGGCAAGTAGGTGATCAGCCTTCTATACCCTGCCAGACCGAATTTTTTTTTATCTCCACCGGGAATCGAACCCAGGACCTCTCGGTTGTAACGCTTACGCGCTTACCACTAGACCAAGGAGGCGGTCTCCCGATAAGTATGACATTACTTATATTCATATCGAATGCATTTATTCCATGATTTTTAGACGACCTTAGTTCAATTATATTAATTGAAATAAAATGATCAGCTTGTGTATTCCATATATCTTAAGATAATTTTGAGCCAAAAAAGGAATTCAATGATGTTTTCAAATTCCTAATTCCTAACCGGTATGTAGGTAACGTGTTATTTTTTATTTTATTATAAAAGTCGCGCCAACAAGACGGTACCCTACAAAAAAAAGACTTAAGTGCAGTCTCAGTTTCAGGCGCGAACAACATGAAAAAAAAACATCAAAGGACAAGAAAAAAACAGAATCTACTTCCGATTACCATAACACAAGTGCTTCAGTTACTTACTTCAGGATCAGAGAAATTTATGTGAGTTGTCTCAATTATTATTATTATTATAATGATGGATTTTATTAACCGATCTTTAAAAAACCAAAAAGAAGGTATATACACATTAATTCGATGTGTATTTTTTTCATATGTTCCTCTCATACCTCCCCATCCCTGGACCGATTTGAATGAACGATGATCAAACGATAGGGTAACTCGTCAAAGTGGTCCCATTTTCAGAATTTTTACGATCAACAGTTTTCAGGCAATTGAAAGAAAAATACGTAAATAGTGTTGATAAATTAAATTCACGTAAAATTCAACAGGGGCGTAAAAATATAATTTGCTTTTTAAAAGCGGTGCCAAATATATAAATAATAAAATGTAAATCAATTAACTTAAAAGAATAAATATTCCAAGATTAATTAAAAAATTAATTGAACGGCTTGGCGCAGCTTTTCAAAGATCAACGTTACATTTTTATGCCCTTGTTGATTTTAAATCATTTCGTAATTTTAAGGACAGTGACGAAATATTCTAATATTTAAATTTAGTATGAAATTTAACCTATATGAATAAGGGGGCTTTTTATCATATCTCTAGATGAAAGATTATATAAAATGAATGCTTTCCCAGTTCCCATTGAATAGGGGATAAAAAATATATTTTACCATTTTTAAATTTTGTTTATTGCAACATCTCCAAAAAAGATATCTCTCGAAAATCTAAACAAGTATTTTTTTTAGATTTACCTATTTTTAACATACACAACAACCTACCAATTTACAAATACTTAAATTGCACCCCGATTCCTAATTAAGATGAATCGTTGCATAATTTAATTAATTAAATATTTAATAGTAAATGCAATAGGTACCTACCTACTAAAAATAGACTCTGAATCATTTGAAAAATTTTTTTTCACTAAGCCCTTATTAATTTTTTAATAAGTCCTTGACGATTCAGGCAGCTTTTGGTATATAAGGGAAAACAAATTTGATCAACTCTATCAGTTGACCGTTCAGACATTCGCTGTAGTGTGCTTTAAAAAAAATATTTTTAAAATGAGTGCCGTATTTTATTCGTTCCTTCTTTTAATTCAGATAGCATTTATTCAAACTCTGAGTAAGTACCTAATTTGAAAATATTTTTATTTTTTGTAACATTGCAATCATGTATAAGTATAAATATAAGTATTGACGGGCTTGTTTTCCGCAACTCGACGTCTACTATGCGCCTATTTTGCGTATTCAGCCGGGCGGTTAGTCCTGCCATCCCAGCTCCTCCAAAAAGTTTATCAAACTTGTAATCATGTAAAAAAAATCCTTTAATTTTTTCGTAATTTCTTTTTTATTTTTGAGAATATCATCTAATATTTTAAAGTCAATTAAACTTCCATGCTTTTATAATTCCCTTTTATATTTCTTTCAATAGTACCGGACTATTAAGTACTTTATTATTGATTATAAACGTTCAAACAAAAGTTTGATTTTTTAATCAATTCTACCTGGATCGGTGTGTGAATATAAAAATTGTACATTTTTTACTCCTGTCAAATCCTTTATCTTTGGAACAGAACAACATAACTCTAAAAATTATCAGGCGTGAATAATATAAATAATATAATAGGATTTATAATCCAAGATCCCAGAGCCGAGTATTAGTGTGTACAGTATAGTAAATATCCGCTAGCAGGGTACCACGGCCAATTCTCACATGCTATGCCACTTCTATTAATTGTTGGGTAGTAATTTCAATATATGTAAATAATAAATAGAAGTAATATTGCTTTAATATTGTTTGTGGGTCCTTTGGTTCAAAAACGGAACTGGTCTCTAGGTATAGACAATATTGACATGACAAGCAGTTAGTACATGAGACTTATTTCAATTTTCAGGGTTATGTATTGCATAATGATAGGTATTTTTAAATGCACCCATTTAAAATTGATGTTTTTAATGCATAAGCCTATTATCTAATAAAAGCGTTACGAGTCTTTTATTTATTGAAATGACCACAATTATAAAATTTGTTAATATATAATATTTACCCTTGTTATTATGAGTTGTTATATAATTTCTCGATCGCCTTAGGTACTTACTTGTTTTTGGAGCTAATTAGAAATGTTTCCAAATTTCAGATCCCAGAGAGTACGGAAAATGCGACGTTCGGGACTCAGAATGCCTTATTGGACAAGTCCAGCTTAGGGTCCCTGAATTGACCTCAGAATTAATAGCTGACATCATGGCGAGACAACTTGGCCCCTTGATCATAGACGTTGCTGAGATTGACATCGCTGGTGTGAAAATTAACTTTTACAAAGCTGTACTACATGCAATCCAGAACATCGTTATTGAAAATTTTGAGTAAGTGCTTTTTGCATCGGTATCAGCAAAATCGCTGATAAAACCGAGTGTGTATTGTTTAAATTTTTGAATTATTTTAGTACCCATAGCAACCGTGTAAGTTTGCACTACCGCTACAATTTTTCATAACTATTATATTAATAGATTTATTCAGTTAGAATAATCCGTTATCAGAGTTTCAGAAATATTTAAATATCAACCAATCCTTTTTTGTTGAAACTATATACACTCATACGAATTTTTACATAACTTAAATGTTTAATATTATATTTTTATAATAGTTCTGAAAATCAGTCACTCGGAGTTGTTGTCAAATAACAAAATTTCTTCAAAAATATTTTTTGTTATAATCAAATAATTATTTAAAAACAATATTCATATTATAATACAATCATTATTTACATGAGTCCGAGTGGCAAATGATGTAACTAAACCGACTTCATTTTTTAAAATATGGATGATATGGCGTTATTTGTATATTTTTGTTAGTTAATGGCTAATGCTTTAACAATCTTTTTAGAATAGACACAGATTTAAAACAAATGCGGGTGGTTGCTCGCACCGACGCCATTGTAAGGGGACGTTACAGCGTCGATGGAAATGTTCTCGGCTTTGTTATCAATGAAGACGGTGACGCAGAGATAAACTCAAGTAAGAATTTTTACTAATAACGAGAGAAGTAATTACAATTTCTATATAGCTTATCTTTTTTAAAAAAATTACTTGTATTTGCGGTATCCCACTCGCTAAGCCAACACTATGATTATGATCTATGTCACAGCATCAGAATGCGGTTTAACTTGTAACAATATACTTAATTTACAAAAGCGAAGTTTAAATAAAATTTTTGAACAAATAAAAAAAAAGTAAACATACGAACACAAAATCATGTATTTTTAGCTTGGATATATTATTGTTTTCATTAAAGTCTGTGTTTTTATTGTTTTAAATTATTTAATAAATATTTGTTTAGAAAAATTCCAAATCTCCTACGTGATGCCATACGAAGTCGTCAAGAACCCTAACGGTCAAGCTGTCTTCGATCTTCAGAGCTACAGCTACTCCTATGACATCAAAGACAGTGTGCAATACAATTTCACTAATTTGTTCAAGGGCAACAAGGGACTGAGTAAGTTACCTTTAAGTACTCTGTCCATTAAAACGTATCATATTATAATTATGACCGTAATAGGAACGTGTCAGGCGAAAAAATATTCTCTGTATTAAAAAGTATGAGCCTATGCCCTTTCCGTCACCGACCAGTACCGTCGCGAGCCATGCACGGAGCGTCAATAATTGTCAGTGAGAATGTTTTGATACGTTCTAGTGGATTCAGAATTCAAACCCGGGTACAATTTTGCAGAAGCTGTAAAGCAAGAGAAACACCGGAACAATCTCCAATTTTCAAAACATGTTGTTGATATTTTAATCTCAAATTTGCTTGAACTTTTTTTACTAAATTATGATAAAACTAGCTTTTGTTAGTCGATCCAAATAGTTTTTGAACTATTTTATTACAAACAAAAATACAAAACTTTTCTCTTTATAAGTTCAGACTTAAAGTTTCAATTTGCAGACAATATGTAGAGAAATGAGAATACAGTCAAATTTATTATAAATATTGTTCTGAATTCTTTTGTAATTACTTTGAATAGCTACGGCTAATAAATTAATTGCCCTTGATATTGTAAATGATGGATCAATCTGTTAAAAAGGCAAGTTTAAGGAACTACAAGTATTATTTCCAGGTGATACGATGCACTACTTTATAAACAAGAACAATGGATTGTCCAAGGTTCTCATCACAACATACGGCAAGCCTATTCTGGATATTGTCACTAGGAAGGCGTTCGATGCCGCTAGAACATACCTCTTACAGCACCCCATTGACGAGATGGTATTCTAAAGAATTGCCTGCACTTACTAATAATACCACAGGCAATGAAATCCACTTGCAATAAACTGAGCTTTTTCGTTTGAAATTTTCACCTTGATTTGTAAAGTTGTTATATAAATCGCAATTTAATCTTATATACTTCTAGCCTTCTACGTTATATTCAATTTTTTTTTGAAAATTTGACTATCCATATATTATTATTAGATAATATTAGTTCATCTTTTGTGTAGATATACTTTTAATATATGGCTATATTAATATATTTAAAATAATTTTCTTCACAACGATGTTTCACAAAAAATTAGTGTAAATTTTATTTCCGAATAGTAAATGTATATTAATTATTAATACACATACTATTCAAGAGTATTAACTGTTTACTTATTTTACTGTCATGTATTTTCTAATAAAATAAAAGTTGTAAGGAATATATTGGTTTCATTTGGAAAATATTTCTTGTTTTTATACATTGTTTTCTCCACTTTCTCGTTTGAGAAGCTCGATGGTAGTTTGTAGAATCTGAACCATTTTTTCTTTAAATATGATAAAAGCGAACACCTCCGTGGCTAGGCATATGAATGCATGCATTTGTGCCTGAGGTCCTGGTTTTGAGTACCGGAAAGCAAAAAAAGGGTTATAGGATTTCACAACAATAAAGCTAGAGCTTAATAGAAGCGTAGTCTTGAATCACCATTAAAAGTAATTAAGAGTGAAGAAATATTTAGCCTCTAGCTCAGTCCTAGCGGAAAATCTTTTCACGATTCAATCTTTATTGGAATTAGTAAAAGATGAATCTCCTACACGAAACGATATTCAAAAGCCCTCGAACGAACGATTAAATAATTCAGTCGTTCTTGCTATTTGCGGCAATTTGCATAGAAATGAGTTCTGACAGAAGTCACAATTTGAAACTGAATTGAAATTCCGATTATCCTGCGAGAAAATCGTGCCTGATGTCTTTTAGAAAAAATTTAATTTTCTACACGATGTAACTTATTCAACGAATCGCGGTCGTCTCACCGGAACCTTGCTAAGTCCCTTGATCGTTAACTTATCCGCGCCTGAATCTTTTCAAAAGCAGTAATATTTCCAGTTCTAAATCTATCGGCAATAATAGTCTGAATATAATTTCATGAAATTGTTTGATGTGGGTAGCGAGGGTAGGACGCACGGTCAACCATGTTTAGATAGGTATTACTGAAAATATGTATGTCATCACTTTTCCTTGTATATTTAATACAAAGCACCAAAATGCAATTTTTACATAATTTTCATCATCATCATTCGTGAAGGCGTATGAGTCAGAGATGGCTTAGTAAAATTTTTGTTTGTATTTATAAACAAAGAGCGCATTTATAAACATAACTATACACACACCAGGATGTTAAACTTTAAAATACACTGGAGTGCTCTTCAAAAACGTATGCAACCATGATAGAACGTCATATTGCAGAAGCCATAGAAATTCTTTATAAACAGCTCTTCAACAAGATGTACCTTAATAGTCATCAATAATGTAAATGACACATCAATGATTGAATATGTGTTGTCAATAACAAGGTCGTACAGGAATTATTGTACTCATGCACCTCTGACCTAAAATCTATATTTATTAAATTATGCATTACACACGGTCAATTATCTATACTTATATACTTTTGTATGTAATGTCTGTACGTGTTAATTAGTTATATTAAAGAATTATTCTCTACTTGAATTAAAAGCCAATTTAAAATACATTTGAATGGATTATGGTCGTTATCTTCACGAAATGCACACTTCTATGCTGTAGGAATATCTTACCAACCACTTACAACCACTTTTTTTCTTACAGACGTCCACTTTGCGTAAAAAAGTTAATTTGATTTTAAGAGACCTTGATTTTAAAAGAGCTACAATCATATTACCTACTTTTAAATATGAGTTATCTTACTAGTACTTACTAGGTACTACGTACTAATGTCAATATTTTAAAAGATGAAAGTTATTTGGCGATAGACCCGCCCATTGGACTTAATTTCATAAAATTAAATAAGATATTTACGAGTATTAAACTTCTCTAATGATAGAAGTTAATTTGGAAATTATTTATTGCAAGAAATCAACGGAATTTTAAAATTGAAATTTGAAATGTGATGATTTACGGCTTTAATAGGTTTTATGTACGAAAATATAAAGAAGCTTTGCACATAATAAAAAAGAACTGAATAGAGTCAGGTCAAATAGCTGTTCTTACAGCAGACGGAAGCTCAAAACCGTTTCACATATTCACATACACAATTAATTTATGTGACAATTATGTAATGATTAATCGTGTTATAAAACCTTGACTGTGAACAACCAATTATCAGATGTGACAGTTTTTCATATATAAGGGAAGACACGAATTCCATAAACAGTTCGACTTCAGATTTACAAAGCGTTGTAAGATCAACATGAGTGCGATACTGTATTCATTGTTAGTGGTCATGCAATTGACATTTATGCAGGCGACAAGTAAGTAAAACTTATTTATTTCTATAAATTACTAGCGACCCGGCTTTGCACGGGTATAAATCACTCCATCTATTAAAAAAAACGCATCAAAATCCGTTGCGTAGTTTTAAAGATTTAAGCATACAAAGGGATATACGGAAAGAAAAAGCGACTTTGTTTTATACTATGTAGTGATAACGATTCTTTAAGTCGTACTTAAATCATATTCGTTTGCTTTTAATCTTAGTTTAAGAGAAACCTAAGTTACGAATATGGTCTACGTGTTAGGACCGACCCTCACCCATTTAGTAGAAACCTGGGCGTTAGTAATGTCTTACAGGAAGACAAGTCCTCAAGACATTCAGTCAAGACTAAAATATTTTTTTCCAGTACCTCGTGTGTATACAAAATGTAGCGTTTGGAATTCAGGATGTCTCAGAAGAGAGGCTCAAATAAAAGTACCTGCTCTAACATTTGGGATACCCGAGCTTTTCACGGAAACGTTGGATCCTATGACTATCAATTACGCGCGTACTGATCTCGCTGGCTTAAAGATGAATATCAACAATGCCGTTGTACAAGGTTTTAAGAACACTGTTATCGACAAAATTAAGTACGTTCACAATTTTTTTTAGCGTTTTAGACTAGTTATTTATAGATTTGTGTAATAATTATTTATATGGCCAATGCACTAGTGGCTAAATAATTATGTATTCCATGTACAACTCAACCTTAAGTTGCTTTTGTTTCCATTTCACAATTTCGCAATGTACAATTATTTATTTTCCCCACGTGAGAAATTCCATAACACCTACTGGGGCCTGGGAGAGGTATTTATGCAGCTGTTTGACTGTTTTTTACCTGCAACTATGTGAGCAGACATTTTTCGTTTTATTACATGCGTTGAATATATTATTAAATTAATTACGAAGATGGATATTTTTTTGTCTAAGTAACGTACGATATTTTTCAGTATTGACCCAGTTTCAAAACAGATTCAATTAGTGTATCATACTGATCTCTCAATGAAATCCCGGTATAATGCTGAAGGAAGTATTCTCAATTTACCCTTTAACGGAGATGGTGAAGCTCGAATATATACAAGTAAGACTCGTACAGTACCACAGCCATAGAACGTACCTATATAGGTTAACGAAACCTTAGATTCTCGTTTTGGTGGAGTCAGATAATCGACTGTTTTACAGTATTTTAAATAAGTTTATTTTTAACTTGTGACCCGCCTCGGCTTTGCACGGGTACAAAACAAAACCTTCCTTTTCAATCACTCTATCTATTAAAAACCGCATCAAAATCCGTTGCGCAGTTTTAAAGATGTAAGCATACAAAGGGATATAGGGAAAGAAAAAGCGATTTTGTTTTATACTATGTAGTGATTCATGCCAAACGAGCTGCATCTTTTTTCATGAACTTTGATATTAAACGCAAACCAAACATCAGCTACTACTTTTATAAAGGTCAGTTACAACAGCTTCCTGTTTAGTTTGCGTTAAATGTAATATATAGACAAAAGCTTAACTTATACGCGCAGCGTGGATATTTTTTAAGTTAGGTGAGCTCACTATCATATCCTACGCTGTGAAGAGCAGAGTGAGTTCGTCCGACTAAAAATATGGTTCTGTTTCAGAAAACTTTCAAATGGAGTACCTAATGCCATTCGAAATATCAAAAGACCCTCTCGGTAGAGATGTAATTGATTTGAAAGGACTTCAATATTGGTATGATATTAAGGACAATGTTCGGTTCGACTTCACTAACTTGTTCTATGGCAATAAAGGACAGAGTAAGTTCAATATTTACTTTTTATAAAGAATCTCGCTATAATCTGTCCCTGATTGAATATTACACGTTGATAGATTCATGACAGTTTTAAATGTATGAGATACATTATTTTGTACTAAAATTATGATTAACTGAACCAATTTCTGTGACATGACTATTGTGAAACGTGTATTTTCATAAAGAAACAATTAGTTATATGAAAAGATTTTTTAAAATGAATTTAGTTTCATTCCTTTTCTGGAATCAATAGAGCCTTGAAGTGACATTTGAGTTCTTATTAGTTTCAATTCCACACAAATAAAAACACGAGAATCTGCATTTATTTTTCAACATCGCTTATTTTTAAAATTAGTATTAAAATATGTTTTGTAGAGTTCATAGTTAATTACGTGTTTATTATTTCATGAATAAGCAGACATATTTTATTTATTTAAATAATATATTACTGATTTACATTGATTTTTGCATTTAAGGCGATTTAATGCATCAGTTCCTGAATACGAACTGGAAGTTAGTTTCTGCAACCTATGCTAGACCAGTGCTTGACGTCCTGAATATGAGAATCTTCAAGGCGATAAGATCATTCCTACTTGCACAGCCTATTGAAGATATATTTTTGAATTAGATGGTTTTTAAGTAACGCATCAAGATAACTTCCGTTAATTTAAGTTCGACTTGCCCTGATAGAAAACCTAGTGATATGTATCTAAATTATAGATATACATTAGTCCGTTTTTTGTATGTATAGTTTATGCACAAACTAACTATTTTCTTAATTGCATTATTTCTTTTATAAATGTTAATCATTCAATTGGAAATTTGTTATTGAATAAAGTATTTAATTACATCTTAAAAATACTTTAATTGATTTGGACTTGAATCGATAAAAATAATTTTACAAAAACCCGTCGTTGCCGTTCGCTGACGCAAAATTATTGTAAATCAAAATTAATTAACTTAAAAATAGTCCCAAGAATGCAAAGAAGTGATTGCTTTTATATTTAACTGTTAAAAATAACATTTTTTATTTTAAATTACACTTTATTTTACACCATAACATATTGTATTTACATACTCATATCTACTAATTCTAATATCATGTTTAATTAATCATTTAATTAACTTTTAACAAATATATATATATAGTGATCTAACACAAGGATGCTAAACTCTTGTTAAAGTTTATTAACTAAAAACAAGTATATTTAAGTATAGATACTACTAATAAATGAGTATTGGTATATTATGTTGTTTTAATGTGTCAATTATTTAATCAATTTCCCATGAATATGATTGCCAGCTTTCAATATCATTCATTTTATGCTGATAGAATCATGAACAAGTTATAAAGACTCAGCATCGGTTAATTAACATTAAATTTGACAGGTTAAATATTTTATCTTGGCATCAGTGACGTTACCTTGAAGCTTGCATGTAGCTTTTGAATGGTGTGCCTGAACAAAACATAATGAAGACGAAATAACTGATAAATATTCTGTAAGAGATTGTATTGTGTTCTATTCAATTGCTAGACATCGAACGTTTAAACTTTATTCATTGTAAAGAATAAAAGACAATTTTATAGATTACTAGCGACCCGTCCCGGCTTTGCACGGGTATAAAACATATATAAAAACCTTCCACCACCACTCTATCTATTAAAAAAACCGCATCAAAATCCGTTGCGTATTTTTAAAGATTTAAGCATACAAAGGGATATTTTATACTAAGTAGTGATTCACAAATCACAAACAAATATTTTACATACATAACATGTACATAAATATAAAAGATATTTTAAGATATTGTAATCTGGAAAATAAAATACTTAATTTAAAAATCAGGTTTAAATGATGAAATAGTTATTTTTAAATTAAACTGGCTAAGGTTTTTTATTTATTTTATACTGGCTTAAAATTAAAACATTGTGGGCCCTAATACAAAACATAGACTAAAGATGTTTCAGTATTGGTTGCTAGAATACAAGTCTAACGTTAGACATCTTTAGTCCATGTTTTGTAGTAAAGCTCTGTATGTTAAATCTGTAATTTATTCTCAGTTCTCATTTGTAACTTTTTTACTTCGGATTAGAAAAACAAACACGTTTTAATTTTTAGTATTTTCATCGGTGGAAAAATGCCTCTACACGGTTTCTAAATTAAAAAAAAATCCTTTCAAAAGGCTTATCATTATTTACTGAAGGAATCCCTAATCGAGACAATGGACGAGTTAGTTGTTCAAGATAAAACGTACAAATTGGGCGGCTTAGGCTGAGGCTACATTTTGTAGCGACTTGCGATGCGACTGAGAGAGCTATTTGGAATAAATATAGTGTGGCTACATTATGAGTTAAAATTTAGCAAATAAAAAAAACACACATGCTTCACAACAACTTTGAATAGCGAATTTTACGTTACGGCTACACTGCAAAAAATAAAATGAGCGAATACGCTGTGAATTCGCTCATGAATCGCAAAGTTACTAATTACAATAATTCGCCGCGAATGTGCGATTAGGCGGCTACATTTAAGCAGCATAGAAGCGGCGGGCGGAAGGGGCGGCGTACGCAGCGGTTGAAACGACCGAGAGTCAATAGCGGATAGAGTATTGTTAATCTGTGATAACGTGTCATCGTGTAATTTTTCAATGGTTTTGTCTAAACCAAATCTTATGTTTTTGCTAGAAAGTTCTTTTGTTAAGTCTTAACTTTAAGGGATGACATATTGAAAGGACTTAAATCAACAGTTTTTGATCACGTGAGGTACCTTTTTGTAAATTAACATCCGCTTGATAGTTTTGGGCGTCAAGTTGTGAGCGCCTGCGCGTACACGCATTCTTGGATATTTTTTGAATTCCAAAGAATTTGCTGTTTGTCTGTGTTATGTTTTTGAAGCTTATGTAATGGACAACAAGTGTTATTAAATATTCATATAACACATATGAATCAACGAGCTGTTGAAATATTTTATTTTTGCATAGGTACAGCCAAAAACCTCCTCCAAAGACCGCCTCCTTGGTCTAGTGGTAAGCGCGTAAGCGTTACAACCGAGAGGTCCTGGGTTCGATTCCCGGCGGAGATTAAAAAAAAACTCGGTCTGGCAGGACATAGAAGGCTGATCACCTACTTGCCCCTAAAAAAAAAATCGATCAGTGAAACAGATCTGAAATGCATCTGCCCCATACCCCACTAGGGGACACGGGACTTCACTCACTCACCACAGCCAAAAATTTACTCCGTACTGACTACCATTTAGAAAAGTGCGCAATGAAGAGAAAATATGAAGGGAACAGAAATATTAAGGTCCTTGCCTTGCAGCCTTTGAGATTGCCCGGTGAAATTTTCGTTAAGTTTCGTTTCCTGTTTTTTACTTCACTCTCTTGGTACTCTTCTACTTTACTCTGTATCCCCCTGAGGAATATATATCAAGGATGTATCATCATTTAACTTTATAAATCGAAATAACTGGGTACTCGTCAGGCCTGGGTGTTAAACGGAATAAAATCCAAAACAGTCATATCAGTCGTCATTAGGTTACCTATATCTAACAAAACATGGTTAGTTAAATTAATGGGAAAAACATCTTTCTTTTCTCGTCTCGAACTTCCTTTCAAAGTGCCATGTATATTTTCTCTGTACATCATTCTATGCAAGGTATGATCACATTAATATTGTAAGGTAATCAATACAAGGTTTCTAAGACAGTGCCCGTATGTTCGCAAAGACGTTGATTAATGCCGAACCCGACAGCCTTATGGCAGCCATTATTGAGATAACGCTAATTTATCTTATCGCATATGCCACAAATCCCTTAATTTCTATTTATTTATTCACGATATTATGCAAAGCTTCAAATGTGCATATTGTGTGCATATTCTGGTATATGTCGAGTGTTACGTTATGTTTAGCTTGTTTAGTAAATTGCTCGATTTATTGTATTGATTGATAATAAAATACATTATTTATTTGCTTATTAAGTACAATTAGGAACGAAATATTATTAATTACACTTGATATATTAATACAGAATAAGCCTTTATTCCTGACACACAAATTACAATTTTCCTAACGACATTAACAGTACTAAAGTAACTGCCTCCATGGATTACGCATATGCGCATTGCACCGGAGGTCCTGGGTTCGAATCCCAGGGAAACACATGAATATTTCGGTAAGGTAGACACAGAAGGCTGATTGTTGCTGCATGTAAAGAAAATGATCAGTGAAACAGATACAGCAATGTATGTACCCACTAGGGGTTACGGGAATTCACTTTTAACTATAGTATTCATACAAAAACAGATTGTTTTTTTGAGTGTTTTTAATATAAACTATATTTAATTTAAGATACTGAGTGAAATTCGAAAAATCATTAACATACTAAATATAACAGATTTGTCGGTTCAGAATAAATAACGATGGAAACTTATTAAAATTTATTCCAAATGATAATAAATTCGGAAATCGTTAATGAGTTAATCAACGGTGTTGATCTTTCGTTTTCTTAAATAAACCAACGCCGTAATGAAATGTAGGGATTGAAAGTTTAGCGATTTTATTATATAGAGAAGTACAAAATCACTTTTGTAGCTAAGTTGGTCACGTCTCTGACATTCAATATGTGATACGTGGAACATAGTTCTATTCCCGAAAAAACATAGACATATAACATACACAACTTTTCAACACTTAATATAATCAATGTATTGTGTAATAATGTATTTATTATAATGAACGAACAGAATTTATTTACAATAATGTACTTACTAAAATATATTTACAAAATACAAAAGACTCAACAAAGCCGTTGGGGTAGCTAAGTGATTTACGCGAATGCTTGTTGTGCCAGAGGTCCTGGGTTCGCATCCCAGGGGACTAATGATAGTTTCGGTTGGGTAGGCAAAGAAGACTGATCACCTAGTAACGAGGTTCAACAACAGGCAATTAGGTCCTAGTTGCCTGTTGTTGAATTGAAAATGATCTGTGAAGCGGACACAGCAATGTGTTCACTCTATGCCCCACTAGGGGTTACATATAATTTTATTGTTATGCAATTATCCTTGCCATTATATTTATTTCCCTTTCACCTGAAATTTTTTTTCTGTCCCTTTTGGTGACTTGACCAGCCTAACCCATGAGCGCCTAAGGAATGTCTACTTAAATGCACATTATTCATATCAAGCTTCGATAATCTTATAGGGGCGGTTCCTAACTCGTCTCCGACCTATAAAGAAAATGTTTAGTAACTGAGACATGAGACCACATTCCAATAACTCGACACAATATATTGAATGTTATAAAATACATTCATCTTAATTTAATTTTTAAACGCTATTGAAAAAATTTGATTAGCATACACCTAGAAGCCATTCGAAAGGAACTACCTACTTCTATAACTTATTATATTTATATAATAATAATAACTAGTGTTTATCTTAATATTACCGGTTGCTTGCTTGATTGAATTTGAATTTATTGATTTTTGTTTCGTTTGGAGCGCAAGTGACCGAGAACTCATATAATAGTACCTACTACGCCATGCCACGGCTTCGCGTAGTCTAAAATTTGGTTGCATTTCTTACGAGTTAGGGGGAATACAGACTGACACACAGAGGCGGAAAGCGACGTAAAGCTTTGTACTTTGTAGACATACGCACGCCCAATAGCTATATACGGACGTTCTGGTGACCTTAATTGTATTGACAAGCAAGCTGGTGAACAGCATACAAACTGAAACATTTGTTTCTCCGGAATTTGAACCCAGGACCTACGGCGTAACATGCAAATGCGTCAACCACGAAGCATTTTGTAAATGGGTATAACGAAAGAATATAAAACAGAAGTACCAGTAGAAGTTCTTGTAGTAATAAAATCTTATAACTGTGATGTCTGATCAAATGTTCAGTAAAGTAATTTAACAATGAAATAGTTGAGCAGCTTAATATAAAAAACTGTATTCTATAATAAAAATATTACTGGTTAGTTTCAAAATATAATTGAATAAAATTAATTCGTATAATTTGCAATATAATGTACATATAACATTCAGGCTTCCGGCACATTCGTCGTAATTTATTTATTTAATTAACAATAAATAAAACATACAAAACAAAATAAAAATATATATTTTTGTTTTATATATGTCGGAGAAGCACCGCTTTCCTCAATATCCTCGTTTGGTATGAGTCTAGCGAGCGTCATATGGATAGTGCAAGCACGAAAAACACACACAGTATTACAATAATTAAACGAACAATTATAAATGAGCAGCGGGATCAAGACATCGGTCTTACTACCAAAAACCATATTCACTCTATGACCCAACTCGGTTCAATATTTTTATCACGCTGTTCCCTAGAACAACCATCCTCTCACCTAAGTCCTAAATCCTCTTAGGATGGCGCCTCAACCCTGCTCGAGGCGCGCGCCTCTCTCATTAGTTACATAAATCAAAACAAAAACTAATTTGCAATATTTAGGTTTTCGCATAAATAATTAATTTAACTAATTAGATAGAATTAAGTAAAGATTATTTGAAAAGAATTAAAAAGAGGCACAAACAATAAAACGCATCGCGCACAAAAATAATTGATAAGTGACTACATTTCCTTTAAAAAGAATATGAACAGCAATTTTATAACAATATTGAAGTTTACACACACGTACTAATTTAATAATAAAAATTAATAAAGATTATTTAAATGATTTTTTTCTTTTATTTATATGAATATTTTATAATTTTAGATTAATTTTTTATTAAGCCTATTTTAGTAAGAATAAATATTTTGTATTTTTAACTGGATGTAGAATAAATTTAACATAATTATTATTATAAACATCAAAAAAGTCGGTGTTCATGGAAAAAAGGTGTTGGTAATATTTTTTAATTGCTCTAAATATTTAAAAATAAAATATAACGTTTGTGTTCTTTATTTAAGATTTTAATATTAAATGTATGTATTTTTAAACGATATAGGAATAAATAATGCTTTTATTAATTACTAGCGACCCGCAACGGCTTTGCAAGGGTATAAAAAATATATATACACCTTCCTCTTCAATCACTCTATCTATTAAAAAAAACTGCATCAAAATCCGTAGCGTAGTTTTAAAGATTTAAGCATACAAAGGGATATAGGGGAAGAAAAAGCGACTTTGTTTTATATAGGGTTTTCCAATAAGAGGTGTTATTTTGACTAGCCCGCTATTTCGGTAGTTGTCACTTTTGAAGCTGTCATTTTTTGACATTTGACAAGTAGAAACTACGCCATTAATAAAAATGGAACGATACACGCTTCCACAACGCACTGAAATTATTAAAATTCACAATGAAAATGGTGTAAATTTGACAGAGACTACTCTAGTAGAGTTACTTAGAGAGATGATTCATGATTTTTTATGGCCGGAATTGGATGATATTGAGCTGTACAACGTTTACTTTCAACAAGACGGCGCTATGTGCCACTCAAGCAACGAAACCATTTATTTTTTTTCCGGAAAAAGTTCCCGGACCGTGTTATCTCTCGAAGAGGTGATCACAATTGACCACCGAGATCTTGTAATTTAACGCCTTGCGACTTCTTCCTTTGGGGCCACGTGAAAGAGAAGGTCAACAGCCCAGCATCGATTCAAAACCTCAAAGATGGAAATCGTGAGGCTATCAAGGACAGCACTTTGCGATTAGGTTATGGAAAATTTCATAAAAAGGATATGGTCCTGTAAGCGTGGTCATGGTGATCATTTGTCTGATGTTATTTTCCAATGTTAACGGCATACCTTCTTCTTTATAATAAAATAAACATCCAATCATTTATATTAAAAAATGGCATTTTTCTTTGAATATCAAAATAACACCTCTTATTGGAAAACCCCGTACTATATAGTGATATTTTGACACGAGAAAAAAGTATCTCAACTTTTGTGTTTATTATACAACCGTAAAAAATTGACAAATTATAAAGCAACCTTTCTGCATTTTCCTTTGGCAAATTCTTTAATTTGCTCCTCAAATTGTTTATGGACAAAACGGATAATTGGTTAAGTCGTGAGTTTGACATCGTCGTTCTGTATTTCTACCTGAACGTAGATTTGAATTAAATGAATTGAATGGGTTGGATTAATCGTAGGATTCGCAAGGCTGTAAACTATACGATCTGTTTAATGTAATAAAATTATGGATTCTTTCGCATTATCCTCTATTTTTGACTTTAACTTGACTTAGCTAGAGGCTCCTTGAATTCACGAGGCCCTGGGCTAAAGCCCAAAAAGCCATATAGTAGATCAGGCTCTGTTAGAACTATGTTGCAGTAGTTCTAAAATATTTTTAATAAACTACCACTTCATTACTGGATATTCGTAGAAAAAAAAAATACCTAAGTATAATATAAAATAAAACTGAATTCTTGCTCGTTTGGTGTTTTCTTTTTTATTGTCTACTAGTGGACCTCGCGAACTTCGTATCGCTTCAGAGTGCCGAATAATGTGTCACCTAAAACGTCATTCCATAGAAAATGTATGAGGAAACTAATCAGCAATAAATTAAAATTGCAACTATAATTTGAGATTTATACTATCCTATCTCTCAAGTTGGATCGAACTGCACATGGTGTGCGAATTTTATTATAATCGGTTAAGTGGTTTAGGAGTCCATTGAGGACAAACATTGTGACACGAGATTTATATATATTAAGATTACGTTTTAATTATTACAAATTTAAGCCACCTCAATAACCATACTTTAGTTATTTAATAATATTAAGTTATTTTCATTTAAATTTTGAATTTAGTTTGAAGAAAACAAAAGATTGTATTGCTATCTTAGATGTTTTAAAAAAACGCTGATACATAATTTTGATATAATTTTGTAAATAATTTATAAACCAATACACCAAATACCTAATATATACAGGGTTACTTGTAAGTTGTAACTTACGCAAAACCTCTTAAAGGTGACTTAGGTACATCAAGACTAACAATATTAGTGCTATGACTTTTGTCAAAACGTATTATATTCCAATAAAATATTTTTTTGTTTGTTCATTAGCTTTATGTCTCATAATGAACTGTTTCATTCACGCGATTCCGGGGTAAGTATGAGCAGTCAGCTGAGTGCTACGCAATCGCCCAGCTGTGTTACCTGCGCACTACGCAGCGTCAGGATCGCGTAGCAGAATGGTTATACCTAAGGCATATTGAGTTAGTATTTCAAAGGTTCTAGGGTCTGTACATTTTTGATACACTGAATTCACAATTCATAACTATCCAGACTTAGGTTTGGCTATATTTAAAAAAATAAGAAAAGTAAATAAAAATACATAAATATAATCAATCGCATCAAAAGGTGTGCGCGATCGCACATGACTACGTAATCATAGGTAGATAGGAATGCAACAAAGGTACAGAACACGAACATTTGCAACATAAACATATGTTTGAAGATAAATAATTTTTAATGTAGGCGTAGTAAAGAAGTTACAATTATACAACTATTTACAAAAATATTCACAATCCTTTTTACAAATTATTACCTCTCAAACTCAAGTCCCGGGGAGAGCGATGACGTACCGATACGATATCACGTACAAAACGTTCAAAATGATTTGCTTTTGGGATTCAGAAAATAATATAATAACAATATATTAACAACAAATTAAAATGAATAGTCTATCCCCATAGATTACAAATGGGCCAAGAATTCACGCTCAAGTACAAAAATGCCCGTCCGTACACAGCGCGAGTTGTTAACCAGTTGACTGCAAGAGACCGAAACCCCATATAGCTCGTATGGAACATGCTCCAAAGAAGGGCTGTGAACATTTTTCCTGCGAACATTGCGACTAAAGACCAACTTTTATATATATATATATAAATTGATAATATGTAATTTTATAAAACATTAGTAGATTTATATATGATAGTTAAATCAATGAGGTACCAGAGATATTTCTGGAGATAGAGAGAATATAGTTACTGAATTCCTACGATAAATCATAACGTGCGTCACTTGCATAATAAAAGCACCAGGATAATATCATAATTTATATGAACGATTTTTTTTAAGTTTTGGTATTAAACTATTTATTTTTACGTCTTCTTATTACCATTAAAAATATCTATGATACGTTGAATGGTTTTTAGTATATAGTAACACCCAATAAAATTTGAACATTACTCAATAAACGAGATGTTTTAAAATTTATTATTTAATTTCTAATAATAATAAGTAAGAATGATTATAACTTGACTAATTTTTTCAAATAAATTTTAAAGAGCAACATTACATTTTTATGCCGTTGTTGAATTTAACATGAATTTTATAATAGGTTCATTTATTTTTCGTTTATCAGAGCGTTTTGATTTCGGTTTCATTTTTACTATTTAAAATTAATTTATTTAAAACATGATTGTTGCTTAATTATAAAACAATGCGTTATAAAAAATAAACCAAACACTTCAGTAGACCTATAGACCTGTAGACATTAGCATGAATGTCTTCTCTTTAACTCATTTTGTAATTTTAAGGACAGCGACGAAACATTCTATGGCCAAAGCCGACGTGTTTCTTTAACTTTACCCAATGATATTATTTTATAAAAAGAAGTATAAAATCATTGACTTTACCTATATGAATAAGGAAGCTTTTTATCATATCTATAGACAAAAGATCATATAAAATGAACTCTTTCCTACTGAATAAGGGCTATAATATCATTTACTATTCTTAAATTTTGTTTATTGTAATATCTCCATAATAGATATCTCGATATTTTTTAATGTACACTGAACCAGTATAAAACATATACTTAAATCTTTTATATCTTAACAAAGAATTATAAAATAATATAATTACTATTAATAATTATATTCTTATTTAGCTCATATAAGTCCTTGACGATTGATGCAGCTTCTGATATATAAGGAGAAATAAATTTTTCGAATATCAGTTGACCGTTCAGACATTCGCTGTAGTGTGCTTTAAAAAAGAGATTTTTAAAATGAGTGTCGTATTTTATTCGCTCCTTCTGTTAATTCAGATAGCATTTATTCAAACTCTGAGTAAGTACCTAATTTGAAAATATTTTTATTTTTTGTAACATTGCAATCATGTAAAAAAATCCATTTATTCCTAATTAATAATCCTTATTATTTCCTAAATAATTATCCTTTTTTATTTTATTTTTTTCATATCACTACATAGTATAAAACAAAGTCGCATTTTCTTCCCCTATATCCCTTTGTATGCTTAAATCTTTAAAACTACGCAACGGATTTTGCTGCGTTTTTTTTAAATAGATAGAGTGATTGAAGAGGAAGGTTTTTATATATGTTTTATACCCGTGCAAAACCGGAGCGGGTCGCTAGTAAAAAAATAAAATGCTCATGAATATGTTGCGGCCTGCTCGCTCGACACATTCACTTCTACAGAGCTCCCGCGCCTGCGTATTGCGGTGTGCGGTTGCTTAGCGACAAGAAAAATAACAGTTGTCATTCCTTCCTTCCTATTTTTCATCTCTTCTTTCATATTTTTTCTTTCTATCCAAAAATCGATGTATAATTGTATTTATTTTAAATGTAAATATATTGTACATATATTATAATGACGTATTGTTAATCGTCATCACTCCTCTTCCACTACACACTCAACCTTCTCAACCCGCTACATCGCGCTACAAATTTCACCCGACATTTTTAATTTAACTAAACCTCCACTTACTTATGTATTTGCAAATTCTACATTTATTTTAACAGGTGTATTTAAGTATTTTATGGATTACTAGTTGACCCGGTAAACTTTGTATAAAATGTGTATTGTAAGCTATACTCGAAAGATATATGCCACCAAGGACTTCTTTGTATTTCTTCTTTGTTTTGTTATATCTCAAAGGGATTAGGCAGCGTCTTCGATGAAAGCTCCCAGATACGTTGTCCTGCCCTATGAATATTGAACTCGAATTGGCATAATAATTTAAAAACTGACAGTTATGTCAAACGCTATAAGATTATATTAAAAAAGTTTATATTGTCAAAAGCACTAAGAAGATGACATTAGAAAAGTTTATATTGTCTATCTTACGCATGGTTGTTAGATAGTTGCAACCAGTGCTCGATTTCTAGAAATGTAGGTGCCGGAACTGCAACCCACTGGGGGGCCTAGAGCCCCAGCCAAAGAGAGATCCCCTTTTTTGAAATTTGTTTGTTTAAAGTATAAGGTTAAAAAAGGAACATTTTATTGAACACGAACTTTTTAATCAACCCAAAGAAAAGCAGTAAAGTAAAACAATACAGCATCATATTTGTTTCAGAAATTAATCTAGGGTAATCGTAACATTCGAAATGGTCATACTCTGTTGCCAGTTTGATACATGATGAAAATATTTTTAAGTGGCAATTAAAAAACATTTTAGTGCAATTTATTTTTTATTTTTTTACCCGAATATAGAGGTGACGGAACGCACTTCTGCCGCGTTCCACCTCAAATCGAGCTCTGGTCGCAACTATCTTAATTATTTATTTCATAAGAACCTTTTCCAGATAATAACAAACACAACAAAAAAAATTATCCAATTTGGTGCTGTCGTTCGGAAGTTATGCATACATGCATTTCAGTGACTCATTTATATAGATAATCGTTCAAAAAAGTTTGAATTTTTAATCAATTCCACCTGGATCGTAGTGTGCAAGAGTGCAAGTGGAATATAAAAATTGTACATTTTTACACCTGTCAAATCCTTTATCAAATTTGCAGAACAACATAATTCTATAAATTATCAGGCGTAAATAATATAATAGGATTTATGGTCCAAGATCCCAGAGCCGAGTATTAGTGTGTACAGTATAGTAAATATCCGCTAGCAGGGTACCACGGCCAATTCTCACATGCTATGCCACTTTTATTAATTGTTGGGTAGTAATTTCAATATATGAAAATAATAAATAGAAGTAATATTGCTATAATATTGTTTGTAGGTCCTTTGGTTCGAAAACGGAACTGGTCTCTAGGTATAGACAATATTGACATGAAAAGCAGTTAGTACGTGAGACTTATTTCAATTTTCAGGGTTATGTATTGCATAATGATAGGTATTTTTAAATGCACCCATTGAAAATTGATGTTTTTAATGCATAAGCCTATTATCTAATAAAAGCATTACGAGTCTTTTATTTACTGAAATGACCACAATTATAAAATTTGTTAAAATGTAAATTTTGCAGAACAACATAATTCTATAAATTATCAGGCGTAAATAATATAATAGGCTTTATGGCCCAAGATCCCAGAGCTGATTCTTATAGACAATATATGTTCAATAGAGTAGTACCTATTACTGTATAGTAAAATTTATCCGCTAGCTGGGTACGACGGTCAATTCTTAGATACGATGTGATACTTTTATTAATTGTTGGGTAGTAAAAATAAAAATTTCAATATAAGTAAATAATAAAGCTACTATTTTTGTAGGTCCTTTAGTTCGAAAACGGAACTGGTCTCTATTTATAGACAATATTGACATTAAAAGCAGTACGTGAGACTTATTTTAGTTTTCAGGGTTATATATATCACAATGATAGATATTTTTAAATCGTAAGTATCTCATAAAAGTATTACGAATCTTTCACTTATTGAAATGACCACATAACATGAGGGATACATTAAATGACATTTATTAAATCCGTCATAATTTCTCGCTCGTCTAAGGTACTTGTTTTTGGAGCTGATAAGAAATGTTTCCCCATTTCAGATCCCAGAGAGTACGGAAAATGCGCTGTTCATGATTCAGAATGCCATACTAGACAGGCCCAACTCAGGGTACCTGAATTGACCTCAGAATTAATAGCTGAAATTATGGCGAAATATCTTGACCCCTTGATCGTAGACGTTGCTGAGATTGACATCGCTGGTGTGAAAATTAACTTTTACAAAGCTGTACTACATGGAATCCAGAACATCGTGATTGAAAATGTTGAGTAAGTGCTTTTTGCATCGGTATCAGCAAAATCGCTGATACAACTGAGTGTTTGTTTAAATTTTTGAATATTTTTTAGTACCCATAGAACCATGTAAGTTTGCACCGGTACAATTTCTCATACCTATTATATTAATAGATTTATGCAGTTAGAATACGGATTATCAAAGCCTCAAAAATATTTCAAAATCAACCAATCCTCTTTTGTTGAAATTATAAACTCTTATGCGAATTTTTAAAACCTAAACATTACTTCCGAAAATTAGTTACTCGGAGTTGTTGTCAAATAATAAAATTTCTTAAAAAATATTTTTTTTAATCAAATAATTATTTAATAACAATATTTATATTATTATAATACAATCATTATTTACATGAGTCCGAGTGGCAAATGATGTAACTAAACCGACTTCATTTTTTAAAATATGGATGATATGGCGTTATTTGTATATTTTTGCTAGTTAATGGCTAATTGCTTTAACAATCTTTTTAGAATAGACACAGATTTAAAACAATTGCGGGTGGTCACTCGCACCGACGCCATTGTAAGAGGACGTTACAGCGTCGATGGAAAAATTCTCGGCTTTGTTATCAATGAAGACGGTGACGCAGAGATAAACTCAAGTAAGAATTTTTACTAATAACGAGAGAAGTCATTACAATCTCTATATAGCTTATCTTTTTTTAGAAAATAATGTATTTAAGATATCCCACTCAGAAAGCAAACACTATGATTATGATCTTTATAACGGCCACTGAATGTGGTTCTTTTTATTTTGTAGGTCTTACTTCAACTGTGTATCCTAAATATTAGAAATTTACCAATTTACCAGTTAAAAAAAAACACTACACATAAATAATCCAATCCGACCAATCCGTCATCCAATTACTTGCTTATTTACTTAAAATACATAATGACTGTCGATTGGGTAAATCGATAGAGTTTCCCTGTCTTAGAACGAATATAGAATGCTCCCTTCTAAGAGCGACTGTTGAATAATAATGCTGCGACAGCTAAGCTCGCCGTTTATATTAGCTGTGAGTCAATCCTCACTTCTAATACAGAGAGGCACGGGTTCTAACTAAACCAACTAGCACGCGCACCTGTTAATGACAAGTTTTAACTGAAACTCCACCCTAGCGTTCACGACATCAGCCGATGCAATTAACTTGTAACAATATATTTAATATACAAAAGCGTTTCTTAAATAAATAAACAAAGAGTTAACATACGTACCTATACAAAATCATATATTTTTGGCTTGGATATATTATATGTGTTTTTATTGTTTTAAATTATTCAATAAATATTTGTTTAGAAAAATTCCAAATCTCCTTCGTGATGCCATACGAAGTCGTCAAGAACCCTAACGGTCAAGCTGTCTTCGATCTTCAGAGCTACAGCTACTCCTACGACATCACAGACAGTGTGCAATACAATTTTACTAATTTGTTCAAGGGAAACAAGGGACTGAGTAAGTTACCTTTAAGTATTCTGTCCATTAAAACGTATCATATAATTATTATGACCGTAATAGGAACGTGTTAGGCAAAAAAATATTCTCTGTATTGAAAAGTAAGAGCCTATGCCCACTAGACCATTCCGTCACCGACCAGTACCGTCGCGTGCCATGCACGGAGCGTCAATAATTGTCAGCGATAATATTTTGATATGTTCAGTGTGCATTTGGCTTCAGAATCCAAACCCAGGTCTAAATTTACAATTTTAAAATTTTCAATTTTACTGATATTTTAAGCTCAAACTTGCTTAAACTTTATTTCACTAAATTATGATAAAACTAGCTTTTGTTAATCGATCTAAATGGTTTTTGAACTTTTTATTTAAAAAAAATGCTAAAATTTTCTCTTTATAATATAAATGTAGACTTATAGTTTTAATTTGCTGACAACATATAGAGAATACAGTAAAATTAATTATAATTATTGGTTTGAGCCATTAAAAGAGTAATATTTTCATTCTTAGCTTTTATTTCTTTGAACAGCTACGGCTAGTAAATTAATTGGCCTTGATATTGTAAATGATGGTTCAATCTGTTAAAAAGGCAAGTTTAAGGAACTACAAGTATTATTTCCAGGTGATACGATGCACTACTTCATAAACAAGAACAATGGATGGTCCAAGGTTCTCATCGCAACATACGGCAAGCCTTTTCTGGATATTGTCTGTAGGAAGGTGTTCGATGCCACTAGAACATACCTCTTACAGCACCCCATTGACGAGATAGTATTCTAAAGAATTGCCTGCACTTACTAATAATACCACAGGCAATAAAATCCACTTGCAATAAACTGAGCTTTTTCGTTTGAAATTTTCACCTTGATTTGTAAAGTTGTTATATAAATCTTATATACTTCTAGCCTTCTACGTTATATTCAATTTTTTTTTCGAAATATATGAATGTAAATAACTTTCTTTACAACGATGTTGTATTAATACTTTTTATGTATTCTACTGTCATGTATATATTATTTGTAAGATAATAAAAGTGGTAAGGAATCTATTTGTTTGATTTAGAAAATATTTCTTGTTCTCATACATTATGTCTCCACTTTTTCGTTTAAAAAGCTCGATGGTAGTTTGTAGAATCTGAACCATTTTTTCTTTAAATATGATAAAAGCGAACACCTCCGTGGCTAAGTATGTGAATGCATGCATGTTGTGCCTGAGGTCCTGGTTTCGAATCCCGGAAAGCAAAAAAGGGGTTATAGGATTTCACAATAATAAAGCTATAGTAGTCAGAAGTAGAAGCGTAGTCTTGAATCACCATTAAGAGTTATTTATTAGCCTCTAGCTCAATCCTAGCAGAAATTCTTTTAACGATTCGATTTTTATTGGAATTAGTAAAAGATGAATCTCCTACACGAAACGATATTCAAAAGTCCTCGAACGAACGATTAAATCGTTCTTGCTATTTGCGGCAATTTTAATAGAAATGAGTTCTGAAAAAAGTCACTGTATAGATTATATTTTCAAGATTTTGCCAGAATTCCATGAAAATCTAAGCCATAGATTTGATGTTATGGAGCAAAACTTATGGAACAAAGAAATACAAATTCATATGATTTATATGAACGATATTACTTTAATTTTTAGTATTATGGACTCAGTTTTGCATTTATTGTTACAATTAAAAAATATCTATGATACGTTGAATAGTTTTTAGTATATGTATTGTGCCAATGTCTGAAACAATCGCTGAAATTTTAGCGACCACGTTGTACTTTTTTGCATAACACCCAATGAAATATGAACATTACTCAATAAATATAATAATTTTAAATTCATTATTTAATCTCTAATAATAATAACAAAAAAATATTGTAACTTGTCTAATAGGAGATGTAGAGGTAACAACAAACAAAAAATTTCAATAGCTTCAATTTGGAACTCCAAGGGTAAATGAGAAATTAAATTAAGGTAAATTATAATACTTTCATTGAACTAATATTAACTGGTATATTTAGAAGCTTTTGGAAAAAATTTGTAAAAATCTAAACCAAATTTTTGTGGTAAAGGAGTACCTAAACCTTCTGAACGGGGAAAATCCACATGTAGCCTGTACGCTATACCACCTCTTATTTTAGTCTATATTTCTTGATAAAATAAGAATTAACATTAATGATGGACAGATTATTTAACTATTCATTATATCTCGATTTTAAATTGTAGTAAAGTCAATAAGATCCAATGTACAGTACTGGAGATACAGATAATTTAGTAACTGAAGTATGAATGTATGGCAACAAACTATACGGTTTAAAAGAGCCACTCCTTATGTTATAAATTAATTTTAATTAAAAAAAAACTGACCTCAAAACGCACTAAAAAGCGAAAAATACATTTTGTATAAGAACCTACTATAAATAAAAAGGAAAGTAATAAAAATATTTTTTTATTTAGCGCATATTATTATTTAATAAGTCCTTGATGATCAACTCTATCAGTTGACCGTTCAAACATTCGCTGTAGTGTTCTTTAAAAAAAGAGATTTTTAAAATGAGTGTCGTATTTTATTCGTTCCTTCTGTTAATTCAGATAGCATTTATTTAATCTTTGAGTAAGCACCTAATTTGAAAATATTTCTATTTTATTTCTTTTTATTTTTTTATACGAAAATATCACCTACTATTTTAAAGTCAATTAAACCTTCATACTTTTATAATTGCAAATTCTACATTTCTTTTAATAGCACCAGACTATTTAAGTACTTTATTAATTATAAACTTTCAAACAAAAGTTTGAATTTTTAATCAATTCTACCTGGATCGGTGTGTATAATATACGGAGTGCAAGGGAAATATAAAAATTGTAAATTTTTTACTCCTATCAAATCCTTTATCTTTGGAACATAACAACATAACTCTATAAATTATCAGGCGTAAATAATATAATAAGATTTATGGTCCAAGATCCCAGAGCCGATTCTGATAAACAAAATATGTTCAGTAAAGTACATATCCGCTAGCAGGGTCCGACTGCCAATTCTCAGATTATATTAATAATGTATTAAGTGTTGGGTATTATAAAATTAAACGATTTCAATATATTATGTAAATAACTGAATTTGAATAATAAATAGAAGTAATATTGCTACTATGTTTGTCTTTTAGTTCGAAAATGGAACGGGTCTAGAGACCTCATCCGGTTTTTAGAACCCATAGGTATCTACATTTACCCGTGTAAGTTTGCAGTACCGCTACAGTTTTTCATACCAATTATGTTAATATCGACCGCCTCTTTGGTCTAGTGGAAAGCGCGTAAGCGTTACAACTGAGAGATCCTGGGTTTGATTCCCGGCGGAGATAAAAAAAACCGGTCGGTCTGGCAGGACATAGAAGGCTGATCACCTACTTGCCCCTAAAAAGAAAAAATCGATCAGTGAAACAGATGTGAAATGCATCTGCCCCATACCCCACTAGGGGACATGGGACTTCACTTATGTTAATAGATTTATGCAGTTAGAATAATCCGTTAACAGAGTCTCAAAAATATTTAAAAACCAACCAATCCTCTTTTGTTGCAACTATTATCTCTCATACGAATTAAATGAAATGTAGGGGTTGAAAGTTTATTAATTTTATCTATGTATTAGCTGACCCGGCAAACGTTGTTTTGCCATATTAATTTTAAAATAATATAATAACAATATATTAACAACAAATTAAAATGAATAGTCTATCCCCATAGATTACAAATGGGCCAAGAATTCACGCTCAAGTACAAAAATGCCCGTCCGTACACAGCGCGAGTTGTTAACCAGTTGACTGCAAGAGACCGAAACCCCATATAGCTCGTATGGAACATGCTCCAAAGAAGGGCTGTGAACATTTTTCCTGCAAACATTGCGACTAAAGACCAACTTTTATATATATATATATATATATATATATATATATATAATTTGATAATATGTAATTTTATAAAACATTAGTAGATTTATATATGATAGTTAAATCAATGAGGTACCAGACATATTTCTGGAGATAGAGAGAATATAGTTACTGAATTCCTGCGATAAATCATAACGTGCTTCACTTGCATAATAAAAGCACCAGGATAATATCATAATTTATATGAACAAATTTTTTTTTAAGTTTTGGTATTTTTATTTTTACGTCTTCTTATTACCATTAAAAATATCTATGATACGTTGAATAGTTTTTAGTATATTGTGCCAATTTCTGAAGCAATTGCTGAGATTTTAGCGACCACGTTGTACTTATTTGCATACCACCCAATAAAATTTGAACATTACTCAATAAACGAGATGTTTTAAAATTTATTATTTAATTTCTAATAATAATAAGTAAGAATGATTATAACTTGACTAATTTTTTCAAATAAATTTTAAAGAGCAACATTACATTTTTATGCCGTTGTTGAATTTAACATGAATTTTATAATAGGTTCATTTATTTTTCGTTTATCAGAGCGTTTTGATTTCGGTTTCATTTTTACTATTTAAAATTAATTTATTTAAAACATGATTGTTGCTTAATTATAAAACAATGCGTTATAAAAAATAAACCAAACACTTCAGTAGACCTATAGACCTGTAGACATTAGCATGAATGTCTTCTCTTTAACTCATTTTGTAATTTTAAGGACAGCGACGAAACATTCTATGGCCAAAGCCGACGTGTTTCTTTAACTTTACCCAATGATATTATTTTATAAAAAGAGGTATAAAATTATTGACTTTACCTATATGAATAAGGAAGCTTTTTATCATATCTATAGACAAAAGATCATATAAAATGAACTCTTTCCTACTGAATAAGGGCTATAATATCATTTACTATTCTTAAATTTTGTTTATTGTAATATCTCCATAATAGATATCTCGATATTTTTTAATGTACACTGAACCAGTATAAAACATATACTTAAATCTTTTATATCTTAACAAAGAATTATAAAATAATATAATTACTATTAATAATTATATTCTTATTTAGCTCATATAAGTCCTTGACGATTGATGCAGCTTCTGATATATAAGGAGAAATAAATTTTTCGAATATCAGTTGACCGTTCAGACATTCGCTGTAGTGTGCTTTAAAAAAGAGATTTTTAAAATGAGTGTCGTATTTTATTCGCTCCTTCTGTTAATTCAGATAGCATTTATTCAAACTCTGAGTAAGTACCTAATTTGAAAATATTTTTATTTTTTGTAACATTGCAATCATGTAAAAAAATCCATTTATTCCTAATTAATAATCCTTATTATTTCCTAAATAATTATCCTTTTTTATTTTATTTTTTACATATCACTACATAGTATAAAACAAAGTCGCATTTTCTTCCCCTATATCCCTTTGTATGCTTAAATCTTTAAAACTACGCAACGGATTTTGCTGCGTTTTTTTAAATAGATAGAGTGATTGAAGAGGAAGGTTTTTATATATGTTTTATACCCGTGCAAAACCGGAGCGGGTCGCTAGTAAAAAAATAAAATGCTCATGAATATGTTGCGGCCTGCTCGCTCGACACATTCACTTCTACAGAGCTCCCGCGCCTGCGTATTGCGGTGTGCGGTTGCTTAGCGACAAGAAAAATAACAGTTGTCATTCCTTCCTTCCTATTTTTCATCTCTTCTTTCATATTTTTTCTTTCTATCCAAAAATCGATGTATAATTGTATTTATTTTAAATGTAAATATATT
This sequence comes from Aporia crataegi, assembly GCA_912999735.1. Lineage (NCBI taxonomy): Eukaryota > Metazoa > Arthropoda > Insecta > Lepidoptera > Pieridae > Aporia > Aporia crataegi. The sequence goes on along the minus strand of OU538748.1, from coordinate 3,494,090 downwards.
GTACATATATTATAATGACGTATTGTTAATCGTCATCACTCCTCTTCCACTACACACTCAACCTTCTCAACCCGCTACATCGCGCTACAAATTTCGCCCGACATTTTAAATTTAACTAAACCTCCACTTATGTATTTGCAAATTCTACATTTATTTTAACAGGTGTATTTAAGTATTTTATGGATTACAAGTTGACTCGGTAAACTTTGTACCGCCAATAATAATAAAATGTGTGTAGTAAGCCATACTCGAAAGATATATGCCACCAAGGACTTCTTTGTATTTCTTCTTTGTTTTGTTATATCTCAAAGGGATTAGGCAGCGTCTTCGATGAAAGCTCCCAGATACGTTGTCCTGCCCTATGAATATTGAACTCGAATTGGCATAATAATTTAAAAACTGACAGTTATGTCAAACGCTATAAGATTATATTAAAAAAGTTTATATTGTCAAAAGCACTAAGAAGATGACATTAGAAAAGTTGATATTGTCTATCTTACGCATGGTTGTTAGATAGTCGCAACCAGTGCTCGATTTCAAGAAATGTACGTGCCGGAACTGCAACCCACTGGGGGGCCTAGAGCCCCAGCCAAAGAGAGATCCCCTTTTTTGAAATTTGTTTGTTTAAAGTATAAGGTTAAAAAAGGAACATTTTATTGAACACAAGCTAATCAACCCAAAGAAAAGCAGTAAAGTAAAACAATACAGCATCATATTTGATTCAGAAATTAATCTAGGGTAATCGTAACATTCGAAATGTTCATACTATGTTGCCAGTTTGATATATGATGTCCTCAATCACATTCGTAGTTAACTTACGCACAAAAATAATTTTAAGTGGCAATTAAAAAACATCTTTGTGCAATTTATTTTTTATTTTTTTACCCGAATATAGAGGTGACGGAACGCACTTCTGCCGCGTTCCACCTCAAATCGAGCTCTGGTCGCAACTATCTTAATTATTTATTTCATAAGAACCTTTTCCAGATAATAACAAACACAACAAAAAAATTTTATCCAATTTGGTGCTGTCGTTCGGAAGTTATGCATACATGCATTTCAGTGACTCATTTATATAGATAATCGTTCAAAAAAGTTTGAATTTTTAATCAATTCCACCTGGATCGTAGTGTGCAAAAGTGCAAGTGAAATATAAAAATTGTACATTTTTACACCTGTCAAATCCTTTATCAAATTTGCAGAACAACATAATTCTACAAATAATCAGGCGTAAATAATATAATAGGATTTATGGTCCAAGATCCCAGAGCCGAGTATTAGTGTGTACAGTATAGTAAATATCCGCTAGCAGGGTACCACGGCCAATTCTCACATGCTATGCCACTTTTATTAATTGTTGGGTAGTAATTTCAATATATGAAAATAATAAATAGAAGTAATATTGCTATAATATTGTTTGTAGGTCCTTTGGTTCGAAAACGGAACTGGTCTCTAGGTATAGACAATATTGACATGAAAAGCAGTTAGTACGTGAGACTTATTTCAATTTTCAGGGTTATGTATTGCATAATGATAGGTATTTTTAAATGCACCCATTTAAAATTGATGTTTTTAATGCATAAGCCTATTATCTAATAAAAGCATTACGAGTCTTTTATTTACTGAAATGACCACAATTATAAAATTTGTTAAAATGTAAATTTTGCAGAACAACATAATTCTATAAATTATCAGGCGTAAATAATATAATAGGCTTTATGGCCCAAGATCCCAGAGCTGATTCTTATAGACAAAATATGTTCAATAGAGTAGTACCTATTACTGTATAGTAAAATTTATCCGCTAGCTGGGTACGACGGTCAATTCTCAGATACGATGTGATACTTTTATTAATTGTTGGGTAGTAAAAATAAAAATTTCAATATAAGTAAATAATAAAGCTACTATTTTTGTAGGTCCTTTAGTTCGAAAACGGAACTGGTCTCTATTTATAGACAATATTGACATTAAAAGCAGTACGTGAGACTTATTTTAGTTTTCAGGGTTATATATATCACAATGATAGATATTTTTAAATCGTAAGTATCTCATAAAAGTATTACGAATCTTTCACTTATTGAAATGACCACATAACATGAGGGATACATTAAATGACATTTATTAAATCCGTCATAATTTCTCGCTCGTCTAAGGTACTTGTTTTTGGAGCTGATAAGAAATGTTTCCCCATTTCAGATCCCAGAGAGTACGGAAAATGCGCTGTTCATGATTCAGAATGCCATACTAGACAGGCCCAACTCAGGGTACCTGAATTGACCTCAGAATTAATAGCTGAAATTATGGCGAAATATCTTGACCCCTTGATCGTAGACGTTGCTGAGATTGACATCGCTGGTGTGAAAATTAACTTTTACAAAGCTGTACTACATGGAATCCAGAACATCGTGATTGAAAATGTTGAGTAAGTGCTTTTTGCATCGGTATCAGCAAAATCGCTGATACAACTGAGTGTTTGTTTAAATTTTTGAATATTTTTTAGTACCCATAGAACCATGTAAGTTTGCACCGGTACAATTTCTCATACCTATTATATTAATAGATTTATGCAGTTAGAATACGGATTATCAAAGTCTCAAAAATATTTCAAAATCAACCAATCCTCTTTTGTTGAAATTATAAACTCTTATGCGAATTTTTAAAACCTAAACATTACTTCCGAAAATTAGTTACTCGGAGTTGTTGTCAAATAATAAAATTTCTTAAAAAATATTTTTTTTAATCAAATAATTATTTAATAACAATATTTATATTATTATAATACAATCATTATTTACATGAGTCCGAGTGGCAAATGATGTAACTAAACCGACTTCATTTTTTAAAATATGGATGATATGGCGTTATTTGTATATTTTTGCTAGTTAATGGCTAATTGCTTTAACAATCTTTTTAGAATAGACACAGATTTAAAACAATTGCGGGTGGTCACTCGCACCGACGCCATTGTAAGAGGACGTTACAGCGTCGATGGAAAAATTCTCGGCTTTGTTATCAATGAAGACGGTGACGCAGAGATAAACTCAAGTAAGAATTTTTACTAATAACGAGAGAAGTCATTACAATCTCTATATAGCTTATCTTTTTTTAGAAAATAATGTATTTAAGATATCCCACTCAGAAAGCAAACACTATGATTATGATCTTTATAACGGCCACTGAATGTGGTTCTTTTTATTTTGTAGGTCTTACTTCAACTGTGTATCCTAAATATTAGAAATTTACCAATTTACCAGTTAAAAAAAAACACTACACATAAATAATCCAATCCGACCAATCCGTCATCCAATTACTTGCTTATTTACTTAAAATACATAATGACTGTCGATTGGGTAAATCGATAGAGTTTCCCTGTCTAAGAACGAATATAGAATGCTCCCTTCTAAGAGCGACTGTTGAATAATAATGCTGCGACAGCTAAGCTCGCCGTTTATATTAGCTGTGAGTCAATCCTCACTTCTGATACAGAGAGGCACGGGTTCTAACTAAACCAACTAGCACGCGCACCTGTTAATGACAAGTTTTAACTGAAACTCCACCCTAGCGTTCACGACATCAGCCGATGCAATTAACTTGTAACAATATATTTAATATACAAAAGCGTTTCTTAAATAAATAAACAAAGAGTTAACATACGTACCTATACAAAATCATATATTTTTGGCTTGGATATATTATATGTGTTTTTATTGTTTTAAATTATTCAATAAATATTTGTTTAGAAAAATTCCAAATCTCCTTCGTGATGCCATACGAAGTCGTCAAGAACCCTAACGGTCAAGCTGTCTTCGATCTTCAGAGCTACAGCTACTCCTACGACATCACAGACAGTGTGCAATACAATTTTACTAATTTGTTCAAGGGAAACAAGGGACTGAGTAAGTTACCTTTAAGTATTCTGTCCATTAAAACGTATCATATAATTATTATGACCGTAATAGGAACGTGTTAGGCAAAAAAATATTCTCTGTATTGAAAAGTAAGAGCCTATGCCCACTAGACCATTCCGTCACCGACCAGTACCGTCGCGTGCCATGCACGGAGCGTCAATAATTGTCAGCGATAATATTTTGATATGTTCAGTGTGCATTTGGATTCAGAATCCAAACCCAGGTCTAAATTTACAATTTTAAAATTTTCAATTTTACTGATATTTTAAGCTCAAACTTGCTTAAACTTTATTTCACTAAATTTTGATAAAACTAGCTTTTGTTAATCAATCTAAATGGTTTTTGAACTTTTTTATTTAAAAAAATGCTAAAATTTTCTCTTTATAATATAAATGTAGACTTATAGTTTTAATTTGCTGACTGAATTATAATTATTGGTTTGAGCCATTAAAAGAGTAATATTTTCATTCTTAGCTTTTATTTCTTTGAACAGCTACGGCTAGTAAATTAATTGGCCTTGATATTGTAAATGATGGTTCAATCTGTTAAAAAGGCAAGTTTAAGGAACTACAAGTATTATTTCCAGGTGATACGATGCACTACTTCATAAACAAGAACAATGGATGGTCCAAGGTTCTCATCGCAACATACGGCAAGCCTTTTCTGGATATTGTCTGTAGGAAGGTGTTCGATGCCACTAGAACATACCTCTTACAGCACCCCATTGACGAGATAGTATTCTAAAGAATTGCCTGCACTTACTAATAATACCACAGGCAATAAAATCCACTTGCAATAAACTGAGCTTTTTCGTTTGAAATTTTCACCTTGATTTGTAAAGTTGTTATATAAATCTTATATACTTCTAGCCTTCTACGTTATATTCAATTTTTTTTTTCGAAATATATGAATGTAAATAATTTTCTTTACAACGATGTTGTATTAATACTTTTTATGTATTCTACTGTCATGTATATATTATTTGTAAGATAATAAAAGTGGTAAGGAATCTATTTGTTTGATTTAGAAAATATTTCTTGTTCTCATACATTATGTCTCCACTTTTTCGTTTAAAAAGCTCGATGGTAGTTTGTAGAATCTGAACCATTTTTTCTTTAAATATGATAAAAGCGAACACCTCCGTGGCTAAGTATGTGAATGCATGCATGTTGTGCCTGAGGTCCTGGTTTCGAATCCCGGAAAGCAAAAAAGGGGTTATAGGATTTCACAATAATAAAGCTATAGTAGTCAGAAGTAGAAGCGTAGTCTTGAATCACCATTAAGAGTTATTTATTAGCCTCTAGCTCAATCCTAGCAGAAATTCTTTTAACGATTCGATTTTTATTGGAATTAGTAAAAGATGAATCTCCTACACGAAACGATATTCAAAAGTCCTCGAACGAACGATTAAATCGTTCTTGCTATTTGCGGCAATTTTAATAGAAATGAGTTCTGAAAAAAGTCACTGTATAGATTATATTTTCAAGATTTTGCCAGAATTCCATGAAAATCTAAGCCATAGATTTGATGTTATGGAGCAAAACTTATGGAACAAAGAAATACAAATTCATATGATTTATATGAACGATATTACTTTAATTTTTAGTATTATGGACTCAGTTTTGCATTTATTGTTACAATTAAAAAATATCTATGATACGTTGAATAGTTTTTAGTATATGTATTGTGCCAATGTCTGAAACAATCGCTGAAATTTTAGCGACCACGTTGTACTTTTTTGCATAACACCCAATGAAATATGAACATTACTCAATAAATATAATAATTTTAAATTCATTATTTAATCTCTAATAATAATAACAAAAAAATATTGTAACTTGTCTAATAGGAGATGTAGAGGTAACAACAAACAAAAAATTTCAATAGCTTCAATTTGGAACTCCAAGGGTAAATGAGAAATTAAATTAAGGTAAATTATAATACTTTCATTGAACTAATATTAACTGGTATATTTAGAAGCTTTTGGAAAAAATTTGTAAAAATCTAAACCAAATTTTTGTGGTAAAGGAGTACCTAAACCTTCTGAACGGGGAAAATCCACATGTAGCCTGTACGCTATACCACCTCTTATTTTAGTCTATATTTCTTGATAAAATAAGAATTAACATTAATGATGGACAGATTATTTAACTATTCATTATATCTCGATTTTAAATTGTAGTAAAGTCAATAAGATCCAATGTACAGTACTGGAGATACAGATAATTTAGTAACTGAAGTATGAATGTATGGCAACAAACTATACGGTTTAAAAGAGCCACTCCTTATGTTATAAATTAATTTTAATTAAAAAAAAACTGACCTCAAAACGCACTAAAAAGCGAAAAATACATTTTGTATAAGAACCTACTATAAATAAAAAGGAAAGTAATAAAAATATTTTTTTATTTAGCGCATATTATTATTTAATAAGTCCTTGATGATCAACTCTATCAGTTGACCGTTCAAACATTCGCTGTAGTGTTCTTTAAAAAAAGAGATTTTTAAAATGAGTGTCGTATTTTATTCGTTCCTTCTGTTAATTCAGATAGCATTTATTTAATCTTTGAGTAAGCACCTAATTTGAAAATATTTCTATTTTATTTCTTTTTATTTTTTTATACGAAAATATCACCTACTATTTTAAAGTCAATTAAACCTTCATACTTTTATAATTGCAAATTCTACATTTCTTTTAATAGCACCAGACTATTTAAGTACTTTATTAATTATAAACTTTCAAACAAAAGTTTGAATTTTTAATCAATTCTACCTGGATCGGTGTGTATAATATACGGAGTGCAAGGGAAATATAAAAATTGTAAATTTTTTACTCCTATCAAATCCTTTATCTTTGGAACATAACAACATAACTCTATAAATTATCAGGCGTAAATAATATAATAAGATTTATGGTCCAAGATCCCAGAGCCGATTCTGATAAACAAAATATGTTCAGTAAAGTACATATCCGCTAGCAGGGTCCGACTGCCAATTCTCAGATTATATTAATAATGTATTAAGTGTTGGGTATTATAAAATTAAACGATTTCAATATATTATGTAAATAACTGAATTTGAATAATAAATAGAAGTAATATTGCTACTATGTTTGTCTTTTAGTTCGAAAATGGAACGGGTCTAGAGACCTCATCCGGTTTTTAGAACCCATAGGTATCTACATTTACCCGTGTAAGTTTGCAGTACCGCTACAGTTTTTCATACCAATTATGTTAATATCGACCGCCTCTTTGGTCTAGTGGAAAGCGCGTAAGCGTTACAACTGAGAGATCCTGGGTTTGATTCCCGGCGGAGATAAAAAAAACCGGTCGGTCTGGCAGGACATAGAAGGCTGATCACCTACTTGCCCCTAAAAAGAAAAAATCGATCAGTGAAACAGATGTGAAATGCATCTGCCCCATACCCCACTAGGGGACATGGGACTTCACTTATGTTAATAGATTTATGCAGTTAGAATAATCCGTTAACAGAGTCTCAAAAATATTTAAAAACCAACCAATCCTCTTTTGTTGCAACTATTATCTCTCATACGAATTAAATGAAATGTAGGGGTTGAAAGTTTATTAATTTTATCTATGTATTAGCTGACCCGGCAAACGTTGTTTTGCCATATTAATTTTAAAATAATATAATAACAATATATTAACAACAAATTAAATGAATAGTCTATCCCCATAGATTACAAATGGGCCAAGAATTCACGCTCAAGTACAAAAATGCCCGTCCGTACACAGCGCGAGTTGTTAACCAGTTGACTGCAAGAGACCGAAACCCCATATAGCTCGTATGGAACATGCTCCAAAGAAGGGCTGTGAACATTTTTCCTGCAAACATTGCGACTAAAGACCAACTTTTATATATATATATATATATATATATATATATATAATTTGATAATATGTAATTTTATAAAACATTAGTAGATTTATATATGATAGTTAAATCAATGAGGTACCAGACATATTTCTGGAGATAGAGAGAATATAGTTACTGAATTCCTGCGATAAATCATAACGTGCTTCACTTGCATAATAAAAGCACCAGGATAATATCATAATTTATATGAACAAATTTTTTTTTAAGTTTTGGTATTTTTATTTTTACGTCTTCTTATTACCATTAAAAATATCTATGATACGTTGAATAGTTTTTAGTATATTGTGCCAATTCTGAAGCAATTGCTGAGATTTTAGCGACCACGTTGTACTTATTTGCATACCACCCAATAAAATTTGAACATTACTCAATAAACGAGATGTTTTAAAATTTATTATTTAATTTCTAATAATAATAAGTAAGAATGATTATAACTTGACTAATTTTTTCAAATAAATTTTAAAGAGCAACATTACATTTTTATGCCGTTGTTGAATTTAACATGAATTTTATAATAGGTTCATTTATTTTTCGTTTATCAGAGCGTTTTGATTTCGGTTTCATTTTTACTATTTAAAATTAATTTATTTAAAACATGATTGTTGCTTAATTATAAAACAATGCGTTATAAAAAATAAACCAAACACTTCAGTAGACCTATAGACCTGTAGACATTAGCATGAATGTCTTCTCTTTAACTCATTTTGTAATTTTAAGGACAGCGACGAAACATTCTATGGCCAAAGCCGACGTGTTTCTTTAACTTTACCCAATGATATTATTTTATAAAAAGAGGTATAAAATTATTGACTTTACCTATATGAATAAGGAAGCTTTTTATCATATCTATAGACAAAAGATCATATAAAATGAACTCTTTCCTACTGAATAAGGGCTATAATATCATTTACTATTCTTAAATTTTGTTTATTGTAATATCTCCATAATAGATATCTCGATATTTTTTAATGTACACTGAACCAGTATAAAACATATACTTAAATCTTTTATATCTTAACAAAGAATTATAAAATAATATAATTACTATTAATAATTATATTCTTATTTAGCTCATATAAGTCCTTGACGATTGATGCAGCTTCTGATATATAAGGAGAAATAAATTTTTCGAATATCAGTTGACCGTTCAGACATTCGCTGTAGTGTGCTTTAAAAAAGAGATTTTTAAAATGAGTGTCGTATTTTATTCGCTCCTTCTGTTAATTCAGATAGCATTTATTCAAACTCTGAGTAAGTACCTAATTTGAAAATATTTTTATTTTTTGTAACATTGCAATCATGTAAAAAAATCCATTTATTCCTAATTAATAATCCTTATTATTTCCTAAATAATTATCCTTTTTTATTTTATTTTTTACATATCACTACATAGTATAAAACAAAGTCGCATTTTCTTCCCCTATATCCCTTTGTATGCTTAAATCTTTAAAACTACGCAACGGATTTTGCTGCGTTTTTTTAAATAGATAGAGTGATTGAAGAGGAAGGTTTTTATATATGTTTTATACCCGTGCAAAACCGGAGCGGGTCGCTAGTAAAAAAATAAAATGCTCATGAATATGTTGCGGCCTGCTCGCTCGACACATTCACTTCTACAGAGCTCCCGCGCCTGCGTATTGCGGTGTGCGGTTGCTTAGCGACAAGAAAAATAACAGTTGTCATTCCTTCCTTCCTATTTTTCATCTCTTCTTTCATATTTTTTCTTTCTATCCAAAAATCGATGTATAATTGTATTTATTTTAAATGTAAATATATTATATGTATATATATTTTACATATATTATAATGACGTATTGTTAATCGTCATCACTCCTCTTCCACTACACACTCAACCTTCTCAACCCGCTACATCGCGCTACAAATTTCACCCGACATTTTAAATTTAACTAAACCTCCACTTATGTATTTGCAAATTCTACATTTATTTTAACAGGTGTATTTAAGTATTTTATGGATTACAAGTTGACTCGGTAAACTTTGTACCGCCAATAATAATAAAATGTGTGTAGTAAGCCATACTCGAAAGATATATGCCACCAAGGACTTCTTTGTATTTCTTCTTTGTTTTGTTATATCTCAAAGGGATTAGGCAGCGTCTTCGATGAAAGCTCCCAGATACGTTGTCCTGCCCTATGAATATTGAACTCGAATTGGCATAATAATTTAAAAACTGACAGTTATGTCAAACGCTATAAGATTATATTAAAAAAGTTTATATTGTCAAAAGCACTAAGAAGATGACATTAGAAAAGTTGATATTGTCTATCTTACGCATGGTTGTTAGATAGTCGCAACCAGTGCTCGATTTCAAGAAATGTACGTGCCGGAACTGCAACCCACTGGGGGGCCTAGAGCCCCAGCCAAAGAGAGATCCCCTTTTTTGAAATTTGTTTGTTTAAAGTATAAGGTTAAAAAAGGAACATTTTATTGAACACAAGCTAATCAACCCAAAGAAAAGCAGTAAAGTAAAACAATACAGCATCATATTTGATTCAGAAATTAATCTAGGGTAATCGTAACATTCGAAATGGTCATACTATGTTGCCAGTTTGATATATGATGTCCTCAATCACATTCGTAGTTAACTTACGCACAAAAATAATTTTAAGTGGCAATTAAAAAACATCTTTGTGCAATTTATTTTTTATTTTTTTACCCGAATATAGAGGTGACGGAACGCACTTCTGCCGCGTTCCACCTCAAATCGAGCTCTGGTCGCAACTATCTTAATTATTTATTTCATAAGAACCTTTTCCAGATAATAACAAACACAACAAAAAATTTTTATCCAATTTGGTGCTGTCGTTCGGAAGTTATGCATACATGCATTTCAGTGACTCATTTATATAGATAATCGTTCAAAAAAGTTTGAATTTTTAATCAATTCCACCTGGATCGTAGTGTGCAAAAGTGCAAGTGAAATATAAAAATTGTACATTTTTACACCTGTCAAATCCTTTATCAAATTTGCAGAACAACATAATTCTACAAATAATCAGGCGTAAATAATATAATAGGATTTATGGTCCAAGATCCCAGAGCCGAGTATTAGTGTGTACAGTATAGTAAATATCCGCTAGCAGGGTACCACGGCCAATTCTCACATGCTATGCCACTTTTATTAATTGTTGGGTAGTAATTTCAATATATGAAAATAATAAATAGAAGTAATATTGCTATAATATTGTTTGTAGGTCCTTTGGTTCGAAAACGGAACTGGTCTCTAGGTATAGACAATATTGACATGAAAAGCAGTTAGTACGTGAGACTTATTTCAATTTTCAGGGTTATGTATTGCATAATGATAGGTATTTTTAAATGCACCCATTTAAAATTGATGTTTTTAATGCATAAGCCTATTATCTAATAAAAGCATTACGAGTCTTTTATTTACTGAAATGACCACAATTATAAAATTTGTTAAAATGTAAATTTTGCAGAACAACATAATTCTATAAATTATCAGGCGTAAATAATATAATAGGCTTTATGGCCCAAGATCCCAGAGCTGATTCTTATAGACAAAATATGTTCAATAGAGTAGTACCTATTACTGTATAGTAAAATTTATCCGCTAGCTGGGTACGACGGTCAATTCTCAGATACGATGTGATACTTTTATTAATTGTTGGGTAGTAAAAATAAAAATTTCAATATAAGTAAATAATAAAGCTACTATTTTTGTAGGTCCTTTAGTTCGAAAACGGAACTGGTCTCTATTTATAGACAATATTGACATTAAAAGCAGTACGTGAGACTTATTTTAGTTTTCAGGGTTATATATATCACAATGATAGATATTTTTAAATCGTAAGTATCTCATAAAAGTATTACGAATCTTTCACTTATTGAAATGACCACATAACATGAGGGATACATTAAATGACATTTATTAAATCCGTCATAATTTCTCGCTCGTCTAAGGTACTTGTTTTTGGAGCTGATAAGAAATGTTTCCCCATTTCAGATCCCAGAGAGTACGGAAAATGCGCTGTTCATGATTCAGAATGCCATACTAGACAGGCCCAACTCAGGGTACCTGAATTGACCTCAGAATTAATAGCTGAAATTATGGCGAAATATCTTGACCCCTTGATCGTAGACGTTGCTGAGATTGACATCGCTGGTGTGAAAATTAACTTTTACAAAGCTGTACTACATGGAATCCAGAACATCGTGATTGAAAATGTTGAGTAAGTGCTTTTTGCATCGGTATCAGCAAAATCGCTGATACAACTGAGTGTTTGTTTAAATTTTTGAATATTTTTTAGTACCCATAGAACCATGTAAGTTTGCACCGGTACAATTTCTCATACCTATTATATTAATAGATTTATGCAGTTAGAATACGGATTATCAAAGTCTCAAAAATATTTCAAAATCAACCAATCCTCTTTTGTTGAAATTATAAACTCTTATGCGAATTTTTAAAACCTAAACATTACTTCCGAAAATTAGTTACTCGGAGTTGTTGTCAAATAATAAAATTTCTTAAAAAATATTTTTTTTAATCAAATAATTATTTAATAACAATATTTATATTATTATAATACAATCATTATTTACATGAGTCCGAGTGGCAAATGATGTAACTAAACCGACTTCATTTTTTAAAATATGGATGATATGGCGTTATTTGTATATTTTTGCTAGTTAATGGCTAATTGCTTTAACAATCTTTTTAGAATAGACACAGATTTAAAACAATTGCGGGTGGTCACTCGCACCGACGCCATTGTAAGAGGACGTTACAGCGTCGATGGAAAAATTCTCGGCTTTGTTATCAATGAAGACGGTGACGCAGAGATAAACTCAAGTAAGAATTTTTACTAATAACGAGAGAAGTCATTACAATCTCTATATAGCTTATCTTTTTTTAGAAAATAATGTATTTAAGATATCCCACTCAGAAAGCAAACACTATGATTATGATCTTTATAACGGCCACTGAATGTGGTTCTTTTTATTTTGTAGGTCTTACTTCAACTGTGTATCCTAAATATTAGAAATTTACCAATTTACCAGTTAAAAAAAAACACTACACATAAATAATCCAATCCGACCAATCCGTCATCCAATTACTTGCTAATTTACTTAAAATACATAATGACTGTCGATTGGGTAAATCGATAGAGTTTCCCTGTCTTAGAACGAATATAGAATGCTCCCTTCTAAGAGCGACTGTTGAATAATAATGCTGCGACAGCTAAGCTCGCCGTTTATATTAGCTGTGAGTCAATCCTCACTTCTAATACAGAGAGGCACGGGTTCTAACTAAACCAACTAGCACGCGCACCTGTTAATGACAAGTTTTAACTGAAACTCCACCCTAGCGTTCACGACATCAGCCGATGCAATTAACTTGTAACAATATATTTAATATACAAAAGCGTTTCTTAAATAAATAAACAAAGAGTTAACATACGTACCTATACAAAATCATATATTTTTGGCTTGGATATATTATATGTGTTTTTATTGTTTTAAATTATTCAATAAATATTTGTTTAGAAAAATTCCAAATCTCCTTCGTGATGCCATACGAAGTCGTCAAGAACCCTAACGGTCAAGCTGTCTTCGATCTTCAGAGCTACAGCTACTCCTACGACATCACAGACAGTGTGCAATACAATTTTACTAATTTGTTCAAGGGAAACAAGGGACTGAGTAAGTTACCTTTAAGTATTCTGTCCATTAAAACGTATCATATAATTATTATGACCGTAATAGGAACGTGTTAGGCAAAAAAATATTCTCTGTATTGAAAAGTAAGAGCCTATGCCCACTAGACCATTCCGTCACCGACCAGTACCGTCGCGTGCCATGCACGGAGCGTCAATAATTGTCAGCGATAATATTTTGATATGTTCAGTGTGCATTTGGATTCAGAATCCAAACCCAGGTCTAAATTTACAATTTTAAAATTTTCAATTTTACTGATATTTTAAGCTCAAACTTGCTTAAACTTTATTTCACTAAATTATGATAAAACTAGCTTTTGTTAATCGATCTAAATGGTTTTTGAACTTTTTATTTAAAAAAAATGCTAAAATTTTCTCTTTATAATATAAATGTAGACTTATAGTTTTAATTTGCTGACAACATATAGAGAATACAGTAAAATTAATTATAATTATTGGTTTGAGCCATTAAAAGAGTAATATTTTCATTCTTAGCTTTTATTTCTTTGAACAGCTACGGCTAGTAAATTAATTGGCCTTGATATTGTAAATGATGGTTCAATCTGTTAAAAAGGCAAGTTTAAGGAACTACAAGTATTATTTCCAGGTGATACGATGCACTACTTCATAAACAAGAACAATGGATGGTCCAAGGTTCTCATCGCAACATACGGCAAGCCTTTTCTGGATATTGTCTGTAGGAAGGTGTTCGATGCCACTAGAACATACCTCTTACAGCACCCCATTGACGAGATAGTATTCTAAAGAATTGCCTGCACTTACTAATAATACCACAGGCAATAAAATCCACTTGCAATAAACTGAGCTTTTTCGTTTGAAATTTTCACCTTGATTTGTAAAGTTGTTATATAAATCTTATATACTTCTAGCCTTCTACGTTATATTCAATTTTTTTTTCGAAATATATGAATGTAAATAACTTTCTTTACAACGATGTTGTATTTATACTTTTTATGTATTCTACTGTCATGTATATATTATTTCTAAGATAATAAAAGTAGTAAGGAATCTATTTGTTTGATTTAGAAAATATTTCTTGTTCTCATACATTATGTCTCCACTTTTTCGTTTAAAAAGCTCGATGGTAGTTTGTAGAATCTGAACCATTTTTTCTTTAAATATGATAAAAGCGAACACCTCCGTGGCTAAGTATGTGAATGCATGCATGTTGTGCCTGAGGTCCTGGTTTCGAATCCCGGAAAGCAAAAAAGGGGTTATAGGATTTCACAATAATAAAGCTATAGTAGTCAGAAGTAGAAGCGTAGTCTTGAATCACCATTAAGAGTTATTTATTAGCCTCTAGCTCAATCCTAGCAGAAATTCTTTTAACGATTCGATTTTTATTGGAATTAGTAAAAGATGAATCTCCTACACGAAACGATATTCAAAAGTCCTCGAACGAACGATTAAATCGTTCTTGCTATTTGCGGCAATTTTAATAGAAATGAGTTCTGAAAAAAGTCACTGTATAGATTATATTTTCAAGATTTTGCCAGAATTCCATGAAAATCTAAGCCATAGATTTGATGTTATGGAGCAAAACTTATGGAACAAAGAAATACAAATTCATATGATTTATATGAACGATATTACTTTAATTTTTAGTATTATGGACTCAGTTTTGCATTTATTGTTACAATTAAAAAATATCTATGATACGTTGAATAGTTTTTAGTATATGTATTGTGCCAATGTCTGAAACAATCGCTGAAATTTTAGCGACCACGTTGTACTTTTTTGCATAACACCCAATGAAATATGAACATTACTCAATAAATATAATAATTTTAAATTCATTATTTAATCTCTAATAATAATAACAAAAAAATATTGTAACTTGTCTAATAGGAGATGTAGAGGTAACAACAAACAAAAAATTTCAATAGCTTCAATTTGGAACTCCAAGGGTAAATGAGAAATTAAATTAAGGTAAATTATAATACTTTCATTGAACTAATATTAACTGGTATATTTAGAAGCTTTTGGAAAAAATTTGTAAAAATCTAAACCAAATTTTTGTGGTAAAGGAGTACCTAAACCTTCTGAACGGGGAAAATCCACATGTAGCCTGTACGCTATACCACCTCTTATTTTAGTCTATATTTCTTGATAAAATAAGAATTAACATTAATGATGGACAGATTATTTAACTATTCATTATATCTCGATTTTAAATTGTAGTAAAGTCAATAAGATCCAATGTACAGTACTGGAGATACAGATAATTTAGTAACTGAAGTATGAATGTATGGCAACAAACTATACGGTTTAAAAGAGCCACTCCTTATGTTATAAATTAATTTTAATTAAAAAAAAACTGACCTCAAAACGCACTAAAAAGCGAAAAATACATTTTGTATAAGAACCTACTATAAATAAAAAGGAAAGTAATAAAAATATTTTTTTATTTAGCGCATATTATTATTTAATAAGTCCTTGACGATCAACTCTATCAGTTGACCGTTCAGACATTCGGTGTAGTTTTCTTTTAAAAAAGAGATTTTTTAAATGAGTGTCGTATTTTATTCGTTTCTTCTGTTAATTCAGATAGCATTTATTTAAACTTTGAGAAAGCACCTAATTTGAAAATATTTCTATTTTATTTCTTTTTAATTTTTTTATACGAAAATATCACCTAATATTTTAAAGTCAATTAAACCTTCATACTTTTATAATTGTAAATTCTACATTTCTTTTAATAGCACCGGACTATTTAAGTACTTTATTAACTATAAACGTTCAAACAAAAGTTTGAATTTTTAATCAATTCTACCTGGATTGGAGTGTATAATATACGGAGTACAAGTGAAATATAAAAATTGTACATTTTTTACTCCTGTCAAATCCTTTATCTCTGTGGAACATAACAACATAACTTTATAAATTATCAGGCGTAAATAATATAATAAGATTTATGGTCCACGATCCCAGAGCCGATTCTGATAGACAAAATATGTTCAGTAAAGTACATATCCGCTAGCAGGGTCCGACTGCCAATTCTCAGATTATATTAATAATGTATTAATAATATTAAGTGCTGGGTATTATAAAATTAAATGATTTCAATATATATAAATAACTGAATTTGAATAATAAATAGATGTAATATTGCTACTATGTTTGTCCTTTAGTTCGAAAACGGAACTGGTCCGGTTTTTAGAACCCATAGGTATATTTACCCGTGTAAGTTTGCAGTACCGCTACAATTTTTCATACCAATTATGTTAATAGATTTATGCAGTTAGAATAATCCGTTAACAGAGTCTCAAAAATATTTAAAAACCAACCAATTCTCTTTTGTTGCAACTATAATCTCTCATACGAATTAAATTAAATGTAGGGGTTGAAAGTTTAGTAATTTTATCTATGAACTAGCTGACCCGGCAAACGTTGTTTTGCCATATTAATTTATGGGGTGGGCTACCCTTATCACTTAGGGCTATGAAAATAGATAGTAGCCGATTCTCAGACCTACTGAATATGCATATAAAATTTGGTAAAAATCAGTAAAGGCGTTTCGGAGGAGTAAGGTAACTAACATTGTGACACGAGAATTTTATATATAAGATATAGAGAAGTACAAAATCACTTTTGTAGCTTGGTCACATCTTTCACATTAAATATGTGAAGCGTGGAACGGAGTTCTATTCCGGAGAGAACATAGACATATAACATAAACATAAACATAGAATACGCTTTTCAACACTTAATGTAATCAATGTATACTTTTTTATTTTGGAATTTATTTATAATAATGTATTTACTCAAATATATTTACAAAATACAAAAAACTCATCAAGGCCGTTGAGGTGCGTACCCAAAATACTGGTTACGTTGTATCGCTATACTAACGCGTTGGCCGAAATATGAGCCAGCTTTCGGGTTTCCTGTGGTCTCAACCAAGCGCGTCGATATCTCTTTAAACAATCGACGCGCTTCTGGCCCCCATGGACCCAAAGTCTCTACTCCAAAAGGAACGAAAATATAATAATCTCTAAGACTTATATTTTCTTTTGTTGTTGTATGGAGACGCGAAGACGCCAGTGAGCACATAACATACACCCACATACATACCTGACTTACTCTTGAATTGCAGTCGAATTTCGACCGAAGCTAGTATGTATTAATAATTGTGTGTTAGGTTGGGTTATGATCGGGTTCGAGCAGTTTGCGTCATGACATATCGTGCTGCAACACAACACACCGGAATAGTGTTTTATTATACGTTTATATAATTCAAGTTTCGAATTACTAAAATGTTGTAGTTCTAGAAAATAATTATGTTCTTATCAGAAAATTTCAATAATAAAGTGTCTTTATTTCTAAATTAAGTCATTTAAATATGTTTAATTGTTTTTGTATCTTGAAATTGACTATTTATTTCAATGTTTTATATTTTTAAGTAATTATGTATTTTTAAGTATATCTCTTTGTTATGTATATCATATTCTGTTAATTTCAATAGTTGAAATTTCAAAATGACCAGCAAAGAGACTTCAACTTTCCTAGGTCCTGCGTAATATATTTTAGAATATAAAGATTATGTAACTAATATTTAACTGTTTATTATATATAGGGCGATTTCTTTAATCAATAATCATGTTGACCAAGAACTCATATAATAATACTATCGCCGTGCCCCAACTTCGCGTGATCTAAACTAGAAATTTATAAACCTTCCAAAAATAATAACTTATCTGATAGTAAAAACCGCATCAAATTTGGTTGTATTTCTTAGGAGTAAGCGGGAATACAGAAAGTATATGGACGTTCTGGCGACCTTACTTAAGATGAACAGCCCACAAACTGAAACATTTGTTTCTCCGGAATTTGAACCCATGGCCTGCGTGATTACGAAGCATGTTGTAAATAGGTATAACGAAAGAGGATAAAACAGTTGTAGCAGAAGTTTTTTGGTATAATAATAACAACAAAAATAACATAGTTGAGCAGTCACCCTTGAAAGCTCATAATGTAAAAAACTGTAATGTGTAATTAATATTACCGGTTAGTTTCAAAATATATAATTTAATTAAATTAATTCGTATAAATTGCAATACGTATTGCCATCCGGCCCCATTCACCATTATTTATTTATTTAGTTAACAAGAAACGTAACAGATACATCAAACATACAAAATAATCTATAGTATAATAACGTAACATTAATAAATTTAAACAGCAAATATATACATAGAATTTAAATCAAATGTTTGGAAATAATATTAAAATCGCGTAATGGTAGTAATATTCAACGTTGCAATGTCTATTTTTTATAATCATTTAAATAATATGTTACATTTGAAAGTAAACCTTGTTGAACTCTGCTCCCAAGGTCTTCCGACACTAGACCAAGGAGTTCCACAGCCTTTGCTTGCAGGAATTTAGCCACTGTGCCCAAACTATATAATATATTCTCAACAAGCCTTTCTTTTTCATCAGAACTTAGCTGATTTTCATACAGATCTCTAGCTTGATCTAAATTATAAGGTTCATGTTCTACTATTTCAATCAACTTTGACTCCTCCACGTATGGAATTGGACCATTAAATGAATTAGGATAGTAATTAGGAATATCATTTCCGTTTTCTTTAACTGGTGCTTCACCATCGCGGTTGTATGTTAGTGACCTCAGTGGACAGTTTACTCGGATTTTGTTGAAGTTTGCTCCGAGCCGGTGATATTGAGCAGAACGATACGCCAGCCTTCGCATTTCGAATATTTTGTCAACTCCACCAAGAATGCCGGGAACTAAATTCGATGGACTAAATGCTAATTGTTCAACTTCTGCAAAGTAATTCTTCGGGTTCTTGTTTAATACCATCTTTCCAACAGGATGTAATGGATACTTTTCTATTGGGAGAACCCGCGTCATATCAAAAACGTCCATTCCTGCATTCTTTACCTCTTCAAGAGTTAATATTTGGAAATACAGCGTCCATGAAGGATAGTCACCTCTCTCTATGGCACGATATAAATCACGAATACAATAATCAGCATCTTCACTACTAATATTTCTTGCTTGTTTGGCCGTCAAAAATCTAATGCCGCCATCAGGTAACAAATGAAATCTAGCGAAGTAATATTCACCTATTTCATTTACAAACTGATAGGTGTGTATAGAAAACCCTGGCATATACCGATAGCCGTCAGGGATGCCTCGGTCTCCAAAGACTCTTAAGAATATATGGATACTTTCAGGCCTAAGTGTAACAAAGTCCCACAGCATATTGGCATCAAACAAGTTGGTGGCTGGGTTCCTTTTCTGGCTATGTGTGAACATTGTAAAGACTATAGGATCTTTGATGGAAAACATTTCAGTGTTAAATCCTACCATATCAAAATTACCGTCCTCGGTGTAGAATCTGACAGCAAAACCTCGAGCGTCTCTTAGAAGGTCATTACCTCCTCTTTCAGGGTTGATTGGTGAAAATCTGGCCACAATAGGCGTTTTCTTTCCTACCACACTAAAAAGCTTTGCTTTTGTCATATATGATATGTCATGAGTAACTTCAAAGTATCCGAACGCCCCTGCTCCCTTTGCATGGACGAACCGTTCTGGGATACGTTCCCGAAGGATATGAGTTATAGAATCTAATAAATATTCGTTGAATAGTATCCTGGTGTTTAATGTACTTGTTGTTTCTCGCAGAGGAACAGGTACTCCATTGCTGGTTGTCATTATGCCAATAGGTCCCTAGAAAAGAAAAGATTATCTATCTATCTTGGGTGTTAAAAGTTTATAATTCAAATTCCATTTCTAATGTAACAAATCAATTTAATAAGTTCTATACTAAAATCAATTGTTAATTTTTAATGTTAAAACAATTCAAAAATCCTCGAAATTTTAATTCGAATAACTAAAAACACAAAATGGATGTGCTTCATAATTTAATAATTTATTTTAATTAGGACTAAGGTAATAAGTTTTTACCTGTAAAGTTTGTTTACGATAGTAATAAAATATTTAAAATATTAGCGAACTTACCTTAGTTTTCTGTCTAAAAACCTCAATTTGCTGGGCAGGATCATCATCAAAAGCTACGGTAATTGAAAACAATAGAACAATAAATCGAAACATTTTCGACAATGTTTTTCATATACCATCCGTCGTATACTGGTTACCGTTTCATATTTGGACTCTACAGTTTCACACTAGTAATTATGTATGTAATATGTACATGCGTAAACATAATTAATGCGGCATACATTTCTAATAGACAATTATATTGTAATCAGAATTTTGCAACTGGAATTTTTTGGCAGACCAGCTCCATCAGCTGTAATCTTTTTTACTTCCATCATGTCGACGGTGTGTAGGCGAGACGTAGTCCTGCATCTGTTTCACTGATCATTCTATTTATAGGTAAGGTGCCTACCCAACGGAAACATTTTTTGTTTTCTTATAACTGAACCTAGGATCTCTGGCGTAGCACGCATTGCATGTCATATTAGCGTAGTTAGACATAAATAAGCAGCATCGATGTCTGACTGTAATAGGTCCCCTAAGCTATGTCATTTTTTAATGGTCTCTGTGCCAAGTTCAAACCTCGAAGAAAAATTCACCGTACGTTCCATTATTGTGAACATAACCAGGAGTAGGATGTAGGATGTATACAATTGATATCACAAATTTACGTAATATTTGAAGGATACATAAATTACAACATTTATAATGTAGCACGATGGCTCAATCAAGAGGCTAAGTGCGCACTACGCCCCGGAAAACTAAAAACGAATTGTCTCAAAAACACCGTGTGTAATGTGTTTACATATTTAAGCACTTTCTCGTATATTTGATATCTATACCAACTATTTTTCAAACACTATGGGTACAGTGACAGATAACTCCATACAATTGACAACCTTAAAACGCTATATGTCACATAATAGTAAAATTTAATTGTACTAATATTTTACTTCAGAGGTGACATCTGTTACCATAACTACCCATGTTTAATAAATGCTAAATGACTGTGCAACAAACTGACTATTTGTGATATGGAAAGAAATTTGTGGGAATATACCTACCTACTTTTTTTGGTCTTTGACATTGTGAACATTTAAATAAATTACCAAGTTTAATGACAATAAGAATTATTTCTGCAAAAATGTTGCTTATCTTAACACTTATGTTATCACAGTGTTTAAAAATAATTACATAAATAATTGATATCGAGTTTATTCACCTTCGGCTGCAATAAATGCTTCCTGTCATTTTCGCATCGAGTTCACCATGCTCGTACAAATCTCATGGTAATTTCTATAATTTTGAATCGTTCTCACTACTGACGAGTCATCTCATATGTCATATATAAATTACGTATCACGTTGTTTGTCCGCGATGGACTCCTAAACTACTAAACCGATTTTAATCAAAGTTGCACACCGTGTGCAGTTTGATCCAACTTGAAAAATAGGATAGTTTACATCTTAATTTATAGTCGCCAATATTATTTTATTGCAAATTCATTTCCTCATACATTTTCTATGGAATGACGTTTTAGGTGACACGTTATTTTTCGGCACTCTGAAGCGATACGAAGTTCGCGGGGTCCACTAGTATATTTGTGTAATATCTTAAATTTCTAGATCTTTATCAAATGTAGGTCTTCTTGCTGATTAATCTATTGCTTGGACTATTCCAGCATTATGAATGTATGAATTACCTTTAATAAATTTGATAATTCCATTGCCATTTATATGTTTTTGATTATCTTGTGTGTAATGTATATATTTATTTATTATATATTATACTTTATTATTATATATTTCATCCGGCTTCTTACGTTATTATGTAATCATTTCGCCCTGATAAATTTTTAATTGAGTCATACCTTTCATAGTGTCATAGTGTATAAATCGAAATATACAGAAAATAAAAATTCACACAAATATATTTTATTTTTATCGTATATTGATATGTTAAATTGCAATATTTATTTACAATAATGTTTTTAAATATTTTTACAAAAATACAAAAGGCTAATCAAAGCCGTTGGGGTGAGAACCCACAATACTGGCTACATTACCGAATACGTATAATATACCTATAATTAAACCGTACCGTTACACGTATAATTTAACCGTATTATAACTATAATTTAAATCGGAAACATTAATGTTTTAAAAATGTTAGCATTTTACTTTAACCATGATAATATTATTGTGAAACATTAAATGAATAAATTAATGAATTTATAACATGTAGAGATTAAGGTCCCATTCATTTATAATAAGCCTCAAAATAGGCTTTCACGCCACGGGTCCTTATCATGTTGGAGATGATTTGCATAAAATTATTAATTACTGTTTCAACGGCTCATAAGATTTTACTATGGAAGTTGTCTATTAGAGGACAATGTATGTTAATTACTGTCTTTATTGTTTTCGATCAGTATTTAGTAATAAAAATAACTATATAAGATAAATAATAAAACAAGAAACCTTTGCCACAACCGTTGTAGACACAGAATGTAAGCTATACACGATACGGTCTATCTGAGAGGTTACCTGTGCAGGATTGCCTTAAACTAAATACTAATAATTGTCATTTATGGTCACAAAATTATAGTAGCGTAAATAAATTAAACGGAAATAATGTGTAGGGAAATTGAAACATCTAGAACATCGATTCACAAAGTTAGAACAATACGAACTTGGTGATGTTAACTTGTGTGATGTGTACCATGCGACAAGTGTCATTCAAATAAGAGGTACCTATTGTGATTTACCTATGTCAAGCAGACTGCTTATCACTACATAGTATAAAACAAAGTCGCTTTTTATGTCCCTATATCCCTTTATATGCTTAAATCTTTAAAACTACGCAACGGATTTTGATGCGGTTTTATAGATAGAGTGATTGAAGAGGAAGGTTTTTATATATGTTTGCGAAGCAGTACGAAGCCGGGGCGGGTCGCTAGTAAACATTATAATTGAAGAACATACACACACATAAAAAATTGCGTTCACTTGGAAAAGTCGAGATATTTTGTTCTCGTGTCAGAATATAATTAATGAATGCATTATTTATTGCTTTAACATTTAAAAACACATCATTTTAATTTGAAAATCTTAAATGAAGAACACCAACATAATATTTTACAATTATACATAGAGAAGTGCCGTAATGAACGGGCAAAGACGTTTCGGCGTCTGTTTCAATGTTCTTTTATTTTTAAGCAAGCAAATCTATATGATTAACCTAGTTCAAGAAAGTTTAGTTTTAACGGATATTAATCAGCTGCTTTCCAAATCAAACCATTTCTCATTACAAAACAAATGAACTCTTATAAGCTATGTAAATTTTGAAATTCAATTGCACCCCATAAATCAAAAGTCATGAATTGTAATGAATAACTAAATCCATAAAATTAATATAGAGCTTAAATTTGGACACTCCAATTTAAAATTCACTTTCAACTTCGACCATTAGTCACCACAAACGGTGTTTTCGAGTCCAAGTTGTCTGCAGCCATACACAAACTTTTCCAAATGTTTCATTGGATAACAAGTTAATGAGTAGCTTACAAATGTAGTCATTAAAATTTATTACTCGAAGTTGATTAATTCTTAAGAAATATATACAAATTTTAAAATTTAAATTGATATATTTTTATATCAATTTTTATAAATTACATATTAAATTCAAAGAACATTTGACATGTAATTTATTACATAACTCTTAATACATATAAATATTTTTTTATCATGAAATACAAGTTTTATTTCTAGAACAATCAAATCTTTACAATAAAATATTTACAATTATTACATAAAATAACTAAGAATATATTATAACATAAAAATTTGGAATACAAAATACTCTAAAATATAATAAAATTAGCTTTTCAATTTATTACATTAGTTTAAGGTAATACTGAAAAGTCATAGCCTCCGGTAATACATCAATTTATACTACAACAAAAGCCTGGAACAATGTAATGATCTGTTCAATAAAGGAATTATTATTTATTATATATTTATTGTAACATGTATTATAATATATTTGTTTTAACATCACTACGTAGTATAAAACAAAGTCGCTTTTTCTTCCCCTATATCCCTTTATACGCTTAAATCTTTAAAACTACGCAACTGATTTTTATGCGGTTTTTTTAAATAGATAGAGTGACTGAAGAGGAAGGTTTTTATATATTTTTTTATACCCGTGAAAAGCCGGGGCGGGTCACTAGTAATATTTAAAATAGGGATGCATCCGATACCGATACCGATATATCGGCGATACTTTGAGTTTGCCGATATATCGAAGTTATATTATAAATTAAGATAATAACTAATGTAAATGATAAATAAAGAAATGCTAATATAATTATTAAATTAACATTTGTTTATTGCAAGATAAGTATGTACCTAACTTTGATAATAAAGATGACACCATCACTTTGTGGTACAAAGCGCTACGCCCCTTGATCTATCATTATGAAGCTGCCGTCAACTCCATTGTTTTAAATCTTCAGTCAGCTCTCAGCGGCCTTGCCCTTGGAAAACTGGAATGAAAACAAAAGGTTTTAAAAAACCTTATGAAGATTTGAATTTGTGCATTATGTCACCCTTATGTTCAAAACGTTAATGAGATGACTGCATGTTTTGGAAGTTCATTATGTCAAAGAAATATAAATTCATGCCAATAAGAAAACACTAGAGAAGCTTTGCGTTTGTTTGGGCTAATTTTAGAAACGGCTCAACCAACTAAAATTCCGTGTTCACTTATCATTGGAAATTTTACAAAGTTGCAAAGTCGTGGGCACATACAGTTACTATTACTACAGCTACTATTTGACTTCGAGTTCATCATTTTATTTGCTCCATTTTAACTCATTTACGACTTTGCTTAGGCAGAAGGTCCTTTCCCAAACTTTCCATCTCTCTGCGACAAATTCATCAAAGTCGGTTCAGTGCTTTAGGTGTAAAAATGTAACTAAAAGACACACTTACTTTCGCACATATATTAGCAGAGAAATAGGGGTTATAAAACTGAATTTTGAAATTATGAGAATGTTCGCGTGTAGTTATTCAGAAGAACCTACTGGTGTTGATGTTAATTCAAGTTAATAATAAAAATACCTAGAAAACTTGGCACTGCTTTTTAATTACTTAAAAATAAAAATGAAATGGAATATTTTGGAAAAACAGAGAGCTGCAAATAAAACTGGTAATAAAGCATAATATGACGATTTTTAAGTTTATTATTTGTCTATCTGCACTTATAACGTATATACGATATTACTGCACAGATTGTAATGAAATCAATTGGTAACGCTTTCCGGAAATAAATTAATTTTAATAGTTCTGATATTATCAATTCGAGAAATACATAGTTTATAAAACTAGTTGTTACCACATAACAGCTAAATAGGATTTTCTACAATTTGTGATGAATTTCAATAATTTTTAAAGAGAATTAAATGCCCCACAGAATAATAAAATGAATAACCATTATAATAATACAATTTTGTCTGCAAGGTATAAATTGGGCGGAAACAGAGAATACGTAGACCGGATGTCCGGAGCGTCCATGAATGAACTTTGCCCAATTCACATACACGGAAGTCTTTGATTTTTTCTATAGTAACGGAAGACGGTTCCTCATAAACTTTTTATACTTAGTCAATACTTGTCTCAGATAAGCTTTTCTAATTATAAAATACACATTTATATGCGTAGACATTTTTTTAAATGAATTAGTCTAGCCTAGATCTTAAATATAGCAATTAGGTACTGTCTTAAATTTTTGCAATACTAATAAAACCTAAATATGATATTACCCATTCTTTATATTATAATGTTTTTCCCATTTAGTTAACAACATGAAAAAAGCAAATAGGTGATGGTACTTTAAATATATTTTCTGTAATTCTTTGGTTTTTTTATATAGTTTAACTAGTGACCCGACCTGGGTTTGCACGGGTATAAAACATATATAAAAACCTTCCTCTTTAATCACTCTATCTATTACAAAAATCCGTTGCGTAGTTTTAAAGATTGAAGCATACAAATTGATATAGGGAAAGAAAAAGCGACTTTGTTTTATACTATGTAGTGATAGTGATTAATTGCATAATCGCCTCACTTTTGATAGGTCTAGGTTATAGCCTATGCAATCTCTATATCTTGATAATTGAATTTGTTTACGAACTTTTTTAACTTAACTCTTAAACTTTTTTTAATTTTTCAAAAAAAAAAAAACAATGTCAACATGTAACAAAGTCAATTTCTATGGAAATGACAGCAGTGTCGTTACGATAATGAGACCGTATACCTACTATAATTAAAACCTAAATTCTAACAGAGGATAACAAAATTCAAAATCGTCATGTATTACGCCTGCTAATAAACTTTACGTCTTATCAATATGATTAACCGAAAAAGTAGCACACTGTGTTATACTATTTGGCAAGCTTTCAATTCCAATCTTCCTTTTCGTATAATCCGAACACGATTACAGGCTCCAAGTCACAACTTTATTTTTTCTGTGGGCGTATTGGGGTTTGTTTATTGCAAAATAAAATATCACGCCTGTTTAATGTATTGGAAATTGTAAACATGTTGGTTTTTACAAAAATGTTTTATAATAAATTTTGGCGACTAAAATGTGCTC
Source organism: Aporia crataegi (assembly GCA_912999735.1). NCBI lineage: Eukaryota > Metazoa > Arthropoda > Insecta > Lepidoptera > Pieridae > Aporia > Aporia crataegi. The sequence goes on along the minus strand of OU538748.1, from coordinate 3,466,938 downwards.
AAACCAAAAGAGACTATGACTGGAGTATAAAAAAGTGAATTTCCGTAAGCTCTAGAGGGACACGGGGCAGTCACATTGCTGTCTATTGCACTGATCATTTTCTTTACAGGCAAATAGGTGATCAGCCATCTGTGCCTTCCCAACCAGAACATTAATTAGTCCCCCCGGAATTCGAAACCAGGACCTCCAGCGCAACACCCAGACGAGTAAAACACTTAGCCACAGAGGCGGTTATGACTGGAGTATTTATCTATATCTATGTATTATTTCACATTGAATTTTTAACGCTAAATTCGATAAGAGAATTTACTTTCTTTAGACAAAATTGTAGTCTTTAATTGTACTTTATAATTTTATCACGAAGGTAAATGTTAGATGATATGTCACTGAATTAATTTTATTTTACTTATTGAAAATCCTCCTCCTGCCTTTTTTTAAAAAAAATTTAGAAATGAGATTGAAACAGGATTAGATTTTCTAATAACATATTCTGTGTAATATCAGCTTATTTGCTGTATTTCTTCATTGAATTACGATAATCATAAAATTGACATATACAAAAGATAATCCAAATAAAACTATAAAATTAACCTAAGACAAGTAACAAGGGTGTAAGTAGCTTAGAACTACCGAAGTGTCAGCCACGGATTTGAAATCACTGGGGGCGGAAAATATTTCAGAAGCCGTTTTCCGCCTTCAGTTCCAGGCTTCAGAACTTTAGTGCGAACGTCGACGCCTTACAGAAAGGTCGTGCAGAGAGATGAGATGAACGCTTTAGATCTTTCGTAATATTAATTCGCTATTAAGATGAATGACACACGTTAGTGATTAGTGTTTGTAAGATATTAAACGATAATGATTTAAAACGTCAATATTTAAAAGTTTTTAAAACTGTGTTTCGTAGTGTAAGTTAATATTCTTGGTAAGTAATTTAAGAACTAGCTTTGATGTGTCTTAATAAAACTTTAGGCGTTTTTTTTAGAAGGCATAATTCCAATTTTATTTGGGTCTGATATAATAATTTAAAATTTTGATGATAATATTGCCCGTCGCAGAATATGATTTTAGGTACCTTTTCTAAGGATTAAATACATTAAAGTACCGCCCGAACTTATCTCAGAAAATAATTGTAGGTATTAATTGTATAAATAAAAATTCTTTAATCCGTACATATTTTAATATATATTTTAAAAATTTATACAATTTATATTTCAATATTATTCAAAAATCATTATAATCGCAAATTTTTATTTGAATGTGACGTGTTTATTAACAGAAGTAGTTTTAGTAAAATATTATTTGTAGAAAAATAAATTGTATATAATCTAATCTCGGTCTACGAAAAACCTTAACATCTACTCATGAGCCGATCTTGAGATAACGTGATTTATCACCATCTTGTTCTATTAAAGCTTTTGTCTTTATAACTTTCTCATAATATATTTTTCAATAATCTACAAATATTCCTAAAAAAATATATTCAAAATTGAATTATATCAGTATTAGCTGTGCTTGCAATTTTTACGTTTTAATGTCAGCCAAGAAAACTCGTCATCCATAAAAATTATCCAAACTTTCATTTTTAAGAACTCACCCTTAAGCTGTTACGTGTAGCCAATGACTGACTTAAGCATTAAATAATTAATGTACTTTTCGTAAATTCAGTTCCACTCCTATGAACAACAATTTGAAAAATACATCTTTTTTAACCTCTAATATCAAAAAGATTAATTCTCGATCCATCACAAACACTATAATTAAGGTATATCTTATACCTTCCTTGTATAGACAATATTATGGTTTAAAACAAATAAAATATCATTAAAACCTTTTAAAATTATGTAGAGTAATAGCAATGTTTACACAATAAATAGTTTATTTGTTGATATATGACATTTATTAGCAATTAGCTAGGCACTTATGTTTGCCTGCCATAATGTATTTTTATTATATAGTTATGTGTATATAAAATAAATATTTTTCACTTCACATTATTACCGTGAAAGAAAACCTACTGATACTGCAACTCTATGTTCGGGGAATTGTTTATGGCTTCTTTTATTACCCACGACACTGAATTCTTTCCCTTATTCTCACTGGGGCATGCGTTGAGCTTAAGGTTGTAAAATGGCAGTTAAAGAAAATGGCTTAGCAGAACTTTACGTCTACCATGAGATTGCTATCAAAATTATCTATAGGTTATTTACTATTGGACAACTGTCAATCCCATAGTGACCATGTCAGTTTGCACGTAAGATTTTTCATACAAGAATGCTGGTTACCGAAAAATACTTTACCAACTACTGATATTATAGGTAATAAAAAATTACACAAATGATTCATTGAAATTTAATAGTTAAATATAGGTATCGCCTATAATTTAAAGGCTATAAATATTATAGGTGTTTACGGGTACGAAATTCAAATGTGCTGAAGGTCCTGAAAGCTGGAATACCGAATAATAATATGTTTCAGAAGCGAAGCATAGACGCATGACCGCATACGAAATGTGTACAATTCCTATACGAATTAAGCGATTTTATTTTTGTTTATCTTACTTCTAAATTATTAACAATGTTAATGTTTGTTTGTTACGCTTCCACGCGCAATCTTAATTAACCAACCATCGTGAAATTTTGTACACTCATTCTCAGAGGTACATACATATTAAGATAACTTTTAGAAAAAGAAATAATTTTAATCAAAGTGAGCGGAGCCGCGGATAAATGCCAGTATTAAATTCACATGCTGTGCCATAAAAATAATTGCTGCAAGACATTTTGAAGTAAATACGATGTTTTTGAGAGCAACTATTAAACGAACTAGCCTCGTATCACCCCTCTGGGAGGAACGTCTGCCAGCATCGAAAAAAGCCATTTAATACGGAATAATATTCTTTGGAGAGCATAAAAAGAAAACTGACAACAATTTCATTGAAAAGATTTTATTGCAAGGTTTTAAAAGGTTTCTCACAAGTTTAACTTAATGGTATGGTTTAGTTTAACTGATACACTGTAATAGAAATCCTTCAGGTTAAAGCCGTTTTATTTGTATTGATAAAGCAGCTGTGTGGCTTCGAGGCTTTAGCTTTTCTCCATCTATTTATGTCTGTATGTAGTGAATACGAAAAAAAATTATTGCAAATTTTTGGATCTTTTGACTATTTAGTTTACAGACAACAGTGATCAGACTTGTGTTTATTTTTCCGGATTTCGAACCTAACACCTCCAGCGCAACAAACAGACGCATGAATAATTTAGACACGGAAGCGGTAACGAGAGATTGGATGATATTATATATTGTATAGACAACTAAGAATCAAATTGTCGGCGCCGTTATTCTCACAATTGGGTTTTATATTCTCTGAAGAGAGGTAATTGATTTGACTTACTCTGCTCATAGCACTTTACTTGAGAGATCCTGAACTGATTTCTTGGCCGAATTCAGAGCGGAAATGAAGTCTTTGAACAAAATAATGATTCGGAGACATCTCTGATAACCAATTATTTCGGTTTTGAACAATTGCTATTATACTTATATATACACTGTTTCCATAAATATCATTTATCATTTTCTGAATATCTTTACTAATTTAGTAAAATAAGATTGTACAACTAATATTAGTTTTTAATTTTATTTTTGAGTAAGAAATAAATTAACAGAATTTTCTTTTATGAAATATTAATTTGCTTAATACTTCAAAAAAGTTATCAATTCGACCGTATGTTAGTTACGCAATCATTCCGTTAATGATTGACTGATTTTAATGATTTTTTTTTGTTTGGATCATACTTCAGCGGTGGGCCTATATAAATATTATATTATTGAAACCGACACAGCATTTTTTAATAAATATTCACATACATAAATGTTTCCCTTTAGCTTATATTATGTACAAATGAATTGAATAAAAAAAAATATTACAACCTCCATAGGTATCAAAAGTTAGCAAAATGAAAATTGATAGAATAAAAGTTGATTAAATATCAAATAAAAATGAAAAAGTTGGTAAGCGTCCAACCTCTGTTGACGAAGAGGTATTTCGCTACTAATCAACCCTCTGCCACGGCGTCTCTTGCATACATTTCGCTGATTTTTTGAAATTAAATATTAATTATGCGCCCTTAAAGATATAATAATCACGTTGTAATAAAAATGGAAAAGATGGATGTAGAACATTTAGGTCAGCGTTGCAGAATAATATGAAATATTTTTGAATTACACGTGTTAACTCATTAAAATCCTGCTTTCAGAAATGTACCAAGATTTATTCATATATAGTTTGTTTACAATAATTTACTTAAATATATTTACAAAAATACAAAAGGTTCATCAAAGCCGTATATTATAATTCAGAAATAGGAATTAGAAATTCATTTTGAGTGTATTATAATCCGTAATCGTAGTACTTTCCTAATACATATTAACGCAAATAATTATTTCAAAATTAAAATCTTCGTGTGGCTACTTTATAATATAAAATAATAAAACTAAATCCTTTTGTACAAAATATTTGTTAGATACAAATTTAAATAAAACAAACAATTACAGTAAATTCAATGAATCTACTTGGATGTATTTAGTCCCTTGGCAACGATTAACTGTTAATATTACCTTGTAATTTCGTTAGAGTTAGAAAATAATTTTCACAACAAAAACACAAATAAAATTACATTTTGAACAGACTATTAAAAATACGAATACAGAGAGAAATCTGTAACAATATTAAAAATATTTATTAGATCTAAATATTTGTGAAAATGAAAATTATAAATTTCCCACTAACTGAGTAATTTTTTTATAATTTCATTGTCTATACTTTTTTATAACAAGTATCTAAGAGTTATAGATTTACTTTATAGTTAAATAGTTATGTGAATGAAAATTTAACCTTTTTAGATAGGTAACTGATCTTATTTAAAAATAACAATTAAGGTTTTAATATTATATATTGTCTGTGATTAAAACAATGGGTTGTGTTATATTATAAGTATGTTTTTAATTTAAAATGTCTATTTTAATTGCACAAGTATACGTCTTATAGCAACAGATATAATAAATAAGTTATTGATTAGAAAAGTCTACTATGCGTATAAAGATTCGCGTATATAAAATCCAGAGAGACCCATTCGACACAATGAAATACGAATCACTACTCTGATTCTTTGATTAATAATTAATTTGGAACTGCTGTTCCTATAAATAAAATAGTTTTAATGTGAATATCGGATTTTTGTTTGTTTAGATATATAACAATTCCATATGGGTTTATTTGTATGTGAGGCCAATTTAATTAATCCTGACTGCCCTTATGGATTAACATAAATCAAAGGAAAGGTAATAAAATGAGCTTAAATATTTATTTTGAAAATATTATAAACATTTAATCGTAATTAAAAACGTTAGGTATAATTGTACAATCACACTAATCGCTTATATGTTCTTTAGTAACTAAAGCAAAAGCTATACCATATACTTGTAATATTTTATACTTGTCTTGAAAACATCTTATAAATCACTATCCAACATGATTCTATGGCACGATTACTATAATATATCTCTTGTTGACTATTAGTAAGATGTATGATGCTAAAAGAAAATCGTCGAAAAAAGTTTACTTAATAAAAATCGTAATATATGTTTGTGAGCATATAGTCTGGTATCTTATTCATGGGTTCTTTCTTATTTAAGTCTGATTAATTATTTAGCTTAATTAATGTATAGAGAACAAAATATATTTTATCCTCTTCTTAAATATGTAAACAATTTTAGAAAAAAGCCTACATTTTATAAGAAGTTGTTCTTCTTCAGTTCTTCGCAATAAATTCATAGTATCTATTCAGAAAATGTAATGAAATAACATTTAAGCCAGGAGGTTTACGTATTGATTTTTGATTTGAAGATTTTTTTTAAAATTGTGAAGACTTCAGCTCTTAATTTAATTCATGCTTTGCAATTTTCAGTCGGCCCTTCAACGCCCAGATTCAGCTGTCCTTCAGCGTCTACTTTGGGTGGTCACCCACTTTGAGGCACAAACACTGGATTAATCGATATCAGATTACCATCTCTAGAAATCTCGAAGGAAATTGTTCTTACGTTTTTTGTTCAATTTATTCCAATGTTTATTTGTTAATGAACACAAGAAAAATGATATCGGTATTAGACCAGTTAATTTTGAGTTTAACCTTAGGACATTTACTTCTAAATTCCTCATCTATACAACAAAATTGATAAAATAAAATGAAAAAAAATTGCAAAATAGGCCGTTTTAGGAACTTTTTGTCCGTAACTACATTTTTTGACAGCACACCAAAATCTTCTACCTTTTGTTCTTTGCTAGTGTTTAGGTTAACTAGAGTGTAAACACTAAAGTTGTGATATAGGTGTGCTAAGATAAATGAGCAATTCATGATCCGTTACGTTATAAATCGTATTTGGGTTTTGAAACCGGTCAAAGGGAAAACGGTGGCTTACGGGGTTATGGAAATCAGTTGATGACTGTTTTCCCGAAGGTACAGTAATCTATTCGCTGATGACCTAAACTGGATATATCCGGTTGAATGCTGATAATATTGACTGGAAATATGCGGATAAAGTGATATAAAGAGATTTTAAAACTATCTATGAGACTTTTTAGGAAGAGTATATATCTAAAATTTCATTTTTCTGCTTTAATATCAAGAAACTTTTAAACAGAGAAAACATATTTTACAGAGATAGACAAAATTACGTATCAAAGCTAGTTCATAATATTTTAATAACATGTTACCTAGTAAACCTAAGTAGCTTTAATTTACTTACTTTCGAATTCGATGAAAAGATATGGTCGAACTTAATTGCGAATTTATCTCGGATTACACAGCGATAGGTCGATTAGGCATCAGCAGTTGCTACTTCGCACGGTATTTAAAAATCATAGGCATCAGCTTATCTTACTCAGAAATTCATACCAAATAAACGTTTAAATTACTGTTGAAGCAACTATTATTGAAATATGAAATGTAAATTAAACATTTAGATCGCATACAAAGTTAGGAAATGAAATAATCAAGTTATTTCCAATTCATAGATTTAAATTCAACTTTATATCGAGATTTACTTCAACAGTCTCAAGCATTCTCGTGCATACACTGGCGACCGGCTTTGCACCAGTGCTGCACTATGAAGTAGCTCTTTAGCTATATCTAAATAACTATATTTTCATTATTGCTACTTTACTTAATCTTTTCAAAGTAAACCTCGCTCGCGAAAATTAATAGCATTTTAGAATTTTGTATTGTACCTACTATATTTTGATCGTCAACAACAATACTTCATAAAATCGCGACTGAAGTGTATTATTTCTATAAGAACATTCATCTGTTGTCACACATTTAATAGGAAGCAGATTTTTTTTTGAACTTTCGATTTAAAGTGCAAATTCCGAAAAAAACATAAGAGAAGCGGTTGATAATGAGAAAATTATTGACGTATATATTTACGGGACTTAGTTTAAAGATAATTATGATAATAATAATACGCAAGTTATTAAGGAGTAATAAGCAAGATTGAATTTTTGTTTTCTATTAAAGCTACGCCAATTACTATGTACTTAATAAGTTATTAAATGAGATATGTGGTGACAGAATATTAAGTATATTACGCGATGGAGCCATTCGTTTTATATGGTATTTAATAATTTTATTAAATATAAAACTAATCACGCGAGATAAGATCTAGCCGTTTCTAAAATAGAACGAAGCGTTATTATCATTTTTATCCAATGAATAAAAACCTGTTACTTTAGATATAACGGATATTTCGATTTTATTTATACGTGGCATACTAAACGTTTAAAGAATGAATAAGAAAAATAACTATTAAAGGTGAAAAATGAATGTATTGTTTCTCAAAATATTCTCCCTTTGCGTAAATGCATTTTTTCTGTATTCTACAGCCAAAGAGTTCCATTTTCAAATGTTGTAATTACTTTTTAAATGTTGTTTATATAAGTGGCCAGTTCCGGAAAGTTTTAGTGTGACCTTTGTAGTAGATAAAGCAAATTTCTTCAGAATTTATAATAACAATTAAATAGGACGGAATGACTGCAAAGAGAAGAAAAGTTGAACGGATTTAATACGGATTGAGCGCAGCCGTTACTTTCTGAGTAATATTAGCAATTATTAAAACAACTTAACAATGACTTATTATAATTTAATGAGTTCGAGATTCCCTCGATTAGTTCTGATGCTACCTAAAGCAAAATGAGAAAAGTATGAAATATTCCTCGATAGACTAAAAGATATACGAAACTAAATAATTTTAAAATTGTTATTTATGCAACATTCATAAAAGGTTTTAGCATAATCATATTAGGTGCATTAAAGATGGTAATAACTTTATAAGGTTAAAGACTTTATGACTTAAAGTTCAGTTTAGCACCGACTTATAATTTTTTTCTTTGTTAGATTACTATTTCTGGTTATTTACTACTTTTAGTGCACTAGACTTTAGAGTCGGTTTACGTATGTTTTGTTGAATAGTTTAATTTTATTTGTAAAATTTTTCGTATTGCATCATAGCTCCGAAACGTGTTAACCAAATTTGATGCAGTTTTTTTGTTTAAAAGTTTACATTATAGAAATGACTGTCAATTACAAATTATGGAGATCAATTATGTTTCATTCAGTCATAAGAGATTTGTATCAATTTCCTAATTTACAGAAAAAAAATCATAAGTTAAACATTTTTTTAATTTCATGTACTTATATTATTATGTACTTCTTAATATAAAATATAACATACTTAAGCATGAGATAAAATATTTCGTTTAATGTAATTGTAATAATAATCAACTGACCATGATGTTTCACAAACTACGAGTATGTGATTTCGCGTACAAAATAACTGTAATTTATTCTCCGTTGGATTAATTTGACTCATTAATTAACGACTTCATTGATTTAATGGCAATGTCCATAGTAGCAGATTAAAGAGTTATCCCGATTTAAACATGAAAAATCGGAGCTATTCAGGTGATCCTAAATACAGTATGTTTTTTATTGTAAAACGTAAACTATGTTGACGGGATTTTGTTCGAGTACCTGAACATTCCATACCAGAAGTTGGTACTTTTTACTGGAGCTTATATATCTTTGTTTATCTCACTAATAATTTTCTTTACAAACAAGTAGTTGAGGTTTTTTCTTGCTATGTGTACTTTAATGTTTGAAACACGGTTTTAATATGCATGACTGACCTATATCAGTAAAAAAGAGAGGTAACCTATATTGTATTTTTTTTAGTGAATTTCTGTAACTCCTAGAGATCCCAGACACATTTCTGTATCTGTTTCCCTGATGTTTACAAGGAAATAGGTCCTTCTGTGACCCAACGGAAACATTTATTTGTTTTCTCGGGATTCAAACCTGCGGAGTAATACGCAAACGCAATGAGTAATTCACTTAGCCACGGAGGCGATATTGTATTAAGAGAAAGGTTGTTTATGTATAAAATACTAACTTTGTCTTATTCTTCTGTATTCCCCTGTATGAAAGCAGCCACTATGATTCCTTCTGAAGAGAAGAGAACGTAGAAGTGTTCAAGAAAAGAGGATACGGTTTGACTTGGCATTTCATCCAACTTCATATTAATTAGAATTTTAGTACAATACAATGTATAATAACATATTTCTTATCTTTAGCTTTCTAAAGGTAAGAAAAATATTATTAGATTGCTTAAAAAGTATATTGAATAAATAAATTATTATGTGCATATTATAAAACATATTACATACTAAAAAGAAGAAAGATAACGTACCTTCAATTTTTGTTTTACGATGTGGAATAAGATACAACCCTAACAGTAACATTATTGAGTCGTCAATTATTCATAGGAATATATCTTAAGCATCCATTTTTTATGGGAACACTCGTCTTTGGACCCAAAATTGAACGAGAATTGAGACAAGACCTTTGATTAATGAGTCCCAATTCCAGTGTTGTTATAAATTGAGACGGACAATTAATATTTAAAACGATCTCTTAATCTCAATATTTTAAATTTTATCTCATGAGATTTTAATGTACCATAAATTCTTTATAATTGATAAAGAAGTGACTGTATAGACACTACCTATTGTGATTGGATTTAATATCTGGATTTGATATCCGAGGAAACAAAAAAAATGATTCAGTGTGTAAGGTACAAATTATACCAACGAGACTTCACTTTTTTAACCAATTATATGAATACGTAAAAAAAGTATGTTGGCTTGTGACGTTTTTACATATTATTATCTTAGTGCAACTGGGATAACATCACTGGATTTATTTTTTCGATAAAGTTAATACTGTTATGAATTATCAATCTGTAATAATACAATTTTTAATAATAAGCTTATGGATTAAAATTATCGGCATATTGAACTTTTTCTGTATACTCTATTAGAAACCCTTACATTTTTAAGGCAAAGAATTAGAGAGGCCCATCGGAATTTCAATAAAAAGTTCTCATTTAAATTGGATTCCATAAACAGCCCAATGGCCGGCACGAAATTCTGAACCGCTTTTAAAATACGTTTATTGAATATCTGAAATATTGGATCAAAATTTTCATATAACTTTAAAAAATCCAACTGTTTATTTTTGTTTTTGTAAGAGGTTATGACGTTATGTTATGAGGTCAATTAAAGATTTAATGCTTTTTTGTTTTATAAGTTCAGATGTTAAAAGGAAATAAATAAACCAGGAATTCGACTAGGCAAATCATTTGAAGTAGGTGTCAAACTGTTCCATAAAATCATACAATAAATATATTTAACTAGAAGACTTCCAATTTGTCTTGTTTTGTAAATGATTAAATATATCTATTTTATTATTATTACCTCATGTAATCAATAACGTGTATCCATTATTAAATACGGTACAGTTAGGGCATGAACGAGTTTTATGTTAGTAGTTATAATATGAATTATCAGTTATGGAAACCATTACACAGTTGTATAATTAAGCACGATTTGAATAATCATATTGAACATGTAATGATCAAATGAATCTGTGCCCAGAATTTAGTGTATATCCCAAACCATGAGTTCGTTACCGAATTTTTTGTATTTTCCTTTTTGAATTTGACTTAATAAGTAACCTTTGCTGTTATATAAGTACAAAAGGACCTGAAGGTTCAACGTGCGTCCCGTCGGGAAACCTCTGAAGATAAGATGATATGCTATTATATAATTTAAAGAACAGAAATAATATTCATAAAGAACTGGTTTGTATAACGATAAAACATGAAACAAATGAAGTCGGAAAAAAAAATACTTTGACAAAAAACATGGCAACGCAAATTATATAAAGTTGAAATTAGCATTTTTCATCCATAACATTGTTGCAAAAGTAACTTTAACAAAAGCTTTTCGTAAAAAGGTTCTAGAAGGCTTCGCCGTCCTTGTTATTATACAGTGAAGTGGCTTTATAGCACCCTATTAAGTTTTTCTTCGCATCAAGCAAGCATTGAAAACTTTTTCGATCTACGTTATTAAATGTTTACAAAATTATTTTATTCGTTGTAACTTTTTTGAAAAGATTAATAAATACAACATACAACAATCAAATTGGTACCTACGTAACGCCGATATGATAATATTTTCTCCAATATATCCGCATTCGCGTACCGCTTGGAGTACGGAAAAAAGCGATCGCATGCTGTGCTGTGGCCATATAACTATTTTCTTGGTGCTAATTATCCTAAAGCGGGTAGCTTTACCTTTCCTATTAGATATGGTTGAATTTACCAGGGTTACACTTTTTATAATACCTACCGCAGTAATGACCGTGAATATATATTCAAGTACTCATATTTAAAGTTTTAGTTTCACTGCTGTTAAACTAATTTTCTTTATGTGTTTGTATTTATAGCCAAAGGATATACCTACCCTACCCTACGGCAATATGTTTTAAATCTCAAATGAAGATACAATTCGTAAATAGTTTTACGTCTTAGGCAAGAATAATTACTTAATAGGCTTTTGAATTTAGATTAGGAACTTTGTATACTTCTAATTTCTAATAATCTAATTGTAACTTTATTAATTAAAAACAATAAACTTATTTAACTAACTAATTATTTAACTTTATTTATTTTCTTACCTTGACGAAGCAACGAAATACGATTACTTTTCCGGATATATATAATACCACCTACACAATATAAAATATATATTAAATAGTCTCTAGGGATTAGTAATTGTATTATGATCACATATGTATATTGTAGTAGCTTTTGGCTTTAAACTTCTCGTCATTTCAGAAATCATCAGTTATAATGTGTGCTTTGTTAATTTTACCATATCTAATGAGCGAACAATCAAACGTGGTGACACCCAATTCCGAATACAATTTGCATCGAGTTAAAAGCTATATGGTTGAACTTGATATAAATTTGTAACTTATAAAATATATAAAATTTAAGACACTTACTCCATAATTTCGTTACACAAATTTATCTTACTTAAATAATTTTAATCAACACTTGCGGTAAACTACATCTTGGTTCATAATCAACTGTTTGTTAATTAATTGCAACTTGCATACTCATATATTACTGTTAAAACATTATATAGTATACAGTAAACTACTGATTTACAGGTGTTTGCTTGGAAGATTGGTAAACTTGCATGCTATTATATAGAATAAAAGAAAAAAAAAACAGGCAAGTTCAAACAGTAACTCAAATCAAACATATCATCTTTTTTGTTTGAAGTGGAAATTTTTAACCTAATATTTCAATTCGAATTGCGTTCAAACAGTACGGAGATTTTCAGGAAATCGTAGTGGCACTCACGTTCAGAGTGATGACAGATAGACGCGCTATTGTTACATAGTGAATTTACACATCGAAACACGTCGGTGTCATGTTATGTGATTAATCTGAATAATAGATAAAAAATGGTGTCGCTTAAAATGACAGAATATTTTTATATAATATTCTACAGTCATTCTTAGAAGGGGAAACTCTGTCTAATTGAACAGTGGTTATGTGAGTATTCTAAGTAAGGCTAGTCATAAAAGACGTATGTATTGTTTATGTTAAGTGTGGTTTCTATTATAATTTTAATGGTTAATTAACATATAATATAATATATTCTGCTAATTAAATATTTTGAGTGTCATTTTCAGTTTAACAACAACACACATAATTTTATATTGAAAATATCATTCTTAATTGGTTACTAGCAATCGTAAACTTTACAGTTCGTTACCAGGTACACGCTATATACGTTTGTATACTATTCCTGATTTCAGCATATTGTTGATCGATCCAAATCCTAGATACCAACCATCGATTATAGGAATCGAATATTAATAAGGAAAATAAATAATTTTAAGTTTTCGTGAAAATGACAAAACGCATCACCGCAATAATTTCTATGGTTCTTGGCAGTGTAGCGAAATCTTGAGTAAATTGAGAATATTTTGGAAGCTTCGTAACTTTCGGCTAGAGGTTGGCCGCTACCCAGAAGTAATAATCACACAGTTCAGATTATTTACTCATACAAAACATTTCGCTTGAGAATTCCATTTGCACATAATTAGATCTTGTTACCTTTCACCGAAATGGAATGCTTTATGATCTATAATTTAAAAGGAATCAAAGGTTAAAGGTTAGTATACTCTATTTCTTACGAAACGTTCAATTTTTATGTAGTTTAAAAAATATTCAATAAATTAGTAATATATATAACCCACTCTCAAAAAAAAAGTTCTAAAAGTTAATGAAATGTTAATTTTATGAAGTGAACCGAGTGTCCATACTACATATCTCTATAAATAATTTTAACAAAAAAAAAACTGACTTGTAACTCTAAAATGACTGAACAGATTTTGATGAAATTTAATTGAGGCCACGCGGGAAGCACCAGCTTTCAAAAAAACAGAATCATCAAAATCGGTTCACCCAGCCGTAACGTTCAGAGGTAACAAATAAAAAAATACAGTCGAATTGAGAACCTCCTCCTTTATTGATGTCGGTTAACAACAACAAGTAGAATAGAAAACAATTTAAAAACCGACTTGTTGATTACAAATAAATTTGAACAGTTCTTTACAAATTATTATAGATCTTCTATCACGTCTTTTTCAAATTAAAAAAAAACTGCGTCTTAATCGTTCTTGAGCTGAGGGTGCCACAGACAGACACACAAAAATTTCAAACTAATAACACCCCTTTTATTTCATCAGGAGCTAAAAACAATGAGTTTAAAATAGTCACTATAATTGCTGTATATGTATAGACTGAATGATATCACAAAAACTTTTATTTTCTAGTCATAAAAGGTCAACTGTCAATTATTATTAAGTATTTATTAAGCTCATATCGTGACATAGACGCTAGACCCAAACTCTATAAGCCATCGACATATAAAACATACTATAAGTGCTCGCAGCCAGTTCCTTTGTAATGCTACGTGACAAACGATGCGATTATATTGCTGAAATGGTCGCAACTTTGCGGTTCCGTTTTACATAGTATCGTGGTCAGCACATGCATTGTGACATGCCGCTATTTGAGTGGCTTTATATTAATATGAATTAACATAATATTCGTTATTACTTTAATAGCTAATTACTTTGAATTTTATGAAGATGTCGATCGTGCAATGTGAAATGTGATCCTTATAACAATGTTGTAATGTTATGACACTGCTTTACTTTATATTCTAAGAAATATTCTAATTTGCTCGTTAAAGTAACAGAGACTTTTATTTTTCTTTGTGTGAGAAGATTGTATCTACGTTTTTTGTTTTTTCTTTCGCACGCACAATTCCTATGGAACATCCAAATAAATTAGTAATAACTAGTGCAGTGGATAATTGTATGTAAAATTTACTTAAAAAATCGTTTCATATAAAAAATTAGCAAACAAATAAAATAGTAAATTTTTAACATAATTTTCTTACCAATTTTAATTGGTAAGAAAATTATGTTAAAAATTGTTGGTAATTTTTATAATTTCGATGCTAAAAAAGGTTTCAGAAGTTAAAGAAATTGGTTCTTATATTTTCCCGCTTTTGTAGAATCAAATATAACACAAGCACAAAGAGAAAATGGCAAAGATATGCTAATGAGACATTGATTTTCCATCTGGTGTCGATATACGGATGTAAAAGTTAGTATTATGATATCTTTTCTGATAATGAATATACAAATCGAGATTTTTTTACATTAAATATTTTATTATCTAGTGTTGTAACAGATAAAATACTTATATATTATGTTACGGGTAATGCTAGAAGATTAACTGGACTTATGTTAACCTG
The DNA here is from genome assembly GCA_912999735.1 of Aporia crataegi. NCBI lineage: Eukaryota > Metazoa > Arthropoda > Insecta > Lepidoptera > Pieridae > Aporia > Aporia crataegi. Next base: position 3,451,640 of record OU538748.1, on the reverse strand, counting down.
GGTATATCTTGTATAACAAACCTTTTATGTAAAGTCCGAAAAATTAAAAAAAAAATAGTCAACTTTAAATTGTGTTCGGTTTAATAGGATAAAGGACAAATATAATAGCATTCTTTTGGAATAAAGTCGTTCTAGATACACAGTCGTACAGTTATCTAAGTAACATTATTAGTTCCTATTTAACAAAATAGTTCATAAAGAGTACCAATTTAATTTTTTTTTTTCATAATCATATGATACATTTGTCATTCATAATCATAAGATATTATTAGGTATACAAAAAATACAATAGTTTTACCTTTACCTGCAGATAACTGTCTAAGAGTCGCTCTGAATAATCTTTTGAATAAATTTGATGGTTTGATGGCCTATCAAACTGAGAATATCATATAACCATGAGTTGCTTTATAAAGTGTAGCGAAGTCTTAAGTATGTTTTTAAGGCAAAATATACAAAAATCATCAAAGATATAGCAAATTCGGGAAGTATGATGATTATATATATAAACCTCAGCTTGCCCGATAAATATAATATAGCATAGGCTATAATAGTAAATGTATTGCGTGATAAAGAATTTCGAATTTATCATATCCTCACATATTTTTCGACTTGGGTGGAATACATAATCGTAGATCGACACGAACTTTTTCTTACAATGTTTTGCGCTACATGTGACAACCAATCGATAAACTTTACTTGATCCTTGTTAGACGTCGAAACTTTTTTAGTTTGTTTTATGTCATTTGACATTTCTATTTTGTGTCTGTCTTTACAGAAAACCTTTGAGGTTTGATAAGACTAATCTTATATTTTCGTTTATTATCTTCTTTATATTTTTATAAAATACAGGAAACCTGAAAGCTGGCTCATATTTCGGCCAACGTGGTAATGCAGCCAGTATTTTGGTTACGCACCCCAACGGCTTTGATGAGCCTTTTATATTTTTGTAAATATATTTAAGTACATTTATGTAAATAAATTTTTATACAGTATAGAATATTATAAAGATGATTGTTTCGAATAGGTTGTATTACAGGTCAATGACGTAACAAGTACGTGTGACGTAGAAGCGCGCTAATAACTTAGAAAACTTTAGAATGTTGGCAGGCTTCCAGATCAGTGCTGTCAGTAATGCCACTTTAATTAGATTTACTCAAGTATCTTAATCATGTTATTCTTGTCGGGCTTTGGGTCAACTGAGGGATTTCTTTTGAATACACGAATAAATCTGTCAATTTACATTTTATATTAAATATTTGTTAACTACTTATAATATAAGTAAGCTTTTATCGGGTTTGATACACAGTTGAAGCTTCTAATCGAACGCTTTTTGACCTTTGAGTCTCAGCAAATACGATGGCCAATATATTTGATAGAGCCGAAACATTTTCCAAATATATTTCTGTACATTTTGCCGTAATACGTAAAAATGCATGATGCATTTGAAATAATGTATGCAGATAAATGTCTTATTTGCAGAGGCATTTGGGATAGGTACCATGCGAACGAAATCGCGGGAAATACTTATTCTTTAAGAAAATCGAATTACATATATAGTGAAAAGCAATATTCTCCTTATCTCTATAATACCATGCTCGACGCACTGATGTAAGTTATGACTCATATTATGAGCACAAGCTACAATTTTATACTCTCATTCATATAAAACACTCTTTCACTACGTTTGCATATTATGCTTTTATTTCTTTGATGTCATACCTCTTTACGTTGGTAATATGTTAATAGTAAAGCGCTTTTTAATTTCATTCTTCAGATGAATTGTTAAGTAAACTTCAGAAGAACTGGAGGATAATAATTTACCACTAATATTATGTTATAAAAAAAACTCATGACCGTATTGGGTTGGGAAATAGGATAGATACATTTTTGCATCTATTCAAATAATTTTCTTTACGGGAAAATCATTGAATCCCAGATACGTGTATCAATTGAACTCGGCTGCTTTTGACATAATAATAATAAGCGTTTGAGTTCGATTGGTACATTCTGTTACTCACTTCATGTATGTAGTAAAAAAAGCAAATAATCTAAGTCATCGTTTAAAATCTATTAGTTTATAAAACAATCTAAATAAATAATTTATATCCATATCACTAAATAACGGTACATAAGCAATATTTTAACCCACCACGGGCGTCAAATAGTTGGTATATTTCTAAATATAAAATTTCGTAAATTTGTCTTTAGGAAAGGTTGTCACGAACGAAGCGATTTACCGTAAATAAAAATATGTTACTAAAAGAAATACAGTTCTATTTTCCTTACAAGTTTATCTAATGTGACGTTGGGTGTTCAATAGGCGTTGCCAAGCATCGGGCCAGCCAAGTACATGTGGCCAAGTGGATCGTATCCCTGACCTATATAAAATGCTTAAATTTATGCTTGTATTATCAAGATTCTCAATTAATCCTTTAGAAATAATTTAATTGTATTGTTTCAATATTTGTGTTATTTTTTATTTCTACTGCCGGGATAATAGTGAAGTTCAACCGCATTATTTTTCCTGTAAAAAGTATATATTTCTCTTTAACTATATCTTTCTCTCCTGAGTCCTATCTCTAGCTCTATGAAAGAAAAGTTATATCATGTAACTTGGGCATCTAGAAAGCTAAGATTGGGTTACTACAAATGGGTTCAGTATTTGGTATGTATTTTTTGAACCAGCTCTTCACGCAGAAGGTACAAACAAAATCGGTTTAAAGGCACCAACAACTTATCACTTATTCATCTATAAAGAAAATGAATCTCTAAAACAAATTCACAAACACTTTGTTTGCCCTTGCAATGCAATGGAAATGTTTACTAAAATAAAGTATATTAAAGAGACATTAAAAAGGTTACCAATTTATTTTCTGGAAGGTTGTTTGTGAAAAATAAGCAATAGATTTGACACTATTATGGTTATTATGCCGATACAACATAATATGTATCAGACGGAATTTCCTCTAATATAAGCAAAATATGTTTTAAATTAGTGTATGTTATAAATTAGGTAATTTTGTCATTTCATTTTATGAAACTTAAGGACCTTAAAGAGTTATAATATATATTCCAAAGTATTCTTTATTATACAGATTAGATCGCTGAATGAAAAGAAACTGATTCTTATGCAGAATTGATACTGACAATGCCTTTATTATAAGACCAGCTTTCAAAGTTAAAACAAAAGAAGTTTAAAGAACAAGAAATCAAAAGTCATAAAATATCATTAAACCTACTTTTATCTACACGAATATTCTGTTGTTTTACGTATACGTAAATATGTATGTAAAATAATATTCACCGACTCCATGAATGCTTACGAATGTCACAGCTTACAGGTTTAATAAAGTTAAATAACGCGTCCATAGCCATAAAGTATGTGATCAATGTTGTATTATGGGCAGATACAATTTGAATATACATATCTATTACGAAAAACATAGCTAATTATTATTGATTCATCAACTAAAAAGAAGAGGTTTTATAATATAAAGATTACAATAGTAATAGTAATCAATATAACGGTAAGAGTCTAAAACATTTCTTAAGTTCTGCATATTTCTTAAGATCTATATGTATTAGGTAGATATATATCGATTCACTGTCCCTTACCTTTCATGTAAAAGAACAAATCCGTGCAATATGGCTATATTTACTGTAGGCCAAAGCAAAAAAAATGGATGTGACACGCGATGAGTGTAGCAAAAGTCGTATATATTTTTCATTATAATTACAATGACCCATATCATCTGACATTTACCGCCCACTGTGTCTAACGATAACTTCTCGAATCGTTCTTTTGTACAATAACATATTTTTCTGGCTTGGATCTTTCACAAAACAAATTTCCAGGAAATCACACTATTTCGTAAATTATTTTTATTTATTTGTTAATACAATAAAAGGTTTTACAAATTTATTTACAATAAAAAAAAAATCTCATCAAAGCCGTAAATAATTCAAAATATATTGAGGGTTTTAAGGAAAATGTCGCACACGAAAACATATTTAGATGGCTATGAGGATATAATATATAATATGAATATAATTAATTTATACAATATTTTTCCATTAAGTAAGAACACAATTTAAAACGTTTCTTTAGCAGATTATTTTCTTATATGGGCGTTAATTTCCTAGCGGAAATTGTGCAGTGTAGTGACGGGAATGTATGTGAGGTTTTAATGAACAATTTCGATCGAATATAATTTTAAAGGATAATGAGCGAATAATCTCAAATAGTATTATAATAAGGCACCCCATAGTTTTTCTAACTTCCATCGACTTCTTTTTGTCACAATAATAATGAAAAATAAATATAATAATAAAAATTAACTATTAATAAAAAATATTTCAACAACCATTTCGGAGCAGTGACTTCAGTGTGAAAGTAACAAATAAAAAGTTTTGCATTATTAGTTTTTGGAAAATATTAAAAAAGCAGGTATCTAAACCTGCTTTACTTATATTGTTACAGGAAATGAGGTGGTTAGGTTTTTGTACCAGAACGAAACATTTATTTTGCTTCTCCGTGCATCGAATCCACGTTATTCAGCGCAAAACCCATTGAATGTGATATACAACTAAGTCGTGGTGATTACTTAAATGATAAATGAAATAAAGGAATCCATATCACAGAGCAAGTTTAAGTAAGCAGCGGTACAAAATACAGCCTGACTTTACCCTAAGATGAGACAAAAATATCACAACAGTTATAACTATTTATAGAGACTACAACCGCATCAATAAAAGCCCTGTATAATAATCTTGTCATTATTTATTCACATACGTGACCGTATTTAATTCGATGTAATCCAATTCTGTGGCTTTAATAAGGGAGGACCCAAATATCGGTCATCCACTTCTTCAAGATCAAAGTTTGTTAATAAAATTGATTCACAGCCATTTCTCATTTTAAACAATTACTATCTGATTAAATATATTATATTTACGGAAAACAATAATATAATTTCAAGAACCTTGCCACCACGCCATGGAATTCGAGATGTAGCGAGTATATCTTTTATTATTTGTACAAAACCCCACTGCTTTTGTTTAAAGAAGCATAAGCTTATAACGGTGAAAGTTCCATCAAAATTGGTTCAAATTGGAGATTAAATGTTACGTACAAACTTACAGATAGACAAAAATTACATTTTTTTACTATTACGACTTCATTATTTTTAACTCATGGAAAGAATCTTTCTGAAAGGCGTACAAGTCCACGTGAACAAAGCTGCGAGTACAATCAAGTCTTTTATAAATTCATCACCATATAAAAAGAACTGTAATTTTATATTACAAATGTATAAGACTACAGTTCAATCAATTTTATTTATTTGTGAGATTATGCCTTATTTCATTATAATCTTATATCAAGAAACATACATTATACAATTACTACTGTAAGAGTTATTTGAAAGTACACCGAAGCGCGTAGAATTTACATAATATGATTCCCTAATATTGAAACTCAAATGTTTTCAAGTAAACTTCTACAGTCTCTACAGTTCGTATATAAAGCAATCTTCGCCTTCCTATTAGAAGCCCTAAGTAGTTTATAACTTAATGTCATGACAGTCTTACGAAAATGTGTGTTTTTATGATAAATAATACAATATTTTCATCAATTTTTAAATTTTAAAGTAAACCTAACTTAAAAAATAGAGTTTATTACACACTGATTTCGGAAAGTGAAAGATTGGAGCTTAAAAAGGATAAATAAAAGGCTACTTTTTTAGAGTAATATTTAGTGTACACAATCAACGATTTCAAGAGCTGTAAATAGAGAAAATTTTATAAAATTTGTTTACAAGAAGAATAAGGTAAAATATATTATCGGCTCATACAAAATTCATCTGTATTCAAGACTAACACTTCGTCCTCGATAAGAATGTTAAAGCTGTCTACTCGAATTTAGGCTGAATTTACGGTTAACCACTAGTACGTAAAATGAATACTTGTATGTGTTAGAGAATCATTTAAACAGAAACCCTGGCTGGAAACGTAAAATTTCTTGTGGTGACAAATTTCTGCGTCCGTTTCCCTTTAAGTTTTCTAGTCTATGGCAAGGAGGTGACAGCCAGTAACTTTTTTTTTATTAATTTATTGAATATTTACAATAATGTACTTAAATATTTTTACAAAAATACAAAAGGCTCATCAAAGCCGTTAGGGTGCGTACCCAAAATACTGGCTACATTACCGCGTTGTATTGCTATACTAACGCGTTGGCCGAAATATGAGCCAGCTTTCGGGTTTCCTGTGGTCTCAACTAAGCGCGTCGATATCTCTTTAAACAATCGACGCGCTTCTGGCCCCCATGGACCCAAAGTCTCCACTCCAAAAGGAACGAAAATATAAGAATCCATGAGACTTTCATATTTTCGCCTTTTGTAACTTGATTTAAAAATGTCAACACTATGTCGTTATCATAATATTTTCGTAATATGAAAATATGTTTTATTACTTGGGCGAGTTTAATGTGAACGTGTAACTATTTGTTATGTTGATGGCTTTCCAAAGTCAATTTCAGCTATCTCTTGTTTGACCTATTACTCCCGAGACAAGTTACTAAAGTTATAAATAACTTTAGGATATAATATATTATAACTTAAAACTATATAAACTATAAGTTAAAAATATACTTAAATTTAAATTAAACGTAAACAGGTCATGTTGTTTCATGGTGTTTAAGTTTAAATAAGAAAAGCTTAAGCTAACGAATTCGTTTATGTGAAATTAGGATTTGCTATCTTGCTCAATCGTTTTTACAAGATCACTGGGCATATCTAGGGTTTTGATTTAGAGGCTTTTGGTTTCAAAGGTGAACAAAACGTATTAGACATTTGTTTGATAATCAACAGATAAGATCAGGAAAACTCTTTTTTGTCTCCTCTGGAATTGAATAAAGGATTTTGTATTAGTTTTAAAAATTACTTCTATGACTAAATTTTCTTTTATTGTTACAGATAAAAAGTGGAAAATTACAGGATGAGACAGACCTTTTTTGAGTAACAAAGGGAACAGAGGGAAACATTCTGATACAGTCGTATTGTATAGATCTCAATGCCTTATACAAAAAATCATTGCGCTGCACCTCGCAGGCGCCGACTATGTTTGACTCGACCAAGGGTGCATTGCTCGTGGCGCCCTCTCTTGCAAACAGCTCGTGTAGCTTGAACGATAAAGGCTGGCCATCAACATTCCCCGCCACCGCGGATATCATTAAAGCCTTCTTTATTTTCGTCCTGTCTATGGCGATTGTCTTTTGTAATCTAGTCCTCATCTGTGTTCTTAATAATAGGAGATACATTAAGTACATAGATAACCAGGTAGGTTTTATATCAAAGTAGGTAGTTGAACTTGATAACATTTTAAAGAGACAAGATCTGTATTTTTGTTTGTAATGAACGAACAAAAACAACTGCTGATTGAATCAGGAAAAGCTGATTTAGAATAAATTTATTATTCGCAGAAATGCTATCGATTATATTATTAGCTTCAATGCATAATATAATAAATTAATAATAATAATAATTTAACTACTAAAATATGACTTGTATAAACTTTTAATTTAATTTTTAAAATAATAATAATAAAATAAAGTGTATTTATTAATGACTGAAATTAGTATTGAAACATATTTGATATAATTAAAATATGTTAATGATTTAAACTTTTTTTAAAGTTAATTATATTTATTTACCATAATACTTATGTTTGTTTCGCAGCCAAGATATCTCTTAACTTCTCTTGCACTGAACGACTTATTCACTGGGATTTTAGTGGCACCTGTCGCACTTCTGCCCGCCCTTTATAAGTGTTGGCCTTACGGAGAAATATTTTGTCAAATTCAGGTATGATTTACAAATTATTAATGAAACGGTTAGGTGAAGTAACTCTTATAAAATCACTTTCGAGTCAGTCAATTATCTATACATAAGTGTGCTTTTGGATGATATCTTTTCTATATATAACCAGTTTATTTAAATTTGAACCACACAAGTAAAGGTAGGATTTGTAAGAACTTCTGAAAATTATAAATTGTTATCACACAAAATTTTTTAATGCATTTTCTAACTTCGTTATAAGCGCATGCTGAACAGTGCTCTCACTGTCTGGATCAGAATTTTGAACCTTTTGACGAGTGAATTCACAATGAACTCAGTTCGCATTGCGCAACGATTGGTCGATTTTCCGTCATGGGCCAATTGTAGCGTTGCGTTGGATTTCACGCTGAATTTATTTTATGTAATTTACAGAATACCTCTGCTGTTTTATCATATTGCTCTCGGGGTTTAATAAATCTACTTTTTTTACAAAAGACACGCTTATAAATTTATAAGCATGATATATAATAGATTTATTATAAGTAGTACAGTTTAATAATATCAAGATTGTTAAAAGAAAAAACAACTTACATGATGCAAAATGTTATAAATTTTGAATTTCATTTAAGAGAGTTACTATAAGTATAATGTAGTTAGAGGCCAGCGGAGCAGTGAAGTCGCTTCTAAAATTTATTTAAACAAGAGACGAGGAGTAAATGAGTAAAGTTGTCATGAAAAAGTTTATGAATCTGAGAGGTTTGAAAATAATCGGGTGCTCAGGTTGAACGTAATTTTCCAGCTCAATAATAACCCAGATATTTTCAAAACAAAGACGTCTAATAATTCAGTTGATAAAATGATGGATTTAATAAACACAATAATGTCAGATAACATTAAGATCCTTTGTTATTTTCATTCAAGTCATGAATTCAGGCAAAAGAGTAAAGGCGGATAAAATGTGTTCCAATCATCGGCTGACAATGAAGCCCGTAAACTTCTATGGTTACAGTTGTTAAGTTAATAGCTAACGATGACCGAGCAGAAACTCAATATTTCTTAAAGTTTACGCTTTGAAATTATGTTATCTCTTCCTCCCACGGATTCTCGATTCCCTGTACACAATAGCACAACTTAGTCTTTATATTTCCCACGATGTACCCATTTTTCTCTCTTAAAACATGATATACGTATTAAGAGAATTAGTTACATTAAAATTTATTTACAATTGCAATAGAGAAATAACATTTTATATTATATACTAATAATAAAGTGTAAAATAGTTTAAGGTCTAATCTCTGTATCAACCGAATTAATACTAAACATTTTTTCACTGATAGAGTGCTAGGTTCAAGTATCTCGATTATTTGACTGAACTGAATATTGTGTATCCGCGCGGATGAATTAATTAATAGGCACCAGAAGTTATTTAAGTGACATTTTTATAGGCTCTTTTACGGGGAGCTGTGAGTCAACAGAGCGCTGTTATTCTGGTCTGTATGGCGATAGATAGATATTTGTATTTGTTACACCCGAGCACTTACCAAAAACACTCAAGTAAAAAGGTAAGTAATAATAAAATAATATTTTTGTTTATAAGGAACAATGCAATTGCTGTTCTTTCACATTAGGCAGCAATAAAATAATATTGAATATCAAAGTCGAGTAAATAAGTACAAATTATAAAATGCACTGTAAGTTCATATCTGAACTTCAACTTTATTGTTGTTTCTAAGTCGAAGATATTTGGATATTTTAATTTTACACTTTATTTTGATCTTGGAAGTCTTGGCAGCAATATTATGAATCTTAAACATTGATATACCGTGACATAAATCTAGCAAAGATCTTAAAATATAATTAATCTAGGTACTATTCAATTTTATATAGTAAAAACAAAGAATTTTTTATGTATTATTACACACTACAGTCTTTATATATAGTATATAAAGACTGTTGTGTATATATATAGTACATCCCATCGCTTGAAAACTTCCTTGAAATTATAAGTTGTCGTCAATATGAAATATAAGGCATCCTCTCACGCTATTTCCTTTCAGGGCTGCGTCCTAGTTATAAGTACAACGTGGATTCTATCCGTTTCCTTGTTCGCGATAATGGTGCTACCGAAGTCAGGTTATTACTTTAACGCCACTGGTCTAATGGCGTGTGACGTCTTCCATAGTCGAGTAGCGTTCAGGTACTCCATTTTAGTATTTCATTAAATTACAACAGCGCTAAAATATTAAGACATTTATTCAGTCTCTAGATACTTCTTTGATCATTATATTCTGAGTATTGATATTACATATTAGCTTATTAGCACGTATAGCGAGAAAGTTATATTCCAGGAAAAATAAATAATCCTACGAAAGATTTAATAAGCTAATATAGCAAGTGAAGTCCCGTGTCTCCTAGTGGGGTATGGGGCAGATGCATTTCACATCTGTTTCACTAATCGATTTTTTTTCTTTAGGTGCAAGTAGGTGATCAGTCTTCAAGCCCTGCCAGATCGAGCTTTTTTTTATCTCCACCGGGAATCGAACCCAGGATCGGTTGTAACGCTTACGCGCTTACCACTAGACCAAGAAGGCGGTAAGCTAATATAGCAGTAAAGGAAAAACTTAATCCAAAGCAATTAGAAATGAAATATAGTAATTTTCGAAAAAAAAAATGTTTAACATGTAAATTTAGTATTTTTAAATTTAAATTGACGACTGATCATTGCAGTAATATATTTTTTATTTTATTTTATTATATTTGTTTTTTATGCTTGTTATAATAGTTTAATTTGTTTTAGAATTCTCTCCTGCTGCGCATATTACTTTCCCACTACGATGGCCCTCATGTACTGCTACGGATCAGGGTTCCATGTTGGCAAGACGAGGGGAAAGTGTGACGACGCGCGACCTAATGTACTCACACAGCCCTGCACAAAAAGACATATTGACATTGAGACACTGGTAAAATCTTTTAAGTATTCACTTTATATAAAAGCAGATTTCATAAGGGTCGAATCAACACTTTTTTTAATCACTTTTAATCGGTTAAATCTATTAAAGCTAATTTTAAATAGTTCAATGCGCTGAAATTTCTTAAAGTTGTTATAATCTAATAAGTCAAGTATAAAAGTGATTTATTCTCTTGATAGCAGATACAAGCGCCTATGAGACCGCATAGTGTGAGTACGTCACGTACGATGGCTGCGATGTCTTTAGGATTTATTGTTATGGTCACACCAGCGACCATACAAGAAGTAGTCATCGCTTGCACTGGTTGTAAGGTACTGTCAAATTGTCATTTTTAATCTCCAACAATGGCAAACTATATTTAAAAAAATATTATAGCAGCGATTTTGATTGCAATATAACATACATATTTTTTTTTAATTAATGAGCTTCGTAAGCGACCACATCGCCCAATTGGAAAGAACATAACATATACAAGAATTTAATATCCTACAGTAATCGTTGAATGTGTTTTTATATTTATATTACAGGTTCCTCCATCACTGGATTTTATTGTAACATGGATAGCTCTAAGCGATAGTTTTTGGAATCCTTTCTTATATTGGCTCCTAAATAGCCATTTTAGAAGAATAAGCAATGAGCTTCTGCAACATTATGTAAGACAACTTTAATTATTTACGCGAACATTAACTTCTATTTAAGTAGTGAAGAAAATAGAAATTTATCAGTTCAATATCTAATGTTTTTAAAAGCGAACTAAAAAGTTTATTGTGTGTGTATATGTTACAATTTAATAAAATTTACTTTTAAATCAAACATTTACTGTAATATTTGTTCTAGATTTGCTGCCGGAAAACAAAATCATTTCCAGACTACAACAAATCTTCAGGATGCTGTGGTTCTCCCGTGACATCTGACGGTCTTCATTCTAAAGGCGAATTCGAAGGTCTTCGAGAGAAGTATTGGGGAGAAATATTGGAACGTACAGTTTCATCTAGTTCTTTACACGCCTTGCAAAAAGCCTGCCACAGAGATCCGCTTCGATGTACTGGATCATTCAAAGGCTACCACGGATCATGTAAACATGGATCTAGATTTTTTGATGGATACGGGCCCACGGAATACAGACATTTGGATAGATCGGCATTTCAGATAGAATCATGCTCGAGACATTGCAGATTAAAAAATTCAGACATGTGCTTATTTAGACCAGGTGCATTTGAGTGTGGTCGTTCAAGATCTAACTTGAGCCTAGACGAAGGCAACTTTAGCAAAGTTTGTAATAACAGACATTCGGAGTTGTGAGAGTTCAGAAACTGTCCGGTTTTCGGGCACAGAAGTAATAGTGTTAGTGTCTATCCCGGGGTAGAACATTTTAATTCTAATATAAAGTGGAAGTTTAATGACTCGCCATGTGATGATGATAACATTTCGAATTTGGAACACAATTTAGATAGAATACGTAGTTTGAGTCATGAACGTAACTTTTCATGTGCCAAGGAAATGAAAAATTTATTAGAAGTGGAAGTGAACGATTTGACTGATGATTCAGATGAGAATAAGGAAGGTAACGGAGTGCATGAGTATTCGGATGATAAAATTGAATTTAATGGAATACAGAAATGTTCAAGACATTCATCATTATCAAATAGGGAGTTAGATGTTATTAAAGAGAGTTCTAGGAGTTCGAGTGACACTGAAGTGACTTTAACCCGATGACTGCCGAGGGTCACTTTTGATCGAGCAATTAATGTTGTGCATTTGAAGTCTCCGAAAAAAGGGCGTGTTTGTAAGAAATGTGCTAAGCATATTGAAAGTGAAACAATATTTGAATACGTGGACCAGTAGAACTCGGTATTGTAAATAATAAATCTATTTATTATAGGTTAATTTATGAAAGAGTGCAATACTTTATCAGTAATATTAAATTTAAATTCACTTCACTAGTTCTGTCTATGTAAAAATGTGTTCAAGATGACATTCATTTAGGGATGTGCAATTTAGGTGACTGTAGTTTCCCTGACAGAGTATTACTAATTATAAGTATGTGTCATACTTTAATATATTCAATCAATATTATGTTACAAGGAATATCGTTGAGGAATATCGTTACAATGGAAAATTAAATACCTAACCATAGTATTATTTCTTAGACTTTTCATACATTATTTTTCATTCATTTATATGAATAGATGGATTAAGTATCCAAAATCCTGTAGAAAATTTTATATTTTTTTGTAATTAATGGTAAATACTATAGCTATAGATATTTAATAAAAGTATATAGATATTTGTTAAAAACAAGAGTAGTCTATCTGTCTTATGAATTTAAAAAGATATTCTATTTTATCATTTAAAACAATATGAAAATCTTAAGTTTATTTCAAGTAGATAGGGCCAGTAATTTAATGTAAGCTTAGGAGATTTTTAAGTGACACATGCTGTCATAGGTCATCAAGAGGAATCCTAAAATTGAGTTGCAAATAGTCAATAATTAATATATAATTTTTTTTTACTTTAACTTATTATTTAGGCATTGTACAAGTAACTTTAGACTGATAAACTAATGTGTCCGGTTGTATGTGAAGATATTAAAAACATTTTGGGGTCGCACAACTTCTTCTGTGTGAAAATTATGTCAACTGATTCGTGATGGCGTGAAAAATAAAAACATTTATATAATTTTGTAGTTTTAATAAACATTTCAAATTCCATTACTTCTCTCTATTACATTTAGAATAATCTGAGCTTTGCCTATTACATTTAGAATAATTTTACAGAAACTTTATACAATTTAGAGGTTTTGATTTATAGGAGACGGACATAGTGAGGAGACTCAAAAGGACAAAACCTTTTGAATTAGTGTTGTGAATTAATAACAATGATAAAGTGTAGTGCAGTGCGACTATTAACTTACTATAACTATTACTGAAGAACGAACGAAGTACCCCACCCATTTATATAGAGACAATAAGAGAAGTGTTATTGTACATGTTCAAACATTTTAGCAGTTTAGGTTAAAATTAAGTTACTTATTAGTGTTTTTAGATTAAACTAATGAAGTATTTATACTTATTTAAAAAAAAGAGGTTTTCGGAGGAAATAAAAATTTCGTCTAAGTACAACTTCTACTTTTCATTTTATTTTGTAAACTTATGGCTCAATTTTATTTATAACAATATAATAATATTTTTAGTTAAAAGCCGATATATTTGAAAATATTTCCTTTGAATAGTATTCGTAGCAAGGTAGGAACCGTAGCATAGGAAACGTAGCGTCGTGTCGTAGCACATTCGTAGACACTCATAACTATTAGCAAGAAGTAAATTATGCATAATAATTAAATAATATAAATTTATAATTATAAAACCAAGAAATTTATTTTAGATAATATTAACCCGTTACGACGAAGATGCCATGACACGCCATCACCCTAAGTGACATGTCGTTAATTAATAATTGTAAGAGATTTTTTTGTTTTATTCTTAGCTAAACTTGGTTGAAAATACATTATCAATTTCAGACTGGTGTAGCTGTTTATCTACTTTGCTATAGGTGGCTTGTTTACATTACACGGCTCATTTCACTCAACTACGATCAATCACCGGTCGCCTCAAATTACCGAAAAAATTGATAGATTAACACTAGACAAAGTGAGATCATTTTCAGTAAATTACAGAAAGACACAACAAAATCACTTCTTAAAATGAGTGCGTTAATAATACATATGACCAAGACATATAATAAAAAATATAAGAAAATATAAATAATTAATTAATAAAGGGTGCATTGAGCAGCCTTATTGCTAATAAGCGATCTCTTGCAGACAACCTTGTTAAAAAAAATAAGGGACGATATACTTTTTAGAGCGCTTTTACGTAGCTTAATAGTTATTCAAAAATAAATTTTATGCATCTCGAAGACAAAGTTGCAAGTATAAGCAAAGTAGATAATATTTCTATTGGATAGAAAAAAATGCATATGTAACTAGGAATGAAGATAAATATCTTATTACATTTCAAAAAGTATGATGTATAGCAATTTGAACTGAGGGAAAAACACCATTTGTGAGTAAAGTGTCTTTATTTATTTGGATTAAACGTGACTTCATATTATTGTGTCACATTCGCTGTAATTTGTCACAATTTACTATTGTTCTTGTTTTGTGGGTATACGATATTAATATAAATAGCGTATCTACGAGGTAATGTAAGCCCAGAATCAGGAAATCATATTTATTTTTATTTACCGCTGTCAACGTTTCTCTTTTATTTTGATGCAATTGTCAAGACAGAATTTCCATGACAATTATTAATAAAATAATTAATAAAGAGTCCTTAGAGATTTACTGTTTTTTTTATCTCGTGACAGATTGTAATAAATTTCAATTAGTATTATTTTATTTTAATACAATTAAATTTGAAGTCGTTCTTATTATTTCCTCATTTAGACTAAAATAAATATTAAAAATTCAATATACTTTTTCGTACCTTCTATGTTTTGAATATTGATGTTATAGACTTAATTACTTTAGAATTATTATGGTAAAAATATAAATTTCAATGAATATCGTAGTATTAAGAAGGTTTTTGAAAATAAATACTCACTTCATAAACCATTAAAAGGTTCTACATTTACACATAAAGAGATTTAAAAGTTTCATTTTCCAAGTCATTAATTTCGCTAACGAATGACTGTATTTTGTTATGGGCTTGGCTCGGTCACACTGAATGTTTGGAACGTGCCGCGTATCTTTATGCAACTTCTCTTCCTTTATTCTACTGACCCTTTTTCCGCTTCTTGAAGTTAGATCAGTTATTGCCATTTTCGCTAACCTAAGCTTAGGAGATTTCTTAGTGACATACTATTACTTTCTTTTCACAGCTAATAAAATCATTTAAATAAATATATTAAAAAATACCAAAATATTCGAAATAAAACGGATATAATTTATAAGGCTACATTTCACAAGTCAGCCCCTTCAGGTTAAATATGTATTTATGGTTTTCTGTTACATTCAAGTGGCAATAACTTACAATTTACATTTTTTTTTACATAACATTTTCAAATATTTACAAATGAAACTTAACGCACTTGACTGCTAAGACCAATACAAGAATGAAAACAGATTGAAGTCATGTTGAATTTTGCAAAACGTACTTAATCAATTTTTATATAAAGACCAACAAAAAAGAACTCACCACCTCAACTATCACCAGCACTTATGCAATGACTAGTGTAATACGTAGATAGATATGAAATTATACAATGTTCTAACCATTTCGTCACAGAAAAATGTCGTATTTATTTAACAAAACTACTCAAATCTGATGCTTCAGCACTTTGAAATTCAATAGATATAGCAGCTTGTTTACTCACCATGTATTCTTAACGCTGTCTCTAGGGATAACTTGAAGTCTTTGAACGTCCACGCTTTATTTACTTTTCTCAATCTTAAAAGCTCTATTGAAATGAACGTATTACTTTTAATAAATCACTTTGCTAATCTCAAGAGATGAAAAGTAGGTTTAAGTCATCGTTTAGTTTTTACCGCGTTGTACTCACTATATCCAAACCTATTTTGAGCTTGAGTAAAATAATGTGTAAATAAATAATAATTTTTAAATATACATATATTTGTAAAAATATCATGGCCAGCTAAAAAAAGATTATAGACTTCAAAGTTTGATAACAGTCGTTAAGTATCTCAGAGTTTGCAGATCAGAAAAATTAAGTAATGAGAGCAGCTCTGGAAATAAAAAAGTGGGTCAACAAAATGCATTTCAAAATCAGAAATACCATGTTATTGCATTTTTATTTTTCAGCCTTGATATTTGGAGTGAATTTATGTAACTTAAATTTTTATAATTAACTGACTGAATTTTATCTATGTGGAATAAAAATAAAAATAATCTTTACTCTTCTTATCAAGGTCTTACAGTAATCAGTATTGGTTTAGCAGTTCTGTAAAATATACGAAGTTCAACAAAGTAACCAAATTTAAATCTAAACTCCTTCGCTAAACGCTAAAAGCCGACAGATATAAATGACCAGCTCATACTAGCATTAAAAGCCTTTAGTTTAAAAGTTAATGACATTATTATTTGAATTGTATCTGTATTTAATATTAATTTCATGTCCGTTGACACCATAATTTACCATAGACCCACTTTAATTTACCCTAGTCTTGGTGAAAAAGACCTGCCACGCACTGGCGGAAAGGTCGTTGGAGGCACATATCGACCCGATAATAATTAATCAAACTGTGCGTTAAAAGATGCAATACCTAAAACAAAAAATATATAGGATAAAATAGTTCATTTATCTCAGTAAGTGCTATTGTAAATTGAGACGAACGTCGATGTAATTCTAGTTCCTTTAAAGTTAAGATATTTTACAAAGTTTTCGGCTGGATATCAAGTTTAACGACAAAATGTTCGAGATGGACTTAAAAGTGAATTAACGTTTTCGCTATTTGAGGTAGAAACTTTGGTGAGAGTAATTACGATTGCGTGTGATAAAAACTGAACAATTTTAAACTGAGTTTTTTTTATTATATAAAGCACAGATTTAATCTATACTGATACAAAGAAAAAAATAGTTAATTTACATTTTTTAACCGACCTTCAAAAAAACCAAAAAGGAGGTTATCAATTCGACGCGTATTTTTTTTTATTATCATCCTTCACTTATAGGATATTATGGACTATTATACTATATTATTATATTATGGACTCTTTCCGAATACTTTGAATGCGCACATATTGAATTCACGAGTAACTAAGCCAAGTCGAAATTCTTAACATAATAAAGATATTAAGCAACCACTTTTTATTTTTGATATGTTTGTGTGATATATGGTGGGGCGGCACTAAAAACTATTAGATTAACTGAATTTTGCATAGGAATAGCTTATTCTTCGTGTTCATGACAGAGGCATGTGATTCCGGAAATAATTTATCTCGTTTTAATGAAAAATACTGTACTGTAAAAAATTCAATTTCACTTAGACTAGATAAACTATAATGAGTGTAATGTCGAATTTACATTTGATAGATGTCATAGCTTCGAATAGACTTATATTTTTTTCCTTCAACCATAGAATAATGTTGTATGTAAAAATATTACAATTAATTTTTTTTTTATGTTTTCTAATTGATATAAGTCATTGACAACGCTTTTATTTAAAATTTATAAAAACTACAACAGTACTATACATTTAGTAAAAATTAACTAATTTTCCAAAAACATACAGCATTAAAGGATTAGTCGAAAAACGAAATTAACATGAAACACGAAACAAAATAAAAAATACCTTCTTTCTTAAAAAAAATTGTCTTTGATTCCACACTAAGAGTATACTTCCACGTAAAAGCAGTACCTAAGTAGTTTAATAAGCAATATTTAATAAACTTCGGAGTTTACGACATCACCTGACATTTTCAAACTATAAACTTCTTTATTAGTTTCATCTTATAAAATGGAATTATTGGAACATTTCATGACAAAGAAATCACATTGCGGCAAGTTAAGTATTTTATGATTTCCTATTCTTTTACAGTAATTTTAGATACACAACAAATTTACAAGATACCAAATTAAATTGTACTAAATGAACATATAAAAAAAACAATTAAAACTAAGACATCGAAGTAGCAGTTTTATTATGTTTTTTTTTTTTCAATTTATTTATTATTTAGAAATATTAACCAAAAAATATAGAAGTTTATATTATATAATTTATGCTAACATAATAGTCTCTAGTCAGGAATGCGACAAGCTTTGTTTTTAAAATTGCGTAACAATTTACGATACTTTTTTGTGACTGGCGTATGTTCTGGATTATCTAGAAATGGCTGGAAATTAGGAATTTTAATGCAATCATTCATTTAATTATAAATTGTTTTAGTAAGATTAGATCTTTATGATAACTCTTAATAAACAAATTATCGATTGACATCAATTCTTAAGCTCTAACCGTGACTAAAATAAATAAATCATTAAATCGTATAGATAGTATCTAATAAATTAGAATTTCAACAAAATAACAATAAATTTTATTAAAACAAGCTTTTACAAAGCACTTTTGGATCGGTTTTTTTCTTAAGTCTATTATGATAGATTAGTTCAGTCCGCTGATCTCGTGAACGCGCGGTTGGGGTTTCGTGTTCGAAGTTGTCGGTAACATTCGAGTGCTAGCTGTGTCACTCTGTATCAGTTAGAGCGGGGGAGTTGGGATAGACTTGTAAGTCTATCTTGGCTTGGACTTGGCTGTAGCCAATATAATAGGTTTCCGTCTGGCATTATTCAATAGTCGTTCTTAGAATAGAAAATTCTGATCGATTGGGTAGTGGTTGTGAATTATGTGGAAATGGTAGTCATTAAACGAAGTATTTATGTTTAGTGTGGTTTCTATAAACTTTGGAATGGTAAATTATTATAGTAATAGTTCAGACTTCTTGATAATATTATGTTTGAATTACATCATAATATTAATCCCATATTTACCATATATTCAAAAAAAATATGTCAAAGCTCGATGCATAGAAACATCCGTTCATCATGCAAGAAAGGAAGCCAGCCACATTACATCTTCTATTTCCTTCCTTCAAATAACGAACATGCATTAAAATATTAATTAACATAAAATACTTTGTTATATTTTGTTAGTATTGTATTATACTGTCATATTTTATCTTCCATTTATTTACTACTGACTGTAAGATTTATTTAATTTTTGTACTATGATATTAGAAATTACTCATTATTTAAATCAGATTGTAGTTTCATTCAAATATCAATATTATGGATGCTGTTTAACTTTACTAGTATAAAATTTTGAAGAAATTAAGAAGCAGGAATTAATATTGCTAAAAGAATCAGTAAGAATTCGATTCTTATTGACTAAATATGGCGAACAGCCAAAACAATAAAACCCCAATCTGTAGCACTTGCCAATGTTCGATTATATTGTATTGAGCTGATAAAAGAGGCATTTTGATAATAATGCCTGAATGTTGATTTATGTTTAATGTATGTTACGTAAGTATTTTGTAATACATTATTTTTTATATGGAAATATAAGTGTATGTTTTTTTTATTTATAGAATGAAACGAGTATTATTAGAGTTATATAAAACTAGCTAACCCGGCGAACATCGACCCACCAAAAAAATATAGAATAGGTATAGTAAGCTGTCCTTCAAAGGTATATAGATTATAGATATATGACACTTCGGAGTTTTGTATTGTATATCTATAAAACAGGAATATCCTACCATGCATTATTTTGTTATATCTCAAAGGGTTAGCGTTTTCTATAAAATCTTTCAGGTGGCTTGATTTTTTCCGACACTTATAATTTAACACATCATATTTAAACCAATTTACACAAACTTGACCCATTATATACCTAAACCTTCCTCATGAATCTCTCTATCTATTGGTGAAACATTGATTGATGTATGATAATTCTTTTAGTAGTTTTTAAGTTTATCACGAACACACAGACAGACGCGGCGGACGATTTTGTTTTATAGTATTATTATGTAGACGATGGTTTCCAAACTGTTAACCATTTCAAAACGTTTAGATTACTTTTTTTTTAACCTTTAGCCTCTACGGTGAACAACAAAATATTTAATTAGAATTTTTCATTGGAGTTTGAATCGCAATCTAACGAGTTTAATGAGATAAACTCCACAGTGATGGTAGGGGTATTTTAAGTATGATTTGAGGAGGACCGCTTCCCACACACTGGGGCAAAACCTTTAAAAAAATTGTTTTCATAAATTCAATTTAAATGGGCATGAATATAAACGAGCGAAACCAATAAATGTCAATCAGAATCGATGCGTCGCGTAAGTACCAACTATTTTGTTGCATGAAAATTGATGTCTGTTAGTGAATTATGGATGCGCGTAGTAGGTTCTTATAACTTTCTATGAACGATGATTAAGTTCAGTTGAAGATTTCAGAGAAGTTCAATGAAAGCAAAAAGGGATATAACTTTATTTGTACATGCTGTTCAATTCTAAGGATTTATAATTAGTACGAATAAGTAAGATATGGTTGCCCAAGATATACGTAGGAGTAAATAAATTATATAAAACTAACGCTAACTTTGGATCAGTCTAATATGTGGAATAAATTTGCGAAACTGTTTGCCTTATTAAAAAAGTCACTGAGTCCAGTTTATAAAAGTCCTTTAAAAATTCAGGTTCAATGAAGCTGTAATGACGAGGTAAAAGCTGCTAAAAGTTTGTATAACAGTCTCACTTGGCGGCTCACCTCATTAAATAAGTGCAAACAAACAATCATACCCAGTGAGCGCTTGTTGAAGAGTATTTATCTAAGGAAGTGAGAAACTTGACCGCTTCGTTCGTATTTTAATTTACGTCAAAACACTTTTTTAATAGAGCTAAATTATGGTGAAGTGTAGACGAGACAATCATAAGTTTCATCCGGACTTCCTATAACTAGAGGTAAGTAGACTTTTTATTCGAAAAATATACAATAATAAAAAGCTATGTTTTTAAAAATAGATTAAAAAGAAAACGTAATTTTGATTAATTATATAAGCTACTTGTACTTAAGCCTTATCTTAATAAAAGTTTTACAGAAACTCAATTAATTCAGTTCAAATAAATCGAGCCAGGTTTCTCAAATTATATTTAAAAATGGAAGAAAAAATTAAATCATCCAACCCTAATTCATCATATTTTACCTAACTAAATCTATATATTGTACTATTTTACTGGTCAAAATCTACAGCATCGCTTTTGGAAGCCTGCAGCAGCCTTGGGAGGCTGCTCGTTTTTTGGGACAGTCTGGGATGGTTGGAGTAAGAAAGAACAAACCTAAAAAACACTCACAATGACCCAATCAAGAGGCGAAGTGTGTGCTACGCCCCGGAAAACTAACTAACTAGCTTACCGGTCCAAACAATAAAGTTGCATTTTTATATCTGGGTAAAAAGTAGCCAAAAAAATATCAAAACTATATGTAAATTTTTATCCAAGATTAAACGTCCAATTACACAGAAAATATGTATACGTGGTCTTATATTTATTTCAGTTAGAATTTTTTAATAATGTATGCAATAAAAGATCGGTAGTATAGAAAAACCACAAAATAAATGTTATAGCATCGTAGAGATTGGATCTAACCTCATTTTAGTTCCGTTTTATCTATTTGCAACGTAGTCAAAGATTAGTCAGGTTCCTGGGCTAGAGCTTAATTAATTCAAGAACCATCGTCATCTTACAAATAAATGGACAAGTGGGTAGGGTCAAGGCGGTGAATATTAATGTTATGGGACACGTCTTTTGTCACTTGTAATTTATTGAACATTCATCAGTGGTAACCCTTTACAAGTTCTTATAAACATTTACGTTTTGAAACTAAAGTTATGTTTGTTATATATTCGCTTTTATTTGCGCCTTCGAGATATAATTATGAGTAAAAGCATTGTAACAATCGGATTGATAAATCCTGAGATTATTCTCTAAAAGTTATTCATATAAAATTGGGAAAATCACTATGCCTTATTACAAAACATGGACTAAAAATGTTTCAGTATTGGTTGCTAGGATACAAGTCTAACATACGTTCATACAAAAATGACTTGTTTTGGTTTAGTATCATAACAACTAACGCTGTAACATCTTTAGTCCATGTTTTTTAATAAGACCCACTATGTTTATATGGTTGCATATTTGTTATTTCTTGGCCCTTAAATATGCAGATAATTGCAACAGTTGCCTATCTATTATCAATACAATTATTTGCATGTTTCACAAACAGACAAAATTATTTTTTACAAATGTAGTTTATAGTTATTTTACGCTGTCGCGTGGCAACTGGAAATCAAGATAGACTAATTTACAAAGAGAATGGCTGTTCCTATATCGAAGTTACTCAACAGCTTAGATTAGTCTTGATTGAGTGTAAAAAATAACTCTCGTTTCATTTATCTGTATAGAATTTGTGTAAGTAGATGAGATTATGTCAACTAAAGAAATAATATACTGTATGTCAGACGTGGTGTAAACCACAGAGAAATTCAGACTTGTTGAAATTAGTTTGAAACGACAGGATAGCGGTTTCTATATTTCACACAATTGTTATTATGGTTTAACCACATTCGTTAAACAAACTTTGTGGTTAACGTATTTGACAATAAATGAACCCTGGAAAAACAAAAACAAGGTTTCAATTGGCATACAAGTCCAATGTAGATGACTTGCCTTTAAAGAAAAAGATCTATGAAACAGACATGTCTGCTGCCCAGCTGTAAATTTAATGTTAAGGTGATTTTATTTTTTAAAACCTAAAATAGTATAGAGTAAATTGTAAGGGAACTAAACTGATGTTTTGTTGAATAATATAATATGATCAGATTATAAAAACTCCTTTTACCATGTAAGGAACATGTTGAGAAATAACAAAATACATATATGAAAAACTAATTTAAGCAGTCTTATAACGATGCGACGCGGCTATCATATAATAAATCTTCCGAAGCTGGCCCATCGATAAACCTAAATACTAAAACCTAACTAGCATTAACAATCCTTAAGTAACTCATAAATAAATAAACAGATCTTTATAATTTACTTTTGCTTTGCTGGTTTAACTTGCTTTATTTGTATAAAACTGTGTTTTTATAAATAACGCATCTACCTAGATACTTAAAACGTTAAATTTATCATTCAATAATAAACAACATTATGGTTATGAAATCTATGCCAATCTTTTTTATAAGAGGCTTTATTCGCAAAACATTTATGTCAAGTTTTATCACCTAAAAGTTTACTGAAGTTAGCAAAGTTTCTCATATTATGTTTATCTCATCGCTACAAATGTAACACTAAGTTTCAAAACGATCTCGATGTTAACATGTTTTGATATGAACGACCCATAAAATATCTGTGTTCACTTTTAATCAAATGAAGTGATTGAAACGCGTTCGATGGAAGTTTATAGAACAAATCTAAGCAACTCTTTCATAAGAAATGCTTTTCTAATTCGTTATTATGTAATTTTTGTCTATAAAAGTAATAAAATATTAACATTAGAAAATTACTGAATATATAAAAATATACATACAATGTACATAATGAGAATTACAGATATTTACATACACGCTATTGTTGTTTTTCATTTACTGTAAATTTTTTAATAAATTTTTCGGTATTGTACCGGGTTCCTTTGAATCTTTGAAGTCGGTAAATCCCGTCAGAAAAGATATATCTCTGAGAGTTTGACTTCATTTAACCCCCTATTTACAAGCGACCTATGTAAATACTATCAATCAAATTCGTTGAGTTATAGACGGGTAAGGCTTATTGGTTCATGGACAAAAGGATAAAAGAGTATTCCTAAAATATATTAATGAAGTACCAATGATTTTCGCATTTTCAAATTTAACCTATAATATATAATAACGTAAAATAAATCCAGATAATAAGGTAAAAAATTATTTGCTATGTAAGACGATGAATTATGTTAACTTATATTACAACGCAATTATAAGAAACTAAACGTTACTTGACACATTAACCCTGTAATTTCTTACAAGCCTTTTAAGAGCCGGTTTAATTTCGTTCATACTAAAAATAAAATGCTAAGATTAAATTTATAGACAAACTGGCCTTGGGATTACTTATTATATTTTCTTGTTTATTTGACGGATTAAAGATAAGTTGCCCATAGTAACTCAGAGGACTATGGCATCTTCATTCATTAGGTTCAATTATTTTTCGGTTAAAAATTAAACATAATTTATTTAAGTAAACTGTTGCAAATCACCTCGGAATTCAACCATAAAATTTATATTCAAAATAGTGTGTTTTCGTATAGAATTCAATTGTGTCTCGTAACACCAGCGCCGTACGCCATTAATATAAGTGTTGCAGTAAAACAAAGCAATGCCACTCTAATGGTTGGCCCGCTAATGTCCACACCATCGGTCAACGTCACATTCCCCCGGCTTTTTGTGCACTTATGAAACTCTTATTCACTTTCGGGAACGCTTTAAACTGGACTGCGGAAGTGTGTGATTTGTCAGTTTTGAATTTAGAACGTTTCCTCTTTGACAATACACGTGGCTATGCACTAAGTATTTAGGCTTTTCCTATCAAAATTTAAGAGAATAAGAAAAGGAAAGAATTATTTTAGTACATTATGCTGTTTAAGTCCAAAATGGTTTATAAATAACATCATCAAATTTAATGTAAGTTTTTAGTTAAAGAAATATTTAACACGTATGTATGTTTTAATACGTAAAATATTAATATAAGAGTCCTTAATCTAAAAATATATAAGCGGTTTCTTTATATTTGAATAATAATATTAAATACAAATTAAATACTTTGAAAAAGCAAAGTTTTGGTTTGAAGTCATGGAATATGATTTAAATAATATAAAGACAATCTTATATATAAAATTGTCGTGTCACAATGTTAGTTATCTTACTCCTCCGAAACGGCTTTACTGATTTTTATCAAATTTTATATGCATATTCAGTAGGTCTGAGAATCGGCTACTATCTATTTTTCATACCCCTAAGTGATAAGGGTAGCCCACCCCAAAAATTAATATAGCAAATCAACGTTTATTGGGTCAGCTAGTGAATGTATAAAGAAAACCTTTGAGATGAGAAACTTTAAAGAAAATGGTTAGAGAGAATAAGTCGAAACTAAGCTAAGTCTGTTTCTATTTAATTTGTTTCCTGTTAAAAAAATTATTAACAAAATAATGTATTCTTAATTTCCTCATCCGTAAACAGCCGAAAAAAAAACATTTTACAAACAAAAATTTTAATGAAATGGCGGAGGTTTAAGCCTATTTTAATTATTGGCTACAAAAGAACGGCTTTACGAAAGCTTATTGTTATTATCACTCTCCACATAACCAACAGATGAAAACTACAGCATTAATTAATATCTTATCCACTTGTTTATATTCCACTTATTTTAAATTGAATATTGAAATTGCAAAATCGTACGACTCCATTATTGACTTTCAAATAATTTTTATTTTAAAATAAGTGAATAACTGACTTTCAAGATTAGCTAAAACATTTAGGTCAGCTTTAAGGAAGGAAAATATATCTGTACTTAAAATTATATGTATTAATGTAAAAAAGTGATATCCCGTTTCAGCTTGTGGGGCATGGGGTAGACACATTAGTAAAGTAATCAGTTAATTAAACATTGCAATTAACTGACCGCCTCCTTGGCCTAGTGGTAAGAGCGTAAGCGTTACAACCGGGAGGTCCTGGTTTCGATGGCCGGTGGAGATAATAAAAAAAATCTCGGTCTAGCAGGGACATAGAAGACTGTTCACCTACTTGCCCCTAAAGAAAAAAACAATCAGTGAAATAGATGTGAAATGCATTTGACCCATACCCCACTAGGAGACACGGGACTTCACTAAGTAAGTAAGTACACTAGTAAGTAAGATTTTTGTTTACCCAATGGAAACATTTGCTTTGACGGGATTCCTCCAGCGCAATACGCAGCGATGTAAACCACCGGCCACCGAGACGGTTAAGAAATTTAAGGGAATTAAAAACCATTCCAAATTCATCTGTAAAGTTATACAGCTCGTATTATGTATAGATTATGTAAGTGGTAGTATTTGTAGGTATATTATGTAGCTAAAAACATTTACGTTTTACCTCAATATAGTTAATGTTCATGGAATTTGGAATGAAAAATTTCTACAAGGAGGAAGGATTGGTTATAACTATAAATTACTAATCTAAACATAATTATAATGACGAAAGATTTTTGTGTTTGTATCAAATTAACTCAAAAACTACTGGACCGATTTTAAAAATTCTTGCATTGACGGAAAGCTAGTCTCTATCTGACCTAGGCTAAGTTGTATATATATGTATTGTATAGAAGTCGGTATTAAAATTAGTACTTTAGAAGTACTTAGGTAAGTGATAACTTACAATTTGTATGAATTATTTGGATATCTTTCCGTAATGTAGAATATTAAAAACATTAGAAGAAATATGTGTTAAGTTGGATAATATTCACCTGCGTCGCGTCTTTGCTATCCTGGTACAATGTTTTGACTTAAATTCATGTTTTATAAACAATGATTGGAGCGCTCGCTGGCTCAGCAATAAACTGTCGCATACAGGGCGTCCCACGGATATGCCACATAGAGGGAAAGTACCTTAAATATTGTAGGTGGATCATTTTACTGAAAGAAGACTTATTTAAATTTAAAAAAACAATTTAAACTGTTATTTAAATAATTACATGGTTGAACCGGGAATCGAACCTGTTACACGAGAAACATAATCAGCCTGTAGTTTTTTCATACCGATCGAAAGGCTTCATTTTAAGGATTATTTTTTGCTAAATAACATAGTGTCAGAAATAAAAGAAAGACCATTAATTTTAACATTTGATGTGAAATTTTGTTGAAATGAAAAATAAAAAGCTGACATTGCCGTAAGGACATACAACTGACATTATCATAAGTACCTATTACTAATAAATTTTGTTAAAAATTTAGTTTACAAGAAACCAGTATGAAAGTGTCCACGTGCTAAAAACAGAACTAGGACGTAATTATTCTAAATATCCACCACAAGATCAAAAAGTCGACAGGGAGCGAAATAATCAAAATAGTGCGACTTTGTATTCAACAGGAAGTGCATTTTGAGCATTTGATAAATTGATTAATTTTATATTAAAAATGTTAAAATTCATGGTCTTCCTTTTACGATTTCTGACACTATGTTATTAAGCAAAAAATAATCCTTATGATGAAGCATTTCGATCGGTATGATAAAACTACACGGTGATTATGTTTCTCGTGTAATGGGTTCGATTCCCGGTTCAACCATGTAATTATTTAAATCTTATCTATGAATGCAGTTTAAATTGTTTTAAAATTTAAATAATGTCCTCTTCAGTAAAATGTTCTATCTACAATATTCAAGGTACTTTCCCTTCATGTGGCATATCCGTGGGACGCCCTGTATAAGGTAGGTAGTAGTGCTTTTCGATTTATACTATCCTAGTAGCTGATGTTTTGGTTTGGAACTGATTGTTTCACAATATTTTTGCTTTGTTTAAATAAATAAAAGCCGAGTATTATTATTAACGGCCTTGACCGTCGTACAGGTCATTATGGCGTCATCAGCTTAGGAAAAGTACAACAATCAAACCTCGTTATATTTATCATCATCCATTTAAGTTTTTGATTTATTTAAATTATACAGAAGGGACTTAGTAAGATTTTGGTTTTTAAGGAGTTTTAAAATAAAGTGTCGATAAACACTGTTTTTATTAATTAATATTTATTAATTATTTTATTTAATATTTAAAGAAAACAGTCTAATTAAAAAAAATTACTAAGCATACAGAGAACAAAAAGAAAATTGTTTGAGTTCGTATCAAACTCTTGAGATTTCTGTCAGGTACATATTATAGCAAAATTTTATTTTTAAGAGAATTCGACCGTGACAGGACTCGAACCTGCAATCTTCGGATCCGAAGTCCGACGCCTTATCCATTAGGCCACACGGTCTTGTTTTTAGGTTATGAAACCTTAGGGATTTTGAAACGCCCATATTGTTTAAGCTAAAAAAAAAGAAAAAGCAAAAATTTATTTCAATTTTAAGAACCTCATTAAAAAGCAATTTCTTCCGTGGCTAAATGGTACATCGATATGATCTCCTGCGTTCAAATTCTGGGTAAACATATATATGTTTCTAAAGCCACAGAAGGCTTTCCAACAAAGACATATATTTGACTATACGGATAATTTTTGATTTTAAATAAATAAATACAGACATGTTCGTAAATTATATGTCTGTAATTGTAACAGCGTGTGAACTCCTTTGATGTTGGAATGAATTGAATCGAAACTAAAACATTGAGTACAAGGAAATAAGAAGGCTTAGGATATTCAAATCAGAAATTTATATAAAATGAGCGTCCCCTGTGAAATTATTAAAGTAACTTTTCAATAAATTAACAAATTATAGTTTTATTTTAAATCAATGTCTTGAATGAAGCTTGTTCTTTAGTTTTTCATTTATTCAGTAAAATAATAAATTATATCAATACAGATAATTTGCCGAATTATTTCATATAATATAACTTATATGTTTTGACCTTATTTGCCCATTAACTTGAAAAATATCATACCACCATAATAAATCTCCCTTATATTTTAAGAGAAGAACTAAATAAAATATCTAACAATAATGATCTAAAATTTCTACATTATTTAATTAGTTTCAAAAATCTATAATAATTCTGTATACAATACAAGCTTGATGATAATACCTACAATAATTTAAATATCTGTATTTATTATTTTTAAATGGAGGCTTAATTTTTTATTTTTAGTTAAATTTATAATAATGTAATAAAATTGTATTTTATCTTTCAAATATGAAGGCAAATTTTAGGATCATTATATCGCGTTGCCGTTAATTACGCACTTTATTAAATTCAACTCCTCCGAAGGCCTGAATTTAATAAAAACTAAAATATTGCGTACCAGGAGACAAGGACATTCGAGGATATTAAAACTGAGGACGCTTAATTCCTTCGATTATTTAAATATGCAATACTCATAAGCAATACTCATACTAAGTACATAATTTACGTAAGAAAATTATGCCAAAAAATCTATTTGTGAAATGTTTTTTTATACCAAACTATATGACCCAGCGAACTTTGTAACGCCAATAAAAGATAGGATATAAGTAAGCTATCCTTGAAAGGTACATATATGCCACTAAGGATTTACCAAATTTTATATGCATATTCATACTGGTTTGAGAATCGGCTACTATCTATTTTTCATACTCCTAAGTGATAAGGGTAGCCCACCCCAAAAATTAATATGGCAAAACAACGTTTGCCGGGTCAGCTAGTATTTATATAGATAAAAAAAAAACTTAATAACAAAAAAATGCTCTACTGCGCTACAATGTATAAAAACTTATAGTACCCGGAAACAAAGAGACTCGAAGATATGAAATTCAAAATTGACTTATGAATTATTGTTGCACTATTTGTGATTGTGTGTTTAGTTTGGACTAATGCATAGTTAGATCAGTGACGTCATAATAAGTCCAACATGACTAGCTGGCGTAATGACATGTAAAAGAGTTTTCTGAGAGAAGTACGAAGTCTTTTTAAATAAAAGTTTACAATCGAATTTTATTATTGATTTATCATAACTTAATATGAAATAAAATACAACCATGAATTGTATGCAAGTGTTGATATAAATTCACCTCCTCTGATGTTATGAATTGAATGAAAATTATAACATTGAGTACCAGGCAATAAGAATACAAAAGGAGAATTTTCAGTACAGCTGTGGAAATGGTTCGGAAAAGGTAACTTGCGATGTGAAAATCGGGTGTGAAACTGCAATTTGGCAAGAAGTAATTTTTCTTAATCATTAGAATGAAAGGCGCACAAGACAATATGATGAATCTATATTCATCATCAAAACAGACTAACAAAATTTAATTTTAAATAACAATTTCTGATTTGTGTACATGTAATTTTATTAAAACTTAATTTTATTTTATTCTAAATTAATTTTATGTATTACCAGGAAGTCACCAACTCTCGTAATTCAATTTATTCGACAGCAGTATTTAAAATATTAATGGAAAAAAAAGTTTGATCTATGTAGAAAAAAATAGGCTACTAATTTTAATACATTTTTAAAATATACCTTTTAAATATTGGACTCACGTTTAATTTGTACGAATGCATGGTGATGTCATCATTTTATATTACATCAAAAATATATTTCATTATTTAATTAATAAAATTAAAGCAAAGTTTCGAATATATATCATTTATAATATTAATTATTATGTAGAATCAAACGATTCCGGAAATCATATTCAACGTGGATGAATTCCTCTGATGTTTTGAAATGAATGAAAACGAAAACATAGCGTACCCGGCAATAAGAAACCTGGAGGATATTACAATTCAGAATTTAACAGTTTAAATTTCTACACCTCTATCTTTCTCTGAGGAATTATTTAAAAAGTAAAAAATGATTATACTTAAACTTAAACTATAAGTTCTAAATGAAGTGTTACTGTGTAATTAATCAGTTAATTTCATCAATAAAAATTAGAAAATAGGTTTTATCAAAATAAATACCAAATTATGTTAGTCTGAATCCAAAATGGTTGACTTCCAAAGATGAGAGACCGGTAACTTTTGATACAATGTTTTATGGACATACAGCTTGCAGAAAAATTCAAACAAAAAAACAAGAGTTATAATACAATAAAATAACGGATTACTTAGATGATAAAAAAGCTTGCGAATGAACCTGCTCTAACTCTGTCTTAATAAAACCAAATATTATAATTTTTAGAATAATTATTTTAATAAACTCTAGTAAGGAATTAGTTGTGTCGGCTGATGTCGTGAATCCTCGGATGGGGTTTCGTATCGGGACTTATCGTTAATAGCAACGTGCTGACCTGTTTTGGCTCGAGGCCGTGCCGGCCTGTATCAGTTGGAGCGGGGCAGTGGGGAGTGGTATTATCCCTACTTCTAGCCTATAAAAGCATTGAGCTGGGCTGCTAGTGGGCATATGTTTCTTGCGCCGAGGGCTGCTCCGTGGCTCTCTACGCCGGTGACATGGCGTATGTCGCCACATCGCTTACGGCGCGACACGCGGGTGCCAAATTACAACGCTGTCTGGACCTCCTGCCAGCGTGGCTGCAGAACTGAAGACTCGCAGCTAACCCGGACAAGACTCAGGCGATAGCTTTTGGCCGCAGAAGGCTGCCGACCACTCCTCTCCGCTTCCTAGACCGAGATCTGCCGTGGCTGAGTGCTGTCATCTACATGGGAGTGACAATCGACTCAGGATTATATAAAATCCTACATAGCTATTTCTAGCTGCTTTATATAACGCATTCGCAAACCCGATTGGCTAGTGGGTGTGTATTTTGGGTAAATAGACATGCCATTGGATGCCGTGTATATTAATTATGTTCTGTGCTTATTGTAGTTTCCGTTATATTTTTAATTGCTAAATTGATAAATTCCTTAGACTATATAATATTAAAATAATTGACGATTTAAAATGATCAAATATGATTTCAGTGAATATTGACTTTGAAAAACTATTGATCGTAAAAATTTAAAAAAAAGGGACCGCTTCGACGAGTTACTCTATCATTTGAAACCTTACTCATATAAATCGGTCTACGGATGGCGACGTACGCTGAAAATTGAAAAAAAATTCTATTCTTCTATTGGCATTTTTAAAACATTCTATGTTACGTAATATTATTTATGGTTATTTCGATTCTAAAAAAATTAAACACCTTAATAAGGCTATTTCAAACAAGTTTATGATATTTTCTTTCCAACTTGATTCGTAATTTTAAGGTCCGTCCTTGACAAAGCGGTATTAAAAGATTATTGAAACATTACATCTTCTTGTACAACACGGATGGGATTTTCAAAAACATCTTAGAAGAATAGCCAAGAAACTGGAAGTTTTTAACTAAAAGAACCATTTAGCCATAACTTTATATCGTGTCATTACGCTCACAAAGCCTATACAAAATTGTGTCAACAAGATTGATGACCATATTCTATGCAGATAAATTAATTACAATGTCAATCTATAAACGTCAAAATGAAAAGCAAACAATTATTAAATTTGTTATTACTCCTGGCCCCAGACGTACAGAAGACATCAAACATAATGGTTAAGGTGATATTAAAGCTGTAAATATTATTACTGCTTATTCCTCCCGTAAAAAGGAACCTCTAGAAAATTACATTCTAATAGAATTATATAAAATACTAGGAAAGTTTTTCATTTAATCGGTTTTCTTTTGCATCGTTTGCGTCTTTGACTATTCACAGTAATGCTCCAGAATGTCTTTCTATAAATTGCAAAAGCTGTTTACGATACGTCCAAAGGAGAAATCCAGACATTATTATATTGTGTTTCATCTTTTATTGCCACATATAGCAAGATAGTAACAAAAAATATATTACATAATGTGATTTGCCTTTATTTGTAACTGTGGTAAGTACCTCGTGTAACAATCGTTCACAAAATAAATCAATATAATGATTGAGAGGTTTTTAGTCAGAATTTATTTTCGTAGAAACCCCTACAGCCAGTAACAATAATAATAATTAGGACAACTCGCATAGGTTGCTCTGATCACAAAGTAAGTAGCTCAAGCACTTGTGTTATAGAAATTATAAACAACCAAGACTCGGAAATAAACATTCGTGCTTATCACACAAATAAATACACCTACCGGGATTCGAATCCAGGACCTATGTTGGTACCAATTGCGCCAACCGGTACCACACATGTTTTTAACTAAGACTTCCAGGCCGAGGTTATTATTTCGCAGTTAAAGGAACCATTATTCAAATATTATGTTACCTGTTGTCGTAGTTTTTAACACTAGTATATTTTGTCGTATTAACTATGGAGCAATAATTAAAAAACTCAACAAAGAAAAACGCCTGATTAAAATTATTATAAATACATTAAACTTAAACTTTATTATGAATAATAAATAGAAATCTCTCAATTTAAATTAACTTATAATATTCAGATATTGAATGTAATGCCAATAAATCTTTTATACTTCATTAAAATCTTTGAAATTCTATCTAATTTACGCTTCAATGGATACGGGTGCAACTCCACAATGATATTGCGAGGGCTGATAATTTTATTTCCTCTTCTATTCAAATTTTTGCAGACAGTCTCATAGAATTTAGAATACGTCTTCTTATTGTATTCGCATGCCTTAAAAATTGTTGAGATCGTTTTGTACATGTAATAGATGAAAGAATATATTAAACAATATTTATGTTTTCTTTGAAATGATCTTAAAAAGTGTTTTAGATAAGACTAACATTATGACTCGAGAATTTTATGTATAAGATATTAATGTATCAAATACTCCTTTTAAATGCTTTTATATTAAATCTAAGAACATTTACAATAAAAACAATTGCACTTATCGCTTAAAACAAGTAAAATAATGATGTTAAACAAAACTAAACAATTTGTAGAGAACCATTTAAATTTCATTCTTAAGCTTTTGGTGATATTCTTCTACGATATGTTACCTTCATATTATAATCTTCTTTAAGTTAGTTAATGTTATATATGTATATTTCTCTATAGTAAATTAATTTCAATAATCCAAATCACTATTCAATATAAAAGCGTGCGAATGCGCGCGAATTCAAGCAAATACATGAAAATTCGTGCGTTTGACGTTTCGATGCGCTTAGTTTCTGAGCTAGTATTTGACCCTAACCTCACCTTGCCTGTTCTATTAAAATCTAGATAACCTCCAGGTTAAATAAACAGTAGTTTTGTCCAGTAGCATTCAGCTGAACCATTTTTCGGCTGTGTCGGAGCTCAATATTAATAATAAATTATTAATTAACTTATTTCTATGCCTTCTGAATTAAGTTTTGCTTCCGTGTATTCGAATCCAGTTTTGAATAAACCAGTTTATTAACAACTGAACTACGAAAGCAATTTAAACTGTAATAAATATGCGAAGAAGATTTTAAGCCATCAAAATCGTTACATCTAATTTGAGAGACCCGAAATAAATAATTATTTTATTAGACAGGTTAAGGTAGTAGATAAATTATTATATAATAAAAGAGTGAGGTTATTAAGGTCATAATAACAACTAAGTGCTGACGAAGCGTGTACTAAGTTTGTATTTTTGTGCTTTTTGTTTCAAACTTAGCTCTCCTGCTTTGCATTTTAAGTTTCTAGGGCATTCACGATTATGAACAAGTAATACGTCACTAAAGTGTTTTCTCTAAAAGCAATAGTATTAAGGTATTTTTTTTAATAGTTATTTTTTAATAAAGATATACAAGAATTCGAGTTAGAAACTCAAGGTTTTTGCAAAGATATTTCAAGTTATAATTTAATTTCTTCTCAGACTCATTTATATATCTGTTTCTCTTATAAATATGCAATTAAAATCACAGTATCTTATCTAATATTATAAATGAAAAAGATTTGTCTTTTTATATGTTTATGATTTGCTCAATATAGATTATAATCAAGAACTACTAGACCGATTTGCAGATTAGCCGATTTGCTGATAGGAATCTAAACTTTTCGTGTGACTATGACTTGAGAAAGTTGCGAATAAAAGCTTGAATATAATACAGAGATATAATTTAATAAGATTTAGTTAAGCTTATTAAAAGATTAGATATTTTCCTTACCTCTTGACATAATATATACTCGAGACTATGTTGTATTGGTATACAGAAAGCAGTAACATGAGATGAATGATGAATTCTATTATATTTTTAATGTTTTTTAAAGTTCCTACAATGAGTTTAAAAATAAAACTTCTATATGTAATTATCCATGACAGAATAAGGTATCTTATCTTCATAGCAGACATTAGTGAACGAATGTAGTTACGGGTCATTTAACCCGTCGAGTAATGGTGCTATATGAACTCAAGTGCAGAACTAACCCTAACATTAATGGTAAGTCAACATCTTCATTTGGCACTTGAAAGCAGTTTGTATTTTGTAATTACCAATTAGGAAAATCATCAGCAGATTGTCAGATCATGTTAATATAATTTATCCAATTCATTAAGAAACTCGTTTTAATTTATATTAAAATTAATATTACAATAATTAACAAATAATTTAATTCCACGTGCTGAAATAAAATATTTTTTATTACACGACAAAGTGCGCATGAAAGCTGGTAACTAAGTATTAAATATGTATATTTTGATTTTTGGCAATTCAAAAGGTATCTTATTTTTCCGCCAACGCCTTAATAAAGGCCGGAACTGTATGTTGATATACGGTCTGTTTTTATTATTATTCTGAGCTTGGTCTTAATCAGAGATTCCCAAACTTATTTTGTGTAACGCCCACTTTGAAAATCAGTTATTTTGTAGCGCTCCCCATTTTTTTAACTGAAATACCCCGATAAAACACATTAATCATGCCTGGAGTTTAATTAAACCTATATTCTAAAAGAGACTTACAAGAGAAAGCAATAATAATGCAACTTTACAATATTAAGATTACTTTTGTTCAAAATTAACAATAATCAACATTTGTTTTAAAACTAATCTAATGTGAAGGATGAATCCATGATTTTAAACAAGTTAATTAATATCAGGTTCCAATTGAAACAATTTGACCAAGCTCTCCAATTTTTCTGGGCTCCTTACCCTTTAGGCCCCTTTAGGCCTCTAGCGCCCACAAGGGGGCATTATCACCCACTTTGGGAAAAACTGGTCTAAATGACCATATCGCTTAATTTTTTACATAAAAGCTAATTTTAATAATTTCGTTAAAACTTGTTTTGTGTGAATGACGGGCTTAATGTATTTGTAATTATGTAAATTTAATAAAAACTATAAGTTAAAATTTATTCAAATACCTATGCTAGTTTTTCCGACATTAAAATTACATTCCAGTTATAAATTATAAATGAAGTTTTGGGCGTTTCTATATTGTATAACAATCTATAATCTAGACTCGAATTGTTAAATATATTACCTAATTGATGATCCAACATACTTAGTACCGCAAAGGATCAATATCCGCCGCAAGTGGTTTACGCGTCTGCATGGTGCGCCGAAAATCCTGGGTTCC
Organism: Aporia crataegi; assembly: GCA_912999735.1. Lineage (NCBI taxonomy): Eukaryota > Metazoa > Arthropoda > Insecta > Lepidoptera > Pieridae > Aporia > Aporia crataegi. The sequence continues at coordinate 3,415,145 of OU538748.1, read as the reverse complement.
AATCCAGGGGGAAAAATGTATGTTTCGGTTGCATAGGCACAAAAGTCTGATCACCTACTTGCCTGTTAAGAAGTTTAGTGAAACGGATACAGAAGTGTGACTGCCCAATGCCCCACTAGGAGTTACGGGAATTCACAATGTATATATGTGCATTTGTTTGTCTTTATTTTATGTTCGGCTAGTAAGTTTCACACTTCCATCCTTACCCCATCATCATCTATTTAGGGGCTCTAGACATGAAAGTCACGTCTATTTCTTTACACTCACTAACGCTGAAAATTGTATTTTGTTTTTACATTTAAATGAAAGTGAAAATCAAACTTAAAATTTAAATGAAAATCAAACGTTATATTTTCACATAACATGATGGGATTTATTTATCTTCTCGCCAATTGTGTAATAAAATAACTTTTAATCGAATTCATTCGTCCTGAATAAAAAAATAATCAAATTGACGTCCCATTTCAGTGTGGAGTGTCAAAATACATTTGAATATTCGATTGAATTACAACCATGAAACCTATGCATTAAAGTCCTGAATTTTTAACCGAACTGTGTTTCAAGTGATTACAATTGGTGATTTTTCCTAATCACTAACATAAACATGAGATGTTTTAGGTTCGTTATATATATATATTTATGACATTTGTAAAAAAATCCCGTTAAACTAACTCCACTCGTATCGGTAGTGAACTGCCCTTTAGTGTAGTAGTGCTGTGATTTTTATCCGAACGATCAAAAATGAAGTTTAGTATTATATAAGTACTCATTATATAAGTTTAGTAATATAACTAAAGTATATCTTTGTCTAAGTAGAGGCCACACTTATTAATGGCCCTTCAGGGTGTCCCACGGAACATTAACTTTGGAGATATAAAGACCCAAGTTCTTTTTCATTACACAGCTCGTAAGTCGATTTGCCTTGAGGAAAATTATTGTTTTTCTATAGACGACCTAAAAAATAAATTTTGTTTTTGGGCAACGCCAGTAATTATTGTATAATAATATCTATAAATAAAAACCAGGTTTAGATTGACAGACTCAAATTTGAAATCTTATAATCTTGTCATTAACTCAATTTTTATAATTTTTATTCCTTCAAAATTATTTCCAATCGATGTATCCGTAATTAACGAAACCATACAAACTCAAATGATTTTCATATTGCTGGCGAGATTTAGATAGATTTTCTAACTGTACTGACACAAATTAGAGCTTGACTAGGTAAGATAAATTAATTTATTATTTTCTCGCAAGTCATAGTGCGGTATTGTGTTACTGAGAATTGAGGTCAGTTTTTAAACAAATAAGAAGATAATTCCAACTAGCAAGCAGGTCACAGTGTCCTTAATCGTCAGGTACCGCGTAAATAGAGGCATTTAGCCGCCGTATTGGCAATTAGGTACGATCGACAGCGTTAATGAAGATCGAACGTCACTCTTACTCTCAACTTGAGACTTGTTCTTACTAAATATCTAATAACATATTATGTATACCCCGTTGATTATATTTTCTGTGCCCCGCGGTTTCACCCGCGTTAATTTCGTCGTGAGATGATTTTATATAGCCTATATACAAAGTAAAATAGCGAACAGCAAAAAAATAATAGATATGTATTATGTACTTCATTCGCGCGGAAAATTTTTTTGTATCTGTATAGATTATTAATATAAAAAACTTATTTTTACTAATTTCTTATACTAAATATTCAAATCTTAATTCACCAAGGCTAACTTTTGAATAAAGATATGAAGATGTAAGTCATTAATAAGAGTTCCAGATTTTCTTATGAAAAATGCAATTAGACGGCAAATGTTGGAGTAATGTACTAAACTAAGTAAGTTGTAATCTATAAGACAGATTTGATAGTAACTATTATTAGTTATAACCAAACAATTGCATTATTTGTACGTTTTTAAAAATTTTAAGAATTTTAGGTAGCCCATTCATATATATTTTCATAGTAGAAAACTTCTAATGCAAAATCTTACTAATAATAATGCATTAAAAATGTATGTACCAATCATACCTCAAAATCATTTGTATTGTCTTCGTACTCTACATATGGCATAGATTTTTATTCCTAACGAGTTTAATTCCGAAGCAGTTAATTCGAGCAAAAGGAAAAACGTTAACTATTATTACAATTACAAACAATTAGTTCACATTCTTAGAATCAATGATTCATAAACAAAACCAACATATTTTCTGTCCTTAATTAAATCCAACTACTTACATCAAGGCTCACATTGTAGTTTGTTTGTGATTTGTATCTTATAATTTTGTATAGAGAAAGATTCTATGTTGTATGAAATGGATAAGGTAAGATAATATTATGTTAATAGCGTTAACTTTGATTGTTACTATGTGAGGTTAATAAACTGTGAATTTTTAGTTCAGAATTCTCTCTGGTAATTTTACTCTAAAAAAATATTATTCTGTGTGTTTTCAAAATAGATTCAGCTTTGTAACAGAAATGATATATAATATATAATAGTATGTACTTATATACAGTGGCGGCCTTAGGGGGTGGCGAACAAGGCAATCGCCCAGGGCCTCGCTCTTGCAGGGGCCTCGCGCAACTACCCAAGCAAATTTTAAAAAATATAAAAAACCATTAGTAATTTCACGAAGGACCAAAGGGCCTCGCAAAGACTTGCCGTCCGGAGCCTCGCAATGGGTAAGGCCGCTGCTTATATATAGATATATATTAAGAAATCTTAATACACTTCAGGTATCTGGCAGAATTAGAAACGTTACTGGACTCCTTTTTTGTAATATACTCGTACATAAGGTAAACATTAGACTTTTTTGTCATTGTTCTTTTCATACAATTTTTACATTTCAATCGTGTCAATAACGCGACATTGAAGTCACAAAATGCACACGTCGGGTCTAAGCCCCAATGCGCTGAAGATTTACATTTCCATTCTCGGCTTCGCAGTGGCTAGTAAAACTCTATATCGAACGAATCTCGGCTCCTAGAGGCGTTAGGCTATCTTGCTAGGATTTAGTACGAGCATAACGTTTTTATCGCTACTACTTTGTATCTTAAAATGAAACTTTTACAACGGCTCTGTTTTACTTGTTACATGCGTAAATACTTTCTCTTAGAAAATATTTGTAAAGTAGACTTTTAAAATTGGCTTAATTATTTTTGAATTTATAAAATGTTAATCTTAACATATTAAGCGCTTTGTTACCCTTTTACACAATTTCATTCATTTTTATTAAACTACTGTAGATAGTTAGGAATTTTAAAAATATTAAAATATTATCCGATATTAAAGCGCAGCACCTGTCAGAAACTAATAATCTCGTTTAATATAAAAAGTTCAGCGTGTAAGCTCTGTTGGCTTTCAAATTTCTACATGAATGAAATATTATTTTACACTCTTTTCTATGTATATTATTTTTGCGGTATATATGCTGTCTCAATAGACATAGAATATATTATAAAGTGCTAATTTGAGTCAATAATCAAATTAGCACTTTAAAACTTAATATTTCATAAACGAATAGCTGAATCGAAAAATTATGGATGGCATTACATGTACGTACGAAAAGTACCTTAATTTTTTTTAAACATTATGTTTTGGCAACCGTAACAAATGAAAAGAATAATATATTGTTGAGGTAATTTAAAACGTGGTGACATTGTAACGAAATAATTATGTTCAAAAATAATTGTCTGCGCTCCAGCATCACTTATCACACAACTATGCTGGAAGCTCAAAGACATCACGTTCATTAATCTTAAAAGAAAATATGTTTTCTGAATTGCAAATATAGAGATTCCATTATAGATAATGGAATCTCTCATGTTGTTCTAATCTCTGTTCATACTGAATGGAAGATAAACTTTCTGGTTTTTATATTAGATTAAGCTATTTTTTGAATCTTGCAATCCTTTTCTAAATAGATAATTAATCATAATCCTCAGGACTTTTAATTATTTAGTTAAAAATATTGAACGTAGAAACCAAAATATACCTAATGCACTTGAAATTGAATCGAGCTTCTAATTAAAATATTATTAATAACTCATATAAATTAATTCGAGTATCTTGGCTACGGAAGCTTCTCGAAGCAAAACTGCGCAACAGTGCTCAGGAATATACCAGAACACAAAGACGTAACTTGAATTCGATCATGCTGAAATGTTCGACATACAGTAAGTTTATGCTATAAAGTAGGTAATATTTTATGATATCATGTTAGTTTAACAAATAATAAACCAAGAAATAAGGAACAGACTGTTAACTGCGGTAACAAAAATAGTAGTTATGTTGGTGGTTCGAAAAAAGGTGTTAATTATGTATGCTAAATGAACGTTACTTATTCAATAAAATTTATGCACTGTATTATATTGTTACAATAGGATGTAAATAATATTTAAGTTTATATTAAATTGGGCACTAGGAAAAGCCTAGATTTTAGGTTTTTGGTTAAGAAATACTAGAGCACCTAACTGATTTCACTGATGAGATATTCCGTGTAATCTCAACGACTTCTTTCCAGTGATAAGTTACCCTCAAGTCAGCTATATTCACTCAGTCCAATGGTTGGATCGCAGTATAACCGCCGAAACGCTTGTGTATTTCCTGAAAATTGTTGGTTTTTTTTTTTGAGATTTCTTTTTCGAAATTGCACCTTTCCTTAAATTTTAAAGAAAACAATTTCATGAGGTTAAACGCGTTAATCTAACAAAAATTTACAATTATTATAAATAAACTACATTTAAATTTACAGCCCGCACGGTCATGGGACTGACGCTAGCGATGTTAAATGTTAATCTGGTATTTTTTTAAAGATAGTGTTGCTAGCACCACAGAATAAACAGAGAAACAAAATGGAGGACACTGTAAGCCAGTCTTGTTTCAATCCATCGGGTAAATACCATCTCCGGGAAAAAAGATGGCGCTAGAAATTAAATTCGCTAGAATTAAATTAAATCCGTTACCTGCTTTAAAAATTCAAGCGAAACAATACGAATTATAAACTAAGCGTGTAAAAACTTACTCAAGTTTTGTGACTTTAATTTGGTTTCTTCCCTCAACAGGCTTTCAATAAATAAGAGTACTAATAAGAATCTCGAACACTTCAAGAGTCCTCAAATAGAAGTTTCTATTGGATTGACTCGAGATCGCTTTGAGACCAAAGAAATAATATTTACTTATACTTTTAATTTTATTAAAATTTGTATGTTGTAAAGAATCTATCTCAAAGTGGAATATTTATATCAAGGGATTGTACTTTCTTAACTGCCAATTAAATTTTGGTATATGAATTATAATAATTACAACGGAGATATTTATTAGTTATTTTAATTCTATTAATTTGGTATAACGCCAGTATGGAGCACTTATGCAATATACGCCCCATGGCACAAAATTTCAATAATGTCAACCTTTTAACCATGGAGTAGAATCTTGATATATTGTTCTAAGCTGGTATCACCATATTCAAAAGAAAACGGAAGTCTTAAAGATCCAGTAGGATGTATAGGACCTGTTGTAAAACCGCATCGGACTAAATTGTTTTTCTGCCCGCAAGCGATTTGGCGCTTGTCCTTAGGAAATATAAAGGAAAGCTTCAAGTGTCAAGCGTATGAAGTTCTTTGACCTTTGAATGCTTTCGAATAATATACTTTTTTTGCATTTAATACTAACCACTACCAGCGACGTTGTATATGGGATAAACACTTACCTAAGTGTGCTTTCTATGGTCCTAGTAAGTATATTAAGTCCGTTCAGTTATTCTGGTACTTGCGACAAAATCAAAACCCAATTGTTACAAATCTAACCATTCAAATCTCCTATGTTTGTATATTTTATTTGGGTTTTTTTACAATGAAGAATGAGAAATAAAATCTGCGTACATTTTCCAAAAATAGAAATTATTTTATACCCAAATGCCCAAATTTAATGGTATTCAGTGAAAACATGACAACCGCCTTGATGATACTCGACTTACCGAATCTTTTCAGATAAGATACTGCTTAAATTATCAGTGGACCTTATATATTTCATAGATATAAAAGAATGTATAAAAACTAAAATTATTCTAGATTTTAGTATTTATATATTACTGTGCTTTTGAATTATTACATTAGCTATCTTCTAGGAAAGTCCCGTCAAAATCCAACCGTTTCAGAGATTAGCTGGAACCAACAGACAGACAAAATTTATAAAAAATGTATTTTGATATAATATGTACCGTGCATCCATATGCATCCATATGTATTAAGTAAAAATCGTTTTTTTTTTTTAAATTACAAACCAGGTTTATTTATCTGTATAGATTTAGGCTGTTAAATAATTTTAATTGTACCGAAATAAGTTGTGACTGCTATCTTTACTATTATATTATTTGTTTATTATTATATTATTTATTTTATTATTATTTATGTTATTATTATACTATTTGTTATTATATAATTTGAATTTGTTGGCTTAAAGTGGAGTCCTATAATAAGCCCTAATGAAGTAGGCAAGAATATCCTTAAAGGCAAGTAGATGATCAACATTTTGGCTTTTTTTAATTTCCCGGAAATCAAACGCGTCTTTCGCACCATGCATTACATGGCAAATGCGAAAATGGGTGTCAGCAGTTTGATCTGTACGTAAAAATCTAAGTTTTAATACATTTTGTAATTGTGATATTGTCGGTAAGCATAAAGCCACAAAATCTGGCATTATGATAACACTTATTGTTATAATAGCAAAGCGTTATCTAAAATCCGTCAAAATCTTACCTTTTCAAGCCATTGTATACAAAGTGAAGGTTCAATTTATACGGCTTTTAACAATCTCAAGGAACAAGAAGCTTTTAACCGCAAAGGAAGTAAGATAAAATCGTTGTGTTACCTTAAGTAATACCGAAACAAGCCTTTTTACAATAGGCTGCTGAATAATGTGAACGCTATTATAAGATTAACCCTTTTCTTATTTCGTTTAATTTTTTGAAAAAAAATTGAAGACTGTAAGTGAAGGCAAGGAGATTAAGTTATCGTACTATTCCAAGCCAAAAGTTTTTCTTGGACTGGATTAAAGAAAATCTTTGGATTTGGGCATTGAATAACCAACGAACAAATGAGTCACGGAAGCTGTTGTTGGTTAATCATAATAAAAAATATACAAATTATGAAATACGTTTCCGTATGGTAGACCTCCTTGGAGATTCTAAATGAATAATTTTTCGTTCGTCTCCGACCGGGGCGCATTCTTTAATATGAAACTTATTTGATCATGTTACAAATGATTTATGTAAAATAAATGTATTCGATTTTTTTTGTGTTATAATGCATTTAGGATGTTAATTCCGTATCTCTAATTCACTAAATTCTTTATTGTACATACTGACTATCTAAATAAAAATAATATCTCTTGTAAATTTTTATTTTCCTAAAAATTTAATAAATATAGCTTCATCCAGGCATATATTCGTCATATGGAACTTGTTTGAGAAGTATTGCCACGTTGTTCACGGCGAAGGTTGTAAGGCTCTCGCATAACGATGGACCCACATCTGCAACAATCTCATGCCACATCTCATTAATTAACTTCTTAATTTGGTCAACTGGAAATCACTACACAGTATAAAACAAAGTCGCTTTTTCTTTCCCTATATCCCTTTGTATGCTTAAATCTTTAAAACTACGCAACGGATTTTGATGCAATTTTTTTTAATAGATAGAGTGATTGAAGAAAAAGGTTTTTATATATGTTTTATACCCGTGCAAAACCGGGGCGGGTCGCTAGTTAGTAGTTATACATAAACTACTGTCCTAGGGTGATATTATCGAATCATACTAACGAAACTATGTATACAGTGATTTAAATAAGTAAGAATATTTACTTATTTAAAACCAATAAATAATGGGATAATTGGAAAACTACTAAAACGGAGATAAGATTTTAATATTCATAAATGTAGGTATCATAAATCTTGATACCTTGATCATTCACATTTTTACACTATACAATTCTATTATATAATATACTAGCGACCCGCCCTGGCTTTGCACGGGTATAAAACATATTTAAAAACCTTGCTCTTCAATCACTCTATCTATTAAAAAACCGAATCAAAATCCGTTGCGTAGTTTTAAAGATTTAAGCATACAAAGGGATATAGGGAAAGAAAAAGCGACTTTGTTTTATACTATGTAGTGAAGTTTTAAGTACCTAAATTTAAAACCATGCACAAAATAAATTCAAGGAAAAGTTTTAATATGTCTTATGCTAATTTCGTATAAATTACTATTCTTAAATCAACAAACCGTGACTATAAAAAATTAAGATAATAAAACTACGTCGGATAACAAATGACAACCATAAAAAAAATTCAAAAAATATGTAATATCCGCAACATTACCTGCGTGGATACACGTTAGTACCTACATCTTAATATATGAATGATATTGAAAGATCCTTCCCTATTTTAATATTATTTCTAAAACTTACAAAGTTTCTTGATGATATTCAGTGTTGTATATAACTTAAAAAGTTATACGAATACCAAAGACTGTTGAATGATTGGTTGAAAATTTGGCTTAATATAAAAGTAAAATCAAAATGCAATCATTGAATTTCATCCTTATTCTTATGCTCTAGTGAAATTTAACACGTTAGTTTTCAAACAAATAAAAATAGCATCATAATCGGTTCATTCGTTTAAGAGCTAGGATGCTACAGACAGACACATAAGCACGGCAAACTACAACACCCTGCTCTTTGCGTCTTAAACCTGCTTTTGTGGTTTAAAAAGTAAATTTCTTCTCGCATAAATAATGCTGACCGCCTCCTTGGTCTAGTGGTAAGCGCGTAAGCGTTACAACCGAGAGGTCCTGGGTTCGATTCCCGGTGGAGATAAAAAAACTCGGTCTGGCAGGGCATAGAAGGCTGATCACCTACTTGCCTCTAAAGAAAAAATCGATCAGTGAAACAGATGTGACATGCATCTGCCCCATACCCCACTAGGGGACACGGGACTTCACTTTATAAATAATGCTGAATTTTTATGATAGGATATTTCTACAGGTGGCGGTCTGTAGTCGCTGCTTTGGGAAGTAAGCGTGATATTTTAAATAAAAAATAGATACATTATCAAACTCCTACAATACCATAAAAATTACGAGTAACTTACATATATTTTTGTCATTTTGCAGGTTTTACAATCGAAAAATGGCTTTTTCCATTTTATATTTTACATCATGTTTTGTTATGTTCCAATGAATTTTACTATCTTATGTGACATGCTCATATCATATCTGAATATGTTACTGAATATATTCTTGAACATTGATAAAGATTCTTTAATTTGTAAGAATTTGTTTATCTGGGATTCGAAACAGGGACATCCAGCTCAAAACGTATCAAGTTTAAAAATATGTGAACTTGCTTTCTGTAACTATGAATTTCTATTAAATAACAAATTCCTACAAAATTACCTTAAGTTAACTTTATCTTCAAAATTCGCTCTAGCATTTGTAATTTTACTATAAGTAAGCAGTAAGAAAAACCAACAAACTTGCATGCAATACAAAAAATATTTAATTCCATAGATACGTGATCTAGATGACGTCAATTGTTTTGATGTTAATTTCTAGCATTAATCACATCCTTCTACATAAACTGGTTCGTAGCTTAAGATCGGCAATTTTAATAGCGGAAAATTCCAAATTAATTTTTTATTAGTTACCATATCCAGCAAGATATGCTGCAAATTGTATTCTTTAAACATACTAACTGTTTAAAGAATAGAATTTGAATGGATTCAGCGCGTTTTCTTTGAATATTTGATACTCGCGAAAATCAAAGACATTAATTACTATTGCGTTATAAAGTTAAAGTTATCAGTGGATTTGGCGTACATGTCTCTCGTATTTTACTGTATATATATGAAATTTGGGATTGGAATTAAACTTTGAATCCCGGGGAAGCAAAAAAGACTGATCACCGACTGACCCGTAAAGAAAACGACCAAAGAAACAGACGCAGAAATGTCTGCGTGTCCCACTTGACATTAAGGGACTTTAAGACTAACTAAAAAATATATATATTTTTACGCCATCGTCACCCCGTCACCTTTAAACTACAACTCATAACAAAGACGGAGACGGTGTTATCATTTAGTTTATGACAAATACTTCTATCTATCTATTCATTTATAGAACTTACAATTTCCGTGACCACGCGTCCTTTTTCACCTCATTACTTCCTTTGTTCTTAGCGAGTCTGCGTTTAATTTCTACGCCTTTTAGAGGTCCAATGTTATTCATAATTTGAGACCCGAAGTTAATTGCCTGTAAACTGATTTGTTTTTCAAGTCCTCCGTAATTATCTAGAAATCATTATTTACGTTGATTTTTACCAACATTGTTCTAACTTGCATTAGTTTTTTAGAATTATATTTATGAGTGTTTTACAATGACACAGATAATGTATTTATTTGTTATTTCTTATATTATATTATAGAGAAAAAATTGACATATGGGCAAAATGCTGTATGATGTAGTTTTTGGCATTGTCATATAAAAAATCAAGGTTCCGCTAGACTTTTTTTAAATTGGCTAGTAGATAATTATAATATTCTCTTATGAAGAGACGGACTCTTTAGGCGTGTATTCGTATCGGTCATGGTAACGATCATTAGTATTGTTTAAATTCCTGTTTAGGGAATAAATACCTCAATAAATAATATTAAATATTTTTTTTATGTACAACTCATACACTTATGAAACTCTACTAGCATGTATCAATTGAATATATATTATACTAGCTAACCCGGAGAACTTCGTACCGCCAATAAAAGGTAGAATAGGGATCGAACGTCAAATGTTTGACAGGAAAGTAGGTAGAACAGTCTATATGGGAAAATTAAATTGTTATTTTTACTATCTTCCTTGCAATTTTTCCATATTTTCTTACCGTTTATACCTTACATGGACTACGACAAACATTCCAAAACCAAAATCAGCTAAATCGGCCCATTTGTTTTAGAGTTTTAGCGAGATAAACGAACAGCAATTGATTTTATATATTACTAGCTGACCCGGCAAACGTTGTTTTGGCATATTAATTTTTGGGGTGAGCTACCCTTATCAGTTAGGGGTATGAAAAATAGATAGTAGCCGATTCTCAGACTTACTGAATATGCATATAAAATTTGGTAAAAATCAGCAAAGCCGTTTCGGAGGAGTAAGGTAACTAACATTGTGACACAAGAATTTTATACATAAGATTTAATAGATATATTAAATTTAACTAGATCTAACACGATAAACCAGATTTTAAAAGTTCTTTTTGTTTAAATGTCACATGTGTCACATATATTAGTCATTAATCGTTCGTATAATACGTCTTCTACTTGTAATCAGACAGTACTTACTTCAATTCCTTAAGTTGTAGTAAATATCGTATAGGATCATCCAATGAAAACTTTTGAATGAATTCTTGAGCCGATTTTAAGGCGCATTTGTTTAAATTAGGATCGTTTCTTGAGCATGACCGGAGAGATTGGCTAAAAATTATTGACGATATTCGTAATACACACTTATAATACATGTAAACCACATCTATGTATATAGTACATGTATGTTTCTAGAACTGAAATCTAGCTTTAAGAGATATCAAACAATTTTTATCTCTATAAAATTTGATATTTTTGACAGATTATGATTTTTGACTTAAGTCACATTCTGGAAACCGGGTAATTCTTATAAACTAACCCTAAAATTTTCGTGCTGCCTTTGTTGATGCACTTATTATGTTATCACATGTACATTCACAACATAAAATTTATTATTTTATTATAAATTAAAGTAACTGACATATTAGGGGTTAAAATATGAAATAGCCAATTTGTACTGAAATATAAAAACTCGTTTTTTTCTAAGATGTAACATATTTATTTAATTGCTTTGCATTAAAGCACTGTTACGGCGTTTGACCTGGGGTAAGTCATTGCATTTTTCGCTTACGGTTATCGTAAAAAATCCGCTTTTCGTCATATGTCACAATTCGATCCAATATTCCTTATATAATATTCCTCATTTATGTACCGATTTAATAATACATAATACAAGTTTCAACACGCATATCTTTCTGCAGATCAGTCAAATCATGAGGCAGCCGTTTTTTTATATTTATTTTATAATATTGATTTGATGCAAATGAATCAATATTGTAGGTCGGGTAACGTTAAACGGATCGGCTTCCATTATCTCCTTTAATTCAGCATTATTCACCTGTGTAGGCATTCGTCCATGTGGTTTGTTCTTCAAGTCGAAATTTCCATTACGAAAGCGTTTAAGTCTTCTCTCCAAACGCTGCCTTGATATTGCGAGCCGTTTCTGACACGTTAGTTCCGGTCGGTACTCGTTTTCAGAAATAACTCGGATCTTTCACATCTAAGCTCAATAAAAAAATAATTCGAAAACAAGTCGAAAATCGAATGTTGTACATTTTTTAAAAGAAGAATGTCATGGGTATCGTGTGAAAAAAGTTTCTCACGAAAATCTCACATCATGAAGATTTTATGTCAATTCAAAATTTAGTATTAGTTGATAGTATTTTCGACATGAAAATTTAGATTAAAAATATTTTATAAAATAGTAGAAATTAATTTTCTTCATAAGTATATGTAAACAAAGACAACATTGATCAACTTAAACATAGAGAAACTGAGTCTCTTTTCGTAATTATTGTGAACTTTTCTCATGCAAAGTCTACTATAAAACTCACTGTATTAAATTTTGCCTTGATAGATACTTTATAGAACAATTTATTAATAATTTATGCAATCACTTTTCGCATATTAAATCTACGTTTCCTAACAAACAACAACAACGCATAGCTCAGCTTTAAAGTAAACAATTCAAAATAAGAATTCCATACAAAAAGTTTATTCACGTAAACCCAACGGCGTCATACTCTTGACCGCTAAAAAGAAAAGTAGAACTCCCAGCATCCTATATGACCCTTACTTCGTGTATGACACTTTGTAACCGAGTTACCGGTTTCCTGTACATCTCGACTTTATACACGAATATCATTTTAATTGAACCTAACAACTCCTCATTAGATCAGACGCTGACCTCTTTCGGTAACAAAATATAGTTTAAATCAAGTAAATACTTTTATATTGTAAATGTTAAATAGGTAATTAACATTGTAAAATAAGATTACAGTAAAATAACTTACACGATAAGTACTTAAAGAAACATCATACTTGTAGATGGCTTATACATATTGGTTTAGGATTTTTAAGCTATAATTAAGTCTATTATGAGTGCACGAAAAAAATTAAATAAAAATTGAATAGTGAGAATTTTAATAAAAACTACTTTATAAACATAAGATTTTATTCAATAACGAAATGACATAATTTGGCTTTCAAACTAGTTCTTAACATATTTATCGAGATCTCCGATTATGTAGTATTTTGTTTCCACAAATTGAAAGAATTTACTCATCAAATCATATGCAATATCTACAGCTGGACCCAACAATTTCTTACTGAAGTCTTTCCACAGTGATTTGTAATTTTGGTTGTAATAATCCATAACTAATTTACCTGAAACACATACAAGCTTGAAATAAAACACGATTAATACTTTTTAGAGTCATTTAAAGTATTTAAAGAAAACAGATTGAACGGATTAAGCTTTACAATAATTAAAGCTTTAAATTAGTAAAAATTTCGATTGCAATCTCATAGTTGACATAAAAATTATTTTATTATAAATAATAGCATCTTACTTGAATCCGTGTTTCCAATAAATAAATTATCGAGAGTTAGTTGACTAGTTCCTTGTAAATCAAAATCATATTTGATCGTGTCCTTCTTGCTATCAATGAAAATTTTTCCATCACGGTTGACAACATTAAATTTAGAACCATATGTTATCAATAGCTTTTCTGCAAAATACAAAAACTTTGTAAATTGAGATTAAACCTTAGTTACATGGGGTAGGTATAGGATATGGAATATTTTCTTTAGTGTGAAATCCCGTGTCCCCTAGTGGGGTATGGGGCAGATGCATTTCAAATCTGTTTCACTGATCGATTTTTTATTTTAGGGGCAAGTAGGTGATCAGCCTTCTATGCCCTGCCAGACCGAGTTTTTTTTTTTATCTCCGCCGGGAATCGAACCCAGGACCTCTCGGTTGTAACGCTTACGCGCTTACCACTAGACCAAGGAGGCGGTCAATATTTTCTTTATAGGCTAGTAAATTATTGTTATGTAAAAGATGTATTTGCCCTATGGCCCATAAAGGTTTTAAAGCATTTCACATTCTTTTTGACACTAGTCCCGGCCCACCAACTATGAAACAAAATGTCAAGTAAATATAAACCTATTTTCTAACAATTAGTATGTTAATCGTTTTGTATTTACTAATTTGAAATAGAGTACCGATATTATATGATAATTCTTACCAACTTTCACTTTGAAATTTCCTTTGCCCCTTATGGATTCAGCCCCGAGGAGTTCTTTTAAGGCTGGAGAGGATCCACTCACTTCATATTTTCCCTTCGCTGTGACGTCACATAACATTTTTAATTTTGCATTGCCCTTATCAATATGTACCCTGGAATTAATTTAAGGGTGTTATTTATATTCAAGAATGTGTCCAACTTTGCAATGTTATCTATATTGCAAGTTTACCATATCCAATATTAATTAATTATTCATAAACATTTCTTCAACTATGCTACAAAAAAACAAACTACCTTTACCAAAATATAATATAAACAAAAACAACAAAGTAAAATGTGACACATTGCTGCATATGTTACAGATATCATTTTCTTCCTGAATAAATAATCAATCTTCTGGACCTTTCATAATTTTTTATTTCGCGCAACAAGAATTGGATGTCAGATATACTGCGGTCAATTTAGACATCCGAGGATACAATAATTCGCACCCAGCTGAAAATTGGTAAGATTGTTCAAAACGCCATCATAAATGAAATCTAAAAAGTCCTCATCGATCCGACACCTGGAAAAAAA
Organism: Aporia crataegi; assembly: GCA_912999735.1. Lineage (NCBI taxonomy): Eukaryota > Metazoa > Arthropoda > Insecta > Lepidoptera > Pieridae > Aporia > Aporia crataegi. Next base: position 3,400,125 of record OU538748.1, on the reverse strand, counting down.
TTACACGGGATCAAAGGTCACAAAAACTGGTTTATCGAAAAATAGCTTAGACAAAAATTGTAGGTCAGACTATCTATAAAAAATACTTGAATAATAATAATTTTTTCCTAAGAGCCATCGTTCTTGATATTTAATTATTCAATATTTTTATATTATAGTTATAGTAGTATAATAGTTTTAAATTAAAGAGAATCACAACAGATCCGTGGAATAGGCCTACCGGGGAAATCACTTGCAAAACACTCGCCACACACAGCCTCAAAGGTGGCGTGGAAACGTGTGCATATTATGACGATTACAACTCTGTCATGAATCAATATCTCAAGAACTGTGGGTCTTAGGAAAAAGTATTCATTTTTTATAGATTATCTGATCTACAATTTTTGTCTAGACTATTTTATTATGAAACTTACTATTTTGGTGAAAATCGCGAAAAACCAGTTTTGTAACCTTTACCCCGTGTAAAAAAAATCTAAGTGTCGGATCGATGACGACTTTTTAGATTTTATTTATGTTGATGTTTTGAACAATCCTACCAATTTTCAGCTGGTTACGAATTTTTGTAACTTCACTCCTACTTTTTAGTCTAATTTGACTGGATTAATGAGTTATCAATTGTTCTACGGAGGCGGAAAGCGAAGTAAACTTTAGTTAAATATTTAATCAAAATCCAAATTGCACTGAAAATGGGGGAGTTTTATGATCGTTTTTCTAATCAACATAAAAATTCAAAATCTGCCAAAATATATATTTTTTACAATATTGCGTATAATGAATAATTGGTATTGGTATCAAAGTCGGGTTAGTTGTTAAGATAAAATCAATTTTATTTCATTTCGTGGATTTCGTCCATTACAAAAAAAATTATCAAAATGTAATGACCTGGTGATAAGCTTGTTTTTTTAAATTGAGAATTCTTATTTTTTATAACATAAATACTTTTTTGTTATTGCTGCCATGCCCGATTCTAATGGAACCGACTAAGCAACGAGTAATACGATGACTTACTTGGCATCAATGATTTCACAATTTTTAAGGCCCTTTAATTCCCCTTCAGTAATTGTTAGTTCTGACACGTCGAAAGCGTTCACTTTAATGTTCTTCAAATGCATTGGATCTATAGGCGGTATATCATATTCTGGTACGCCAGTAGTAGAAATACCCACAATTACATCTTTAATAAGTTTCTTAACACAATTTATATCGTCTGGTTGACATTTTTGTAGGGTATCCACTGAAATAAAATAGTAAAATAAAATATCTATTTAACTATGTGATATAGATATAAAGACATAAAAACTTATACTAACATATATACTAAAGAAAAGACATAGCCGTTGGCATGCCAACTCAAAATAATGCATAACCGTGTTGTATCGTAATGGTATTGACTGAAAGATGAACCTTTTAGACCTTTTAGATTTTCGTAAGTTTTAAATAAGCTCTTAAATATCTCTTTATATATAACGCATATCATCCTCGAACCCTTTGAATTTTATTCTGCGTGGTCGCACCTCTTTTGTTTAATTCTCATCATTGACTTGCGCTATGTCGGAGATTTTTCAATTTTTAATTCAAGATTATAATCTTGCTCCGATGGCTCGCCTGTCAATGGTAAGAATTCTATCACTTTTTATTTGGATTCCGAGTTGTGCACAACGTGTATATTAATTAATAATGTGTATATTTATTATTAATTATTTGTTATAACTTTTATTAATCTTCAAATTTTCATTTGGTTTTCCTTAATGAGTCTCACCGCTACAGCGCCACCCCAAAATGAAAAACTATACGAAACTATATTATTACTTCTATGTACCTAATGACATATTTATTATATAACCGCTTTTATAGATAATGTTAGGTACCTACGTGATGATACTTAATAGAATTTAACGTAACCTATTTTTAACAAATTACTTAAATAAAAAATATGAAAGAAGTAACATAAATTTGTAAATATCACTGTGATGAAGGTCCGTAACCGCTCTTAGGCATGAGGAAACTGACAAGCCTTTCTGTGTTTTCCAAAGAGGATCTTTTTTCCGGGAACTTAACTCAGGACGCGAACCAACGTTGAAAGGGGTTATTCTAAGAATCCCAAACATGAATCAATTCATTAAAATAGTTGGTACTTTTATTAATTTAATTATAAAATCAATCCGAGAAAATATATGTTTCTTTCATATTCATAATTAATAAAATTTTTTTATAAATTTAAATAAATAAACAATAAGGTTTTAAGTGTAGATTAAGTTTTAAAACAGTATTACCCTTGTCTTATCTAAACTAAATCAATCAAAGACTCACCAAACGCACAATCGCAAAATGCGAAATATGCACAAAAGAAAACAACAATAAAAGTAACTTTTTTACTTTTATTAGCGATCATTTTTGACAACCTGTACTAAACCGGGCCGCGAGAATACTGGTACATATGTTGCTACTAACGTTTTTATATCTTAAAATATGGATCGTGATTTAATAGAATCAAATAAAACCTGTTTTTAATTGTATGCGTAACCCTGACCATGCATTCGTAAATTATAATATGGCAGGCATCTTTCCGCGATATCTATGATCTATGATCTATCGGTGTATTAAATGTAATTGAAACACGGTTATATAATGTAAATAGTTAGATTTACTGTTCATAGGTTCTTTTTCTATTCTTATTCTTAATATTTAAAACCAATTATGTAACCTTGATGAGCCTTTTGTATTTTTGTAAATATAATTAAGTATTAATATTTAATAAATCCAAATTTAATAATTTAAAAAATATATAAACTTACAGAGAAATTTATTCCTTGACGAGTCTTTAATACTACACTTACTTCTGAAAATAAGAAATTCTAAGAAACTTTTAACCTTGTTACCTTGCAGTTACATATTGATGCAAATTTAGTTAAAAACAAGGTTTTATATTCCTATTTTATTATGCGGAACTACTTAATGCTTATTTTATCTTAAAAATTTAAACATGTCACTGACGTAATTTTTAAATTAAAATTGTTAAATTTTCCATCTAACTAATTTTTTTTAGCTCGAAGTATCTAACATTCGTTTTTCATTTAAGGCTTCTTCATTTTTTGTAATAACAGAAACGTTTTCAATCAATATTGCCGGATACCATTTGACGTAGTTAAATGGCCAACAGGACGGCGTCACTTGCCATACAGCAGGATAAACATTATGTTTATAAGGTAAGAAGTTCGAGGGCTCCGTCATCTCTCATGGTGGCGATATCAACTGGCCACCGAGATCGAGTGACTTGTGATACCACTTCATTAATTTCTGTGGGGCTACGTGAAATCTGTAGTCTTTGCAGACAAACCGTCGTAGTCAATTACCGTCCTAGAGGCCAACATAACTAGTGTTCTTCATGAAATTGAGCCCCATTAATGCGAAGATGTCATCCAAAATTAGTCCAACCAGGTTACACCACCTAAAGCGGAGTTGCGATAGACATCTAGCCAAAATTATATTCCATAAATTATTTATTTATTTATTTATTTATTTATTTATTTTCATGGAAGACTAACAGCTTAAAAATGATAATGTAACAGTTGTGTATCAATTTGAAAGCCAATTACAAGTCTTCACGTATAGATAATGTCATCGAATATCTTTTAAAATATAAAAATTGTGTCAACATCACTTAAACAGGTTGTTTTATTTCATTTCAAAGTTCGAGCGCTCTTAATGAAAACTAATTTTCCAGGAAAAATAATGTATATAATTCTAACGAATAACATTGATTATATTCGAAAATGATTATTGGTGGTAAAAACTTTCCAGCTTTACATTTAAAATTTTTACCTACTTTCTACCACTTTTTGTAAGATTAGGTGATCAAATTAGTTCGATTCCCGAGTAAAAACCATTGTGAACGACAATCTATGAAACATACGCATACGTATTCGCTACATAACACGCTGGAACATTGGATTTATCTGTTTTTTGTCATTTTATGTACAATAAATAAATAAATATGTTTGTGTGTATTGTTTTATTTTAGATTTGCAAATTTATGATGTTATTGTTAGAACAGGTAAAAGAACAGGTACAGGAAATTGTTGACATTTTAGTTAAAATGTCAACAATTTCCGCATATAATTTATATTAATACTATTTTTAACACATCATTAAATAACAGGAAACTGCAAGATAACATGATTAAATATTATATTGTAGTTTGACCATAATTGTAATCACTTTAATGGCCAAATTTTACAAAATATATTATTTGGAGAACAAAACAAGGTAGGTATGACCTCATGATGGTTTTACGTTCATTTTTGTACAATATGACTTCAATGTCATGAATTCATTAAACATTAGTTTTTACGAATAATATTATTCATACTATACAGTACAAAAAATACTAAAAAGTGTTCAGTCATTAAAAATAATAAGAATTTTAAATGTTATTATTTTTAACCGACCTTCAAAAAAACCAAAAAGGAGGTTATCAATTCGACGTGTATTTTTTTTTTTTTTTTTCCGATGTTCCGCTCGTACGTCGCCATTTGTAAACTGATTTGGATGAGTGAGGTGTCAAACGATAGGGTAACTTTTACTTTTTTAGAATTTTTATGATCAATAGTTTTCAGCATATTGAAAGAATAGTTTCACAATCGGACGAGAAATCGCTGAATTCCGCGCGACCATGTCGTGCTTATTTGCTTATAACTCTATGATTTATGAATCCATATCGATGAATTAGATGTTATTCGATTTAGTATTAAATTTTCAACAAGAGAAAATAAGAATCAAAATAATTTGATTTATAGTTTTAGAGATATTGAGGTTATAAAATAAAAAATTTAAAAATCTTCAATTAGTTCGCTTTAGCAATAGAGATGTCCATGTTATATTAAATATCTACTAATTATAATAAATTAATTTAATTAAAACTCATATTGTCAAGCTTTTAACGGGATTTTATAAAAATCTAAGCCATATATTTGATGTTATGGAGCAAAACTTGTCAACAGAGAAAAACATGTCATACGTTGTTGTTTACGCGTCCAGTTTAGATCTCTATAGCTCGATGTAATATCAGTTTATATCGATGACTTATATATCATTTTATAAAACATTAAAAGAGTCATATATGATAGTAAAATTAATAAGGTAAAAGCAATACTTCTAGAGATAGAGAGAATATAGTAACTGAGTTCCTACGGGAAATCACAATGTGCGTTCACTTGCTTACTATAAAACACCATGAAAACTTAATTTATATGAACGATATTACTTAAATTTTTTAAGCCATTCAATTAATTTTTTTATTAAGGTCCAGGAATATTCATTCAGTCTTTATTTATATATTTGGCACCGCCTTTCAAAAAACAACATGAAAGTTTTATGCCCTTGTAGAATTTTAGATGAATTTTATTTATCAACACTATTTACGTCTTTTATTCATAGTAAGTTCATTTATAATACAAAATTTATTTTTTACTTTTCAGTGCGTTTTGAGGTCGGTTTTATTTTTTTGTTTAAAATTAATTTATTCTGGTTCTAAATGGATTTTTATCAAAGAAAATTCTTTAAATTTAGATTTGAGCCCAAATCTATTTCGTACAAAATATATCGTAACCAGATGTTGTAGGCATTTGGCATAATAACATTTACGAATTTAAGATTTTCAGAAATTACTTACTATTACATAGATGCACGGACGAAATAAATGATCTACATCACTACCAAGGGTAAGGAAAAAATCAAAAATCTCTATGTATTTTTCAGATTATACTGATTTAAAAAAACACCTTCAATTTCAATCAAATGTATGTGGAACCACAGGGGAACCCTTCACCATCAAAATAATTATCAAAATTATTAATTCATAAGTCGATTAACAAAAATTATTAACAAAAACATATTTGGCTTACGTAGCTTGTTCTTAAATAAATAATAATATACAACACATTTGCGGTTAAAGATCAAGACTATATTATAATATATTATTTCTATGAAGGCGCTAGTAATCATAATTTAATGGCTCGAAACAATATTTAAAAAAATCGAATAAAAAATCACTTGAATCTTATTATATATACTCTACTAGTGTAGTTTTCGATATAATAAAGAGCGGTGTAAAGTGTATACGTTCTGATGGCTTGTTATTTCCAAAGAAATAGCAGAATCACATGGGAAGGAAAGTATAAGATCGTAAGACAGGTAAGGTAAACAGGTGGACAGGTCGAAACCTATCACATGCTAATGTCACTCGTCTAGAAGCCAAGAAAAGGGATGCATACTATCATTGAACTATCAATATATCTCAATGTGTTTCCCACCGATAAGCTCAGAAGTCCTGCTGTTATCAACAGATATCTTGTGGTTATATAATTTTTGTATAAAAAAAAGCACACAGAGAGCATGACTTGTAAATCCTCAACGTTTAGGATACGAGAATTTTGATTTATAACCTTGTAATAAAATGCGCTGTTCGTCAGTGATTCAAGCAAAAACTAACTCAAGTTCTCGTTTCTGACAAAAAATGTATGTTCTGCGAATAAAACCTTTGGAACATCAATTGTGTCATTTATTTCATCAAATTGGCATTCAATATTTTACCATTCCTTTCCTCCAAACGAAGCGGGAAGACAGATTTGATAAGTAGTTATTAAGTAATTATATGGTTTTATATATATTTTTTAACATTCAAATTCATGAAAAAGACGTACATTTTCGTGTCTAATTTGGATTGCTTTTGGTTTAAACAGGTTGATGGTAAACAGAGGTTTATCAACGGTTGCTTAATCTAGAACAAAGTGTATTTTTATACTTTAAGTACTATAAGCATTTTTTAACTTTTCTACTAACTAGCTATTAGTTACTATAAAACTAAAATATAGACAGACAAACAATAAGTTCTTTTAATCATGACTTCGCAAGTAAACTCATGGTATTCTAATTCTTTTTCTATGTTGTTTGTTTCTATCTGTAGATAAAACAAAAAACTGGAGAGCGAAGATACATAGCAAATACGAAAATAAAATGTTGATTACAAAAATGTTTATTTTGCTTACACAATGATTAGACATCGATATGTTTGGAGTTTTCCTTTAGCTAATAAGACTTGTGTGGGAAAAATCCACTCTTCCAAATAATAATTTCACAATAATAAACACAGACTTTTTTATAAATTACAATAAATATGCAAGGATAAATAAATGATTAATATTTATAAACTTTTAATAACCTTGTAAAATAAAACAATGTATTTAAATTTATATAATATATAATTATAAAAATTAACATTATTAAAGGCAAAAAAAGCTGAATGGGAGCTGTCATCAAAAAAGATGCCCAGATCCTAAAAGATCTTAAAAGATAGAATAATTTACGTTGGGATTGTAACCCCAACATAAATTATTCTAGATCTACAAAAAACTCAGCAAGGGTAATGAAAACTACACAAAACTATTAAGTAACATAAATTGTGAGTTTTTAGTTTTGTTTATTTTTTCAAAAGTGCAAAATTTTGACAAAATTCGGGACCACCGCACCTTAGAGGTCATAATCGGTTAAACAAAATCTATTCATAATAAACCTCTGGCACAAACAGTATTCTTAACAGTCTATTCTACATATATTATTAATAGCTGGCAATTATTGTTTAGTGAGGATTTCTGACATATGATATATCCTAACAAATATATCTCAGCAGTTTGTGGTTTAAGCTGTTTACTATGAGAATCGGCAAATTCTATTAGGAGTTAAATTTTTGCGGACTTCAATGTTATGCATATACTGTTTTCAGGATGTTTTAAACCGTTGGTACTGATAGACTTTTATATTATTTTTTGTATAACAAAATGTTAACAAAAATAACTACCTACCAAAATAAAAAAAAACATTCCAAATCTAAATAGTTAAAAACGTATGCATTTATGAAGGTGCAGGACTAGGCTGTAGAATTGAAATAAAATTTTGCAGGAATTAAAATAAAACAATATAAATTATATTCATTACTAATCTATTGTATACTTCAACGTTTGTATGCGTATTGCTAAACTAACTGGTTCCCACGTGTTGCAATGGAGGGAAAGTGGGCCGATTGCACACATTGACGATAGAGAAAAATCAAGGAAATTGTACAAGGAATTAAATTGATTCAACTATAAAATTGGCTTGAAGTGACATTCCTCTGCGATCCCATTTCATCACTCTTTCATCATATCCTATGACGCAGTCCATTACTTCTTAACCCTCGACGGATGATTAAATATGTTTGACTTGCCTGTGTGTCTGTCATCGTAGTCCGAAACGAATGGATTTTTTATACAGTTGACGTGATGGAGATGGATTCAATTTTATGAAGTTCTTTTCATTGATTTATGAGGTTTTTTTATTTGTAATTAATATACTTTGACATAGTTTAAATTATAGTATGGCACGGGGCAGACACACGAGGAGGAAAATAGGCTGCCTTTATGCCTGAGATTTACTTCAAAGTTTAGGATATCTGCAATGGAAAATAATTTACCTAATATATACATTAATATAATATTAAAAATTAAAATAATCGAATACTACTTAGAATACTACTAATAATAAGTACTAACATATTTTATTAACCTCGGTGTTTCGAATGGCAGCAATAGTGAACATCGAGTGATTGCCAATCGGAAGCGAGAAATTTATAATATAAAATGTTTTAACTAAAGACAATATTAAAATATAAATACACAATATTATATACGACTATAATTTATATTTTTATGAGGTTTAAGGGGATTTTACTGGATCTTTTCTCTTCCATTTTAAGCTCGTATATTTAGTGGATATCGCCTAAACGATACCAAAAGCCAACTTTTAATGTTAAACTTAAGCTACTGAAAAGATTATTGATTATGGAACACAGATGGGATCTTAAAAAGAATATACAATTTATAGCTTAACTCTAAAGACAATGGTGATATCGGAATTATGTTCTTTATATACTAAATTATTTATTTAAAACAAGCTTTTACTCGACTTTGTCCACGTTAGCACACGAAATATACTTTCATATGAAGAGTCCAGTTTCAGCACATTTTTAGTGATTAATTAGAAGCAAAAATTCTAATCTTTTCTCTTTATTTAGTATAGATATAGATTTATATAGTATAGATATGATACATTTATATAAAATGCCTTGTTTCTATTAGCACAAATAATTACATTTATTACTTAATAAATTCTTGGACCGGTTTTCGTTTAAGACAACTGAACTAGAGGGACAACTTAAACTCAACTTATTTTCGTCTACCTGAGATTGGAAAATAGCATAGTATTTTTTCCGTAAGATGTGCCGTGGTGATCCGAAACAATTTTTTTACATTCATAAGATCATACATGTTAAATTTATAATACTAAAATTTTGGTTAATTGTTTGTTAACTTAATCACGCCATCACCACTTAACGGAAATCGATGTGGAATAGCAAATTTTTGATTCCCGTGAAATATTTACTAAGCAGACAAAATCGCGGCAACAATTAATATATTATAATATATTAAGTATGTGATAATATGTTATTACTAATGTTATATTCGTAGTATGAGTTGGTATAGTTCGTGTAAACAAATATTTAATACTTAAGCACCTACATGTTAACCGCAAGTCGCCAAAGCAATTAGTTCGACTAGTCAAATCCTTGACCGAGCTGCACACAACACCGTAAATTTAGACCGTACAACCATAATAAAGTAGAATAAATCCTTAATATACATAATTACAGAGTAAATCATTAAATTATAGTTCCTGCATAAGTTCTGGGAACTGAGAAATCTATGACACGAAATACTAAAGAGATCGCATAGAAAAATTATATTCGCAGGTGTGATTATAGTGCGTGAAATATTATTATTATTTATTCTTGTTTAATTTCTTAGCTCATCCTAACTGCTTGCGGCTTCTGTTACGAACAATCCAGGTAACTTAATCTAGTTTTCTGTGCGAGTAATATATACATTCAGTTTGCACCATACACTTGAAAGGATCTATTTTAAGTGATGCTATACTCTAGAAACTAGTAAACATCAGTAACAGTACCTTTTACCTTCACTTATAAGCATAATTTTTTTAAAGGAAGAGATCTTGATTAATATTATACCCAGATACAACAAAAAGGGATCTTGAACAATATTAAACACTTTTCAGCTTACAGGAACAATTACAAAATTACGTGACATTGAAAGTGTCTTACTTTTTTAACGTTTTTTTAATTAAATATCATAGTTTTAAAATTAATGTATTATCTACAATGTATTTCCGCATTCCTTTTTTACATCTTCTTATTCTAACATCACATAATTAATGGTTACACCAAAAACTGCTTTACGTGCACAACCCATACAAAAATAGTATATTTCTTTAAGCAAAGAGCATGTTAAGTGAAGTGTACTCTATTACAAGAGACTTAAGCACCCCGCTATTCCGGGAGACGGTGAAATCTTGCTGATGTGAATAACACTCTGTCCACCCCTCTTGTTGAATGGCCTTGACCTCACAAACTTTTTAATTAATAACCACATGAGTTTATGCTTGTTTGTCAATATTATACTTTTAATCAATTTAAGTCATTCATGCATTCGATTAAAATCATTAAAAGTTGTCTTTAAATGAATAGTTAATATTGCACTACATTGGTACTTATTATAAAAATATTAATTTCGGGTAATAAAAAAGTATATAATTATGCACTAATTAAGGACTCTGTGTTATTACATAAAAAATAATATAGCTTATGACTATCTAATATATCGGATATATGGATGGAAAGATTTTAAAACAATTTTACCCGTTAATAAAGTTTGTCCGCCTCCTTAGCTCAATTAAACATTCAGACATTCAACGCATGGAAGGTTCTAGTTTCAATTCCCAAATACAAAAAATCAAATAAATTAACTTATAATTTACATAGACATATTTTAACAGACCTAGATATATTTTATACGCCACTAGGAGTTATCGGGACTTTTAAATCATTACGTTAAGTTTGCACTTACTTCGAGTAAAATAATTTTGGTAGGTCTTTTGCAAATTATTTTTTCAAATTATAATTATATAATTTAGTATGGTAATTATACCACTAATCGTAAACTTATACCTGTATCACCTATTTATGCTAAAGCGCAATAAAATTGTATAATATACATACCAATCGGAAGTAAATTTAAAAAGGGAAACCTATTTCTATAATGGTTAAGCCTTACATAGTACATTATTATACTATATACAATAAATACATTTGCAATGATGACCTGTGATGTTAAATAAAACGGTGTTATTCTGTACAATAATCATACATTATCTTTTATTTTTTTTGTTTTTTTATAGAATTTGTTTCTTCCGCTTTGGGTGTAAATTTTAAATTTCTTAACTTTTTTTTTGGTATTTACAAAGTACCGATTAATTTTTATCTTGATATTATGATAAACTTTAATGTAATATAGTCAAATAGTATTTTAATTGCAGTGTAGGTCAGTATTATAAACGAAATATTAATTTTACTCACGTAAAGATCGTTGAAGTAAAGAGCGGTCCGGTTTATGTTAATTTTTATGGTGTATATTTAAGTTAACAAATAAAGTAAGATATTAACGTAGGCATTACTTTGAATAGTTTGACATTTAAAAATAATAATCGTTTTCCAGCTACAATTGACAAGTTAAAATTGAGAAATATAAAGATTATTTTTAAATTAGATACAGATATGTCAAAATAAAAAATAAACAAAATTTATAAGTTTAGATATCATACTCTGCATAGTTCATACAAATACGATGTGTAAAAATAAATAATTCCACAGGCCACAAATTAAACAGTTTTATCAAAATCCATCAAGCTACATACAGCAACCAATACCAATACCAAATATGGGAAATAGATGACGCTTAAAACAATACATTCGGCTGTTACTATTTGTCAATTAATATCTTTTTCGTCAGTCGCCGTGATCATGATTGCTGTAAAACGCGAATCGTTAAGAAAATTTAGTAATAATCAAATAATTGTTAAATATGTGTTAAATGTAAACTTAATCGGTTCAAACTGTTTTAAAATGACCTTGAGTGACTAATTGCGTTCAATATTTACTCCGTGTCATTTTCGTAGTTATTGAAAGTGGAGCTTATCGTAACGATTTTGATATTTAGGCCCAGAATATGACCGCGACTAGGCGCACGCAGTTCAGTGCATAGCGTGCGATGCAAACATTTATAAAACGGATTAGCACGCAGTGTTGCATGAAAAACGGACTCACCGTTAGCAAAGAGCTACCCGAGTAATCGAAAATGAGAAAAACCTATTGACTTAAATTAACTATTACATCTCGTCAGTTAGTCGGATCGGTCAGTGTCAAAAAACAACTCATCTGTGCTTCATTAGACAGTGTTGCAATGTGCACAAGACATGTTATAGTTTTCACTTTTGTGGCGGTAGTGGCGGCCTTCGTCACTGCAGTTACTGGCAAAATTGCGCGTGAGTTATCAATTTTAAATTAAAATCTATACGAACCAATCTACTAAAACGAGTTCTTTAAATTTACTAAATTAAACCTGTAAGTAAGGACAGGACTGTAAAAATCTGTATGTTATAGTTTTCTATAACATAGAATATAGATCTAAAAATATTCGATAAATAGCATATTAACGCCTTTGAATAACTAACTAAATTACTACATTTTGGGTAAAAAATACGAAATTTTTGATAACAATTATTAAAAAAAGGAAATAGAAATTATATTGAGTTTACAGGCAAGTAAGTTCAAAGTCGTCAAAGATTCTCAAAATATGGATTAATAGTATATTTATTTATATACGTAATGCTCAAATTGATTCTTAAGATTCTTAGCATTTATTATGATTTACAAAGTTTCTTATTATTATTAAATTTGATACTAGATATTTGTTATTATATTTGCTCAACCTTCATGAAATTTCTCAGTATTTAGTCTCGTTTTTTACTACATTAATTTTATATTAGGCAGAAAGTGATAGATTATTGATATTTGACTTGAAGTTAAACAACGTTTATCAGTGAAGAGCTAAATCTCCAACCCAAAGAGAACTAAATTTCATTAATAATAATGGAAATGCTATCATGATTAATCAGTAAAATAAATGTTAATTTGAAACACCGTAACACAATATAGTAATATTAATGCTTTAGATCGATGTCGTGTCGTGGTATCTTGACATATTAAGTAAATAGAGCATCAGTGTCTTCGAAGCTGAGAGGTTTGCCAAGACTTTAGGATTAAAATTACTTAATATTTCATGCAAACCACTTAACCCCGACCACACAGCACAAATTATGCATATTCTGCCAGTTTCCCAAGTTAAGTGGATGTTTGTCAATCAAAAATTCAATGTTTGTACTTGGCTAACTTTACAATACACCTTGGCTTGGCACTGTTTGAACACTTTTTCTTTGATTCGATTTTTATGCCTTATAAAAATTCATGTCTTTTATATCAAAATAAAATAACCACGTTATTTCAATCTTAGTTTAGTACCTACGGCTATTTGGTTCATGCAATATTTGAACGCTGTAAAACCTGGATTCGAATACCTGGTCAATAAATTAAATATGTTTCATTTGGGTAGGCAAAGGAGGCTAAGTAGTAGGAAATAGCCTGAAAAGAAAAGGATCAATGATATAGATCCAGAAATGTGTCGGCCCTATGCCCGACGATGAATTACGAAATTACACGATCTTAGTATAAGAGACTTCTAAGTGATTACAATCTAATCTAAAATTACTGTAATTAATGATAAGAGATGGCAACAATATGCTGTCTCTTATCATTCATTCTTAGTAACTCTAGTATCATATCTAAAGCTAAGATTGGGTACAAATTCACCTAAGTCAAATATTTTATAGTTGACTTGTTATGGATAAAATATGTACTGACCCATCTTAAATTTTTTTTAAGATGCTATATTCACTTTAAACATACAAAAATTGTATTGACTACGTACCGATAAATTCAAATACCCCGTAACCAGCTATTTCGAGTAATATATGTTCTGCAAAGTCCTTTGATGTGAACCCACTATTAATTGGAGCTCCCCTTTCTCTTAATAGCCGTAGGACTTGAGCGTAATAAATGTAGCAATATTACTTACTTATTTTATTCAATTTTGTACGTTCATTCACAATACAAAAAAAAATGAACCTTCAAATAATGTATTTAAAATTAAAAAAGAACTACTTAAATATTTTAATAAATATTTAATAATAATATTGTCTGAAAAGAAAAAAAAAGAAAAAATAAAAAGGCCTTTTCGCAGCATGTAAGGATATACTTGCATTTCATGCACTCCCTACTTGTGCTTTGACAAACTAACAATGTCACAATCACTACATAGTATAAAACAAAGTCGCTTTCTCCCTATATCCCTTTGTATGCTTAAATCTTTAAAACTACGCAACGGATTTTGATACGGGTTTAAATAGATAGAGTTATTAAAGAGGAAGGTTTACATATATGTTTTTTACCAGTGCAAGGCCGGGTCGCTAGTTAAGTATATATAAAATATATGTTCAATCTTAAGTTAGTCGACTTTCATCAAGGTAAAGTTGCAGTGGGGTCTATGAATCTCAACTAACTCATATTGCATAGGTATCTTAGATATCATTGCATAGATGCATTATCTCATATTTACAAAGCACGAAAATCCATCGCCGAAGTACTTCGATAAGAATAAGTACGGTTTTTTATATATAACTTATTTTATTTTATAATTTTTCGCAAAAGGTTCCTGCCTTCTGTGCGAAAAGGTCGCTGGGTTCGAATCCTGGTAGGTGCATTTATTAATGTGATGAGCACGAATATTTATTTCACAGTCTTGGTTGTTTATAAACTTATATATGTATTTATTGTGGTACCCTCGTTTTTCTGATTACCATAACATTATCAAGTGTTTCAGATACTTACTTTGGGATCATAGCTAATATGTGAGTAGTCCTAATTATTATTATTAATTTTGATCCCGCCTATATATTGACCAGTGCCTAATTGTTATTAGCCCTTAAAAGCTATTTTAATAGTAATGTTAATAATTCAAAGTATATGGAGATTAATTTATAATCATGTGACAAAATGACAAATGATTTATTTATATTAAAAACTAAAAACAAGTAACAGGTTAATGATTGTTTAATAGGAAGATAAAATATTAACATCAATGTCAATCAAAAACGTATTATGAATGTTAATTTGAAAATTACTCAAGAGATTTAATTAACCATTTCAGCACCTTCTGTTATTGGTTTTTTAATTAAATACTCGTATAATTATTTAATATAGTATTGACTTCGGTTTTGTTTATTCTACCAATTTAATTTCCAATTAGAGAACCGTTTAAAATAAGATTAAATATGAATTAATTATAAACTATGTTTATTATATTTATTTACAATAAAGTAATTTAAAGTATTAACACAAAATACAAAAGACTCATCAAAGTCGTTGGGGTGCGTCCCCAAAATACTGGTTGTATTACCACGTTGGTCGAATATGAGCCAGCTTTTTGGGTTGCCTGTGGTCTCAACTAAGCGCGTTCATATATTGGTATACAATCGACGCGCTTCTGCAACCCGTGGACCTAAAGTCTCTACTTCAATAAAATAATATAAGGAATAAAGGAATAAAAATGTAAGAATCACATAGACTTTCTAATTTTTGTCTTTTGTGTGCTCGTTATATACACACTAGTTTCGTAAGAGTCATTAATTACCTTTGGGTTCGTACAAACGTTAAAAAACGGGAAAATTCCTACAGGCTTGCCCGAAGTTAACCCGCCTGTAGCGGTAATCTGTGACGCGGAAGGATGAGGGAACCTACCGTGATTATATTCCTAAGAAAACCACCAAGAGTGGTGGTCACGACTCTCATAAGTGAGGAAGTTGACGCGAGCGAAACGTTAACTATTGCTAAATAAGTTCTTTCACAAGACGTTGGCCTTTGCAGTTTTTGTTATTTATCGGGTTTTTAGCTTAATCGTTAATTTTAAGGCTCAGTTCTTTACAGATAACTCGGAACCTTAGGAAAAACCATGATAAGAACTCTTATAATCTAGAGATCATTTGTTATTTTTAAGTATATAAATTTTAGTCGGACAAGGTCTCAAAGTTGTATTATGTGGATTAAGCACAATAAGCTCTCATGTAGAACTTTTCATATTGATGTAAGCTTTCAGTTTCAGTGCACATTTTAATTAATTACGTTGTGTGCAGCAAACAAGATAGACGAAAACAAAACTTTAGAGATAAAGCTTCTTTATCCGTTTAATAAGAAAATAAGGCAATCATTTTATCATCAATTATTACTATATTCATTTTTTGACTCAGTTAATTAAACATCAGCCTTTTATTATCAAGTTTTTAAATTACAAAAACGCTATTTACTGAATATCTTATGCAATATTTATTATTTACTATTGTAAATAATAAATATAAACACTTATGCTTAAAACTTTACAGGAATGAACATTCATTACTACAAAATGACGACATTTAAGAGCAATATGTACTCAAGTAATAACATTTATGACGCGGGCCACCATAAACTGAATTGACTCGATAATAATCATAATTGCATTTGTTGATTACTTGGCTTTTGATTGAATCGCTAGAACTGCTTTATTTGTACTGCAATTTTCATTGTAATAGTGTAACACTGTATTTAAGCGATCTAAACTGTCGTGAAAATTGCAGCATTAATTGTGTTTGCCAGATTTCCTTTGCAAAGTCGGTAAAATAAAACATGAAAATACCATGCGTAGCCTGTCAATGCTTGCTAATAGGTATCCTTGATATTTCGACTATCGACTAAACCCTTAACAGCAATGGAATTTCAATTATCTATTTATTTTTTTTGCACTGGAGTGCAACGGGCGGCCTTATCGCTAATGAGCGATCTCTTCACCACTCATCATCTCTCAACCACTCCTCTCCGTACCACTTATGACACCCCGTCCGGCAAGTGGCAGCCTTACCAGAGACCGAATACAAATACAACTTAAATTATAAATTGTATTCGGGACCGGGGATCGAACCCGATACCTCAAGGCTTCGCGGTAGGCTTATAAGACCGCTTAGCCATGAGGCCTCGATATATATATATAAGTTACACTATCTAAATTTATTTTTTTCCGTTTCAGCGGATTTCATACATCCATGCAATACAACAGATTCATCCTGTCTAGTAAAAGCAACCCAAGATGCCATTCCAGATTTCTCCAAAGGCCTTCCTGATCTTGGAGTACCACCGTTGGATCCATTTGTCATCGCGGAACTGCCGATACAACTGCCCGGCGTAAGGGTTACGTTCATAGATGGCAAGGTCACCGGCCTAAAGAAATGTCAAGTGCTAAATGTGCAGTAAGTAAACCTTATATGAAATTATATTATTTTAGTCATTTTGACGTGAAAGCCGATAACTCTATTAAGAGGAGACCTCAAACGGTCATGACTTCGAAAATCGATAAGAAGGTTTTGTGGAGAACACTAAAATATTGTTCACTTTTTTTATTTATGTTTCTAAATATTGTGTAGGAAACCGGTTTCACAAACGGAAACAAGCAACACTTTAAGAATAAATTAAAGCTATTTTTTATGAAGTAAAAATTGTTTAAGATTTACTATTTGCTGACCCGGCAAATGTTTTGCTATATTAATTATTTCTAGTGAATATTTTGGTATTGATCATCAACTACTGAGAGTTGAAAATTATTACAGTGCTAATAACTCTATTAGAAAATGGGGGTTATTGGTAGAAGGGTGAAAAATAAGGGTTATATAAATTTTTTAATGAAAAATCATAAAGAATTAAAATAATCATAAAAATTGGCCAAGCCATTTCGGAGCTTATTTACAAACACTGTGACACGAGATTTATATATTTATATATATATATATATATATATATATATATATATATAGGTATATATAATATAGATCTTAAGACTGTATTTAGACTACAACTATTCAATGCCAATTAACAAATTCAGGCATTGATTTCGTCTGCATTTATGAGGTTTCAGTCTTCAGTAGATATAATAAGGATAATCCTATTAAGTAATTATTTAGTCTACTTACATTAATGGTAGTTTAGTTTCTAAGCAATCATCGGATTAACAAACTATTAAAGTTTAATAAATAATTAACTTTTTTTAAAAATTTTGTACTATATCTTATATATAAAATTCTCGTGTCACAATGTTAGTTACCTTACTCTTTCGAAACGTCTTTACTGATTTTTACCAAATTTCATAAGCATATTCAGTAGGTCTGAGAATCGGCTACTATCTATTTTTCATACCCCTAAGTGGTAAGTGTAATACTTAGGTAGCCCACCCCAAAAATTAATATGGCAAAACAACGTTTACCGGGTCAGCTAGTTTTAATATAAATTTGGGTGTATATAATTGTGAACAGACATAATTGCCATACGCAGTAGCCACCTCGTGGCTAAGTGGTTTATGCGTCTGAGTGTTGCGCCGCAAGTCCTGGGTTCAAATCCCGGGGGATTAATGAAAGTTTCGGTTGAGTAGGCACAGAAGGCTGATCACCTACTTTCCTATAAAGAAAATGATCAGTGAAACAGACACAGCAATGTGTCTGCCTTATGTGTCACTAGGGGTTACAAGAATTCACTTTCATATGTATTAGCACAATTTTAAAATAGGATTTTTTTTTTGTTTTTCGTTTGTATATGCTGTTACTCATACCACTCCGCGAAACCTTAACAACGAGGCCTTTGCCAGCGATGTTTCTTGTCCGCAACTCTTCTCTTTTTTCGCATATCATAAAAATAAAAGGAAATAACAACTTTGTACAGTTTGATAGTTGTCAAATCAATTTAGAAACGCAATAACTTCAAAAAACCATGCTTAAGTATAGTTTAAGAACAAGATAGAAATACTCAAATATAAATACTCAAAGCTTGCTTAACTCTATTCAGAAAAGCAATTTGTGTTGATTTCGACTTAAGTTGGATACTTAGGATGTTCTGAACGTGAAATTCTCAATTTAGAAACCGGCGGTTATTTATCTCTTAAGCTAAAATTGAGTTTTAAATGGCTATAAGTGTTAAACTGCCATTCTTTTTAATCTCTTATTATTTCAGGGCATACTTGGAAAGGAATATATTTATATTGGAGATACGCTGCAACATTACGATCAAAGGGAAGTACACAGCAGTTGGTAGATTGCTTCTATTCCCAATCAACGGCGAGGGTGATTCCAAAATAAAAATAGGTAGGTACATAATGTTTAATAATAATAATAATATGGTCAATTAAAAAAGGGGCTTTTAAAACCCTCAAGGGATAGGCAGAGGTGCACTTAATACACCCACAAAATGTTTTCATGATTTCCATATATAAATTTTGCCCAACCCAAGCCAAAAGCCTTTTCGATAAAGCTTTTGATGTAACAACTTCTAAATAAGCTCTATTAATAACATTTTAGAAAATGGCAAGTTCATATAAAAAATTATCTGGTTTCTTATTGGCGTCATATTTTAATTATTGACAAATTTTTAGTATTTACTTATATACATAATTTTAGTAAAGTTACGTGTTGGAGAAAGGGTTGCTTTGCCATAGACAAGGGCTGTTTGGGTTCTTAGTGGCTTGATATTGAAATAGTTGTGCTTTATTTTTACTTTTATTTTTATTAATTTGTCGATATTTTTTGGTGATTGTTGTGTTGGCTTTCATTTTAATGTGTATTTTCCTGTAATTGTTTAACATGGCTCAACCTTAATAAATAAAGTGATAGAATACTAGAAAGCTTTGTTTTTGATCTTGACGATTAAAAATTAAAAAAAAACAAAGTAAGTAACGTTGAAGAGAGAGGTCTGTTTTCATACTTATATAAAATTTTCCTTACAGTGAATTCAGTAATAAAATTGAACATAAAAACAAAGTACTTCAAGGACGAGAACGGGCGAGACCACTTCGGCATAAAGAGTTATAGATATTCCTTTGATTACGGCGACCGAGTTCATTACACAATCAACAACTTGTTCAAAGGAAATCCTGAGCTGAGTATGTTTCTTATTGTGGATTATTATACAAATATGAAAATTTATTAAATGAAATGAAATGTTCAATCAATGACGAACTCAAATACCTAAACCAATACAAAATGCTTAAACAACTTAATACCAGTAAGTTGATTTAAATCTCGGCAACAATAGGTTCCAGCTTGTACACTTGGAAACATATTTTTACTATATAATAAATATTAATAATGATTAAGAGAAAACATTGAATAACATAAATGAACTCAAAAGCTTTGGGAAAGTAAAGCCAAAGAATATTCCGGAACGGAACTGCGACTCTACCTTCCGGGGATAAAGTCCATTGATCTTGTATTTTATAAAATCCTGAAAATCTTGAAAACCAGAAATGTCCACTGAATCTACTGGAATTCGCGAATAAAAAGGTCATGTTTTTTAAGGCGTATTGTTAAAAGTAGCCATTAATATAATATGTTAATTTACAATTTCAGGCAATACAGTGCTTCAATTCCTTAATGAAAATTGGAAGATTGTGACGGAAGAGTTCGGACAACCAGTAGTGGATTACGCAATGAATGTTACCATAGAAACAGCTAAGAAATTCTTCGACGCCGTTCCCTACGACGAATTATTATATGTACCTATACCCAAGTACTGATTCTGTTTTTAGGTTATTCTGAAGGCTTTAAAAGCTTTGGTATCATAGCTGAATATGTTAGCTACTGAATTATAATATTTTTTTTATACTTCCTATACATACAATTTTAAAACTATATTAATGAAATTCAAAACACTTCATTGATAGAATTAAAGTGTTGAAGTTAGAATATTTCATTTTCTTTCAAGCAAAATGAAAATTGAAAGGAGAGTAACTCTTGTTAACTTAAAAAAGGTTTATTTGAGTGTTTTATCTTTTATCCATAATCCTCATTGTTAATTGATTTCAAATTGAAAACATTCCTTGATATAGCACTATTGTTTTACATAATTATATAAAATGTTTTAAGTATTAAATTTAAATCACATTATTGTATTATTAAGTCAACCCATATAAACTTTTTTTATTATGTTATGATATTGGATAAAGGTAATCCAATAAAAATAAATAATTCTGAATCATCATGTGAAAAATCTTTAGATCCAAAGGCTTAGGATTTTTCAAAGATTTTTTGATTTCATCAAACGTATAAAATAAAATTCGCCTGTAGTATATGTATGGCAAAGTTTGTACGAACCATAATGTCTATAAATTTTATATTGAGTGATGAGATATTGAACAAAAATAGGTATAAACTAATCTATTCAGATTTAAGTTTGCAACACAACATTATTTGTTAATACTGCAATTCTTTATTTCTATGGCAAAAGGCAATTGTTTATAAAGATTTATTTTATTTAAAAACGATATTATATTAATTATATATATACATATACCATATATCTACCACCATACACTTCTTAAATACAATAGGGCACTCTTATTTACTTGTGTTGTAATAAAAACTGTATTATATTAATTATAGTATTTATATGTATAAGTACTATTTTGTAAACAATAGTAAAAATATGTTTTATTAAGTTATATTATTTTCTTTTTAAATTTTATTAAAATATAAAAGTGTCATATATTAATAAACTCTATTCCTCACACTACACAACTGTTTGAGTAGTCACTTTCTTACGAATAACAGCAGCCCGGTGACCATCTGCTAATTTATGTTAGCTAAAAGCACTCAAAAAAGTTTTTAAGTTATTTAAATATACAATTATACAACAAAGTTATTAAATGTTGACATTTAAATTTTTAAAACAGGTAGAGTGAGATGTCCTTAAAATAGTTTATACCATATTTTATATCGCATCGCAATATTTCAACCAATTCACAAAAAGCTTTTATATAAAAGATTTAAATTTAAATTGCAGTATTATGCTCAAAAAGTTGATTTGGTTGTATATAAGCTAATCACTAATAAATGTCTCACTGATTTAAAATGAAAACGGTCTCTAAAACCTCCAAAATATATTTTGCCGTGAAACACATATTATTTTATTCATATTAACAAACAATGCCTTTTTTGCACATTTTCGTTTTCATAGTCTTTACAAAAAATAGATATTTCAATTTAGTTTTACTTTCAGAATGTTCACAATTTTGCGTTCTCAAAATGATTGAGTGTAAAGCTGATTCGTTCTCCAATTAATACATTAAAGAGAAAAAGTCTATTATATTAATCTTATATATAAAATTCTCGTGTGACAATGTTGGTTACCTTACTCCTCCGAAACGGCTTTACTGACTATTACCAAATTTTATATGCATATTCAGGAGGTCTGAGAATCGGCTACTATCTATTTTTCATACCCCTAAGTGATAAGGGTAGCCCACCCCAAAAATTAATATGGCAAAACAACGTTTGCCGGGTCAGCTAGTTACTGATAAAAAAAATTATTCAAAATAGAAAATCTTGAGCGCCCCAAGCAAGTCATGGGCGGCTCAGAAGTAGGAAACGGAAACTAATATTGCGTGTGAACCCATTCCTGAAGTGGCGCTCGCAAGCAAACTTCCTATGGGAGAATTTTTAAGCTAATAATAGCAAAGCAAAAAATTTATCAAGATTATAAACAACAACCGGTTTAGTTTACGTTGGCTACAATGTCAGCTTGAAGGTTTTATAGACCCAGCATTGATTTAAATTATTTACATTGAGGCAACGCTGGTGATCCCACGCAAGTAAAATAATAAATATGATTTTACGGGCGAGCTGCGTAATTTTTATATTGCTGAGTTTCATCTGTCTTGGAGATGCTAAGATTGCACGTAAGTGTTTATTATTATTATCATTATTTTCAATTATTAATAACGTAACCGGCTGTCACATAGTAATTAACTTTATTTTATTAAAAACTGATCCAACCAACCTTGCACTAAGAATCTTGTTATTATATTGTATATAGATATTATTTTTCATGCTCTTGTTTGATTTTATTAATATCGCCAATACTACTATAATAAAATAATCGTTTTAAAACTAAATGAAATTAGTAACATTATGAGTACCATAATTATCCATTACTACCAGTAATAACCAAATAACTTTATCAGGCTTATTAAATTTTAAAACTATTTTTTGCATAAAATGGTCAATTTTGACAGTAAAACCGTCTATGAAACTAAAAGCCTTTAACAAATTGACTTACAATGCGTTTCAAATAAGAATATGCGCATCAATAACCTTGAACTATCAAAGCTCGATAAAAAAGTATTGACAGTAACAAAAATATTTGCTTTTTTGTGAATTATTTGTCTAATTATTACCACTATTTGCGTTGTTTAATAAACCATGAACACCTACATTTCTAAAAATGTTGAGTACTTACTGTTTGAGGTAAATTAACTATGAATTTAGATTTTATGAAAAAATGCTAGTACATGTGCTTTTGGAGTTATACTGTTTTCTGTGTTAATTCTGTTTGTCAGACGTTAATTTCCTGTTAATTTTATTTTTATTCGTTATTGTCACTGTTGCTATCTTTTTTTGTAATTTGATTGTTGTGTTTTTTTAAAAAATGAACAAACGAGGCATTGTTTTGTATCGAAGAGCTTGGAAGATTTTCTGCAACGCAGACAAATACTTTGAGAGCGAGAAACAGGTCAGTGTCAAACATATCAATGACCTTGATCTCGCGAAACGTATCCCAGCATTTTGCATCACCTACAAAACGGGACGAAAGTAACCAAGCGCATCCATTTAGCTACAGGTATACACAGGAATACCTTTAGTCATATCCGACGTAAGTCAAGAGATGCAGAAGCCAGTAGCAGCAAAATTACCACGCTGGGTAACCAAAAGGTTTGCACCCAATCTACCCCAAAATGCCTTAATCGTGATGGAAAATCCTTCGTATCATAGTATGGAAATCGTAAAGCCCCCAAATATGAGTAAGAAATCAGAGATGCAGACATGGCTCCAACAACCACCAGAAGACAGACATTTAAGAGTTGATAAAAAAAACCACCAAAGTGCTATAGAATAGACCCATTCGAGGTGTTGAGGCTGACTCCTTACAATGGTGACTTAAATTCTAAAGAGTATATATGACATTTAATAAAACTTAGGATGACAGATATGTGCGCCAACTAGAAAGCAAAATTGAAAAATTAACCTTCGGAGCTATAGCTTCAATCACAAACGACTGGCAGTGGGAGGTCAAACATGTCAGGCGTCTCGAAAATGAATACCGGCAACGAGAATTAATAGAAGATGATAAATTTAGTTTCGTTATAAACACAGGTAATACAATTTTTTTGTTCTTACATACATATAATCAATCAGTGAAATACATTAATGACCTAAATATACCTAGTGGTACAACGCGGTAATGTAGCCAGTATTTTGGGTACGCACCCCAATGACTTTGATAAGCTTTTGTATTTTTGTAAATATATTTAAGTACATTTATATAAATATTTAATAAATTTCATTTTTTTAAATATCGGTTTTTTACTGACTACCTATTTTTTTCGATTTGACAGCTATGACGTGTATGGCGCAAGTCCACGCACATTATTACTTGAAACGCACTGTATATAATTTTATAAAATAGTTATTATTATAATCCATAGCGGCTCACTTTTTGCAATACGTAACAATTTATTTAAATATATCTAAAATTTAGCAGTATGACCGTCATAAAATGCGCAACAACAGTTTTTTGCGATCGTGTACTAAATTAGTGAAGTAAGTAAATAAAATAAAATATTTGATATAATTGTCCATAAAATAGTGTTAAAATTCATAGCAACCCACAAATTTTGAAATACTTATGAATTTCCTTAAAATAAAATCCCAATCATAACCATAAAAATACAAAAAAAGCTCAGATTTAACATACAATTTCTCTTAATATTTTACGTAAACTGTATACATAAATATTTGTTTTTTTAAATTTAATTATAAATTATTTAACAAACGAAATTACTAATAAATACTGCGTGTCAATTCTGTATAGGGCAGTTGTATGTGTCAACGCAATTTTGTCACTCCTGAGGTAAAAAAACATAAAATACATCCTCCAATTATTATCGTAAGCATAGTCGAGAAAAAAAGAAACCCATTCAAAGGAAAGTTTAGTTTAGAAAAAGTAAGTTTTTACTTTGACTTTTGAATCATTTTTAAAACTGGTTAAAGAGCTAAGTTATGTTTTTCACACATGATTGAGGTACCTAATACTTGTAAACATCTTTTAAAAATATAAAGATATCGACCACTATGTGTATCTTATTATAGGAACAATAATTATATAACAAAGCAATTATGTTGTTAAATTATACGTAAGACGTTATTTTACATGGAAACGGTCACAAAACAATAAATAATATTAAAATGTTATTGCAAGAGCACAATTAAACAATTATTTAAGTAAATTGCAGTATATGGCTATTGGCTACCAAGTACAGCATAATAACTCTATTTGCAACACAATAATTGATTGCATTTCATTGTCCTGAAAAAAAAAATTGTAATACCTAGTAAAAAAATGCCTTTATTGTTTTTGTACAGCGCATAAGGCAGGAATATTTATTTTTTACACAGGTTATGTACAGTTTTTAAAACCTTTAATTGAATATTTTTCAGCGGATTTTATCCACCCGTGTAACGAAACAAGCAGAGAATGTCTTGTGAAAGCAACTCAGGACGCTATCCCTGAATTTGTAAAAGGATTACCTAACCTTGGAGTGCCTTCACTGGATCCTTTCGTCATTGAAAAGTTATCAATACCCCTAGCTAATCTAAATGTTACCTTTTACAAAGGCAAAGTGACCGGCTTCAGAAAATGCATAGTTGACGATGTAATGTAAGGTTCTTTTCATTTTGAACCTGGCTTAAGTTCTTCCACAGTATGTTTAGCACTAAGATTATTTTAAACCAACTTCAAAGAAAGAAATTTACCTCTTCATTTATGAACTGATTTGATTTTTCCGGGAGCTTGTCTACTATTTTACAATACAACAAAACATTTTGAACTGCCACTAAAATAACGCCTTCTTGGAGTAGTGGTAAGTGCGTAAGCGTTACAAGCGGGAGATCCCGGGTTTGATTCCCGGTGAAAATAAAAAAAACTCGGTCTGGCAGGCTAAATACCTACTTGCCCCTAAATAAAAAATCGATCAGTGAAACAGATGTGAAATGCAACTGCCCCATATCCCACTAGGGGACACGGGACTGTGTTCACTTAAATTTTGCTGACATAATATCTTCGTTTCAATTTTAGGTTAATTAATTAAATTAATCTTGAGAGCTTTGGGAAATGTAACCGCATGACTTTAACGTAGATAAATGAATTTGTCTTCCGAAATTTTACTTCTGCTAACATTTATTTGAAAATGTATTTCTATTCCGCAGCCACATACTGCTTTGTTTTCTGTAAACAAATTAAACTAATTTAGATTTTGTTTTCAACAAATATTATGATATACTTCTCATAAAAAAAATATGGAAACACCTCTGATATTTGGTTTTGATGAGTTTTGTTTTTTAGATTAAACAGAAAAAATCTCAGTTAATTAATGATATTAAAAGGTATCGTTAAACGAATATTAATGTTTCAACATAATATTTAATTACTAATATAAAATTAACTTTCCGATATACACAGAAGTCCTTTATAATTTTTGAGCTTTGCTTCTAAACCAATTTATTTTATCGAAAAGCATTCCACAGTTTTTCATTCTAAAAAATCCTAATTATAATTTTCAGTTCAGAATTAGAAAAGCGGCACTTTGTCCTTAACTTCCATTGTAATTTAACAATAAAAGGACAATACGACGCAATTGGGAAGATATTGCTCTTCCCAATAAATGGAGAGGGCGATGCTAAAATTAAGCTAAGTAAGTACTAGTCATATTAAGAACGTGAATCTCAAATTGCGCTGAAAAAAGGATTGCAACCGTTTTTCAAAGTTTAATAAATAGATTTTTTGTTCAATACTTAGCTATGAATTTTTTTTTAAAAATTCTAACCTTAATGTGTTTCAAATAATTACGAGTAAATAAAGGTGCCAAAAACGTAAGTAGTTGTTGGCGAAAGCTTTTCTCCAGGCTGCTGATCGTCCCAGGTTCCTGCCTGGAATTCAGTTATGTAGTTTTTTAGGTTTTTAGGTTACATTAAGTTCTTGGTTGTATAAGAAAACGATTGACATAACCTACGCGTTAAAAGCCCCCAAAATATATTATGAATGAAAAAATACTAAAGTAAAATATATGTAATAATACATCAATAAATCATAATAGGTAATAGTTATTGCGCACAAATCTGTTACCTTTGCGTTGTATACATGAAACTGAATATATAAGTATGTATATTAATATATTAAGCGTAAAAGAGTTAAATCTCACAACAGTTCGCTATTTCAGCTAATCTGAGAATGAAAATAGACATCAATACGAAATATATAAAAGACAACCAAGGAATAAATCACTTCGCCTTGAGGAACTACAAATATACTTTTGACTACGGAGATAAAGTTACTTTTGAATTGCAGAATTTATTTAAGGAAAGCAAGGAATTAAGTAAGTATTATATTATTATTACATATTACGTAATCTATAAAATCTATGGATAAACCAGTGGACCCCGCGAACTTCGTATCGCGTCAAAGTTCCGAATAATAAAGTGTCATCTATAACGTCATTCCATAGAAAATGTATGAGGAAAATGTTTTGCTTTTATTTTATTTTTTCGAGAATTTCCCAAATTTTTCTCTCCATCCATCCTTGTACTTCCAGGAATATTATAAAAAAAGAATTGGCCAAATTGGTCCAGGCGTTGTTGAGTTATAGGCTTACCAACACATTTTGCGATTCATTTTTATATTATAGATTATAATTCAGTACTATTTTGAGTAACAGGTACACTATTAAAGTAAAAAAAACTTTTTTAAACGAAAAAATAGCGTTTTATAATATGTGTCTGTGTGTGTGTATGTGGCTGCGTAGCTCCTTAACCAATTTCAATGGGGTTTTTTTTAAAGCTGACGCGAGCTTTGATAGACCTTAGCAACAATTTATGTAAATCTGTTATCAATATATGAGGTTTTCTTATTTGTAATTATTATATTGTGGTACTTTTAAATAGTTTTCAATTTCACTTGTTCAAAAATCCAACTGTAGTGCTTAGAAAAATTATTTACTCGGTATCATGCTATCAGATATTTAATGACGGCTAGTTACCTATCAAACTCGGTTGAACTGTTTATGAATTACAAGCGGACATGGGATCTACATACAAGTCAAAATAACTTCTTTTGGTTTCGCAGGTGGGTAAAAACTTTTTCTAATAGGTATTTGAAACTCAGAGAAAAAAGTTCCGTAATGGTCCATGGTATATACATACAATTTCACTATTATCTTTCTTAAATAAGCGGAAAGCGTAGGTACTGTGCCTTTAAAACTAACAATAAATCTTTTTTGATTTTGTGAGACATTGTTGATACGTTTACCGAATTTTATTTATAATATAACATAGCAAATGAAAAATGTGACTTATTTCACAAATATGGAGAATTTAAAAAAAATGTTGTGACAACAAGTGTTTTGTATACATTTTATTTTTAAACGGATTTAATTAAGTCCTAACGCTGACGGTGCTGTAATATAATTACAAGGGTGTCGAGGGTAAACGCACCTCAGAAATTAATTATGCGAATAAACGGCACACCGCATACAGAAAAATAATTAACGAAAATCTTAAGTTTCACGTCCTAATTTGTATAATGTTGTATAACTTCTAACTAAAGTGAAGATTTTTTTCTAGGTATATTAAAATTATCTGGACCCGAATAATTAAATAAATAATAATATAATATATAATTAAATATTAATAATAAAATAATAAATAGGAGTCGTGAGCAATAGCTAATTTCATATTTATATAAGAACCCTACCCTATTTTATATTATGTTCGGAAAACTTCGACATTGATAAACCTTTATACAGTTTCATCTCCTATTTCAACCACTTTGTCTTTTTTTCGAAATAAAATGTCCTTTCCCAAGCTCTAATATTCAATGGTGGCCTGAAAGCTTAACAAACAGTCAGAGTTGCTTTCGTATTTATAATAATAGTAAGGAAGTTAAGTCAAAATTCGTCCAGAAGTTTCCGCGTGATGTCATTCGGGCAACAATGCAAGAAAATGTTCAAAATGCCTTTGTGCCTTGACACCCGAAACACAGAGACCTAACGCGCGTTTAATGATAATTAAGCTAAGGATGCGGTTAATACTGAAATTGTGTATTCATATATTTTAACAGTTAATTGTTTAAACTTACAAGCTATCAAATTTTTAATATATTTATTTTCAGGTGAAACAGTTTTAAATTTCCTTAATGAAAATTGGAAGACAGTTGCCGAAGAATTTGGGAAACCCATCGTTGATTATGCAGTTGACTTAGCCATTAGGACAATTGAGAAATTCTTTCTAGTAGTGCCTTATGAAGAATTGATATACGTACCAATACCTAAAAATTAACTTGAAATTTTTAAGTTAACGTTTTAGTTATCTCAGAACTAACTTTTACTCTCTAGCGTCTTTCAAACAAAAATAAAAATATTTACTCTTATAACCGACCTTGAAAAACACCAAAAAGGAGATTATCGTACGTGGACCGATTCTGATGAATGGCATCAAATGATATCGTAACTCGTCCAAGTGATCCTATTTTTTTGCAATTTTTCCAATCAATAGTTTTCAGGATATTGAAAGAATAGTTTCACAATAGACCGTGTCGTACTTATTTGCTAGTAAGTTCATTATACAAAACTTATTTTTCACTTTTTAGTGCGTTTTGAGGTCGGTTTTATTTTTTTATTTAAAATTAATTTTCAGAATATCTTATTTTATAATTAGGTAAATTTAATAAAATGTAAACCAAAGTAAATTCGAATTTTTAAATGTAAATGTAAACAATTTGATTGTTAATAAAAATTATATATGCAAGGCTATTTTAATTACTTATTAAATTAACCGTGACCATTAATTTGTTAGAGAATTTAGCCAAAACCAGTAAATTTTCTATACCATCCTTTTTGCGAAAGGAAAAGTGTTCACCCAAACCACACAGTTTCCATAATCCTAATTTACGAATGGTATCATTGCTTTATTGATTTACGGCGTTAAACATGGCCATTTACAATATAAACGAAATACACATCACAAAAGAATGCATATTTATATTCGAATCGTTCATATATCCAAGTCATCTTAAGATCCTCATGCATTGTTCTAAATATAAGATATTATATTATTTACTAGCTGTGCCACGCAGTTTCGCTCGCGTTAACTTCGTCGTAACGTGATGTTATATAGCTAAGCTTTTAGCTCTAAAAATGACGATACTTCCATAGAGCTTTCCATTCGCCTTTTCAACCCCTCACAACCCTTTTTCGCATTAAATAGTAGTATATATCTATTCTCAGGCTCTAGACTATCTGTGTTCCAAATTTCATTTAAATCAGTTCAGTAGTTTTGGCGTTAAATCGCGATAGACAGAGAAACAGACAGAGTTACTTTCGCATTTATAATATTAGTAAGGATAGTAACTAGCTGACCCAGCAAACATTGTTTTAAAACAAACTCAATTCAAGTAATAAAAGCCGCCATTACAGTTCACTAAACGTATTTAGCAACGTTAAAATGGGGTCCAAAGTGTGTTTAAATTTGACAGTTCGGTAACGCATTTAAACGTATTTAACGCTTTAAACATTTTGGATAAATAATTTTTAATATAATATTTTTATAAGACAAATGTTCCACTTAAATAAGAAATTCTGTTTAAACAAAACTTAAATATGTTTAAGAATGATGGTGCAAGACCCTTAGTGCATTATGAATTCTGTTAAAAACTACTAAATTTATAAAAAAAAATTTTTTCGTTTAGTCTTAGAATGCATGAATGTTTATTCTTGATGCATCTATCTAAATTCATAAAACAAAGACAGGTTAGTTACACGGTTATAACTCAAGAATTGCTAAAACAATTTTAATGATTTGTTGGTTTCGTCTCCGGAACGAATAGCAGAATAACTATTAAAATATCGGCAAGATTCATGTAAATAGCAATGCCACAATCGGTACTGTCCAAAAATTATAGATAGGAACTTTTTGTTGACATAAGATATATAACACATTTTATAATCCTTGTTTAAAAAAAATGGAAAGATAGAGATGATACGAAATTCATCAGGTCAGCTAGTTTATTATTGGCTGCACTTTTTATTTCAAATAAAAATGTTGAAGAAAAATAAACGTAATACCTACAAGTATACCTATTTAATTTTAATTCTCGGTCGACAGCACTCAGCCTGCCTATCGCGGCCAACAACCCAATTTAATCGTTACTACCTCGACCAACTCTGCAAATAATTTCTTATTTACTTTACCAAGTATAATTACATACTCTACTCTTTACTTATTCTCAATACTAAATGATGTCCTCAACTTCAGCTGTATTTAAGAAATGAACTTATTTTGTAGAATTTGGAAGTTGCGGTTCATTCAATCAAAGATTCCTCAATATTAAAAAAAATATTTGTTTCTAGTTTACATACATGTCATTAAAATACTTTAACTTTCATTAAACCGCAATTTGAATTGATTCATAAAAAGATGGCCCTGTTATTACGTAGCTTAAGTTAACAGAAGTCATATCTGATTTGTATGTTAATCGTATCATAAATTATCGTTACTTATAATACCTACGCTAATTGCTTTATCATTACATGGAATCTGTCAGCGACCGTAAAGGCGCAATATATGAACAATATTCTTATTCAAAAAAAAAATTTCCCATGTAAAAATAGATAAATGGATGAATGGAAGTAGTTGTGTTATCAAATTTTTAAATTGTCTAATAGTAATAGAGAAAAAACACGTAATATTATGAATATCCTTTGACTTTTGGAACAATATTGGTACACATTAAATAGCAGACTCGATATCGAATATCTGTGACAATTTGTCACAGTTAGCAAGGACAGGAGTAACGCCCTTTCGTAGTCTTTGTCAATCTGGTAACATTCACATACATTTGGAATATAGTAACACTTTGTACTTTGTATGTGACCCTAATCGATGAAATTTATGCAAATGAGATGAAGTGTATCTTAAAATAACAAAATAAAAGCTCTATTTTTTGCTGTAATTGAACACATTACCAATACTATAAAATATGAATTACAATATATCTTAAGATATTGCAATTGGATAATAAGGTTTCAATAAGGGACCTCTAGGCAAAAGAAAGATAGGGAGCCCTATGAAAAGATGGGAAGACAAAATAAAGAGCATAGCGGGCCCAAACTGGAAGCAAGTTGGGCAATCCAGAGAAAGCTGGCACACATTGGAGGAGGCCTTTACCCGTAGAGGGATTCTTGCAGATTAAGTTATAAATTTTTAATTCTAAAATATCTTTTAAGACCATTATAAAATAGTTACTAACACTCTAGACTTAATTTTTAATACTAACAACACTAATGTACCTTATTTCTGTAAGAAATACAGGCTTTTTATTTTTAATTTTTATACGGTTTCAATTACACTAAAATGAGCTAAGATAGCTTTTTAATAAAGACATAAATACTTAAATCAATTCAATATTTTTAATAAAAATAGCATTTGTTTGAGCTTTTCATTTTTTAGAAGCCGATAACTAAGCTCTTAAAGGCTGGACGAATTTTAATATACTTGATAAGAGATACAAATGAGAAACTGATAGAAATATTTTAAATACAACATAATATATATTCATGGTCATAAACATTTAGGTCAAATCTAAGTATCATTGTAAATACTGTGGTTATTAAGATAAAATCACTATAAAATTGATTTATGATAGTTACTTAACGTAACCTTCAGGGAACAAAAAATATAAAAATTTATTAAAGGATATTTCAATTTTTTTTAAAATAATTTTTTAAAAATAATTTTCTTCAATATTTACAAAAAGCGAAGAATCATGACGTTTTATGAATGTTTTGTCAGAAGTCCTAAGTTCGAATCCCGGGGAACTATTCAGTTGTATAGAAGTTTCACTTACTGTAAAGAAAAAGTGAAATCCTGTAAACCTTGTATGAGGCATGGGAAAACAAATTTCACGTTTTTTTCACAGATCATTTCCTTTACAGGAAGGAACTTTACAGGAATTATATGATCAGCCTTTTGTGCCCACGATCTCCAACACTACACGCAGATGCGTTAACCACTTAACCACAGAGGCGGTTGTTAACCTAAGTTTGTTTAACCTAAATACATAAAAAATGTGTGTACTTAAGTTAAACAAATTAATAAGAAACATTACTGACAAAGATTTGCATTATATTGTACACCAGCAACATAGTTCTAAAGGCTATATTATAATACAATTAAAATAGTCGAGATAATGCTGCCGGGTTAAAAGTCACGGAATTCAACATTATTAATAATTAATAGTTACTACAGTTACGCGTACGTGATAGGAAATTGAATTACATACTAAATTACATGGATATTTGCATAATATTCGCTTTGGGTTATACCGTTATTATATGTTTAGCTTATTTACGTTAAGGCAGTTAAATTAGTCAATTGTATTGTTTTTAAACATAATCTTTCTTCTTTCGCTATTTTATAAATCTTCTCTGACTCTTTTAAAGTACCGTGGTTTAATCTGTTCACTTACGTAACGTCGCTATCAAACAATAAAAAATTGAAAATAACTTTGTTTCTAATTTGATGTGTTGGTACCCCAAACTATGTTGCATAAAAACCAATGAACAAACATAACAATTCAGTATTACTCATTTTCCACGTCTTACATCTGAGCATCATCAACATTTTCTCTAGAAGCGTGTCTAAAATGCATTTAACCGTCCCGATTCTGTTATAAATTATGAGGAAGTTGGAACGTGACATATTTACTGAAGCATCATTTAGACGTGTTTATATGAAGGAAGTTGTATTTTAAAAGCGTATATTGCACTACCGTCGTCATTATCACAAGCTTCGGAATATTCACTGCTCGTCCCTAAGTATTGAACGAGTAGGAATTGCTAGTGCTTTAAACCACTCGATAAGTAGAATATATTTTTCGATATGCCACGCAGCCTTGGCTTGATTTATTTTTTAGGTTAATACTGTTTATGATTTAACGTTAAAGATTTTTACCCACGGCAAATTGATATTGGAAATAAAATAGTGTGTCAACCATGATAAAAATTAACTACTATTTTAACAGATTGTTAACAATAAAAACATGTCTCTTATTATAATTATTATTATAATTTTCGATAATAAACTCATGATTGACGCATAAACATAGTTAAGTTTTTCACACTACTGACAATCAATTGCGCGGATTTGATTGTTGTTTTGATAGACATAGAAGCCGTTAGCCTACTTTCATATACAGTTAATTAATAAAAGAAGGTAAACAGATAAACTGATGCAGATTTTGGTCTGCTCTATTATCCGTCGTTTAGTAGCAAGTTTTAACTTTTGATAAGGATTGGGTCATTGATAAGAGACAGTGTTATGTGCTTGGGTGTCGCCAGACCCTATGTAAATTTCATGGAAATTAAATAATAACTTTTCAAAAAACCAATTAGGAGGTATGCAGAACTTGTAATTTAATTAAGAAATTAACGTCAGAGTGGCGTGGGAGACTTAACTCAATTAGTCACATTATTCAACACAACACAGCACTTCAATCACTAATATCTGATCGACAGAAATTGAAGCGGTTTTCGAACTGATTTCGAGGAAATGCTAATGTATTTTATCAGTCTACTATATTCTAATTGGTTTATTATTGCTTTGACGACTGCTTCAACGTTCAATAATTTGTCTACCTATCTTTATCTTACTAATAAACAAGTCTTTACACTTGTCTTCGCCGGGGACATCTAATATTAAAAGTTTAGCTTCACATCAGAGGAAGAATTTTTAAAATCCAGTACCTACCTGCTTAGGCCAGGTGTAAAAGTCCTTTTGACATTTGTTCGGCCTTGCGCAACTTGTTCAGTGTTGGCCAACGGCCATGTATCAGCAGGTAATGTGTATAATTTTTTTAACAATTTGAATCGCACGAGTTGGAAGGAGAAGCACGAATCATCTTCCGGTTTTGTTCCGTTCCGTTTTATTTGAATTTATTGAAAATTATTTTATAGCTTATGCTTAATCATAAAAAATACAAAAAATACTATATTATGCCTATATAAGTATTTGACTGCCTCCTTGGTGTAGTGGAAAGCGCGTAAGCGTTACAACCGGTAGATCCTGGGTTCGATTCCCGGTGGAGATAAAAAAAACTCGATCTGGCTGGGCATAGAAGACTGATCACCTACTTGGCCCTAAATAAAAGAATAAAAAAATTGAATCCCGGGAAAACCTATTTCAGAGACTAGAATCTTCATTTTATATTGGATAGAATTTTTTTTATTAAAACACCCTGTAAAGAGTTGCAAAGATAAAATAAACGTTACTTATGGTGTATTATTTATGATCATCTACTGCTCGTAAAGAAAACGATCATTGAAACGGTTAGAGAAATGTGTCTGTCCCATGCTCTACTAGGGGTTACGTAAATTCACTTTTTAAATTAATTATAAACAAAAATACATAGTGTTTTTCCTTATAATCTTAGTATTGATTATTATATTATGTCAGAAAGATGGATCTAAGATTGAGTTCCGTTGGTAGGGTACAGGAGTATCATAAAGGCTTACCACGGCAAGGCTTTATGAAACTCTGGCTTGAAGGAATCTGCAAAAAATGTAAAAATGTGAGAAATAGAGATCATATCTTAAATGCAATTCTATTATTATTCGTCTAAATTTCTTTTCTTTCTAAAAAACATGTAAAATAACACCTCATCAGACGTTCACTGCCGTAATAGGGTCGTACAAATCGGTCAATTCGCGAGCTTGAAAGGGATACCTTCGATCAACGTCACCACTTAATGAGGCAAACGTGAACCAATCTCCTACCTTTTCCAATTTTAGCAATACCATTATGTTAGCTTTACCTTCCAGTATAGCTTCCACTTATAGCTTTATGACTAGTT
This sequence comes from Aporia crataegi, assembly GCA_912999735.1. Lineage (NCBI taxonomy): Eukaryota > Metazoa > Arthropoda > Insecta > Lepidoptera > Pieridae > Aporia > Aporia crataegi. The sequence goes on along the minus strand of OU538748.1, from coordinate 3,363,989 downwards.
GCAGCTTTTGTAGCTCCGTCTGAACTTCCTCTTGACTTACAAGCCGCATCTTTTATACTCTGTGGTGCCGAGCCCCAACTTTACACTCTTACCACATTCCTCTGAACGACTTTAACCAAGAGCCGGAAAGTTCCACAGATTATACCCAACATTTGATTATATTATCTGTGGGTAACGGTTAACTAAAATTATCGACCTAACGTCAACATCTGATAATTATTGGTAGGTTAGATGTGAAATTAGGTCTATAAATCTGTAACATTTTTTGTTCATAGTTCTCTTTACATCACAGTAAAGTAGAAGTTCCGAAGTATGACTATAATTTTTTAGATAAATATTTTTTTTTGAAAATGTGTATGAAAAAATCTAAAGAAATATATATTATATAATATGGTAGTTTAACAGTTATTAAAACACGAGTAAGACATTTGATTCAAAAATTATCAAACTAGGTTGTTGCATTTATAGCAATGAAGCGGAATAATATTCATTGCGGTAATTTGTGTTTGATGCGTAGATATTAGAGATGTACGAGTGAATAGTGGTGACAGAATTAGTAATTTCCTTAACCTTGACCTTTATAGCAGTCAGGTAGTGTTGTGTGAAGTCCCGTGTCCCCTAGTGGGGTATGGGGCAGATGCATTTCACATCTGTTTCACTGATCGATTTTTCCTTTAGGGGCAAGTAGGTGATCAGCCTTCTATGCCCTGCCAGAACGAGTTTTTTTTTATCTTCACCGGGAATCGAAACCAGGACCTCTCGGTTGTAACGCTTACGCGCTTACCACTAGACCAAGGAGGCGGTCAAAAGTCAGGTAGGTAGGTTAAATAGTTGACCACCAAAAAGACGTTCTCCCTTAGTTTAAACCTATTTACGGACTGACACCACGGGATATAAAAAAAAGGCCACGTTGCGGTGTAATAGTACCTAGATGTAACCTTGACCGCGTAAGAATATGCATAAACGGCTACTGATCTACCTTTGATGTAACACAAGGTTTGAATAAAGTATGTTTACAAGCAAAAAATACTAATAAAATGGCAAAGTCTTAAATCGTATATTTGAATAAAAGTTGACTTTCAATAAAGCCGTGGTGCGCAATGAATCTGTGCCATACTTTTTAACGAAATGCAAATATTATTGACCTATTTGCGCCTGCAATATTTGTATAGCAAATACGAGTAACTTTAGCAACGGAAAATCGATGTTTCCTATATGTTGTATAAATTTACTTTGAGATTGAATTTTTAAGGACTTCTCTCAGTTAGAAAAATCATTTTCCAATAAAAAACCAATTTATTTTATTATGGCTGACCCAACCGTCTTGCATCAGTGCTTCGCACTGCGTACAAAGGTATAACTTTTTTGCAGGTTAAACAAAAGTATCATATTAAATTCGAGTTCTTTGGATTAAAACCAGCCGTTGAAAAACTATATCGAAAACAGGCAAAAATTGAAAATTGTATTGTTTATACTTGTTTTGCTATCATTATATAGGTAAACATAAAAAAAATATATTGTTAAATAATAAAAACAATATATTATTTTTATGTATTTTTCAGTTTTAGTAAAATAAAAGGAATTTCCCCTGTGGAAACGCGTAGTTTTATGATCAACTATCAACTTTGTTTGCTTTCCTAAATCTCGTTGTAGGTAAGCAAACACCTTGCTTGAGTGAGATTCAATCAATTTTCCACACATAGGTCTTCTAAGCTTATCAAATTCCATTTTAATTTAAAATGTTGATGATGTACTAGTTGTACCTCGCGGTTTCACCTGCGTTAACTCCATACTATCCCCTTGCCAATAGAAACATTTCTTAAATAAAATAACATTAGGTATAAATTATTCCACAAGGAACACACCGGTATGATATAAAGTACCTTATAAGTTAATCGAGAGCATATTCTTTTTGCGTGCAAAATTTCATTCAAATCTATTCAGCCGTTTAAACATACAAAAATCTTCACAAACTTTCGTATAAATTATAATATTAGTAGGATTTTGTAATAAACAAATTTCGTATTAGCAATTAGAATAGTTAGTAACAGGCGTCTTAAACTAAGTATCAACTCTAGTCAGTTCAATACCTTGTTTAAGAGTGAAATCATAACAAAACAAATCATATTTGCATTTATAATACTACGAAGGATTTATGTTTGTTAATAAAATAAAAGTCCTGACCTCAATGGTTCTACGCCTGATACTAAATAGATATCGAGAACTACTTTGCGTTTTGAATGAATCTTTTCAGTTTGAAAATGGAACAATTTATTTGAAAACTTGTACCTCTAAATGAAATATTATCTTAGAACTCAGAGCTTATAACATTTCACTTACATTGCAGCTACATGGCACTAAAGCGGCGGCAACGCCTGAAGTCTTAGACAACTCTAATTAAGTTTCCTGTCAATGTTTAACTTTCTTATTAGATTTTCATGTGTACTAACACAAATTGTGTTTTTATAGTATTTTGTTGTAAAACATCGCCACAATAACTAACACTTGTTATAGCTTGAAAATAAGTTTCTGTAAAAAGTAGTAATTCTGATGACATAATTTAACCTTCGACGCAAAAAAGGGTGTCATATAGGGTGTTGTAAAAATGAAAATGTTTTAAATGTTAAAACTGTTTTCGAAATCTTAACAATTTTTTTTTAAAGTTGTTTTCAATAACTATTGGATTGATATCTTTTGAAGCATAAAATATTATAGAAATTTTTAATAGTAAACTCGTGGTTGATGTAGCGGTTCTTGGCGTCAAGATTTGGCCTAATTCCTGTCTGAAGAGCAGTGCATGTAATTATGTAAATTTTAATATAAGTTATGAAATTGCTTCACGTACGACATAATGCGAAAAAGATGAGAAGTAATCGTCTCCAAAGTTCTTTCAAAACAGAACTTTTGCCTCTTATACATTTCGAACGCAGAAAATTGCTGCAACTTTCTTTTATAGCTGTACATTCCTTGATTTATTCTAATCTGCTTTATAATTCCAATTGAAAAAGTTTTGCCTTAGATTTAAATGAAATTTAATTATTATTTTAGGCTCTTACAACCATCTTATTTTATTCATTTCTTCGCAAGAAAAGTTTTTTATTTTGTAAATATGTTTGTAAAGAATAAACTCAGTAACTACTGTAAGGCGCCTCTTAAATCTACAATAACATATAATCTTCAGTTTTGACCCTATATGCAATATTATGAATTGTGCATTTACCATGCATAATTCATAATATTGCACAATATACCTAATTGACCGTCTAGGACCCACCTAAGTGGATTTTTTTCGCCTGTAGAAACCTACATTATCAGTGAGTAACACAGACCATATCTCGTGATATAAATATTTTATTACCAAATAATAAGTGTGATTTTTAAAACTAGTGTTTGTAGAATAGCAAAAATCCTAGCGCAATAGCTTGGGTGCGTTAAACTTCACTATACTTTACTAATGATTGCATTAGCTATGGATCAATAAACAAACCCTTAAAATGTCTTATCTTTAATGTATCTGTAGCGCCCAATAATGCAGTCTCGGGAAGACTGGGGTGGTCTAGGTATTGCTGAAGTGTGTACCGAGTGGTCAGTAACCACAGGTTAAAGATCTGCATTTCTACTGAGTGTCAGACTGGATCTGACATGGTTCAAAACCGGAAGAGGTGGTGACTCTTATTGTTGGAGGCCAAGACTCATTTTTATCCTTTGCACCAGCTGAATGAGTGAAAAATTTAAAGGTAAAGCGAATTATCCAATACAACTTACCAGAATTAAAATCCTCTCTTTTTAAACAGCTATCAATAGGAAATCTTGAAATTGAAATCAATTTCACATCTCGGATATTAAAGGAAATTGCCTGTAAATCACTGGTCATTTCCAAGTTATGACTTAATTACTTTCAAACGGCAATCTGAATTTAGTGACGCATAAATTGCAGGAACTTCATAATACCTCGGACGCCTCTAGATTGCTTCGAGAACTAATATAGGCCGGTTATTAGCACTTAAATATTATTGAAAACTTACCTTTTTTATCGACATAAACTTCCTTAAAGATAAACAATTTTTCGATATTACAGTTATTCTAAGTAACAGTAGTAAAAGAAAACTAAACCTTATTTATACCTATTACCTATTATATATATTTATACATTTTATTAATTTAAAAAATAGTTACATGCTTTAATTGGCATGAAGAATTAGACCAGAAATGATAAAGTAAGAAACTCCATATTATTTCAATCGGAAGGGACTGTTTTACGAGATCCCTTAACATTCTGGTAAACCTATAAACATATAACTGTGCAGTATATATTACATGATTTTATATTATAATAAGATGTGAAATGTATTGAATGTTAATATAGGAATTAATTTTAAAAAATCTTCATTTTTGTTATTGAAAATTTTATAAAAATTTACGTGAGTGTTTATTTTTATGGAGGACTAGCTATGCTACGCGATGTCACCCGCGTTAATTTCGTCGTGATTTGATGTTATATAGCCTATAAACAGAGTTAAATAGTTAACAGCAAAATAATAATAGATATGTAGATATTCTGTAGTTCGTCCGCGCGGAATAGTTATTTTTATTTATTTATTTATTTATATTAATACCTAAAATAAAAGCAACCTAAGTTACTCCTTATTACATCAGCTATCTGCCGGTGAGTGTCTCGTCAAAATCAGTCCAGCTTCAGAGATTAGCCGGAACAGACAGATGGACAAAAGTTGTATAAAACCATATGCATTTAGTAAAAAGCGGCTATTTTAATAGTACAAACAGACACTCCAATTTTATTTATCTGTATATTTCAATATAAAATATTAGCTGCTTTTAGGCATATATGAAAAAGGAAATAGTTTGAACGGATTAAGCGCATATTATAACCACAAATTTTACAATTATTTAAATTGTTGTACAGTCTTCCGTGACCATGCAGGATATAAAACATGCAAAACGCCGAGAAATTTTAATAATAATTAAATAATTTTAAAATTTGTGATTAATACGCATTTAATACGTTAAACTGTTTAATTCAAATGTGTGATAATTGCGTAATTAGAAGACATTAATGAAAATAACTTTATTCCTTATCAATTATCTTTAAAAGTTATCACTTAAGGCTTTTAAGCGCTGGCTACCTAAGATGGGCCGCGCCCTAGTAATCACGGTAATTAATAGAAATACGGCTCTACAGGGCTGAAATTAAGTATTAATTTAATAAAACTTCTACTGTTATTTCGTTCGTTCTTATAATAACTTAATATAACAGCTTACGTGAGCTGTGTGTTTAGGATAGTAAAAGTTTATAAATTGAGTTTGATATATTAAACATATGGTTTTGTTTACTAAGTTCGATTGTTGGCAATATTTTAGATCTTTTGAAAAAGGAGAAGAATAAAAATAATTTAATTTGTATACATTTTACAAGTAAATGTAAATAATAATACTTAACGCTAAATTATCTTTTAGAAAGTGTTAACTGAACTAACTTCTATTGGATTTGACTGATAAACGTTATTCAATTGCTTAAAATATATCTCTATAGTTTTAGTAAAAAAAGAAACAAAAATCTTGTATTATTCAAACTTTATGAAAGATATGTGGTTGATATTAATAACGATTAATTGCGTAAAATAAAACTTTTTATTACAATTATTGTACGAAAATCTGTTTGAATACTGCTCTGTTGGCACATGAACGTGACACGATACCGAGACCCGCTGACCCGTTTTTAGTGCGACTAGTCAATTTCCCCTAAAAAATCTCGGAAAACCTTACCCAGTAAGAACAGTTTGTTGACTTAACACACATATGGCTCTTAACGGGCACGTGCCCTCATTTTCAGCCGCAAACGAAAAGACACTTCTAAACCTTTTGACACCTTTTAACTTAAGGGTCATTTTACTTTGTACACAAAGATATTCAAAATCAAAGAAAATGTTTAAGAAAACTTTAGAAGAATGTTCCTTTAAGACTACTTTAAGATAATTATAATTTATTAAAAGGTATGTAGATGAAGTTATGTAGGACGCGAGATTTACATTTATTTTACAACTCATATTCGAAACTTAGTCTGCTTATGTATAATGAAATAAGTAGTTCATCGCTCGCAAATGAACAATAATAATTTAAAATAGCATCAATTGATCTAGATGACAATTTAGTATTTTTACTGATAACGTGTGGTTACTGGTTAGTTTATATACAGTAACATTTTTATGTCACGTCGGAAATTATCAATAAATTTATTCGTCCGTTACAAATATTTCTAACATGGACTAAATATAATTTATGGAGTTAATAACGTAAGTATCTATTATAAAGTAGAAGCCTATAAAGTATGATAGGTTAAATATAAAATAAATTATATTTATTTTATATAATACCCATTTGTACTTGTAAAATCATGTTGAAAATAAATAATATTCCAAAAAATATTTCTATAATTAGCTAATACATAATCCAGTAAAGGCAGTGGCTTGACATGACACCATTGTACAACGTCATTGGGCAGACTGCTAAGTGCTCTAAATCCCTGTTCAATGCCCCACTACACAACTTAGTTCATCATTGATACTTGTAATGAAACGTCGCGAAGTAATGTAAATATTAACTATGGCATAAAAATGAAAGCCACTATAATTAACATAATCCTTCTTAATCAGGTTATGTCGCAAACTGTTTTTAATCCAGTGAATCAAATAAACGCTTCACAAGACGCAACTAAATCGGATTTTTCGCTCCGGCAAACGGTGACGAGTTCGGAAACGACTCTCGCGGTGTCGACCGGATACAATCTTAATGTCACCCCGCCCAACGTCCCCGACAAGACATTAGCAGCACGCCGAGAAAATTTCCTACCAATCTCACCAATTTACCCGGTTAAAGAAACGAATTCCGATGAAAAAAGTGATGAAAATGAAGAAAATTACAAATTGCTTTCATCCCGCGGAAGAAATTCTTTGGAGCAAATGGAAAATGAAAAAGTAAACGAGGATATAAATAATACGTCGGCTTCACAACTTATATGGGACAACTGTTATGAGACAACATACAGAGATAACAGACAAGTCGACCCAAAAATTCATTATGATATGGAAAATGCGCATCGCCTAGAAATCGATAATGGTGGAATGTTGAAAAACAGAGAGTTCTTGGAAAATAACAGCTCTCTTGCCGTAAAAAATTGGCTGGAGAAGTATAACAGCTTGAAGAATTCCATTGCGGGACGTAAATCTGTCAAAGAGTCGACTACAGAAACGGTATCATCAACAAAATATTCTGAAGAAGCTCCCACAGACTTTGGCATGATCCAAGTTAATTCCGTACAAATAATGCCAATAACCAAAGAAATTCTGAGGGATTACGAGTTTGCGGAACCTTATAACGTAACTATTGATGTACTGGTAACAGAAAATAACATCAAAGCAAGTTACAATGACGATTGGTTTCAAGAGGACGATAGGACGAAAATAAAATTTAGTAGTATGCCACAGACACAAACCTATTTGATACCGAAATTCAAACTTGAAGAAGGATTTCACCCTTTTAGTTTTATGTCGCAATTTTTTTCGATGATATATCCGTTTGATTTTCCTGTCGGTAAGTCACTTTTTAGACCTTTTTATATTACATCGATTACAAAAAAATATTTATTGTTTAAAGTAATAAAAAGTTACACTATAATTATATAGATTTTGCAGGCTAGTATTATTTTTAAGCTATATTTTCAGTAATTTTATTTTATATAAAACATTTCTTAGGTCTTATCAAGGATATTGTATGGGGAAAATTCACATTCCCTTATGCATTTTTACAGGTAAGTTAATATTTAATTAGTAGTGAAAGTATCGACAGCTGAAAACCTAAAACCTTATGAGATTTTTTATCTCTCAGAAAGACATAAAGGAATACACATGAATACATTTTATAGGCCGCTTCAAGAAAAATATTTGAACTGTCAAGTGAACATTCATCAACAATTTATTACAAATCATACGAATATTTTATAAAAACTAGCGAACCGCCCCGGCTTTGCACGGGTATAAAACATATATAAAAACCTTCCTCTTTAATCACTCTATCTATTAAAAACCGCATCAAAATCCGTTGCGTAGTTTTAAAGATTTAAGCATACAAAGGGATATAGGGGAAGAAAAAGTGACTTTGTTTTTTACTATTTTATAAAAAATAAGTTAAACAGTTAATGTATAACAAAATTATATCACTATTCTAAAGTACTATAAAATATCTGTTTTATCTATGTTCAAAAAGGGAAGGTTCTTATGAGTCCTATTACAATATTGCGTTGAAAAATACAACTGCCTGAATTTTACCCTTGTAATTTCGATTATTATTAAACAATTTGTAATATATTTTTTTAAAGCAATTTGCAATATTTCTTTGTCATGAACTATCTAATATTAATATATAAATTTTACGTAAAGTTACATTAAAGAGAAATTATCAGTTAAATGTGAGCGTTTTTTGTTATTAAATATAATAATAATTTTGTGATTATGATTGGGACTTTATTTCTAAAAATTTCATTAGTATTTCACAATTTGGGGCCCCTAGAGACTTTAATACTGTTTTATAAACAAGACAACATATATTTTATTTTATTTACTTACTTCACTTATTCAGTCTACGATCTCAAAAAACAGTTGTCGCGTATTTTATTAAAATCGTACTGCTAAATTTCGGACATATTTAAATAAATTGAAAAACTCTAGGCTGCTATGGACTATAATTATTATTATTTTATACTATTTTATAAGTCCGATTTGTCAAATAAAGATCAGTTTCAGTGAATAAGAGCATCAAAATTGACAATTTTATGCAAAAATTATGGTTAAAATGTAATAGGCAATCAACTATGTTTGTTACGCCATTATTGCAACAATTATGAATCGATTTAAATAATTCCATTTTGATGAGTAGATAATACTTTAGATGTGGCCCATAAACATACAAACTGTATTTGTAGAATTAAGATTTATGTTTGTTTATTTATTCTTACTGCACTTTGATGTTTAGTCATAATTCTTTTTAAAGGAATTTTTACCTTAAATCACAGATTATGTTATTTAACGTAACAATGATAAAACAATATAAATTATAAATAAAGGAGGTCATCACTTGTCTAATCTACGATAAGCTCATTTTTCGGAATTTTCTCAAAGAACTTTTCGATATTGCCAAATGTCGCTTTAATAATTGCGTCTACTATAGGTTTTCCGAACTCGTCGACAATCTGCTTCCAATTTTCATTTAGGAAAAGCAACACAGTTTCACCTAAAATAAACAAATAAAAAATACAAATTATTCATTGAGTCTACTATATATGGAAATATCTACTACTTGGCCAGTTAAGATCTATTGCAATTAGACCTGGCAGGCTAACATTTACAGAATAAAAACTATTCTATTTTCTTAGTTTTAATAAAATTAAATAAAGAAAATATATTAAATTTAGTTGAATTGTGTCGAAGTGCATCGACCTTCTCAGATTAACAACATGTAAAGAAATTGTATATATAATACATTTAAATATCTATATTGTATCTAAGTGTATTGAATGCCACTTACTTAGCTGGGGGTTCCCCTTAAACAAATTAGTGAGTGCAAAAGTAACTTTATCTCCAAACTGGTAATTCACTTTGTAGTCCTTCACAAGTCTATATTCAACACCATCACGTACCACATCTTGGAATCTCAGTTTAGCGTCAAATCGGATATTGGCTGAAATTGTTAAAAATATTATTAACAGATGGATAAAGGTTAAGAACATTTTAAACCTAAGATTTGGTGAATCAACAAATACTATATTGAGCAAATAAAACTATAATAAAATTAACATGCATGAAATTGTACTAACCTCCCTGATTTTAACAATAATTTACAATGTACGATTCTTACTTTATTTTTGTTTCAATGAATGTTTAGATTTCAAAAATAATAAATAGAATATTCTACTATTCGAATCATTTTAAAAGTCATTGCATAAATAAATTTTGAATGCGGCAATATTATAACCGATTTTACTTACGTGTTTTAATCTTCGCGTCCCCGTCTCCATTGATTGTGACAATCAAAATTCTCCCCGTTGCTGTGTATTTCCCTTTTATAGTCAAATTACAACGTAGTGATAGGTTAGATTCCAAATTAACATAACTGAAATATTTTTCATAAATATTAGTACATCATATAACTACAGATATATTATCACTTGTTATTAAATTTAGTTGTATTTATTGCAAATTACCAATACCATCCCCAGGAAGTTTTGCTGAAAAATGTTACATTTTTTTCTTATAATAATACAAAAATGCAGACACGAAAACATAAATAAAAATTATTGGGATTAAAAAGTTCTATTTTGCAAATATCCTAATACAAAAGGGATCTTAAAAAGAAACAATAAAATAATTAATTATAAATGAATTGATTGTGACTTAAGTCACAAATACGTAGTACTAACCTTACAGATTCCACGACACATTTTCTAAATCCAGTCAACGTGCCATCTCGAAAGTGTATTTGTAAGCCACCGGGTAACTCCAAATCCAGTTTGTCCTGGTACAGTGGATCTGAAGAGTTTATACCCAAGCTAGGGATCCCCTTTACAAACAAAGGGATCGTTTCTAAAATATTCGTCTTTAAACACTCGGATGTCAGACCGGGGCATGGTTTTATGTAGTCGGCTATAAAAAAAAAATATAACACCTGAAACTTACTGAGTGTTTTTCGTACCTCGATAAATCTTTACAGGCGATTAAGTGATCAGTTTGGATTTATATGAATTAGGTTGTTAGTTGTTTTTCTTACATCAACAAAGTATAAACGACTGCTTACGTGGTGGTGACTTACGTTTATATGAAATAAAACTCTGATATCGTGATTTAAAGAAGTGTAATTAATTTTTCATTTAAACATTAGCGCCATCTCTTGACATTTAACCTTAATATGTCAAGTTCATACTATTTTTTATTGAATGAAGTAGAAATTATTGTTATAATTTATATAATATTTAACTCTTATCTATAATCAATAGACACAGTAAATGAATGCGTGCTCACAATCCCTGCGTATCTGTGGCGGGCCGCTATTGTTTATAATAAAGTTAAACAGCAGTAAGTAAGTACCTTGAACACATCAATAGGTAATTTAAGCTCAATGCGATTGCGGTTTATTGGACCTTCAGTTTTAAGCGTATTTAAAAATATACCGCAGTCCGCAAGGTCGAATTATATTTTAAATGTTGATATTATGCAACTATATTATCTACTTGATTTACAAAAAAATACAGTCTGTATCTCTCGAAGAGGATCTAGCTTGATATCAATGAAATGAATTTTAAAATCTGGTCGATAAATCCAAATAAACTCCCCTACAAACAATTTACTATTTCGTTGTGACAAGCTGATACCCGCGACTTCAATTTGTCGCACTAGAATACTGTTATAAAAGCTGTTCATAACTTTTTTCTTAATAATGATTATATAAGTCATATTTATATTATATGTCATGGTTTTAAGTATTGTTTGAAAATGTAAGATTTTTTTGGGATAACCACATATGCAAGTCATAATCACGGATAGTAAGCTTTATCTATACCTACTTATTATCATAAAATTGGTCCAGTACTTTGGAGATTATCGTAAACAGATAGATAAAATTTAAGAAAACCGTCCCCTTTACATGTCATTTTTATACACTAGAGATCCCGTAATTATTCCGTAATTTCTATTATTATATTTAAAATTTATCTCTTTACGTAAATGTATATAATGCATTTAATTTAATTAATATGATTCTTTGGAGTTAGTTCTCGATTTTAATTTGGAACTATACATTGTTCAAAGTAATAAAGTTAAAACCATGAAGTTATGGTCTTTTCCACTATGTAACCCAATCATAGCTTAGAAACCTCTAAAGCTAGCACTTACTGCCATAAATCACTTAAGATATCACTTAAGAATCTCCTAAGCTAAGATTGGATTAGTGCAAATGATATTAAGTACCAAACATTGTTTATTAGACTATAGAAGTCAATATTAATTCCATCTTCGAAAGAGCAATATACATATAATTGCAAAATCAAAGCCTTCGAAATATGGTTGCGATATATTATAACAGTTCAAAATCATTGTGTAACATAAGTTGATTGCTTAAGGTAAAATATACACGTATTATATTGACTAAAGCATCGAAAACTAATAGCATGCAATCAGTGACCCCTCACGGGTTGGGAAATGCATCTTCTTAAATGTCAGAGAATGTCTTTTTTAGTAATGTTATTAATGCATAAAAATTTCACTGTAGCATAGTCAAGGTACCTACTTTTTAAAAGGTTATTTTCCCAACGCAAATACTAACCCTTTCAGAGGTTATCCCAATGTAGGCACGTGCCTAAGATCGCACGGGGAGACAGGAACATGTACCCAAAATTGTTCCTGTTTCCTATTTCTAGGGCGCCGATGATTGCCTTGTCTAGGGCGCTCTAGTTATTTAATCCGCATCTAAACGCCCTTCATATAAACTTGTGTATTTTTGATTTCTATTTTTATATTAATCTTAGAGAAAAATGTCAACGACATCAATTAAAGTTGAGCGACGTTTATAAGTGAGGAAAAGAGTGTAAGGTTCGAAGCACGCACTACGATTTAAATTTGAAAAAGTCAACATACAAACAAAGCTACGATTCAGAAATTTAACTTTAAAAGTCGAATTGGTTCCTATTATTAAAAATAAAATAAAAATAACTTCTAAATAAAAATGTACTCACGAGCAACTTTAGCTGAAGTAAATTTACAAAGCACTACTAACAAAAGAAAAATAAGGCTGTTTTGCCAAACCATCGTTGACAAAAAATAAAAAGCAACACACGCTTATATTGTACGAAAACTTATTCTACACTGATACAGATGCTGGCTAGATACATCAAAAGTTTCTCCCCATTTTAGAGGTTGTTGTTTTAAGTAATTGCCTGAGATTTTGTCACGGACAGTCGGCAGGCTATTTTTTTCAAGGTCTTAACTACCACCTCCTAAAACGTAACTGCGTCCATACCATTATGTTCATACCATACCAAGAAGCTCAATACATTTTTTCATATATATTTATTATTACTAGCTAGTGCCCTATGACTTCACTTACAAGCAATTACATTATTTAACAGCCTCCAACTTACGCGTGCTTTAGGTTATTTCTACTAGTTGCGCCGGCAGTTGTGGAATCGAATCCCGGAGATGTGAGGCATATCTTTTTTATTGATTATTTTCTTTACAGATATTTTAGCCTCCTAAAGTTTTGTACTTTATAAATATTTTATTTTTATTAATGTTTTTCTTTAATATCACACTTTAAATTGAAAATTTACATTTTATTCTCCCGAGAAGATCAGGACAGCTCCGCAAGAAACTTTAATGTCAGACGCGTGACCAACTATAATATTTTTTTGGATTATTATATTGTACTAAATTATGATTTAAATTCTCACTATCTTTGTTTTAAAGGAAGCTTCAAGGTGAGTACCTGACTGAATTGCAAAATGTGTGTCAACTTATTTAATTTATTACAGTCCAATCTATTGATCTATGAATATTACAATCCATCTCTACACCTCAGTGGTTAACCAAATAATGTGTTTGTTGATAAAACGTCGGTGTGGGTTAAAATCCCAGGTTAAAATATTAAAAAACAATACATTTTTGTTCACGTAACTTATTAGTAGAACAATTTCGATGTGGAATTACCTAATCTTTTTGAATGATTGTTTACGAGTGCATAGCTAAGAAACTTGCTCCAATTACACAAGTCAATAAAAAAATCTTTTTTTTTTGTGTCTGTTATTTAATGACTATTATCTGAATGTTTACATTGAAAAATAACCAAGAACTCAATTTGTATAAAAAAAGTTTGCTTTTGTACTTTATATGATGATAAAAATATACGATTTTTGACAAATACTTAGAGGTTACCAATCTTAAAAGCAAACTTTATGAAATAAAAATATTATTTCTTTTATTAATTAGGTATAAGAAATCAAAATCGGGTACACTGAACTCAAGCACTAAATTCGTATTGACTTGTGTTATTGACTTTATGTATAAGACTTTATCAAAATATACATTGATAGAATGATTTTCATTTGCAAAGTTTTTTTATTACTATCGAAACAAAAATATTTTTTATTTGTTTATAATGGCCAATAGCCGGGTCCACACCGGACGATCCTTTTTGGATCGGTGATCCCGAGATCGTGTTAGACCGATCCAGTTTGGGAAACTTGAGATCCTAAAATATATATATATTTAAATTCCTTATATAACGATATCAGACGGCGACTTTGTGAGATGTCTTACCTGAGACACCTTTGAGGCTGGCAAAAAAATCGACAACGTACGGATGAGCGCACCAAGAAGCGCGTGCTCCAACAAGTGCGCATGGATCGCGCGAGGCACGTCCACACCACCTGCACATTTGGATCGCCCGGTGTGGACGCGGCTATTTGAGTAAACTACTTTGACTTAGTCTCAGATTCAGAGCATATTTCATAATAATAGTTCAACAAATATGTGGTAGATATTTGTTAAAATAAAACTACTTAGTATTTACAATCTTATTGAGAGTGAAAAGTGGTTCTAAAATGTGAACGTATAATACTATGAACTCCATTAAATTTGAATTCAATCAAAGTCGTTCTCAGGACTTGATGATACTCTTAAGAACAACTTGATCTCAATACAATGTTCATTCCAATTGGTGTTTCTGTACTGGCTTGAGGTCTTCACTAATTGGTTAATTTGGCAATTTGATTGGATTGATCGATCAACGTGAATCAAATCACTTCTGTTATTAACACTGCCGACGCATGTGACAAATAATTTGAAGCCAAAAAATATAAATTAAACAAATATCTTGAGAACATTTTCTGTGACTCACTGAGTGGACAAAATGTTTAGTTGCAGTTTTAAAATTATGTTTTAATATTATTATTTTTTGTAATAATAAATAAAAAATAAACTTGAATACCTAATGTACTTACCATCATGTTTGATATTACTGAAATAATGCTTTTTATCGCGGCATTTGATCGCATCGTTTTGCATTTATGCGAGTTGCGCCGGAGGTCCTGTCTTCGAGTTGCAAGGTAACACTTAAATGTATCAGTTGGATTGGCACAGAAGACGTCTTACTTTTAAAGAAAATGACCAATGAAAAAATTAAGAAAAATGTACGTTAAGTAAACAATTGGTACGATTTAAAAAACATATTAGCTGTATTAGAAGTAATAGAAATTTCATATAGATTCAATCACAAAAATGTTTTTTCACAAACTTAGTACACAGATAAAGTATATAAGATGAAAACAGCTGAAAAAGGCCATCGAGATTTTTCTAGTGCCATCCACAAATGTTATGAGTGCACAATAAGATATAGCCTAGACTCTCTGGGTCATGGCCAATAGGACTATAGAAAAATATGGACTACACAATTATGGATGTTTATGGATTTGGAACAGTTTAAAATATATTTATATTATATATTTACAAATTTCTATACACGAATCTGTTGAGAATCTAAGCTAAAACTCTGTTATTTAAAGAATATTAACCTATATTTATTTAATTGTCTTATTCGAAGCCTTACGTTGTGTCAAGGCACAGTGTGAGGTTACGTTTCGTGCTATTGTACAAAAATTCAAAGTGGTGTGTTACCTTTAAAATAATCTTGACCTAAAATATCTGCGACGTTTATTTAAATTTATATTTTATATCAATCTGATTATTTATTCAATCGTATGATTATTATACATGCTTCCGTCAGATGGACGGTATCTTGTATATTAAATATGTGTCTACGTGCTTATAATAAATTGACATTTAATTTTTTATCATTTTTCATATAATACAACACCATTTTTATAAGTGTGATATTTGTTAATATAGTTATTAAAACTTTAATGTTGAAACTACTAATGTTACATAATTAAGGCATCAAAACACTAAACGACACTGAAAATTTACTTCAAAAACTATGAATCTTAACTAATACCCCAATATTTTTCTGCCTATAAAAATAAATTTTGGTAAAGCAGACCTCGAAACGGGTCTGCTCACTATAGATTTTTTTATACTTTTTACGTATTCAGGAAGCCATCCCAGTATATTGACTCTCTGTTCCCTGAGAGCCACTAAAACCCACCTCTTTGACCCTTAAAATTATTGTAAAAGAGACTCCCTGGAATCACTTTAGGACGAGTGTCAGGGAATATGTATTACGGGATTTTCAGGGAAAATCTTCAAGCATATTCCATGAAACTTATCATTATTACTCGTTATATGACATGGCAATCTTCCGCGTAAATAATGCTGACAAATGAAAGTATTTACATTATGATAGACATCATAATAAACATAATAACATACTTAGCTTAATACCTAATGATCGCATGTGTTAGCACTTTTTGTGTAAGCGTAATGACATTGATGAACGCTACAAAAATATCAGTCGGTTGGGCACATGACTTTCTTCAATAGATATGTGCGTTATCATTAAATATTTATATTTTTATATATAATTTAGTTTTTTGACACTTTTTATATTTTGAAAACTATAAGGCATTGTAATAAGTAATTTTTTTGTCATCACCCGTTAAAAATAATAAATATTGCTATCGGAACTGTAAAAGGAAAAAACATTTTTTAACAACTACAAAAAATGTCTTATTTTCTTTGCAAACTCCAATGATAGAGTTAAATGTCGGCATTTTGGTTTGTGTTCATACCGAAATTGTTTAAGTTAACTTAATTTATAGCGTTTGTCTTTTTCAATAAATAAAATATTAATTTAGTTGATTATATGAATTGTTAAAAATATTTTTCCAGTCCATTAGAATGGAGTCAACATTCTTGGCGTTCATAATAGCATTTGCATGCTTTGCTTTGGTGATACCAATGTACATGCTGATTCTGGGGGTGTTGGCTTTGCTGCCAGGATCTAATCGTGACGACGAGTTGGAGACTGGAGCGTTGTTCCCTGATGCTGAACCAGATTGTAATGATAAAAGTGTGGTGATTGTAACCTTCCTTGTTGTTATTTTGTGTGGGTAAGTTTTACTACTTTAAACAAAAGTGAGACCAAATCTTTGTTTGTTATTAAGAATGTACGGTGTCAGAAAAAAAGACTGACCTACTTTATTAAGGAAAATGAATATGACCTACCAATATTTTTTGCTATTGTTCAAGTTTTTAATAGAAGGAAATAAAGTTTTGTAATGTTATGAAATAAGCAATGCTAAACTACCGAGGAATATACATTAAAAGGCAGAGAAGTAAAGTTCACATATTAATATTATTTTGCCCTTTGCAACATAGACAAAAATTCCTTTACCGAACTTTTTTTAATACGTATAAAGCTCAAAACATCGAGTGCTTTACCTTCGTTCCAATTTGAGGGCTTTTAACGCAATTTGGCCGCAGGTGAGATTCATTCAAACGCAAACCATTATCAGAACCCTCTTAGTGACAACCCATACATCGGAGATCGATTGGAACTGCTTAATTTGATTTTTGATGCGTTTTAATACCGTTCAAAGTTATAAACAATTTCCATAGCAAAAGACATATAAAATGCTTATTAAGTGTTAATTTATGAATCGAAGTTTATGTGACCAAGAGTTAAAAATGAAAATGATTATATATGGCAATATACTTAACATTTCATCCATTGCCTACTTATTAACTAAAGAGTAATGACTGCATTACAGGCACGAGTTAAAAAATCTAACCTGGCCTTGTCTATATCAAGATCCTAACGCTTATTACTAGAAACCTCTCAATGACGTCTTTTGTCGAATTCATAACGACACAACTTACTTCATGTAGTGTTGGTGTCAAGAAATTATCGTGAGAGCCTTGCCTAGAGCCTCTTATACGCTATGATTCAATGAAGATCTTATTTATAAGATTACACATAAGAGAGACAATATTTTAAAATTATAGTGACATTTCATATTATCCTACTTATTTTTTTCATTTCGTCTAAATTTAAGTTATTAACTACCTATAATATATTTAAAATCGTACTTCTTTCACTCAAGAAGACTATAAATATGAGATTAGATAAATTGTGGTCATCTAACACGATATCGTATTTGCAACTCTAGTATTGTATTAAATAAAGTTAACTAAAAAGTTACTAAAGTTAACTAAAAAGTTAACTACTACCTACATATTTTTTTCTAATTTAACCTAGCGCATTTGACATCACTGTCAGTCATTAAACAGTTTGCCCGATTCGACAGATCGTCCGCTGCAAATTTAACGCTGCAAAGGGCGGAATCTATTGATAAAATAATTAATTTAATAATTTCTTCGTACACACTGCTCGATTCAACCAGAATATTTGTAAAGTTATAAATTTGTTCAGTTATTTTTTGATAAATGTTTGTTCATCGCGGTAACTTCACAGCAATCACGACTAATAATAAAAGTCAAATTTAGTATCAATTTTTAGTAAGTAAACTAACACGTGGTGTAAATGGTTATAAACGAAAAACACAGGAGATTTAATATTCATACTAAGGACAGGATATCTGTCCAATCAGCTAGTACTAATTATCTTCCTTCAAGCTAAAAGTACTCTTCTTGCTCACCCGGCGGCACTATAAACCCTGACAGGTTATTTATCATTGTAAATGAATCATAAGTCAAAATCAGATTCAAATTTAGATTGAAACGTCATCCTTGCCGACCCTCATTTGTTTTCGAATCACCAATCGTAGGTAGCACACCTACACCTACTGCACGCTATTATGTGGCTAATAGGATATCCGTCGTTTAGTATTAATTATAAATATTTTCAGATCCCTCATATCAGGAATGGTGATAAGTAACGAACAATCACGTATGGCGGCGGAAGACAGCCGTAATGTGGTCAGTTGCGCCTGCGCAGATATCGCGGCATGGCTCTCCGCAGCTGCCCGAGAATTACATCAGGGGCTAGTACCACCAATCGACATGGTCTTATACGCTTATAAGAACGATTTAAAGAGTTAGTTTACATAATTATTTAAATAGAATTTATTTAATTATATTTAAAGTTACTAAATTAGGTTACATTTTGATGATTATATCAATAAGAATATATATATTAAAAAGCTTAAATAAAGCATTAAAGCTTAAGGTATTGGTAAGCTCGCCAGTTAAAGTTACCAAGGTCGTATCAATGGAGAAATGTAGACTGGAGAAGTTGGCTCCACAGGCAGGAAGAAAGTGGTGAGCGAAGCGTACCGAGAGAATTTTCATTGACTGTTTTATTACATTTCAGATGTTGACACTCTTTTGGGTGACCCGATACAACAAGCGATTGCTTCGGAAAGTGGCATTGATTTCGTTTTGGATTCTTTAATGGATGTTGTAATTGGTATGTAGATTATATTTTAACCTAGCACTTAAGCTCAAACATCTTTTTTAAAATAAGCTTATTTATTTGTTACTAACACTTCGCTGCGATTTCACCCGCGCCTACAATATAAATATTATTAATCACAATAAAATATAACCTATGTTTATCAAGGATAATGTAGGATTCTAATGGTGGAGGAATTTTTCAAATTGGTTCAGTAGTTTAAGAGCCTATTCAATTCAAACAAACAAATCTTTCCTCCTTATAATATTATTTATTTGCTATGATTTTATGCTTTCTCCGCTTTCGCTAACTTTTAGTTTTTATATAAATATTATGTCGTAAAAAAATTGGCAACGCAGACGTCCTTGAGATACAAGATTTATGTTGTATGGACATGGTCTACTTAAAACGATAAGATTAAGTACAATTGCTTGTGATGATCATATTATTTTATGTTTCTTGTACAAAACTTTGATATTAAAACATAGTACAATGAAATAAGCATTCTAAATAAATAGAATTCAAATACATTTTATTTGAATTAATGTTTAATGTCATTTTTACTCAAAAATGTTCAGCTATACATATTTTAAAGACGTGACATTTAAAAACAAGCCTATTCCTCGAGTCTTAACCTCCTCCTTGGCTTAGTGGTAAGTGCGTAAGTGTTACCACTGGGAGATCCTGGGTTTGATTCCCGGTGGAGATAAACAAAAACTTGGTCTGGCAGGGCATAGAAGGCTGATCACTTACTTGCCCCTAAGGAAAAAAAAACGATCAGTTAAACAGATGTGAAATGCATCTGCCCCATACCCCACTAGGGGAACAGGACTTTACTTTGAGTCTTAATAAAGTAAGATGATCCTCCATTGTTTAACATTGTGTTTTTATATGTTTCAAATGCTCTATCATTTTCTCGCTTGAAATTCTTACAATAAAATACTTTGAATATGAGCTAATCAAAATTATTGAATACATACATGTGTATCAAAATTTAATATGATAAATTTGTTTAAATAAAGAGATAAAAATGTCTTAATAAAGCCAACATCATAATGAAAAAACGACTGAATCTTACAGAGAGCAAGGATTTATCAGCTAAGATAACATCACTGCGTAACTACACGATGAAAGCGAGGACTTTGGCTGCAGTCGCGTCTGACAGAATCCAGGAACTACGGCGACAGATTGACAACTTGAAGAAACTTTGCGCCAGCAAAGATGCACCGCTTTGTGACACCATCAATACAAACACGCTGAAGTTACAAATGCAGTTTAATTCAGTAAGATATTAAAACTAGGGATGCATCCGATACCGATATCAATATATCGGCGATACTTTGGGTTTGCCGATATATCGGCATCGGCGATATTTTTATTGCCGATATAACGATACTTTTAACGCGCATCTTGTTTGATCTAGTTCGTTGCAAACTTGAAAAAACACAGAAGTACTTCAGTTTCCAAATGAGTGTCGCATCTGAGAGATTATCTTCGCAGGTCTTATACAGACAGACTTCCGAAATCGGCTTTCTCCGCAATACTTGAGAATGCTCTGTTTTTTAAACAAAAATCTTGTTAATGTTAATTATTATTACACTTAATTCTTAATTTTAATAGCTAAACCCTGAATCTCATTCAGTCTGTAACTGTTTTTATTTTTTAATAGAAATTAAAAACTTTAACCAAACTTGTGTTTCATATAATAATTTACCTCAATTTAATTTTAATTCACTAAGAGTTTGTATTGGTATCGTACCGGCAAAAAGGCATGTCGATGCATCCCTAATTAAAATATTAAGGTTTTACGATGATCCATACAAATACAAAACACAGACTCTGGAATAAACTTCCTGTTTCCGTCTGGCTTGACTACTTTCAAGCCGCTCAGAGGTACTTCTTGTCTTCGTCTCAATCTCTTTCTTTAACTAATCGTAATTCTTGAAACTATTGATGCCACTTGGGTTTCCATTTTGCATTTAGATTATGGTACACTGTATTATTTCTCTTTTCATGTTAAGTTTTAATTGTTTCTGTACTTATTGTACTTATTCCTTTGTAACTTTTGTTATTTTCTTTGTTGGGTTATCTGAAAGACTGCTGTTTAGCGATAAGGCCGGCCGGTGTGCTCTAATTCATTTATTTTCTTTTTTAAACAATTTCTCACAATATCATAGTTTATGGATATATTTCATATAATATATATATAAATCAATTTTTGTAATATTTAAAAGCTTATGATAATATTAATATAGGTAATGAATTAACAAATTTTACAATAATGTACTTAAAAATATTATATTTACAAAAATACAAAAGGCTCATCAAAGCCGTTAGGGTGCGTACCCAAAAATACTGGCTACATTACCGCGTTGTATTGCTATACTAACGCGTTGGCCGAAATATGAGCCAGCTTTCGGGTTTCCTGTGGTCTCAACTAAGCGCGTTGATATCTCTTTAAACAATAACAATTATATATATATATATATATATATATATATATATATATATATATATATAATTGTTGGTGCATCTATATTTTATCGATTTTTCACTTTTGACTTTGGCAATCATGTATGTATGTATGTTTATATATACATGATTTACATGATTGCCAAAGTCAAAAATGAAAAATCGATAAAATATAGATGCACCTATCTTTGTATGCACCATTGTTAGAAAATACTTCTATATTCTTACGGCATATAGGTATATTTTTGACTAATGATCGCTTATGAATGTGATTTATGATTTGTTAGTAAAACCATTCATTATCATAACATATCAAAACAAAATATAGAGCAGAATCTTTGATTTCTATTTAATAAGTTTTCTAACATACATCAACGTTATAGATACTACAAGAGCCTCAACTATTGGACCTCCGATCGCTCGGCGTTGATAATTTGACTCAAGCGATATCTCAGGCGAGACAGGAATTCCAGACACTTCCATCCGCTATTCTTGTGCAGACAGAATCTGTTAGAGATGGTAATTTTTAAAAAAACTTTACACCCTGTAAACAGACATTCACCTAGTGGTAAGTAAAGACCGCCCTTGAAAATCTTAAACGTTTCCGGCATATCAGGGAATACTTTTCGAAAATACCTCTGAAGCTGAAGATTTACAGGCCGAGCAGCCTTTTCGAAAAATGAGGAAAAATAGTGTTTTTCCTCAAATCCACCTAAGTGATACGAACTCACTTTCATTAATTAAAATATTACTTAGGTATGTACTAATTTAGAAACTTCTCTAATGAAATTTATCGGCATAGAATTATGTTGTACAACTTATTTTCTTTTTTTAGTTTCCAAATTTAATCTAAGTCTCTATCCGAAATACTTAACATCATTAATTATAGCATGCGTTTAATGAATGAAATAAATCATAATCAATATTATTTTAGATGTTATTCGAGACATAGAAATTCGGCGTCAAATGGTACACAACTCCGCACGTGTGTTGAAGAATATAGTCCGCCACCTAACATCGGGCTTGCGCAATTTAGCTCATAAACTAGAAGACGGATTAGAAAGACTAGAGAAATACGATTATTGGCGATGGATTATAATGTTAGGTAAGGGGAAATACTTTAGTAAAAAGTTCATTTAACTGTAACTGTGCTTAAAGCATTAGGTGATCTATTCACTTTGTATTAAAAGCATTATTGGTTTGTGGGAATAACTTCACGAGTCTCTTTTTCAGCATGCACAGTAGCCTTCGCATGTGTGATGCTCCTCATATTTCTTGCACTGCTCTGCGGTTGTGGAAATGCCAAAATTCACGCAAAGAGAACATTACAAGTGTAAGTATAGGAATAATATGAGTGAATGTTTTTCATAAGTTTTTATTCAAATTTATATGAAAAAACCAAACTAATCTTAATAGCTTTGGAAAAACCGCAATGGTAAGCATTGAGTAGTTTCGGAGATTAATTAGCATGTATATTGTAACAGACAGTTCGAAATTTTATAAATATCTGCGTGCTTTACTCAAGTTCCATGCCTTTATTTAACTAAAAGCTTCAGTATACAGATAAACTCATTAGGAAATCTTTTTAATGTATATTTATGGATTTTTCAGATCATCCTTATGGTTGTGCCTGATCTCCCTCATTTTATGGTGCGTGATTTCCGCCACCTTCCTCATTGTGGGACATGCCGAGGTAAATAACTATCTTTATTTCCGCTGATTTTTTCTCGAGAAAATTTATGCTTCTTAATGTTTACTGTAATATTGCCGTAACATCAGAAAGTTTTTGCGTTGAAAATTTCACCAGGCGTTTAAAACTGGGAAAATCTGCCTTATTTTCCTACCAATCAAAAATTATTAATCTGGTTTATTTCACTAATGGAACAAGGGCTTAGCCGAAATCCCACCTGTTCTTAAGTGTTTCAAGATGATTAATTCCGCAGGAAATATTAATTAATTAATAGTGGTTATCAATTTTTTTATTTATTTGGGTATCATAGGCATTGAAAAATGTTTATTAGGTATTCATATGTCACGCCTTGTGGGACTCCCCGCAGTACAGCACTTTGTCCTCCCTCTTGGACCGACCCTCACCTCTTTTACAACACAACGAGGGTATATTCGATGTGTTACTACGTGAGCTAGATAATGTCACCATTGAGGTCTCCGTCAGGGATGTTTTGAGGTCAGTTTGTACAAATATTTTATTAGAAATTTAAATTTATTTACACATAGTTCACAGTACACAGTATACATTTATCGCAACGGGCGGCGTATATCCAATGTCATATACTATATCATTAAAAAAATTCTGGTAAGTTACATTATTTATAATTTGAATGACTTATTTACTTAATAATTATTTCTTTTTAACTTAGGGACTGCGAAAAAAACCGTCCCGCCTACGTAGTATTTCAACTAGACAAAATGCTGGATGTCAACAAAGAGACTTCATATTTTGAATGGGAGGAACTTCAGGCAGACCTGAACCGGCTCTCATCAGCCATCGATGTGGGCTTCCTCAAAACTATATCATTTAATTTTAACCGGTTATTACACGATATACTTGATATATCGGATGTTAATATGACCAAATATAGGTACGTTTTAGCGTTATTAGGTTCAACCGGTCCAGCATGCCCGCGCTCAGGCGACATATATTATTGATGAGTCTGACTCGTTCGCGTCCTCAAAAAAAACCATAAATAAAGGGTGAAAGTTTATAACATTTTGTCATCAAGTTGAATGAATGAATAAAATCAACTAATATTTCTAACTTTTAGAAAGATCACAGTTTATTGGGAAACTACCTTAGATTCCATAGAGAAATGTTAGAATGGTCGACAAAATATACTCACAGCGCGCATGCTAGACCGACAGAACCTTGCTTACTTCATAAAAGCTCCCGTGAATCATTCTAGGAACGAAATTTTAACCAAACTCATAAAAATCTTAAACGACTCAATAAGCTTAAATTAGATACAGAATTTGTCTCCTCTGAAACTCATTTCGTAATCAAATCGCCATTTGCCTACAAAACTTTTGATGACTGACAAGATATTCTTTAACTACAATAGGCTTTTTGAGTTGTATTAAATTACTATATTTGTTGTCTATTATACAAGTTACTTATTTTTACTAATCAGAGAAATAAGAATAAAAATAATATAATATTTTAATATACTTAATAAAAGAATAACGCTTACAAAGAGTGTGAATAAAATTTATCAAGTTTTTTAGGTTCGAATATGACGGCCCAGTGGTAGGCAAGGACTTGCCGTCTCTAATAGACCAACTTGAAAACGTCGCAGCACAGGTCACTGACCTATCCACTGCAGGAAGATTAGAAACTCTAGGTATCAAAACCAGTACTGCACCCACGGATTGTTATTTATTTATAAAATTAAACTAAATTTTTTAAGTACAAGACTAGATGAAACATAATCGTAACGACTTTATTTTATTTTTAAATTTCTATATTAATTTATTAAATACAATCTGTGCATACTAGTGTGAGGTATTCTAGTAGATCAATATAAAACAATATATAATAAGTCATCCTATAAGTGGGCTAGCACTCTTACAGGATTTACAGCAGATAATTAAATAATTTATTTGATTGGAATAATTGGAATATGTAGGTACACTAAGATAATATATAGGAATTTACGTTTAGATAGTCATTACATTTAATAAACATAATTTGAGAAAAAGAAAAAAAAAGATTGACCCGAATTATTACTTTAATAATTTACTTTACAAGCAAGTGACCAGCTTTCCGTCCCTAACGAAACATTTTTCCTCTGGCATTCGACCTCTATTGCAACACGTATCGTTAGATTTGTGACCTACTTCCATAAGTCTATATAAACGTAGGAAGTAGGTAATATGGAAAGATCTCCGTTTACTTGAAAAAGTTATAGCTCTTATCCAATTTTATTAGTATGTTATCGATTAGATCCTGTTAAAACTAGCAATGTTAAGAGCTTTGTATTTTTGCTCGGTGTTTAAGACTAGGCTTAATGCCTTTAATGCGTTGTTACCAACTAGTATTTCTTGTATAGTAAGTTCTGCTTTAGTATTAAGTTAAGATAATATTATACTTATTTCAGTCCTTTTTTGGTTCTACTTACAGCAATACTTATGTACACATACTCTGGTGTTAAAATTTAAAAAATGATAATACACAAAAACTTGTTTTCAATTTTGTAATATAATAAAAATAATATCGTCACGCCTTTAATTCCCCGAAGGGGTAGGCAGAGATGCATTCAGTACACCCACATTTCGCTAAATAATATTATGTTTTAGTGTTTTAGTCCAATTGTAATAGGGTGCGAGCCTATTGCCAAACAACGGGCTCAATTTCAGACTCACAGCTACTTATTGGCCAAATTCGAAAGCTCAAAGATATGCTCAACCCAGGATTCAAACCCGAAACCTCGTGATTAACAGGCGCTGTCACTACCACTACGCCAACAAGGCAGTTAAATAATAAATTAGCAAAAATTTAGTTATTAATATCAATAAAAATTTAAATATTCGGCTTTTTACGCCTCATTTTTCAAAAAATAAACAAAAATCGATGAGTTCATATCTTCCAAACATGGATATATAAATAAATTTCAATTAAAATATCCAATATTTCGAAACATAACTTCCAGAGACTGGTTCTAATGTGAAAATAAATTCTTTCAGCTTCAAGAACTCAAAAATTACACTCGACGAACATAAAACCACTGGAACAACTGCGAGCAAATTTAGTCTTTAGACTGACGGAGTTAGAACTACAATTGATTCCGTTTAGAAGAAAATTAAATATTTCTCTTAGCCACATCCACACAGCACAGTTTTATATCAACAACCAAGGGCACGTCATTGCTCAGAAAGTAAGTAGAATATAATTTAATAAAATCCAGTATTTTATAAACTGTAAACTTTGCCTATAAATTTATTCTGTTATTTCCCAGACCTATCCCTATATTGAAAACTTTTCAAACACTCTCTCATTTTTGTACTTTAATATTTAACACTTATTGATTCTTAATCAATATATTTAATACGTTTCTCGATGAGTTCAATAAAAAGAAATTTTAGGTTCAATGATTTTAATATGCGCGGATATACACCATATTACAAAATATATCATATAACATATTCACGAATAAAAAATACGGTACAAATTAAACTCATCCATTTCCATCTCTCGTGGACTACTATTTGTAGAGACATAATATATTTGTGGTCTGCTCATTGTTTAATTCCCTAAAATTTCCACACGAAATTTTACTAAAATGATTTACGACTTCACTTTATACAATTTCAACTTTTTTCATCGGTTTAAATCATATATTATTTTTCATGATAAAATTGGATTAACTTTCAACACTCGTCGGATCGCCATGAAAAAAATTTAATAGTATAAATTTTGAAAGAAATTATGTTTTGGCTGTATATATTTTAAGAGAAGTTTTTCGAGAACATCTGCATAAATGTATGAAAATTGTTAGACCTATCGATTGACAGTTATCGAACAGTAAAAATCTATCGAAAATTTTATCTTGAACTCATCGTTGGTTCAAAAGTTAAAGCGTGAAGGCAATCAAGTTCGCATATTTAAAAAAAACTATTTCGTTTGAAATGGTTACATACATATTGTTATATAGATTTGATACTTAATAAGTTGTATCAATTAAATTTAATTAAATTGTAACTTATTAAATATTATAGAAAGTGTCGACTTTCGTGTCCCGGCTTGTGTCACACACGGCTGGTTGGCGGACACACGTGCTGACGTCGGCTGGAAAACACGCGGGAAAATGTCGACCACTTTTCACCGTGTACTCAGCAATACGTTCACTGCTCTGTACTAAATACGTCGCTTCATTGGTACGTATTTATTGTGTATCGTCTTCTTTGTTATTCCACTCTATACAGTATTATATACCTACTATTATCGTGGTTGACATCTTGACAGTGACGGATTAACCCTTAATCAAATTAAGCAATTGCCTAAGCATCACGTCTGAGGGGGTACCAGAAGGAGCACAAAAAAAACCGTCCTTAGGACATCACGTCTCACTCTCACGTCACTTCTAAAGTACTTTACATCTCATCATCTTATTTCACAAAAAACTAATGTTTTTAGGCGGTAAAGGTTTAAAGACCGATTCTAGTTGACATACGAATAGGGATCCACAGGCATGGATTGCTTAGGGCATCAAGTATTCTTAATCCATCTTGATGACTTTTCGCTTCTTCTTTCCTTCCTTCTGATCTTTCCGGATAGCTATTCGTGCATTCATATATCTATTATAAAAGCTATATTTATCTACGATGAAGTTATTTGGGTAGTTTATACATATTGCCATAATCTTTACTGCTTAAAAGAGAAAAACATTTATCTAAACCTTGCAAGCTTTTTTTCTTGTTGCTCTGAACGCTAATCATAATAACATTAAAATCATTGCATTACTATCTGAACTATTGATATTATTCCCATATTGATAAAAAAACAGTGTCATACCATTATAATGTTACTCCGGCTTGATAAACATGTTACAAAACTATCAATAAATGATTAATGATATTGAACATTATTTTAATTTGGTCTCAATTTCATGTCCAAATATGAAAGCTTGATCGATGTGTCAAATATAATTAATAGCTAGTTCATCCGGCGTTTACGAAATGTTTATTCTGTGGTAATATTATCAGTTTAAAGATTTTGCCTATTAATAGAAAACCTGTCTAGATACAGAGTGAAGAAGATACCCGACATTAAATGAAACTAAGTATATTTCATAACGTGTCTCGATAGCTTAGAATAAATTTTTTGTACATAGGTACAAAAAATCATTCAAATCCATACAGTAGTTTAGTCACAGGATCAATTTTTCGTTTTCACAGTTCGAGAAGGAGTACCTCCGCGACAAGTAATTACACAAAATCGCAAAATTTTAAAATAATGGATAAAGGTCATGATTTCATTTAATGTCCGTATTACGGCTCCACTTTATATTAAATTTGGTTTTTTAATTCTTTATTTAATAGCGGACAATAGGGCAGGCAGGTCTCCTTATGGTAAGAGATCACCGACTCGCATGGCCAACCGCGCCATACGCGGTAAAGTTGCGTAGTCGGCCAACGGGACAAAATTTATTTGCCTCTGTGGCTGAGTTCACGCGATTAATGGTTCTGGGTTTGCATCGCGGATATACCATATTTCCCATGGGTAGACACAGACTAATCACCAACTTAAAGAAAATGGTCACTGAGACATATCTTTTGCTAACCTAGTACAATTTCTGTAGAATTAAGGCAAAACCTCTCTGTACAAGAGGTTATTAACTTGTACGACTTACAACTTTTATTATTTACAAGCTAATTGTAACGTATTCAATTCTTATAACGATTGTATTTATGGCTTCCCTTGGTCCCTTAAGCTTAGCTTCACGTGTAGGTACTTATGAAAAAAATGAGACCTACGAATATTCCTTTTACAACTCAACCTTATTAATACTCTTTCTACGCTACTTCAAGATTTTTAAACCATAACTTTTCCCTTTTTCGACCATTTTCCCAACATTTCATGCAAACAAACAAAATGGATGCAAACAGATAGGTGCAGACATTCTGAAGATGCGCTTGCATTTTAAATTAGCAAATATTTTTTTGTATGTAAAGCTAATGTACATATCCCTGTAAAAAATATCAGTCTTCTGTGACCTGATCGATATTTGTTTACCCGGAAGTTGGCCGCAAAAGCGGTTTAAAATAGATGTAATAAAAATACTAATATTATATTTTCAGCATGGTTGGTGGTTCTGCGGCGTTCTGCTAGGTATATTCTGGTTTACCACATTGACTCCACTCTGTGTAAAATTGTGGCGATCATTTGGCAAAAAGATTAGAGCATCGGAAACTTTAAACCTCACGAGTTTAAGGTAAACTTGAAGTCCCATTTAATACTTTGTAGTTTATAAAAGTTTGCTTAACTGAAACTGTGTATTTTATACTTCTGTTTGCGATAAAATGTTATTGCCTTTGAATATGAACGACTTTGATAGTGACTAGCGGATGTTCGCGGGCAACATATAAATAGGATAAACAACTTTTTAACTTGGAAATCGTAGAAAAGAACATTCTTTTGCAATATTCTATCTCTTCCGACAAAAAAAAATATAGAAAAGAGCATTGCCCTAATCGAGCTAGTGTATACAATTTGCTAAGTATATAAACTAGTTACCTACTTGAGAATTTAATGAAAATTTAAAGTGATTTGACATTGAATTGAAACATTTCAGACTTCACTTTGAATGAAATTTTCAATCTTTTGATATTTGAAACTGTTAACATCTAAAAGTTTAAGCGTTTACTGATATGCCAAAGTATTAGAAACTTTGAGAAATAACGCGATCAAGTGTCATTTATCTTAACAAAGTTTATTTATTTTTTTAATTGTAGTAAGGTTTGTTACAACAGCTTTAAAGATTTAAAAGTAAACACATAGAATGCACAATTTTGTCGTATCGTCAAACTTGATGTATTTCACTTTTTTCTGCATTCAATTAATCAGTATGGCGAAGGCTTACAAAAGTTCTAAGCAGGTTAGGTAGGTATTGATATGTAAAATTATTAAAAAGCATTTTTATAAACAGCCAGCAAGGGACACCGGCAACAGCAGTCTGTGAAGACAATACTTGGAGTGCGCCTCCAGGGTACTCATCTATTCTCTATTTAATTTATAATCTATAAGGAAAAAGGAAAGGAAGGAAATGAAAACCTATATAAACAGATATGCTCCTACCATCTTTCACTATTCTTCTTCAGATATAGATATAGATTGTAAAATCCGTACTTAACTCATAGATTAATAGTTTTTAAAGATAAAGAACTTATCTTGGTTGTACATTTTTCTATTGTTTTGTATATTTCTGTTTAATAATCGTTAATTAACTCTACTTAAATATCTCATCATCCACGTATTCAAAGCCACAAATTTCAAACTACATACAGACTTATCATATTGTTCGAGCCGAGTGTATGGCGTGTTTTATAAAACAAGAATCGAACTTACGTCAAAATGTTTTGTTGTTCCTAAAAACTTTGACAACCTTGACCAACTTTAGAACTAGATTGTGACTTGGGACTTTTGAATAAAGTCCGTCTACCTACAGACGTTGTTAGAATCGCCTCGTTTTAGCAACAACAAATTCACTTTAGAGGGAAAGAGACCAATTCAGTCTAAAGTTAACAAGTGTCAATACTGACCGGTACTGGGCGTAATCATTCTAATTATAGTTTAATTAAATTTCAGTCCACCGCCTCCGAGAAATGACAGCTGGTGAAGATTAATCCTCTGAAAATTCACATTTAAGTTGCTTCTATCTTTCCAGTACTAGCACAAAATTTATAACTTTCACTTCTTGCTTTCAAGAACTATTGTATTTTTATGTTTTTGCTTGCATTTTTACACTGGGTTTTAGTTTATATCTTTGAGTATGTCTTTTGAATATAATAATTTGTTTTTGAACGAAATAAAATGTTTAACTATATGGTTTCTATTTATTTGATAATCCAGCTCAAACGTTAATAATAAAATACACCGAGGCGATACCAGAATCCAAATAAATTATTTACAAATACACTAGTTGACCCGCGAATTTTATAAATCATACAGCCTTAGAAAATTGAATTCTAAGTCAATTCTTGAACACAACTGCATCTAAATTTACTTTTAATCATCAAAATCATTATTAAAATTTTCATGTTTTAAAATACTGAAAAATAATTGTGTAAGCTATAAGTCTTAAATTTAAATTCATAGTCGTAATTTTTCATCCATCTTTTTATAGCATCGTTGAAAGTCAAAGAGTCTAGATCTCTAGACTAGTCTAGATTAGTCTAGAAGCAAAGTAATGTTCTTAAACAATGTTTTTGAAACAACTTTTGGTTAAAAATGGCATTTGCATCAAAAAATTTTATGTATGTAGTATGACCTAAAATTATCAGTCCACATAAAATAAAGTAAAAAAAGAAAAGTAAATAATAAGTAAATAATCACCATAGGTCCTATTGCTATAATTCTGTGGTAAAGAGTGCGGCGTTATTATAAATTCGTTAGTTAGGAAACTAAATAAATTATTTCGCTGACGACCTACGATATTAAATCCTGGCTTATAAATTTATAATGCCGCAGAAAATCTAACATGTTTATCTAGTTTTTATTATATTCTATACATGCTCCGTTTTACGTAAGGAATTCTCAGAAACGGCTGGAATAATTTTAAGTCATATTATATACATATTTTATTTAAAATTCGCTATTTCTACTTTATCCACTTGGTAACTGATTTTGAACCATCTAATTTCTGGAATAAGGTACAGTCAGTAAAATATTATCTGTAATTGGTTAAAATGATAGTTTCCTGTACGGTTGAAGTATACATTCATATATGATAAGTACAACCTAAAACCAGTTATTTGGATTTCGGAGCGCATTAGCATTCTGTCTTTATGCAAAATTTCAAAATACTTACTTCCAAACAGGGCTTCAATTAGTTAACTGGGTATCCTATAATGATTCTTAACGACTAAACAGTAACTCCAGCTCGAGTCATAGAACAAAAAACCATTATCAGTAAACAATAAACATTATTTTCGCAATAACACTTTTAATTTCTCAAAGCTATAAATTAGAATAGTTTTGCTCCAAACAGTAAACACATAAACATTATATTTTATAGCTACCTGTCGTTATCCGGCCAAAAAAAGCCGGAAAATGTTAAATGACACACTATGTCGGTTGGTAAAATTGGCCTTGGGCCAGATTAGATGGCTATAAATGGATTCTGAAGAAATAGTCTACTTTTATGTTACAAGGGTCCTTTGGATTGTCTAACAATCTTTACAGTATGAGAAATGAAATGACAACGGAATGGGTAGAGAATGTAATGAATGCAATATTACTTTTCAGATATTTAACATAATTTATGTTACAAAAGTAATAAGTGGTAGGTATTTAAATTTTTAGAATAATATTAGATACATTATAGGAAACGAAAAAAGTTAAGGTCATACATGATTTAAGGATTGGATGTTAATCAGCCAATCTTTATATCACTTATATTATATTTTTTATTTGAAAATACACAGTATTACCCTCAAAACACCAAAATGATTCTATTGAATTTTTTCATTGATTAGCTAGGAAGGAAAAAAAGAAAGAATTTCCAGAATTTCACGCTGCGATAAGTTATAAAACTCAGATGTTATTAAGTTTGATTTAATTTAATATTCTTACTTACGCAATAGTTATTCATCAAATGTCAACTGGTTAACATTTCGTCGACCTACAGTAGCCCATGTTGCGCCATCGTGAGAAATAGATACCCATTGTTTGAGATCTTGTTCATATAATTTATAATGATATGTCGAATAAGTAATGAGTTTAATTCAAGTATTGGAATTTTAAAACAATTTTTTCGTCTGAATTGTTGTATAAGATTACATATAATGAATATTTTATTACTTATTTTGTATTCAAGAAAACTAAGAAAATATAAATAGAAAAGATAAGGATTTCATCGCTAACAAGCGATTTCTACAAATAAACTTGTAATGATAAATACAGAAAAAATACACTCGAGACCAATTAATCCGTTAGAGATCCGTACTAAGAAACCTATAAATCTCGGAAACTAATAATGCTAGCTTAATGAAATAAATTTTGTTTAATAGACAAATAAATACCCCTTAAATGAAAGTAATAAAATGTATGAGTCACATTTTATAATATTACTAGCTGACCCGGCAAACGTTGTTTTTCCATATTAATTTTTGGGGTGGGCTACCCTTATCACTTAGGGGTATGAAAAATAGATAGTAGCCGATTCTCAGACCTACTGAATATGCATATAAAATTTGGTAAAGATCAGTAAAGCCGTTTCGGAGGAGTAAGGTAACTAACATTGTGACACGAGAATTTTATATATAAGATTATTTTATAATCTTTCCCCTAGTCTTCTATACACTCTGTTTCTTTCATCGTACTTGTAGAGCATACGTTTGTTTCGTTGGAGAACATAACTTTTGACCAATCTTTAATTTTGGTCAATATCTTTAAGTGACCCGGATTCATTGCTCTCGAGTTTATTATAGAAGTTAGAACTGTATGTACATATCTTACAAGAACATATTAAAGAAAAGAATCATGTCATGTTCGGTTATTTCATTTGATTTTTTTCAATTACAGACATTTAAACAATTTTACACATTTTATTTAAATATAAAAATAGTCCTTAGTTAATGTGAGTGTTTCAATTTGTTTTTTATCGAACGAAAACATATTTTGTACTAAATGTTCTAACTTTTACTATTTAGGTATAAAAATTAATAATGTACGTAACAATTGCAATCGCAGTAGCATTCTAGCATTTTAGTAAATCACAGGTGAACTCACAGTAGAAATCGACATAAAGTTTGCAATTGGTAGATAAACTGAATGAGATCTACTATCTAGATTACGGGGCTGTTAAAGGTTTCTTAACCCGTATCTTTAATTGTGAATGACGAAATTGTAAATGCAATTGGAATCTTTTCAGTAAAATCCACTTACTCTAAATAATTTCCAAATGGTAATAATCACTTCATATTACTCTAAACCTTGGCACAGAATTTTACAATAGTAACAATTACCAGAGTTATCCAAGTAACAAGCTCCACATATTAAATATTATATTTTACAACGTATATTTACTTTTGTTGGAAGGCCGTGCTAGGTCAAGGCGAAGAGAATTCGCGTTCAGGGCTCTTGACGATCTCGAAGATTTGACAGATTGAAAGTTTTATTTTTGACACCAAATTTGCATTATTTTAATGAGCTTCGGGAAAACGCTCATTTTATCTTTAAGCGACCATCAAAAACACTCAAAAGGAGGTCACCAATTTGACGTGTATTTTTTATTTATATCACTTATAGATATGGTTGATATATACTGTACTAAAACTGTATACGTGGCCATATAACATACTAATCCGAGATACAAAAACCTTACACAAACACTATAGAAACTTTTAACGATTTGAGTATTGTTGTAGGTCAAACTTAAAAAATGAGATTTCAGTTCGAAGTTGAGGGCCGCTTGCCTTTTGAATACAATTAATTGATCGATATATCAAGTTAATCTTAACAAATTTAATCTTTACAGCATCACAGACATTCTAAACTACAACTAAATTAACTACATTCTGGATTAAGTGTTTATATTTTTTTTATATTATTTAGTTTTTTTATTATTAAGTGGTTATAGAAATGTTTTGATTGGTTAGGAAAATCATTATACTTACCTCTAAACACACAGACCGCCCCTTGGTCTAGTGGTAAGCGCGTAAGCGTTACAACCGAGAGGTCCTGGGTTCGATTCCCGGCGGAGATAAAAATAAAAAACTCGGTCTGGCAGGACATAGAAGGCTGATCACCTACTTGCCCCTAAAGAAAAAATCGATCAGTGAAACAGATGTGAAATGCATCTGCCCCATACCCCACTAGGGGACACGGGACTTCATTTTTTTTAAACACACAGACCAATTTAACCTAAACGTAATAAAGGTGAATAACCATGAATTGTATAGTAGGAAGATGAGTCAGTTACCATGAACTTGTAATCGCAAATCTGACATTATGATTCATCTTGAATTAGTTACGACATTGCAAATAAAACGCAGCGAACACGGAACGTCATGACCTGATCGAGATCGTAAATAATGTTGGATATGGCATCCAAAACTTAAATATTTTTTAAGCATAACTTTCCTTTTGTTTTCGAAATTTTCATGTTAGCAAGTAAAGTACAGAGCAAGAGACATTGATTAAACTTAAATAGAGTTAATATAAACACGAAATCAAACCAAGACGTATATAATATATTTGGATGTTTAAAATTAATTACTTATAATATAATAATTTTTGGTCATAGATTTAATTCTAATGTAATTGTAAAAGGAGCCTCGAAGAAGAATATTTAATCATCTATTTTTAGGTGAAATCTCAGAAAATAAAATAATTTAAAAAACAAATTTAAAAAAAAATATAAATTCCACAATATATGTATACACAAATATATTTGATATGGCACATATAGTGCCATATCCAATATATTTTATATTTCATGATTAAAAGTTATTATCTATTAAAATATACAGTTATAGCTCGAAGATGAGCGAGGTCTGTCGGGAACTTGTATTTACATAATAGACCATTGACCGTCAGTAATGAGATTATTATTACCGCAATTAACTTGTTTGCTATGATAACATAGTTTTACTTTTAATTACGTAGAACAACACAAGTTTAATATAAAAAAACGCGTTAAATTTGCATTAAATTTACCCGATCATTGGATATTCTCTTTACAGGCAACTGGGACATCTAACTCTTGTCTCCGTAGGAAACATTGTACACGTTCATGGAGCTCTATGGAAATGACGTTTGGTGGTGTCGTAACGATATGACT
Organism: Aporia crataegi; assembly: GCA_912999735.1. Taxonomy (NCBI): domain Eukaryota; kingdom Metazoa; phylum Arthropoda; class Insecta; order Lepidoptera; family Pieridae; genus Aporia; species Aporia crataegi. The sequence goes on along the minus strand of OU538748.1, from coordinate 3,327,576 downwards.
TGTCATTTCCGTACAAATTTCCATATTTTGTGGGTTTCTAGAAATAAGTATGATTTTTATTGGAATTTTATGACCTGGTATTGACAAGGTGTATTTATTTGTGTGATGAGCACGAATGTTTGTTTCCGAGTCTTGGTTGTTTATAAACTTATATATGTATTTAATGTGGTACCCTCGTTGTTTCTGATTACCATAAAACAAGCTACTTACTTTGGGATCAGAGCAATGCATGTGAGTTGTCCCAATTATTATTATTATTATTATTAGAGAGAGAAAGCTTCTTGAACATAATTTTCTTTAGTAGAAATTATTACAATCTACACACAATTAGGTACTATTCTCATGTGTCCGATTTTTTGTATATTTCTTTATATTATTATGTATTTCTTTATGTGCCTGTATCAAATGATCTAATACGAATACTCAATAATTAATTTTTATCAAAAAAATAAAACCGACCTCGAAACGCACTGAAAAGTAAAAAATAAATTTTGTATTATAAATGAACTTACTATAAATAAAAGACCTAAATAGTGTTGATAAATAAAATTCATGTAAAATTCTACAAGGGCATAAAACTTTCATGTTGCTTTTTGAAAGGCGGTGCCAAATATATAAATAAAAAACTGAATGAATATTCCTGGACTTTAATAAAAAAAATTAATTGAATGGCTTGGCGCCGCGTTTCAAATAGCAGTGGTCCCACACTTCGACGAGTTGCCCTATCGTTTGACACCTCACTCATCCAAATCGGTCTACAGATGGTGACGTACGAGCGGAACATCGGAAAAAAAATACGCGTTGAATTGATAACCTCCTTTTTGGTTTTTTTGAAGGTCGGTTAAAAACATGAATAAACAAAAATTTATGGATGAATGGTGTTGTATTGTGACTTCAACAACAACATTATGTGCGTCAAGTACTGTGTATCGTGATTCTATCAGTGCAATACTTTTGTATCTAAATTGCACAAGCTGGACATGGTCGTGTGTAATATATTTTATCAGCTTTCAAATCTAGTCCGGTGCCTGGACTTTTGTGGTGAAAGGTCAACAAACCCGTCGACCGCTTTTGCAATAGGTACTGTAACAGCAAAATCAAACAATATTACTAACATAGAACTGCTTAGGCTGGTTTGTAAAGTAAATAGCGTATATTTTATTAATTTATAAGTCACATAAAAACAATACAAAACATAGTTTCCTTATAGCTGCCAAGCGATTTGTTCCAGACAACCCAGTCATAAAAATAAATACTTGTGTTTCTTGGATTAAACGTATTATCTGAATATTTAGATTTGTTAAATAATAATTTATACACTTGGAGCCGGTATTGTAAATATAACCAGCAAGTAAATAATTCCGAAGCTCAAATGCTAGAGCATGATACATTAAATTGTGTTTTAAATGTATATAATACTCCATTTTATATTTGCGGTTGCGAGACTTAAAGTAGTAACAGAAATTAATTAACAGTCCAAATTTTGAGTATTTGGTTATGATTCATTTGATTATTATCATCGACTTTTTTTTCAAAAGACGAAGGGATATATTTTTTTTATTTTTCCCCGCCAAAGCATAATATTAGTACTGTCAACAAATATTCATTCTGTTGTGATATTGAATGTTATAAAACGTCACATATTCAATTGACAGTCACTCAAACGTCATGTAGATGTCAAACGACAATTTAAGAATTGCTTAAGATTCGATGGCTGATACACATATTATACAGCTGTACGCCATAAATCATCTAAACGTCAAATCAATTCTCTGACATGCCGTCTCGATAACTCAGTTGCTTTAAACTTTTGGTTTCCATTATTTACTTAGTAAATTATGCTGATGATGCGAAAATTATAATGATCATAATGTTATTTACGTGGAATAATTTGCTATTAAACTTTGGTTAGCAAATAAAAATTGTAGCTGTATCCTGTAATTCTTAGTAAATCGTTTCCTGGCCATTTTTTTTGAAAAGCATGTAGATGTTCTAAAAAATCTTCTCATCAGTTATAGATATTTTCAAAATCGGTCCAATAAATTTAGTTTACTAAAATAGGTTATAATCTTCTTATAGAAAACATTAAAAATTATATTTTAACAAGTTTTGATAAGTGCTTTATCATCTCTATTTCTCTTCTATCCTTATTTCTTAACTGTCTTTACATTTATAAAGAAGTGTTTTTTATCTCTGTTTAAAGGTAATAATTACTTAGTGGACCGAATACTACATAGTAAACATATTAAGGCCTTTTACAATATTACCTCAATTACCTTTCTCTGCTACGAAATTGGCAACATTAACCTAAAACTGATTTAATATTATTAAGAGTAAAGTCTACCCACACTTGTGTTGAGTTTATATTCTTTGGACGAGGCATTAAAGGCATTAACCATCATAGATAGCTACAAAAAATGTCTTTCTATTCCATATTGTTGAGAATTCCATTAACTGAAACCGAACATCAATCCTGTTTCTTACACTGATAAAGAACTTTTATCGAATCAACCGAGATACTAAAAAAGTCCCAACTGTCTTTAAATGAAAGGATATATCGTTTACTAGGCCTTTGGCATAACTTTTAAAACTTATGTGAAAACCACTATATGCTGATAGTTATCATATTAAATTTTATATTTATTATAATCTTTTTTAATATTGTATAACATAAATCATGCATTTTCACTACAATTTTTGATATCTTATGAAAAAACTTAAACTTCACGCAATACTTGAAGAGAAAATCCTATTTGAAGTTGGAGAAAACTTTGATTAAGAAATCCGCCTTCGTAATTTATTTTAATCACCTTTTTTTGTTAAGCAGGTCTTGTGACGTATTAATTTTATTTAAATTACTTTAAAATGTAACTTTTTCGATTTGACAATCTTGTAATAACTTGTTGTCTGAGTTTGTCAAAAAAAAAATACATATTTAATGTCTTTATTATAATGGTGTAGATTACAAAATGGATTGATAGCGTCTTATAACTGAGATAATTCTCAGAATCCTTTGAAACAATCACAGTAGCGTATTCAATTCTACTTCAATAAACAAGCGTAATAAACTTTATAATCCTTTAATAATCTGTTTAAATGTCATTCAATAAACATTCTGAGAATCGTAGCTGGGAAATTCATTAAAACGGAAAATGATACTGCTTTGCCTACGGCACATTCTGAATGAAAACTGTTAATGGCTGTTTTAGAGATTGAATCTATACAAATAATAAAATGTAAGTGTGTTTTAATAGAAAATTTAGGTATTATATCTTTATTTCTTGATAAATATAGATATCTTTTTTTCTAGGTATTATACAATTAATTTTTCTCTTAATTTCTTACTTCTATCTCGGGAAGTGTGGTCCGATTTCATTGGGACTATTATTTTCTTCACAGTAAGTAGGTGATCAGTCTTATGTGCCAATCTAACAAAATAATAAATTGTTTTCCCGAAACTCAAACCCCGGATGTTCGGCCCAACCTCCGTTGTTATTAGTTCGTTAACTAGAGATTAATAAACCCAACCTTAGGAATTATACTTTAATTAATGGAAGCAGCTTAAGTTTGTGTTTGATATCTTCCAGCCCAACTGTATTGTTTTGTTAACTGTATATTTAACAATTACAAAATTGATAATATCAATATGACTTGTCACGGTAATCGTGTATGAAAAGTAACATCAAAACGACAAGCATTTTCGCACACAGTACAGAATATAGTTCAAGGTGAGAGAGTACGCTCTTATTACTGTAACAGCATCATTAAAGACCAACAAAACAGGTACTGTGAAGTGCGAAAGTGGTTTCTTTAAGACGCTCATTTTTTGTCACAAATTACAATATTAAAACACTTTAGTTACGTTGTTTTACTTCAACGTTACTTTAATTTTGTTCTTATGCCTCTTCAACGGTATTGTTAAGTCAATAATGAACTCGTTATGCTTTAAATGAAATTGTTACATAATTATATTTAAGTAATACAGTATTTACCTTTAGAAGGAACAGGGCTATAGGTACTTTTATACGATTTCTTAAAAGAGTACTTAAAAAGTATTTTATTCTTTTATAAAACTAAGCAATAGTAGCTTTGGTTATAAAAACAATGAAAACATATGCTTTATCCAATAAAATATTGAGTATTGAACAACATGATGTAGGCAAAACAATATATTTTTATAATAAAACAATTTTGTGTTCATCTGTACCCATTTACTATCAATGCAAAATAAGGCCTACTCTGAATTAAGTTTGAACTTTAAAATAGTGCTTATCGATCAAGATTTGTGATAAAAATTTACATAAATTTGATAAATTACTTTGCGTACAGGATGTGAGGTTAAATAGATTGTTATATAGAAGAACGAAGGTTATATAATAAGTACATTAAAATGCAAATAAAGATAACTATAATCAGTCTTATATAACTTTTAGTGGAAAGTGCCCTGCCTCTGAAATCCTTGGGAAAAAGGCATTACATCGAATGTACCATTTAAGCTCTGAACCAACTTAAACTATATTTTAGCGAAAATCGATTTTCAACAAAAAGTACCATTCAATCCTAATATCATGTCGGATTCCATCTAATTGATTATTTTTGCAATTTTCATTTTTACCTTGAGAGTCTCTTTTTAACTGACCTTCAAAAAACCAAAAAGGAAGTTATCAATCGACGCGCATGTTTTTTGTAGCATTGTTGAAGAAATATTTATGAATCTTAAATAAACTAGCGTTCAAAGCAAACTTTTCAAAGAGGTAGGTACAGGTGTGAGTATGAATGTGAACTTCGCTTGACCAGTGTTGTGAGTAAATTTCACTAGTTTACAATATTTCTTGAAAAAATACTGTTACACAAATTATACATAAAAATAAAGAAAACACGTCATTTCAATAAAATAAATTACACGCTTTTTATTCTTCATGCTTACATCCCGATTATTTTTTTATTCTGTATTGGCTTTGGCATTCATTAAGCGTTTGCTGAATTGGTTTCGTAGTGTTTGTCCTGTGGTAGATATATAAATATATTTTCTTAAAAGTTTATATGTAGATATGGTTTAGAAATATATGACATCCTAAGGTTTATCTTTTAACTTCGGGGCATGAGATTATTATCAAGAGCATAAAAAGCAAGTCTAATAAAGCAATTGTCACTCTCTCGCTGGAATTGAGCAATAAAATATTTGCCTGTTTTCTCTGGTGTGATTTGAAAATACAAAAGCCACTCGATCTTAAAAAAGTGAATTCTGTATCACTAAGTGGAGCATGGGGCAGACACATTGCTGTACACATTGTTTCACTGATCATTTTCTTTATAGGTAAGTAAGTCATTAGACTTCTGTGCCTACCCAACCGAAACATTCATGTGTTTCCCCGGGACTGGAACCCAGAACCTCCGATGCACCACCAGATGCGTAAACCAATTAGCAACGGCGATCCACTCAATCTTAATAAATGAAAAACGTAACGACACATAAAATGGCAGTGTGTCATTTAATAAATAATTTTAATGTTAAAAGCAATGTCAGACCAGTTTTCGGAGTCTCATCAAGTTGCTGTTTTAGGCCCATAGGCTAGCAATAACCTTGATTACTGTATTAAAATATTTATGTTAAATTAAGTATAGTAATTCACATAAAATATACATTACCACCATTTATAAGCAATAAATGGATCTTTGAAAGGTCATATTAATATTTGGTTCAATTCCGGTTTGTAGTACCTAACAGGATGTTAACTATGTACCAATAGTAAAAAAAAAATTTTCAAGCATTACTCACGTTACATCTTTGATATTCAAATTCGATTTTTAAATACTGTAATTAATATGCCTCTGTTTGATATACATTTTTTCATATATTTATAAGTGTGAAGGCCCGTATCTAGTGATGGTGGTATAATCTGGTACATACATGTATCATACATTTATACATTTTTTCTTTAGGGGCAAGTAGGTGATCAGCCTTCTATGCCCTGCTAGACAGGATTTGTATCTCCACCGGGAATCGAACCCAGGACCTCCCGTTTGTAACGCTTACGTGCTTACCACTACACCAAGGTGGCGGTCAAATACTTATATTGGTATAATATTATATTTTTGGTATTTTTTATGATTAACCGAAAGCTACAAAACTTTCAATAAATTCAAATAAAACGGAACGGAACAAAACCGGAAAGATGATTCGTGCTTGTTCTTCCAAATCGTGCGATTCAAATTGTTAAAAAAATTATCCACAGTAAAGCTGGTACATGGCCATTGGCCAACACTGGACAAGTTGCGCAAGGCCGAATAAATGTCAAAAGGACCTTTACACCTGGCTTAAGTAGGTAGGTACTGGATATGTTGCAATCTGCTCTTGTTTACATGCTCAATTTAACTATTGGAGCTCAAATGCAACACATGCTCACAACGAGTATACATTTGATAAATTCTCAACTGTATCTAACATAGCCCCAAAATAAGGAATAAAAAGCTAATGCAAAACAAAAATGAAAGTGGACTTTTGATGGCATCCAAAAATATAGATTGCTTCCTTTTATGGCGTCTTCCTTCTAGTTCGGAGTCTATAAAACCGCGTTGTCATAAATTTCCAATAAAATTGAGATATTCAACATAGCTTCGACTAGCAAAATTTATTACACTGTAAATTATAATTGCCGAAATGAATTCTAGTATATTATCCAAAAAGACCTGTAAGGTATTCAGAAAAATTGTTTTCTGAATACCTCTTTACACTCATTATTCATCTTTGGTTATTAAAAAAAAAAAAAAAAATCATAAGGCCACGAACTCTGATCATCTACTTTACTGTAAAGAAATCAGTGAAACAGTCACATAAAAGATCCCATTCACAAAAAAAAACTTATTTGAGTATCACATAGGAAAAAAGTTTTGAAGTTTGATTTTGAACGTGCTCATGGATTAACTAATTAAATAACACTCTTAAAAAAACAATTGCTTCGGTAAGAACGTTCGCGTTGAGTAGATAGTAGGTACATACTGTATACCTTTTCACCACATTTGGATAAAAATAAAAAGATCTTATTTGTTACTTAGTTTAAAAAGAAATAGAAACTTGTCTGTTAAAATTAGTCATTAGTAGTAATTTATTACTGCCGATTACATCTGCGGACTATGTTTAACTTGATAATTATTAATAACTTCACTATTGTAATCTCATTTATGTTTGTTATTGTGATGAAATCTTTTCGCAAATATAACATTGATCTTCCTACTACGTGTAACAAAGAACAATTCATTTAATTCACGGTCATTTATATTTTAATAGAAAAATTACATTGTATGCGTCACAATTCTAACGTTCTTATTTTTATATCTCAATATTATTTGCTGTGCTGGCCACTAAGATGTACTTTGCGATTAAGTGTCTTAAATTAGTATATTTAATAATTTTTAATGATTACGTAACAGAATTGTAACAGGAAATTATAAATCTTTAAACGCAACCGATTCTCAAATATTTGCTTTGTAGAATGATTATTTCTTTTTTATTTATTGTTTAACGTTTTGTGAACTTTGACGTAACAGACTCTTAACATATTTTATTAATCGTAAAAACGTGACAGTAGAGAAAAATTCAGTTGGAAGTCACGTTTATTCTTGAGAAAACAATCAAGAGCAATAAGAGTAATTTAGATTTAATAATAAGTGGTAAGTATCGCGTTTATTACAAAAACCGTAAAACCAAAGCAAATATTCATACCAAATGAACTAACTCGTCTAACTAGACTTTATAATTATTTTTCTTTTATGATCTTAGTTTCATTTATACCTATATAATTATTAAATAGTTTTTGTGATGTAATTAATACAAAATTATACGCGTACGTCTTTACATAATGTAATGATTCGATTATGTTACTTAAGCCTCTTTCAGCGAGGTTATAGCAGCTAGATTAAATCTTTAATATCTGCTATGGACATATCTTGCTCAATACGAAATGACGAATGATATAAATATTTACACATACATTTTTGCTTCATCACGACTGTGCCTTTAGGAAACAAAAATAATTCTATATTATGTGGGAGTATCAAAAGCCCTGTGACTATGTAAGATATGGGCAGTTTCACAGAAAATTCTTTATAGGAAAATGTATCATTATTTTTTTCACAATTTTTTTGTTTCTTTGTTTTCCCTGCAAATTATTCAGAATTGAATATCAGAAACGACAAACTAAATTACTACTTTCGCGAATGATTTAATATATCGACACAATGCATTAATGCAGTCAGGATTTTGGGTATGCACTCAAAAATAGGCTTCTTCAAGTGACTTCGAAAAACAGCGGACGTTTCGACACGGTTATATATTTTTTATGTTTGTAACTTCAAAAGTCATTAACGAAACGTCCGAAAGCTATTTATTTTTTTGGAAGGGCTTTTTCTTCGTACATTTATAAATCAAATACAATTTCTTTAGTATCTAAAAGCTACGTTCAATATTGAATATGTTATATTAATTTTTGTATACTTAGAGCATGAAAACAGTTTTGTGGCTGAACTCACTGGCGATAGGCCAGATACAATTGACAGAGGTGGCAATTAGTGTATGATATTCTGATACGGCTTCGGTGTTGGCAACTCGAACAAAGGTCATGATCATTCAGAGCAACATTTAGGATAATGGTTATTTTATTGGTAGTTTTTGGCGTAAGTACTTAATGGATATTGCCAAAAATAAAGGTCCTTTAGAAGGTGTCGAATGAAGTTTCGCAAATTTGTTTTTAGTGTTAAAAATTCCTTAAATTAAATTATGGTAACTCCGTCTGAGCTTCGCACGAGACGCAACTTTTCTTTTACAGTTCGACTATATTATGTCTCTTTTGAACTCGCTTAATAGAAATTTCTTATTATTTAATACAATGTTTTATTTTTTTAATTATACAAATGTTTTCTATACTACCGAACAAAACAAAAAAAAATGTAAGTATCTAATATGGTTCAGTCGTTTTTATAAGTTATGCGCGTACATACATTTCCTACATTACATTACCTACCTAAAAAAATATCTCAATCGAAGCCTCTACGGTGACTCATGTTAACCCCCAAAATAATTAATTTTGTGACGCATCGCTTTTAATGTTTAAAGCGATCTTATGATTTTCGCAATATGTGAATGCTCTGGATCGATTTCCAAAAAAATGGTATATATAGTATAGTAAATATAAAGGGTTGTTAATTACCAATTATCTACAGCTATCTGTTAAAAAAATTAGTCCCGACTATGTCCTATACCTCACTAGAGGATTCAGAACTTAAGTTGCAATAACTTAAGCCATAGGTACCTAGAATATTGCTGCAACATTGCTTGAAAGAGTTTCAAAGACAAATTATTAAAACTGTAGCAAGGTTGTTTGTGAGGCTTAATTAGACTGAAGACGAAGTGGTTAAGTAATAATAATAAATTACTGTGAATTAACACATGTCAACTATTTAGATTGCAAATTATTTCGTAAAAGGTAGATGCGATATAAAATATTGATTATACATACATACAGAAAACCAAATTTTATGGGCACAATTTTAAAAAATTATAAGTGCATACCCATAGTGAGGAAGTATTGGGTTCGAAACCCGGGCGAAAAATAAACAGCAATAGGCGTTGTAAACTTTGTAACATAAAAACTAATTACACTGAATGAGTTTGTTTGCGTCAATGCCCTGGGTTAACTTCAGTTTTAAATTTGATACATTTAATAAAAAATACTCATACATATCTATATATATATAAATTATTTGCTGTTGTTTTGTCTCGCTAAAACTCGAGAATGGCTGGGACGATTTAGCTGATTTTAAAGAGAAAATATGAAAAAATTACGAGGAAGACAGTAAAAACAACAATATCATTTTTCCACCTACTTGCCTGTCAAACATTTGACGTTCGATTCCCATTCTACCTTTTATTCTAGGAAAGAAGTTCGGCGGGTGAGCTAGTAAAAAATAAATTTCATGTTTTGGGGAGCACCGAACAGCGCGAGTGGCGAGATGGTAGTGCCATGAGAAGTATCGAGTTAACACACTCGTCCTGCCTACTTCTTTGCTCACTTCGGCTGTATGTAAGTATACGAAGCAAAGTGTATATTGTAAGAACATGGCAGATATTCTTAAATATCCTGGGAATAGATTTAAAGTTCGATTAACAATTCATGTTCACGCTCAGCAATCAAACAAATATATGTATTCAACAAAGAGTACAGGATTTGTCGCTTACATTTCATGTTTTATTGATGTCGTTCAAGAACCGTCTTATTAAATTTTCATAGCTTTATTACGAGGCTCTCGTGTGTACTGAACTTGCAATGTTTTGCTTCAATTTTATTAAAATCACTTCAGATTTTATACGGAGAGAGTTATTAAAAGCAAGCAAAACCATATGAAATGTAACGCGCTCGTTCCGATTTTAGATTTTCTAAAAGCTCTAAAAAAATTAATATAAGTTTCAGGTTGTAGATGAAACTTATATAATTTGAAAGAAATTAAACGCATTATTTTAGTAAAACAATTGGAAAATCCAAAAACAAAATATAAATTATTTGCTTAAGATGCTATTTCCTTGTTGAGTTTTCGAAATATGAAAATAATATAAAATAATTACAATTCATGAATTCAACTCACGGCCGTAATAACAATATTCGAATTCTGACGAATTGACACCATACAACCACTTTTCGTTTTTGGAAGTTTTATATGTCGAAGGGTTAAGGTTAGTACCAGTTTATATGTGATGTATGGCCCATAACTTTGCAAAATAAGGCTACATTTTTCTCAGGCACGATTAATTCCACTGCCTTATAAAAAGCTTGCGATTAAAAAGTATTCTCATTCGGTTAGTGTATTTTGAAAAACTCGCAAAATGATACGACAGGTACGGAAGAAAATTTTAAATTTATTCACTTGAGCAATAAAAAAACATCTCTTTCTTCTCTCTCTCTTGTATAATCTTAAAATGGAGCAGGTATTTAAAAGAATTATATTTTAAATTTTCCTTTAACTGATTGGAAAAAACTTTTTGTATTTCTATCATATACCTAAGCTCCCATTTTCAAAATTTTGTATACGTGGATAGTGTGGTTTCAAAATAAAGTCAGTTATTTTTTATTTAAAACCAATTATTTTATAAGATAATTTAGCTTAGATAATTTTACTTTCATTGATTAATTATTTCTCTTTTACAGCTCTTTATAGTCCTAGCATTTTTGGCTATTGCTAAGTGTGCAGCCTTCGATGACAAAAAAATCGACAGTCTGGTCCCCAAAAATCCAGCCCCGATACATGAAACAACAGAAAGTCATGCAGAGACTTCTAAAACACCAAAACCTTTCAACGAAAAGTACGCTCAAATTACAAGCAATGGAGCGTACCTTACCCACAGTTATCCCGTATACTCGACTCCAATCCATACGCCATTATATCCAGCGCATTATTCTATATCTCCAGTAGTAACCAGCCAATACACTGGACCCATTCACCAACATGAAATCCCCGTTCTAACTAAGCTTGCTTACTCTCCTCACGTCAATGATCATTCATTAAACACTTTAACCTATTCTGAAGCTCCTTTAGTGTCACATATGACATTTACTGGCCTCGGAACTAATTACGCCTGGTAAAGTTAGAGATAAAATTATGATGGTATGCGACTGACTTAAATTATGTTGTATTAAGTTTATATTTGAGCTATGTTAAGTATATAATGTTATTTAAATGCTTTTAAAATATAAGGTTTATGATTATCATGTTTGTTTCCATTTTAGATTTATTTTAAATGCTAATTATAAGAATGCTTACACTGGCTGAAATAACAAAAGTATGTGAATATAGTAACTATATTTAGACAAAACACGGTCAGTTCATTTTGAACAATATTTTTCAAAAATTATTGTTTCATACACTATAAAAACGATTACAGGTTACAACTGAAACTCTTTCAGTTAAAGTGAAAGTGAAGTCCCGTGTAGTGGGGTATGGGGCAGATGAATTTCATATCTGTTTCACAGATTGATTTTTCTTTAGGGGCAAGTAGGTGATCAGATTTCTGTGCCCTGCCGGACCGAGTTTTTTGTCTCCACTGGAAATTGAGCCCTCCACCTCCAGGTTGTAACGCTTATGCTTTTACTACTAGACCAAAGAGGTGGTCACATCAGTTTTATCAATTTACAGCTTGCTATAATTCCATACATTGCATAATCATAAATTACAAATAAACATTATTTAACCGTAACTGAAGATTTTTTTCATCATGAATTTCTAAATAAAGCTCGAAAATTGGAAAGTGTAAAACATATTATTCTTTTAGACATCATACATTAGTAAACATAAGTGAATAAAAATAATTAAGTAATCAACTATTCGTCATTTATATTCTAAAACCTTCCTCAATAGATTCAATGCAATTTGAACGTTGAACTCCGGTCAAACGAAAACAGAAAATACTTATGTGGAAGCCTCAGCAGGCTGAGCAACTAGCCTGAAACAATTCCTTTGGTCCTGGAACAAAGACAAAATGTTATACCCTATTAATGTTTATATAAATTTTTACCGAATGGCCTGTGAATTGTTTGGCAATTTCACTTAGTTTATGTAATACCAAGCACACAAAAACCCGTAAATTAACTGAGCCTTTGTAGTAATAACTTGTTTGACAATTGAAATTTGCCAAGATGCTCTAGAATATATTCTATTACAACAGATGTAAAAGAACTGGAACATTTGAACTTTTGTACGAATACCATACGAAGGAGAGTTGTTAACATTTTTAAGTAAACAAATGAACAAACTTTTATTAATATTGGTAAAATATTAAACCAAAAAAATTAAGATATTTTTTCATTTTATTCAAAGGCAGCCAAATATAAAATAATAAGAATCAAAACAAGTATTAAATTGAACAATATTTTCTGGCTGCCCAATTAGGGATTACCCTAACAGGGTTGCAAGTTCTATCTGATACAAGATGATTAATAAAAATATCATTTTTAAGGAGTAAAACATTGGTTACCTACTTTTTCCTAAATGCGCGTATAATTTCATATAAGTATTTTAACACATTAACATCAAAGAAGATTGATTCAACATTAGCTACTCAGGTCAGTGGCTTAGAAAATTTCAAGTAAGAGAATTCCTTTACATCTTTTTTTAAACCCACTATTGCTAAACCTTAACATCTTTGATGCTATTTAGGAATTTACTCAAAGAATTCATATTAGATATATAAAAAGAGTCTGTCTGTGACCTGAATCGTAAAATTTAACCGAAATAAAATATAAGACGAAACTGAGACAAGCTACTAAATTTTAATCAAATAACAATGACGACGATAAAGGAAATTTCTAATTCATCACCCGCGACTAGGCGTTCATATAAAATTACATTTATTCAATTACAATTTACAAGGCTCCTTCATCTTTTTTATTACCTTAACTACCCTTTGACAATGAATATAGGCCTATATATACCTAATATATACCTTTTTACGAAAGCATTTCGGCTCTTTATTACTGACGAAGCAAACACACTTTCACTTATTATTCTAGGCTGGCTTAGGCTTCTTGTATATATTTATACAAGCATAAAAAACAATTTAATAGATCAAATGTGAATTGGATCGAAACATCCGCTTTTTAATTAAACGAAGGTCAATATTTTCCCAAGTACGTATAAATGGATTCTATTCAAGGTCATGGCCAGGGCAGTCTTGTGACGTCACTCTGACGGGGATGTCTCTAATAGTATATAAGTGCTTTTCAGCACTTAGAATGTATCATTTACCTTTGTGAATATAACAAAATGGCAGCTAAGGTACGATAAATTAAATCTCGAAACACGTTATTAAATTAAAATGATGTGTAATAACACATTTACAAATAATTGGAAGTCTTGGGAGGTTTCGAAAAAAATCTGATTACAATTACAGAAATAGATTCGTAATAATTTTATAATGGTAACAATATCTCTACATCTTGTGATAAATTATATTATTTATTACAGTTCATCATTCTCTTGTGCGCGGTAGCGACCGCTCGTGCCGGTGGGCTGTATGGTGCATCATACGCCGCCCCAGTGGCTGCTTACGCCTCATCTCCTCTGGCATACTCCGCCGCCCCAGTCTACAAAAGCTACGCTCCAGCTGTATCATACGCAGCACCAACATACTCCGCGTATGCAGCACCAGCATACTCCGCTTATGCAGCACCCGCTGTAGTGAAGACTGTTGCTCCAGCTGTCTCTTCGGTGTCTTCATACTCTTCTCACACTTCTCACGGCACCCCAGTGGTGACTAAGGCCGTTTCTCCCGTCGCTTACACTAGCTACGCTGCACCATCAGTTGCCTACTCCGCTCCTTTAAGCTATGCTGCCCATGCCGCTCCCATAACAACTTACGCCGCCCATGCCGCTCCCGTAGCAACTTACGCTGCTCATGCTGCTCCTGTTGCCTACGCTGCCCAAGCCCCAGTTGCCTACTCCGCCCCAGTCTTAAAATCAGCCGTGACATACTCCGCAGCACCTGCAGTCTCCCATGTCTCATACAGCGACCTTGCCCACAACTACGGCTGGTGATCCATTTTAAATCGTGTTCTAAAAATGTGATATTTTAAATATTTATTTTTTATACTTTTAAAAATAAAGTGTAAAAATTATTTCAACTGTTTATTTTATTTAAGCCTATAAGCAACTTGTTTGCCATAAATAACATAAAATATTAAAAAGAGAATATAATGAAAGTAAGTTTGACAAGAACAAGATTTGACATTTCTTATGTTCTTGACATTTGTATTTCTTGAATTAAGTAAATGATACCTTCACCGCTACACCCAACTTAACGTTATGAGCTAAAAAAAATTAAAAATACTTATGCCACAACAATACTTATATCACAATTATTAGTAATAATCATTTAATATTACTCCATAATCTAATCAAAATGAATAAAATCTTAAATAATAAAATAGTAATAGTTATAAAACTTCAAAAGATAAAAGAAATAATGAATTTGATAGAAGTGGTTTAAATTTATTATTTATTAATAAGTCTAACGTTTAGTCCTCGACATTACCCGTAATTAATATTATCCTTTATAATTAAAAGCATAACCATCGCAGGAAATTTATAATATCCTGTGTCGTCTTTATTAACATAACTTGTTGTGGATTTTGTGCAACTTTGCTTACCTTTAATTACTTATTACTTAAGTTGAATACTTAACTAAGAAAATAATAATTACAAAAAATATATTAAAAAAATAATTGCTAAGAACGTTAACTCATTCGACTACTTTCAACATTTAATATTTTATCATACGTTAACCATGAGTTTTAATAGTAATATTGAAGGTTTTGATAGGTTTTTACTATCGGTAAGCTGTCAACCGCACAGTGCTTAAGTTTGCCACTAGGAGCGCTGCAAGATTTTCCATATAATTAATAATTAAAGGAGAAGCGACGCTATTGAAAAATACTTTACCAGACGTGCGGTAGAGTTACTGATAGTAGAATTTATATTTTCGAATTAAATTCGATATATTTTTTGGCTTCAATTTGCTTATATAATATAACTTTAATTTAAATAAGCCAATAAGAATAACAAATACTGTTTATAATTAATGGATTAATATTAGTATAAATTTAATGTTAAATTTACAAAATCTCGTTTCTTTTATTTCCATAGGTTTTTCAATATTGGTAAGATGTCAGTTATGTATATCTCAAATTGACGATAATTTGAAAAAGCCGACATGTTAATTACAAATTAGAATACCTCATGAATGGATGAACACATTTTCATAAATTGTAGCTAAGATCAAACTCGATCATGTCAGCTTTAAACAAACCACATCAAAATTTGTCCCAAATCCATATACTTAGCCATTATTTTTGCGTTAGGTTAATCAGATGCATCAAATTCAGTCCATCGGTTAGGGAGAAAAACAGACACACGTTAAATATTAGATCATTACATAGGAAATTAGCGTTTTGTATGGAAAAAGTAAAACCACAAAAAACTGTATTTTTTGACAGTAGCTTCCCCATCCACATTATTAATCCTTCGAAGTTTCTACAACGTTGTAAAAGTCATATTTCGTAAATTACGCAATATTTTAAGTTAAACAAAACAATGTCAAAGAAAATCTTAATGACACAAATACAAATGAATCACTAAATACAAAACTCAAATAAATAAGCCTAAATTTGAAAATAATAATAATTTGGAGTTCCTAATCAAAGCTATTTGAGATCAAATTGGCCAGTTAAAATCTCTCGGGTCGTGGATCAAAATCTGCATAATTGGTATTTTCTTGAGCTAGGTATATAAACTAGGTATAGGAACTCAAATTTATCGACATATCAATATGTTATATACATTTGGTAGCGAACGAGAAACTTCTTAATTGCGACGCTTTGAAAGTTCAGTATTACATTATTGTTAATAACAAACTTCATTAAATATATACTAATAAATTTCCTCATATTAATAATTAATAAGACTGAAAGAAATATTTATTTATTTAAAACGCGGTTAACATTATTGACAAAATCGCGGCATACAAACACTTCTCTTTAAAAAGCACTGATTTTAAATAGTAAAATTTCTACTTCGCTTTTGTATGCCATACAAACCAAATAGATTTTGTTAAGTTTAAAATACATTATTTAAGTTACATTAAAATATCAGTCATTTATTGTTTTATATAATATTTAGTTTCATTTTATTGATATTAGCGATTATTATTAGTAGCGATATTTTTCTTAATTAAATAGTACCTGACCTTATTATGAAACAGTTAGTAACACTTCAAGTAAAAAGTTTTATCGGTTAAGATAATGGTTCGTTGCTAAGAGTAATCAATACCTCCTTTAATTAATTAATCTTCCACCTCTATAATAGCTTTTATGACTTTTAATAGAAAAAGGCGTTATTTTACATAATTATAAAATAAATTACTTTACTTTTTCAGAAATATTCTAACGTCTGACCAGATTAATATAATTATTGTCTTCTGATGTTCTTAGATACTGTAATTAAATTCACGCTTTTGGGCGGAGTATATCCTTGACATTGAAGTTAGCTCGCGGCGATGAGTCCGCCACAGTCAGATACCAGTTTCAAGTCACCATATAAAAGCATCAGCTACTGATCAAAAAACATTCCAACAACGAGACGGAACAATCAAACATGTTCACCAAGGTACAGCAAAAATCTATTTGTTATTAAATTTGTTATTAAATTAGATTTCAGTATAAGCAGTACCACGTCTTGCTGATTCCCGCGATTAAATTGACGACTATCTATCTTTTTATGAAAAGTAAAAATTCGCATGAGTGATTATGGATCAAAATAAATATCATCTGTTTTCTATACGTTGTACTTATATTAATGTGTGTTGATTTTTCACTTTTCAGGTAGTAATCTTCTTGTGCGCTGCTGGCATCGCCTCAGCAGGAAACTTGCTGCACGCTGCTCCTCTTGCCTACACCGCACCCGTCTCTTCTGTGTCTTACTCATCTCACACAACTTCCCATGGAGCTCCAGCTGTAGCTACCTACGCCGCACCAGCTTACAGCGCATACCACGGCTCACCTGCGTACACTGCCTACGCTGCTCCAGCTTACTCAACGTATCACGCCACCCCTGTAGCTACAATCACGAAGACTCTGTCCCCAGCTGTCTCCTACTCATCTGTGTCTCACTCTAAGACAGTCTCGAGCCCTGTAGCTTACGCTGCTGCTCCAACCGTATATGCCGCCCCCGCTGTTACTTACCACGCCAGCCCTGTCCTAACGAAGACTATCGCTACTCCTGTGGCTTACCACGCTACCCCAGTCGTAACTAAAAGCATCGCCGCCGCTCCCGTAGCTTACCACGCGGCACCTGTTGTCAAATCAGCCATCACTTACTCAGCCGCCCCTGCAGTATCTCACGTCTCCTATGCTGGCTTGGGAGCTACATATGGATGGTAATCAACCAAAGAACGAATTAACTCTATATAAATTATTATCATGTACAATACTTGAAATAAATACGTCTAAATTATAATACATTGTTTTTATTACCTTAATAGTTTAATAACAATAAAAAAAAGCAATTCAAGGTAAAAGCAAGTTCCTAAAATTTAAAAAAACTCTATCCTTAGGTTTTTTGATCTTAGTAGTGAAAACCGCTGCTAGGTGACGACCAGTTCCCAACTTTTTCAATCTAGCAACCTACGCCGAAACAAATCAGATTGTGTTAAGGGTGCATTACATTAAATTGATTGTGGAATTGTATTGGAGAGAAAGAAGGCTGGTAAATAATAATAATAGTATCTTATTTACGCGAATATCACACACAAATTTTTCAATTATTTGTTTATTAGTAAATTTTCCCGACATTTCACGTGCTTTACAGCCTGCATGGTCACGAAAGACCGTCAGTCGCCTCAAGCATCGAAATATTCTTTTTGATTAGGTAGTGCGAAGTAGTAAACATAAAAATGTGACTTTTTAAAAATGTATTTACTAGCGACCCGCCCCGGCTTTGCACGGGTATAAAACATATATAAAAACCTTCCTCTTTAATCACTCTATCTTTTAAAAAAAACGCATCAAAATCCGTTGCGTAGTTTTGAAGATTTAAGCATACAAAGGGATATAGGGAAGGAGAAAGTGATTTTGTTTTATACTATGTAGATTGTAGTGATTTACTAATACAAGAAAAAGTGGTGATCTCCTGTGAAGCAAATTATGCCTTCGTCAGGAGACCCCGTTCTTTCATAACGTTAAAAGATACTTTTACAAGACATAAACTATAAAGTTGTGTGTCTTTCTGTGGCATCGTAACTCTTAAACGCATGAACCGATCTTGATGCGGTTTATTGTTTGAAAGCTGTCGTGATCGAGATGGATCTTAGCTAAAATTTATGAAGGTCTGTACATCCGTTCACGAGATACTTTTAAATTAGGGTTTTTCAAAAATATCTTCAGTTCCAATTAGCATTGTTAAAAATTTATAGTAAATACATAATATGAAATTATAAATTATAGATACTTAAATGAAAATAATCTTTTATCCGTCTACCGACTGTTATATAGGACTTTCACTTGTAGTTAGAGTTAGGAGGGGTTTTAATCGCTTTATTTAAAAAAGTTATTCAAACATATTTAAATATATTAACTGTGTATAGATAGTAACAGAACAACGGTTCTAGACTTCTAGAGTCTAGGATATAAATATTTTTAGTAATTAGTAGGTACTTATGTGCATCTGGAAAGTAAAAAATATATGTGAAGTCCTTAATATCGTAGAAATAATTAGTATTACCAAAGCAACCAGTTGATATAATTTATTATTGTAAATAAAATTGCATAACATATTCCAAGCAAAGACTATTATTAGCAACATATTAGGATATGCCAATCAAGGCTTAGAGACATGAATAATGAATGAATACGATGTAACAAGACCAAATCTTGTTACGAAACAGACCGGTAGCCTGACTTTTAGTTGGTGATTCACCTTGACATTGAGTGAGAAAAGCCCAACGGCGATGGGCGTTAATTCGATTTGATCTTTAACAGGGTATATAAGCATATTCATTTGCTTCTAAAATTATTCCGTCGACAGCAACGGTTCAGACAAACATGTACTCGGAGGTGTGTGAAATTAAGTTGTTTGATACCGGACACAGTGATGTGATTTAGATAAGCAACAGTGTTTTTATAATTTTTACAATAAGTTAATATACTTTTTCCTTTCAGGTGATAATTTTCTTGTGCGCTGCGAGCATCGCCTCCGCTGGCAACTTACTCCATGCTCCGGTGGCTTACACCGCGCCTGTATCTTCAGTATCCTACTCTAGCCCCATTTTGGCAAAGAGTTACGCTACACCTGCCTACACTACCTACCAAGCACCTGCCTACACTACCCACCAAGTACCTGCATATGCAACTTACAGCGCTGCTCCAGCATACTCCACCTATGCTGCTCCAGTAGCAACTGTTGCCAAGACCTTGTCTCCAGCTGTGTCTTACTCATCGGTATCTCACTCTTCCCCTGCTGTTGCGACTTACGCCACTGCTTCTCCAGCCGTGTACGCTGCCGCTCCAGCCTACTCCACCTACCACGCTGCCCCAGTTGCAACCGTCACCAAAACTCTGTCCCCAGCTGTGTCTTACTCGTCTGTATCTCACTCTAAGACCGTGTCAGCGCCTGGTGTAGCAACTTACGCTGCCGCTCCTGCTTACTCTACCTACCACACCGCTCCAGTAGCAACTATTGCCAAGACATTATC
Organism: Aporia crataegi; assembly: GCA_912999735.1. Classification (NCBI taxonomy): domain Eukaryota; kingdom Metazoa; phylum Arthropoda; class Insecta; order Lepidoptera; family Pieridae; genus Aporia; species Aporia crataegi. The sequence goes on along the minus strand of OU538748.1, from coordinate 3,307,289 downwards.
TCCAGCTGTGTCTTACTCTTCCGTGTCCCAATCTAAAACCGTTTCAAACCCCGCTGTAGCAACTTACGCTGCTGCCGCTCCAGCCGTTTATGCTTCTGCTCCAGCTTACTCCACTTACCACTCCGCTCCATTCGCCACAGTCACTAAGACTCTGTCCCCAGCTGTGTCTTACTCTTCCCTATCTCACGCTGCCCCAGCTGTGGCGACTTACGCCGCTGCCACTCCAGCAGTCTATGCTGCTCCCGCCGTAGCTACTTACCACGCCGCACCCGTGGCTTACCACGCTGCTCCCGTAGTTAAGTCAGCTATTACTTACTCAGCCGCTCCCGCTGTGTCGCACGTCTCCTACTCTACCTTAGGAGCTAACTACGGCTGGTAATAATCGTCATCCCGACAATATTGTAACATATATTTGTTGTAAATTATTGAAATGTACAAAGTAGAATGTAAAATAAAAAATAATGTATCATTTGTTTTCTGTCATTTACACACATCGGTAATAGATAATATTATCGTCTCCCCACTCAAAAAAATATTGTACCTATAACAGCTACGTAATATATATAATACGATAAATAATAATACATATACCTACAACGTTTTTTAATATCAATTGGTCATTAGTTTAGAGCTTTATTAAATCCAACGTGATAGAGATATTATAATTATGTATATTCTATATTTAAAAAATATTATTTAAGGGTAACTAAGTTTTCCTATTTGAATCTGTTTGAAACTGTAATCGACAATCGGCTAAACCTTTAAAAAGTTTTCCACTGCTTTGTAAGAATCGGTTTTTTTTAAATTACCTTTTATGCACCTTATTAGATGGTGCAAACCGATAAAATATTATAATTGAATTTAAATTGGACTGTTGAATTAATATTTTGATTTAACAAAATATTCATGAATGTATTTATGTAAATAGTACATTACCGACTAATACACCTAGTGCCATGAATTTAGCGAACATGTTTAATTACACACGCGAAACGTTTGGTGTGCATTTGGCAGTTGGACTAGCAAGACGGAGCGTGGACCCAAGATATCATTTAATCGCTGTTTATTACCTCTATCAGCTGTGAATTATTTAAATTAATAATTAAGTTAATATACAAGTCTTAAACAAAAAGACTATCTGCACTATATTTGACTTAACAAAATATGCCTGAAATCTAATAATATATAGATTAAACCAACTAATACACCTAGTGCCATGAATGTGCGTGGACCCAAGACAACAAATCATTTGTCAGCTGTTCATGACCTTGTCACCTGTGAATTATTTAAATTAATAATTCAGTTAATATATACAAAACGAAAACAAAACGAATATCTGCACTATATTTGCTATATTAGGATAAAAAATATGACAGCAAATTAGTACAAGGAGTTTAGAAGTTAATAAATTTAAATTAAAGCTCTCAAACTTTGATATGGTTATTTGTTTGGTATTTAGCGTAGGTCAACACAACACAAGCAAAATATATTGCCAAGGCAAAAGCTCATTTCCTCCAGCTCCATCCGTTTTTACTGTTACGGCATACATACAAAAAGTTATTTTTTAGAGCTTCAGGATGGTGCTATTTTAATTCTATATTTCTTATCTTACAAAAATACCATACAGTCGAATATTGAATTTCGGTTGAAAATAAAGTCTGGTTTATTTTACTATTTTCTTAGAGACCTGCCGCACCACAAGCCTGAAAACTTATTTTTGAAAATTATAGATACTTAAATTTCCATATAATATTCCATAACCTAGACACCAAGCTTTTTAATTTAATCAAAGTTACTTGATTAAATTTGTGATAGTTACATACCTATATATTAAGGCTAGTTTTTATTTGTTTAGCAATACAAACTCTTTTACAAAAGTTCCTGAACTTTCTCGAACTTTTCCTGGTTTTTCCTACACGGCGTACATGCAAGAGTACGCACGTGAAAACTTAAAACAACAATAGACTCGTCGTCATTTGTAGTCTTTTGTTAAGAATTTGTTGGCGCCTTGAGGTTTATTCTTCGCAATTGTGCTTTGATACATTTTGTTTACAAAATGAAGGAGTTAGTTTCCACTCTAAAGGAATATTAATATAAAATAGATATTTATAGAGTAAAACTCATTATAAAATTCTTGTATTTAGGGTTGTAAGCAACACAATTCTATTTGAAACTACTAAAAGGGAACATTTATTTTACTAACTAAGCACTACTTAGATTCAATTCTTTTCAATCAAATTGAACATAATAAACCTCTAACTTTGGAGAAATCTGTAAATAAAATAAACAGAAATAATTTCAACATTCATTTATTTTACACATAATTTTTTGCATTATAATATACAGTCAATAGGTTACATTACGTTCTAATGATTAGATAGTTTATGTACATGGTAAAATGCTTTGGTGGTTTACCAGCCGTGACCTCCTAGACCACCGTAAGCTACAGCGGGTGCTGCGGCATATGAGGAATAAGCTGGGGCTGCGGCGTAGGTGGAATAAGCTGGGGCTGCGGCGTAAGTGGAGTAAGCTGGTGCAGCAGCGTAGCTGGAGTAAGCTGGAGCAGCGGCATATGTAGCGATGGGAGCACTTTGGGTCGCTATAGAGGCGTACGATACAGAGGGAGCAGCAATACGGGTCACAGGGGCGGCATAAGCAGCAATTGCAGGCGCTGCATAGGTCTTAGCAATAATGGGCGCGGCAGCCGCGTACGTCTTAGTCACTAAGGGTGCGGCAGCGGCATAGGTTCTTGTGTAAACTGGGGCAGCAGCGTAAGTCCTGGCAATTGGAGCGGCGTAAGTTTTGGCTACAAGAGGTGCGGCTGCAGCGTAGGCAACAGGTGCTACGTGGGACTGTACTGATTGGTACGAAACACTGGCTGCGGGTGCCGAGTAGGCGGCTATAGCTGGGGCGGCGTAAGATCTTGCATAGGTCGCTACAGGAGCAGCGGCGTAAGTAGCCACGGGAGCGGTGGCGTAGGTGGCTACAGGAGCGGCGGCGTAACTGGCAACTGGAGCTGCCGAATATGCAGCCACAGGTGCGGCGTGAGATGTGGTTGTCGTTGAGTAGGAAACTGATGTTGCCGGAGCACTGTAAGCTACGGCTGGGCCTCCGTGCCATAAGTTACCGGCGGACGCAATGCCCGCGGCACACAGGAAAATCAGCACCTGAAATCACAAGAAAAAATTTTAAAAAAATTACATAAAAATTACATTAAAAAGCTAAAAAAAAGCTTATGTAAACCTACCTTGGAATACATGATAGGGTTGAGTTAGTTTTACTTTGTGACTTCCAAAGCACATGCATTCACTTATATACCAATCTGTACAAACTGGTATCCAATCCTGAGATAAGTTTTGTGCAATATGTGGTGCAACTTGTGATATCGAAAAATAATAGTTCACATCACGCAATAAGGGTTAGCTTTGCTCGGTTAATATTTACAATTCTTTACCTACTAGATCCTGTCCGTATGAAGTGTAACAATGTCAGGGCGAAACTACACCCAGTCTCCTATTAATATGTGTACTAGATTCTATTTTATCGAAATAACGTTTATAAATGTTGACTAAGAAACGTTTACTATTATCGGCCTATTTTCAGTATTGTGCGATTTCTTATTTTTTTTTAGCTTTAAATCTAGAGATTACCCGAGTTTATTATTTGACTTTCCTGTCACATTATTTGTGTTCATACTCTCCGAAACGGCTCGACCGATTTTCACTAAATTTTTTATATGTATTTGGTAGGTATGAGAATAGGCCCTAAAGTATTTTTCACCCTTCTACCCTCAACCAAAATGTATTAATCGCGAAAGCGGGTAAAACCGCTGGGCATTACTAGACTAATTACAAGAATCAATACACTCATATCTGGATCGAAGATTCAATACAACTCAAGATGAGTTTTGAGGAAGATAAATATTTAAGAGTGCAAGTGTATAACCAAGTTATAATATATTATGTGATTTAGTATATAGTATATATATGATATACAATTCATCAGTTATATGAAAAATAATATGATGCTGAAATTTTATAATAATTGCTCAAGATGTCGCGTCTGAAAAATAACATATCTATGCGACCCTAAAGTGACATTGTAGGCATTGTCGAACAATCCCTAAAAATAAACGCTTTTGTTTTCTTTATTTAATTATGAATACTTTATAGCTAAGTACCTACAATATTTTTTATATCTATATTACAAAAAAAAAATTGCTTGCGATAATTGCCTCTGCTCAGCGAAATGTAGTGTTAGATTTAATAAATATATTATAGAAAGAAAAACCAAAAAAACTATAATTAAATTGGTCACGCGTCCTTAATTTGATTGCTCGGTAGTTCCTTGCTTCAATTCACGGAAATACGAAAAGATTTTTACAGAATCTGAAAACTTTATATCGCGTGCCCCTCTAGGTATTGAATAAATGCAAAATAAAAGAATTTTTCAATTCTACTTTTATACTATACCATACCATTTATACCATTGCGTCAGCAACTTTCTATGGACATGGGGAAAAAGGTGCTTATAATGAACTAATAACAATGATTAACAAGGAACTAAAATAATGTTCGTAACAAGAATTTAAATCATATGAAATGAGGAATAAAACTAAAAAGCTATGAAAACTAAAAGAGCAGAAAATTCTAATGGGCAGGTTCTCAAGTTAATCATGCTTCCACTTAATTACGAGTTCCTAAAATATCAATCAAGAACTAGTTACAAAATCGTTATACGGTGGTCATTTCCGCAACAAAAATTTAGATATTCCAAAATATCTCATTTATCATGTAATTTTATTACTTACCTACTAGCTGATATCTGATTTTAAGTGCAGACGAAGATTTCAACATTATTTTACAGAGCCCTAAATATATATTTAACCATTATTATTAATTATTAAGACACAGATCAAATACCTTTTTCCAAACTAAGTATGATAATAAAATATTGTCAACGAATGATTTATCTATAAAATTCAGCATCTTAATTGCGGTATTCACCAAAAAACATATACTCCACTTTTTTCACAGCATTAAACATTGTTGAGTTACAACAATAGAATTCCTACGTAGTAATATGAAAAATCAAGAAATATTTAATTAGACATGTTCATATATTTAAAAAGAAATAAAAACATTCAGCTAATGGAAAGATTTTATTAAATCATATTTTATTTACAAAACAAATTCTATTATTTGATTCAGTTTACCAAGCGTAGTTAGCGCCGTGAGCGTTGTAGGCGATGTGAGAGACTGCAGGAGCAGCGGAGTATGCCAGAGATGATCTGAGCACGGGGGCGGCCGAAGCGTAGCTGGAGTATACAGGAGCGGACGCGGCGTAGCTGGAGTAGACAGGAGCGCTGGCGGCGTAGCTGGAGTAGACTGGAGCGGCGGCAGCGTAGCTGGTGTAAGCGGGAGCGGCGTAGTTTGAGATAGCGGGCGCAGCGTAGGTACGGGCGTAAGATGCGATGGTGGGAGCGGCAGCGACGTAGGCACGGGCACCGTGGGCGGTCTGGGTCGAGTATGAGGAGTAAGAGGTGGTGGCGGGAGCAATGGTGCGGCTCACGGCGACGGCGGGAGCGGCGTGTACAGCGACAGCTGGAGCTGCAGCGGCGTAAGTTGCGACAGCTGGGGCGGCTGCGGCGTAGGTGGCGACGGGAGAACCGTGAGCGGTTTGGGTGGAGTAAGAAGAGTAGGAGGTTGAAGCGGGAGTAATAGTTCTAGTTACGGCTACTGGGGCGGCAGCGGCATAGGTGGATATGGCAGGAGCGGCATAAGCCTGGACCGACGCGGGAGCGTGAGCGTAGGCAAGAGGGGAGGCGTGAGCCGTCTGTGTCGAGTAAGAGGACACCGAGGACACGGCGGGGGTAATTGTCCGGGACACAACAGCAGCGGGAGCGGCTATAGCGTGGCTGCTGTAGGCCAAAGGAGCGGCAATGCTGTGGGCTCCGTAAGCGACAGGGCCGGCTGCCAACAATCCGCTGCCATGGGCAACGCCTAAAGCGCAAAGAGCGACGATCAACTGCAAAAGAATAAAACATTAGCACTTTTAAAGATGTAGCAAAAATAAATAATTATTGTATGAATCTATTCACACACCTTGGCGTACATGTTTCTGTTGTTAATGTTGGCAACTGAATAATTTCTGCCAGGATCGCTCTGGTTTTTATACAAAGCCTTCGTCCATAATGTAGTCTACTTTCATTGTCAAGGTAGACTAGTATTCGGTGGGTTGTAAGCAATAACAGTGAGTCAGTGATAGACTTTCAATTTTATTCTTGTTCCGCTGTTTTGTCTGCTGGTATTCAACAAGCCGCTGCTATTCGTCGAGGTTACGTATTATATTCATCTTTTTTAATAATTAAGATGTAAGTGTAACTTACTGAAAGCATTAATTATAATGCGATCTGATAAAAATATAGTTGTGATGTAATATAAGGTTGTGATGTAGGATTAAATATTTACTAAGTTGATTTGCTTTTAGCAGATATTTGACAGCTTTATCATGTACCTACATAATTATACAACCGTTTTCTACAATTTTTTTACCAGTCAGATTTTCAGGATCACTTGCTGCTGCTCTATCAATTAAAATTTTTGATGCCAAGAACTTTTAAAGATATTTTATACACTATCTCACCACATACACATTTTATGCATTCGTATTATTTTACTGAAACTTACAGTACTGGGCAAGAAATAATGCACATCGACCTCTAGGAAGAGACATTCGGCTAATTTTAGGCTTTGTAGAGCATTGTCCCTTTCCCTTCTATGTTTGGGAGCAGAATTAATAAATAAAATACTTTAGCGCTATTATTGCGTTCATTTAAATGAGTTTTTAAGTTGTTTTTAATGTAAAATATTTCCTATTTATTCCTTTTTTAATTTATATGTATATAGATATATTATACATAAAACTGTAAAAATAACATTTCTGAACTTGATTATTAGATAAGCCCTACTGCATATTTCGAAAACAAAAATCCTACATAATATTGGTACTTGACAAACATGATACATTTATTTGTTACTTTCAAGTATAGTAACAGATTTAATTAAATGTTAACAACCTTTGCCTTTCCTTTTACGTTTAATTACTAAAAATATATTATATTACTCAAGCATAGGTCAACAATATCAAGGACTTGTACATTGTAGCAATTAATTTTAGTTATAAATGTTACAATAATATTTTTATTTTTGGATAAAGAATGGATTCTAAAATGGAAAGTTAAAAAATCAGTTTTACTATTTACTTAATGTCGTTGTAACGTGAAGTTATATAAACAGAGTAAAATAACGAACAGCAAAATAATAATAGATATGTATTAATGTACTTTGTCCGCGCGGAATAGTTATTTTTTATTGTTTATTTATATTAATTTGTAAAATAAAAGTAGCCTCATTTACTCCTTATTACATCAGCTATCTGCCAGTGAAAGTCCAGTCAAAATCAGTCCACCCGTTTCATAGATTAGCCAGAACAAACAAAAATTTTTTTAGTATATGTACCGTGTATACATCCATATGCATATAGTTTATTTATCTGCATAGAATTGCTCATATAGTTACATTTCTTAGGGTTAACCTGAATTTTAAAAATTACTTTCAGAAAAAGAACTCGCAATACTGCTTTATTAAATGCATAAAGAACTCACTATTACAATATTGGCGAATTCGAGTGTACCCTTATAATTGAGTTGACTTTTAACTTTAACTTGATACAACAATCACTCGCTCTATATTTACGTAAGTACGGCCATGTTGGTTTAAAATATTGTAATAGGTATTTACTTGTCAGAACTACTAATAAGGTCGATGACCATACCTATTGAGTAAAGCGAGTGACAGTTGTCTTTTGTACTAGAAGACAAACAAAAACGGCAGTTAATCACAAACTCATCAACGCTCAAAATGCTAAAAGAAAACGTGCTACATAGGAAAGCTTACATAGCTAAGTTTATGTAACTTCAGCTTCGGTCTATTTGAAAAAGTCCTTAGGCTTAAACATTTTTATGAAAAAATACGTTATTTTTTATTTTTATCGGATAAGAGGCAAACGGGCAGAAGGCTCACTTACGAGAAGCAATCCGCCGCCCATGGACATAGTCAACGCCTGTTGGGCCACGGGTGCGTTGCCGACCTTTTAAAGAGATGTACGCTCTTTTCTTGAACGATTCAGGCTTATGAACAATTTTGCACCTATGTTTTTGCTTAGGTATTTTATTTTGATTTTAAGTCTATTTTTATTTAAAAAATATTCATGAAGCCCAAAAAATAGGATTTCAAGGTATACTTTACAAAGATTGACGTACAGTTGCGACGACCTATAACTGCCCTGTTATTTCCAAATATATTTTTTAACATTCACCGAAAAAAGAAGGATTTACATATTGTACATATATGAGATAGATATGTAAGATACTCCTAAGATAGGAGTGACGGACAGCCATCTGTGTAGAGGATGCATGGGGGCGGAGGAAACACCGCAGCATGTGCTTATAGAGTGCAAAAGCGTGGATGATCAACGGGCAAAATTTCTCCAATCTACAGCATCACTCCCGGAAGCCTGCAGCAGCCTTGGGCGGCTGCTCGGCTTTTGGGACGGTTGGACGTTCTGGGATGGTTGGAGTAAGAAATGTCATACCAAAAAAACTATGTACATATTTAATTATTTGTTATATTCTGTTCAGAAGCTGGAATCCGAAAGTACATTACCCACTCGATAATATAACTACGAGTTTTAAATTTTTAAATTCTGCTTCGTACGTTCACGAACCTTTTAAATATATTTGTATTATGTGGGTGAACATTATACAAATTTTATGTTTTAAAAATGAGACATTTTCATAGTTTTATTAAAAACTATCATGATTTGAATGCTTAAGGAAGTTTTGTCTTACATTCAAGTGAGCTTGCAAGCACCAGCTAGTATGTAATAAAAATTCACGTAAAATAGGTTGCACAAGTTATCAACAGTTATATATCTTAATGCCATCAAGGTGCCTAAGTTTGGGAACCGGTTCTGTTAAAATATCAGTTGTTTGTCGGTAATGACTAATAAAACAATATAAAAATTATGTTTAATGTATAGGTAATAAGTTGGTCGATTGGCCATATGTATAAATCGTGCTGAATTTGGGTTGGTAACTGACCTGTGTGGGCTGATAAAGCTTGTTTCCAACGCTGGATTTTTCCCCTTGACACTACATTTCTATGGACTTCAGACGCAATTTAACTAAAAAATACCAACACCAAATTTTTGCGAAATTGTACTTTATTGTTGCCAAACTGTACTTATTACTTTTATCTTCCAAGATCTATGATCTAGATAAAGATATTTGTAGCAATGAATCACTAGATGTATTAAAAATTGACCAGTCGTTTAATTTTAATATTTAAAGAAATATTAATTATACAAAATTATGAAACGATTTCATTTTATTCCTTAGTTTTTAATAATAGTATTAAAGATGTTAATAAATTATATTGCAAATGCGAGAGGTTTTTATACTAATTACTAAATGATACTCGCGACTTTATATCGCTATGCGATTCGGAATAAAAAGGCAGAAGATAATTATGTAGGTTTTCTAAAGTGCTGACAATTCGTAGTATTACATAATAAAATCCTATTTATATATTTTCTTGCAATTTTGCTGCTTTTCTCCTTAAAAATTTCTCGGACTTCGATTTAAAAAAAAAAGGAAAATGCCGTAACCCCAAATTGGGCAAACATACCTAATATTTCTGCGTCTATTTCACTTCATTTTCTACTGGCCTACCCAACCGAAGCTTTAATAATTGTCTTACCGGGACTTAAACCCAGGACCTCTGGCGCAACACGCAAATGAAAAACACATTTAGCCAGTAAGCGGTTAATATTACACATGAAGAAAATGGGATGAATTGATCGAGTTCTTAATAGTCACTCGATAAATCGACATTAACCTTTTCTATAATAGATATAATATGTCAATTACTCCTATTATAGTGACCTATATAAATTGCGACCAGACACGTGTATGAAACACTATCATTGTATAATTATTTCCATTCACATTTTTTGTTGCCGACATTGTTTCATATGGTTACGTGAAGTCCACTTACTTACCTATACTTTATAATATCAATCCTCAATTATTTATATACATACCTAATGTACTGAATTAATTGTTGCGAAGTGAGAACATTCAACGAACGCCTGAATTACCTACATACCTATATTAGAAATAACAGCCTTGTAATACATAATTCTAAGCTATCGTATTTTTAAAGCTGTTTTCTATTACTATAATAACTTTTAAGTTTATCGACATTAAAGTCCGTTTTTTAGTTGATCACAGGTTTACTAATTAATACAGTATGCGTGTATTACTGGGTTTGAGTCCCGAGTACCAAAAACGACACAAAAGAATTGTATCACTGATCAAAATTGAACAATGCTCATAAGTGTGTGGCGAATTGCGTGCGGCCTCCTTTCTCATATAACTCCTTGCTGCGCGCCAAGTTGAAAACAACAAATACGAATATTCAAAAAATCTTGAGAATTCGAGGAGCTGCGACATAGAAAAAACAGATGCATTCTATCATCCCGATCTGACTCATCGCCATCAATGTTGTATATCTATATTAAGATCTAAATTCAGTGTGTTCGTCACGATGTTACCGCGTTGTACATAGCAGTTAAATACAAATAAATTGTTATCAGTGTCTAGAGTATTATTTGGACTACAATGATGGTTCATTACGACGTGCTACAAGAAAGGAAATTAGGAAATCAATAACATAAAGATTACGAAGGCAACCAGCCTCAATTGGTGACCCCGACCAAGAGTAGCATAGCCTCAATTGGTGACCCCGACTAAGAGTAGCATAGCCTCAATTGGTGACCCCGACTAAGAGTAGCATACCTAGCCTCAATTGGTGACCCCGACTAAGAGTAGCATAGCCTCAATTGGTGACCCCGACTAAGAGTAGCATAGCCTCAATTGGTGACCCCGACTAAGAGTAGCATAGCCTCAATTGGTGACCCCGACTAAGAGTAGCATACCTAGCCTCAATTGGTGACCCCGACTAAGAGTAGCATAGCCTCAATTGGTGACCCCGACTAAGAGTAGCATAGCCTCAATTGGTGACCCCGACTAAGAGTAGCATAGCCTCAATTGGTGACCCCGACTAAGAGTAGCATACCTAGCCTCAATTGGTGACCCCGACTAAGAGTAGCATAGCCTCAATTGGTGACCCCGACTAAGAGTAGCATAGCCTCAATTGGTGACCCCGACTAAGAGTAGCATAGCCTCAATTGGTGACCCCGACTAAGAGTAGCATACCTAGCCTCAATTGGTGACCCCGACTAAGAGTAGCATAGCCTCAATTGGTGACCCCGACTAAGAGTAGCATAGCCTCAATTGGTGACCCCGACTAAGAGTAGCATAGCCTCAATTGGTGACCCCGACTAAGAGTAGCATAGCCTCAATTGGTGACCCCGACTAAGAGTAGCATACCTAGCCTCAATTGGTGACCCCGACTAAGAGTAGCATAGCCTCAATTGGTGACCCCGACTAAGAGTAGCATAGCCTCAATTGGTGACCCCGACTAAGAGTAGCATAGCCTCAATTGGTGACCCCGACTAAGAGTAGCATAGCCTCAATTGGTGACCCCGACTAAGAGTAGCATAGCCTCAAGTGTATCACTATTATGGCCTAAAATTTTAAGTTTAAGTAAACCAATAACAAAGTCCTAGAGTATTATTGAAGTATACTATCAAATACCAAGATGGAATAGAAGCCGCAGTCAATCGACTAAATTATTATATATATGGCAACCCGCTATACATTCATTAAAGGGGGAGTAGATAATGTAGCAACGGTTACGGATTTACGCAGGTGTTATTCTGCGTGATCGCATCTCTTCTTTATATTCATCACTTGCCTTTAAGAGTTTTTCCAATTTTAAATACAACTTTCTTGAACTTCCATTTCTGAATTTGTGTTGAGCACAACACGATAATTTATATACTCGTAAAGTGAATCCCGTATCCCCTCAGTGGGACATGGGGCAAACACATTTCTGTAACTATCTGTTTCACTGATCATTTTCTTTACAGGAAAGTAGGTGATCAGCCTTCTGTTCCTAGCCAACCGAAAAATTTGTCCCCCCGGGATTTGAACCCAGGACCTCCAGCATGTGCTGCACGCACGCACGCAGACGCAAACCACTTAGCCACGGAGACGGTAATATATATACCTATTTTTAATAAGCATTTAGTTCTATTTTGTTTCCTTAAATAAAAAACTAACTTTTCAACATCGTATTATTAAACGCTGATGAACCCAAGTCTTCACTCGCCTTATCTGTTCTTCTACCTATTAAATTTTTCCCAATTTGAATTTGTCTGTATTTTAATAAGTTTTTGGATAAAAAAGAAAAATTACAATATAAATAAAACATAATTATGCACATCAATTGTCTTTATTTGTATTATAATTGACACTACGTTACACAAAATTGCTCTTGGCCTACAACATAAAACATCCTTATATCTAACAGCAAAAACACTTATAATATGTCGAACAATTCGACATTTGTAGGTACAATGATCAAAATTGTCTTAATTAGCACAAAAAACAGAAATCAAATAAAAACACCAACATTTACCTACGTAGGGGGAATTTGAGCACAATCAAAGCCTTATATAAATATCCATGGGCCGGTAACGACAACCATAATATTAAGTATAAATTTCCAACTTAAGTTCCAATGGGCCTTGACGGGCTATTGGTCCTTACCCTTCCAAAATATTACGATGTAAAAATTGGTATAGGATTAACGAAAAAAAATCCAGTTTTTATATGAAATTACTAAGAAAAGATATACAGAAGTTTAGAAAATTGTACAGTAATATATAAAAAATATTCGAACGTTTCGTTCATCTTAGCTTAACGGTAACCACACTTTTCTATATCTTCCATAGATGTTAGGCTCAATCTTAATAAATTCATAGACAGCGTATTATGTGTGTATGTACTTCATATAAAGATAAAAAATATATAAGCATATTAAGGTGCAATTAATTACTCTGCAAAATATATAATAGTGCCGCTTTTTACTGCATTTAAATAGCGCATACATTACTTTTATTCGGTTCAAAAGACCGTTCATCAAAACTTGCGAACATACGATTTTTATTAGGTACACATAAGACGGACCCCATAAGAGACAAAAAATAGTTTTTAGTTTGGCCAAGACAAAAACCGTGTATAAAAACTAGTTCAAAACTTTCAACTCGGCCGCTTACAATAACCGATACATAATATATCTCTAAGTACATAAAGCATCGAAATATTAGGTTTAAATGGCATAGGTACTGACGAAATGTCAGTTTTGACAGGAACAGACATTAGAATTACATCCGCTGAAGAAAATACATTAAACATACAGACATATAAAAATAACCTTGAAAATTTGCATTTTAAAATTAATCTGATAACCTGATATATTTTTACCGACTTCAAAAGCGGAGAAGTTACACAATTCGTATGTTTCTTTATGTTTGTTACCAGAACTTTCGACCGTGTGAACCGGGTTTGAAAGCTGGTGCTTCCCGTGTGGTCCCATTTAAATTTCATCAAAATCTGTTCGTAGTTTTGTAGTTACAATTTGAAGTCGTTTTTTTTCTTGTTACAATTTTAACACTACATATAAAGATACAATGTCTTTATTTGTTAATGCATGATTGAAGTCGCATTGATATTTTGAACCATTCATTATTTTTATTATTGATCAATTTATGAATCTATATATTACTATTTTGTACGAAACTTGGACAGAGAAACATGACTGTAATGATTTTTAAATATAGGTAGGTATTTTAAATTGTGAAAATAGAGTTTATTGAACAATATTATATAAAAGTTTTAAAAATTTTTGGATCACATACATACTTATTCATATGCACTTCACTAATTTTTATATAGGATAGAATTAAATAATTCTTTAGTACACATTAAAATTGTAATTTAGAGAGACGGACGTAAAGTAACGCCTATGAATTTGAATATAAATAATGTACCTAGGAAGTACGTAATAATGGTCAGTGACAAAATATATAGGGCGTTATGACATTATTGAAGGTTAGGCGGATTTATAATTGTACGTATTTCCGTATTTATTCTAGATCTAATAGTTTAAGCGAACGAATCAAGGTCTTTTAATACAAAGACATTGAATCAACATATAATTATATAGAAAATGTAGGAAAATAGATTTGTCCAAAGATGCTCTTAAAAAAAATAAAAATTAATTCCTGTATAATCTCACTACTTTAAAATAGTTTCAAACTCATAACTAATGAGATATTAATATTATTACTGTTTGTATAGCGACCATATATAGGAAATTATTATACTCTGAAACTAACACATATTTTCAATTCATCATTTATTAAAAGCTCTGAGTTCAGTTTACCGACCACTTTAATTTTGAGCTTAGTTAATTTCGGAGTCATTTGTTTTTATTTATTGAAGCAGAATATTTACAACATATAATATCTCATTAAGTAAGTGAAGTCCCGTGTCCCCTAGTGGGGTATGGGGCAGATGCATTTCACATCTGTTTCACTGATCAGTTTTTACTCTTAGGGGCAAGTAGATGATCAACCTTCTATGTCCTGCCAGACAGAGTTTTTTTTTTTATTATCTCCATCGGGAATCTAACCCATGACCTCTCTCGGTTGTAACGCTTACGCGTTTATCACTAAACCAAGGAGGCGGTCATGATAATATCTCATTAGTTTTTCTATAAAACTAAATAACAAACTAAATTATAGTTATAGAAATTATAATTGGATTTTTTTGGACACATGTCAATGAATTTAACTGTCCACGACGATTATCAAAATTATTTCGTATACCACGCTTAAATCAATACTAGAGAAATTAGTAAATTGGGCACCGTATAAGTACCATTCATCCGAAACCTATTTAATTTCGTTTTTATTTACCCAAAGTTTTACAGTTAAACTGCTGTCTACTTTTAAAGCCCTTTTACGCAATCCCTGCATTTTTATTTTATCCACCCGTACTTCTTAACATACCCTAACTTAGACGTTGTACGTATCGAAAAGTTGTTTTGTATATCTAATAGTTATTACATATTACGACCTCCATGGGATCTTGGATCCCAGGTCGCCAGACCTTACTTATTATCTGATGAACAATATATGTACCATAGAGTAGTATTATTGTGTACGGTGAACATATCTGACAATTGACAGTCGGATCCTGCTAGCAGATTTGCGTTCATATTCATGTATTCGTTTTGTCCATCAGATAATAAGTTCTGGCGCCTTAGGATTATATGTAATAAATGTAAATTGAAAAATGACAGTTTTATAGATAGGTAAAAAGATATCGTTATAATCGTTTAGAACAAACAATTAAGTATAAAAATATTCGTTAAATTATTATCGTATTCCTAGAATACGTTTTTAATTAGGGCAGTATTCTGGAAATTTAAAACTAACATAAAAGGGATACGATATAATTTTTTATGAATGTATAAGTCTTTCCCGGCCTTACAGAATATAAAAATGGAAGATATGAAGATCCCGAGGCTGGAATTTGAATGGTCCCAAAATCGTTCTATTATGTCGTCACTAAGGTTGATTAAGACATATAATAGTTATATACCACCGACCAATTTAAATAGCAGACTCGGGCGAAGCGTTATAAAACATATAAGCGCACTCAATTGCACGCTTATGTAAAAATAGTTACCAGATTATAATTATTTTTTATAAAGAGATTATTGTATATGATATTTAATTATATCCACTATATAGACACAATATCTGAATTTTCTTTACATTTCTGAATTCGAATCAGCATTCATATGTATGATGAGCACACGAATGTTTGTTGCCAAATCTTTGTTGTTTATAAACTTATATATGTATTTATTGTGGTACATTCGTTGCTTTTGATTACTATAACACAAGTGCTTGAGCTACTTACTTTAGGATCAGAGCAATGTATGTATAAGTTGTCCCAATTATTATATTTTGTCAAAAAATTATCTCGGACAACAATAATGGGCTTACTTAAGACAAATACAATGAGTGCGTACGTTACATATTTTTGATAACGCTTCTTACATACATTATTTTACTTTTATCAATATTATGGTAATACTAAAGTAAATTTGAGCTTGCAGGACAAGAATACTAAAACTACACATCAATAACAGTTAACTACTACACATATTTGATTAATACCATCAATTACTCCTTTCTACTAAATGAGAGACAACATGTACATTCTACACATGTATCAGGGCCAATCTAATTAATCACATTTGACACTTCATATAACTTCAAACGGTATCGGAGGGCATGTAGGACTTCTTGTGAAAGTTGAGATACTCTATACAATTGCTCAACTACCGTCAGTTAAAACTACAATCATTTTAAAGTTAAACTCGCCTCGAAGCAAATACAGATAAATGTCAAATGATGAATTATATTGGCCGGTCACTAGAACTAACGAAAAAATATATAGTTTTAGACGTAGTAAATGTTAAACTTTATGGAATTATAATTCTAACAAACGGATATTCCATATCTGAATTTCGCGTTTTCTACTTGTTATTTTTTATAACATTTATTTAACACTTACTATAATGATTATAAACATCTACGCGTTTTGATCTGTTGAAACTTTAAGTATGATAAAGCTGGACAGATAAAGAAAATATATCTATTACATTGTATTTTAAAGTACTAGTATCTAGTATTAGTATCCAATACTATTATCCAATACTAGTATTTAATACTAGTATATAGTACTAGTATCTAGTACTAGTATCCAGTACCAGTACTAATATCAAGTTGAAAGGCAAATTTGTTTAAGAAAAGAACGTCTGTCAAGGGATTTTGGGCAATAAGATAGCCCCATAGACAAAACTCTCACGCTTTTTTCTCGACACAAACTGTCGCTGGAATCTGCATGAAAGTGACATTTAGTGTAGTTTTCGTAAAGAAATGGTTTATGTCATTTCCATACTTTAAAGTTTAAAGCGTTAGTGGGTGTCGAGAAATAAGCGAGTGGAGCTTACTGGAGACCCACTCACTCATACAATGTGAATATAGTCTCACGTAAATGCCACATGCCTCTACGTGCCGTTAATGCCTATATTTAGCTTCGTGGAATGTTAAACGCCTGTTCACAGGAAACGTAAATATTGTACAAAACTGATAACTACGACTTAAAATATTTTTGTTGTCTAATTTACCATAGACATTCATTAACTCTATTATAGAACAACACCGATTCTTATTTTTAAATACATAAAGAAATAGAATATTAATCTTATAGAATCATATCTATAACGTAATACCATAAGTCAAATAAAAAGTTTTTTAATTCTCAAGTCCAATTAACCATAGGGCATAGACAGTAGAAACATTAATTGGCTAATGGTTATACAACACCTTTTCCAATTTATAAATACATTATTTCTTTAAAAAGAATAATGATTCTTATAGAATAACATCTATAATTTAATGCCGTGAGTCAAATAGAAAGCTTTTACACACATTAATTGGCTGATAATAGTTATAGAATAAGACATTTTTAAGATTTATATAACATATTACTTATTTACGTTTAAAAGCCAAGTTTAAAAATATGTAGTATAATCAAGTTCATACACCACCATCGACACCTTGATTAATTTTATGGTAATGCCTCTAAGATGCTAGGCCAGAACAAATAAAAAATATACACTATCAATCTAATGGACCAACAAAATCTCAGTTTTGGACAGAAAGTTGTTTTGTACATCAAAATATGGAGTCATACAAGTACGGTCGAGGTAAGAAAAGATTCGTCAATTTGAAAAAAATTTCAATCGAATTAGATATCATATTGACATTTACAATAACTGGCTAATGGAATGACAGTGACCAGTCAATCAATAAAGAAAGATGCAGTGAAATCTGTCAACGGAAACTACGATTGATTCATGAACATGTCAATTATCGTATAAAATTATTGGCTTGTTTATGTCGATATTTACTATTATTTTCTTACAGAATTACTATAAACTTATATATTACTATAAACTGTAATGGTTACAATATAATTTATTTAAAATAAAAAACTTAAAAAACGAGTATATCCGCCATTTGCATCCATCACAATCATAAATATATTTGATTGGATCACTACGAAGTATTTTTGACCAAGCCAAAGATTTCATGTTGACATGAAACTAAGTAAGTAAAAGTAGTTCCTTTTAAACTAAGTAAAAAATAAGTAAGAGGTGTATACTATTTTGACTCTTGTTATCTTATTAGTTTACTAGTTACTTTGGTTTCAAAAGGTACTAAGAGTCTTTGCCTTTATAAAGGAATGAATTTAATAATTGACGAAGGTTTTCGAACCCCGACTGTACATAGTTTATATTTTCACTGCAACGTCAAATTTTATGATTTAATAAAACGCTTGCTATAGTACCTTAATCGCTAGGAAATGTCTTCTGACATGTTATTATCGGAAGTGATCTCTGCAGCTAGAAGACCAGGATTCATCTCGTAGTATCTGAAACAAAACAAAATTTTTTATTGTAAGTGATGTTCTATACAATTGAACTGAATTATGAAAAACTATGGAGTATTATTTTTATGCTATTAAGTACATGGGCGACCAAATTTATTTTTATAATAGCACTGCGCCGCGGTTTCACCCGCGCCTACAATATAAATATTATTAATCACAATAAAATATAGCCTATGTTACTCAGGGTGAATGTAGCTTTCCAATGGTGAAAGAACTTTTTAAATCGGCACAGTAGTTTTTGAGTTTATTCATTACAAACATACACACAAAAATACAAATCTTTCCTCTTTATAATATTAGTTTAGATGAGACGGCCTAGAGACGGCGTTATTTTTTATGCAAAAGTTGAGAAGAGCTGTATCGTGTAGCTGTATATATCTAATATGTATGTGTAACGTGTGTATGTGCAACGGCCAGAAGACTCACTCGATGTAAGAGCGTTCTGGCTGCGACTTTTGAGAAATTGTATAAAAAAGCGTCAAATACTTACGTCAATCCTCTCTCGCGTAGGCGTTTCTTAACGGCTGGTTTAATCTTTGGCCCTGCTGGACTATGTTTTCCTCTGCCCGTCAAGAAATATAAAGTTTGGCTTGTAACCCCGTTCTTTCCGTTAATATCTTTCAGCTTTCGTATATGAATATCCAGGAATAGATCAAGGGACTCCCTTGCTTCTGCCACACGGAAGCTGTGCAGATCTATTGTTGCGTTGTCTTTACATCGCTGTGCGTTAACCTGTGAGTAATAATAGTGCTTGAAATATCATTTTTTAATTACTTTAACCTGGGCGTAACTGATCATTTTCTATACAGGCAAGTAGGCGGATTTCTACTCAACCGAAACATTTATTTTTTCTCCCGGGGTTCGAATCCAAGACCTCGGTGGCAACACGCATGTATGCAAACTACTTATTTATTACTTATACAAAATAAATACTATTTAAGTATACACTTTTGACACTTTAATACGTATAACTAAGGAATTATACCAGCGTTATTTTTACATTGAAGGTATACCGTAAAACAGAAGACCATTATAAATACACAGAATACAACATTTCAACACTAATCCCAAAAAGGTGTACACACATACTGAGACTATATTAAACAAACTTTTAAACAATAATAGCACTGCTTGTAACTTTCGCAATAATAACATCAAAATTAATTACAAAAAAGAAGAAACGCACGCAGCTATGTCGAAGAGGGAATAATTACTTTTTTAGAAGCATATATTGGAAAATGTCCAGACCTTATTATTATCATTGTAAATGCGACATTTTACAGTTTTATCAGTCTGTCACTGTTTGGCATTTATCCTCCTTTCAACCGAATTTTTTTTTTTTGTTTCTCCTGAAATTGAACCCACGAATATCCGCGAAATATGATTTAAGTATCAATTGAGTGTTCAATTGGTTATTTAGTTTTGGTCAAATCAAATTTCTTGGGCTTAAATTATTTTAACTTTTCCTCTTTCAAGATTAACTACATAACCTCTTCATTTCCTCTCGTTACATTATTTCACTCCTCCTCTCTTATAACTGGATTGAAGACATCACTTAGTAGCAAAAATTCAAGCCTATGTTTTGTTTTATAAATATAAATAAATAACTTACATAAACAAGTGAGGTAGCTGCCTTGCTGCTGGCCTGCTCATACAACTTAGTGTGGAAGGCGCCCAATTGAGAACAATAAGAGGCGACAGAGAACATTCCTCGCTGGATATACGCTTGGGCCTTGCTATAATTCCTGAAAATATATCCTTATTTAATTATTTCATTGAAGGTTGAGTGATTTAGACTATATTAAGTAATATAGTGAATGATTTTTTTTTATAAGTCAGTAGATTTAAGATGAGTAAGATAATGATGATTAAGTAAATTTCATTATAATAATTATAAATGATTAATTGTATTTGATATGTGAAACTTCGAACCTTTTAACTATCTATTTTGAGTGCGGTTAAGTCTCCTAATCTAAATATACATACGTTTCTCGAAAGGCCAAATGGTTAGCCGCTTGTTGCCTAAACTTTTCAACATCTTCCATTTTAAGATTTGCATCCTTTGGTAATAATGGCCATTCAACTTCAGACAGGGCCTGGAAATTTCGACATAATATATATTTAAATAACATATTCATATATTACATTTTCTGTCTAATATATAACTCTAAACACGTCTGTGATTAGTTATATATAAGCTTACGTGACGTCAAGGTCACGTGAAAAGGGTGGGACATTAAAAGAACTTTTTTAAACAATATTATTTTATTCGCTGGCCGAAAATAAATAAATATGGTAGGAAACATTTTATTACCATCGCGTTATATGCTACCCCCTAACTGATTCATATTATTTTTTACTATTCGCGTGTCATCCATGACAGTAAGAAGAAATTGATATAAAACTTCCCATTTGAAGTTTTCTCTAAAGCATTATTTACCTCTTTAATTTTAAGAGATAAAGAGATGTCAAAAAGTTGGGTTCATTAAAGGACAGAAAACTAAATACATATATTAAATATTTACACCAGTGTTTTTCAACCTTTTTCATGATGCGACCCTCCTGGTATGAAAAAATATTTCGCGACCCCCCGAACCTTCGCTTTTTTATCATGTATGTACTACGAGTATGTGTATGTTTCATTGTTACAAAATATATTCATTCCATACGACGTTTTTATGCGTCTCCATAGTTAGGATTCGGATATAAGTACATAATATAGTACTTATTTTAAACTACATACATCAAATTTTTGTTAATTTGTATGTATTAACATACAAAAGTTTATGAGTATATCCTTTTGTTAAAATTCTCTTACTTAATAAATCAATATTTTTAATCTTTATTGTTTTTTACTTTAAGTTCTCTCAACCTCTGGCGACCTCCCTACAGAAGCTTCGCGACCCCCCAGGGGGTCGCGACCTACAGGTTGAAAAACACTGATTTACACAAATAATAGTTGTCACAAATATTTAGAGGAACATACCTTGCGCTGTTCTTCAATTAATCGCTTTTTCCTTTCCATTTCTTTCTCCATGACAAACTTATTCACACCATTATTAGTTTCGACAATATTAGACCTACCTGTTGAAATCAAGAGGACCTGAAACAATAGATATGGATAGATAAAAAATTACACCAGACTGATTTTGTTAGCCATCCTTCTCAGAGCAGGGCAAGCTCTTGGATAGCCTGTCCTTTATGGTCGTCGCCAACCAGGCCACTAATCTTATTTTTGTATCGGATAGGAGGCAAACTGGTAGGAGGCTCACTTACGAGAAGCAATCAACGCCTGTTAGGCCACGGGTTACCGACCTTTTAAAGAAAGGTACGGTCTTTTATTTATAGTTCCTAAGTCGTAATGCTTCGGAAATAGATCAGAAGGTAGCTGGTTCCACAGTGGTAGTGCGAGGTAAAAAATGCCTTAGAAAAGGCTCAGTTGTGGAATGACTAACATCGAGGTGATACAGATGAAATTTCGTATTCTGCCTCGACGTTCGACAGACAGAGGTGATAAATGCGATAAATCTTTAGGTCAAATAACAGATTACATACCTCTACAGTATTTTGAAAATTATTCCCATGTGCCATCAAAAGTTCTGACAAAATTTCAGGAGCAATATCAGGGAATAAGTTATACAACTTCACCCTTGTCATTTTTGCCGCTAAATCCAAAGGCTCTTTATTCCGCCATTCGGCAACATCTCGTTGATACAATGCTAGAGCAAAATCCATGTCCATTATTTCTTTGAAATCTGGAACCTCTGGCTCTTTCCCAGTAAGAAGCATTTCTTTTTCCTTGGCAATTAGGAGCCTGTTAACGAAAAAAACTAAAATAAATTAATTCAATCACTAAAAGAAATTTAATAACTAAGTAATTTAAAGATCATATCAAGGGTATAGAAACCTGGAAAATTCAGCGTCCTGCTCAATCATCTCTTCTGTTTGTTTACAATCCTTTTCTAACTGATGCATCATGGATTCCATCCACAATGCATTGATTTCGTTTAAAAGTGTCATTGAAATATTTAATTTTGGTTCAATATTTTCAGGATATTTCATGTCATCTCTTCCAAAAAGCTTATCCAACTGCTTTATAAATTCCATTCCAACATTGACATTAAGAGTTTTTTCAACCTCACTTCCACAACTGGCATTATCCTCATCGGACTCATTTTGATTCGCGATTTCATCTCTAGCGTTCTTGGCCATACCAGATGTACTTGGCAAATTTGATTCATTTGAAACTATAGCCTGTTGGTTTTCCGTTGTGACATCAACACTTGAGTTTACTCTCTGAACAACATTTTGCAAATTTTTAATCTTTCGGTGATGTTCAGAATAGTGATTTTCAGATATCACAACATTTTCTTCAATTTGGCGCTTTAATTCTATTGAAGCATTAGAAATTGCCTCTTTACGTATTCTTCGCGGCGATGTTGTTGATGTATTTTCAGTTTTGCATCTTATTATTATTGGATTTTTTTCAATAACAGGACGATGATCCGGTATAATATTATAAGCAGCAAGACAGTCGCACTGTTCAATATTTTCTGAATCCTCTTCATCTTCAGATATGTTTCCTTCTTGAAAAGAACAAAACTGGTTATTTGTCATGCCATCAATAACAATTTCCACAGCCCAATTTACGTCACCACAACAATTTTCAAAAATATCCCTTAAATCTGCAGAAGGAATATTACTAAACATCTTTCTAAAAGCTTTGAAGTGCTGTTTCTCATTTTGGCATCTGAAAGGTTGCATAGAAATTATTTCATTACTCGTAGAAGTACTTTTATCAAACATTCTCTGTATTGGTATCTTTTCTGCCCTTTCAAGAGTAAACATGTTTATATCTCTTGGGGTGGCTGTAATAATTTTGTATGGATTTTTGGAATCGGAAATATCCATGTCACCACATTCAATTGAAGTACTGCTTGAAATTTTTTCAATTGCCAATGTGCACTCTTTTAAAAATACAGTAGGAGGTTGGGCATCTGAAGTCCAAAATTTTCTCCAATCATTTGAATCTTCAGTAGATATCACAGATTGTTCTGTTATCGGTTTTGTTAACTTTTCTATTTGTCTCTTTCTTGGTGGTTTAGATGACGTAGATTCAGCAATTCCAGCATTTGATGTTGTTGGCTTTTGAGAACACTCATCCCACTTATCTCCATTATCCCATTCCTGCTCTAATTTTTCCATCTCTTCCAAATATTTTTCAATTTTTACATTGTTTGTTTCTACAACATTTGTTGTTACTTCTGTAACATCAGGAGATAAAGGTGTTTCTGTTTCAATTTTGCAACTGTCACTTAATGTTGCTTCAATATGGTCTTTGCTGCCTATAACATCTGATGGCTTATCTTCTGATTTAGAATCAACAAGATCTGCAACTTCAGTAATATTATCAGAATCTTCAGTTTTGGGAAACTGATTATCCACATTTAATTGACTTTGTGAGTAACTACATGATGATGGTAACTCAGGGTATCGCCTCAAAACTGGTGGAGTAAAATCTGCAGGATAATGAAATCCAAAACTCTTAACCACTATTTCACCAGTTATCCCCTCCTGCATATTATCCAACATTCTTTTTATTGTATGAATTGGCACATTATGAATGTTTCTTCTAAAAAGTTGATTGGCATTTCTAGACCAGTAAGTTTTTGGTTCTTTAACATGAACTATATAGCCATTCCTAACTCCAGCCCTTACATACGGTTCCATCTCCCACAGCTCAATATTAGTGTTGTCAATAATAACTGGACTTATGCCTTGTACCATTGCTGTTAATGCTCTACATTGATTCCACATATGAGCATCTTGTAGCTTATACTTGTCAAACTTATAAGCACCTCTAAACATGAAATAGTCATCAGTACTAAGAATATGTGTATTAGCATCTTTTATTTGTGAACATCCTACAGTCATTTGCAAAATTTCCCGAGCAAAATGTGTTTTACCACAACCGGGAGGGCCTCTCATAATAACCAATATTCTCCAACCATTATTATGCTGTGTTATAATTTCACTCATATTGTTATTGCAGTTAAATTCACCTTTTTTTTGCACTTGAGTATTAGAAGGATTTAGGTGGTTTCCTTCATTTTTATTAATTTTTTGAAAAGCCTGAGAATATTGCATCTTTGATTGTACACCATTCAAGTTTGTATTGGATGTTTCAGGAATATCAGTAATAGGAATAGGTCCATATTGAAATTGTGAAGGTTCTTGTGACAATGATGGTTCAACAGCCTTATTTAGATCACAAGTAAAACTCATAAGAGCATTAGCTGATTGCTCAACTGAAAAAAGAAAAAATGAAATTGTGAAAAATTAAGATAAAAAATATTAACCTCATGGAAAACTTACTTAGTACTTCTTGTTTGTACTTTGGGTAACACTGAATAAAATGTAACGGAATGAATTCACAACAAGCCAAGGTCCAGGGATAATAATCAATAACCTGTGATGATGTTAGGTTGGTACATGTATCACCTTTGTTAAAAAAATACCATAAATCTATATATGAATCCTCTGTGGATTCATCTATAGCTTTATGGTATTATTTTTTTACAACAAACATTCATATATCAAAGCAATTTGCTGATGCTTAATAAGTGCTGCTTTATTAAGTTATACTACAGTAGTTTCTCCTATTCCACAAAAGATCCATAGAGGATTCATATATAGATTTATGGTATAATTTTTTTACAACAAACATTCATATATCAAAGCCAAGGTCCAGGGATAATAATCAATAACCTGTGATGATGTTAGGTTGGTACTTGAATCACCTTTGTTAAAAAAATACCATAAATCTATAGATGAATCCTCTATGGATTCATCTATAGATTTATGGTATTATTTTTTTACAACAAACATTCATATATCAAAGCAATTTGCTGATGCTTAATAAGTGCTGCTTTATTAAGTTATACTATAGTTGTTTCTCCTATTTCACAAAAGCTATAACAAATATGTTGTACCTACTTCATATTACCTTTATCGCTAAACATTTTTAAAATGGTTCTCAAACGTTACGTACATTGCAATTACTTGCTAATTTAAATCTATTTATCAAAGACAGAAAAATAACTTACGATCTCCTTCATAGCTCGCAACAACAGCTGCTATCACATCTCTTTCAATAACACCACTAAATGTGTTAAAAAGTGTGTCAATAACATCAGTAAAATTTGACGAATCCTCTGCCATTACAAAAGTATTTTAAGTGAATATTCTGAACACAAACTAATTTATATAAATGCCGTGACCTAACTTTTTTATTATTGTCCAATTTTAATTTGTTAATTATATTAGAACAATCTAATAACGTGTTTAATACGAAACCCATATTTTTATTATGAACTGACAGTGACAACTGACAACGAATGTCGAAAACGAAACAAATGTGATTAATCTACATTTCATTACTTAAGTACTTGACAGATACCTACACAGTGTTGCCAGGTCAGATTTGTAAAATTTTGAACTCAAGTTCTGAATATATAAAAAAAGTAGTTTGGTATAAAAATACAGTAAATGATTAAGTTAATACAGCGCTTTTACAGTAAATAAAAATAAACCATATTTTTTAATAAGAATTTTATTAAAGGTAGAGTAAATTAATCACTATCTGTGTCACTTGGAAAAGGTTCGTTTTTATAAATTTGGTTAATTGCATTGCGTAATCTAATATAGACTGGCGTAATATAAATATTTTTCATTAGTAGGTAGGGTCTATTTTATCAAGATTGTTTGTAATATAGTTGTTTTATATAGGGCATCAATAATAATTCACGGTACAGCTCGTTCATTTTGATATGTATTTTGGTGATCACTGCAGACTCGCTTTGAAAATTGGTAAGAGTAAATGATTCGAAGATCAAGAGTGCAAGAATATTCATAATTGTTTAAATGATCTACAACTAAAGGCCTTTATTTACTTTTTAAACTGAATGTTGCCTAAAGTTACAAAATATTAGTGATGCAACGAATACGAATACGAATATTCGTATTCGCCGAATAGAAGACATTTACCGAATATTCGTATTCGGCGAATACTAATACGAATATTTAAAAACTAATATTTTTGTACGCATTATTAATATATTAATATTAATATTTTTTCTGGGGATTCGCAAACTAAAAACGAGATAGATGCTTATCTAAAGCTCCCAAATTTATCGCCGACTGCTGATTCACTGGCTTTTTGGCGAGAAGATGTCCATTTTCCAAGTCGGAAAAAGCTCGCCCAAAAATATTTTTTACTGAAGCCATGTACAGTCGCCTCGGAAAGACTTTTTTCAACGGCTGGGAACATCCAGACTGAAAAAAGAAATCGCCTAAAACCAGAAAATCTACAAATTTTATGTTTTTTAAATAAAAATTTGCCTGTTGTAAATTTTAATTATTAGAAGAGTAAACATTATTCAAAAAAATAAGTCTTTGATTACCATGGCGAGATATTCGTATTCGTATTCGTATTCGCCGAATAGTAGGTTTGATATTCGTATTCGTATTCGTATTCGTAAAAGTAGTATTCGTTGCATCACTACAAAATATATTCACTGTACACAAAGTATATACGAAACACATATTATATGTACATTAAAGTTTTGTCGAATTATAGGTAAATAAGTCTAAATACCCAGTAAAATCACGGCTGAAATGGTTAAATGGGAATAATCTGTTCTGTGACGGTTTCCCGATTATTGCTAATGCCTAATAGAGCTAGACTCCTGCTAGAGTATAGTGCGTTTCGTTTTACGCAGATAGATTTTTTTTTTTTGACATTAAAAGTAATTACAGTGTTTTTCATACACTGTGGTATTTGTAATACAGTATACAGCAAAAGCAATAAAATTACAGTAAATCTACCTACTGTAATTACAGTGCACCTGGCATTATTGTACCTATCACTGTCACTGCATTTATCTCATGTCAGTCTATGGATAGTAAGTACAGACATAAATATACCTCAATCGTCCATGGGAAATCGTACACGTTAGTAGTTTGAAGTTCGTCTACGGGTCATGGATATCTAGAGCTTAAGAAAAGATGGATGGGACGGAAGTGTCATTGTATTTTGTGAAGTAGGACATGATCTTATTTATTTTTTATGAGATAGGCAAGGGCAGGAGGCACACTTACAAGTAGCGGTCCAAGGGCCATGGACACTCTCAAAGCCTATTGGGCTATGGCTGAGTTGACAGCCTTTTAAAGCGAGGTACGCTCTTTGATACATAAGAAGATAAAACCAATTACATTACTTGGTTTTAATTAGCACAAAACTTACGTGAAAATATTAAGACATTAAGTAATTTATGACAATGTGACATACACAGACTACACTACATTCTCCCCTCCTTAAAGAAACCCGTCTTAATCAGTCACGAAATCTCTAAGATAAGATGGTCGTCTATGCCAAAAGCGTTGAGAAATTCTTTGACTTCATTGGACATAAAAGCTGTCCCTCTGTCTGAGTGAATGTAAGATGGTGCGCCGAAAGTGAAGAATAAATCTTTCAAACATTTTATTACAGTCTGAGCAGAAAGATCTTTGCACGCGTATGCAAAAGGAAATCTAGAATACTCATCTATGATCGTGAGTATGTATTTGTTTTGGGTATTTGTTGGCAAAGGACCCTTGAAGTCGATACTTAGTCGTTGAAAAGGATTCATAGCTTTAATAAGTTGATTTTTTTGTTTTCAAAAAACGTGGTTTAATTTGGGCGCAGACCGAACAGGATGCAGTCATAGCTTTGATATTATCTAAGGTATAAGGTAGATTCTTCGACTTGACCCAGTGATACATTCTGCCAATACCAGGGTGACAAAGGAAGTCATGAAGTTCGTACAGTTTGTTAGGATTCATATGAGCTCTCCACGGAGAAATGCTTGGCTCGATCACTCCATCTTTCAATAACTTCGCAATTTCGGTCTTAATAAATTTTTCCTCTTCTTCAGAAAATGTCCTGGACTTGACCGCTATAGGTTTAATATTTGGTGACATGGACGAAAAGATAGATGCTGGTGGTAAAAGTGATTGCATGACGCTACATACTTGTAGAGGCTCCTTCTTTCCTCCAAATTCAAAATTTAATGATTTGTGTAGTTTTAATAGATCGTGGCCTATAATAACATCTGAGCATAGATTTTGAACGACGAGTAATGGTACTTGCTTGTAAGTGTGTTCATTAATTTTTATCGTAGCGTTACATACGCCATTAGCAAAAGAAACGTTTGTCATTGAAGCTAGTGTGATAGGTAGATAAGCGCTTTTCTTTTTTAAATTCATCGTTTTCACTAAACTTTCGTTAATAAAACTTACTGTACTCCCTGTATCAATAAGTGCCTGCGCACGGAAATTGTTGACTAAAATAGATACTGTTGCTTTTAGTAAGCTAGCGGGTGCCGCTGCCGAGATACAAGTGTTATTGACACCTTCGTCTGTATTTGCTTTAGAATCTTCTTCTACGGCAATTGTATTAATCGTTCTGTCTGATGATCGACAAACGTTGGCGTAATGCCCCTTTCTAGAGCAAAGTTGACATGTTCCATTTTGTGCAGGACACTTGAATCGTGGATGAATGTTTTGTGATCCACAAAAGAAGCAACGACGTGGGCTACGTGCATTTTTATTTTGTGCGGCGGCTAAATTCACGTGTGATGTTGTTGGGTTGCTGAAAATCCGGTTATTTTCCTCGGCGGTTTCAAGAGTGATAGCTCGATTTAAGGCTCCATACAGATCTAATGTTGAGTTTTCTAACAATCTTTGTCGTATATTAGGAGATGTCAGACCAGATATGAATGCATCACGAATATATTCGTCTTTGTATTCTTTTGCAGTGACATTTTTGAAGTTACAATCATAAGATAGTTTTCTTAAGTTTTGTATGTATTCTGCAAGAGATTCTCCCGGCTGCTGCTTCCTCGTTGAAAGAACGTGACGAGCATGGATTTCGTTCTTGGGCTTTATGTAGATTTTAGTCAAAGTATCTATAGCTGTAGTATACAACGCACAATCACGGACATAAGAAAATATTTCTGATGACAGATGGTTTACCAAGATTTTGTACTTTAACTTATCATCCAGTTTTCCTTCTTCTATTATAAAGTTTTCAAAAGTGGTCAACCAATGCCGCCATTTGAGATCTGCAGCCGGGGATTCAGGTTCTGTGTCGAATCGTTCAGGACGTAGATAACGACATATGTTTTTAGAAGACGATGATTCAGATTTTATAGTTTCTGTTTCTTTTGACATATTTGTGCTAATTAAATTGATACATAAGAAGATAAAACCAATTACATTACTTGGTTTTAATTAGCACAAAACTTACGTGAAAATATTAAGACATTAAGTAATTTATGACAATGTGACATACACAGACTACATTACACTCTTTTCTTGAAGGTCCCTAAGTTGTAATGTATCGGAAATACCACAAAGGGCAGCTGGTTACACAAAGTGATCAGTAATGGTGCCCGGCAAAAAATTATATTTGGGAGCTCCCGCCTAAAGGTTAGGTCAGTACTCCATATGGGGCTGAATTTGCGCTTTATAGCAAGCGATGACCCAGCGTAAAGTATTTTAGCTTTAGCTTTGCCTTACTGAGCATTCCAAGCTTCTTGGAGGCTATTTAACTGTTCCTTCCGCCAACTGAACGGCGTTCGATATGTTAACACCAAGTATTCCGATATTAGCTGAGGCCGTAAGCAGAGTGGCTAGGAACAGAGGAGATATGACAAGATACGGCAACTTTTATTACTACAGTCATTTTAGGCCAAATTAAGTGCATATCTCAGAAAATCGACACACCCAGTGTATTATCACGTAAAAACTTGTATTTTGGCATCCTTAAACTATTCTCAGAATTCACATAATATAATTGGAAGGTCGCAATTTTGAAAATCAAAGATCAAAGGTCACAAAAATCGATTTTTTTTTTTACATTTTTGCAAATATCGTTACGTTTATACGTTGTATATGTAGAAAATTAAATTTCCTATAAATTTTCTATTTAACATTTTTTAATAACTTGAACTGTTTTTGAGATAGAGGGCGCAGAGCGCGGTCAGAGAATTATCTGAGGTCAACTGGTAGTTTCGATCAAAAAGTCGTAATATTAAGATTATAATTTATTGCTGAATATATAATTATCATTTTTTATTAACTTTTATATCGATTTTCCAAGGTCAACCCCCTATAATGACTGGACTATATAAAGTAAACGCGCAAACTTGTGTCTTTTTGAGGTTAAATTTGACTAATTGTAAGTTAAGTCGACCTTAATTCACAGACTATAAAGTAGAGACTCAATTTCAGACACAAGCTTGTTTTCCCATTATTGCTGGAAATGACGTTTGGTATCGTTATCGTATCGTAACGACAGATCTTATTGTTAATAATTGGATCTTACTATTTAAGACGTGCCAATGGTTATGAGGGTTCTTTAGCAGGATACACCCTCTGTACTGAATAGATGTTAAATAATATACCAAGCACTGTTGTACTATGTAATTATATTATCACAATATTAATTATATGTTAGGAATAAGGTAAGGCGCGTACGACGACATTTTGTAATCTTCGTGTATATATCGGTATCGTCTCTCCCTAGACGCGTTCTTCCGATCGGTGTTGCCACACCTATATCGGTAGAGTATAGTGGCAAACAGATAAGGCGCCACAGTTATAACAAATGATAACATATAACAATACGGAATACCCTACAATACAGGGAGATTATCAACTCCATACAAAAAATGGGACAAATATTGACACCACTGCCATCGATCCTTCGTACTTCCACGTAGGGATATAATTCACAAGAGTATAATAAATAATTATCTTGTAATATCATATATTACTTTGATAGTCTTGTTTGACTTAATAGTGTTCTGTGGTCATGTGATGTTGATTGTTTAGATAGGTACCTAATTTTTGTAACCATAGATTTCTTCTATTATTTATTAAATCTATGTTTGTACGAGTCGATCAAAGTTCAAGGCTCTTTTATCTTTATTGATCTATCTAAAATCAAGAGACAAGAATGACAATCGGCTTTAGGACTTTTTCTAAGGTTGTTGTTCCTGTCGTTACTAATTTGTATTGTGTTTCTCGAGTACAATTAAGTACTGTGTAAGTCTCAATTATTAAATTTTTATGAAGTTCTTATCAAACGTACTGCAAAATGTTACTTTAATGTTATGCAATACCGGCTGAGTGAAAATAAAAAATATATGTATAAAACTACGCATTAATATATTTAGCATTTTTAATATGTATTATTAAAAATGCTAATGAATAAAGTTGTCAGTACTACTATCTATTTTAACAATGAAAGTAATATATTGTCTATTTAAATAATTGTAGCTATTATAATAATAATATGTGTTGAAATTTAAATCCAAATTATTAATATGAATGCCGTATTTTAGAAAAATGACAGAAAATAATCCTGAGTATAAACACGCTTCAAGTATTCACGAATTTACGGTGAAAAATATTAAAGGTGAAGATGTTAAATTGGATGTCTACAAAGGTCATGTTTGTATCATTGTAAATGTTGCATCTCAGTGTGGCTTGACTGCAAATAATTATAAACAACTCAA
The DNA here is from genome assembly GCA_912999735.1 of Aporia crataegi. Lineage (NCBI taxonomy): Eukaryota > Metazoa > Arthropoda > Insecta > Lepidoptera > Pieridae > Aporia > Aporia crataegi. The sequence continues at coordinate 3,275,039 of OU538748.1, read as the reverse complement.
TGAATTATATGATCTTTATGGAGAAAGTCGAGGTATGGTTTTAGAATAATATAGTGTAAGTTATATCTCGACTAAGCTGTAGGTAACTAATTCTCTATCTATGTAAGTTTCACTCGTGGTCATTTGACTGTGAAATAAAATGATAATTCAGTAGACAATAATAGATTGGACACTCGTAATTGTGAAATACAGTTGTATATATTCATTACTTAGGTAGGTCTTCCAGGATATCTGATGTAAATATGTAATAAAGTAATTGTAATTTGTGTTTTTCAGGCTTAAGGATTCTAGCATTCCCTTGTAATCAGTTTGCCGGACAAGAACCTGGTAACTCTGAAGATATTGTTTGTTTTGCATCAGAGAGAAAAATAAAATTTGATATGTTTGAGAAAATTGATGTCAATGGAGATTCGGCTCATCCACTGTGGAAATTTTTAAAGGTACATTTATTTCTTTTTTATGTTTCAATCAATTATTAAATCAATATGACATTGAAAATAATATTATTATAATAGGAGTAAAGGATGAAATTGCCATTGTATAGTACATAATTGATATTAAACTTTCATAGTATGCTAAGAATAATAATATGTATAGAAACGTAACTCATACAGATATAGCTTCAAAAATGAACCTACCAACGCGTACAATAACGTCAATACGTTTGCACGTGATTGGTCGTTTCAAGGTGACCTGACTAATCACTGGTCGCGTCAAGGCGATGTGACCAATCACGAGAGACCAAATATGTCCTACTACTACTAGGTGTGGTGCCATTTTTGGAGTTTCAGTTACACTTCTATACATATTATTATTCATAGATAGTATGAAAGTATTTTCATGTGAAACTATTTTCACATTGTCTATGAGGTTCTTCTTTTAAAAAATGTTCAACATTCGTTTTTCGATACATTTTATGTATCTCATTTATTTATTATTATTAAAGAAGATGCTTTAAATGTTATATAATAAAATATATGAGGTTTTTTGCTTATTAAATTATTTTTTAGCATAGTGAAAACTATTTATACTATTTTAATTCAGTTATAAAGCTACTATGATTTTTCACTTTTTAACAGCATAAGCAAGGTGGTACACTGGGCTCATTCATTAAATGGAATTTCACAAAGTTTATCATAGACAAGGATGGTGTGCCTGTTGAAAGACATGGACCAAATGTAGATCCTACAGACTTGGTCCAGCATCTTGATAAATACTGGTAAATTGTAATAATTTTGAACTGCTGTTTTATTTAATAATATTTTGCATTTTAATTTGTTTTTTAAAGTATGCATTGCCTTGCACTATTTTGTAAGTATCATAATTATATTGTTTGTTTAAAAAAAATATATTTATATTACATGCTTGATTTTTTCTGAATACCCCGTCTCTTCCTTTCATTTTCTTTATATTGAAGATTTTATTATTCTGCTGTCTTGACTTATTGTTTGTGTGGGATGGAAATAGTCAACATCATCTCAAACCAAGATGATGCTACTTAGATTGATAACATGTTATTTACTTTAGTTTATACACATTACTTTTTATATCAAAAGCTTCCCTTCACAAGATTCCTCAGAGAAGATTCTTAGTAGAAGTATATAATATATTTATTTACAACAAGAAACAAAATAAATTCCAGCGAATCCAGTTTTTACTTACTTCCACCTTAGGCCCTCCGCTCATGGACCTACTCAAAGAGAACTAGTTACAAAGTACAAACTTAAATTACCATCGAGTCACTAACCTAACCGGTGAATATTGAATAACGCGTTAACAACTGATTGCGCATGACGCGATGTGCCGGTCGCCGCGTTTCTTGGTTACCGAGTTTCCGTGTTTTTGTTGTGAAAAATGAACGACCAAACCAAAAATATTAAATTTATTATCTTGCTTCAAACACTGTATTTATACAAATACGGTATCCAGTAGTCGCCGTGAAAATACAGCAGACCTACTGTAATTACAGTGTATCTGGTAACACTGCAGTTGAGCGTTTTTTTTTAATATCATAGGACATAGTCTGCTTTGAAAAAATGAAGGTCCATACTCGATCTCGATCAGTTGAGTTAATTCTCGGCAGATGCAGCATGCACGCAAATAACGCAACATTTTATTAAAATGACGAATGTTAATTGAGACCGTAGCTGCCGAAACTATTTATTTTTTTAATGCTTTTAACTAGGTATATAATATATGCTTTTAAATATTTTAAATACTATTTGTAATATTTCTTTGTTATGGACGAATGAAAATATTTAGATATAAGTTGTACGTAAAAATACATACCTATGGATTATGATCATAACCATTTCATTCTATTCTTTATGTCAATTTAAAATAATAAAAATATATAATTATAAGAGCGACAAAAGTTATCATTTTTCGCAAAATTACTTTTTCCATCCATCAGCGGTCGTTTTTTTTTTATTGGAATTTTATGACCTGATATCTACTGGTATTGACAACCTTTAGGTCAACTCTTATTTTGAGAATTGAGTACATATATTTTAATAAATGTCTTTATTTCGCGCCCCAAATAAAATGGTGGAAATTTTACTCGTAGCTTACCTATAGGGAATTTTGACCACATCACAATTCACAAAGTCACGTTTTGCTGAATTATATCACTTTCCTTCAATCATGCACATTGACGAATAGTTTATACTTAAAATTCCACCAATTTTACCCATAAAATCTCGAAAATACAAGACTTAGAAAATAATATAAAACATGACGCGTTCGATGTTGCGATGGCGCCAAAACTCCTCAGCGTTCGTTAAATACATACCACAGATAAGTAAATTACCCAGTGTAGAGGAGGTACGTGTAAACAGGCTGACATAATAACTGTATCTCACTAACGCTGGCCATAGACGGACCGCATGTTGCAGTCGAGCCCGACTGCTCTAAGCGGTCGCCGCACGGCGATCTGCAGTTTCCATTCTTAATTTATATCCGCAATACACGGATCGCTCGAGCAGTTCCTGAGCGGTCGGAGCAGTCGCTCTGCGGTCGAGTTTCGCCGTGCGGTCGACTGCTTAGAGCTGCCGGACCCACCATACTCGGACCGCTCATTTTAGAATCTGTCCGTTATATTTTATGGCTTAAAATACTAATTCATGAAATGAAACCACGGACCTTCTAAAGCAGTTGAAAAACTTTTTAGCGTCTTCTCTCAGCTGGGGATACAAAGTATGAAATATTCCATGCTGTTATCTTGATATTTGTATTGGACTCACCCACAAACTACGGTGTCTTCTACGCCTACGCTTGCGTTACAGTAGTACAAGAAACAGTGATAAATGAACTCGCATCAGTATTATTTTGCGGTCGAACACAACTGCTCCAAGCACTCGTAGTCAACTGCATTATGCGGTCGTGTTGCAGTCGTGTACCACTTCAACGCGACCGCACGCGAAGTCGGTCTCGACTGCAACATGCGGATCGTCTATGGCCACTTGGCCAGTCATACTGTGTCAAGCCTGTAATATTGTCTAGTCCCAACCGGTAGTGACAGTATCTTTGACAATGACTAGCGTTCCATATTTCTCTTTCTGTCTCACATAACATAATGAAATAGAAAATGGTGTTTCCGGCATTTAAATTATAACTGCACCTTTCAAAATTAAAACCAATCAGAAACTAGAATAGGTCCTTTTCAAATTTTTCAAGCGTCGTTGACTTGACGAACGTCGTGGTTGCGTTGTTGATCTATGTTGTTTTGAATACATACATATTAACTTCCTAACGTTTTATTAATTACTTGTTAGATTTATATATTTCAAATTCATAATTTATTGAAAATTGAGCATAATTTGATTAAGTGTTATACATATTAAAAAGCTGTTTTAACTCTTGTGCATAAAAGTGTGAATATTATGTTTTGTAGTGGGACAAAAATAACGTTGCGTGTGGTTGGGTGATAATTTTAGTAATTTATACTAATATTATTAATAAGTTGTACGTGTGTATCATATTCAAAAGATGTCTACAAGAAGTGGACGCGTGCGGTCTAGTATAGCAGATACCAGCCCCCGTAGGAGAAAAATCGTATCGTCCTCGCGTTCTCCCGCCAGAAATCGTAAATCGTCGACTGAACGTACAATTCGCCAATCGCCTGCTAGAAAGTCTCCCAGTCGAAAGCCCGTCTCCAAATATCCTGCTCGTAAGTCTCCATCAAGAACTGTTAAAAAGAAAGAGGATTTTATTACCAAATCTCCCGCTAAGCGTGCGCCTATTAACGCAAACGCAGAACGTAAATTACAGAATTTCTCAACAAAGTTTGAAATTTACCGCAGTACACGTTCTAAGCGCATCGAATACACAGTCAACGATATTCCATTAAAATCTGTTGAAGATGATACGAATGGGGTTGATAGCACAGACTCTAGTGAATATAGTAGAAATAGACGCTCGTTTGATATCGCTCCTACACGATCAAGCCGGCAACGAGACTTTGTGGAATATGTGCCTGATATCAGACAGAGTTTAAGTAAATCTTTGAGCAAATCATTGAGCAAGTCTAAAAGTAAAACTATAGATACATATTCTGATGATGAGTCAGAATTACCATTAAGAAGAAAATCAACATCTGTTGTAAGAAAGTTGTCTACACCTGTTCCAAGTACAGTGTCTCTAGCACATGTTAACAATAAATTTGAGTTTGGTGGGCGATTTGGTGCAGCAGCATTGATTTTTGCTATTCCACTTATTGCTTTTGAAATTTTAACTTCCTGTTCAAAGTTGTGTTCACACAATACACTATTGAGTATAATTGAATTTAAAAGCATATCATGGTTTACTGTACCTTCACTTTTAATACTTCTTGCTCAACATATTATACAAGGCCTAATTCTTATGATGCCTATATTAAGAACAAAGCAAGTAGACGAAGGTGATAAAAGATATTGTTTCAATGCTGTTTTCTCAACTATTGTTACTTTATGTTTACTTTTGGTCTTGGATTTCTATAAAATAATCAGTACAAATATGATTCTTGAAGCCTATTTACAATTGGGAGCCATTTCATATATATTAGCAGTACTTTTATCCATCTCACTTTATATCAAAAGTAGGAATATCAATGAGAACTTTTTAAATCTATATGGAAACTCAAAGTCTTTCATGTATAACTTTTTTATTGGTCGAGAAGTCAATCCGCAAATTAAGAAATTCAGTATCAAACTTTGGACCTACAGAGTATGCAATGTCACCACTGTAAGTATATTTTCTGATAAAAATCTTATGTTTGAACTTTATAGATAATTACCAATATAATATATTGATTTTCAGCAAAAAAAACTGGAATACAATACAATATTTGAGTTCTTAATGTATGTTACACTTGTTTATAGATATTTTGTCTGGTTAAAATTAAAATTTTTATCCCTTCAAGTTTCATTTTGAAACTCAAAGTTGTGTGCTCACAATATCCTAGAAATAATGTCTTTTCTTATTTATATAATATATATTATACCCTTCTATTGTAATATCTTAATTGATTAAGACATTAAAACAATTTAACAACTAATATTATTTTCAGCTAATACTACTGATACTCATACTACTCAAGCAAGGATTTTATGTTGACATGAAAGATTTGAGAAACATAACATTGAGTAACTACCAAGAGATGCTGACTAAAGTTCAATGGAGACCTACAATTGTTGTGTTCACAATGATGCAAATTATATATTCACTCTACTTCATTATACTAGAATACAAAGTTGTAACTACATTTTATTGGCAATTTGAAGGATTAGGTTATATGCAGTTAACTGCGACAGCATTATACCCATTTTATTTCACAACTATATCTAAATATGTGGCAGATTCGGGAATATTTTTAAATATAACTACTTTGATTGCAGCAAGTGCAATATTTCTAGTTGGATTCTTCATAATGCTTTTCAGTAACAACATTAAATATGAGTTCAGGAAAAACCCACTAGATCCCGAAATAGTTCGTAAGTAGCATTTTTCATATCCAGCATATGAATGGTAGTTGGAATATTATAGGAATTCATAATAAAATAAAGTCTTATTTCAATATTATCTTTAAAGGCAATCTCTAAAGATCTGCTTTCTGCACTTATCATCCAAAATATTTTTATTTTCTTGGGATGCGAACCCAAGACTAGATATTATCATTGGTTTAGAACCAGATATCATCGTTTTTTCGAAGTAAAACGTGGGCGTTAATAATTGAAAAAGGTGAGTTAAATACAAGGAAATAGAAAATTATTAAATTGACTTGATTGATAACACTTAGTTGTAATTAAAAGGAAAACTTGATAAAATAAAACCATGTTTTATGCGTGGCCCCATTTAAATCGGATATTACCTTATGGCATTAAACATATCGTAATAAATTCAATACTTCATTTAAAAAAAGAATGTGCATTAATTTCTAAATGGTCGGACAGTTAATGCGGTCCTGATTTTGAATCCCGGTGAAACAAAAAAGTTTTATATGTCTGTACTTAATATTTATTTGACGTCTATTTTTTAAAATTTGATTACTAAAACATTGTTAGGATAAAAACAATGCTATGACAATTATTATAACTAGGAGATATACTAACTTGAAAAAATTCCATTTCAGACCTCGACTCTATGCCAACATTTCACGGTAAGAAACTGCTCGTTTCCAACTTATGGGGATTCGTGCGTCATCCAAACTATTTAGGTGATATATTGATTCATATATCTTTAGCATTACCTGGGATTTTGTCTTCTCGGCCAATAGCCGCGCTGCCAGCTTTGCTTCCAATAATTGTGTTAATACATCGGGCGTGGCGGGACCATTGTAGATGCAGAAGACGCTATGGAGCAGCCTGGCAGAGATATTGTAAAAGAGTGCCATCTGTTCTATTGCCGAAATTATATTAGAATATAAAAAGTTCATATTTTTGGAAATGGTAACTGAAGATGAAAACAATTTGATTGAATATTTATAAGAATTGAAGTCATAAAATTTTCATTTTTGAAAGTAAGGGGCCAAATGAATTGCTCACAAAATACTAACTAATGGTCACATTTTGTGCGGATTTATCAATTACAAAATTTATTGTAGTAAATTAAAATAATATATTATGTACTGCACTATTTGCATTTAATGGTTTCTGAAACAAATATATATATTCAAATTTAATGTATTTTTTATATATTATAAATAGGGATGCATCGATATGCCTTTTTGCCGATACGATACCGATACAAACGCTTAGTGAATTAAGGTAAAATAGGTTAAAGTTTTTAATTTCTATTAAAAAATAAAAACAGTTAGACTGAGTGAGATTCAAGGTTTAGCTATTAAAATTAAATGTAATAATTAAAATAAAATCAATAACTGTTAATAATTAAAATTAACATTAATAAGATTTTTGTTTAAAAAAAAGAGCATTCAAGTTTTGCGGAGAAAGCCGATTTCGGAAGTATGTCTGTATAAGACCTGCGGTAGAAAATAATCTCTTAGATGCGACAGAAGTCATTTGGAAACTGAAGTACTTCTGCGCCATTTTTTTCAAGTTTGCAACGACCTAGATCAAACAAGATGCGCGTTAAAAGTATCGTTGTGTCGACAATAAAAATATCGGCAAACCCAAAGTATCGTCGATATATCAGTATCGAATGCATCCCTAATTATAAACATACTGTTCATAACTAATATTATTTTAAAGGAACATCTAAGATTTAATATTTTATCTTATTATTGATCTCAGGAATTATGGGATTTTATATAATAATTTTAATATTAATAATAATTTATATAAAGTAAGTAATTTCGAAATATTTTTGCAATTTTCGTACCACCGTTTTTAGATCTGGACATTGTAGTTTTAAAATTAATTTTATGTTTGTATTATTAGATTGATTCTATTATATTATATACCTAGTTATTTAGTGTAATTGAAATAGAATGTGGGGAAATTTATCTAAATTTATTATTGCAGATGTACTTGCATTATAAGAAATTTTGTAAACCCCCCCCCCCCCAACTTTATACATTGTACCTACACCATTGTTTGAGTGTAGGTATGTACCATGAATTTGGTATCATCATATATGTCTGCGTAGTATATTCGTTTGAAAAATATTACTATGAGTAAAAAAGAGTTAAATAAACATAGTTTAGGTCAATTTTTTTTGATTGCTCTTGCATAAACTATTTACGGGAAGATGACTGCATTTAAGACATTTTATTTTAAAAACTGTTTAAATTAGTAAGACGGTTATATGTATTAGGTAAGTACATCCAAGGAACATAAGCCTGAGAACTCAAGTTTGCGGTCGTTTTATTATAAATTTATGTATATAAAATTAATGTGTAACACATTTCATTCAAGTTTTAACATTTGCTCAAATACAGTCACACAATTCCTAGTTCTACTTAATTAATTCGAAATGTAATTTTAGTATATTTTAAATAATAAGTATTGTCAATGTGCCTGGAAATTTAAATATAAAAATTATTGCTTCAAAAGAATAAAGAATCATCGTTGTGTGTGGTGATTAAACATCTACTTATGCACATTTTTGTGCATATTACATACAATAATAGTAATGTAAGCAATAGAATAGTTATTGAGTTTTGTGCAATTTACTAATTTAGTTAATAATAAAGTTGACAACAAAAATGGATACCAAAGGCACTAGCAAAATGAAATACAATTAATTCAAAATAGTTTTTTTTTTATAAAAACTGTATTTACATTAAGTTTATGCTTACTGTAATGTTCATAAAAACTTGTGTTTAAAAAATATTGAATTTATGTTTTTATATGTATGGTACAGATCGTGTGCTCCATTTTAATTACAAAATAATTTATTACGTATATAATTGTGTGACATTATTTTCAATAAAATATTTTACTTTAGTAGTTATTTTTTTATTTATTGTGATGGTTAATATTTATATAGGACGTTTAAAAATGCTTGCTTTTTTAAATTTCTTTATTTTTCTATAAAATACACATACAATTTGTAAATAAACAATTCAGTGTTTTCAAATACCTGGTTACAGATAAATTCTATTTTAGGTACATTCATATCAATACACGAACATTTGGAATCTATTTTACGAATCTTATAAGTATTCTGTTCATAGTAAAAACCTGACAATTTGTCAAGGATTTAGTACAATCAGAGTTAGGACGACATCAATTTTATAATAATTCAAAGGTCACATCAGGTTTTATATTTGGTTGGTACACTATACCTATGGGTGGAAGGTAGGTATTATCTAGGTTAAATGTAGATAACTGTACTTGAATAACAGTAAATTATTTGGAAGAAATAGATAAGTTTGCCTATGAAGTATGCCCTACATGTTACCCAATGTCTCCCAATCTCAAAATAATAAGCTGGCGAGTTAGTACGACATCAATAAAATTAAACTGTTGCGTTTATAAGTACATACTTAAAACGTACCTACGCTTAAAATATTCTTAGCAGGTTGAACGGTGAACCCTGGTTAATTGACCTAAGGTTCTATTTTAAGCGACAGCGTGAATATAATGGTCTGGTGTAATAGTGAATTGAGACCATAATATAATATATATCGAATGATTTTTTTAAATGTATAATTATTTCAAGATTCAAAAGTTTTGATATGCGTGACAGTTATCGATTATTCGATGGAACTTATACAAACTCCCCTAAAGTTAGTCCGTCTTTCTCTTATCTACTATTAGATAAAAATGTAATTAAGCGAATCTGTAGATACATAATTTTAATAATTCTGTCAATGCAGTAGGTTTAGACGAGATGTGTGTTTAACAAGACTTAGGACAATTATTTCCGTCATGATATGTTTTTTCTAAACCACTACAAAATTGGTAATAAGTAGGTACTTATAATGACAATTAATGGACTAAGCGTATAGGTATTCTAAGCTAAATAGATATTAACGAGTATATCGACATTAACTAATATTACATGCCTCTTTTGTAATTATCAATGTAGTGGTATTTTATCTTTGTCAGGATTGTTGCTGATGACAAAAACATTCAAGTATTTAAAAATAAATGTTTTGGCACGAACAAAATGTACCTAGGTACCTATTGAATGAATATTTGACAATATTTATATTCTATCTAAGTACATTTACTCTGAGCTATAGACAACTATATTTTTCTTCAATACAGCTTCACTTCTCAGGACAAACTTTATTTTTGTTATTTTATCATAAGACTTGTAGATTATTTTTATTCTAACTAGGTATGGCAACCATAATGCAACTGAAACTAAATCTAGGAATGTGCTATCTATGCTGAATCTTTCTGATTCCAAACAAACAATTCACATTGGGAAGACTATGTCTAGTTATTTTAAGCTCGACCATCGGAAAGTTTATTTATGGAATAAATGATAAAGTAATACATATCAGCTACTCTATAAATAAATAAATACCTACAATGTGTAACATAACAATGAATAAAAAACATTTTAATGTGCGAACAGTGGTCGATATTGTTAGGTAATGATTTGCATTATGGTTTCGTTTTACTACCAACATCCAAATTACGAGTTCGTTTACTTAAATACATATTTTAATAACACATATGTGTATCTATTTATTTGGTTCCTTTTAACATCCACTATGAAAATATACATTTACATCTAGTTTTAAATATTTACACGCGAATATTTACATATTTTATGCAGTTTCAAAATTAATTTATATTGCGTTTCTATACCTATATGCAGAACGTGACCAATACTGACACCAAAATTTTATATACATACATATATATGTATATAGGTATACATACAAAAATCTTAGATATTCAAACTTAACAGTTCATTTGAGTTAAATAATTAGATTATTGAAATAAAAACAAAAAGTTGATTGGAGATTAGTAGACCAGAGCAGGATAACCAAGTTTTTACAAAAGCATATTATTTATTATAATTAAATAGATATTGAAGAACCTTTAATTAAGGTGGCAGTAAGTAATTATTTTTTTATTAAAAATGGCCGGAATAATTTAAAAGAAGTCAGCGAAGATGGTATGATGCAAAAGTGGAAGCATCAAGTAATTATATTAATAATTAATAGCTGTTGATCACGCAAATTCTTTTATTTCTTTAAAGGTCAGAAAGTTGCGAGTGGGACTTTAAGTGTCGAAAGGACTGTCACCGCAGACGTTATTTTAAAATACTGTCAAAAACGGGAGGGTAGATACATGGTATCTATTGTTTACAGATTTTTTTTCGCTTGTAGATAATACTTTATTATATCTTTAGTAAAGAACTCTAATAATATACGTTTAGACAATTTTTCTTAGACATCAGTTAATGAATAGTTCGAAAAAAGAATGATTTTATTTGAAGAATTAGAACATTTCACGACATTAAATCTACTATAACTATTGTTACAAAAATATTGATATTTTTCAATATAACTACTTACATTCATTACGACATCGAAATTTTGGGAATACATCGATTCATTCGACTAATTTTTGATGACTAACTACCTACGACACTCGTTTCGTTAAAGGACACCAAAGTTATTTATTTATTGTAATACAAAAATGTCAGTCAAGACATTTTAAAAACAAATTTTATTTTAAGATTTATAAAGGACAATAAAAGAGATTATTATCGTTATCATTAGGTATAGTTTAGCAGTTAGCACGCACGGCGTCTCGTTCGCCTTGAGGCAGGGCGTCAGAAGTTGCTGTCAAACACGCCCATTGAACGTATTATGTCTTCGTCGCGTAAGCAACAGTCCAGAAATTCATCAAGTGTAAGAACTCCATCGCGATTTAAGTCCATTTTCTGTATATTAAGAAATTAATATTTTAAAATATATAGACAGACTTAAGTTAATAGGTCAAGAGCATTAAAATTTAAATTATAATCAATGATCTTTGGCAAGTAGGTAGTCAGCTTTCTGTGCCTACTTAACCGATTACCGAAACAGTTTTTGTTTTCCCATCAGGATATCCAATATCAGACGCATACGTACACGTAGGTACTTTATATAACTAATATCAAATACTTACTTGAAATAATCTCTCAACTTTTTCTCGAATAGCATCATCATCTATCATAGGTTCAACGATCTTGCCCATTAGATCATAAATAGCGGTCACTATCTCGGTCATTTCTTCTTTCGTAATATACCCATCTCCGTTAATGTCGTATAACGAAAACGTCCAACGCAGCTTCTCTTCTATTGTCCCTCTTGATAGCACCGATAGACCCGTTACAAATTCCTGGAAGAATAATATGGTTTTCGGGAAACTGTTTAAGAAAAATTTTCAATCAAGAATGCAAGTTGAACCTTTGACCAAATAATTGCACAGTAAAAATTTAGCTTATGTTTTCCAGAGAATCTAAACTTGATATTTAATAGGCAGGTAGGTATTCTTTGATAATAATCTTACCTCAAAACTTAGTAATCCACTTCTATCTTGGTCCAACGTATTGAAGACATAATGAGCATATTGGGCGGTATTGGCTGAAAAAAGGTTCAGACTAAAACATGATGCAAGTTATTATGTACCTTCACATATAAATTAATATTCTTGTATATTATACTATACATTATTTTGTTGTATACTATGTTTATCTACTTGATAAGACTGACAACTTACATATTTAAAACAGGTTTAATTTTAAAACATGGAATATCTTTATTCATGATCACTAATAAACCATAGGATGCACTACATTAACTATATATAGGGGCATTTTACTGATGGATATATGAATAAAGAGACAGTAAAATTGATCATTTATTTATTTAAATGGTACATACATATTTTGAAAGTGAGTTGATTCACACAAGAAATATTTTACAGTATTGGCCTCTTATTTATAATTTGCTTGTTTACAATACCTGTTTAAAGATTCTCAAACAATACCAATTGTATCGTAAAAAACTAAACAAATTTTAAATAAAGCTATTATTACTAATTAAAATAGAAATTTGTTGAAACTATTTAGCATTTTTCAATAACCAAATTAGTAACTCATCTTTCTGCATGCAAAATCTGCACTACTAATGGACTGGAGATGGAATGAACAGTTAAAAAATGCTGCAATTACCAATACTATTACAAAAAGTGTTATTAAAATTAACTTAAATTAACTTTTGAGAAGGGTAAAACCCTCCAAAATATCCCACTGAGCTTGACAGTTCCTTAAACAATTTACACTAATACTCCTCCAGTTTGCTGTTGGTAAACTTCTATTGTATCACCTTCTTCCATTTCTAGTGATGTAGGTGTGTCATTTTCATTAATGGGCTGTCCGTCAAATCGAAATCTAACAACTTGCATTGACAGTCCCTGAAAACAAAGATAAATATTATAATTATAACATTTGAATACAATTCAGAACATCTACAAGATATGATAAGAAGCAACAGCTTAATGACTTAAGAGTAAGTATTAAAAGCTGTTCTTATCAATGAATAAAATTTTAAAAATTATTATCCTAAACTGATTAAGTACTGTTGATGTTTACTACAGATATCAAACACCAAATTTATTTAGGTACTAAATTATTTACTTGGGATATATCAGCTTAATTGAATACTCTTTTACCATATCACAAATATATCAATAGTATAGTATAAATTTAATTTAAAAAGATAAAACTCAAGTTAAACTGGTAACATGTAATTAACACAACTTATAAATAACATATTGACACTTCTGATTTATATCTTCACATTAACATAAAAGCTAAAATTAAGATGATCATAATGATTTTATGTTAAATCATTGAACCAATTATGATAAGGTTGAGTAGAGATTAAACAGATCTCAGATATAAGTATTAAAGTAGAAACTAAATATAAAATATACTATAATAAGTGGGTAGAGGATGAATTAAGAATTAAGGAATTAATGTTTTTTTTTTATAGACACACTAAATGGAGGTTAACTAGATAAAGAGGGTAATGTGCAGAGCTTCGGAACACAAATATGTAATACAAAACATTGTATTGTAAATTTAATGAAATCATTTGATCTAGTACAACATACTGCTGTGTAGTTTAGTGTAAAATATTATAAAAAGCTTCTAGAAACTGAAACAAATCAAGTTTCTCACTTAGGAAGGTTTAAGACAAAGAAATTAAGCATCTTTTGTGACCAACATCTATGTGACTTGTGTAAAATGTTTGGATTTCTTTTCAGAAGACAATACAGACAAAATCTGAACAAGAATTAGTAATGAAAAAAAAATATATATATATATTTTGTCGACGCCCCAATAAAGTGAATCACTAACTCTTGTTTAACCTCTAATACCTCTCATCGTGTCTGATTATGCCGGTTCCCCGTAAAAACATATAACCATTTAAATAGACTTTATAGGTGTTACCGATAGATTAATGAACATATAATACAAATAAATAAATAAGTAGAAACACAATGAAACGAGTACTTACAGCACGATCACAATACGCGTTCATGAGCTTTCTTAATGGCGTGTGTTTTTTAATTTTAAATTGGACAATGGCATTATCCTGACCCAAAACTTTGAGGTTGATGTGTTCGCTTTCACCCTGAAATTCAAGACGAACATAGGTTAAAAAGTTCCATATCATCTAGTATAAGCATTAAGCAATCCTTGACCACATTGTAACCGAACGCCATGTCGGGACAAAGCTTAAAAACATTATTACCAATTTACCTTTTTTTCATCAGCCATTTTTATAATTTTAGTAAATCACTAATATAAAAACCACTCGTAAAGTATGATTTTCACAATATTTCACAAATTGGTTCCCACTTCACTAGACGAACTGCTTGAAATTCGTCTACTAGTGAAAACGAAAATGGCGGCCGAAATGTTTGACTTTTGAGATCACAGCGGCTTGAGAAGCAATGCTGCCAACATATTTGCGCGAAAGCAACGGCGCAGTTCACCGCGCTTCTGCGCGGTTTCCAACGACTTTTACATTAATTTAAAGGCCACGATATTCTTATTTTAAAATTTATTTCATTAAAATAATTTTAAAGAATTAATTTTTTTCTTGTTTTGTAATAATTTTTAATAAGGAAGTTATTTACTAACTAGCTGTCATATAAGTAAATATGAAATTTGTATATGTTTTTGAAAACAATAAAAAATTAAGTTTTTCTAAAACGTAAACGTAAATTCTAAGTTTAATAACTACAAAACTACATAATAGACGCTTATTTGACATCCGTATCTTCTTTGTACCAACATAATATTTAAAAATTGACGCCATTAATAGTGATGTGCCCCGTAGCGACAGTTATAGTGTTGTATTATTTACCGATTTTCTGTACTAGACATGTTGTAATTTATTATCTATATTAAGTAGTACGTTACAATATTATTTTTCTGTACCTTAGCGATATTAATATTGACGTATTTGTAACCGCTGACGCAAAAAGAGGGGTGTATAAGTTTGACGCATTTGTGTGTATGTCTTCAATTTTACTTGTTTATCGTGAAAAGAACAAGTATAATTAGTTACGAGGAGTAAATACGAGGTAATTTTTTTTCCGTCTCTTCTAATAGTTAATTATATGTTAGCATATAAAAGTAAATTTGTTTTGGTTTGTTTGTTGTTCGATACGTTTCACGTTAAACTTTGTAGTCCAGATTCTAGAAACTAAAAAAAATATGCTAACTTTCCTTGAGTAAACTTTTTTGCTCTTATAAATACAATATTGCTGCCAATTCTGATAAAGGTGCAATTAAAATTTTAACTAGAAACTCCAATTTTAGTTTCGGGATGTCAAAAATGTAAATTAACTAAATTAATCTAGTTTTGTTTGTTCATCAGAATTGGTGTCATTCATGTTATGTTGTTTGGCAACCATCAGTTAACTTAAGGTGCGTCCAAACATTAAGCGGCAAGTGTGCGCGGCTGCCGCGCGGCTGCCGCGCGCGGCGTGCTGCGCTATGATTGGACGGTTTCCGCGCGCGGTAGCCGCGAGCGCTCAAACATTGCTCAGTATTGTTCGTCGGTAATCGTGTCTGGACGTGTTTGCGCTTCGCAAATATGGACAATGAAACATCAATTACACTGATTGAATTATATGGCTCATTTAACGAGTTGTGGAATCCTCAACATAAAGAATATTTCCAGCATGTTCTTATTTTGAAACGTTTTTTTAAATTCTTCTCCGCAATTTTCGAATAATAAGCAGAGCTAAAACACTGATACACGTCTTCATTGTAGTTTAGGTTCAAACTGACTGAATTCAAATGCGCGGCATATCTCGCATATTGCCGCGCAAACATTCGTCGGTTTGTCCTAACTAGAGCGCGGCAGCATTGTGTCCTGGCCATGCCGCGTGTTGCTGCCGCGCTCTTGCCGCTTAATATTTGGACGCACCTTTAGGGTAAATTTTAGAGCTCCTTACAAAAAGTATAAGGCAATTGCACCGTAATATAAATATAAAATTTTCGTGTCACAATGTTCGTTCCCATACTCCTCCGAAACGGCTTGACCGATCCTCATGAATTTTTTTATGCATATTCAGTAAGCCTGAGAATCGGCTACTATCTATTTTTCATACCCCTAAGTGATGAGGGTAGCCCACCCCAAAAATTAATATGGCAAAACAACGTTTGTCGGGTCAGCTAGTATAATATATAATAAAGTGATCCTATAAGTGGGCTAGCACTCTTGCAGGATTTATAGCAGATAATTAGTAGAAATAATTTATTTGGTTAGAATGATAAGCATATTTGCTCGATTAACAACTATAATAATATAAAAAAAAATTGTATAAAACATAAGTAGTCATATATAAAAAAATTCTAAAAATGAGGATTTTGAAATCAAATAGGTACCTATATCTTTGAACATATTATTTTGTCATGATTATTAAACAATAACGCCTACGAAATCGAAAAAAAAATTAGTTTCTCATCTAAATTCTAATGTAGGTAATTAATATAACATAAGTGAAGTCCCGTGTCCCCTAGTGGGGTATGGGGCAGATGCATTTCACATCTGTTTCACTGATCGATTGTTTCTTTAGGGGCAAGTAGGTGATCAGCCTTCTATGCCCTGCCAGACCAAGTTTTTTTATCTCCACCGGGAATCGAACCCAGTACCTCTCGGTTGTAACGCTTACGTGCTTACCACTAGACCAAAGAGGCGGAGAATTAATATAACATAGGTTACAGTAAATAATGCTACTGGTTAGCGGCGTACATATAAGTTACATCTTAAAAACTGAGCCCACATTGAGATTCAGACATATTGAATCTCGTATGTAAGTACTAGTCGTATATTGAAGAAAAAACGTGGTAAAAGATGGTACATACCTACCTATCTGATAGTAAATTCGACAGAAATCAGCGTTCATAGGAAATTAATAAAACAAGTGCTTTTTTTCAATCTTTATTGGTTTTGTATTTGTAATTTTTTTTACCCACGTAATGTAATAACCATCGTCAAAGTCTCACGAACTTGAGATCTCGGCAAAACAAAAGACCTTGCGGTCGCCCACCGATAAAATGCACATACATTGACATGATAAATGTTATTTGTTTTTTATTGTGCGCTAATAAAGCTGTATTTTAACGGGTTTTAGAGGAGGTCATCAGACCAAACTCCAAGTAAAGTCGATCTTGAAGCCGGAATGTACTTCACTCATTTTGCACCAAAACTTAATAATCTCTGCTTTTATAACAATCTATTCTATTCTAGATGTTTATGGTTGATTGCTATTAAGAAAGAAAGGAAAAGTTTAAGGTCCTGGTTTGACTCTCAAGGTATGACATGGGGCAGTCACATTATTATGACGTAATATAATCTGTATAAGTTTTTAAATTAAACTCTTGTTAGAGAGAAAAGAGTCCGTATGGTTTTGATATAGATCTTTTTGCTCTGTAAAAATTTATTTTTCTACATGTCGTATGGTTTTCTGTCTATTAGTTTTTTTTTTGAAGTTTCCTCATATGAATAAAACTTAAAAATATAAGTTTCATCTAACTTTTATTTCAAGCTATGACCATTTTGCATCATCCCTTGTGTTCAATATCTTACGTACGTACTTTGCAAGTTAGTGAGGCTAGAGTAGCCTCACCAACAGTTCTTTCTATACGGAGCATATTCTGCCAGAATAAACGTCGGCATTGGATTGCGACTATCACATAGAATGTAATAATGCTCTGCGCAGCATATACTCACTTCGTATTCATTTTTTATCAAATAAACATGTTTCCCTCTTTCTAAGCATACTTACCTCCTTGTGGAAAAAACTGAGAGTATATAAGTTTGAAGGTTTCTTCCCGCACAACACCAGTGGGACATTCTGCTTTGAACCCACGATAAAGCCTCTTGAGTTCAGGTTCCGTGAATCGCGTCTGACGTCGCAGAGCAGCAATCGAGTCCGGCCGATAACGGGGTAGCTGTTCACCCAAATCTTCGAATTCGGAATCTGAAACATAAAACAATAAACATGAATAAGTGCCCTTACCATAATAGAGAGAGTATTCTTTATAGTATCTAGGGATTTTAATAAATTCTCTCACTACAAGACATTTCTTTAACAATAGAAAATCTCTAGAGTAACTCTAGACTGCAAATTTAGTTTAAATATAATAGCCGATGAAAATCTTATGATTATAGTGAAGAGAAGAAATACAGTTGGGAATTTTTGTTTAACTTTATAAATAACGCTATTTATTTAAATCTCTATCTACTATTCTATATACTATCTATATACTATTGCCATGAATTTCAACAATAGCAATACAATTAAATGCAAGTTTGTACTGCTTCCGTCGGTATAATAAGGTTTTGAGTTTGATTCCTGGGGTAATATAAAAAAAGTCAGGCACAGAAAGCTACCAACTTCTATGTTTATAGATAAAAGTAAATTAAAACGTGTCTGATCCATGCGTCATTCAGGGTTACTTATCAAACGTCCATTACATTTCATGACACATTTTCAAATACTTGAAATAGAAATATTCGAGAAAGTTTTATAGAAAACGACACACTATTTTATTGGATACTTCTTTATGGTAGCCGTAAAATCAGGAGTGACGTCTTAAAAGCATTGGGATGAAAGCATTTCTCTATCCTTAGATACGGTTAGTGTTTTATGGACAAAGGATGCTTTATAGTTTAACAATAGAAATTGACAATGGGGTTGGGACAGTTCTGCTTATATAAGTTAAGTAGATCTATAAATTAGGTTTGTACCTATGAAATTGTTATGAAATAAATTTAACTATTTTTTATATTTGTTTTTTTTTCTATTTGTCAAAGTATTACATTCGATATATGTTTACCAAAGTCTAGGTTGTATATAGTCTCTTCTTGATTTTATTTTCAACTTCAAAAGGGTAATTTCATAATACAATTGACTATTCATTTACTGTAGCGATGTATTTTCTTTAATAGAACTAGATAGTGTTTGTGTTTTTGTTTATGTCATACACAATATATATGGTAAACATTATAGTCTCTGTCTCGACCGCCTCCTTGGTCTAGTGGTAAGCGCGTAAGCGTTACAACCGAGGTCCTGGGTTCGATTCCCGGCGGAGATAAAAAAAAACTCGGTCTGGCAGGACATAGAAGGCTGATCACCTACTTGCCCCTAAAGAAAAAATCTATCAGTGAAACAGATGTGAAATGCATCTGCCCCATACTCCACTAGGGGACACGGGACTTCACTTTTATAGTCTCTGTATTTAATAAAAAGTAACTGTTAAGAAATCAAATTATATTTGATCAAAACAAAACCTAATTAATTACTACGAAAGATTATACTGTCACCAAACTAATTTATAGATTTGAAAAGTCTTATTTATTTGTTATCTACACTTTTCAACATGAAATCTCTTCTCACCTTTCTACACTTTTCTAAATCGCGACCAACAGTTTTAACTAGCAGATATTCATGTTCATAAAATTGTCAATATAAGAATATATATAGGCCATAAAAGTTAACAAAAGAAAGTCTGCGGAATAAACTTCGGAACAGTATAGTATTATGAACAACTAACAAGTATTCAGGCAAACTTATTCACTGGCAGAGTGCGCAAATTATCGGCTACTATAAGTTTTGTGTAACTTTCAAACTCTAAGTATTGTTGATAAACAGAAAAAAGCTATTACAGTATGTCTTTTTAACTTACCTTAAAAATGAGAAAGTTCTTATTTGAAGTATGTTTGTGAGAAAGTGAAAACAGAATGTAAAATTTCTAATGAATTCATTGAATAGTTTCATTATTGTGTAAGAATATAATATTTTTAATACCTTATTGACGTCATCAGAATTATACTTTAGTGTAATTATCGAAGATGACCTTAGATCAGTAACATATTGTAATTACTAATTACATAGATACACGCTGTTGTATTATATATTAAACGCCAGGTCATCCAATAGGTTTCGCATGGGCGCAATCACAATAAAATAAGGCCTATGCTGAAAATTGTAATTTCCCATCAATTAATTAATTTTGTGAATCAGATCCGCTCACTTTAAATAAAAACACTTTTGTGTTACTCAAACCTAGCAATACATACAACGTTGTTGCACTGTCGACCTTTTGAGCAATGGATTATGGTGTAAAATACCCTCATACTTCATTCTAAGACAATATGATACAGAAGTTTTTCTAAACTAATATTATAAAGAAGAAAGCTTTGTATTTTTGTGTATATGTTTGTAATGAATAAATTCAAAAACTACTGAACCGATTTCAAAAATTCTTTATTGAAATTCGATTTAAAAAATTTATTGCTAGAAAAGATTAGGGATCCTTACTCAAACTTAAGTAACGTAACCCAAGGTGTAAAAAAAGTGCCCTAAAACTTCTTTCGTCGCATGCGCTGCGGAAACTATTGATGATAGAACAAAAGTACACTGTAAAAAAACGTAAGGGGCCGGGGGTTGTAAAGGGTTGAAAGGGGACGGATGAAAAGTAATATGGAAGTATCGTCATTTTTAGAGCTAAAAGCTTTTGGACTATATAACATCACATTACGATGAAGTTAACGCGGGTGAAACCGCAGTGCACAGCTAGTATTTATATATAGTGGGCGGAACTGATCTTCTAATTGATTCATTGATCGCCAGCGTCTCTTTTGTAAGATTATTTTTGGAGTAGCTATAAAAAACTTGACCGCCTCCTTGGTCTAGTGGTAAGCACGTAAGCGTTAGAACCGAGAGGTACTGGGTTCGATTCCCGGTGGAGATAAAAAAAACTCTGTCTGGCAGGGCATAGAAGGCTGATCACCTACTTGCCCCTAAAGAAAAAAAATCGATCAGTGAAACAGATGTGAAATGCATCTGCCCCATACCCCACTAGGGGACACGGGACTTCACTTCACTATATAAAAAACTTCACTACTAACCGAAATAATATACCTTATCAAAAACACCTATTTTAGAATGTTATTTTGAAGCTATAAAAATAAGGCCGGGATAAAGGCTTCAGATGATTGAGTTTATTGTGAAAATTCTTGAATATCATAAAATGTATAATATTTTGCTTACTTTCACTTTGTATAGTTTATCTTTTCGAAGTTTCGTAATAAGACGTATTTGTATATAAACGGTACGAATACGAAAACTCAATTTATAACTTATCAGTGTAACATTTGGATAACAAAATCAGTTCGGCGATTTAACGGTTAAATCTTAAAGTTTAGTTAAAATTCGTAAGCAATCGTAAAGCAATTGAATAATATAAAATAACTTCGTAAATTATGCTACCCTGAAGCTTAATACCTATTATTTTTCCAAAATGTGTCGACTCCCTTGGAAAGTTACGGTTTTCACGACAAATTCATTTTAATTGGTATTTCAACAAATTGCTTGTAGCCAATTCGATCCCTTCTCCAACAATTAGGGCTGA
The DNA here is from genome assembly GCA_912999735.1 of Aporia crataegi. Lineage (NCBI taxonomy): Eukaryota > Metazoa > Arthropoda > Insecta > Lepidoptera > Pieridae > Aporia > Aporia crataegi. The sequence continues at coordinate 3,253,202 of OU538748.1, read as the reverse complement.
TAACGAGAAATTTATTGCATTCCCGAAGTAAAAGGCCCACCTGTTTAATGAAGGAGAAACGATGCTCGGAATGTGAGGTTGGCTTTTCCAAATTGTTCTTTATTTGAACATTCTACACTAGGTAATGTATAACTTTGTCCAACTGCCGACGAAAAAGAGGGCTTTTATAAGTTTGACGTATGTATGTATGCCTGTTGCATCGTAGCTACTAAACGAATGGACTGATTATGATACGTTTTTGTTTGAAAGTAAAGTTTTGTTTGATGCTGTAGAGATAGATCTTTCCTGCAATTAATGAATATACATCCGCCACTTGCCATACAGCACGAGAAACATTAAATTTAGAAGGCTTCGTCATGTTGCGTGGTGACAATATCAACTGGCTACCGAGATTATGTGACTTAGCACCACTTGATTACTGTCTGCGAAATATATCTATATGCTTTGTGAAATCTCTAGTCTATGCAGACAAACTTCAGTCAATTGCCGCTGTAGGCTAACATTATTCGCGTCTTTACGAAATAATGCCTATTTATGCGATGTCATCCAAAATTGGCCATCGAATATCCTTTAAAATATAATAAAAATTGTAGCAAGGTAAGTCCCGCTATATTTAATAATAATGAGTTCAAATCGCGAAAGTCTAAAGTTTATAATTGTGGCAACATCACTTAAACAGGTTATTTTATTTCATTTTAAAGTTCCCTTAATAAAAACCCTGTTTATACTCAGGTCAGTATTAATATCGGCTTGTCAACAAGGTAGCTTCATTTGATGATGAAAAATCAACTTCATTTATCAGAGGAGGAGAAAATCCTAGTGACATAAAACAGAAGATAAATTTAAAATTTATGTAACCCAAGTAAACGTATAATATTGTATAAATACAATTACTTATTATTCAAATCACAGATACTCAGGGATGACGGGTTGCTTCATTTGAATGTTTGCTTTGGACAGTAGGTTTGTACTTAAATAATGTAGATTGAATGAAAACATAATTTTAAATATTACATGTAATTGTGCCATGTGCCATACATCCGTAGCTTAGTCATTGACTGACCTGGGTTTGATTATCGCAAAATATGTTTTCTCTATGCCTTAGTAAGGGCACGGAACTTCATTTTTTTAAGTGTAAAATATAATAACAAGATATATTTTATCGATTTATTAAAACATTGTTTTATTTATTTATTATTGCTATTATTTTATTTATAATGTATTTATAAAGCCTCTGTGATTATAAACAAAGATTCAAAGCATTGTAGAAAATTGTAATTATTATAAGTGTTGGACACCAACATTTTCCCAGAATTTCGTTTATAATCCTACATTTCAGTGCTGTTAGCACTCACCACAAATATGAGAGCTTGTGTTATGTAAGTATGTGGTTCAAGCGAAATTATTATTAAAAGTTGATATAAATTTGTAGTATTAAAAATCTATGTGCCTTATTACAAAACATGGTCTAAAGTATTGGTTGCAATGATACTAAACCAAAACAAGTCATGTTTATATGAACGTTAGACTTGTATCTTATCAACCAATACTGAAACATTTTTAGTCCATGATTTGTAATAAGGTTCTATGAGTGTATTTTATAAATACATAATATAATAATAATAACGGGGACAATTCACATACATTCCTCTGATCCCAAAGTAAAGTACCTGAAGCACTTGTGTTATGGTAAACAGAAACAACGAGGGTACCACAATAAATACATATATGAGTTTATAAACAACCAAGACTCGGAAACAAATATTCGTGCTCATCAACACAAATAAATTTACCTACCGGGATTCGAACCCGGGACCTTTTGATGCAGAAGGCAGCAGCACTACTAATTGCGCCAATCGGTAAATATTTTTTGTACAGAGGTACGATTAACTAAGAATATTCGATTTATTTGGTACAACTTCTCTTATTTCATACTCACAGTTCGTACCTTATGTATTCATATTGTTTCAGATATTGTCGGGTGCGACACTTTCCGAAGTGCGGTGAACGTGCGTAGCCTCCGATCACTTCCATGAATACTAAATACTTCGATCAGATTCACCTAACTGATTCTGTTCTTATACCCCGCTTTAACATGTGGATAGGACGTGGACAAAATTCAGACTAAGCTACTTACATCTGGTTTTCATTAAAGATAATAAATAAACAAAATATTATATTATTTTCAAGCGACTTAAAAAAGGACATCGTTCGCAATTCGACTGTATTATGTTTTATTTGTTTGATAAGGGATTGACGAACTTATTAAATACGAAGATATTAAAACCCCTTTTTTCATCGGGGTTAATTCACATTTAACCGGTTCAAATATTTGACTTTTAGAAATGTTGTTTTTGTTTTATAAATTTTTAGATTTTAATTATTTTTATTGACTATCAAAAGTTGATATATTATATTATTATCTAGTTTTTAGAATATACTCCTATATTCCAATTTTATTCCTCCTTTTCCTTTATTCCAGCCATCATTGTAATTTTTTTCTATTGTTTTTCTGTGATGTATCTGTTTTCTTCCTTATTGTAAATAAATAAATGAATGATGTTTTCGGTTGATTTACTTTTGAATTTGTTGAAAGGGCTAACCAAAGTAACAGCTAATTTTCTTTCTGCACAAATCACATATAAAGTGGCCTGGAAGAGATGGCTGATTAGCGATAAGGCCGCCCGTTGCACTCCAACAAAGTGTTTAAAAAAAGTCATATAGAATGCAAATGGGCAAGAGGCTCGCTAACGAGATGCGGTCCGCCGCCCATAGACTACCTTAACGTTTGTTGGGTCACGGGTGCGTTGCCGGCCTTTTAAAGAGATTTGCTCTTTTCTTGATGTACAGACTTTCTTTATTATTAGAACTGTGCATTAAACTTGTGCAACCTGTTTTCTTTTCGGTTAAATAAGGTTGCAACCATTCGTTGGCTTTCGTCTCGACGGTTTTCATAAACAGACAATGGGACACGCATAATATTATTGACTGGACAGTCGGAACTCTAAGCACGTTTGTCGCATTGCGTCTCGTTACTGAATATAAGGTATGAAATATTTGTATGAAAATTCAAACCAGCAGGTGTTCACAATTGCGAATTTAGTTGGCTTACTTTTGTTTTACTTTAATTTATTATGGAACAAGGGTGCTTGCCAGATTTGCTTTTAAGTCGTTAAGACTTACGAATTGTGAAGTCGGAAAAATTTAAATTGGGAAGATACTGTTCCAGAAGCAATGTTTTAATAAATTTACCTTTAATACATCACTGTCTTAAAGTAATTCAAATATTTATAAATTTTACATAAAAATATCGTTCATTCCATCTTGAAATAAATCGGAATCCCACATCCTAATATAATAGGTAGAAAAAATATCTCGTAGTTCCAAAACTATACATGTTTAAATCTTCAACAACCAAAAAAACTTAACGCATTGTTTTTTGATGACTATTCAAAATTTATTCTTTGTGCGTACCCCTCCGAAAGATGTTTCATCTGGCGTAAGATGCTGATGTGTGAACGACGGAGGCCCATTGAACACAAAATTCCCGTAAAAAGGTTTTCTTACAGGGGTTATATACATGATAATGATGTGTTAATAATTTTCATGATGGTTTTGTATTGTTGAAAACATGCACAGACATTAATTAACTGATCTTAATATCAATATTTCGATCAATCAACAGCGCGGCGGCACAAAAGCAATGATATTTTAATCTACGTATAGCCGATGATTAAAATATTGCGTGGAACCAAATGTTGTAGTAAATTATTAATATCTCGAAATATCGTATTTTCTGTATAAAAGAGCGTTTATTGTTCAGTTACGTTATTATAATTTCAGCTGCTGTTCATTGCTTCATTTGTACAAAAGTAACTTTAACATAAAAGTAGTTATGATTTATATCAGAATGTAATCAAATTGGTTGAGAGGTTTTAACTTTATAATCATACTTATATTTGCCTTTTTCATATTGATTAGTAATAATAATAAAGCCTTTATTCAGACAATTTTTTTTTTCAAAATGATTAAGATTCCGAAGAGTCGATATTAGCCTCCGACAACGTCTGTTTGCCTAGTAAAGCCCTCCTCCAATTATTTCCATTTAATCCCGGTTGTTGCTTTTAATTCATCTTCCCACCTACGAAATTGTCTCTCCGTTTAATTTATGAGCTTCTGGGATATTGATAGTAAGGATTAGGATAATGTGTGAAACAATGTGATAAAAGAAGATTAATTATTACCTAAAAATAATACTTCGGTGAAAATTTACAAAACTAACATTAAATACACTTAAAGATTACCGTCAAGCACAATAAAATGATTACAAAAGTAGTTTTACTTAGAAAATTAAAATATATAACAAAAAATATTTTTGTCATTAATATGTTTTCTCTGCTTCATTAAAACTCAATTAGTATTTTAAAATTTTATATTACTAAAGTGAGCTTTGAAGCCATTAAATTTTTTACGAATAACACAGTCTTAAATCACAAAATTTGTTATAATAAATATTTTATTTCTTTCAAATTCTTTCTTCTCTTGAGATACGACTAAGTAACTTTAAAGCCTTACAAATCAATTAAATTGTCTTGAGACACCAAATAACATTATATATACATACAAGTACCATGACTTAAAGATCACTAGGAAATATTCTGTAATTCCTACTCGTAATACCTAAGTCGTAATATTTCTATTGGTTCATGCCATTCCCTGGCACTGAGATTATATGACGTCATACCACATTGGCACTGACGACAGGAAATTGCTTTTTGCTGGTTGTACGGAAGTATTCGCTGTGAGTGGATTTGTATTATATGAAACACATGACACACGGCTAACTTAGAGTGGCTACTTCAGCGTAAATATTATGCTTTATACCTATTATATTTTCACACACAAACATTTTCAAACACAAATAAAATGACAGTCACATGTCAATATATTTATGAAAATCTGATATATGTACACAAAAACATTAACTAGTTTAAGAAAAACAGTGATAGTCATGAATTTAATACTAGGAATAAAGATAAACTCGATGTCGCCACTAGTAGGCTCCATAAAGTTAGTAAATCTTTTAAAGGGCAATGTATACGCTTTTATAATAAACTCCCAAGTGATATGCTTAAATGATTTTAATTAAAAAACACATTTAAAAGAAAACTTTATAAAAAAGCATACTATAAAATAACGGATTACTCAAATGATAAAAAAGCTTGGGAATGAACCTGCTCTAACTCTGTCTCAATAAAACCAAATATTATAATTTTTTTACAATAATTTTTTTTTGTAAACTACATTATAAAAAAAAATATGATTCAAAATGATCAAATATGATTTCAATGAATAAAAGTAACACTATAATTATAATGATAGTATAATGGTTAAGACAATAATTGGGACAGTTGTTGGATTCATATTACCTGTTTGTGATCCTGTCATATATTGTCATTTATCTAAGACAAATACACGCACAAAAGTTTAACAGGGAGATAAACACATGTTGTTCGTAGAAGCAGCACTTTACGTTGCAAGCTCGTAGCAGGAAGCTACGGATGTAGCAGGAAGTAGTGAATAATGGTGCTACTTGGTTTTAGTTAGTTAAATGGTATCATATATCGATTGGTCTTTTGACTTTATTGTAAAATTTCAATGTACATTTACATTTTTGTATATACTTTATTACTATTTTCGTTTCTATTGCTATAAAAGCTTATGATATATTTCTTTACAAAAATATTTAAAGCAGATTTAACCTTAATACAACCTCGTCTAGTTACAATTTTATGTTAAATACCTTCTAAGGTATATAATATTATATACATATCTTCAAAATGACAAATATAAGACGTTATAATAAAATCTATACTATAAATCTATCTTGTGAAATTGAACTCGTATTACGTATATAAGTTTCGAAGACCCTTATTAAACTTTCAAGGGGTGGCCATTACTCTTGGAAGGACTTCCTTAAAATCAGGTTTCATGCTTAATCCGTTGTAAGAGGATATTTAAAAAACAATTTCAAATCCTGATCTACTGTGGTTGCACAAATTATTGGATTAAAACACATATATTTTATGATCTTTAAATCGATTTGGCTATTTCTTTCTTTCTTTGGTTTTCTATTATTTCAGTACAGGAATGTGTTACATAAAAAAAATGCAAAGAATTAGGTACCTTACTATACAGAAAGCCCTATCAAATCTGATCCTACCGTTTTGAAGCCATAAATCATAATATATCATATATATCATATCACATATATCCCTTAGGTACAATCATTAAGCCTTTTTATAGCGAGACCTAGGAATTGCGACTGATTTATATCATATACATATAAGCAACGATTGCTAAGGTAAAATAATGAATACGACTTTAAAATAAAAGACATCTGAGTGCCTACTGAGCATTCAATATGCCGAGCTGAAGCTAATTTAAAATCCATTTTAAAATGAAGTATTCGTATAACGCGTGGTTCAAACTTAAGCATTGTTAAAATGCACATTCTCGTAACAATATCATTATTTATGCAGTTCACAGAGATGCGAGAACAATTTCCTGAGTGGATCGGATGCAGTGCTTTTGATAAAGTATGGTAGTTTAATGGTAAAACATTTATTGAGAGATTTTTGAAACGATTTGAATCCGTTCACTTTTAGACTAACCTTAAACAAACTCACTGCACCATCTGACATGCATTCACTCACATAGCGCTGCGATAAGTTAATAATTAATTAAATCACGTCCGCTATTTATCATTCTTGAAACAGTTTTTAGTGAGACAGTTCATTATCGAAATTTTTCAGACATTTTTCGCGGAGGGTAAAAAATATCCTTGAGGAATACATAGTAATTCTGACGTGATTAAAAAGTGACAAATAAACTTACTTTTGCATTTAAAATATTTAGAATGATTAAATTCGTATCCTTTTTAATGGAATACTACTTTTTGTTATCAAATATTGTAGCCAATCTAAGAATAAATCTATCAACGTCTATAGAAAGGATTGGATTACGAATAACGAATGTTTTACGGTCGCTTTTGAGGTATCGGATCTTCTAGAAAAATCTTTTTAGGACAAGTTTTATCGAACGGGTTTCAAACAAAGGGTTAAGTATTCGCGTAGATTGGAGTGGAACTCATAGTTTAGAATAATATATCTTTCAGAGTTTGAACAATGGCCTATCAATTGAGATGTGGGTTACTTTGTGATTGAATACACTTGTGAGAGGTACTGGCACTAACGTTACATAATATAATGTTGTACTAACCTAGCTAATATAACTTTGTCTATGATTATTCGTAGAGTTTAACATATCGCTATCGGATTTAATAATAACTACATTGGAATACAACAATAAATATTTTTTTAAAAGGTATGCAAGCTTAAATTCAATTATGACATTATAGGTTTTCGCATTCGTTTGATATTGGAATCGTATTTGAGAATAAAGGGAATGTGCTGACAACTAACTTAACATTTCATTAAACATTGCTTCTATTAAATCCTTTGTCTATGACTTATACACATTACAAGTATTATATATTTTTAGATTTTATAGACTAGAGTCATAATAGTAAAAAAGTTAAAGGATTTCCAGTTTCTATGTAAATGTGTTTAAAAACGCATAGCAAAAACTATAGACTGGTGACAACGCGACATCACGCGATAGCGTGATTTGCCTAGCCTCTCTGTAAGGAAGGTTCGAGGGGTTTGGTTATGAATATCTATTTGTGTATTACTCATGGCTTATAATGGAAAATCAAAGTTTAGAAGCATCTAGCCCTGGTAGATAAGTTTAAGTTTTTCAAAATAAGATTTGCCGATGTATATACAAAAATAATGCTTTTATTGTGGATCAAAAATTTTAAGCTCAATAAAGTAATTTGAAATAGCAGTGAGAATAATATCCCGATATTAATTTGTTCACTATCGTTCACAAAGGAAGTTCCGATAATTCGCTGTGAATTTACGCTTCACTGATTAACATTTGTAATAGTGAAATTAATTTGGCGACAGCCGTTTTTAATGTAAATTTAGTTTCGATTTATAAGCACAAGGATAAATAAATAATGTATTATGATTTTCACTAATTAAATTTAACAAAAGCTGTTCAAATAATCTTGTTATTCATAAAAGTTAACTCTTCAATAAGCTTAATTTAAGTAGATATTACAATTTTAGTGCCTTAAGGGACAAGGAAAAAATCGATCAGTGAAACAGATGTGAAATGCATCTGCCCCATACCCCACTAGGGGACACGGGACTTCATTTAAGGGACAAATTACTTGAGTAGTAACTAGATAATAAGGAAAGAGGCGTTATCATTTTTAAGACAAACAATCTTTTGTAGCAATGTGTATTTCTTATAAACAAAAAAATCTGAGAAACAACAATGGCAGAAGTGTAACCTGAAAACTACGTAACTTTAAATATGGAAACATCTATGTTATCTATTGGTACATAATCTAAGAATATAAAATAAATTTATGTTTTCTTTTAAGAGTCAGAAGTCGGTTTTGGGACAGCCGAATCCAACTAACTTGTAAAGGATAAAAACTGTGTCATAAAGAAAGAATATGGCAATGTACGTATAATTGTGTAAATATTTACAAACTACAAACATGACTTCACGATTGTGTTCCGTCGTCTCCATCCCAAATAGAATAACTTGTAGGTAATTCCGTTGTTTGGCAGCGAAATACACTTTTATTGGTTGAAAGCGTGAGTAAACACATAGCTTTATTGTGTTGTGATACATAATTACTTAGTTATAATAATTTATATGGAAGTTGATATGCTTAGCTATGAAGGCTAAGGATAAAGCGTAAATATTTGATTATTCGTAAATTTTCCCGACGTTTTGAATTAATCCGTTGAAACTGTTTTCTTATTTACAAATTGGCGAATTGATAAACTGACAGCGAGTCACTGTAAATTAGTTTTTGCAAGTGTAAAATTCTATTATTATTTTTATTTAATACCAGTATTACTGCGTGAACGTTTCAACCAATACAAATGATTATTATGTATGTCATTTTATTTTAAAGGTACTTTTAAAAACACTTGTATTAAATGATATTATTAATTTATGTCATCAAGACAAGTGTCTCGCAAATATTAGTGTCTTCACAGGAGTCTATAACATACAGCGGTAGATATTTTATAATAAATAATAAATAAAAAGCCTTTTTATTTATTGCAAAAATAATAATAACAGAGCTTTCTGTTTAGTTTGTTTGTTTAAATGAATATACTTAATCTACAAGAACCCCTCTTCGGGTGAAGGCCTCCTCCAAAGAAGCCCAGATCTTGTGCTGTCTGCATCCAGCTCGGGCTTGCCGTTTTAATGATGTCGTCTGTCCATCTCGTAAGCGGTCTTCCTCTGAGGCGTTTTCCCCGTGGGCCTTCCCATGATGTTACTCTTTTTGTCCATCTATCGTCCGTCAGCCTAGCTAGATATTTTATAAAGTGTTCCAATTTACTACATTCCAAGATTTATTACTTTGAAACTGGGCGTTTATTACTTTAAAACGTTGATGTGCCACCTGATAGTTTTCACTGTGTTTGCTCTGAACACGTTTACTCTTTCGATAATACCGTGCCAAGAGATCTTATCAAGAATTACTTATTCAATGCTGTGCGTAGAATAAGAATAAAAAGAATAGATAAACTTTTCTATGATCCGATTGTAAAAAACATTTCCACACATTTCTCAAGCAGTATGGCTCCATATTCCCATGTTATAACAGTTATACAATATTTGTATATTTTTAGTTTTACAGTAACTATATATTTTGACTAGAAAACAAACATTTTGTTACATTGAACCTAACCTAACAAAAAAATCTTTAAATTGATGCTGGGCGAGGAGTTAAATGAGTAAGCGCAACAATTACCAACTCACATTTATAACAAGCAATCCAGGGTACTTAATCTCGTTTCGGAAAAATCATTCACTCCATTCTCGCGATGTCATCAAAAAATTCATTCTTTAATGTAAGGGAAAACAAATTTTCTTCTAAAAATTAACTCGTAAATTTCCCCCATGTTTTGCTCAACAAGACATGGGGGGAGATAAAAAACAGATTCGCATATTAGTATCTTATCATCGATTTTATTATAAGAATGTGTTTCAAATAAAGTAGAATTTTATAGCCCTTTAAAGTCATAAGTGGAATATCATGGACCTGGGACCATATACATTTGTACATACTAAACTATCCTTTAGTTTCTGGTAGGTATGTTTATTCCAGCAAATAATTTCAGCTGTTGAACAAACTTAACATTCTTATTTTATAGTAAGTGGACAAGTGTAAATTCCGTTACAAAGTCTGAGAATGCACGACCAAAAAATAGCTAACCATTAACTGTCTTCTAAAGGATAGAAAAGTACGACCATAAATACTTAAGAAATTAAATCACGCAAATAATTATATTTTTATTTATTAAGACTTCAAAAAAAAAGCTTTATTTAAACGAAAACTTAACTATATAGAATCACGCACTTAATTATTCAATTATTTAGAACCCCTCTTTATTGTGTCAGTCGTCAACTCCGCTTCAAAATACTATCTATTCTAATTTATTTTTGGTCTCTTTATTTCATTTCATTAAATATTTACAATAATGTACTTAAATATATTTACAAAAATACAAAGGCTCATCAAAGCCTTTAGGGTGTGTACCCAAAATACTGGCTACATTACCGCGTTGTATTGCTATACTAACGTGTTGGCCGAAATGTGAGCCAGCTTTTAGGTTTTCTGTGGTCTCAACTAAGCGCGTCGATATCTTTTTTAAAAATCGACGCGCTTCTGGCTCCCATGAAACCAAAGTCTCTACTCCAAAAGGAACGAAAATATAAGAACCTATATAATAGTATTTCACTTTATATTACAGTAAGCGTGTAGTAAAACAATCGAGCATTCACTGTTAGCGCAGATAATTGAAAAACAACAAAGCTTTTACTTTGCTTCATATTTGTTTTCCAGAATACAGAGTAACGATCAGCTGGTATCAATATTTACTTTTGTGTAGAGCAAAATTAACCACAAGCGAATAAACTACACTATAACTAGGTATGTGTTCATATTGGCTGTATGAAACTATTATTGATTCATCTTTTCTTTATATAGTGGCACTCTTCATCGCTATGCTGGTGTACATAGCCATATAGACTTTAAACTTTATTTAAAACATTAGTCCCTCTTGAGATTAATGTAACTTAAGATTTCAGTCAAATTAATTATTTGTAAATTTTTCTCTTTAATCCACGATTTTCTACTGCAATTGAAAACTAAATTATATTGCAAATTTAGATTAATTTCACTATTTTGTAATAGAATTTTGAACAGATGCAAGTGTGTATCGGAGAGTGTGTTGTTCATGTTACTTTTTTATTGAACTACTAGCTGACCCGGCAAACTTTGTTTTACCATTTTAATTTTTGGGGTGGGTTACCTTTATTACTTAGGGGTATGAAAAATAGATAGTGGCTGATTCAGACCTACTGAATACGCATATAAAATTTGGTAAAAATCAGTAAAGCCGTTTCGGAGGCGTAAGGTAACTAACATTTTGACACGAGAATTTCAAATATAATTTTATATTAACTTTTATTGTATTAAGAGTCGGTTGTCGGCGTAAACTATTTTTAAACGAACAAAGGAGCTGTTGATAGCAATCACAACTCTTGTTATTTTAGAATTTCTAATGTTAAACTCGTTAACAAATATTTACTTATGTTTACAAAGCGTCTGAAACAACAGACTAATCGCATTATGAAATAATTTAAAGTCGAGCCTTCGTAAACGACTACGTAAACGTAGTCAATTTTAAATGTCGAATATGGCAGTAAATTTCTAAAAACAGTATTTTGAACGTAGAACTATAGAAGTAGATTTGAAAATGATATGAAATACACAGATTCTCAAAACAATGTAATATTATAATCTCTACCACTAAAAAGGATCTGATAAAATGATATTGCCAGCGTATGATCACAGTTTCAAAATGCTCGTGGCTTATAAAATATTTGTATTACGTGAATACGTGCTCTAACTAGTTGACTATCAATTTCATTAAAGGATTACACCAGTCTGTCAAAGTGACGCTCAAAGTTGGCTTTATCGATAATCAGTATGATTCGGAGGATAATGAAATGTACATTATTGTTTAGTAATGAGCTTTTTGGTGTAATGCCTGTCATGAATGTGTCAACTGACAATATAACGTGTTATGAATTCAATAAATATTGTGTTACTAGTTTCTACTCCGTCCAAAATATTATCCCACACGAACACACAAAAATCGTTTCTGAGCAGAGTATCATTAATCCTCACACTAGGATAATCCTGTGTTGTACTGTACTTCTATTTCGTTTGAAATGTAAAAACCTATTTTACATACCTATTACGAGTATATGCAGTCAATTATCAATTTATTACAAAATTAGAGTTATTATATAAATCAAGCCAAGCAAGTTGTAAATTTTGCGAAATATGATTGCATAATATGTAAGATTAAAGATATTTTAAAATTTTATATATTTAAACTTACTTTAAAACGCAACAAATTAATCCCAGCGTTTTGTTTCCAATAGAGTGATAATAATTAGCAAAACGGCTAAATGAGAACGATTCGCAATCTATTATGTAAATGGGAACGATCGCGCGCCTATGAAATGTAAATGAGATGTAATGACGTCACTTGAGTGGAACTTACAGCAACAAGTGATATTTATATTGACTTATGTTTGCATTAAATTCAGTTTTATTTACACAATTCTATATTATCTAAGTGATTCTCGAAAGTTGCATGGGGTGAATACATTTCATTGATAGTTTTCATTATAGTGTATTCCAAACCAAGTCAATTTTAGTTTCCATTGAATCCGAGGGCTTAAGAACTTCTATATAAAAGTTATAATAGCGTCTAAAAGGTACCACTCACTGGTACCTCTGTGTATGGTTTTTTTGATAATATGAATTTAAAAAAAATAATATAAATGTTTCAACCAAATGCTGTATTTTATAACTATATATATATATATACATATATTTAAATAATTGGTACACCTCACATACATTGCTCTAATCTTAAAGTAAGTAGCAGAAGCACTTGTGTTATGGTAATCATAAACAACGAGGGTACCACAATAAATACATATATAAGTTTATACACTACCAAGACTCGGATACAAACTTTCCTGCTCATCACACCATATGCACCTATGGGGATTCAAACCCACAACATTTTGGCGCAGAAGGGAGGAGAACTACCAACGGTCGTAGTAACATTAGTTCACATACAATTTGCTGTCAAAATATAAAAGGTTTTGCATATGAAATGGATCTAAATGAAAGTTATGTCTACAGTCTAAATAGTCTGTATGCATTTCTGATATTGTGTTCACCTTTTAAATCTCAGTATGTGTGTAACCCATGTATCAAATACATAAAGATTAAAGTACCGTCGCGTGTCAAAATAAATCCAGGAAAATGCAGAGAACGTTGTTCTTTCCAGACATTGCTTACAGGAAGATATATTATAATTATGTATATTAATGTCTAATAATTATAATAGTACTGAACTAGACATGCTGTTCGGTATTACAACGTTTTTATTTTATAGACAATTCTCTGCAACGTGTCCATGGGCGCCGGCAGCATTAATTTCCAGGTGGTGCAGATTTTAGTTTTCTTACAATCTTCGCCGTATATGATTGTTAATAAAAAAATCGAAACTTTAGTCGGAAACATCTGAAGCCCGGTTTATTTTATGTTCGAGACACAAATTACTGACTATTCATTATGAATTTATTTTTTAGGCACGGCTTTTTATTTCAATAATTCCTGTAAGTGCACCCCCTGGCGCCCCCTGCCGGCGCCCATGTAATTGTCTAAATTCGTTTATATCTCAAGATTTGATGCGTACATACTAATTTTAGTACATACATGTACATAGAAAATATATAATATTAGCTGCGCTCCGCGGTTTCACACGCGTTAATTTCGTCGTGACGTGATGCTTTAAACAGAGTAAAATAGTGACTAGCTGAATAATAATAGATATGCATTATGTACTTCCTCCGTGCGGAATAATTATTTTTTACTAGTTTACCCGGCGAACTTTGTACCGCTAATAAAAGCTAGTATGGGAATTAAACGTTAAATGTTTGACTGGAAAGTAGGTAGAACAGTTTATATGGGTAAATTAAATTGTTGTTTTTACTATCTTCCTCGGAATTTTTCTATATTTTCTCACCGTTTAAACCTTCCCTGGACTACGACAAACATTTCAAAACCAAAATCAGCTAAATCGGCCCATCGGTTCTCGAGTTTTAGCGAGACTAACGAACAGCAATTGATTTTTATATATATAGATTATTTACTCCTTATTACATCAGCCAGTGAATGTCCCGTCAAAATCGGTCCAGCCGTTTCAAAGACAGACAGACAGACAAAAATTGAAAGTTTTTTGTATATGTACCTTGTAGGTCATAAGCCTATCATCCATATGCATTTAGTAAATGCGGTTATTTTAATATTACTAACAGACACCCCAATTTTATTTATCTGTATAGATAAAGATTTTCTACAAAACGTCTGTCGAGGTCATTGTTGTCTTATTTCTGCATAGTAGTTGTACCCAACTCCTCACCATTTGCGGTCTGTCCCCAGACGAGACGGGAAAATTGCGCAGATTTATTACTGGCCATATCACCGAGATTTATTTAGATGTTAGGGGTTTCAGATGACTTTGATTAATCTCGACAAAATTAAATTTGCCCTTACAGGGTTGATGCTGATTAAAAATTTAAGTTGTTACATAAACATAAGGCTACACAAACATGAAATTTTTGCTTGTAAAAGTGAATTCCCGTAAAATCTAGTGGGACATGGGGCAGTGATTATTTTCTTTACAGGCAAGTAGGTGATCAGCTTTCTATGCCTCCCCATTCATTAGTCACCCCGGGATTCGAACACAGGACCTCCGGCGCAACACGCAGACGCGTAAACCACTTAGCCACGAGGGCGGTTGCTTTAATTTTGTAAAATTAACTATAAAAATTATTGGAAAATCTTTAGTGTAGAGTGATATTGCTTACACGAGTGGAAGTAGTCGCCTATAAAAGATAATGTTAGGTAAAATGATAACAAAATCAAGTATTTCAGTTATTTCTAGTCTTAACAAATCGTCTAGGTGCTTTGAAAATATGGGTGAGGTTATTCTAATAAAATGAAATAAAAAATACATTAAAGATATGCACGCAAATTTCTTAAATATTTAGTTATCGACGTTTTCAATGGAGAACATTTTATTTATTAGGTATCTTAGAACTAGTATATTAAAACTTAACTAAAGTTTTAATATAGTGAAGTCCCGTGTGTACTGGGGTATGGGGCAGATGCATTTCACATCTGTTTCACTGATCGATTTTTTCTTTAAGGGCAAGTAGGTGATCAGTTTTCTATGCCCTACCAGTCCGAGTTTTTTTTATCTCCACCGGGAATCGAACCCAGAACCTCTCGGTTGTAACGCTTACGCGCTTACCACTAGACCAAGGAGGCGGTCTCTAATAATTAAAGTTTTAATATAGTTAAAATATTATTTACATATATGATCCTTGAAGTCGATTATATATTTTATTTTCATTTTATTATATAAATGAAGTGTATACGAAGATTAGTTTAGAGGCGTTCGTATAACATTACACTGTATTAAAGTCTACCTTCAGGCAATTTGTAGAAAGTAAAATTACTCAGCAACTGAGACATGAGCATGAGACGCCTCAGGGCATAAAGTAAATAACGTTTCATTTAAGGATTTAGACCATTTAAGATTTTCAATTAAGGCTTCTATATATGCAAAATGATAAAATACGTACATGTATGTTACTTTGAACCACTTTCGTGGTTTATTTGGTTTATGCATATAACTGATCACCGAATGTCGGGTTCTGTGTAAGGCTGTCCCTGGAGACTATAACCTCATGCTTTTAGAAATGACGTTAGGCGTCGTTTTGGCAACGACACGTATTAATATATCATCTTATATATAAAATTCTCGTGTCACAATGTTAGTTACCTTACTCCTCCGAAACGGCTTTACTGCTTACCAAATTTTAAATGCATATTCAGTAGGTCTGAGAATCGGCTACTATCTATTTTTCATACCCCTAAGTGATAAGTGTAGCCCACCCCAAAAATTAATATGGCAAAACAACGTTTGCCGGGTCAGCCAGTTTTCATATAAATATCTATATCATTTCTATCATTAGTAAGTGTTGAGAAATAAGCGTGACGTTGTAGTCTAGAGCCCATGATCAAATATTTACTTAAACAGCTTATCAAGGTCTATAAAGAGAACGATCAATGAAACGGATGTAGAAACCAATTTGCCCTACCCTATTAGGGGTTACGGGTTTTCACTTTTTAATGTCACTGTTATCTAGCAGTTATAAAAATATAATATAAATAAATAATAATAAATATAATACATAGTAAAGTCGGAAAACAATAAATCTATAAAACAAATATATGAAAACAACATAACCGACTCTGTGGCTAAGTGGTTTACAAGTCTGCGTGATGCGTCAGAGATCCTGGGTTCGAATTCCGAGGGGAAATTAATGTTTCGGCTGGGTAGGCACTGAAGGTTGATCACCAACTTGCCTGTAAAGAAATAATCAGTAAAACAGATACTAATATGTGTCTGCCCCATGCCCCACTGAGAGGTTACGTGAATTTACTTTTTTAAATATATGGAAGGTGTTATATGTTTATTTTTTTTACTTTCTACTTTTTTGACTTTGAATAGCTTTGACTAAGTGTTATAAAACTGTTTTGTTAATTTACTTTGAGTTCACTTTGAAATCAATGTATAGTTTTAAAACAATTTATTTTCACGTTTTTGAATGGAACATGAGAGCAATGTAAACAACACACAGAGATTGAAACCAACATAATATTATCATCTAGGTTATGATTTTTAAGTGCCATTAATTTCAATAAAATTTACATAGGATCAACTCTAAAGTATGATGACGAGCTATCAAACAAAAAAACATACCAACTTAATTGTTAAACGACGTTCACTAAATAAGAATTTTATTTTGTCCCGAAAAAAAATTTAAACCAAAGAAAAAATTATAAGATTCATGTTTCTAAAAGGAGAAAAGTTCAAGTATGCACCTTGAATTCTAAGACTTCAACGACTTGAAAATTAGCTGGGACTTTCACAAAAGCAACTTAATTCGGCTAACTACAAAGGAACTGCAGTTTTGCAACTAAATCGAGGTTGCTACTTACGTGAAGTGAAAGTTTGAGATTTCTGTAATTGTTTGTAAGAACGTGTATTTCTTTTATTGCAAGTCGATGTAACTTGATAAGCTGTTTAAGATAAAATGTGACATCGGGTATCCGTGCTATGGGACATTTTTATACTGATAAAAAAAGAAAGAAATTACAAAGAAATTAAAATAGTAAAGATTTTTTATAATTAGTAAAGTCATATGAGACAGGCACATTACTGTGCGTCTTCTTTGTCTTCTTCCGAAGCATTTTCATCAAACCTTCCCAGGTCCAACGAAGCTACAAAAGCGATTTCAAGTAAAAATTACACCTTTTAAAATATTATCGACTAATAAAATAACAAGTGAATAGAGACAATTGTCTGATTAATTGTACTCTAGCACCTTTTAAAAGACCAATGGACTATTAAAACACTAAATATTTTATAATGTTAAGAAATATTTTGCATTTATAATTATCTAGTTTTACTATTTCATCCA
This sequence comes from Aporia crataegi, assembly GCA_912999735.1. Taxonomy (NCBI): domain Eukaryota; kingdom Metazoa; phylum Arthropoda; class Insecta; order Lepidoptera; family Pieridae; genus Aporia; species Aporia crataegi. The sequence continues at coordinate 3,235,394 of OU538748.1, read as the reverse complement.
GGTGAGCATATTATACCTTATAGAATCTCTTACTTAGAAAGAGTTTCAAAGAGAGCCTACGGGGACGGAGTGCCGAGAAAAGCATATTAAAATTCCTTAGGGCTAAAGTAAATATCTCCGGGAAAATAGATGGCGCTTCGACATTTAACATCGATAATATCAGTCGCCCGTGACCATGCAGGCTGTAAAGCACGGATAACTTCGGAAAAATTAGTTCTATTATAATTGTAAAATTTTATTAAAAACGTACTTAATACAGTGAAATTTCTTTAATATTCGCGTAAATATAAGACATTATTAGAACATAAATAAAGCTGTAAGCATTTTGCTTTAATCTAGTAAATCCATAAATATAACTTAAAGAACATAAAATAATTGGCTTTGAAAATCGCTTTATCCCTATCTTCTACGTTAGAAAAGCAATAAAATGCAAGTTAATAGCGTGACAATGAAGGTCAGAACTTCAGTATATTTTATGGAAGCTCTTTGTCTTCCCACTGGCTTGAGTGTTCCCGTGCGTCCTATCACCATATAAATTGCGTGAAAATTTCGTTAAATGAACTATTTTCTTCAGACTACGAAGAAATACCATATTTACCGAGTAGTCGAAAATATTTATTAATTTATTTATCAACCTGTCTTTCCAAAGTTTAATGCAACTTGTTCGTAATAAAATGGTGTTTGACAATATTTTATTACTTGAGACCCGCACAATACTTTATAAGCACGAAAACTTAAACGATTTAAGGCGAAGTTAAGATGATCCTTATCATTTAGAAATTAACTTACTTATGGGAGGTCATTAATTTTACTATAAGTTAAAAGGTCAATGATTCTTTACTCCAAGTACACAATGTGCAAACTGAAGATTGTTTTCCCTGAAATTGAATCCAGAATCTTCCGCGTAACACGACATTTTAGAAGCGTTACTAGCTCAGCTACGGAGAAGTAGGTGAAATATACTCTTATATAATTAATATTAGGTATTTTGAGGATTTGAAGTGAGAATCTCTTTTTTTTAAAGTCAGTAAAATCAAAGAAATTTAAAGTGCAGTATGCTCATGATTTTTAAAAAAAGAAATCCGAGGAATTAATTTATCTTTCTAAACACTCGCTTGTCAGACCGTAAAGATAATACGGCTTAGTCCCCATCCCATTTAAAAGTCTGCGGCATCGATTGAAATCGTTGAACACGGTCCCCGTGATTCAAAATGGCGGCCGATGGAAATTTCAATCTCATTTCACTTAAACATTATCCAAGGGTCGAGAGAAATTAAATTACAAACGTTAAGTTGTACTTTACATCTTACAAAGATAGGAAAGTGTTGTTAAATAAGAAACACTAGTCAGTGTTCAACAGCTTTTAGTTCCCGCATTTAAATTAAACTTTCATTATATTTAAGTTAGACTGTCTACATCGTAAGAAAATCGTTAATTTACGTAACCTATTCACTAATTTATGATAATAATCTCAAGGTTAAGAATAAAATGAGGTTTTTGATGATACAGAATATATTGACCGATTTGGAGAGATACAATGCATGAGCTAATTATTTAGTAATATACCTACGAAAAGGCATGAAAAGGCTTTTAAGGTGTTAAGTATGATGGACGTATTTTTGTGCTTAACCGTGTATATATTATTTGAAGTTGAGTTATTGAAGTTAAAATTAATTAAATTAACACAAAGCTGAACGTATATTAAAAACAATGTAAGGGTAACCAATGTTATTTTTTAAATTGATTTAATTTTTAAACTTGAAGTTAGTTCTAATTTAAAAGACAAGAAAATTCTAAGGTATGATAAAAATTTCGTAAACGTTTGATTAATTTATTTGAAATTGACTTTTAAATCATCCCGAGGTTGAACATACCAACTAGGTACTTTTCTTTTAGATTGCATATTAATTTATTACCATGACGGGTTGTTGAAAGTGACTTCTGCTATTATGAATCTTCTTTGCTTTGGGCTAATATTTCTATGATGACATTGAAAATCGTTATCAAAACTTAAGTTCAGGTGAACCAGTAACCGAAACGTCTTCGGTATATTTATTGTTAGTGCTGATTCCTAGAATATATGGCGTTACTTCTAACCTATAAATGAAAAAATCATATTAAAAAATATCGTAAACTTTTGAAAATATTTTAAAATCGGTTCTAAAATGTTGTTAACATTCGCATGTTAGGTTTCCTCTCAACTAAATTATTCTCTTTATAAATTAACAGGTACACTAAACCAGCATGAACACTACGTTCAAACAATTAGAGCGTTGACAGGGGCGGTTTCAAATTACAAAGCTACAAAACTGTTACATGTATTTATGCCATTTCACATACGTGTAGTGCAAATTATACTATATTTCTGCTAACATACGCTTAGAAATATACATTATATAATATTATGATATGCAAGTCTCAGTACACTACCCTTACCCCCGTATAATATTTTCACCTGTTTTTGAAACATTTACATGTATTTGTTATAGTATAGTTTTACTCGATGAATGGATTACTTAACACAAAAAGTTTCAATTAGGAGCAATTAAACAAAACATAATTTTTAGCTTTATAACATTAGGTATAGATCAAAAGAAATACTTGCAAAAATTACATAAAATTTTAAGTAAATGCCTTAAAACACTCAGTTTTTTAGGTTTAAAAAGAAATTTCGAATTCTGCCTCGAAGTTCAAAGTTGAAACTTAGCTGCTGTTATTAAAGTTGGTTGTTAAATAATTGATGAATTGAATAAATGAATTATAGAATTTTTGTTATAGAAATTTAGATATCTGTCTAATGCATTTCGGCTTACGATGATATAACTCGATTCATTTTAATTTCGATATTTCAGGTCAGCCGATAATTTCATACCGTTATTATGAATTTGAAAGTCAAGTTATAACCACCCACTAAAACCAAACAAAGCTATTGTTTGATAATAGTAAACACTTCTCGTCGTGTTTGAACTTTGACATCCAGTCGATTTTCATTGTTAGTTATAGTTAGTTCCTAAATAGCTAAAGTATTGATTTATTAGAACACTTTGAAAGTTTGAAGACGTCTACTTGTACTCTGTAATCTATATTACCTCATTATAAGTTTATAGTAAACTAGCTGACCCGGCAAACGTTGTTTTGCCATATTAATTTTTGGGGTGGGCTACCCTTACCACTTACGGGTATGAAAAATAGATAGTAGCCGATTCTCAGACCTACTGAATATGCATATAAAATTTGGTAAAAATCAGTAAAGCCGTTTCGGAGGAGTATGGCAACGAAAACTGTGACACGAGAATTTTATATATTAGATGTTATTAAGGTAACACTGAACGGTAGAAATTTGTGTGAATGAACTGAATCAAAAAATAACCGGCAGGCACGCAGAACCAATGACATACATAGACTTGTTAAAACACACAATGACTTTGCGTAAGTAATTTCACTGCTCATCGACATTTGCTATATTTCATTTGATAATAAAATTTTCTTTATATCTTATTTCAGTCTCAGTGATTTATTAGTTATTCAGTCTCAATGGATCGCTTGCTCTTCGAAACAGCATAAAGTATTGTGAATAAAGACCGTAATGCCAAAATAATCTATTCGATTGCTTAGCGAGTCTTAAAATTATTCAACAACCTCATCTTTTGTTGCAAACGTTGCATTCGTGTACATTGCTGTATGTTTTATTCAAGGAACAGCGCAATATAAAGCTTACAATTCACGAGTGTTCATCGAGGTCTGTGAAAATTGGCACAGTCGAGCTCTAAACAATTGTGATTCGAGACCAAATGAGTTACAAGAACATATTTGTCCACTTGACTATAAACAAAACAACCTTTAATAAATTTCAAGCTATTCCAAAATATCAAAATTTTAAGGTTTAGCGAATAAAAATAAGAAATGTGCTTAAACAACATCAACACCACACCACACCTTTTGCCCAAAAGGTTTAAATCTATTTTTGGAGCACGTTCGATACAGATTTAGCACGTTAGAGGGTAAAAGTTTATTCATTCAAGTTCCGTGATTCGTATCAAATGGTGGTTAAAACTAAACTCTACTTACATTTATTAGTTAATTCAATAAGTTCACGTGGAAATTAAAAATAAGAGAAACTATTTCTAAGACATTAAAATTGAATCATGTTTTAAGTTTAATTTCAAAAATATCTTTAATGCAGTGAAGAAATAATTACTATTATTTTGGGTAAACATTATTTTGTTAATTTATAAATTTTTGGCATTATTATCTTATCTACTAATAAATATTTATTAGAAAAAAATATGTTTGTTTAAATTACAAAGAGTAGAGATTAATATTATTTTGAAATGAAAAACTCAAAAATTGATATTTTAAACATTAAAATAATGTTGAGAGATTGACTTAAGTTATTTAAGCTGGCCAAATAGTTATTTGCACTAGAGAATCAAACTTTTTTTAAAAGGCTGTGTAAGCGACGTATTGTAATAGAACAAAAAAGATGTAGATTATTCTGTCAGGTCATATTATTTGTTAGAGTGCACATAGAAGCCACATCCGTAAAATGCTAATTCATATTCGATTCGGACAATGTGGACTGGAATCGGAAGTCAAATGCCGCTGAAATTCGAATTTCGAAAATGGAATTGAAATATACCGCCACGATCTTTGATTTACTATTGTAAAATCGAGCGAACGCCAGTTCGATGATTTAAAAAGCTTTGTGCCTTAATAACTGCAAAATAAGTTTATCTATTTTCTTTTAAGTAGATTAAAGGACCAGCTTTATTTAGATTTATTTAATATTCATACAAAGAGATAAAATTTAACAAAGATGTCATAAAAAGGATTAATGGCTATTTCCATTATCATTTGCATATCTTAGCTTCAGAAATTTCTAAGTGATGCGTTGTCTCTTCATTTATGTTAGTAAAGCTGAGACTCTAAATTTCAGGTAAGACCAGATTTCAGATGGGTACCTTTAAAACTTTCAAAATTATTGATGTTTTTTATTTAACAGCAATAAAATGCATCTGTTATCGGGCGAGTTGTTTCGTTCATCGAAGCGATGGTCGCGTGTTGTTATAAGTGTATAGTATATAAATTGCAGCCGGTGTGCAAATTCAACGAATCCATGTTCACAATTTCGTATTTGTCATGCAAATTGTAAATATGAAAGAATTTTCACGTGGTTTTATGAATACCAACCAATATTGAATGCCTGTTTATGTATGTTTATTTATACAAATAACGTAGAAGGTTGATATAATTTACTAAAGCTCTTTTAGTTATAGAATAGTATTCAAACTACGACATAGGTTTGAAAATATTGAGACGCTTTAGATTATTATAAACTTCTTCACCCACATGGGCATATACAGTTATGTAACTGAGAAAAAGACTAGTCTTCTACTAGAATTTTTGAAATGGACCTACCATCAGATTTCATTTAATACTAATAACAATACAAATCTTTTCTCTTCAGTACAGATATTTAGATATAAGATTAATAATAGTATCTTATTTTAATATACAGTGGAAACGATTATCCGGCCCTCAGTTATACGGATTCGCGATTATTCGGACTACCAACCGCTACCAATTATATTAAATATGTACATTAAGTGCATACATCGTATGTTGGAAAATGTATCTCTTAATAATTTCTTAATAAACATTTTTGTTGATATGTATTTGTTGTTTTTAATAAACACATAACATAATGTACTGCATATGTACAAAACCAGCTTTTCTTCATACATTAAATTGACAACAATTTCTTCATACATTAGATTATTCGGATTTTCGATTATGCCAATGCCTAAGGACAACAATTAGTCTGCTTAATCGAGTTTCTACGTAAGCATAGATCATCAGTTTCTACTCGTATATATTATGAGGTATATGATAGGTTTATAAATAAGGTTTTTATTAGTGAAGCAGGTATTTGGAGGCCTCCAAATTAATAAATTAAGATAATGTTGGTACCCAAAGTTCAATTTAATTCTTTTATCAGAGGATCGCTTATTTCCGTCAACCCTAATAAGCAGGGATACCATGAGGTGACCCTAATTACGTCATAATATTGCTACCCTCATATTAACGGCATTAGATAAAAATATATTTTCCGAAACTTGAGGTTAAATCATGTAATTTTTAAACTCTGATGTAATAATAAACTAAGTTTTTCATGTACGTGTCTGTGGCATCATAGCTCTTAAACAAATGGACCAATTATGATGCGGATTTTTGATGAGATTCTAACCGAACCGATAGTACATCTGTTGTCTTGATAACTTAGTAACTGCTGATTTCAGCATTATTTATTCATTTTAAGGTTGGTATTAGCCACACTAAATAATAAAACAATAGAATTTTTAATTTTAATAAATTTCTATTTTGATTTCCTTAATTAAGAATTCAGAATGAATTTTCAATCTATGAATTCGTTTATTGGATAAGTAATAAACCGATTAACTAATTCTTTGTGATAAAGACTCGGACCGAACTCAGCCAACTCGTTACTTAATCGTCGGTGGTTAACTTCAATTCTCGATTCACTGCTCCAGGGGGAAAGTGCCGAAATATTCAGTGAATAGCTATCTATATTGTGCCAGGCTAGTAATTGATAGTACGTTTGCAAAATATAACCATACAAAAGAAATGGAAACAATTTCAATATTCAGGCCGGGTTAATTGTCTCTATGGCAAATACGCAGTTTGCGTATTGCGCCAGAGGTGGCGCAGAAGGCCGATTGGCTGAGGCACTGAAGGCACTTGTCTGCAAAGAAAACGATCAAAGAATCCTCAAGTGTCTTTTCCATGCTCCAATAATTTATGGGATTTCATCTATGGACGCTACAAGTAACTGTTTGCTGAGATGTACAGTTAACTATACTCTGATTCAAATATTTTTTTAGTTTAGTGATTTTACAATATTTTTGAGATTACAAAAGCTAGCTTAAAGCTTTAAAATACTTTGCACGAAACCTTAATCGACTTCATAACGACGTTTTTCTAAACGATGATTAGTTTTAACAACTTCTACAAATATAAAAATCCATAAGTATTGTAGTTGTTGCATAAGTACATGCTAAAATTTAAAAGGTAAACATTTTATTCAAGGCTGTTTAAAAAGATGGAACTAGATATAAAAGTCTTCGTTGAATCGAAATGAAATAGAAAATTGTACAATAAATCTAGTTGGCTAAGGTACTGGTGAGCTTATTTCGCTGTGGAATCTCTCCGGTGCCTTGTTATAGAGCCTATATTTTAAGATTAGTTTATATTTGAAAACTGGTAACAGTTTATAAATTTTATAATTTTTTCGAGTGCTATAAAATAAATAAAAAAATGTGACCATATCATGTACATATGTACATATGGGCATGCCATATAAACTTAGCTTTTTAGACTTTTCTAATCTGTTTGTATCTGATATGTATTCTATATATTATTTAATACATACACCATTAAGGATACCTACAACAGCTATATTTATTTCTTTTCTATTTTATTTACAGAAAATAGATATTCGTACTTATTGTAGCAACAAAAATCGAGGACTCACCACGAGAAAAAAACAAAAGGCGGATCACGAAATTGCTTGTAAAGAAAATGGACACTCAAAAGATGACCCATTCATTTTTCTGAACGTTATCTTCGCTAATATGAAGTTATATTTTAAGTAGATTTTATGTAATATTTTATAAGATACGTATCCGTTATGAAATCTTCTTCTTCACTCTTCCGTGTTACCAAGTAGCAGATCGTGATTAAGTGGCCCTTTCCATACACTCAATTTTATTGCCTCACATTTACTGTTAGCCCGGCCCTTTTCTATTAGGCAAAATATATAATAAACACTTTTTCAAAATACATACTTGAAGCAATAATTTATGCTATGATAATATACGTCCTTTATTTTTTTATCTGAATGTCTATGATATGTTCATAGCAGAATTTATTCAGAAATGTAAATTCAAGAATCACAAAAACGGTTCAAACTTTCTGTTATCTTTTTTGTTTTAGATTCGCCGTAATAAATGCTGTATAATCGTAATTTATTAGAAAAATTCGATGCTTTTTTATTGTTTTCCTTAGAGTAGCAGTAGAAATTGTAGTATACACTAGATATTATAAGCTTTTTATCATTAATGTGAAATATCAAATTAATTAATATGTGCTTTCTGTTTATCGCAGCAAAATTTACATTTTGTTTCTCATAAGGTTAATTCTTTGTATATTAATAGACACAAAATATTTTATTCATTCAAATATTTGATCTATAGTATAAAGCGTAAAATAAATAAGTACTTTCATATGGAATCCCCTCTAGGTACTTTGTAGATAAACTGTCGTAATATTTGCTTTGTTTCGTCAAGCGTGTACCATCTGGAGAACGTAAGAAATAGACGCATTTCCTTAACACGAGAATAACATGAAAAATAGCTAAACATTTGAAAAGACAATTTGTATGCTCGATTATAATTTAAAAATACTTCATGTAACTTGATATTCTTTGTTTTTCATCCTTTATACCTTTATACCACATTTAACAAATCGATTAGTGGATTCAACATTAAGGTCAGTACCTGGTGGTAGTCTGATAAAATAATTTAAAAAACCTATCGTAAACTTGGACAGTAATCTCATGGTTGACATAGTTGCAAGAACTCGTTAAACCACACCGCAGTATGTTACCCCATAGCCGCTAGACGATCAAGCGACAGCTACAAATTTTAGCCTTTATAATTTAAATTTATCGATACAATACCCTGAAATATGGCTTTATTTACTATTAATTAAAGTCACCGTCAGAGTAGACATGTTGTTCAGTAGAGCGTTTAATTAATTAAGCAATCCGTTTATTACCTCGCTCAGAATTTTGTCTATTTTACGCACGGTATACGTTAACAATATTTTTCAGGGATATGATCACTTAATTCACTCTTTGAGATAGCTTTTAAATAATTAAATCGTTTTAAAATTGAGATTATATGTACTATAGAAATTAGTTTTTGAGAGCTTGTAAATAAATAAAACCTCAGATTAATCTCAAATTATAATTTTTTTGCTTTGAAGTCGTTTTGCTAATTTCTATAATTCATTTTTCAGCAATTCTTAAGTACATAATGTACTGTTATTTAAATAAATTGTTCTTACTGGTATTAAATTAAATTAGAATAGTTTTACAAGTAATATATTCACTTTACTTTTCACGAACCATTTGGAACATTATTAACTATTTTAACCTGTATTCTAAGTCATGAAACATTTATCAATTCAAATTACATTTCAATAAAATATCAATTGATTGACCTTTTCAGTTCTATAGAAACTAATGAAGTGAATTCAAAACCAATTTACGCCTTTGAGCGCCATTTTATATTGATTTACAGTTAATGGTGATTAGAGAATTGTAGTCGAAACTAACGGTTAACTAACTCTGAGAAGTAAAACTACTTACCCTATTCTTAGAATAATTCTAATAATAAGTTTGAGATGAATGGAGCTACAATCTTTAAATAGATTAAATTTTAAAATATAGCTTAGTACCTACTTCTAAATATTTGTATTTGCAGTTTTAATCTTTATCGTTTCCCAAAATTAAAAAAAACCTTTAAATGTGAAAATTAAATTCTTTTGCAACAAAAAAATAGTGAATTTTTAAAAATTATATTTAATAGATTAACACCAAAAGCGTTTGAGTCTTTTATACACTTTAGATTTCAAAGCAAACCGAATCCAGAATCTTAAATGACATATACATTTATTTAAATTGAAATAAATACATCCATCAAGAAATACAAAATACGTAGTAGAATAGTAGATTAATTATAGAATAATCATGAAAATATTTTACAGCTGGAGTAAAAAGCTTTAATATTAAATTAAGGTAGTATACTTAGTTAAAAAATGACTGAGTAGGTACAGTCAAAGAATGGAACTGATTTAACGAAAGTCTTAAAATTGTCGAAAAAGGTTTGAGAAATCGTTTCGGCATAAAAGTAATCTCTCTTGGGAAAGTGAATTGTTCTTCAATGTTGGGGCATTGCGGTTTTTATTAAAAACAATTTCTTTAACTTAATGTGGACAAATAATAACATTCTCTCTTACCAAGTCATGGGTTGTATTTAAAAATATGTTTGATTCGATGCATTTAGATAAATTTTGTTGTATGTTTGCCCGCATATTCGTCGATATATTACAGATTCCATCAAATTCATTGTATTACTTTCTGTATTTACAATATTTAAAAAATTACTAAATTAATATTAATGAATTATCAGTGAATTCCCATAACCCCTAGAGGGGCATGGGGCAGATGCATTGCTGTATCTGTTTCACTGATCATTTTCTTTACAGGCAAGTAGTGAACGGAAACATTCATGTGTTTCCCCGGGTTTCGAACCCAGGACCTTCGGTGCACCATGCAGAGGCATAAACCAATAAGCATATCTATTTATTTATAATAACATAGCACTTTTACGGATTTTATTCTATATTAATATCCTACGGTGTGTTGATTTGTTTGGAGCGGACACGATTTCTTTTGCCCTGAGGATTCTGCTTTTGAAATGTGGTCTGAAACCTTCTGAACCCGTAAATAAATTTAAAACATGCGTTAAGGATTATGTAGAATGCTTGTAATTAGATCGTTTCATGTCCCACATGTAACGGTTATAAATCTGAGTCTGTAAACCGAATATTGTATCTGATTAAAAGAGTGAATGTTAGGGAGTTTCTTGCGTAGCTTCTTCTCCACCAGAACGCCACCCCTGGAATCCGAAGCGGTAGTAGGTTATACATAATTTAGATTTAATCCTAGCTTTAATATTAATATTGACTTGCTTTAACTGTTAATCAGTTCTATAATGATTTTTTTTGTTTTTGAGCTATTTTCTCTTTATCAATTAATTTTAAACCGTCTTGTCGTGAGCACTTCTCCCCCGAATTCTGCGTACTTACTACCACCTAAATAGTGCTCATGCATTACCTTTTGCGGTTTCTTAGTGGCTTGATATTGTAATGGTCAGTTGTGTTTCTTATTTTGTTTAATTTATACATAGTTTTTTCGATTGTTGTATTGGCCTCCATTATAATGCATGTTTAAATGTTTTTTGTATATATATATTCCTGTGATATTTACGTATATATGTTTATGTTAAAAGTTTATTTTAAACATAGCACGATAATCTTTTATCACATTTGAGAAACAAAATTGCCAATCCAGACGTGTTCACGCCTTTAAGCCTTTTATCTAATGTTACCTATAAAACGATGAAAATATTTAAAATATCACCACTAAAATATTACACTGTTTACGTAACATTCGACTGGCGTCGCATCATGTTAATTTTATTACACCGAGGTAAAATATTCCAGGCACGTACAAAATTTTGGTAATAAATAAGAAACACCACTATCGAAATACATTGAATTACACTTTTTTCTATATTTGTCAGAATGGATATATTTATTATGTGTTACCGGACTCTGTTGATGTCGAGGATTAAATTGTATCGATGGCTATTATAGAAATTCATAACGAAAAACAAATTGTAATTGCTGTCAGACTTTTACGAGTCATCAGTTAATTACATTTAGGTATAATTGCGTATAATACCATCTAGTATTCCTAGGTCAATTACTATCCATGTCTTGGATGACACCAACCCCTAGATTACTAGTCATAAGTGGACATTGGTATATACAGCTGCGCTAGTTACCTAGTTCAATTTAAATTCTGAACCATTCATGAATAATAAAGATTTTGTTGAAAGTTTATGTTTTTGCATTAAAATTATTTTTAGATAAAGAATATATAATATTGGTTCTTTTATGTACATCTTAATTTGTTAATGCTTCGGTTTCATGATGTTAAACTATTAAATGAATAATTTGTTGAGAAACTTAAGAAAAATAGACGCATTTTATTTATTTGTATGAATTATGCGAGTCAAGATATAAATTATGCGAATCAACTTGTGTTGCATACTATGTATCATTTATTAATTACAAAATTATAACTCAACAATTTGCTATTAGCTATAAAAATAAAAATTAAACTCTACCAAAACGTTATTTTCAATCAAAGTATGACGTCTTTGCTTATCTTTGAGGAATATTAAGTCAAATTGAAACTTCTTTGACTATATTGCTGAATTCGCTTAACGCCGAGAAAAGCTTCTACTCCGTACTGATCTAGAAGAAAATGAACTTTGAAAGGGCTACAATATTTTTATTCTTTAGCACGTCTTACAGCTGTTAGTTTGCAGAAATCTCATTAAAACTTTAATTATCTTCATAGTTCGAAAGAACAAGAAAACTTTGCTCTGTAATGATGTTGAAATTATTCGTTTCTACACATTTTCATTGTTATGGTATCTTTTGAAAATAATACAAAAGAATCATTCAATTGTTTTTGATTGAGATATTATAATATTTTTTACTATAAATAATCTATTTTCTTTCGTTTCTGTATAAAAATTGTTTGATATTTATCTTTATGAAAAATGTATATATTCAAAGGGAAAATCTATTGAGTTCTCATTTATAATATGAAATTCTCTCGGTTGATAAGATGCCTATCAAAATTAAATAGAAGCTGTTTGTTACGATGAGAGCGCCTTAAACTTAACCAGCTAGAATGTTAAATAGAATTTTATGCTATATTTTCAAAAAGTGTGTTAAGACTGGCTTTAGTTACGAAGTTTTTTAGAGACTATGAAAATTTCTTCATAATAACGAAGAAAAACTATAAAACAATATTTCCTTGATATTAAATTAGCCATACCATCCGTTTTAAAATTGCTTTTTAAGAAACCGAAGGTAGATGGTTGAAGAACAATATCTAAATATTTAAAGTTACGCTTATTAGATTATTTTTCAGGGACACGTAACAAATGGTATACATGACCACTTAATTTTAATTAAAAAACTCCACAGATATAAATAACTGTCCTCATCTCAGTCTGTAATTCAAGAGCAATCACATATTTTGAATGTTTTTTTGTTTACTTCTACTTTTGTTTTTTCGTGTATTTATTCGATTTACGTGTGACCTTTATTATCCTCTATGTTATTTGTGAAACGTTTTTCATGATCAATATGTTTTTTTCTTTAATATTTTATTAATTTATGATACATCCGTTTCGTTTTCGAAATATCGTATAAATAACGGAATAATGAATGTAAGTGAAATACATTTGGCGAAACAAATTAAATTCTTTAGAATTGTACTCGGAAAACTTCTCAGAAGACCTCTGAGTTTATTACAGTAGATTGTAATAAAAAATTCTAATACTCGTTATCTAGTTTGCCTCTCATTTTATTTTACTGTCATAAGGAATGTTTAAGACGTCTGCTTATATGCCAATTTCATTATATTTTAATGGATAAAATTATAACAATTAAGATAAAATAAGAACGTGAAAGAATCAATAAAATATCTCTAGAAATGAAATGATAGGTCAAATGGCGTCACAAGCGAATCAGAAGTACGTTAACTTCAATAATCTATTTCCAAGTCATCTATTGATCAATTTCAATTTTTTTTATTTGAGTTTTAATTAATTAATTTATTTATTTATTTTTATAAGGATCTCCAACAAAGAATACACTTTACAAGCTATGCTATTGTACTGTTACAGTTTAAACATTGTGTTTCTTCAATTAGAGGAGATCACAACATGCAATAGTACTGTACAAAAGGAAAAGACTATGACATATCTTATCCATAAACTATCAATACAAAATTAAACGACAAATTAGGAGCAAAAATATTTAAACATAAAAAAAATAACACAAAAATTAAAGAGAAAACAAATATCAATGAACGACTATTAAATTACGAAGTACTAAACACTCAAACATATACCTAAAAATAGTTCATCTATATTTAATATCATTAAAACAGCGGTATAATCAGTTTTAACTTTGTAGTATCTGTGTTTGTGGGTCTGTAACATCGAAACTCTTAAATGAGTGGAGAGATTTTCATGAGAGCACCAGATACTTATCGTCCTGAAATACTATAATGTTAAATTCTATTGTTGAATACAGAGATATATCTGCGTATACACTATACAGGATTCATGTAAGTGCATTTAAATACTGAATCGAAAATTGAATAAAAAATCTTAAATTTTTCAAGCACAAAAGAGCGAAACGCTAAGAATTAAAAGGGTTTTAACTTGCAAATGAGATGTTTTTTTTCACTTCTGTAATTTTCTACTTTCGTCGTTTCCATTTTAAATAAACTTATTTTAATCTAAGCTGAAGAAACCATTTTAAATGGTGATTTCTCTAATTTTTTGAATAATTTTTATGAAATTTTATTGGAAAAATTGTCAGACATAAAGTGAAGATATCGTTATCCCGATTAGAACAGAAATATACACATTCCTGCATTTGTTTTTTGATATTTTATTTATTGGCAAGTAAATAATACTAGTGGACCCCGCGAAATTCGTATCGCTTCAGAGTTCTGAATAATAACGTGTCACCTAAAACGTCATTCCATAGAAAATATATGAGGAAACGAACGTGTATATAAACCAACTTTCTTTTATATATTACTAGCGACCCGCCTCGGCTTTGCACGGGTATAAAACAATATATAAAAACCTTCCTCTTCAATCACTCTTATCTATTAAAAAAAACCGCATCAAAATCTGTTGCGTAGTTTTAAAGATTTAAGCATACAAAGGGATATAGGGAAAGAAAAAGCGACTTTGTTTTATACTATGTAGTGATTAAGATGAAAGGTATCCTATCTTTCAAGTTGGATCAAACTGCACACGGTGTGCAAATTTGATTAAAATCGGTTAAGTAGTTTAGGAGTCCATCGCGGACAAAAACGTGACACGTAATTTATATATATTAAGATTATACGAGAAAACTATACCAGAAGATTTATACAGCTTTTAAAATAATAGCTACATTTTTCAATTGAAATTATATATTTAAATATTAAAAGCAAAACAGTCATTATTATGAAACGTAGAATATTTTTCAAATCTTTTGAAAGCCAGTATATCGCTATATATGCCACTCAATTTACCCATACTAAACTGTATTTTCGTAATTACTTCGTTATTTGACAATGTCAAACAGGCATACACGGTTTAAGGTCCGTTTATATCTACAGACATTGAGCGTGTCAGATACGTGCCGTGGCATACAAAATAATATTCTTTAGTACAGTGTCTATTAACGTATTTATTTCTATCGTTACACGACCGCGCAGACACCAACAGACACGGGCCAAATAAAATAATATTTTGTCTGTACGGTTCATGTCTGTACGTGTCTGTGGCTACTTTCCGGGTATTGTGAACAAAGCATCGGAACCGTGCAGAGATCTTTAGTTTCCACCTGTCAGAATTGCGCAGCGATCTTTTGTTCGAACGAAAAGCTAATAGAAATTGTAAGAGGTGTCTGTCGGTGTCTGCCCCGGTACATGTCTGGCACGCTCAGATGTAAATACGGTGTCTGTCGGTGTCTGCCACGACACGTGTCTGACACGCTCAATGTCTGTAGATATAAACGGACCTTTATAGTAAAAATCAGTACTTTTCTTGTAGGTATTATAAGCCATCCAATACATTAGTTTCTTCCTAAGTTCTAAGAAAATTTTACATTTTAGTTAGAAATAAACAAAGTGGAGAAGGTCGCTTACATTTCTATTGTACTTTAGTATGAAATCGTGCTTCATACGATTGTTTATAAAATATATTGTTCCTTTCCTACCGATATCTATCACGCCCCAGAGATAACAGTTTCTGCATAAAAATGATGGTAAATGGTTAAACGCAGGCAGCCGGGAACTCTGACCCTCATTTATCTGCCTTTGTGGCGCTGAAAAATAGGATTTTTTATTGTTTTTATTTTTACATTTCACTACGAAACTGAAAGAGAAATATCGAGTATCGATTGTTATAAATTCAATAGAAGTTTCGTTTTTAGCGTGGAATTCTATTTTCTAATTCTCAATGTTCATCGTTGACGACAAGAAACCATCTTTACAACAAATATACTTCATTTTACTGAAAACTGCAATCATGTTGTAACAGTGTTGGTGGTATTGATTAAGTTTTATCAGTGTTTCAATATTACCTAACGAAATTTGTGCTTCTTTCTAGTTATCAAATGTTTGCTTTTTATTTAACAACGATATATATCAATAAATTTTAATTATTTAATTATGATGCCTCATCATAATTTTTTTTTGTTTTTTTATTTAATATAAAAAGTGAAGTCCCGTGTCCTCTAGTGGGGTATGGGGCAGATACATTTCACATCTGTTTCACTGATCGATTTTTTCTATAGAGGCAAGTAGGTGATCAGCCTTCTATGTCCTGCCAGACCGAGTTTTTTTTATCTCCACGGGAATCGAACCCAGGACCTCTCGGTTGTAACGCTTACGCTCTTACCACTTGACCAAGGTGGCAATCTTATTCAATATAGGTCAGGTACAATTTTTTCTTTTATTTTTTTATGTAAACGAGAACAAGAAGCGAGGAAGAATCGTTAAGAAATATAACAATTTGATTACAAATGCGCCCCGCTTCACATTGATGAATAATAAACGATTGGTTGAAAAATATTTCATTCTTACATCGAATATTGAGACTTCAATTTGTACAAAAGTTAATGGATTTGGCCTGAATTTGTGTATATTGTTGTAAAAAAATGCATAAATTTTGGTGGAAATTATACAAAATTATTTTGTAAAATATAAGTAAATGAAAAAAAATAAAAATTTACGCCCTTTAGCAAAAAGATCAGTATCTATTAAAACCATCGGGTATTACTTGCATGACGGAATTTAGAAGATTACAGGGTTGCTGTCTTGCCACACTACAAATCTATATTAAAAATTATTTGTCTTCTAACATGCATATAGGAGACTGAGCTCTCATCTTCTACTTTCGCCTATTCTTTAAGCTCATGCAGTTCATGGCAAAGCGCTGTTCGACCTACAAACAATAAAACTGCTCTTCACGATGGTTGATCGTACGTTTTGCAGTCACAAGTTTATTATGTAAATATTTATCGGGACCACATAAAAGGAATTGCAAATAAACAAGAAAATAAAACAGACGCTCACAAGCGAAGCTTTAATTTAATTTATCATGAATTTGGATATAAAACGAAAGGAAATCGAGACTACACAAAACAAAATGTACATCAGTACTTTTGTAATCCAATGAAATTTGCCCGCTTTCATTTGTCCATGTTGCTCTGTTAAGTATCGGACTTAGTTCTGGCAATAAAACTGTTTATCTTACGCTCGCTAAAATGTTTAAGTCTTAAGTGATACACTTAAAACATATTACATTTCCTTATTCTGTTAAACTTCTAAAATGAGTTTGTAGTTTAGAATGCAATTAGGCAATATCACTTATTTATGAGAGAGATCTCATAATATGCTTATGTTCATCGTTTACGCTGATCGTTTTCTTTATAGTACATGACTTGCACTTCCGACATTGGACCATAATCTCAGCCGTGTACAATAGAACTTCGAAGGCGGTTTATAAATTACAATTTTGAACACGAAACCCGACCGCTTGTTCACGACATCAGCTAACCGAACTAATCTATTATTATATAATATTATTTACTTACCATGTCTCTCGGGTGTGGTTTGGTATTATTTTCACTTGGTAGTGCTAAGAAAACTAGGTATCTATTTTAAATTTCTAAATTCTACGTAATTCCTGAAGTCGATGTAGGATTTGCATGCTTGGAAATGTGTGAATTTTAAAACGCTAAAACCTAGTTCTAATGTAGGTTTATGTTTAAGGTCTATATAATATGTTATTAATAGGATATTAAAGTAACGCCTAAAATTGTTCGTACAAATTAAAAACACTACTATTAGGCGAAGTAATGTGACGTGATTTGTAAATTACCATATCAATAAGCATCTACACAATAAAACAATTTCCTTCGCCGCTATTGTCTCTCTTCGCGCTAATCTTGAAATATACTGATCTGATTTCCATGCGGTTTACACATACATAGATATAACGACTCCTGGGGCGTTTCCAATATGTCTAGATTTTTGGTAAGATTGACTAAGGTTGAATATTACGATGACTGTTGTAGATGTTGACTTCCGACTGGAAAGTTTTTTTAGAAAAAGCTGTCTAACCCTTTGATGTATAAGAAAACAAGATATAGTGATAAATCTTTATATAAATATAATTTGAAAATTCCAAAAATATCCTTTAATATTGAGGAAACTGTAAATTGTAAAACTGTAAATAATTTAAATATTGTAATAAAGTATTTCAAAACTCAAAAGGCTATAATTACATAAAAAATATATTATATCTATGTCTTATGCTTATCCTAACTTTTGTTCCATTCCATCAAATTCATCACACTTGATTCAGAAGTTAACGATAAAAGAGCTGGCATTGATCCAGTGATGTTAACATTATAATATTATGAAAAAAATTGCTATGGTAATTTACTCGCCGATAAGAAATGGATTGGTAGAATTAGGTTGGTAGAATTTGATTGGTAGAAATGGTTGGTAGAAATGAGTTGGTAGAAATGGTTGGTAGAATAGTGTGTCTAAGATTGAATCTACGTCATGCTTAGACCAAGGTGTCTTACTTTCTGACTGCGTTGTGAGACCTGGGGAAAATCAGGCAGTTAGTGGTTATTTAATATGTTAAAATTGTTCTAAGAAAAACACTAACTGAAACGATGGTGTAGTGCATATTTATTAAAGCATTTGGTTAACTTGTTAATTGTGTTTTTATGGTATCAATGCTATTATGGGAATATACTTCTTTGAACAGATTCTTCGATGCCTATAATTTATGAAACTCTAAGAACTTATCTAATTTATTTGCTAATATAAATAAAAAACATTTTCGTGTTTCACTCTTTTTTTTCCTAATGACATTCTGAAAAAATGACAATTATTTAAAAAAAATATATTCTATGGAAATATAAACTATGACATAAAAATGAGGTTGAATTCACAACAAATGCTAAAATTAACAAGATGACTTATTAATGAATATTAAAGATTTAAATGTGAGTTCATACCAACGTTGTACATACATATATAGTGAAGTCCCGTGTCCCCTAGTGGGGTATGGGGCAGATGCATTTCACATCTGTTTCACTGATCGATTGTTTCTTTAGGGGCAAGTAGGTGATCAGCCTTCTATGTCCTGCCAGACCGAGTTTTTTTTTTTATCTCCACCGGGAATCGAACCCAGGACCTCTCGGTTGTAACGCTTACGCGCTTACCACTAGACCAAGGAGGCGGTCAAGTTTTTTACATACATATATACATACATAAATATATACGAAATATCAGAAATATATCTTAACAATTGTTTATTTAGATTTTTTTAAAAATAATGGTTAATTGAAGTAACAATATTAGAAAGAATATTTCTTGTAAACTCAGTAATAGTCCTTTTTTGTTTCCTCGGTATTAAACTAATAATTTATTTTAAGTACTATATTTAATTTTCTTTTTTTTTCTCTACTACAAGTGTTGATAAACAAAATTAATAAATATTTGAATCTTCATTGATTATCATTTTATTTTATTCAATTTCATTGAGTTCTCACTGAGCTGTGGAGAGAAAAGCATTAAAATATGTTAATATAACATATCTAGTCCATAAAATTACTCATAAATATGCTTAAAATGAATGCCCATTAGTCCCCTAATTATAATTTATAATTCCACTCAATCTGCGTCCTGTTGCGTGAGGACTCTTCACAAAACTAATTAAAACACTCGTATGTTACTCGGAATGGTACAACTACAGGCGAAAAGTTTACTTGATGTATTTCACCTCTATCATAAAGTCTCGTTATTAAAAAAAAAGAGTTCTTTTTTTAAATTTCATTTTATAAGTGTGGTTATAAATCGAACGATTTTTTTAAATCTGTGGCGTAATGGTTCGGAAATACTTCAGAACACAGGTGGTTCCATACAGTGGTGGTGCGCGGCAAAAAATGCCTTAGAAAACGTTCAGTTGTGGAACGACGAATATACATTTTGTATTCTACCTCGATGTTCAAAGATGAAATTCAGCAGCTGGTATTAAGCCAAACAACTTCTCTGAACGTCCGCTCATGATAAATGCGATAGAAGATGCATTGAATTTATGATGCATTTGAATTGAATCGTTATTAATATATGCAAGTTTAATATGCAATTAAATTAATTATAAAATGTTTAAGTTAATAAATTTACTTAACTTTGTGTGGTCGCTAATGTAAAGTAGGACGAAAATTTTGAAATTCCTCTTTAAGGAATTGATTGATTTAATTTACTGTGTGTGTATTGAGATTCAAATAGTTAATGAGGTTTTTATACGCACATCTCTGGGTAATTTCGTGCTAATATTATAAATGCGTCTGTCTGTTAAGCTTTTACGATTAAGCCACTGAACCAATTTTGATGAAATTTAGTAAAGACTGCAGCTTGCTTGAGATATTTTATTGCGAAAAAAGACACGAAGGTTTTAAATAGTACAAACACGCGCACAGTGGTTTGTACTCAGTTCAAACTAACTTAAGTACAAATATAATTGTTTTATAAGAAGCAACGGAATTATGTGACCCTATTACGAGATTATTCGTTTGCAGATAATGCCCACTAAAATTAATGTATTTCGCTTTCAATAAGGAATGACGTTATTCATTTACGACGAGCGATAACTTGTGTAATAGCCTATAAAACTCGCATTACGTAAATATTAGTTCGTTCTTCACGTTCGCTGCGTATTTTCTTAAGAAAATTGCTAGTGCCACCACATTTCATATCGACTACACAAACATGTCTATGTAAATACAGAGTAAACACTGCTCGTAGAAGACTAATATTTCTGAAAAGTGAATTTTTGTGTAACTTCGTATTTGTCTCGCTGATGGTTTACGAGTATTTACTTTTTATGAGGATGAAATCGAATCGTTATTGCTTTTTTATCAAAGATATTTAATGGCCATTTCGGAAGTATTTTATTTGAATAGATGTTCAGAAATAACGAGTGCTAAGGGATGCCAATGAAACAGAAAAGGAAGATTTATAACTCCAGTTTTTTGCCACGTCTTACGTACCGATGTCTAAATAAGAATAATTAATACTATGAACATCAAGATTGAAAAACAGTATGTTAAAGACTGAAAATTAGTAGCAATGGGCGGGAAATATTGGTAAGACACAGAAGTAAAAAGCATTGAGTGTGTTAAAAAAAGAAAAACAGATTAAAGGTTGGGAGGATGATAATATAAAGCAAAGGCTCAAATGTTTAGAATGAACAAGAAACGGGCAGATGTAGCGACATTTAAACGAGGCCTTTACCGAATAACAAGCTATACGAGAAGATTGCCTATATTTACGATTACGATCGTTTATATTTAGTAAAACTAGTATTATAGCAATAAAGACTTATTTTACTTCTATCAGTTGTACAGACTACTAAATATATCGAAATATAGGTTTTGGTCCATAGCCGTCATAATATTTCATTAACTTTGCGCTAATATCCGATCAGTAAACACAATCTAAGCCTAAAACAACATATTTCTAGAGATCAGATAAAACCTCATAAATAATAACACTAATGTTGTATCTAAAATAGAAAGGCCCGGTTCGGAAATGCCTTATGTATTCAGGAAAATTCACATTTTCCCCAAACAGGAGACATGAATTTATGAGCACGTAACGCCGCGCCGGCTAGCGTGATATATTATCATGTCTTCACAATGAAAAGAAATATTGATGAATATCATAATCAATCAAGGTGGATTCTACGTCCAACACATCCCTATGAGTGGTCAACACTTTAGGTCAACGATAATAAATTATCTATGGCTTACGCGGGTTTCATTCAGAGGTTACAAAGGACGTCACAGAGATAAAGTTTGCAGAGGAAGAAAGCATTGAAAAGGCCAAAGTATACTTTCATTTGGCCTTTGCATTGTAGTTACCAAAATTAATGCATGATGGAGGATATGTAATGTAACCAAATGCTGGGTTTGATTTTCGGGAAAACATATTAAGTTTAGAAGTATTTCTTTTTGGTGGTAACTGATTGCCAGTGGAGATGCCATTAATATTTGTCTAGCTGATTCTGAGATTAGATGAAACAAACAAACAAAATAAAAGCCTATATTATCAGGTAATTCCATTTTAGTCTTGTTTTTAATTTTTAACATCCTTATTTAATAAAATTTTATAACAAATATTTACTAAATTTTTGCACATAATTTCTATTGTATTTCTATTGTAGTTTTCGCACTTCATGCACTCTCCCTCATTACCTTTTTATTTTCCTTGTTGGGTTGCCTGGAAGCGATAGCTGATTAGCGATAAGGCCGCCCATTGCACTCCATTTAGCTTAAGTTATTATCTGTATCCTACTGTTTATTGCAACGAAGTGTTAATAAATAAATAAATAAAATCCACTATGTATAATGTGGTTACATAATGGCGAGTGGAATGTTACAGTGGTCCATTGACATATTTGAGAGTAATTAAAAACAGGTGCTACACGGGGAGTGAATTTTAGGCGAAAAATTGTGGAGTGCGTTTTCAGATTTATTGGCTGAACGACTGAAAATACTAAATATTTTTGTAGCTCGCATTAAAAGCGGATGTGATTCAATATTGTAATTACAATTATTTTCCTTATTTTAAGATTTTTGTATAATTTTTACTTTTTAAAATGTATTTTTATGAAATAGTACTTTGCACAGAAGTCTTGAGGCTTTTTTCTTTATTCTTTCTTTTAGTTATAATCGTGTTAAATCCATACTATTTCTTATACAAAATAATAGAAGTGTTAATTACTGTGAATTATAATATTGAAGCTAGTAAAATTGATAACAATAGTATATATTTGAACTGTTCTTAGTTTAACATTTATAAGTATACTAGAACATTTTTTAATCCTTACTTTAATATAACTCCGTATGTCTGTCGCGGTTTCACGCCAAAACTACTGAACCGAATTAAATGAAATTTGGTACACAGACTAGAGCCTATGAAAGGAGACTACTTTATAGTGCGAAAAAAGGGTTGTAAGGGGTTAAAAGGGGGGATGAAAAGTTCTATGGAAGTATCCTCATTTTTAGAGCTAAAAGCTTTTAGGCTATTTAACATATATATTACGACGAAGTTAACGCTAGCTAGTATATGCATTCTTAAAATCCTTTCAAAACAAGTAAAGAAATTTAAATAAGTAGTCTAAGGTATATCAAGCAACCTTTGTACAAAATGATATATTACATAATCATTTTAGCCCGGATTTATCTTTCAACTAAACATTTTCGTTACCTCTTGGTGAAATCAAAGTCCCTTATTAAATATGTATGGGATGGGATGGATTTGGCGACCACGTGAGGGTACTTAATGGCTTTATTTTTATATGCGTGAAATCCGTTTTCTTAGTACTTATCAAACAATTGCTGAGGCTAATAACATCTTCCATTGTGAATTAAGAATACAAATCCTAAAAAACCGGCCAAGTGTGAATCAGATTCGCACACAAAGAATTCCGTAACATTATCTATAAAAACGAGCAAAAAAATCACGTTTGTTGTATGGGAGCCCTCTTAAATATTTGTTTTTTGGTATTTGTTATTACAGCGGCAATAGAATAGTTAGCCAGTTGAAAATTTCAATTGTCTAACTATCACGGTTCATAAGATACAGTCTTAGTAATAGGGTCTCATTTTACCCTTTTGGGTACGGAACCCTAAAAACTTAAAAGGTATATATTTATATCAAACTAGCTGTGCCCCGCTGTTTCACATGCTTTAACTTCGTCGTACCGTGATGTTCTATGGCCTAAAAGTTTTTAGCTCTAGAAATGACGATACTTCCATACAACTTTTCATCCCCCCCTTTCAAACCCCTTCCAACTCTTTTTTCACATTTAAAAAGCGTATATTCTAGTTAGCATATATCCTTTCTCAGGCTCTAAAGTCTAAACTATCTGTGTACCAAATTTCATTTCATTCGGTTCTGTAGTTGTGGCATTAAACTGCGACAGACAGAGAGACAGACAGAGTTACTTTCGCATTTATTATATTAGTAAGGATGATCTACAACTAAGGAGTTAAGGTAGATTTAATTCACTGTGTACATAAAATTCTCTTACTATTAGTAATATTAGTAATTATTAGTAATTCTGAAAAAGTAGCATGTGAAAAAACGCTACAACTCGATGAACTTAGCTAAGACGCGAGCGTGTTGGCATTTAAATGAATCGCCGATGGGCTATCAGCCTTTACACGTCATCAGTTTTTAAGAGCACTTCATCCCCCTTAGAGGAAATTTCCATCGAGGACATTTACACCCTATCAAAGGCATTTGCTGACGAAGTCTTCTATTATAAAATAAATTTTAGCAAATTCACTCCGTGGATTTATTAAAGTTACGCTCAAGTGCGCACTTCTGAGAAAAATAGACATAAGAGAAAATTAAGACGATCAAGGAGTACTTTAGCACATTATTTGCTGTTGTTTAATATAAAATAGTTTTAATTTTAGTATAAAATAAATTAAAGTGAAGTCAAAGTAGATATATATTATTTTACTGTTTATTATTTTTATAACATGTGCCTTTTGCACAAATATAGTTTATGTTCCCATCGGAATCGAATCCAGTCTTCCGCACGACACGTGTTAAATATTAAATGTACAACAAACATGCCGCGATAATATATCAAAATATAAAATCCTTTATATGATTATTAATTATGGATATAAAAGTAGAAAGTAATATATGAAAGTCTCATAGATTCTTATCTAGAATCGCGTCGATTATTTAAAATTATATCGACGCGCTTAGTTGAGACCACAGGAAACCCGAAAGCTGGCTCATATTTCAGCCAACGCGTTAGTATAGCAATACAACGCGTTAATGTAGCCAGCACGCATCCGAACGGCTTTGAGGAGCCTTTTTTAAATATATTTAATTACATTATAGTACTATAATGTATATATGTTTATTATTAATATGATAGATAATTTAAATTCGAATAAATTTGTCATTCGGCACTTACTGAAAAGGTACGACCTCTGCGACCTTTATTCTATATTCATAGATTAACCTGGTAAATTTAAATATTGATAAAAAATATTTTCATGTTAATAATAATAATTTTTAAATTTGTCCATATTAATAACGTAATTGTTTTAGGTGTACCTTAAAAAATATTATAAAATAAGTTTAGTATGATAAATTCCTGTATTTTCGTTAATATTTTGTTACTAAAAAAAAAGAGAATTCAGTAAGGAATTAAATAATTTTGTCGTACAAAAGGCGACTTTATCGCTAACAAACAATCTCTTCCATGTCCTTTATTTTATTGCTCAATTAAATTTAATTTTATCACTTAAATCAGACTTTGATCGTGCTCCTTTGAATTTTTTTAGTATAAATTAAATGTTATTTTACTTTTTAATATGAATACATTTTCGCAACCTATATAAGGTAAATTTTATTTAAGCTATGTAATATAATCATGCCCTAGAGGAAACATAAAACCTTCAAATTCATTTCACTAAAACCCGAAAAGGACACAAAAGAAAAACAACGGAAATGTTTGACTGCGTTGTTTTTCTGCATGAATCAAACTGATTTTGAATGTTGTAATCACTTCGTGCACAGTCATATCAAAGTTTTTCACTCCCAATTGAAATGGCAATTTTAAAGTGAAAAACAAGTGTTAGGTGTCCGAAAATTGCTGTCGTCGAAAGCCTGCACCACTCCGTGTTTAATTGGTTCTAGCTTTGCGAATACAAAGTGAATGTTGCTATTACGTCACAGATAAAAGTATTAGTAATCGCTAATATGTATACAACCACTTTAATATTAACAAGCTGTTACAAGACATATGTGGGTCCAATAAAATGTTGCCAATGTCAATGGGAGCTACATATCAGAAAGATTATTATAAACAAACTAACTCCTTGTATGTAGGTAGACGGTTTGGGATTCAGTTTAGTTTTTAACCGATCTGAAAAATGTTTTTTTAAATATTGTGTCTATTTATTGAATTTTGTGTATGTAATCGTGTACTGTTGTGTATGCCTTTTCAAAAAAACAAAATAATTTTGACATATTTGTCATTGGGTAAACAATATTTTTGTTATAATTTATATTTAAACTGAATTCCCGTAACCCCTAGTGGCGGATGGGGTAGACACATTGTTGTATCTATTTCACTGATTATTTTTTATACAGGCAAGTAGGTGGTAAGCCTTCTGTGCCTACCCAACCGGTTTCGGTTAGGTTCATTCATTCGTCCCCCTGGAATTCAAACCCAGAACCTCCGGCGCAACACGCAGACGCGTAAACCATTTAGCTGTGGAGGTGGTTATAATCTATTATATTTTTACCCTAATAATAATCCCAGAGTGACTTCTTTCAGGTTAATATTAGAAATTCCCGTTTACGGTAAATAATATTCGTTAAGTGACGCGGGCGTGGCCATAGCTGTATAGTAATCATTTCAATATTAAAAATAAAATATCATCGTGATATAATAGTGTGAGTGAGTAGATGTGTAGTGATTCCGTGACAAAATATTGATACCAGATGTAATTATTTATCTCCGTCTACGTATGATCTATAACTGCTACGAATACGCTACGCAGGACGTCACTCACGCCTACGAAATTAAAGATCTCGTATGACTATGTTCTTCGTAGTCGCGTAGCTGATTTTAATTCGCACTTTTCGCACTATCGTGATTAATAAACAATACATTAATACAATAATTACCATTTCGATTAAAAAACAACCGAAGATATCATGCCAAACTTAAATAATCGAAAAATAAATTATTTGATTTGTATAGATACTTTATTTTTAATAAATCGTTCAATACACATACATGGAAATTTAATATCGAAGAAATTCTTAATAAGTTAATATTTTCCAACAAAACAAGATTGGGCCACTTTTAATATTGCTTCCCTCAAAGTTGGGAAATTATATTAGCAGGACCTATTGTAAACGGTTGGTTCGGTAAAAAAAGAACTGAAGCATGAAAAACGGACTAACTTCATCGGTCTGGAAGATAGTTGGGTACGGTAGTTTTTCCAATATTTACGAGAATATAATTTGCTTTAAAAGGATCTCAAAGGCAGAAAACGACCGAATTGTTTTTATTACAGCGGCGTTTAGAGTTAGTTTCTTGGAAATTATACTCATTTTTTGTATAAAGCTCAAAGAATATCCGAGGCCTTAAATTTTTCTTTAGATTTTCTTGAAAGTTCATTTCTATTCCACCATTAACGAAATGAAGTCTTTGAAGTCGAACCATTATTTTTAAACGCTAAAAACCAAAGCCTATAAGGTATCATAGTAGATATTCGTCAACGAGTGTCATAAATTGACTAAGCAAGTGATCTCAGAAGCAGAAGGTTCTTTACAAGAGAGGTACAATAGTTATAGACTTCACTCGCATAGGAAAATTATTGAACCCTTGTCAGCCGCCATACCCTTTTCTTCATTTACTGTCACGAGAAATACATATAGGTTATGTATTAATTCTGTTTATAATTTATGAGACTCCTGTTGTCTATTCACAATCTCTTCTAGATAATTAGGTATAAAAAACTGTGACTGCATCTCTTTTGGAAACTATGTTCAAGACTTTTTGAGGAAAATAATCTTATTGAAATTTTTCTTGGAATGCTGATTGAAATACTCTTTGTTATATTTAACTCATATCTTGACTAGAGTTTTAAATACTATTCATAAGAAATTTTAGAATTATTTTTTAAATGGATAATATAAAAACTACTAAAAATTGTTGCGTGACAATTTGCTACAATTTATACATAGCATGCGTGTTATAGGACAGACTGTACCTTTGAAATTTATTATATAGAGAGCAAAATAAATCAAAAATATAGAGTAAACTATGATAATAAGTAAAAAATTAATTTAAGGAACTGATTTGTATCAGAACAATATACATAATTTTACGAGAAGGCAACCCTATTATATAGTATTGAATTAATATATTTATATTATTTTTTATAAATAAAATTTCATAAATTATTTATATGAATAAAGGATCTTGACTATTACTTTGAAAGCAAACATTTGAGGTCGCTTCTAACTCATACACTAGACCGCCTCTTTGGTCTAGTGGTAAGCGCGTAAGCGTTACAACGGAGAGATAAAAAAACTCGGTCTGGTAGGGCATAGAAGGCTGATCATCTACTTGCCCCTAACGAAAAATCCATCAGTGAAACAGATGTGAAATGAATCTGCCCCATACCCCACTAGGGGACACGGGATTTCACTGTCTAACTCATACAATTAGTATGAAATAAGCAATATATCATTTTATATTACACAAAGTACACATAAACATTTATACAATATAAACGAACCCTTCGCAGCACATGGGAAATGGGAAAAGTGTTTTATTTACTCGGCTTATTTATATGAAGCATTCAATGAAACGCTGTTTCAGTTCTCCTTACAAAAACGTTATTTAGCGGATGGAAATGATATGACTGAAGTTACGAAGTTATTTCTTGATATTTGGAAAATTTGTCAATTTTTAAGATGAAATATTAATTTTTTCAAATCTATAGTAAATTATAGATAGGATTTATATTTTTGATTATAAAATAAAGTACAAACCACATATATGAATTGATAAGCGCGTAAGATGTGCGTTATGTAAAGTACATCAGTGCCATCTCTTGACATTTAGGCACAAAATTTCAATATCATACTGTGACTTTTTTTCTTAGACAACATAACCATGAGAAATAAGAGAATATAAAATATATTAATAGTTGTAAATAATATTCATTAATTTCTAGTGACTCCAAAATTTAAACCGCCTCTTACTAACAGCGGAAATATTATATGAACGTCAATTACTCATAACTTCAACATATAAATATTTATATATACATGGTAATTCTACATACTACTACATTGCATTCCGTCAGGGAACCCCGGGTTAAGTTTGAAATTTGATGAAATTTAAGTTTTAATAATATTGATTTATACTTAGCCCATTTTTATCATTATCATTAGCCGAATGGTGTCCAAGACAACACAAAAGAAAAAGAGGGAGACAGTGTCGGAGATGGGAAGACGACATCATAAGAATAGCAGGCGCCACATGGACAAGGAAGGCACGAGACCGTACTCTATGGCAAGCTTTAGGGGAGGCCTATGCTGGGTAGCAGACAATCTTCGCGAAACAGTTAAATATTTCATTTTAGGATAAGAAATATGTATTTTATAAGATTGTTTAATAAAGGTTTTATTATTAATATTGATTTATGTTCAAAATTTACATAAACTATATTCGAATTGTTTCAACAAACTTATGTCGATGATACCTACGCTGCAGCGCTGTTGCAACACAATTTACTAGTGCGGAGGGTAGTTGTCATTAACTTTTCGTATTACTATTTCTTAATACATTTTTGGTACTTAATTGTTTAAAGCTTCTTGCATGTGACACAATACTCATAGTTTATGTGACAAATATTAACTTTGTAATAGATTAAATTTAGTAATACTTTTATTTTTTGTTAAATACCAAGAAATAAAGTTTTTTATTATTTTTTAAATTATTTTTTTAATTATTTAATAACACAATTTAGTCAAATTGCTATAAACCGTTCGACAAGTGGAAAAAATACGCATTTCGATTGAAAGAATAAATAGATTTATTTAAATAGTTTAGTTTTCGCTAGCCTCACGTCTATTTGGTCACAATGTAATTAGTTTTGTTAGTTGGCAATTTGTGGTTGTTTAGTGCAGCTAGGCAGGATATAACATGAAGTTTTATATGCATCTGCTTTTATTAAGCTCTAGTTAATAAAAGGACTACAATGAAGTTCTGCAACTATGTTATTTTTACGTAGATTCAACATACAGCTGTAGAAAGTTTCATACATAATATAAAATAATTTATGGCTTTTTCTATTATCTATAGTTTTAAGATATTTTAAAATCACTACATAGTATAACACAAAGTCGCTTTTTCTTTCCCTATATCCCTTTGTATGCTTAAATCTTTAAAACTACGCAACAGATTTTGATGCGGTTTTTTTTAATAGTTAGAGTGATTGAAGAGGAAAGTTTTTATATATGTTTTATAAATAGCTAGCTAGTAAATTATAAAGCATCATTTCGACATTTATAACTGCCAAATGCTGAATATTTGCAATATTGACTTCGGTACATTTTATATAGGTATTACAATGCCCCATGCATTGTCGTAAGTAACTAAAAAAATATCTAATATTCTCTATCAAGTAATAGTAGGTTAAGAAAAAATCTATAAAATATTCATAACATGTGGTACTATTCACACATTTGTGAACAATAAAGAGAAAAAATTACTAATTAAATATTTACTTTGTATGAATAAAAAAAATCAATCAGTGCCAAATTATATTATGTTTTTTAAAAAATGAATTCGCCATTACAAAAAGGAGACAACGAGAGTTTTGCCCATATATTTTAAGCATTGTGTAAAGTCGAGATGTTCATGAATATTTATGTGATTTCAAATCATGAGTATGTTTGAGTAACTTAATCATAGCGTTTGTATTGTTCGACAGTATTTGTTTAGCAAAGTTTTGGGTTGTTGACTCAAATCGAAACCGAAAATTGTTTAATTAGATTCAATTGTTAAGTTTAAAGTTATTCTCTTAATAATTAGTAACTTTCCTTGAATGACAGCATGCTATCTTTTTTCATCAACTATCACATTTTAATACTCTGTCAATAGTTATAAAACGTAGGAAGAAATTCAAAGTAGAGAGTTGGTTTCAATCAAAGTTATTCAAAAAAGCTTATGACTTTAGTACTCAACCATCAGTTTGTTATTTTTGATAGCGTCTACGTAAATACGAGTTAGTTAGTTTTACGGGGGCGTAGTACGCACTTAGCCTCATGATTGGGCCATTGTGCGTATTTGTTTATTCTTTCCTACTCCAACCATCCCAGGCTGTCCCAAAAACCGAGCAGCCCCCCAAGGCGGCGGCATACATAAATACGAATAATCATAGGAATGCTGCAGCGACCCTAGTACCAGTGCTCAAACTTGGTCACTCACTATGTTATTGACATTAGAAAGTTCAAAAATGTCTGCAGTTATGCAGATATGTAGAACACAAATACAGGCGGCCAAGTGTGATAATGAATATTTGATAGATTCTTCGCGTTTTTACGATCTAGAAATGTAGAACTTCTAGCAATTTTATTAACGTTGCAAATTAGTATTGAGTCAAATATCAAATATAGACAAATATTAGTAATTTTATTAATCAGAGATAATTTTAGACAGCAGATATATTATATATTAGTATATATCATAATTTTAATTGACATCAATTCTTGAGTTACGCAAGATGTGCTATTCTACCCGTTTTTGCTATAAAATAGTGCATGGCGTAACAAGCGATTTTTAATATAAAAGTTTTGTAGTCTATCTCAAGGAACTATTTTATATGAAGAATCTATTAATTTTTATCATTACTGAGACTAATTTTCTCATAACCGAGTAATGAGAAACATCAATTGCAAGAAGTTTTAAACTGAAATTTTTGCAGATGACAGCTCTTCTCGAATGTAAAAAAGTCCGAAACGACAATTCATTTGGAACGTGGTATTCGTTTGAAAGCTTATTTTGAATCACGTTACACAGTTAGGGAAAGGTTCACAATAAATTTGAAAAATTATATCATAAATTGTATCAATTAACGAAGAAATTAACTGCTTAGATGTGTTAATCAAGGGTCTGATGAAGGCGGGTTTAATAAACAAAATCAGTTTTGAAGCCACAGAAGATCATAAGAAAAAGCCACTAAAAAGAAGACCGCAATATTAGAAAATTGTCATGAAACAGATACAGAACCATATTTACTTCACCAAAAAATATTGTTTACAATAAAATACCTATGTGCTTACCTATCTTTATTCATGAAAATCTATTGAGAATGTACACAAGACTCGCTGTGTTTAAAGTTACAAAATTTATAATTTGGTATATAAGACCTCAATATAAAAGACAGGCCATAGAAAAAAAAATGGTATTATTAATCACTTGACTCGGGAGTGCAGGTAAAAACCTATTTCCCTCGTGCATAACGAATTTCCGTGGATATGAACATGAAATACAGCTGATTTGTAAACGTCCTTTTCAAACTTAGTTGAGAAAAAAAAAGCGTAATTTAATAACACGTCAAAGTTGACTCACTTGCAATTTGTTTCAGCGCGCTGACAGCTGACTTTATAGTATTTAAAGTTCGGCGTCGTAAATTCTTTTTGAACGAAAAGTTCTCCATATCAATATTCACAGACATCACAACTCATTAAACGGACA
Organism: Aporia crataegi; assembly: GCA_912999735.1. Taxonomy (NCBI): domain Eukaryota; kingdom Metazoa; phylum Arthropoda; class Insecta; order Lepidoptera; family Pieridae; genus Aporia; species Aporia crataegi. The sequence goes on along the minus strand of OU538748.1, from coordinate 3,203,025 downwards.
GAATACCTATTGTATGGAAAGACGGGAATAAACTGGTAAATGCATATCAGTAAACATTAGTTCACACGCGGCAAGTGATCAAAAATGACAGAGGATGGCATAGAGTAGGAATTTATTATTGAAAAGAACGTATGTAGTAAAATAATATCAAATGGCTTCAAAACTTCACAAAAATAAATTTCTAGAAAATAAGGTCTCATAAAATTTATGACTAAATGGGCTCTTAATAATATAATTAATAAATAACATTCCGATATAAGTTATAAATGAATATTTGAATAACACAATTATAGGTATTTTAATGTTAATTAATCGTCAAAATTTATTATAACTAGTCTAATTCTTATTATAACACACTAAGTACTGTATTCTTAATTTTGCTATAAAATTGGTCTAAACATCTACTCCATTAATTTGCGTCCATCTTTGATTATCTATTGATGAATTTTTAAGATATTTGTGAGTTCAAACGTTTTCTTCTTACCATCGAAAATGTTAAGCGCTATATTATGAATATTAAATTAATATTAATGTTAACTAACACATATTAACTGTACAAGTAAAAATGAAGACAATTTAAAAAAAACCAACATGATTATTATAAGTAAGAATATTTTATGGGTGGTAAAATTTTATTTTATAAATTGTAGCTAATAACGTCAGATTTCAAACAAAAAATACCGTATTGAAATATGTCCATTCGTTTAGGAGGTATGATGAAACAGACCCGTCAAACTTATAATAGAGGGATTTTTAGAATTTGACGTGTCGTTTTTTGGCAGTTAACGACGTAACAAATAACAGTCATTCAGAGATAGCAAATTTCTTAAAAAAAAAGATGTTTCATATCTAAGTATATATCCGACAAAAGAAAGGCGAACGTTTCCGTCGTAGTTTTGGTCTTAATCAGGAACGAAAAACTAATGTCCTTTAGGTTTGTTGCAGGCTAAGGGATTTTATTTTTATCAAAATCAGATAGATTTTTTTTAATAGTTAGATATCCTCTAGTTTAATAAAAATAATTAGCGCGTATTTGTTTATAATACATAATGTTACCATAATTAAAAATTAATTTAAACAAATAACTTCCCCTCTACCTACATTAGAGTCTAGCAGAACAACGTCATTTTATGAATACTAAACGTTTGAACAGTACAATGAAGTTACACTAATTAAACGTGGTTTCTGAAACATTCTCATGCAGTAGTAGCCTTTTTTATAGCAGGCGATAATTTGGTTTTAGTATTTAGTTCCCGATAAATCTATTTATATTTGTATGAAAAGTGTTTTTTTTTTAACTTTTCGCACACGTTTCGTGTCCATAACTAAGCTTTATTGTTATCACATAAATGTATTATTATTGCTTTGTTGAAGCAACTCTTCACTAGAACTAATAAATCAGGCAATACACCTTATATACTTAGAAGATACGAAATATATTGTTTAAGCTATTTTAACTGAAAACGATATTTATTTAAAAGCGTTTAAATTTCGTAATAAAAATTTCAACAATATATTGCCTGTTATTCTATAGTTATGCGGCATACCATATGCCATCTGAAGCCTATGAATTGCGTACGTAGTATGAAATGTAAACAGCTGTCTATTCTCGTCTGCAAGATGAGCGTTACAGGTTCATTAACAGATTATGACCTTACTCAGACATTGGTAAAGCTTGTTTTTATTAAATGGAGATTTAAAGGAGATTTAGGGGCCTTAAATTCGTTATAATTGATGCATTTTTAATTAAATAAAGAGCTTTTCAGAGAGCCATTATTTAACCTTTTAGTTAATAAGATGAACTTTTTAATTTCACTAAAGTTAGTTATAAAATTAGCTTGGTCTTAATTTTATATTAATAAGAGTGGTTCAATTAATTTAAATTAATTAAAAGACAATTATTTTGCGTTAAATGTAAAGAAATTTGTATTATTTTTTGTTAACATGGCCGCGTTCTTAAACCTATAAATTACACTTAAGTGACGTAATTAGTATATTTTCAGCATTAAATAATCTATATTTAATAAGAATGATTTGTGTTGTAACCCACAATAGTAATTTCAGAATTTCTGTTATAGTTTGAATCGTTCTAAAATTCACAAATAATTACGCTGCCATGTGTCATGCAAACGACGTGTTTACTTATTTATTAACAATTTAATGACTAAACAATTGAAATTAATATTTTTTTTATTAGGACAGTTTAATTATTTTGATGACCAGAAAAGTTTATTTTTTTATTTTCCAATATATTTGTTTTAGTGCCTTAGAAGTTAAAAACAATTATATATAACTATGTAAAAGCAATATTCTATAAACTTCAGCTAATTCACAACTAATTTCAACTTGAAGTAACCTAGCTGTGGGATCCTCGAGTTTTGTTTAATATTAAAAAATGTTTAAACCCTAAAAAAGATAGAGTAGGTGCGTTTAATTTTAATGTTATCAAGATTTACTTCTCTTGAAATCGAGCAGTTATAAATAGAACATCAAAGAGGAAGACTTGAAATGTTTAGATAAGACACAATATCTCGAATTCAGATTACTTCAACGAAAAAGATCGTTTATGCCTCTTTTGTATCTAATTATAGTAGAAATTTATTAAAATAATAACAGGGACATGATCATAGGTATACTAGGTTCTATTATATATTATATTGACTACTTTTAAATACTATACAGACATATTTATGTGACTATGTAATTTCAATAAAATATTAAAAATAAAGAAGAAAGTATATTAAAGATTCTTCTATTATAATGACGTAGCTCTTAACAAATTTTGTACACCGTAAAAGCACGCGAAAGGTCAGCGCTGACAGGAAATGTCCACTCACCGTCTCAAAGCTGTGTGAAGCTTTATGTCTTTGATTCTTTTCTCGTAAACGAGACCACACCTATATATTTAGCTATATTATTCATTCAGTTTGAAGTTATAGACCTTAATTTTTTTGTGAACTTTTGCTACGTTTGAAAGGATTAGGCGTGAATATTTATCACAAATTTTATAATTATTTTATTATTACTAATCTTACCCGACGTTTTGCGTTTCGCCTGGATAGTCTCCGCCCGTGACCATATCGCATAGATTTATTTATTATATCAGCTTCCTGATGATAGGAAACTAGCCCATGTTATTTTTAAAATATGTGTTTTGTATACTGAGTTCTAAACTGAATGAGAAAGCGTTACAAACCACTCATTATCACATCGATCTGTTAACGACGTCATAAAATGTTAATGTCATGTTCAAGAGTTTTAATATAATATTGCGTATTATTATTATCTATAAGGTGCATATTATGTCCAATACCCGTTCCATAGTCCGTACCTACGATGATGCACAATAACCAGCTTACAATCTTTCTAAATGTTATTAAATATTCGAAAATAACTTAGCGTTCATAAAAAAACCATTCCATCTTTATTCTGTGTATATTTGAAGCGGTCCATCAACTCCTCAAGGAGTTACGTATTCGCTGCTGACTCAATTAAACTGGACCGTATAATTGAGACCTAATTGGAGACATCTCTCTTATCATTCATGGCAGCTACTGATAGCGTAATTAACTGAACAAGCCTTATAAATTACTAACACTCTGTATGCACAATGGCAGAACTGGTAATAACCGAATATAGCCTTGTAAACTTACGAGACATTGTAAAGAATCTTGGAAAATCTATTCAATCTGTTATTTCTTAAAAAAAAATCACTTCATACAGACGTAATACCCGAACCAAAGGAAGGTTACGCTTTTCCCTCCAAAATAGTAAATTTTTTAATTAAAATTTCGTGAAAAAATATTTTGATATAATATAACTTTATAAACTAATCCGAGAAAATTCAAAAATAAGGACAAAAAATATCACTCACAATGCAAATTAAAAATAAAGTGTATTACTGGATGAAATACCTTCTAATTTTTGTTTTTATTATTGTGTTATTAATTATATGTATTTTATCTAATCTCATGGTACATTTATGATTTACCTTTTTATAGTAGATATACTCTCTCACTTTTTAAAAATGTATTTAATTTGTTATTAGTTTTCTAAGTTATTATTTTTTTGTAGTCATTCTTTGAAAAAAACTTATTAAATATTATATAAATAATTCGACAAGTCACTAAAACTGATAGAATAGCATAAATTGATGCACTATAGTATAATTTGTTACTTGCAAATTTGTCGGTATATATTCAAAGTCCTCATAAAGCATTCTTCATTGTGATTATTTTAACGTAAATTTTTTTTTTTAGACATGTTTATAAATTTTATCGTAATTTGGATGTCGTAATATGTCAAGACATTCTGGTAAATTTACAGCGTCCTCAGTGAGTTTCAAGTTTACGACTGAGTCTAGGTGATATGACTTGACCCTCGGGTTTATTGGTCTGTACTTTATACGATTCTCAAGGGACAGTAATGAAATGTACCTACATTTATAACAACTATTAAACTACCAATTGATATGTCTAGCGTAAGTTTTAGAACATATTTAGCCTTTTTACAAAACATGGACTAAAGATGTTACCGTATTAGTTGCTATGATACTTAACCAAAACAAGTCATTTTTGTATGAACGTTAGACTTGTATCCTAGCAACCAATACTGAAACATCTTTAGTCCATGTTTTGTAAAGAGGCTAAATATGTCGTAAAACCATTAAATTTTAATTCTATAAGACAGTATATCTCTCTTTAGTCCTGTACCATAAATAATACTATTTTAGTAGTGTATAGCAAGAAGGTAACCTATTTAGCTCGCCGATAAATTAAATTATTCACGCAAAAACGTCCATTAAACTAATCGATAGAGCACACATCAGAAATTTCATTATAGTGACGAGTTTGTTTGACAAAGTTGAACATTCAGGGTTCGTGCCGGAAACTCATCTACTGACCAAGATTGTGTACCGTCGTTGTTCCATCTATTAAAATACGGAAACAAAATCTAGAAAGTTGTGGAATGTATTGCATTTTGTTAACATAGACAAACAATGTACTTCACGTGACTAATTATCGGTAGAATCAATCGTTACCGTTATAAGAAGGAAAAAATTTAAAGAAAATGTAGATTATTCAATATATTTGGAAATGAAAAATGGGAGTCTTTAATATTTTGCGCGATTATATTTTTTATCATATAACATTTAAATAGTGTTAATTCGATTATAATTTTAAAAACTTGTTAAATAAGCGTGAAAATAATATCAAACTCACTACTAATAAAAAATACTCCTTCTTAGGTAATTCAGCAAATCTCTAATATAGACTGTTATCCATAAATAATCCATAATATATTCGATAACTTATATTTTGCTGCTTTAAGTCTCAGAAATTGCGTACCTAAAGAACTTCTCATTAAATAGATATGAAATATCAGAGGGTTGAAATAAGCTAGAGTCTAGATCGATGAAAACAGATCAAATGCGTCAAATGAAAGGGGACCTTACTGCGCACAAATTTTCCGGAAGTTCTAGCGCATTCCCACAATAAATAAGAAAATTCACAAAGCGTTCCTTGAACGGAATCTTTTCATGGGTCGCAGGCTCCACGGCAAACGCAACTCTTTTCTTCCTTTGTCACTCTTAGACCTTTTTTTTCCTTTCAATAAATTCGGCTTCTAATTTTATCTAATCCACTTTCTTGGCGTACAGTTCCACTTAACGAATTTGATTTCGCGATACGACCGATAAGATTTATTTTTACATTTTATAAATTGATATTTAGAGGCTTCGCTTCAATACTTCTCTTTGGGTCTTTGAATCCCGTGTTTTAAAATGGAAAATAATTTTTTCATCGATTATTTACGCTAAAATTATTTTGTAAATGTCAATATGTTTTTGTAAATGACTATGAATGTAAATGAAGGTTTTTTAATGTAAATAGTTTCCAACACAAATCTAGAGTCTAGACGACATTTGGCTATGTTTCAACTGTTAACATTTAGGGTGTTTTTAAATATGAACTAAATGTAGAATGTCGTGGACTGCGCTGAATAGGATTTTTAGTATCTCCATACACAAACATGAAATGTTCATATATTAGTAATAATAATGGTAATAAGTTTTTTTTGATTTGAAAACGACATTTAGTTCTATTCAATTTAAAGGTATTTAAATGCAAATATTCTAGAATTAAGGTAATCTTTGAAACATCTTTGAAAACTTTTATTATATTGTTATGTCTGAAAACTAGTGTATCATATCTCCTTAATTACAGGACAAATATAGGATTTGTTATTTAATTTTCTCAAGTAAATGTTATCTGACATAATTAGTCAAACTGCTTTACATCTGCCGAAAACGCAACTTTATTATTACACATTTGATAATTTATTTCTATTATTTTCTGCTGATAAACGCTATTTCTATTCACAGCATTTTGGAATCATAGTCTGAATTCAGTGAGTTGTAAAGACAAGGATTCGCATGTCCATTTACATTTTGAAATATTACAAAAATTCTACGTATTTTGACAATAAATTATACTTGTTAATTCTGCGAATTTATGACATATTTATTTATGTATGGTAAAAATTATATTTTTTTGAAAACTGAAATTTCCTTGTCATAAGTTTTTTCTTGTCAAGCCGTTTAGTCCTGTAAAAATTAAATGATTAGCAATACATTTAGCTATTTTTAACCGACCTTCAAAAAAACCAAAAAGGGGGTTATCAATTCGACGTTTTTTTTTTCTCCTTTAAATATAACTATAAAATTATAAGCATAACAATGTTACAGTGATTCAACAAAGACCATAGAAAACATAAGTATTGCTTACAATAGAAAACACTAGGTATTTAAGTACTAAATGCATAAGAAACATTTAAGTCAAGTGGAAGAATTTTTCTCTAGGCACTTGAACTTAAATAAGGCTTATAATTGCCTTTTACGAAACAAAAGCAGTATACCTTGACATTGTTAAGAACTAAATTTATTTAAGAACGCCCAAGTTGTAAACAAGTCACCTAACTTAATTTTGAAGTATCCTAATTTACTGTTTTGTTGTTCAAAAACTTTTGCTTTGAGAATGAAGATTTTTAACAAAGATTTGTTATCGAGAAAGAACTAATGGGTAAATGAACACAATAAATGAAGTAAAATGTAATATAATTATGATTATATTACATTTAGATACTAGTTTTATACGTTACAACAGTTTAGATATACTCCATTCATCATAATATACTGTCTTTGATTAGAAGTTTTTATTAAGAAATCTATAGGTACACATTCCGTTTGCAACATTTGTAGGAAAAAAAGAACTGAGATAGGGCTGCTTCAAATGGGTAATATATTATGTAGTATGATAAAATATCGATGTTACCTAACTTAACCTAACCTTGAGGCCGGTCCATGTGATGCGGACGAGGTGATGGGGGAAGAGGCGGCGATACAGGTAATTTAGTTAAACTAATGGCTATAGAATTATATATAACTAATACCTACAATATGAAAGAAATCTCAATATTACCTAAAGCAAACTTGACTCCGGTCCATGCGGTGCGGACATAATGGAAGAGGCGGCGATACAGTGGACGCGGTCGCCGACGGCGCGCAGGAACCTCCGCGTCGGGTGCAGGCGGCGGCTCGGCCTCGCCCGCACCCGACCCTCCCTCCAACGAAGACGTGGCTTAGTGCACCCAGCGTAAAATGAAATCGCTCGCTCACTTAACATATACACATCACGGATTGTATTGTCTCATTTTTCAATAAACTCATTATGAAATAGATACACTAATACTGCAAAATTCTTTCTCTGTTTATTTTAAATTTTTGGGGCGGATCACCAATCAAAACTCTAACAATAAATAATCGTAGCTTGAAAGTGGTTTTTTTTTCGATTAATTGAATAGTTAATTTGACTTAAAAATAAATAAATTCAAGCACACTTTAACACTTCACAAATTAGTTAGTTTTTGTTCAGTAAAAGTTAGTAAGCGAGAACTATTGTTAAGTTTTCAGAAAAGCATGCGCCAAGCGATAAAAGAGCCGGAAAAATCTGTGAACAAAATAATTTTTGTTAGTAAAAGAATGGATAACTGCATTATTTTACGTTTTGCTATTATTTCCAATCCAAATAGCTAATTTAATTTTTTCTTAATATTACTCAAGGACCAAATAATATTTAATACATAAATAAAACTGATAGATGCACAGTAAAACAAAAACAACACTAAAATGCAATTGGCATTAATTGTGAATAATTTATTTCGAAGTTTTTTTTGCTTTTGTAAAATGCAATTTTTAATACAATTAATCATTTTACCGTTAATAACTAAGTCACTTAACCCTAAATAAGAGCATATACCTACATCTGTGATTGTGAATTGTTTTTTCCCCAGGTTCTTTCGCGCAATACATTTGAATAATAAATAAGATTTGGCGGCGGTTAATGATGACATTAATATTTCAATGACTACTGAAGAAGTAGGAAAGCAAATAAAATTATTTTTATCCAGTTATGGTTTTATGATTATTATGAAATAACCGCCTCCGTAGGTATGTAGTTCATTAGACTGAGTGTTGCGAGATTCTGGAAAAATTAAAAATATTTCGGTTCGATAGGCACAAAAGGCTGCAACTAAAACTTGGAATCCGTCAGTAGGATGCAGACAAATATTTATATACCGTGGGAAATTGTGTGTCGGGTATAGGCCAGATATATTTCTGCGTTTTGTTCACCAATAATTTTATTTGCAGACAAGCAGATGTTCAGGAATCGAAGGCGTTAGAATAAAATGTACGTTGGGTTCAAATGGGGTGTTGTTAGTAAAAGTCTTCAGTGTTTGCTCTACATTTGCATTTGAATTGAATTCTGGCGAGGAATGCAAATGAAACGCAATGCAATGCAAATATTGTAACCCACAAATAAAAACTCAAAAGAAACATCTTGCAATTAATTATTATTACGCAGTTCTGAGAAAAATATTAAAGGATTTGAAACAATATTTCGTTATTCCACTAATTACGAATTGAGTTTGGAAGTATAAAAAATCCCAATGAAGCGTTTTAAATTTGTATAAATAGCACAGATTAATAAGCGACAAGGCAACCCATTACTATGTTTTTGTATTGTTTTATTTTTAATCCATAAACAATTTAAAAAAGAAATTGTTTTGATTTAATTTTGTAATATAGTATTGTAGCCCGCCTCTTTAGTCATCTCTGTATCATCATGATGATAGGTCGTATTAATGATTTTTATAATTTGTATTTATCTTCATATACCTACCTATTGGTACCTTCAAGAAATAATTATAAGTATGCAATAACGTTTGGAACTCTCAACAATTTTTTAAATGCCAAATAATCATATCATGCAAAAACAAATGCATGTTTTCACTATATGTTCAAGATTATGTAGAACTGTGTCGTAGTGTTATTTACAGGGACAATAGCTCCTCCGAGAGATTCGCACTGGGACAATTCTTTTTATGATACCACACGACTATAAACCTTAAGCCAGTACCGTATTTAGACTTCATAAAGAATAAAATGCTTTGAATCTGGGAATTAGACCATGCCTTACTGTCAGTGCAAGGTACAGAAGGTGCAGAAATATTTTTTTAACAAATTGTAAATATCTTCTAAAAGCTCAGCTAAAAATCCATAAATACTTCTTGCAATAGCTTTCAATAAACATCAATCGTTTTATTGGTTTGGAAATCACCGATATTTTAAATTTAAATTGGTATTAATGTTATTAGAGACTAAAAAATTTATATAAACCTATAGATTATCCTCAATTACATCACATTTAAATATAAAAAAATAGTTTACCCTTTTGGAGCTTCGATACCATACATAAACATAAAAAGTCTAGCTTATGACACCCTCTTTTTCGATCGAGTGTTAAAAACGAACGCTTAATAAAAACTCTTTACTAAACTTGGAAGATATCAAAGTTTCTAAACAATGCCATAATCACATTATTTAAAGTCTATCGCTAACTTATTAGAAGGCTTTTGCGCTGTTTAAAAATTAAATTACTTATTTACACGTCAATGTGAACTTTCCTTGCGCTTTGAAATCTAATATTAACAACTGTTATATCATTTTAATTCTTAAGATATTTGTGGTGCACCCATTTATTTAATTTGTATTTAATATAATATTTAATAATATAAATGTGTTTAATTTACATAAATATATTTAAAATTCGTTTAAAAATTATAACGTAAGTTTTTCAAAAAATTAGTCTATATTAACAAAATAATCGAATCGTATAATATAAATTAGAGCACCAAAGTAATTTTTGCTAATGCAAACGAAGTCGGCAGTTAAAGCGTATAAAAATATAATAACTGGAACACTATTATTTGAACAAAACCTAGTATTTAGAGTTCGATAAATTGAATCTCGCCAAACAAAACTTTCTAACAACCTAATAAAACTTTCGCCTTTAGCCACCGAAGGTGTGTTTATGTGAGAGTATAGTGTACACTGGGGTCAGAATAGTAATGAACAAAGCTGTTTTCTATGCAAATCACGACACCCGGACAAACAATTGCGGCTCAAAGCTTCAGGAAAAGTGCTTCTGTTGATAAATTGGTAAACTGAGGCTAGTCTAGTTGGGCAGTTATAATATCTGTGTGTAGTACTCATACTAATGTTTACTAAATTTTAATCTGTATTTATAATCTCTATTATCTATATCTACTATCTATAATCTGTATTGTATCTCCCCATAGGAATATATAATATTTATGAAGAAATTTCTTTTGAAATTCTTTACAAGAAAAATACAAATCTCTTCATATTATATAGATGAAGATAAAATAATTAAGTATTTAAAAATTAATAATTTACTTTTACTTATTTAACAGAATTAAATTTTCATTCACTTAAATGTATAAATTTATTTATCTGTATATAGCTTAAGTTTATTATAAATGTTAAAACCCAATTACTTGGGCTTTATATAAAAATCATTACTATAAGTTGTAAGTTGTAGTTGTAAGCTTTTTATATGAAAACAAATAGGCAGGTCTTCGAAAGTTGTATACACCATAATGTAAAAGTTTGTGATAACGGATCACTTTGATCGTTGAAAGTTAAAACCTATTATTTTGAACTTTTACTTTTGGAATAGGATCGTATTGAAAATTAGAAATAACAAAACATTTTAAATGAGGTAAAAACTCTTTGAATAGTAATTTTGCAAAGAGGAACACAATTAACTTCCTAGTTTCATTTCTAAAATAAATTTGAATATTGAATTTTATTCAAAAATAATAAAGTAAAATTGAGCGAACTGCTAGAAGTTGTGTAAAATACCGGTTCTGTTTGAACAGGATTTATAACATGAATTTATTTTATTATCTTTTCATTAATGTAAAATTTAATGATATTTGCTCATCCCAAACGTTGAGAGTCGAGAGATATTATTGAAATATTTTAAAAGTGGCTCTCCTAATGATTGTACCCTAACCCTTAAACAAATTATTATTCCGTTTTTTTACATTGATCATAATTTCAACTTAGCGATTGAGTAATTTATATTGTGATTGTAAATATTTTAAATAATGCAATTAATGAATTTTAGATCTTAAGAAAAATATATGCTTTTACTCTTAATTCTGAGGCTAAATCTTGTGAATGTACCAGTGTGAAAAGAATCATTTTTATTTAATTCTCTTTTCAGAAATGTGAATTGACTTCAAAATAAGTTCGAATAATAAAAGTCGATCATCGATACCGATCCTTTTATAGTGGAGAAGTAACCCAAACCACAAAGGAAATACATGCAGTTTTTAACTGCCTTCTTAAACTGCATTCCAAAGCTGCCAGGTTTTCAGGCTATAGATGCTTTTTCTAGCAGAGAAACCACGTTTAGCATCTCAATATATATTAATATACTTAATATTAATAGGTAATTCTACTAATATACCCAATGAGATGCTAAGCGTGATATACATGAATGATATACATATCAATAATTTCCTTATGTACCATACATATATTCCTTAATACTGAAGCAATGTGTGTTGTTCATGCATTCAACCGCAAACAATCGATTTATCCGTACCCAATCTCGAACTTTCACCGTAAGCTGAACGAAATAACATTTGAACCGATTTAAAGGTAATTTGGTGTTCTAACTTAGTCGTAGAATGATAAGCTGTATATATCTACTATTTATAGTCAAGAAACAATGTATTTTGTATATATATTACTATTTATTCCAATTTTCTATTGATTTTCAATTCAATCGGCCTAGTCATTTTCTGGAGCTTTCTGGACTTGCTCGGGTTCTGTAATGTGCTAGACATTAGTTATTTAAGATGCGTAGCGTAGATTAGTGGATCTAACGCCTATATACGTTTGTATACGTTGTAGTTACAGTAATTCGTAACACAGGCTATAAAGAACCATTTTCAATTTAGTCTATTAATCATAGATTTTTCTATGATCCGTTTTTTTAATACATGTATTTGAAAAGTTGAGTTGAGTCCTCATTTATGAAAGGGCACAATATGAGTAAGAATTTGTATAGTATTCCCCATATATTTAAGCCATTTTAAATTAAGTTTTTTTAACACACTGGCTCATAAAGTGACTTTTATCGAAACACACTTAGGTATATAGGCGCTTGTAAGAAAACTATGAATTTTGATTAATACTACGCACTTGTGTGATTATGTAGTAGAACCTTTTTGTTAAATCTCTTTTTAAAATAAACAATTTAAACTGGTAGGTACATGTTTAATAATTTTTATTCAAATTTTATGATTTTTTTGGTATGCAAGCAATATCATTCTTGTTTTTTATTAAAGCAGTGTAGTTAGTCTGGGTTGTCATTTACAGATTCGCAGACATAAAGAAGTAAACCTTTTTATTTACTAAATAAAGCCGATTTTTCATTTATTTTTATTTACAGGTGTGGTGAAAAACGTCGTACTATAATACACGCGAGTATTGGTGATAAACGTCCTCAGCTCTCAAAAGACCCTCCCCTTTCGCCTCAACGGTAATCACCAACTTTACACACTTACATCATAATGTTAATTGAGCTGTCTTTATGACATTTGTCTACTTCATATCTTATTGTATTGGAGTCTTGAATATTGTCAAAAGTTATTTTGGTACTGTATGTATATTTTATATCGTAACTGTTAAGCGTTTAATTTATTCTTTTATTTTAATAATTTAGATATTAGATAGTTAAGTTTGGAGTGGTACTTACAATCCAAGTTTTTGAAGCTCATCTCAAAATGTTGGTGAGATCTGAAATTAAAATTCTTCTTAAATAAATATTTAAAAAAATATCGTGTTATGTAATTTTATTTGTCCCGTTATGGTAGCATATGGGACTACCGTGTAATTGATTGACCCATTTCTAAATCTATTATACGACCGTTTGGCGCCATAGATAGTGCTCCTGCCTATTGCGTCAAAGGGTGCTAGTTCGAATCCCGGTAGGTGCATTTATTTGTTTGATGAGTATGAATGCTTGTTTCCGAGTCTTGTTTGTTTATAAAGTTATAGTAGTCGTAGAATGAAAATATATGTATTTATTTTGATACCCTCGTTTTTTCTGATTACTATAACCCAAGTGCTTCAGCTACTTACTGTGGGCTCAGAACAATGTATGAGTTGCGCCAGTTATTATTATTATAACATTTTCTCTTACCTATTTATTACCTGCTTAAAGTTGAAACACCTTCAAATCTGATATTTTTGTTTTATAAATCAATCGCAGAGTTTTCGTAATAAACCATCAATACTATAAAACAGTTGTTTCAGTTACATTTATGTAATCGTTAAAAATAGCGTTAACTATCGTTAAACTGAACTGTATTGCTTCACATGGTGTCCTTGTCATTTAACTAATTATGTTTGTACTTTTTTTAATGTACGTTTACAGACCAATAAGTAAAATAGTATTTTTAAAAAATATATCTTAAGATTGCATGAATAGCTATCCTCAAGTGAATCAACATTTCATCAAACATGAAGGTATTTTAAGTACCCTCTTATATAGTACGTTTTAAGAATCAGGTAGCAATCAGGTATCCTTTGGCACAAGTAGGTACTCTCGACGTATTTTGAACAAAATTAGGGGAATACTTCAAACAAGTTAATGATTCCCTGGCAGTCTGTTTACTGTAAACGTAATATTAGGATATTATTTTAGTAACTATTTTTATACATAAAATCGTGCGTCTGTCTTTCAATATTCGGGAAAACAAGAATTACTTTGGCAAGTACGGAAAAAAAACAACAGTACAAATTCTTCTACTTGCCTGATTTTTATCTGTAACATTTGGATGTTTGGATTTGGATTCTAGGAGTTATAGAACCTAGAAGTTTCTTACCTACTTACTTACTCCGCTGGCGCAGCGACCCAAAATGGGCCATTGCCTTAGAGGCCAAGAGGTCGCTTTTTTAATATAATAATAATAAGCTGTAGAACTTTTTTCAAATCACCACTGTGTAAAGATTAGGAATAAGTATAGATAACAAATGGTGGTAATTGATAACAAATGATTAAAAAAGAACTGGACTTTATTAAATTTAAAATCCCATATCTCCGGCATAACAAGAACATTTTAAAAATCCTGTTGCAAGGTGAGAAAAGGGTTCATGTTTAGGTAAATATCTCTAATCTGTCTAACCACAATTTTTCCCACATAAAGTGAATTTATCATTATTTTTTACTATGTATGTACCTAATATAAAGTACTTTTTAATCCCCGGCGCAAAAATAGAGTGTCTGTCTATAGCAGAGCAGCTCTTAAACGAATCTTTTGATTGAAAGCTGACATGATCAATGCATCAGCAACAATCTATAAAAAGAGAAGCTTTTCGTTAGCCGGGGTGTTTTTTTATTGTCTTAATTCACTTCAACTAAAGTTCAATGTATTTTATATAATCCTGCAGTCTATAATACTATTAGACAGCTTTCTTTGTTGTCTTAACAAAGCTTAAATATTCTGGAATGTTTTTCCAAATAGTGCATGTCAAGTATGGTGGTGTGTCAACGATGGTATTGTGTCACCTGCCTTAGTCCTTCAAGTGGCGACCTCGTTAAAGCCTGCTGTACAATATTATAAACAACCACAAATTTGAAGAGCTCTTGGCATACTGAACTCGTTTATTCATTTTTATTCTTACAATTTTTTTTAAGGACGCATTATTACGGGTAACCGATGTATTTACACAGTTCACATTCAAATATGTTTCAATTATCAAAATTTAAATATAGAATTTAGATTATGAGAGAAACCACTTCCGTGGTTATGTGGTTAACGTTTTTTCTGCTGAAACTTCTGGGTTCGAATTCGGAGAAACATAATATTTCGATTGGTAGGCACAGAAAAAATATGCTTTAGTTTATATCTATGTATTTATGTCTGCCATTGTCTCTCATAGTTTAATTAAGGGATGCTGAAATAAGAATTTTATTGTATAAAAAAGATATTCAAATTATGCGATATTAAAAACAAAAACATTGACATCGTCGTACCAGTTTAAATAAAGAATTAAAAAAAACAGTTTTATTATGTGACTGTTTTATCGCATTGTTATTATGAACTCTTTTTGGGTTTCAATTAATTCACAGATAACAAAGACGATAATTAATTAGACTAACAAAAGCGTTGCGTGAGTTTGTTTAATATAAATTAGCTTGTATATAAGGATTCGAATCTACAACGATTTTCATACTATTTAATGAGTTACAAGAGTATAAAAAGGAAAATCCCTAGTAAAAGCTTAGGTGGACAGCCTGTTGTGAACCTAATCAAAACATAATATTATTTTAACAGCTACAAAAGTAAAAGAATCATTAATTTTATCTAATAATTCCTAAGTATACCGGAATCTGTTTAAAACTGTTATCATGTGAGCTAACGTTCGAAACACGACTTATTATTTGAAATTATTTTCTTTAAACATTTTTAATTAATTCACAAAGCCTTACATTGTAAAAATATAGTCGAGACAAGGACGCCAAACTACGATGTCCTTATGTATTATGTCAAGATACTGAATCCGGGTTGAAAGGCGACGACCTAGTAAAGTGTCACGAAAAATAAATTATACGACTTCTAGACTGACATTATTTATTAAAAAATACCCTTCTCATTTTGATTCACAACATAAAAAGGTTAAATATGTTCACTAAATAAGATTAGAAACTTTTTTTAGTCAATCTTTTTTTATGTAATAGCGCATGCCCCATGCGAGTAACGCAAGAGATCACCGACGCCCATAGACAACTTCGTCGCGATCCGCGCTTTATGTTGCGTTGTCGGCCTTTTTAACCGACCTTCAAAAAAACCAAAAAGGAGGTTATCAATTCGACGTGTATTTTTTTTTTTTTTTTTTTTTTTTTTTTCCGATGTTCCGCTCGTACGTCGCCATTTGTAGACCGATTTGGATGAGTGAGGTGTCAAACGATAGGGTAACTCGTCGAAGTGGTCCCATTTTTTTTTAGAATTTTTACGATCAATAGTTTTCAGCATATTGAAAGAATAGTTTCACAATCGGACGAGAAATCGCTGAATGCCGCGCGGCCATGTCGCTCTTATTTGCTTATAACTCTATGATTTATGAACCCTTATCGATGAATTAGATGTTATTCGATTTAGTATTAAATTTTCAACAAGATAGAATAAGAATCAAAATAATTTAATTTATAGTTTTAGAGATATTGAGGTTATAAAATAAAAAATTTAAAAATCTTCAATTAGTTCGCTTCAGCAATAGAGATGTCCATGTTGTATTAAATATATACTAATAATAATAAATTGATGTAATTAAAACTCATATTGCCAAGATTTTGACGGAATTTTATGATAATCTAAGCCATATATTTGATGTTATGGAGCAAAACTTGTCAACAGAGAAAAACATGCCATACGTTATTGTTTACGCGTCCAGTTTAGATCTATATAGCTCGATGTAATATCAGTTTATATCGATGACTTATATATCATTTTATAAAACATTAAAAGGGTCATATATGATAGTAAAATCAATAAGGTAGAAGAAATACTTCTAGGGATAGAGAGAATATAGTAACTGGGTTCCTACGGGAAATCACAATGTGCGTTCACTTGCTTACTATAAAACACCATGAAAACTTAATTTATATGAACGATATTACTTAAATTTTTAGTATTAAACGATTCAGTTTTGCGTTTTCTTACTTTCATTAATTTGAAAATATTAAATTAAATTAATTAAATTAGTTTTTAGTGTATAAGGTAAGCGTAAAGTCAGAGCGTCCATGTTAGTTTCGTTTTGATGGTATGATAACCAACTATACGGTTTAGAAGAGCCACTCAAAAGTATAAAATAAATTAATTTTAAACAAAAAAATAAAACCGACCTCAAAACGCACTGAAAAGTAAAAAATAAATTTTGTATTATAAATGTACTTATTATAAATAAAAGACGTAAGTAGTGTTGATAAATAAAATTCATCTAAAATTCTACAAGGGCATAAAACTTTCATGTTGTTTTTTGAAAGGCGGTGCCAAATATATAAATAAAGACTGAATGAATATTCCTGGACCTTAATAAAAAAATTAATTGAATGGCTTGGCGCCGCGTTTCAAAGAGCAACATGACAGTTTTATGCCCTTGTAGAATTTTAGATGAATTTTATTTATCAACACTATTTACGTCTTTTATTTATAGTAAGTTCATTTATAATACAAAATTTATTTTTTACTTTTCAGTGCGTTTTGAGGTCGGTTTTATTTTTTTGTTTAAAATTAATTTTTGAGTATACTCACTCACTCAGCGAAATACAGTACAAGTACAGTTAAACGATAGTTTCGGTGAGCCCGTAGTGTCACTCCGGACGAGCCAGCTCACTTAGTGCATCAGCATAAGCCTTAGCGTGGCTCTCTTACGGAGGAATTAAGGACAGTGTTAAGGTACTCTCCCGGCCACTGTCAGCTCTTCCAGAGACCGAATACAATTTACAGATTAATTATATATTTGCATTCAGACCGAGAATCGAACCCGGTACCCATGGCGTCACGGTAGCTTCATTTTTAAAAAATTTATGATTTGTTTTAAATTTATTTTTTCACAGGGACTGTTGAGTATTAAAAGCAAATCCAACTTTTTTGTAAACATTTTTTTATATAAAATGAAGTAAATTTTATTTTTAAGGACACAATATGACCTCTTTTTACTTAACTTTGTTCCATCTAGCCTTTCTCTGCCTTATGAAATTGAAATTATATAAATTTTTACTAGTACATTCTGAAAACACTATTTTTTATTACACTCAAACAAAATGCGATCGTAAAAGATGTTTTTGTTCATCAAGCAGCTGAGAAACACAAGAACATAAGGAGTTGTAAAGTTTATTTCACAAAGCTCATATAGTTTTATATTTTCAAGAGGTGTAAAGTTTGAAGTATTTTCTCAAAAGGTGCTTTGCTTTGTTCATGAAAAACATTGTCTCTGGCATTTTAAAGCAACATTTTGTAGTCTTTATTAAAAATAATACATTTTCAACTACATTACTTTATTTTATAAATCCAATCCATGCTCTTGAACTTTTGTGTACACATTGTCAATGCTACAGAGACATTTATAAAGGAAAACAATGTTACGGTCAACGCGAGCTCTGTTGCGGAGACTACACAAAACAAACAAACAAAGAGTTTTCTTAGAGAGTTGCACCAAAACAACTCGGGGTGCTTTGTGACAAATGTAACCAATAATAAATAAAGAAAATTAATTTAAGAAAATGTCTAGTAAAGTGTCACGGTCAACGATTTTGTCTCGTTATATTAAAACAATATTAGAACGTAATTGGAATACGTAGTTGAATGGTTGCCATGGTTACCATCTACCACCATTATGTAAATATACCACAACACTAATTAACGAATATAATTTAAAATTACAGCGTCTCATAACCAAAAGCTTGGGATTGTAGGATAATTGTGCCACATTAAGGCATCCTCTCATCTCCATTCCTTAGTAAATTTGCAATAATAATTCTCTCTGATATTACTTTGATCTCGTATTAAAGTTTCAGTAACACTCAACTGCTATAAGCACGCACGACAAAATGTTATGGTAGATTAACATTACAATATGGTAGATTATGAAAAGCTATGTTAAAAGCATAAATCGAAATGATAAACACCTTTTTGGGTGTTTTAAAGGTCGGTTAAAAATAAACTAAGACCCAGTACGTTCATATCTTTTTTTTAACTTAAGCAATGTATGTGACATCGCTCTCATCCCAAAGGAAGTAGCTAAAGCACATATGTTATGATAATCAGAAACAACGAGGGTAACACAATAACAAGACTCGGCAACAAAAATTCGTGCTCATCACACAAATGTACCAACTGGGATTCAAACCCAGGACCTTTTGACGCAGAAGGAATCTTTTCTTTGTATTTACTCGAATTTATTTTTATGTATTAGAAAATTCAAAGCACTTAAGCCGATAAACAAAAGGCTGTAAATAATAAATTTGAAAGTACTCAGTTGAAAGTTGGTTAATAAACAATATGGAAGCTTAAGAAAGAAGAAAGATCACTTTTAAAATATAATTGAATTATAAAGGAGACATTTTTTCCAAAGTTGTATTACAGTGGTTATGCAAACAGATAAACGTAAAAAAGTACGTCGAATTAATAACTTCCTTGTTGGTTTTTTATGGTCGGTTAAAAAATTAGAGAAAGCGATTTTAGACGAATAATACAATGCATCAAACAGTGTTCGTTATAGCTTTACATTACCGTTCAATAACGTAGCTCGATGTGGCATAGACAAACATAGGTAGAAATTGGTTTTACCTATGTTTGTCTATAGAAATCCTGTCTTTTTATATCGGAGAGTCTAATTTGTAGCCTGAACCATATTAAGACCTAATTTAATTGAAATGCGAATGAAAATAGACTCTCTAAAATCTAATAAACAGGTCATTCATTGTCTATGTCTCCGTTGGCGTAGATAAGAAGTGGCACAAAATAAACATTCATTTGAGGTTTTTTAAACTTTACAGTGAAACGGTAATAATTTATCACTGCTAGAAACTGTGAACTCCCAAATATGAGGCAGACACATTTTAATATTGAATGTCATGAAGATATGTATAACGATATAAAAGTATAAAACTAGTATCCATAAGGTGCAATATTTTACATTGAATATAAGCTAAACTGTGAATGTAAGCATTATTCAAGTCCGAGTGTGGAAACGGGTAAATAGAATGGAAGATATATTGTACTGGTGCTCGTAAGGGATGATATACGAGAGATGAAAACAGAAACAAACTGATTCTATTGATTTATCTTAGTTTAAAAGTATGGCATACAATTCTCATGAGACTCGTTTTTACATATTTTGCCCTTAGTCTTTAGTTCCTCTGTCCCTTTTTTATTGTTTTAAAAATAGCTACTCAAATAATTGGAACAGGGAGAATAAAGTTAAAAGAATTGATACAATTAAACTCTTAAATCGGTTTCATGGTTTTGTTCTGAAAACTGCACATGGTCACGTTTTTAAAGGTTCCTTGCTTAACCACCTCCATGGAGAAACAAGGAACTCTCCTAAGTGGTTTACGCGTATGCGCATTGCGCTGGAGGTCCTGGAATCGAATCGGTTGGGTGGGCACAGAAGGCTGATCAAGGTTGATTTAGAAAAAAATGTATTAATAGACAACGGAACATACATTATTGAAGCTAGGTGTTCTTATTGTAACAGAAACAAGGGTAGGAAAGAACACGCAAGTCAACTTGTTATCTTTCAAGAATGCTTCCGAATTCACTTTGAAGTTAAAACTTTGGACAGCTGAATAAATGACGTTCTACGAAACGAATAGAACAACGTATTTTGGGAGTGTGAAATTATTTAGTTATGGTTTCACATACCTATGGATTAAATGTTATCATAGCTCCAACATATTTAATAATTTAATATCATTCACATACCTATTTAAGCTAATTTATGAATATTATAAAATTGAAACAGGCAGAATGTGTACATTAAACTTCATGTAAATACTATAAATTGGAAAAACTACTTCATGATTTTTATGAAACTTGACAAAAGAATAAAATATAGTTAAAAAATACTAGCTCTACAACTTCTATATGGTATATTTTTGGTGGATATGTTGAGTGCAAACAGCTCGCTCGGTCTTTCTCATCAATCGTACCGAGTACCCGACTTCAATCTAACTTTTAAAATTCCACAATTCATCTCGTTCAGCACTCAATACTTTCGCTTAAATCTGGGATGTAGGATAAACTATTAAAAAGCTTTATTTTTTTAAACAACAGTCATTTATCACTAGTTCCATCATAGATATTGCGGAATCCTTTGAATATGTATATAAATCTTCTATAGTTCCGTAGCTATTATAGGACATCACGGGTCGAATCATCCTTCATGGCCTACCATGCCTTACTTCTAGGAAAATACAAATAATTAATAAGGATATTAATAATAAGTGTAGAGTATACCTAATACCTAATTTAATACAAAAGTAGCATCTATTCAACTTAACTACAACCTAATTTACAACTTAATAGCATTTAAAGTTTTTACCTACTAAGAAGTAGGTAAAGACTATTGTAAAAGCAATTTTATTTCTTGTAGAAGAATACTAATGGCTTATGATTTACGTCATAAGTATTGTTACTCTCCCTTAATATATTTTATAATATTTAAGCTTTACATAACGTCGATAAAAGATGATTTAAAAGCCACGGAACATTACTTTCACCAACAATAGAAACGGACGTTCAATAAATCTTGGTTTTAAAAATACGATACACAATTGTCGATAAAATCCAATAATGCATCGATATCTATTGGATCGCACTTGACAAATGTGCCTGAAAATTGGTAACATTTAGTGACAAAGAGGCTTCGGCACACCGCCAAGTTAGCGTATGTAGTACCATTCAAGTGCTTCCGAGACTCAGTTTTCATGACGCACTTTTGCTCCCAAGATATCTTTAAATTTTTTAATTTAATTTTTATTTAAAATTTGACATTTACAGACCGTGTAGATTTATTCAAGTGTTAGTTTAATTATAATTATAGTTCCTTATCAACTTAGAATTGTGTAATCTTAGGAAAAGATCTATTCCATTATTTATAAAAATGCAATATATCAGGAAATAATCTTTGTGAGCGACAAATACAAGTGACATGTTTGAAATTTCGTATTCTTCCTCGATATAGAAGCTTTTCTATTCCATTTCTACGCAGACGAAGTTGCTTCTAGTGATCCAAGGATTTTATAGGCACCTGTTTGAATTGAACGTCTATCTCCACGTTTTAAACTTCTAAAATATTATCTGGAATGGCTCTACTACAAATTTGGTCAAGTATTTTTCGAAAGCATCTGCGTTATTGTACGAAAAATGTAGCGAATATGCGCAATTTACATGTTTACTATGGAATTGACAGCTTTGCGATAGCAATTTTGTCCATTTTTAACCGACCTTCAAAAAATTCAAAAAGGATGTTATCAATTCGACGTGTATTTTTTTCCCGATGTTCCGCTCGTACGTCGCTATCCGTAGACCAGACTCGTCGAAGTGGTCCCATTTTTTTTATTAATTTTTACGATCAATAGTTTTCAGGATATTTATTGAAAGAATAGTTTCACAATCGGGCGAGAAATCGCTGAATTTCATGCGACCACGTCGTGCTTATTTGCTTATAACTCTATGATTTATGAATCCTTATCAATCAATTATATGTTTTTTGATTCAGTATTAAATTTGCAACAAGAAAGAATATAATTTGACTAATAGTTTTAGAGATATTGAGGTTATAAAATAAAAATTGAAAAAACTTCAATTAGTTCGCTTTAGCAATACATGACAGTTTTATGCCCTTGTTGAATTTTACATAAATTTTATTTCAACACTCTAGGTATTTACTTCTTGTATTAATAGTAAGTTCATTTATAATACAAAATTTATTTTTTACTTTTCAGTGCGTTTTGAGGCCGGTTTTATTTTTTTGTTTACAATTAATTTTAAATATATTCTGGAACAAAGAACAGCTATTTAGTCCGAATACAATTTCAACCAAGTTGCATTTTTTTTACGAATTTAATTTATAATAAATATTTATTTATCCTTTTTACTCTCAATTTTCAGTAAATTATTTTTATCAATTAATTTTTTTATTTTTTAAGCTTTATTATTTCAGTTACTGGTCCTGAATTCAGAGATTTTGAGTTTTCTATGCCTTGTGGCTCTCTACTTCATTTAGAGCTTCAATCCATAGACAGACACATCAAACTCCCCTCTTTTATCGCCGGGGATAAAAGTAACTTAATAAGTACCAGTCTTTTTTGGTTATAAATTTGTTATAACTTCAAATTAAATACTGATACTATTTGCTGTTTAAAATTGAGACCCGGTAATTTTTTAAACATTTTTCTATTTAGTGTTAAAAACACATTCCAGAAGGTTTCATAAAGATTAATCGAGTGGCCCTGAATTCCGAGGATTCCTTACAGCGCTCCATTAATATATATCGATTCGAAATTTCAATTCCAAACTCATGGTTGACGTATTTCACATTCGGTGTTCTAGCGAGTACACTTACTTCAGGAATAATTAAGATTTATCTCAATAACGATTAATATATTTACTAATATAATCGTATAGATTTGGATTAAGTTAATTAATTAAGTTCTTAAAATTTTCTGGCCTGAGACAATTAGCAACGCCCAACTGCTGGAGCACTGCGATGAAACACCTATTGCAACGCAGATCAAAAGGCGAAAATGGAGCTGGATTGGTCATACGCTTCGACGAGGTCCCAATCACATCCCTCGGCAAGCCATGGATTGGAACCCGCAGGGACGAAGAAAGCGAGGCCGTCCAAAGCAGTCTTGGAGGCGAACTATCCTGTCGGAGGTGCGGGACATCGGGATGACGTGGAGCGAGGCCAAACGCGTGGCCCAGGACAAGACGAGATGGCGGAGACCAATGGACGCCCTTTGTCCCGCCTAGGGGTCGTAGGACTATATACATAATTAATTAAGAAAAATTGATTTTTATCCTTTTTCTTATTAACATAATATATAACAGAAGTTTTATTCTGTTGTATATTATATGCATACCTACAATTTAATAATTCTTGTTATGAAAATGTAATCAATATATAAATTTTTGCGATCATTGTTATCGCCGATTTAATTATTAATCAAACTCTCCATGAAAATTGGTATCTGAGAGGCACTGTATACTTCAATTTAATAAAGGAGTTTCGATTTTGCATTTTAAAGTATTTTGTATCAAAAGTACTTTTTAATAATTTCAGGAATACGTGATACATAAAATGTCATTTGGTATCCCTTCGTGCAGTTGTGGATTAAAATGAGTAATACTTATTAATAGATATTTAAAATTATAACTCTATATGCAAATTATATATAGACGAAGTAACACCAGTTAGAGAAAATTAATATGAAATCGTGAAAGAAGTGAGAAACTAAAACATATTTTTTTATTTAAATATAGTGTAAATGAATAAAATAAAAATTGATTTTGAATTGAACAAAAATAAATATTAATGTTTCATTTCTCCTCTGTCGTCATTTCATCTTATTAAAGAAACGAATAACTTCTTTAAATGAATCTTATTTATAGTTTGTTGAAACCTAATTGTAGTATAGTTATCTAGTAATTACGAGTAAGTTATAAAACCATATAAAATTGCTAGAGGTTTTGATTTAGATAGTTCTTATAAAAGCATTGAATACCGTTTAGTAAGGCATACAAAAATATCACACAATCTCATTAAAATTTTACTTGTCAAACGTACACTGACGGAGCTCGAAAATGTATTCATATTTATGCTAGTGTCTAAAGCAAAATGATATATGAAATAGAAAAACGTGGGTGTTCATGTATTTATTTTCTTTTCTGAGTCCCTCGTGCTCATTTCGTTGGTGGCTTTCATTATAACACGGTTTTCACGGTTTTATGAGCAGTAGTAATGAGAACACTTTCTAAAATGTCGAAATGTGTGTGATGGTGTCATATGCATGTAACGATGTGAGTAATTGTACGAATATGCTAGTGTTTCTGTTAAGATAAATTAAATGATTTACGGTAACCTAAAATATAGTTGAGAATATAATTGAATAATTCCATGTTTTTTATTTTTTATAGACTAGGTACTATCAAGTCACTCCAGCTTTGCATCTGTAAAAGGTAAACCATTTAAAGCTGTTAGTTTTTATGTATTAACAACACAGATTATATGTGTAGTTTTTTAATGAACCTTTGATATTGTTGACCGTGCACTAATAATATACTTAATTCGTTTTTTTAATAATTTTTATTTTAAATATACTTTCAGAAAAACAAATTAAAATCGAACTCTTTCGGCATTGAAATAAATATGCGTAAATTACGTACCATTTTCATACATATTAATTCAGAAATTCATCAAAGTTGGACGTTAAAGCGTTCATAAGTATAACGAAAGCTATTATGAAATCAATAGAGGCCTTCAGCCTTCAGCAAGGATTTAAGTTCAGTTCTAAAGTTATCTACGCTTAAAGCTCATCGTGATTGTCTTTCATATAAAGTTAAAAACTAAAAATAATTTTAGCTATATACTAAATTAGTTACATTTGAAAAGGACTTCGTAGATTAAATAGGCAATTATTCACTTATTTTTTCACACAGCTTTTCGAGTATATTTGAGGCTTAATTATAAATATAAATTGTTCTTTTGTAAAAATAAGAATAGTAAAAAACTATAGTTCATTAAATAATTATTATAATAAAACAATTAGTTAATCAAACATACTCAATGATTACTAGGTAATTATTTCCTTTGCAGGCAAGTAGGTGATCACCCTTTCGTGCTAACCTTAACGAAAAATTTATACGTTTCCCCGGGATTCGAACCCAGGATCTCTGGTGCAACATGCAGACGTGTAAACCACTTTACCATGGAGGCACCACGGTAAAGTGGTTTACACGTCTTCGTGTCTGCGTTTCAAAGTTACTTTCATGTAAAAACATGCGTTTTTTTTAAATTCATAAAAATTTCAACATGCTGCGAAAAATAAAGTATGTATCACTCACGACAAAAATAAATTATTTACAATACAAAAAAAATACTAATAGTTTTTTTATGTTAAATTTTGTATAATCACCATTATCTTAATAATTTAGAATGTATAAAAAAGGTTATATAATTGCAAAGTTAGGTTTTCAAAACGTTTTTTGTGTTAAAAATCGAATTAAATCATAATAAAGTTGAACGATCTGTGAATTTAAGCTAAAATAGATGTTTATTAAAAAGTCATATCAGAGTAATAATTAATACCCTAATAAGTCTCTCTTGCGGTTATCTGATGCATACATTTGCTTTAATCAATATTTACGAACAAATCAAATCAGCTATTTCATATATGAAACATACCAATCAATTATTAATTAATGACTATTATTGGTTATATGTTTTGGAAATTTTGTGAATTAAGCCTCGAAGAAGCCCACGAGAGTTTTCAGTAATGATAAATTACTGTGAATATTTAATACTTCTTTTAATTTAAGATTCATTTATTTATACTTAAAATAGTTTTTCTTATTTCAAAATAGGTGAAATAACGAGGCTTTTACTAGTTAAAGAATTAATTATTTATACCCTTTGCATAAACAACGATAGGGAAATTGTGAATAAAGAATTTTGTGGTGATTTACACTAAGATAATCTAAGAAAATCTTGTAAAGTCAACACTTCGAATTTGGGCCACCTTAATTATTACGATTCATAACTGAAGTTAAACTTATTTACTTTGGGAGTAAGCTTGGTGAATACATGACGAGAGCGTTACGAAAAGTGTAATCGGGCGAGGCAAACGGAAGTTGAGAGGGAGATATAAGTTAGTGAAGATAGAAAGAGAGAGTGTTACGTTTCGTATATTACTGCAGGGGTAAGAGAGTATCTCAGTTACGTTTCGTTTATACTTACATATAGATGGAGCTAAAGAAGTTTTACTTCAGTCGTGTGGTCTAAAGCACACTCTTTTTATTAACACGTAATAAGTTCATATAATGTATGTATAATATGATAAGGTCTCAATTATATTGAAACTCTCTTGCTTAGTCTCCCATTATTATGTGCTCGTAATTATTAAACACAATGGTTGGACTATATAATGGAGCTTTATCGAAGCTCTATATAATCTCAAGTGTTATACACTGTAAATAAAAGCTATTATAACGCCTGTAACTACGGAATATTTTGGAAGTGAAGGTTTATTACTAAATCTGGCTCAAGTATCGGTTTTAATCTATTGACCCTAATACTTTTTTAACAGTTTCTGGGAACTAGATTTATGTACTAATATTTAAGAATACAATTAAATACATTGTTTAATTTATTACATTTGATATTATCATGACAATAAAGTAGTTCTCATTCATTGAAAGATTTAGTTACGGTCATCTAAAGCACAGACTAAAATTTTTCTCAAGTTCAAGTTGGTATTTTTTAAATTAATCAGTTTCTACAAAATTGAAGAAAGATTTATATTTTAAATATTTCTTACGAAATAAATATTGCTGTTGTACTTAAATCCAGACTGTCCCTTTTCCTCTTGTCGTAAAATTAATTAAAGCAAAAGCCCCATTTGTGTTAAATACTTTTATTACGTGCTCAAAACTAAAATAGAAATTTAAAGCTGTTTTTATGTAAATTTAAAAGTTTCTGTTTAAATTTGATGTAGATAATCGAGTTTCTAAATTTCAAACACGCCTTCGTGTTATCAGAGTTCATAAATTTTCGTAATTTTAAAATAAAAAATATATCTAATAAATTTTTCCTTATCCACTGAACATTCTGCCATTAGAGAATTATTTATGGTTAACACCACATAGAAATACCTTTTTGGACATGACAATTTATTAGGAAGCTTAAGTATTATGATAACGGTTTTTTTTACAAAATAGCTATAAAAAAGCTGCTTCTGTCGCTAACAGATGTAGTTAAACAGAAAATATTCTTCGCAATTAGTTTTCACTTAGGTATAGACAGATTAAATTCCGGGAATGGCTGGTGTATAATTTAATAATCACTACATATTATAAAATAATATATTGTTAAATTTTTAACAAAAAAAAATTGACTTCAAATTGTCTTAAATCTACTCAACAGATTTTGATGAAATTTAAATGGGACCACTCGGGAAGCACCAGTTTTTAAAAAAAGGTCATCAAAATCGGTTCACCCAGTCGAAAGTTCTGAGGTTATACAAATAAAAAACCCAGAATTAAGTACCTCCTCCTTTTTTGAAGTCGGTAAAAAGTCGTCAGCCGCGTCTATCTGTCTGTCTGTTCACAATAAATTTAAAATCTACAGAACGGATTATCATGTGAGTTTCACAAATAAAGTGATTCATGAGGAAGGTATATTTAAAAAAGGCACAATACATAGTCAACTTATATAATAATTAATTTTTGAAATATTTTGATTTTAAAGTAGTTTAACTAATATATTTGATGTTTGGGATTTTGTTAAAATTGTAGGGTAGTTTTAAGTTTGAATTTTTGTTTGTATAAAATTTGTTTGATTAGTTTTTTAGTTTATGTTTGACGAACACCTTCACGTTTTCTTTTGTTTTAATATTATATTATTCCATAAGGCATAAGTGGCAATTTGTAAATTGTCTTTGATGATAATAAATTTTTTTAAAATAAAGATAAGGTATATAATTTGTCAAGGTTTTGTGTAAATTGGTTGGAATATGATGATAGTGGTTGAAACTGTCGGAAAAATTCAAGCCATCTGGGAGCTTTCATCGAAAACGCTGCCTAATTAATCGCTGTGAGATATATAAAATAATTCATGGTGGGATATTTCTCTTTTATAGATCTACAAAAAAAAGTCCGCGGTGACTTATAGGTCCTTTTAAGATCCTTTTAAGGACCTTTTAAGGATAGCTTACTATACCCTTTCTATCTTCAAAAAAAAATTGTCACCGTATTAATTATGCTGCCCTACCCGTGCGACGCCGGGACAGGTCGATAGTAAAATACATTAATATAATACATAAACATTTCAGTTATTTCCGTAGAAAAGACAGAATATATAACTATGAAACTTGTTCTACAACAGTCTAAGTTTCATTATTTTTCCTTGCACGTAAATCATATTTCTCTTTACTCATAGTAAATCCGACACGTTAGCTTGCGGTCGCCAGCAGCCTTTTATTTATTTAGCGTATGTAGTAAAGCTGTTACTTTTAAACATTTTTTACTATTTTATTATGCGTTTCATTGGTTACTCTGATGAGATTGAGAGCCTCGTGGCTAAGCGGTCTTATAAGCCTACCGCGAAGCCTGAGGTATCGGGTTCGATCCCCGGTTCAAACGCAATTTATAATTTAACTTGTATTTGTATTCGGTCTCTGATAGGGCTTCCATTTGCCGAACGGGTGTCACAAGTGGCATGGCAGGTGTGGTTGAATGTCTACAGGCTTGCCTGAAGAAATTCAACCACACTACAGGCAGGTCGCCTGTACTTGTAACCTGTGACCGAGAAGCTAAAATCACCTCTAAAATACAGACGCGAAAGGACGAGAGAACCCACTGTAATTATCAGGGTTCGCCGATATATATCAGCATATATATTATGATATATAACACGATATATCAATTGATTTTTATCTTGATATATATCAATTGATTTTTCCCTGAACTAAAAAATTTAAAGTTTACCCTGGCAACACGTATCGAATAACATACAATTCAGCATTATTTAGATTGTTTCCTAAAATGGCAACCTAATTCAAAGTTGGGGAAATTCCATTAAACTAAACCAGCACGGATAGCTTTTTATTGAAATTATTATTTTTAATTAAACATATTGTGCTAATTTGACACTAACTACTACTTATTGACTTATTATTTTAAAAATTCCTCTCACATTTTCAAGTGTTAAATCCAACTACAGAATGAAATTAGCTTCTTCTTCTTAGCCTGAATATACATATATCCGATATATAAACTCTGGTAATTATATTCCCAAAGCATCTCATCAGTAAGACATACATAGGGTTGGTCATGAGTAAAGGAGACGATGCGAGAGAGAGAGATCTGCATAAATAAATTGGAGTTGAGTTTTATTTTTCAAGATTCATATGAACTTATTGAATAAATATGAAACCGAGAACGTTATAAGCAATTCAGTTCAGTAAGTCCACGTGCATGCGGCTAATACTGTGTCTCTGTTTCGCCGAACTTTCTGGATAGGCAAATGTACTATGCTAATCCGTAAGCTTGTATTTGCGTTTCTGGTTAACTCCCACGCGACATGTATTATATCTCAAACACGTAGGTAGATAACTTAGGACTGTTTTTTCTGAATAAGATGACGCATTAACATGTGACCCTATTTGAAATAGTAAACGAGTTTAGAAACGGGTTTAAAGACATTTTATTCTCATAAGAATTTTACAATTCACTTATTTGAGAAATATAATACTAATACAATAATAACTTAATTAGTAGTATCATGCGAGCATGCTGACATATAACATTCATTTAACAATTCATTTAACAATGAATTAATAACCAATAATAATGACCAGAGTAATGAACATATTTTAGGGTAATCTTAGTTTTAACTAACGCTCCATTTTTTCAAGCTTGTTAACATGCATTTATTTTAATGTTACATTGAGATACTTGAAATCAGTTTGTGTACCTCTAAGGTAAATTAAAAAAATATGTTTGAAGGAAGTATTGAATATCATATCATGTCAAATAGCGTACCCAATTATTTAAAAGTAGAGAAATCATTTGGCTGTATACGATAAAAAAAG
The DNA here is from genome assembly GCA_912999735.1 of Aporia crataegi. Taxonomy (NCBI): domain Eukaryota; kingdom Metazoa; phylum Arthropoda; class Insecta; order Lepidoptera; family Pieridae; genus Aporia; species Aporia crataegi. The sequence continues at coordinate 3,172,207 of OU538748.1, read as the reverse complement.
TATTATTTAAATTCGTTTAAACGAAAACTGAGAGATAGTAGCTTAGGTAATTTGATATAAAACTTTTCTAATGAACCGGTATATCAATATTTAAATGCGAAGTTTGTTGCAAAGCAATAATATGACTTCAAACCAGCTGAACCATACAAAATAAATACATGTGCACAAAATAAATTTAATATTCGCAGTTAAATTAATTATGTCTATACGTCGACATTTCAGATTCCTTTGCTGATAATGGACAATTACAATGCAATTTAAATTCCGGAATGCATTACTTTTATTAAAGCGGCGATTTTAATAATGAAAATTGTTGGTGGGTTTCTATTGTAACAAGGCGTAGGTTTTCACTAAAATTATAAACTTTAGACTTTCGCGATTTGAACTCATTATTATTAAATATAGCGGGACTTATCGCGCTAAGAAACATTATTTATTTACCTCGACGTGTCGACCGTGTTGCAAAGGCCGTGGTCACAAGAAGAACTTTACTAAAATTGATTCAGTTTTAACTGTAAATCCAGAAATATTACTTGCAGTAGTTACTTATACCTAGAAGACAATTTCGGTCCGTCAATCGATCGACATAAAATCAATCTAAAAGTATACAAGGACAAACCCTTATCGTATATTTATGAAAGTTTAGTTTGACTTTAGGTATGGAATATTATTTGTACATATATGGTGTATTATTAGTAGTATTGATTAAATTAAGTTGTTCTGTTTCACTATTGTGCATTAGTACATTAATAATTTTTAATAATTTTCCTTGTATGCTTTAGAAATAATATCTCATTATTAAAGGTACGAAAAAGTTTACTTTACATTCAAAGGTAATAATAATGGTAACGATGTGCATAAATAAATAGAGTACAGTTTTTGAAAATCACTGCTTGAGTCCATCAAACGTTAAATGATTATTTTTTGCAGCTTTTTTAATTATTTTGGATACGCACCCCAACGAAAGCGCCTTATATATTACATAGAATTTCTTTTAATAACTCTGTATACTGTACTCTAAATACGAAACAAGATATTTCAGATGTTCAATATTTTTGTATGAAAAACGGCATTGTGGACCTTAAAAAACACACAATGTTACTTTCAGTATGTGAACAAAAAGGCTTCCAATAAATAGGACCGCCTGACGCATGCCGCTTGCCAATCACGCTTGACTGATTTTTCAGCTTCAAAAATAACTTAGTATAGTCAGCAAAATGAAGCTAATCTCAATGGACGAAGACGGATTGAGCCATCCATACTGCCCTTTGTTAAAGAATAAAACCTTTTTGTAAATTTTGTTATATAGTCACTGGCCGAATAGCCACCACTATGGTTGAGATAGGAAAAACATTTTTTTGTTAATTACAATGGTTCATTACATAAATACATTTTTGTTAATAATAGTGTGTAATATTTAAATATTTGTGTTTTCTGTACTTATATTAAAATAGAAATTTATAAATCATAATAACTTTTAGACCGATTTTCCAAATTCCAAATTAGCTTGACTCTTTCCGAGTGACATAATTAAGCTATATTGAACCACGCAGATTAAGTTTCTATTATCTATGTAAAGGAACATAAAAATATATTATTCGAAAAAAGTACATCATCAGAACACGCTTCTAAAATAGCTTACGAGACATTCGGAAACTCGTAAAAATATCGGTTATTGCTTTTAAGGATAGTCCTTCATTGTCATACCTACTTTGTGGTTTATAACATAATATTTTTGCAATAAAACTTTATGTCTTATTTTAAACTACTTTGTTATTTATAGCCACTTTATTCAAATCGAAATTACGTTGAAAACCTATGTACAAAAAGTATATCTGTATATCTACCTGTTATGTCTGTAGAAATTACATTGTATTTATTGTTTGAATTTACTATTTCCAGAGACTATTAGATAGGTATCCATGAATGGTATGTTAGTCATATGGATATCGCCAAAGAGGGTAAATATTAACGATAATTGATAAAGCAATTATAGAATATTATTAAAAACTACTCATTGCTAACTACATTCTGTACCAATTTTTAAAAAATTTCGCTCGCCACGTGTTGTTGTTTTTATTTCGATTATATTTATTCTATTTTCACAACGTTGCTGACAATGAATTATATTTATATAACACTGACACATACATATAATACAAGAAACTTTATAGACAATCTATCATATGATATTGTCACATAATTACAAACCATAAACTGATCTTAAGACCTGACTTGGCCTAAGAATTTCTCTGTCTACTTACATCCATATCTCAAAATTTAATGAATGACAGCATGCCTACTAGGCATACTCTAAACTAAGATATAACGCAAATGGCCATCAGAATATTACTGCAGTTAATTGCAGATTTCACTTCACGAAACTTGGAAACATATTGACGATAACGTACCGGATATTGATAAAGCACTCCAATAAGGATCGCCGAACCTCTATTATAATTATTCTATAGAGTTGACCCGGACTGCAGATCGATACAAAACCAACTGATGAATGCCGAAGTTAACGAAGAATCGAAATAAAAATCAAGATATACGTTTCCGTCTTGCTTGTTTATTACGTTTGGCAGAATTTCTGTCGGTTGTACGTAAATACAATATCAAATAGAGATTTTGTCCAGACAATACTGCAATAATTTTCTTCCACGATACTTTTTACAATATAAATACTTTCGTTTATGAAATAAAATATCTGTAAAATAAATTAGCATATAATTTATCAAAATATGAAATTTTGTTTTGCACTTCCACGCAGACTACTTGATGGTTATTGATGAAACTTAATAGAAGTATATATTACATTAGAACAACATATAATAAAGGTAATATAATAAATAAATTTTGTGATATCTTTCCCCGGCGAAGCGGGGGTAGTTAATTTTTCATATGTCTATATTTTAATCCCCTAGTTTATAAAAAAAACCAAGGAAAGTTAATGTTAATTAAATAATCTTATGCATTTTTCGTTTGAAATGCACTTAAATATCTGTGTTTTTTTAACGAATAGGAAGCAAACGGGCAAAAGGCTCATTTACGAGAAGCAGCCCGCCGCTCATGGACACCGTCAATGCCTGTTGGGCCACGAGTGCGTTGCCAGCCTTTTAAAGAGGTACACTCTTTTCTTAAAGGTCTCTAAAGTCCTAATGGTCTCTGAAGGCAGCTGGTTCCATAGCGTAGTGGAGTGCGCGGCAAAAAATGATTCAGAAAACGCTCAGTTGTGGAGCGACGAACATCGAGGTGATACGAATGGTCGCATAAAATTGAACGAACATATTTCAATGCTCGTTTAAACTTTTAACTTTGTTTGTGGAATTCTCACTCGGCAACTGTGGCGATATATTCTGTGCTACATACATTTCTATAAAGTGAAATCGCATTAACTTTAGTGAGGCATGAGTCTCTGTTTTTTGTGGTTTGTTTGTCTCTGTTGACTGTTTTCAGACTGGTACGATATTATTTTTTAACACTCAAATGCGTATGGGATGGATTAAATAGGCTTTCTGATACTTATAAATAAGCGTAAAGCGGAACATCCACCTTTCAGTGACTCGATAAAGTAAATGTACTCAGTCAATCAGTGTCGTAACGCAATAAATTAAGAGCAGATGGAAAACTTCATCCAACAAAGAAATCTTTAATCTGGATTTATTGGGGCGCCACGCTCCCGCAACCGGCATTAAAGGATTTAACTAAGTTTCTACTACTAATGCTTTACTCCTATTTCAATATACTTAGATATTAATCTATCTATTGTATAAAACAAGTTAGTAACACCATTTATAAGAAGAACGGTTGAACTATTTTTTGATGTGAAACATCTATAGCCGTGAAGCCGATTTCTGGCGTATATACAGTCTATATGTAGAAATATAATACGTGTATAATAAATAATGTCGATGTTTCACATCTGCCAGGCGTCCCGTGACGGCTCACAATTTTTTTCCAATTCAATTTTCTATATGTTTTATCCTGGATAACAGAAAAAATTAAAATATAAAATTAAGTTACGGTAAGTTTTTATTTTTATAACAACACTATTAATTAAATATATTTTGTTAACGACGTCTTTTGATAATAACTAGCACATGAAATTCAATTAGTAGAAATAATTAATCACAAATTATTGCTTCAGTGAATCCATAATATCTGTCCTACTACTTAACACAAGTCACCAAAATATCTTTTTTGTGTCTGTTTTTTAATGACTATTGATTGAATGTCTACATTGAAAAATAACCAAAAACTCAATTTATAAAAGTTTGCTTTTTTACTTTATACGATGATAAAAAAATATACATTTTTTGACAAATGCTTAGGTTACCACTCTTAAAAGCAAACTTTATGAGATAAAAATATTATTTATTTTATTAATTAGGTATAAGAAATCAAAATCGGGTACACAAAACTCAGGCACTAAATACGTGTTGACTTGTGTAAGCAATATACACTTCACTAAAACAAAATATATTGTTTAGTATTACTTTATAATATATTCATAACGTAAAAAACAAATTCAATGTTTAAATTACATAAGTTTTTACATGTGGACTCGTTGAAATTCAAAATAAATCTTATTTGCGAGGCACCAATACATCATTTCGGGAGATTGAAAACGTTTGTCTATGGTTCTATTTGAAAAAACACATTACTAGATTTGAATAAATAATAGTATAAAGAGAAAAGAATTTAGTGTTCGTTTGAAATCAAGAAACTAGATACTTTCTATTTAGTTCTTAACTAGACCATCAGACAAAATGAACGCGCAAAGAAGTAGAGAGAAGGCTTTTAAATGGTTGGTGGTGGTGCTGGGGTTAGAAAGAGGTCATTAAAAATTTAAAAAAAAATCACCAAAACTTAAAAGGTTAAAATTATCAATATTATTTTTTTATAGTTAATTACTTTATTTTGGGAAATAATTAAGTAATCATCTCAAATGAATCACGAACAGTTATAATACAAAATCAGTCTTTAGAGAAACTGCGAACAAGAAATTGGCAAGAATAGCGTTAAAGTTCATTACATTACCACAATAGGCAGTTAACTTGTACAAATGGAAGTAACCCAAATAAAAAATGGTGTCGCGGCTTCAACCTCCAACCTTGTAGATAAAACAAAGAATAATTCGATTCTCAACTCGAAAGATAAAAGACTCAAGTTGTCAGAATGAAAACATCATTAATTGCAAGTCGACATTTTGATAATCGGATACTTTTTGTTCGACTGAGTTTAAAGTTTGAGTATCGAATGGAATAAGAATGAGATAGTGTTATCATTTATTGTTTTCGATACATAGTTTTTAGTGCATCAATACTAATTAATAATTATAATAATCAATATATTTAAGGATGTATTTACACAGACTAATTGAAATATGCGATATTATTTCAAGTGACGCTTCATCACTCAGCCTAAATTGCTATATTTGACATTATTATTGTATATATTGTACTCGAAAAAAGATTGTGTTCTTAGATCTGTGGTCTTGTTGTGGTCTTGCCTAAACATAGAGTTGAAATCGTGTAAATAAATCTTTTTATTTTCTCGACAATCAAAACATGAAAATTCTACACCACGCATGGAATACCCCTAACCAACCGAGTTACGGAGGCGGTTAAAACATATACTCGATAAGGGTTTTAATATTTTAAATGAAATGTCTCTTCAGGGATTTCCCTCATTGCGAAAATGCTTAACGCTAATTCGTTCATTAGAACACACCCTATATGTGAACACCTCATGGTATGTGACGTAAACGAGCGTATGAGGGTGATTGATCGCCTCACTTACCGCAGTTAAATTACGAATTTAAGGTCACCCCTACAAAATGTATGTATAGCGAAAATTTACTCTATGGACATTGGTCTTTAAATCTACGTCGCAGGCAGATTTTTTATGAAATAGAAGGTCAATTGACAAGAGGCTCAGTTAGAATTAGCATATTGCCACGAACGCCAGCCTTTTAGATATAGTTTTGACATCTTACTGAAATATATTTGCCTATAGCAGGGTATTTCTAAGACCACACAAAAATATGTTAGACTTTTTAAACTGAACCAGATGCCCGATTATGACAATCAATGATGCTGACTTACTTTCATCACTAACTTTTTTTTATAAATGTCCGATTTATATAAAATCCATCTTTTGTTTCGATGAATGCATTGAGTTAAAAAGACGTAAATAATAAATAATTAGTCTTTTATTCAACTGAAATAATTGAAGGCAAGTTTACATACAAATATCAGAGCTAAGATCATACAATATATTTATACACTGACCTTATATTATTTATGTAAATACGACTAGTTTTAACAGTAACTTCTATGCATGGCGCACTCCATGCATAGAAGTTACTCTAAATTAAATTACTTTTAAAAGAAGCAGCGTTCAATATAATTGCTTCTATAAGTAAAACAATACGTTAAACACAATATACTTAATAAATGGAAAGCTTATTTCAGAAAAGTATTTTTTACTTGTAATTTCATATATGTCAGAAAATTGTAGTTTTGTTGTCTCCAAACGCGGTGTTTTTCTGAGTTGCCATAGAAGGCATTAGCCTTCTATGTATCTATGTTCTATGTATCTACTTACATAATATGTTGGTGTGACTTTCACGATTCAGTTTTACAGTGGGATGCCGATCTCTTAAAACGTAGTCTTTATAATATCAAAATGGTAAGTATGATGTAAGTATTCGTTTGAAGCATTTATCAGTTAAGTTTTTTGTCGGATAATTTTCAGACATAAAACTGTATTATCTTAATTTATATTAATGAAATAATTTTTAATCTCAGTGAAGATTAGCATAATTCAGATGAAGGGAAAGGACATTTTTTCACACTCCTGACAGTAATTTTTTAAAATGAATTCCTTTTAGACGTGGAAATTTCTAAAGGGTGACATAATTTATCATTTCCTAAGATGGTAATTAACTGAAATATATTTCATAGGGTATTTTAATAATATATGCTAAAATTTACTGGATATTCTCAATTTTTATTGCATTAAAATATGAGAGATGATATTCTGAAAGTTGCACCTAGAAAGTGCAGTTGCATGGTTTTTGTTAAAGAATAAAAAATATTTAATTTTCTTTACAAACAATGATGGTTAATATAAATATTTCTGAAAAATATTACTTAACAGAAAATAGATTGCAGACGTCGCGTCGTACGTTCCATCAAATGATTGATAACGTTCAAGGTAGAAAAATATGTACAAAGTACCTATAGACGTATTAAGAAATACGACATCGTCGCATAAATATTTATAAATATAATATTTATCTTATTGAAACTAGAGACCGCATGTCTTATAATACATAATATTTTTAAAACAAAGGTTGGGATCAGGATGGCGTCTGATTTCCAATTGTTTTCATTTCATTATAAAAACTCAACCTAGAACTCGGGTTTTTAAGGTAGTTTTTATTGAAGATGATTGAATAAATGAGAGCCTCGTGACTAAGCGGTCTTATAAGTCTACCGCGAAGCCTGAAGTTCGATCCACGGTCCGAATGCATTTTATAATTTAATTTGATATATGTATTCAGTCTCTGGTAGGGCTACCACTTGCCGGACAGGTGTCATAAGTGGCGCGGAGGTGGCAAGCTTGTAGAAATTCAAGCACAACTGAAGAAACCTAAATCACCTCTAAAATATGTATATACGCGGAAGGACGAGGGAATCCACCGCGACTATATTCCCAAGAAAACCAACAATGTCATACAAAAGGTGGTCACGACTCTCATGAGTGAATGTAAGCAGAAATAGTATAAATCTTTATCAAATTAAAGTTTAGTTGTCCAAATAATTTCATTCACATTATTTTAGCTCTTTGCCCCATACAATTCTAATAAATATCTTAAGAGTTATTACGTTTTACAACGATGCGACGCGAGTAATTAATTAACCCCAACTAAACTGGTGTGGGCCGCTAGTTAAATTATAATATCAGTTCTTTAGTAAATGCCAATTTTAAAAATCGTTATAGACAAAATTAGTAATATTAAAGCAAAATAAAATGAATATTTATATGTTAAACGGTCGTAATATACGTACAAAGCGGAGAATAATTAATGGAAATGATTACGTACTTAAAAACTTGCAAGTTCATGATTTTGAATATTTTAAACTTAGTGGACTTGTGATCTGTGACTTTATATTTAGAAATGGGTCACATTTAAGTCTGTTCTTACTTTTAATATAATTATTATGGAGATTTGTAACGCCATACAAGATTTCCACCTAAACTAAATTAAACCCAAATAAAAGGTTTCTCGAAGCGAAAAGGTCCCATAGTATTTTCATTAAATAGACTCCCAAAGGGTTTTGCACGAAGTAATGAAATATACGAAGAAGTATTAAATCATGGCTTCATTAGGTTTATGGTTAAAACGTGATCTCTGCGTGCGACGGGATTCTATATACAAGTAATTATTAGTATATTAAATATTAATTTTATGATTTTCAATACAGATATGTTTTAATCTCATTTCTCAAACAGAAATTGTTGTAAATTTAGAAAGAAAACAATCATGAATTTTGAATGTTGTGTTTGTATGATATTCATATCGATGGTCTCGGAAATCGATTGTTTAATCAATTAAGTGAATGCCTTGGGGAAAAAATATTACAGAAATCGAAATTAATTGATTCCTTACACGGTACTATATTATGTCGTACGTCAGTTTGAATAATAAAGCCTAAAAATATGACCCACGAGCACAATTCAAAATGACTCCATTGAATCAATAATTGATTGCTTTCATATTGAAAAATTGTAATACCAGGAACGTATGTAATCTACTACAGACTACCATGACTGATTAAAAAAGCTTTTTGCATGGGTGTGGCGACGATATGGCGCGCCTTTTGTGAGCACTTTCCGGAAAAGTATTGTCCGTCTGAATGAAAATCGTCATGCTGCATAACAACATGTTTTCTGGCCACTGTATTTCGGTGTGAAAAGCTTAAATAAACTTTTCTTAAATTTGCTAATAATGTATACTTATTTCGTTTAGTTTTCATGAGTATATAAGGGAATGGTTAGTACATTCATAATTAGTAATTTCTTTTTTTGTTCAGTAACTAGCGAAAGAATTGGAATAAATTTAGGTCATATTGTAATAAAAGTAGTGTTTAGTTCTTTAGTTCAAGCCTAAGCTTAATTCTCTGGAATTATCTAAATACTTTCGGGGAGATAACTAAACTTAAAAAACGCCTCGTATGCAAGTCACTTATCAATTGTATTTTCATATCTCTTTACAAAATTTCTAGATTAAAGTATGCATAAAATATAAAGAACAATTGACAAACAAAGAAAATCAGGGCGACTATTTCCTTTTCATAGTATCAAGACCTTTTAATTTCATCAACATTCTGAGCACACGATGTCCGGAATTAACACCACTCGCTACGTTACGCCATTCCCTTCTATACCTTCATAAACATTAATATTGTGCCTTTGTTAATAAAATACCTAAACCATGAGTTTAAAACATTTTGGATATGTTTTCTTCTTCTCCAAAATGTCATATATTTATATGTCCTGTTGTTTAAAAATGCAATTCACGTGATGTTTTGTCTACCTGAATCCGGTTACCATGGTCTAAAATTCGAAATTCTTGTGTTTTGTTGAACTTAAATTAAACTTAATTTTGTTCAGAATAACTATTGTTCTATTTCAGATATTCAGCCGGTAGTCGTGAATTTTCACTATGCAGAATGTCCATTCCTGACCTTTGGTAGTCGACTACCAAATCTATCAAAGTCTAGGCACTGATCTTGATCTTGATTATAGCTTGTCTTCTTTATTTCTCTTTTATATATTAATTCTCAGAGCACAAGGATTTTTGAATCGGCGTAAAGATATTCCGGGAAAATTCCTAGTTGCAATATATCAAGAGAATAGCCGTTATTAACGCTATCTCCCCGGCACACTTCCACACATCTTTATGTAGCGCCTAAATGAATTCGATAAAACCTCAGCTTTGCGAAGCTTAGGCTTGAATAATTTCTAAAGTGATGAATTAATAAATTATCGAAAATCACAAGTTTGCGATGTAAAAACGGAATATTCGTTTCACCTAAATTAGTTTTCGAATATGAATACGTAGTTTACAGGTAAGATTATATCATTTTTGATTCAAAAACTATTATTTCCTTTTATATATCGATTTGTAAGAATCTTTTTGTATGTAAAATATTCATTTATTATTGAGATTTTTTACTTTTACTTTTTAAGATTCGAATACATGTAAAATTTTACTTACATTTTTTGCTGTAATAAATATTACTCAATTAAAAAGTTTTAGAGTTATACCGTTGAATATAATAAAAATATAAACATTAAAAATATAATATTTAGTAAAAATATTGAATCTACTAAACATATTGTCTTCAACGAGATTAATTTGCGTATATTTCTTTATTTTTCAAAAGAAAAAGATAATAATACTATTGGGCACTCACTACTGGTTTGACATATTTTAATCTGTGATAAAATATAAGACACGCGCAATCATACTGTTTCATTAATATGAAACGATAAATATAGTTTCCGTGGTGTAGCGGTTATCACATCTGCCTAACACGCAGAAGGCCCCCGGTTCGATCCCGGGCGGAAACAAATTTTTACCAATTTACAAAATTCTTTTCATAATTTCTCTAAAGTATTTATTTAAGCCCGCCAACCAACAGTGAAGATATACAGCAAAAACTAAAAAAAAAACATAGGAATGTACTTAGCTGAATGATTCCAACATAGAAAAAAAGGATTTATCCTTACTTTATAAAGTAAATTAATTAATTAAAAACAAATGATGATGAATGGCTGCGATTATAATAATACATATTATTAGTTATTAAAGTGTAGGTATAGGTTCTCATGGAGCGGCAGATATTTTCTTCTAAATGTCTCCAAACCAAGGCAATCACCAAACACGTCAAGTTCAACCGAAGCTCTTATTCTAACAAAAGGGTTAAAAAACGTATTATTTTTATAGATATTTAGCCTAATAATTCTACGTATGAGTTTAAACAAAAAAGTAGCAAACCATGCGCCTTTCTGCGGTTTTTATGGACGTTACAATTTTTTTTAGTAATATATCTAAACTACAAATAAAACTACAAACAAAACAACAAACAAAATTAAACTGAGAGTTGACCTATAATTTTTAACCGACCTTCAAAAAAACCAAAAAGGAGGTTACCAATTCGACGTGTATTTTTTTTCCGATGTTCCGCTCGTACGTCGCCATCCGTAAACCGATTTGGATGAGTGAGGTGTCAAACGATAGGGTAACTCGTCGAAGTGGTCCCATTTTTTTTTAGAATTTTTACGATCAATAGTTTTCAGGATATTGAAGCCGCCTTTCAAAAAGCAATATGAAAGTTTTATGCCTTTGTTGAATTTTACATGAATTTTATTTACCAACACTATTTATGTCTTTTATTTATAGTAAGTACAAAATTTATTTTTTACTTTTCAGTGCGTTTTGAGGCCGGTTTTATTTTTTTGTTTAAAATTAATTTTTATTTTAGAAAATTTTATTCTTAAATGACATAAAAATCTTTAAAAAATTCACTTTTTTAATTGTGTTATGATGAAATGAATATGTCTTCTATTAACGGATAATTATTAAAACAACGTTTCTATTTGAGCGAACAAAGCTAAAGACACGAATATAAGACCAGGATTCAGATGTTAATGTCAAGACATCGCAAAGCCGGCTACTAATGAATGCATATTGATTTTCCTCTTCCTCGCTCATGAATATTTATTTCTATTATTACTTGGTAAAGAATAACGGCTGCGAATGACAGCGTTTGAACATTAGTAATATTGTTTGGGGAAGATACAATGGTTGTTATTAAATGAACGTTTTATAAGCGTTTAATATTATACGCTCAGCTCAAATAAGGAAGTTTTATTAAAAAATAAATTCTAAATTACTTTATTTTTTTTAAAAATTGATATATGTTATTTATTTACAATATAATATACAAAACAATAATATTATTTACAATTATTACATAAAATAACTAAGAATATATTATAACTTAAAAATTTGGAATACAAAATAATCTAAAATATAATAAAATTAGCTTTAAAAATTAGAAATATTTTAAATTTTTTATTCTTTGTGGCATGGTACCTTTAGTGCTTGCAGCATTTCCTCGCCGGATAACTAATGCGCTGAGCGAGGAAAGCGCCAGCCCTGGGATCACTGGTGGACTCAACAAGGCGCCCGCTTATCTCTTTCACGAGCGCCAGAGCGCTTCAACCCCATGGCCCAAGGGTCTCTACTCCAAACGGCATGAAATTATAGTTAGATTTTTCTTCTTTTTAAATATATTGAATTTTGAACATAAGACATTATAAGTTATGAAATTCTGAATTAGAAATGGATATAAAAATATCGGAACACTTCATAAATGAATGAATAGATCATCGTAGAACTAAGATTTTCAACTTAAACCACTTTTTGAGTCGGGAAGTAAAATTCCTTTACATCCTATGTCACTTTAAGTCTAGTTTTCCGTAAATTCTAGAATTTTTAAAATTGGTCTCGTAGTTTTTGAGTTACATGCATTTGAAAATAAACAATTTGAAAATATATCCTCTTTATAATATTAGTGCATATGTGTTTTACGATCATGAGAATTCAATTATTGTACCGGCTGTAAGACGCCGGTCACTCACATTCACATGAATATGCGAAAATACAAGTGCAGGACGATATTTACGAAGTTTTTGCCGCATTCACGGTTTTCCAAGCGGTGTTGGGTTTTTTAACACACATTCGTGTGACCAGTTAAGCAAATAATTATTGGCGTAGGGCGTTTCGCCATTTTCGGAGTTTCTTGTGCGTGTTCAATAAATCTAAAGACATTTCATTATTTATCTACGAGCATTGTATGGATGTGTCATAAAAAGCGACAAAAAAGGACTCATTTGCATATTCGCCGTGTTTGCGAACAGTTTTCTAACCCTTCACAAGCGTACAAACATTCGCACAATGTTCGAATATTTGCACGCATGTGAGTGGCCCCTGTAAGAAAGGTTGGTAAGAAAAATTTCAAAGAATTCTGAAACTTTCTCATTGTTAGTAAGGACAGATTAAGTTATAGTACACACACATTTAGTATGTAATCCAATATTCTCTGTATAAAGGGACCAAACACTGCTTCCCTTATTGTCGCTTAGACGTTGTTAACTTACATTATTGTTTAAGTAAAGTTATGTAACAATGAGCTAGAGTTATTTTAAGTTTTTAATGTTATATCTCTATACAGACTGATAGAATAATCGCATTTAAGTGTGTTCTTTCAAAACTACATCTGTAATTGGGAAAAATGAAGTATCGTTAGCGTCTGCTTAAAATTTATATTAAATTCTTAGTATCCGTTCTTAAGTCTGGGTTACCTGGAAAAGATCGCTTGAAAAAATTAAATGAAAACAGTGGCTCTAGCGGTTATGTGTAAGATTATGTGACTTCATAACGAAGAGTTTTCAAATAGTGAAAACTTGATTCATACATTAGTATTAACATAAAAATAAACATCCATCTAAACTTTCTACTTTGAAGGTAGTAAAGTTTTTATTACCTTTTTAGAATTGAACCAGGCCCTAAAAGCGCTTTGGTACAAACAAATACCTTTAACTGAATGAGGTAAAAAAGGAACACAAATTTATTACCGGTTCCATAAATTACATTAGAAAACACCGTAAACGAATGTAAAATCGGTCAGCGTAGTGAAGTACGAGAACATCCATGATTTATTGACGTTAAGCAATTTATGTAGACCTAAAATGCTTTGGACAGGGATTTCTCATTAAATTTAACACTTATATCTACGATCTTATAGCAATTTCTAACCCGTGACGTCATCGCCTATCCATAAGGCTAGAGATATTATACAAAGTTAAATATCGAACGGGAACGCTTCCCTAAGATATGGCGCAAACAGAATGTTCTTAAGGCATTCAGGCAAACAGCTGGTATTGAATTGAAACTTATCGTTTCAAGGCGAATCCTAAAACAAATTGTAGCTAATGTTTGCTTCCAGTGTCACTTGACAAGACTTCTTGGCACGTCGCCATGACAACCGCGATTTTAGTTCGCACATTTCCTACATTACGGACATATTTTGGTGACAGTTACATAGTTGAACTTCTTATTATGGTATTCTGGAGTAAAGTAAGCCAAGGGTTTAAATGTAGTAAAAATTTAAATAATATCAATTTAATATAGCTAAAATATATTTAAAAAAATAATAAAAAAATCCTTAAATATTTAATAAAAAATATAAAATAATAATATTTAATATAATAATATATTATATTATATATAATAATATTATATTATATTTTATTATAATAATATTTAATAAAATTCCTAAAATATTTTTGTAAAGTACTAATTATCCTGCTTTTTATATATAATTTACATACAATTTGCAACGTTAAATATATTTATTATTAAAAGAAATCAATTAATGATAAGAACGAAAAATAAAAAAATTCTTTACCGAATCTATACAAGGTACAATATCAAGGCTTGTATTTAAGATTGTTTATTGTCGGTAAATAATAGAAAATTGATAAATTATGATAACTTAAAGTAGTTTAATATACAGGACATAAACATTACCTCCCTAAATGAGCGAAAACAATTTTCTTAACCTACTCAGGTTTTCCCAGACTCAACGGGCGGAAAATAGGTTTTATTTATGTATAGAGTCCACTCACGTACTGTCACAGGCAAGCTCTCAAGTAACTGCATTAAATCTCATACAACGCCTCTTTTAAAACGTATTTTGTTTATCATAAAATGTTTCTTGGTTAGAATATTGATTATACCTTGTTTTATTGATACATAAGTGACTATTTTTTTCAAAGCACTGAATGAAATTTGATTCAGTTAAGGTAGTTAGTGAACGGCGAGTGTGACATGGGCAGACAAAATGGCGACAATATACTAGGTTTTGATACAAAGCTAATATTGGATTAGTTTTCTGTTAATCAGTGACGTGAGAAGCAGTTGCATATATCTATTACTAATTTTTTTATATCGACAAATCGGACAAGTTTTTAAAGTAAAATTATTTGAATAAAGCAGAATTTTATTACTGTTTGTATTAAATAAACTCAAAAACTATTGGTCCAATTTCAAAAATGCTTTCACTGATCTGAAATCTTCAATGTTTATTAGAAAATCTTGTTTGTTCAAAAGAACATACAGTGTTATCTATTTACGTACGTTCCATCACTTAAACAAATTACATAATACGTTTGAGGGACTCGGTGTACGATTTTAAAATAAACTACCCATGGACATTATACATTTACCCTTGCACAAACGTAAGAACTGCCTTATGCATAAGGGTTATTATACTGTTAACGATTACCTTAATGATGACTGTCCCTGGAATTAGTTGCTTTGTCGGTATGCATGTATATATTGTAAATTTAACTTCAATAACATCTAATTTGATGTTTATAAGTGTTACTTTGTGACCTAAATGAATAAAATAAATAAATAAAATATCTAAGATATTCTTAAGTGAAATAGACTAAAGACGATTAACACAACATATCTGTACACTCTAAGCTCTCATGAGCAAATGGGCCGCTCTTAAGGACCATCGCAGGGTGGTTGATGACGATTTCTGGAGACTCCTTACAATATAATAAGCCAAAAAGCATATAAAAAACAAGAAAATTTCATAAAGTTTCATTATTATCTTTCAAACGATTACGAGTTTGATAACGTCCTGCAATAGGGATCGTCTTAAGGGTGAATGTCGGACTAGTGATAAATACCTGTTTTCTTGTAGGAAATTGTTCCTTTTGGGAAGAGAACACACTAATCTATTATGTAATATTTTTGTCCTAATGTTAGTAATAATAAAAATGATCTTGTGGTATTAACAATTTCTGAGTGTAGGACCGCGATAATGTACCACGCAATTTTTAGGACAATGTGACTGTTTAATAATATGAAGTAATAAAAGTAAAGTAAGTAATAAAAAAAATCAGCTGGTTAGTAATAATTTTTGATGACCTCGTTATCAATACATGTTGGAAGGAGGGGACTCTTTGATCAAACCATACATCTTGAGATTTAACAAATTTAAAACCACTTATTAATAAATTTTTGAGAATCAACATATTTTATCACTGCTACCGCTATTACCTCCTACAATCGGGAGTTTTCGTAAGGAAACTGTTGGGCGTCTCATCGAAATGATGCTACTCACGAAAAATTAGCTTGATAGTAATCAAATTAAAAAATGTTCCAGGGATCCCGGACTAATATTGTATATACGAACGCGAATGAAGTCGCGTTAAAATTAGTAAATAATACATACTAAGCATATAATTTCTTTCTTGCTTTCGGTAGTACCCAATGTCCAATGTCATTCAGAATATTCAACTTGATTTTTTTTAAATGGTTGTTTAAAATAGTTTATTAATTACAAACGAAAATACAAAAATAGAATCGTTTCCCTTATATTCACAATTTTCCATAATCTGCATATTCATCATAACATCCTATTCATAACAAATTGAAATCGGTATATGGAAATTATTGGAATTAATTAAAAAGATCGTAAGAGGCGATATTGGCTACGCATCTCTTGGATTTGAGCCAAATGCCAGACAATTGTACAGATACGAGAGCCAACATTTTACTCCAATAAGTATTCTGTATTCCTGATTAGTGACTATGATAGCTATTAGCGGCAATTTCACTCTTCTAATTGGATATCAACACTTCCGCTTCGAGTTCTATTTTCAAAAATTATCTTTATAAATAGCGACGCAAAGTAGTTTTGCATTTTAAGGTATTTTGTGTTTGTATGGCATTGTTGCTACGAAAGGCGCAAACCAATTTTCATATTATAAACAAATTGTAGTTTTGTTATGATTAAATTTAAATACTGCTGGACCGATTACAAAAGTATTTTCACTGATAAGAAACACTCATTCCGATTAACACAAATATTTTAAAACTATATTTTATTGTGCCGCGTGGTTGAATAATAGTAAAAACTATTAACTCATTCTACACATCTATAAAAACTGGTTGATAGTTGGAGAACATCAATATCTCTTTTAAGATTAAAATTCTTGTTAAACGTCTAGCCGGTTTAAGGTTTATTATTATGTTAGAGACTGATTCAATTTCGTGGTCTAAGATACCACTCTGAGCAAAGACTAAAATATAGGAACGCTAGAGTTTAAATACACTAGGGAAGTCTAATTTTCTTTGATATCAACAATTTTCTTCATTTAGATAGTTCGTGGTTTACAAATACTCCGGTCAATTTAGACATAAAAATAGTGGTCAAATAACAAAAATTCCGGGAAAGCCAAATTTTGGTGGAGAGCTGGGGTTTACCATTACAAATAAAGTTTCAAAAATCCCCATAGATACTATGTGTGCTACAAAAGTTATTCGAGGTCAAATGTCAAAATTTGAGGTTTTTTGGGTTTTTCTCGAAAACGGTAAGTTTTATCAAAAAAAATCTCAAGCCAGAGTTGTAGATCTTTAAATTTTCTACAAAAATAATCTTCATAATTTTTTCCAAAGAGTTACTATCCCTGAAATGTGGCGATTCTAAAAGTCACATTATATATGATACTAGTGACCCGCCCTGGCTTTGCACGGGTATACAACATATATAAAAACCTTCCTATTCAATCATTCTATCTATTTAAAAACTATATATATATTTAAAACTGCATCAAAATCCGTTGTGTAGTTTTAAAGAATTAAGCATACAAAGGGATATAGGGAAAGAAAAAGCGACTTTGTTTTATACTATGTAGTGATTATGCACATATAAGCCTCTCCTTCCAGTACTTGATAAGTGATACTTAGACGCGGTCTCGAGTACATACCAATGAGTACCACCGACCTACCTATTACCATACTCCCATATACATTTTTCTTCTAGTGATAAAGGTTCAGTTCAAGTGAATCAACCCAGCTCTCCACCAAAATTTGGCTTTCCCGGATTTTTGTTCTTTCTAATGTCTATCTTGACCGGAGTAAAAATATCAAATTCCCAACATTGTGTGAGGTTCACGATCGGACTATGTTACTTATTGGTACCTAAGTACGACCTCGAACTGAAATAACGGAAAACTTGTGTTACTATTTAGTAGGTTGGTAAGTTTACAGCCATGTTCATAAAGATATGTTCATGTTTCAATAATGTTCATATAGAAATCGCACTTCAACATTATATTGAGAAGTGTCCATAGAATTAATTAATATGTTAACAATAAATTATATGTATAAAATAATGATAAAACCTTTTTAGATTATACACAACTTTAACTAAATATTTCGGAGAGTCAAATTGGATGTTTAAAAAAAGTATTGGGGTAGTTAATGGAAGCATATAAAGCAAAAAGTGAGAAAATGATAGAATATTTGACATCTTGGATACAGGAATACAGTTAGGTATCTTAGTAAGTGGTAAGTAAGGTAAGTAAGTAAGATTCCCGTAACTCCTAGTGGGTTATGGGGCAGACACATTTTTGTATCTGTTTCACTGATCATTTTCTTTACATGCAAGTGGTTTAGAGTAAATGCATAACAAATTCACCTTTACATATAAATAAAATTAAGGTAGGACATATATATTTTTCTTTTTATATTCTGCGACGCAGTAACTCAGGGGCACGACGTTTTATGACTGAAAAAAATAAATTCAGAGTGTAACAGCACCGACAATAAATAAAATTATTATGAAGAGTGACAAAAACAGGAGACTCGGCTGAAAACTTGGCTAGGTTGCGTCTCTGGAAACGCGTTTTCTGGAAAAGTTTAGCAACTTCATCTGCCTGTGTACTAAATATCAATTCGTCGTACTTTGCCAATTTATTATAGAGAAAACAGAAAATTTAGTGAAACAAAAATTTATTGGTTCCTAGCTTCCTAGTTCTATGCTAGGATAGAAAAATAAAATCAATACATCATACAACAATCAAAAAAGAGGGTTTCTTTTCGCATCGGGACTTGAATAAGATCGTATAGATAATTTTTTAATTATTATTATTTTTTCTTATTTTGTACCCGATTAGTTTATATAAATAAGTTTATAAGTATTTTATATATAAAACCAAAAAATTTTAAGACAAACTTCGTAAAACAAATTTTCATTTCATTGCGAAGTAAACAATTCAATTCATTCAGCTAAGGCGGACATACGGCGGACGTTTGTTAGTAATATTTTTGCTCTCTTGTACAATTCCTTCTACGACGTTGATTGATTGTTGTGCGCTGTAGAACCATTTTCTTTGCTCAATTAATATATCTAATAAGTTACATTAAAAGCTTTTATATTTTCAAATAAATAATTCCATAACAGGTCGATTTTTTTGTACAGCAATACGCTATTTCGAAAATAAGATTAAATAATTATTAATCTACATAACTTTAAAAAAATATTTTTAACGGTTCACTTTGAATGAATAATTTGGCAAAACAGTTTCTTAAACTATTATAGAGAAACAGCTTCTAAAAATCTATTTATTAAGAACTTGGACTTGCCTGTAAAGAAAATGATCAATGAAACAGATACAGCAATGTGCCTGCCCCATGCCCCACTAGGGGTTACGGGAATTCACACAAATAATATAATTTTAATGGCAAGATCTCACTTAGACATAAAAATATATAGCTCTCACTTCAAAACCTAATATCGTACAATAGCGAGTGGAACAAAGTTGTTCGCAGTTGCTTTGTAACAAACGTTTGAGTTCGCATTTCTAGTCACTCAAAACTTGCAGATATTGAATTTTGTTCTAGACCCGACTTGGGCTTGTTAGCAAGATACGAGGAGGGAAGGAAATTGAACGAACGCTGCTTCGCTTTGTTCAATAGATTTGGTGCTACACAACGCCTTTCAATAGATGTCATATAATATTTAACATGAGATGGTCACACTTCAGTTGGCACGAAATATCCAGGCAATACAAACAACTTTTAATGTGAAAAAACTATTTACATTACTTTATATTTATACTAATATTATATGTGAAGTATTATATATATTAAAATTTTTGGTGTGTAATGATAAACTCAAATTAACTGGACTTATGAGATATTTACCTCTATTTAGGTAATATAAAATATATTTGATAATACAAATGCAAGAAAAGAAGAAGAGAAGAAACTGAATGGAATTCTCTTTTGACATCGTTTTTTCTTATGTTATGAATCTTTTTCTCTTCTACATGTATATAGAAAAATTTATGAGTAAGTTGATATAGATTTCGGTGTATATTCTTAAAATTCATAGCACGATTTTATAAAATTGTGTAATATTAATGGAATCAAATTGTTTATTAAGAGGCTACCTAAATAGTGCCTACTTTACGGCTTAACATTCTTACTAATCAGCTGCATCTTCTAGGGTGAGGACTGAGGCAGCTGTCTTCAATCTATCAACTTCAGTTTATCGCCGGTAGAAGTGACAAGAGTCTGTTAGACAGTGACTGTAAACCGGAAATAACGAAAGATAATTCCATAATTAAAACAAAAGTATATATATAAATGATGACAAAATGAAGCTTAAAATGGTTTGTAGCAAAGACAGAAATTGACTCTATTGTTTTACTTGGCTAATTATATAATTTGTTCATATAAACGTTCTATATTTCCAACGACAAATGAAATTGCTTTGTAAAAACTCAGAAGCAATTTTTTTCTTGTATTTGAAATTTCTGTTAATATTTAACTGTTTATATCGACGATCATTAATTAAGAATATAATATTAACATTGTTAGTATGTTGTATGTTATTTGGCTTATATATAATAATACATAAATCTATGTGAAGTGTTTAGATGTTATTTAATCTAGAAGGTGTCTTTTACCCTTTTCCTTTTATTAAACTCCGCAGGAAATATAGAGACAGGTAAAAAGATCCATTCCTCAATTTTAATTATCTACGGCGATCCTAAATCGTTGAAAATTAAAATATTCCTAAAATACCGGAGAAGATTCCACAAAATGGTGTTACTTTGATTGGAAGTAAATGATCGTCTTAATTTTATGAGTTCGAAAATGTTTTCACTCTTAGGAAACTTCATAATTTCAACTCACTTTTTCACCGCCATTATTGCTTTCGCATATAATCTATTAAATAAGACTACGCTATATTAAAGGTTGCCATAAAAATAAAGAAAATGAAAAAAAAACGTCATATCTAGAATGTGATTAATTTTCTCTTGATTATACTAAAGTTTCCCTTAACCCTAAAACAATAGTAAGTAATTAACGTACGTAATCTAAGTAATCCAATTTTACTCCCATCAACTCAGTTCAATACGGAATAGAAGTGGTTCGTGGTTGATCTAATTAGTATGGCCTAAGAGTTTAATTATAAGAAATCCACTTTGCGAAGCATATCGCTTTATCGCCTTTAAAATAAGAGTGGTGGGCGAAATGGAGATTTCAATTAAACCTCGTACCAGTAAGATTTCGAATTCTCATTCATAAATACAAGTAGGAATTAGAGTAGTTTTACTTACCTAAGTAACTACAAAGTGATATAGAAGGCAGGAGCACTACTAATTGCTTCAATCGGTCGTCATATTAAAAAAAATATTTAAGTATTTAGTTGAGTTCTAAATTTAATTTTAATCTGCATTCTCAATACCCAATTACCCCATTATTAGTGACCATATTATTAGATGTTAGATTGGTTCACGAAATTCTAATAGTATATATAATATTATATATTAACGCTTAAAGCTTATGTATTAACATACATAGAATTATTATCTGCATTTACATGCAACGAGACATGTTCTATGCACAAAGGACTTTTAATATATTTGCGTTATGTTCGCTCACAAAGAGAATCTTTGCAATGATAATTCATGGAGTTAATAATAAAATGTGGTTATTCACAACTTAGACTCAAATACTATTTGTATCTAAGTTTATAAGTTTAAGTGTATTTTTGTTTACTACCTTAAGAAAATACAATATTGATTTTGTCTTAAGTGAAGAGAATACTAGAAAAGCAGTATATGAATAGTTCAAAATGTATTTCAATTGAATTTTTTGTTTGTTAGTAAGTCTGCATGTCATTATGGATGGATTGTGCAAACTGAGTATTAACTAAATATTATTTAAAACACATTTTGAGAATGGATCATTTGATTTAATTTAAATTAAAAGCAAAACATATCGCTTATAAGCACTAAAGCAACAAAATATATTGTAACTAGTTGTGCCCCGCGGTTGCACCAGCGTAAATTTCGTCGTAACGTAATGTCACATAGCTTATAGAATATTCGTATCTTTAAATTATCCCACAGGAACATACTACCGGTATACAAAGTATGTTATGTTAATCTAGAGCATATTCTATTTGCGTGCCAAATTTCATTCATATCCATTCAGTAATTTTTGCGTGAAAGTGTAACAAACATTTATACCACCATACATACAAAATTACGCGTTTATAATATTAGTTATTATTCTCAAATTTGTATATTATTGGCGAAGTCAGTAGTGAAGGTTGAAAGGAAGTATTTTCAAAAAACAGGAGTAGGAGAATCAAGTTCTAGAATAAGTTGAGAAGTTTACAACCAAATTAAAGTCAAACAGAGTGCCGTTGATAAAATATTTCATCCTCTTAAGCATTTAATCTTGAGCTAATGAATAATATAGTTTCCATATGATAAAAGTACAATTTAATAACGTCACATACGCAGGTTCGTAATCAACTCTCGAGTGAAGTAGGTGCTCCTCCCCGTATGAACCGTCACCCACCGTTATTTGAATAATTCTGTGGCAGTTATTTGCAGAAACGTTACACATTAAGCTATCTATCATTTCTAACATACAGCCACGTATTCGTAAGGCCCTTCGCACATGGCGTCGTATCGTAAGCGTATCGTAGAATGCGCGTAGTACGAGAGCAATACGAGCAGAAACATGTTCAAACAAGTCCGCACACGAGGCGGTGTTGCAGCGTATCGTATGAGGTGTTCAGTGTCATTACGGTAGTCGTAGCGTACTGGCGTAAAAAAGGAAGCGACAATTTTTGTTTTTTAAAATGAATACTGCAAAAGTAATAGAATTTGTGAGCCTAATCGAAACATTTCCTTGCCTATATAATCATTCATTAAGTGATTACTCTAGAAAAGATGTAACGGAGATAGCTTGGGCTTTCTACTTCTAATGAATTCCCCAAACACATCTGGTACGCTTGAAGCCATGATTTTAACTGAGATATTACAAAACGATACGTCTACGCGACGATTCGTTTGTAGAGCACTCCGCGTCTCGTGCGCGTAGCGTAATTACGATACGCTACGCCTACGTTCCATGTGCGAAAGCCCTAACTTTCATTCCGTGATTTCAGAGTTTTTACTACTATACTATACTAACTACTAAACAAATTTTATGAAATTTAAATGAAACCACACGGGAAGCACTAGTTTTCAAAGAAAAAAAGAACCATCAAAATCAGTTTACCTTAGAGTCGAAAGTTCTGAGATAACAAACATAAAAATACAGTCGAATTGAGAAACTTCTCCTTTTCTGAAGTTAAAAAATATGGATAAGGTTATATTTCAAACAAAAAAGGTTACAATTCACCGAGATAAATTGCAAAATACGTAAACTAGTAATTCATTCGCTTTGGAACTCAAACGTATGAAATTAAAAAGTCGACTACAACTAGAATCATGCGGTGAACGTTTCAATGATTCAGCAGCGCATTTTACTGACTCGATAAAGCATGGCACCACGATGTGAGAAGTAATATAAGAAGCATTTTATAATAATAATAATAAAGTATATTATAATCCTTTTCAGTAAGTAAAAGATTTGTAAAATCAATGAGTCTATAAGTTTTTTTATTTTTAATAAAAACATTTTTTTTTTGTCTTTACATTATTAATTTGATATACCTATCTACAATTCATAATAAGGTGTATTAGTAAAAACATATAGCTGTAGTATATTTTATTCAAACATTTTTTGAAAAGTTGTTTTAAAAAAGCTTGAGAAAATATTATTGTATGCTCAAGAAACTTAGCCAACCTCTCATAAAGCGTGTATTTGAGAAAAGTTTGAAAAAAGCCCAGTTAAAAGAAAGAAAAGTCGAAAGAAGTTAGAAGTTTCAAAGGAAACATAAAATCTTATTAGCGGCCAGGGCATATGAAAAATAGTTTTTGAATATTTTAAAACTAGTTTGAAATCATTCTAGAATTATTTATTAACTTGCTTTTACTCGTGACTAGTCTAGCTGACTAAAATAAAATTGAAGTAAAGTAATTATTAATATTGGTCCATTTTTGGTCCAGTTTTATTAAATAAATTAAATGTACTTATGTATCCGTTCCGTCTATTCCTATAACCATTTAGGTAGGTAATCACCTTTTCAACGACTCAGCTAATTTTACTTTACGCCACAGTCCGATTTTTATAGTAATCTTTTAATTCATAGTTTAAGAAAGTGCGCTCCATTTGTTGCGACTAATATCTAAAATGATTGCACTGATATTTACGCTACTTTTATCGGTTAAGATTTTGTGCAAAAAAATTACATGACATTACAGAAATGACACAATGAATGATAAAACAGAGTGATAATATACTACTGGACAAATAATACGGGTCAGTACGAAACTCGGTCACTCGGTCTGTCAATTCCTACCCAGTTTTTCGGAAACGTTGGACGACTCTACGCCGTAGAAACTGACACACCTGTTACTCTCGCTGTACTTCTCTGACTTCTGCCTTCTTCTGACCGTAAAAGATGATTATGATCGCTTTTTATTATTCAGATTGGACTGA
The DNA here is from genome assembly GCA_912999735.1 of Aporia crataegi. Taxonomy (NCBI): domain Eukaryota; kingdom Metazoa; phylum Arthropoda; class Insecta; order Lepidoptera; family Pieridae; genus Aporia; species Aporia crataegi. The sequence continues at coordinate 3,147,342 of OU538748.1, read as the reverse complement.
TTGAAAACAAAAGTGAGAAAACAAGCAAAAGTAAAGCAGGCGTGATTCGGATTCATTACCAAATTTGAACTTTTGTTACATATTTTTTTCCAATTACGTTGAATAACATTTATGGTTTTATATCATACGATATTAATATTTTCTTTAATATAAAGTTAATTTCAAGCATGTAACCTTATTAATTTGCAAGACACAGATAATTTTGTCGTTGACGCGTATTATTTGTCCACGAGTATTCGAATTTTGAGAATATTCGAGATGTGGTCCTGGAGGCGATTACTCCGAGTACCTTGGACCGCAAAACGCACTAATGTGTCTATCTTGAGTCAGCTCAAAATAAAAACCCATTTGTCGACCATATGCCAACAACGCATCCTGTCCTATTTCGGCCACATAGTGCGCAGAGGCGATGAGAACCTGGAAACAGGCAACCGATCGCGTGGGCGTTCACCAACCAGATGGATCGATCAAGTGAAGGACTGATCGTCCTCCAAATTCTACGTGCTCGTGAGAGACGCAATGGATCGAGACCGATGGAGGCAGATCATCCGCTCCAAATGTTACCCCGATGCTGACCACGATCCTCAGACATGAGGGACCGACCATAGAGAGAGAGAGAGATTCAAATTTTATATCTTTCATATTCGCAGAATTAATAAATTCAATAAACAACGTAATTGGGTCAATCAAATTTTACCATTAAACGACTTAAAGTTACTTCGGGACATTCTGAAAAAGGCTACAGCTAGTTTATCGTTTATGTATTGTATATTATTCCATGATTTAGTGATGTTAGATTATTTGAGAACAATTTAAAAGTTCTGGAACTTTTTAAAATTAAGATTCAACGTGAAAATTTTAAAAAGCCGTTTATTTGAAAACGGAATTCATTTTACCCACCTGTTTCACCCTTTTGGCAGGTGCGCATTATAAGTTCACCCACTTGAGCCTTTTGCCAAGTCTTTGAACAATTCACACGGCACTGAGTGAGGGAATTATGCACGATTGCATCGTAGATTTTGAGCGAAATTGGATTTACGAACGCTTATAGAATATGCGAAGAAAATACTGCTTTTTGATGCCGTTTAAGGAGGTTTTAATGTGAGCAAAAATTTCACTTTTGTTTTTTTTTAGAAACAATTTTATATACCTAAAATAGAAAATATATCTATAGACTATGGAGTTACAAACCATACTGTTAGAAAATAAGTTAGGCGATGTTACTATCGATTCCGATCTGTAAAACATTTTGTTTCATAAATTTTTTAACTTTCACACAAAATATTTGTATGAAAAACAAACATTCACATAGTCACTATGAGATAATGGGTTATCAATAGTTCAAATCCTGTAGAAAATAAGAGTTTAAATATTACCTCTACGACTCAGTCGTTCACGCGTCTGATATTCAGTGCGTGTTGAATTGGAGGTCTAAGTTCTCAGAAGATTGATCACCTAGCCGCCTCTAAAGAAAGTGTACGCATAAATGTGCCCCACGCCTTACTGGGAGCTTCGGGACTTAACATACTTATACTGTCTATACAAACAAACTGATGAGAATTGGCAAAAAGTAAATTGGGTTCAGTACCCCATGAATGCAATCTCACAACAAATGGAATTAAACAATTATTCAAATGAAGGCTCGTTGGGTGAGGATGATATGCAAATTGCGCGGTGCGCACTCCGCAAAATATGTATAACGTTAATCGTTTTTGCGAGGGATTATATTCAAACTAGCTTTTAGTCGTCAATTTTTAATTTTGGTATTATAATAAAATATAAATAACTAGCAGGTGTCTGTAATATTTACAAATGTAGACAAGATAATTGAGAGATGATCGTTATTAATAAACTTTCGTGATTTGAACTCATTATTATTAAATATAGCGGGACTTATCGCGCAAAGAAACATTATTTATTTACCTCGACGTGTCGATCGTGTTGCAACGGCCGTGGTCACGAGAAGAACTGATCGTTATTAATAAAACAATTACAAGATTTTATCATTAGGATTTGTATACAGTATTCAAATGATCAAATGACGTTTATATCACGTCGTCTAAGATTACAGTAAGAAGGTTAATAATATTGTACCTATAGAATAAATGAAACTTCTAACAATATCTGCAACATAATTCATTAGAGGTAGGATATCACTTTGGGACTTTGGAAATCAAAGCAGCCAATATTATGATTTTCTTTTTGTTTACTTATATTTATTTGTGTATGTTTAGATGTTACATGTATCAATATAAGATTTTCGTAATTACATTAAGGATAAACTTAGTAATTAATTTTTATTCATGAAAGTTGCCAAACATTTAAACGCCGAGTGAATAATTATGCACACTATAGCGTTGAACCTTGAGAATTTCAATTAAATACGAAACTCATTAACTCAAATACTTTGTCTAGAAATGCGTACGAAAATATCTTCCGGCGAAAATATATTTTGAGGGGATACGTTGAGTGCAAAATGTCCTTACAAACTTGTACGACACCCTTGAGGTCCTTAGGTAATCTTATCTGCTCTTGGGATTGTACACTATTAAGAATATAACTTTGTAATGTTCAAAAATAGATATGTCTTTCGATGTGTTTTTGAAAATTAAGCAGTTGAAAACAAAGACAGCCAGTAAAAACACCAAAAAATGTTATCAAGTGATTTGGTTCAATTAAATCTATAATATAAAAATGAATCGCAAAATGTGTTGGTAAGCGCATAACTCAACAACGCCTGGACCAATTTGGCCAATTATTTTTTATAATATTCCTTGAAGTACAAGGATGGTTCTTACGGAGAGAAAAATTTAGAAAATTTTCTAAAAAATAAAATAAAAGAAAAACATTTTCCTCATACATGTTCTATGGAATGACGTTATAGGTGACACTTTATTATTCGGAACTTTGACGCGATACGAAGTTCGCGGGGTCCACTAGTCTGGTAATAATTGTAAAAAACATTGTTAAAAAACATAAATTCACTGGCATGTGAAGTTCGGATAATTTTTCTTAAATAAAACGAAAAAAAAAATAGAATACGAAAGCACTAAAATAAAAATAACACAGAAACCATAAAATTGTGTTTCTGTGTTATTTAATTATATTGGTAACCACAATATTTAATATTGTGATTATCAAATCAAATAATTACCGTGTTAGATAAGAAAAATTATTATAACCCCTTCGAAATAAAAGTAGTAGGCTTCTAATTGTCGAATCATATTTTAAGACCGTATTACATCAACTACATATAAATCCGTTTAGACTTTTCGTGATATACACTCAAATAAACAGAACTTGTACCCAACTTTTGTCAAACATCTTTACAAACTTTTGTTTGTAAATATTTTTGAAAGCTACTATTCACTAAGATACTATTTTACTTTAGGTGCTATTTTGAACTTATTCCATTTATTTCGGCAGCAATTTCAAAACAAAGTATTAAGAGGCATAGTAAATGCTCCTTGGTACATAAGATTAGACGACCTCCATCGGGACCTTAAAGTGGACCTCGTCACTAGTGTAATTAAAAAATATGCCGAAGCTCACGAACATCGTCTTCATCACCATGTGAATGTCGAGGCGATCCAGCTCCTCGACAACACGGACATAGTGTGGAGACTCAAAAGGAAAAAACCTTTTGATTTAGTGCTGTGAATTAATAAACAAAGATAAAGTGCAGTGCGCTAACTAATAATTAAGATCACGTGAACTAAGTGAGCTTCCCTTAATAGAGGCAATAAGAACAGTGTTATTGGACACGTTTTTATTATAAAATTTTAGTAATTTAGGTTAAAATTAAGTTACTTATTAGTCTTTTTAGATTAGATGGTAATTTTAGTGACGTATTATATCATTATAATACTCATCATTTAAAAAAAAAATATTTCGGCAATGGACTATGTCCATCCATCGATAACCTCCTATTTTGAAGTAGATTAGTGGTGTACATGATGAATACTATTCAGCTAAGCTAAAGCTATAAAATATAATAATATACATTGAAAGTCCCGGTTACCTATGAACTTTGCCATAGTAGTTTCAAAATGTTTACAAATTTAATTATAACTGCACTGGAAACTATGGATTTCATTAAAACTTGTTCATAATTTATATTTTGTATATGCATTTTGGCAGAAAGCAATTTTGCTTCTTAAAAATTGATGGCTGATTTCTACAATTTTGTGTAGGTAGATTGTGATACAGCGTTACAATTTTCATTTATAACCCTATTTTACATTAAAAAATCAGCTTAGTAATTAATAAATATGAATAACAAACAAACATACTTTCTTAATTTAAAAAATAATATAAAATATTTTTATGTAAATTCAATTATATAATATTCAAACATATACGCAACATATTTCGTTAAAAAAAACTAAGTTTTACCAAGTAGCAAGTTTTTTAAAAATCTTCTTTATAAATAATTTAGTCTGATTCAATTTTATTATATTATAACTGTAGAGACAAATTGTCCACATCAATAAAATTTAATATAGAATTCCTTTTAAATTCCTCTCTAGTATTCGAAGCAATATTATGAGTTGATATGAAATTGTGCAATTTATCATATAAGACATCTCTATCTCTCTCTAGAGACCTCTGTGATCTAGATTATCTAATACTAGCTTTTCATAGCGTTTCATTTTGAAATGTAGGTGGGAAAAATGTACATTTTTGATATTAACTTTATATCATAAAAAAAATTGTCTACGGTGCAATGCCATGAGTTAGGTGCCCTCAAAATTGAACACTTGTTTAATTATTACGTTTATAAATAGTGGAGTTTGTTTCAATAATCTTCAGTGGTAAAATAATTATAACTACAATGGGACCCGAAATTTATTTTAGACATATTTAAAGACATTTGCTTTATTAACATAAGTTAATTATGTTAATAAAGCAAATTAACTTATGTTAATAAAGTAAATTAATTAACTAATGTTAATACAACCGTCCCTGTGGCTAAGTGGTTTACGCGTCTGCGTGTTACGATGGAGGTCCTGGGTTCGAATCCCGGGGGTCTAATGAATGTTAATGGATAGGCACAAAAGGCTGATCACCTACTAGCCTGTATAGAAAATCAGTAAAATAAACACAGCAATGTGTCTGTCCCATGCCCCACTAGGGGTTACGGGAATTCACGCAAATAACATCATTTTAACGGCAGGATCTCACTAAGACATCAAAATAGCCTTCACTTCAAAACGTAATACGGGAATTCACTTTTTTTTTAATTAATTAAAAATAGAGAGATTTTTGTTTGAAAAGAGATAATCACTTAATAATTACCACACCGTCTCTAAAAACTCTGTCACCGATCGGCATATCTTTCTGAAACAACTACTTAAATGTTATTGCGGCACGGTGAAGAAGATGCAAATAAAAAATATTACACACAATCCTTTTATTTAATGCTACAATCTGGAAAAGCTTTACAAAATTTTTAAGTAAAAAAACGCTAGTACAATATCATTATCAAAGCTATATAGAAAATAGATATTACGTTTACCGGTAAAGTTTAAGGGAAGAAAGGTGATAGGCGCGAATTGACTAAAAAGTAGTTATCTGGTGATTGTTGACGTAACGTGAAATTACTTCGCCCTATACAAAAATAAATTGCCTTCAACGCTTAAAGCGCTCTTAGCGAAATTCGTTACGCAAATCGATGCTTGTAATTTTGTTCTAGGTAACTTGCGTAATTTAAGGACTAGATTTTATTAAAGATATAGATCTTAATTTATATTCAGACTTGGCTTGTTTTGGAAAGGCAATATCTATTTTAGATTAAAATAAAAACTGAAATAAGTAAAATCTTGTGATGTTTAGAGCACTTGATAGAGAGTAATAAGGAAGGTAGCAACGGCTTTACTGCTGATCAGAATTTGATTAATTTTATATTAAAGTGTGGGGACTGGGGCCATGCTTAAGAAATATGTAAGCTGCATGGTGTTGTTCAATGGATACTAAATACAATTTCATTTATATAATCAATCAAAAAACTTAACTATATAAACAAAAACATAAACAAATGAATTAACTGAAGATAATTTAAAAATCCTCGATATGTTAAAACCAAATAATTACCTCATAAATGGATGAACAGAATCAGCTTTCAAACAAACAAAAAACGCATCGTTACTGGTACATTCGTTAAAGGGCTTTGACGTCATAGATGCGTTAAAACTTATAACATCCTTTTTTGCGTTTAAAAATAGATACAAACTGGTATGTTATGTGTAACATTTAATTTTATGTGAGGAAATCACTAAGCAGAAATTCGGTTATATTTTCGTTTCGTCATCAATTTTGAGGGGTCGTCGAGTCTTTAATAACGTCTCGTAATATTAAGTGCTGAATTTACAAAGTAATATGTAATTCAATGATGGATTGCAGAAACGTGGGTGCTTGCAAATTGCTTTTTCTTTGCTATAAGCTGAAATTATATATACCTATAAATTAGTTATTGGATATACATTTTCTATAATAAATTTCTTATTTTTTCTTATTATACCGATACATCGCAGAGATATTCCGAGAGCGAACTTATCTTTATTTTTGAATTTAGAATTCATTGAAATAAATTAGTTATGAAATATTTACAACTCTACCAACATATTTATAATAAAATTATAGTATGCCTATTTACGAACAACAATTATTTATATTTTTTAATCGAATTTGTTCTACAACGAATACACGCTTAGAAATAAATATAAAATCTCGTTTCCAACCATCTTATAACACTAAAGAAATCTGCCGTAACACTGAAATATCTGATATTTATGTAAAGTGTAAACCATTGTCTTTGAAAATATACTGTAAATATAAGAAACGTTACGCTGAACATTAATATGACTCAAAACAAAGATATATTCATCTAGAATCAAAGCTCTGGAAACCTTTGATCATTGTTGAGTACCACCTTTGTGATTTTGTAAGTGCATTCAAGAGTAGCTACATCTGTCTGTTCCCGACTGTACCTTATATACAATCAGGCATAACGCAAATTCAATCCAACTTCGTATTTAAGCATGCTTTTATTTAAGGAACGGCTAAGCTTTGTTTCCCAACTCCTGACTCCCACCTCAGATACAGAAAACAACACAATATTTATAAATTGTTCGCCTTTCATATTTATAAAAGAGAAACGCATTTTTTATAGTTTTTTTATAGTTTAATTTTACGTACCTACGCAGTTTTTGGTTTGTTACCTATTTACACAATGTTCACACTCATTGTAATTGAAGTATCACTTAAAGACATAAAATTGAAACTTTACAAACTGATCGTGTAAATTATCTTTTTTATGATAATTATACATTCAAATAAATTAACTTAAAACGTGTTTTTTTTTGTTTTTTAAAAATATTGATAATTTCGCTTTAAAAACCAATAGTACATAAAATTAATTTCAAAAGCCATTCCCCTTTTTTTAAAGTGCCTTAGCAATCTTCATGAAACAGCTTTGACAAAAGTCGAAAAAGGAAGCTTACGATTAGCTAAAGTGATTTCCCGTAACCCCTAGTAGAGCATGGGGCAGACACATTGCTGTGTCTTTTTCACTGATCATTTTCTTTACAGGTGATCAGCCTTCTGTGCCTATTCAACTGAAACTTTCATTTTTCCCCGGGATTCGAAGCCAGGACCTCCAGCGCAACACGCAGACGGGTAAACCAATTAGCCACGGAGATGGCTTACGATATGCTACACTATATAATAATCCCATAAGCCCCTAATAAACACATCTGCGTCAGCTTCATTGTAAATTTTATTTACAAGCAAGTTGGTGAGTCAGCCTTCGGCGCTAACCGTAACACATACATAGACGCGGAAACTATTAAAACGACCTTGTGATAGAGAAATATTGAAAATTGATTTTAAATAAACTAGTTATAAATTGTTCAAATATCGATATTACAAGTGTAAAATTGTTACTTAAATGGTGCGTGTCAGTTCTGTATGAGAGTTATATGTGTCAACGCAATGTTGTAATAAGGCCATCCAAATAACAAAAATCGATGAATAGGGCTCTTAAAGCTGACGATACATTTATATCTTATTTTATGCTTAAATGCCTAGTCAATTTTGTAATATAAAGCAAATCTTGTATGTTTTATCATAATTATCTAATTTAACTGAAACCTCCATAGAAGTAGGTTAATTGGCTTACGCTATACGTCTAGTTAACAGAAAAATCAATGTTACCCAATATCTAAAAAAATAATAGAAAGTTTTATGATACCTACATACCGCATTTCTGAACAAATGTTATTTTCGAGTTCTTTCAAATACGATTCCATTTTTGAATATTAAACGGTTTCAAAATTATTATATACATTTAAAAAAGATTTCATTTAAAAAAAGGTTTTGAAAAAATTCGTAAGAATCTAAGTGAAATACCGATTTCATGCAAATATGATAAAAGTTATTTGAAACGATTAAAATTTATTTCATGTAAACATAAAAATAACTCAGAAATTCTACCTTAATACTTTTCGTAAAGATTCAACTAAAAATCTGAATTAAATACAAAAATGAAGGCATAAGAACACTTTGCAAGAAATTCATTAAATTTAATTCAATGACGTTACAAAATAAACCCCCGCCAAGTCATCCCCCTTAACTTCGTACAATGGAAAACTTTGTAATTACTATGGAATAAGTTTTTGAATTGTAATGAGATCCTTTTATTGGTTTCCAACTGACTTCAATACCCGTCTCCAAGTAGGCACTTAGCTCTGAGTAACGTATTGTTGAAATAATTAAGATTTTATCTTTATAATTAAATGTCATTAATACTAAATTAAATTTTTAATTGAGAGAGACTTGATTCGTAACTTGGGAATGTAGATGATTTTATTTAGTAAAAGATAACAGAAAAAATAGGTAAATATATTATAAAATATAAGCTTATTTTTATCTTCGTTCTCCATAAAGCTAACTGTCAGTGACAGAATTTTGTTTTCTTTTTAAAATAATTATCTTCTTTTATCATTGCAAACCTCTGTTTGTTGAATGTTTCAGGACGGTGCATATGATTAGGTAGTAACTCAATCAACAATCTATAAAAAAATATTTATAATTATTATATTAATATTATAAATCTATTTACATATATCATGGAATAAAAAAACTCACCAACAGTCCAATAATTATAAAACACAAAACCAATATGCAAAATCCATTAGAATCCACGCATGTCTAATGACACAAAGTTATAAGATATACCGTGAGGAGGATAAACAAAATGAACATTTTGGACCAAACACGTCACGAAGTTTCACCTACCACAAGCACGTGACACGTGTGCCAAGCTCGGTGGGCAGCACCACACTGGCAGGGATGCTGCCCGTTGCTATGATACACCCACCCTCGGATCGGCCGCCGCCCTAGACGAGTGGAGCCATACAACCTAGTTTTACGTATAGACGGTAATAGCTCTTCAGTTATTTCCTGATAAAACGATGTTGATATGTTTTGTGTTCTCGTCAATTTATGATTTGTAAGTGCCTTTATGTACCGCGTTGATTTCTTTCATTTGAACATGAATTCAAAACTCGTTTAAGTTAATATAAGGTTAAAATTAACTATAGTTTATATTTTACCCGCTTTATAATTTACCTATACCTTTCTTTCATTGTATTAAATGTATTTTGTTACATTTTTAACAGGCTTAGGATTACATAAGGTAATTTACTTCCTTCAATGTGACTGTCCTTGTTATATATTGTAAAATTTACTTATATATGTAAATTTTAATATATAGACTTTTTATTTTAAATTAGTAAATTGTCTTTACGCATCAATGCCGAATTTTATAACAATAGAAAAATTCTTAATAAACGACAAGTGAATTCACTTATAAACACAGATGTGCATTTCATACTTTCTCACATTAACCAAAGAAACTATTTTGATTTTATCGCCTTAAAAAGTGAAGTCCCGTGTCTCCTAGTGGGGCATGGGGCAGATGCATTTCACATCTGTTTCACTGATCGATTTTTTCTTTAGGGGCAAGTAGGTGATCAGCCTTCTATGTCCTGCCAGACCGAGTTTTTTTTATCTCCGCCGGGAATCGAACCCAGGACCTCTCGGTTGTAACGCTTACGCGCTTACCACTAGACCAAGGAGGCGGTCAAACAGTACCTTGTATTTATTCTTTTCAAAAATAAAAAAAATTTCAAAGATTTTATCACCTTAGATATGGGAAAAACACACTGCTACGGTTAGTTACTTATTTACGCAGACTTATGCTTGGGTTTTTATCCAAAAAACAGACCATAACTTCTACGATTCGTAAAATTTTTCGTCTCAAAGCCTTGATACGTTTCTATAAACAAAAAAACGAATTGATATACTACTCGCTAACATCTAAAATCAAACCACCATCGTATATTGAAAAACAATGACTTTTAGATTATCCAACTTGGCTTGTAATATTATGTTTTATCCACTGTTATTATGAGTTATTGTGAAGCGTCCTCGACTGGATCAAGGACATTCATAACGTTTTCATTTGTCACTGTCTATTGTTCACCTGTATCTTTAAAGAACAATACACGAGAGATAATCTGGTCCGATTCTATTAACGTAATTGTATTTGATTGAGGATAGAGGCTTATAAATATTAGGTTACGCTTATTCTTATTTGTCTTTGTTGTATATATTATTTACTTACTGAAGTCTACATAAATCTAAGAACTACACACATATTATTCCGAAATTATGCTATAGTACAATACCTCATTTTAAATTAACATACTTAACGTATATAAGTTAATTGTTAAATTTATTTTATGACATTTCTCGTCCTTGAATATGATATAAAGCGAACATAAAATGTGAATGCGAATGCAAATAAAAGGAAAACAACTTCAAACTTTACTCATACAAGGAAAACCTCTATTTGAAAATGCAATAATCTTTCAAGAACCTATAAAGGCTATTAAAGGGTCGCAAGAACGTGAAAGGGCCGAATAATCGATGGTTGGAAAAAATATAGTAATGTACAGGCGCGGTCCATCAATTAAGTGATGTCAGGAAATGGGAAATGAATTTCGACACCACTTTGGTGACCTTGAAGATTGATATGGGGATTTGATAGCTCTTATTTCAGCGTATTATTGAGGTATATTGTAATTATAAATAATTAATACTGAATTAATTATTACTAAATAATAATTATTATAAATAATTAAAACCAACTATATTGGGATAACTCATATACATTGCTCTGATCCCAAAGTAAGTGTCTGAAGCACTTGTGTTATGGTAATCAGAAATAAAACAAGTTTCAAATGTTAGTCTCGTGACCAACTAACTTCGGAGGTGGTATAAAATATAAATGCAAGCTAAACTATTGCCTTAAAATGATAAATACGAATGTAAATTTGTTTCTTTTTCTTACGCCTGAGCTGACATGAAACAGACGAGTCACATTGGTCTAAAAAAAATTAAGGACAACAAAACGTATGTTTAATGCGATAGTAAAATATAAACCATAAAGTTTAAATTGTAGGAGATGTGATAATAAAGAGATGTAGTAATATTATTAGGGCAGTTTGAACATATACTTTTTTAAAAAAAATTGAATAAAAATTTGCTTGAAAACTTTTTCATGTTGTCAATTTAAAATTAGAACAATGATTGCATCATACAAGGATTTCTACTTCTATATTAGACTATCTATTGCCAGTAACTTCGCCCACTTAGAAACTATGCCTCTATGACTTGAATAAATTTTTACGAAATAAATTGCCTATTTCAAACCATCCTAAACTCTGTTTGTAAAGGTTTAAGATAACAATTAAATAATTTAAAAAATGCTTCTAGATGGAATAATTATTATCATGGCACAAATTCTTTTTAGGCATTTATAAATTAGGAAGATTACTTTATCTACATTCAAATCAATTTAGCTCTTAAAATAAGAATCAATATTAAAATTTGTATGTACAGGAAATTTAGTTGATGTCCAATAACATTGGTATGTAAATCGTAGCGTATTCCATGTGTTTGTATAGCCATTTCTGTAGTGTCACATCAACAATCATTTTATAGTCTTCATTGCAATTGATACTCTATTACATTTGATATAAAGTTTAATTTTGAATAAAGTAAAGATATGTGTCTTAAGGCAAGGACATGCAACGGAGTTATCTGAATTAATTGAATTTCTTGACGACAGGATGAGACGGTGGCCACGGAGTGTTTACTTTGGAGACAAATTGCTCTCAAACTGTAATTACAAGCTAGTAAGAAACTGAACTATATTTTGTACAACTTCAAAATTTCATGATAGGCACTCAGAAACAGCATTTTATTTACTACTTGATTCCCGTTCTAACCCGAAGAGAATTTTCATACGTTACTCACGTCATTTATTTCGCGATTATCCAATGTCTAATTTGGATTTTATATTATCTATTAAAATGTCCAGACAGAAACTCAAATTGTAAACAAATGAACAACAATATTGATTTTCTTTTGGAGTTATAACTACGGGAGTAATCTTGGTTTGTTCCAAGTTTCTCGAACGTGCTCAACTAACTTAGGCTGTCGAATTACACGCGCTAACTAGCTAGATTGTATAAGTTCTTGTATGTATGTATAATGCTATACAGGATACCTACATCCGATATAAATTTATTTCTATCGAATGCTCCTAAGAAATTTAAGTTTCAAAAGAAGTAAATATAAAAAAATATTAGGTGTTTATGGGTGTGGGGTGTTTGTGGGTGGATTTACTTCCACGAGCCTACCCATCTCAATCTGTAGCTCTACTACAACTAAATGTGTTTGATAGTATCTGCGTTAATTATTAGTATGGAAAATCTTTCAGCGCAATTATTATATAGGAATTGATTGAAAGCTTCGATAATAATTTCCTGATTTACGTATTAAAGTTCTACATCAAGTTCTTACAAAAATCACCAATCAAGAATTAAAACTTCTAAAAACGAAACTAACACCGTTTTCAAAGAGCAATTTCGATGTTTATGTTGATAACTACTAATGTAAACTGGTACTTAGGCACAATGATTAATAATACTCTATTGAATCTAATTAATGTTTGTATGTACACGGTAGGAGTACGAACACAGCAACTATTAGAATAACGTCATTCTTTCAGTGCTATTCACAAAAATTTAAAACTTCGGTCAGTATTTTTCAAACTACAAATCAAATTTGACAGGAGATAAAATATTTTATAACTAAAATGACTATTGGCTCATGGTCCTATGTCCTCTAGCTGAGGCAAAAGGCTTCCAAAGCAACAAGACAGTCTGCTTTGCTTCAGCCAAAACGGTTAGCCACCAGGTCTGTTTGAAATGGCCATGCTTTCTTCTGCCTTCGGAATGGCTTGGAAGTCTAGAGCTTGCTTTGCAATATGGTGTGAATCCTTTCGCAGCGTGTGGCTAGTCAATCTCCGATCTGCTGTTAAATCGGGGATATAAATAAAATAGTTTTTCAGTAATTTATTTATATTAAAGCTATTCTATCAAATAAAATAAGACGCACATTAGTTGTAAAATTAAGATTAGACAGAAAGCTATAGCAACAAGTGGTTGCCGGCGCCCGCCCATCTTAAGTGACGCTCAGCTTGAGTTATTACCAAGATTATTTCATATGAGGGGTACCTTGATATTTCTCATATGTATTCATATTTATGCCTTAGATGAGTCTTAGTGTTAATTATGTTAAAGTAAATTTAGTATTTTTTTTGTTAATAAAAATAAAGATGTGTTCTTAAAAAAGGTACATAGTTAGTTTCTATTCTTAAGCTTAATTATTTTGACTTCTATTAGGAAGTATAGAAATATATTAAGTAGCTATAATTTTGTTTTTGTTTTTGGCTTTGAAAATAATAAGCCAATATAAAACAATTTTATAAAAAGTTTTGCAACTTTTTTAGTTTTCAAGCTATCAATATGTTTTATTACAAAAGCAAAAACTGATAAGAAACAATTCATTTAAAATAAACTTGTTCCATTCATATTCTAGCGTTACTTAATTTTGTACGACTTTAGACAATGACAAACAACCTTTGTTTTTACAAAAAAATGTACCTTATATTTATCTGTTCCTTGAAAAAAATAAAATAAATTAATATAAGGTAGTAACCTTTTTTAAGAAACTCGTTTACATTAGTATAAAACGAGTGTAGTAAAGCATCGTTAATCTTCAATAGAAGGAATAAAAAAATTCAGAATATTGTCTTTTTGAACATGTACCTAATCATAATTCACTTCATAAAACTTCATCAGGATAGAACATGAAATATATATGTATTATTAAAACAATGTGCATTATTTTTAAATTAAGAAGAATCTACATTCATCTCTGGTCTGTCCCGAAATCCATAACGGTCGTCCCCATAGAGGAAATTTATTTTGAAGAATGCCGTTCACAAATGATTTATATTTGAATACATGTTAAGATGAAAGTTTCCACCAAAATAATAAGCTACATTTGTTACAACCTCAATTATTAATTAGTTATATTGATTTTGTTACATAGATAGGTTATGTTTTAATATCCGCCTTTATGGATTAGTACATAATATTACATATTTGTTTACAGGCCAGGGTTCAAAACCGAGAAAACAAATACTTACACTGGGTAGGCAGCGAAAAGTAATCTACTTGTTTGTAATTAAAATGCTCAGTGAAACAGACGAAAAAATGTGTTTACACATAGGGGATATGTTTTAATATCAAAATTAAAATATTACTGATATTTCATAAAATAAAAACAAATTTCGTGACCAGGAAAAACAAAACAATTTAAATACTTTAATTGATATTTTATTCATTGATTCTAAAATTAACATTGTATACCGAGTTAAAGAAATAAAACTGAAATTTATCTACACAAAATACGTATATGAAAATATGGTGAATAAAATTTTATGTCACCCACAAGCAAGACAAACAAATCCATAAATTTGAGGATTTTGTGCAAATGCATTTTCTTTTTCTTCCTTTATATTTCATCTATTAATATGTATTACTTATAACGGACAAGCTTCGAGCTAGCGTTTTTCTAATATCATTTGATTTGAAGAAGAAATTATGTAGAAAGCAAATTTAAAATTCAAATATAGCTTAATATTTTATCTTAAAAAAAAGTCGAAAGCTTAATTTTTCATCATATTTTTAGATGAAAAATTTCTTCATCTTCCCAAATTTTATTTTATGTACCAGTAATACAAACTTAATCCACTATGCTACGCTAGACGTAGTGCATCTACGCCAATCGTAGAGGTCTACGCCAGATGTATAACAATAGCTACGAGGTTGGAATCAATCTTAATTTAGCAGAATTTGAAGCAAAATAATAAACACCTACTTCATACATCTTTTGCCACTTCTCACTTCATAAAATTTATGAATTTGATAAATAATTCAATCATATTTTCATAACTTATATTACTTCGTTACGCATCGTTTTGACTTTGTGCGAGACTACGATATTATTACGTAGGGCTGACATCACATAGCCGGAATTATCTCTCTTAATTTAGATTATGAATTTCTTGAAATTGTAATGAATTTTAAGTAGTAATCTGATTTCATCTTTTTTACGATCTATTTTCATAGTTTACTTTAGATTCAAGATTGAGAATAAGGGAGCTAGATCGGTAGGCATTGAAACTATGAGTATTCCCTTTATACCAATATATTTTATTACTTAAATACTTCAAACGATACTTTGAAAAATATTTTAGAAAGCATCTCTTTACGCGAACTTGTAAATTTTTAAATAAAGAATATTTGCTCATATAAGCATTGCTCAGTTAATAACGTGCTTACGGAGTCATCATCAGACATAAAAAAGAGAAAAGTTTACAACCCTATTTTTTCGTCAGGGGTTAAATAGATACATTTTAAAATACACTATTTAAGTACTTAATTCAACATCAAGAGACTATTTTTTTTATGGGATCTCTGGATCAACTTATCCGCTACTGAAATGCGACGAAATCAATTTTTAGCCTTTCTGATTAGATAATAGCGCCTTTTATCTAAACTTTTATAACTTTTTAGACACATTATTGCCTTATTAACGCAAAAAACCTCTCGTTCTTATTTAGTATCAAGCCTAACTATAAATTAATTGCAGTTGTTAATTATATTCAGTGTAGGTAAGCAGGTGTATTTGTGCTTTGTGCTTGTATGTTGGAAAATATGATGTTGAAACATTAATATACAGTTAACTGTTTCATCAAGCTGCACCAAAATTGACGTTTGAATTGTTTAAAATATGGACAGGCTTATTATGTGATAACTATTTTTATTATTGCGTTAATTAATATACGAAATGGATAAATCTAAGTAACCAGAAACTCAATTACAAGAAAAAATGCTCAAATTCTTAGTGTTAATTTCTTGTCAAAATGCAAAAGTATTTTATCAAAAGTGATATTATGAAAAAAATCTAAAATATAATTTTTGAGGCTAGTTGAGTTTCAGGTAGGCGACAGAGATTTTTGAAATTAAGCAACACGTTTGTCACCTGTAACGGAAAGTTAAATAGGTCATAAATCTTATTGTTAGCTTATTTTAAATATATCTGTGGTTATCTTATATATAAAATTCTCGTGTCACAATGTTAGTTACCTTACTCCTCCGAAACGGCTTTACTGATTTTTACCAAATTTTATATGCATATTCAGAGGGTCTAAGAATCGGCTACTATCTATTTTTCATACCCCTAAGTAATAAGGGTAGCCAAACCCAAAAATTAATATGGCAAAACAATGTTTGTCGGGTCAGCTAGTTATATATAAATACTCAAATATAATTACACATAAAAAGCATTGTTAGTCTAATCAAATAGCATCTATATAAAGCATATATAAATATATATACTAGCCGGGTCAGCTAGTAATCTTATAAATATCTTAATAATTTGCTAACTGAATTATAATTTAATAAACAATTATATTAAAAACTTTTTTTATATAATTGTCATTCGTTTCTATTATTCACCATCGTCCCCACTGATACCAGGAGTAGTGATATTAAAGAATGCTTCGGTAACGGCTCTGATCACTTTCTTCGTTCCCTGTCTCAGTAAAGTTAACTTGAACTGCATCAACACTATGAGGTATGTTGACATGAAAGAAATATTCTGAAAATGATGGTAAATGTTGAAACAAATATTTTGTTTAATTTAGAACTGTGTTCGTGATAAAAAAGGAATCATATTTATTAAGCACTAGCTGTACTCGCGACTTCGTCCGCATAAGACAGTTTTTTCGACAAGAGTTTTATTTTTTACGTCAAGTACCTATATAGGTACTTACAGTAAAAGTGACTGGATATTAGAATAGTTCTTATCTATTCATGATATCAGTCATGCTCGCTTCTGACGGTAAAGGCATTAAGAGCCATTTTTATTGGTCGTATCAATTCATAATTTGGTATCCATTGACCTGACATGACTGATCAATAAACATAATAATACAATAGTTAGTAGGTAAGCCAGCACTTACTGCAGAGTTACCGTGTTTGTGACATTGAAATGGTCACAATAAATATATTATGTACCCACTTAGTGAAATTAGATAGTACCCTACGTCCCCTAGTACCTACTTTTTGTCCTCTCTCAATTTATTATCTATGTTTGTGCCAAATTTAATTAAAATCGGTTCAGTGGTTTAGGCGTGAAAGCGTAGCAGACAAACAGACAGAAAGAATTTTTTCGAATTTATAATATTAGTATGGAATCTCGTATATTCATGGTAGCGCAGCCGAAGAAAGCGGCGCAGCAGTGCTTTTCTTCTGATTTACTTTGTTTCCCGTGGGAATGAGAAGTTTTCCCGCTGTATAAAGTACCCTAAGTCCTGTCTCAACTTATTATCTATGTTTGTGCCAAATTTCAGACAGACAGACAGACAGAGTTACTTTCGAATTTATAATATTAGTATGGATTAATATAATAAATTGACACATTTTTAGATTTATTATAAAAAAAAACATGATTTTTTGCAAATTTTTATTACTCTATAAACTTACCGCAGTAAATAACTCTCGGTTAATAATAGTGAAGCCATCTAGGTTCATAATAGGTGGATTCTTGGCAATAGCAACCAGAAACATTTCAACCTCGCGTTGTGCGCTGCGATCGATCGCACCTAGATTTACGTTCAGCAGGCGAACTTGGAATTCCAGACCGACCTGATGAACAAGTAATTACCTTCACCATATTACGGGTAGATTTGCATAGGTTAATTGCAAAACAGGGATGATATATTTGCATAATATTGACATTCTTCATACTTAATGGCTCAAGACTAGGACTCATAATTCAGTGTCAGATTTTCTTGGTTTGTTACTTATATTAAACACCTCGGTAGTTTAATAGGTCATGCGTTGGTCATTATTAGATTTTAAGTAGAAAGTTCTGGATTAATTCCAAGAAAAAGGTGTATGTATTGTTTTAAGTGAAGCCAGTGAAGGAAACGATCAGTTGCAAAAAAATGTTTGCGTCATGCCCCATTAGTGACAACTGGCCTTACTTATACGTACTCGCATACTTTACATATACAAATAATATATCTATATAGTGAAGTCCCGTGTCCCCTAGTGGGGTACGGGCAGTGGCGTAGCTAGGCGTAGGCTAAGTGGGCCTCAGCCCACGGCCTCGCACTTAAAAGGGCCTCGCAAGGACTCTTCAAGTACGAAATCAAACTCAAATTCCCCATTTATTTTTTCATTAAATAAAAACCTCAAAAATATAGGCCACACTCTTCAGTCTGGCAACACAGCTTAGCTTTGCCAAACGTTTCTTTACATGCATAGGTACTTCAAACAAAACAGTGAAGGTGGTAAACATTTCGGTAAAAAGTAAGGATTTCAAAAATTATAGAAGTAGGTAATTCAGAATAAGATATAAAACTTGTAGGATTTGGATTAAAGTAGGTACCATAACATTTTACGCTTCATAAAGACACGGTAAAGCATGTTTGGTAAGATATTTTTTGGTAATATTTATTGAGTAGATGTTGGAAACGAAAGAAAAAGGACCTCACTGATGCGACTTCGCCCACGTCTATAATAGTCCACGCTACGCCACTGGGTACGGGGCAGATGCATTTCACATCTGTTTCACTGATCGATTTTTTCTTTAGGGGCTAGTAGGTGATCAGCCTTTTATGTCCTGCCAGACCGATTTTTTTTTTATCTCCACCGGGAATCGAACCCAGGAGGCAATTTAAGCAATATACATATATTGCTTAAAATTGTTAAATAAAAGTTATGAGATAAAGATTTTGAGTAATAATTTAGTTTAAAATGTTTTTACAATGATTTGTTACAGAGCATTATTTCAAAATAAATAATTTTTGTAATTAAAGACTTGGTGATATTTTAATGAGGTTTCATACTTTAAATACAACTACGTCGTTAAGAAAAGTCGCAAGATTCAGCATGTCGTTTTATATTTCTTAAATAAAATAACTGCTTTTATCTAATTTATTTAAAAGGCTAAGTGCACTTATGCTTATTTTTAAAGCGTTATTGTCATTTTATTCTGAAGTTTGATTTAATTAATATAAAAGCTTTCGAAACTTTACTCGATTCAAAGTTTATAAGAGTAATGCATGTCTATTTAAGCTTATTTCTAATAAAAACTGGGTATAAAACTGTTTATAATTTTATTTATTTTATTAATCGTGCCAACAAGGGATAGGCATTTAGTTTACATTAATATAAATTTACATAAACATAAACACAGCCCCAATTACATAAACATAGACACGTGTATAAAAATTACAAAAAAACATTTTGCGAAATAAATAAACGTGTATAAATTAAGGACGTTAGTACTGACATAATTAGAAATAGAAATTCAACCAAATTTTAATCAATTTACTTAATATCGGGGTTATTCGTACAAGTGATTACATCAGCGAGAAATAAAATTGAAAAATTATATTTTCATTTTTCCAATTGTATTAGAAGAGTTTCGATATATTCACAACATGTGGTTACCATTTATGAATAGAGCTGTCTATTCATGAGCGATAAAAAAACCAAACGCTTTTTTCACTTGAAATATTAAATTTGTAAATAATAACTTTAATATTCAAATTAATTCATTATCGGTACTTCAGCATATTAAATTAAGTATGTAGTGTCTTTTATATAAAATTATTTAGAAATAGTAAGAAGTAACCCAGATCTCGTTTATTGAAGAAGTAAACTGTTTTAAATTGGGCGTCATAATATATCACAAGGAAAGTGTGACTTCAAAATAATAAATTCTAATGTGACATTTAAGATTTACCAGTAAAAAGATCGCGAGTGAGAATTAACGAAATATATAAAGATTATTTTCATCACCGTCACCAATTCAAGAGGATTCAAAATCAATACTGAGTATTATTGAGAATAGTAAAGTTCAAAGTTCTTAAATGCTGATTAGGTACTTGAATAGAATCTATTATTATAAGTAATTCGCACGTAAGTCTTTGAACCATTTGTCATGAAACTTAAAGAAAAAACGTTTTACTTGATAACTTACAATATTATAACAGCGTTAATCAACTCACCTTTCTCGTAGCGTGATAAGCCTCGTTACAAATGATGAAGAGTAGGGTCATGCAATAACCAACTATAACAAATAGGCCCATTTCTTTGTAACTAAGCCCCTGTTCTAATATTTCAGATAGGGAGCCATATAAAGATATTGTGGTCGTGAAGAAGATGACCATGCAATATATACCGTACATATTGGAATACGCCCTTCCTGTGGACAATTGGGTAATATTTTAGAATACCTATTTCCTGTAACGAAGTGTCTTGGATTCTGACCATAAATTTATGTATGATATGGAATGATATTTTAAATGAATACCAAATTTGAAATGACCTTGTAAATGAGTACTTAACTTTTCATTAACTATAAACGAAAAAATTTAAGTGTATTTAAAGATATGAATCCTCATATTCAGGTATTTAAAATTTATTTACAATAATGTACGTAAATATATTTACAAAAATACAAAAGGCTCATCAAAGCTGTTGGGGTGCGTACCCAAAATACTGGCTACATTACCGCCTTGTATAGATATATGTACTAGCGCGTTGGCCGAAATATGAGTCAGCTTTCTGGTTACCTGTGGTCTCAACAAAGCGCGTCGAAATCTCTTTAAACGACTCTAAGTCTCTACTCCAAAAGCAATGAAAATATAAAAATCTATGAAAATTTTATATTATCGTCTTTTCTTGCTTTCTACAATCTATGCCGCGCCCTCAGTATTTTACCTAACTAACAAAAAAGGTCATCAAATTCAGTCGCCAACTGATTGATGTAATCGTTACAAACATAAAAAGTATACAAAATTTGTTGAACAATTAAATAATTATGCAACTAAAACCATAACATACAATTACAAGGTGTAAAATGCAAATGCAATGGAACATTAGTCTAAAATAATTTTATTATCTTTTTCACTGGGGGTCAAAAAGGTTTTAATCAAATCAAAGCACGTAAGCCATAAACATAAACGTGTTTTACTGCTCTGCTGTCCATTCCACAAAAATTTCATTTAAATATATCACATATGAAAAAAGTTTTACATGACCAAGATCAGAATAATATATGATATTTTGAGTTATACTTGAATAGTTTTCTTTATATTTTTAATAGTTTTTTAAGACCTTTTGTTATAAGTGTTTGGATAGTAGGTTATGTATTTTTTAATAAACTGAATATTATTTAACAATAGTTACAATTACAAAAACGACAATACTAACCCAATTGTTGCATCATGTGTGACAAATCTACCCACAGATGGCGGTACTGAGCGAGTTTCAGCGCCGGATGTTCCGCCTCAAGAGCCTTATGCAAGTTAGTAGCTAAACCTTTTGACGCTGTACCAAATGCGTTGCAGTTTATATACCTAAAAAATTATAACATAAACACAATGTTGATCCTATAGTTTATAGTTCTATAGGGAAAACTACTTCTTTAGTAAGCTTAAAGGAGTAGTCAGATGAAATAAAAAATATTATAATATGAACACAATGTTGATTCTATAGTTTATAGTTCTATAGGGAAAGCTACTTTTTTAGTAAGCTTAAAAGAGTAGTCAGATGTAATAAAAAGTTGTCTACCACTAGTGATTGAAGTGAATATCTTTGTATGTAAGGCAAAGGTACCAAATATGACACGATGCGGACGCTGTAATGAAGTTAGGTGCTGCAACTATTATATGAAATTATTTATTTGTAAACTTGTAAATATTGAAAATGTTGTAAATAGTTTTTATCATTTTTAATGCATTTTTTAAAATTTAAACAATAATTACTGAATTTTGTTACGTCGGAAAACTATCCACTTTTTACGGAGATGAAGTCACCAGCTAATCGGAATAAAATTGTGAAGATGCGATTTACACAAATAGGTCATTAAGGAGCCGTGTTTTGCTAATGGCTTACATTAATTAGAGCCATCTGCCGCTGTGATCCTTGACTAAGGACATTCTGATAACATGCCTATAATAGATCATTATTGTATCGTTACGATTTGCTTTGAAAGAAGGTTTACTGAAGAGTAAATTTATATCCGAATTTTTGATATAATGAAACTCAAAAATAATTTATACACATACATGTTAACTTATTAACAGCACTTAAATCTAAGCTGAAAGCCTATTCCAAGACGTATTCTGTGCTGAGAAGTTCTTTTAATATTAATATTTTAATAACAGTGTATAATGTAAGCAAAAGCCACTGTCAAGTATCATTTAAATTATTCAAAAAAATAAGCGTTCGAAAATATAGGAAAATCATGACAGGAATTGGTAGTTTATGAATTAACTACCAATTCCTGTCATGATTTTCAGTTTTGTTAAAAAGTATAGGTATATTTGGTTATGTAACAAAATATACGGTTTCCGTTTTGTTACGTTAGTTTTAAATATAAGTTATTTTACGCTTCTTAGCTTAGCTTCATTTATATGAAAAGTCATTTGGCATTTTTAAAATCATATTTTTTTTAAACAAACTCTTAAAAAGTACAACTCTCTGTTAAGTCGTATCGCTTATTCAATTACATCAATAGAAAATTTTCTATTTTTGAAATCAAAAGAAAATTGATCTAAGAGAGTGAAAATAAGTTTATATACCCAGCCTAAATAGCTTTTAAATAAAGTATTTCTTTATTATTTCTATTACAAATCTACTAAAGGTCCTGACTGACACGTCACGTAAAATTAAAAATACAAACCAGAGCGAACAGAAT
Source organism: Aporia crataegi (assembly GCA_912999735.1). Classification (NCBI taxonomy): domain Eukaryota; kingdom Metazoa; phylum Arthropoda; class Insecta; order Lepidoptera; family Pieridae; genus Aporia; species Aporia crataegi. Next base: position 3,124,077 of record OU538748.1, on the reverse strand, counting down.
CCGTCCAGCATAGCTATTATATGGTAGTAAGCGAACGTATGCCACAGTTCGAAATCATCTTGTAAGTAATGCTGCGAAAGTATTACTACGAAACTGAGTGCCCAAGAAAAAACACAGAGGCCCCACGTCAGAGAGTGCAGATTCGGGAATATTATCGGTTTTCCAGTTATTTTGAGATATTTCAACTGAAATCCAAAACACATGCTTTAAACTCTATTCTAAGATACCATATAAAATAAGTCTCTTATAAAAGTTTTTTTAAAACTCACAAATTAAAGTTTAATTAATATTTACAACAAAGATAGATAGATATTATTTTTCCACACCTTTGGGCTACAAGGAATATTTATAGATACATTGAGTTATAAATAAGCGACCCTGTCACCCAAAACCCTTGAACCCTATAGTAATATATTTTATATCCATATATTATTTTACTTATAAGACATATAAAGTGTATCCTATTAAACAACAATATACAGTATTGTAACGTGTTGTTATTGACTGAAATACATAAATACAATGACTACCAAAATTCATAAAAGACCACTTTTCCTTTACAATATAAGTAAAAAGATTCGAATGCTGTTTTATCTAATTCTAATCTTTAATTTTAAATTGTCTCAATTAACATAAAACCATGCACATAAGCTATTTACGGTTAACTTAAGGCATTATAAAATAACCATTAAAACCTGATAATGTGTCCACATATTCTTGAAAATCGCCACTTGTGGTCCGTGGCGCCAAGAAGCCACTGGGATGAGAAAATGTGGTATAAGAATACTTAGGAATATAATATTGTAGATAACTTCGTCAAATCTCTTATTCGAGTTCAGTTGAAAAGCTGCGAGCCGGTCTTTGCCCACTAGAAAGTTGTTAGTACTTTTAGTAAGAGTACGTTTTTCAATAAGAGGGCAATTGGGCAAAAAAAGAATTCCATATAAATAGTATTGATTGATGACACACGTCTTAACAAATATAGCTACGGATATATAAACGGTCAAACACAACCAATTCAGGCTTCACTGTCAGGTAAAAATTAAGATGATGACTTTAAAAATTTCAAAAGATCGTAGAGTAGTTATTGTATAAGATTGTATATCAGTTATCATAATTTAAATATGAATTTAAATTACATTATACATTGAAGTTTCATTACCTTTAATCACGATTATGCTCTCCAAACTCCAAACAAGGTAAGCCCAGAGAGTGGCCTTCGATATCCAATTATATGTAGTCCGTTTTGTAGTTTGCGCGTCTGAAAGATTAATATTCATTATATGATCTCTATTCTATAAACTTGACTATGACTTTGTAGACTTGAGAGCAGTTTGAAAGCTGTAAAATCAACAATTCAGAAACGCAAAAATCTCAAAAAACCATGCTTAAGTATAGTTTAATAACAATATAGAAATACTCAAATATGAATACTCAAAGCTTGCTTATCTTACTTCAGAAACGCAATTTGTGTTGATTTATGCTTAAGTATAACTTAAGTCGTTCTTAACGTGAAATTCTCAATTCAGGAACGGGCTATATGACTGTCATGGCCTAATTTAACTAGTCTTATCGTAGGAGTTTCCTAAGTAACATTTTGTGTTCTGCTGTTCTTTCATGATAATAAAAAACTCAAAAGTCTTATAGCAATTGCAAATAGCCAATAAAATTGAATTTTCTTACAAAACCTCTCCTATACTGCGCAACAACTGCATGAATACGTATCATTGACTTTAATGCAGTGCGAGTTGACTTCACGTCGGAACGCGAGATGAGTTCGCTTTTCTCGGAGTACAGAATATCTTTACAAAATCGACTGCAGAGTTATTTCAAATATAAAAAATGCTTATGTCCGCTGTATAACGTTGGGTGCGGATAAAAAGTAGTCTTATCTAACCAGGTCCCATTTATAGTACTTTACCTCGGTTTTACGGTGACATAACAGTAACGATAAGTTTAGTATTTATTGTAAGAGTTAGCATAAATAATTTATAAAATTAATTTTACTTTTTATCTTACATTTTTGATGTTCCATCTTCTAACTAATACAAGTTTTGTTTTTGGTACCTCAATCCGACTAGGCGCTATTGCATAGGAATGTATTTCCTGTTAAAAATCATATGAAAACTTTTTTATTTATCAAAAGATGTAAGCTTTTAAAAGTATATACATACTAGGATCCATTCTTTTTTAATAAATAAATAATTGTGAAAATAATAATCGTGTGTAAATATAATGAATTTCAATATTAACTTTGCAATAACTAGAATGAAATCTTTCGCCAAAGTTCAACGGAGAAAGTTCTAATCCTGACTGACGTATTGAGTAATACGTGGAATATATTAACTTTGTATATAGTTATTTTCTAAGTTTTAAGCGTTTTAGGCTCGAAGTTTCAACATTAAGCCTCTGAATGGTTTCTAAAGATTCGCAAACGGCCCATTGCGCAATATCGTTTGAAGTAGGTAACCAACATTTAAATTTGTTCATATTTACATGTATTTTTGTTACTAATCTTGGTTTTATATTGTAAATTTGTTTTCGAATCAATTCAAAATTATTTTTATTTTTATTTTTTATTTATTGTTATTATTTAGGTATAGAAAATTACATGCAATTGATATACTATAATATTTGCAACCAACAACACATGTCGCACAGCCATGCGTCATGGATCACGTTCATTATTTCAAAGAAAAGTCTGAATTGCAAATATATACCGGATATTGGACCGATAATCGATCCAAGATAACATTTTAATTGGGTAAATGAAACCTTTCTAACTTAAATGATAATTTTGATAAACTTTCTTGTTTTTCATAAACTTTAGACTTTCGCGATTTGAACTCATTATTATTAAATAATGTTTCTTTGCGCGATAAGTCCCGCCATATTTAATAATAATTTCTTGTTTTTGTTTTAGATCATGGTAATCTTTGAATTTTGCAATGCTGCCTTTAATGGTGTACCTATAATTTGTAATCACCACACAAAGGCTAACGTCAATGCCCACTAGCGCGATAATTTTTATCGCGTAAAAGTGGGTGGCTACACTTGAACGGTCAACGTGAATGCCCATTAACCTACCCTTACGCCAAACGGCAATGTTAATGCCGTTGTCAAATTATCGCGTTAAGTAAGCGTTAACCTAGGATTAACGTACATTATCGCGATAATTAATGGCATTTCTCGTTAGTGTGGCCCCGGCATAAGTAATTCCTTACTTTTTTTGTTTCTGTTTAGTATCTAGGAATTTTAAATCCTTTTTAATTAAATCAAGTAGTTAAAAAACATGAATTAAACAAAGAAACCAAAATATAACGAAATTAAATGAGTATGTAAATTACAATTAACAATTGAATTATTATTGCTCACACTCCTTATATTGGGTGCATCTATTCCACGGTTAGTTTAAGAAGCTGCTCAAAAACTGCGAAACAGCACTCAAGACTCAGGAGTATACCGAAATACAAAGGCGTAACTTAAACTCGATCGTATTGAAATGTTCGGCATATAGCAAGTGAAAGAAACGCACGTGTTATTTTGTGGTAACCGTTTAACAATTAATATAAATGAAGGAAACACTAACGGACTGGTCAAAACACCTTATAATGAAACTGAATACTTCCTTTCTCCCATCACGTCTGATTCTCAATTTAATAATTTAATCAATACATAATTGCCGTTTCGTGGAAGAGCGGAGCGTCCTAATACAGGCAATGCTATGTTTAGACAAAATATTTCAGTTGAATATAATACAAAGAGTTTACTTAACTGCGTAGTAGCAAACATAATAAAATTATGTGGGTGGTTTGAAAAAATTGGTTAATTATTTTAACTTTTCTAGAAATTTCTTGATTTTATGTGAATTATTTATGCTAAATGTAATTTATTGTATAAAATTTGTTTATAAACTATGTTATGTACTAACAATATTATAGATATAGGAAAAGTCTAGATTTTAGGTTTTTACGTAAAAAAAACTAAACTGAATTAGCCGATGTGCCTAGCCTTGTTCTCTTCCTTCAGTGATACGTTACCCTGGAGTCGTCTGAAGGTACTCAGACCAACCGTTGCATCGTAAAATAACAGCTGAATAGTAATTGCGTAGTTTTAAAACTTGGAGGCAAGGGCACTAAACCGAATTAGATGTTATGACTCGTCATCCTTATAGTGCAAGAAACAACTTACAGCTATAATCACTCAGGCTGGTAGAATGATTGGATCGTAGAATGACCGCCGAAACGCAATTGCGTATTTCTTGAAAATTGTTTTTTTTTTGTGATTTCTACTTCGAGGTTGCACCTTTTAATTTTTGTTTATCTTGTCAAGATTACCAACATTTTTATTTTTGTATAAGAAATTAGGTAAAACTAAAACTTTTTTGAAAATAGATGCCGCTTGAGCGGATGCTACAAGTGTATGTCAAAAAGGACAAATAAAATTTTGCCAGGTGCCAACAATATTTAAACAAATTATAATTCTTCAATTTAGTAAAAATTAAACAATTTATTGAATGTTTTATGCACCAACTCTCCGCTATTAACATAATATAACACTCCATTTTAAATAAACATTTATTTGAATGTTTGCTTAAACATTAATTTGTAAGCGTAAGCAATTGTTTCGCGAGCTAACGTGCACGCTGTTTGCAAAGTATGCTCCGATATTAAATCTATCAAATTTAAAATTCTAAACATGTATAAAGGCACACAATTTCAAATAACCTTTATTTTAATAACATTTTTGAATGTTTGGTTTTTTAATATTTTTGATTGGTTTACTTTCCATTGACACCTAAAAATCATCGATTCAAAAGTGCTTTGTAAAAGATTTGAATAAGTTTATTCTACTTTGACTTAAAGAAAAGTTCAAATAGTATTTAAATGGCTTCAAAATAATAAAAATTCACAAATACTCTTAAGTGAAAAAAAATATCTGTATTTTCGTATGAAGTGCTGAGACAATAAACTTTAAGAATTCTACTTACATTTGGGCACTCTTATAATCGGCATTACTCCCATTAATTGAAACAGTACTAAGAGACTTTTAGTATTTATGTAGAAACTGTCGTGTTTGTCTAGAAGTTGGCCATCTTTGTCTGTTATTTGTGGCCCATATACCTCCTTGGCATCAAATTCTATAAGAATAATATTTATGATCCTTTTAATCTTTAAACAATAATATATAAATGACAATTGACAAACCTTACAATATATTTTTATTTCTAATAAAAACATTAAAAATTGACCTGCTTGCATTTAAATTACGAGATTACAAATTTCAGATTTCCCTTATCATTTTATTATAAAAAAATGCGTAAAAAAATCATTAAATCTCCTTCTTCAAAAGTTTTTACTTAATCAAATTGCAACGCAACTTTAAAATGATTGATATACCCTTGATTCCTTTTCCTTTCAATTCTTTATAAGTTTCGCCTTTTTTGATTTGTTCCATTCGATTTGGATTATACATTTTAAACCTATTCCGAGAATCGTTCATATTCGAAGCCATTGCTTACTTTTCAATATGAAATTCAAATGGTTTCCAGCGCACACTTCAAATGTGAATAGCGTTATAACTCAAATAACAAAATAGCATAATCAATCATGACCTATCCGCCCTAGGCTATAACTCTGTTATGTGATCTTGTTAGAAAAATATAAAGAGTAGTATTTACATTGTTGATTAATTGTATCTTTAGTGACATAATTATATATACGACCATTATATTTAAAATACTTTTAAAATACTGCGTCATATATTTTGATGAAATTTTTTTTATATTACTATTATACACGCAAATAGTACAAGCCGATTTTTAATATAGGTTTATAAGGTGACATGGCGTCAGTCTTAGTGAGACATGGAACGGATACATTTCTACACCTGTTTTACTGATCGTTATCAGGCAAGTGGGTGATTAGTCTGTTGTAACCGAAATAGTATTATTTTAAGTAGGGGAAATTGTTGTACCTATGCACGGTTTTACCTGAGGACACCAAGTAAAACGGCAGGTGAGCCACTCCGAACCCGACGAGAGCGCTCACGACACCAGCCAACGCAACCAATTCCTAACAATGTTTTATTTTCTATGGATTCGCACACATACTCTCTAATAATCCGCGCATCACGCAGGTGCGTAAATCACTTTGTCAGGAAGGTGGTTAAACCTAAAATGTAATTAAAAAAATTACACAGACATGTTAGATATAATATAATAATAAATCTCTATTTCTTTCCCTGTTCGACGACACCTTCTAACGAAACAAATGTCGCTTGTCATTATTTAATATTTCACACTAATGACGTTTTTCTAAAACAGTTAGTACGCTTCTAAGTGAACTGTTTGCCTTAAGTTAATAATGCTATGACTTCAATTAACTACAACATACGGAACTGTTCTAGATCAAATTATGGTAGTAATTATTCTAGGATTAGGGTAAGTCAAACCATATAATTATATTATTAAATTAATTACAGGCCATTTGCCTATATCATCAGGAGAACTCAACATGGTGCTTTTGAGTTGGAGTTCACGGTGGGAAAGCGAGGTTGGGGCTCCCCCACACCTTTTCAAAATTATATTTTTAACATCAGAAGTGGGATTGATATCTGTTAAATTTTTAAATATGTTTCTAACAATATAATATATATTGTTTGAGTAACCGTATTAAAGTATTATAGTGTTTTTTTTACAAAATTCTACATACTGGCAGTAGGTATGATTCTGCAATGAAATTGATCTATCAAAAGGTTGACAGAAGTCTCCACGGCAGCGTCTTAACGACTTCAAAAAACACTTCGACTCTGGTTTTTTGTTTGATGGGTAAACAATAACAGAAAATCATAAAATAATATTATTATAAGGTGTCAAATTCCAAAATGTTGGCATGTGTTCGGTTTTATTTATTACTTTTTAATAAATTTTTGATTTTCACTTAATAATGTTTGCATTTGAATCAGATTTATAAACTTAATTCTATGATTGATAATAATTCAAAGTATATATTAATATCTGTATTTAGACAAAATATATGAAAGAGCCGTCAACGCTTATGTAAAGCATAATGAATGGCTCATAAATCTTTATTCCGTACAGGATTTGCAAATCCGTGTAAACATAACATTATTTACATTGTTGAAACAGGAGCGTATATATTTAAAAATGATCCTTACATACAGTTGAAAACTCAATTTGTTTTTATTTTTTATTTAAAATTCACAGCGTTTCAATCCGACTTGCAGGTAAATGATGCGTATGCTTGTCTAGTAATAGGTGTTTTATCCACTTCTTTGTTTCTTGAAAAGATCAATGTTAAATTCTGCAGGAAATATTAAGGCAGGAAGGGAGTTCTATTCTTTCACTGTTTTAATTAAGTAAAACGATCCGAATTGTGCGGTGCGGCTCACCTACAACAAAGGAATCTAATTAAACAGTGCACTATGATACGGAGTCTAAAGCAAAACATTAGTAATATTAGATGCTCTGCATTTAATACTTATATGAAATAAATAAATAAAAATATAGCAGATTAAACATATTACTATTATTTTACTTCTTTTCCGGATCTATTCTTACCAAGTTCAAGTAACCTAAGTAATTACAATTGTCTTATAAAATATATATCCTCCTATATCTTATATTCTCTTATTCCTTCTAGTACATTAGGTACAGAAGGAAAATGTTTTCCCCATAGTAAATAGTAACCCATAGTAAATACATATTAGTATTCGTAGTGATATGCCAGAATCTGTCAATCGTTCGTTTCGATGGTTCAAAAATGAGTATAATTTTAACAAAAAAACAGACTTCAAATTGTAATTCTAAAAGTACTGAACAGATATTGATGAAATTTAAATGGGACCACACGGGAAGCACCAGCTAAAAAAAAACCAGTTGAATGGAGAACCTTTTTTGAAGTCGGTTAAAAATCATACAAAATACGATTCTTCCTTTGACAAAAACATGATTATCAATCTTGAGTTTCGTGAAACTTATTGCCATCGGAGTTTAGTTCAACAGTCCGAGTCAAAAATTGTTTGAAAATTGCTAGAGTGCAGGTACGCGTAAACATACATAACATTTTTAACATTTCCCTAACAATTTAGTATCGAAAATTTCATTAATACATTATAATTTCTCACAGTTAAGACGGAACCTATATTTTCCAGATTCCCTGTCATATCTGAGAATGTTCTACTGTGTAAATGATGTAAACGGGCTAACACGTGTCACGAGCGACTCTTGTGATTTATGTACTGCAGCTGTGATTATATATGTATGTCATACAATGTTATACCTCATTTAGGATAAAGTTTATTATGTATATATAAACTAGTGACCCGCCCCGGATTTGCACAGGTATAAAACATATAAAAACCTTCCACTTCAATCACTCTATCTACTAAAAAAAACCCCATCAAAATCCCTTGTGTAGTTTTAAAGATTTCAGCATACAAAGGGATATAGGGGAAGAAAAAGCGACTTTGTTTTATACTATGTAGTGATGCTTTACAGACTGACATATTGTTATGAACATTCAAAAAAAGACATCCAATTATTTGTGTTTCCAATAAAATGTGGTAGTTTTATTGAGGGTAATTTTAAATGTTGTTAATTCAATTTCTCCTCTTTAAAATTACCTGAATATTATTTCTTGAATAACACCTTGTTGTGTGGGTATAAATCCTCAAAGACATGGGAATGTGTGAAAGGAAGGAGAGCATTTTTATGTAGGTAGTATTAAACACGCATGGTTATTAACACCAAACCAGACACATTCTATTATAGTAAAAAAATGTAAATAAAGAATATATGTAGTTAGTAGATTTAAAAAAATATATACATATATATATAATAAATAAAACTCTATCTAATATGTCGTTATTAGGGTAGGAAAACTCCCATACGCAACCAAATCAAAATAACAAGTTAGAGGGCGGGCAAAAATAAAATCATATTTGTAAGTATTGGATATAATAAATAAATACAGCTCGAAAAGGACCAATAAACTAAATTTTAATAAAAAATTAAATCGACCTCAGAATGCACTAAAAAGTTTAAAAAAATATCTTATAAATGAACCTACTAAGTATTAAAAAAGGCGTAAATAGTGTTCATAAATAAAATTCATCAAGAGCATAAAACATAATAATAGAATTATGTGGCTTTTTGAAATATGATTTCCTTAATATACAATAATTTAATTTTTAACACTAAACTACACTTCTTAGAAGGCTTTTAAGCGTGTATAGGATACGATGTAAATAAAATACAGTTAAATCCGTAATAAAATATTTCCAGTTGGCTAAGCGCAAAACATTGTGAGTTGTGATGCCAGGTTGATCCGATTACAAATCTGTTTTACTTTACGAAGAACAAAAGCAAAACCCTTTTTATAACAATTGATGTAAATACATCTCATTCTCTTGAATTAAAAAAAAATAGGCAAAATAGCGGTCTGCCCTGATTTTACTAACTTTCTCTATCATAATATTAATACGTGAAGCAAAAATTTCTCACAGATGTTTACTAGATGTGCCCGCGACTTCGTCCGCATTAGACAGTTTTTTGGACAGGAGTTTTATTTTTTACGTCAAGTAGGTACTTATAGTAAAAGTGACTGGATATTAGAATGGTTCTTATCCCTTTTGTTTGAAGACGACCTGCTCGCTTCTGACGGTAAAGGCATTAAGAGGCATTTTTATTGGTCGTATCAATTCATAATTTGGTATCCGGTGACCTGACATGACTGATCAATAAACAAGGTAAGTAAGCCCTAACTGCAGAGTTACCCTGTTTGAGCACATTGAAATGGTCACAATAAATATATTATGTACCCACTTAGTGAGTCTTAGCCCCACTGTGTCGTTCCCCCCTCGAGCCGCCAGCGCCGCCACCACCGCCTCTGCGCGCGGCCAGAATACAGGGCAATATTTTATTGTGCATTGCGTTTGGCGTCCTAATTTAACACCGATCTGTCTGTTTAGTTAGTACGTTAACTGAACAACTTTTCTTAAGATAGTATATTCATATCTCTTCAGGTTCAGCTGGGCTGTTAGGGTTCCACACCAGGGATTCTCTCATGTCGCAAAATTCTTAATACCCACCTATTTATCACGCTGAGCAATATTCATATCTCGTATATTCATGGTAGCGCAGCCGTAGAAAGCAGCGCAGCAGTGCTTTTCTTCTGATTTACTTTGTTTCCCGTGGGAATGTTTGTTTCAAGATGAATGGATATTTTCAAGCGGTAAAAAGTACCCTATGTTCTTTCTCAACTTATTATCTATGTTTGTACCAAATTTCATTAAAATCGGTTCAGTGGTTTAGGCGTGAAAGCGTAGCAGACAGACAGACATAGTTACTTTCGAATTTATAATATAAGTATGGATATAGAGAAGGAGTGGAGAATGCTAATATTTTATTTAAATCTTATATATAAAATTCTCGTGTCAGAATGTTAGTTACCTTACTCCTCCGAAACGGCTTTACTGATTTTTACCAAATTTTATATGCATATTCAGTAGGTCTGAGAATCGGCTACTATCTATTTTTCATACCCCTAAGTGATGATGGTAGCCCACCCCAAAAATTAATATAGTAAAACAACGTTTGCCGGGTCAGCTAGTTTTACATAAAAAATACATTACTCGTAAATCAATAAAATAAACATTACTCATACAGCGGGTTCTATATATAATAATTTACTTGACTGACTGCGGCTTTTATCCCAACTTGGTATTTGAGAGCATACTTCAATAATACTCCAGGACTTTGTTATTAGTTGAATTCATATTCTTAAATAAAGCGCATAGCAGTTTCTTTACTAAAGAGGCTATACGCAATTCGCCACACGCACATTAGTGCTTGGATGACACACAGTATAAACATACATACATACCTGACTTACTCTTGAATTGTGGTCAAATTTCGACCAATGGGCGACCACTAGTATTATTTATTATAACTAGACTCCATATTGTTTTTACTTATATTGAGGCAACAAAGTGTTTAAATAAATAAGTTAATCTTTTTTTTGTGTAGGCTTCTATGTAATTTATATAGTATAAGTTTTTAATCACCGGCGAAAAAATAGGGGTGTCGTAAGTTTGACGTGCCTGTGTCCATCTATGCCCTAAGGCTTCGCTCCTAAATTAATGGACCGATTTTGAAGCGGTTTCCTTGAAAGCTAACGTCAATCATTCGTAACTAAAATTTACGAAGATTTGTTCATCAATTTATGAGATATACTTATTTGTAATCATCATGTAGAGGTGTTTAAATTATCTTTACAAATATTAAACTATCTATTCCTTAAATATCCTTATGAATTAATAACTTTTAAGAACAAAATAATTAGATTTCAGTGTATTACTATTCTATCTAAACATCGATGTTTAAATATTAAAATTCCCCAGACTCAACAATTTCTCAGATATTAACGCAAACAGAATCCGAGAGTGCAGTGTGCTTGGCGTCTTGATTCTTATGGATGCAGCTTTTCTTAGTTTAATTTAATGAACTTAATTTTTCTTCCGTATTTCTCACTTCCCGTATTCCCAGTTTAATTAAGTAGTTCCAAGGACGTATTATAATTAAAAATGGAACATAAATAAGCTCGTGCCAACTTCCCATATCTAAACTTTGTCTTGCCAGTTTTAATTATAATACATTTATATCTCTTTAGAGGTCAAACAATCACTTTATTATTCGAAAACTGTGAACGTCTATATTTTTATATATGCTTTATATAGATGCAATATACAACTAGCTGACCCGGCAAACGTTGTTTTGCCATATTAATTTTTGGGGTGGGCTACCCTTATCACTTAGGCGTATGAAAAATAGATAGTAGCCGATTCTCAGACCTACTGAATATGCATATAAAATTTGGTAAAAATCAGTAAAACCGTTTCGGAGGAGTAAGGTAACTAACATTGTGACACGAGAATTTTATATATAAGATTTAAATAAAATATTAGCATTCTCCACTCCTTCTCTATATCCATACTTATATTATAAATTCGAAAGTAACTATGTCTGTCTGTCTGCTACGCTTTCACGCCTAAACCACTGAACCGATTTTAATGAAATTTGGTACAAACATAGATAATAAGTTGAGAAAGAACATAGGGTACTTTTTACCGCTTGAAAACATCCATTCATCTTGAAACAAACATTCCCACGGGAAACAAAGTAAATCAGAAGAAAAGCACTGCTGCGCTGCTTTCTACGGCTGCGCTACCATGAATATACGAGATATGAATATTGCTCAGCGTGATAAATAGGGTATTAAGAATTTAGGAGTAAGGTAACTAACATTGTGACACGAGAATTTTATATATAAGATTATGACCAATATCTAACCAGTACTTTCAAAATTCGAATGATCGTTTCATCTAATAAATATCATAATAAACCGAAGGACAAAAACGACGGGCTTTAGACAATACCATCGATTTTAATTCTCGATATTAACTAACGCTGTAAATTTGTATAGAAAAACATAAGTTATGTTGTTATGAAAAAGACACCAAACGACAGTTCTATACATTGACTAGCATTAGTGGGTGTCGAGAAATAAGCGTGAGGTAGGTACTTGTTTACCTGGCTGTTATAGGATAAATCTTAAATTCCTTATTACTTGACATATCTGTAGATTTGCGATAGCTAAATATTTGAATAAATAGAATCAGGCAGACAAAACAAAGTGATTGCTTTATTTACCTATACATACATTATATTCTTTTCATGAAAATATTTCGATATTGAAAACTAACACATGTATTTCATTTATTTGTATTATTCAAATATATAGTAATTATTAAAAAAAAATTGGGTATTGCGACGCAAAGATACTCGTAATTCATTTGATTCGCAAATATCAATGCCGCGAACTGGATGTACCTAGTTGAATTTTAGCAATTATACGGAATAATATTGTTTCACGCCGCGAATATTACGAGAATTTGCGTTTGATGCGTGGTTATTTGAGGAGTACGAGTGAATTGTGGTGGAAGACGTAATTTCCTTAAACTTGACCCTTGCATGCCCCCAGCCCCACGTGTTTTAGTAATCAGATATGTAGGTTTAATAATTGTCCTCCCTTCTCCCTGAACCTATTACGGACTGACACCAGGGGGTATAGTGCTTCAGAAAGGTCACGTTGCAGTAGTAGCTGAATATCTAGATGAAATATTGTGCCTAACCTTGACCGCGTAAGAATATAATGCATCGACGACAATCGATCTGTCTTTGATGAATCATGTTTAAAATATATGTATATATTAAGATGTATATTTTTAGCTTTAAATCTATATTCTGTTTCCTTATCCTATTATAAACGAATCGGTTGGGATCGGTCCCAAATAACGGATTATCTTGGCGGAGAAAGCTGACTAAGCATATCGTATTATAAATCTCAGGAGTCCTTTATCGAAATATTCACATCATTGACCCTATATAAAATAATATTACTATTACACATATATAGATTGTAGAAGCCCATACACACAAATTCAGTCATCACACTTGGAATTGATTTTCATGGAAAATCAAACCTAATCATTGGTGAACATTTCAGTGGTGTGCGCCTCATAGAGACAAAAAGACAACCTACTCTACTAAACTCAAATAAATAGTATTATGTATTTTATTTTGCATAAAATATAAATAATCGCATCAAATACATATAATAATTATATAAATCAGGCAGTAAATGGATGTACATGTAACTTGAACTGCAATTTTTACTTGGTTTTAAATTTTTTGCCTATCCTACAATAAAACTATGCAAGCTTGTCTTATTATAATCGCTACTTTCACTCAAGTATTTTCTTATACTTTGAATTTCAAATACTAGTATTTTTTAGATTAAATAACATTCAATTTTTAAATGATTGATCAAGGTCGGAAAAATATGTGGCAAAGCAAACCAATATTAATGTTAATAAAAATTAAAAAAAAAAAAAAATTTGATTGTATTTTTGTCTTTAAAATTTCACTTGTAGAGCCAAAAAATACTTCGACTGATGAAAAGTACATTGATGCGGAAAATTAAAAATTTTGTGAGTATCCAGAGTAAAATTTATAATAATGGGCGTAAAAAACTATGAAATTATTAATTACAGTGGTTTTCATTGTTTTTGTTTAAATCAAAAATCCTTAGAAGCCAGCCAAGGGATGTGCTACAATGTGATTGCCTTAGAATTCTCCACTAATTAATGAGTAACAAAAACCTAACGCTAAGTATGGACTAGTTTTTATTAATCAAAGAAACCTTAATTACTTGCAGCTCAACTTACTATTAAAATTTACAGAATATCAACCTCGTAATTATCACTTCAAAGCTTTGAGACTTTATTATTAGAACATGAAGATATTTAAATACTATTTATGATCTATTTTAACCAACTTCGGGGCAATGTGGGGCGTGGAATAAGAACCCGAAATTCAGTCGGAGGTACTAGTCCATTGAAATGTTACATTTTTTAGGCCTTACCTTGCGTTTTTTAGAGGACGCAATTTTATTTTTTTGATGTGTAGAGGGGGGGAGGGGTCAGTGTAAAGCTAAAACCAAGTTTGTGGGGTCGCCACCCTTGTCCCACGGCCGCCATCTTGAACATAGGGGTAGAAATGGTTTTTACGATATATCTCTTAAACTATTTATTTGATAAAAAAAATTTATAACATTTTTTGTTGCAAATTAAATTACTTTGGTTTATTAACGTTTTGTCGTGAAACAATACATAAAAAAGTTATAAGTGAAAATGTTCAGAAATTCGAGAAAAAAAAATATATTTTTCGATATAACTTTTTTTTAAATCATTTTACGAAAAAATGATATCAGATTTTTGTAGATCGTTTTTTGAGGAACAACTTTTAAAAATAAGAAGATAAGAAATTATAATTATAATATCCTTTATTCCTAGAACATATTATTTACAGTTTCAGGTTATACTTAAAAACTAGGTTGTCAATCCTGGATATAGGCCTCCTCTAGATGATGCCAGTGCAACCCGCCCTGACTTTTCTATGCCACCCCACAAGAAAGTTGTCGTCCCATTTCTTAGTTTTGTCTAATATAACAACTTAGGTGCAGTCAATGCTTCAGTACACCAAGGATATTAAAGTTTTGGTAGAATCTGTAATAAGAAAATACATAATAGTTAATATAAATAGTTAGTTCAAAAACTATAACAAAATCACTATCCAAAATATCTACTAGTAAAGTTAAGTGGATGGTTGTCTTTTTATTGATTTTAGTCAGTCATTTAAATAATACATAATATAATAGTTAAAGAAATATTAATTATTGAAAAAAGAACTAAAAATTTAGAAGCTATATATAATATAATAAAATTAGATTTGTAAACAGCGTCATCTCCTAAATGGGACTAATATTAAGATAAAATAAAAGCGAGAAATTCATAAAAAAATTACTAGATGGCATTATTAACACAATGTATTAGAAGCTCATAAGATAAGCTTTGGCTACTCGCTGCTAGATGACGCTTACCACGGACAAAAAAATTATTGTAATATTTAATTTATATTAAATAAAGTGGTTTACTTTTGGTCACATGTAATTTATTAATATATGTTTTATATATTAGATAACTAAATATATAATTATACTAGCAATATAGGCTCTTAGATATACCACTAATGTTATTTTTTTTACTTTATCCTATAGATAACAATCGGTCAGCAACTTATATATTAATATAACATATAGATTAAAATTTTAAACACCAAACATATTGTAAAAATTAAAATAATTTTAATATTGACGCCATAGTTAAGAAGCGCCGCCCCTTTCCATCAACCAATGCGCTCGCGCGTAATAACGTGTAAAATTATCCCTCCGAGCGCTACGTTTCTCTAAATTACACCTTATTTTAACTTATTTGCAGTCTCAGCGTATGTTCAAAGCACATAATCATTACACAAGTGTATATATGTAATATTTATCATTTGTCAAGGCCTGTTGGAAGGAGGGAAAATTAAGGCAACTTTAGGAAGTGGACGGATATTATGAGTGCAATGGAGTTGCTGGATCGCACAAGATCAAGATTCAAGGATTTTTTGTAATGACGCTATGACCATGAATAACGGACAATAATTAAGAATTGTCTTTTGACACTGGATAGCACTATGGCGCAATTATCTAATAAATAAATAAAAGTGTTACGTGCATTCAGTGGAATATCGCGATAATTTCCATATTATTTTATCGTAGTGTGTAAAAACTTCTATTTAGTTAAGTAGTAACCTATAGACTATAGTAAGTAGCAGCTAATAAGATACTTACCTAAATTAAAATTAACTATAATCAACAAAAAATAAGTTATATTGTAAAATCATTATAATAATTCTGGTTTAAAGAGACTGCAAGGAATATTAGGTGTGTATATTTGTCAAATTCGAACATTGTTTACTTTGGTATCGTTTAAAATAATTAGCAAACATTGCGTTATTACAACTTTTTTCCTGGTAATGAAAGCCATATCTTATAGGACTTAAATCAGGAGCCGGCGGCAAATTACTAAGTAATTTGTCCACAAATGACAACCTACTATCCAGGAATGTTATTTTGAAAATTGTCCTTATTATGTGTTTTATGTAATTGACCAGATCACGCATCACAGGAATGTAAGATTCATTCGTTATGGATATTTATTTTAACTCGATGCAAAAAGAGCGGTGTAATTTTTTAGTCTTTTTGTCTGCGGCATTGTAGCTCGTAAACGAATCGACCGATAATGATGTGAAGGCTGACGTGATCTTCTGATGTTCTTTGATATGTTCATCCATGTATGAGGATATCGGAAGTTGCTAAAATTTTCTTCAATTTCACTTGTCATATGTTGCGATATATCCTATCAATTTATTTATTCATTAATATTGTCTTTTGGGTCTACATTACGTACAGTTATTTTTGTAAAGTAATTACTTACACTTCTAAATGCGCCGTTAATTATGTGCAATACACCTTTTTCAATAGTGTTTAGTAATGTTGGTTTTAAAGAAACACAAAAGCACTTACAAAAAATAAAATAAAATGAGGTAATCACACTCATTAGGCATATAATACCAAAAAATAATGAGTGAATCTCGCATATAGACAACAAATGTGGGCATAGAGAATCGGCAGGATCGTAAGCCTTCTCGTACTATTCATAAAAATCTAATAAATCTATGTAGGTACGTCTCAAAACATACGTATTTTAGCTTTAGAACACATTATCTCCTGTGACAATTTTTTCCTCACTAATTGAGATGTTTTTAATGTGATTTTTTTCAGTATAATGTATCGTTATTACTACATTTAAATTAATATACTTCTGGCAACATAGATACCTACCTACCACTAACCGGTTTACATACTTCACAATAATTAAGTTTCTCTGGTGGTTCTTATACCCAATTACTAGTAACAAATGATCTATTTATTCAAACAAAGGTATCTTAACTTTTATACCGATAATTAAATATGAATCTCATCCTAATAGAAGGCTTTGAGGCGTATTGAAGATGATCTAACCTATAGAAGTAAAAAACGAAACAGGTGGTTGAATTTAACAAGTCAACAACCTGTGCTTTCATGGAAGCGACTGATATATTTAAATTGAAA
The DNA here is from genome assembly GCA_912999735.1 of Aporia crataegi. Lineage (NCBI taxonomy): Eukaryota > Metazoa > Arthropoda > Insecta > Lepidoptera > Pieridae > Aporia > Aporia crataegi. Next base: position 3,106,435 of record OU538748.1, on the reverse strand, counting down.
CCCTAATCATTAATCAAAATGTACGTGATATAAAAAGGTAATTCACTTTCACTAATAGCCGTGCAGGCTACAAAGACCACAGACAGTGTGACGCCTTTAGCTGAAAGCGAACGCTCTTCTAAGAACCACAGATGTAGGCTTCTTCCTTGGAAATGAGCGATTGATCCTTATATTAAGTTAATTTCTACTTCTACGATTCCCGTAATTTCTTTCATTACACTCGCTTTGAACGAATCGTCCCCCGTGACGAAATTTGTAGGAATGTTTAATTTTATCGATCAGAAAGCCCGCCTCGAAACACCTCCGTGGTTAAGTGCCTCAAGCGTCTTCCCGTTGCACCGGATGTCCTTGATTCGAATCCTGCGGAAACAAGAAAAGAGCAAGAAAAGTCTATTATATTAGTGCTAACTTTTTTCGACAGACTGTTTTTTATTTTCGCTCGCTATTTCTATATTTTTGACGGTGACAAACTTCTATACAAATTTTCCTCCCATATTTCAACCACTTTGGGCCTTATTAGAAAACATGGACTAAAGATGTTTCAGTATTGGTTGCTAGGATACACGTCTAACGTTCATCCAAAGTGAAGTTTTTCTCTGGTAACAAAACCGGCATATCTTCAAACCGCGTTTTGGAATAAGGTAGTTTAAGTCTTTTATTCGTAATAAAAGGTAGCCTAAATCCATTTCCAAGCTCTCTTTAATTCTCTGCGTCAAATTTCATGATAATTAGGTAGTTCAAAAATATAGAGTCAACTGGTTTTATGTCAAGCTATTTAGACTCCTAAACATTAATTTATTTTCATTTTATAGTCATTCATCCGCCACGAAAAGTAGTTTTGAAGCTTGTTTTTTCTTATTGATTTATACAATGCTTAAAACTTGTTTAAATCTCTATTTTTAAATGTGAGGTAAAAAAACAACAGAGATAGTTCTGGAGATATAGAGAATGAAATAACTGAATTCGTGCGATAAATCACAATGTGCGTTCACTTGCTTATTATAAAGCACCATGATGACATAATTTATATGGACGATGTTACTTTAATTTTTCGTATCAAACGATTTAGTTTTGCGTCTTCTTATTTTCATTAAAAATTATCTATCGTTGAATAGTTTTTAGTATATAAGGTGGGCGTAAAGTCACAGCGTCCATGTCAGTTTCATTTTACGAGTATATATATATGAATGTATGGTACCTAACTATATAGTTTAGAAGAGCCACTCAAAAGTATAAAATAAATTAATATTCAGTAAAAAATAAAACCGACCTCAAAACGCACTGAAAAGTAAAAAATAAATTTTGTATTAAAAATGAACTTACTATAGTTAATAAAAAGAAGTAAATAGTATTGATTGTTTAATAACTTAATAAAATTAACTTAAAAAAATAAATTGAATGGCTTGGCGCCGCCTTTCAAAGAGCAACATGACAGTTTTGTGCCCATGTTGAATTTTACATGAATTTTATTTATCATCACTATTTACGTCTTTTATTTATAGTAAGTTCATTTATAATACAAAATTTATTTTTTACTTTTCAGTGCGTTTTGAGGTCGGTTTTATTTTCTTGTTTAAAATTATGTTTGTTAAAATGTTGCTAAATTGTAAAAAAAATTTCATCCGTAAACAATTTTTTTCCTTGACCTTCCTTTGCGTACCGCTTCAGTGGTTGTTTTGATTTGACCACCCTATTCTTTTTTAAATTATCAGTTTAGAAATGACCAGTTATAGGCTGCAAGTCCTAAGTCATCTTTTAAAATACGCGACATAGTTCTAAGTGCTATCTTCATCTCCCGAGATAAAATCTTTTGCTTTCGGACAGGATTTAAATTTAAATCCTGCCAGCCAGTAAGCTCCCATTAAGATGCTTTGACCACCTTTTTCGTACGAACACTACGTGGATGGCCAGGTCTTTTTCTGTCACAAACAGAGGAGGGCTCATTGTACCTATTAAGAGCCTGGTACACAAACATTTGACTAATAACAAGTGTATGGAAAGTTTTAAAAATTGCTTTTGGCTCCATACCTACTTTGTATAATGCAATCACGGCGATTTGGTTCACTTTATCACCCCCCTCCAATTTAATATCGCAAAATATTATACAATGTATTGGCGCCAAAACGAGAAAACACAATAAACAATCGTATAAAAATGACAGATTCCAAATTCAAGTGTAATATTTTTTTATTTTTAATTGGAACAGTATTTATGGCCAGACTAAGTATATTAATTATAAAGTTTTTAAATTCAAGATTTAATTGAGTAGGTAAAACCCATTTACGAATATTTTCTTGTTTTGATTTTACTCATGGCCTCAAAATTTATCAGTTTCGTTGTTTGTGAGTTACATAACTATACTTATTATTTGGAATTATTTATTTATGAATAGATAATAATAATTATTATGTGAATCCCACTACTAGGAATATACTAAATGAGAAAGTTGTTGGATGTTTGTGACTCAATCACGCTTAAACGGCCGAGCGGATTTGAATGAAATTTGGCACGCAAATAGAATATGCTCTGGATTAACATATACGGTACTTTATCAGTGTGTTCCTGTGGGATAATTTAGAGATACGAGTATTCTCTTTTTCAACATCAGTATAAAATTGTTTGGATATTATACATTACACGTAAAATAATGGACATCATAAATATATAGGAAAGAGGATAATTTAAAGATAAACTTTATTGTAATCTGTATGCTTTATTTTATAAATTTAGAGATACGAATAATCTATGGGCTATATAACATCACGTTACGACGAAATTAACGCGGCAAAAACCGGGGGTCACATCTAGTATTTCAGATAAACAATAATTAGTCATTCCTTTACGACCATCAGGTTTACGTAAAAGTTTAGTTTAAGCAATAACATTTCTTTAATTTGTAATAGATTATTTAGGCCCATTAAGGGCCTAAATAATAATAAGGGTTAATTTGACACGATTTCAACGCGCGCTAATCGCGCACGCATCGCGTCTGCTTGGCGTCAGCAGCCGCTCTTTCGGGTGACTACCCAAAATCCAACAGTTTCTACGTTTTTATGGTGGTGTTCACACGCATATAATGTCTTTGTCTACGTTTAATAAGAAAAAAAAAGTGATTAACTTATTACTTACACAAAAAATATATCAGAAAGAGAATAAGAAAAAAAAAATAGATTTTTTTTCCGGACGGTCGTGGCGAGATAGGCACCGTGTGGCGCGGGCGCTGCGCGTGCGCGACTCGTGTGCGAAGCGGGTTCCTTTGGGCGCTGAGCGTGCGTTCGTACATAAAATATGTACTTTATGTGTATGATATAAACTGTAAAATCGCGCTAAGGAAGGACTCAAAAGGACTTAGGCAAAAATTTGAATATAGTAGCGAAGTCAAGATATTAACTTTTTTTTAAGAAAAAAGACTCAAGTTAACATTAAATGTTATATACTACATATATGTCACAGTCATCTGGTTGAATCTGCTATTTGATTAAATGACTAGTGGGTTTATTAAATGACTAGGTTGAACATAGATTGAACAAGCGTCACTCAACACATACATTATATATAACTACATTCAACGACTTGACGAGTTCTTTAGTCATTCAATTAAATGTCGTCATTTAATTAACCCGCTAGTCATTCAATCAAATAGCAAATTCAACCAGATGACTGCGACATACATAAAATGTTTATACTACAAAGCAAAAATGACTAATATAGGAGCGAAATTTAATTTTTGAATCGTATTTTTTGGTTATAAGTCAACTCTCAACAATGTATACATGTACGGTCTACTTGTTTTTATTTGTTTTTAAAAATTTCTTTATTTAACATAAATATATGTACTTAATGTATAGACAGTCCAAATACGATTAGTGAGCTGACACCAAAACTTGACTGCCAGGCTTATTACACTTTAAAAGAAAAATACTTATTTGTAAAAAAATAAAAAATATGAAACATGAATGTAACTGTTAATACAATTTATGAGTCTTCCAAGTTCATATTTAAGTATATTAAAATAATTTCAAATGTTTCATGATGATACTACGGTCTACTAACATTTTTCTGAACCATAAGTTTAGTATTGATATTTTTCAATAGTCAGTGAGGCCTTTAAGGCCTTATAAGTTAACGCGTAACCACCAGAGGCGCTATCGAACTGTCATATTACGTCACCACCACAAACCCTACGCGTTGCCATGGTTACGTAACTATCAAAAACAAACAGTCACGCTCTTATATCACCCTGACATATTGTTTAACTAGGACATATTAATTGAATACTCCAATTGGTAATGCCAACATATATTATACACATGCTTGAACATAATATTGTGGAGAATTGTCCGTAAACACGTTCGAAATTTCCGATCAATATTAGGAACATATTTTTGAATTACAGATTGGAGTCTGTGCCATTCTGGTTGAATTCGAACATTCTCGCATTAGACAACTCTAAAGTATGAATTGTGGAGAATTTTTCGAAAATATCGCTCAGTTTCTACTTTTTATATTCATTATTTTATAGTGCTATTTTGTAGTACGTATTGGTTATTTTGCCGAATAAGAAAGTACATAAAGGCCATTGCAATTAAATTAACAAATACGCCATACAATTAAAAATACTTGTATGATTTCAACCTTGCATGTAGCCTTGGAGGGTATCTGCTTTATCTTCATAGGTAAATAATGCGACCGAGATTACTTGATCCATTTACTTTATTTAAATGATAATTAATGTCATTATCGAGTGATAACATTGCTGCATCGACGATTCTCAATTCAGTTCTGTTTTCAACCGATTTCAAAAAAGAAGAATAAAATATACGAGAAATAGTTTGGTTTGTTGAATTTTTTTTCCATTTCTTTACTTTGGATAAAATAAATAAAAATAATTCATAGTACTTTTGTTAGTATTGCTCGTAACAAGTAGCACTTCATGATTTGAATCATGTTTTTTTTAATCAAAATATACTTAATAAATAGACAAATGACAAAATTTTTGGAATTATTACTATGACGTCGAAAACTTATTTAATTATAATTTATAGTCAACCAATTATTGGCACAACTTCAAATACTGGGAGCACTGAGTTTTAATATAAACCTGAAAGATAAATAAGATGCTGTGAAATATGAAACGGTTTAATTAAATTCAAATCAGGAAGCAGAACACAATTTGAATTTAAACATCGAAGGATAAATGGGTAAAAGACACGCGCACATAATTTAACCATATTTTATGGGAATGTTAAAGTAACGCATTCTATATTTTTACATTTTGAATCCAGCCCGATCATTCCCAGAATATAAATACATAACATGCATTAATTCTTAAGAAACTAACTGTGAAAATCCTTAAAGTACCTAGTCTAAAAGTAAAAATTTCGATACCTAAGTTATGAGTATATTACATAATATCTTCATGAATGTACAAGAGTCAATTCTAAATTTATTTTATCCAATTGTATGTTAAACAAATACCAATTAGTTACAATAATGGTGTTTAAATAAAGTATCAAGCTAGTCCGTTCTCAGTATATACCATACATTGGCGTTCAATAGCAACTCGCCCGAGTTATGGTGTGCTAGAAACATAGGCAGACTAAAATAAACATAACCCACTGGTAGATGGAACGAAAGTCGATCAACTCTCGGAATCATTACGCAACAAAGCGAATAAGATAAAACATACTGGTTCGGGAAGCTCTTCGCGGTTATTGTTTATTTATCGAACTACGTATATAGACGTGAAATATTTCGCTCGTATAAGTTAGTATTTTAGTGATAAAGCTAGCCACTAGACGTACGTAGATATAAGTGTTTCGTGATTTCAGTGTGGTTGTGTTGACAACGAGTTCAGCAACAAGACAGGTTTGTTACAAAATATTTTACAACAGTTCTTTAAAATAGCGCGTCACCTCTATTATGTCATTTTTGAATTAATACTATTTTAGGTAATGTGAAGAGTAATTTATTAAGAATTGTATGTATAGCTTTTATGTGTCGCGTTTTATGTACACTTGAAATCCACGTGGTCACGTTTTCGAGTTATTTGTCACATTATTTTGTACGCCATGAGTTAATTATTCATTATTTACATACAATAGTAGAAACAATTCAACTTGATTTATGCAATTGTGCCAAGAAAAAATGTTTTTTTCGAACGAATTTTTAACTTTAGAAGAATATTCTATGACTTCATTAATAATATGATAGGTAAAATAATATACGTAGGTATATAACTGAGTAATAAATGCGTTTCAATCGATCGATAAACTATTCTCAATTCGTCATGGCATTATATTATTTAAAATGTGCATATTATGCATTAATATAAATTTTATTCTGACCTCCAACTGTTGATAATATTATCTAAGATAGAAGCTACCAAATTTTATTATTATAGATATTGATTGGAATTCATACTCATACGCTCAATTTACATTAAACATAATTTATTTTAAACTTCAAAATGTTTAGATAAAACATTTTTTTTAAATATTTTCATCAAAGTAAAGCCGTAGGGCGGTCCATGAATGTCAGTTATGCAAGGAAACCGCAGTGAAATAAGCAGTATGATCGAGTATAAAGTAGCTAAACGTGTAACGGCTGTATGACTCAAGTGAAAGTATACCATTGTTCAAATGAATTGAGAATAAATCTCAATAAATGCTCATTGTATAACATATTTAGCAACGCAATCATAAGTTATTATATGGTAGGACTTGGAACAAACAATAATGCGTTTGATTCACTGATCTTTAGAGACAAATAGATATTACATTTCATAACATTAACAATCTCCCAGTGAGAGATAAAAATTAATTTTCAATAAAAAAATAAAACCGACCACAAAACTCACTGAAAAGTAAAAAATAAAATTTTGTATTATACATGAACTTACTATAAATAAAAAGACGTAAATAGTGTTTTAAATAAAATTCATGTAAAATTTTACAAGTGCATAAAACTGTCATGTTGCTCTTTGAAAGATGGCTATGTGAAAGAATTTATAAATCATAGTTATAAGCAAATAAGTACGACGCGGTCGCACGAATATCAGCGATTTCTCGCCCGATTGTGAAACTATTATTTCAATATCCTGAAAACTATTGATAGTAAAAATTCTAAAAAAAATGGACCACTTCGACGAGTTACCTTATCGTTTAACACCTCACTCATCTAAATCTATCCACGGATGGCGACGTACGAGCGTAACATTGGAAAAAAAATACACGTCGAATTGATAACCTCCTGTTTGGTGACTCGGTTGAAAATCGCGCTCAGCTGTTTTAGAGAAAAGTCGGAATCAAACCGATAGATTAAACAGGAACTTTAAAATACCCTTCTAAAAACTAAATTTGCATATGTATAGTAGAAAAAAGTTATCGACATACAAAGAGAAATTAATTAATTAAATCATAATTTACATACCGGCCTAAGATGGGCGCGCCCGAGACCTTTTACGCGGGAGTGAGGAAAAATTGTCAATGGCGGTTTATCTCGGGTCTCCTTATAAAACTCATATATAAATGCTACCACAAAATTATTCAAAAGTTTGTCGTTGAATTAAAAGATGTAGATTGCAGACCAAATAAAAATAATGAGCGCAACTTGGAATTCATGGTCTTCAATATAATAATAATAGTCTGAGGAGTATAAAGATAAATCTATAAAGTATGAAACGAATCGACAAATTTAAACAAGCGATGCTAGGCCGGCTGAACACCGCCTACTAATATTACCCAAGAATGAGTAAGTGAAGGTCATCTTGTATCGTGTCTAGTTCAGGAATAGATTTAAAACTCTTTGGGGCAAATCAAATTTATTATTTACTTCTAAAAAGGAGGAGGTTATCAATTCGATTGTTTTTTTGCGCCTGAGACCTTATCTTTCGACTGGGTGTTCCGATTTTGATGATTGTTTTTTTCATTTGAAAGCGGGTTTTTCCCGTGTGGTCCCATTTCATCAAAATCTGTTCAGTAGTTTTTGAGTTTTTGAAATTTTAAAATTTTATTCCCATAGTTACACTCTCTAAGCTTAGTTGTTTGATTAGTTCACGCGGCTGCTAATAAAAAATGACACAATACCAAGGCCAAAAATGATTCATATTTTTTTCCGACTTCAATGACTTAAATTTATCAACGTATCATAAAAATATATGTAGTAGGTATAGAGATTCGATTCGTATTTGAAGTGAATTCAAAACTACTTAACTAATTTTAAAAGGTCTTTCACTGACGGGAACCTCTTACAGAATGGGACAAAAGCAAAACTTAATACTTGGGTAATATTTACTAAGATCAGTTCTAGCCAGCTAAACAAGTCCGTGTTGAAATGACATACCAACAGCCAGATTCCATTAGAAAAAAAATTAACAAACTTATTTATAACTTTTTAAATTTGGAAAAACTACTTTTTTTTACTGTACCCATATACTTACATCAATAATTATTGTCGTGTAGTAGTCGTGTGTAGATACGTGTCCATATTTTAAAATACTTTTCGTCCATTGGTCGAAATTCGACAACAATTCAAGAGTAAGTAAGTCAGGTGTGTGTCATCCAAGCAGTAGTGAAATGTTTATTTTATTGATATAATGTATGTTTTATCATTTTTGCATTATTTTAAAAAAATATTAGCATTCTCCACTCCTTCCCTATATAAACTATAAGAAATTTCATACTTCGTCCGCGCAATTTTCGTAAACAATGTTTTTGCTTCACGTATTAATAATATGATTTTGACGTTTGTGTCTACATTAGCATAATTATTATAAAACCAGTGGACCCCGCGAACTTCGTGTCGCGTCAAAGTTCCGAATAATAAAGTGTCACCTATAACGTCATTCCATAGAAAATGTATGTGGAAAATGTTTTTCTTTTATTTATATTTTTTTTAGAAAATTTTCCAAATTTTTCTCTCCGTAAGAACCAACTTTGTACTTCAAGGAATATTATAAAAAAGAATTGGCCAAATTGGTCCAGGCGTTGTTGAGTTATGCGCTTACCAACACGTTTTGCGATTCATTTTTATATTATAGATTAGAGTTCATTACTCTAACCTTGATATTGGCATGCAGCGGCACCGATTTGTCTCATAATATCATACGTAATGTTGGTCCGAGCCACGTGAACGATGCGCATCGTTACTTGTTACCTATATACCGTTAACCGTAGGTTGGTCACGTATTTTCTAACCGACTTTTTAAAAGGAAGAGGTTCTAAATTTTTATATTCTTATATTTGTTACCTCAGAAATTTCGACTGGGTGAACCGATTTTGATGATTTCTTTTTGGAAAGCTGGTGTTTTCCGTGCATTTAAACAAAATTTGTTCGGTAGTTTTAGAGTTACAATTTGAAGTGGCTTTTTTTTTGTTAAAATTGACTAAGTTAATCTACGAAGCTATTTATAAAATAGCGACAAAAGACCAAGAACCACTCACTTCATTGTAAGTGACCATACATTATTATGTATTTATTTTCCATATCGACAATAATGTACTTAAATATATGTATTTACAAAAATACAAAAGGCTCATCAAAGCGGTTGGGATGCGTACTCAAAATACTGGCTACAACTAATATTTTGGTGAGCTGCGAATTATGTACTGAATGCAGAATTGTCTACGCGAAGTTGATCTGGACCACAGAAATAAGAGAGTGGTATTGATGATTGGTTCCATGTTATGGGCCATCTTTGATTCAATATAAATTACTACTTTTCCGTCTCGTCTTCTCAGAGAATATTTCTATAGGTAGGTTACCCACGTTGTCTCTTTTACTTACCGTGTGATTATAGATTAGTGTTAAATATTACACTAGGAATAATAAACTAAATAAAAGTTGAAATGTTGTATATACCTACTTTAAGAGATAGTGCTGATATACGATATTAAAATCGCGCTATAAAAATTCTTTTATCACTACATAAGTACATATTATAAAACAAAGTCGTCCGATAAAAAGACAAAACAAATATAAACTTAAAAATTTATGCGATTATCATGCGAATTTGATAGAGTGATTCTTGAGGAAGGTTATGTATATAATTTGTCAAGGTTTTGTGTAAATTGGTTGACATGATGACATGATGACCTATTGGAAGTGTTGGAAAAGTCAAGCCACTTAGAAGCTTTCATCGAAAACGCTGCCTAATCGCTTTGAGATGTCACAAAGTGGCGGAATATTATTATAATATATGGAATTACTCTGCGGTGCAGTGATATATAATATTTCTATCTTTTAAGGATAGCTTACTATACCCATTCTATCTTTTATTAGCGGTACGAAGTTCGCCCGGTCAACTAGTCACATACTAAAATGATTTATCAATTGTTTGGCCCCGCATGTCTGGATTACAAGATACTTTTTTACAACTCAACTTAGAGGTTGATAAATTTCCTCTTGCAAATATTTAGGGAACGCACCCCAAAGGTTATGAATCTTGGTTTTTTAATGTCTATACCTAGATTTTATAAATAAACATTGATTCAAATAAGATATTATTATCTATTCTTAGTACTTTATCTAGTGGAAAATTAAAAAAAATCTGTACTTCCTGATGTCGCAATTTTGCCTGAATAAGCCATTGTTCTCATGTAAGTATGTGTGTTAAAGTGTATCTGTTGTTAATTTAGTCATGTATTTCTTAATAAGGCGTATATTTTATCTCTTAACCAACCACCCGACCTAGCATCTTCTCATGGTTGCTAGGGGATTGAAATTTTTTTTAGAAAGTGTTTTAAATTAATTTTCATGCACACTTATTTCCATATAAAATAAAATTTTATTTTTTCATTTAAAATATTTAAATGAATTATATTATTATTATTCGATAAATAATCATAAAACAGTATATTTATTTTATCTAAGTACATTTTAGATTTTAATCTGATTACTGTCCGATCCTCTATTGTAATGAGAGTTAAAATCCGTTCAATATATTTCAAGATTTGCGTGAACAGACAGACAGATGCAGCGAAAGACTTTAATTTATAATGTGTAATGATAAATTTGAGTAGGTATAAGCTATAATTAGTATTGTTCGGATTATTTAACGGAACTAGTTTTACAGGTTTGGTAGGTACAGTGATATATTGGCAGAGTTTTGGTGTTTACCTACCTCTCAAATGCGGTAGCGTAAAGATATTAATTATGAAGAGGAGGCATAACTGATATAAATTACAAATAAGTGAAGTGAAAAGTAAATTCCCGTAACCACTAGTGGGCAGGAGGCAGACATATTTCTGTATCTGTTTCACTGATCATTTTCTTTACAGGCTTTACAAGATCAAATTTCTCTACTTACCCAACAGAAACAATATTCCCTTCCCCAATATTTGAACCCAAGACCTCCTGCGCAACACGCAAACGTGTAAACCACTAAGCCACAGAGGCAGTTAAAAAACAATTACAGATAAGAATACTTCATAAAAGGAACAGATTTTTGTAAATTGTAGGTAAGATCAGCTTTCAAACAAAACAAAATCGCATCATAATCCATTCATTCGTTTCGTCTAACTTAAAACATCCATTTTTTTCGTGTCGGGTTTCAATACAATTTTATTTACAGTATATATTTTAATCAGGTTTCTGCTTTGCTTTGCTTAGTGAACTAGTTTTGCTTACGATTTCTATTAAAATGAAATTAGAATTTTGCTAAATTTATAATCGATAGAATCCTGCTTTTAAATATTATAATTTAGCAGGCGTAGTCCATCCTTCATGAAATTGTAACTGATATTCTGTTGATTAGAGGAATTATACTATTAAATAATTCATGTTGCCGAAAAAATATATTCAATATGTTAGCAAGTGACTTGTAATGTAATAATTTAAATCTTTCATAGAAGAACAAAATTTAAGTAGATATGGTTATGTTTGAGTTCATATGTTATACTTGATTTTATAAAAACAACTGCATGTTTTTGATTTAATCACAGTTCTTCATTCGCAAAATTGGTCTTAAGATAACCATCTTAATTCAATAATTATTAATTTTATACTTTAGTCCGTCAAAATCTTAGAGAAGCTGCCAAATGCTTAAAATTACGCAGAAATTAGATTTAGGCGGATTTTGTAACGGTATTCAGACATTTTAAAAATTCCTAATTCTTTATAGAAAGAAAAATCAGTTAGTACCAACCAGACTTTTCTTTCTTTTGTTAAAAGTAATAAGGAGACATTGATATTTTGATATAATATACCTAAAATATTACGATTTAAATTAACGGAACTTTGGACATTAAATGAAGGAAACAACTTTTTTTGGAAGTGGTTTTTTGTTGCCAGACTTTAATAATATAACGTTTCTAAGTTACATAACGACGAGTCAAGGTCGTAGTCTCGATTGGTCTTCGAACGTGAATCCGTTCACCCGAAACGTCCAGTTAGTTTTAGGAACTGTGATTCAATTAGGTATTATGGAGTCGTTTTTATTTGGTTGATACTGGCAACCTGGCTCGGATGCCTTCGAGAGCAATGTAATTTCCTGATATTAGAGATAATTAATCTTATATATAAAATTCTCGTGTCACAATGTTACCTTACTCCTCCATAACGGCTTTACTGATTTTTACCAAATTTTATATGCATATTCGGTAGGTCTGAGAATCGGCTACTATCTATTTTTCATACCCCTAAGTGATAACGGTAGCCCACCCCAAAAATTAATATGGCAAAACAACGTTTGCCGGGTCAACTAGTATATATTATAAAAATATGTAAGATTATAACAGTAAACAGAAAATTCTTCGACTTTACTTTGTTGAGTAAAGCGTAACGACCAATCATTAATATCTCCTTAAAAAAAGGTAATCAGCCTTTTGTGCCTACCCAACAGAAGCATTAAATTTTGTTTCCCCGATATATTTGTTACGCATAACTGTAAAAAAACTGCATCGTTTGTTAATAGATGTTACTTTTGCTATCAGACACAAGAGGCCGCTTTCGTACAAATATAAGTTTGTGAAATTTACCTTATTATTAATATTTTAAAACTAAAGCTTTCTCAATCTATAAATGGTTTTTAAATAAATGCCTTATATTAATTTAATTGTTTTATATTTAAAAATATAGAATCACTACTATAATAGTACTGTTTAATCTATTCAACACTAGATGGCAGTTGATTGTTCATAAGGATTGTTTATGAATAATATACTCGGTAGATGTCGCAGTAGTAATGCTTAAGAATTTATTTAAATTATGGTAATAACGGTATCAGCGGTGAGTGTGTAATAATTAATATTCCTTTGTTTTATAATTTGTATTTGATTATTGTGTAATTTTATTATCTTAAACAATTAATATGACCGGACAATTTTTTTTAAGTAATTATTTTTTTCTTCAGTTGTTGTTTTATATACCTACCTATTGTTTGTTTGGAATTTAACATATTTCATAAAAGATTTTGAAAATGGAAACTTGAATGAGAAATAAAAATGTTTAAATTGTGAGAAAATATTGTTTTATTGTTTGTTACTAACCTGATAAACTACTGGACCGATTTTAAAACTTAGATACAGCTCTTATAACTAACTAACTAGCTCTTAGCGATAAAATAATAATGTATGTATTTGCCTTTACACTTTACATTCATAAAATTACTAACTACTAATTATTATGACTAAGTACTTAATTAGTAAAAACATAATTAAATATCTCGAAACATTCACCTGTCTTCACACAACAACATCCAAAATAACAATATTTATTATGTTTATGGTATTTTAATTTTACAAGTAGATACCTACTGTTAGTTTTAACTTTTAGCTAATGTCAATTATAAATAATATTAATTTTCTTGTCAAAACAATTGAGAAATTACAACACACAAACCTTAACAGAAATTATGTCAATGTGAATAAATATTCTAAGGAATAAACATTGCAATAGATGCATACTTTCAAATTCGTAATAACTGCAAACCTCGGTCTTGGTAAAATCCCACATTCAAAGGACCTTGATTTTTGTCGTTATTGACGCCAAAGTAAAGTCAATATATGTAATGCGATCTTGTATAATCATCACGTTAATATACTTATATGTATATAGAGAAAAGTTTTAATTTATAATGAATAAACAGACCGATCAATGCAAGGAAGTCATAAATTCAAATCTCTGTTAAACTTTAAACAAATTACGGTTTGGTAGCGCAGGCTCACATGACCCATTCCCATTGGTAAAGGTTGTAGAGCTTCCTGCATACATTAAAAATATTATTTTTTCCTTGAGATCTGCCGGTGGCTGTTTAACAAATCATTATTGTTCAAGGAATATTTCCTAAATTGTATAGAGCAGTGTTTTTCAATCTCTTAAACACGCGACCCTTTTATAGGTTGATTTCAAAAATTTCACCACAGTTTGACAAATTTTAAAAAATAAACCAGCCAATCCTTCTCACTAAAATTGTGTTTGATTGTAATGTAGATGCATTTTTCCGTTTGACGGCGACGCCCCGAGTAACACTTCGGGGCCCCCTTAGGGGTCGCGACCCACAGATTTTCAATCCGGTACACTGGTATAGAGCACAGATTTTTGGTAACCTAAAATATAAAAAGACTGGCATTTCGTTTTGTCCAAGAGAGTAAGCGATTAAATAAAAATAACATAATCAATGTCATAATAGTATTTTATAATACGCCGTTCACACTGACCTTCGGGCGAGGTGTGTCGTACAAACATGAAATCAGCGCCGTGAAGTTGCGACGTTTCGTGACGTCTGAGCAATCGTCATCTTTCATAGAATCGTGGCAAGGCCGACGTCACAGTTATTACCTTAAACTCACGGGGACTTTACCAGTTTTCACGAAAATCATTGTTAATAACGTCATTAGATACTTAGAATCTAAAGATACGATTTTATCACTTATTTAGATCCTGCTTATATATATATGGTTATATGATCAATCCCTCATAATGCCTTCTCCTACCAATATTACAAAAAGCAGCTCACCGAAAATTGGCATTTTATTTATTCACACTCACCTGGGTTCTATAATTTACAGGTCTGTATGTGTCAAAATACGTAGGTATGGTCGAAGTAACTGTTATTGATTAAAAAGCCGTAATTATAGTAAAATATTTAGGATACGTGGCGTAGCAATATCTACGAATTGTTTGCTACAATAGTATTTGTAGCAAACAATTTGCTACGACTGGATATAACAGAATCATGTTACGTTTTTGATTGGAGCACATACATTTTTGATAATTTCACTGGTCACTTTTGTATAATACAAGTTGGACTACCTACAGAAGTAATTATACTGTATCTAATTGAACAAAAACTAAATATATTATAGGATAATTGGGATAAGTAATGGGCGGCCTTATCACTCTGATACTCAACATTAGTCTGTTCATGTAAGTGTAGAAAGCTATAGATAGTACCTAGCAGATTATCTTTAGAAAAAATAAATAAAAACCTTTTCTCTTAATATTTTATAAGTGATTTACTAGTAATTTTGCAGTCGTCAGTGCCCCCTAATTAAGTTACTTATAAATAGTTCTGAAACTGTAATTATTGAATTTAGCATTATTTAATTCTTAAGCTCAAATTCATAATAGACATCGTTGATGCTGGAGTGGCGATAAAAACGACCAGCACTCTTAGACATGAGAGACCATGTCGCCCAAGTGAATCAACTAACGATTAAGTAATTTAAGCAAAACCCTTAGGAAGTTTCCACCAGGCTTCCGCTATGACGCAAATTGAGACAAAAACTTTATTTATAAACACGTCAGCAAAGCACAAGCACTATTAAAAATTATCAGCGGAAATACAAAAACAAGTCCGGATTGAGGTCATGTTATACTATGTAATCGGAATATCTTGTAAGATTTTTCCACGCTTTCAGTAAGTTCCTACATTGGCAATTATGAACGTATAAATTATACGTTTGTAATAATATGCATACTATACCTAGTATAAATATTGTATGTCATGGAATCGTTTTCAATGACTCTATTTCAATTTTCCACTGTGATTTACGTGGCTCAACTAGCAATTTGAATCCTGGATTTTTCCATAGACATACACCACTAGTATTATGGATCAGCTTTCAAATATTTCTATTGTTATTTTATTTAAAAAAAATCCTGAGGAGCATGTATAAGAAAAAATTTCGCTACCTATCCTACTATCCATCCCAATATCCCACTAAATTCCTCCTGGGTATGCTGGGATAGGAATCGCTAGAACTACGCCGGAAATTAGCGCTGTTTAGTTACGAGTGTTGTGGAGTGAGGTGGACTGCGCTGACTTGGTTGGTATGATGGTGAGACTATATTTTCCAGACAACTACCACCATTTCAGGATGTACCTACAAGCTTTTTGCAGAATACTTTTCTAGCACTGTGCATCGCCAGCAGGCTCTGGTGCTTAGCTTGCTCGCGTAACTTAACAATTTCCTTGTCTCTTCACTTGAAAGTTAGGTCACTTTTCGGTGAAGAGACGGATTCATTCATCACATGGGCGGGGAAAATAATAGGTACCTAGCCACAAGAGTTAAATCTTAGAGTCGAAACATTGAGGTTGGTCAATGGTTTATAAATGTTTTGTTACTGTGTGTTTTTAATAAATAAATAACCAATAACCGTTTTAATGGCATATCCAGCAGTCATCGTCTGCATTGTTCCAAAATAAAACAAAGGCTGAACCAATTATAATGTTTTTTAATAAACTACACCCGAGTGGCAGAATAAGTTATAAATATTTATATTGTTTTAAATGGCGTTGTTCTTTGGGAGGCAATACGAGGAACGTGGTGTCAGCGCACACCTACACGGATTTAATAAATTCGAAAGTAAGTTTGTTTCAGTGTTTTATGAACTTTAATGAAAATAGAAATAATAATAGTAGCACACAGGCAAAGGTGCTGGCTAGGGTAGACCTTTAATTTAAGATGTGACGGTTTCAGAATGAGTATTTTTCAATCAAAGACAGGTCTTTGACCGAACATTCAAATAGAAACGTGGTTTTACCAAAATTTTAACAATAGATAACTTTTTCGCACAGTCACCATCGGATAATGGTACCATCAGCATAATTGTTTGATATGTGATATCTTTTTTTCTCACTAGGTTTCTCTTGTGATTTTATCCGGATGTCATCATAAAATAGAATCTAGGTTTGTAGCAGTTTAGCAGCAGATAATTCAGTAAAAGCATCAACAGCATAGGAACTGAAACAAAACATTTTATGTTTTATGATATTAAATTATAATGTCTTATTAGTCTAAGATCCCGCTATACAACGACCTTCACCGAGATCTTTATTTGATGAAACATGTGTATATTTTATTTAATATGTCAATAAATATATTGCATATGGGTTGTCTAACAAATTTCAGTCCAGTCATATAGCGGGATCTTAGACCAATAGATTTTGTAATTTAAAAGAGATCTCAATTTGTCAGCCGATTTTTTTTTTATTAAAACCGTCTTATGGATCCGGGATTTTTATTTTCCGATTTCTTACTTTATTTGAGTACAAATTTGAGTAATGGATTGAAAAGAGAAATTGCTATCTAAAGACATTATGTAACGATGTGAAAATAAAATCACTTGCTAATAGTGCATTGTTTTTACAGGTATGATCATTTTCAATCGCAGGTTTCTCCCAAAGGCGATACGGATACACTACGTCCGTTTTCTTTGACTCAGTAATGATTCATTTATTCATGTTGAACCCAGTATGAGCGTAAAATCGTTCTTTCACGGGCATGAAAGCGGATACCATTGTGAATTTCTGTCTTGAACTGTTTAGTTAAAAAAAGAACTATAATGAGTTATAACATTCACATTCAATTCTATTTAGAAATTAAAAGATACAAAAGAAAACTTAAAGAAACTCGTTAGTTACTCTTTTCAGCCTATGTAACAGTCAATTTTTACATTGTTTGCAATAAAGTTAACACCGGTATTCGAACCTAACGCAACCGCGGCGAGCCGCAACATGCCTTGGACGTCAGACGCGTGACCCAATTAGACACGGAAGCGGTTGTAATAAATGCCTAAAGTATGTGATCAAATCTATTACTAGCCTTATCATATCAAGTAGCACGCGACCCTACCCGGTGAAGTCAAGCACGTAGACTTGGTAAACATTTATTTTTCTTTAAACTTTACTCTTTATACGATGATACGTGTATAAAATTAATATTTAGGATAATCTATTGTAATAATTAACTATTGACCGCCTCCTTGGTCTATTGATAAGCGCGTAAGCGTTACAACCGAGAGGTCCTGGGTTCGATTCCCGGTGAAGATAAAAAAAAACTCGGTCTGGCAGGGCATGGAAGGCTGATCACCTACTTGCCCCTAAAGAAAAAATCGATCAGTGAAACAGATGTGAAATGCATCTGCCCCATACCCCACTAGGGGACACGGGACTTCACTTACTTATTGTAATAACTGCACAGAATAGATTTAACTAATTCTACCAATGTCATTCATATAAACTTAATTTAATTTCACTAAATTTGTGAGAAAAAGCCATTTGAATTTTTATTTGAAACATTTATAGATCGGTGCGTTTATAATTCTTTTGCAGTCAAAGAAGTCAAAGAAATCCTTAGTTCCATAATAATATATCTATTATTTTAATGTGAGATCATCTGGATCATAATTATTTTTAGAACCTTGGGAAGGTTTTTGCTGTCACTTATGTACATGGTGAATCATTACAGTTAATGGATTTTGAAAACATATTTTCCAGTGATCACTTTATTCAAAGGGAAGTAGATGTTTCATACACAGGCCATGCAATAGAAACATTTATATGTGTAATATATGTCCCTAGGATATCGGTGTAACATACAAAAGCATGACAGACGGAGACAGCTTAGAAGAAAAAAATAAATATAATCGTTGAATTGATAACTTCCTTTTTGGTGTTTTTTGAAGGTCGGTTAATAAATTGTTATGTATCTCGCTTTTTCCACTATCTTTATAATTATAGCTTTATAATATGAGCTAAGAGACATTATTTACATGGTGTTTAAATTTTTGTTTTAAATTTATGGGTTTTAAGTTTAGATATTTTTTTATGATTTTAACTGTCTAACACAAATTTTTTTCAATATCTATCAAGTCTTTTCAAAAATTAATAATAAGAAACGTATTAACTTTTTTTAATTCAATTGGTTGACAAGCCGTTTTGTTTTTATGCCTGACACGCTAAAATACAAAAATACTATTTCAAGAATTACAAAAATAATGTTGTTAAATTGTGTTTAAAAATAATTTAAATGAAATTAATTGAATTATTTGATGCGATAAATTATTTAACAATGTTAAAGACGTATTAAGCAAAAATTCGCTAGTGAAAGTATGCTTTTCCGGTTCCAAATGTCATTTGTATTACGTTTAGAGGCTTTTGAGATGAGACCCTGACCGCAAAAGTCGATCTTTTCGGCCTGACTCATGGTGGTAATACCATTTTTTTTAAAGTAGTTGTACTGCATTCTTATTATGGCCTTTGACATACATTGTTTACACGGAACAAACTAGGATTTTACGCTTGAGATTTTTTTCCGGTAAAAGTTAAAATAGCTAAGTAATTTCTCATTGTAGGTGGTGTCTAATTTGACAGGAACTTTAAAATTGTTTATATAAATCTGACCTCTTAAATGACGTGCCATGAAATCATCAAAGTATCCTAATTAAACTTCCATCAGTTTTATAATGATTTCATAATACTTATTGTATTTATATGAGTAGTGATGTAGTGTGGGTACATAGTGGGTACATATTGTGATAAGAACTAATTAAGAACGATCTTCACCCATCTCGTTGGTAATTAAGTTTTAAATATTTTTATGATTTACTAGTGAGCCCCGCGAACTTCGTATCGCGTCAAAGTTCCGAATAATAAAGTGTCACCTATAACGTGATTCTATAGAAAATGTATGAGGAAAATGTTTTTCTTTTATTTTTTTGAAAATTTTCCAAATTTTTCTCTCCGTAAGAACCATTCTTGTACTTCAAGGAATTTCATGAAATTCTGTTCAAAACTTGACTATATTAATGATAATAGAATTCAAGTATTAGAATTAGTATATATTTAATATAACATGGATTTCTGTATCGCTAAAGCAAATTAATTGAAGTTTTTTCAATTTTGATATTCTAACTACAATATCTCTAAAAGTATAAATAAAAATATCTTAATTTTTATTTATTATTGTTGAAAATGTAATATTTAATATAAAAGTATCTAATTTATTGATAAGAGTTCATAAATCATAGCGTTATAAGCAAATAAGTTCGATGCGGTCATGCGAATTTTAGTGATTTCTCGCCCGATTGTGAAACTATTCTTTCAATATCCTGAAAACTATTAATTGTAAAAATTCTGAATAAAAATGGGACTACTTTGACGAGTTACTCTATCGTTTGACATCTCATTCATCCAAATCAGTTCACAGACGATGACGTAAGAGTGGTACATCCAAAAAAAAATATATATATATATATATATATATATAGGTGTCGAATTGATAACCTCCTTTTTGGTTTTTTTGAAGGTCGGTTAAAAATAATAGAAACCGCACTAAACATAAATACACGTCTTCTAAGGACTTGAATATTTACTTAAAATACATAACGACTACCCAATCAGGAATAGTTTTCTCTTCTAAGACAGATTATTGAATGGTCCCGTTCAAAGAACCACTAGTGAATGTTCCTTCTATGAACTACTCTAGAATAGCAGCCGGCGACCAAGCCCGTCATTTATATTAGCTGTGAATTGACGAATATTCGTGAAATCGCGATAGATGGGGCCAAGAAGTTCGTCAATTCTCTATGTATTCTGTATCTAAACTGGCGCGAATCAACGGTATTTGTCGCGACAATATTCGCTTGAGTGGCTACACTTCGCCGCTTCATACGATAATTTTTACTGCGACAACGCGCCACGAATATTCGCGCGATAATGGAGCCGCAGTAGAAAAGTTTTAAGACGAAACCCGACCCAAGCGTTCACGACATCAGCCGACTGAAATAATCCATCTGTATTGCGAGATTGTAATTTGTCATAGTAAATGTGTTTGAACTGTCTGAATATTTATTAACCCTAGTTGCAAAGTGGAAGTTGGTAGTGTACCCATATATTTACAATATCGCGAGACCGATTTTATATAGATAATGACATTTTATAGCAATTTCATAATCATTTGTTATTTTAAGTAATGAAATGATGACTCATAGAGAAAGTGCTTCGGAATTTATTTAGAGACAAAAGTGTGACTCATTATTGATCTGATCTTGATTTTTATAATTTATGCGCTAAAACTCATTATAGGTATATTTTGTATAGCCGGCCTTGAAAGTTCTAAGATACGATATCATCACTTCTAGTTGTATATAAATTTCAAGAAAGTTGTCATAAATCTCCTAAGT
The DNA here is from genome assembly GCA_912999735.1 of Aporia crataegi. NCBI lineage: Eukaryota > Metazoa > Arthropoda > Insecta > Lepidoptera > Pieridae > Aporia > Aporia crataegi. The sequence goes on along the minus strand of OU538748.1, from coordinate 3,085,027 downwards.
TTTTTTTAAATTTATTTCGTGGTGTTTTCCAAAATCCAATTTTTCTACCAAAATACGTAATGTTAATATTTACAACAGTAACACCAATTTTGTGTAACGTATAGTTACATAATTGGACCGCAGCGTCATTTATTTATAGTTCATTAAATTAACCATTCATATATGTCATTTATATATTCTTAATTTAAAACAATATATTTTAATATTTTAAAGAGGTAGTTAAGGTTTTACAGATAATACATATGGCATCTCTATATACTATTCCGATATAATATAGGTTACTTTCTAGCAGAAATAGGCCAGAAATCATAGCTAGATATTCGCTGTATCAATGGTACTTATAATTTGTCAAATATATTAGAAGTTAGGAAGTTTTATACGTACCCTTATACCTACCGGTAAAAATCATAAAGCCTTTTTGGCATCATCGGAACAGCATACGTGCGAAGTCAGAGCATTAACACTCATACGATGACTAAAATAAACCTACGTAATTTTTTATCACAAGGTTTCATTAATTTTTACATCATCTATAATTTACGATCCTTAAGTCACGTACTCAATGACTAAATCTTATGAAAAATCAACGTTTGTCACACACGTTGCTAAATATTTCATTAGGAACATATTATCTTTGGAATTTTTCGTACCAATTCTGAATTAGGTAGCGATTGATAGGACAATTGCTACCTTATTCATAAACAGTTCAGTACTGCTTTAATCTTGATGCCTTTTAAAGGATTACTAATAAATTCTCGTATTAAGAATAAAATTATCTTAAATATAGTTGAATATTATTAATTTAATAATAAAACCGATTCAATCGCGCGCGTAACTTTTAACACAATTTTACCCTTTACGTGACTATGAAAATCTAGTATATAAGATATGTAATTGTAAATTGTGATTATAATACATGTATCAATCCGGTTAAATTGTTTCCTTATAAATTTTATATCATAATCAGGTGAAGGCCCAGTAGTTCACGGGCCAAACGGAATTCGATTACGGATCTGCGCGGAATCTTGACATTGCGTCATTTCCGATCTCACTTGTTCGTAATTAGTAAAGAGAATGCGGTGGCATTCTGCCATGCCTAAACAAGTAATTAATACGAAAGTACCTGAACAAAATTCATTAATGTCTACAGCAGTTAATATCATATTATACTTTTGTTGACATCCTACTAATTTGGAAAAATTGTAGATTATAATTTTTTTTTATTTTTATATTTAATGATAACAGCTTCATATATAATAATAATAATGCCTTGAAGATGAATTTGTGGAAGAAGATATTCTTAGGTATTGAATGGTACGTTATGGGTATTTTTGATGAATACTAATTTTTTTTTATTTTTTTTTACAAAATTAAGGGTGGTTAACCTTTATCATTAAAAAAAAATAAAGTTAAGAATCATTAAATATATCTACCGCTAGTAATAGATAATTGATGTATAATCTCGCTAGGTCATTGCTCCACGCACATAGGTATAGAGAACTCGTTCAAGGTTACTCATTGATACATTCATTGATAGTTTTACCTGTTTGTGGCTTATAAACATAGGCGCGACTTTACGATAATCTTTCTAAGGTGTGCTTTGAATGCCGAAGATTTTTAAAAATATATTCATAAATGTTATAACTTTGCTACGAAATTATCAAGGTCAAAAAAAGATATACTTGCAGTAATACTTTAATTTTAGTTACATTAATTTATTTTATTATCACTTCGTTGCAATAATAATATAATACAAATAATAATTTAAGCTAATTGGAGTGTAACGGGCGGCCTTATCGCTATTCAGCGATCTCTTCCAGGCAACGAAACAAGGAATGTAATAAAAGTAATAAAGGGAAAGTGCAAGAAGTGGCTGTAGAGGAGATATTTGAATTAAGACAATGTGTGGCCAAACGAATTTAATTTACTACAAGCTATAAAAAATCAACGCGTCCATAATTAAGTGGTTCACGGATCTGCGTGTTGCACGGGCAGTCCTGGATTCCTATTCTCTGGCAAACAAATAAATGTCTCTATTGAGTGGAAACACAAGGCTGATCACCAATTTGCCTGTCACAGACGTCTGCCCCTCTCATTTCACAGGGGTAATAGGGTTCCTACTTTCTTTAAAAATGGCGATACTTCTATATAACTTTTAACCCCTCCCCCTCTTCAACCTCTTATAACACTTTTTTCGCTTTAAAAAGCCTATGTCCTTCTCAGGTTCTACACTATCTGTGTACAAAATTTCATTTAAATCGGTTCAGTAGTTTTTGCGTTAAACTGCGACAGACAGATTAGAAAGGATTGAGAACCTTCTCCTTTTTAAGCCTATTAAAAGTTATAAATTAAAACAGTAAATTTCGAGGGCTTTAGTCAAATTACTCTCATTTGTGACGTGCGAAGTTGCGGGTAAAAGTGTTCGATTAGTATGCGCGTGTGCATATTTGTGACAGGACGCAAAACAATAGCCGGAATAGGAAGTGACCAGCAAAATGGCTGCTGCCTCTTCTGAGGAGTTCCGTAGCTTTGAATTTTGAATTTCTCTTATATTCCACTTGTATGAGGGCCCGTTTTAGGGGCAAGTTGGTGATCAGCTGATTCATATCAAAACGATATAATATATTTTCGGCATTCAACTGAAATTTTCTGGTGCAACAACACTGAATGTGTTCAGCGTTTAGGTTCAAGCACAAAAAAACATTCATTCGATAAAAATATTTGTTTATACACCGGTAAAATAATTTTAAAAATTATAATAAAATAAATATTTATGTCATAATATCAGGTAAAAAGTAGTTCCTTAACTTCTAGTCGGACATATCATCAAAGCTGATACATTTTTGATTGCCCGAGAAACAGTCAACCGAAATTTGAACGCCTTTAAATGTCTACTTTTGGTATTTAAGGTGTAAAGCACTTTATTTTGCAAATATAACATTTATTGCCGTTGCTTAGTCTATTTGTGTGGACCGTATTCAGTATAGGTATATTTTCTCTATATATTGTATTCTATATATTATATATAACCATCTACTGCATATGCCTTAAAATAATAAATCACCCAGAAACAATTATACCTTTTTATATCTTTACTAATAGATACTTATAAAGAGAAGTCCTTTATTTTTGTTTGAATTATATTAAATCGGCATTAATCATCGGTCTGTGGTATTTCTAAAAATCTTTTTTTGAAAAGTAGAAATAAAAATGCTGGGTATACGATTTGGGTTTCATAGGAACTTGTTCAAGAAGTTCAAATTTTTCAATTAAAACTATATTGCTAATATTTACAACCGATTTTACATGGACAATAAAAATATACTATACTTCAATATATTTACAAACATATAAATCTATTTTAAATTATAATTTTTACTTAAAAATGTTTAAAAGGGGGTAAATATTATTTTAAATTAATTTATTGAGGCGTTTAAGTTCTAATTACCAATAATTATAATTATTATGGCAATAACAATTATAAATGGTATGTATTGTAGTAATAGAAGTGATCACAGTTCCGTGTCAAGGACCTACACAGTTTGATATTGTCAATCACTTTTTTTGCTCTCAATTGTTTATTTGATATTGCTTCAAGTAATTAGTGTAACTGCTTATACAAGTATGTACTTAGTTATAATATAATAATAAGTTAATCGGTCAATTTGTCACACACTCACCTTTTATCTATTAAAACCTGAGAATTAATAAAATATATACTTAAACATGTAGGTACACAATCTTTCCCATGTTTCATGGAAAGTTATGTTAGAACAGTATGAACTCATCGAATGTACCTAACTATATTATTCCATGGATAACTGGTTCACGCGTCTAACAACGAATGCGTGTTGTCACAGAAGTCCTGGATTTGGGTTTTAAAGAACAGATATCCCACTTACATGCCTGCATAGGGACTTGTTCAATAAATTATCTCGCTGACCTTTTTAAGAAGAGGACAAACACATAGACACAGTCGGTCTCAACTTATGTATTTAGCTAGGCTTCTAGCGATCTTCACTTCTAAAGAAACAAATATCTAAATTAAATATGGAAGTACGCATTCGTTCTACATCTCCTTTGTAAAATAAAAAATAAAGGCGGCAGGAAATCCTTGTTCACTGTATGATTAATTACTTAGGATAATTACCTAATCTCTGCTTCATTAAGCTATCCATTTACATCTATTCTAATTCATGAATCGGATTCTTTTTTACTTGACTTGATATTTAATTAATTTAGGTGCTTACTTAAAATTTTATTAAGTTACTAACTTTTTTGAACGTAATAACGGACAACAGAGCAGGCCCTGATGATATGAGACCACCGCTGCCCAAGGAAAACCGCGCAGCGATACGTGCTTTTGTGGCGTTGCCGGCGTTTGAGGTATTGAGTTGAGCCTCCTCACTCACTTATGGTCTCATCAGATAGCGGGTCGGGACGCTGTCGCGATCTAATGTACCAATTACTATGGTAGAGATCACACAGAGGACGACACAACGTGGTGCTTGGCCTATCAGAGACCCGTTGCGGTCCCGACCCACCCGCTATCTGACCAGACCATTAGCGAAATACAGTACAAGTACAATTTCACGCTCCGCAGCTCATCACCTCCTTGGTTTAGTGGTAAGCGTTACAATAATATGTACGAACAACTCATCCACGAGACACGCATATTCTGCACGGTTCTTTAATCCTTAATAAGCACCTAAATGACTTTACATTCGTGAATGGGTCATAAATTTAGTCCGTCTGACTAGAGATTAGCTATAACAAAGGAAGATAGACCAACAGGGTGTCAAAACAATTAAAATTTTGTTCTTTAAAATACGAGTCTCATAAAATCAAAAGAATATAGTAATCTGAGTTTTGAGGTACTAAAATGCAACTGAATTTACAGCTTAATCCTTTTTTGAAGAATATTATAATTCTGCTTTCGGTTACTAACATGTGCAGGTAATATTCATACAATCACAGAATACCATATCGTTTCAAATATTCTCTTAAATAAGATTTATAGTTCTAAGTTTGGACATAGAGACCTCAATAGTCTATTCCCAAATAACCATAAAGAATTATATAGAATTTGATTACTTCATATAAATTTATTGCCAAACTGCAAGAGAAAATAATTAATATCATTAATAAGGCACCGATTCAAAAATTTTCTCTGTAGAATATGACTTAGGTAACATATGCAAGTCAGTGAATTTTATTTGTGTTTATAATTTTAAAAAAAATTGAGTAATATATGGATATGGATAAATAATATAATAGTATAATAGGGATATGGTCTAAGGCAAGACAGTACCTTGGAAATTGATTTTCAAATAAAAAATATTTTAATTCAACTAGTACGGTTACTAAACTCTTAGAATAAATTAATTTAAAAAAAATTAATACATGAAATCAATTTTGTTTCTTTTGATTGGACTTTTTATCATATTTTGCTACTCAAACAATGAAGTAACTGTATTAAGCGACTTAATAACAAGGTAGGTCATTACCTATCATCGAAGCTGATAAATAATGATTTATCAGCTTCAATGAACCGGATGTCCGGGTTCAATATTAAAATTATAAAATTATAATGAAAATTGGTTAAAATATGAAAATAAAAAGATATTTAAAGTCTATATATAAACACCCTCAAAGAATTGCATCAAAAAATACGTAAATATATATGTTGCGTTTTTAAATGTTTTATAAGAAATATTGTCTAACCTAAACAACGCTTGTGTTTATAAATTCTATTAAGGTACAGTGATGAAAGGATGTAGCTCATCACCAGTCTCAATAGCCTACTATTGGACAAAGAACTCCTCCAAATATCTCTAAAATGTCCGCTTCTCGATGATCCGCATTCAGCGCCTTCTCGCCACTCGTACCTATCAGATCATCTGTCAATCACCTATCAGGATATTTTAGCAGACGAAGTAGACAACACTTATTTAAGATCGATCAAATCATATAAAAACATCTGCACGAGAAATTTTGTCATGACCTTCTCATGTGCTCATCACGGTTTCGTCTGAGTTATGACAGGTTGTAATTTTACCGCCGCAATTTATTTATTTAATCCAAAGGAATCGGAATCTTAGTAATTCTTTTCTCAATACTATATATTGAAAAATCCTTTGATTTGCTTTAAATGATATCTAGGTCACGAATACAATTGTACTCTGCCTGAGGCAAAATCGAACTTAAACCAAATTACCTTATACCTACAGATAATCATGAATTAGGTTTTAGTCTGAAATCAGTTCTTCCATTTTGTTTTTAATAAATTTATTTTTTACAGATTCGATTGGGCTGTGGAGATTAAGGTAAGATACATTTAATTTTTATTTTATTTATAATTAAAGAACGCTTTTAATTAAAATTATAATATAAAAGTTGATTAAAATATTTTTGAAATGTCTTGGAAATTTATTCAATATCAAATTTCTATTTTTGCTTTTTAGCAAGTTAACGTGGAAGAAAACCCAAGATTGCTACCAACTCAGACAGTTTTCTATTCTTCTAAGAACGACTTTAATTGAATAATGCTAGCTGGCTGTAGTTTTGGGTTTGCTTCACACTTGTTACCGACAAGTTTGAACACGAAACCCCACCCAAGCGTTTACAACATCGTGTCAATGATTAAGAACTCAAACTTAAAAACTAAAGCATAACAAAAAATCTTATAAATTATTTCATTTTTTCCTACATTAAATTTATAAATACAAGAAGATTTTTTTTTAATTTTTTCAGTCAGTTCGTGTTCACGTCATTACAATTATATTGCGTAAATACTTACATCGATTGAATTACAAATTAAATTTATATTTTAATGCAGTAAAACCTCATGCTCCTACGTTTATTTTTTCAATCTCGTTGGTTACTTTCAAGATTATCTGTAATTTTAACATTTACATTAACATTTGAATGACAGCGTTGTCAACGCATTGTGTGTGAAATTTCGAACTAGTTTTTTGAATATTTTTCTTGCAATCTATTTTTGATGAAATAATTTATTTTCGCGAGGTCATGGTAAAATATCATGTGTTATAAATTTCTTTTGAGCAATTTGCGTCGGGGTTTCTCACTTCAGCGTGTTAACGGAGTGATTGTGTTATCATCATGTTGAACGAATGGTCGCATCGAAGAAAAGAAATCAAAGGAAAGAGCTTTCAGGTAATAAAATCAGTAAGTTTAACTTTTTTGAAACATAATCTCTTTGGCAAAAAAGCATAATTACTAGTAACTTATAAGAAATAAAACATACTATGTATATGTTACTTATTCTCAGCTAGGAAACCTGATTTTGTTATTTGGCTTGAATTTATTGTAAATTTACATATAAAACTTTACAGCAACTACGATAGATTGTCAGTAGTTTTAGAAGGTTTAATTAAAACTGTTATAATTTTGTAGTTATGTTACATATCGACTCGACAGTCAACGCCAGTCGATAAAACAGACTGTAGGTAAAGTACCTACCTACGCGAACTTATAATTTAATAATCCTAAAGCTCTGTTTAACTTAATGTTGAAAACGGAAAAAGTATTAGTTTTAAATGCTTTAAGTTTTTCGTTTTATCCCTGTTTGAACTCTATGTATTGTAACTATATATTTTGATAGAAATTGGGATCTTTCATTTGCCTTCTTCAAATGACTTCTTAAATATATAGAACTCAGCTTTATCTTATATATATAAGTCTCGTGTCACAATTTTAGTTACCTTACTCCTCCGAAACGGCTTTACTGATTTTTAACAAATTTTATATTAATATTCAGTAGGTCTTAGAATCGGCTGCTATCTATTTTTCATACCCCTAAGTGATAAGGGTAGCCCACCCCAAAAATTAATATGGCAAAACAACGTTTGCCGGGTCAGCTAGTGATAATATAATAATGTTAAAATAATAAAACTTATTTAAATAAAACTTCTTTAATTACGTTATTTTAAACATCCATTCCTTTAAATAATTAATATTCATTATGTAAAAAGGGTATTTTATACGTGATATTAGCCATGTAGGTAATTAGAAAATTTGGTCGTTTTGTTTATTGGTTTTTAATTAAATATGTCTCTCGACTTACATGCGATTAAATTATTTTCTTTTACCTAAAATACATAATATTCATTTCTGCCTATTGAAGATAAAAACAAAGACATTGAATTATATTAGACTTGATAAAATATCGGAAATTTAAAAATATCAATTTTTTAGCAGCCTCTATTCGATGTTTCAATTAATAGGACCATATCTAGGCTTTTAACTCATATAATATACAAATCGTTGTAAGCAAGTTATTTCCGAGTTTAATTTTAAAAATTGAACACAAAAACGCAATAGTAGGCCCAACCGCACTTTGCCCACCCAGTTGCATGGCTGCAGACCTTGTTTCCTTGCAATCGTTGGCGAATACCGCCAATTCCTCAACAAAGCTCTCTCTGTTGCAAAGGGGCGTAAAAGCTTTTACAAACAATAAGGGAATGCCAACCCTTTGCCAATACTTAAAGGCAGAAATTCGATTGGAATGTTCAACTAATTTTCCAACAGACTTAATGATTAAATTCTTTCGGCATGTCAGATCAAAAGAAATTATGCTGTTTATTTTGTTTAATAGCCGCAGTTAAATGTAAGTATGTATAACTGTCACTATTGATTGTGACAGAAGCGTAAGGCGTTTCTTTAAGATAATGAAATTAAATGACTTTGTTATTATGAAATGTCACCAAGTGATCGATTAATAAATTATGTCTGGTTTCTCAAGATTGTGCCTTCACAGTCTAAGGCTCATCATGATTTATATTACATGTTATTAAAAAACTAAAAAAACCGGCCATAAAAAAAGCAAAAAGATCATGTCTGTTGTACGGGAGCTCCACCTAAATATTTATTTTATTCTGTTTTTTAGTACTCGTTATCTAAAGAACTTATCTTCATATATCTTTAGTTCTATAATAAAAATGTTAGACTCTCTGCTATCATGTCGTGCCTCCAGTAGAGGCTGTATCCAAAATCTGTATATTTTTAAGACGATTATATAAATAAATAACTGCAGCAACTTCTTTGACGTCCATCTTATTCAACATTTCTAGAAGTACTGACGGCGAAATGCGGTTGGCCGTAAAGCTAAACGCTAAAGCTAGCCGTGATGCGAGGTAACATTGCTGCTGACTGGAGTTTAATGTCAATAATATCTAAGTGCACAAGGAAGTATAAGAGACGAGATAAATTAACTCAAACATAATAATTGCAAGGCGCAAAGCGGTCGGCTAGACGTGATCGCATGAACGTTGTTTTACAGTCATTTGTTGATCAGCTATTGAAAATGATAAAAAAGTTTTTTCTGATCGTAATTCATATGAATTTATCTCGTATTAATCTACAATGTTGCAATAGAAATATTTATCAATGGACAGGAACATCGACAAAAAATGAACTATTTTTCAACAAGGTTTAATTATTTTAACTGTACTGATTGATGAAGAAGTAACCATTCTTTTACCAGATCCTAGCTCTGCTAATTATCTAATTAATAATTATCATCAAAACTTGTCTGTGATTTTTTCCAAAATAAATAAATGTATGTTTTTTACCCAGGAACTAGTAATTTAGGAACCTTCGATTAACAATGATCGAAGTTAGGAACCCATTTTAAAGTTTAAAGTTTTACAAAAAAATATCATTACTACATAAATTAATATATTTTAAGTATTCTAAAAATTATAAGAAAAAAAAACTAAATTCAAGATTTATCTTTCCAAAATAAGTAGTACCTACTAATATTATATTTTTTGAAATAAGTTGTTGATTTGAATAGGAACTTTTTGTCCTAATTCTACTCAAGCTATCTATATAATATATTATATTATATCATTATATTATGTCGTTAATTTGCAGAATAATGATATACTTTATTACTTTACCCCTTGCAACAACAATAAATACTTGCGTATCATAAATTTTATTTTTAATAAAGTGTTATTATTATGTGGATGATTTAATAATCTGAAAAATGCTAATCAATAACGTTGATATTTTTTAAAATTTCACACTCAAAATTTTTTTTCTGGTTTTCTGATATTCTGAGTATGTATAAATGAATGATGAAGAAATGCTTTAACAGGCTATCTGGAGTATAAGAGGATGTTGGAAACAAAAAATAAAAAATAATAATAAATAGTGTTAACACTAATAATTAGTGTTATTAAAATAAAAAACATTGAACTTCACTTCACAACTTGATAAAATTTGGGATTGGGTAGGTAATATATTATTTGCGTTCATAGTGCCTACTATTTCAAACACTTTGTCTTTTATTGCAAGAAAAGGTAGCCATTACTTTTCTGAAGCTCTAGTATATCTTTGTGTTAACTGTTAAAATCGCTTCAGAGGTTTGGGCGTAAAAGCATAACAGACAGATTTTCGCATTTATTACGAATAATTGTACGTATGTATTGTGTTACAAAGACAAAGCTGCAAATAAAAGCTATTATTATGTTTAATAATCACTACATAGTATAAAACAAAGTCGCTTTTTCTTCCCCTATATCCCTTTGTGTGCTTAAATCTTTAAAACCACGCAACGGATTTTGATGAGGTTTTTTTTAATAGCTAGAGTGATTAAAAAGGAAGGTTTTTATATATGTTTTATACCCTTGCAAAGCCGGGGCGGGTCGCTAGTTTATAATAAAGGATTAGTTCGGTGGGCTGATGTGAACACTTGGGTCGGGTTTCGTGTTGACACTTGCCGTTAACTAGTGCGCGCTGACTTGTTTAGCTTAAGGCCGTGCCAGTCTGTATCGGTGGAGTGGGGAGTGGTATTATCCCTACTCGACCAAGCTACCTAGCTCGCCAACCTGCCCATGCTCTGCTGTATAAGCCTTAATTATTTATATTTTATCCTCATTTTCTATAATGCGCACATAACCACTAATATTATACAAAACGTGTATCTTCAGAAATGTTGTTCTTATATTCCATTATTTAAATAAATGTTAGAATATACCACCCAGATGATCTGCATTCTTAAGCAATACGAGCACACCTTTATAAAATTTGTAAATATCATATTGCCAAGATTGCGCGCGCGCCGAGAATGAAAGTTATTTACATGTAGGTAATTAAATATTATTATGCAATAAATCATTCCTGAACTGATAATATCTAAATAATAAAATGTCTAATATAATAACATCAAATTGTATATTAAAAGTACCAAGGCGGCGGACCGCTTTTCATTAGTGAGCCTACTGCCCGTTGGCCTAAGTTCATAAAAAAAATTAACAATAGATATGTACAAAGTATTAAAATACAGCAATAGTAGTCATAAACATTCGACGGCCGGATGGCGCACTAGGTAGTGCATCTGCTTTCTGCTGCGCCAAAGGGGCATGGGTTCGAATCCCGGTAGGTGCATTTTTTGTGTGATGAGCGCGAATGTTTGTTTCCGAGTCATGGTTGTTTATAAACTTATAAATATTTATTGTGGTAACCTCATTGTTTCTGATGACCATAACACCTTAAGTACATAAGTTCTTCAACTACTTACTTTGGGATCAGAGCAATGTATGTGAGTTGTTCCAATCATATAATTATATTATTGTTATTATAAACAACATTCAAAATATCGGATTACTTAAATATATTAAAGCATGTTAAGCACTGAAGAGTTCAGAATCATTGTGCTTGTGTCTTTTGAAGTAGTAATATAATCGTATTGAATCCTGACGATTTAATAAACAAAATGATTCATTGTAATCCTCACACCACCTGGGGGCATATTTTTGACGTGCAATTTATCACATAAACCTCTATGATAAGTCTATTGATAGAATTTGAAAAGCAAAATTTCACGGTCTGCACTTGTTTAAAATTTTTCCGTGAAAAGACAATATTGCATCCGACTGGTGCAATGAATCGACAATTGAATTCAACCATTCTGTTGCACGTTTTTTTTATATAGATTTTTTGAACCTTCTCAAGGCCATGCACTACCGTAAGTAAAACAAAAGAATAGAATAAACTTTGAAAATAACACTAGAAACGGACAATGGATATCTCAATTTATTGCGTCATATATAACGTAGTGAAAGTTGGACGATTGTATTTGTTTTATAGTAAACAAAACGTTGTTTTACGGGAACAAAAGTGCCGCTCTTGCACAGAAGTCGGAATTTACAGTCGCCAATAAATAGTTTGCGAAATGAACGGAATTTTTATTTAATTTTAATTTTATTAGCCAAGCAAAATTGCAGCAGGTATAATAATTGATACCGTTCACTAAGGGACAGTCCTTTAGGGATAGAAGTTAAGACATAGAAGTAAACAAACGGGATAGTGACTGGGACAAAATAATATTTATAGATTTGAATTGCTCATTTAATACCTATTTTTCTCTAAAATTAATAAACTAATTTATTTAAATTGAATAAAAAATAATCGATAAAATTTAAAAATTATTTGTTATAGTGAATATACATTTTAAATAATGTTAGCATTCAAATATGCCTTAAACCGTGGATAAAGTATCGTTTTAAAATATATATACAATTGGAAAATTTTGTTGGAACTAAAACTACAAACGCTTATACATACTCTTTAATTATATACATATGTACAAAAAGTGTGCAAACAAAGCGACATGTTCTACTTGAACCTCAATCCGGCTTGTTTTTATCAGAGGCTGAACGAATTATTTAATTACGCTTACTCCTTTGATCCGGGTAAAAACCAATTGTTAGCAAAAAATAATCAAGATTATCATAATGATAGTGACCTTATTGTCAGTTTTTGTGTTTGTAACCTGTGACAGATTTCTGATCTGTATCTTTTCACTAGATGACCCGTGAACTACTTTTTAATTAACATAACCTAAAACCCATTTGATCTTCTTATGAGTAAATAAATAATCTATCTACCATCTCAGTGGCTAAGTGATTCATGTACCTGATATTCGAATATTATGCCTTAATTCGAATCTAGGCTAGAATCCAGAGAAAAATAAATACGTCTCAGAAGCCTGTTCTCCTATGTCTGATGACGCCACGCACCACCACTCTGTGGAACCAGCTGCCTTCAGAGATATTGCCGAATTATTACGATTTTGGGACGAAAGGGAGAAAAGAGCGTACCTTAAAGCCCATCACAGACTTAGCTATAATATATATTAATATACCGTACTATAATATACATATATTATAGAAAGCTACCACACACTGATATATATATATTTTGCCTTCATTTTTATGATGGTCGTCCTAGTGCCATAATATATAGTAACATGCAATAATTTATATTACGGCTGAGTGTCCGGTCACTCGAAAATAAGTATAGAGAATGTATAGTGATATTCATAGCTATAAAAATATTAATATATATTATAGCTAAGTCTGTGATGGGCTTAATAGGCCGGCAACGTTCCCGTGGCCCATCTGCGTTAAGAGTGTCCATGGGCGCTGGACCGCTCATTCTAATTGAGCCTTCCTATTTGCCCCTATACTTTAAAAAAATTATACAATAGGATCTCTAAAACAATTCTCCATTGCTTCTAATTACGACGGTTATAGCATCGCCAATCATCGCTCAATCGATAAGCTTCATCTTCTCGAAAAGACCTTCCTGGTTAAAATGGATTTTATTAGTATCAGGTATCATAGGAGGGTGAAGTATTAATTGTTGTAAGTAAAAAAGTAAAAATATCTTTACTCCGTACCATAAATTAATAATACATTTCGAACTGGAGCAGATCATTCCCAAGCACAGGTAGGTACCATTCAAATATGTAGTCAATTGTTTTATAATAAGCCTTAACGTAAGATTTAAATTTATTTAAAGACAATTCTTGTACCTCAATTGGGATTTTGTTATAGTAGCGTATACAATTGCCATAAAATTGAATTATTTATTGTGTGCAGTCTAGTGCATCGTAGAGTTATATTATTTTAATAGCGCGTATTATATATATATATATATATATATATTTTTGCACACTTTATTGCACTGGAGTGCAACGGGCGGCCTTATCGCTAATGAGCGATCTCTTCTAGGCAACCCACAATTTTTTTGTTGGTTTGGTTGAATTTCTGCAGGCAAGCCTGTAGAAATTCAACCACTCCTCCGTACCACTTATGACACCCCGTCCGGCAAGTGGCAGCCTTACCAGACACCGAATACAAATACAAATTAAATTATAAATTGTATTCGGGACCGGGGATCGAACCCGATACCTCAGGTATATTCGTGGAAGTCCGAATTCTTCTTAAATTCACTAGCACTTTTCTTTACATATAATAAGTTTTCGTAAATATATAGCCCTGTTATGGTCAAGATATTTAATTCCTTAAATCTATGCACGGACCACCGTGTAGATAAATACGTCAATAGATAAATCGCTCGAGTAACGCGATTATGCAGTACAAAAATTGACTATACTTAAGATAATACCGTGGAAATAACTAAAATAGTAATTAAGTCTCACTATTCTTCTATTCTTCTATACACACATTTAGGGATTAAAGTTAAGCTGAAAGAACTTGCAAAGTACCGGTAAAAAATAACCCAAACCTTGGATATTTCTTTTAGCTTATCTTAATTGTATCTTTATTATGATTATTCAGGTAAAACCAGGTTTTTTCATTGACAAAAGCTGTCTTGTAAAATTTGTCGTCTGTCAAACATTTGAAATCACAAAAACAATGATTCTATTTAATATAACTGTAGACTACTACTAGAAGATACTCACACGGCCTCACACAGCCGAAAATTCTCCCTGAATTCATATTACGAGTATTAATTCAAATAGCCCGGAATTTCATACAAGGTCAGTATGCTCCAAACACATTCTGATTTTTTCTGATAATGAATTTCTTGACATTTTATGGAATCCTAAGCTTTCTGAATTTATATTATTAATTAAAATTCCATTCAATGTCAAGAAAGTCATATTTTGAAAAATCAGAACGTGTGTGGAGCATACTAATAATGTACGGAATTCTGTGCTTTCTGATTTAAAAAAAGAGACAATTCTGGCTGTGTTGCCAGCTTTAGTGTGTCGACACAATTGTTTTAAGTACTTACCAAGCTTAACATGATCAAACACAATAATGACATTATGAGGAAGTACCGATACTTTTACGGAAGGGGTTTATTTAAATCTTCTAATTTTACACATTTTAACTATTGTAATTCTTATCGCAAAAAAGATTAGTGAAATAAATGAGAAATGTTTTTCATAAGGCAACCATCGGCCAGTTTTTTTTTGTCTATATAGAATTAGCATACTTAATTACATCGTTACCTAATGCCACGCAATAAAAATTTATCTTAAACGGTAAGTAATTTAAGCATGAAAAGCTAGAAGTTTTGTAATAATATTATAATATACTAGCTGACCCGGCAAACGTTGTTTTGCCATATTAATTTTTGGGGTGGGCTACCCTTATCACTTAGGGGTATGGAAAATAGATAGTATCCGATTCTCAGACCTAATGAATATGCATATAAAATTTGGTAAAAATCAGCAAAGCCGTTTCGGAGGTGTAAGGTAACTAACATTGTGACACGAGAATTTTATATATAAGATTTAGTTGTCAATGTTTCTATATGAATATTTATATTTTGTTGTTTAAGCTAATTGATAAGCATCGCTAGCCGTAATAATCTAATCTAATAAAATAAAATAAATAATCTAAAAAAATAATACCTACCAGTGGACCCCGCGAACTTCGTATCGTTTCAGATTTCCAAATAATAACGTGTCACCTAAAACGTCATTACATAGAAAATGTATGAGTAAAAAAATTTTCTTCATAAACACTTTTTCGTGAATTTGTCTATATTTTTATTCTGCTATTGTCGGATTAGATGAATCCAACAAAATAGATATCCTTAAAATCGGTCCATACGTTCTTGCGTTATTAATAGTTTAAATAAACCGACTTTGTATAATATACAAAGATTATTTTTAGTTAGAATATATGAATATTTGCATTGATTATTCAGTCTTAGATAATTCCAAAAAAAGTCTTGTATTAATTACAATCTGATGAGTCCGTCTTCTTTAAACAATTTAAATTAACTTTTAGTCTCATCACGTAGAGAAAACATCACAAAGTAATTGAATAATTGTAGTATCTGTAATAACAGAGTGAATACACTGTTACGTACAGAACATTCGAAGCACAATTTAAAATTCAGGAAATCAGTTTTCTAAAGCCTGCGGGCAAATTTGCCTTAGGGCCAAATATCGGACAACTATGGTATCACTGTTAATCTGATGAATTTTACGAATATTTTGCTGAATTTCAATATTCAACCCCCGATGCTTTAAGAAAGCCCCCTCCCCCCATTTTAGCCTTTTAATAATTATCCAGTTAAGATGCGTTCTTTTGGTTAAAGGTTAATATTTAAAAAAAAAATATCTAAATAAAGGGCCTACGAGAAAGTTCTTTTATTCTTAATAAAAAAGTGAATTCCCGTAACCCCTATTGTGGTATGAGGTACACACATCCCTGTATCTGTTTCACTGATCATTTTTTTACAGTTACAGTCTATCCAACCAAAACATTCATTTGTTTCCCCGGGATTTGAACCCAAGATTTTCGGCGCAACACGCAGATTCGTTAACCACTTAGCCATGGAGGGTTTAATTCTTAATTAGCATTTGAATGCTTGTTGTTTTTTATTCTTTAGGCATTCATAGTCGGGTCTTGTGGTCCATCCTTCCAGAGCTTTGAAAATCAAAGTTTTGTTTAGATTTATAACCATTTCCAAAAAGTTGCTACTTATCTAGATGCAACTTTAAAAATTTATACACAATAAAAACAAAATGAGAACTTCAAAAGTTTACATTTGATGCACTTTTTGATTTTAGGTGCTGGCGTCGTTAAATCTGTATTCCCCTTAAGAGTTGTTCATTTGTTTAAAGGACTTTGAGCAAAGCAAGTCATGATGATATCGTAATTAATTAACATCCATGATGTGTTTCGAATGAGTGAATAATGTACTGTGGAACGAAATTTGATGACTCGTACCTTACGCGAATCCCTCAATTGACAAGCAAGACAGTCATGAACTTTACATGGAAATAATAGTGTGACATACATATTCGTTTACCGCCTCCGTGGCTTATAGTCCGGGATCCCTGGAGCATTTTTGAATTTGATTACTATCAAGCTAATTTTTCGTGAGCGGCTTCATTTCGATGAGACCCCCAACAATTTCCTTACGAAAACTGCCGATTTTGGGAGATAATAGCGGTAGCAGGGATAAAATATGTTGATTTGATGATTCTCAAAAAAATATTAGTAACTGGTTTTAATTTTGTTAAATCTCAAGATAATTATCTAAATTATTCGAAAAAATATTTGTCCTACAAAATACATGGTTTGATCAAAGAGTCCCCTCCTTCCAATATCGTTTTATTCGTCGGTTTTTTTTTGTTGAAATTTTATAAAATACACTACTTTTTCAGTTAAGTCATTGAATTTGGAAACAAATCTTACTCTTTATATAAGTATAGATTAAAATATAATACATAAGTAATGAACAAA
The DNA here is from genome assembly GCA_912999735.1 of Aporia crataegi. Taxonomy (NCBI): domain Eukaryota; kingdom Metazoa; phylum Arthropoda; class Insecta; order Lepidoptera; family Pieridae; genus Aporia; species Aporia crataegi. The sequence goes on along the minus strand of OU538748.1, from coordinate 3,067,478 downwards.
ATATTTCCTTTACATTTAGATATAATTAAAGGTACCTATAGGAAAAATGGTACAATTCCCAATAGATATTAAGTATTGATCTGTTATTAACTTGCCCTGCCTCTTGACGTTAGAATAAATACATTTAATTGGAACGTTTCTATAAATAAAATTCTTTGAATTCTAAATAGATCTAAGGTTCTATGTACTAAGTACGTCATGGATTACCGTTTACTTCGCTGCTTGACCATTACGTCAATTCATTCATTTTCTTAGTAACAACACCGTGTATACAATCTATTTTTAGGCTTCAACTAACTATTTAACATTTGTCTCATAAGAAACGCAAATATTTGGGAACTATATTGAGGAAACTACAATGACGTCTTGAATGTCAAATTTTCAAAATTTTTCTGATTCATGGTTTATCAATGCGCGAATAAGTGTGAATGAAGATTATGTAAATTACTACTAATTTTTTAAATAAATATTGATTCAGATTGAATTATGTAGATACGCACTTTTTCTATTTGTCATAAAGGAATTAAAATATGAAATAAAGATGTAAATATTATATATTATATATAATATTATTATGTATAGGTACGCTGACCCGGAAAACGTTGTTTTGCCATATAAATTATTTCTAGCGAATATTTTGGTGTTGATCAGTTATCGACCACTAAGGGTTGAAAATGATTAAAGTATCTACTAATAACGCTATTAAAATGGAGGTTGGTGGTAGAAAATTAAGAGTTATTTGTATTTCTTAATGCCAAAGCATTAAAAAAATTTTACTCAAAAAATTAATTTTTTAGGGTGGGCCACCCTTATAAAAAAATTTTTTTTTTGGGATGGGCCACTCTTATCACTTAGGGGTATACAAATTACGACCTGTTCTTAATTCTACCGAATATACACAAAAAAAATCATAAAAATCTGTCAAGCGTTTCGGAGGAGTTTGCTAGCCTACAAATACCACAGACATGAGAATTTTATATTTATAGATATACTTAAAGAGATACAAAAAGATTAGGAGGGGTAGGTATGCCGTACCAACCTAAATTTTTCAGGTAATTTTAATAGATATATACTTAGATCTTTAAATATTTATCATAGGGCAGACATGTTTCTGTATCTGTTTCACTCATCGTTTTCTTTACAGGCAAGTAGGTGATTAGCCTTTTGTGCCTACCCAACCGAAACATTCATTACTTTCCCCAGATTCAAACCCAGGACCTCCTGCGCAACACGCAGACGCGTAAACCATTGAGCCACGGAGACGGTTAATAAAAATACGATTGAATATAAAATTTAAATGGTAGGACTTTCAAAGATACTGAAATATTTCATACAAGCACTTTATTGTTTATATTATAACTAGACAGCTTGTCGACGGAAATAAGATAAAGCTTATCAATTTAGTTGTAAGTGGCGAGGAATGAATTATTTGCTTATTAAGATTCTATTTAAATTTTCGTACAGGTATTATAATTAAACAGGTAGGTACATATTATTTCGTAATGTTAATTATTTATATATTTTTTCAACTTTGCTACGACCAGAAACTATTGAAATTAACACAAAATTACAAATCTGATCCTATTTGAATGAAACTTTTTTGGCTTTATTTGTTGTGAATATTTCATATTTGTAGAATTGAGCCAATATAAATTTTTAAAATCACTTTAAGCTTTTATAATAATATTTTCCTTAAAGATAACAACGTTGATAAGGTGGATATTATGATTTGCGTAATTTAAGCAGTTCGAAGGAAATCGATGACTATTGTTGGTAATACTCTGGATAAAATTAGTAATCTAGTAATAAATCTAAATGAAAGAGTACGTTGTTTATCGGCAGGAAACCCCTCGCTGATACATACACAGGTGTCGAGAGATTCATGGAACTGACGTGTGACGTAATGTCGACATTTCGGACTCGTCTTAACACTAAGGCTGATTTTATCCTTACGCGTTTCCGCAGCGCCGTTGGAGCGCGTGCGTTCGGCGATGTATTGGGTAGCTAGGCTGGTTTTATCTTTACGCGTTTCCTCAGCGCCGTTGGAGCGCGCCGCTTTCTTGTCGCAACTACTATCCCCATACATCGCCGAACGTGCGCGTTCCAACGGCGCTGCCGAAACACGTAAGGATAAAACCAGCCTAACTGTTGCCTGCGACTCGGTGAAATACTTCTTTCGGAAACCTAAATTAACCGTCCAATTGTATTCTTCATTCAGATTCTATCACATGTTTTAAGTTGGAGTAATAAAAAACTATTCAAACTAAAGTCATACTTAATATTTGCTACCCAAAAACCCTTTTTTTATCGCATTGTCACTAGTTGTGATTAGTTCAGATAAAAATATGGTTAACGACCATAAATCATGTTATTCATGTAAAACACCTCAATTAGCCTGTTTTAATCATGGACAAGTTATCCCTTCAAACCCGATTGTATTTGAAAGAGAATAACAAAATATTCTATAACTTGAAAAGGGCTTTTTTTTATGAAAAATAATAATAGGTTCTCTAATCCTAGTTTTTTGCATATGCAATATATTATATTTTTATACTAGATATATAATATACTTATGCGTCCATAAAATTATTAGTTTTTAAAAAATCTTTGCGTAGGAATTTCGATCGAGTTTTGTCTTTCTAAGGCAATTTACTAATGAATAGATACTAATATGATTATCTAAATCACATATTACTTTCTCAAAAGTAATTACCAATCGAAACGTGTGAAATCATGTGCTTAAAATATAATTCGACATTGTTTGTGTAAATTATTTGTATGAAAAATTAGATAGTTGATTTTGTTAAATTTATTGAATATTAATTAAAAACTGCTTCTGTTCGGAAGTAAGATATCTCGACCGATAATATTAAGTAAGTATATGAAAATATCTATGCTTCGTTTTTCCACTTAAAACTTGTCCCATTTTTTACGTTGGTATGACCTACCACAATATAAATGTGGAAGCAACATAATTTTTTACGTGACAAATTCAACGATTGATTAAACAATTTTAGACTTTTAGTATTCTTAACTTTTAACTTGCTTGGTCTGATAGAATTTTATTTACTAGGTACTGAATTTATCGAAAATTTTTGCTACGTATATATTTGCATCATGTCTATCATCTTGTTCACATTTCTTTATAGACATTTTATATTTTAAATAAATGAAATCAGCACATACATAACTAAAACTGACTTATAGGGCAATTATATACATGAATATACATATCTAGCTAGTCTAGACTACGCGTAACTTGATTGCAATCACAATTATGTTTTTTACTACTATGAGTCAAGGAATTTAGTTAATTTATACAAATAGGAAATGTTTTCCATTGTCGGGGGAAAATTAAAACCGGATGAATGTACGGAAAATTAAATGATAAGTGATTAATGATCGATAGGAAATCTCACGAAGGTGGAAATATTTGTTATATCAACCGATTTACGTATTAATAAGATGCAGAAACGTGATACTGTAACTACCATCAACGTCATTGTACCACATTTTGCGTTGGTAGTGGTTGATGGTTTCTATAATTCATGATTAACAAAGAGTTAAACGATACGTTTTAGATTAAACGTCGAAAAAATATGTCTTTAAAAGCTATGCCGCGTCAACAATTATAAGTAGGTAACTATTTTATCTATCTCCAAATACAAACTTTTAAAACAATACTTAAATAAGAAAAATGAGCTGAAATTTATTATTATTATTATTGAGAAGTTTATGCTAATTTTCTACCATTTTCTAATTTTTTTGTGTAATTTAATAAAATAATTTTTTATTGGTAGTTATATAGAATGTTCGGCACGGACTTTTAGAGACAGAGAGTAGAACTAGAATTTTAATCTCTTTTTAACTTAAATATTATTTAATCGGCACCATAATAAAATGTTTATATCGTAAAAAATATTTATTTATACTTTCTTAAATCAATTTTAGTTTTATAATTTTGTTACGTGTCGTTGCACATGTTTTTTAAGAGAAAGTATAGACTGTATTATAGACATGTATTATGAAATACGTGGGATACTGACTCAACTGAAAATTTTTGTATGAGTAATTGGAAAGGTGTAAGTAGGTAACATATGACTCAGGCTGAAATAACTGAAGGTTTAACAGATGCCATTTGAATTATTGAGATTTATAATTGGCAATGAATCAATTTGGAAGGTTGGAATTAATTTTTATTTTTTATTAAGGAACAAAATTCAGGAAAAAACTGTCTCTATGAAAAATTATAATGTCGATGAGTAACTGAATTTTAGTCTATGTAATAATATTTCATAGTTTGTTAAGTAAATATGAGTTCGTCAACATTTAATCACTGGGTAAAATCAAGATGAATCACGCTAAAAGTTGACCAAGGACTTAACTTTCTCAGGCTCATGATCACGTCGTCATGATCAGGTTTGTAGGATTAGAAATTTTCATTGTACGAAAATATTCAACCCTTACAGGGCTTAGACCCTAAGCTACATACAGGACTCGATTGGGTGGGATTCGAGGACCCGCCTTAACCACCATTGGTCGTTACCGGCCAACTCGAATAACCCCTGCGCCATTCGTCTCCCGCACGCTCTCCCCACTTAAGCGCGTGGTAGCTAGCTTTATCATTCACGCCATCACACCACTTCATTTAGTTGCTCACCTGACACGACGCGTGTGACATCAATTTTGGGGATGTCGAGTGCGATCTATGGTTATGGATTACATTAGTATCCCGCACTTCGCGACGTTCAGAGAATTCGGCACTGTGATAGTTAGAATAAAAATGGATGGGTGCGACACATGTTCTGGCAGACCTAAGCTGATTGCTGCGATACCGGACCCTGTACATAGGCCCTCAGGTTGTGAGAAATGCACTAGGAACAGATTGGATCACAAATGTAGTGACTGTGATAGTGAATTAGTGGACTCATATCGACCTTACAGGTCAATTATTCCCAAAATCAGTAAGCCTTTTTTTTTACTTAACTACAACCTACTCCATATTTATTTTTATTTAAATTTGGAAAATCTCTGCAACATTTTTCCGATAACTTATGACTTCTATATACGTTGCTATAGCAACGAATAGCTAACATGACATGTTTACATCAACAAGTTGAAGTAGAAACTTTTCCGCTACAAATTTTCCATGTTTTCCATTGAATGATTATTTTCACTATTAATCGATTTATTTTAGTATTAGATATTTCAAAGAAATTAGGAAAAATATAAAACAGAATAAATATTTACAAAATACCAGTTTACACTTAAATTATTATTATGTAGAGCTTTTCAAAAATAAAAATCAACTAGAATAAAAGACTTTATATAAAAGTAATGTTTATGAGGAAACTTTTTAACTTTCTTGTAAGAATTTTTACGAGAGGTCGTTTCATTGATATTGAGAATTAACAATAACGAAAGAACCTCTAATAAAATTTTATCTTAAAGAGACTTATCTTAGAGAGTGCAACGATATTTAATCCACGAATGTAAACAATATGAGGACATCCCACGGAAGTATTCCTTATCTTGGCAATATACAACTCTGTATTAAATTTCATTGCTCTGTTTATTATAAATACCCGGCCTACCATCTGGTTGGACTTAAAAATTACCTCTACAATGTTAAGAAGCCAAACATAAAAGGTTTAAAGTGCATTAGGCAAACTGTTACCGGAATAACATATCTGATTAAATGTTTCAATCCTTTGACAGTACAGTTATGTGGGCAACTAAGGGCGGATTCGTAATTAGTATCCACTACGCTCTACCATTCTATATAAGAAATGATGCTACAAATGCGTAATATACGATGCAAATTTGATGTATATTTCGATTTGCGATGCGTTACGTTAAGTAAATTTAAACGTTTATAAATTGTAACAATAGTTGAATTATAAAAAGTAGATAAAATACTTAAAGATTTTGCTTTTTAAAAGATTATAGCTTGATATATTTTCTTATAATTAGTATAAAAATAAATGGATTAAAATAAATAGGTAAGCCATTACTTAAAACTCATAATAACAATAAAAATACCTAACATACTATAATAACTATAATTGAGTTTATTATTTTATAATGTTTAATGATATAGATAATTTTCTACGTCATTAAATGGGTTTAATAAAATACGTAGAAATAGTGTTGTGACGAAAATGTAATCTTTAATTAAAATACTTAATGAAAAGCCTAACTTTTTAAAGTCATTAACATTAGATAAATTTTACGTAGTGCCCTAGTGAGCTGTCCAGTTTTCACAAATATGTATTAAATTATACATATACTATATATATATATATATATATATATATATATAATATAAAATAATAAATATGTTATACCTTTCATGTCTGATTAAAATTAATAAACAAAAATAACTGTCAGATTGACATTTTGAATAATTGTTTTTATATTTTACTTAAACGCTTTATTTTTTTATTGCAGATCGTTTTCTCAATTTTATTCCTAAACGCAGAAATAATAGATTTTAAGATTATGGCCTTATATTGAAATCTCAGATAAACTTAAAACTATTTTCCCAGAAGTAGAAGATGTTTCTATTATATTTATCTGTTTATATTTACAATGACTGGACACGAAAATCCCAATTCTTATTCATATTTAGGAAAAGGGTGTGGCAGCTACATCACTTAGGATTTATCTAATATTGATGAACGTTACGTTCTATTATTGATTCTTGTTTTACGTAATTGAAGATTATCTACTCAGGCCGCGTGCACTTAGCGAAAACTTATTTTCTTATAGTATATATAATTTTTACTATGTATCATTTGTATTAATATTTAAAACAAGCTACTTACTCAGGTCTAATTTGCGAAGATTTCAATCTAAAAGACGTAAATTCATCGTTACAAGAAGCATGTAGCAACTTATTAAATATTTTGTAATGGGAACTAACAACGGGGAAAAAGATGAGAATCTCTGTAAAGACGAGAAAAACTCCTTGTTGGTAGCTTAATGGCGGCCGCTCGATTTCATGAACTATGTCGAAGTCGTTATGGCAGTCCTTTACGTCATTAACTACATTTTCAAAGAGAACCCTCTTCATTTACTCGCCGCACAATTAGAGACAGTTATTCCAGGGAGCCGGAATCATCATAAGTTATTATATTGCACGTCACACATACCTACAACTAAAGATATACATACAAGCCTTTAATATTGTTTTCACTTTTTACGACTTCAAAAAGACATTTCCAATTTGGTTTTAGCATTTGTAACAGTTAATTTCTTAATTAACTTCTTTTAAAAAATGTAAAACTTATAATGCTTATTCAATGTCTAATCTAAGGGTTAATAGTTAATTATAGATAATTCTTTGATTTGTCATTGTATATAATATCCATTCTGTATATTATGTAATTATTGTCAAGTGATTTTTGATTTTATAATTGTGGATACCGTAAGATAAAGTTTTCGCGCCACGCGCTACTGTTTCCGATAATTTGTCTTATTATGCGCAGTCAAATTTTACGAGCACTTCGGTTGTTAAGTATTTCGAACAAAATGATATATGCGATCTCAGATTAAAACACCCAATTTAATGTTAAATTAGTAATTTTCTTTGTTTAACAAAACCGTGTCGCCTCATAACGTCTGGTAAATAATTGAATGTTTCGTTCCAAACAGAGGCACTATTAATTAGATGTTTGGTAGAGACTGTCACATTTATCTCCACTATATTTACATAATCATTGGCAGGCGCCTACCACGAAGCCCCGCCAAACGGAAGGCGCGTACTTTTCTCGGTTTTGGAGTCGAAATTCTAGTAAGCAGACGCGCGATTTCTTTTTAAAAAGGTTAACAAGGTGCTCTCGTTTGGGTCGTTTTTCGTGCCGCACAGCCTCCTTTTGTTACGAGCGAGCTGTTAAAAAATAAACGAATTCTTTGTTTCTCGGGTAGTCAAGCCGACCTCCGACGCGGTCCCTACTTTTTTATGCCCCCTTATAACCTGTGTATTACCTACGTGTAGGTATCCACGGTTTTATGGTCGGTCAGATCCTCAATGGGCTAAGGAATTCGATCGAGTCTCCTCATTGTCCATTTATATTTTTTAACATAGTAATTACTGATTAAATAAGACTGATGGAATCTGATAATTCGTTCTGAAAATTTTTTGATGATTGTTTAATACAAAAAAATTGCAAAACGGATTGAAAGTACGTATACTAAAGATGTTTTCGTTCGGATTGGGTTTATTAAAAAGAGATTAGATGTGAATTATTTAAGCATTTTGTTGATTGAAGGGTCTCCAAATTATATGACGTCGTTACGATCAACGACTCTACATCTTTTTACGAGCTGACCTGTTAGTTTTTTTTTTCTTTGTTGAACTTTTGTCGGTGAGCTGCGGTTGCTTGCTTTTGACCGGCGCACTAATAAAATGTTATGATCGTGTGTTTAACGCGTGTTGTGTGTCGGGTTATCCTTTTGACATGATCATTATTGCCCGACTCCACCTTTGCGGTTGCCTTTTGTGTACCCTTGTTATTGTATCAATTAAGTAGTATAGCCTCTATAACTAAATAGCATCTAGTTAGAGATATCTCAGCCTCGTTTACGCCATTAAAAAAGTGAAATAAAATATATCGTGATTTCCTTTCGTCTCGAAGGGGCGTGTGATAATCGTGTTCCGTTCAGAGCTTAGTTAAATAATAAGTGGTGGAGCTTCTTATAACTATAATTTTCTTTTATTTGGCCGCCGCCGCCTCAGCCACAGGCTAAGCAACAAAATCGCCACAGAACTGGCTAACGAGAGGTACAAATAATCTCACAGTTTTAACGATCGGCAATCTGTTTAGGGTAGAGTTTAAATTTGTGAGAAAATGTATTTTTTAATAACGTTGCATAAGTAAATTTTTAAACACTGTTGCTGCAATGAAATGGCGTAAAATCCTATAGCGTTAGTCACTAAAGCAGACATAACACATATCATGATTCACACATTGAGTCAAAACAGTAAGAGTAAATAAGAGGCCATCAATGAGTAACGCCGAAACGCATGATTATGATCTAGGTAATTGTTTTCGCGATTATTTATCCCCCATGAAGGTTGGTGACATTGTTACATACTACTTTCAACTGTATTAAATAAAAATTCATCATATCATTGTTAGTTTGAATACTTTTTCAGCATTCAGTAATTACATATTTTAGAATTCACTAGACATGTAATACAAACTGTAGTTTTTTAAAAAAAAATATTTATATTGTTTTATCATCACTACATAGTATAAAACAAAGTCGCTTTTTCTGTCCTTATATCCCTTTGTATGCTTAAATCTTTAAAACTATGCAACGGATTTTGACGCGGTTATTTTTTATAGATAGAGAGTGATTGAAGAGGAAGGTTTTTATATATGTTTTATATCCATGCGAAGCCGGGGCGGGTCGCTAGTATTTTTATAACTTTATATCGAAGATTTATAAAAAAACATTGGAAACTAAAGAGCTTAATAATATCGTAGCAAGTGGAGGTTTGTAACCTGTCTCCAAGAAAATAATTGCACTACTATACCATACCTACTTGGGTAGGTATGGTATCGGAAAAAAGTCGTCAATCATATGCCTACCGTTAAATTGTGTTAATGATTCACACAAGTTCACCGGACAATTAGCAAAGGCTGTCCACCTCTGGGCCGCGATGTATTTATTCATCGGATGTTCAACGATTACCATAATCGATACAATCGTGTGCAACGCATACGGAACAAGCTTTTTAATTTCATTGACGAGATGCAACTGAATTCCGTGTAATCAATTATTGTCAACAAAGATATACGCGTAAGATATAAACGGAAGTTAGAAATGATTATTGTAAATAGAACATTTTTATGTTCACAAATGAAATAAAAATGTATTTTTTTATATATATTTTTTATTATTATAAGTTATTACTTAAAAGCGTAAATAAAATGCGAAGGATACTCTTTAAATAATAGGTTCACAAATAAAGGACGTTCTATCATCTATGGTAGCAAACATCTGATTTTAGTATATTTTCCTTTTTTTAAGCATAGAAATTTTAATTTCATTTATGCATAGAAATAGAACTTATAACGTAACTGTTGCTTACAGGATACGTCAACGTTTGCGTGGCATCTTTCCTTTTTCTCTTGGTGGGAGGACTCTTACCGCAGTCGACAGCATTCCCTCACAAACGTATTATGGACAGACAACGTAGATCACCATCGGACGAAAATGTATTATGGCGACAACCGTGTGATTTTGGATCTGACGTAAGTGGCCTTCATGTTTCTTTACCTAGACGAGATTTTTATAATATTTAGACATCATATATTTATCATTTTTTATTTTTTCAGAGCAATTCGTTAGAATCCTTAGCCACACTAGCTCAAAGAGTACAAAAGCAAGCGAAGAACGCGCATGACGTAGCAATGAGTTTCAAAGATAAATTTGTGAGTATTATTTAGTTTTTCTGTTTGTTACAAAATATTTTTATAGTAGGTATACGATGTTTACAATAGTTAGGATCTACAGTTAAAGCTAAGACAGCCAATGGTAATGGCAAAATATACCAAAGTATTCTTTGTTTCTTTTTTGACTTATGGTTGTACCAGGGATCTATAAATCTTGCCTTAGTAGATGCGATCGCAAGCTGCAGCTTAAAGTATTTGCTTTCATTGACTGGGTTCCAATGACGAGACAATTGCAACGTAGTATGCACATCGATATGCCCGCCGCGTAGTACTAAATGAACGGACGCAGCCTGCGACCGGCCAATACCTATAAAACTGAACTAAGGACATCGCGTATACCTTTAGGGCTTAATGTTATTTTATATTTATGATGTGTGCAACAATGAATGACTCTTCACTGTGTAGTGTAACTTTGTATCAGTTACTTGTTTAAATCGTGTGAGTACTAAAAATCTCTGCCAATTTTTCCACCATTAGCAATTCCTTGCGTGCACGATTTTAGCGCCATTTTCTCACCGCATCGGATGGCGTGGAAGAGAGATTGCATCAGCGCGGGCTCCGCCGGTTTCGCCTCTGTACGTCCGGCCACTGCCGCTTCCTCCCTTTTAATTATAATTTTGCACAGCGTTTATTTGATGCCAAATCACCACATCGGCAGACCTCAATTTTGAACGCGTTTTAAACCCCTCAATTACGTTTACACCCAAAAAATTACATATTACATTCACGCTTCAAAACCGATGGCGATCGAATTTGCATTCAGGAATTTTTATGACTGAACGTCGAGTAATAAGAATCTTCAATGAGACAATTCAATCATTATAATCCCGAGAATATAATATTTCCGAATCGGAAGTAAGGTGGTCCGAGCAACGAGCAGTAATGTGATGTCGTCGTCGCGCCTCGAATCATTTATGGATGGCCTTCTACCACAGCGGCACACGTGATGTTAGGACACAACGATCGAAATACATTTCGATAACAATTGATATTAACAGAGAAGGATCGAGTGTTGGACAGTCAATGGAAAGGTAACAATGAATGGAAATCAATTCGTGTAGGCCAGCTGTGGTGGGTGACGTTCGCGGTTGAGGTATGGTAGCATTTGTAATAGGCTCGCCGGTCGTAACGACGGCGACGTCCTGTCCGCTCGCTGCTGCTCCTCCATCGTAAAATGACATTATCGACGCACAGTAGCCGGAACGAACTACAGGACGGTGCGCATACGCATCGAATACTGATTGCGCATTAGTATTGCACGACACACCTGCCCGTCCATTTTTTTCTGTCTCTCCCCTTAATGTCGGTCATTCGTTAATAATGTATCGCATTTATTGCGATAAATCCTTAACGTGATGAATTGTATATTCATAAGGATGTTATTGTTGAACTATCACTTTTTTAAAATTGTTTATTATCTGTTGCAATAATACTTTCAAATTCGTATTTTAAAGCTAATGTCTCAAAATTATAAATGTGTCGCGTAGGTCGTAATAAAAACGGCGTAAGAAAAAATACCGTGAGATACAGAAGGCATTATCCAAATTACTTACTCGAGTTATCTGTCGTCAGCTCATTCCTTATAAATTATAACTGGCCGTGCTTTACTGAGAACGCAATAACAAATTCAACGAACCCTACCGGTACTGTGTGACCACCGTGTGAATGTGCCACAGCATTCGTGTTTTTAGACTACGCCGGTGTCAAATTATCGCATCATATTTTGACGGTTGAATTGCTCAGATATTCATCAAGATAGCCATGCTTTGCTTTAAAAATGCAACATGAAAGACGATCGGTCGAGGCGAGCCCGCGTTCCTTAACGCTTATCGAGTCATTACGTTTCTTGATACATAAACATTGAATTATACATGACATTACATACAATATGTACATACTTAGTGCGATAGCGTAGTTCACAGAGGCGACAGGCTGTCTGCGGCATTGGCTACGTGTGCGGACGACTGTTGTATTTACGTGATATGGCGTGCATGTGTGGGTGCTTGTTTATTTGATAAGCTTCCGATGTTTCGACCTAGCCATCCGGACGCTAAGTCGTCGAATTTTTTAGATACCACCCACGGGACTTGTGAATGCATTATTGCATGCAGGTGCCTCTTTGTCTCTGAGTATTCCATGACGTTCATTATTTTTTCGTTTGAACGAAAAGGGTTGGTACATTCGTTACACCAACTTATTTAATACTTTACAATTTAAATTATGATGATTTTTTATTTAACAATTACACTCAGTTATATACATATACATATATATATGTATATGTATATATAATGTTTTTCTTAGATTATAGAACTTTACTGTAGCATTGACATACGTTATTATTAGTTTATAACTTTAGAGATTTAAATACATGTTTTGATCAGGTATAAAATAAATTGGATTAATTTCATCGTTCTATCTAAATTGTACGCTATTAATCTGAAACAAAATATAACAATTGTCCAAGGTTTTAATATGTACCGGACGAACACCTGCGTCCAAAGTTCTCAAGTACATAATTCTCGACATGGCACATTCCTCACATCACAATTACTTCAAATAAATTCTCAATTTAATTATACATTAATCTGGATAGTGTAAAAATTATATAAAAATCGACAGTTAGCGAGTCTTGCTAAAACTCAAAAACGTTTTAATCGATTTTAATATTTATTTTTTATTTCAGTTGCCAACAAGCTTAGATTAATTAAAATAACTTATATAACAATATCCGAATTTCAAGTAACATTCGAAAAAAAATATATAAGGGAATTTAAAAAACATATCAACATAACCATCGAGACAGATCGTCATTCAATATCATGCATGATCTAAACTTGGTCTCTTGTTCAATTCTTATTGAAATTAAAAAAATATTTTCGTAGGTAGCTACTACCTAGTTAATTATTGTGTAGTATTATAAAAAAATTTGAAATCTACAAAATATTGCATTATAGATAAAGTCTTTCTCAATAACTTTTGGTAAATTTTTTGGTCATAATACGATTTGTATGCGCTTAATCAATGTATTGTGATGCAATAATATTTTACCGTAATCGTCAAATATTGTAAGGGACACACTATTATCAAATAAGTGTTGCATCTGTTTCCCTTGTTATTGAAAATTGTACTCTTACACAATGTAATATGGTTGAATTTAGAGAAACTTATGTTGGTCACGTATATTGGGATCGCAGTATCAAATTTTAATGTTGAAACAGTTTAGTTATGTGACAATATGTCGGCGGTAGTGGACAGACCTACTGTTTCGATCTCATCTTTCACACGACCTTGGCTGACCCATGAAAATATCTTATCAAAATAAACTCAATCGTTCCTAGTAGTTATTCAATGCTCTAATCTATCGTCATACACTTGCCTGCAACCTGTGAAACAGACACAGAAATGTGTCTTCCTCATACTGCACTAAGGGCTATGGAACTTTACACTTATAGTAGTAAAAGGCACGATCATAAAAAAAATAACTAAATATAACGTAAAAAATCTTGAATAGTTTAAAAAAATATTAAGAATTATAATGTGAATTTAAAAATGGTAATATAAAACTCTCTTTGCGAATATACAAGTTAAAGCAATATTCTTATTAAATATAATGAAAGGCTTAACTTACATGAGTGAAATGTCGGAAAGTGCCAGTACTAAAGATGAACATAGAACTTTGTGGACCTTATATACTAGCTGCAAGAGGAAACCGCTGTGCTTATCATCAGTTCAATCGTCTTTTCCATAGAACTCAATCAACGCGTAGGTACCAACTAGTGTCTCTATTTTTATCATACAAAGAACAACGGGATCGTGTCGTGGCTACGCTGATTCACTCACAGGGGTACCATATTTTTGGTCCTTTTTTGGACATCTAACGTCAACATAAGTATAGCATAGTAAGTAAGTGAGTTTGTAAGGATGAAAATATTACATCGCGGTGGAGGTCCAAGCATCTTATTGAAATAGTAATAAAACAGTTGGTGCGCTTAAACTTCTACGACGATTTATAGTGTCCACAAGGAAGATTGTGGACACTATAAACGGATAATGATTTATTCCACGTAAAGCAATTTCTGACGTTGCTAATCTTTCCATAGTGTGGGCACAATATTTAACATGTGTTATGGATGTTAATCAAGGGTAAAAAGCATTTGTAATTTGGTACAATTTATTATACGGAACGTTATTTGTAGATTTTAATTAAAGTTACTAAGGACTCAATATAAAACTAATCTCATATTTTTGTTTCGACAATATACCCAAAATAGATTCAGTAATTTATTTGATGCGTGGTACAAACATAATCCAACAAAGTTTAATAATACGGCTGTTTCGGCTTTTATCGATAATATAAAGATTTAAGGCCTAAGTATGTTGTGTACCTATAGATTAGAAATAATGTAAGAAATAATATTTTTGTTTTAGGTGCAACTTCATAGTTTAAATTCGTATGAAGAGTTACTCAGCACTTGGAGTGAAAAAGACTGGCTCAAGGGCTTCAGCTGGTTGGACAAAGAAATCGTAGAGGGTCTACCGCAAGGAAATCTTTCTTACAAGAAATCTGAAGCGTACTTAGATAAATTAATGGTAAGTCGTTGTAGACGATTCAATTTCGAAGATTCCAATATTCCTGCATCTATTTCACTGATTATCTTTTTTAAAATATATAGGTTAGAAATAGATTACTTATTATTTGACCTAAATACAATCCAAAAGTTGCTTGCTCAAAATATCAAGACCGATGATACGACAATTGCCGCGGTTTCAAAACTTTTATCAGTCCAAATTTGATTGTGATTAAAGCATCCATTGCGAAACCATTGTGTTCTCACGTAAATGATAGTCGGCTGACAACAATGAGTGCCACCGACGTTGCCGCTTCTTTGAAATCGATCGAAAAACACATACGGATGCACGTTTTTGGCATCAGCGAATTCGCCGCCTTTCAATTATAAAACAATCAAATTGTATTTTTTAATTAATTCATTTTATCTAGATTGCTCGATGTAACTTATGTATTAATTATTTTTACAAAGACGAAACATACGTTATTCCTTTCTTAGTAAGCAATAAAATTTATTATTTCACCTTTCGATATCTCTATCCAATTAAATATAAATCAAATAAATTAGGTACATAGAGGTTTATTTCACAAAAATGTAATTTGGATGGTACACTGTCATGGCTAAGACTGCCACGAAATTAGTGAACCAGATCCAGAAATGCCCATTACGGAATTAACTTACGGGATTAACTTTAATAACCGGTTACATAATTGGAATAATTATATCAAACATTATCTACTTGTTCACAGAGTGATGATATTGTCAGCCATCTGCCGTCAATGTACAAGGGCCTAAAGATGGTGGTTGCTGGACTATATCTCATCGGTACTGAAGGCTTAAACGAGGATATTAGGTCGGATGCTGAGCTCAAAGATAACATTAATCTTATTATGCACAAAGCTCGGGGTGTTCTCTGTGAATTTCATGTAAGTATCACATAATAATAATAATTATTATTATCACATCATGAAAGTATTATAAATATGTATTATTAGAATAAAAATTATATTTTTTCCTATTGGCCCCATATTTTAACTAAAATT
This sequence comes from Aporia crataegi, assembly GCA_912999735.1. Taxonomy (NCBI): domain Eukaryota; kingdom Metazoa; phylum Arthropoda; class Insecta; order Lepidoptera; family Pieridae; genus Aporia; species Aporia crataegi. Next base: position 3,051,398 of record OU538748.1, on the reverse strand, counting down.
ATATTCTTTCTGGGGCGTAGAGATAGTAGAGTATAGAAAACAACAAGTGCTTTAAGTGTACTTAAATTGACGATTTTCTTAACACATTTTTTATTGTTTCAGGATGTAATGAGATCCCGTAGCTTGACGATATTACCTCTACCAAACTCTGAACTGCCTGATCTCAAAAATGACAAGATTCTCAATGCCTTTTTAGTGTACAGGGACACACTAAATTACTTAGAATACCTTGCTGATGTATTCGAGAAAATGTCCAAGGTACCCTCGAAGATTTGAGGATAGAGACTAACTATATTGGTGATTAGAATTGTTCAATAAGTTACAAAGATAGGACTGACTGATTATTTTATAATAATGATCATTTTTATACAACGTGTTTTATGTTTCTTAAACGTCTTTATTACTCATGTTATAAATATTAAGTATCTGTTACGTCTTCATCACGTAATTATTGAAACGAATTTTACTTTTTGTACATAGTTCAGATCATGAACAAGAAATGGAATTTTATGTTAAATCTGCATTCACCTTGAAAATTATTTAAAGAAAGGTGTTATAGCACAACTCGCTATAAAAAAAAACTGTCAAACAGGTTCTATTTCCAAAACACTAGACGTAACTGCTTCTTTTCTATGTTTCTATATTTAGGTGCTATTCTATACTTACCATAATACCAGCGCACTGCGTATCGTAAACTCAGATACGGATATCGGACATTATAGAATCTGGATTTGGTTTTATGTAAAATTGACTGACCCGGTGAACTTTGTATCACCTATATCAATTCATTTTTTTTTCCTCCTAACGGATTATACAATTAATGTATTGTAGACCTTATGTAAACAAAATATAAGTACCCATCTACAATGTTCTTTGGTCAATAAATATCATACTTTACGTGAATCTTTCCGGTAATAGTTATCCTGCTATTCGGAGACGAATCCAACAAATCAGAGATATTTAAAATCGGTTTAGCCGTTCTTGAGTTATGAATGGTGTCGACTTTTGTTTATGTATATAGATTATCTTTGTAACTTATTCCTATGAACGGTAAATAATAATGATTGCCCATTTTTGTTTACTATCCTAGGGCTGTACTTAACCGATGGTGCTTGTAATAGTAATATATGTTTGTTTTTGTCCAGAATCTCTGTGCACCATCACCTATAGTGTTATTGCCATTACATTGCCATTTCGGTCTAGAGCAAATTAGTTCCTTTATTTAAATAGTTTAATGAATTTAAATTGTATTATTTGGCAGCTTTATTCTAAATTGACCGCTAGTCAAGGTATTTAATACAATTTGTTTCGATTAGTTTTTATTTTGTGAATGTTTTAGTTTAAGTCATTTCTGTAATACCTGAAGCTGCTTAGTAAATTATAGTTGACTGTAATTTGAATGGGTGACATTTGAATCGATATGTTTGTGCGAGCGTATAAGTGAGAATGACAATAGTTCTGTACATTTTAATAAATAGTTTCATTTTAGTGTAACTCGAATTCTTTGTTAACTATTTATATTGAAACTATGGAAAGCTTTAATGGAGCTTATTATGATGTAAAGTACAGAGCCAGTGTAGGTTTAATTAATCATTTGTATAGTTCAAATAGTATTTATGACTTCGCAAACGGCAACGTTTGTGGTAATAAATTTTTAAAGCGTATGTTTTTTTTATTTCCTGTCCTTCTTCAAGTCTTACTAAACTAAACGACAAATACTACTTCACATACTTACACAACTTTATGTTAAACAAGTTTCTTAAATACATATCATGTCTAATATGAACTTTCTATAGCAGATCAAATTCTAAGCTAGTGCTAATAAAGGAAAAAAATATGCTAAATAGTGAAAATACCCATCTTAAGAAAATATTATGAATAATAAAATTAAATAGATCTGGCTTGATTAACGTCAGTATAAAGCCACACTACTTATGGTCAAGTATTTATTATATGACATGGCTCCTTAAGTTGTGACCCTATTCAATAAAATTTTACATGTTTTTAATAATTTATTTTGACTTCAAATGTTCTACCTTAATATGTAATATTATAATATGAACCTCTTAAGACAAATTGACTTTGCGGGACTAAAATTACAAGCTAGTCATTATAATAACATGCTTGCATATCTTAATATATATAAATTACGTGTCACGTTGTTTGTCCGCGATGGACTCCTAAACTACTTAACAGATTTTAATTAAATTTACACACCGTGTGCAGTTTGATCCAACTTGAAAGATAGGATAGCTTACACCTTAATTTATAGTCGCAATATTATTTTATTGCAAATTCGTTTCCTCATACATTTTCTATGGAATGACGTTTTATGTGACACATTATTCGGCACTCTGAAGCGATACGAAGTTCGCGGGGTCCACTAGTAAATTATATAATTTCGTAATTTAAATTAACGCAGATAATCAAATCATATTTTGGTTGGGTAGAATGCTATCTTTTTTTAAAAGAAGATGATCAGTGTAATAAAAACGGAAATGTGTCTGTACAATGCCTCAAAAGACACGGGATTAAATGCTTGTTATATTTAAATAAATGAAAATTGTATCTAATATCAGTATCTTTAATGTTCCTTGAATGTTCTTCTTTTTATCTTTAAAGATACTTTCCTTGAATGTTAGGATGTTCCCATGGCTATGGACAGACTGTCACATCTTTACTCAAGACATTCACACGCCAAGGAATATTTGCGTTCTGAACGAACAAAAATAAAAAGCCGAGAAATGTCGTTCATTCATAATTATCGTTGGTACGTGACCATAAAGCTCACTATACACAAGTGTAATTCTTTCGACTATGCAGTAAGTATGAAATAGGAAAAATATAGTACCTAAGTCATTTTACGGATATTTTATTTGATACGCCAACTAAAAGCTGAGATATACATATGTCGGTCGAAGTACAAATAAACAACTACAAGCTATTAATAACCGTAAATTCATTTCTATGTCCATAATTACTGGGTTATCTAAACTATTAACAATTATACCTACTGCATTATTTACAGTATCACTTTCTTGATGGGTAAATTGCATTATTTGCCTATCCATTCGAAAAAAATGTTTTTCCGCAATACGATCCTAGGAGAACTGGCGGAACATACAGATGTAGGAACCACTGAGCAACGGAGGTGGCATACACTATGTATTTTCATCTTATTCGTTTTTATTTTTTGTCTTCAGTTTAGAACAATTGTTAAACCGATTTAGAAAAAATTATATAATTCAGCTATAATATAGAAATCCTTATATGGTAGCCTTAGAAGGAAGTTATGATCAAAAGAAACCGAATGTTTGTTTAATAAGTTAGTGGTAGCAAGATGTCGCCGGGAGTTCGAGGGGTGTTAAGTTTGGTTTGAAAATTAGATCACCCGATAAAAAGTGCATTTTGGTTGACCTCCTGCCAAGTTAAAATTATTTTACCTCCAGGATAGATATAATATTTTATTAGTATTAGTATTTTATGGATTTGTACACTTAAACGTCTTATAAGCTACTTTCCTTTGAAGAAAAACATGTGAATCAGACAGCAGTAACCTGACTACCGAAAGCTTTCCTTGAAAAATGGCATCTTTGAATACTTAGTTGACAGTAAGAAAAATCAAGTTTTTAAAAGAATCATTACTGGCTGCTCCAAGAAAAATAACCTCAGAGGAATCTCAAGAGGAGGGAATAGCAGAAGAATTATAAAAAAAATTAAAAAATTAAAGTTAAATGTATGTTCAAATGCATGAATATTCGTGCATTGGTATATTATGTTATTGCATTCTTATGGTATAGTTGGCTGTTTAAATTGATTAGGTTTTATAACTTGACAAGTATATATATAATGCTATATAAAGGTTGCTCATGCAACCCCTTTAAGAAATATTTCCACATTCGTTTAATGACTGGTCGGCGGAACTCAATGACATTTAGGGCTCCAGTGCTCATGAACTCTTTATCTCGCTCACGTTCCCGTGTTTTATTTATTAGATTTATTATTTACAGGGCACTGCTCACACACGATGTGTCACGAAAAAACCAGGTATGGTAATGACCGCACGTGACGATCGCTTTAATTCGATTCAGTTCGCCATTTATTTCCTGGTGTAGTAAATATATAGTTTTTTTGTTATTTCATTTTTCTTTATACTAATTATTATTTAAGCACGTTGGCTTGCAATTGATACAGAGGGCGTAATGTTACGAGAATTGGAGGAACATGGAGGAGGCCTACGTCCATTACTAAAGGCAATAAAACTGATCTTTACAAATATCCTACGTTTACACCAAAGGGTTCGTATTTAAGATACAGGCTGTATAGCTTATCATAACAATGCAAAAATGAGTTTGTAACGCTATTAAAATTTTAATTATCGTATTAAGAAATATATAGATATGAAATTTGATTGAAATTCATACCTTTTTGATGCAAATCTATTTTCAACCCAAAATCTAAACTAAATGTTTTCGCTTCTGTAGATTCGAATACATATTTTAATATAAGTGTCTATAGAAACAAAAAAAATATTTATGGAGATAATTATTTTCATAAGAGGCCTTTCGTCCATTTTAATGTTGATTAAAATACTCTTAGAATAATCCTGCGGGAAAAAATGATGTTTTTTTTCCACAGGATTATAATCTAGGACCGCGAACGCATTAATTAATGTCACGTAAACCACTTGGCCTTTTGTGGTCTTGTATACCACAAAAGGTGGGAGGATGACCTAAAAAAGATAGCGGGACCAAATTGGAATCGGGTGGCGCGGAGATTAATATCGAACTCTTTAGAGAAACATTTGTATTTTAGTAATAATAACTCATCTTTCGACATGAAATTATATACATATATGTCACATGTAATAACAGTTAGGAACAATAAAGACTTATTTATTTTATTATGAATCACTTAGCCATGGAGGCAGTTGTAACACTTATACCCGTAAATAAACAAAAGCTTAATTAAATATTTTGAGCGTTGTTTAAGACGGATTTAAAATAAATACCTTTCACACTCTAGCGTCATGAAAATTCCCGTTGCGCTTACGTATTAAAAATCAAATAGAATCGTGATTGAAACCGTACTTGACCTGTGAAACCACATGTCTGCCGTGACCGAACAAACAAACATACGAACGAACAACGGCCAACAATCCTTGTTTAACATTATCTGTGTGCTTTGTCAAGCCCTTAAGATAAATATTAAATACATGGCCAGTTGAGGAATAAAGCATGTAAATTTAAATTTAACATTGCAATATATATATTATGAAGTACAGTAAAAAAATTGAAATTGAGTGAAGCATTAACAGCAGTTCACATATACCGATTAACTGAAAGTTGTAAAAATATTTTGAGTCCATAAAATATATTTTTGTCTTGCAAGCTCCGTCTTACGATACTTACTCTAAAATCAAAGCCAAAATTATTGATTTGTACATTCGTAATCGGGTACTTAAATCTAAGTTAACGGACTGTTAAAAAACGCGCCCAAAACTCAAAAGGGCTTTTTTAAGTTTTGAATTAGAATAAACTATTTGTGTCATTAAAAATAAGTTTATAAAAAGCTTTAGGTATAGTCTTTTAAGTATGTATGTTTTAAATTTACTTAAGGTCAGTTGTCGCATTTGGTTAAGAGTTTTGTTGTAGAAACTTATATAATTTCCTTAAACATAATATGAAAAGTCTATTAATAGTACAGTCATTTGATAGTTTTATCTGGAAAGGTTTCCGGGAGTTTTGAAAATTGGTAATTTTATAGATTTTGATGTGCTTTTTCCGAATTTCGTCTTTGTCACTTCGTATTTTTGTCGCTCGCAGCGCCATATTCGAAAAATGGTGCTAGAAGAAGTTTTTTGGCAATATCTCCTATCCGACTCATTGTTCGATAAAAACAGTTATGCATAAAAAGAAACTAGAGATAATTGCCTACAATTTATGTACCTCCAAAGTTCGGAAAGAACACATCAAAATCTATAAAATTACAATTTTCAAGATACCCGGAAAACTTTCCAGTTAACCACTATTTTTCGAACTAAATGACTGTACTATAAAAGAGCCATGGTCTTTTTAAAATATTACTTTACATTCCTATTACTGTACGTCCGCCTGTTTTTGGAAACTTAACTTATATTACTGCCTTTTTAATTAAAAATTGATTTCACTTCTTTTAAACTGAATACACAGAAAGCTATAACACCCTTTTCAATTTTATTTATTTTTTATTAGAAGACTGTTTTTGTATTAATACATCTACTATGAGCTCATTATCACAATATCAAAAAATCATATGCATTCCATGCATAGCAATAGAGTATATAATGCACTCCAGTGTAACATAAAAACGTGTGCTATAAGCATTGTAAACGTCATGTCACCGACCGCCTTAACGACAGAATTACAAACGTTTATCTTATAATTACAACTAACTCTCACTTAATTTAATTTTACTTTAACATTAATTACGTGTGGTCTAGCTAAGGTTTTTCTTGAGTAATTAAATAATACCGGAAGGGTCAGTTACATCTCGAAGCCGACAAGAACAGCAATGTCGCATTTTTCATCCAGCAACTGGCTCAATGGAGCCATAGCATCAAGTATATAATGTTACTTAAATGATTCGAGTATATACCATATTGAATTTTTATTTTATATATTGAATCTAATAAATCTATTATAATAACATCTAATATCAACAATAAAGCTAGTTTTAACTTAAAATATGCCCTAATGCGTTAGGAAGTATCGATATTATTTACACAAAAATATTGTTTAATTCGTACTCCATAATAAATGACAAAAAGGCGTACCCCAGTGAACTCAGGTTGCAACAGAATATGTCCAAGATGATACCCGGCTTAGAAGGGGTAAGAATCTCGTAACTGGAGCCTCGCTAAGAAGATTGGTACGCACACGCGGCACAGCTAAAAATTGCGATCACCTTCTCCGACTTACGCACCTTATATTTGGTACCCTTAGTACCATTATTTCTAATATATCCGGGTTATGCACATGATCCCTAAGGACTTTAAAAAGGTACAAGGAGATTGCCAAGTCCCTTCTGACACCCAACTGATTGTATCCCACCATGCACAATATGAATAGGGTCGGGTACATAAGCAGATAAAAGGAATAGACACCCCACAGTCTCAAATATATTATGGTATAGTATATACATATGTATAATAAATCTAAATAAATAAATATATAATAAATCTATTAGGTTTATATTATACTTAATACATTAAAATATTTTGATTTTTTTCTAACATTAGGCTATATTTTACTTCATGTGGCGCCCAAATCATTGAGTTGCACTCCAAATGGGTTCTCACTAATACATTATATAATGATATAATAGCTTTAATGTTGGCAAAACCTTGAGCAAGAACCCTAATTTTCTATATGCTTTTTTACATATCATTGTGATATGACTTAGAAAATGCAGATCACTTTCAAGCAGTACCCCCCCATTCTTTTACTTCTGTCACTATTTTAACGTATGCATTGTTACTGAAATATGCATGTGGGAAGTCACAGACTTCTGAAATACAGTATACATAACATCAGAAGCCTGTGATTTAGGTTCTAGTGTGTGCTTTAACAATTACTTATATTATTATAACTAGCGACTTTTGTAACAAAACATTCTTTATGTATTTTAAGTATTAATTATTTTTGAAAAATATTCTTTAAACGACAATAGATAGTTATCTATTCTTGTTAAATACAATGCGGCTCAGACTTTTGTACCAAATTCGATTTGTGTTTTGTAACAAAAAATTTTTTTAACCTTTATTTTTAAAAATACATTATTTTTATTTACTTTATCACAAAATTATGTTCAGTATGAAAAATGCATAATTTGAATATTTAATGAAAATATTTGAATACTATTTACAAGTCAAAATACCTCATAAATGAATTAAGAGATTTTTGTAAATTGTAGCTACAATCCATCTCTAATGTATGTATATATTTCAAATAAAAACAATCACATCAAAATCGTACATTTGTTAAGAGCTATTATAAAATGCCACAGTCAGACACGCAGATAAGTCAATTTTCTTTTGCCTGATTGTTAGAGCAATAAAGAAGTTACATTTTAATTATTTTTAAGTACAAACGTGCTCAAATGACATTTCATGTATTGTCACTTATTTACGTCTCATAAATAGTGATGTGCCACAACCGATACTGACCGACAATAAATGTAGGTCGGTACTCGGTATTTATGCTTATTAATATAAAGTGACTGTAACTTGTTTATAATCTATAACCCATTAAAAGGGGGAAACTTAATATATTCAAAAAAAGTAAAATATTTTAAAAACCCTTAGAGATATTTATATTTTACTAGCGAAAACGTTGTTTCGCCATATTAATTTTTGGGGTGGGCTACCCTTATCACTTAGGGGTATGAAAAATAGATAGTAGCCGATTCTCAGACCTACTGAATATGCATATAAAATTTGGTAAAAATTAGTAAAGCCGTTTCGGAGGTGTAAGTTAACATTGTGGCACAAGAATTTTATATATTTTATATTGCAGGTTTATTTGTTACTTATTTTCGTTACACATTAAATGTACTTATATTATTTTTTCAAATTGTGATTTTATTTTCATCGGTTATTTACCACGAACCAAAATCAAGAGCAGTTCTATTTTATTGAGTTTGTCACATTATTTTTACGTTTTTATGGTTGTCATTTTAGTCTTCATAATAAGAAAATAGAAAAAAAGTAGAAAATAAATCTTTAATCTCTTTAAAGTTATTATTTCATTAGTAAATGACGCATGTCGGAGCTAAATTTGCAATTATCTTTTCGTCTCGTAAGGTCATTAAGCGAACTGTAAGAGGTAAGTCCTTGTGGTTACTTAAATTAAGAACGACGTAAAAGCCATATTATATGTATTGACTTAGGTCTTATCATCACGAGAACACTCAAAACTATGACAGGAAGTTCGGCGCGTGCCTTTCTTCAGGAGTTCTGAACAATTCTATAAAATGTCTTAAATATATTTATGTTAACAATTATAAATTTTGAGATTAAGCCACTATTAATGAAATTGCATCAACACTATCTTATTTAGCATAAAACTCCTGCTGTACTGAAATAAAGAAAATCGAAATTTATGATTTTAAATACATATTTAAATATACCAGTGGTCGCTCATTGCTTGAAATTCGACCACAATTCAAGATTGAAACAGGTAGGTATATGTGTGTATGCTGGGTGTTATCCAAGCAGTAGTTTTAATTTTTGAACTAGTTTTTACTAAGTTATGTTTTTAAGTACATTTAACTGTTTCGGCTTATCTCTTAAGGAGCTGGACTGATTCTAATAGTGGATGAATGATATATTTAATTGTTGGATGACAAATATTATATTTAACTAAGGTAATTTCTACATACCAGATAAACTTGACATTATATTACTAGGACTCGAGTTCACTTTTCAGGTCAACCGGATATTCAATGCATTCTTTTTTAAACAGCCTTTCATAATAATGCCCTATGATTCACTACATCAGATAAAAACAGCAAATGCAGAGCAAAAGGGTGTAATAGCGTTGACAGCTCTCACATTAAGCACGGATAGTGGCACTAATTTTTCCATGAATCATTGCAATAATTGCAATCTGGGTGATCTCTCACGATGACACAATAGCTTCCATTGGCTTCAACTTGAATCTAAAAAATAAAGCGTATGTAACAAAACCTGCAAATGAGAGGAATATAAATTGATTCAGTGTTTAAGTTATATCGTTCAAAGGTTATTTTTTTAATTTACTCCTTTTCCTACCTTTATCCTAACTTCTACTTCATTTTAATAATTGCATTATAAAATCAGAATGGAAGAGAAGTAAATTTTGTAAAAATATATATTTAGTCTTCACTCTCAAAAAACAATGCACCGATTTTAAAATATATTTCTGATCGACACTAGCACTATTTTATATGTATAGGTATGTCTTTAAGCCCACGCGGTCAGTCTCATGTGGAAGTACATAATATAAAACAAAAAATCGAAATAATTAAATAATTCTAAATATAATTTCAATTTCATAGAGTTTATTTGCTATTTAACTGATTGATAAAGCACCTGGTGAAACAAAATGTGCCTCTTAGGGATAACGCCATAAATGAAATTGAAAATAAGTAACAATTGGTATTGATTATAGAAAGAAAAAATATATTTAATGTAAGTAATTTAAAGAAAGATTTGATTTTAATATCCTCCTCACAGCGTGTACATTTATTTTTCTCAATTAACGTATAATTAAGACAAACTTGATTGAACGTACCAAGCGGAAACCAACACAGTAAATGATGAAGAGGATAATAATTAATACTTCGATACTAATAAAAAGTCATTGTCTCTACAAACAGGGTTGCCACCTCTACAACTTATTAATTAGAAGATGAGGTAACCAGTTAATTCCTCTATCGATATTTACAGAGTAAGGGGGAACATTTCTCGTTTATAATAGTAAAAGTAAAATCTTACAACATTTTGTGAGGCTTGGGATATTTGCTTCTGCTTCATTTATTTTTAGTTCCCCCTAATCCATAGTCGTGGAGATGGAAATCTGCGATTTCATATCGCTTCGCTTAGTAAGTGTATTTTGACACTGATTATGCCTATTTGGCAAATGGCAACCCTAGTAACATCATTCAAAATCTTTCACGTCAGCGGTCGATTGACGAGGCGCGTCACGTTGACGGCGCTGCGATTGCCTTCCGATGACACGTCCAACTTTTTTCACGATATTAATCTGTCGCTCATGCTATAATTAAATTAAACGCCGCATTTGTTTATACAAGATATAATCTAAAGAAACGAAATAAATAGGAATAAAATGCCTTTGTTTTATTAACATAACTAGTTTTTACTAAATTATGTTTTTAGTTACTACATTTAACTGTTTCGGCTTATCTCTGAAGAAGCTGGACTGATTCTAATGGTGAATGAATGATGGATCTAACTATTGGATGACAAATATAATATGTAACTAATTTGTACAACTTTGATAAACCTCATGGTAAACGTACGGAGAGTCTGATAGTGATGTACCGAAATTCCTACATACCAGATTAACTTGACATAGGACCCGTAAACTTCAGTGGGGTATTACTAATGACCTTAATATGTATGTTTATGCATATATCAAGTATATCATTTATGTAAACAAGTGATAGAAAAGTGTGGATAACTTGATTTTAATTACCTTGCTTTAAGAGTTACGGTGCGTTTACATAGATTCATAGAATCTACAGATATTTTTACAATAAAACTATATTAATTAATAATGTTATTTATCTAAAAAAAATATTATTAATTTAATTTACTATTGTAGCATTTAGCGTAAATATAGAAAAAATGTATGATTCAATTTAAACTGTTACAAAAAGCACATTATGTAGTTGCCAATTTTTAACTACGTAAAGTTAATAATTTCCAAATAATAATCAATTTCTCCACGGATTTCATTTGAATGTGATCCCGAGATCAGAGAACGGGAACGATCACAATATTTATTTTCATTGTTTCCTATTATAAAATTATGTATATGATTAATTATCGCACTTATCTATGATCGATCGAATAAATAAATTATAGGTAGTGTATAAAAGTATGAAATACCTCTTAGATCATGTACGTACACTATGTTAATGTTGTTTTTAAACTTTTCCTTTCAACGTAATGTCCGCCGTGACGCCAATACTTGTTGCTTGATCAATGACCTGATCGTCTTAATGTAACTAAGAATCGATTTAGGAACCTTTGCAATCGATTTCAAATAACGAGTTATGAAACTCGGCTGTCCGATTTTGATTTTTTAACCGACCTTCAAAAAACTAAAAGAAGATTTTTTTTTCATTTTTAGTACGTTTTTTTGAAGGTTTTATTTTATTATTTAAAATTATATATTATTTATATTGTCTGGGTACTCACATTTCGTTCGCGTGGACATGTTTTCTCTTTATAATATCACCATCAGACACATTATAAATCAAAGTCCCTTCCTGTCTCTCTCTGTTTATTTCAGTTCGCGGTAAATTTAAAAAACATAATGAACTAATTAATTATAATAACTTCAAGCAGTCTAGTAAAAATGGGATGAAAATCTGATCTTAATCTATACAGATCTTTTTACTAAATGAATATAAATTGCCACAGTACATATATCTACAAAAATAACATTTTTTACAATTTTTGTCTTTTTTTCTGTCTGTTTTTCCCGGCTAATCTCTGAAACGGCTGAACCGATTTTGGACTTTCAGTGGCAGAAACCTGATGTTATAAGGAGTAACTTAAGCTACCTTTATTTTAGAAATTAATTTCAATAAAAAATAACTATTCCGCGCGAACGAAGGATATAATACATCTATTATTATTTTGCTGTTTGCTATTTTACTCTATTTATACCTACTAGTTTATAGGCTGTATAACATCACCTTAAGACGAAATTCACACGGATGAAACCGCGGAGCACAGCTAGTAATAAATAAATTGTCTATAATTTGGAAGAATATCACCAACATATAATGTAAAAAAATAGCAATTACAATTGAAATCGTCCGCACATCTGATGAATCATACCATGATTCATCGTATGCACAGTTGCTCTCATTAGCAAATAAAGCCGTAATAAGATTTTCCTCATGGAGGGATTTTCTTTAGAGAACTCAAAGTCATCGTGTGTACGGAAATTAATAATAATTAAGACATTTAATCCACGTCTTAAGTTAAAAGAAATAGTTTATATATTCCATTGAAAGTTATAAGTAGTATACAGAATATTTTTTTGAGTCGGCATAGTAGGAACAGGTCTCCTATGTAAATAATCTTATTTACAAATACTAAATGTATATATAAGTATATTCTATGTACTATACAGGTGGATGTTTGAGACGGCATTGAGAGGAGACCATCTATAAATTTTTAAGACATTTTGAACTGCATTGAATAATAAATGTAATTATCTTGGTAAAGATAATTTGAAGGTAATAATCAAAAAATATGAATTGAAAATGTTTCCAAATGCTAAAAAAGTCATAACTTGCCTAAAACTTCTTACTTACACTTAATATTAACTCTATAACAAAATATACAACTACCTATAACACAATTTGTCATTCTTTTAATACGAATATCATAAAGTAATAAAGATATCAGCATTTACAAAACTCTAAATGATTTATTTTACTACTTATTCAAATCTAAATGTATGTAAAACACAAAATGTTATCAGCAAATCGAATTGTTATTTGAACACAAAACATTTTAAACGCAAAGGCGACAAAAAAGCGTCAATGATAATATATAAGCAATCCTTATTGAGGTTTCTTTCGATGTGAAACCTTTTTATCTACAAACTTGTTAAGTATTTCACAAAATCACTTGTTAAAGATAAGAAAAGGTACAGAAGTTATAATCCGGACATTAGTGATTGCGATTCTAAACCCGCAAGCAGTAGACGTGTTTTGTTCTTCAAAAGTGTCATGGACGACAGCTTTTTAATTTTTTTATGATAAAAAATGTGAATATCTTTCCCATAGACTAGAGTTTGTTTTGTCCATGCTAATTTTAAGTAATCTATGGTCGTGTGAATGTGTGTTTTATGACAACATTTTTGTTTTCCCTTTCATATTTATTTATTGCCGGTGAGTTGTTTTGTTAGGCTGCCGTGTGCTATTTCTACATTTCATATCTTTTGTTTGCGCCCATTTCACACATTTGACACGGTGGTCCAATTATCAAGTTTTTTCTTAGTAGGTATATTTTTATAGTAATTTTGTTGAGCTTTAGTAGTTCACTGGTTTATTTAATGCAATTAAATCAAAAGTCCAGGTGATGAAGTTAAGGAAAATTATTAATAAAACTGTTTCCAAAATTCTGTCATACCTCTGTAAACGTTTTAAGACATCAATTTATAGTAAACAATTTACTAAACGCAATCAAAATTATATAATTGTAATAATACAGATCATGGTTATAGCAAGTACACAAAATTATTCAGTAAGTATATTTTCTACTAGCGAATAAAGATTCCGAAGGAGTCTAGGTGCTTCCTATCAGAGAAATAAATAATTTTCTTACGATTTAATCGGTGGATCGCAGAGATATCATACAAACTAACAATTTTAGGTTTTTATATTATCATTATATAGATATTGACTAGTATACCTGTACAAAATGTATGGTCAATTAATTTATTATTTATTTAACTTTTTAATGATATAAAATAACATTTGTAACCGGAAGGTAAATCGATATTATAATACGTTGTATTCTTTGTTAGACAAGATAAAGACCGACAATTTAGTGATCTTATTTGAAGAAGTATATCGAATTACCTTTGGAAATTGCAAATGAGGTGTGAAATTAGTGGTTACAATTTAATATGTGCATTTTTATTTGTTAACTTATATATTTCAAAACTTTATTGAATTTATTACCAATTAAAAATTGTACTTACTTTACAAAAAGGTAATAGGCTCAACCAAGAAGTTGGGATGCGTACCTAAAATACTGGCTAGATTACCGCGTAGCCAATATTTTACCGAAAGAAATATAAATAACAGCTTTCAGTCTATCCGTATTTTCTTACTTATATATTTTAATTATTTCACAAATCATTATCAAATTAATTATATGTACTTAATGTAATAAATAATTACTATTGAACATAATAATAATAATAATAATAATTGGGACACCTCACATACATTGCTCAGATCCCAAAGTAAGTAGCTAAAGCACTTGTGTTATGGTAAACAGAAGCAACGTGGGTACTACAATAAATACATATATAAGTTTATAAACAATCAAGACTCGGAAACAAGCATTCGTGCTCATCACACAAAAAAATGCACCTACCGGGATTCGAACCCTATGCAGAAGGCAGGAGCAGTACCAATTGCGCCAAACGGTCGTAATCCTCTATTTTTTATTTCTCGGGGTTTTTTAAAATTTACTTTCTTTTCTTGTAATTTTTGTTAAGTCTTAACTACAGTTAGATTTCGTTATCGCTTTTGGCTACCTTAATAAAAAAATATATTTTTGTGTTGAATTTATAACTGATTTTTGAAATTTAATTATGCATGTTTTATTTTTAGAATAGCCAATAGAAATTAAATGTGATCTAGGGTTCATGTTTTAAGATATTTTTTTATCAAATTATTTATGGATTATTTAGGCTACCTAACTATTAAACTCTTATTTATTCGTAATTATATTGTAAATATAGAATATATATAAAAAAAAACCAGTGTCTATCAGGGCAAGATCCTATGAGCTTTGACGCCACAATATGTAGGTATAAAAGAACAAAACGTTATTTTAATGAAATATTTTCAGACGTTTTGAAATAACCAGTTTTTTCTATTAGCCTTTTAACAAAATAAAGACTAAAATGTCAATTTACATTTCCGTAATACGTTCTCGTTAGGGTCGTTATAAAAAAAATAAAAGCAACATCCTCTTGAGCGGATAATTGGTCAGAGATGGGGTTATCGCTAGATCTAAAACATATGAACGAAATAAAAGTTTACATTGGTCGCACCGCAAAACACGAAATTCCTCACGGTATCGTGTAGGTCAAATAAAAGAATTTGGTCCTTTAACAATAACATAATCGGATGCGCCGGCGCCGGTTGGGCGAATGCTTCACAATAGCTATAAGAAATATTAAATCGATTGGCTAAGCGTGTGTTATTGTATTAGATTCCGTATAAACAGAATAGAATTAGTTTAATTATTAGCTGAACTTTATAGTCTACTAGTGGACTGTGTGGAGAGTGCCGAATAATAACGTGTCACCTAAAACGTCATTCCATAGAAAATTTATGAGGAAACGAACTTGCAATAAAATAATATTGCGACTATAAATTAAGATGTAAGCTATTCTATCTTTCAAGTTGGATAAAACTGCACACGGTGTGCAAATTTGATTAAAATTGGTTAAGTAGTTTAGGAGTCCATCGCGGACAAACAACGTGACACGTAATTTGTATATATTAAGATTTTTCTCTGCAATTTTGAAAAAAATCCAAATTTTAATTAATCTTTGGAGTTCGAACATTCCAAAGATGGACTTAAAGTTGCGAATAAGAATCTCAGTTTCTCTCATAAAACTCAGTTTTTAGGGAATAAAATAGATACTAAGACTAAAGTTATACTAAGACTTAAATGCAGACGCAAAAATGTTACGGAACGGTTTACTTTGATTCATAACCAATAAATATAAATTACTATACCCGCGATCACAGATGTGAAAAGATTAGCACTGATATTATAACTATTATTAATACACACACTTATGACTATTCTTTGTTTATCATTATATTGATTTTCCATTAATTTAGCTTATGAGATTCCTAATATATGTTGTCATTTAAAAAAAGCACGCGCATTTATGCTAAATATACGCGCATCAATCCGTTCAGGCTGTTTTTTATATTCGCCTTAATAAAACACATTTAATGTTATGCTGTTTTCTTTTCTTTCGTAAGAGAAGTCCAGTAAGAGATAGAAATAAATACTCATTTAATAGTCTTACTATTCGATTTGGACAAACTGAAAACGGAAAGAGGGGCAATTACATGTTTTAGAATTATTATGTAATATCTACCCTTACCCTTATTCTATAGAGTAATCTATTTAAGCCCAAACTTTTAAATAAAATATAAAACAGATATTGTATATTATCAGTACATAGTATAAAACCAAGTCGCTTTTTCTTTTCCTATATCCCTTTGTATGCTTAAATCTTTAAAACTACGCAACGGATTATGATGCGGTTTTTTTTAATAGATAGACTGATTGAAGAAGAAGGTTTTTATATATGTTTTATACATTACTAGCGACCCGCCCCAGCTTTGCACCCTTTTTCTTCAATCAATCTATCTATTAAAAAAAACCGCATCAAAATCCGTTGCGTACTTTTAAAGATACAAAGAAAAGGAAAGAAAAAGTGACTTTGTTTTATACTATGTAGTGATATTATTATAGTTTAATATTGCTTTTGACGTTTAAGTGTTGTAAGAAACTGCCAAAATTGTAATTGCTATAGAGTATAGAGGATCTCTAAATCGTGATATTAATTTTATATGTGTGAATGACGAACAACAAAAGGTGAAATAATATAAATCACACTTAGTTTTGTGACAGGATCTGCCACCAAACACGATGTTCTATATTTATTAAATTGTTTGTTCTTTCTTATTTATCTTTTAAATTACCTTTGAAGATTGTTGTATTTTCTTAATTTGATAGTTATTTGCAAACCTTTTAGTACCTACTAAAAATTGAAACTTCAGACACCTACATTCTATAAAAAATTGAAATTTTTGCATAATTAAACAAGTTTTAGAAATGTATAAGAAGAAGAATATTATATTTCAAGTGCCCGTTTTGTATTTCAATTATTATTAACTTATTTGAAAATTACAATTTCTTATAAGAACGTCACTTTTACGTTATAAAATGTTAAATACTTATTAGATTTACACGTTATGTTTCCTCTTTCAAGACTCACCTACTTAACCATTACCTCTGCATTTCCTCTCATTTGATTATTTCACTATCTAGTCTCCTCTTTTATGACTGGGTTGCCTGGAAGATATTGCTTGGCAGCATAAAGCAATATGTTTTTGTATTGTATTAATATTATCATTGTTGAATAAGTGAAGTTTCAAAACATGTTTATAGTAATATTAAAACTTTTAGTAAACCACATGCTTTAATTAATACCTCCTCAACAGTTTCAGCTGATTAGTCTTATATAACGTGTTATAAATACTGTTGCTTAAATCTTATCGACAAACAACATAATTAATGGAGCACAAAACTAAAAGAACAAATTTGCATCGGTCAGACGAGCGTTTCTGAATTAATCGGACATAATTAACAAACTCTTTAAAACAAACTCGGCTCCTGACCGAGTTTCAATAATTTTATTTGTTATACTACTAAAACAAGGATTTATACAGCCAAGATTTTTGGTATCATTCTTATGGTCAAGTGATAAGGTTCAGAACCGCTTCTCCCGTGTTTCGTATGAGAATTATATAGGTTATTTTTGTGTGCATCGGTGAGAAGTTTTTGTAACAGCATTCCGGACAAAACGCGTGTTGTAAAGAGCCTCCGACGCGGACGATACCACCCATTCATACAGTGGTGACCTATTGAGAATGATCAGGGTGGAAATATATGGATATTACTAGACAATATTATTACATTCAAAAACGGAAGTCTTAGTGACACAAAAAGTAGCGATGATTTTTCCCAATCTATATGAAATGAATTGTCAGTTTTTTTTATACACTTTGTTGAAATGGAGTGCAACGGGCAGCCTTATCGCTATTCAGCGATCTCTTCCAGGCAACGCACAATTTTTGTTGTTTGGTTAAATACAGGCTTGCCTGAAGAAATTCAACCACACCTCTTGCCACTTATCCCGTCCGGCAAGTGGCAGCCCTACCAGAGACTGAAATAAAACAAATAAAAATTTAATTATAAATTGTATTCGGGACCGAGGATCGAACCTGATACCTGGCTTCGCGGTAGGCTTGTAACACCGCTTAGACATGAGGCAACGTTTGTTAGTATCACAAAAAATTGAGAACGGCTCGACCGATTTGGCTAATTTTGGTTATGATATATTAGTAGAAACCAAGGGAAGTATACAAGGTGAAAACATATTTAAAAAATTACAAGTAAAATAGTAAAACCAGCCTTTTTATTTTTCCCATACATACCTGTCAAATACGATGCGTTCAAAAATTAATTTTGTGATTAATTTCAAGGAAAATAATAGCGGTTAGAGAATTAAATTGCTGTTGTATAGTAATAGACACTTAGAATTGATATAAAACTTTAATGTTGTAAATCTTACTCTGTAAGATTTTCGTGTGAAACTTTTGTCAAATGACATCTGTGAGGTTATTCTTTTTAAAAATGTGCAACATTCCATTTTCGATTTTTTTATTCAGCTTAGGCGTGAAAGATGGATACTTCGGAGAACCGAGTTATTTTTGAATAAGAGTTCCGACGCGGAACTAACGCGGCAGAAACAGATTGGGAACTGTTTCTGTTGCTGATATTGGGATATCAACACTGCGTTTGGAGAGGAGACTGCTAATGAACGCACCGTGCGTTTTTAGTTTAAACGCTTTCGTAATGGAAACTTCGACTTGAAGAACAAACCACCTGGAAGAAGTATACAGGTGAATAACGCTGAATTGAAGGAGATAGTTGATCGGCTTCCACTATCTCCTTCAATTCAACGTCGGATCAGCATCCGAGACAAACTGCCCAGGAATTAGCGGCATGGTTTAACGTTACCCAACCTACAATACTGACTCATACATGAAATCAATAAGAAAAAAATATATATAAAGTGGGTGCTTCATGATTTGACTGCTTTGCAGAAAGAAATGCGTGTTGAAAATTGTATTGTCTTGTTGAATCAGCAAAGAAATGAAGGAATATTGGATTGAACTGTGACATATGACAAAAAATGGATTGTTTATGATAACCGTAAGCAAAAAATACAATGGTTGCAACAGGTCAAACGCTGCAACAGTTCCCTAAATCAAAACATACCAATAAAAAGGTAATGGTAACTGTATGGTAGTCTCTTCGTGGTGTTATTCACTATAGCTTTCTCAGGTCTGGTCAGGCAATAACGGTAGATGTTTTCTGTGCCAAACTGAACAACGATGGTGAAACTGGCAGTGAAACAGTCTTGACTCGTGAATCGATCTTTACCATTATTGCTCCACCATAACGCAAGACCTCACACTGCACGAGCAATCGTTATAACTCTACAGGAGCTGCAGCTAGAAAGTATACGTCATCCGTCATCTTCCGTACTTGCCAGACCCTGCTCCAATAGACTATCATTTCTATTGTGATTTGGACAATTTTCTACGTGATAAAAAAAAATCTGCCCAGGAAGCAGTATAAAATATTTTCATCCAGTTTGTCGAATATCCCCAGAGTTTTATCGTAAAGGTATGTTTATATGAACTTCCATGTAGATGCCAGCAATGCAATGATAATGAGGGCAAACATGTTGATTAAATAAATATGTTACATCTTAGAAACGAGTTTCAATTTCTCAGTACAAATCATACATCGTTTCGCAGTACAGTTCGTATTGTCAAATAGAGTGAGCTCAGAAATTAATTTTGCGACTAATTTAAAAAGAGAACTAATTCTGTTTTATAATTTTTAATTTAATATTTATATTGATAAGTTATGCCAACATTTATTGACGGTACGCTAGTCAATAATAATAGTTATTAAGGTCAAATTTAATACGCGTATATACGCTTGTAGATTATAGTTTCTTTAGCCATGTTCACCAAATTGTGAATCTCTTTGAAAATTGACTAGGTCAGTGATAATTGTAACCTATTTCAAAACATAGGTCATGGCGGTGAAACCTTGAGTCTAAACGTTCTGGACATGACCTTTCTAGCTGGTTTACGTTCTATATTTGAAAACTGGAATGAAATTGATTATCGTACAAAAAACTGTAACAAAAACTATATCCAGATAGGTCCTTATTATGACATCGTTGGCCCACACGCGGTTTAAGACTGCCTCTTATAAAATCGACTTTAGAACGACACTTCGCTTGTCTTTTGTTGGTGATGGCCTTGAAGGGACAAATTTACGATCCTCGGCAACATAATGAGCGTCAGCACTTCTATTAACACCTTGTCTCAATGAACAACTTACTTGGACTAGTTTTAAGGCAAATGACGAGGGAAACAAAAGATTGAATTGCAGGAATATTTAGGTAGTCAGAGTAGACTGCATTTCTATGTAAAATATATACATATACTATCAAATGATAAGTAAAACTGATAATTTTTATTCTTTTAAATACCTTATCATATTTATTGCAATGTATACTTCTGCTTGTATTATTAATTAAATGTTCTAAATTTCCGCCGTGGAGTGCTGTAAACGGGCATTATATTATGGTGGGGCATATAGCTAGCGTTTTCCTCTTTTTCGAAAAATAATATCTATACATAATATCCGAAAAATTACATAATTTATGATGATTTTAATATACTGTATATAAAAACAAACATATGTAGATGTATTAATAAATTTTCTTGAAATTTAAAATATTACGTACAAGTCATGTAAAATGTACAAAAAATATTATTTGAAACAAAATTAAAAGACTCAAACTTTTTACTGTCGTCACTGATATGCTTCGAAGTTCAGACTATTAAGTGTGAATGAACGGACGAGAGCGTGTAATTAATAAATTGACGGTTACTAACAACATGACACAACGGAACACCTCTCTTGACACCTTTCAATAAACCCACTGTCCAAAAGTTCTACGATTTTTAAAATATGTCCAACGACGAAAAAAAATAACAATTTATGAGCACTTCACCCCCGCTGAAGCCATTCAAAGCCCAATAATTGTATATTCTTTACAGTAGTGTGCCGTTTATTTTATACGGTCGATGAAGGAAGAGGGAAAAAAAATGCATTCATCGAAAATCACAGGCGCCTTTTAATCATCGCTATTGAGATCTAGCGGGGATCAAAAGGTCCCGGCGCCACCACAAAATCGGCTCTCAAAATATTGATATAGGGTCGAATTTAAGATTCGATGCGCCCGCCTTTTTTGCGCCCAAGCGGATGCTCGTGTCAAACGGTTTAGTATTTTGAGTTTGTTTTGAAAATTCTTTTATCTGATGCATTATTTGCGTTTTCATTGTTACGCTTGTTCATCTGCCCATCGAAGGCGATTTGTTGGTGCGGGGGCTAGCTCAAACATGGCAATAATTTAGATGTCAAATTGTGCTTATGTGTGCGTTGACGCGTATGACTCTATATTGTTTATGGTCTATGTGTGAAGGCTCGACAGAGGCTTTGAGAACCGCCGCGGAGGCTCGTTGGTGGCATTTCCGTTAATGTTCTAGCTTTTTTTGCATTGCTTGTGACATTATAACCACTTAAGACTGACAATTATTCTTCTAATATCAAAATTTTCTACCAGTATCTTTCATAACTAGTGACTTTTATAGATGAATAAAGTTCGTTATTGCTACATTACCTCTATAATATGTACCTAATAAATTGAAAACGTTTAAAAAATATATTTAATTAACATCTTTGTTATGTCTACTAGCTTTTTATTTTAAATATTTAAATAAAAATAAACAATAGAGAAGAAATTATTTTTCATATTATTGACCACGTAGCACTAGTTACTACGAGCGTAGCTTACAAGCAAAAGAGTTCAACGCTCACAAAAAAAGACTAAATTTTAAATTTTATGAAATACCAATTATATAAACATATTTTAAGAAATTTAAAAATCATCACATTATTTGTGCAGGAAAGTCGATAAAATAATTTAATAATCGCCCTGATAATTACAAATCAAAGGATAAAAATATATCACAACTCGTTTTTAATCGACATTGTCGATTACGTCATCTTTCAAGTAAAAAAAACTGCATCATAATCGGTTAATTCGTTTAAGAGCTACGATGATATATACCTAGATACGTCAAACATCTATTTTTAAGCGTCAGTGGATAAAACATAACTAATAAAATAAAATATAACGTTAACAATGAAAAGGAATAAAGATTATATCAATTTAATATATGATAAGTATCGTGTTCATTATGAATATTGTAAAATTAATGTCAAATCTATAAATCACGACGGTAAATTGCAGATGTTCAGGCACATGGACTGAAGCCAGGTGCATGCGCATGCGCGTAGACAGGTGCTTACACAGATTATAGCAACGTTTAGATCAGTTTAAGATTACTTATCTATGGTGGAACTTTTTGGTTTTATATAATGTATTTGTAAATTTGCAATACAATGGTTTCTATTGGAGATTTAAGAATCAAAGGGAACTTCTTTCAATATGAGAGAGTAATTTAAAGTTAGTATAATCGATTAAAAAATTATTACTAGAAACTCTTAAAATACAAACATATTTTACATTTATATAAAATATGCATTTATATAAATAGTTATATTATAAAGATTAGGTAATATTTCAGAGATTAAAGACTGCAAAAGAATTGTAATATTAAAAATATATTTTTTCTATATTATGTGTTAAACATCTCTTTTGCTAAGTGGTTTGCGCGTCTTTAAATTTTCTTTTGGGAAATAAATAAATTGTTATTAGGTGGACACAGAAGGCGCATCACCTTAATGAACATTTTCTTTACTTTCCTTTAAAAGAAAATGTTCTGTAAGGGGATCAGTAGTCTATCCCATTCCTCACAAGGGGTTACAGAATTTCACTCGGAATCATAGAATAAAAAAATAATAATAAAATAACAATAACTCATTAATTTAGTTTTATGCCTATTATATCCTTAACAGTCATTCCGCATACTCCGTTAATCATAAAATTCAAAACAAAAGCGCATCTTTTCGAGATATCAAATTACCCTTGTCCAAACATTTGGTCTCATAAAACCAATTTAAACAAAATATATTACATCACAATCGGAACATATCATTTGTATTCGTCAAGGATAAAAGTTATAAAAATATTATCTTCATTTTAACTTCTTTTTTAAGAAATTAAAAAGCTTGTCTTTGCTTAGATCACCCCTCACGTACAAAAGCGCTATAATGCCCTTCAATAAATTATAATAAAAATATCTTTAAACACGTTCCCTTCTCGCTTGAAACCGCAAAGTCCGAACGTAATAGAACATCGTATCTTATAATCTGAATATTAACATATGAAAACGCCGCGTTACTAAAAATCTAAAATCGATTTAGTTTCGCCATAAAAGACGCATCAAAATTAATTTATGAGTATGCCATAGCGCACAACACGCGTAATACTACCGTCACTTGTCAGACGACGTTTTTATAATATTATGACAATAAAAAAGTATTCATTGAGACAATAGTCGAGTTCAAGAGCACACAAATAAATTTTGACATGGTCAATTTATCACGGGCGATAATCATCGGAAGAATGCTCGCACGCGGGTCGGACATTCTTTTGAGATTTGTTCACCTAATTCTGTCGATTATTTAATGTAAATTAACTAACGAAATGTTATAAATGAATTTTTTTTTTATGAAATTTATATAGGGTTTTAAGCTTAGGTATTCTAAATTTTTAAAGGTCAAAATTATATATTAGTTGTACTTCGTATATATGCCTCTATCGTATATATCTCTTTGCCTTTTTAAACTAGGTTGTGCTTGAGATTTCTTCTGCGTGGACAGTAGGATAGTCTAAATTGCTTAGAAGAAGTCTAGCTTTACATTCGTGAAATAATAATTTAAAAGCGGTCCAGCAGTTTTTGATATTTTTCGTTGTTTTGCAGTAGGTAATATTATAAGTAATTAATATTATTTTAGATAACCGCCCTTTTAGTGGTTCACAAACCTACATGTTTGGAG
Source organism: Aporia crataegi (assembly GCA_912999735.1). Classification (NCBI taxonomy): domain Eukaryota; kingdom Metazoa; phylum Arthropoda; class Insecta; order Lepidoptera; family Pieridae; genus Aporia; species Aporia crataegi. The sequence continues at coordinate 3,026,941 of OU538748.1, read as the reverse complement.
GTCCTATGTTCGAATATACGGGAAAACAAAAATATTACGTTTGGGTTGGCACAGATGACTGGCCTGTAAAGAAAATGTAAAAGAAACAGAAATCCGTGAAAACAACCTAAATATTTACATCTCTTTAAAATTGGTGCAAAATCCTTTCAACCTTTTTAGTATGAAAACAGTAGCAAACTCAGATATTACGATTTATTTGTATATAGGATTTATATATTAATTCAATAAGGAAGTTATACACTGAAGTATTAAAAGCGATTAACATTTTTTATTCGTCTTAATAAAAACCCTTTTAACAAATAATTACATTTGTACACAATTAATGCATGAATATGTACATTTAAACGGTTAAGTGGTTTATGCGTGTTGCGCTTAAGATCGTGTGTTTGAATTTCGGAAAAAAATAAATGTTCATGTTGGTTAGGTACAGATTTTACCGGTTTACAGGTTACCGAATTTTATTTTTAATACTAGATGAAAACCCGGCTTCACTCGAGTGCAATATGACTCATAATACACATGTAGGTACAAAATATAAGCAGATATTTCTGTAGTTAGTGGCAGTGGCGTTTCGCTCAATTTTTTCAATTTCAAAATTTCTTTATTAAGTAACTTATAATTTAAATTTTATAACAATGTTAGTAATAAGTATTCTAGCAGTTATAACTATGTTAGTAGAAGGTTTTAGGAAACACTTGGTTTGTAAAAAACTTTTTACTGAATTTTAAGACATTTTATATGTGAGTTGCGTTCATGGTTTAAGATAATATTAAGGTCCCAAATATGTTTCCTTAGGAGAGGAAGCATTTCTAAATTTTTGTTAAACGTGTAGTGGAACGCCACGTGAAGTGGCGTTTCGCTAGAGTGGCCAATATGGCGACTGCGATTTGTCTTTCAGCTCCATTAGAATTAAACAAAATACTCGATAATCCGAATTTTGCGGATATATGTTGTCGACTCGAAATCTTTATATTTTTATGATTTATTATTCAGTTAAGGTTTCGATCGAGTCTACGACCTTTAACGAAATTATTAATATAGATTATAATATGTATGTTTCTTACTAATCTTCGCTCGTAACTTTTAAACGGGTCAATTGATTTTGATAAGTACAAACGATATTTGATTTGTTTTGAGGGCTTAAATGTTATGTTTTTTGTATATTATGTTCTTAAAAATTTTGTCAGCTTATACTAAAACACCTATAATGAAACACCTAGACACAAACCTAATAGAATGATAGAGGTGTCTTATATCTAAGCTTATGTATAAGCGGCATGTCGATGTGTTAAGTAAAATAACGTTTCTTTAAACAAAATATGTTTTCATACAGGTAACTTAATTAGCATGTATGCATCTTTTATATAACTAAACAAAGGGTAGCTTGTTCCCCTCCGTTTATTCAACAAATAGCTTGGATCTAACCTCATCCTACAAATACCTATAACGCCCAATTATTCGTTCCATTATCGCCACAAGAGCTGACTTGTTTACGATACTGCACCCCGTTTTATTGCCACTAAAGTATGAAATTGCGCATTAGTAAACCTTTCACATCGCACAGCTCATATCATTGAAATACATAACTCGAGATTTAGTTTGAGCGGATGTTTTGTGCGTCAAGCTACACGATATTTTTATGATAATATATTATATTACGTTTTACAGCTTTTAAAGTTTTTACCACCTTGTCCGCTGTTGCCGAATGCGATAAAACGTGTCAAAATGAAATTAACTTTGGCACAATGTTACGAAATTCTAATTTAGAGAACATTTATTGTTGTGATTTAAACGGTCTAAAATTACTCTATTTGTGCCTAAACTTGTAGGTCTAGTATGAGTCATAAACCAGAGTTGGAATTGAGATATAAAACTTGACCTTATTGCTTACTAGCTGTTTTGGCGACTTCGTCTACCGAAAGAGTACAATATAAAGAAGACGTGAAATTGAAGGAATTAACCCCGATGTGCTAATCAAATAAGTAATCCCTCACGAATGGATAAACAGATAAATTATCTAAAAATTATCTCGATCACCTAAGCTTTCAGATAACAAAATCCCCATCACAATCAGTCAAAAGCTACCCCAGACAGACTCACACACATATCTTTTTATGTAGTCAGTTATTTGCCATATTAGTCAGTGGAAGTCCCAGTAACTTTAGAAACTAATACTACCGGATCTGTCTGTCTTTAAAGACAGGATTTTTATAAGTAATCTTATACGAGTATATTCATTCACATGCATTTAGTAAACATTCATTTTGTATCGATGGTTGTAGGCTATTGAAGAACAATATAAAACAAAATATTTATGACTTGTACAATAAAACCTATGTCACTCAGATATGCTAGTTTGTCATTACTGAAAGCAATTTTTAAATTAGTCCAATACTTTTCGAGTTTATGTACAAACAAAAACTCAATTCTCTTTATAATATGTATAAGTGTAGCTAATATACTAAACGTTACGCGGCTGGTTGGTCGTAAATTAGGTTAGGACTGGTTTGTTGAACAAAGCTCTTGATGTTCCGACATTGATATTAACTATTCTACGTTGTTTTTTTACCTAATAAGCCGCGCCTATTAACTTAAATACATTTAGAATTTTCTTATATTATCCGAAACAAACTAATAAATAGGCAAATAATTTTTTTTAACGGTTTCATTTATTCTTTGAAGTCCTTATACGAAAAGTTTTTGATTGTTGACAATCTGTCGAACTCATAGTAAGTACATATGTATCTTATCATCAGTGGCTCCTCGACGGGACGCACGTCGAACCTTCAGGCTATTTTGTACTTAAATATATACGTAAATGTGCTAAGTTTATGTAAGTAACCATTAGGAGCGCTGCCACATTTTCCATACAAACATTTATAGATGCTAACGAAAAATACCAAACGTTACGTTAAATAATCGACGAAGTATGTTACAAAGTGTCATACAAAGTTAACCTAAATGAGCCACTCGAAATTATGTAAATTGATACTATTTTATGCTACTTCGTTTAATTTTCTGCTATAATTAGATATGCTATTAATTTTGACGTTTTAATATCTATTTTATAGCTCGTAAAAACAAAAACATAGCGTTTAGTATTATTAAATCATAATAAATAATTCATTACACAAAATTATATTGGGTTATTATATTCTTCACCTTTACTATACATATATATTTCTTAGTAGATGTGTAATCTATTTTGACAAATATAATATTAGAAATTTACCATTAAATAAATAATAGACACCACACTAGATACACTTCGCCCAATGACAGTTTAGAGAAGAAGTTATTAGTTTGCTGTATTTGATGTGGAAATGCCCTTTATGGGGAATTGTCAAAGCGGCTGGTCGAGTCCTCTGGTAACAAGAGGGCGTTCAACGCGGAAAAGCGGACAGCCCCCTTGGTACCCTGCCCAGCGGCAGCGTTTTTATTTGTAAATAGGTATGTATATTTTTTAAATCTAATTATTTTTATTTAGTCCACTAAATATTGTAATTCATTTATTGGCACATTAGAAGAATTAGCAGTTATTACATTATTGTGAGTAAATGCTTAAAAAAAATTAAATATTTTTTTCTGAACTTTCTGGAAAGAAAATGGTCACTGAAATAGACTTAAAAACGTGTCCGTCTGATTTTTTTCTTTTCCATGTGGCGTATTCACCTCAGTTTTTGGGATTTGCATTAGCAAATACATTGTATAAATAATTACATATAAAAATAATGTTAAATCTAAAATATCATCATATTAATTATAATGAAATAATTATTACAGCTTTAATGAGCCTTTTGTATATTTGTAAATATAAGTACAACGTATAAATAGAACAAAAATTATATAAAGCACTATACTAATTTCCTTCAAATTACAATGCTTTGGTTGGGATGAGCAATAAAGTTGCCGCTAATTGACGAGGTGAAACGGATGCCGCTAATGTCTCAATTTCGGGAAAAGACCTCCGCAAAGCAAACATTCCGCCCTCTGAAAGATTCCCACTGTGTACTGGATAACTTATCGTATAGTTGCAGTTTGCAATAAATTAGATAATTACGTGACAACAAAACCCGTGAGAGATCGCACTACGGGTGAGACGAAAACGTAAACCCCCCGCTGGCAGGACCTCACCGAGCGACCGAACTTCTGTCACATCAAACCGCCTTTGTTACCTAAATTCGCCATCTCTTTTCATGGGTTTGAAACCAACTCGAAAAAAGAGAGGCACAACGGCGGCACAGCCTTTGCGTTGAGCTCATCATTTTTCACGTCTTATTCAATAAGTCGCTGCGTAGTCGTTGAGATAGTGATCGAGTTTTGAAATATTTCGATGGGAGAGCGCAACATTCCCAAGGATATGGTGTTACTTTGCGTGCGGAATGTCGGCCCTGTATTGTTATATATTTTAGCTTTCATATTCAATTTTAACGATTTCAATATATTTTTGCTAAGCTAATTCATTTTTTACTTCTATCCATGATTAAAATAGCATTTTTCTCGTGTTTGATTGTCAATTCTGCATTATTTTTAATAATATTTAAGAAGGTTTAACTAGAGACATATTTTCAGTATGGTACGATACTAGTAGTTGGTCTAATTCATTTTATATCTCATATCAATATCTCATTACGTTCACAAATATATTAATTAATAAGCCAACAATAAGGTTTATTATGTTAAACTTAAAAATGGTCTACCAAACAAAGCCTGATATAATTTTAAAAACCGGACGTGGCAACCTAAAAAGTTAAGTAAGACATCAATGAATCATCTAACGTTATATTTGCATCAATGCGCACATTATGCCCCAAACACAGAAGCGTCAAGGCGTTGCAAATGTCATTTATTTATAAAATACACAAGTGAAAACCCTTTGTGCGAACAATAATGGAGCCCAGATTTGCTTCAACAATTGCTAAGATTGCAGTCGGCTACTTTAACGGATTAATGCTTTTGTATTGATCCGTTTGGTTTATTGAATGATCTGTCCAGCTACAGTTATCATTGAGGGCCAGTATTGATGCTTATCTAAAACAAAATATTTTTGAAAACTCCTGTTTTTGCTAGTTGCTATCCATAGAATCTTGTGGCTTTGATGGACCGCAGAAACGAATTTCTATGGGATTGGTGTGGTATTTAAGAATTAAATTATATTGTCCGAAAGTAATGTTAGCGTATTGATCTTTGTTCAGCAACTTATTACCATGGTATTAATAATCTAAGCCTTGCCTTTTAAATATTGCATAAATAATCCTACATAATATTAAAATAGTCCTTTGTTCCTAAATTTTAAGACGTCATTTTTAATAGGTACTTAAATGAAGTTATGTAACCAATCACATAAGACGTGATAGAAATACTTCTAATTTAATGTAATACTTCAAAGTATATAACAGGAAGAATAGTCTGAAGAACAAAAAAATAAAAAAAATCCATATAACAAGAAAACAGTTATGAGAAAAATTTAAACAAATTACCTCTATCAGCGGTATATTTTGTAATCAATTAATAAAATACTATTTGAGTGATTTAGTTAATATGTTATGTAACAATAAAATGATAAATAAATATAAGACATAATAACACAAGCTATAGGTGTCACAAAACTTTAAACGCAGATCATTTTAAATAAATAATAACAATAAATTTTTTAATTGTTCTAATTAATTATTTAAATGTATAACAATTTATGTAGATAGAAAAAAACAGTTTATTTAAGTCATAGAATATTTAATTTTCTTGTAATATTCTTTGTAATATAAAATTAAAATGTTTAAATTTGTTAGATGATTAGATCGCACTTCTCCACGATCGTATGGTTTTCTTTACCAGGATTGCCTGGAAGAGATCATTTGATAGTGATAAAGCCATCTGTTCGCTTTTTTAATTATTTATTCTGATTTTCTTGCTGTATTGTTTTCTATGTGCAACTAAGTGTTAAGAAATAAATAAATAATTAATAACCACAAAAAATAATTTAATTATGTAAGTGCTGCATTGTGGTGAAACATAAAATATTTTCCTTCCTTAATCAAACGGCGCCTAAAAATCGCATCCGGTGGCGCTAAATCGCTTAATAACACAGACTTCGTTTATCGAATCGTTTATAATCCTATCGTTTGGGATGAAAGACGCCGTCGAATTAACGCTCGCGCTGACGATGGGCCATAAATTCACCTCTGTTTAGAATGACTATTGTTAATTATGTGGTATTTAAACTTTACAGTTTTTAAAACTAGCTCATTTTATTTGTAACGCGTTTGAATGCGCGTACGCGTAGCGTGGAGGTCTAGAGTTCTATTCTCGGGGAGAATGAGATTGTGTCAAGTAAGCTATTGAGGGCTGATAAATGATGTAAGATAATTTAACTGAGTTTTTATAGATGAATAATAATTTAATATAATTATACCACTAATAAATTTGAAGTGTCATTATTTAGAAACTTATAGTGCCATCTACTGGGGAGTAGCTAAACTAACATCACATAATCAATATTTTGACATTTTGCATAATTAAAATAAAATTAAAATATGTTATAGATGGAAAACTGTAACATATTATGTAACAATTTTTTTGTTATTATAAAATATATCTTATTAACTACTTAATAAAATTTGTTTCTTAAATTTGAATATAGATGGCACCACAAAAGAGTAGAAACTGAAATAAAATTAAATTGCATTATTATTAATAATTTTATGTATCATAAATCCATGTGGTAAAATTATACATTATAATTATTAAGTTTATGATAAATTATGAACACTAAAATTATTCGTATTAAATAACTGTTAACACAGTAAAAACATTAATTTTTACAAAATTAAATCCAGTGAATGTGTATTTTAATAATTTTTACAAGTAGTATTTTTGTTCTGAGGTTATCCTATTACTCTAATTCTCTTGAGTGTCAGCGCCTTAAATTAAATGGAAGCGTAGAATAATTAAAAATATCGGTATTTTAATATTGAAATAATAAATAATCATAACGTGTTTTAAATATTTAACGTGGTTTTCCGAAAAAATGTAGGTGATTTACCCATTATTTTGGGTCATGCACCCCGACACTTAAATTACTGGCTGCAATGAATATTGAATTCACTCACTCCATCGAGTAATCGACAAAATATCGTCAAATTACGACATAAATGCCAAAATTAATTTACTTCAGAAACAATTTTATAATTTAAATTTTTCCTTTTTCTTACTATTTAATTATTATGCTATGAAAAAAATTGGTACAATCGATTTATAAAATGATATAATTAACCCAACTTTTTTATTTTATACATGTGTGTATCTGACAAAAGTATTCTAATATTCGGCATGCTTCTAGCTCACTCGACTAACCTTCAACTATTAAGAGTTAAAAAAAAACTCACTTATCTTCAATCAGCACCCTATTACTCGTTCCACGCGAAGGTTAACACCGATTCATTAAAAAAGAACGCTTGTAGACCCCCAAAAGACTGAAAAAAGACGATCTGAGTTACAAAAAGACTACATTTCGGTTACCGAGCGGCGCCTAGCGGGTGCTGCGGTGTCTGTTTAAGAATTTTACATCATACGATATTTTAATTATGATTTCTAAACATAGTCTAAACTATGTGCTTGAAAAATGTAACAGAAGTATTATTTTTGTGAGAGATTTATACTAACTGGTAATTTTCTTTGGCTATAAAACAGATGTCAACTTATAAATAACATAGAATGAGTTTTTTGTCACAAATCTTTTATTTAATTATTAAAAATCAAAATGAATAGTATTACCACCACATAGATCTATATTAATAGCTTTCTTGTCTTATCATAACAGTTTTTTCAAATGCTAATACAGAACAAAGGCACTGTCTGCAATGTCTCGGAGGATTTAATTTACTACTATGTGAACATAGCAAAACTGTACAAGAAAGTCTTAAGGTACAGATAAAAGGCGAAATTGGCTTAAGTACAATAAAGTCGTATGGTAAAAATATTTTATACAGATCGTAGGGCTGATATTCGCCGTGTGGTTTTGTTGATCGTCGACCGTGGGCGCTTGCGCATCTAATTTATAAGCGTTGACTTCGACACAATCCACTATTGGTTGTTATACATGTGACAACCATAGAAAAGAATACTGGAATTTAATGAAGGCTTCTTCGAAACTTTGTTTTATAAATATCTGAACTTCTAATTAATAAATTATCATTAATTATTTTTTCTATATTATTTAATTTTAGCATTTGCATGTGGCATTTGTACCTATTTAAGATAATTATTTAAGTTAATATAAACGTGAATGCAATGCGTGACAACCAATTACCCAATTTTAATTAAATACACAAATAAAAGGAAATTATTATTAATGATTCTTTTATTTTCTTTTCTTTTGGACTAGAGACTTTCAATCCATGGAGGCCAGAAGCCTCAATGGATTCAAATATCTCATTAGAAAATCAAATAATGAAATCAAAGGAAACCCGAAAGCTAGCTTATATTTCGGCCAACGCCTTATTATAGCGATACAACGCGGTAATGTAGCCAGTATTTTGGGTACGCACCCCAACGGTTTTGATGAGCCTTTTGTATTTTTGTAAATATATTTAAGTACATGATTGTAAATAATTGTGTCATTGTTAACATATATTAAAATGGAACTTCATTTAAAAATAATAATAAAGGGAAATATATTATGTATTAAATTTATTAGGCTACCCGCGATTTTAGGTAATTATTACAAGAATTACGATAAATATAAGCTTTTCTAAATACCAAAAAAACTTTTACGAATTTATAGTGCCAAGTAATATCAAGCATCTAAGACAAAGGCGTCTGAATTCCTAAAAGCTTACCGAATGTATTTATGATCTAACTCAGATGCCTTGTGGTCGAAGAGGCCAGTACCGCATGTCTGCACGTCTCGCGCCTACATCAAAGGTTACACAAACAAATATTTTCCGTTTTGACAGACGATATGATGAGGGCGACCGCAGGAAATGGGTTAAGATGTAATCTGTGGTCTTCATGAATGAACCTTTAAATTACAGATAAATTAAGCATTAATAAGTCGTGAGAAAAGGTTTAATTTAGGATGCGATTTCGTTTATGGCGCGTTTCTGATCAAACTCAAAGATAAGTTCTATTTTAATTGTACGAATATTGTGTCATTATGGTCGAGCATATATCACAAGCATATACAATAAGCCTATGTTACTCAAAGAGTCGCTTCCCAGCAATGAAGGAATTTTTTACATCGGTTTAAGTTTTTAAATTTGTTGATTCCTCACAAAAATATTCACTTTGTATTATTGCTATAGACACGTAGAATAGAACTACTAAGTTATTTCGGTTGAAAGCCTCCCAAACATATAACAAACATAACCTTTAAAAGTATAGAAGTGTGATTACTGAATTTTTTCGAGATTATATCAAACTACGCAACCTATATTGAGTATAGGGTGATCAGTAACATTAACATATAAGCTCATTAAAAGCTAAGATTACTAGACCGTTATTCTCGCAATCTCTCATACATAATACACGGAAAACATGAAATGGTATTTGTTCCCATTTTTTGTTTATTACTGACACATCAACGCTTGCACATATTGGATGCAGTTTTAAATGACTTTGCGCGTCTTGTTCATCATTAGAATCAATTATTTCTCCATTTACGTGTCTGAATCTGTCGTCAAGCCCTCAATGTTGGCAATTTTGTCGGTTATGATCGCTTTTTATACGTTATTAAGCTGCAGACTGCATGTACGATCAGCAAACGATATGGAATTACATATTTCTATCTACTTTCAAGTAGGAAGACACCTTATTTTTTATACAGTTTTATTATTATCTCTTATGTATATCTATTAAGTAAATCGGAAACATAAATAATTTGAATATTCGTAATAAACAAATGTTGCACTTAAACACTATTTTTAACCGACTTCAAAAAAGGAGAAGGTTTTCAATTCGACTATTTCGTCGATCAAATCTAAATGGGACTTCACGTGAAACACCAGCTTTCAAACAAAAAAGAAACATCAAAATCAGTTCACCCAGTCGAAAGTTCTGAAGTAACAAATTTAAAATAAAATACAGTCGAATTGAGAACTTCCTCCTTTTTAAGTCGGTTAAAATGTAATAAAACAAGAACGTTTCCTTAAATATAAATATTTTATTTTAATCAGTCGTGAAAGGTATCTTAATAGACTCCAAAACGCTTTAGCTAATAATAATTACTATAGACGCCTTAATAGCGATAAGCCCTTATTAAACTCGCTTTTGTATTTATTAAATTTATTATTGAATTTATCTGTGTAACTTAATAAAATACCAGAAACAAATAATTAGAATAATCAAACAATACAATTGTAAAATTATTTAAAAGATGTTTAGTATATTTTTATTGAAATAACAAATACAATACAGATGCAAGGACTATTCGTGAGTAGTTGGTATTTTGCTGACAGTACATTAAACACGTTTAATTTTATGCATGCTTGTTTAATGACTATTGCATGCCGACGTATTTTGAAAGGTTGAAAAATGTATGAAGAATTCGATCGCGATGGCGGTGCTAAATTATGGTTATTGATAATCAATTTATTATGAAAGGTCGATACTTTAACGCATTAGGATTTTTACTCATGTCTTTTGTTTAATGTAGCCTTTTTAAACTCCAAACATGTTGTAAATAATAACAAGAACATAATATATAATTGGAAAATAATATCTTATATTTTATCTGTATAAAATCTTAAGATGAATTTGTATTATGCTCGTGTCGTAATAAAGCAATGCAGTCTTATAAAATGTATTTTCATAAGGTTATATTTAGTATTAACTAAGTGTTTTATTTCAAAAAAGGTACATGTTGCCTGACTCTAGCATTCCTATAACATTTATAAGGATGCTGGAAATATACATTGGAACAAAAATTCCAGCAGGATATACAAGCATTCATTATGAATTGGAAAAAGAGGAGAAATATGGATTAATTAATGCTTACTTATCCTTATTAATCTAAATCTAAATTAATATTATAAAGAGGAAATATTTGTATGTGTGTGTGTATGTTTGTAATGACTCAAAAACTACTGTGCCTATTTCAAAAATTCTTTCACCATTGGAAAGCTACATTTACCTTGAGTAACATAGGTTATATTTATTGCTAGAAAAGGTAAGGAATCCTTACTAAATTTAATTAACGTAACCCAAGGTGTAAAAAAGGACCCTAAAACTTCTTTCGTCGCATGCGCTGCGGAAACTATTGATGTTAGAACAAAAGTACACTGTAAACAAAACGTAAGGGGTTGAAAGGGGAGGGATGAAAAGTTCTATGGAAGTATAGTCATTTTTTGAGCTAAAAGCTTTTAGACCAATATAAAACATCACATTACGACAAAGATAACGCGGGTGAAATCGCGGTGCACAGCTAGTAATTAATAAAGAGTTTTACTCAACTATGGTGCCTCTATAAATCTTTAACCTAAATAGTTATACCAATTTTTTTTAATACTCATAACAATCAGCACATAATTCTTAATGTAATAAATTAAGTATAAATATAATATAAAACCGACCTCAAAACACTTTTTGTGTGAAAAATAATTTTGTATTATAAAAGAACCTACTGTAAATAAAATGACGTAAATAGAATTGTTGAATAAAATTTATGTTAAATTCAACAAGGGTATAAAAATCTTGTTTCTCTTTAAAATGATCTCCTTTTTTGATTTTTTTGAAGGCCGGTTAAAAATTATTTTTTATTCCACACTGAGGATATGGTAATTTTTCTCTTACTTTGAATGTCTCCAAATATGTAGTCATCGAAAGAAATCGTCATATCGTAATGTCAATTGAGATGGAAATGTCAACTCGTATTGTGTTGAAAGGTGCGTGGGGGTGTTAGAGATGCCGTAATTGGGGCAATTAGGCACATCCTACAGGATAAGGTGGGCGATGTTTATTTTGCCATACAGCCAAGGAGATATTTAAGGTTGCTGAGGGACATATTATGATGACTAGCTGAAACCCGCGACTTTACATAAAATTAAAATAAAATGTAACGTAATAGTTATTCTTAGTAGTTAAATATTAATAATACCTATGCTTATCTTCTTATACATATATTTATAAAATTCTCGTATCACAGTGTTTGTAATCAAACTCCTCCAAAATGGCTTGACGATTTTTATGATTTCTTTTGTGTATATTCTGTAGGTCTGAGAATAGGTCATAAACTAGTTATTATACCCCTAAGTGATAAGGGTGGACTACGCCAAAAAAATTTACTTTTTATTTTTTTATGATTTGGCATTAAATAATACATATAACTCTTAATTTTTATCCTTCTACCACCAACCTCCATTTTTAATAGCGATTAGTACTGTATGAATTTTCAACACTCTAGAAATTACGGCAAAACGTTTGTCCGGATCAGCTAATAATTCTTATAAAATTATTTACTGACCCGCTAATCTCGAGGGGTTATGAATTGTAGCTTCTATAACCTATTTTAAGAATTTTTTTCCTTCCTTCTTTCATCATTGTGAACAAACGGTAAAATTCATACTGATCAAGCCTTTTTTTGTGTTAACGAGACTGACGAACAATAACAGCTTTTATAATAATTTACCTATAGACAGTAGAACAGAAATGGGCGGATGTATACTAAAATAGTGACTTGGTCAATGTCAATGTCACTGTCAATCTTAACGCAGTGATTTTCCTTATATCGATGTCATATTTGCCCAGTTTGTCCTAGTCCTGACAAAGTAGGTAGCGAGGTCAATGACCGAGACAGACTATTGCAAAATGTGAAAGTAAGTGTGGGAATTAATTATGATTTGCAAATTGTAACGAGCAATAACAAAAATATATAATAAACAATGTCATTAGGTCATATGTGGGCGTCGGAGGACATTTTTTGTTGTGCTTTAATGTGTACCATCAGTAATTGAAAATTGATGATTGTTTATGTACAATACACTGTCAAATATTGTCTATTGTTGAATTGGCTTCGTATACTTATAATTCTGCCTATAATCTAATTGCTAACCCTTCAACGTGGTGTACAAATTTTTGCTCCATACATAACTAAGCTACGGTTTGCGCGACCGAGCGACGCTACGGTGGCGCCCTCAAGTGGCCGCCGGAAAAGAACAGACTGCAAGTTTGAAGGCGCGCTTGATTAACGAGCTCTGTACCCAAATGTTAAATTATGTATAATTAAAAACTATAAAATAGTATATGCAACGTAAGTACCCTTTTCCTTTCATTTCCTGAGTTGTCTGGTTACTTAGGTCTTCCAGCCCTCTACCACTTAAATCAACCGGCCTACTGCGAAGAATGCCTTGTAACTAAATAGGTATAAACCAAAATTAATCCTTTCGAGTGAGAATGCCTATGATTTACAATAAATACAGTCCATTCTAAATATTACTAATTCTATACATATAACTCAAAACTATTATTTTCTAACTCAACATTTTCAACGAAAGGTTTGCGGAACAATAAACATAAATCTACTTACCTACTTATTTGTTTCCAATACTTATACATTTAAAAAGCATTTAAAATGACATTATTTTATAGCATTTATCGAAATAATTATCGATTATTTATTCACATACAATAATCTGTAAAGTCATTCTAATTAAGTTCAAAAAAATCAAATTTTTACGTTGATTTTTTTACCTATCTTCAACTAAAAAAATGACAGAAAATACTTACTCAGAATTTTAAATTAGAAAGGCAAATAAAACTTATAACTACCTACTCAATGCGAATATGCGTGTCGATATATTCAAGTTTTGTATTAATTATCAAATAAAATTCAAACTGATACAACAGTATTTCATATCCAATCAAAATGAACCATAAACTTCTTATGTAGAGCAAGATTTGCCTCTGATATCGTTGGTGTGACTTTCACGATTAAGTTTTTTAGTGGGATGCTGGTATCTTAAAACAGAGTCCTTATATACTCTTTAGTATATAAAATCATTACACATAATGTGAAATTTACCACCTGCTATAATTTTAAATACATATTAATATATGTATATATTCACTTTGGTACCAACATTTTTTTTTTGAATATTTACAATAATGTACTTAAATATATTTACAAAAATACAAAAGGCTCATTATATTTTTATTTATTTGTAAGTCTACGCCAACAAATGCGGAATGATTTTGTTCTCATTACTATATGCAATAAAATAACTATAAGGTAGAAAATCGATTGTTATGAATAAATCGTTCAGAACTGTAGCAACGGGCAGGTAACAAAAGACACCCAATTATACAAATGACTAATCAATCCTAACCGTCTTCAAATGTGGCATTAAGTAATCCCAGAGCCTCCTATAATCTTCTAGCCTTGGACTGAGCACCTACCATGAGTTCATTGATAAAATTTTCGATAAATTGATGTTCAATAAGAAGAAGCGTTGAAGTTTCTAAATCAATAATTATTATTCTGTAAATCACGCGAAATCACTGCAGATTTTGATGTGCAATTCACGTTTCGATAACGATTAACGCTGCAATTACAGGTGAGGTAGGTGAATTTGCATAAAAATTTGACTATTGAGATATTCATTAAATATTTTGATATTGAATATGGAAACTATTTAAGATAATATTATATGTTTTCTTCTAGAAATTAAATACAGAATCGTCACAATTTACATAGTATCCGGATTATGTCTGAGGTATGAATATGGTTTCATGGTGTTAGTTTTGATAGTTACCGTTATCTGTATAAAAGTCAACCCTAGCCTGGAACTTCATCCTTTCGAGCAGATGTTCTTAGTTTTTAAGTTTAAAGCCTATGAATTTAAAAAGAACTTTCTAGTGCCCTAGAAAACTAACTACTAATTAACTTAAATATACGTTAGTACGTATCCTTTATAAAACTCATGGTAGGCATCTCTAACAAAGCCTTCTCAAATACGCCGGCTATCTTTGAAGTTAAGAACCCGCAAATCACATATCCAACGAAGATTAACATCCATTATTTTGCATATTATTGACATTTACTACATCGGCATATTTATTTATGTCCAGAGTTATTTGGGAAGTATTTTTTGATCACAAATGTAGAAACAAAACGAATACGATTTATTGCCGGGTCGTGTGTCAATGCGAAATTTATAAGGAGCTTCAGATTTTTTTTCGGTCGAGACGAGCTTTGTGAAAGATTCTAGCAGCCTTTGACTTTGTTTGTTCAAGTTTAGGTTAGAACGTATTGCATATTTTCTAGGTACCTCATATAGATATAGACAAAATTTCTTATACTCGGAATTGAGAAAGAAATGCGGTTTTAAATTATATGTTATATTTTAAAATAAACACAAAATAAATAAATGCATGTAAATATAAGTTAGAATGAGTTATGCGAAATCAATTGTGCATATAAATGAGGGTTTAAAGTGTTGTTGTATCGATTATGTATCTTGTTTCGAGTTGCTACCTTTTTGTAACAATGTTAACGGTTTGACACTCCTAAACCGTTGATTCAACTTAAAATATATTTTTTTTACACCAAATAATGCCTCATTATTTTACTTTAAATCACCATTCAAGTATTTTAGTTTAAGTAAACAAAGAAGCGTTTATATTTTAGCTAAGGCAACAATTTGTGGATCTTAAGTTGCTGAGATATCAAATACAAAAGTATTATTCCAAATCAACCTGTGAGTACAGTTTTTTCGAAAAATCTTCAAAATGTCTGGCTTTTAATGACAATTTTACTGTCAAATAGGGCTATGAAGAGTAATTTTATCTTACTCCTTACTCTAGAGGCAGCAAGGGCTTAGTGAGGGAAATCCATGCATGGGTAGTTTTTAGATATCCTTATTAAAGCTTATAAATCTTATTATCTTTACGGATGTCATTAATAAACAGATTCGTATTAGGAGCTAACTGTCTAATGGATGACATCACCTCGCCAGCGAAAGTTAATTAGCACACCTAATGATGCAAAGAAGTGGTCATTTGTCCACTTATTCTTATTGTTATTAAATGGAAAGTTTTACGATGTTTGGATTTATGATTATTAACTTTGTCTAGGAATGAAAAATAGAATCTTATTTCAAGGCCTTTACATCTTCTCAAAGCTTAATAATTACGATATAGGTACAAAATGGATTCCAATTGGATTAGAAATTTTAATGTCACTAATTCTTTTTTAAGAAGGCAATAAGTCTTCTTAAAAACTTGTTGGAAATATACCGCAGCTACACGCCATTGACTGTGTCATCTCGTTTTCTATGAATACTGATAAAAGATTTGAACGATTATTAATAAATAATATTTAATTGGTCTTAAAGTGCTTTAAGACTGTCAGAAATGGCGTGAATTGGTTTGCTAAAGAATACGGAATAGAAAGAAAAATTACATTGACCGCCTTCTTGGTTTAGTGGTAAGCGCGTAAGCGTTACAACCAAGAGGTCCTGGGTTCGATTCCTGGTGGAGAAAAAAAAGCTCGGTCTGGCAGGGCATAGAAGACTGATCACCTACTTGCCCCTAAAGAAAAAAATCGATCAGTGAAACAGATGTGAAATGTATCTGCCCCATACCTCTACGGGACTTCACTAAACAAGTAAAACCCATTTTTTATTAGTGAAGTATTTAAAACAATATAAAGAGACAGAAAAATCATATTCAGATCAAGTTGCTTTTAATCTCGAAATAAGTATACTTTAACAAAAATATTCAGATATGAAACTGCACTAGCACAAGTTATTGCGACAAGATTATATGAATCCACCCACACGAGTAGATGTTTTATTTGAAGTAGAACGCTTGCAGACTTCACTCTATAGCCTATAGTTACACATACCTTCTTAATAAATCTGAGAGATGATTCTATTTTTCAAACTACAATGTTATTATAGTTATATGGACGACATAGTCTATAGCGACTTATGATTTAAATTCACAAATGTATAGAATATAATGTATAAATCTATACTCTGTATGTCATTTATTATTTGGTACTAAATATGTTAAACTTGTATTAGAGGAAGTCAATACCTAATTTAAATATTTTATGTTCACAGAACGTTCAATAAAACTTTTTTTAAATATAAAATCCATTAATTTTACGTCTCAAAGTTCATATTGCCATAGCTAAAAATATAAATGTAATATATTAAAATGAAATCGGGTTATTTCACCACCCCGATGTAACTAGCAAATATTGTAAAAACTCAAGAAAATCAATTATTAAGTTATAAATGAAAAAGAAAGTTTGTTTCCATATAAATTTTGTATGTTATAAGGGTTTTGATGAAACCTAGAGATTGGAGTTATTTTCCTCAAGCGATACGAAATTCGCGTGCGTCCTCCGTACAGCACGTGGTTTTATAATTTTAATTTTAATTCAATAACTAAGAACTGTAAACTTAATTTCGGTCAAGGATTCCATTTTAGGATGTGAACAATATATGCATCTTATCTGCCCTCCGACCCGTTACATTTCCCGTTAATTATCGAATTATTACGAAGCGCTAACGGTCTTCAGAGGTTCTCATGACGCATCGACGTATCGAGAGCAAAATTGCACCAATTGCTATAGTAATGACTACAGACCACCTTTAAATCGAAGCTTAAATTCTCATAAAGACTTTTAAATCGATCCAAGTAGTTTTGAGATTATTCATTACAAACAAAAATAAAAACATACAAAAACAAGCTCTCTTTTTATTAATTTATTAAATACTAGCGACCCGCCCCGGCTTTGTACGGGTGTAAAACATAAATAAAAACCTTTCTCTTCAATTATTCTATCTATTATAAAAACCGCGTCAAAATCCGTTGCGTAGTTTTAAAGATTTAAGCATACAAAGGGATATAGGGGAAGAAAAAGCGACTTTGTTTTATACTATGTAGTGATTTACAATGATGTACTTAAATATAGTTACAAAATTACTGCATTGTACCGCTAAACTAACGCATTGGCTGAAATATGAACTAGATTTCGGGTTTCCTGTGGACTCAATTAAGTGCGTTGATATCTCTTTAAACAATCGACGCGCTTCTGGCCCCCATGGACCCAAAGTCTCTATTCCAAAAGGAACAAAAATATAAGAATCTATGAGACTTTCATATTTTCGCCTTTTGTTGCTTTCTGCAATCGATGCTGCGCCAGCAGCAGCCACGGAAGTAGTATGGAGATGAGGATACGCCAGTGAGTTGACACAAGCGCCTTACCAAAGTCTTGGATCACAAAATTTATATAAATCCAATATTTGCCTAAAGATATCCTAATAATGTACAAAAGTCCATGCCGACGTGCACGTCGGTATAAGTTTTATTTAGAGATGAAAACCAAAACAATTTTTGCATATCCGGAAATTAGAACTCCTAGATTTTCCGGCTAGCGTGCATTTAAGTTAAGAATGACGCGTGGGTTTTTTAGGTTTTTGTTTGAAACATTACGTAATCATCGGTATGAGCAGTTCATCTCAATTTTCGCGACGTCAAATATATTGTGATGCAAAAAGGTAAATGCGATATATTTTTACTAAATAAAAATGGCTTAAATTAATATTTCGTATTTCGATAATGTGTACTTATTGAATCTATATTCAATACCGTTTTACTTCCTTAATCGTTATCTTTATTACCTGAATCACGTGCGAAAGTTCACTGAAAGCATTGAACAATATTTACTTTTTCCAAAAACTTGACTCACGAATGACGAGTATTCATGTGACCATTAAGTAAGTATGGATTTAGTGCAAAGGGTTAATCGATATTCTTTATATTTTGTCAAAAATTATTAATAGATCACAGTGGTCTACTTCTTTACAAGATTTCATCTACTTCAGAGTAAAATTTCTATAAAAGGTAAACTTTCTGTGCCGTACAACACGAAATTGTTTCAAGATAATCTTTCTCAAGACATCAGTTTAACGCATTTAATATCAGACACGTGTCCAACTAAGCTATGGAGGCCGACGTCAATAAAAATGTATTGTGGATATAAACGTTTAAATTTACTGCCATGCTCAAGAAACGCGTCGATTTATTAATATCTCAAGTCTCAACTTAATGGCTGACTTTATGTTATAAGGTTTTATAAATAAAATTTAATAGATTTAAGATTAGGATGAGAGTAATAAGATTACGATTGCTCTAAATACCACTATTAACATTTACTTTTAATAAAACTGTGTCTTTTAAATTGATACACACACACACACTAGCTGTGTCCGCAACTTGCGAGTAAGAATGTGAATGAAATGAAGTCTGAAACATTTATTCGTTTGTTATATCTTTGATTTGTGGTATATGCGTCTGTATCAGAAATTTCTCTAAAAAAAGATAAACTGTATTTTAAATAATGTAAAGCGTAATACAAATAATATTATTTATTAAAATCTTTCTTGGATACAATTGGAATATTGGTATGAGAAGAGATATTTTCAGATATCTAAATGGATTAATTCCATATATGAAGTAGCAGCAGTTAGGTGTTAAGAAAACATAAGATTTTTAAAAGTAAAGACTAAAGTTTGTAGAGACTTTTAAGATGTCTATTTAAGTAGGTTTTATATTTCACACCTTTCATACCGTCCGTAAAGTAGATGCATTCATACGTGGTCTATCCGGTACGCGAGTAAGTCGCAATTTCAAAAACTAATAAACAAATATAACTGTCCAATACTACGAGTAATATAAGATTCTCACAGCGATTAGGCTGTTTATATTGAAGCGGTGTTAACGAATAAACAAAAAAGTATCCTAATCATATTATCCATGTATATAAAATTGATACCACATTTTATTAAAAAATATTTGATTGTAGGTCGCGTGTAGATAATTGCCCAAACATATACAGATGATAACAAAATATACAAACTAAATTAAGGATCATCGTTTGACAATAAACATTTTTGTAATACATTTGATCCCTCATTATACATATAGCTTCTTTCAACAGAACTTAGTTCTGTTACTGGAAAGATTCTCTTTTCCATACCGTCATTGACCACCTTCAAACAAATAATTTAACAGCAGCTTGGTAGCTATTATTTTCTAACTGGATATTTAGACTCAAGTTTATAGATATGAAATTACTTCCACTTCTCGTAAAATAAGATCAGATTCACAGAAATTGAAAGTTTTATTTTGCATACTGATATTCGCTATTCAAAAATCTTTAAATTCTATCTCTCTACACGGAACACGTGGTCTTTATAATTTTTTCACTTAGTTTATAAACTTCCTAAAATATATACTATATAACCATACAGTATGCATCAATAAACATATTTTCCATTTTATTGCAAACGCCCTTCGCCGTGAAATTGCGTTGTCTCATTTGAAGATATTTATATAATTTGCACAGTGGTAGAATTAGATTGCATATATGTATGTTGATTAGCTTTTCATTATAGATACATAACCTTCCGCAACTTTACTCGTTATAAGTAAATTAAGTCATGACTGACACAATTCTGCATCTGATACATTATTTTATTAAAATTAAATGTATTTTATTGTTAGTGGCACCTTTACAGCTTACATAAAAAAATACAATTTAATAGAAAGTGTCAGATTAAATAGCATATGAGGCAGATTACAACACGCAAATAGAATTGATTAGTGGAATAGACGTAGAGAATCGCCCAATTGTTATAAATTGAAATTTCTATTCTTAGCTTTAAGTTTTTTAGATCCGCCTTATAACTTTTTTTTAATTCTCATCATAAGGCATACCTTATATTTTTAATGAAAGAGCCTGGAAATACGATTCTAATTTCTTTTTAAAAAGTATAATGAGCATAGTAAGTGGTAATATCGTATTCAATGTTTTATTTCTAATATTAGGATCTAACAAAACGAAAATATTAAATTAAAAAGAGTGTTTCACCTATCACTTACAAAAGCAATAGAACAAATTGTTTTAGCTCCATTAATGCTAATATATATGAGATATATGATCGTATATAGGGAAGTGTGTTAACTATTAACATAAATCAATAATTTATTTCATCGACAATGACTAATCTCTTTGTGTCCGCCATACAAGAAAATCAATTCTCACACAGATTTTATTAAGATCAAAGACATTTACTATAAAGTATATAAATTAATATATATAAATATATGATTAATCTGCGGCTTCGCTTATTTCCTTTTTATTTTTCTGTACCTGTGTACTTTTAAATGTCGAAAATTCGGTACAATTTCAGCATCAATGCGAAAACAAAAATTAAGTTCGCATTTTTGTGTGTGAAACAGACACATTTCACAGGTCATTTTTATTACAAACAAGTAGGTCATCAGTCTTCTATGCCTACTCAACCGAAACATTCATTTGTCTCCCTGGGACTCAGGACCTCTGGCAAAACAGGCAGATCGCTAAACCACTCAGCTACGGAAGCGGCTAAAGTTCACATTTGTAACATTAGTTTATGTGCATAAAATAATAGTGTTGAAATTTTAAAAAAAATCGACTTCAAATTGTTACTCTAAAACTACTGAACAAGTTTTGAGGAAATTTAAATGAAACCACATGGAAAGAACCAGCTTTCAAACAAAGAAAGTACCATCAAAATCGGTTTACCCAGTCGAAAGTTTTGAGGTAAATCTTAAATTTATTTTACAATAAATGTAATTACAAAAGAGTAAAAAATATACATTATTATTACAATCAACAACTATTGCGCATAAATTTATCCACAGATAATGTTACATTTAGCGCGCGTCCTGACAGTTTTTGTTGCAGGCCGTAAAATTTTATTTCCCAACATTTTATATTCTACACAATCGTATTCTTTGTTGCAAATAGAGGTGGTCCTTGCGTCCATTTTACACGCATTGACAATAAAAACATTGAAGTGAGTAATCGAAGTTTATAGACAGTTACCATTTTAGTTTTTCTGTACTTGATAAATTACAAACCCGTGTACTTCCTGATATAAAATAAACGGATTATGAATAGTTATTGTGATTTTATCATTTATGAATACTTGAGAATAATATTTCTGGTCAATCGAGATCTAAACACAATTGCTATAAGCTCTACTTAATTGACTTATTAAAAAGATAAGGTTCTTATGACGAGAATTCTACGCTTTTTTAAAAAAAATTGCTGTCAACCCGAAGGGTGATGATCTGAGAACCACTATATCGTCATAAATATCAAGCCCTAACGTCTTCTTAAAATTCAATATTGTTTCAACCACCATAATGACTTTATCCCAGCAATGTAGCCTATGTTAGCAAATTGAGAACTATTTTTAATTTTTTTAAAGTTTATAAGACATTAAGGAATAAATTGATAGTATCAAAAAATAGGACATTTCATCACTAGCACAAAGGCTAAGTAAGAGATTATTGGAATAAAAATTTATAGATATATCGTTATAGGTTCGAATCCTTGCACGATGACATTTGAAAAGGTGCAAGATAAACAGCTATTAAACACGAAACTCACGACTTAATTATTAAACCAATTACTGTATTTTGTTGCACGAGGGAAATAAATATTTTTCTACATTAATATTATATCATTAGAAAGTTACTTTCTAACACGGCAAGGGATATCGGAAACTAATGAAGGTAGTACTTACATTAAAATCAATTACATGTTCAGAGAACAATATTTTTATAATTATTTATTCTTACTCAAACTAAGTAACTTATGATTAAATAAATAAGATTAATTGTATTTTTTTCTTTAAGATTGCTTATAAATTTATTTAAGTTATCACTACTGGATAAAACCTCCTCCTTGGTCTAGTGGTAAGCGCGTAAACGTTTCAACCGTGAGGTCCTGGGTTCGATTCCCGATGGAGATAAAAAAACGGTCTGACAGGGCATAGAAAGCTGATCACCTACTTGCCTCTAAAGAAAAAAAAGGATCAGTGATACAGATGTGAAATGCCCCTTACCCCACTAGGGGACAAAGGACTTCACTTCACTTCGCGTTGCACCGGGGGTCCTGAGTTCAAATTCCGGGGAAACATATGAATTTTTCGGTTGGCTAGACACAGAAGGCTGATCACATAGTTGCCTGTAAAGAAAATGATGAGTGAAACAGATACAGAAATATGTCTGCCTCGTGCCCCATATAACTCATGTAACTTAGTAGATTTCAAAATGTATGATATTTTTAACAACAGTTATGTATTAATGTGTATGTACTGTCAATAAAATGAAATAAATGTATGGTGAAAACATAAATAAATATATTAAAATGTTATAATTGCCCGAGTGCTAAAAGAATAATCGAAATTAGTAAAACAGAGCGGACAAATAAAATTAAGGTTCGAAACATTTAATTCATACAATAATTCTACAAAGATAAAAGCTGATTAATTGGCTTATCGCCAAAAATGTTGCTATTGAAAACGCGATGCACACGCGTTGAACTCTTCGCGACCACAATTAACTTCTACGGACATTATACCACGCAAAGTAAGTCAATTTATAAAATACATCCAACAATATCATCCCACGTGTCTCTATTCATACTCCTATAATCCCTGCAATATTTCTTTAATTAAACATGTCAAATGAAAATACACTCTACTGATCTGATCTTAGAGCTTAATTCTTAGTAAACGATGTTAGTAATGCTTCGTAGGCGAATAGTTTTCTTCAATAACTCATAGAGCTTCTGCTATATCGTGACAATATCCCAGTAGTGAGCAATTACATTGAGCAAAACCCACTAAAGCGTTGCCACCTGTTCTCTGTGATATTGTTAATAATTTCCTTTCATACACGTATTTTATAGGCCATTTCATGTTTTATTTACTGGCTCTAAAGCCTATTTTCGTCTGAAGATTAGATCTTAAAGTAAAAACAATGAAATATGCACTGTAATGACTAATATTTTGAGTTGTTTTAGTCATGTAGGTGTGTAAGCGATGCCAGGATAACGTCCCACGCGCTTTCATTCATAGAAAGTCTATAGCTTTGTTTTGTAATGAAATTGTTTATTTCTTCAAATAAACGAGATGTATTTGTTAGAGCTCTAGTTGGAGCTGATAACGAGAACGGATATGGGTGGTCTGAACTGTGTTACGAGTACAATTAATGATCTCATTACCTGCTAGAGAAAATAAAAAAATCGATGCTAAAATTATGTTAGAAGAACATCATATTTTTCAGATAAAACTTCTAATGGTTCTATTTAATCTTAAAAGACTGCAGTAAAGCCCTGTACGTATCCAAAATGAACCAATACGTTTCAAGAATTGCCGAAAAGTCAAATTTCACTGATGAATATCAAAACAGAGAAATATATACGAAACCATTACTTATAACTTTAATTGTGTCTTACAAACATTGGATATATTAATTAAGTGTGGTCAGATAACAAAATCAACTTTCATATCATTTTAATTCTATATTTAGTTTTCTTTATGATTAGGTAACAATACATATATAGTATTATTAAGTATGTTAAATTATACTCGTAAAACAAAAATAATTGCGTAGGCTCAATCGAATACAACGTGTCATTGTATACATTCAAAAATCGATAATAATTTATCGATTGGTGCTTTTCAATTACCAATCTTCATTCTCAAGTGAAAGCAAGTGAGCACTTACAGAAACACTTACCTACAGCGTTTGTTCAAACAATTGTATATTCCTTCCCGTTACGATAAACCTACACGAATTAGGTGTCTTCAAAATCTTGTTCTGTCTGCTTTGCTTACATACTTGCAACAAAGAAAAAATAAATACAAATAATAAACAAAATTTTAAATAATTGACAGCATAAACATTTTTGCAAATACTCATGTTTGGTTCATTTTTTAACGCGGAAAAAAGATGCAAAAGTTTTATTACTTGATGGTAAGCGATAAACATGTGCAATAACATTGAAGATGCCTGATCACCTAAGAATCTATAAAAACAAACTTAATAACATTTAATTTCTGCTAATAATAAGATATTTTATCTTGATTATTTTACACAAAATATATTTAAGTATTTGGTTTTTTTACTACCTTATTTGTATCTTTTTGTTTATTAATATACTAGCGACCTCCCCTTTGCACGGGTATAAACCTTTATAAACCTTCCTCTTCAATCACTCTACTCGTTAAAAAAACTACATCAAAATCCGTTGCGTAGTTTTAAAGATTTAAGCATACAAAGGGATATAGGGACAGAGAAAGCGACTTTGTTTTAAACTATGTAGTGATTTCTACATTTCATTCCCCCTATTTTTAATTTTTCCAACTGTAACTTTTTAATCATGTTATTTTTTTAGTGGCTCATTTTCATAAAACCTTTTAAACAAATAAATAGGATATTATATTTCATAACAATAATTATCTATGACTTCAAATTATGTAAAACAGCCTACATGTCTACTGGCTCCCCATAATTTAGCTTTGAGTTGCTTCATTTGGCATATTTCCTTCAATAATTATCACTTAAAGTGCACCAATGCTTAATTAACAGCACGTATAGTGACAAAGGTAACAGCTGTACTAAAATAAATCATTTCAACATAATTAATGGCTGATTGTCTAGACACGTTTGGCTTAATTACGAGCTTGAACTGAATTTGATAAGAACAACAAGGATCGGAACAAAGTCCTGATAATGTCGCAAGCGAATTAATGAAAGTTGGACAAAGCCTTATTAGGATTCTGGTCAGTTTATAGCTTATTTACTTTTTAATTATCCTGGAAGTTCCATCGGGATTGCCTTTGTTATTGAAAAGATAAGCTGAAAGAAACAAAATTAATACCAAATTATCTGTCAGTATCGTATTATAATATATATTTCATGTATACTTAGTTAAAATCTGTGATTTGGCGACAATACTACAACCGTTTTATTTAAAGGCTAATAACACAGGCTTATAAACCAAAAATAAATATACTAGGACCGGATTCTTTTTTGTATTCGATATTTTTACATGTCGTATAAAGATTCAACCATTACTTTATAGAATTAAAATAAATTAAAGACTATATATAAATAAATTGAAATTTTGATTTATATTTCTAAGTTTAATTTGAAACCTAAAACTCACTTCTACAAGACATCATATATTACTTTTACACCACATTACAGTATTTTGCAAAATTTGTTATAGAAAATATTAAATGGCGAACAAAGATGCAGGCATTGGCTAGTTTCATGCAACAATGTGAGGTCACTAGTCGTGCCTCTGATTAATGATAGCTTAATATAATTCAATAATATTTATTTAACAAACGCCGGGTCAAAAGTGCTTTAGAAACTAAATTTTGTATTTAGCATAACGTTGATCATAAACGACAATATTCCAATGATTTATTTATTTGAACCTACAAGATCTTTAATAATGTAATTATTATTGTTATATGAAATTGTAGATATTATACTATATTAGTTGACAAATCGAATTTCGAACAACGTAAGGGGTTAAGGATTAATTTTTATATGAAATACAGTATTGTTAATAAATAAAAATTTCTATTTAATTTAAAATATATTGTTTTGTCTATTATCTGTATGAAATTTTTAATGTACTCAATATATTATGTGGATGGTTAGTATTTTTGTTTCATGAAATCTGATGTTTAATTTTTCTGTTCCGGGTGTAGACAAGTCGAAACCGCGGGTAGGTGATCGCTCGTCTTTTGCCGTCTACCGTCAATCTGGATACTTTTTTAGAAAAATCGACGCTCTATTATGTGTGTAGCTACTGAGATTATTTATGATTGTTTTTAATCGTCCAATATTAGCTAATTCTAAATTATACGTTGCCTTTCTATTGACAAAATATAATTTATGCTTGCCCATGGTCTTTATGGCCCTTGATTTATTTAGTTTTTTTTTTGTTCCTGTGTTTGTCTCTGTGATCAATACTTGCGTATTACCTTCATTACACTTTAAATCTTTTTACTCCACCTGTAAATCATCTTTAAAGCTCATCTATATTCTATGCATATCTTGTATTTCGTCTTATAAATATATGTTCTTCTAGCTGACCCGGCAAACGTTGTTTTGCCATATTAATTTTTGGGGTGGGCTATCCTTATCATTTAGGGGTATGAAAAATAGATAGTATCCGATTCTCAGAACTACTGAATATGCATATAAAATTTGGTAAAAATTAGTAAAGCCGTTTCGGAGGAGTAAGGTAACTAACATTGTGACACGAGAATTTTATATATAAGATTTATGATGGCTCTGTTTTGTTTCTTTAAAATAAATAAACGGATATTACTGTATTAAGAAATATTTTTCTACTCTGTTGAAATGTTCCCTTTATCAATTTCATTTCGGAAATACCACACAAGATCCCATACCATAAAATTAAATGAAACTAAAACAACAAAAAGCTTAACCAAATAGCTCACAAATCATTCTCCACTGTATTTATAAGTTAAGGGCACCGAAGTTGGCAATCATAGTACGAATATCAGAATGCCGCGGTGATGACGTCAGCAATGATGTAATCTAAATCACATCAAGCGAAGCCGTTCATTACCGATCGCAAATTAGAATAAGTTAATAATCTATTTAGATATATCTAAATGTATGCTTCAACACTCGAAATCGACCACATTATCTATACAGATAAATAAAATTGGAGCATCTGTTTGTAATATTAAAATAGCTGCTTAAAACTAAATGCATATGGATGGTATACACGGTACATATATACCAAAAAAATTTTTTTTCAACTTTTGGCTAATCTCTGAAACGGCTAGACCGATTTTGACGGTCGATTTTCATTGACAGATAGCTTATGTAATAAGGAGTAACTTTAGGCTACTTCTGTTTTAGAAAATAAAAAATAACTATTCCGCGCGGACGAAGTACTTAACACACATCTATTATTATTGTATTTTGCTGTTTGCTATTTTACCTACTCTGTTTATAGGCTATATAACATCACGTTACGACGAAATTAACGCGGGTGAAACCGCGGAGCACAGCTAGTGTTCAATAAAAATAAAAACATTATTCTTTATACATTTTTTGTCACGTTATTTTTACCTAAGTAAGTGAAGTCCCGTGTCCCCTAGGCCCCTGTTTCACTGATCGATTTTTTCTTTTAGTGGCAAGTAGGTGATCAGCCTTCTATGTCCTGCCAGACCGAGTTTTTTTATCTCCGCCGGGAATCGAACCCAGGACCTCTCGGTTGTAACGCTTACGCGCTTACCACTAGACCAAGGAGGCGGTCAATTTTTACCTAATCTGTTTAATTTACCAGATGGTAGACACGATTTCTACCCTCTTATTTTCTGTATCCATTACAGTTAAAAACTTAGAGGAAATAATTTATCAAATCTAATATTTTGTAAGTATTACGTTCTTGACATTAAAGTCCACAGTATCTCACGAGATTTATCTATCAATAACAAGAGCATGATATATAATATTGCATTGTGGAGCAGTAAATATAAGTCATACCACTCGATAAAGCCTACCGCAAGCCCGTTGTTCTCGCAAGTTGCTGAAAACACGGCATTTGCAACTTTCATGCCTTTCTGCAAATATTATGAAAATAGAACATTACGGCTCATCGTAACTAATCTTTGCAAAGTATGATTTGAATACTAAATTTTTACATTCAACTTTTATATACATTTACCGTCATATAAATAACAATCTACATATGTTTTAAAAAAACATTGTAACTGGCAACATGACAAAATATGTATAATAAGTTTGTAATTTTACTTAAAGGCCATATTTTCCTTTCGTATTCAACTAATTGACAAGCCGTGTTTCCAAGGCGTGGACCTCACTGCAGTTTAATTATACAGAGCTGCTACAATTTGTATACATATAAAATCTTAATTGCTGTTTAATTTATAAAAAATATACAATTTTGATTGAGATCATGATTTAAAATCATAAAAAGCACTTTAAAATATTAAATTGTATGAAACTCACTGTTTCCTATAAAACTCGAACGATATCACAAAAACTTTTAGAACTTATATATTGAGATCATTAAATTAAATTTTAAGCCGATAAGTTAACTTAAAATAAACCTTTGCCGCTCGCAACAATCCGATAGACTGCAGACTAAAGCAATGAAAGCCGTCAAAAGATAATTGATTTTTTTACATGGGAAGACATTTTCTGAAGAAAAAAATTGTTATATATAGACTCGTTCACCGTTATAGAAAAGTTTTATTTAACTTACTCACAAGAACAATGAAAATGATTCTAAATAAGTCAAAATCATACTTCAGGGCAGGGAAAAGCTTAAAACTGAATACATACAATGTAAAAAAATAACCTTTAAAAGTTAGTATATTATTCGCGTACCTACACTCAATTACTACACTACACAAACATAAGTATATTACCTTCTTAAACTATCTTTCCTTTTTCATTTATCTGAATTATCATCTCTGTATAAATAGATTGTCGAGAGATATCTACAGTATTTCAATGATACCAGAAATGCAAGTGGAAACATAACCGACAAGTGAGCGAGTCAATTGGGTCTCGACGTATAATTTGTCAAGTAATTTTAATAATATCCATAATTACATATCTATTAAAGGCGAATCGTGTTGATATTCCGCTAATAAGGCGTAATTTGCCTTTATGAAACATTTTTGTACTCATTTTTGTGACTGGATATCATAATTTAATATTTTATGTGTGACTATTTTCCGTTATAATTTCTGCATTTATAGGAAAGTGGCTTTGTTTGTCTAACCAAAATATAAAGAAACAAATAGTTTGTGTAATACGGCGAACTTAAGGTTTGATTCTAGACAAAACAAAAAATGTATTCATTTAGTAGGTAATAATAATTAGTAAGCCATTCGCGAAAATGTCTGCCTCCTGAGACTATAGACAAAAGACTTCTTGTCTAGACCCCCTGCACTTAGTGTTACGAAAACTTTCATATCTGAAATATGATAAAAACTACGAAAGTTCGAATAAGTTTTCAAGATTATAAAAAGTTTCTCCCAACGCTTATAAGGGAAGTTCAGGCAAGATGTCTATGTGTTTATGTCACAACTAATTGACATGTCGTGGTAAATTACCATTTATTAAGGTTGGCAACACAGCCTAAGGATGGTATATTTATTCATCCGTGTTACATAAACACGATTATTAGCGTAATTGGTTAATTAGGAGATTTTTCTTGCATAGAAAGTTTGTAAGTTTACGTATATAGGACCTACATTGTGTCTATAACGTTTTAAAAATTGTCTACTAAATTTATTACCTTAAAAGTACTCATCTATATAAAGAAGAATGATTTGTTACAAAGCATTTATAAAAACATTTTGTATGCAATTGGTACTGAATACAACCAAAATTGGTTGCCATATTACGATATTTTTCTTCGAAATGTTCGAAAAAGTGCAAGAACATTGTTATCAAGATAAAAACATTATTATTTTACGAAAATATTTACGTGTTTATGTACCACATTTCAAGTAAAATATTAAATCGAACTGTATTTGTGAACATTAGGCGAAATAATAGTTTTTAATCTATAATATAAAAATGAATCGCAAAATGTGTTGGTAAGCGCATAACTCAACAACGCCTGGACCAATTTGGCCAATTTTTTTATAATATTTCTTGAAGTACAAGGATGGTTCTTACGGAGAGAAAAATTTGGAAAATTTTCGAAAAAATAAAATAAAAGAAAATCATATTCCTCATACATTTTCTATGGAATGACGTTATAGGTTACACTTTATTATTCTGAACTTTGACGCGATACGAAGTTCGCGGGGTCCACTAGTTTATTTTATAATTCTAGTTTTTTATTACCAATGCCAATGTTTCGCGAGTATGTTATCTTTTAAGAAATAGGTAACTACGCTCTGATAGAAATGGCATTAAAATATGTCTATCACAGATAATCATATGCATGAGTAATATAATATAAAAATATCTTCAAAAGTATGTGAGTCATATTAAATGAAATAGCCATATGTAGACATTATGAATGAAGCATGGGCGAGGAATTCGCAATTTAAGAAATGATCTTTTAACTACCGTTTGTAAATCAAGGGATACTGATGATAGAATGGAATTCGAAAGTAAAAAGCCCTCAGCGCCTTATAATTTTGAATTAGTCAAACATTGGATTTTGTTAGTGGCGAACCGAAAAAGGTCATTTAGGTACTTCATCGAAACATTATTTTGGTAGATCTTTAATACGAGATAATTTGGAAATCATAAATTGCTTTTTTGTTTGTTTGTTTTATCTTTAATTACTCCCTCTTTCTCTCTACTAATATCATTCGTTAATTGAATTTCTCAATAAAAATATATTAGACAACACACATATACATGGGAAATTTGTTAATTTTTAAACGATCCTCAAAAAAAAAAAACAAAAAGGAGGTTATCAATTCGACATGTATTTTTTTTGATGTTCCGCTCGTACATTGCCATCCGCAAACCGAATTGGATGAGTGCCGCCTTTCAAAAAGTAACATGATAGTTGTATGCCCTTGTTAAATTTTACGTGAATTTTATTTATCAACACTACTTACGTCTTTCTATTAATTATAGTAAGTTCATTCATACTACAAAGTTTTTTTTATTACTTTTTAGTGCGTTTTGAGGTCGGTCGGTTAAGGTGGTCGGACCACAAACACAATCTAAGTTTTATTATGGTCGAAGAATATATTAATTTTTTACATAAACTCATAATAAATATAAAAATACATATTTAAAGCTAATAAGGCAAAAATATATTAAAATAAAAGAAGGCATTAAAATATTAGAAGTATTTTGTTAAAATATCAATGGGTTTATACAGTTCGGATATAAATAACCTTTATCAAACTTGCGGTTACCAAATTTCAAGGATTGCTTTTGACTCATCTAATAGACGTCTTTCTTGACGTCATATTCTGCCTATATCCTATTTCATTTGTAGGCAAATATTAATATACTAATCCGTGCTTATCTTTCCAAAATATGAATATTTTTAGTACCAGAGTGAGATGAAACGGTTTGAAATAAGGTGGTTGATTAAATGAGGTTGTAACAAATCTTCGTGTTACAATTTATAATGGACATCTATACAAAAAACATCATTAAACTTACTTGTAATACGAAATATTTTATTATATATTTCTCAAGTCTGAGTAAAAGTTAACTAGACACAAAATTATAGTTCAATAATAAAATAAGAAAATACTCTCATCATCATTTTCTTTACAGACAAGAGAGCAATGGTTCAATCACGCATGAAATTCCAACTTAACCATAATAAATGTAAACTTATTATCGGTTGTAGAGGCGGTAAACTCCATGAAGTATTTTAACAAAGCCACTTTCTTATATAAACAACAGTATCAGCTGACATTAACAAATCTTTGTCGACGCCATTCGCCACAAGTCAACGGGTCTTACAAATTACTAGACACACTATGGCCAATACATATCTTTCTCTATAAACATCGTTTAAATAATACATCTTTGAGGCTTTTCTTATTGACTGTTTACCCACTTGTTTGTAATTTGGAAAATTTTCTTGCTTAATGAAATTAGTATTAACTAGACTTCATCCGGTTGACACAATAAAATATAGCCTACTATGAAATATATATAAAATCAATACATTAGTCATTGATTGTTATATATATAATATATGTATATATATATAGTAATAGAATGTTAAATAAGTTAGATTCCTACATTTGAAGTGTTTGATTTAACAATAAAATATTTAAATCATAGAAAGTTTCGTATTCAAAATATTAGTTTTATGTCTCCAGACAAATGTGTACTCATAGTATTCTAAGTTCTAAAGTATGAATTCCCGTAGCCCCTAGTGGAGCATGAAGCAGACACATTTTTTATCTGTTTCACTTATCATTTTCTTTACAGGCAAGTAGGTGATCAGCCTTCTATGCCTAGCCAACCGAATCATTGGGTTTTCCAGGATTCGAACCCAGGAGCTCTTGCAGATGCATAAATCACTTAGCCACGGAGACTTCAGACTTAAATAATTTATTAATAAGTACTACAGTATAACCAGAACAAACTGTTGGACATAACAAAGATAAAAAAATGTCATAAAAGACACTTATTTGTGTAGATAAGTAGTTTTTAATTGGTATTTAAGAATTAAGATATAGTTCCTGACAAAACTCGTTCAGACTACCGTGTAAACCAGAATCCAACGGCGTTGTAAAATCAATTTTCCAATTAGGGTCAATGCACCAGTCAATGTGCATAGGGTCGTAGGACGAGGCCCTATGGCCCGGTGTCACGTGTCTGTTTGAGTTAAAGTCAAACATAGCCTTGACGACTTGCAGATAAAACAAAACCTGACGGAAACCATAGTGCACTTCTTTACTTAAGATACAACAAAGATAACTTATTTTTATGATATCTGCTTGCTTTATATCTGTAGAATAAGAATTTGATTTAAATGTGTCTAAAAATAATGGATTCGGTATTGGTGGTGACTCCGAGTTAAGTAGAATCTTAAATAATGATCCCCTTTTCTCATAAATTCTATACAGTTTAAGTTATACATTATTTAATTATTAATTTATAAAAATCTTTAATTTTTTGTTGTAAATTAAAAACCATTACTCGTGAGCTCAAATAAAGCATTTGTCACACAGTAAAAGTCTAGATTTCGATTAGCGAAAGAATTTTAAATATTTTCCAGTACTTATAATATATATTAATTATAAATAGAAATTATTATTCTTTATAATGTGAATCTAAAAACTTATACAATTTTATAGAGGTATTGTCTACAAATAATATGAAGACGTAAGATGTGCGCTTATAGAATATTGATTGATTCTGC
This sequence comes from Aporia crataegi, assembly GCA_912999735.1. Classification (NCBI taxonomy): domain Eukaryota; kingdom Metazoa; phylum Arthropoda; class Insecta; order Lepidoptera; family Pieridae; genus Aporia; species Aporia crataegi. The sequence goes on along the minus strand of OU538748.1, from coordinate 2,993,193 downwards.
AATATTCATTTTCTTTTCAGTTATAAAATAAATTAATTCCACATATTCAAGTTGCAATTTTAAGTCAAATTACCAATATATCAGCGTAATTGAATTGAGCAAATTTATGAGCCTTTCAATAGGAATATTGAAATTGCTTAATTTACGGAATGAGCACCCAGAAAGTATTTATCACAGATAACCTATGTCCACCTTTAGACCGTGTTTTACCGTCACGATACTATATTTGGTACACGAGATTTTAACGTATATTGTGTAGATAGAGCAAAATGTTGGAATCTGAGAAATTGTCCACACGGAATATATACGAACAAAATTGCCACCTAAATAACGCAATATTTGTGGTTTCAATCAAGTGCCGTCGATGCCCAATCGCTATACATTAGCTTTGTCGTGTCGTTTACGATTTGTACTGATTATAATAATAATCATAGCCTTTTATTCAGATATTAAATAGTACATTACATAATTATATATTTGATTTGTAAGTATTTTCTAATTAAGTATTTGGGTTAGTAAGTAATTCATTATTATTGTAACATTAATTTAAGTAATTTCTTTCAGTTGTGTGATTTTAATGTTGCATTGTATTGAAAACAATATTAATGTTTGCTATCTTCTTCTAACGGACTTGTCTGTTTGCCTTCATTGGCAAAGGCCTCCTCCAATTGTCTCCAGCTCTCTCTATCCGTGGCTATCCTAGACCATGTAGCACCCGCTGTAGCCTTTATGTCGTCGACCCCGGACTGATTTAAGATTAGAGCTAAATATTAAATTTAAAAAAATGTATAATATTTATTATACATATATGAAATTGACATATTGTGGCTACCTACATGTCAAAAGATAGCGTGAATGTATTTTAAATGGCACAATCAAAATTCTTTCATAAAACGTAAGTAGTTCATAGATTTCAATGTCTACGTTAAAGTCGAACTGGAATACGGTAAAACCTAATACTACTACAAAATAGTGTTCTGAACCTAGCCTAGCTTTGCATTCCGAAAGCATCATGTATTTATGTCAGCAATACCAGAAATGTCACCATGCAAATATTGTAATAAATTTCAGTTTACCGTGAGAATGGCGTTGGATTGTTTAATAAATTAATTCTGGATATAGAATTCATTTATTAACTATCCTATGACTATTAAGATATTTTGTAATGTGGTTCTGTAAGCCAACCAAAATAATTGTTAAATTTCGAATTAGTCGACATGACCATGGGGATTAATTGCTAATTGAAATTGATCCTATGATCTGTGCAGACAAACTCCAAATACCTACTGTATGACTGTTTTGTTTTTGCTTTGAAAATTTTTGATATTTTTTATAAAAAAAGTCGCCATAATAATGTAATGATTTTTAAAAGTTTTCAAATAATCAAAGACCTTATTACACTAGCATTTTCCAGCCAACAAGCGGCATTAATAACAACGTATCAGATGACATAAATTTAATAAAATATTTGCAAGATTTCATTAATGTTTTACTTTGATGTGAAACTTTCTTACGACATATCTATACTTATATTATCTTATATTTCTTCTTATATATTTATTAAATAAAAAATAAAACATTCCACCTAGATTCAAAGAATCTGACGGGTTTGTAAAAGAGTAACAAAATTTAGCTTTTAAAATATTAATTATCTAAGGTTTTTGACACCTTATTTTTCATATAGTTGCGTTTATTTAAAACTTTGTGCCTAAACTAGGTTAAGCAAACCAAGGAAATATATAATTACGTATTTTAACAGCTTGTTATTTGTTCCGAGTCAATATGCGACGTTCATAATTTTTTCATTCCAATACTAAAATATATATTTAAGACTCTCATTCAGGATAATAAAATTAACAAAAGATATAAATAAAGCAATGGAAATTGACCGGTGTTACGTGCCGTAAAATAACATGTTACAAAAACCATTCATGCAGACCGGCAACGAGCACAAATTCAAGAATTGATTGCATTAATGTTCGCGTTACATTACGCTTCGTAATACCGATCAGTTCATTTCTTTCTGTTGGATTTCATCTCTTCCTTAGTTTGCAATGCTTATGGGATAGCTTTAGGATCTCAGAAACGTGGCTATAAGATCCTAAAACTTATTAAATCTGCCTTAATTTAGATTCAATGAAGTGTGTAAAAAATCAATCCTTAAGTGAAAACGTCCTTACACGTTTGTATGAATTTTCCTTTGAACAAAAGCACAGAAGTGAGCAAAAAATTAAGGGGCCTCGAATGGTTCAAACATCATATTATTAAATGCTTACCGTATTACATCAACCAAGGATCTATCAGATCTATTAATTAGTCAAATTAAGAAATCATAGAGCGACAAGATAAAAAGCTTTGCTGACATAATGTTTACGAAATCGACTATACAAGTCAATGAACTCAAAACATTGCCATACACGAAGGTAAGAGCGTGCCACTCTGTATTGTCACCGGCAATACGATTGATCGCTGAAACAGGATTGTCATATGATATGCCTTTTGAACCCCGTATTCATTACGTGTATCTATGAAAATATTGGAGTCATTTTAACATTTGACGTCTGTCAGTTTTATCTTCATATTGAGGTGACCTGCAGTTAAAAATATCGATTAAAGTGAATTAATCGATACGGACTTGAAACATATGTGAATTGAATATCATCAGGCGAATACCTGTCCCGTTATTATTTTTTCCTTTGTAAAAATAATAATAAATATAATTATGTGTTATTATAATCACAACGTGGTTATTAATTTATGGTGATATTTTTTCACAAGTAATCATTGCATTCGATACTATTAATTAGCTTTCGATTTCTAGAGTAGCATCCCTAGTGTTTAAAAAAAGGGTTAGCTGACGCAACATTGTAACGACGTTCAGTTCTTTAGATCAGAAATTGTTTATTATTTTTGGAATGGTTTACTAGTGGAAGCAAATCGTAAAATTACTCGTATCAGTCATTATTACAATAAATATGTAAAGTTAAGTTAAGCAATTGTGCAGTTCTAACAAAACGAAAAAATATATTATTTTATATCCGCCGTTACAAGGTTACGTTATTGAATTTTGATGAACTGTCAAATGTTATCTATTAAAATGAGTCCACTGTAAGTTATATATACTTTTTTTAATTAAAAACGTTTGGCCGCAATTGCTAATTGGCTGCACGCTTGTCGCAGGTACCTATTCAAGATTAATTGTAATTGCCATAATAACTATTATTAATTATATATAATAGCTAAATGACCCAGCAAAGATACGACTTCAGAATCAAAAAATATGTTCTCTGCATAAATTGAGACCGCGTAACTTCTAGTCATAGTAAAGCTACATTTCTACTTTAGTTTTGCACTTCATAAGCTCATTTGGTGGTACCGTATTTCTGAACCGTTTATAAATTTAATACGAACTGTAGGTACGTCATAAATACACCTTCTCTATAGATAAGGGGAATGCGAGTTTGTTTACATACGTCAGTGATGACTTATATACAGTCCGTGATTGCGTATCAGTACAAAAATCGCACGTTAATATTTCATGTTCTAAAAATAGATAGTGTGTCAAACTGTGAATATTTTAAAATTGGCATACTTTTGGGTTCTTCAATTACCCATACATTTTAGGCAAAGGTTGTTTAACTACGATATGTAGATTTTATGGTTGAGCTACATAACACATGTTAAAACAATCACAAAAAATACACGCATTAGGATGGAGGTCAATACAACAATCAATAAAAAATTATGTCTAAAAAAAGTAACAAGAAGTGTTCGAACAAACCCAATTTTGTTTTTTATATATAGATTTTAAGCACGCAGGGAAGAAAAACTATCATAATTTCTAGGGTGCCCGTATTTTTTAAATTTCTTATGATATTTATATTTTTCTCGCAATCGTTAAATAAGTTGTGGCTAGTTCCTTACTGGATATTTTTGGAGCGTTTAATTACTAATGGAGTGTATTTTTTTAAGTCTATATTAAGTTGTATATTTTAGATCAGTGTAAAATATATATATATATATGTATATAAAATATACAGACCGCCTCCTTGTTCTAGTGGTACACGCGTAAGCATTACAACCGAGAGGTCCTGGGTTCGATTCCCGGTGGAGATAAAAATAAAAAAACTCTGGCAGGACATAGAAGGCTGATTATCTACTTGCCCCTAAAGAAAAAATCGATCAGTGAAACAGATGTGAAATGCATCTGCCCCATACCCCACTAGGGGACACGGGACTTCACTTTATATAAAATATATCAATGATACTATTTACTTTCAATAAGCTAACCTCTTACTTAGCAATAACTATCTCAATTAATTTTAAACGGCTTAAAAGCTTTTGGCATTGATGCCAGCAAACATCCTGAAATTATTCAGTATCCGCCTCGCTTACGTACAATATATTTAATACAGTACCCCACCCATGTCAAACAGTTCGAGACAATATTCCTAGAAACCAAAAAATCGATTGCATGAAACATGCCTCGCGGCGCGTTCACACCTTGTACACGTCAAAACTCTGACGCAATTGAACGTATGCTTAACTGAGTGCGCGTGCGACGGTTAGCGAATCATACCAACTATCTGATAACATGTCTATTGCCTTATATGGTAAATATCAAATCGATAAGATACTTCTAGATGTAAAATTTAGAATTAAATCAATGAAGTGACATTTAATACATTATGAAAGCAATTCAAATCTAGATATTCTAATATTTTAAAAACAATATTTTCGATCGTTATGAATTAATTGAAAATCTACTAAACCGATTTTTAAAATGCTTTCACCGTTAAAAAATATGTTTTTAAAAATGTTCTGCATCGCGAAATTTTATTTTTGGGCATTAACTCTCCGGCGGCTCCATAATTATTATTTTTATAAAATCATTCAAGTATAGCTTAAAAAGTGAAAAATAAGTAAACGAACAAAACCATGTGAAATATTGCAATTTGTATTTCAAAGCGGAAGGAGTAAAATTAAGACCGAACGATGGGACAATACTTTGATAGTATTGAAATACAGGGGACTCTTGCCCAACGCAGCGGGGGCCATAGATTGCCATCGGTCGTAGGATGGTGCACTCAACCTACGTACGGGTTATTCACGAACCCAAAGGAAATTGTCGTTGCTAAGTATTATTGCACATGTACTAAACGAACTAATTGAGTATATAAAATCCACATCTAAGTTGATCACGTTACATTCAAGTTGTGCGGAACGCTCAGAGTTCCGTTCACTGAAAAACACTGATCTTATCAACATGCCTGTAAAGAAATAGACACATAAAAACGTTTTCCATGTACAAATATGAGACTTCACTATACAATTTAATTATTGATTGCAATCAATACGCGAGAAATGATTTGATTTTATATGTCTGTAGTTTTACAATTCAAAAATTAACTATTGTTTTTTAATTAGTTTTTTTACACAAGAAACTGGACTCTTTCCAATTGGAGAGAGCCTAATTAGGCTAAATTTTGCGTGCTCTGTTAGTGTTACTATATTATATAGCAATTATTAAATTTTCTCAAAAGGGCATTAGAAATAGTCTAGCTAGATCCTAATTTATATATAAAACAAATTTTTATGTGCATTATTTGGTTATTTCTAGTTTTGAAAATTTTAACTGTTACTGTCAAATTACCTACTTATAATAAAAGATTAGGCCAAATTTCTAAAATCCAGATTCCAGATTTAAATAAATATAAACATGTAGTAAGTAGGTTTTGTATGTAAAGAAATAGGTAATTTATTTACAATCGACCTCTTTTCATGTAAATCATTTTCCCTGCGTTCGGAAAATGTATGTCATTATCGGAAAGAAATGTTGCCCGATGGAAATTCCAATATGTCAAGGCTTTCTATGAAAATAGACAATAGTGCAATAAAAAATGCTGGCATAATTTATGTCATTAATTATACGATGAATGTAATTTTTATGAAGTTTTGTTCATCGAATCAAATTAGGATAAAAGTCTGTATGTTTTTAAGTTCCTTATCAAAGTTCCATTTCCGATGCCAAAATGGTTCAGCGTGAGAGTGCAAAAGCCTCATAATTATAATATTAAGATTATTTACGATGACTAGTTATATAATTTTACAACAGAATCTTCACTAATAGTATAAAGAGTATTTATTTTTATATGTTTATAATTGATAAACTCAAAAACTACTGAGCTAATTTTAAAACTTTTGATAGAAATCTAGACTTTCTGAGTGACATAGATCATATTGTAAGATCGTGGACTAAGAGTAACTAGTATGTTATAATTTATAATGATTTTAATTCATTTCAATTGTACGTAATTAGTTTGTGGTCAAAATTTAGTACTATACAATGGTAAAGCTTTGGTGAGTCTATCAATTATAGTTAAAAAACAATAACCAAATACTATATAACTTTAATTCGAAAGAAAAACATCTCGCACCCTAGCTGGCTAAAAGCTCGTTCATTTCCTTATTAAGCACTCCATAAGTTATAACCCGCTTATGTAGTTATTGCGAGGTTATGGTCCATTCATCTCGCGGACAAATCGAAAGCTCAGGCGGTCCCCTCATTCATGCGCAGTAAGAATATTCACTTAAAGCGAACAATCGGGCGTAGTGTAGACAGCTATGAAAGTAAATAGGATTCTCGCAACCTGATTGACTACAATACCACGCTATGGCAATTCCGGTGATATTTAAGTTCGTAAAAGATTTGTCTTTTTATAGACTTTAGCGTGATAACTACATGATGATAACTATGACAATACGCTTTTATATATGCGATTTTATAAATTTGAATATATATTGTTAATGTTAAACATAATTCTTTCATAAAAAGGCTGATTTTTTAGATATAAGACAACACTATTTGGAGGGATGGTTCCTCATTTTATAATATAAATCTACGAAAAATTCTCAGATAAATTTTACTATACCCATTCTAAATTTTAAAAAATGTACACATAAGTAATATGGTAATTGGAAAGCTAATTTGAAGATAAAATTACACGCCAACCCACTATCACCTAAAAAAATTACACACAATTACAAGTTAAGTGCAACTCAAATCGAAGACAAAAAGTTGAAAGAGGCTCGAAGCCTTATTGCTATTCTAAGCACTGTTTTAAATAGGAAAGTTGCCGCCCAATAGTCTATGCAGTAGCAACTGAGAATGGTCCTTGGCAGCGCGATACAGGTCAGGCTATGACGTGGGCGATGTCTGGCACCTATTAACGGAAGCTGCAAGGCGTAAGTCGACACTATCACAAGGGCCCATTGCCGCAAATGTCACACCGTTTTGAAATAATGAATACGTCTTAATTTAATTATGTTCAGAGATATATATTTATGATTTTTACACTACAATACAAGAAAACAATACAAGTAATAGGTTGCCTCATCGCTATCAAGCAATGTTCCAGGCAACCCAGTCATAAAAGAGGAGACTAGACTATGAAGTCATCTAATGAGAGGAAATTGAGAGGTTAAATAGGAAAGTCTTGAAATGAGTACCTTTTACAAGTCTCTTATTACTAATAAAAAGTGATTATTAATATAATATATTAAGTATCTTTAATAGGTCTTGAAATTGTGTCGAAATTGAGTCGGGAGCGAAAGCTAAGCTTATTAGTTCCTAATCTTCAACTATACGTCATATTAGCATCAGTGAACGTGTGTGAAGCATTCAGTTAACTATAATAAGCAAACCATTTTTAGCGCCTATATCTGATTCATAGCGTGGGGTAGGATATTACTTAACGTCATTACAAACGTCACTGAATGCTATGAGATTATTATTCATAACTTGATATCTTATTTAACAAACGATAAGAGCTTGCAATGGTCTGGTCAGACAGCGGGCGGGTCGAAACGCGCGGCGGCGGGTTTCTTACAGGCCAAGCGCCAAGAAGTGTTGTCCTCTGTGTGACCTCTACTATAGTAATTTGTACATTAGATCGCGCCAGTGTCCCGTCCCGCCCGCTGTCTGACCAGACCATGAGTCTAAACAGTATAGTATTGCTATTTTGTAGATTTTACTGTTTTATAGATAGTTATGGTTTTATAAATCTAAATAAATACCAATAAGATTGTGGCGGAATGTTGGAGTGAATATTTCCAGGGATAGATATAATATAAAAATATGCCTATTTCAAGAGCACACCAAAAAAAAAACCATTGAAATTATACAATAATCTCTTCTTTTTATTAAAATATTACTCAACAATGCACGAAAGAAGAAAACAAAAGAAAATATAAAATAGACATAACATCTTTATTATATATAGCTTATATATGTATATAAATATAATAAATGCGTTACATTCAATAAAACTTAATTATAATAAGCTTTAGCTACTGGCTGGCTATGAATAAATAAGTAAGGTTTATCTAGATCATCATAGACTCAGGCACGACCGATACATGAAAGGCAATCGTCAATTCTTACCAATAGGTATATGCAATTTATTAATAGAAAAAAAAACATGCACAAGGCGTTTAACACTTATACACCTACATGAGTGAATATAATTATTGGGGAGCCAGTATGAGTTAATAAGCGTAGGCCTTCCCGGTCCAGCCATCTAAAATTTCTCGTGATTCATCTAAGAATTTTATGGTGACTAAACAAAGCCCTTGCGAATTTGTATGTAAATTTTCAAGTATGACTAATATTTATATACCTAATATAAATGATCTAATTATAACCTTTTTCCATTAGCAAATTAAGTTTAAATAAATTATCAGATACATTACTGTGTCTGCCCCACTGATAATTTTCAGTTTCATATAAACAGAATTTTACAGCTTTACAGACTTGTTTACCTACGCGGCCATTTAATCTATCTACCGCCTATGGGCCTTTTTTGCTCAAAAAGTTACACTGTTTTAACTTTATAATACTCTACCTAAAGCTTATCTAAATAAACATGATAATTTTTATTTTTATTTTCACACGATTTGAACCCAGCTCCGGCACAACACGCACTGGATTTCAGCGCACTTAGTCGTTATGTCGTTAATATATGAATAATGATGTAACAATAGGGTTAGAAATGTATTAGTTCGTATTATGCAGCAAGGGCAGCGCAATCCATGTATCTAAGTAAGAAAATTTATTTTTTAACTCCAAATAGGTAATAATAATAAATATGTAATACAATATTATGACCGCCTCTTTGGTCTAGTGGTAAGCGCGTAAGCGTTACAACCGAGAGGTCCTGGGTTCGATTCCCGGCGGAGATAAAAAACTCGGTCTGGCAGGACATAGAAGGCTGATCACCTATTTGCCCCTAAAAGAAAAAATCGATCAGTGAAACAGATGTGAAATGCATCTGCCCCATACCCCACTAGGGGACACGGGACTTCACAAGTAAGATCAGCTCTCATATCGCAACCATAAAGGTTTCAGACTACGCTATAATATAATAGCATAAAGCATATAGTTCATAGCACAACAATATCGCGCACCATACATTATTATGGACACGTTCACACTTAACTGTACTATACATTACTATACGTAATGTATGGTGCGCGATATTGTAGTGCTATGAACTATATATGCTATTATATTATAACATAGTTTGATACCACCTTAACAGTAGGAACAAAACAAAAAACGTAAAAGACAGACGAATTATGCATATAGGATGGTAAACTTTATGCATTATATATTTGAAATCAATTCGCAGCTAAGAGAGAACTTTAATTCGTATGAATATATTTCCGTAATATAATTAATATCTGTACTTTGTAAAATTAAGAAGAAAATTACCACTGACAACTATCGCATTATATTTCTACCTGACTCATTTCACCAAAGAAGGCGGTGTTACTGATACGATCGCAAATCGTCATCGAAACCGTAATTATAACTAAGCAGTGTTTTTATTTGACAGTACTAATTGACCCATCCACACGGATTTTCGATTAATCTGTGAAACAATCTTTTTGGTCCGTAACGAGGTGCTTAAACATTTTGCACCTTTTTCTTTTTATACCAAAGTATAAAAATTTGTTTAGACTAATGTCTACACAAATATAGTTTGGAGAACATTAATTTTAAATTTAAATTTGCCTTTAAATTAACTTAAATTTCACTCGTTTAATTCATCTGATTATCGTACAAGGGGCAAAGGTCATCCCATATATTTAGAAAATAAATTCGCTGTCCTTGATTACACATTCGTCGCGGATTTTATTTAACCGCGTGGGTGTAGCGTGAAAGTACCGATTGACTAGGAACACGCAGACAAGATCATGTAACTCAGAGGTTATGTGACGAAAACGTGAGTCATGGCAAGCAATAGACCATAGAGCTAGTTGAAACATTCATATGGAAATAGACTAAATTTCAGTTACACAAAGCACATTCAATCGGAAACTTAAAAGCTACAGACTTAGTTGTGTAGAATCAAATAGAACAAATTTAATCATACATTACACCATTTTCTTTCCAAATGGTCCTTATTATATCAAGATAATTAGATTATGGGTGAAAATGTTATAAATGAACTCCATATCAACATGACTTATTTATTTGGAATACCATGTAATATAATGACTAATATTTAAGAAAATATGATAGAAACAGTGTTTCGTAATTATTAAAGAAACTTTTTGGAAATATTTAAGTAAACACTACACAAGATTAAGCAAATAAGGTAAAAGAATTCATAGAATTTATTGCTGCTGTTAGTTTACGATTATATTTTACAAATAAAATGTCGGCGGATTAGATAGGTGAGCTAACTGTAACCTAAAATAATAAAGTTTTTAATTTTTTTTGTCTGTTATGTATATCTTTTTACTTATGTCATTTTGGTCCACCAAACCTTTTATTATTATCCTGCGACTTAAACCCATCACTATTAAGCTATGACATAATATATTAATGCTCTGCGAATTCCTAAATGGTGTAATTTTGAAGCATTAATAATACTCGTCTATATTATATATTGAGAGAAGCCATAAAAGAATCTAGTATCTTCAAAAACATTAATCACTCCATGTACGGTAACGCATATTAACATCCTAAATCCTTCGATTAAAACAGCTTTCTCCGACACACGAAAGCACTCACACTTATCGCAATCACAATATACAATTTATCATATGCCATTGATTTTAGGCGTTACACTTACCTAGTAACGGAGAGAGTCTGACCTTGATACTGATTCGCAGTGACTCTTTAACGAACAAATAGGTACCGCAAATTTGGGTACATCGACCTTGCGCCCACAAAACATGATTCGTCGATCTAGCGCGGCCCGACTCTCTGACCCACTGATTTCCATATTTCAAGTAGGTGTGATCAAGGTTCAGTTTTTGACGCAGGTGACGAGCATGCCATCAATGCGTTGACAAGTAATTTATCATCTGACACCTGCAACAACTAATGGTTTATGCGAAATATTGTGAACAAGCGTATCGATTTATGAATGGAGATGCAACAAATTGATTGAACTATTTATATTACATAATATTATAAAACAGGATTTACCAGTACTTCGACTATGAATTTATCTCTTTTTCTATTAGACAACTGTCAATCACATAGTTGTCATGAAGTTGGCATGAAACCATACCGAGCATTAAGCGTATTTTAAGAAATTTGCTCTCAAATTCCATATTAATTTCAGTTCAGAAATTATGTTAGTAACACTTCCAAAATCAATCAAGAAGAGGCTAATGTCCTAGTATTTTGGTCGGTATTGGATTTATATCGAAATTATATTGGAGATTACGCAGGTCATTATCAATTAAATTGATGCATTTGACGGAAAACTTTTGATCTTGCATTGCCTTAATTAAAGTCCGCCCAAAGATAACGTTTTATAATATGCTTAAACCTTTTCTCTGAGGAGTTTAAACATTTTTTTTACAAACATTTAAAATAATCTTTATCGAATAATACTCTACGAAGCTCATAATTGAAAGAAAATTATAATTATCACACTGACTATCTCACGGTATGTTAAATTAAAAGATTCAAGAGAAAGGTTTAAGTTGTGCGTTTCATGGCAGAAAAATAATATCAAATTGAAACATTAATGTCAAACGCTGCAAAATGTACGAGTCAGCTTTGTATACAACATTTGAATGCATCGCTGCTCTGTTTGCTAAAACATTTAATAGAGTAGGTCTAAAATGATTCAGCTAAATCAGAGACGACATAGTATTTTCTAACTTAGTTAAAAAATACTATTTTCAAAGGTCATATTTACTTCTAAAGTACAGTTGATCTGTATATTAATTTGTTTCTTACCTAGTCAAATAATATTTAAATTAGTCAGTAGTTAGAATCCAGTCACAATAAAATGAATTAATTAAACATAATCTTCATGCTTACAAAATATTATTCAACAAATAAATTTAAACGTCAAAATAATTTTAAATATACAAACAAGCTTAAGTAATAAAAGTTAAAGAAGATATATATCAACCATTAGTATTAAATAAATGAAAAATAACCAAAACATAAAGAAAACGTATTTCAAGAAACTACTTTGTCTATAAAATTGTCCCTTTGTAAGCACATAACACGTAAAATAACAACACAAAGATTGTGATGTAACACACGTTAATTTTGTCATAGGCGATTCCAAGCTTAAATGTCGTCAATGACATTTCTTAATTCCATCGCTAAACGGTTGTAAACATTTATTGGTCTCTAAAATTAACGCATATTTTGTTTTACATCACAACCGAGAATTATCATACAAACAAGTAATCCATACACAAAATATGACATGACGTAGATAAACATACACGACTTATTGCATAGTTGCGTAACCATATGCGATTTTCTCAATTGCCCGCGTGGTTTTAATATTAAGGGGTTTTATTTTTTTGTATGAAGTCAATCCCTTGTTTTTCGAATAAACGTAACCAATACTTTATCATTCTACACACATCTACACACACTAGACACATTTTTAGTTTTAAACAACTTGGCGGTCAAATTATTACACTGGACTACAAGCCCAAGAACCTCTAGCATTCATTTATTCCTGTTTTTTATTAAAAGTTAATCTTTAAAGGTGTGTTGTTCATCCCACGGATACAAAATGAAAATGAACCAGTATCTGTAGTTAACTTATAAATTTTAGTTATTGTATTCTGGCACAAACAATCATCACAAAAGTCGTCGAAAAAAGACGAAAGAACTACACTAAGAAGACCTTGTAACGCCGAAACTAATTGTCTATTAAATGTAGAACGTAGTTTTAAATTTGGAAATTATTCGAAGAAAACTTAATAGAGTTTAGTAGCTCTACTATTTTTTGATAAAGTGAAGTGAAGTCCCGTGTCCCCTAGTGATGCATTTCACATCTGTTTCACTGATCGATTTTTTTCTTTTAGGGGCAAGTAGGTGATCAGTCTTCTATGTCCTGCCAGACTGAGGTTTTTTTTATCTCCGCCGGGAATCGAACCCAGGACCTCTTGTAACGCTTACGCGCTTACCACTAAACCAAGGAGGCGGTCAATTTTTTGATAGCATGTGCGTTAATTATTTATATGAAATTTTTTACAGCAACCTTATTGGTTAAGCGCAAAACTAGATCACTATGGTACTTACAGCTTTTCATTAGTACTATTAAAAACTTCGTACAGATAATGGTTTGGAACACCTGGACAGAGTATTAGATAAATATTAAACGCACATCATGTATTACAAGAACTAGTAAATTCCCATTCCAACAATAACTGATGTCCGTTTCGTTGTTTGTTTTATTCATTATGTTGTATGAAGTCGTATCGAGATTTTCAGTTCTATTTCCGCGGATAAGGAAAGTCCAAGAAGACTAGTTGGGATAGACGCGTTTTGATGTATATTTGTGATTTATATGTAACTAGTGACCCTCCACGGCTTTTCACGGGTATAAAACATATATAAAAATCTTCCTCTTTAATCATTCTATCTATTTAAAAAAAACCGCATCAAAATCCGTTGCGTAGTTTTAAAGATTTAAGCATACAAAGGGATACAGGAAAAGAAAAAGCGACTTTGTTTTATACTATTTAGTGATATGCTAATGACTTTAGTAGAATATTTTTCCATAGTGAGTGCGTAAAATATTTGTACGAAAAAAGAGTCATAAAAAAATAAAAATAAAAATTTCCTTTATTTTATTAATCGTTACACATCAAATACGGAGACTTCCCATGAGTAGTCGAGCGACACTCGTGTTGGGAATGACTCGCAGTCAGTGCGCCTAGATATTATGCGCAAACTTATATGGCCACAATGAAATTTAAAACCTACAAAAAAAATCGATATTAAACTTGCTTAATACTGTATTACAGAATTTTAACCAGATTTATAATTGACATGTTTGAAATTCAATAAATCGAGTTTGAGTCGGGGGTTAAACAACAGTTAACATTTTAAATTCTTATATATGTTAAATCTTAAACATTTATTTTCCATATTTTTAATAATTTACTTAAATATATTTACAAAAATAAAAAAGGCTCATCAAGGCAGTTGGGGTGCGTATCCAAAATACAGGCTAATAATAATAATAATTTTACTAATATTTATATATTATATTATACTTTAAGTATAATAAAATATTTGAGTAAATTTGTACTTTAATATAATAAAGAAAATAATATTAAATTTTGTTGTGATACCTCATGTCAAACAACAACATTGACAAGAATATTTATAAAATTGTATTTAATTTTATTTCTTATGTATACCGGAAATACGGGCCAAGCCAGTAAGTAGTCATTATCAAAGAAAATCAGGCATTTTTTCTCGAGCACGCCCGCTAATGTTCTCTTTCATAACGTATTATTGCAATACAGAATCATTTCGCAATGGTAAAATTCACAAATTCGATACGGTGTATATAAAAAAGCATAATCAAAAACAACTCATATAATAAATTTTTGAGGAAAATTACAATTAAAAGGTTTTCTTTATTGCAAGAGATAGGTACCTACTATATTATTTTATTGCTGGTTTAAAACTTTGTTACTTGTTATTACATCAGGTATCTGCCTGTATAAGTTCTGCCAAAATCAGCCTAATTTTTCAGAACCTCCCGGAATATACAGACGAATAGGCAGACAAACATTAAATTACAACAATTTAATAATAATTCAATTAAAAACAAAAATTTAATTAAATATATTAATTTTAATAAATTTTATAATATTCTTCTTAAGGCACCAATCATTCTATTCTTTGGTGAAACTCAGTTTGGTAATTTTCCCTTCACCAGTTCAAACTGTTTGTGTAATATGAAAGGCAATTGAATTTTTAATACACAATATATACCATATTAAAAATCTAATTATTTAGGAGATTCAAAAATCTCCTATATAATCACTATTTTGACAATATCTTTTTCATAAGTCGCACGTGGCCATGCAAGCTGTAATCTACGCGAAACATCGGGAAAAATTTAGTATTAAGTAATTATGTGATATTTAAACTGTTAACAATGATTATGTAATTAATGTGCACTCAATAAAACTAATCTTTTGCAGTTGAGGAAAATCTAACGCGTGGGATCGATGTATCGCCTTTGAATAGCGATTGTATGAAATGCACACTTTCCAGTTTTTCCGGTAGTGCAATGTCATTGTCACGATACAACAATTCCTCAGGAACAAGATTTGAATAATTGTTCAACATTTTATATTAAAATCACTCTTTGTTTTATTCTCTCAGTCCATTATTTCACCACGTTTTTTATAACTCGTTCAATTTAACCGGTCCAGTCTTATTAGCTATGCGTTGTCAAATGATGGGACATCTGTCAAAGGCTATAGAATACTAGCTGACCCGGCAAACGTTGTTTTGCCATATTAATTTTTGGGGTGGGCTACCCTTAGCACTTAGGGGTATGAAAAATAGATAGTAGCCGATTCTCAGACCTACTGAATATGCATATAAAATTTGGTAAAAATCAGTAAAGCCGTTTCGGAGGAGTAAGGTAACTAACATTGTGACACGAGAATTTTATATACAAGACATATCTACCTACAAACATAAAACACTAATATCAATTCACCTTGCGTAGAGAATGTGTAAAAAAATTGAAGCAATATAGTTCTCAAATAAAGATCCCAGTAACCTTAAGTCAAACACGCCCTAAAATTCTTATTTGTCTTGTCAAACAAAACCGTAACCAACAGGCAATCTCCGCGTATAAAGAATGCGAAGGCATTTCCTTAGACCTCATACCTGCGTTTCATATTTTTCTTGGAACGTCTAAGGCTTTATTAGTCACCATTTTTATCTGATTTAGACATTTTGACCTCGGGAATGTAACCCTTACTCTTAAGTTGCTATTAATAAACCTGTGATTGGGAGTAAATGTTAATGCGAAATCAGATGAATGGTTACCATAATCTCGAGAAGGCATGGTTTTTTTAACTATTCCTAAGGCATATTTTTATTTATTTTAAATTTCCCAGCCAGGCAGCTCCAACACAATATGATGAGACAAAAAACCAAGAAATCTAAACCTAAATACAGCCTTAATAATAGGTGCAAACCGCATACAAAAATCTCAAAGAATATTGAAAAGTGTACAAAAACTAGACATAAAAACTTTGATTTATTTGTTTTACTTACTTTTACGTTACTAGTGGAGCCCGCGAACTTCGTATCGCTTCAGAGTTCCGAAAAATAACGTGTCACCTAAAACGTCTTTCCATATAAAATATCGGAGGACACTAATTTTCTTCATATACACTTTTACGTGAATTGTTATATATTTTTAATAGTTATTCAGATATAATTTAATAATTGCGAGTTTTTGTTTGAAAGTTGACGTGGACGAAATAGTTATTAGATAATTCATGAATCTCTCTTCATCCACATATGATATATTCTTATTTATGATTAACGTGTCAGGATATTTTAAATTATCTCCAATTTCACTTGTTAAGGCTTAGGTCAAAGTGCGATCGATAAATTTGACTCTGCATGATAATTAAGAAAGCTCACTTTGGCATTTATAGTATTAGACTTGTTAGGATTCAAAAACTTTCCTTGACAATTAGTTCCCACAGCTTAATAAATAAACTTTCTGAGCGTATAATGTTTAATGGATTCGTCCATAAACGTTACAGTTATCGCGTTATAAAACATCAACGGTTCATTTTAATCAATTTAATTTAAAAATCACCAAAAGGGGATACGTTCTACGTAATATATGACCATGTTAAGATTTGTAACGCTTCCAATTATGTTTTTTAATATTAAATTAGTTAACTGACTAAATATTCATAAAATACAAATATGGAAAGCCTTAATTGATTGTATTTTAAAGTAGGAGATACAGTTTAAAATGTTTACAATTTGCATATAACGTCATCTTTTATTTGGTTTAAATTATACTATTAATTAACTAGTTTTAAATTATACATTATCAATACTGAAAGTATTTTGAAAATCGATTCAGTTGGTCCACGAGCAAAAACAAAAACAATCTTTCTCTTTAAAATAAAAGTATAGACGTATTAGGCGAACTTCTTACTAGCGAACAATAAATATTGTGTTATTTTATATGTATTTAGTAATAAATTCAGTATTAATAATTTATAATAATACATAATTTCAATTTAACGCACCTCACGTGGTCATGGCGTCTTAAACGTATCAATCAGATTTTCATAATCTTCGAATTCATTACAAAAATAAATTTCCATTTTTAATTTTGTGTGTGGTTCCGATATTTGAATATTAATTCAAATATTTCAAGCACAGAAAAACCAATAAAAAGGACGATGAACATTGGTTCCGATTGGTTGGTTGGTAACTGTGTATCTAACCTGACTTTGTATATGTATAAATTAAATAAAGAAATCTGTGAAGTAATTTTGTTATAAACTATATCAAATAATTGAAACACCAAACGTAATAACTAGTAGGAATTTATAGAAGATAACTTTGTACGCCTCTGCAAATAGAGACACGTAATATCGGATATGACTATTGCAATAGAGGATTTGCATGTACAATGACTGTACGAACGTTACAGCCGGGGTTTTTCGTCTGTAATAAGTTTCTCTGAAGCCTATCAAGGTTATTTGAATAACCCTAACTGTTAAATACCATTATTATTCATATCTTTTCGAAATCCCACTTTTTATCATACCACCCGTGGTATACTTACAATGTGGTGTAACGGTTTTTAAACTTCTGTAGCGAGCTACGTCGTAAGTACAGCGTAGCTCGGTGTCTACACAAAAATTAGGCTCATAAAGACATAATCATATAGCAATTGACACATGTCAGTTGTCATGTCAAAACGCGTAAGTGAAGCTTTAGCGGGGAGGCATTCGGGGATTCTAGAAAAAGAACGTCAATGTATAACGGGGAAAGACTGTAATATCATATGGCCATGCTGTTGGTGGAAAAAATCGGGAGTGTTGGTTCTATTCTCTTATAATACTAACAATTTTATTTTTTGAGTAAACATCGTTAAAACTCATTACATTACGGTGTGATAGAAGCTCCGTAATGGGATAATTGGCTCTTTTGTTTCCATTAATAGGGTATTGACTATCGCACACGTAATAATTATAACGTAGGAAACCGATTGGAAATACTGTAGCTATGTCATTAGGTTAAAGGGAGTAGAATTGTCCGCAACAGAATAAGGTCAAAAAATTACTATTAATATATGTAATACAAAACTAATATATTTATTAAATCTAAATCATATAGGAAGTTCTGTTAATAAAATATATTGTAATCTGCGATAGTAAGTGTACAAAAAAAGTTTTCAAGATTCTAATGTTAATATGGAAGAAATTATCTAATAGGTATTGTATTTTCTATTGAAACAGTTTATAATGGGTGGATATATATTATTTTTGAAGTAATTAATGTTTATTTTATTTTGCATAATATTTATATAGAAATAAATATAAAGAATAAATTATATCCAAATCACAGGTATGTCTCGCAAATGTAATTGATGTGTCACTTTATACATATGGTAAAATTATTTAAACAAAACATTTTTGATATAAAATAATTTTAAAAGTATACTTAGCTGCATTTAAATATAACGTTAACTTCGTACGTATTTAATGTAAAGTCTAATACTAAACATGGTGTATACGTTTAATAGGCGAAGAGATTACACACAGCGACCAATCAAGCAGGAGTATTTTGGGATTTAAATCGAGAGGCGGAACTCTCATGGAGGCGGGATGATAGAGTAAGCGACTCCCCCACTGAAATTACAACTGCGTATAGCCGTAAGCCAGAAAAATTTCTATTTTTATCTATGGCTTACTTTTTAAAACTCTCACCAACCAGCATCTAGTCAAATAGGTTTAATCAAAAGAGGTTTCATTTTTTTCGCATATTTTATTCTATTTTAAAATAAGGTGAAAAAAGTTTAGTATAATATGAAGAATTGCAGATAAATATGAAGTTTGGGATGTGAGATTATCAGTAACCCGATATTCCGTAACATCTACAGTCACTAACGAATCTGGAAAATGTCTGAAAGTATGCCTATTATTTTAGATTTGTTTACATTTTAAAAATGTGGGTTATATCAGTAGTGTATACAGATTTATGATATAACCCAATTCCTTTTGAATAAGGATATATTTTAAACAAAACATGTTTTTCAGTGGCTGAGTGGTACTCACATGCTAAAAGCTGTCAATATCATACGCTAAAATAGCAAAATAATATAAGGCAAGCATCTTTAATTTTTTTGAAAAAAAATATTAATCTATCTTCGTAGGTACCTATACCTTACTTATATATTATTACTTGATGGTATAAAACACATTATAATAGTTTTTTCCTTACTGACCCAATCCACAAACCGTGTAAAATATATATAATCTTTTTTTGAAAAAGTAAAATATAAATCTATTATCGTATACCTACTTATATATTACTAGTTGTACCCGCGACTTTGTCCGCATTAGACAGTTTTTACGTCAAGCACCTATATAGGTAATTAGGTGTACATACTTATGTAAAAGTGACTGGATATTAGAATAGTTCTTATCTCTTTTGTTTGAAGACGACCTACTCGCTTCTGACGGTATCTTTATTGGTCGTATCAATTCATAATTTGGTATCCGGTGACCTAGGACATGACTGACCAATAAACATAATAATACAATAGTTAGTAGGTAAGCCAGCATTTACTGCAGAGGTACCGTGTTTGAGCACATTGAAATGGTCACAATAAATATATTATGTACCCACTTAGTGAAATTAAATACCCTACGTACTACCATAATGCCCTATGTCCTTTCTCAACTTATTATCTATGTTTGTGCCAAATTTCATTAAAATCGGTTCAGTAGTTTAGACGTGAAAGCGTAGCAGACAGACAGACAGAGTTACTTTTGAATTTATAATATTAGTATGGATAACTTACTTGATGGTATAAAACATATTATAATATTTATTTTTTCCTTACTGACCCAATCCACAAACCGTGTAAAATATATTTAATCTTAATAATAAACTATAGCATTTGCTCCTAGATACAATTTTCGCACACCTCTCCAGGATCCGGCTGGGACCACATGCTTATATTTATTTGAACAGCGTCTTGCGTAATAGCATGTGCCCATTTACGTTTAGATCGCGCGCGACGTCTTATCTGTGACGTAATGGCGGGCCCTCTGCAAACAATCCGTTTTTTGCACCCTTTATCACAGGAGCTCCGGCGAACTACATAAAAGCCGTGGAAATCCGTTCAGGACATACATTACACGTATCGCGGCGAACTGAGCGTAACCGCGCCAAGCCAGAATCAAAAGTTCGTTCGATTTTTAAAATTTATAGATTTAGTCTTTAGTGTTATGTGCCAGTGACATCAGATTGAGTTTGATCTGTGTACCAAAGATAATTTATTGACTGTGATATAATTTATGACATCGAAGATGATAGATAATTGTGCATTGTGCATTGGATGTACTTTGAAGGCGCCAAGAATGAAAATTTATGGTAAGTACTACATTTACTTTTTTAATTACAGTAGGTATTTATTCAATCACATAAATAAATTTTAATATTATAACCTATTTGTTATACTCAAACAAGAATATTATCTGGAAAATGTGCAGTTTGTAAGCGCTATAAAATACGTAGGTATTTTGTTATATAAAAAACAAAATTTTCTTAATTTAATCAGTTTAATTTATTGCCTTCATTAGGTTTCATAAAGTGAAATGTATGGTGCGTCATAGCCTTAAGTCAGGTATTTTCTCAAAGCTATAAACTTCCACAGAATACTATCGTAAACTAAAGCTTAAGCTATTGTAATTTTTTTGACACTACTCTGTGCATTAACACCTAAGTGATGGCTTTAAAACACTACATAGAGCTCAAAGTCAAGTTTGATTTATATTGCGGCCGAAACACCATTTAGTTTTGCTCCGCCGCGGAAGCTGTGTTGCTTTACGGTAAACTTAAATTACTGAAACTATGTTTTGTTTGGAACAATACACAGTCAACTTAACCTAATAAATAATATCTACTTTGGTACTATGAATGTGACTTTAATTTTACTCTACGGAATGATATGACCATATTACCAACAAGAAGAACTATCTCTTACAATCTTAACATCAACATAATTATAATTTTCAATCCCACATGTGCTATAAATAGATTGCATATAGAATGAGACCGGAAAGGCAGTATTAAATAATTAATAGTCTAAAACGGGTCATAAATAACAAAGATCTTAGGCGAAATACATAATAATAAATACATATATAAATAGTTAACATTGAGAACTTTCTCTTTTTTCCAAAGTCAGTTGAAAATTTGGCTTTTCATGTAAAACTTGAGAATGAGTAATATTCGCGACCCGATACCGCTCTTGTAGGCTTTCAGACAAAATGACGTGATTCGGGAAAATTTGGGAAATTCGTGACTCATCGCTGAGACACTATAGGCATTTGCAACGTTCTACCCCGTAATACCGTTCATTCATTTTATTTCCTACTGGATCTAACCCGAGTTCCTGTAATTACTTAAAAAGCCTATAAAAAATCCCTATCTCTGTCGTCTCAATCGTTAATATTCAATCTTCATACATCGCCAATCAAAAGATTCCTCCATTCGACAATTAACCATTATTACTTTCAACAGATAACATTTTATATTCACGTCACAAGACACCGTAAAAACCTGACGATTCGTTTGAGTAAGCGCTGAACACAATCGCCGACCGGAAAGCCTCTACTTAAGCTAATTACAAACTCATTTTCACATAAAAACTCCTAATTGACGAAAGCTGTGTCATGTCACAAGGTGGAATGACGGTGGGAATCTCCTGCAAATTTATCGTAAAAAAACGTATCTCTCGTCAACATATTAATCAATATTTTGCATTTAATATCGCTCTGCGGAATATGCCGTTTCTTTTACCTTAATTTTATAATATGAAAAACCAAGGTGAAAATGAATAACTATAAAGTTGTAGACAGACTTAAACAAATAGGCCGATAGAAAGATCTTACATAAATAAATATATAATGCTCCAAACAATGTCATCATTAGAAGATTTAATTTATAACCTTTGTGTGCCAATAAACCTTTATATCACCTACTAAACTACATTTCATACCTCAAAAAGCAAATGGTAATCAGTCATACAAATCCATTGTTGACCCTACCAATAAGTAGACAACCACACATCTGGATAACCGGACAAAAAACGTGTCAATATAAATAAGGCAGGCTTGTTCAAATCGTAACATAAGTTATATTCTCTTGAAGGTTACGGGCACCAGTAGGACAAACAATAATCCTTTTGCATTTGTTACTTTTATGAGCACTACATATTTACAAGATCGCTGTCGCAGCTACAGCACTGCGACTATCTTTTACTTTTATTTTAGGTTTGTTCACTTTTGTTCCTTAACCTTTTTTAACGTCGTGTTTGCTCGAGTCAGACACGGATAAAAAGACAAGACAAAACCTTTAATCAAATATTTGTTTCATAATTTGAATTGGGTAAGCATTCCATATGCTAACATATAAATTTGTATATAATAAAACTCATTTGCAATTCGATAATCTCGTTAATTTAAAAACGGTTTGACAGATAACTTAATTGAAATTTTTACAGAAAAAAATGAGAAAAATTTAAAATTGATGGCCGTTTAATTTGACAAGCCAATATCGATAGCTATTTAACAATTCATGAATTATCTGGTATATAACGTAATTTTGGTGTGCTTATGTAATATTTGTTTCTGTTTGCGGCGTAAAGGGATATTATTATGATTATTTAATTCAGTCACAAATTTACCCAAATCAAATTTTTGCTTTTCCTCATAGAATAAACAGCTAAAGCTATAAGCTATTATATTACGCAATGGCGTATTACTACCATAAATCTATCTTCCGATCAGTAAATAAATTTAAAATCGGTCCATAATTATTCGAGTTTATTCATTACAAACAAAAATTCAGTTTTTTTTCTTTTTTTGTAGATAAAATTAGAACATTTATTTAATTAAACTAGATTATATATTTCATATAACATATTTTAACGATTAATATTCATTTTTTGTGACAGATAATTATGATCCATATTTAAATTGAGGTACCAATTTAAATATGGAACATATCACAGATTAATTGTTTAGGCTGGCCACACACAGCCGGAATTGTCTCTTTGAATTCAGATTCTTAATTCAGACAGCCTAAAATTCCATACAATGTCACCTTGCTTAACATACTGATTTTTTTCAGATTATATATGGACATTGAATAGAATTTTAATTAATATTTTGAATTCAGAAAGACATTCCGGATGTGTGCGGCCAGCCTTAAAGTCTATGATGTAATTTGACACGTGAAGTTACAGGTGGAATGAGTTTTTTGTTTGAATAGAAAAAATTGTCGCACACGTGCTAGAACAACTAGCCGATAAAAAGTAACTTTAGGATAGACTCATCGATGATTCAGCGCCGTCCAACTGAATATACTTGCACAATTTTAAGAAAGCAAATATCATGGAGATTATAGTTTCTAAAATTATTTATATAAATAATTCTACTTCATTATAGAAAAGCTTGGATTTTTTCTAAATTTTTTAATATATGTTATATATGCTTATAATTTTTTTTTATTAAAAGTAACCATAGAAAATCGATTAAAATCGTAGCTACGTTAGCGTTTTACTTTCTCTAGTTCGTTATTTGACATAGTGATTAGAATTCCTGTGAGTAATAGTGACATGACGTAATTTCGTTGTGATTCAACAAATCAGTTATGAAATCGAACGTCGAAAAATTTGAATTCCCGTGGGCGGCGAAAATTGAAGGATGTCTCCGTTAGGGTCGAAGTTCGTAAGGGTTTTCGCATAGTCCGACTATTTCATGTACGGTGCCGCATTTCGGTGCTCATTCAACGAGCGACGATTGCCTGTGCGCCGGTCTCGATCGCTCCGCGCTGAAACTCGTAAATTGGACTCCTGTGCAGAGCCTTGTGACTTGTGCTTAGTGATCAGTGATTCGCGAACCCCTCTGTTGTTGTATGAATATGGACTTGGTGACGGGATCTCCATCAATGCGTTGTTCATGGATGTCTTTTTAACTGGTGTGTGAATCAGTGTCTTTTTTTAATTACTATTTTTTTGGGTGCTATTGATGGGTAGACAGAAATGTCTAGTGTTTTCTATATATACGATAAAAATGTTTGATGAATCTACCGACCTTTTTTTTTAATTTTATAATGAATTGCAAATTTTGGCAAATTTCTCATATTTCTAAATTCTTACAATAATTTCAACTAAGATTCCAAAATTTTAATTTACAAAATCATATCTTATAGTATAGAAATATATAATAATATTCTAATAAGTGCAGCAATTGACCGCGTTATGAAATCTCATTCAATGAATATAAGTACGTGTTAAATGATTGTTATTGTTAAGACAAATGGATTGATTCAATCGATTCTCGTTTTTGGAAGTTGACAATACAAATTAAGAGTTCGGCTAAGCTGAGGCAGCGCTTCGTGTGGGAATGTTCAACAAACGCGCCGGCGTTTCAAAGTAATTCTTTTGAAAGCGTCGATGACAATCGATTAGGTATATGTAAACATTGTTCCTTTTGCAATTAAAAATTCATTCTGTTTACGTAGGCTCTTATTACAGTAACAATTTGTAACAATATCATAGTCCGGTTAACGATAAACAATTGGGAAATCCCCAGGCAGCACGTCATAGTGGCAGTGCCATAGTTTTCGTGGTAGAACATTGTTTGATCACAATAATTAACTAGATCGTAATCTCTTTTACCATTAGCCAGAGTAAAAAAGTTGTAACTCAAATTCTCGTGGCATCGTAACCTATACATAGATTTCCGTTTTTACCTATATACGTAAGGCTTTATTTACTTAACATACATCAGATTGTCAACGACTCGAATTGACCTAATGATTCACTAACCATAAATCTCCGCTTATCCTCGTTTGACGTAACTGTTATAATAGGTACAGCGCCAGTTTACATTTTAATCGCGATTCTCGTTACAAGACAGACGTAATGTTACATATAAGTAATTACTGAACGGAGAATTTTATTTGGAATTCACCGCAAATATTGTTTGAAGAAACAACATTTAATATTTACAATCCAGAATAAATGTAGTCTTCTAGTTTAATAATGTGTTTAAAGCAAATGTAAATTTGCACAGCGCTCACTAACAACACATGAATGACTAACTTTCTACGTTTTAGCACATCGGACAAAGCCTAACCTAACTCTTAAAAAGTTGGAAAAGGTCGCTCTCGGAATTACGAGGCAGTGTTCGAACATAAAATATGTTTTATGAGCCGGCGCAAAACATCAAAACCCTCAATAACAGTCAAACGATAAATCGAAAGAATAGTGCTTGCCATTTTTTTGCAATTCCATAGCGAAGATGCGCCAGCGGCCCATTCAAAAATTAAAAATAAACTCGTTCATCGGTAAGAGAAGTTATGAAAAAATCACGTGCGTGTGAGAGGCTAATGGTGAGAAAGTCACTTAGAGATGAAGATTATACCTACGCTTTATGCACATGATAATAAGCAACGTAGATGCGTTTACTAAAATCACGGACCTTATTATTTTTTATGTGACTCCCGTACGCTATGGGAACGCATTCGTATCACGTTACTCGAACAATTTTATTTAAGTCGCTTTAGATATTAAAACTAAATATATATTAAAGATATATGAAAGTAAAAAACGTTAATTTGTTACAGGTTTTCCCAAAAGGCTGTTAGTGGTTGTATCCATAATAGTAATAATAGCCATGTGTATAACGCCAAGCGAAGCGCGTTCTATGGAGCACAAGCGTAGACATCAAAGACGGCAGCCAGACATGGCACAACTTACCAAAGAGACGTTGAAAAGACCAAAAAACCCCACAGTAGAGAGTTATAAGAACGCAACGAGGAAGATTAAGCACAAATTAAGGAATACAAAGAGGTTCTTTGACCAAGACAGAAAGTTGCTGAACGAAACACGGGGATTCAGAGATGGAATGCCAAGCTGGCTGCCCACAGCAAACTTTGTTGACATACACTTCCATGACTACAGAATGAGCAGGAAACCGGGGAGTTCCATTTCAGAGAGAAAGGTAAGGTTCATAGCATTTTAATGACATGAAATTAAAGGACGTTGAGGCAACATTGCATTTATTATGATATTTAGATTATATAGGCAACTTAGATATCTTTCAACCGACTCAAACTTATTACTTAGAATCGAATGTATCGTGTGAGGATTTTTTTCTTGCAAGATAAATAAATACCAAATGTATTTTTTCTAAGATTTAGATTTGCTAAATTAATAGTTATCAATTTTAAATCACGAGATGATTAGTATAACAGTTTGAGAGCGTCTTTGATGAGTTAAAGCACTGACAGTGTAATTACGTTGGTCGATTCTGCGTCTGATGGGTCATGGGATGGACCAGCACACCCTCTTTTTGTTTTCTCACTGTTTTTACAAGATTCTTAATTTATTTTTGCCTTATTTGAGACAATGAATCCTTTGCGATGTACCGTTGCAACTTAAATGAGGTTTCGCCTGGCAAAATTACATATGGCGGTCTTTTTACCTCGCTTATTTACTTCAAGTTGTACTTAAGAGCAATAACAATAAGCAAACCCTTAATTTTCAACGCCGCTTTGTTTGAAATTTAGTTCAGATAACGTTAATTAAATACATTAGTGATTTCCGATTGCAAAATTATTATTCGTTTTGAAAATGGAATGGTTGTATTGTTTTTAGTAAATCAGAGACACATATTTTAATACCTTCGTAAAATTTCCTTCACAAAACTTTTTAGATGCCTAAATTATATAATAGAACTTGATAGTACAAATGGTACACGCGATTGCCTTTTAAGAATACAAACAATTTAAAAACTTTCTAACTTGTTATTAGAAATATTTAAAAAAAATTACAAATTGTAGCAAAAATGCGTCTCAATCACGTCAGATTTCAATTTAAAAAATCTTCCTCATAATTAATTTAGGAGCTATGATGCAACAGACAAACATACAGATACATCAAATTTATAACTCCTTTTTCACTGACTTTTATAAAAACTAAAAAGAAATTATCAATTCCACGTGTATTTTTTTAAACATCTTTTATTGATTATAAAATACGGATATTAATAAAAGTTTAAATAAAATATTAACTAGTTCAAACGAGTTACCATTCAAACATTCGCATTACCACGTAGCATTTACCTATGTATGCTGAATGCCTAATTAAATAAAAACACCATCATACCCAATGAATAACGACCTCAAATGTATGTCCGATCTTATTGTTGAAATACAATAATAAGCGAGGGAAAAAGCTCAAGTAAGACTGGTGATGCGTGAATTTGAAGCCTTGTGCTTCCACACTGGGCGCGAAGTCTCAGTTGCCAGTTAAATGATTCGAAGAAATTTGCATAGATGGATCCTGCGGGCTGCACGCGATCTGTAAATGCCAACAACTTATTTAAACTAAAAGATTTCAACCTGCAAAACTCATTACAATGTTTCTGTACAATTTATTTTTCACCCCTGACATGACGCCCTTTAATTAGGTTTTATCTGCGTACGCTTTGTTTGCGGATTATTTGATTCTTATCTGTTACTTAACATAGTTATTAGTCAACATTAATTAATGTGAAATATTACAGTGGTAGATTAAAATCACTTTTGTCTCGATAATGTAAACAAAGACTTTCGATGAGTATTAAACAAAAATGTATACAAACTTTGATATATTGTGTACTTTATATAAGCAAATAACTGCCTCTCAATACAGGTAAATAAAGCATATTTGGGCCGTCAAAACTAATGAAAAGAAACGTTACTCATAAATGATAAAACCAACAGAACCTTTATTTGCAAGCCGATTCCACGATAATTAAAAGCTAAGCTCAACACAGACATTAAATAAACATTTCTTGCATATATTCATTAAGTTGTAAACGTTTTTCATCATACGTAAATAAGTATGCAGGTGTCTATCTGATAAGACACGACAATAAAAAAACTTTATAATATAGTTATTTGACTATTTCGTGTTGAGATATCTGCATTATTACTATAATAATTTTAGCACCCCAAAATCTGACAAGATATCGGTACAAGGGTTAAATATTCATCATTCCACCTCCGCTTAAAATATCAAGCACTGTAACGGATCTTTCAAAGCTTAACTATTTACTCAATACATAATATGTGGACTTTCTATTACATATGCATATAGGACACCCACTAATTACTACACAAAAGTTAATGTGACAAGAGACAGAGTGCAGTGTCAAATGTCCTTGTCAACAAAAGGCATTCCGCCCGATGCCCAGTACCATCATAAATAATCTTCTAACACGGCAGTGTTGAGCCCAATATGTCAATGAATGAATAATTTTTGTGTATATTTCGACAGTCCGTCAATGCGTGACCACTTAAGAAAATTAAATATTTAACTTTGGGCAAAGGAAAGCGTTATTCAAGTGATCTTAGCGTAGAGCTTAGTGGACTTATTAACGATTCAAAAATTAAACACTCAATGAGTTAAAGCAAAGGGCTCTCTGAATGAACATTGGGGAAAGCGCTCTTAAGATTACTTTATAATAATTACTAACTGACCCGGCAAACGTTGTTTTGCCATATTAATTTTTGGGGTGGGCTACCTTTATCACTTAGGGTTATGAAAATTAGATAGTAGCCGATTCTCAGACCTACTGCATTTAAAATTTGGTGAAAATCAGTCAAGCCGTTTCGGAGGAGTAGGGTAACTAACATTGTGACTCGAGAATTTTATATATAAGAAGATAACGACTTTTTCCACATAAAAGATAGCAGTAGATGCATGCACCTTTCTTAAAGATGTTGTCGGTCTTGAAAACTTATGAAAATGGGTTCTAGAGGTTAAGCTCAAATGAACTTTTGCAATTATTTTATTACTTAGAATATTAAGTTGTGAAACTGGGATTGGCTTGAAACTAAGTGACGACGTCATGCGTATTGTGTCTATGTAAGTACTCAAAGGGTTAAGTAATCGTGTCGTAAATAAGGATTATGTATTTCAGCGCAAAGGGCAGACATTCCTCAGATGTTAACATGGTGCGCTTTCACGTTGACAGCGCAAGCTCATATTGTTTGTACAGTATTTACGATTTAACAAAACAACATGAAATCTTAAAAACACATTATTTGTCCAAGTGAGACTAATGTGGACTTACGATTCCGTCGCGACGCGTTTGTCTTCGACACGTTTCTCGGGTTTTGCTCAGCTTAAAGCGAAAATACTGCTTATTGTCGGGTCAGCTTTATCCCAAGCCTTGTTTGCTTCAACCTCGACGCTTTTATTAGCGCTACACTCACAATGCCCTCATCTCAATGCTTGAACCGTGAAAGATATAGTAATTTAACAATTGCTTGTTAATAGAAATTTTAGTTGGAACTAGCTAGTAGTATGATTCAGAATCCACAGATTAATAAGTGGCGCTTCGTCTAGTGTCTGAGTCTACATTCCGGGAATTCTGAATGAGATGATTTCATTCATTCATGAATATCGACTATTTTCCTGAAACAGTTACTCACTCAATTATCACCAGTTTCAGTGACATAATTAATAGTTACAAGGAATATATATGTCCGCATTAATTACTAACCATGAACTTGTACTCAATTTCGTACTTACACGCAAAATCCGAAAATATATAATACAAATAATATATACATAATATAACCAGCTGATGTCAATATTTTGTTTGTTGATTTTGATTGTTTTAATAATTCAATAGTATTGTATTTAGAAGGATCAATTTTACAGGCACGTGAGTGATTCACCGGCTGTGTCGAGTCTTTGTTTCTCCGGGATTCAAACCTGGATAGCAACATGTATAAAATACAATAAAAAATTGTTATTATCGTAGAGGAAAACTATATAAGAAAGCTTTTACAGATTAATGACAAAAACAATGTAATACAATTGTAACCGGTTGTTCCTGTCTCCGACTTCTGCGGACATCCATCATTGGTGTATGGCTTGTGCTAATATCTTCGCTCTTATTGTCCTAGGTCTGATTTATATACCTTTATGTCATAACTTTAACGTATTCGGACCAGATATCGAAAGACATTATACAATTCAAATAAGCTAGAATATATCTTATCCTAACTATAATAATAAATTTGTTTGTTAAACTACACATCGGATGATCTTTAAAAAATTTACACACATTGTCTAACAGTCTAAAGTAACATAGTAACATAACTCTGGCTTGTCTATTATTCGCATCACATTTTTGCGTTAATATTACCAAAATTAATTAAAATAGCTTAGCAATTTTAGTTCAAATCATTAAAAAAAATGTAAAAAAATTAATATAATATTATGTCAATTTTGTAACAACTATCACACGGTCAATTTAAAGTATAGACAAAACGTATTTTAGTCATAACTTTTTCTTTTTTTTCCAATTGAAATCATTATCATAGATTATAAAAATTGGCTAAGCTGTTCTCAGTGTATTGTGTTA
Source organism: Aporia crataegi (assembly GCA_912999735.1). Lineage (NCBI taxonomy): Eukaryota > Metazoa > Arthropoda > Insecta > Lepidoptera > Pieridae > Aporia > Aporia crataegi. The sequence goes on along the minus strand of OU538748.1, from coordinate 2,962,170 downwards.
CTAACATTTTGTTATGAGGATATTTCGATATTGCCAACCCTGTTCTTTGTGACAAGATTAGAGCTTTCAACGTAAATAAATTCATAGTTTCATTTTGATAGCAAAACCTAACATTGAATATCGATTGAGACTTGAATAAATCCATTAGAAATAGACAATCGTGATGATGTAAATACAGATATAGTATGTTAATTGCTGTATTATAAATTGCTGAGTGTCCTTCCATACAGAATTATATCTTACATTATATATTGTCATACAAATTCAGAATTGCGACTACTCGATACTAATAGTTTATTGAGTAGGTATACTATACTTTTATATAAATGTCTGTCTTTTTTGATTGCAAAATATTGCAAAATATAGAAATAAATTTATTAAGAAAAAAATACTAATATAGTTAAATTACTAATAAGTTAAAAGAATCGTTAGAATTTCACTTAAGGATATCTGATTTACGACCGATACATAAATTAAAAGGTTTAATGTCAATATTACACTAAAAAATTATAATCTATTTATGGTTATGCCTCGATACCCCATGTAAGGCAAGGGGCAGACTCGTCTGCTCTTGATCGTTTTCTTTATAGGCAAATAGGCTTAATTGAATCAGAATCTATTTTTTTTTCTCAATCAATATTTACTCTTAATAAATATAACATCACTTATGTTGTCATAAACATTTTTAGTACAAAGTTAACTTAAGGTACAACGTTTGTAACTGAATGCATTCCAATAGTTACACGGATCAAGACACTGTATCGCGAGGCCTCGACACCAATTAGCTGCATCGTTAAATATTCACGATAAAGGGCTTTATATTACACATTGTCAATATATCACTACTTAATAAACAGTTAATTCATCTTTCAAAGAAACAATTTTTATCGGAAGTACAACTTACACTTTGTCTAACTACTTATTAATATAATTGCTTTCCACCTTTGGTGTTTATTTTAACAGTTGTACCCTCGATATATTATTATTATTTTCGAGCTACCGTCAAAATTCAAAAATTTGTACCACGATATTAAATGTTGTTTTCTTTTGTTTCAGTTCACGTTTCTGATGCCGAAACTATACAAGACTTTGAGGGAATATGAATTACTATTTAGAAGACTACGCAACGTTCAAGTGGACTTGTTTGACGATCCGTTCAACAACTATGTTGAGTTACGGGAAAAAATCCTAGATAATACGATAAATCGGTTGAAAAGCACCATCGCTGAAATAACAGAGAACATGGTTGCTGTCAACATGCCCGAGCCAGCGTTTGACAACACCAAATTAAATCTTGACGCCTTGGAAACGAAAATCGACGCGACGCAGTGTTTAAAGAATGATTACATTGCGTTCAGAGGTTATGGTAACCTCCTTAATAACTGGTACTTAGAGTTTAGATGTCCACTCAGTAAAAAAGACAAGAAGTGTGCCGCATACCACGCAAAGTTACGGGAGAAGAAGGGAAACAAACGGCTAAGGAATAGGATGTCGAGTTGAGCTTAAGATATATCATTTGATATGTTTATACCGGCTGTGATCATTAAGTGTGCACAGGCGATAATTCTGTAACTATTACAGATATCAAAAATCTTAAAACTGATATCGAAAGTACTTTACCTAATGAGTAAAATGACAATAATAACTATTAAAAATAAAACGAGAAATATCCAAAAAGTTTAAATTAAAAGCTTTTTTGATATCTGTAATAGTTACTGAATAATCGCCTGTACACACTTAACGATTAAACCTGGTATATCCATAAATAGCGAAGCTTCGTTCATACTACAATATTTTTATTCCGTATATTTTATCGTAGGTATATGCAACACAATTAAAACTGAAAATTCGCACTTGGAATGTGTGATTCATGAATTTTACAAAGTAAATTACTTTACCCTCTTTATAATAAAATAAAAATTGTATGTTCAAACGCAACTGGAATGTAAGAAAATTTTGGTCACTAGACTTATAGCTTGCTTTGGTTTTTCAAGACGAAGATTTTCAAACTATATACTATACTTACGTATTAGCAATACGCTCTCTGACATTTTACTGAGTTGCTCTAATTTTGATTAAGTAATGGGTACTCGCTCTGTGATATTTAGTATTTTCTAGTTATTTTAATTTATTGACTTAGTTAAGTATCATTAAGTTCCTCTCTGTCTATCTGTCCTTATTTATTTTCTATGTAAATGTGAATTTCTGTTTTCACAGTATTAGAATTCCTAATCTCAACTAGTATTACTAGCAGATATGACTTTAACCGACTGTAAGCTGGAGGAGGTTATTATAAAAGACTTTTAGTGTGTATGTAAGGTGCTTATTTATGTTATTTTAAATATACTTATGTGCTATTTTAAAAATACCACTTGTGATTGTAAATAATTACAATAGAATTATATTTTAGCAATAATTTTATATTGAATGACATGAAATAAATTAACAAATGCTGCTTTTTGTATTTTTTATTAATAACTTTTAGATCGAAATTACAGCTTAATAATATGATTTAAGAAATAAGTAGATAAAAATATATTAAATAAATCTCAAGGAAACAAAAGAAGTTTGATGTAAAGATAGAGAAGGATCATCACCTACATCATTATTACTAAATATTACCACACATAATTTAAAAAAACCGACTTGAAATTGTAACTCTAAAACTACTGAACAGATTTTGATGAAATTTAAACGGACCACACGGGAAGTAACTGCTTTTAAACAAATATGAATCATCGAAATCGGTTCACGCATTCGGAAGTTCTGAGGTAACAAAAATTTTAAAACTGTTAAAAATCAGAAATAGGTTTGCCCCAACCGATTGACAGGACCTTCGCAATAATAATAATGTGAGAGATTACTAACAAAAATTTCCATTCATTTTTATTGACAACAATCCTCTAGTGGCCCTGTAACTTCGCTTATAATCTTATCTATCTTATCTTTTTATACAAATTAAACGCAGATGCTACCGAATCTTTACCAAACTCATTGTTGATACACTGGTGCTAAATAATGAAAAATAATGTCCCACTTGCTTTTCATCATAATACTATCACAGTAATATTGATTAATAAATACAGAGGAAATTTAAAAATCTATTTTCAGTAGAACGCGCTTAGGTTAACCTACTAGCTTAGACTACTATGTGTGGACCTAACTAGATTACTAACTTACTATTCAAATTTCTTTTTTTTTAAATAATTCGCAAATATTATTAATAATTAGGTATATTATAATGGACTTCATTTAAAAATACAATTACAATGGATTAAAAATTATAATTTTATTTACTAGTACATTTTACCCCGACCTATGTCACTCAGACGGAACAGCTTGCGCTAGTTTTCTACCTACTTAGCTTAGAAAATAAGAAAATGTCATAGAAGAAATCGCTGCAAAAAATAAATAAATTTGTGATGCTGGTGTCATCTATAACTTAAATTGGAAATGAAAATGAAATGATTTATTAATAGTTTGTCAAAGTAAGTACAGATGGCGTTTTGCTCAATAACTTAAAAATGAAAGAATAATTTAATTTGTAAAAAGATTCAAAGACGCAGCCAAAATGATAAATGCCACTGCAAACATATAATTTATATTTAAAAAGTGATTTATATATTATGATGTACTTAATTGTGATGTGTGATGTGTAAATGGCACTGTATTTATCAATATTAATTATTAAAAATTCTTTAGTGATACAGCGCCACCTAGTGAGACATAAAATGTTGTTACGTTGTATACGAAATAATGTTATAATGTTACTAACACAATTTTTATACTTCAACATAGATGTCTCTAGTACATAACATATTATTACTTGTGGACTCCGCGAACTTCGTATCGCGTCAGAATTCCAAATAATGTGTCATCTAAAACGGCTGTCCATAGAAAATGTATAACTTACCGAATTTTCTTTATTAAACACTTTTTTGTGAATTTTCCAATATTTTTAATATTCTGCTATTCGGGATGAAGACATTTACAACAAATCAAAACTCATGAAAATCGGTTCAGCCGTTCTCGAGTTATAAATGTCTATATAGTGTTATAATCTATATAGATTTATGATATCTAAATACTGGTACTATATGGGTATTTTTAAATAGCATCCGGCGTATTTGAATTTTGAAGTTACCATTTTTATTTATTTACAAGTGGACCCCGCGAACTTCGTATCGCGTCAAAGTTCCGAATTATAACGTGTCACCTAAAACGTCATTCCATAGAAAATTTACGAGGAAAATGTTTTTTCTTTTATTTAATTTTTTCGTCAATTTTCCAAATGTTTCTCTCCGTAAGAACCATCCTTTCTTCATTCTTTTTTTATAATATTCCTTGAAGTACTAGACTTCAAGGAATATTATAAAAAAAGAATTAGCAAAATCGGTTCAGCTGCTCTCAAGATTAGCGCTTACCAACACATTCAGCGATTCATTTTTATATATCTAGATTGACAACAACGGTCATCTGCTATTACAACATAGTAACATTTATACGTAGCAAATCTACCTAGGTAGCCTTATCATTTTTCGAGTTGTTAGTTCTCAGTTTTATTTTTATACAATAAAAAAGTGTTTTTATTGTTTCACAATAGGTTCTTATTATCTATCTAGTTAGTAGTAAGTACATTGTAAACAGCAAGTATGTAGATTAAAATTTACAACATCGATTGATACATACTTATAGAATCATTTTCTTTCGATCTAATTAAAGGCAATTAGACCTTTTGTGCTACCCAAACATAGATTTTTGACTTAAACTTTTTACTACTTTTTTTTTAAACTGTCTTGATTTAATAAAATTGACCAATAAGAATAGTTTTTGTATAAAAAAACAGTTATACAAAACTCACGACAACAAAAACAAATTAGTCACTAGTTAAAGACAAATATCGCCCTACATTTTTTTATTGGGATTTTATGACCTGGTAATGACAACCTTTAAGTCAACTCTTATTTTGAGTATATTTTAATTAATGTCTTTATTTCGCGCCCCAAATAAAATGGTTGAAATTTTACTCGTAGCTTATAGGGAATTTTGACCATATCACAAATTCACGTTTTGCTGAATTTATCACTTTCCTTCACATACTTAAAATTCCACCAATTTTACCCATAAAATCTCGAAAATACACCACTTGTACACTCACAGTGTGTAATAATATAAAACATGACGCGTTCGTTGTTGCGATGGCGCCAAAAAACACTCGCCGTACATTTAAAATAAAGAGCAGATTATAATTTAAGAATCCATAGAGATTTTTCAAAGTTGACAAAATTTACTCGTTATCTGTGGTGAGTCAGTTCACGTAGGTAATTTACAAAATAACAATATTCGCGTGGAATATCATTGAATCAATAAACCATGAAAATTGGGTTGGTTTTTTTTTCACGCTCCATTAAAGTCAAGCCAATAAATAAATATAAAGGCAATAATTTCACATTTAATTAATGTATTATTTGGTATCTGACATATTTAACACAAGCTACTTAACATATTCTACAAAATTTGACTCATTGATTTATTAATAAGATTTTTTTTTTAGATTTCGGTATTTTGATACAATTGAAAAAAATTGATTATAAAATAAAGGAGTGTTCAAAGCACAGGCGATTTCAAACAATGAACTTATAATAGAAAATCATATGAATCGGTTGGATTTTCGTTCAATAGCTTTCAATTTCACGTGTTGTTAAGAGCTTTAATATTAACTTTCATTGTATTTATTTTCAAAATTATGACCTCCCCATATAACTTTAATTCAGGGTGAATTAGGCATTTGTGGCTTTTAAAACAGCTCATTTCATATTTAATTGTAGCAGCTACAGATTGACTATTTATACGCGTATTGGTGTGAGTCTTCTAGCCTAGATGATGGTATCCGCACATCATGTTTCTTTTTTATTTATCAAACAACGGTGCAATATTGCGTCCGCAAGCAGCTGATAGAAAGTCGGCGTATGCTTGCCCAACCCCCAGTTGTTGACAAGCGTTCGTTGCCGCACGTTGCTTGGCGCAAATGTAAAAGCCTTAGGCGGTTTATAGTTGCGTTGTATAAAAATGAGTGTCAGTGCCAGGATTGTCTCTGCGTGTCTACTGATTTCGTTCATAACCGCTGTTCCGGTCCAGAAAAATGAACAAAAAGGTGCGTAATTTCTTTCTTTTCTACTTTTTTGCAGGGAGTTTTTAATTTTTTTGAAAATAATTTAAATAAATAATCATGAGCAGTTATGATAAACTATTTTTTTAACAAACAAACATATCTACCTAAATTCATTTACAAATATAATATAATTTATAATGACACCAATTTTCTCAAATAAGTATATCAATACAGTATATATATATATATATATATATATATATAAACAATCGATGTATCAATTACTAAACTAAAAATGCGGAAATAATTTTTTTTTTATACTTTCACGTTTTAATAGAAACGGCAAGAAGTTAAAGGATAGACGGAAGACGAACGAAAATCCCTTTTATTCCAATTAATTGTTTTTTGTAACCGGATCCCATGCAGGACGTCATCATGATAATAAATTTTATTAATTAATGCGTATTTCACTATAATTAAAAATAGGTATTAATTCACAAAAAGCACTTCAACTTGCCCAACTGCCCTTTAAAATTAAACAAATATTGCGCGTACGAAATAATTGCAGTGAAATGTTGCAAGGATTTTGGCAACAATTACAATGGTGGCTATTTTTCACGCGAACGAAATCTGTCGTTGAGCGCTGTCAATGACAATGACCTACTGTGGACACGGCTTAACTTGATTAATATGGTCTTTGCGCGGACTAATTTTGCAATTTTAAAGAACCGAACTATCTATCTGCGGGGAACTGTAATTGGCTTCGCTTTAACTATAATATTTTTCTATGTAAATTAAATGAAACTGTTGTTCCTCCAAATAAATAAAATAAAAAAAATAAAAAAATATATTGTAATGTTAGCAAAAACCACTTGAATTGACGAAGGGGAACTTCTTTTTCCGAGTATTTCTTAGTATTTGGCTATTTATAGAGATAAATAAAATTGGAGTTTTGTTTGTACCTAATATTAAAATAACCTTTTTTTATTAAATGCATATGGATGTAAACACGGTACATATATTCAATTAACATTTAAAAAAATTGTCTGTCTGTCTGTTTGTTTTGGCTAATCTCTTATACGGCTGGACCGATTTTGACGGGACTTTCACTGGCAGATAACTTATGTATTGGAGTAACTAAGGCTAATAAAATATAATTAATAATAAAAAAATAACTACTCCGCGCATAACGTCCATCCAATACTACATAATACATATCTATTAATATTCTGCTGATCGCTATTTTAATCTGTTTATATCACGTTACGTCGAAATTAACGCGGGTGAAACTGCGGGGCATAGCTAGGTTATTTATTAAATAGCTTTTATTTGAGTTTATGTCCAAATGGGCATAATATATTATATAATAAGGCCTATTAAACTCAAAAGGGTCCCACTGTCCATCAAAGAATAAATTTTCAAAACGATTCAAAGTTCAAATCTTTTATTAATAGATAATATTAGTATAGATTTAAACCCTTATTTCAACCCCTTACAGAAATTTTTTGCATTAAAAAGTATGTCCTTTCTCAGGCTCTAGACTATCTCTGTACCAAATTTCATTTAAATCGGTTCAGTAGTTTAGGCGCGATTCCGTAACACACAGAGTTACCTTTGAATTTATAAAATTAATAAGGATTATTTTTATGAAATCTTGTTCTTAGCTGAAGTCTACCTACCTACCAAATTACTGCTTCATACTTCGAGTAGTTTTCGAAATTTTGTGTTTAGACGTTTTTATATAATATATTGATATCCTAAAAAAATTTTAGGGTATCAATATATTTAGTGTGAAAATTAGAGAACCTTTGAAAAGAGACCACTCAGTTCTTTAGCTGCACCATGCTATGAAAAGATAAATGTCTAGGAATCGTAGCAAAGCGGCTATGACTAAGTCTAACAGCATAAACTAGATACAATATTACGAATGTAAAGCAGTTAAATTACGCATATTAAAGTTTTCACTATCCAAGGTTTATAAATCATTCCTAATGTTGCCTAATTGTCTAACCGGTAAGCAACAATGGAAGCCAAGGTAATGCTCACAACTCAACTTTTCAACATTGTTTAAATTGTCGTTATAGAACGGAACCACTCACTTCGGAAGAGAGTTATTACTCGACTGCGACGAAGCTCAAAAGGAGGTTTATATGTTTTAATACGTATAGCCGCTCGATCTCACCCAAAATTTATAAAGTATAGGTCATTAGATATCTTTAGCATAAGTACCAACCGCTTCTGGGTTTTTATTTGAAGAATAGCTTTCTTAGTTTTGAAATATTATTTAGTATTCAAACATTTTTGTACTAAATATTAGTAGGGGGTAAGTATTTAAAAAGGGAAACTAACAGTATACCGAATGCTTTCTTCCAGATCCTATTAAAACAATTACAAAAAACATAAATCATTTAATAAATACCTAAGAGATGTTGTTTAAAATTGGACAATATTTTTTCTTTGACAAACACACAAGCGTTTGAAAAGAGTAAATATGATATTATGTATATTAAATAATGATTGTAGTATGTAATTTCAGAGAATATGCTGTTTTTACATTCAATCCTTTTATTGTCAAGAAGTACTCATAAGCTTCCGCATATCGATGGATTCTATACTGACTATAAATCTTTATCTTTTTTACATAAAAAAAATTTCACAATGGAGGCGGCTTGACCGTTATAAAATATTGGAATCGTGTTAAATAAGCAATAAAACCCTTTTATTTCCATACTTAATTTAATACCGGACCATCACTTGTCACATAAAATTGATTGCCATCAATTTTCACTTCAGATAAACGCTGTAAAAATGAACTTCGATTACGTTACTCAAAAATTGCCAAGTGTTGACCCTAAAGAATTCAGATTGTTATTAAAATTGCGTAAAATTGAAAGCTTCTTTATTTATTGCTTGCGTTTTTTTACATAAATATTAATGAGGAATTTAATCTGAGACCCCGAAATATAATTTTCAGTCTATGGAACTGTCTAATAGGGGAATGCATTTTAACTCTATGGTAGTTTGATGTTGGATAAGGATAATATAAACTGAATTCAAAAAAGGAGCAATTTATCTCATTTTGAATTGTGTCATTAACTTTATAAAATTAACATTTGGTAGGTTAGGTATATAGGTATTTTATAGTTAATGTTTCATGCTAGTTGGTTACAAATCATTATGAAATATTAATGAATGATTTTAATTTTTATAATTGCTGTGCTAAAAAAACTGATTTATTTACAGAAAGAAATAACTTAAATAATCAAAAATACAAATAATTACACGAAACTATTCCCCGGTGTTAATAAATTTTAAGAACTAAACAGGAGACATCAAATGTTTTTTAGTTTCTAATAATAATTAAATACTATTAACATCGATAATATAATATTTTATCTAAAGTGTCATAACCATGACCGCGAAACAGGTGGAACTTGATAACGTTAGAAATATAAATCACGTTTTTCTTTTAAATCGATTTAACAACTTCCTTTGTCAATATTGGCAATATTTATTTTGTGAAATATTTCCAAAGGATTGAAATAAATTTTAAGAAACATTATCACAACGTTACAAGTGTCATAATGATTACATAATGTATGTTTATGGTTAATTAGACCGACTTTACATAAGGCATTTTATGGAGAGAAAGTAGAGATAATTAAACTAAATATAATATACTTATATCTAATCCAGAGTCACTTTATCTAAATATTTATGCAATTCAAGCATTAATATCACGTGGTGTTTTTTGTCAATTAACAGTCATTTGTTTGACAATTGACATCGCTTGACAGTAACGACAAATTTCAATGAATTTGGTGAAGTCGGTATAGTCGGGATTTATAGGATTTCAATAGTGTTGACCAATTATTTATATAACTACAACCTACAGCCCTTGGAAGTTGGGAAATTGGCGCCAACTCATTTACATTACAATTTAAAGTCGGTTTTTTTTTGTTATAATAATGTACTTAAATATATTTACAAAAATACAAAAGGTTCATCAAAGCCTTTGAGGTGCAATTGACGCTCCACAACGAGACTGATGATGTATGTACATTTTAAAACTAAGCGAAACGATATTGCTATTGACAAAGATAAATTTTCTAGTAGTAGTAAAAATAATTATAATATAGTCGAGGCGAAATACTAGACAAGTTTTATATTATGTATAATAATTATACGTACTTAGTTATTAAAATGCTTTGTCTCAATAGACATGCTTCTGTTTTTGAGGACGTTGGCGGGATGTCAGATATACATTTAAAACAATGTTTAAATTCAACATCACAACCCACTTGTGTCGCCAAATAGTCTATTAAATACAATAGAACAGACTTTCTTTAATGCTTTAAATATAAATTAAGGTCAATGCTACTCAGTAATCAAGAATTCCTTTTTACATAATCGCTATATTGATATGTCATATATTAATTTCAATTAACAAAAACTCGCGTAGGTTGTGATAGGGAATAATTATGAAACAAACATAATATAGATTATGTACCTTTACATTTTCAATCAAAATTAAGCAAGTATAGCTTATTATATCATACAAATTAACTCGGAAGATATAGGTAACGATTAATAATAGGTAACTTGTAATAATAAGAAGGAATATTTTTAGAGTGAATCAAAATCAATGAACGTGTTGATGTGTATGTATAGTTATAGCGTTCGTTATATCTTACGCAGTTCAGCCTAGGAAGAGTAAACATTTCAATTCTATTTCGGAGCAGTTATCTCTTAAAATGTAATCTACATACTTTGTATATAATTATTGCAAAATATAGCATCAAGTATTTGAATACATTTTACGATATAAGTGCTATAATCAGCTTTATGGTCAAGAAATGTATGAAGTCGTAAAACTTTGACTTAAAGGCTCTCATCCAAGGGTTTACCTTGAGGTCATTGCCTTCACGAGTGAAAGTGAGCAAAATCGAAAGTATCTTTGAAAATCAAACTTTTGTGGTTTTTAAACTAAGATGAAAGTTAAACTATCACCAAATTCTACGTTCATTTATCAATGCTTAGATTAATTAATGCATATCAACTGAAACAGACTGCTGTTTTCTGTGTTGAGTATCCGTGACCAGATCACAATAATCACTCTCTTTAGGATTCGTGGTAAGATTGTGGATTTGTTTTGGTTCCTAAGTTTAATTGTGATTCAAGATGAATGTTCGTTATATTTAGATTGTAAGCTATTCGCCAGAATTTTAAAATTACTAGATTTAATGTAATTGAAAATGATCATATCTTACAGCGAGGTGTCAACGTTAAAATAATTAAAGTAAAATACATTTCTCTCTTAGTAATTCTTCCTTTTAATCTCGGGTAATAAGATAAATTTAATTTACAGTTTATAAACTCTTATAACACTGATATCTGACTACAGTTCTAATGCATCTGACGTGACGCACAATTAAATTAAAACAAATTAAATTAAAGAGCAAAGAACAGAAAGAAGTTTTTCGTTTATTTGATGAGAATTGTACTATATCCATATATTTGCCCTTCATTAACTACACGGTAGAGGATTATTTATTTATTAAACTAGATAAATATAATGAGTAATAAATAATCATTAAATACCTGCCGTTACAATTTGAAGCTAATAAATTGAATAAACTTAATATTGAGAATCGAATGAATCATCTCTTTACGATATGAGATTGCATAGCTGTTAATTGATCCACATTTCATAGTTGTTAATTTGTACTAATTCCAACATCACTAGTAATTATGGCAATCTTGCCTTCAAATGTACGCAATTTCATAATTTCTTAGAGCACATATTTTCTTCCTACATACCTCCACAGGATGAATAAGACGGATGTTTCTTTATATAAAGCTTTGTATTAAATTAATATAGCTTATAAAAATAAAACTATGCAGTATCTTGGTCCCACACTGTTTCTGAACTACTTTTTAGTTCTTTTTGCAGAACGAGGGGAATAAAATATAAAAATCATGTTCATGTTTTATATATGTTTAGATGCAAATGGAAAGGTTTAAGAGAGGCCTTCGCCACAGAGGTAGGTATAATACTAAAAAAGATTAGGTGAATTGAAAATATTAATAACAGTAGATACTTCAGAAAAAAATTAATATAAGAACGGTAATATGTTATTAATAATAAGTTTTGAATAATATATAAAATTATAACTATTATAAATCGCTGAAAAAAATTGCCAGGAACGCTTTGCAGCAATAAAGCCGTTCGTTCTTCTGTTTATAAGATCATATAAATTGCTCTTATCCTAAATTCTATTCTTTTGTATTAATAATAAAATATATACATTTGGTTTCCTCCGTAACAACGTTATGGTGATTATAAATTTTATGCGTATGCGTTCTTCGATCAAAGTGTCAAATGTGATTGTCATATAATCTAAATGTCAGAGGAATGTATGATTGTGATTATTCGTATATTGCAACACATGACCATAACGTGTTGCAAGTAATAAAAATAACCGAGAGTAAATGATCTTAATTCGTGCGTCAACTTTCAACCTTAAAATATATCCTTGCATTTCTTTAGCCGTTTAGCATCTTACGATTGCTTAAAATTTTGAAACGTTATAGTTTACGCAGTAGGTACATTGGTATACTTGTTATTTCATTGTTAATAGTGTAGTTGTATTGAAAAGTATTCCCTATTTCGGAGATAAACATTTCACGAGTGCCAAGAAATGTAATATTAAATTCAAGATCTCCATTCACGTCTTGCGGAAAAAATATTTTTAAATATATGGAAACAACACATAAACCAAAAAAAGATTATACTTAATATTCGTTTCAGTTTTCACTTTATCAATATCTGCAGTAATTAGATCTAAGACCACCTAGAGTCTATGTTTCTGCGGGCAATATTAATTTTATCTAAATATACCGCTAAACTAAAAATGGTCCTTCAAAATATATATTCTGGTTAAAGAATTATTTATTCTTATTAAAGAATACAATTCGCTTACAATAAGAACTTAATATTTAGCCGGACGGTGTAATAGTAATAAAATTTTCGACACAATAACATAATGAGATGTCATATTATAACGATTTAGACTACAATAGTGTCGTGAATTATTAACATGTGTAATAGTATATTGCGTGGGAGTGAGATAAGATTGTATTGATACTAAAATAATTATTTAATGCATTGGTTGCAAAATTCTAGCAAAATTATGATGTTGCAACATGGCGATAATTTACATTTATTTTAAATTTAGGTTGCTCAAGATTCCTCGAATAATCGTTGATTATTAATATTTTTTCTACTTGCTTACCATTGATATACAATTTAATTAATCCACTTCATTTATTTATAATACAAGTATGAAATACCTCAATCCCTAGTGGCAAGTTAGTTAAACAGTATAGTTAGGAAAAATGTTTATTTTACTTTTCATTGTTTATATTACTTTGGAATGCGTATTTGGAAATATTTCGGTTAAACCGAAATTAAAAAAGAGTAAATTGATATTATTAAGTATTTGAATCTAAACAAATAAATAAACGTTAAAGAAAATATTTTATTAGTGGCAATATTTATTTTGTTTTACATAATAAACATAAAACTCATCAATAACAAACTTCAAAGGTATTTTTTTATGAGAAGTATATTAATACTTAAAATTAAAAAGTGTAGTATTACAGATCATGTTGAATTACAAAACTATTAAAAGAATAATACAATTATTTCAATGGTTAAAATAATAGCTAAGTCGTGATGTTGCGAAGACTCCACTACAATTTGACAATTTATTAAGTGTTTGTTACGTGATAGAAAATTATATTTTATTGTACACACTTAGAATGATATAAACTTAAGGTGACAACATACTACAAAAACGCTACGCGGTGTGACGTGTCGGGATCCGCCACACGACGCTACAAGACGCTTTGTGGGAGGTGAAGACCATGGATTTACTATTAGAAGACGACCTATATAAAGATTTGTGGAAGGTTTATTACAGATCTTAGGAATTTATTTTATCCAAAAACAGTTGAATAAATTAAATGTATGCAATTGCTCTGCAATTTCTTTCCAAACGTTATTTCTAATTCTATGATCACAATGTTGACCTGAATTCATATCATATAATACTGGGTACCGTTTCACAAGTTCTTTTAATTCATCTGACATTTTAAAGAAATTCTAAATGACTTAAATTTTCACACATCGAAGGTTCTCGAACAACTGATGCGTGGCGTCGGGTGTTAACTAGAAACAAACCGCATGTAAAGTGTCAGGTGGCGTATGTTTACCCTCTCCTGGCAACACGCCCATCTAGATCGACTAAATATTAACGGATAGGGGTGTGTGTGATCGCATTGCGTATTTTCTATGTTTCTGAACGTATTATATTGGGATTAGTACTGGTATGCGTCGGTTGGCGTACCGTGGCGCCGCGTATTAATAGTGTGCACCCACCATAAGACAGTTTGTGGCCTTCATTTAAATTGTATTTTGCTATTGTCATCGAGTAATCGAACATCTGTGCAATTTCCTAAGCCATATTGTTTGTCAATTCATTCGTGTAAAATCTTAGAATTTAGACATACATAGAAACGAAAATAGGAGGCATATATTTTAAACATAAATAATATCTAAAGCACTGACACTCACTCTAACGGAGCAACAATAGTGTCTAATGCTGTCGCTTACAACGCAACGACACCAAATCGTTAGCGTTAGGCGACACCAATCACACACTATATCTAAAGGCCCAGGTCTATTATAATTTCCATCTTGGTTCACTCCTTGTTATACATAAAGAAAAACTGTCGAACAACCATTTATATAATAATATAATAAAAAACATAATTTACTTCTAACTTCCTCAACATACCGGCTGCAATTTGTTACAATAATGTTCAAATGACTCAACAAGAAAAGTGGTTTTACTGCAAATTTTAGACAGACCTTGAACTGATATTATTCGATTTAGTTTGCGACACTAAATTACCACTGATTGAATTCAAATCTGTCGAAACAATTGTTCAGAGCGTAATTATGATGCCAGCAGCTCTCTGCGAATGACGATATAAAAGGCGTTCTGTTATTTTGCAAAGCCTCGTCTAAATATTATACACAAATTTGTTATAGGAAGCCCAATATTTATTTATTCTTTAGGTATTTGTCACTTAATTATTGCTTTCTATTCCCTTTCCTACTGCACCAGTAAGAAGTCTGAAATAATGACTCAATGAACTGTTTTACGATAATTATAAAACGATAAAAAACTATATGTATTAACTACACTATTGAGTTAATTAATAAGTCTCAAGAATTACTGGTTTGAATTGAAAAAGGCTATACTAGGCAAAAGGTACTCTAATACGAAATTAACGCAGGTGCCTAATCGCGGGGCACATAAAAATATTGTTTAGGCATAGAGTGTAGAGAGGCAAAATCTCTTCTCCTAACAATCAAAACAAGGACTAACAAAATAAACTAAATATTAATTCGTAATTGAAATAAGTTATCTAAACATTGTCGCAGTAAAAGGTTATTATGTAGGTAAATAGCTGAATTAACTGATTGCAATCACCCGTCCTCAGTAGAGGTCGATGTGATGGTCAATTCATTCACTGTGACCAACTAAATGTTATGTTTAATGTAAGTAATAAAACTGACATACAGCATCTTGTGAATTTTCGAAGTAACAAAATAATTAGATAATTGAAAGTGATCAAGTTAAGTCCAAAATGAGTATATCCTAATATTTATATCACAAAATCTAAGTAAATATATACCTACCAAATTTATTGCAATATGCCTCGTCATAGCTTTGGAATTAGTGTATCCAAACTATTAACTCTATTACATAAAAAATGGCTCAAGTAAGCGGGTCGATATCTTTTTAATTGCAAATTTGTACACATTTTAGTGACATGAACTATGAACCCATTAAAGTTTGACCTAATGGCCAAGCTATCCATAATACACATATATTAGTTTTATTAATTAAATTAAGAAGTTCTTAATTTTTAAACTAACGCCTGTATATAAGACGTATAAATTGAAAAGTCAGTCCGTCAGTTTATAATTATAGTTTTTAACAAAAGCCGCGAAATAACTTTTTCGAAAAGATGTTATCAAATTTTGCAACAAAATGTATAATATTATATAAATTAATAATTATGCAAATGACTAAAATGATGTTTATTTTATTATTTATACAGTCATTAACACGTTATTAAGAGAAATTAATAGTATAAGAGCTTGAATAAATTTGTCGAAATTACATCAATTTCTTTTTTTGTTCGATAAAACTCGTTTATACTTGATAATTAACCATGAAACTACAAAGCGTGATTTGTTGTTTTGCCTTATAATTTAATAGAACCTTCAGGATTTATGAATCCAAAATAGGGAATATCGGAAGGGAATAAAGTAATTATTTTTATATTTTCTAAACTTTTTTACCATCAATATACTAAATAAGACGCTAAAAATATGTAAAAACAATAAATACATTCCTTATTAAATACAAAAATATTTAACAAAATGGGCTGACAATTGAAACAACATAATTATGTTAATAGGAAGAAGATTTATATCATAAACGACTACTCCACGTGCGCCAAAGACCTTGATCTAATGCCATTTATTCGTTCGAGTCAATCACCTAACAATGTGATTGTTGAAAGTATAACTTTTAATTTTAAAATAAAGAACGCTTTTGTGTAAGACTTTTTGAGGCCTTGAACTTAAAGATTTGCCATTTTTTTATGTGTATGCGGTTATAGCTTCCTTTCATATAAGGAACATTTCTGTGTAAACGATTTTAAGACTTATTAGGCAAACTTTTACACTTTCATTGAATTGACGATTCGAAAAACCATTGTGATTGATTGGCATTAGTTGAACTAGGTCAAGATTACATGGTATATCAAATGCGACCTTATGATTAGCAATGGTTTGGAGTTTTTGGGGTTTTATTTAGCTACCTACCCAAGAAAATAAGAGAAATATCAAAAAATTGAAATCATTGAATTTGAGATTTTCCTTTGTCTTATTCATTTCTCATTACAATTTTTAAATTTTCTCCTTTCAAACCTTTCTCTTTCTTATAACATTTGTGTGAAATTGCGTTAATAAGGCAACTATTTAGATTAATTATAAAAGTAAAATCCCACATAAACATTAAGTTTCATGCTAATTAATTTAATATTTATTACATAATTCCGCGGGCCTGGTGAACAGACTGCGTGTCAGAAACATAGATAACTAAAATCATAGCCCAGTGGATTAGCAAGCTCAGGTGGCAGTAGGCTCGTCTCATATCCCGCAGAAACGATGGCCGTTGGGGCTGGTAGGTTCTCGGATGGAGATCACTGGTTGGATAACAACTCACTAAATGGACATAGCATATGGTAAACGCTCTATGCGGTTAACCAGAGACCGGTCGTGCTAAAAATCTTTGGAGGAGGCTTTTATCCAGCAATGGACTACTTAGGATGACAATGATTACATAATTCAATAAAACATCTTTTGTGAAATAAACGAAATTGCGAAACTACATACCAACGTAATATGTTTAATATTAATGAGTGTCATATTGTCGGAAATAAATAAACAAAACCATTCACGCGATAAATCCAATGTTTGGAACCGTTAAGGTTCATAGGTTAATAATTAAATAAACCTTTAAAATTAAATTTTATTTATTTAATTTAATTTAATGCGGGAAGTGTTGAGGTTTCACCATGTAAGTAATTTTATATATAACTAGCTGACCCGGCAAACGTTGTTTTGCCATATTATTTTTGGAGTGGGCTACCCTTATCACTTAGGGGTATGAAAAATAGATAGTAGCCGATTCTCAGACAAATTTTACTGATTTGACGGCTCTCAGACCTACTGAATATGCATATAAAATTTGGTAAAATCAGTAAAGCCGTTTCGGAGGAGTACCTAAGCGTAACTAACATTGTAACAACACGAGAATTTTATATATAAGATTACTAGGTGGAATATAAGGTTTGGTTATGTAGGTGGTGTTAGAATATGTATTTAGATTTTTAAAAAAGAGCGCAACTCGCCAACAAACTTTCAAGTTAGGCGAGAAAAATGTAAAAATGCATTTAATGAAAATAAAAATAAAAATTAGTGAAATTTAAATTAACCGTCGATAATAATTACCACTTTGAAGACAAAGAAAGCTGATCAAAAAGAAAGAAAATACTAAATGAAACAGACATCAAATGTGTTTTAGGGACTTCATTTACCTAGTATTAGGTACTTAGGTTATAAAAGCCTAAATTAAAAAAGGCTTTTTATGTAATTTTAAAATCAACGCAATGCAATACATTGAGTTTTTTAAAACGCAATTCGTATAACCCAGTAAAATGTATAACGAATTGTTGTGTATTACCGGTTCCGAATTAGGATGAATACTGACCTACTCATTTAAATACGAGAATAATCAGGTGTAGAATGTATATTATTATATTTATCACATAATGTATTATATAATGCCAAAATATATTCATAATCGTTCCGCGAATTATTTTATTTCACATAAGAAAAATACGATATACGAAAAAGTCACTTTTAAGATTTTTCTTAATTTATTTTTATATATAGCTTTAGTTAAACTAAACATTATTTGTAAATGTTAAATAAAATTCAATAAATACAAACAAGCTAACGATGAATAAACACACAATTACAAATTCAGATTTTTCGAAAAACCTATTTCAAGTCTCGGTCGAGTCAGCTACATTTTAGCTGTACTGATCAAAAATTACATGTTTTATTTAGAAAATATTGTTTGACAGATATTTAAACAAATTTAAGTTTATTATAAATTAATACATTTTTAAAAACACGATATACAAAATTGTTAAATGTTCGCACTATTTTACGGTACGATACTTATTTTAACAATTTTATTATTTACCCAGTTATTCCTTAGTGCATATAATCTAAGAATATACTTCTAAGTAGTCACATACGAAGCAATTATGTCACATCTCAGTATTTTATAATCCGGGTACGTGAATTAAATACCAAAAATGAACAATACAGTATCATTATTGCCGAGTGAAACTTATGCGAAAGTGAAACTTCCATATGTTATTATGGGCATTGGACAAAACACGATGCGCGATCACGTAATCAATCTCGAGATATTCAATGCACGCGATCATTGATATTCCGGGACTTCAATCGTTGTGAAATTCCTAATCGGGGCATTTCATTACGGTTGAGGCAAATCGGGCCATATTGATTATTTAGTACTACTAAATTTTTATTCAGCATTCCAATAACCGTGATTAACGTTAATCATTGATATTTTTTTCGTGTTTACAAAAGGACGATAGGAGAAATATAAGTGGTCGCCCATTCATTGGGATTCGACCACAATTCAAGAGTAAGGTATGTAATGTATACTGTGTGTCATCCAAGCAATAGTGTTTAATTTAATGTATTTCTAATGCATTTTATATAAAAAACCGCTTTATGCATTTCTTTTCTATATAAACTCTAACTGTGGCAAATTCACGATCACACGTTCCCGCAATTTACGTAAAAAGGGGTGCAAAGTTTTTGCTTCACATATTAATACTATGATTAGGTTTAACTCTCAGCTAATTATGTTCAAAACATTATTGGCAAAGGTGGTGCGACAATAACTCAAGCTGACTTGGATTAACGATATTCAAATACTTTGTAAGTTTTCATTTATATGTTTTATTTTATTAGTAAAATAAGTATTTCTTTCTTCACAAACAAGTTATTTCTAACATTGAACCTGTTATCTACGCAACGTTTATAAAAACTGAAAGTGTACCAGTACTTATGACTTAACTAGACAAATAGAAGAAACGAGTTCACCTTTTGTATGTAAAGAATCTAGAGTATCTCAAGGCGCTCAACTATCTCCACATCTATGTTAATCTATAACAATATAAAGAGAAAACATATTTTTGTCTCTTTGTAATGTAAAACGCTAAAACTGATTTAAAAAAATTCTTACACGCATAGAAAGGTATATTACTAGCAAGAAACATGTATTTTTTCAGGTTTCCACCTAAATTAAATCACGGGTAATTTCTTTTTTTAAATCTTAAACTGAACTTTATACAGAATTTAAGTATTGCAATCGTTCGGATCGCGATCAAATGATTGATAAACACAGCTTATATAATTTGTAATGCTCTTCAAATTACCAAGTTTTCCTTATTTAACTTCTGTACCCCAAGTTATCTCATATACTTTTTATTTAACATCCATATATTTGCAAGTAAATCACTAAAGTATAAGCACATTTGAGTGTTAAACCTAGATTCAATGAAGTAATGTTACTCGTTGCTTTATTAAAGGTAATAAAACTGAAATGTTAATTTTGTAAACAGTAAAATGTAGTAATTCTATTGTTCAGTTTTAAATAATTGTAAATATTTCGTTTTAATTTCATAGTAAATAAAACATATGTGGGCTTGTAACCCACCCGCTTACCAACCGGTATCATGGATAAATAAAAAAATTAAATGACGTTTTTGAAACCACAAATTGAAATTTATGTTCGATAGATGGAAGTATATTTTTATTTCATTGTGGCTTTTATTAAAGATAAGGCAGTAGGTGCCTATTTTTAAGCTGAATTTTATTTATTTCAAGCTAAATTTATTTTAAAGATGAAAATAATATTAATACGTGAAGCAAAAACTTTGTACCCCCTTTTACCAAAATTGCGCGAACGTGTGATCGTGAGCTATTATTTTATATAAAATGCATTAGAAATACATTAAATTAATTAAAATAAACATTACACACCCTACTAATTTAATGACACACAACCTGATTAACTCTTCAATATAGCTGTATAGCTTATATATAGTATAGCTTTTTTTCTATGGAGTAGATAAACAAATCCTGTATCAATGTTAAGCTGTTTTTTAATATATTTAAGAAGCTTATACGGATGACGCTTCATGTAGTCATAGTTTCATTGATAAAATCTACCTTTAATTAAATCAATATTATGTGTACATCGTTCAGTTACTTTCATGTAATGTTTATATTTTATTATTACTAAAAAAATATTTTGTTAATTAGCACAATCTAAAATAAAATAAACTTATATATTTATAACAATTTGCTAGTAAATATTTATTACATAATCTACTAATCATCATAATCTACTTATCATAATCTAATTACAAAAAAATTCAAATTATGGTTCGTCCGTTTCATTAAAGTTAAGTTAATTTAAGTGAATTCCCGTAAACCCTAGTGATGCATGGGGAAAACACATCTGTTTCACTGATTTTCTTTACAGGCAAGTAGGTCATCAGCCTTCTGTGCCACCTAACCGAAATATTCATTTGTCCCCCGGGATTCGAATTCAGGACCTTTGGCGTATCACAAAGACGCGTGAACCAAGCCACGGAGGCGGTTAATTCCATGTCTTAAAATCAAGAAGCTACATAATCATTAATACATAATGATGTAACAATAGATTCAAATCTCAATGAATTATTTTGAAAACTAGGTAGTCACGGCTACACGCTTCTGGCCTTAATGTTACATCCATCCATACATCCATAGGACCTAACATTTATTATTTATTTCAATAATCGAAAGTTATATTTAATACAATGGAAGCGTCATCTAACTAAATTCATAACAGAGATAAGGAAAAATAAATTCATTTCCATCAATGAGGCGTGCCACTAATTTATAAAGAGAAACTCAAAATGTCTTATCAAAAAAACGTAATAAATAAATAAAAATAAGTTGAAAGTCGCAACGAATATCAAGATTAATCATGATTATTCTTTCGAAATAACAATAGAGTTAAATTGCTCAAGGAAGGTGTAAAATAAAATTAGATATCCGATTTATATCTAAAACGAATCGGATGTATTTCATAAGACCATCAAAAGAATTTACTTTTATGCGCAATTCTAAACTTTGTAAATATAATCGTCTATTACTACGACCATTTATTATTTAGCAACATAGATTCTTAGCTTACTTCACTACATAGTATAAAACAAAGTCGCTTTTTCTTTCCCTATATCCCTTTGTATGCTTAAATCTTTAAAACTACGCAACGCATTTTGATGCCGTTTTTTTTAATAGATAGAGTGATTAAAGATGTTATATCTTCTATCTATCTATTATATGTTTTATACCCGTGCAAAGCCGGGGCGGGTCGCTAGTATAAAATAATTCAGATATTTTTTTATATTTACTACGTTTTTCTTCGGCTTGCGTGAAAGAGCAACCAAAACAAAGATAAGTAAGAGTATGCGTCTAAATATTGAAAAGGATTGGCTTGTTAGTATTAGAATAAGTTTTCTTTGATATTTAAAGCCGCTTTTAGTATTCAACAGTAGTGTTAACCAATAGTAGTGTCTGTAGTCCACGTTATAATGCGGTGAACTCGGGTCGTCGTGACAATGGAATTGCAAAACGAGCCACGACTAATTATAAACATTTACATTTTTTCGTAACTCTTAACTCAGTTTCAATAGGACTATTTCCACAATTTCTTTTGCAATCTCAACATAATGCATTCAACACCTCCCGTTAGATGTTCTGAAAATTTTTGCAACAAAGAAACTTTTTACTATTTAATCGATCTTCAAGAAACCAAAAAGGAGGGTATCAATTCGACTTGTATTTTTTTCTGATGCTCCGCTCGTCTATTTATAAACCGATTTGGTGTCAAACCAACGCCACCTCTCATAGATCAACATGACAGTTTTATGCCCTTGTTGAATCTTACATAAATTTTATTTATCAACACTATTTACGTCTTTTTATTTATAGTAAAAAAATTATTTTTTACCATTTAGTGCGTTTTGGGGCCTCCTGCAGCCCCATCTAGATCTCTCCAATGTTGACAATCCGATGCAATAATGAGCCCGTTTTTTTTTTTGATGATAAAATTCAAAACACCGCACTCGAGATATTCTTCGTAAGCTATAGTTTTTGAGTTTATACATACTAAATAAAAATAAAATCTTTTTATAAATTTTGACCCAAAATTCTATTTCAATATTCTATCTTCTATGGGTCGCTGGTGGTTATTACGAGACTATATTTCTTAAATTATGTTCATTAAACAACGATTAACAAGTTTCAAGCATTTTGAACAATTCATAATTACAAAAACCTTGTCTACGGCCTTAAATCATAATGCAGATGTCCAAGACTGTACACGCAGCTCTAGCTTAATAATAACGCACTTATAATCATCATTAGTTACGCTATCCACCTGTAATTGCTGGTTCCTATGATTTTCCTATTTAAAAACCAAGTCATGGCCATTTGAGATGCATTAAATAGGTAAAAATTTACTTGATGCAACTATTTTCCTAACATATATTTAAGGACGTTACTAGTAAAATAAGCCAGTATTAGTCATTTTATCTTATAAATAAAAGTGGATATTCAATGCGAGTAGTTTGTCGGCAACAAGCGTTAAAAAAAACTGTTCAAAAGGATTCCGTGAAGAAATGTATAAAACACAAAAATAAAGTCGCTAGCAAATATAAATAAATGGTTACCTTTAGCCGCTAATTTTACGCAAATTGATACTTAGGATAAATCTAATGGCAGTTACGTATTTCCGTGTTGCACCTCCGATAAAAACGTGTGAAACTGCGTAGATATTTTGACACATTTTCCACAATTCACGGAAGCATTACTTAATTCTTCGTACTTGATAACTATTTTATTCAAATTTCCATTAAAGACTAAGCTATCATTTAATATATGGTAGACATTATAATCTTATGCTATTACAATGTCATATCGTAGGCAGCAAATAAAATGAAAACATAGCAGCAGCATGAGGTATGTTATAAGATCATTATATTTTAAGAAGGCAAATGGGCGGGACTTTGGTTCACCTTATGTTAGATGATGATGTGCCCTTAAAACTACACACATCAAAATAGTCTACATTCGTCGAGCAGTATTTTGGATGTACCGGTCCTTGTACGATTGGTGATGTGAGATCGTCCTACGTGTCGCTTGGCCACGCTGCCCATGATACGATAGAGTGTCCACTGTCCAGAGTACGTTTCCTGGAACCAGCTTGCAATAACCCGATTCATCATATCTTCTCGTGTCAAATGATGTCGTCGCTCCATATCGATGCAAATTTTTTCAGTTCCAATGCAGAAATTGTAATGGTAAAAACGCTATTACACACTTTTATAGCAATCCTGATTGACGGTTGATTTCTGTTTTTAATCAAAATTTAAAAAAAAATCTTATTGAAATAATGAAAATCAATAAAAATTATTATCAATGACTATCCAAAAATGTTAAAAAATAATCATCAATTGCATTGATATTCTAAATAAAGTCTAAAATGTACTTGATCTCTAGACACTTTTATGTTTATATAATGCGTGTTCTCAGTATAGTTAAATAAAAACCGCTTTTTTGTATAACACTCATCTTTTTATGTGGTATCGATCGATAATTACTGACATTGGGCTGGTGGATGCGTTCGCTATATTTGATAAAGCTAACTGCACCTTAAATTGGTCTGAAATAACTTTATACCCATAAATTAATTTTTTAAAAAAAAAAAAACCGACCTCAAAAACGAACTAAAAAGTGAAAAATAATTGTTTAATTTAAATAAGCCTACTATTAAAAACACGTAGTTAGGGTTGATTAATAATATTCATATATATCTACAATACCATAAAAAAATTATAAATTTATTTTTGAACGTCGGTGCCAAGTTCAATATAATATTAATTATTATGTAGGTATTTTTAATTTAAGTCCTTGAATGCTCAAAATTTGCCCAATTTCATCAAGTTATTTAATTCAACATATACTCGTTCATCAAATTTTATGTAATTGTAGGCCTCTGAGGCCGGTCGCCATAAATATAAAACTTTGAATTTGCCGTCTATTGTCTAGTAATAGCTTTATACTTTTGTAAACTGTTAGAGATTCGTTGCGGTCCCGACACGCCAGCTGTCTTACCAGACCATAAATGTTTAAAATTTGCCTCTCTCTAGGTATATCTCTATGCTTTTGTTAACTGCAATAAAATTTTATATCCATCAATATTTGCGAATAAATGTAATGCTATTAGTGAAGCACAATTAACAAATGAATAAGATTGCCGTCGAAATGACTTTGTTTTTGGCATACCATTAATTTTTATGACATGCAGGTGTTGCTTGCAATAGAAAGCGGCTGAAACACTGAAGGATAAAAACATTATTTTTGTTTCTTCAAATATTCTAACGCTCTGATGTTCCCAAGTGTAGTCAGTCTTGATCAGTCTCTCAGGCTATTAACTCTGGCAGTCTATCAAAGGCATTCCATATCACTACAAGCGCATTTAAATATCTATTCGGTACCTTTCTTTTGGTCTGAGCTGAATAGTATATATAGTTATTTTGATAGTGTTTGTGTTCACAAGTTAGTTAGTTATCTTAGGCGTTGTTAGTAGTATCGAAGAAATAGTTAGCCTGTGTTATATTTTATAAATAAGTATATGTAATTATATAATCATAGTTACCAATAGATATCGTCATCAATCTAGTGTGCAAAGGGAATCTGTGTTTGAGTGGTTGGTGTTTGGTGTCTTGAAAGGAGGGAATGTAAGTGTTTTGATTTCATTTCAGCTACTCTTTTTGTATGGTAGATTTTGTGTAGGTAATTAATGTTTTTCGGTAGTTTTTGTTTTAAGACATTTTCATTTATATTATTACAGGATACTTACTTAGTTTTATATTTTAAATTTGAATTCCTTATTCAATTTTTTTTCTGCCATTATTCATTTGATTTGATTTGATTAGATTGATAATTTACTTATATTCATAATAATTGAATTTAAAACATAGGATTACTTGGCACCGACATTCAAAAATAAATTTATAATTTTTTTATGGTATTGTAGATATATATGAATATTATTAATCAACCCTAACTACGTGTTTTTAATAGTAGGCTTATTTAAATTAAACAATTATTTTTCACTTTTTAGTTCGTTTTTGAGGTCGGTTTTTTTTTTTTTAAAAAATTAATTTATTTTATACTTTTGAGTGACTTATAAAATGGGTAGGCCGACTAAGAAAGCTATTAAAATGAGAGCATCAAGAGTGCAGGAAAGTGAGCAAAGAAAACAACAACGTTTGCAAAATAATAGGCTCAGATACGCTAAAAATATTTCAAACGAAAGTAGCGAACAACGTAACGAACGATTAGCTAAAAAACGTAATTATTCATCAAAGATTTTGCGATATGAAAATGATGAAGAACGGACTCATCGTTTAGGCGTTATACGCAATCGATTGTCGAATGAAACTGAAGAGCAACGGGCTCATCGTTTAGGCGTTATAAGCGATCGATTATCGAATGAGACTGAAGAGCAACGGGCTCATCGTTTAGGATTAATACATGAGCGATTAAGAAATGAAACATCATTAGAGACCGAGGTTAGGTTAAGTAATATGCGCCAAGCAAATCGAATTAGAAGAATTCAAGCTTACGAACATGATTTTGAATCGGCAATCAACGTATTTGCAGATGTTTCTTGTTCTGTGTGTTTAAAAACTCTGTATCCACAGCAGCGCTTCAATTTAAACACAAATTTATACAATATGTTATTACCAATCGAATTAAATTCTATACCTGTTATTACTGTTTGTTCTCGCTGTAATAATAATATTCGTAAGCGGAAGGTACCTTCTGTAGCTTATTGGAATAAATTGGTACCAGCACCTATACCTCCTGAAATAGCAAATTTAACTCACATTGAGCAACAATTTTTGTGTCGAGTTGTACCTTTTATTAAAATAATTAAAGTTCAAAATCGTTTTAGCCAAGACTGGTGTAAAGGGCAAGTTATTTTATTTGCAAAAGACGTAATAGAAATAGCTGAGCAGTTGCCACATTGTACAAATCAAGTCGGTTTAGTATTAGTCGTTGAAAGTCTTGAAAATTTACAAAGATCAAAGGAATTTTTTGTAGATATGGCAAAACTTCAACGGGCTCTATCTTGGTTAATAACTCATAATCATTTATATAGAGATGTTCGCCCTCATTTTGAAAATGTTATTAATTTAGCAGATATTATTCAAACTAGCGAAGAAAGGTGTAGTCCAGCACCTATTCAGGTTAATTTACAACAGCCACTATCATTACAAAATCATTATACAACTTTAAACACTAATGTAGCTATACTAAGTGGATCTTTTCATCAGGGTGATATTAGATTTAGTGATATGTCACGTGGTAAACAATGCACTGGAATTGCGGCAGTTGCATGTGTAGGATTTTGTATTTTTGACCCCAAATTATGGGCTCGAAGTGATATTGATTATATATTAGCTCGTGGAGATGAGTATTACATGGAATGTATAACATCTAGAATAAATCCTGCGGCAGGTGAAGTAAACACTGAGTACCTCGCAATGACAGATCTCGTTTCGCAAATAAGGTATAACAGGGAAACAGTGAATATAGAAATTCATGAGAGCTCTAATTATAATGGTCATATAGATACAGATAACTCTTCTGAGGGCTTTCCTAACTTAAAAAATGCATTAAGAAGTTTTTTTAATGAACATAAGTATGGTTTACTCACAGTTAATGCTACAACGGTCGCCTTATACTCTAAGCCTGAAAATGAGAGGCATTATTGGTTATTCGATTCTCACGCGCGCGGACCTAAAGGTTTTATAGCTCCAAGACGAGGTTCCGCTTGTTGTATGAGGTTTAATAATATTGAACAGCTTTATGCTCTATTACGACGAAATTTGTATATATCACCTAAAAAAGAAACAGACAGAAATCTTCAAGATAATGTATTTTCATTAACACCTTTACGTATTCTTAGGAATAATGAAACAAATATTCAGGAGAACTTAAATACAGCCATTTATAACTCACCCCAAATAAATTCTTCTGATAGTTTTAATCAAGTGCCACAAAATAGGCAGTCTCTAGATATCGGTAGTCAACAAATGATTTGTACAACAAGTATGTTACAGTGTATAGATGGTACTGTGCCAGAATTAAATAGTATCGTAGATTTAAGTGAGGTTCAAGAAAATAACACGAGATTAGCTGAGATTAAGAGAAAAACTGCACCACCTTTAAATTTAGAGCGAGAACGTAGAATTGAAGAGTTATCATGGTACTTTCTCTACCCTGACGGTAAAAATGGTTTTAGTGAAAGTAGAGAAATACAAATAACTCCATTAGATTATTTTCAATCTCGGATTATGAGCAATGATGAAAGATTTAAAAGGAACGATTATTTATTTTACGCTTTGTCTGTAGTAGAATATTTTCGTGCGAAATCGAGTGTATCGGTATCGTGTAGGATGCGACAAGGACAAGGGCAACAAACACCGCAGGGACTAGTAGATAATATGCATCTTACAATGAGAAACATTAGAGGTTCGGCTTCATATTGGCAAAAGAGTTGTTCGGAATTAATAGCTATGGTAAGATCGCTAGGCCCACCCACTTGGTTTATGACGTTTTCTTGCAATGATTTGAATTGGCCAGATATGATTAAAGCTTTATGTATAGCACATGGCCGTAATATCGATGATACGTCAAATTTATCTTTTTCTGATCGTCTGCAATTGGTACAGAAATATCCCGTAGTTGTTTCTAGGCAATTTTCGTTAAGAGTTAATGCTCTTATGCGATTTTTAAAACGTGATCCAGATTGTTTGGGTGGCAAAATCGAAGATTATTGGTATCGAATAGAGTTTCAAAATCGAGGAAGTCCCCATTTACATATGTTAATTTGGTGTAAAGACATGCCAGATTTTTCTACTCCCGAAGGTTTAAAAATGATCGATAATGTTATATCGTGTTCATTATGCCCTGACGATCCAGAACTTAAAGAACAGGTTGAAACAGTTCAAATACATAAACACACAGCTACTTGTTATAAAAATCGTTCCGATACAAATTCAGAAAATCAAAACGGCGGTTGTCGTTTTGGTTTTCCTAGACCGATGAGTATTAGAACAGAGTGCTTGGGTGCAGATGAAGCTTTAGCTAATAATGGTAGGTTCTGTATTTTAAAACGAACTTCTGACGAATCAATGGTGAATAATTATAATGAAACGTTATTAAAACTTTGGAAAGGCAATATTGATATTCAACCATGTGGCAACGTGACAGCTGTAGCATACTATGTAGCAAAATATGCAAGTAAATGTGAACCACACGACTCCGGAAATGTTATACGAGAAGCCATTTCAAAGGCAAAAAGGCAGGGTGGTAACGTATGGAATCAACTCTTTGCTGTGTCAATGGCAATATTAAATCAACGTCTTGTTAGTGCACCAGAGTGTGTTTTTAGGTTATGCCATTTACCACTTAAAATGTCTTCTAGGAAAGTAGTTTTTGTTAATAGTTGCAAACCAAGCGAGCGTTTTAGATTATTAAGATTTGACAATGATGAAACGTCAATATATAATAACATTTTTGATCGTTATGTTCTTCGGCCAGATCATTTAGAGCGATTAAGTCTTGCGGAATTCGCTGTGCAATTTGAAACGGTTAGTAACCCTCAGTGGAATGAAGAAGATGGTGACATAGAACTAGTAGATCAAGATGATGTAATACCGGCCAAGTATATTAAATTAAGAGATAACACAAGAATGCGGATTAGAAATAAGTCTGCAGTTTTACGAACTCGTTATTATACCATAAACAGCGATAAGGAAGCTTATTATTACAGTTTAATTGTATGTCATGTACCTTTCCGTAATGAAAGCGAACTTTTATTTGAGAATGAAACGACCGAACAGTGTTTTTTACGGAGACAAAGTGACTTACGACCTTTGCAAAATGACGTAAGTGCAGAGCAATTTGCTCACGCAGAACAGGTTATTCAACAAGCCCTGGCTCAAGCAGCCGCATTAAATGCAGCACGTGGTACAAGGGTTGACACTATAGACGTATGCGTAGGTGAACATATAATTAATGATGAGGACAATTATTGCGAGGATATCAGCGATAGGGAACTTATACCAGACGAAATTTTTCATAGACATATCGAGGGTTTGAATGTGCAACAAAAAAATCTATTTAGTAAAATTACTGGAGTCATTGAAAATGATCTCCAAAGGATTGATGAACAGTTATTACTTTTTATCACAGGAGGTGCAGGTAGTGGCAAGTCTTTTATTTTAAAATTGGTGGTTGAACATATTAAGCGTTGTTATGCTCCTACCGTTGATTTACTACAGAAACCACAATTTGTAGAAGTGGGTTCGTTAACTGGAGTAGCGGCCAGACAAATATATGGCAAAACACTGCATTCAATATTTTCTTTGCCAATAGAAAAGGGTAATACGATGCAATATAAAAAAATGACAGGACAAAGATTAGAGAACGAAAGGCGTAAATGGCGTTACATTAATTGGCTTATAATCGATGAAATTTCAATGGTATCATATGAGAATTTACGAATCATTCATATGAGATTACAAGAGTATAAAAATAACAACAAATTTTTCGGTGGAGTTAACGTTTTACTTTTAGGTGATATATTGCAACTGCCACCAGTGAAAGGACATTGGTGTTTTATACAGCCCCCATGGTTTTCCGGTGAAATAAATTTATGGCAACAATTTTCTTTTTGCGAGCTAACTATAAACATGCGTCAGCGTAATGATAATGAATTTATAGATATATTAAACAGTTTACGTGTAGGAGAATTAACAACATCACATTTACAAATACTGTGTGAACGAAGACACATACCTTTAACCGGCGATTTTGCTGATGGAGCAGCCGTACGTATTTTCCCTACATTAAAGCAAGTTGACGAATATAACGAAAAGATGACCTTTGAAAATGCAAAACATCAAAGAGTTTATATAATAAATGCGGTTGATGAATCTCGTGAAATAGCAACATACGGAAAAACTCCACCAGATAATGTGATTCCAAAAGATATAAACAATTGCGGAGGTTTTCTGCACTCAATAAAATTAAGTATAAATTCTCGTGTAATGTTAAGACGTAATATATCAGTATCTGATGGACTTGTAAATGGTGCAATGGGTATTATAAAGTTATTTAAATGGCCAGCTCTGCGCAGGGATCAATTAGAAGAAGGTGAATTACCAGATTCCGTTCTTATAAAATTTGACGATCCCACAATAGGATGTAGGTTAAAAGATGATGAAGGTTTAGTCGCGATATCATTACAGTCCACGACATTTCAAGGTACTAGAGGATATGGTGATATTGAACGTAGAATGCTTCCATTAATTTTAAGTTGGGCTGTTACGGTGCATAAACTTCAAGGTACAACGCTAGAAAAAGCAGTTATAGATTTAGGAAAGAAAAACTTTGCAAAAGGACAGATATATGTATCTTTAAGTCGTGTGAAAACTTTGGAAGGAATTGTTTTGTTGGATTTGGATAGTAATAAGTTATTAAATAAACCACATGATGATCGAGCACTAGCTGAAATGATTAGGTTGCGTAATCTTCAATAGTTGTCAAAAAGATAAAGGAAGTATAATATTAGTGTACATGACTGTGTTACATGCATATATATATATATTGTTTAATACAATAAGTACAACAATATTCTTTATAGAAGGTAAGGGGTCGCTGTAAGGGGTGGTTGGAGGCGACTTTTAGGTATTATATATCAAATATATGTTTTATATAATAAGATTGCAATCTTCCTTACGAATAATTAATGCATTTTATATGTATATTTTTAATGGTAAAGTAGTAAAGTTATTGCATTATTGCAATGGTAAGGTTATGATAATGGTAATTAAATATATGACTGTATTTAATATCGTAGAAGGGCGAGTCAGTTTTTTTAGTGGGTAGTGGCCTTTGTTTTAGTGTTGCCGAGCCCCACATAACCCCCGCATTGCACACGCCCGCGGGGGTATGCGTAAAGCCACTCCAAGCAGGAGGATTGCGGGCTAACGCCGAATCCTTCTCCCGAGCAGTGGGCGGCGCCTGCTTTAGAGTGCCCGCTGCGCTTGGAGGCATTTTTTCTGACATGACAAAAAAAAAAAAACTCAATATCATCATTTCTAAAACTATTAGTCTAGTTATAATAAATCCTAAAATCATCTAATTCATCTATAAGGATTCATAATAAATCATAGATTCTACCTTATTGATTTTATTATCATATATGACCCTTTTAATGTTTATACAATGATATATAAGTCATCGATATAAACTGATATTACATCGAGCTATATAGATCTAAACTGGACGCGTAAACAAAAACGTATGACATGTTTTTCTCTGTTGACAAGTTTTGCTCCATAACATCAAATATATGGCTTAGATTTTCATAAAATTCCGTCAAAAGCTTGACAATATGACTGTTTATAAAATGAATTTATTATAATTAGTAAA
Organism: Aporia crataegi; assembly: GCA_912999735.1. Classification (NCBI taxonomy): domain Eukaryota; kingdom Metazoa; phylum Arthropoda; class Insecta; order Lepidoptera; family Pieridae; genus Aporia; species Aporia crataegi. The sequence goes on along the minus strand of OU538748.1, from coordinate 2,929,669 downwards.
TATTTAATATAACATGGACCTTTCTATCGCTAAAGCGAACTAATTGAAGATTTTTCAATTTTTTATTTTATAACCTCAATATCTCTAAAACTATAAATCAAATTATTTTGATTCTTATTTTATCTTGTTGCAAATTTAATACTAAATCGAATAACATCTAATTCATCGATAAAGATTCATAAATCATAGAGTTATAAGCAAATAAGCACGACATGGCCGCGCGGAATTCAGCGATTTCTCGTCCGATTGTGAAACTATTCTTTGAATTTCCTGAAAACTTGAGTGGCTCTTCTAAACCGTATAGTTGGTTATCATACCATCAAAACAAAACTAACTTGAACGCTCTGACTTTACGCCTACCTTATACACTAAAAACTAATTTAATTAATTTAATTTAATATTTTCAAATTAATGAAAATAAGAAAACGCAAAACTGAATGGTACCTTATACACTAAAAACTAATTTAATTAATTTAATTTAATATTTTCAAATTAATGAAAATAAGAAAACGCAAAACTGAATCGTTTAATACTAAAAATTTAAGTAATATCGTTCATATAAATTAAGTTTTCATGGTGTTTTATAGTAAGCAAGTGAACGCACATTGTGATTTCCCGTGGGAACTCAGTTACTATATTCTCTCTATCTCTAGAAGTATTTCTTCTACCTTATTGATTTTACTATCATATATGACCCTTTTAATGTTTTATAAAATGGTATATAAGTCATCGATATAAACTGATATTACATCGAGCTATAGAGATCTAAACTGGACGCGTAAACAATAACGTATGACATGTTTTTCTCTGTTGACAAGTTTTGCTCCATAACATCAAATATATGGCTTAGATTTTCATAAAATTCCGTCAAAAGCTTGACAATATGAGTTTTAATTAAATTAATTTATTATAATTAGTATATATTTAATATAACATGGACATCTCTATTGCTAAAGCGAACTAATTGAAGATTTTTCCATTTTTTATTTTATAACCTCAATATCTCTAAAACTATAAATCAAATTATTTTGATTCTTATTCTCTCTTGTTGCAAATTTAATACTAAATCGAATAACATCTAATTCATCGATAAGGATTCATAAATCATAGAGTTATAAGCAAATAAGCACGATATGGTCGCGCGGAATTCAGCGATTTCTCGTCCGATTGTGAAACTATTCTTTCAATATGCTGAAAACTATTGATCGTAAAAATTCTAAAAAAAAATGGGACCACTTCGACGAGTTACCCTATCGTTTGACACCTCACTAATCCAAATCGGTCTACAAATGGCGACGTACGAGCGGAACATCGCCAAAAAAAAAAAATACACGTCGAATTGATAACCTCCTTTTTGGTTTTTTTGAAGGTCGGTTAAAAATCATCATAAACTCACATGAATAAAAATAAGCACTAAGCGTTAAACTAATACCTGCCCTTGTTTATCGAAGAGTGCAATAAACTTCCAAGTGTCAATGTTCGCGTCAGAAATCAAACAGAATACTTGAACTGAGTCATAGTTTGGTAAGGAAATATTCATTCTAATCCCTTACATACTCGCATATTATGAATTCGACTGTTTTGTCCGAACGCAGGGTCGGTTACAACAAGTCCAAGAGGTGGTTAGGATGTGTACGTCCATGTGCCCGCTCTTAACTACACAACGGTTCTACTGATTTTTATAAATGATGCGTCATTAGAATTGTGATAGCGCAAATATCACTAAGTACCTATAATTTTTTTGCACCACAGTCAGGTTTTTTGTAGGAAAAATAGCTATATTTATTGTTAATTAGTTATCACTCTTATTTTCTACTCATTTTCAAGATTTTTTTAAGCTTATTAGTTTAACAATCACACAATAACGTGATTTATATTTTTAAAACATTTCCTCAAAGGAATTCGGCGAAAGATTTTATCGACACAATAACATTGCGCATTCTTAAGAAAACATTTCCAAAATTATAGCAACATAAATGATTAACGAAATATTGTAAAGAAAAAGCCCGAGGTTTTCACACTTCTTCCACAATCAAAATCTCTTTTATATATTTATTTCCGTATAAATTCTCAAGAGAAACCACTAAGTACTCTATATATACGATACTTAAATTATGAAGCATTTTTGATTTGTCTGTTTGTTAGCTTAAATATATAATTTTAAGTAACATAGACTTTTATTTTAAAATCTCAATCATTAACACAGATTTCACCAATGACGTTCAGCACTTTTTACTCAGCTTTGTTTTCCAGTCATCGAGTACAAATACCGCTATTCAAATCCTCTAACCTATAAATCAGTACCGGTACTCTCGATACGGCTGTCAACACTTTATTCAAACAAATATCAGTGTACTGTTATTGTGCCATACTGATGAATGATCCTTCATTTTGTACTGAATACAAGCGTGACGTTGCTTTACAGTTAAGTGTAGTTCATAATTTCATAGCTATTAGATGTATTAAAATATACAATTTGTACTGATTTGTGTCATCTTTTCTTGATTTGTTCGTAAATTCAATTTTATAGATCGCCAAAGGTTATATCTTTCGTATTAAAACTCATTGCTTATATATTAGGTACCTACTTATTTACATGTTTATATTGTATTACTATATACCATAAGAACATAAAAGTTTAAATGTAATAATTTGATTATATTAGTTAAGACATTCTTAACAATATAAATTAATAAATATTTTTTACAATTTTAAATGATTTATTTTGTTTCTAAAAGCCGATTAGTTGCTGCTCAAATTTGTAACTCGGTGTAAAACCGCAACAAGTTATTTTTAAAGTGTTGTTATATTATTTTAGTAATATTTATATATTTTTCCATATGTATCAGGACTTGAATCTAAAAAAAATAAGTCGGAATAGAAAATTATAGGGTATAAAATTAGAAATGTATATTTAAATGCACTTATTTATTAATTTATAATATATATTATAATGCCTAAATTACGTAATTAATTACGCACCAAATTCCATAAATTCTGGAAATAATTCAGTCAAATTTTGCACCGGAGGTTCTGGGTTCGAACCCCGGGAAAACATATGAATGTTTCGGTTGGGTGGGCACAAAAGACTGATGGCCTACTTGCCTGTAAGAATATGATTAGTGAGACAAATATAGGACTGTCTGCCCCATGCTCCGCTAGGGGTTACGAGAATTCACTTTTTTTTACATACATAGTTATATTACCAAGACACCGAATGCCCACTGATTTCTGAATAAAGGATGCTGGCATAAGTTTGTTCCCTATATATATACTTTAAAAAAATACGTCAAATTGATAACCTCCTTTTCGGTGTATTTGATTGTCGGTTAAAAAGCGCATTCATGAGCCCAGTTAGCATACTTAACATACTGTTTAAATTGAAGTTGGTACAATGTTATTCATTAGGTTCAATTTATAATGACACAGTTAGTTCGTTTACCGTGCATCTGCGCACCATTGTTTTAACTTCGGTCAAGGGCGCGAGTTTGTTAATGAACTGCCATGTTTTATCAATCAAATAGACAAATGCTTTCAAACAATACATTGAATATCGCTTGTCAATATACCACAATATAAAAATTGTAAAATAATTGACGCCCGCGTGTTTAACTCGAGGACGTGGATACGAATGTTGGGAACAAATAATCACTATTATAATAATTTGAAATAAAAGTTAATTAAAATTTTATTTTTATTTACTAGTATAATATAATAAAAATAAAGTGTTGATAATAAAGTAAAAAGTGAAGTCCCGTGTCCCCTAGTGGGGCAGATGCATTTCACATCTGTTTCACTGATCGATTTTTTCTTTTAGGGGCAAGTAGGTGATCAGCCTTCTATGTCCTGCCAGACCGAGTTTTTTTTATCTCCGCCGGGAATCGAACCCAGGACCTCTCGGTTGTAACGCTTACGTGCTTACCACTAGACCAAGGAGGCGGTTAAAGTGTTGATAATAATCGAAGAATATTTATTTCATAAATTGATGAATTTGAATACTTTAAATTTAAAACTTTTAAGAAAATAACGCTGTTTATTTATTTTTCTTATAATTGTTCAATTACCTTTATTACAATTAATTATTATTTATTACGATGATGCGAAAATTTGGATGGTTCATACTCAATTACGGCAGAACGATTTGAAGAATCTTGGTACACAGACTGTTTTTATCGCGAAATGAAATCTTTCAATAAGTAAACAGCTTGTATTAAAATTTTGCTCTTGGAATTGGTGAGAACGACGGATTTTATCAGAAATGAACACAACATCAGCCAATTTTTTCGAACAAAAATTCTTCTAAAAGTCTTATAATTGTAAGCTTACTTCTATAAGTGATGGTTGTTCCGTAAATTGTTCAATAATTTTCATACTGGTTTCAACACCTAACCTTTATCGAAAAAGAAATCATACTGTAGCAATTAAAATGCCAATAATCAGTCCAAGGTTCCAAAATGCATGACGAATTGTAAATTAACTAAGCAACGTATCCAAACTGATTTTACGATTTCATTAGTGGTATAATCATATCGTTAATGATTTAATTTTTCGGATCATGGTTTCAGGCAATTGCCGCCCGGAGGAATTCAATCTAATACCGTACAAAAATACTGCCGGCTAATTCGACTAATTTTTAATCTAATTCCAATAAAGTCGAGCTGTATATAACAAGACATAAATCGAAATTAAAAAGTACTCATAGCCTTGTTATACCAATGAGATTTTACGTTATATAGTCAGTAGACTGTATATCATATTCTTCTCATTGAAAAAATCGAATCAAAATGCAGAGGGCATTTTGATTTGAATAAGTTTTGTTTTTTATGTTTAACAAAAAACTATATAATTAAATTAAAAATAAATTGTATAATTATAGTGATATTAAAGTTTAATATTCAGAAATAACAGCAACCCAATAGCATTGGCTAAAAACAAACGTGAGTGTAGTGCATACACATTTTTGGTTCTGTTTCAATTGTCAGTCATCTTAACAAGCATGCAGTCAATTTAAAAATATCTTGTTCCTTAGTCAGATTTTACCGCATTACACGCATAAGTAAACTGAACAATGGAGGTGGTAAATCGTTCTATATAACAATTACAAATAATCGTGCTATGAATACAACCTCCAAAATTAAACCATCATTCGCCATGGCATAACCTATTTTGATGATTCGGCTATTCCAATTAGATTCGACCTTTTTCAACCTAACATGGGTTGAATTGAAGTATTTCTTGAACGGCGAGGCGTGATCTTCGCGGCATTCGGATCTACATGACCTATACTTACCCTGTATTTTGTAACTATAGACTAACAATCGACTGAATCGCTACAACTGTTGCCATATGAATAGCTGTATTAAGCGCTGTAACATTGCAAAATAGTAAACTCGATTGTTATACGCCCCATCTTTAAATATATTAATCATAATTTTACAATATTTAAATAATTTACGACATATTTCGTTTCGTTTTTCAAAGTTTCATATGTCTACACAAATTCCACTGACTTCAACAACTTTCTCGTGAAACGAAAACCAATTATACCTTTTTAAATGGTGGAGTTGTCCGTCCTGTTTTCCCAGGACATGTCCCTAGTTTTTGTAGTGTCCTGGGATGTCCTGAATAGTTTTTAAGCAGCGTCCTGGGTTTTTAAAGCGCCTTTATAATGATGTATTTTAAAATCGCGTGCCACTTGTTATTCGAATACTTTTATTTAAAAAAATCATTTATTTTCATTACATAGCAACTCTATTAGTGCGTTCTTTTTTTCAAACTGAATTGTCCTGATATTTCCGCCTTAAAATCCTAGTTTTTCAATTTAGGGTTGGCAACCCTAGTGTAAGTGAAGTCAAAAACTAACCAAAGTTAACCTTCAAAAGTTAAATAAGTAAATACTAAGTGATTAGTTTATTAATTATGTTTAATTAAGTACGTCATGCTGACGAGAACACGGTCGTACTTTAATCTGATAAATTACAAAACATAGTCAAATATTACAAAAATGAAATAATAATTGCCCTGTGAATGATTTGTGTGATTAATGCATTTTTGAAAAGAACAATCCGTTCCCAGAATTAAGTCTTTCTCAAGGCTCCCTTCTAGATCATCACAAGCAGATACTGGAACGTTACATTATTTAAATTTATTAATATTATTATGCGAAAATAAATTTTATTCTGTGTTAGGTTTTCACCGTAAAATTATTGTATCAATGGATAAAATGTAACATATTATACGGAAAACTACTAAACTATATTTCAATCGGTTCTCCAGAGTGTTAATGTTAGATTTTAGAAAATCGTTTATTGTAGTCTGCATGCCGCGATTGTTTCTGAAAGTAACATAATTTATTTCTTATGCCCTCGGATAATAGTTTCTGAACAATGTTACTATGGAACCTGATCACGATATCAGTCGTTATAATTCGCTGTCATTTGTGGTGATTTCAATGTAATACTGGTGGAGATATATACAATATATAATATACAACTATATTCAACCAAACAAAATAATTAACTACATATACTTTAAATTCATAATAGTATTAATGTTAACAATGCGGTCTTTACGGTGTTGCAATTCATTGTTGTTATCAAATCATCAAAGCATAGCGCATTTTCAATGTTGCAAATTAAACATTTCATAGTTCACTACAACCTTGAGTGTTGTATATTATTAAAATAGTTGTAGGTAAGCTTAGAATAATTTTTAATATTTAATGCAAATCGCTGCTTATGTTGTTAAATCAATACCTATAATTTTGTATGTGGATTTGTATGTGGAACTGGTTTCAACTCATATCTCGTACAAAGATATTGCTGCTACTTTGACCCTCGAACATCATTGGCACTTCCATAGAAACCAGAAATCAATTACAGGATATCACAGAATTTAAACCAAAGATACTAAAGAAATAGAAAAAAGCATCTATTCATCCAAAGCAACAACATTCAGTTGTAACACATTTTAAACCTTTTCGCGGTTACATAAAAGTCCATAATTTGATATAATCTGTATCTTTTGATTACATAAAAGATATCATATGTTCAAATAATATACATTATCCCCAATATCTCAATTTTCTTTAAAAACCAACATTTCCAAATTACATAAAACCAACAGACTCTACATACATATAAATTAGACAAAACATATAGTCATACAAACGTCAAACACATAATGTTTACTCACGATCTCTTGAACAAGCTTACTTTCTTATTATTAACTGACCAACACCGCCAATGTTTGCAAAAAAGTATTTGTTAACACTTTGGTAGCGATATACTAACTAGTAATGTAAACTTTTTTGCTTCATATTTTTAATTTTTATAAAACATTATGACCTTACTTGACTAACTTATAAACATAGATTTAATTAACTGTTTGAATTTTTTTAATTAAACGACTGGATATGTAAAGGAAATAACTTTTTTTTATATTTGTCTTTTTCTAATACCTGGTACTGTTTTTATACTGTAATATAATCTTTTTATTTATTATGACTTAATAATTATATTTTTATTATATAACACTATATAAGGCACTATAAATGTACTTAATTATTTAACGGTAAAAAAACAAATAGGTGTATAAAAAATATTTCAAAAGCAATGCAAATACGATTTTTAACATCCAACAACAGGTATAAATCATCTTGACATCTTTTTTTAACGTAAATCAAGACGCAATTTAGGGCTGAATTGACGAATAATGATGACTAATGTAATGTATTCATAAACTTTCTTCGGATACTCGCATACAATGGGCCTTTATGTAAACTTAATATGTATTATAAAATAATTCGTATAACTGACACTGTTATTAATTCTAATAATCATGGCGATCGGTTTCTATCGTAATGAAAGTTAAAAGTTACGCCAAAGCGATAATGGATGATTACTTTCAGAAATGTGCATGTAATTCTAATTTATTGTAATATAATTACATGACTATTTTTGAAAAGAATAAATACAAGGTACTGTTTGACCGCCTCCTTGGTCTAGTGGTAAGCGCATAAGCGTTACAACCGAGAGGTCCTGGGTTCGATTCCCGGCGGAGATAAAAAAAAAAACTCGGTCTGGCAGGACATAGAAGGCTGATCACCTACTTGCCCCTAAAATAAAAAATCGATCAGTGAAACAGATGTGAAATGCATCTGCCCCATACCCCACTAGGGGACACGGGACTTCACACACTGTTTGTAAAACAATAACTAATAATATTAACTGCTACTCAGCAGATATCAAACTCGCGCCCAAAATCAAAAATAGTGTTTGTTTTATTAGCTATAATAAATTCAATATCAAGAGCTTAAAGCCACTAGCGGCTGGCCGCAATACGGCGTGTCGGTGTGGCTGACCGTATATACTCGAGTATGTACACTCGCCACATCACGGTGAGTACGTTTAGCTCTACGGCCATCGCATTTCTTCATCAGTGCTTCTAAAAATGTTTCTTTCAAAATTGTTCGAGATATCAATATGTAAAAAGATGATTCGAAATAAATGTAACAGCGGTTCGGCCAATTTTAAGTTTACTTTTTGTTATATTAGTGACGTGAAAATTAAAGTTCTTATCACGGAAATATATCTTGTATCTGAGATACAGCTGTGGTAGCTACTGGTATTTTGACCCGAACCACAGAATATATAATCTCTAGCCATACCCACAACATCGTCCACATGCCTTAAGAATCATGGTGATGATTAATTACTTATTTTACTAATTTCTCACAAAGAGCTGACCTAAACACTCTTTTCAAATTTAGTTAGTAGATGCAGAAAGCTCATTTTAACATCATTTTAGCACGGATAAAATCGCAGGCGTAGATGGTTTAAATAAAAAAATAACACGTTGGAATGATAACCTTCTTTTTGGTTTTCGAAGGCCGGTTAAAACTAAGTAATCTTTTATAATATCACTAGCAGTGAAAGGCAATAAAAAGATGAACCAGACAGAAAAGACGAAGCGGCAAATAGACAGAACATAATATAATCCCACATCACATAGCTAGGCTGACGGACGATAGATGGACAAAAAGAGTAACATCATGGGAAGGCCCACGGGGTAAACGCCTGAGAGGAAGACCGCTTACGAGATGGACAGACGACATCATTAAAACGGCAAGCCCGAGCTGGATGCAGACAGCACAAGATCTGGGCTTCTTTGGAGGAGGCCTTCACCCGAAGAGGGGTTCTTGTAGATTAAGTATATTCATTTAAACAAACAAACTAAACAGAAAGCTCTGTTATTATTATTTTTTGAAAGAAATAAAAAGGCTTTTTATTTTTTTATTTATTTATTAATATAATCCCATTTTATGATAAATATCTACTACTATAACAATCATATGAATTAAGTAAGTTAATTTTAACTACAATTACTTTTAATATTATCGATTTTTAATTATTAATTTAAACGTGAATCTTTTTAATAGTATCGAGATAATATTTTGCAGGCAAAGCCGTGAGAAATGTACATAGCTTCCTCTTTGCTTCCGCGAGAGTTTATTAGAAAGCCAATTTGCATACGCCAATGTATTTTACGATCAAGCTTCTGATTATATGCAGATTCTAATGTTATCAATACCTATTGTCTGCTTGTATTATCATTTCTCTGCATACGTTTCAGTTTGAATTTTAAAAATCCGTATGTCATATTATTATATGTTTATAATAAAATTATCTTAATATTACAACGAGCCTACTATACAAAATTTATTAAACAAATGAAAAACAGTTAATAAAAGTATTAATTATAATGAAATTCCTTGATCCTTGGATGAGAAACCTGGCAGACACTTTTCTGCGGCTATCGAAACAATATTTGTTTCCGCAGAATTCGAATCGAATGCCCTTAGCATTATATTACACGCAGCTGCCGAAACACTTCACAATAAGTATGAATAAATATAACACTTCTGAATCCATTTTAACTAAGCTGTCATAATAATATTAAACTTACAAACGAAAACATTTGCCCAAACGTACCTATTAACAAAATAAAATTAATCTCAATAGTATACTAAATAAGATTATTTTTCTTATGTCGTGAAGTTAAGCAAATGAATAAACTTATATTTCTCTGTAAACAAAGAAACGACATTTAACGTTTATTATTCCATATGACCGCCTCCTTGGTCTAGTGGTAAGCGCGTAAGCGTTACAATCCTGGGTTCGATTCCCGGCGGAGATAAAAAAAAACTCGGTCTGGCAGGACATAGAAGGCTGATGACCTACTTGCCGCTAAAGAAAAAATCGATCAGTGAAACAGATGTGAAATGCATCTGCCCCATACCCCACTAGGGGACACGGGACTTCACTCACTATTAGAACATATGGATGTTCTTTCACAATTTCAAATTATTGTTACTAAAATACTTTTATTTACAACGTAATAATATTTTCACATAAAACATTCCAAGTCGCCATTTTTGATATTCAAAGACGAAAGAACTCTATCCGTCTATCTATTATCTATGACAGTTCATTCGTAAACCAATTACTGACAGCGCCAAGCGCGAAAAGTTATAAGAAATGCTTCAATAATTTCTTTAAATATATAACTATTTTTACTAACTTAAATTATTTATTTAATTATAAATTCGATTTAAAAATAAAGGGGAAACAAGGCTAATCTTAGTTAAGTACTTAAACGTTTTGTTTTTATTAGCAGTTAGTAATTACGATGGTATAAATATATTCGCTGCATATATTAAAACAGGTTCTATCATATGATTGTAATATCTAATGTCATACTTGTCAAAGGTTCAATTATTTATATCTGCCGGAAGGGCTTCACTAATAAACAATAAATCTCTTGATTATGTTACATAAACAATGTTATGTAAAGTATTAATAGTTTTGGCCCGCCCAAATAACGTATGCCATGGGAACTTTTTAAGCGCTGTCATAAAGGTCATGTCATATACGTTGATATTTAAATACTGCCATGGGCATTGTTTATAGAAAGTCTTGAACTGCGTAATATATGTTGTGTATGTTATTTAACCATAATTTACATCAAATTATCTGTTTATGCAGTAGGTATCAAAACCTTAAGTTTTGTTACCAATATGCGACACTCACAATCATCACTGTTGGGCCTTCAAACAAGAGAGACACGTATATTTCTTGATACTCACTAACGCTGAAAATTTGTATGACAATGATGTTTTGGTCATCTCCTTAAAAATTTCTCCGTTAGTTGGGTGTCGAGAATAATAGTATTTAAATTTTAACAAAAAAAAAACGACTTTAAATTGTAATTCTAAAACTACTGAACGCGCGTTAATGAAATTCAAATTGGACCACACGGAAAGCACTAGCTTTAAAAAAAGAATTATCAAAATCGGTTCACCCAGTCGAAAGTTTTGAGGTAACAAATATAAAAATAACAGTCGAATTGAGCACCTTCTCCTTTTATGAAGTCGTTAAAAAAGCGTGACTTTCTTGTCTAAAGGCTAGTTGTAAAAGTTAGTTACGCAACGTAGTAAAGAAATTATTATTTCCAAATAAATATAAATTTAAAAATTTATAGTATATTTAATATTTAGTTAAAATCATTTACAGAAGATTATGATCTGTTTAGAATTGAATTACAACTGATATAAATAACAAGTAGGACTGTTTATATGAAAGTTTTGTTTAAGATACTAAAGTAGGTTGCAGGACAAATATCAGGATTCAGAGGGACACTATCTAGTAGAACCCGGAATATAAACCTCACATGTCATCAAAAAACATAACTATTAAATATATAATTTTTAAAATACATATAAAATCTTTTAAAATTGGCCAAGCGTAAAAATGATCGATAACACGTCTGAAATAGCGTCATTAGAATTAGAACATTAACATAGAATAATTCGACAAGTTTGACAGATTATAATGTACTATTTTTTACCAAGCTTCACTTCCTTAATATTGGATTACTTAATTGTAAAGCGTAGGTCACGATATGTGCTAACAAAATGTACGTACGTCTTAATCATTATCTTCCGGGATAAAGATCTGTCACGTGAATAATTGTCTATGCCCACGTTTGGCAAACGACAATTGACATTGTATTATAATTCGCAACATGAATTCTACAATATACGGTTTTTATTTATCTTAATATTCAAGAGGAAATCATAATATTTCATACATTAGGCAAAAATGTATATAGGTACCTATGTTTATTAGGCGTAACGTGTTTATTTAATATCAAGTAAATTATGGTTTTATTTTAACTTAGAACTAATAATTACTTTCTTAAAATATAATAAGACAAAAAAAACATAAAACGTCAGATACGTCAATATTAGTTTTACAAAACATTGCTAATCGTAATAGGAACATTAGAATTCAACGCGCACGCCTTAATTAGGAGCTCTATTATATTTTAACCTAATTTTCCATAAAAATGGTCAATTCTTCTTATTCTGTGAAACTGAAAGCCTTTGACAAATAAGACTTATAGAATAGCATAAATTAGCCTCGTTTTTTGCACTATATTACAACTTATTATAATATATGTGGAATTCAAAAAAAAATCAGCAGCATGATTTTCAAAAATTGTGCGGCAACTGTTTTTGTGATTGTGGGACTCAATTAGTGGAAAAAGTAAACAAAATGAAATATATCTTATAAAATCTATTATATAGTGCTTTAAATCATAACAGCCTTAAATTTTGAAATATGTACTTACTTATGAAAATTTTAGAAATAAAATCCCAATCATAATCATGAAATTACAAAAAACGCTTAGATTTAAGCATCTTTATCGCATAGATATTTTTACATAAAATTTATTTCTAAATATTTGTTAGTTCATAATAGAGAAGTATGGCAAATTGTTTTTAATATTTTCAATTATAAACTATTTGATAAACGAAATTAAAAATGGTAAATTATTAAATAAATAGTACGTGTCAGTTCTGTAATATGTTGTATAAGAGTTGTATGTATCAACGCATTCGTAATAGGGCTCTTAAAATAGAAAATTTATAGACGAAAAAGTACTAACTTTTCATTTCAATGTACATATAATTAATTGATACATAAAAAAACTTCCTTCATAAAAACTTCCTTCTTTATCAAGTCGCTTAATAAATAGAATCTATAACATGTTAAGAATGATGAAATACTTGAACAAAAGGTGAAGAGAAGTGTGAAGTGATTTACACTTCTATGAATCTCAAATAGTCCGATTTCCAAACTCATCCCAGTGAATAGAAATGACGAAATCTGGAGCATGACATCGATTTCATACATTATGTCAACTGCTCTTGTGTTGGTACAAATTTGAAAGCTAATATTTATTTTTTACGCTGCTAACTTGTGGCTATATGATTACATTGGTAGTAATTACAAGCCTGTATGTATATTTCAGGGGGGAAATATTGCTTTAAAATTTCTTATTTATTATTAATTATTAACAATAATGTACTCAAATATATATACAAAAATACAAAAGACTCATCAAAATCGTTGGGGTGCGAACCCAAAATACTGGCTACAACTAAGCGCGTCGATATCTCTTTAAGTAATCGACGCGCTTCTGGACCCAAAGTCTTTACTCCAAAAGGAACAAAAATATAAGAATCTATGAGACTTTCATACTTTCGCCTTTTGTTGCTTTTATATGTACCTATATTTTGCATTGCATTCATTAAAACTTCTTTATTAACCGTGTTATTTATAAAAATCTAAAAGGTTTCAATAAACCCATTTTAGAGACCGCCTCCTTGGTGTAGTGGTAAGCGCGTAAGCGTTACAACCGAGAGGTCCTGGGTTTGATTCCCGGTGGAGATAATAAAAAAAACTCGGTCTGGCAGGACATAGAAGGCTGATCACCTACTTGCCCCTAAAAGAAAAACCGATCAGTGAAACAGATGTGAAATGCATCTGCCCCATACCCCACTAGGGGACACGGGACTTCACACTTTATATTTTGTATAGCTAATTTATAAATAAAAATGTACCTATCGCCTAAATGTTGCTCTGTATGCCTACATAACATCCAAACGGTGCCTAATTGGATCATTCTTCTATTTTGTGTGGGTATTTTCGTAAAAACTTTTTATAAAGGAATTAAAATATTGTACGGAAAAATTAAAAAATCAGGTTATTTTACGTTCAGTGTGATTTTCTGTATTAATACACCATTGCGAATACTGGACGCACAGGTCTAGTAAAATTAGCATCTATATTTTTAATTTTTAAGTTTTACTAAAAAATAAATCGTAGAAATGAAGTATTCTAGCTTGTTTTCTCTATATTGCTACGTCTACTTTTATATATTTAATATGTGTACCTACTTGAAAGAAACGTAAACTTTTTATCATCTTTCGGTACAGACAAAGTAAGATTAGAAGGTAATTATATTACACACTAAACGTTTAATGAAACCTCTTTAAGAAAATCTGTATTTATACGAAGACATTATACCTACAAATAATTATATACGTCATATGAAATGGACCTGAACTAACAAAGGTATAGATAAGACACTTTATTATAAATTAAGGCGAGCTTAATACATGTATAAAGTAGGCTTAATGTCATAAGTCTGTAATTTACTTTATAATAGCTTCCTTCATCAGTTATGACGTTTTCCTGACCGCCGCGAGTAAAACAAGTATTGTAATGTGTACTTATCTTGTATTGTGATTAGCTGGTGGAAATCCTTTACAGTTTAATTTGATTAACCTCGATTATACGATAAACTGATGCAAATAGGATATAATGAAACGACGACCGATTGGCAGAAGCACGAATGTTTTTTCCTGTATTCCTATATTTATAGATTATATCTATAATTTATAAATGTAATTTAAGTGAAAAAATTGGAGTATTATTTATACATGTCTATCCTTCTTTCATCATAGCTCCCAAATTAATCATAAGCCATCAAAATTGTATATATTTTCCGGATGAAGTCTTATGTTTAAAACACAAAATAATTACTTCATCATTATGAAACAAATTGAATGAAATGAAAAAGGCTACAGAGAAAATATCCTCTAGGGAAATGTGCGAAACGTTTTTTTAATACTAATTATTTTACACGTAACATGGGTATTGCATTGAAGCGAGCACCGGAATTATAAACATAGTACCTATGAAAATTACAAAACAAACATACATAACACAAAAACGGTACATGTCTTCAAGTGCATGTATTGAAAGCTTAACTACCCATTACGTTGAGAAGACGTAATACAAAAATATGTGATTCATCTAAATACAATTCTGGTTTGTTTATTACAACAAATTTACAATTAGCTCCTTTAATGACAGATTTAAATTATTACTCGATTCACTTGGAAGATTTATGAGTAAAAATATCATTCCTCTCTATGATTGTAATAACAAAACATTCGTCTAAGGCTATGAGTGAATATTATACATAAAAAACGCGTCTGGATTAAATTATGATAAAAGTAGCGTGGCGAACTGTTTTTTTAAACAGAAATTTCTTCTGTTTTCAGTATTTCAATGTTATATCTCCTTTGTGATTATTTGGTTTACGCATCTGATATTCAGAACCCACTGCCCCGAAGATTTTGGTTTCAAATCGCGATGAAATGATGTCTCCGTTGGTTAGGCACAGAAGGCTGATACTGCCTCTAAATTAAATTATCATTAACACAAATGCGGTAATGTGACAGCCCTATGCTCTATCCACCAAAGATAACATTATTGCTCATGTGAAACAAGATTAGTCTAATTCACCAGTAGCACAGTTTTCATTAATATCTATTGCAATCGAATCGTAAGTAGGGTTCTTCAAATCCACGAAAATTAGCCAATCTGGTGAACATCTACGTAATATCACGAATTATGGACGATATTACATGGTGTTTTTTGAATCGGTAAACCACAATATTAGTTGCGTTCCCAATTTGATAATTATTGTATTATGCAATAACTTACGCTTGTACTTACTGCTTTTGTTTACGATTGTTCACTTGTAGCGTTATAAATAAAAATTCGAAATTATAATAGTATCTGCTAATAAGCTATTTTTGACTAATATATAATTTATTATTAGGAATAGTTTGAATCTTAAAAATAACGAGGGTGTATTTATTATTGAATTTTTGTGAAAATGTGCCTGTCATTTTAAGACAAAAAAATATACTAAATTTACTTTTCCGCTCCGTTTGCTTGAATTTTATGCTTAAAGTAGACGAACCATTCAATGTCCTCTGAAAGTAAACCTTAACAAAATAACAACAGTTTTTAATCATTCAAATATCGCCATATATTTATGTGTAAAAAGTAATATGTAAAGTCATTGCGTAATTCCGGATAGCCATTTTTATCTTGTGAGTAGGCGTTTCCTTTTTTATGGGCATAATCTAGCTTTCGCTCTATTTTGGTACATTATCACTTTTATGAGCCATGAAGATTATTATAATAGAGATTTTTTATTAGCTAATATTGCAAGTTTTTGCTTTTTCACTGTAGATGCACAAAGATTCAAAATAAATAATATTTGACTTCGATGTAGGTACGTTGGAAGGATTTGATACATGTCAAACCGATCGACAAATTCTCCGATTTACGAATAATGGTTTTAATAGCGAAGAAAAGGTCACCTATTTTTTTATACAGTCCAACTTTAACGTTTATGTCACACAGATTTATAATTCAATCTTTTCACTATTCCTAAAATATTTGAAACAAAAATCATAAACCGATATAAATTTTATAACCGCTAAAATATTTTTATTTAATTTTTTTAATATGCGTAAGTTGAACACAAAAAAAATCATCAAATGAGCGTAGCCATTCTAAATTCGTTTATTTATAGCCTTAAGCTATATATACAAATCATTAACAAAACACAATACTAATAAAATTGCATTTTGTACAATATGAAACAAACGTGGTTTATATACATTAGATTTGTACACAATAAGTTATTATTTCGTCATACCTATGACGAAATAAATAATAATATAAAATATCTTCAGTATATCAGCTGAATTATAGGTACGTAGGTATAATTGTTTAAAAGATGAATTCATAAGACTGGCAACACAGCCAATTAGCCCTAAGCAGCAGACGTGACCAAAATAATAAAACCCAGATATGTCTGGTGTTTCAATGCAAATCCTCATTATTTACGGTAACCCAACGCTTTCTATTCACCTTTGGCACAGTTTCAAAACTTCGTTTTTTGATAAAAATATACATTTGTTTCACTATGTCAAAGGTGGCTAAGGTTAGACAAATACATAATTTGACGATTTATCTTCGCCATGTTATGAATACACGTAACTAATAGCTTTATAATAATGTGTTACAAAACAAGGAACTACTTTTGCATTTCGTTACGAAAAGATAATTTGTTGATTAAATTATCTGGACATTAATTTTTATTTATTTTTTAATGAGCCCAAACATTTCTACAATATGTAAATTGTACATAATATAAAGTTAATAAAACGTATAGTAGATGTCAAGTTATAATTATTAATATACTTCGTCCAACAGGGTGCGAAAAGTATGTATATTTTTATTTAAATTACAAGAAACAAAACAGAGATGTATGCAAGATATAAGTACTTATAGATGAATCCTGAAAATATTTCATAGCTGGAGTAAAAAGATTCAAAGTTAAGTTGTTAGCATATATACAAAGACGAACATAGCAAAAAGAGTAGTATAAAAGATTATTCACCGATCATAAATCAAAATTTTATTACGAATAAGGCGAGTGAATTGAACTGAATTCTTATATCCTTCATGCAAAATCTTTATATCTATATAAATCTTTGTCCATTATGTCCAGTCAACTTTTCCTAACACTATATGATAATTGATATAGGAAATTATAATTGTGTTCTAGGTGTCATTATAAACATAACTATTGAATATAATTACTGCCGTGACAACAAACGGAAACCGCAAAATGACACGTGACTTCTACACATTCTAGGCAAACCAGTATAAACAGTCGCTTTCAACAGACAATTCCCCACAGCTTTTAAGCTAAATCTGTATTTTTTTACACAAAAAATGCACTTTTTTTACTATAAATGAAGTTGTCAGTTTAAAGAAGATCCCTATCGAGGTAAGTGGTTTGTTTCACATAACTCTTATTAAAAAGTTCTTATCAAAAGCGGTTCTGCTAAGTTAAACACAATGTATACACAATTTCCAATTTATACTATTTGGATAAGATGCCCCAGTTTGCTGGCAAAGGTTAAGGTTTTCATGTATCCGGGAATTCTAAAAGCGGAACAGATTTCTAATTTATAGTTGATCTAAATATGCAGATAAGCCAATCCCATGAATTTTAATCACCATGTATAGCTAGGATTTCTCACGATAACGGAAGAAAATGTGACATTCAATGGCGTAATAATTACTTCACATTTAAAACTATATTCGTTAATAAAATTAAAATAATTAGATTTAAAATGAATTACTTTTACATTTAATGTGTGTTTTGTTCAATGTTAAACTCAAAATGAAAAAAACATATCAAAGTATATAAAATATTTCTTTAAATTTAAAATACAATGTTTGTCAATATGATAATTTAGAAATATTTTTAGAGATGAATGTGATAGTTTTTCTATTGCTTGATATTGAATACAAAGCCATGAGAAATAGTGTTTTGGTATAATTTATCTTCATAATATACTTAACATAGACAATATACCTAATATTATGTATAAAGGGGTTCTGATTGAAGTCAAATTAAGATTTAATTAAAAATAGTGGCTTAGCTAATTTGGTAGGAAAAGTTATTAAGTTATTTTTATTAATTTTGTTTTTATATTGTAAACTAGCGAACTTCGTATCGCTTCAGAATTTCAAATAATGACATGTCACCTAAAACGTTATTCCATAGAAAAAATACCTATGATGACATGAATTTTCTTGATAAACACTTTTTCGTGAATTTTTCTTTATTTTTAATAATTATTCTGCTTTTCGGATAAGAAGAATTTAACAAATCAGAGAATTCAGAGATCATCAGAATGGGTTCAACCGTTCTTGAGTAATAAATGGTGTAAATAACCAGACTTTGTTTTATTTATATATCAATGAATATAAGTTTATTTTATTATAAAATAAATTAGTGTTTTAAGTCTAATGTGTTATAGCCATTAAATAATAAACGCAACTGTTAATTTCCTAGTTACAAGTAAACTTTATAACAGCAAACAAAAAATAAGTTGTGCACATACAAGATGTAGAACACGGAAATAATTTCAAACGCTCGCTTTTCCCGGTTACCTCACATACATTAGCTATTCGATCAGGAAGACTGACTACATACCTAAGTTTAGAAATACGTCTCGTTATATGACATAAGGTTGTTAAGTATGAGTCTACATGACAACAATCTCGCCATGTTGCTTGACCCCAGTAAGCATATAAATTTTACGTAAAATGCGTGCGGCACGGACCCAAATTAAAGAAAGTACATGCCTACAATATTATTACAATATTATTATATATTTTTTAAATAAATGCGGCTAAAGTTCATTTCGTTTGTTAAAATAGCTCAACTTTGTAATATAATAAACGTAAATGAAATATTAAGTAACAAAAGGCGAAAATATGAAAGTCTCATAGATTCTTATATTTTTGTTACTTTTGGAATAGAGACTTTGGGTCCTGGAGGCCAGAAGCGCGTCGTTTGTTTAAAGAGATATCGACGCGCTTATTTGAGATCACAGGAAACCCAAAAGCTGGCTCATATTTCGGCCAACGCGTTAGTATAGCAATACAACGCGGTATTGTAGCTAGTATTTTGGGTAACACCAACGGCTTTGATGAGCCTTTTGTATTTTTGTAAATATAATTAAGTGCATTATTGTAAATATTTAATAAACAATTTTTAATATAGAATTTTGTCTTTAGCTAATAAAACGAATTTAAAATCAATTATAATATGGCCAATGTTATCGATTTTAAATAGAAATACAATACTATTAATCAGTTCGTTGTTTTGTACACTAAAATGGTACCAACATACTGACATTTTTTTAAATGGTTTAACTTTCATTGAGTGTAAATAATAGTAAAAGGTTTCTTATATTATAGTAATTTTATCATCAATACGTGCATACTGATTATAAAACCATTACAATCAAGTGCAACAGCGTCGTAATAATGAGGTCTTATAAATAATTCATCGGAAACGCAATTGCATTGTAATTTAGGTTTCGTCAAATTTCCAGCAGCGAGCTATGGCTATTCCGAAAAGTGAACACATATTTTTTTGTTGAACATGTTATACATTTGTATATAGTATTATCCTTAAATTAAGGATATAAAAATTAAAACACAAATAAGTTTTAAGGTGGTTCGATCCGGTCCCACAAAACTCATCCCAACAAAAACCATCCCTAAAGCTCGACAAAGTGTTTCCTCACGCTATTTTAAAACAAGGAACACTTTGAAGCTTGCGCTGAAAAACATTGAAATGCTCAGATTTGGCACAGTTTTTTACTTTGCCTTTAAGAACACAATAATATGACAAAAAAATGAATTTCCGTAAACCCTAGTGGGGCATAGGACTGACACATGACTGTATCTATTTCATTGACCATTTTCTTTAGAGGTATGTAGATGATCAGCTTTCTGTGCCTACCTAAACGAAATATTCATTGGTTTCCTCGGGATTCAAACCCAGGACCTCCGATGCAATATGCAGAAGCATAAACCACTTAGCCACGGAGGCAGACAATAATAAGATAATTTTAAATATAATTGTTATCAAAAGTTGACATCCCATAAACTATTATAGTTTACTTTAACAACAACTATATCAACTTACATAAATAATAACACTATTTCTCTCTTGTTTCAGATAATACCGAAGATCTTAAAGCTGATTCGTCAGAAATTATATCAGAGGCACTATTCCCATCTTCTAATCTAAGGAGACAGTCCAACAACTTGGCAAGAGAGCCTGATCACTCCATTGAAGTTTTTGGAAATTCGCAAACCTTCTTTCCATCATTTGCCAACCTTTTCGAGCCGAGGCAGCAAGACAACTACAAATTTGATTTCAACCAAGAAGCTGCATTTAGTCAACGACCTAACTCATATAGATCACTACTTAATTATCCCCTCTTTGGAGGTTACAGAGCTTTAGAAAACTTTGCCAAGCAAAGTACTCCAGCAGCAGAACCGCTAGTAGATACCAGCTCCAGTGTCCTCGGCTCTGGAAACTTTGGTATTATCAGAGGAGGCACGTTCTTCGCCCAGAATGATGAAGACGATTTCACCGATAGCCTGTCGTACTACAACAATGGTCACGGCAGACCGTCTCTCAATCTCGGATACGTAGCGAATCCAAGACCAAATTACAATCATGACCAGTTCGCTAACTTTAAAGACTTCGCTGATATCAATACCCCATCAAATTCAGATTACTCTCACTACGTTGTAGTGTATGCGAATAAAAACGCTACATTAGACGAAGTCAGTGAAGAGACCAGACAAGTTGTATCCAGACCTAATAATATAATTGAAACGCTGGAACAACTGGACACAACAGCTCCATCGAAATTATCAAAATCGAAAGCGAAATTGTCAATGACTAAACAAAAGATGCAATCCAAAAAAGATCAATGGAAGAAATCGAAACTTTCAATAAAACACGATCCAGAAGAACCATTATTAGCGTTAAGTTAAATGTAGATACAAAAAGACTTGTTATTACATAAGTGTTATAATAACAGTTATAAATGGTTTGCATCATTTTATCAAAGACGTGATGAATGCTCACTATCTATGTTAATGTGTAATAGAATGTACAGTTGAATGTTTGTTATTAAAGTTAAGAGAATGATTGTGAATATAAATTAAACTTATAGGTATTATAATAAATCTTTAGACTTTTATTATAATAAATATTTTACCTGTAGGTTCAAAACTCACGCACCCATCTATTAGTGCAAATTGAAGATTAAAGTATAATATTGCTGTAGTTAATATCTTTAATATTATAGGTATGACACTTCAATCGGTAGTGCAGAACATATTATTATTAATTATTATAATAAAATTATATTATCAGTTATTTTATCATTAAAAAATGGATTGGCCAATTTAGTTAATTACTATGAAGATAATAATGAAATCAATATATTAATATTATTATGAAATAATAATTTACATGGCAATCATAAAACCTGTAAGTAAAACCAATATTTAAACAATAGAGGTTGACACTAACTTACTTCTAACTATAAAGTTAAATGTATCAACTTTACATATTATGTGTATATATATATATATAAATATATTTTCAGTACATAATATTGTACTCCAATTTTAAACTTATGTGTTGCTGAGACATCTAGTATACCTTTTGTTAATGAAAACCAAGGTCCCCATTTCTTTAAGTTATCAATAGTAATTGTAAGGTGGCGCTATAAACAAAAATAATAACTTCGCTTGAGTAAGTAGCGTAGTATTCTGTGCAAGCGACAAAACTGTAAGATCGGTGTTGTCTGACGCAAAATAAATTTGTATGAAAAATTGAAAATTATTATAATGTTGGTATCATTGCTACAATGTTTCCAATTTCCATCCTAGTACTCGTTTTTCTACAATAGCTGTTAAACAATTCTATAGTCTATGCTTAAATATTCCGAGTCTGTATTCTGTATTCTGTATTTTTCATAGAGTCTGTGGGTACTTATTCCTATTTCTGCAAAATTGCAATAATGAATTAAGTATAGGTATCCCGTATCTGGCAATTTTTATTTATACTTGAGTAAAATGTTTAATTATTTCTGCTACTATAGACAGCTAAAGCCTTCTAAATAATTGACAATAAATATCACAGTTCATTAAATAAAAAATATACTTAAAAGAAAAAGAGTGTATAAATATTGTGCTGGCACCATGTTCACGGGTAAAGATGCCGCTAACCCGTCATATCCCACGCAGTGGGCTCTTAATCCTACTGCTTATCAAAACATAGACGCGAGTCAAGTAGATTGGGCAGCACTCGCCCAACAATGGATTGCTATGAAAGAGGCCGTAACTGTTGTTGGTGCGCCACCAGCAAAAGTAGAAGCCGAAGGTGGCGAAGCACCAATGGAAGTGGAAAACCCAAGTGATGTTGTGACTCCACCCGGCAGTGAATGGAATGCCAATTCAAACTCTTGGAGTGGTGGTAGCTCTTGGAACCAATGGAGTAAGCACTTCTTCAATAATATGAAATTTTTGCAAGCTGTGAATTCTATAATTGCAAAATGCAAATAATCTAAATTCTCTCTCTTATTAAAGTCCTAAATAAAAAATAATAGTGTTAATATTTAGTGTTAACAAAAATAACCTTGAAACTGATTTTGCCTTTCTATTCATTTAATACTTAATATTATATATTCCAAAATAAAATTGTTTTATACCAACTATGTTACTGTGTTATTGAAATAAAATCAATTTGTAGCACTTTCATGGTAAACACTGATATAGATAAATGAAAAATTTATCTAGTAGCCTAATGATATGACACTTTCTTACACTATGCCATAAGACATGCTCTTAAAATATGGCCTTAAACATCCTTATACAAATTAAATTTTTCATTTTAATCTGAAAATTTAGGTTGGGGTTGGCCAGGTTCTGGTCCAATAGATCCAAAGGTAGCAACAGATCCTTCTATTGCGATAGGTTCAGTGATTGATGGATACACTGTTCCTGAAGGTGCTGCGCCAGTGGCTGGGTAAATAGTCCAGAAATTATTCTACCTTTTCCTAAAAAATTATAGAACTAAAGCAAAAACATACCTTATCTGTTTCTTGAACTGCTTCTTGCCTTTTGTGACACAAAACTTTATTTATTGATAATTATCAAAATATTTGATAAATATCAAATAATTATTTAATTATGTCTTCGCAGATACTTTAGTTAAAGTGAAGAAATTTTGTTGAATTAACTAAAAAACCTTAATTTATTTTCTTTGTGGCAGCACAGATAAAACCATGTTACCTTATATTCTCCCAAGACAATAAACCTATGGAATTTTAGTTCATAACGTGAACATTTACAGTAATTATTAATTACAGGTACACAACAGGTACAGTACCAACACCAACATTTCAACATGGCTACTGGACTGCACCACAAGGTGACCAGGCTGATAGTACTAGAGGCAGGAGCAGTGATCGCCGATCAAAGAGTACCAATCGGGAAATAAGGCCTCCAAGAAGCAGATCACATAGGTAAATTTACTTTCCATAATGATATTTAGAAATTGTCTCCATTGCTCTGTGAATCGCTTTTCTGCTAGTTGTGAGACCCTATCCCAGTAAAACAGAAAAAAAATTCAAAAGATTTAGGAATTTTCGAACCTGTGGTCCATTGTCCAAAGCAAGCCTGGGTGCCTCTAATACAAGGTAAATAATGGGTTTTTAGTGGGTTCTGCTCACCTGGCTCTCTGGGTAGCAAAGAACCTAGAGAATGCAGAGTTGCACACATCCCCATATCATGACAGCAATTCCACTGGGAATCAAAACAGGGAAAGGTTAAGAGACTAAATTACTATTATTACAGTTAGCCTATTTAGTATTTCAGTTTTTGTACAAAAATTAATGACATCTGAAAATATGTTATGCATAGAATGCCTTCAATATTATTTTACCTAATTGCAGAGACAAAACAACTCTTCCTCCACTAGTAGAACCAATTATTCCTCCGGTGCCTCCCCCAACCACACTTGATGCTGCTAAGCGAAGACAGCTTCCAGCTTGGATTCGAGAAGGTATAGCAACCTTTTCTTTATCTTACTAAATTTATTGATTGGTACAAATTTTTGGAATGTGGTCTGTTTGTGTGCTTTTTGGAATTAAGTAATATGTATATAATAAAATTAATCATTATTATAATATTGAGTTACAAAACCCCATCAAAAATCCCCAATCCCCCCATCATTTTTTTTCCTAGTTTCATTAATAATTGTATGAGAAAGGTTGGATTGCTTTTTTTTTAATACAGCTTATGTTGGTCATTGAAAATATAGTCTTCTATAGGGGAAATAATATAATAATATTTAAAATCAATGAAGTAGTTTTTAAGTTTATCAAGCTTAGAATTTCAGATATAATCTATTTTTAATGTCTGTTATATTATAGGGTTAGAGAAAATGGAGCGCGAAAAGCAAAGGGCGTTGGAGAGAGAACAAGAGGCAAAAGCCCGAGAGGAAGCGGAAGCAGAGCAGAAGAGAATGGAGCAAGAAGCTCTTGAACGAATGAAAGCAGAGGCTGGAGCTTCGTTGATACCCGTTAAGAGCAAGTTTGTAAGTAAAAAATATTTTATCTACAAGTCAAGACTTACCTGCCCAACAATAATTGTTTTCCCGGGATTCGACCCGAGAACCTCCGCCGATCAAGCACTTAATGTCAGACGCTTAAGCCATAGAAGCGGTTGTCTATTTACTCACTTTCGCGTTTTTTTAAAATCAGATTATAAAATTTGATCAATTGAAATTGTCTATGTATCTACTTATACTTTTTGGCTCTACAGTAGAAACTTAAAAATACAAGGTGTCCTCACGATGTCTTTGGCGTGTACATCAACGTACACCAACCGCATATTTTAACCCGTTTGCTATATAAGACACAGAGACAAATAAGACTGGATAATAGATAAAAATTAATAATCTACCTATTTTATTCAGCCATGTGGGTGTGTAAGAAAGTAACAACATGTGAAACATTCATAAAAACATTTTTACTTATGGTAATAAAAAAATTTAAACCCCATTTGTTTTCTAGGATTCCGATTCTGAAGCTGAGGAGTCTGAGAAAGAAGAACAAACAAAAATAAAAGAAGAGGCAATAGAAGTTAGACAAGAGATCGTAGAACCGGAACCAATCAAGAGAAGTAAAGAGGAGATTATGCAGGAAGTCGTAAGTATTCTTACCTATTTCCTTCGGATTTTGTAGGCATTTAGGCCTACTTGATATAAAATGAAGGGGACGACAGGTTCCATATCCAAAATACCAATAGTAATTGCTACAAGAGTCTAGTCTTCTCTCTTAAGACTAGGTTGCCTTGAAGACATTGCTTGGTAGCAAGGCAATCCATTACACTGTATCCATGTTTTGCTAGTTTTGTGTTTTTTTTTAATGGTTATAGTATTAAAATTCATAAATAATAAATACATTTTTACAAATACGGCTTTCCTGTACCAACTACCGTCCATCTAATTTCCATTTCAAGAAACTTAACAGAGTATGTAGAACCCAGAAATGAGGCAGATACATTTATGTGTCTCTTTCATGTTCCATAGAACTATTGTAGAAGTTACCGATACTTTCATTAATTTTACTGGAAGATGTTATCTTTTGATATTTGTTTTTAACTAGGCAATTATAAATTAAAATCTTAAGCCTGATTTACACATGCTAAGTAAATAAGTCAGTAATACACGTCAGTGCGCCGAGAACTGACTATAATCAGTATACAAAGTGTACGGCAATGTTAGAAAAAGAGATATCTACAAAGAAACGAGTTTGTTTAAGAAAATAGATAGAAGATAGAAATGAAATTGGAGGCTCTGCTTTGTTAATTTTTTGTTAAAAATTATCACGCGACGTCTCCCTACACCGCAACGCCAGTGACTGACCCCGCACTGATTTAATCGTCTAGACAGTCAATAGCGCTGGCGCGGGTGGCGGTGGGAGTTAACGGACTAAAAATATTGTAATCGGCACTAACACTAATCAGTTTACATTAGGTAAATATCGGATCAGCACTGACTTGTCTCGAGTTTGGAGTCAGTACTGACCTGTTTACTTGCCCTGGCCCTAGGCTGATTTTAGAGACGCTGACTGTCGGCGCTGATGTCTGCGGAGTACAGACGCATACGATAAAAATGCAGAATTATATTGCCTTGTACTACCTAAGAAAGAAAAGATCATCCATTGATTCAGCAGCGAGCCGTCGCTTGAGAATTTATAATTTATTTATAACTAGCGACTCGCCCCGGCTTTTCACGGGTATAAAACAAATATAAAAACCTTCCTCTTCAATCACTCTATCTATTAAAAAACCGCATCAAAATCCGTTGCGTAATTTTAAAGATTTAAGCATACAAAGGGATATAGGGGAAGAAAAAGCGACTTTGTTTTATACTATGTAATGATTTGCAGGCGCGTACGGCCGCGCACGCGTTAATCTTAAACGCTCCTAATACAATCAAACCAGCCTTAGCAATATTACCTATATAGTATTTTCATAATAGTTATGGAACTAACATAATGAGGTGGTTTTAACTAGAGTAAAACTATCACATGAATATTTTAATATCTACCTAATTTGTGCATTCACTATAAATTATATTCATATCATAATCATCCTAATTCACTAATTTAACTCATTAATTAGGTACCATATAATAGTTCAAAGTTGAAGTTTAACAATAGCAAAATGAATGCATGGCACCAAAAACCGCCGAATTTGCTGATGACATCACCGCGCATTTGATAAAAGCATTTGATAGATATAAATAGATAGAAAGAAATAATTCCCTAAAGCACGAACTTTCGTACGTACGTAAGTTAAACGTAAGTTTAACGTAGGTAGGTGAAATATAATTTATAAAAGAATCTGGAGTTAATTTGATGTTGCAGAACTTTTTAATATTGAAACAGTAATAGCTTAAAACTGATATGACCGTGATGGATTTTACGTAACACCTGATATGTGTTTACCTTAAATTTATATCTTATCAACGGAAGGATTTACGAGGTTTTCCTGAGTGCATTTGTTTAGTTTTTTATTAATTTCAGATTTATTTCGGTTATCTGTTATTGAATATTCAGTCTTAAATGTTTAGATTTTATATTTTATGAATGGGATATTCATAAAAATTTGAAATACCTCTGTAAATATATTTATAGAATTTTTTACAATTAAAGAAAAAATCTAACATCCTTAGATTGTTTTAAAGTTTTACTAAACATATTATATGCAACAAAATTTACCTTACTGATAATAAAATCGAAATCGAAACTCGGCAATCGATTGAAAATTCACTAAACGTCAAGTGCTGTAAATAAAGTTTTCTTTATAATATACCTACTAGTGGACCCCGCGAACTTCGTATCGCGTCAATGTTCCGAATAATAACGTGTCACCTAAAACGTTATTCCATAGAAAATGTATGAGGAAACGAACGTGTATATAAACCGACTTTCTTTTATATATTATTAAGATGTAAGCTATCCTATCTTTCAAGTTCGATCAAACTGCACACGGTGTGCAAATTTGATTAAAATCGGTTAAGTAGTTTAGAAGTCCATCGCGGACAAACAACGTGACACGTAATTTATATATATTAAGACTAGTGGACTCCGCGTATCGTTTCAGAGTAATAATGTGTCACCTGAAACGTCACATCATAAAAAAATTACAAGGAAACGAATTTTCTTCATAAATACTTTTTCTTGAATTTTTCTATATTTTTAATAGTCGCTTCTATTCTCGGATTAGACGAATCCAACAAAGCAGAGATCATCAAAATCGGTACATCCGTTCTTGAGTTGTAAATAACCCGACCGGTTTTTATAAATATAGATGTTTCTTTTAGGCATAGTACCTATTATTATAAACATTATAATACTTTTGATGCTGGCGCGTAACTCCTTATTCAATATCTGCGTCCTGTTGGTACAACTGGTTACTAGTTAAATGAGTTTTAAATCCACAGGATCAACTTTAATTCTGAATTCGTTCGCCAGTATCTATATAAATAGTGTTTGATAATTTTTATTAATATTTTGTATACTTTAATGTTATAATTATCTGCTATCTATACCAAATTCATTTGATGTGTATTCTAATATTTACTATGATAGATCCGTGTTCAAATTCCAAGGCGATAAGTATTTAATAATTTTATTTCCATTACGGAGTAATCAAATGACACGTCGAAATACAATGGGATTTTTGTATAGTCCATGGCCATTTTCGTGCCTTTCTAGTATGACTATCGGCAGAAATAATACCAAACTCCTACTAGAATGTAGGTGGACGTACGTATGTTACTCGATTATCCCAGATAAGCCTGAATGTATCTAGGTGAATTTTGACAGACAAATTGAAGACGATAGTTTCTACGCGGGCAACATTTTATTAAAATGCGATAATGTAGCACTTAATACTCCAATTTTATAATCTACGACGCGTCTCTTATTCAAGGTACGATTGGTAATATCATTTGAAAAAACAGTTCAAATTTCTAGAATATAAGAAATAGGTACTCATTGCGATCCACTGTGAAGCTATTTTTATAAATTCCCACCCACATTTCTTGCATTATCAGCTCTGCTATCAAGCTTTTGAATGCCC
This sequence comes from Aporia crataegi, assembly GCA_912999735.1. Classification (NCBI taxonomy): domain Eukaryota; kingdom Metazoa; phylum Arthropoda; class Insecta; order Lepidoptera; family Pieridae; genus Aporia; species Aporia crataegi. Next base: position 2,900,336 of record OU538748.1, on the reverse strand, counting down.
TTCCTTCGTTCTTTTACATATTTCAAGACTCCTACATAACCATTATCTCTCCATTTACTCTCATTAGATTATTTTACTGACTAATCTTCTCTCTTATGACTGGGTTGTCTGGAAAACATCACTTGGTATGCGGTAATGATACACTATAACTATGTTTTGTATTGTATCATTATGTGTAGTTTGTACTGTAAAAATCATTAAATAAATAAATATTAAGTCTACCGATGATAGTTGTTATTAAAGCAATCCGTAAACGACTCGTAGCAGTTTTCTCCTGGTCTTCTGGATATAGAAACGTAAAGTAAGACAATAATTAAATGTAGATTCAGCAAGTAAAGTTAATGCTACGATGTATTGTGTGCGCAGATGTTAGCCGTGCGTCGTTCGCTAACTGAAATCCTGTTGGAGGTGACGGACCTGGAGATCCAAACGGTTTGCCTGGAAGAGTTGGCCCGGTATACCTCCGTACAAGGTATTTCCACTCTTATTGGCTTAAACCCAAGGGAGACTTTGCTCTGTCCAACGCGATTGACTGACTCCAATAATATTAGTGTTTCATTTCTTAAACTAAAGTGTACAGCAAGAATTGTGTATAGTGATTATCTTTCGCTAATAAAGTCTTATTTCAGATGTTGCCTCTTCAATGAATACATGTATTGTGTGATTAATATTGGTTTTATTTATATGGTAAAAGCATCGCGCCTCAACGCTATGAAAGCATCTCAATCTAAGGCATTCACCGCTATTTCATCTGGGCTCGGTGAGTGCTTTTCCTAAAGAATTTTTGCATGTATCTAGCAAACGACATGGTTTGTGAGATACTTGTCTTCCATATACATGGTGTTACAAGTTTCTTGAAAGTAACACCATGTATGTAAAGTTTTATTTCAGCATCGCTGTATAGATGTTTTGTATTGGCATTTTATTTGTAACTACGGGTTTAAAACAATTCAGTGGAAGTATTGGTAAGAAAACTATTATTATTGATGTTAGACATGTATCGTGCTAAAATTCGATTTTCTTGGTTCAAAAATTCACTCATAGTTGAGATTTGTATATGTTGAGACGAATCTGGCTTCGTAAATGATCTCGATCGATAGAGCTTGTTTGAATTCAAGGTCTTGGTAAACACTATAATAGATACAGTGTAAACATTTCTCATATATTTTTTACATGGTGATTGTAATTTGTGGCGTAATTAAACAGTCATTTATTAGTTTTGGTACTAATGCATGGTTTAAATGTCTAACTTAGTAATAATTATATTTTCAATAAGTTTTTCCTTAAGAATCTCCATCACATAGCGTGTCGTTTAAAACTTGTTCTTTCTAATAATCTAGCTTAAGCTGAATCATTGCAAGTCAATAGGTTATAGCGATAATAAAACAGATGTTGAATATATGTTAATATGATAAACATAAAATTAATTTCACGACACGATATAAATGAAGTAATAAAAAATGACTGTTTAAGGACGTCATAAGTTTACAAAGTTTAGTTAAATCGATTGCTAGATCTTAGGCGTTATGTCCAGGGCTTGGCGCGTACGAGAGCAGTAACAGCAGCGAAGATGAAGAAGATGTTAGAGATCTCTCTGATCAACAGCTGCAGGTTAGTTGAGAAGGCGAAGAAATTTATTTGCAGCAAATGATATCCTAATTAAAGAAATTCCAGTTTCTATTGCTTGTAATTCAAAAACGCCTGTGCAACAGACGGTTCAGTTGAAATTTGGCACGAAATGTCGATTTCCTTTCACTTATTAGCTTTGTAAAAGTGAATTTAAAATTATTTTTACTGCTTTACACCGTGTTTTCTTTATATTTTGCCACTATAAAACCTTGGTGGAAAACCTTCCTTGGACTTCTAAAAATATTTTAAAACCAAAATTAGCCAAATCGGTTCAGATGTTTTTGTGAGACTAACAAACGTCAAGTTTATTATTAGATTAGATAATAGATATGTACTTATTGCATTTTGTGCATAAACGGCTTATTTGTTGATGTTTCTGTTTAGTTTGGAATATTTTGTTTCTAATTGCAATTAACGATCTCTGGTTAAAGAAATTTATTCTCATAAAAGAATCTACAAGATTCGCTTAAGAACTTAAAAACATTTAGTGGCCGTATACAAAAAAAAAAGTCGGTAGTATACAAAATTATTACTTAAATGTACACTCTTGTTTTTGTAGTTGATCTGTAGCCCCATCATGCGTTAAACTTATGTATCGAAAATCTTACAGCTACCTACCCTATTGTTTACGTGTAAACTTACTTAGCCACTATGGGGAGAACAGGTTTCAAATAGTAACAAAACTACCTAAAAATTCAATAGTAATCTTATGGTTGATGTACTGAATATTTTCTGTGGTTTTTTACTTTTATAACCAGGAACTTTACGTTTTATTTGAGTAATGAGTTTATATTGAGAATTCATGTCGCCTGTTCTTTCGATTATTTGTTTTCAAATTATGAATACCCTCTAGGAGATAATAAGGCGGCGGCGGTTAGAATTCGAGCGGACGTCGCGCGAGATTGAGGCGGAAGTGCGTCGTGCGGAAATGAGGGAGACGGGGGAAGAGCAAGCAACGCCCAACGCCACCCCGGAGAAACCTAGGAAAGCTCGTAAGTGCCAAACCCAAACTTACGGCTAAAACCAAAATTACGATACAAAAACCTATGCTATTTCTTTATTTATTTTGACCTTTGATAATCTATTTCTCGAAATAATCTTTAGAGCCCTATTACAAAATTGCGTTGACATATAACTCTCATACTGCTTATTGCAAAACGTACACGCGCCATTTCTGTAATACTTAACTAATAAGTTTACAGTTGTAACTACTATTTCAAAATTTAGGGGCTGCTATGGACTTTAGAACTATTTTAAATATATTTCATTTTGTTTACTTCACTAATTCAATCCACGAGATCTCAAAAAATAGTTGTCTCGCAATTAATGAAAATCATACTGCTGAGTTTCGATATTTAAATAAATTGAAATATATTGCAAAAAACGAGGCCGCTACGCCTATTGACTATAATAATAACTATTTTATACTATTCTATAAGTCAAAGTTATCAGTTTTCAGTTTTAGAGAAAAGGAGCGTCAAAATTGACCATTTTATGCAAAAAAATTAGGTTAAAATTTGATAGGCCTCTTAAACCTTATCATATTATTATTCATAGTCGTGACTTTAAATCGTTGGAATACCTATGCTTTTTTATTTTACTAGTCACGCAACACGAAAAAAAATGCAGCATTAGATAGTGAAATGAAATAATAATATTAGCAATAGTAAACTAAAAATATAATTCATTTGCATAGTAATTGACCTTTTATTAATGTTTTGTTATTATTAAGTCACTGGAGGATTGAATGGCAAAATTAATGATTATTAGTTCTTGCAAAAATCCAATTACATTGGTTACCTTGTGTGTTAAGTTGAATTAAAATAAAAGCACCGGTATTTTGTATATAACTACCTCCAATAAAAGATAGATTGGGTATAGAATGCTATCCTTAAAATGTATATGCCACCACAGACTCTTTTGTAGATCTATGAAAGGAATATCCTACCATGCATTGTTGTGTTAATTCTCAAAGGGATTAGGCAGGGTTTTCGATGAAGGCTCCTAGGTGGCTTGACTTTTGCCGACACTTCAACAATTATCATCATATTTCAACCAATTTACACAAGATCTTGGCAAATTATATACCTAAACCTCATGAATAATTCTATATATCTATTTGTGAACTCTTATGATAATCCGTTTAGTAGTTTTTAAGTTTATTGCGAACAGATAGAAAGAGGGACGCGGCAGACGACGTTTTATAATATATTGTAATGATAAGTAATAGCTTAACTCATAATACCTTTCATTATAGGTTCGTCAGTAACGCCGCCACCGTTAGATGGAAATACACCAGAAAAGAAGCCAGAACGTCGTCTTTCGAAAGATAAAAGAGCTAACTACAAATCAACTGAGAAGGTTGACGGCGTACGAAAATTGGAAACCACTGTGGAAGATAAATATAAGGAGAGGAAACATAGTAAATATGAGAAAACACCGAGCCCACAAAAGAACGCCAAGAATGAATCTTCATCTTCTAGCAATTCTGAAAACAGTTCATCATCTTCTAGCAGTTCTTCGTCAGAGAGCGAACCAGAAGTAATAGAAACTAGATCCAAAAAACGCAAGCGTAAAAGCTCGAGTTCAAGTGATTCACAGAAACAATTAAAACGACATAAGAAAGAGAAATCCCACAGAAACGATAAAAGTCCGAAATTGAAGGATTCTAAAAAAGACAAACACTCTAAAAAAGACGATAGAGGTCGGGATTCTGAAGAAGAAAAAGCAAAGAAGCGTTCAAAAAAATCAAGGTCCTTGAGTTCAGGAAGACGACATACTCGAGATCGATCCGACGACAGATCGCGCCGACGAGACAAGAGATCTTTAGATAAAGATGCCAAACGGGACAGGTCTTACGACAAACACGATAGAGAATCTAAACGGGATAGGTCTTACGATAGATCTGGGCGAGATTACGACAGGAGTGATAGGGATTCAAAACGGGACAGATCTTACGATAGGTCCAATAGGGATGATAGGGATTACAAAAGGGGCAAGTCCTATGAGAAATCTAGTCGGGATTATGACAGAAGCGATAGACGGGATAGGTCTTACGACAGACACGGCCATGACAAATATGAAAAGGAATCGAGGCGTAGGGATAAATCGTATGAGAGATCAGGCCGTAATTACGATAAAAGTGATAGGGATAGGCGGGATAGGTCTTACGATAGGCATGACCGTAGGGATTATGAGAGGAGGCGGTCAAGGAGTGGCAGCCGTTACAGACATCGAAGATGAACAGCAGGTTACAACTATAGAAGGTGGTATTTATTTTATTCTAGAACACATATCAGATTTCAACCCTAGTTCTTAGGTTCCTGTTTAGTGGTAACTAAAGAAAATATACATAGTTTTTTTAACTCTTTCTCCAATCTAGAAACTTACTAGTCAAAATAATTAGTGAAACATTAGCTAGTAAATGTATGAATATGAAATAATAATATAATATAAAAAAATTCAAAGTATATAGGCAAATTGTTTTTTTTTTTGTCTTAGACATACATTTTTAAATTAATTGAATTTTTACAAAATTTACTTTAATGCAACAATTTTTTTTTTTTTTTTTTTTCATTAAATATTTAAAAACATTGATACTTCAAACCCCCTGAAACTGTAGTAAAGGAAATTTTATTTCTTACTTGGTATCATCGATATAGAATATCCAAGATACACGTTCGCCTATAAATTCTAGTTGAAAAAATGTCCCATGCTTGCTTGTTTGTGTGTGTGTGTGCAAATTGTAATACAAAATATACCGTATTACAATACCACTTTAAAATTTTGAAACACAACCTTAGTATGCAAATTTATTTCCAATGCGAGTGAGGCGGTTATGACATTACGTCATGCGATCGTCAGTGCGCGACTGAGTGCAACTGTTCTAAATATGAATTCTAGCAGTTTGGTAGCGCCATATTTTGAGCATGGATAGTGTATCTTGGTTGATATTCTATATCAATGCTTGGTAACCCAATACATATTTAATTTGGAGTCATTTTGTATTAAGTTGTCTTTAATAGTGGATCTTATTTTAAGAAAAAGGTTCGATAAATATTAGATTTTAATATAACTAGAATATTATGGTCTTTAAATTATGTAAACCATATGGGTAAATTCCAATAAGATTTTTAGGTAATTGATAAGATATTAAATAGATTTACTTAAAATAATATAAGATTATGCCTGTGATATAGTAATAATGGTAAATTTTCTGTTACAGGTAGGTTTGCGGAGAGGTAGTTGCTTCTTCATCTGTAAATAAATTTTGTGAATATTACCAATTTGCTCTTTACGCTTTGCTAATAAATATTAAGATCAAATTTTTTTTATTGACATTATTAATTTCTTTTTATTACCAATCTTACTATTAAACTACTCAATGAAAGTATTAAATTAAAACCATTCACTACAGCTTGAAGTATATTTACTATGGAAGAATACAATTTCTAAAGACATTGGTTTCAATATACATTATTTTTTAATTCATATACATTCATGTTTGCTTGACACTAGTTAGTTTGATTCACATTGCACTGGTTAACATTTTCAAGCACAATAAATAGTTAAAATTAAATTCTAGACCTACTACTATTTACATATTTCATTTACCAAATCTAAGATCACATTTATTATACTTATATAGAGCAAGTAAATAATTATTCACATTTATACTATGGTCAACGGAAAGTTGTATAAATTCTGTCAATCTTATATGCCATGGTAAAAGACCGTATGTACTACATACAGGTCCTGAATAAAGGACCAGGTTTGGATCAGGAATTTTAGGATACATAGTTTTTAATGTACTATCTAACTCTTGTGAAGTATACTCATCAGAATTTCGTTGACACAGAGCTTTATCTTGTGATATTTGTTGTAAAAACTTTATAAGTTTTGGTCTGCCGTTGTTGTAAGATAGTATATTAACAGAAATTGTATTTGCTTGTATGCCATTTGTATATCCATTTAAATTAGGCTTGTTTGACCATTTTATACATCCTGGTATACCTTTCTTTTGTCTTTCAACTTCAATAAATAGTTTTTCTTCATTCTTCTGTAATTGTCCTAAAACAAATATTTTCTTAGTATGCAATGTATTTTTATATTAATTTTTATTATATAAAATTCCTCAATTCCTAGTTTCCCTAATAATTTTAAAATAAAGTTATCACTGAAAAATTGTGGTGAATACTAATCATGATTGATGATAAAATATAAATTCAGAGGTTTTGATCATTACAAAATTGATAAAATATTAAAACACATAATATTTACCTGTTATATCATGAAAACTGATATAAGATATTCCAAATACAAGACTCCAAATGACTATTCGAGCCAGGTCAGTGAGGGTATGATGATCAGTATTGACTAACACCACTAAATGCTTTATCTCCTTCGTAATTAAGGGCACATGCTCCAATACTGTCATTACTTCTGTGTTGACAGTCTGATTTTTAGGTAAATTGGACATTTTAATACATAAACGGTAATAAACATTTTGAATAGCAACAAGTACACTCACAATTAGATGCAGAAAAACAAACAAAATTTGGCGGATTAATCGCGATAGCATTGTTAAAGTTATAGTTATGGGGAGTCTAGGTGCTCTTATATTTATTTGATCATCCTCTAATTAATTCTAAAACTTTATTCATTAATCAAAGATACCGCACCACATAGTTACACCGTTTTAAATAAAAATTACTACATAATATATACCTACCGATAACCAATCACGAGCTCAGATGTGTTAACATATCGTGTGAACGTGAAGTCACAAATGACAAATGACAGTATGACACTAGCCAATGGCCATTAGCCAATAGCCAATGCTAGGAACCTACCAAGTATCAACATCTAGGATGATTTACAGTAGCGTTCAATCAATTAATATTTGGTTAAAAATTGGCGGAATATAATTAGGAAATTATATTAATAGAACTTTCGCCAAATGCATTTACGTATTCCCCAGATTACAAGTTTCACACAGGCATGTGGGACTCACCTCTTAGCAAACAGCCTTACGGAATACCTATTACCTACTAAAAACTGAAGAACGACATCCAACCGTAAAGCCTAATAGGTAGAAGTTCGGTAACTTCTAGGCCTTGTCTAACCTTCTTACCAGCGGTATGTCGCATTAGCTCGACACTCCTACGGCGTTAACTCCATTTCCCATCTAAGCAGTAAGCACATAGGCAAAATTCAAAACGCATCCTTCTGATTTGGTGAGCTTCAGGGTTGGACCTCTTTATTTGCACTTACAAAAATTCAAATTCAAATTAAAATTGTTGGGCTCAAAGTACCCAATAAAACAAGGTACAAGGACAAAAAACCAAGTTTTCTGTCACTCCTACACAAATGAGAATATGTCTGTTTCCAGTTTCACTGGATCTTACTTTTATTGTTAGCTATAATTTATGTAAAAATATTTGCCTCTGCGCATATTGAAGTTGATCGTTGCTACAAGTTACTACTTACTATCGTATTTTGTGCTCCTTTAGTGGATTGTTTTGTTTTGTGATTTTGTGGGTACGACTATCCGATTTTTTCGGTATCCGTTTCCTCATTGTCATTAGTGCCATTTTATATTCTTTTATTGTCAGAAAGGCTGGCTGATAGGTTAGTTATTGCGGTAAAATAACATTTATATACATAAAAATATTTCAGAACTTTATAATTGGTTCACATAGACGTAAATTTTATCAATGAAGTGAAGTTTCGCATAAATGTAAATTCTCAAGTGTTATTGTGATTGTTGAAAATTACCACGCTGTAACGAAGTGCTATTGGTTTTTTTTTTTCAGATATTCCAAGATGCAATTGCACGTTCGAGGTCAATCAACACATGTCTTAGACGTCAACGGCGAGGAATCCATTGGACAGATCAAGGTAAATATATTTGAACATAAGTTTTCAACGCGTGCACTAACCTTACCTTATTTTAACAGCATAAGCTGACCTCACATATCCAGAATTGACTATTTGTATTCAGATTATTTATTAAAATTCCATACAATAACAAGAAATTCTCTGAAAAATGTGTGTGGAGCATAGTGAGTATGGTTTAATAGGCTTTTTGAATTAAGAATCTGCATTCAGATTCTTACTTTATATTCCATACAATGACAAATGATAATATGAGATAAACAACATTGTGTGTGGAGTATAGTGACATTGTATGAAATTTTGAGTTTTTTGAATTAAGAATTTGAATTCAGAAACACAATTCTGGATGAATTCAATCCAGAATTGTCTTAGCATTGACTTAGCCTTAACGTCGATTAAAATGTGTTTTTATAACAACTTAGTGTTACATAATTACTACATAATAAATATATCTAATACATAATGCTAAGAATAAGATACTTAGATTCAAAATATTTTAGGATCGTATTCGCAGTCTTGCTGAAATAGGATCTGATGAATTGACACTTTCCGTTTGTGGATCTCCACTTGAAGACAATGTCTTGGTCTCTGAGCTCTCCTCCACCGATTTGGACCTTAACATCCCACTTCTTGGTGGTAAAGTGCATGGATCCTTAGCTCGTGCTGGTGAGTTATTATATCTACTTATAAATTACTCTATATAAAGTAACTTATAAGGTAGTGATAAGTTATAGATGCTGCAGGTCAGTTGATTAAACTGGAGTACTAGTAAAACTAGAGGGATAATGACTCATGTAAAAATAGTTAAACTTATTAAATAGAATATCAAATATATAATTATATATAATCCATTAATTATATTAAATATTATATGCTTGAATATTCAAATATGAATGTCCGCTTTTAAATAGTTTAATGATTGCTGATGAATAGTTTTTTTTAAACTAATATTGGTTGAAATCTTTTTGAGTCTTATTTATTTATCATGTGTTGGGGAAATTGACGCGCAATTAACATGATGCATTTGTTTTGAGATTCATCTAGAAAGAACATTTGATATCAATGCTACTTCAGTGCACTTGTATTTATATTGATTTCTTATCATAAGTGCTCTGCCACATGTCCATATTAAGAATTTATATCAATTATTGTTGCGTTCATTCAGAAAATATAATTAATATATATTTCATTAAAGGTTATTTTAGTTTAGTATAATTTGATTGAATTAATTTGAGTGTCACTTTAAAATTTTCAAGTGTGAATTGGAACTTATAGAAAATTCCTATTCACGGAAGTACCATGCATTTCCACCATTCAAGATGTACACTTTATTGTTTTCGTCTTTGTCTTGCATCTTTTGCGTGGTATTTATTAGTTTCGTTTGTGGTTTTTATTAAAAATAGCACGTAATTATAACAATAGTTCATATTTACGTGACAGTTCCCAATCTCAATCAGCAACTCTTAATCTGCCATATTTGCAGCTATCTTTAACAAATATTGTTATGATTAGCGTTTTCTGCAAGATGTAAATCGGAATTTTGTGTTTAGATAGGTGAGGTTTTTATCTATAAATATCAAATAATGAATGCAGGAATATGATTGTGTACAGTATATGAATAATATAGCCTAGAATTTTTTTATGAATATGATTATTGTTTTTATATACTAACTTGAAAGTTTATTAATTGCTTTCAGGTAAGGTAAAGGGTCAAACACCTAAGGTCGAGAAACAGCAAAAGAAGAAGAAGAAGACTGGCCGTGCCAAACGTAGGATCCAATACAATAGGAGGTAATTAAAATTTTATTTTAAAAATTATTATATTGAATGAGTTTCATAGTAACAAAGAAATTTAAGGAAAATCCTGATATTGTTATTAAGAATATATCTCATATTATGTCATTGGTGATAATTTAGCCATATATGAGATAATTTAAATAAAACAAATCAAAGGGGATTTCTAATTTAAAAAATCAAAAATTGTTTGCACTTTAGGAACTTTCATGCCTCAGACATGAAAATGAAACAGATATATATATATGTACTCACTTCATACCTCTAACACTATCTTTTTTTTTTGTTTGGATTTCGAAATATGTATGAAAAAATAGTTATTTAAACTTCAAAATAAAAAGATTGCTAAGGCTTACTTCTTATCTTAGTTGTAAAGCAGACCACCAGTATACATATAATCTGGGGTCATATAAAACTTTTGAGGTCTAGTTAGTAATTAAATACATCACCAGTTTTTCATGTATGTTTTTTTGAAGACATTAAAAATTATTCTTATTCTTAAACAATACAGCTTCATGTTTGAGACGTAATTCTTAAAACTAGTGGGGGCATACTGCTGATACTCCTTAACCAAACTCATCAACAAAATATCTTTCTCAAGAAGCACACCTTCCAAATCGAAACATTTTTTTCTTTTTTTTTTACGAGTTTTGCTTCAACCCTTCAAGTCCAAGTGCTATAGATTATAATTGGGAACGAATTATTTAAAATTTTGAATTTATTTTCTTAAACAAAGGCTTAACATTTTAATTTCAGGTTCGTCAACGTTGTGCAGACATTCGGCCGCAGACGAGGACCTAACTCTAATTCATAAGCCTGTTATTGTATAAAAAAATGTCAATAAATAACATCTAATTGACACAAATAAGTTTTTTATTTATTCACTTTAAAATATAAAAAAAAATTTTTATTATAAATGAACTTACGATAAATAAAAAAGACGTAAATAGTGTTGATACATAGAATTCATGTCAAATTAAAAAAATTGCATAAAACTGTCACGTTGCTCTGAAAGATGGCGCTAGTCATTCAAGTTAATTTTATTAAGTTATAAACAACACTATTTATATCTTTTAAAAAGCAACATGACAGTTTTATGCTATTGTTGAATTATATTTATCAACACTAGGTAAGTCTTTTTTTATAGTAAGTTCATTTATGATAAAAAATAATATATGTCTGCATATGCAAATTTAATACTGGATCTAAAAACGTCAAATTAATCGTTTTCGTTCAATATCCTTAAAACTATTGAGCGTATATTTCTAAAATAGAGGGACCACTTCTACTTCCTATCGTTTGACACCTCACTCAGCCAAATCGGTCTACGGATGGCGACGTACAAGCGTATTACCGGAAAACAACACGTGGAATTGATTAAACCACCTTTAAAACCAATAAAACGAAATGATAACAACAATTTTATTAAAATAGAGTAATGTTGCTATAAAATAACTAAATCTAAAGTATGGGAGAAAAATATAAGTTACTGTAAACTTATGGATCACACTACATATTTTGTAAATAAGATCATAGTAATAAAAAATAGGAGCGAGTTTCCATTAGTACCAATCGATTTAAAGGTACACGCAGTAAAATGAATTAATAGGAAGCTTCGTGTAAAATCTTAAATCGCGGAGACTGAACTATTTATTTAGACTCGATTTACTTTTGGAGACATAATTTTTTTTAAATTGAATATCAACTGACATTTTGTCGACAATTAACCGTTCCGTTTTATATTTTTCGTGGTCTACTAATCTCTGTCAATTGTAAAAATTTTTGTTGTGAAAATTTCAACTGTCTAGTCTTATCACGGTTCATGTGATACAGCCTGGTGACAGATGGACAGAAGGATGGAAAACGGAGTCTTAATAATAGGGTCGTTTTAGCCTTTGGGTATGGAAGTTGGAACCCTAAAAACGCGTACCTTATTCTTAGAAATGACTAATGTTATAGAATATTTGTAGACAATTTCTTTAGATAATTGCATGATCTACAATTATTTTTTCTAAGATATTTTTATTATATCATTTCGCTGTAAAATCAAAAAAGATTACACACAAAGAGAACTTTGACATTGAATATTTAACACGGGATCGATGGAGACTTCACAGTTTCATTATGATGGTGTCCCAAATGTTCATGCTAATTTTAAGCTTCTTGGGAATCTATGTAAAGGTACCTACAATTCTACTTTTACGGATTTTACTAAATTGACCGAAGTACAACTTTTTAGATGCCTCAAATACGAATTGTGTAATTTGAGGTAAGAAATTTAAAAAAACTGCGTTACCGCGCCTCTCTCCTTTAAATCGTTTGATACTAATGTAAAATTTAACCAAAAACATACTTAATTAAAAAAAAAATTGTTATATAAAATTATGTCCAGATTTACATTGAATGATACCATAGTCGGAAGCTAGTAACAAATTATGTATATAAGTACATATTTAATGACTATGATTATTTACACAAACCACAGCCACAGTCGAAGACCTAATGTGTGTGTATGACAATTAACAATAACGTAGATATGTATTCTGAAACAAAAGCTGTTATAATTTTACTGACAATTTACCATAACTTCTTAGGAATTGATTAGCAGAATATAAAAATCATTGGTTATAATAAAAGGAATCACGTAAAGCATTTCAAAACTTTACAAATCTTTGTTCCGTCTAAACTAAGAACCAGAGTTAAGAACTAGGTACGTCAGAAATTTCATACAAGGGCAAATATAAAATTTATTTGCAATCGTTATAATGAATAAAATTTATTTATAACTATACATATATTTTCTAATGATATAATATAATAATTATTATTGTAGTTGAAGCACGCCCTGGAATATTAAACCAGTTAAAAATAATTTATATTTGATTCTTTTATCTACTTTTTAACAAGTTATGTACACTATCATTATATCTCTGCAACACGATAGTTATACAATACCAAATACTTTGATCTCTGCCTAATGATATAAAAAATAAATTGCTAAAACTTGCATAAAAACCTGTTGGTTGGTTTTATTGTATCTATCACCTTAGAGATGATCCTGCAATCATATAATAGCGATTTTTAAATACATCAAAATTGGCTATTGCTAATTTATATTACAAGGCACAAATTACAATTATTAAGGCACTCGGCGTAATTCGGTTAAGGCTTTTACCCTGATGAGAAATAGGAATATTTTCGGATACAATTCGAAAATACAATTGAAAAGAACTTGCCAATCCATTCGTCAATAATAATTTATATATGACTTCAATATACACGTATTCAATATAATATTTTGAATGTCTCAAAAACAATATTGAGTACATGTAAGCAATTTAATATCAATGAATTGTACTTTTAAAACTAAATCCTAATTACTTATCTAATTAAATGCACGATCTCTACAATCACAATTTTTGGACTTCAATTAATTCAGTACATTCACTATTATTCACTTTAAATATTTATTCTAATTCATTATATTAACAACGTAAAAGGTACCTACAATAATCTCTTTACGTGATGTTCGTTAAGTACAAAAAGCTATAATGGATTCTTATAAATAATTTGGCTGTTAACTAGTAACTGATATTGGATATGTATAATGTACCCACGCGACCAGCACGTTGATATAGGTAAGTACAATTTTACGAAATACGTATAAAATAATGATAATGGAAGGATTTCATCAAAGGCCACTTATATAATCAACTGCGGAAAGATTAAGGCAGTGTGTCATAACCTAAACACGAAATAAGTAATGCGAAATGCGGTAATACTCCAAAACACGGTTCAGACTAAGCTAGTTATAGAGTTATTACAGAAATATATTTTGGAATACGAGTTATGTAGCGCAAATATTTGATTTCTCCTTTTAGTAATTATCACTATCCTACTAAATATTTTTTTTAAATGTTATTCTCTTTATCAAAATCAGTACCTACTAATTTTTGGATTTTAAATAAGACTTCTATTACAATTTATTTCAATACATATTATATCCTATGATAATAAAATAAAATGGATGTGGCAGAATTCTGAAGACTGCCATCTGGTAGTATGATGATGAAACAGTATATTTATGTATTTGAATTTTCAGGATTAAGTATTGTGCATAGTAGACAAACACAATTTATATACCTGGTCAAGTGTCAAATATTAAGATTGTTAGTTGATGAAGAATTTCTTTAATCTATGAATAAACTCTGACCGCATTTGCAAGACTTATTTCATTCGCGTCCTAAAACGGACTCAACCATCAACCAGAAATCTGGTGTGTGTAAATCGCGATTCGATTTCTTATAATTCAGACTTTTGGGGTGGACACTTTGGATCTCGATTTCTCCCATCGGCTCACGTAGTTAACTGGGTAACACATTACCGCAGACAGGAGTAAGAAACCGCCAGACACACAAAATGATATAGTGTAGCTGTGTGTTAAGTCCATGAGAGCACCTGAAACGAGATTTATGATGATCCAAAACGTTCTTACGACAATATATTTTCTCACCAAAGTATTAATTAATCAAAACTATCATAAAAATAAAAATACTAATAAAAAATACATAATTTTTTCTTTCCTGTCGAATGAAGTAGGTTAACAAATTTCATTCTGTTCAGAGCTTATAACGATAACTAAATATGTACTATGTATTTATTAATATGGAAGAAAAACAAAGTATCTTACCAGCAATAGGAACACCCAACAGAGCCCCAAAGCCCTGGAAAAGTAGGAACAAACCAAAGCAGTTGGTCAACTGTTCTAACCCAATGTACTCCACCACAAGGATCGATCGGAGAGAAGCGAAACAAGCTGGAACAATAAAAATACCTCAATTAATCTATTATTGCAAATTTATTCCGTGTTATGTATGGATAAGTGCCGTCAACGATTTACGTTAAAAGCAATCAAATTATAGGTTTGAGCGGAGCGTCTACTTGAAAATTACTTTATATTTGATGTACATTAAAATTTTTATTTACACGCTGTGTGTTTTAAAAAGATATTGAAACAAACCTAACCTATTCATATTTAATTTTTAAAAACAGTAATCTTACCGGCAGCTAGACCGAAGATTACGCAGTATCCAAATTGATAATATTCACTGAAGTCCTGTCCACTTAACATGGTCGCAATTCCACCTGCCGTTAGTGCAATGTTATTTAGCCATAGAGGGGATACTTTTTGCATAGATGACACAATACCGCATCCAATACGTCCGAGGATATTGGCTATTCCTATCGTGGAAATCAGCCATACTGTCATCGACTTGCTCCAGCCGTTAGCTGCTGCCCTTTGCTCCACATACATGTAGGGGACGAAGAATCCTAACATCGTAAAGAAACCGCTCAGAGCCAGGATATTAAAGGTCGGTGATCGGAACAAACTGACATCCAACATAGTAGCAAGCGCTCGCCTAACTGCTTCTGGGCAAAACTTGAAAGTTCCAGACTGTTCCTCCTGCGCATCTTCTTTCGTCGGAACATGCGTCACCGCTAAGTGATATCCCAAAGACGTTCTAGAGGTGTACTGAGGCAACCTAGCCAGACTGCCCCCAAAGAAAATGTCATCTCGGTAGAAAGGACGCGCGACCAAGTCAACGTGGGAACGGCGTGGTCGAGATTCCCGTGTTACGATTTTAACGGAATTAGCGATCAATGGTTCGACATTATCATTAGAGTCTTCCTGTTCGTCTTTCTCAGCGACTGGGACGGCGATGAAAAGGGGCTTGTTACACAAATTATTCTTTATTGTGCTCGCGGTCGCGGACGACCTTCTGCTTAAATGCGAGTGACTCCCACGGAATACTTCTTCCGCGGTCGGGTATCTCGTATTGTTAGCGACTCCCATCCACGTGTGAGGACTCACTTTGTTGGTGAAGCGCATTTCTGGAGGCATTGAGATTCCCGAGTCTAGTTTGTTGTGAAGTTTGAGCATGGAGTTGAGTTTTTCGACGGCTTCTTCGTGACGGCGTGAAGTTTCATCCTCCTCTGTTTGGTCGGCCAAGGTCACTCGCACAGGTTTAATGGGCCTGAACACGAGGCCGCAAATCAAACAGATGAGAACAAATGCTGAAACAAATTGTATTGTGAATGTTCATGTTATGTATCTGAGCTTCCGGTATTATCGTGTGACCTCGAATTCTTTACACGAGTGCTTTTATTTTCCTACCTTGTAATAAGGACTTTATTTCTTGTCCGGAAATGATAAATGTCCATTAAGCACAATTAAAAATATTGTAAGTATAGTGGAAAAAAAACTACTGCTACCAATATTATTAAAAGTGAACAAAAAAACAGTTGCAATAATGATTAAGCTACAGTTACAAGAGCATTGAACATTATATACGAGATACTTACTTCATTAAAATATACATAAGTATGTATAGAAAAACTAATTATATCAAAATCCTTACCTCCATTAGCCAAATTGGCCATCCTCCAGCCAAGATTTTCAATGAGTTTAGCAGTGACTGGTGAGAATACGAAAGTGCCTACTCCAGAACCACATAGTGCCAAACCAGTGGCCAAGGCACGCCATCTCTCGAAGTAGAAACCCACTGTTAATACAGCTGGCATGTATATCATACAGAAGCCGACACCTAGAATATTAGTTTTTGATAAAAAAAGATATTCCTTGAATTATTTAAGTTATTGTCTACCTATACCCGACCCTAAGGAGTACGACCTTTTAGTGATCTATCCAAAGACTACATTATGGGGTTCTTAGTTAATGATGTAGGTATATTTTATTTTGAGTATTAAACTTAAACGTTGTGCGATTATTTATAAAAAACAATAACAATGTTAAACGAAGAAATAACTTTCCTGAGAATTTTATTTGGTAGGTAAATAGACTAAACTTTTCTGTATACAAACGACATATTATTATTATAACTAAATATATTATATATTTAGTTTTATTTCTACATTTAAAGATCGTTAACGAACGTGTCCAAATCCATCATCTATATCTAAATATGTATAACATCATATAACAGTAAAATGCATTTCAATTATAAAATCAGTGACTATTCAGATGCGCTGGAACATCACGCGTCATTTTCTTTGGTCTAACTTAGACTTGTATTCCAGAAATTAAGCTAAAACTATCGGCGCATTAAAATTTAAAAGTAGCTAAAGTATCTACTAAGTAAAGTTTTTAAAGTGATTCGGATTTCCAAATCGACTGGTTTTCAATTTGGAAATCCGGATTTTGGGCTTAAACCTGAAAGTATTCCTTACCTCCCATAACACCATAGACAAGATATAAGTATTCGACGCTCGACGCAAAATATGACAACGCAAAAGCCGCTGCTGTTATGATGCTACCCAATATTGTCACAAAACGGAAACCATATCTGGAAAACAGGAAAACAATCATTAATACCTGCGTTCTACAATCTTAAATCTACGAGTTTCTAGCGTGCTGTGTTATAGGAACCAGGAGAAACTGGTATGGGCACCTAAGTATAATATAACTCTTTTAGTATATTGTAAACAGAGACAATAATGATCAAGTGTAAACTGTGAATACAATAACGGCTAATTTTTAAAATTCTTGTTATTTTTTGAGCTTCGTTCGTAATGGGATAAATTTCTTTAAAAAATAAGCAGGTTAAATCTAATGTTTCCTCAAAATTAAAGATATAAAATAAAATTAATTAGAAACAAAAAGGATTTAAAAGTTTTAAATATAAGTGGGGTATGGGGCAGATGCATTTCACATCTGTTTCACTGATCGATTTTTTCTTTAGGGGCATGTTGGTGATCAGCCTTCTATGTCCTGCCAGACCGAGTTTTTTTTTAATCTCCGCCGGGAATCGAACCCAGGACCTCTCGGTTGTAACACTTACGCGCTTACCACTAGACCAAGGAGGTGCTAAAGTTTTAAATATACTTAATCCAATCAATAAATAATTTAAAAAATACATTAGAAGTAATCTTCTTTTATATTTGTACCTATTAGGCTACAACTAGGTCAACGTCATGGAGTTTACTTGTTTTATAAAATCGCATTAAAACAATGGATTCTGCCAGTCTCATTAGTAAGTTTAAGTAAAACTTAAGAAAATAGCTTGTAAGGTTACTTACTTATTGGCTAAGGCAGATACAAAAGGCCCAGCAAGAAGATAAAATCCTTGTAGTAATGAGTTGACCGGTGCCACCGCCCCATCGCTCACCTATAGACAGATTTATTTATTTCACGTTCCAACATCATTTACAATATTATCTTTCAGATAAGTAAATAATTTCAATTTACCATTGTTAAAGCGCGAAATCGGATGTTCATTATAAATTAGATACATATTTCGTAAAAAAGATTATATTAATAAAATTATTTATATTGCTGCATATAATGCTAACAAAATTAAAATTAATGCATTATCTACAGCATCTGACTGAACTAATTAACTAATGTAGATAGGTATTCCTTGAAGTTTATATACTAGAAATATGTAAGCAAAACGGAAAGTATACTTAGGTAGATCATATTATGTGATGGAATCTATTTCCTAGTTAAACATTTCCGATTTCGCATTATCTAACGTTAACCTACTCCTTTGATCTGACAGTTGACAGTGCACTTTTGTACTTAACCGCGCAAACCTCAGTATCAAATATTATCTGTGTATAATTAAATATATAGTAGGTTTGAATTTTTTGCCTTCACGGCAATACGGTACTAATTGTGAGGAATTGTGTGATAAAGATCGCCGGGAAGTTTTATTATAAAAGCCAGGCAGTATAAATTTGAATATTCTCCAATGTTACTATTTATTTGATATTAATTTGCAAGTTTATTCATATTACCTTATTGTGTAGCTAGGCCATTGTTTACACATATTTCTAGGCATGTCTGTATGCACTAACGGGACTTAACGTCTTAGGTAGCAACACAAATAGAATTACTGTAACTAGCTGTAGGTACTTCTTTGTGCAATGAAAATATAATAAAATAATTTTTATTTACCATTTATTAATCGCAGATAATTAATGACCCTTTAAATAAATCAACTAGAAAAGATAAATCATAGTTCCATAAAGCAATCGTAAAAAGAACTCTGTGTAAAAACAAACGCTAAAAAAATATTTGCCTGTCTGTACTTTATACATGTGGTAGGTATGAAAAAGCATTTGATAGCTGCATGAATACCTATTTATAATCGCGAGACGCGTCATAACCTTACGCCCTTCTTTGTAACATTAGCAGAATAGAGTAGTATGGCTTATGACTACTATGTAGAAATCAGAATTATATTTACTTATAATAATCATCTGACGGAAGGTAAATAAATGTAATTGTCATATCAAGTTAATGATATTAGCTTTTTGCCTTCATCTTGATTATAATAAGTTGTTTCTAATATTTTTATAATAATGTTCACCTATTAAAGTGCAAATTATATCGTTAAATTAAAAAAAATACCAATCATCTGGAGCAGTAAGCCAACTCTCGGTTTGCCTTTATCGAATCAGAGGCAAATCGAGCCGTAAGGAAATTTTCGAAAACAAATTATCTAAACATACCTACTAGTTGCTTTGATACTAAACCAAAGCAAGTAATTTTTGTATGAACGTTAGACTTGTATCCTAGCAACCAATACTGAAACACTTTAGTCCATGTTTTGTAATAAGGCCCACTTAGTTGTGTTACTAGTGCCAAATTATTAAATTAATTTAATTATTTGAAATAATCAAGCGTCAAGGCCAAAGTACATTGGCCTTTTCTTGCCCTCGTGTGTAAGTGAGGGTTACGAAGATTCATGTATTAGATTATAATCACCTTATTTATTTTAACTTAGTATAAAATTACAGCTGCATGATCATTATTAAATATATATAAAATAATGTAAATCCAATGCAAAACAAGAAATTTTCTTCGTATATGATAGACAAAACCCTATAAGCTCACCTATGTTACCCTTTAATGTGACTTGTACGCTTGTACATTGTTTTTAGAGGAAGGAATTTAATTACTTATACCTAACTGACAATTCCGAATGTAATTTACTGTCGATATTAAGTGGTAATAAGAATTAGATAAGATAAATTCGTGCAATTAACCGAACTTTTTCGTTACCTAAAACTAATAACATGCCTACTTGTGCCTATGAAATCATGTTTTCTTTCCCGAGAATTCAAATTTAAGACCTTGAACGTCCGGCGGTATTCGCGTGAACAACGGATGCGATATTTACATAAACACCTTAAAATAAAATACAAATTAAAAAAGTCGAACTAATTGAAGATAAATTATCATCATCACTAATATCAAGAATTTCCAGTTTAACATAATATCTATACAGATAAATAAAATTGGAGTGTCTGTTTGTTATATTAAAATAACCGCTTTTTACTAAATACATATGTATGTATACATGGTACATATACCAAAATAACATTCTTTACAATTTTTGTTTGTCTGTTTGTTCCGGCTTATCTCTGAAACTGGACCGATTTTGACGGGACTATCACTGGCAGATAGCTGCCAGATAACTTTTATTTTATAAATTAATATAAATAATAAATTTAAAAAAACTATTCCGCGCGGACAAAGTACATAATACACATCTATTATTATTTTACTGTTCCTTATTTTACTCTGTACCTATATGCTATATAACATCACGTTAGGACGAGATTAACGCTGATGAAACCGTGGGGCACATTTATTTTAAATTATATCCAATATAAATGTCGATTACACAAATTGTTGTATGAGAGCTACGCTGCCACATACAGATACAGTGACGCAGATAAGTCAAGTTTATAACGACTCTCTTTTTTCTCGTTTGTTTAAAAGATTGTCGTATTGAAAGCCAGACGAGTGAACTTCAGTTAAGATATAGTACGGTAAAGATAGTAGCTTATGCTTATATTAAATCTTAATATAAATTTAACAACTGGTTACTCATTTTATCAAGAAGAGAGATTGATTGGTTTTTTAATGGCACATACATATACGGATGGCGTCAATGAGAAAGTAGAAATGATATAATTCTAAGCATTGGGTATAAATTGTAATTAATTTGCAATCGTCTCGCCACGTCGCCATTACAAGTCGCCAACTCGTTCTCTTGACGTCAATTATAGGCATTATTGACATATAACCGGCCAATTTGAAAGTTATTGGTTGAATTACTTTGATTATATTTCTTTTGGTATAGAAAATGTCATAGTAATTATTAAAATGACTGTTCGTTTAAGCAACATTTAAAATTACATTATAGCATATTATGTATTTATATCCAGTCAAGTCAGATCTTTGTTCTTTTTCATTGTCTCTCCGAAACTTTTGAAATTAGAAACTTATAAATTTTCAGTAGTTAATTCGTGATATTATTATCAAAATTTTCCATAGGTATTTCATTATTTGAAATCCTACTCCTAAGCATCCATATTAGTTTGCACGGAACCGAATAAAACTCATTATTATAGATAGGAAAGTATCAATATTCAATAATTTGACCTTTATTTAATATATTAATTATATTCTTCTTAAAGAAACAAGTAAACATGATGTTATGAATGAATACAAAACACGTAATTCTCTCAACTGCGTAGCAGAAACGAGTTTAATATAAAATTATTCATTAAAATACAATAAAATTGTATTTTATGAATAGGTTTGCTAACAATTTTTAAGGATAACTTATATAATATATTTACGTTAGAATAAAATACAATTTTACTCTACTGCACAATATTATATGGTAATTAATGCGGTTTTAATATTCACTCTCACAAATTCTTTCCTACATAACTTAGACTTGTTTACTAACCGTAACAGACTTAAATATTTTTTCAGCATCTTTAGTTGCCTATATAAGAAATTATCAGTGAAACGGACGCAGTCATTTACTAGTTATGAGACTTCACTTTTACTAATATTAAATTTCATTTCTAGAGAATGAAATATATGAAATGACTTATCAGCTGCCAGAAAAGTAGAACAACGATTTTATTTTTCAAAGCAGCAGCTTGTGCCAGCTTTTGAGACAACCTTAAAAATTGTTAAGTAAATTAATTTCTCTTAACCATTATAAAATAAATATATGTAGTACAAAGTTCGGTAGGTTAATGTGTAGTCTAAAGACGATCGTTTGAATCTCACTTCGTACCTATCTAGGTACGAAGCATCTGCATCTGCGTTATCTGCATCTGCAGATAACGATGACCAATGACCGATTATTTTTATAAGACTGATTTGCAGTTAGGTCATAATTAGTAGGTATTTAATCCTGCAGCAACCCACTTTTTGAAGCCTTGCTATTCTTTTTGTAACACAAAAAAACTTTCAAAGAACACATCATAGATATTAATTCATGCGTTATTTTGTAATCGTCATCTACAAACTTCTATATGATTTACATTAACGACCAATTTACAAAACATATTTACAATTGTATTTTCATTTTATTTTATAATTGTAAATTTACATAGTTGTTTATATATACTAAATGTGTTAGGCTTTAAAAACAGTTAGATAGACATAATAATTATGAGCCCGTGTCTTTTCGTAAATCCTAGGATTTGAAAACAGTTCGCCGAGTCTTGGAATAGTCAAAACAAAAATTATATAATTTATTTAAATTTTTAGTTAATACTATGTAGTTAGTATTTTATAAATAAATAGGTTGGATCTATTCCTCAAAAAAGGTTAAAAAGGGTTATTTTGCATTTTAACCGATCTTCAAAAAAAAAAAACCAAAAAGGAGGTCATCAATTCGACGTGTATTTTTTTCGATAAGCTTGTATTGTCTACTAATTAAGACATTATTTATTAAACTCAAGAGGCCTAAAAATTGATTCATCATGCACATTAAATCAATTCGTCAAATGTGGGTGTGTTACTTGTTTTTATTGAATATATTTATTTACACGATTCCAGTTTGCCGAAATTTAAAGCAATCTCGAGCTTAGTAATTTTATTTTGGTGAATTAATTTGCATGTAAAATAACAAGTTTATTAGTAGTCCGGAAAAAAAATTGTATATTTTTTATCGTTTGTTGCCAATTGGTGCGAACCCCGTACATTTTTATAAATTCTAAAATTTTGTCATGTAATTGTGTAAATGTCAGGGGGCGATTCAATTGGATGAAATTTATTATAGAGATAGGAAAAAACTAGATTTGATATACATATTTACTAATTTGAAATTTACTACGTTGTTTGTTTTGCGTTCTCAATGATAGGTACCGCTTCACAAAATGTCAGTGCGACATGTTTGAAACTTTTTTCTTTTAAATTTTTATTTTTCCATGCAATATTTTATATTGCGATTATTTTGTATGCTTAAACGGCTTTTATGTAAGTTCAAATATGAAATATTTTTGATTGTTGAATTAAACTAAAATAAACGTTTGAAAGAGTAAAAAACAAGTTTTAAGTTCTAAATTGGTCATTTTTATATTTTATAATTGCATTATTGTCAAATGTCAATCCTAGGTAGGTCCTCCTAGGTAAGTATGCAAAATTAAATTTGACGTTTTGACACCGTTACATAGATACCTAGATACTATAGACTATAGAGGTTAAGCTAATAGAAGCGTGTTATTGACAATATTTTATCCTTACTATACTTTGGCGCATGGTCTTCTTCGTGTAAGTTCTATTTTGTTTGTAACTGTTTGCGCGAAAGTAACTGGCTGTCTGTAAATAAATGTATAACTTACACCAAATTCTGTTTGTATGGGTTTCAAGAATGACCCTCCACAAAAGATGATGCCATCGACGATGAAGTTGCAAATGAAAGAAGCAGCTACAACCAGCCAGCCCCAGCCTCCATCAGGTGGTACCACCTAAAAATTAACATATAATCAATAAATACTATAAACAGACGTAGATAATGCTCGATCAAATTTAGAACCACAGAAACATAAGCCGATTCACACATTCTTTATTTATTTATTTCAACAGCACAATATCTTACAGGTAAAAACCTAATGCGACATTGACGCTTAAACTTATTTTGCTATTTAATACTAAGTATTAATCTAATATATCAAATAATAATAATAATAATAATAATAAGCTTTACAATTTTTAACTAATCACTTGTAGCTAATTATACATAAACCCATAAACACTGCGTCGGTTTTAAAAGCAGATGGCACGTGGTCTTAGTTGAATTAGAATAAAGAGGACATGTTCTATTTCAAGGTCAATATTTCGATTAAACTTAATTAAGAAGGGATTATCATTCTTAACTGTATTTATACAATTTTCTGTAATTTCATATAATTTTACATCTCCTTCGGCTTCTGGATCCAACGGATTGTCAAGAATTGACATTCCCTAAGATAGAAATGAGTAAATAAAGAAATTTTTCTATCTTTTAACATTAATATTTCTAAATTACACGAGTTTCATTAAAATCTATGACCACTGTTTAATCGCTCATAATATTTAAACTTTAATAATTTTTACAAGGATAATTTATTATTTACTATTGTTACGATTTACCTTTCATAATGTGTAAATGTCATTCTATTCTCACCACAGATTAGCATATTGTAATCTAAAATGTAATTAAGATTGGGTCTTTGAAAAACCATAGCCTTTTTACTATCATAATTGCTAGGCTTGCAACGAATAGTATATTCGCCAGTATACCGAATAGCCGAATATTAGGCAAAAGTATTCGGCCGGATTTTAGCGCCAAAACCTGTACAGACGTGATTGTGTAGTAAAAATGCAGTTTCAACAGAAATTGATATTTTCTTAAGTATTGGTATTATATCACGTCATGACAATCCGTATACTTGGTGGCAAGCAAGGAAATTTAAATTTCCATGTTTGATAAAGATTGCAGTAAAATATTTGTCGGGCGCCAGGAAGTAGTGTTTACCTACTCAGAGCGCCTTTTCTCTGAAGCTAGGATGGTCTACGAGAATAAAAGAAGTAAACTACTTCCTAAACATGCAAAAAAATTAGTCTTTCTGCACCATAACCTTCCCCTTCTAAATTTTGATTGTAACAATAATTCAAATGCATAGAAAAAATCTTAACTTTTGTAATATAGAAGATGATTATGTACCAATGACTACTTAAATGATTATAAGAGAAATGAAAAGATGAATATTTACTATTATCTCCCTATAACAAAATATATTACTTAAGTAGGTATTTGATATTCGGCCGAATAATATGTAGATATTCGGCAATCGGCCGAATATAATAAAAGCAGCCGAATAGGCCGAATACCGAATAGTAACCTAATATTCGTTGCAAGCCTAATAATTGCACGCATTATATCAAAAATGGTGCCAACCCCTGATGTAGAAGTAGGTACAACTAAACTTGTGAGAGCTTATTACAAAACATGGACTAAATATGTTACATGATGCATTAGTTGTTATATTAAACCAAAACAAGTAATTTTGTATGAACGTTTTAATAAGCTTTTTTCAAATACAAGGTTTTTCTCTGGTAACAAACGGCCTATCTTTAAACCGCGTTTTGGAATAAGGCAGTATTCTTGTGTCCAGCGACTAATACTGAAACTTCTTTAGTCTGTTTTGTAATAAGGCCCGTGATGTCAAAAACGCTATTCTTTATTTCGATCTATAATCTATATTAAAATGAACATAACTAAATTAGCTTAGTTTAGTTTATGTATATCAGAAAATCATTAACTGGACATACATTTTATAATTAATTTTAAAAATACTTTGGAATTGAGAGGAATTTTAAACCTAAATAGAAATCGTAGAGCCATCCAACATTAATCCACCTTTTAATCATTGTTTTAAATTTTTTTCTTTTAAGTTTTTGGTATTTATAGGTATCTTAAACCATAGTTAACTCTTTGAGTGATCATAGAATACATTTTTAGTCTTATACAAAAATGTTCATTTATATTAAATTTAAATTCATAATAATCGTTTTTATCCGCTAATAAAACATGTAGAGCAAACGTATTAAAGATATTGTTGGTAACTCGAATAAATCATATAAACGTTTTGTAATAAGATATGGTTGGCTCAGAAAAAAGGCTATATATTAAGAGTGCATCAAAAATGCTATGAAGCATAAGTTCATTTTCTAACAGAAGTACTGACGACTTAGAAACAGTGTGACCTTCCCCTACATTATCATTTATTAATTCCCGGTATCCGGTCTAGCGTTACATCTATCTACACACAAGCGGGAAGGGCGAACCAATCTAATTATCGACATGGTTACTAGAAAGAACAAATGTTGTTCAAGGTAGCTTAGTTGATCACTTTTATTCATGCGTGCAGTTCTGAAGGTTTGATTTCTAAAGGAAATGATTCAGTAAGTTCGTTTGGCTATTATTAAAACTATAACTAAAAAATATCTTCTTAAGAAAAGATTCTCCAAAGTAGTTATAATTGATAAAGTTTCTGAGAACTTACAGGGAAAGCTTAAGTAATTTGAAATAAATCGCTTAGTGCAAACTAACGTTTATTTCAATGATTGGTATTTAAAAATTAAGGTCAAAATGCGATTAAAATGTATGTCCCAAAAATTATCGTCGCCCACAACATTGAGTCTAGAACAAAAGACCCAATTTTCTTAGCAATTTCCTTCCGTCTTTGCCACAGCCTTAACATAGCCATATTGAACGTTTAAAGTATAATAAATAGTAGGGTGAGTGTAATTTCAACGAAGGCCAAAGAAATTGTCGCAAATAGACAGCCGTTGATTATTTTCTCAGCAATATTCCGCAATTTCATACGTCTTCTAAATTTTTTTTCGGCTACTGTCATTTTATACCTTGCTTCTTATTATAATTTTGGTTAGTTTGCACAAAAACTGTCATATTTTTTCCATTTCAGATATCTGAATTGTTTTCGTCACAACGGCATTCTATACATTCGGAATTTGTATAAATCTTATCTGTTTGTATAAATGAAGATTTTTTATTGTACAACTGCTTACAGGTTTTCAAGTTTTCACATTTGACTCTCTCAAAATTCAAAATAACGCCAAAAATATGGTAGGTAACGGTGGCAAATACTAGTAAATTAACAAAATGAAAAGTTTGCATAGCAGAAATCGTCAAGATTTAGCGTGATTCTGTCCATTTTAAATAATTTGATGAGTTTTTGGAAATATACGTTTCAACTTGGTCATGAAATAAAATTTTGACATACTCTTGAATGACGTATTTTTTTCGTTTAAAGCCAGCCAGCATAGTTTAGTATATGTACATATGAAGTTGATTACTAAGGTCGTATTACTTCTCTATCTTTTTGTAAATAATTTACAACTTGCCTTGAAAAGACAGTAATAAAGTATCTATGTTTTGAATGGTAGGATATGGGTATTTACCTATTTTCAATCTACATAAAAACTCTTATAAACTGACTATAGTAATTACATAGTAACGTCTATGGATTTTTCAGAGTTCTTTTTGGAAATTACGCCGATCGCGATGGCGCAAAACAGCACATTAAAAAATTAGATTGAGCATCTTGACAATTTTGTGGTTAGTAATTACTACAAAGTAATTACTTTTTATTATAAAAAATATGACCTGTATATTCTCAATTTATTTTAATGCATTGCAGATATAATATGTAGAGGCGAAATATTAAGATTCCTCATCGCCTCGAGTGTTGTATGAGTATGAAAAACCTACCAAAGCAGCTTCAGGCTCTGAGTCGTCAGTAGGAGTGTCTCTACCTAAGCCACTCTCATCGGAAGACGGTGTCTCGAAGGGACGCTCGTCCGTAGCCACTCTTTGAACCATTGTGTCCACTGAACTGAAAAATATTGAAAAATTTACATTTTATAACTGTAAAGCAAGTGGGGTTTCATATGGTTTCATCAAAGGTTTCTGTAAAACTATGTTAGTTAATGCTTATGATTTTGCATTGTAATAAGGTAAATCTTAATATGTCCTAGTACTAAGTAGTTTATATTTTTTATGTATAACATACGAGTATATGTTTCTATGTTTTTTATGTTTTTTTTTATGTTTTACTTTTTCTTGTCCTTGGCTTAATGGCCCTAATTGTATATAAATAAATAACATATTTTCTATCTATCTCTATAGCATCATTAAAAGTAATCGAAAGTGTATCCATAGGGTGAAGATCTTTTAGTAATTTGGAATATTAGAATTAGAGTCTATTAAAGTACTTAAACGAGTTTATGTATGATTATACCTAATCTCATTCATGTTTTAAAATTGTACGATAAATTATACCAAATCATTATACATTTCATCATTATACAAATTATTAACGCTGATGAAATCGGGGCCAAAACAAATATTACATTAAACACGTTCAAAGTAAATAGTGAATTACGTTTTTGTTATGGTAAAAATGTATTTTTCAATAGAGGAAAATTAAGCAGCCTGCTGAACTAACACATGGTTACATAAAAATATAACGTATTAACGCAATAATATAATAATAATAATAATAATAAATCATTAATACTTGACGCCAAGAATTACAGTTTACATTAAGATTTAGAAAAATGCGATTCAGATATTTCGCATATTTTCTATTATTATGATTAAATAATAAGTAATGTTTTAATTAAATCAAGCTTCAATATAATGCTGGATTTAACTCGCAACTTATAGTAGTTACATGTTCGCGTGGACATGTACAGTGACATATCAAGTCTTAATTTTGTCTTGAATTTAAAAGATATTTGAAATCGACTAAGTGCACGTGGATGCCTGTAATTTTAAGTAATTATTATGTACTCATTATTTTTGAATAACGTCAAATGCTTACTTAGTTTACCGACTTCAAAAAAAAGGAGAAGATAGTCAATTCGACGCTATATTTTTTTAATATTTGTTACCTGAGAACTTTCGTCTGGGTGAACCGATTTCGATAATTTTTGTTTGAAAGCTGGTATCATACTTCTATGTGGTCCCATTTAATTTTCATCAAAATCTGTTCAGTAGTACAGAGAGAGAGAGTAGTAGAGTTACAATTTGAAGTCGGTTTTTTTATATTAAAATTTTAACATTGTATTATTGATTAAAAAAATCAATAGTGGATTTATAAGTAGATACTATTTTTTAATAAAGTGTAAAAGTGAAGTCCCTTGGCCCCTAGTGGGGTATGGGGTAGATGCATTTCATATCTGTTTCACTGATAACTATTGTCTTCTATGCCCCGCCAGACCGAGTTTTTTTAATCTACACCGGGAATCAAACCCAGGATTTTCCAGTTGTAACGGTTACGCGCTTACCACTAGACCAAAGAGGTCTTCTGTTAATAAGTTAGCTTGTTGTAACTTGCTTATATTAATTTAATTAATTTAACATTCCCAAGACGTAACTGAAACAACGTGTTTACAAATTGATTGCCATACTACTGCAGATTTTTCTTTAATATAATCAAATGTACGGGACAACAATGTTAATTGACGTAGTGGAAAATTTAAGTCCTGCGATAAGGTTCTTAATGTATCTGGACCGATGACCGAATGAACCTCAACTGGTGTGTTAATCGCGTACATAAATACGATAACTTATGGACATGGTTGAGAACCGCACTTGGCCATTAATCAATTTTTATTACAGAATTGTTCGATGATGCTTTCATTTTAATATGAACGCTTTGTTAAGATGCTATATCACTAATAACTAAACTATGATATGTACTAGGATATTATTTTATTATATATAGTGCTTTTCAAAGCGAAACATGTATTTGTTACCCCGGGATTTGAATGCAGCGTTAACCATTTAGTTACGAAAGCAGTGTGTAAATTAAAGTATTTTTGCATTAAAATAGACATATTGTATAATATGATACATCATAAATTACCACTCAATCATGATCATCAATCTTCATCACTACATAGTATAAAACAAAGTCACTTTCTCTGTCCCTATATCCCTATGTATGCTTAAATCTTTAAAACTACGCAACGGATTTTGATGCGGTTTTTTTTAATAGATAGAGTGATTGAAGAGGAAGGTTTATATGTATAGTATACCCGTGCTTGCTGGGCGGGTCGCTAGTTATTTAATAAAAAAAAAGAATTATCATGGTATAAGTATGTTTTATATTAAAATGATGAAATATTTATTCACAGGGGATATTATTGCAAATATAAAGGTTAAGATATAGTAATAACAATATGATAACATTATCAAATTTAAAAAACTATTTATAGAAAACTCAATCAAATTATGCATATCTAATACCTACACAAAGTATCTAATACCTACCTCCGTAGCTAAATAGTTTACGCATCTGCGTGTTGCGCCGGAGGTCTTGGGTTCGAATCCCGGGGAAATGAATGGTTCTTTTAGGTAGGCACAGAAAGAAGATCGCCTTTTTGTCTGTAAAGGAAATAATCAGTGAAACATACAGAAATGTCTGCCCCATGCCACACATGGGGCAGACACATTCACACACTCTCACACTCCCCCACCCACTAGGGGTTACGGAAATTCACTTTTTATAAGATAAATTCTAACAAGTTTAAAGAACACTTAAGAACACTTCTCTTATGATTTAGTTTATAAATTACTAGCTGACCCGGCGAACTTCGTATCGCCAATAAAAGTTGTCTACTAAGTATATATTATGTACATATATGTAAGCTACCCTTAAAAGGTAGTTATATGCCACCGGGGACTTTTTATTATTCTATAAAACAGTAATATCCCACCAAGCATTGATTTGTTTTATCTCAAGGCAGCGTTTACGATGAAAGCTTCCGAGTGGCTTGACTTTTTTCGACACTTCCAAACACTTATCATCATATTTTAATCAATTTATACGAAACCTTGACAAATTATTAATATACCTAAACCTTCCTCATGAATCACGTATTGGTGAAACTCGCATGATAATCCGTTCAGTAGTTTTTAAGTTTATCGCGAAGAGACAGACGCGGCTGGCGATTTTGTATTATAATAAGAGACGTTGGAGACTAAGGCCCTTGTAGAACTGGAAACATTTTTTTCGACTTTAGGAAACTAGGGTAAGTATCTAGTGGATGATAGCCCTTTTGTATATTTGTAGTAAAAATGTGTATTTAAATAACAAATATAAAAAAACAACAATATAAAAATATTTATCGGTTTTGATATCGAAATAAATCGGATCAAGAAAACTAACAAATATTTATTAAATTGAATACATGAAAATATCATCACAGTCGATATATCCATAGTTAATATTATTATTTAAATCGGTTTTATTACCAATGCTGATATAACTTAATAACAACAACAATTAATAACGACATTTGATAACCTTTTAATGAACTCAGAATGTCGTCGCAAAACATGTTATTAAAATAAGAATTTTTGAGAACTTACTTATTTTCCAGAAGTATCACAAACTTATGGAAAAGTGAGGCTATTTGACTTGTGCCACAGTGAATATCTTACTTATTACTGTGTTAATTATTCAAAAGATATGATGTTTATATTGCATAATGATATGCTAATTTTCAAGTTCTTTGTCATTCAATCGATCGGAATCAGGTTTTGTTGGCTAGGAATACTCCTACTGCGTATTAGGATAAATTTAAAAATCAATAATTACCTTCCACCATAGAGATTACAGTTACAAAGTTATTTGTTAGTTTAACCAAAGCATTGTATTTATTCTGTAACATTTATTTTGCACCTTAATATACTTTATTGTACTTTCCACAAAACGATTACGATGTATTTAAAGAATTTTTCTTAGTTCTAGGAATGGCATTTCCTTCATTTGAAAATTAAACCGCATACCCTACCTACGATACCTCATAAAATGACTTAAAATTTGTAACCGTGAAAAACGGTACCATTCAGAAAATTCATTCATAAATTAATATGCTATCCAAGTTTTAATTGTAAATATATGTTCAATTGGCTTTTGAAATCTAAGCTTTTATTGATGACGTACTCTCATTTTTAATCACCGACGTCCAGCGAGGCGTGTTAAAAGTTTGACGAGTCTGTGAGACTGTGTCTGTCTAAACGAATGGACCATTATTGATGCGGATCTTAGCTCGAATATATGAATAATATATGTATTTTTAAAATTACAGTGTGCGTATTCTTTATTTTATCAATTTTATGTATTTTTATGCATAATTTTAAAAAAATATTAGCATTTTCCACTCCTTCTCTATATAAACTATAAGCGTGGGAAATTTCCTTCTCCTCCGTCCGCACAAGCATCGTAAAAAGGGGTACAAAGTTTTTGCTTCATTTAATATTATAATTTTATGAAATTATAAATAGCCGGTGTTTATTTACATATTAATGTAATAAGGCACTAAAGATATTTCAGTTCAGTTCAAAATTATTCAACATAAAAATTTACACTAAAAATAGGCATATCTGGTTCTATCTAGTACTGGGTAATTAAGAACTACATAAGCTTATAAATCAGACGTTCCGCGGAATGCAGACTCCACAACTTTCCATTAAACTATACTTAATGAAAGTGTTGCATTTATATTGCTTTCCCAATAAAATGTTCTTCAAAACAGTTTACTAGAAATATATGTAATACAATAAAATATATGTTAACACACACGCTTCATGACAAGTTTTAAAAAATGAGTTATATAGGTAAGTAAGTTTTCTAAATGTGGAAATACTTTGGCGGCTTCATGAATTGTTTTTAACTGACATTGACAAAATCATTGTTTCAATTTAAGAAATTAAGCACTCGGAATTAAAATAAATTTTATATACTTTTGCGCTTGTATGTGTCATAACTACATTATAAAAATGGGTTTGTATTAATGTATTCAGATCTAAATTAATCTTAAAACCCCATTAAAGCTTTATTTGTAGCGATCGTAAAAATTATTAGTAATATGTTTCATAAACTGGTTTTCATAAAATTTTCCACAGACTGTATTCAAAGACATTAAATACAGGTGTTTTATCAATAAACTTACTGTATGTTAATTTAAGCTTTTCATAATGTTATGAAAGTTTTTGATACAATTCATATATCGCTAAATTTCGATAGGTAGGTATATTACCTAAGGCGTCACGAAACTAAAATTTCAGTAATCACTTTCAGATTGTATGTTTTGAATAGAAATCTCAATAGATCAAAATAAAGTGTTTAAAGATTACTAGATGCATTATTTATAATATTAATACGTAAAGCAAAAACTTTGTACCCATTTTTACAAAAAATGTGCGAACGGAGGATCGTGAAATTTGCCACAGTTAAAGTTTATATGGAGAAGAAATGCATAAAGCTATTTTTTATATAAAACGCAATAGAAATACATTAAATTAATTAAAATATACATAGCACACTACTGCTTAAATGACACAACATACACATACATACCTGACTTACTCTTGAATTGTTGTTGAATTTTCATTAAAGTTGAAGTCTATGAATTTGTTACTTAGATCGAATTATTAACTGTTGTTTTGTTGTGTTGTTTTATATATGTTTCAATTTATTTATACGGATTTCAAGACCTCTTTTTCCGAATATGTATACAAAAGATCATTACCATTGCGATGCGTGCCCGAAATATCGCGTTGTATAGTGATACAGACAAACAAACTAATATGTTATTATATATTTTGTTGTATGTTGTCTAACTTTGCTTTTAGAGTATTTAAATACGTCGTCAACTGTTAGCGAGAGAACACGCTGCAAAGTTATCATGTGTGTCAAAGTCATTATCATACAAAAATAATTGTCTACCAATCATGTTCTTCCACTGTAAACATAAATTGAAAATAAAATACGCAATACGTGAATATTTCTTATTCAACTGGATACTAATCTTAATTGCAAAACAAGGATAAAATCATTATTATAAAATCCATACATAACTGTAGTAATAATATTGAATAAGTAACATTCGTTAACAGCGTTGTATCACATCCGTTCACCGAATAGTTAATATTTACACACTAAATTGCTAGGTATATTATCTAAAATGATAAATTGTATAATCTTGACGACCGGTTGGTGCAATTGGTAGTGCTCATGCCTTCTGCGTTAAAATGTCCTGGGTTTGAATCCCGGTAGGTGCAACTATTTGTGTGACGAGCACGAATGTTTGTGCTTAAAACTTATATATGTATTTATTGTGGTACCTTCGTTGTTTCTGATTACCATAACACAAGTGACAAGTGCTTCAGCTACTTACCTTGGGATCAGAGCACTGTATCAGAGGTGTCTCAATTATTAATGTTACTAGGGCCTTATTACAAAACATGGACGAAAAATGTTACCGTACTAGTTGCTATGATACTTAGCCAAAACAAGTCATTTTTGTATAAACGTTAGACTTATATCCTAGCAACCAATACTGAAACATCTTTAGCCCATGTTTTGTAATAAGGTCCAATGTTTTAATATGGGTCATATTCTAGAACGAGAATCAACCTTAAATCTAGCTACAAGAGTTATTGTTCTTTATGAATTTAAAATTTGCACAGTGGTCAGGTTTAGATTATAATGATTATGAATAGATAGTCTCCTATGATGTAAAGTATCTCTTAAACTCGGATTGGGTTAATGCAAATACTTGTCATTTTGTAATACTAACTATATGGATTTGATTTTTAAAAATGAAATAAATTAAAGTATCTCTTAAACTAAAAATCCCTTTGCCTAAGATACAAGATAGGAAACAGAAAGGTGACCGAAAAACGAAATAAATCATTGAACACACCATTGATAAAGGCGCCAAGGATGGTCCCAATTCCTTTGAATAAGCTCACACAATGCCACGGGTAATAGGATGTCACTTCCAGGAATTTCGGGAAATAGTCTATAGAACAAAAAAACATGTGAATCGGCAACGATTGATCCCTTCGTGTTAATGAATCTTTTTGTATGCGCCTTGGTTCTGGTTCTAAAGATTTTTTATATTCACTTGCAGGGAGAAATATTTGTATTTTTGTTTTTTATTAATAAATTTACATCAACGGGACTGATTTTAAATATTATTTTACAATAAGCTAGACTGGAAGACGACATAGGCTATATTTTATACGGCTAAACCTGTGCCTATTTGGACAGTCGCAAGTAAGGCAAAGCGACAAATAGAAATTTAAATCCTTATACAGTTTACTAGCGACCCGCCCCGGCTTTGCACGGGTATAAAACATATTTAAAAACCTTTCTCTTCAATCACTCTATCTATTAAGAAAACCGCATCAAAATCCGTTGCGTAGTTTTAAAGATTTAAGCATACAAAGGGATATAGGGAAAGAAAAAGCGACTTTGTTTTATACTATGTAGTGATGATAACAATTTGATGTTTATTAAATAGTTCGACTCATTTTAATTATTCTATCTTACCAGATGTTTTAAGAAAGTCTTTTATTTAAAAATTGTGCAATTTATTCGTGTTTACTCGCTAATAAAGCCAGATTATTATCGGTTGGTGAAAATATAAGCATACCTACAATGAGTTCGTGTAAATTATTTATGCTACTTATATACGCGTGGCATCTTAATTAGTTTTAAGTCATATGAGGTCAGCTCCTACCAGCTAATATCTAGTTCTAACCAATGTAGTTTGGGTAATATTATCTTAATACCATGGTAAATAGCTGTAAGTCACTTGGTATGTTTATATTTCTTAGGTGTGACATATGAACGACTTACAAAAATCTAAAATATTTGGAGGTTTTATCGGAGGCAATAATCTGTGGATCCACTGATCGGATACTATAATTTACTTTTTTTTTTAATATAATTCACTGGTAGAATGTCAGACTCCTTCGAGTGAGAAAGGTTTATATTGTACCACGCGGACGACGCGGTGAAGTCTGACTAAAAGCTAGTTATATTTCTAGTTCTATCTTTCCAAAAAATCGCTTGAAATTTACAGTAATTTTTTTAAAAGTTTTCTATTAAATATTATTTCGGTAGGTCTATCCTCTTCAGAAACTATACAATAAATGAAGGACTGAAAATAGAAAATATTATTTTGAACAATCATAATTACATATTAATTACAAACAATTCTATATTTTAAATTTTTATAGATACTAAATATATCTTGTATTCAAAATGATAATTATTTATGTAGGCAATAAAGAATAATATGGATTTTAACGTTTAAAATAATGTACTTAAATATATTTACAAAAATACAAAAGGCTCAACAAAGCCGTTAGAGTGCGTACCCAAAATACTGGCTACATTACCGCGTTGTATTGATATAGGTACTAACGCGTTGGCCGAATTATGAGCCAGCTTTCGGGTGTCCTGTGGTCTTAATTAAGCGCGTCGATATCTTTTTAAACAATCGACGCACTTCTAGCCCCCATGGACCTAAAGGCTCCGCTCCAAAAGGAACGAAAATATAAGAATCCATGAGACATTCATATTTTCGCCTTTTGTTGCTTTTTGCAATCGATGCCGCGCCTCCAGCAGCCACGGAAGAAACATGGAGATGCGAAGACGCCAGTGTGTCGACGCAAGTAGCGTCTCACACAAGCGCCTTACCACGACTCCAAGCAACCAGTGTCATTTATTATTATTATTCTTAGAACGTATAAAATATTTCTTGCATTTTGGTTTCGTTATCTAACTAAAGAAACTCTAACACTAAAATGAGGTCATCTTTGATGTCTACACGTTTATCTTAAACATATTTATCTCGTAAACGAAAGTCATCTTTCTGATATTAAATTTAGTTTAAGGGCCAGTATTTTGGCTAAGAAGCTCAACAGTTATTATTAAACCTTTTATATATTTGTAATTAATATATAAACAAAGAACTTATTATAATAAATATACCCATTAATACTGGCTAACTCTCTTAAAAATGGCGCAACTGTCTAAAAAATAACTTCTTAATTCATAACTAACTTTGTTTTTATAAATCGTACTATTTAATGGCAAAAAAATAGTGTTATTGCTATCTATGTCACTTATGTCTAATAAAATTTAGTGGTTCTATACTCTTTGGTCATTGCTGTTAGTTTTTAAATTGTCTAGTGAATGCCCGTAAGTGGGGCATGGGGCAGACACATTGCTGTATCTTTTTCACTGATCATTTTCTTTACAGGCAAGTATGTCAACCTTCTGGAGCTACCCAACCGAAACATTATTATGTTTCCCCGGGATCCGAACCCAGGACCTCCTAAACCAATTAGCCACGGAGGCGGTTTTTAAATTAAACCAATAAAATTGCAGCCAGTTCTTAGTTGCCTGTTAAAAAAGTTTCAGAAAGGTCGTATACGAGACGCATTAGTGTTTACATTCACTGGAAACTAGTTTTTCGTTTCAAGGCTGTAACAGATGGTATTGTAAATTATTTTGTCAATAAATGGAATAATCTATTGTTAATAAACAATAGGCTGTTAACTAATAATTTAGTATTTTTATGTAAATTACGCTAACACAATTGTTCGAAACTTAGTTAAATAAATATATTTGTGTTATAAGGGAGTTTTCTTTCTTCTTATCTTTTAAAATGTCTGCGCACAATGTGTTTTATTATTCTTAGAACGTAGCTTCTGAATAGTTATTGGTAATAAAATAAACTGTCTGACTAAACGATCTTACTTTCTCTTCGTTTATTAAATTTCAAGAGGTCTTTGACATCGAAATTTTCCTTGCAACTTCATGCTTGTTAGGGTAACTACTTTATACACACCTTAAATGCATTTCTATACAATGTGGTGCGTGTGTTTCCAGTGAACCTTTGACACGACATCCGCTGGGAACTCTAGTAAAATATATTTTAATATTTTCTCTTCAACTTGCATTTTTAAAAGTATTCGTAAATCGTTGGTTTGTACTACGTACATATGCTGAAATCAGGATAAGTTCTCGGAATGTGGTTTAAGCTCCAAGCTATTTTACGATCAATTTGCAAAATTTAAACTGAAATTATTGAATGATTGAAATGAACGCGAAAAAAATTGTTTCTGTTTTTGAGGTTCATAAAGATTTCTTTTATAACAGCAGAAAAATACTAGCAAAGTTAAATTTTTCAACCGTATTTGTGGTTGAACGTTAATTAAATCAAAGTAAAGTCGTAGAGCGGTCTATGATGTTGTTTCAACCTTAGTCAATTATGTCTAAGATAAATTAATGCGAAGTATTTGTTCAGTGTCTTAAAATGAAAATGGCTTTAAAATCATACATAATGAATACATTCATTATTATGATAATAATAATGAGTTTGAATCGGTTATCGTTGTTGAGGCTAAGGTCAAAAAATAATCAACTGAGTTTATACCTATTTCAACTTTGATTTATGTTTCAGCAATAGTTAATAATTTGTAGAATATTTTATTCTTCTAAATAAAGTATGGATATACATTTTATTTTATAAAATAAAAGCGCGTTTTTTAAAGACAACAAATAAAACGTCATAAATGATGCTTTGCCTTAATAAATTTTAACTCTTAGTTACATTCATGTTTTTATGTACTTATTAAAAATTTATTAAATATTCTGAATGTCAGTAATCATGAATATTAAAACACGTCTTTTAAATATTAATTATTTTATTCGTCATACGGATAAACATACTTGAAACTTTTACAGATATGATCGTTTTCTTAATATTTTCAGCATTTACTTGACTTTGTAATATGAGAAGATGATCATTGAGAATGCTAGCCCCTAGGTGTGAACGAGCCGTGAGCCAAAAATAGTGCGGGTGCGCATCCCGCCCTCATGCTTAGTTAAAAATAAAGCTGTATCTAGCTCCTTTCAAATGTCACTCACCCGAAATGCAGTCTTTGCGTAAAAACCGTTGTTCAGTGCTTTATCCGCTAATTCCACGTCCAACAATTTCAATAATCAGACGCCGCACCGGCTTGTAGCATAAGAACGCAGTAACACTCGCGAATCTGAGCTAATGAACAATAAAGTCAAGGCGGTTTTCATGAAAAAGTTCGGCTTGTTAACGCACAATACACATTGAGAATGGCTATTGTCTGTAAATTTTTAGTTTTCGTAATGTATAATGTAAAATGTGTTAGCGCGTGTCTCCGTCGACGGTTGAGAATGTACTGACTGGCGCCGGCGAGCGCCCGCCATGTTTTAACCATGTAGTTAAGTCGATAAAAAATATTTTGTTTCCATTTTATCCTGTACAGAGCAATCGAGGGTCAGTACCCGTGACAATAATGATTAATGACATGGGAACAACAGCTCAGTTTCAGCGTTTATCGCAATTTTGACGAAGGGCGTTAAATTTAAAACATTTGTCAATATGGCGTTTCCACGTGGTGTTCAAAAAAGCTTATTGATATATCTACCGGCTACCATATGCGCCACTAATAAATTTATCTATGAAACCCGTAATATTGCGATAAACATTTTCAACCATTATCAAACTTTCGAGCTTCTGGCTTTTTTTTCAGTTTGGAAAAATGTATGTAAGTACCTGTACTGACTACAACTTGTATAACTCATAGCATTACTAGCGTAGAATTAGAATTAGCTTAGTAATATTAATTTAAGATCTGTCAAACCGATATTCATGATTTATACAAATACTAGCGATCCGCCCCAGCTTTGCATGGATATAAAACATATATAAAAACCTTCCTCTTCAATCACTCTATCTATTACAATAAACCGCATCAAAATCCGTTGCGTAGTTTTAAAGATTTAAGCATACAAAGGGATATGGGGAAAGAAAAAGCAATTTTGTTTTAGGTATATAGTGATTATAATGAATTGTATGTTTGTGTTTCTGCTTATAAACTTAAAAACTAGTTAAAAACAGTTCTTCCAAGTAGACTTTCTGAATGAGGCTGTGACGTGGGCACGCGGGTAAATAACATTTATTTAATATTATTCTAGCACAAGTATTCATAAACAAGAGAAAGATATAGATGTAAAAGAACTTTACACAAAGAAAACCAAATAGCACCCAAAAGACACATAAATAATGAACAGTTTGACAACAATTATTTTCCTATATCAATTCATGCATCCGTTATTCGTTGTTAAGTTTTCATAATTCATTTCGTTATCGTCATCTGCAATATTTTCTCAATACAATTCCTACTCAGGTAGCCTATTATACATATAAACGTGTAGAATAATTATAGTCTTTACTTTTCTTTAGTCTTTACAAACAAAAAATTCCTTTTGTAACTATTATACCGAAAACTTTTTGTTTACCCAAGCTTCGAAGCTGGAGGCGCACGTCATAATGTGGTGTGACCCATTTTGCACGGAGGTGGTTAAAGTAAGATCCTAACAAACGCAAAAAGATATTAAAGACATAAAATATAAAAACTCTTTTAAGACATTGTGTACCTACCCAGCTGGCAATTTTCCTCAAATGTTATAAATAATTAAAATTTAAGGAAAATCGTAAAGACCCGCTTTAAAAACATTGATTTCAAAGTTGCTGTTTATTGGGCTTTTCCTCTTTTTCTAACTACGGCTTGGCATTATTATTTCAAATGAAAACTCCTTGGCTGCTTTCTTAACGTCATCTTAAGTTTAAATGGTTCGGGTTAAAAGTATTTTATAAAAATACTAGCGGCCCGTCCCGGCTTCGCACGGGTGGAGATAAGTTTTTTTTTATATTTTTACATTTTATTTATATTTTTTATTGTTTTTTTATTTTTACGTTTTTTGTGTGGGTGTATTTATTTTGAAGAGTATTTCTAAGTCATTTTAATTTTTACATTTCTCTATTTTTAACCGACCTTCAAAAAAACCAAAAAGGAGGTTATCAATTCGACGTGTATTTTTTTTTCCGATGTTCCGCTCGTACGTCGCCATTTGTAGACCGATTTGGATGAGTGAGGTGTCAAACGATAGGGTAACTCGTCGAAGTGGTCCCATTTTTTTTTAGAATTTTTACAATCAATAGTTTTCAGCATATTGAAAGAATAGTTTCACAATCGGACGAGAAATCGCTGAATTCCGCGCGACCATGTCGTGCTAATTTGCTTATAACTCTATGATTTATGAATCCTTATCGATAAATGAGATGTTATTCGATTTAGTATTAAATTTGCAACAAGAGCAAATAAGAATCAAAATAATTTGATTTATAGTTTTAGAGATATTGAGGTTATAAAATAAAAAAATTGAAAAATCTTCAATTAGTTCGCTTTAGCAATAGAGATGTCCATGTTATATTAAATATTTACTAATTATAATAAATTCATTTTATTAAAACTCATATTTTCAAGCT
Organism: Aporia crataegi; assembly: GCA_912999735.1. Taxonomy (NCBI): domain Eukaryota; kingdom Metazoa; phylum Arthropoda; class Insecta; order Lepidoptera; family Pieridae; genus Aporia; species Aporia crataegi. Next base: position 2,858,923 of record OU538748.1, on the reverse strand, counting down.
TTTGACGAAATTTTGACGAAAATCTAAGCCATATATTTGATGTTATGGAGCAAAACTTATCAACAGAGAAAAACATGTCATACGTTATTGTTTACGCGTCCAATTTAGATCTCTATATCTCAATGTAATATCAGTTTATATCGATGACTTATATATCATTATATAAAACATTAAAAGGGTCATATATGACAGTAAAATCAATAAGGTAGATAAAATACTTCTAGAGATAGAGAGAATATAGTAACTGAGTTCCTACTGTAAATCACAATGTGCGTTCACTTGCTTACTATAAAACATCATGAAAACTTCATTTATATGAACGATATTACTTAAATTTTTAGTATTAAACGATTCAGTTTTGCGTCTTCTTATTTTCATTAATTTTAAATTATTAAATTAAATTATTAAATTACTTTTTAGTGTATAAGGTAAGCGTAAAGTCAGAGTGTCCATGTTAGTTTCGTTTTGATGGTATGATAACCAACTATACGGCTTAGAAGAGCCACTCAAAAGTATAAAATAAATTAATTTTAAACAAAAAAATAAAACCGACCTCAAAACGCACTGAAAAGTAAAAAATAAATTTTGTAATATAAATGAATTATGAAATTAAAATTAATTTATTATTTCAAAGTGTGTTGAATTTAACACCGGAATTTTTAAGACCGTACCGTATGTCCCTTGGCCTCGCACCGGTTTTTTTTACTGTTTTGTTCTATCATCAATAGTTTCCGCAGCGCATGCGACGAAAGAAGTTTTAGGGCACTTTTTTACACCTTGGGTTACGTTACTTAAGTTTTAGTAAGGATCCCTAATCTTTTCTAGCAATAAATATATGAATGTAGCTTTCTAATAATGAAAGAATTTTTGAAATCGGCACAGTAGTTTTTGAGTTTATTCATTACAAACATACACACAAAAATACAAATCTTTCCTCTTTATAATATTAGTTTAGACAGGCAACATAGACAGTCGCGTTTCTAGGTTTTAAATTTTAAAAAAGTGAAAATCTCTTTGGGGTAAAGGAAGCCGTACTGATTTGTAATCTTCCTCCGAGTTGAGTGCAATCAGTTTTGTAAGGTTTCTGTGCCAAATGCAAAAAATTAAACCAGATCACTCCAGTGCTAACAAATTTATTTTAAACTAGTGGACCCCGCAAACTTCGTATCGCTTACTTAGAAAATGTGTAAGGAAACGAATTTTTGTCATAAGCACATTTCATGAATTTTCCTATACTTTTTAACCGACCTTCAAAAAAACCAAAAAGGAGGTTATCAATTCGACGTGTATTTTTTTTTTTTTTTTTTTCCGATGTTCCGCTCGTACGTCGCCATTTGTAGACCGATTTGGATGAGTGAGGTGTCAAACGATAGGGTAACTCGTCAAATTGGTCCCATTTTTTTTTAGAATTTTTACGATTAATAGTTTTCAGCATATTGAAAGAATAGTTTCACAATCGGACGAGGAATCGCTGAATTCCGCGCGACCATTTCGTGCTAATTTGCTTATAACTCTATGATTTATGAATCCTTATCGATGAATTAGATGTTATTCGATTTAGTATTAAATTTGCAACAAGAGATAATAAAAATCAAGATAATTTGATTTATAGTTTTAGAGATATTGAGGTTATAAAATAAAAAATTTAATAATCTTCAATTAGTTCGCTTTAGCAATAGGGATGTCCATGTTATATTAAATATTTACTAATTATAATAAATTTATTTTATTAACAGTCATATTGTCAAGTTTTTGACGGAGTTTTATGAAAATCTAAGCCATATACTTGATGTTATGGAGCAAAACTTGACAACAGAGAAAAACATGTCATACGTTATTGTTTACGCGTCCAGTTTAGATCTATATAGCTCAATGTAATATCAGTTTATATCGATGACTTATATATCATTTTATAAAACATTAAAAGGGTCATATATGATAGTAAAATCAATAAATTATAAGAAATACTTCTAGAGATAGAGAGAATATAGTTACTGAGTTCCTACGGGAAATCACAATGTGCGTTCACTTGCTTACTATAAAACACCATGAAAACTTAATTTATATGAACGATATTACTTAAATTTTTAGTATTAAACGATTCAGTTTTGCATTTTCTTATTTTCATTAATTTGAAAATATTAAATTAAATTAATTAAATTAGTTTTTAGTGTATAAAGTAAGCGTAAAGTCAGAGCGTCCATGTTGGTTTCATTTTGATGGTATGATAACCAACTATACGGTTTAGAAGAGCCACTCAAAAGTATAAAATAAATTAATTTTAAACAAAAAAATAAAACCGACCTCAAAACGCACTGAAAAGTAAAAAATAAATTTTGTATTATAAATGAACTTACTTTAAATAAGACGTAAATAGTGTTGATAAATAAAATTCATCTAAAATTCTACAAGGGCATAAAACTTTCATGTTGTTTTTTGAAAGGCGGTGCCAAATATATAAATAAAAACTGAATTAATATTCCTGGACTTTAATAAAAAAATTAATTGAATGGCTTGAAGCTGAAGCACTTGTGTTATGGAAATCAGAAACAACGAGGATACCATAATAAATACATATATAAGTTTATAAACAACTAAGACTCGGAAACAAACATTCGTGCTCATCACACAAATTAATGCACCTACTGGGATTCGAACCCGGAACCTTTCGATCCAGAAGGCAGGAGCACTACCAATTGCGCCAATCGGTCGGTTATAAACTTAATTAAAATTATATTATACATACTATTGTACCTATGTATAGGTACCGACTTTAAAGTGCACTAAAGAGTCATAAATAAAATAAAACTGATAATGAACCACTAAAAATAATGGCCATATTATGGGAGTCGTTGGAAATAACATAAAAGGACCATAGCTTCTAGAAATTTCTGCTACATTGTTAAAATTTGTCCATAAATCATAGAAGATTATTTCTATGATATAAGCTGTATCGTCCTCATCACGTATGCGTTAAGGTCTCGCACCTCGTGACTGTGTAAATAAATATTCTGTGAGAGCATTTATTTATGGCGTCTTGGCCATAGCGAAAGGAATTTCTGCAAGTTTAACCTTTAATTATTGCCATCTTTCCATATACTTAAGTAGTGTGGTAGTGGTTGATTACTTCAGTATATAGTTAATTTTAACACAGCATAGTTTAACAGAACATCATATCTCGTATAATATCTACAAACTGCTGTATAATTTTACTCCTGACTCTAACAACCTCTGTCAATATTTTTCTTTGTGAAAAGCTAGTGAAAAGATTATTAAGCAAGTTGCCAAAGTTGGGCACTTATAATAAATACCTAAGTGTTAGGAGATTACTTAACACAACTATACAAATTATTAAATTATACTTGAAATGTTATTTCATTATAAACAAAAAAAAACCGATTTCAATAACAACCATAATGTCGTAAGCTAAAATATACAAAATCATCTGTGTAAATAGTTTCCTATTGATTTGCTGAATTACTGTAAAATTCAGTTACCAGCTCTAGCCTGACCTACCAGAAATTACATTAAAACTAGCGGATAAATTCCTACATACAAATAACTATAGATTAAGAAAAACAAAATGTTTTTGTTTTGGAAATTAATATAAAACAGAAAGAAAAAGTTTAAGGCCAATTTTAACGTTTGTCTGAAGAAAAAAAACATTATTTTCGATCAACTTTAGCAATTGTGCTGATTTTCATGAGATTTTCACTGGTAAATAACTGGTTTAAAAGTAGCTCAAATACATAAATATATTCAGCGATCAAATAACAATTAGTATGAAATATTTCTGTTTATTTTTTGCGTTCAATTCTGACGCATTACAGGTTCCATAGCGGCCTATGTGGATTTCCATTTTATATCTTACGCTACTTTGTCCGCGTGGACATGCGGAAATGTCTCAGCAGAAGTCTAGTTCTCTATCAATAAATATATTTTAATTAAATCGGTTCAGTTTTTACTTTATTTAAAAGAGAGATGTTATTTTGAGATGCCTGTGTGTCTGTAGGTCTGCTTGTCTATCTGTGGCATCGCAGCTCCTAAATAAATGGACAGAATTTGATGCGGTTTTTTTATTATTTGAAAGTTGATATGATCAAAGTATAGTAAAATCTGTGGATCCATTTTTGTTGTAATCTTCAAGTCGAGACTTTCTGAATTGCCTTAATTTCACTTGTTTAACTTCAGTTTATTAATCGTTTAGTACCTGTTTTGAGAATGTTGTTTCATATTTATAAAATAAATGTTTATATAGATAAATCGTATTATTCATAATTGACGTAGGCGTCAATACTGTATCCTACGTCATAAAAGGTCAATTAAACGGGGAAGTAAAAACATTTCCAGTAACATGGAAGCTATAAATCTTAAAGATACATTATTTAAGTTCATCTGTTTCAATAATATGTATTATTGCAAAATTAATATTATATTCTTGTTCCTGTATAACTCTTTTTAATTATAAAATAGATAAATAGCTACAGCTAATTAGCTTAATAGAGCTCTAATGAGCTCTGCAAAGTATATGAGATGGAGTGGTTTCCTCGGTTATTTTTGTCACTCTCGGAATATTGTGTTACAGCGATTTGTAATTTAAATTTATTGCCTATTACTTACTTATACTCTGTTGTAAAATTTCAATCCAAATAAATAGCATGACAAAACAAACGCCATTTTGAAACAATAATTCTCGGAATATCACCCACAGAAATGTGCTTGCCTTGCATGCATAGGACCCTATGCGTGCAAATTTGCGCCTGATTCAATGACCGTTTCCTAGATGATAAATCTTTTAGATTGGAACATTTTTATGTTTCATAGGAAATTTATCTAAAGATTTCTACGCATGAACATTCGATGAAACCGATGAGTTACAGAGTTGAAACGGTTATAATAAAAGCTGTAAGTATGTTGAAGGTTATAATTTGAAATTCAGTATGACACTGTATGATGTTGACGGAAATTATTTTTTGCCAAAAATAATGTCAAGGCATGAAAATCATTTGTATTCACTATCAGCCATTGAAATGTGCAATCGATATTTCCTTACAAGTTACTTGGATTGACCCTGTACAAAGTATTCAAGAAAGTAACTGATATGATTATGTACCTACATTGAATGCAAAGATGTGTTAAAGAAAGATGACAACTGACATGCATTCAAGTATACAAAGACATAGAGAAAAAGAAATTTGGACTAAATGATTAACGAAAAAGAGAAAGTCTAGCCAGGAGACGAAAATACCATCTGGAGAATACTATTAGATTGCCCGAAATAGAAGTAACTAATTAATGTTCCAAGACACACGGTAGACCAAGAATTTCTTATATATGCGTATAGTCGCAGTAATTAAGATTTTAAAAATATACATAATTTAAGTATATATCATGTGAAAAAGAGTGGGATTTAAAATTTAAATAGTCGAAAGTCTAAAATTTCTAATCAATACAATAATTCAATTTAAAAAATATATATGTGAATTCAAGTACTTAATAAAAATATACTTAGAAAAAAATATACTTAAATATACTTACTTATATTAGCTTATCAAACCGGAAGTTTCATTAAATATAAAATTACTATCTACTAGGTATAGCTTATCGGAAACGGAAGTGTGGTAATAAAATCGTGGTTACTGAACATTTTTTAATTTTGAATAATTTAACATTGCATTTTAATAAAAAGTTGCTGTCCTTGATATTGCTTATGTATCAATCAAAAGAAACTACTTTTTTATGAGTAACATAATATACATATGACATTTTTATCTTTTTGATTATATCTTCTGTCTACATATATAAATATTATATCAAAATTCATTAAAATCGTTTCATCGGTCTATTTACGGAAGTTTTTAAATTGTCTTAAATATCATTCATCTTGTGTGTTTTTTTTATCATAATATATAACTTGCGCTGACGCACAGACCGATTCTCCATAGGGACGCAGTCATAAATGAATTTATTTCACAGTAAGTTAACTCCGCTGATGGCGAAATATCACAATCAATAAATGTCATTGTATTCTTTGTTCCCACTTTTCAACTTTCTTTCCTTATTCTTTAGAAGTTGCGTGGAAGTATAATTTTTATCAATTAGTATTAATTAATGATTGATCTCATAGCTCTCTCAGTAGGCACAGCAATTATTGCTTCCGAAGGCCATAAGTTGAGACATCTATCATTACTCAGAAATTAATTATTATGAGAACTACTTTCGTCTTAACGGTTACTACTTAATTATCTTCATGTGTTTGCTAAGACATAATCTCCGACGACTGTTAAATACATTTGTCAATAAATTAACAATAAGCTAGTAATCATAATATTAATACATGAAGCAAAAACTTTGTATCCCTTTTTAAGTAAATTGCGCGGACGGAGGATTATGAAATTTCCCACACGTATAGTTTAGGTTTAGGTTTAAAGACATTTATTCTCACTAAAGATTACACTAATCACTTAGGTACATGAGAATACTTAGAAATAAATATGTAAATTAAGTAGTTCGTCATCGCACAAAAAATTTAGTAAGTATAAAAAAAAAACAGCAATACGGGACTTATAGGAAATCTAATCAAAAACTTTACGAGTGAGTTTATATAAAGAAGGAGTTGAGAATGCTAATATTTTGTTAAATTATATATGAAAAATACATTAAAATAAAAAATAAACATTACGTACACTACTGCTTGAATGACACACACATACATACCTTAATTACTCTTGAATTGTGGTCGAACTTCGACCAATGGGCAACCTCTAGTTTTTATTTATAAAATAACTAGGAACCCGCCCCGGATTTGCACGGGTATAAAACATATATAAAAACCTTCCTCTTCAAGTTTTCGTTTTAAAGATTTAAGCATACAAAGGGATATAGGGGAAGAAAAAGCGACTTTGTTTTATACTATGCAGTGATTTAATAGATGATAGTTTAAATGATCTTTATATATTACACTGACAATTGATAAATAAATAGGAACTAATATCAAATGTTTTATGGAAGTTCGACTTACTTAGGTACGAGCTCCTTAAGTCGATGAAAATTTACGATAAAACAAATAAATTACTGTTATAACTCTATTATAAAAAGGGCTATTTTATTTTTCAATAAAATGAGTATGTTAATGATCATTTGTCAGAAAATATAATATATGTAAATTTGTGATAATTTATACAATTGTAACGATATTAAAAATTAATGATCTTAAAACTCTTGTTTCTTGAAACCTATTTCTCATTAACACTTCACCTACTTGGCTAACTAAAAGTATATTTTATTTTAATCTTCAAGAATTTGTCTCGTGCAAGTCTGCCGAGTGTTACATCATTCATTATGTGTGGTGGCTGTATGCACTGTTTTCATGATAAAGCTTCATTGCTGAGTGTATTTTAAGAGTTGTGTGACTGACCTCTCCTAAACGTCAATGAAAGGCGTGGTTGTTGACGCAGTCGTAAAAGATAAGTGTTTGATGTAACTCAATACTACGTTTACGCCTTTACGGTTGTTGAATTGGCATCACATTGCGTGCCTCCGCTTATTTAAAATTAATGTTATCATAATGAGTTTTAGGATGCATCTTCTTTTGTTAAGCCACTGATTTAATCAACGAATTTTAATCATAAATCATCACGTTTTATGTACATTTCGACAGTAGTTTTTTGTTTAGATATGAAATTGTTTTCACTGACATTTATGTCCGACAAGCCGAAATGTTTAAGTAATTATTTGTCTACTTACGTCAAGGAATGTAATTTAGCTGTAAAATTGCGTCTTATTTAATTCGCAGTAGTTGTGAAGGTCGTAACTTTGTAATAGTGTTTTGTTAAGTCAAAAAAATGGTACAACAATACCTAAACGTTGGAATTTCCAGATGATCAAAATGAAGGATTATATGGAACGTAGTGTTTCCAGATATTAAATACTAAGAGTTATATTGAGTACATAATAACTCATGATTTAGATATTCCACAATTTGGGCATTCTTTTGCTACTAATAAAAGACCGATAAAGATGAGCACATCAGAAGAGATTTTTTTCAGAGCAGTCGGTTAATATTTCAGAACAGTTAGAAAAATGTAGGTTAATAATAACCTTTTTACTATCCCGCCTGTATGAACAGTAAAAAGAAGAAAGTTTTTAACATATAAACTTTAGAAGTACATATTTCAAACACTATGTTTGTATTTTAACAAAACAGATTACCATTTTTTTGAGATAAATCTATATAGATAAATAAAATTGGAGTGTCTGTTTTGAATATAAAAATAACCGCTTTTTACTAAAGGCATATGGATATAGACACGGAACATATAATACCAAAATAATTTTTTAAATTTTTGTCTGTGTCTATTTGTTCCTGCTAATCTCTGAAACGGCTGGACTGATTTTGACGAGATATTCACTGGCAGATAGCTGATATAATAAGGAGTAACTAAAGCTCCTTTAATTTTATACATTAATATAAATAAATAATAAAAAATAACTATTCCACGCGGACGAACACAATACATATCTATTATTATTTTGTTGTTCGCTATTTTATTCTGTTTATAGGCTAAATAACATTACGACGAAAATAAATTAATTATTTATAACAAATCATTTGATTCTACTCGATGAACTTCGTTTTGGATTTTAAAACTTAAAGTAATTAGATTTCTAAACTAGCGTTAACATAGAAGCATTGTTCCGTGTCCGACAAGGTTAGCTGATGTAATATTACCAACGCTTACAGCACGCCGGTCAGTGACCTTGTCTTTATCGATAAGTAGAAATGTGTTGAACATCACTAGTGACCCAGTAGTGCACGGTAGACGAGAAATGCGACGAGTGTAGGCTATTTTAAGATCGGTTTACACTTCTTAGTTCTTGTACGTAACCAGTTAAGTGCAGACGCACCTTTTTTAGCACAAGTATAACTTGGAATAACTGTCGTCTTCGTGTTTTTATGTACAGATGAAAAACAGAATATATTCTGTGGAATGAAGAAAAGTTAATAGATTAAAAAACATATTTAGGTACTTTTTTTAACGGAAGTATCCCAGAAACTTGTTTAAAATTAGGTTTATTAAATATTTACAATAATGTACTTAGTTATATTTACAATAATACAAAAGGCTCATCAAAGCCGTTAGGGTGCGTACCCAAAATACTGGCTACATTACCGCGTTGTATTGCTATACTCTATATATACGCGTTGGCCGAAATATGAGCCAGCTTTTGGGTTTCCTGTGGTCTCAACTAAGCGCGTCGATATCTCTTTAAACAATCGACACGCTTCTGGCTCCCATGGACCCTAAGTCTCCACTCCAAAAGGAACGAAAATATAAGAATCCACGAGACTTTCACATTTTCGCCTTTTGTTGCTTTCTGCAATCGAAGCCGCGCCACCAGCAGCCACGGAAGTAACATGGAGATGCGAAGACGCCAGTGTGTCAACGCAATTAGCGTCCCACATAAGCGCCTTACCACGACTCCAAGCAACCAGTGTCATACCATCAGGACAATTAAAATTAGGATAAAGCAATTTCTGTTTCAAATTAGGACGGTATAGTACCGATCTCTAGCTACATGTAAATACTAAGAAGTAATGGTAATTTTAAAGAAGAAAACATTCATTTTGATTAATGTTTTCGTCGTAAGTAGAAATTATAATACTTAGATCCGAAGAACATAAAGATTTTTCCTTAAAATTCCATAAATTCCAAATTCCACATATCATTTTAAATAATATATTCAGTACAGACAAATAGCGATAACTATGTAGTGTTATCATTATATATACAGTATTTATTATTACTAGTACTTAGTAGACCCCGCATACAGCATACTTCGTATTGGTTCAAAGTTCCGAATAATGTGTCACCCAAGACATCATTCCATAGAAAATGTATCAGGAAACGAATTTTCTTCATAAACACTTTCTTGTGAATTTTTCTATATTTTTAATACTTATTATTCTATTCCGGACAAAAAATCCAAAATCACAAGTCATAAAAATTGGTCCAGCCATTCTTGAGTTATAAATGGTGTAACTAAAACGACTTTGTTTTATATACATAGAGAACAGACCTAGGAGTAAGGTTACATAGTGTTAATAAAATTCATGGACAAATGAATTGTAGAGAAATAATTAAATATCTTGAACTGCTGATGAAATAAAGTAACCTATTTCAGGACTGATATTACATAATGATGATCTTGGCTGCCAAAACTGTTTAAAAGTTTTCCATTCCATTTAAGTGGAATTTCCATTCTCTCTGTGGTTTAGCAGATCATGACAGCTTAACAAACAGACATTCACATATATTAGAAATTTACCGCGGTAACCTATAGGTATCTCCATTTGACAAGTTTTTGTATATTTGTGTGTGAATTCCGTCGCGGTCCGGCCCGCCCCATCTCTAGTGAACGCAGTTTCATACAAAATGTATAGCAAGCGGATCTTTGCGTTGCGATGCGACCCGATGCGGCCCGCCTGGTGGACACCAAGCTTTAAGATAGACAGAATAGTATCTAATATATTACTTATACTATTACTTATTACTATTACGCACCTACCAGTTAGATTTATCTCCGCCTATATAGACAGATAACAATATCTATAAAAATCTGAAATAAATTGCATGAAAAAGCTATTTTACTCATACTTACATGTTGTTAGGTACACGTTATGTGATATTTCTCAAGTGGTACCTATGAACTTTGCGGAATCCCATTTAAATTAAAAATAAGTTTCACTAGTAAGCAAAAAGGTAAGGGTTGGTACTTATTATTTAATTCAAAGATTACATACAACTGTAACATAAATGATACGTATCTATTACATAATGACACTAAATATTGTTATGGAATCAGAATTGAAAACCAGTTTCACACAATGGTTCCAGTGACAATTATTTAAATTAGTTATTGGCTTAAATTGAGTTATCGGTGCAAGTGAAGGTGAACTCGATAAGAAGGTTAAGGTAAACTGTGTATTTAACAGTGAAGTATTTAAGTTTTTGTTAAATATTATGCGTAGTATAGAAAAAAAATAGTCTCACAAACTCTAATCTTCTTCTAAAATTATGTAAGTAAATTCCTGTTACACGTAGTTGGGCATGGGCATCGTGTTTCATTCATCAATTTCTTTACAGGCAAGAAAGTGACCAGCTGTTTGTGCCTACCCAACCGAAACGTTCATTTGTTTCCCCGGGATTCGAATCTAAGACCTCCGGCGCAAAACGCAGACGCGTAATATCACTTAGGCAGTTTGTAAGCATGAATGCGCCTAACAAATTATCAATCGCACGGGCATTTTCCATTCTCAATAATACAGCCTTATCTAAATAGAAACCTACGCATGCAGACTGGTTTGTTAACGGAAAATGCACCCGCATTCATGAATATTCATTCTCTATGAGGAGTCTTTACTGTCCCATTATTGTTACTTAGTTAAAAGCTTATTATGCATAGAAAATCATTTAAATGCAATAATAAATAAAAATTAGCTTGTTACGAGATAAACAAACTGGGTACGATACGATACGATACGATTCAATAAAAAAGCATCTTAAGCATAGAAAATCATTTAAATGCATAAATAAAAATTAGCTTGTTACGAGATAAACAAACTGGGTACGTTTTTCAATAAGATAAGATTTTGTAACTGTACATTCAACATCCTTATGTCAAACACGCTCTAATTATCTAGACATGTTTTAATTTTAAACACATTGATAAGTTGTAAGTAGGTAAGCCATGTAACAGAAAGTTGTATTAATGTACTTAAGCTTTTATCTTACATACAATTTGTATTAATCATTGATTCCTAATTGTTTGTTGAAATTTAAGTGCTTAATTATTGTTTACAAACGGAAATTATTGTAGATAAAATCTATATGCATCACAAAGAACGGTAACTTCCGATACAATTCTAGTTTAGACAAAGGTTCTATGCTAAATCAAGGTACTTACCTCGTGTTCAAACTTTACGTAATTCATTAAAAGGAGGGCGCCCTTGAGAGGAAAATTAAATAAAGCAAGAGAAATAGAGGCTATATTGTACGTCACCACTTTCCATAATTTACCTAAGCGCTAAAACACAACTGTAATTATAAAACTATACGCAACGAAGATATATTAAATTCTCCAAACAATTTTAATAATATACTTAAATAATCACGCGCTTACGCCGGTCGCCAGAACAAGACTCGAACTAATGTAGGTGGACCCGAAACGATAAAGTATTCGATATCCTCAATATAAATTAAAAATATTCTTTTCATTCCGAACACACTACTTAGATAAAATTAAACTTTATTATCCTAAAGAAAAATATTAACAAAAAGAAGCAGACATTCCTGTCTGAACTCTTACGACAATCTGGCTAATTTTTCTACATTGAATGAGTTTTTACTTTCCCGGAATTAAGCCCTCCTGTGTTACATGGATTGAAAAGCGATGACTCAATTTATTACCGCCTCTATGGCTAAGTGGTTTTCGCGTCTGCTTGTTGCGCTGGAGGTCCTGGGTTCGTATCAGGGAAGCAAATGAATGTATATGAATGGGTAGTCGAAGAAGGCTGATCACCTACTTGCCCGTAGAGAAAACGATCAGTGAAACAGATAAAGAAATGTGTCTGCCCCATACCCCACCTAGAGGTTACGGGAATTCACTATCTACTTATTAAAAAGTTTATAGAATTTATAAATAAATTCTTATCTTTTACTTGCTTCAAGGTATAGTGGTGATAGAAATAAAATACGAATATCAGTCATCATTATCCTTTAATGAGTCGGTTATTTACAAAACATTCGGTGGACATCAACAATAGCAGCTTGTATCATGCGCAGGCGTTGTTGACTTTGCTATAACCGATCATAAGCATAAGCTTGTCACACTTGTCCAAAAAATATATTTTAATAACCATTATTCATAAGTCATTCCCTCAATCCTATTTTAGTAATAAAATGTTTCAAATCATCATTTGAAGGAGCAAGATTATATTAACGGAAGCGGTAAAGCACTCTGAACTATCCTAATATTTTTGATAAACAATAACTTATTATCGATAAAATAAAACATAAAACCTGAACAATATATTTTTCTTGATTTTCCTAGTCTACGAATAAAAAATCGTGCACCGTCTCCAGCTTGTACCTACATCTTTCTGTATTTTTTTTTTAATTGATAAGACGATGATAAGAAGCTAAAGGTTACTTATAGTTTGCTGGGGAAAAAACCTACGATTTCATATGCTATATGCAAAGACCGACGAAACTAGAGGCAATAAAACATTTCAAAAAGTTTATAAGTTTCAAATAATAATTTGGAGATTAAACATTAACTAAAATAGGCTTATTGAGGTTTCTGAAACTTATGAATGATTTTAGATCTGTAGTAACATAGTTAAATGTGCTAGCCAATGGGAACGTTCGATATTATGCCATTGGTGCATATTTAACTTTGTCGCGGTATCTACGGATCAAAAACGGTAAATAAGGTATTAACTGAAAACAATCAGATATATAAATAAATATAATCAATACACTTCATTTTGATTGATCAATAGCATCAATGTCCGCAGCAAAAATAAGAACATTTTAATAAAAACAATACTTTGGGCCAATACTGAAATAAATTAATCCCGTTGAGTCGTTCTACGAGTTAGCCATCACACATGATAAATTTGAGGTGAAACGTCCATGCGTCATTAATGATCTTAATTCGCTTAACGCGGTGACCGTAAAACTGATACCAACATTTTTTATAGGTTTTTTTACTGGTCGAAAGCAACACAAACTTATGACACTTTGAGATTGACAGTTTTTAAACAAACAATCAATCAACATTTTCGATTACTTTCGATTTTTTTTCTTTCTAGTTCATTAGTGAACTCAACTAAATTTCTCCGATCTACAGGGTCTCCGGAAGCTTGCAGTAGCCTTGGGAGGCTGCTCGGCTTTTGGGACGGCCTGGGATGGTTGGAGTAGAAAGAAAAACAAAATACGCACAATGGCCCAATCAAGAGGCTAAGTGCGTTCTACGCCCCGGAAAACTACTTACTACTGAACTACTTATTGAAAATTATAATTCGTTTTTATTGTTCTGAAACTGTCCATCTTAGTGGCAACATAAGCTTGTGGACTTTCCCGTAGTTTTAACTACACAACCATGAGTTTTATTTCGAATTATTAGATACTTCACTATGTGATTCAATGTTGGATCGGTAAAAACCTTATTATAATGAGAAAAGGATCCTTTTTATTCACCTCAAATCTGTTGTTTCTCCACCTGTTAGTAAAACAAAATTTTCAATAATTTCTAACAATATTTTTTGTCAATCGACAATACATTATCAAACAATTCTTGTATTAAAGTACATCTCAACGCCTTAATATTTTAAATTCATTCTTAAAAACATAATAACACTTTTGGTTTTTTTTACATAAAGCTATAACAACAGTAAACTCGATACCTCGGGATACATTATACAATTTATTTTATACTTACAAACATATTTTTACTATATAATCCGTTAAAAATACAGCATGTTATAAAAGAAAATCTTAACATTCATAGCATCTTCATCACATAATACCTATATTACACTTAAAGCTAAATTATGTACTTCCGACATAATACATGACAAAAAATATATTTTCTCTGCGTAAAATTATTTTCATGTGCCAAGACGGCTACGGGATAATTGCTAGTTAAGACATAGCGGGAATCGCGCGGTTTCAGAATCACGCGTAAACCGCGCATCTTATTTATGTAAGTACTTAAGTAATCGTTCAAACGCGTTTCTGAAACCGCGCGGTTCCCGCCATGTCGGTAGCACTAAGTAAGCACAGTTTTTGGTTTTTAGAGGACAATTGACTGCTGCATCACACGATTTTAACTTACAACAATATTTACATAATTGTTCATAGCGATGGCACGCGATAAAAGCTTCGAAAAATCAAGGATAGCAGACCCCCGGACCTGTGCCCCGAAGATTTCGCAAAAGAATACTCAAAATAAATACTTTCTAAAACAAACTAAGTAATAGTTTATTTTTGTTAATTAAATAATTCAATTACATATTATTACATACAAAAATATAAATAAAAGCACGATTCTAACGTTTTAAAAATTTATTATGTAAGGGTCGCAGCACACTGGCCACTGGCCACAACCAAAAACGCCACCACTGGCATATTTACTTCATATATTTTATATAGAGTCGCCGCAAACGGTTGACGCCGGTGGTCGCAACACACTACAAATCATATTTTCTGGCTTCTTGTAGCCCGCATCAGCCATTTAACGCCGACACAAAACGCCGCCACATGCCACTCACGCGATTTCCTACACCTCTCTCTCTCTCTTACCTCAGTTAACCTGTTCAAGTCGAAGTCAACGAACGCACGTAGTCTGTTGTTGATTGAAATAAATATACGGATATAGAATTATATATATCAGAGATTCAATCCCGTCCTGCGATTTGGAATTTAAAGTTATAGATTTAGTAATAGGGGAAGAAACGTAAAGGCCTAGGAAGAAATATGTAAATTATTTGTGTGTTATTGTATTAATTTTCCGAATAAAACTATCAAAGAAAAGAACATTGAAGGTAAGTTTTTATTTATTATTTAATCAATCAGTACCTTTTTTTAAAATCATAGATTTATATTTTATTTTCTTGCTAAAGTATTGCTCCTCCATTCATAAAATAATATTTTAACGTATTTTTTGCAGTAGAAGCTCGTGTTACTGGCCAGCCTGAATTTTGTATATTTTATAGTCCGACTATTTTTAAAATGTATTGAAAATTGAAACCTTCCCTTTGCGAACAAAGTTATAATTTATAATACTGCGCGCATGGGTTAAAAAAAGTAGCAGCCACCGACCGCAAGTGGCCGTCTAGCGCTTCAGCTACCTTTGTAGCAGCTTCTAGCTTCTCGTGGCGGCGTTTGTGGCTGTCACGTGTGCGGCGACCCTTAGATAAGTTTTTACAATATTTTCCTACATTTTGAGCATTACAGACCACAGTATATAAAATAACGTATACGAAGCCAAAACCAACTTTCCATTACCTTCATATCATTACAAGTGCACTCGAACACAAGTTGTCTAAATTAGGAATTCAAAGCTCAATTTTTTTATACTAATGAAGGTCTATGATTTTATTGACAAAATTCGGTTTTACTAAGTATTCAAAAAGTTGATATTTTTATATATTTTTGGTATGAAATATCTTTAAGAAGTCAAATCAGCTACTTTTGCTCATATTTCAAATAGTAATGAATATTGTATTGTATTAGATTTTTAGAGAATTTGAACTTTTTCATACTATTTAAGAGAAATATTTTAAAATTTATTATTATTTATATTACGAGTATTAGGGCTTTGAAGTGTTTCGCTTTTTTCAAGTAAGAATTGGAAATATCGGAGTTGGATAAGTTAATTAAAGTTACATACGTGCAAGAATTTCCGTGTATTTACAATATATTTTAACTTGTATTTACAATTACAAATTGCATCTAAGTACCTACTTACTATAAGTATTTATTGCTAGCAATCAATGTTTAGTTTTATTTTATTATGAATTTATTTTCATTTAGTGCATTCTATTAAATATCTATGGCACAAACAGTGTTTAGTTTTTCTAGCTAGCAAATGGTATTTATAGAATATCATCATGTACCGTAAGGTAACTTTGTCATAGGGTTAGATATCTCAGATAAATAAACTATTTTTTCACTGAATTTAATAAAAACGAATTCATTTAAATTGGTAAAATATAATAAAATTCCATAACCGTTAATGGAGTAGATATATTTTTAGGTCTTCCATATCTTGTCAATTGATACATTTTTCGACATATATTTTCAGGAATCGAAGTCTAAGCAAATTAATATTAAGCCAATGAACCACTTGTTTACGACGACAGATTAACGGCCTTTTATTCATCTCAATTGAGAAATTATTTTAAAAAAGATCGATTTTACGGTCCGTAACCCAAACGTGTAATTTTGATTTAAAAACCTGTCAAATTATCTCTTGAGCACTGTCAAAAAGTGACAGATGATAAATCAATTATCAAATTTTGACACATCATACAACACTATTGTCTAAATACGCACAATTTATTAAGATATACATACTTTATTATTTTGGTTTGTCTACTTTTTAGCTAGCTATATGTGATTTTTATATTCAATCAGATATAACCGTTCACTATTATAAATAAAATAAATACTGTTATGGTTATAATAAATAATTAATACATAATGTGTTATTGTGTTATATTGAGATCACTGTATATTTTTCAACTTGAAAACTAATTTCTACGGTGCAAATATTTTCTCTTCCATCTACATTCTATAAATTAATTTGATTGAAATCAATTCACTTAATGCTAGATAACACCTTTAATATCAAAAATAAAATTATATTTTTGATATTAATTGAGTATTATTTTGTATCGTCCGTAGAAACTAATTTTTTTTATTTCCTTCGGTTCCTTCTGACATTATATAAGATTTAAATTTAAGTTTTATTCATTTTTGTTATAAATTATGAATTTTATATCAAATATGTTTATTTTGATTTTAAGTCAACTAAATTCGACGATTTTTTTATTTATCAAAATTATATTAATTATTTATTGTAAGAGCTGAGAATTTAATACTGTATCATATTATATGATCGCTTCAAGTTTGCTATTTCCAATAAACAGTCATTGGCAAAGTAATGATTTAATCGTTCTGGTAATAAGTACTTACTAGACAACCAAGTTGTCAGAATCAACCATAATGGATAAATTTAGGTACAGTTTAAAGAGCAGACTCAGAGTAAAGGGGTAATGCACAGTTACACGCTGCGATAAGACATTTTTGTATAGAAATTACAACAGCATCCATTCATTCATTTCCATACAAAATTGTCTTCCTGCGTGTTCTCTCATCAACCCCCAGAACATCAAGGAGTTTAACGAATGAATTGTATGAAAAAAAAATTAAATTTCCATTGGGATTTTGACAATACAAGTAAGAAAATAATTTTGGATGAATTCGATACCTAAAGAACGCTTTCCCTCTGCGAAACGTCCTGTCTGTCCGGTGAGGGCGGGTCGGACGGAGACGCAGCCGTCCTAGTAATAGCTGGTGGTCGGCTGGCCAAAGCAGTTCCCATCGTGATGGGAGTGTCGTCTGGATCTTCATCTTCTTCGAGGTCCTCGTCGATTGGGGTCAGAACGTCTAGAGGCTGGGGTACTTCTTCTTTTTTCCTGAAATATTGCAAAGAATAATAAATGAAATATACTTTTTCTATCTGCTCATTGAATAATTTTAATATCAATCGAAAGTCAGTAAATGCAAATGCTACACTAAACCTTGTTGAAATTTTTTTCTTTTGTCATATCTAGTTACTTAGTTTTAAGTATTTATGTTACGTAACACGTACCTATTAACATAATTATCGCTATAAGTTTTTGAATAAGCGCTTAGCTTAAAAAACATTGTAAATATTATGTTTCTACGCTCTAGGATTAAATTAACACTGGAAATTGTGCTTGTGAAAATAAAATTATGATATGTTTTGAAATTGAATCGAAAGTTAAAGCAATAGCGTATTTAAGATTAAGTTAACTATTACTGTCACAATTATAGGTTAGCAGATAGGTGGTGAGATAACAATATAAAATTATAAATATACTAGCTCTGCCCGGCGGTTTCACCCGCGTTAATTTCGTCGTAACGTGATATTATATAGCCTATAAACAGAGTAAAACATCGCACAACAAAATAATAATAGATATGTATTATGTGAAGTACATAGTCCGCGCGGAATAGTTATTTTTTATTATTTATTTATATTAATTTCTAAAATAAAAGTAGCCTTAGTTACTCCTTAATACATCAGCTATCGGCCAGTGAGTCCCCCCAAAATCGGTAGCCGTTTCAGAGATTAGCCGAAACAAATATACAGACAAAAATTGTAAAAAATGTTATTTTGGTGTATGTACCGTGTATAAATTCATATGCATTTAGTCAAAAGCGGTTATTTTAATATTATAGATACTCCAATTTTATTTATATGTATAGATTAATACAAATAAAACAAAATACCAAATAATATTTTGGTCAAAATATTACCTTCTAAACATCGGTGCAGCGAAGGAAGTTAAAGTAGATGCTAAGAAAAAGGCCGCAGCCATATAAAAGGATGCGTCGTAATTTCTTGTGGCATCGTAAACTGCCCCCGCAAGGGGTGAGCCGATGATGGCCGCCGCACCACGGAATAATATTAACAGGCCGAAGGCATTCGTTAACTTATCTAGGCCTAGGAGGTCCACTAGAATTATAGAGGTCAGGGAAATGTAGCCGGCTGTAAGGAAACACAATTATTTAGGATGAATTATGTATAGCTAAACTGAAATTCCTCTCTTGAGTTATCTGCATTTTGATTATATGATCTTATTTGAAAACATACATACATATACATTTAAAAATGTATGAAAAAACCAATATTTACAATGATAATGAGAATTTGGTCCTGATTTTTCTGGTTAAACTCAGATAGCCTCTCACGATTTAATACTAAATACAGTTAAAAATAATTTTATTGTTTTTTTTTTTTGAATTGATTAATACATAATTTATCGTAAAAGGTATACAAATTTCATGTTTCTTGAACACCTCCTTTCACCGCCTCCTTGGTCTAGTGGTAAGCGCGTATGCGTTATAACAACGGGTTCGATTCCCGGTAGAGATACAAAAAAAACTGTCTGGTAGTGCATAGAAGGCTGATCACCTACTTGCCGGAACTTCACACTCACACACAAAAGCTGAACAGAAAGCCAGGTTTTCACCTACGGCACAAAAACTTGGGTCTTGACAAGAGTGTATCAGTAAGTTGTACATAGGAAGTTAGAAAGGAAGCTCGTGGGGGTGACGTCAAGTAACCCCAAGGTCACCTGGCTTAGAGAGCAAAGTACGAGTAGGCACCAACGCCATCCAACGAGTCGCCAGTGTGAAATGGCACTGGGCAGGACACACAGCCCGTAAACATGGCTCGTGGGGAAAAGCAAGGAATTAGACTTTGGGAACAAAAACGCTCAAGAGGTGCACCACAAATGCGGTGGAAAGATGACATTCAGAAAGTTGCAAACACCAACTAGATCGACATTATATAAATATTAATTTAATTTAAAAATTTAAATAGGACCAACAATATGCCAAGGAATCTGTGCCTACACAATTATATATACTTATACGCTATTATACGTTACTGATTTATTGCATAGAGCATAGACAATTGTTAAGCAGCCAGTCGCGGTATTAATGCAATGTCCGAATGTCGTGTCCATTGTATCATGACGCAAATATATATATATATATATATATATATATATATATATATATATATATATATATTATAATCAATTGCCTTTTACTATCAACCACCAACAATAAGGCAAAAATCATTATTATTATTATGATTCATTGAAATCTGTCCATGGACGACGTAGGAGTGGAACCAGGAACATACAAATATTGGTTATATTGGTTATAATGGATTTTATTGCTACTTACAAATAGCGAGTCCAAACGCAATGGCGACAGCTACATAGGCCGCGTAAGACGAACAGAAAGGAATTACCGCTACTGACACCTGAAATAACATTTCATTTATTAATACAAATATTAATACAGTAATAAATAAAAGATCACTACATAGGTTTACTATTTGAATCACGTTATTTTTTTATTCGCCCAAAGGGCAGGCTAAAGTCTTTCGCCAAACCGCCAAGTCTTACTAAAATGGCGGAAATTTTACTTGTGATTTATAATTAATTTTGACTACATCACAAAATCACGTTTCATTGAATTTTATAACTTTCCTTAAATCGCGCATATTGCCGAACAGTTTATGCTTAAAACTACACCAATTTTACACATAAAACCTGTAAATACACAACTTTAAGAAAAAATATATATAACACGTGATGACGCGGAAGCCATAACTTCTGAGTTAAGTTATTGTGTTATAGTATCCGCAATACAAACTGGCGCGTTGGACCATAAAAGTCACTTTTCGTAGAGATGAAAATGAAAATCTCCAAAACGAAGACCTAGCCAATGTAATAACCAAATTTTGTAATATTTATATTAATGAATCAATAATGAATTAAAAATTATCCATCATATTTATATTCCTCGTTTTATTATTTTTAGCGACACTAGGTATATACTTGCACTTTGACCGTGCAGGTGCGAAAGAGATAGCAAGATTCCGATGATTTATGGCCCGAGTCGCCAGTTTGTATTGCGGATAATAAGATCAATAAGAGTACTGTGAATATATTGGATTCAATATACCGTAAATATAAAAAACCTTGAATTCTTAGAAAATTATCAGTGAAATAGTAATGTTTAAGTCATTTTACAAATTACTTAAAAGAGAGGTTCTTAATTCTGGCTGTATTTCTTTCTGCATGTTGTCAGTTGTTACGCGAGTATGAGGCCAATTGTGAACCCATTTTAATGATTATCAATGGTGGTTCCATTTATTGGAAACAACACAAAATTTATTCGATCCTTTTTGAAATAATCAACAAAATCTATAAAATCACTTACATTTTAATATCAATCTCTGTTAACATTGATCTTAGGAATGTGCCACTCAAAAGCGTGAAATAAAATTTATATAAAAATTATTCAACATATTTTGTTGGTTTTTAGTTGTACGGTTCCTGGGTCAACGGATGCTTTTACATTATAAAAATCACATATAAATTACATTCAATCAAGATGTAAATGCTTTGGTTATTAGAATGCTAGCTTAAATGTTTAGTTTATTTAATTATTTTACACTATAAACTAAAAATAATGATACAATACAGAAGGTTGCCTTATCGCTACCAAGATATCTCTCAGGCAATTCAGTCATAAGGAGACTAGAAAAATCTAATGAGAGGTTAGACTACAATGAATTCACGATTGGTGGCAATTATAATAATAATTGGGACAACTCACATACGTTGCTCTGATGCCAAAGTAAGTAGCTGAAGCACTTGTGTTATGGTAATCAGAAACAACGAAGGTACCACAAAATATAATATATATATATATATATAACAACCAAGACTCGGAAACAAATATTCGTGCTCATCACACAAATTAATGCACCTACCGGGATTCGAACCCGGGACCTTTTGATGCAGAAGGCAGAAGCACTTCCAATTGCGCCAATCGGTCGTCTATATTAATCTAAGTCTAATTATAATACTAAAAAATAAAGAAATATATAGCCTTGGCTAGTAGTTTTTGTCCTTATATACAGTAACAGGCAAATAATTGGAAATATTACGTACCGTAGCAATTACAAGACATATATTATTAAGCAGCAGTGAGTCCATCCAAGGAAAGTCAGCGACCCATCCGCACATGATACGGCCAATCGTGTTTGTTATACCAATTATGGAAAGGAGGAAGGACGCTTTCGATTCATCCACTTTCTGAAAATATAAGTTTGACCTAATATTATATATTACCTTCGAAGACGAAGGTAATATGAACAATTGTTTTCTTACTTGAAGATTTTACAAATAAAGATTTTTTGTTTTCTATTTAAAATTTATCTTATTTTAATCACAGCAGCATATTGATAAGGTTTTAGGAGTGAATTCTGAAATCTGATCAGTCAATTGAAAATTTACCAAAAAAGGAAAATGTAAGAACAATAGTGCGAAAGGTTTGGTTGAATCTAAAGATATCGTGTTTTTGAGGGTTTTTGGTAGAAACCTAAAACCTAAAATTTTGTTTTGTTATGGGATTTAGAAAGTTCGAGAACATTTTCCAACCTGGTTTAGTTTTAGTTATTGTGCGTAGGTATATAATTTTATATTACATTCATAACAGCAGCGTCAACAATATAGACAAAAGGCACGTAGAGTCCCGCCATCCCAAACACGTTGGAGACGCCAATCATCATGAAAGCCGGGTCTCGGAGTAGACTCACGTCCAGCATCGAAGCCAGCGCCGACTTGAATGATGCTGGTAGGCTCAGGCACGGGCAGAGGTCGTATTCTGAAGAAAACATCTACGAATAAGTTCATTCCGCAGTATTTCTGACACAGTGTGCTAAAATTAAAAAGAAAGTATACAGTTAACGTAAACAATATAATTATATAATTAATATATAAGTATAGCCGTTTCCAAGTTAAATGTTCGTACTTATATTGAAATGAGAAAAAAATTATGTATTTATTTTGAGGAATTTTGAGAATACTTTCATTGAAGGGGAAATAAATTATTTTTTACTGACATAGGATATTCTATTTACCCACGCAAATGAAGTCAAGGTAAAAGCTATATAAATAGCTGGTATCTCTTTAATAGCTGTTACACAGCTTACCATGGTATCTATTTAATAGCTATAAAAGTACCAGTAGCTTGTATTTATTTCTGCGTACGCAGTTCTTGACCAAGTTATACATTTATAATTAATAAACACCTTGTAAATTAATCGTTTCTGCAGCATAACTTAGCTGTTCACGCATCGGGCATTCAATACTACCGCGAGATCTTGATTAGATTTCCGGGGAAACTGAAAACGGTTGCTTGGTTTTTTAAGTGTTTTAAACGATTATTGAAAAATAAATGCCTTATGAATGCCATTTTAAATGCCAAACCTTTTTCAAGCAAAAAACATTGATTATATACATGATATATATAAAAATATTGATTTTTAATTAAGTTATAAATTTTTTTAAAATTTATAATACCAGTCCGCAATACTTCAACGTTATCTAGAGATTATTGAACTGATAATTCTAAGTCAATACTTACGTTCCTGCCTTTCTAAATCCCCAGTTTGTCTGCTTTGAGGCAAACTTAGAACAGAATTCCTGTATCCTTGAAGCGACTTCTGGCTCTGGTATTGTGGTAAGTTGAGTACAGATCCAGAATAAAAGATGTCCTTTCTTGACATCGGGCGAACCATTCTTGAAGGCTCTTTGGGAACGGCCACAGATAATTTGGAGTTGTAGACACCTTCTGGGTCCTGGAATTGGACAAAATGTTTAGAAAACCAATACTGGACAGCCTATTTCAGTTACAAATCTTACTTCAATTAAGGCTTTTTACTTCTTATTACATTTTTATCAACGTCTTCAAAAATAATTCTTGATTCAAGTATGTTTTTTGTATGTATGTTATGCGATTGTGAGGTTAATAATGAAGAGATTTGAATAATTACTAGTGGTCGCCCATTGGTCGAAATTCGAGCACAATTCAAGAGTAAGTCAGGTATGTGTGTGTACGCTGTCTGTCATCCAAGCAGTAATGTGCGCAATGTTTATTTTATTGATTTAATGTATTTTTTATACATAATTTAAAAAAAATTAGCATTATCCACTTTTTCTCTGTATAAACTTTAAGTGTGGGAAATTTCATACTCCTCTGTACGCGCAATTTTCGTAAAAAGGTTCAAAGTTTTTGCTTCTCGTATTATGATTTCTTTGGTTATGAATATTGTCTGATTTTTTCAAATTAAATTCGGAATTTGACGAAGAGTAATAAAAAATTCAAAAACTAATGTCAAATCATGCATTATTTTTGAATAACATGATTAATTTAATTGATAACTTACATCATTCCTAAGATGACTTGCGATAGACGTTTTGGACGTAGCTTTGATTGCAGCTAAGGACGGTTTAAATCTGAAATTATCGTTTGTATATTTTTATATAAACAAGTATAAAAATGGGCAAAACTATTTTAATTAGAGTAATTCTAATGTGGCTTCTGATTCTCCAAGAGATTAAAAAAATTACATTATAAACTATGTTATCAAGTTTTTTATAAGTAATGTATTAATTACGACTGATTCTTAGGTTATAAATTCAGTAGAAGGGTCCAGAAACTTCTAAATCCATGTCACTCGGTAGGTAACACGGAAATTTAAGGCTTATGAGCTGTGTCATAAAGATGACATTACTTTGTATCCCACGAAGTTGTTACCGTAACAAAACAAAAATTATCTAGGCTTACCTTACTCCAGCACATACAAATATTGATAATGTTCAAACCAAAAGCAACTATTTTTTGTACACTCAAGCCAAACCCAAAGACAGCAATAAAATTATATAATATCACATGCAGTACGAACCGTCCCAGCGAACTCGGAAACGCCTTGCCGACCAAATACAGCACATTTTAAAACTAAACGTAAGCAACAACGTTATATATTTTATTACATAAAGAGGAAATAGAATTCGGTTGCGAATCACAAGTTTAGAATGAACTTAGCATTCTTCATTTCCGAAGTGGACCAATCCATGCCTCCCAATCACAGAGCAAGGAATCGCTCGCGCCGCGCCCTACTAGAGACGAAACTAATAATAATACCGCGTGTCTAGCTGGGCCGGCTCTGTAGGCGAAAGTCGCATACTTGCAAGTCGACAGTGTGCAGTGATATGGTGCCATAATTACAGTAAAAAGGTTAATAAACAAAATTCTGATGTAACATATCACAGGTAAGTAAAAATTTGCAGATTTTTGCATATTTTAGAATTACCTTGAAACACAAAACCTCAACGTAAACGGTGCCGCCCGCTGACACGTTGTTTTGTATGTAATGTGTTGAGAAAGGCGCCTCTAGTAGCGCGCGAGCGACTGAAATTCGTTGCTCTGTGCGCCTCTAGTAGCGCGCGAGCGACTGAAATTCGTTGCTCTGTGCGCCTCTAGTAGCGCGCGAGCGACTGGATTTCGTTGCTCTGTGCTCCCAATACATACCGGTGTTGTGACGTCACAAGGCCGTGCCTACAAAAGATCTATACCTATCGTTCTCTGACCTATCGCCAGTACTGTGTTTCCGCTGTCGGTCGAAGAACGGAACGGATCCGTTTTTCGGAAGCCCCGGCGCCTGCGCACTGAATGCAGGTGAAGACACGTTGCGAGACATGTGTTGAGAGTTTGGTGCTGCGCCATTTTCTACCTGAAAAATTATTTATTTATTTTAATAGTCCGACCAACAAGACAACACTATTACAATAATATGAGACGTAACACAAAAATCTCCGCCTCCGTGGCTAGTTGGTTTACGCCTCTGCGTATTGCACCGAAGGTCCTGGGTTCAAATCCCAGGGAAACAAATGAATGTTCCAGGTAGGCACAGAATATTACTTTCTTTCCTGTAAAAAAAATGATCAGTTAATTCATTCAGTGAATTCACTATAACAAAAAACTTTAACATAAATGCAGCCTTGCAATAGTGTAAATTTGAGGTTATTAATACAATGTGTATTTTTTTTTGTGCTTAATACTTAGAAGCAAAAGCATTTTATAGAATAAAACTCATAGTGAAGTGACCTTTTTCTTCTCCTTTTGCGTATCGTCAGGAACTCGTGCTTCAGTGATTGTTGGCAGTGTAGGCACAGTTGGCACATTCGGCATATTTGGCACAGTGGGCACACGCGCCAATGCCTCTAAGTTCAATGACGAGTGCACGCCTGGGTCGATGTTTAATGGCGCCTGAAATTTAAATAAAAAGCTATGCATATAGAATCACAAACGTGACTTATGAACGTCAATTAAGTATGATTATGAGCAGTTTAGCATTCCATAAATATTTATTATTAAAACTATTCTTCAAACAAGTTATCACTGATAATTTACTTTTTAATCTTGCATAGACAAACTAAGTACGCACACACACGCACGCACACGCACGCAAACTTACGCACTCATAGTTAAGAAAATGTATGTTTAACTAACGAACGTTTCTAGTCCATTCAATCTTAAGAAATAGTTACTTGTTGATTGAATACGGGAATAATCCAATTCTTAAACATATTTATTAAGTAAACTATAATCGGGTATAGATGAATGACGTGAAACGACCACTATCAATATAAGGTAACCTTCATTCGTTTCTCCATAGTACCATCTGGTAATTGCACCACGAAGTAAGATCCTCCGATGGAACCTCTCTCCATTTGCAGCCTTTTCTCTTCAGCCATCCGTTGGAGCAACGGTTTTTCCCCTGATATCTGAAATATATAATTTACGGGTCATTAAGATTGTTCACGCACATCATTGATTTTACAATGTCACATGTCAACGGAATGCCATAGGAAAATTATTTCAATTTGATTTAACGCACCTTTAATTCATTCAACAGCTTGTCTTTCGACAAAGGCGACTAAGTTAAGGTGTTAAACAACAATAAAAGCTTATTCATTTATTTTATTTATCAATTCATTAGCTTCAACTACCTACCTCACTTCATATCTACCTTTATACGGTTAAAATTTCGTATTACGGCTAAAACTGAATATTGTGAAATTATTAATATATCATAAGAAAAAAATAGTCGTTCCAATTGATAAGAAGTCAAAATATTAAGAGATAAAAAGTAAAATCACGTACCTCCAAGAGGCAGATACATTTCTGCACCTGTTTTCAAATGGTTTTTTTTTTAGAGAATAATCTAATAAAGATAATAATTTTGATTTCTATCGATGCTTTTTTCCTTAAAATGGGACGGGAACGATATTACTGTCATTGGTATTTTTTTTTGCTTGAAATTATTATTTAAAAAAATACCTTTGGATAAACCAGAGGCCTCATCAGTGCTCCGAAAATTGCACAGTTCAGGATCAAGCCAGCCAACAGAAGATTCGCATTTTGCCACGAGCCGAACTCTTGAAGCAGTATTGAGGCCAACGGTGCAAAACTGAATGTGCCGACTCCTGAACCACACACAGCGATTCCAGTTGCTAGGGAACGGCGAGTCTCGAAGTAGTAACCCACTGCTACTACTGATGGTAGGTAGATCATACCGAAACCGATTCCTGGAATCATAGTTATTCACTTACTCAGTAAAAAAGCCTAGAAGTTAATTTAATTATTTCTCTGTGGCGCAAAAACGGCGTCTTTAGGACGAGTCCACGTCTGTAGCAGCAACATCCTGAGTGTCATTGGAAATAAAATACACTGTTCTCTGATGAGAAAACTCATTCAAATGCCTTTATTCATCCTAACCAACACAGTTTAATAGATTTTTGCATTAATTGTTAATTATTTTTACTACTACTATTGATTGTTATTAATAACTGGGCCCTGCGTAAGACAATATTGATAAAATATAATTAATAACCATTAGCGAGAACACGCTACCGAAAAGCATATTTTTGTTTCAATAGGAAAATTCTAGCAAACTGACTTTAGTTAGTCACTCCACACTTTCAATATTATGAATTAACAGCCTGTGTGGCCAAGTAATTCACGCAAAAGCTTGTTGAACTGAGAAAATCTGCCTCTTGCTCCACTAGGGTTTACGGAATATAAAAATTTATATTATTTCAGTGATTCTCATAGAATTTTTGATATACTAATGTGCTCACGAATTACAATTACATCTTCTATGTGACCTCGACATCAATCATACAAATTACATGGATGGCTGTAAAATGTGATTTTGATTGAGAAATTCCATAGCAATTTGCCATATGGCGCAGATTACGAATTTAAACTTTGAGAATAGCTTTCTAAGGTATACTTATTACGTTTTGAAAAAAGTTCCTGTGAGATAAAATCATCGCTTAGGTCATTGTTGTCATTATAATTTTACAAGGGGACAAGAAGGAACCTTTTTGTTGCATTAGGTTCAAAGACCACATTTTTGGTCGACTGTTTTACTTAAACCAATATTATTTTTTAAATCTTTTCACGGATAGGAAACTGGTCTTTCCGTAAAATATACGCATTAATTGTTCAAATTATAAACATATGCGTAGCCGACGTGCGAATAAAAGTAGGTACATAATAAAATTGTTACAATAATTCCTAATAAAGTTGTTAGTCAAACATTTAATATTATTTGACCTTATTCTAACATTAGCATCTGGAATATGATAACGAGTGAGTCAGTGTTTGCCCACATTACAATTGTACTGAACAAAGGATTTCGTACTGAGGTCGACGCCACATGCGTCAATTTCCGGGAAGCATTTTCTTTGTAGACGTGTATAAAGTTTAATTAAGTGTTAAGTGCTATAACAAACAATTTCCCTTACTTCTAAACAATGCTGAAGCTCTTTGTCTCGTCATAACAATCGCACATTAGTGAGAAAGTCTGAGACATTGTTTAAAAATTAAGCAACGTTGCTGTTAGGGAGTAGGTATCCCAAATTACTTTCATCAGTACCTCCAACGCTCTGTCGATTTCTCGCTACCGTGAAATTGTTGAAAAGAATGAGATGGAACAGAGATTGAGCAATGGGCAGTGCAAATGGGACTGTTGGAATAAAAATGCAATGTGATTTTGCAATCGTAGGACAACTTATATCAATTAAAATCCTCAATCACATTAAATACGAAAATTTTAATACTAACCTACATATATGACACATATGACATATTTGCTTGCTTTCCAATATTAGATGATGCCAAGGTGCCAAGAAGCTTAGCTACTTAATATCTGCGTAAAGCGTCGTAAGAATCATATGGTAAATAAATAGTTTCTTATTCTAGATCATCGTTTCCTAACCTGTGGTCCGCGGACCCCTGGGGGTCCTCGAGCATATATTTGGGGGTCCGCGGTCCCATACGCATCTATCTTACTTAGAGCATTAACAAAAATAAATAAATTACCAACGTCAAACATCTCGTAATTATATGAATCTGTTTTGAGATTGCAATTGAGTAATAATATCAACCCGAACATTTCTAACTTAATTGCAAAAAAGCAGCACCAACCTTTTCATTAATGTTTTTCTACGAAAAAGTTTCGTTTTTTTAATTTAATGAAGGAATACTAAAATATAATATTATCCGAAAAATGCGCCTTTTTTTACTCAGGGGTCCTTGGCATTAGACTTGATTTTCTTAGGGGTCCGCGGCTGAAAAAGGTTAGGAATCGCTGTCCTAGATGATTACATTACTTATAGTTGTTACCCAGAACTGTGTAAACAGCTGAGGATTTATGCAAATTATATTTTTGGTAGTAAATTTTCGTAAACATTGGCAAGAGTACAAAGGCAAGGTTATTTTTGTTGTGTTTATAGCTTTATATCTGAACACGATGAATTACCTTTGTAAGAAACAATCAAACCTTTTAGTAACGTGTAATAGTGGTGAAAGGACAGATTGAATCTGTAGATTCTTATAGAAAATCATAACTGTTAAACAAATGATCTGACAATATTGGTAAAATGAGAATCATAGGTCTTTTTCTAATTTGTATTTCTTTCTCAGGTAGTTAAACAGTATATAATACTAGCTGATCCGGCAAACGTTGTTTTGCCATATTAATTTTTGGGGTGGGCTACCCTTATCACTTAGGGGTATGAAAAATAGATAGTGGCCGATTCTCAAACCTACTGAATATGCATATAAAATTTGGTAAAAATCAGTAAAGCCGTTTCGGAGAAGTAAGGTAACTAACATTGTGACACGAGAATTTTATATATAAGATTATAGTAATATATTTATATTATTTACTAAGTAAATTTCTGTAAGAGGAAGTTTTTCCCATTTTTTGCGATTATGCCCGAATATGTTATTCGAAGAGGCTGGTAATAATATTTAGCGAGTCATACTTAAATATAGTTCAATTAACATTAATTAATATATAATCAGTCCAACTTTTGTTATGAAATACCTGCTTACAGTATGAAGCGGTGTTTGCTTGATGGTGGCTAGCTTAATCATCATAAGTATAGCATTGTATGCAAAAATGTTCTGATCACCTACTTGCCGCTAAAGAAAAAATCGATCAGTGAAACAGATGTGAAATGCATCTGCCCCATACCCCACTAGGGGACACGGGACTTCACATGCAAAAATGTTCTACATTACTTAAATCAAGAAATAATATTTTACATTAATAATTAAAATTGCAGTCGTATGCTGAATCAATGCAATTATTCTAAAGTAACCTAAACTCGGCGTAATAATGATCTCACGATTAGTTTCGCACGAGGTATAATTTATAAATAAACGCTAACATGAATGCTTATATTTCCATAGAAGTTAAGGAAATTATGCACAAAACAAGATAATACACCAAAATTACATACATATTTTGAAGTCTAGTGCGTTTTATTACATACGTTAGATATATATTTGTATTTTTTATATTTTCGCGCGTTTAATTCTAATTACTTCTTAGAATTTTCTATGGAATAAGTTATAGTAGGTGATCAGACACACATTTCTACGTCACAACAGACAAGTAGGTCAGCTTTCTGGGCCTGCTTTTATTGTTTTCCCAAGATTCAAATATAGGGCTTTAGACGCAATATGCATTTAATCGATGAATCATTTCTACAGGCATATGCTCTTTACTAGAGAATGTACGGTTTGTGAAGGCGGTTTGAAAAAATGAAATTGTATGCTAGTAAAATTCCATATTTGCACAAAAGATGAACATTTTAAATTAAAAGCGAGGCTAACCGTAAACTGCAGGAATTGATTTGGTTGGAATAAGGTCACCGCAACATTCTTGTTTTAACATTTTATGTTAGCTTTTAAAACTTTTTTTAACTGACGCTGGTAACTTCGTGGGTTGAATTTGGATAAAAATTACTTGCTTTATTCAATACCATTTTAGCCAAGGTTCTTTTGGGGATGGAGGAGGGTTCGAATCCCAAGTATAATATAAATATTTTAGTGACAGATTATTAGTGTCAAAAATAGTCATTGAAATTAATGCGTTAAGAAGCGTGTGTGGGGGTTATTTTGGTCGATAAAATAATAAGTAGTGAAATTAACGACCATAGATTTCCAGGTGGAAAAGTGTAGTAAGTATAGTGGTCCATGCTTTAGTATGCGTCATAAAAAAGCTATTAATTAATACTCTGCCTGTAAAGTTTTCGCTCTTAACTTGCTTATCTTACCGATGTAGATGTAATTTAATATGGTGTTAGAGACCCTAAGATGGTCTTAGAAAAGTTGAAATACGGAGAAATTTGTTTCAAAAAAGAAGTGATTCCACGCAGACGACGTTGACAACAGCTAGTTATACAAATGCTCGTCAATAAGATAGCAGTCAAGGTTATAAGGCTAGCATAGCAGATAAGCTCATTGTATGGTGCCGTAATGTCTACAAATCCTGGCCTCATGCCAAGTCCTCGGCATGACCTTCACACGATTGTGGATATAGACAAAGTTGAAATAAACAATATAATAGTAGAGCAACTAACCGATTTATACTAAGAGTTCACTATTTGTCAATTTAAAATGTCTTATTCTAAATAACAACTTGCACCTATATGCTAAGGAGATATTTTTAGACAAGCCTCACTTTCATGAAAATACAGTCCAAATCTACATATATTTTAGGTGTAGCCTGTTGTCCTTATATTATGAAAACCAGTTTCCTAAAGAAGAGTTAATAGTTAATGTCTGTCTCTTTTTATTGTCGCTTTTTCGTTTCATCGACTTTCGAATCACAACGATGTTAAAGAAGTCTCGGTATGAAACAAACAAGTGATGGAGATAAAGCATGTCGCTTCGAAGTTCTTATAACATAAAAGACTTTCTTGAGAGGCTTACGTGAGGCTTTGATTGAAGTGTTTCAGAGCTAAGCGTGTCTTATACTCGATTCAAAGTGCAAAGGTCACGTGTGTTTAGGAAAAGGCATGGAGGGTCCTGTTCGGGAACCCTGAACGTCCACTTTATAGGGACACATATGTATAACCTTTCCGTTTCTTCATTTGTTAACTGTCTCATTAATTATTGTCTCTCCATCCATAAATTACGTCACACGTTTAGGGGGAGGGAGGGTGTCGATGAAGTGTGACATTGTGTGACAAAGGGGTGGGAAGGGTCCGAAATTTCGTGACGTCACATTTCCTAATATATGTTAAAACACGAAATTTGCACTATTAACGAAATACTAAAAAAACATTAGTAAAAAACGTAAATTTGCAAAATATATGATGTCACACTAGGGAGGGTGGAGTCTCATAAATGTGACCAGCTGTGACAAGACCGACTGAGAGAAGACTGACTGAAGATTTAACGTAATTTATGGATGGCCCCTTATTTAAAGTTTACTCTTCACTTAAAATTTGTCAATTTTGCAATATTACATATTATAATTTATAAGTGGCGGGGTAAAAAAATCAAAACTTTAATTGTATTAACAAAAGCGTACGCTAACAAATTGTCTACATAGAAAATGATCAGGGAGACATACACAGAAATGTGTCTAGACTCTAGAGGTTACGGAATTTTACTTACTCGCGTATGATTTTGGTTAAATTTTAAAATAGTACCTAGAAACGAATTTGAATAAATCTAAAAACACCTTTCCTATTGTTATTAATGCAAAAATGGCATGCTTCATTTGTATACCAAAGTCATTATTTATTCGTAGACCAAAGGGGTAAATTTCAAGGAAATATGCATCGGAAAAACCTTACATTAAATATGAACATGATTAGGGTTACACGGAATTTCCAATTCCACAATACGAAGTGACAATCAGAACGATAAAGCGGCACAGAGCCAATTTCATTTTCAGCGGATTGGAAACAAAGAAAATGATACGAAACAGATTTTCATCAATTAAGTCAAACGACAATTTACTGATATTATCGCATTAAAACACTTGTTATTTGAGAAAATGTATGTAGGCGACTGTCTGTATACGAATATTTCTTTACAGCCAAATATGTCTACAATTATAGAGTTCGGAGTAAAATAAAAATTCAGTTACAAATAATATTTTTGGTTAAAAGGTCAAAACGTCAAAATCCAAGTTTGTTATATTAATTTGATAATGCTGTTGCAAAGCCTACCTCCCAATACACCATAGGTGATCATCATCATGGTGACGCTTTTGCTGAATGTTGAGAGCACAAACGCAATGGTTGCTACGAAAGAACCAGCCACGCAGACCGCCCTGCACCCATATTTGTTGCATAGCGCTGATACCACAGGACCTGAAAAATATTTCAATTATTTCATTGTAATAGATAATTTAAACAAATAAGAAATTAATTTAAATATATAAAAATGTATATGTAAGCATTATTTTATTTACACCATTTATAACTCAAGGACGGATGGACCGTTTTTGATGATTTCTGATTTGTTTGATTCGTCTAATCGTCTAATAATTTTTTTTATGAAGAGTTTTCGTTTCCTAATACATTTTCTATGGAGTGACGTTTTAATGATTTGAACATACACTTCTACATTATACCAAAAAATTAACATCACGATCGTAATCTATTCGATTGTAATTTCCAAATTGTGTATCGAATCTTGAAACTTAAAGAATGATAATCTAGAATTTATATAAGATAAGATTTTACGAGCGAAAAAGTCAAGTCAATGGTGACTTATCAATATTTTGTATAAAATCTATTTTCGATCTATGATCTTGTTTTGCTGTCTCTACATTTTTCTTTAAGTAATGCGTAAAGCCTTTCTGTTCGAAATACACAAGGAACACCCACATGCAGAAGCTCGTTATTTGAAGATAAACACTTTATGTGAGCACAAAAGTTGGTCTTGTAATATTTTTGTATGACTGAGAGAAAAGACAACTGACGCTGCTCGAGAAGAGTGAGAGAGAGAGATCGGAGCGTTGTACTATGACGTCACGCTTCTGACACGAACTGACGAACTTAAAATGCATGTAAAATCGCTACTAGCACTTTTTGAATAAAACAAAAACTTAGTGTATGTGTATAATACATAAAAGCTCTACTTTGACAAAGTTCCAAGTGATTTTGCATACCTATTAACATTCTGCATTGCAAAATATGTAATTCAATAAAGCAGAGGCTTTTGAGGTAAATAAAGTTCCTCACCTTGTCCTAAAACCTAAATGTTCTTGATTTTCCGATATTTCATTTGAATACTCGTATTCAGTTCAAGGAATCGATTTAAGTAATAAATATATTTGTTTTATTTTATTTATGAATTTATCTTGAGTAATAATGTTGAGAAATTTTATATAGCACATGTTTACGCTCCACTATGTTTTTCGCTTTCAAAGGCGTAAAATGCTAAGTAACGTAATAAGATATCTTTATAAGGGAATCATTACTCAATATCAACTATACCTACTCGTGTTATAAAGAGAAAATATATATATTTTGGTATCTTTGTAATTTTGATTGTATTGAATAAATCCAAAATCTACCGGATCTCTCATATAGGTTGGCTAGACTGAGTGCCATAGACAATACCTATTAAAGGTATGTATATATGTATAAAATTAATCAATTTTAAATTTCAATTTATCATAATCTATAATATAAAAAAAAAATCGGAAAATGTGTTGGTAAGCGCATAACTCAACAACGCCTGGACCAATTTGGCCAATTCTTTTTTTATAATATTCCTTGAAGTACAAGGATGGTTCTTACAGAGAGAAAAATTTAGAAAATTTTCGAAAAAACAAAATAAAAGAAAAACATTTTCCTCGTACATTTTCTATAGAATGACGTTTTAGATGACACTTTATTATTCGGAACTTTGACGCGATACGAAGTTCGCGGGGTCCACTAGTTGATCATATAATCACGACGTGTTGCTGCTTATCCGTTTACGCCGAACAAACATAACCATATAACAAAATCGCTTGCCAAAATGTTGTTTAAATATTTATTGGTAATATTATTTTTAATTTACAAGGCCTTATTTAAGGTGTAAAATTATTTTGTTCGTCTTACTGCCTGACTTTTCTGCTGTAAGTTCGTTCCGGCTAATCTACAGCTGGGCTAATTTTAATGGGATATATGATGTTATAAGACAACTTTCATTTATGTTCTGTTCTCGGAAGGCTTAAGTTTTGTTTTAATGTCCTCATGTCTTAAACTATCAAACGAATATGATATTTTTTCTTATTCTATGAGAATAATTATGACACTCCGACTAATTCTTGTCTCTAAAGCAACGCGGACAAAGTTGCGGTTCCAGCCAGTTACATATTTACCTATTCCTATTGTAATGCGACAGAAATTTTAACCTTTAATTAGGTCGCTTTTAATGATAATATTGTCATTGTTAGACGTTTGAAACAATAGTGAAAACATTTTATCGTGCCTGTACATTATTTATTGTGTTGTTATCGATTTCATAACTTGTTATTACACCTCGTAATCAAGAGCATAATTTAAATTTACAATTGTATTCACACGAACAATAATTGCTGATGTTTGAGAATTCAATTGCGTAGCGCGCGAGCGACCATAAAAAGCACAAGTGTGTCAGAATCTAATGTTGTTTTTGATTTGTGATACGAAGCAAAAACTATATCGAATAAATAAGGATAATGAACAACCATGAGAGTACATAGAGAAGCGAAAAACTGGCCGACAGATATACGTATTCATACGTGTATGGCGCGCATGCTAGGTCATTTGAACAATCTATGGGCTAAGTGACGCTTCTAAGTCCTATGCAAATATATTTATGTTTTTATATTAATACAAAAATAGTTTTTCATTCAGTTACTCTACTTTTTTAAAGATTAATCGTAAACCCGTAAATCTAATAGTATTCATAATAACCAGTAAGTTGAATAGTACCGATAAGATTCAAGACATTTCGATAATGATCAATGATAATTTAGGTCAATGTCAATTCATGATAAACGGATGGTCAGTTAGCACCTCACGTGATAAAAATTTAAAGTAGAGTTCGGCTGAGTCACGCAATAGGAGTGGTACGCAGTCTAATAAGCAATTGAAATTGTGGTTAATTTGTATCAAAATATATAGAGGTAAAATTAATCGATTGTAATGGAATCGCATCATCAATAGCTCTACTACAAGTCTAGTACAGTATAGATAAAGTGAATTCCCTTAACCCGTAGTGGGGCATGGGGCAGACACATTGCTGTGTCTGTTTCACTGATCACTTTCTTTACAGGCAAGTAGATGATCACCCTTCTGTGCATAACCGTAACATTCATTAGTCCCTCCGGGATTCGAAGCCAGGACCTCCGCGCAACACACAGACGCCTAAACCACTTAGCCACGGAGGCAGTTATATATATATTGAAGTATAGACAACATCTGTGTTATTTGTGTGGAAAATCTTACAGCGCCCCTAGTGGTTACTTACGCGCTAAGTTAGGTACTTGGCTACTATGAGATTGACAGCTTTCCAATGATAATAAACCCATCGAAAACTTCATGAGTATTCTCATGGTTGACCGTTGACGTACGTAAATTTGTCAATTGATAGGAAGCCGAACTATTTACCCTTTTATGAACATCTCCCGACGAAGTTACAATAGGAAAAAGAGAACTTTAATACACATAACGTAAAACTAACTTATGTACATAATTTATTTTGCGACAGTAATGGTTTTTATAATATATCAGTAGGTATCATTTGATTATGAAATCTGTGGCGCCTTCGCACTTGTCATCTATATAATATATAACAACAATTATATTCTATTACAAGTACATCATCAACGTATTAACATCAATTCAGTAGTTTGGTAAGCGTAATGCAAACAAACATAGTCTGAGTAAAATATGTAAATCTTAATTTTCTGTCCCAAAAAACCACAATTAAATTTTCTTTTTTATATACAGATTCTATGTACAGACATCGACCAATAGAACATTACTACGTTTTATTATAGGTCATATCTATCATATTACAAACGATACTTTCATTTGCTGATAAGCCGTTTTTGTATAGCGACAAGATACTTGGTTGATAATATAAAAATAATTAAATTAATAAATCATTATCAATGTATTATTATCAGATAAATTAGAAACGAAATTTAAAGCCACTAATCTTTTGGATATGGTGGTTCGCAATTACGTGCGACAAAAAGATTTGTATGATGAAATCGCTGATATATATTTAAACTAGCTGTACCCGCGACTTCGTCCGCATTAGACAGTTTTTTTAGATAGGAGCTTTATTTTTTACGCCAAGTAATATAGGTACTTATGGTAAAAGTGACTGGATATTAGAATGGTTCGTATCTCTTTTGTTTGAAGACGACCTGCTTGCTTCTGACGGCAAAGGCATTAAGAGCCATTTTTATTGGTCGTATTAATTCATAATTTGGTATCCGGTGACCTGAAATGACTGACCAATAAACATAATAATACAATAGTTAGTAGGTAAGCCAGCAGCAGAGGTATCGTGTTTGAGCACATTGAAATGGTCACAATAAATATATTATGTACCCACTTAGTAAAATTAGATAGTACCCTACGTCCCCTAGTACCTTATGTCCTCTCTCAACTTATTATCTATGTTTGTGGCAAATTTCATTAAAATCGGTTCAGTGGTTTAGGCGTGAAAGCATAGCAGACCGACAGACAGTTAATTTCGAATTTATAATATTAGTATGGATGTAAATTCAATGTTTTATAATTATGCAAGGTTATATCGATGGATATATTGTCTTCATACCGAAATTCATCACCTTTTGTCCAGTGATTATCGTTTAATTAAGTAAACAGATTATAGTATACAGACACTCCGATTTATTACTAATATTGCACAAGCCATGGGCGCCGGCAGAAATAATTTCCAGGTGGTGCAGATTGTAGTTTTCTTATAATCTTCGTCGTATATGATTGTTAATAAAAATTGAAATTTTAGTCGGAAACATCTGAAGCCCGGTATATTTTATGTTCGAGACATTTACAAATTTCTGACTATTCATTATGAATTTATTTCAATAATTCCTGTTGATCTCGAGATTCCCAAGGGGTGCAAGTGCACCCCCTGGAATCCCCCTGCCGGCGCCCATGGCACTAGCAGGCCCTACGCAGCAGAAAACAGGCAAAACGTATTAAATATCAGAGGCGTTAACCGCTTCGCCACGGAGGCTCTTGAATAGTCAATAATCTCGCTTTTCACTAGAGAACCTAGATTCTAGATCTATCCGTACCTAGGTACATTATGTAAATCGATAGGTCATTAACAGATCACGTGTAACGAAACGTGCCCTTAATGTTTGCAAATGTAAGGCTAACTTTATATGAGAACGGAATTAATTCTACGAAATCAATTTATGTCCAACAAAAAACAACTTCATATCCTAATTAAATACTATAAATTGGCAGTTGGTGATATATTGTTTAAAAGAAGTTCCTGTAGTAAGAAACACTATTTTTGATAGTTTATACCAGAGGGAATTGTATTTTATTTTGCAATTTAAAGTTATTAATTAGGTTTTCA
Organism: Aporia crataegi; assembly: GCA_912999735.1. Lineage (NCBI taxonomy): Eukaryota > Metazoa > Arthropoda > Insecta > Lepidoptera > Pieridae > Aporia > Aporia crataegi. Next base: position 2,819,747 of record OU538748.1, on the reverse strand, counting down.
ATTCAACGATAAAAAACTTGAAGATTTTCTTCGAACTTGTTATTTTACTTGGCAGAATTTTTAAGGGAATTATTTATAATTATTTTATTTATGTTTAATCATGTAAAAAAATTTATTTTGGTATATGTACCGTGTTTACTTCCACATGCATTTAGTAAAAAGCGGTTATTTTAATATTACAAACAGACACGTCAATTTTATTTATCTGTACAGAATTTAAGAAGCGATTATTGCAGCCGCAGGCGTACAAACTCGATATTAATTACGTAATTAAAATAAAAAAGGCAAACAAAACTGTCAAACAATCCTTATAGGTACCCTGTTTTAAATAATAACGCACGATAAAGCACTTTATGATTATCATTAAACTAACAAGATATGATAACTTACCGGCTGCTAAATACACTCCAGACAGAAGACTGCCAACCCAGGCTACAGTTCCTTTACCCTCTCCGAAGAAGGTGACCAGTTCCGAGAGAAATATACCAAAGGTGTAGGCAATCCCGTCCACTACGAGGTTACACATGAAGGAAGCAAACACCACAACCCAACCGTAACCACCGTCTGGTGGAGGCGGCAGCTCTTGGTAGTCATAAGCCTCATCATCATCGTCAGCTCCTTCCGCTGTCAGTCTCGCTGCTTCCTCGCATGATGTTTCACTTTCAGTCTGCAATAAGGGAAAATACTTTAGTAGTGCATTTAATAATACAAAAAGTGAAATCCCTTATGAAGCCACTTGTGTCCCCAGGATTCGACCTCCAGTGCAAGACGCATTGAATGTCTCACGCGTGAAACACTCAGTCACGAACCAGACAATTCGATAATTGAATTATTAACAGAGCAACAAGTTAAAAAATGTAGATCTGGGAATACATACAAAGATTATTATAAAAGAATTATCAATATAAAAATCATCATTTAAACACATATATTAAAAACTAAATAATAACTAATATTATTATTATAAAACTTTATTTTAAAGAAACAATGCTACTGATCGTGGTTCTGATTTTTTATTAAATCACTAAGTAGCTAATATTCCATCCTCCAGTCTAGGAATTAGAGTTTCTATAGGAAAGAAATCGCTTCGTAATATCTTGTTGGAATTGATTTTAAGTTTTCTGAAAACTTTTCTAATGGAAAATTATAATACTTTAAAAGAATAAACTAATAGTGTTTTTAAACAAAAATTACTAGTTTAATTTTAACAAAAGTTAACCTTAGTAGTGACAAATTCAAACTTCCGTATTTTCGGCAAAATTTATCTTATACGACATTGATTATACAAGCAAACATGTCATGGAAGTAAACGTGGGTAGAATCAATCTCCAACGCAAACATTATAAAGGCTAATATGCAGACACAATACGATAGTTTTCTCACCTTAAGAGAAAATATATCGCTATGGTAACCAATATAGACATTTTTACTCCACTGCTGCGAAACCCAAAAAGAGGGTTTCGAGTTAAACTTGTGCTTTTAACCGCCCTTCAAAAACACCAAAAAGGAGGTTACCATTTCGACGTGTATTTTATTGTATGTCCGCTTATATCTCGAACGGATTTTCATACGTCATTTTCATCTTGTTAGCGCGAGTGTATAATGCAAAATTAAATATTGTTTGCATTTTAGTTGGATTGAAAAAAAGAGTTCATAACAATATTCTTTATTGTAATAAGATCCAAATAAAAAACCAACCAGCTGATTTTGGTGTGGTCGTTTGGGAGATACAAGAGGACAGATAGAAAAAATATATGTAATAAAATTCTATAAGAAGTTAAGTATAAATAAATTTTGTGTTTTTAATAAACAAAATCGTAAGAACTAAGAAACAATATAAGATTTGAGTTATTATCGTCAAATACCTAATATTGTTTACTGCTTACTTTCAGAATGAGTCACTTAATAAAATCATAATAATATTTATATGAACCTATTTCGTTGTATTTAAAAGCTTTTCGCCATTTTCGATCACTAAATACACAAATAATCTTAAGTTTATTGTCGTAAATCGTAAATGTTACATAAAATGATTCATTTCAATGTCAATTATAACAATATCAAATAAAGAGATTTATTAATTATATTATTAATAATTGCATACTTAATTTGTCAAAGAATTAATAAAACAACGATTCTACGGATAAGGTCACTGTCAAAGTCGATTGTTAAGGTCATTCAGCGCGTGTTATGCGTGATATATTACAATAAAGAATGAAGACTATAATAATTATTGATTTACTTGAGTATCGGCTGTTGCCCGCATTTTCATCCACGTGCTTGACTTATTTCAAGCCTATCCAAGAGTTACTTTCGCATAAATAATATTTGTAGTAAGTATATTTCAATCATATAAATTTTATAACAAAAGGATATATATACCCTGGGCATAGGATAGATTGAATGAAGAACTTACGATATTCATAACATTACCTATTAGAAAAGACAGTGAAATTACACAAGCTTCGATATCACCAAATAAAAATTACATTGCCATAAATTAGAATTCCTATATTTTTATCAGTGTTACACGCGTAGAAGTATATACAATTATTATTATTTCATCCTTATCTCCTCGGCGAACTGTTCTCACGATGTACTAACTAACACTAAACTAAGTTTATGCACGTAAGTTCCACATGTGTCTATGGGCATTTCAATACATTTGTCTACACTTCAATAACAACGGCCATACCAACTGTAACTAATAAGTTAGTACAAAATTACATGTAGCTTGGCTTAATGGTAGATGATAGATTAATAATTGATTAATTTAAAGATGATAGAAGTCACATTAACAGCGAATGTGACAAACTAAGAGCAAATTTAGATAAATTTAATAATATAATAATCTATAATAACCTACGGCTTATCCAGCTACGGAAGAACATGTAAAACTAACCTTGACCGTATATCAACTACGGATCTAAAAAAAAGTCACAAGGAAGCTTAAACACCAACATAAAAAAGATTATCGCACTCTTCATGTGCAAAATCATACACCCATACACGAGAGAACGGAACTTGTTCTATTAAGCGATAACTTATTTACGGAAAGTTATCGCTAAATGAATAAAACATCATAGCGCACGAAGAATAATTATAATTTAGTTCTTCCTAGGTATAGTAGTTTGTATGGGTAAAGAACTTTAAACTACATAATTCCTAATTTAATAAACATGTTACCAAAAACAATATATTATGATGAATTAAAAATATAAAATATATCAAAATCAAATATTTGTTTGTATGTTGTGAATACACCTGTTTCCACCTTACCTACACTTCTTGCGTCGCATCAATAACAGGTTTCTGTTATTGGTAGGGTATTTTTTTCTTTATTATATAGGTTTTTACATGCACGTACTGTGTGGCATTGGTGGGTGTGCGCAGTTTTGAATAAGTAAATAAACAAAATGAAACTAATTTAACAGGTAAAACTTAATTGATTTAGCCTAGAAGCTTGTTTTCTGAGTAGGTATAGTTGTATATCTTATTAAAAAGTTAAAAGCGGCTTTGATGAGCATTTTGTATTTTTGTAAATATAATTAAGTACATTATTCTAAATATTTAATAAAGACTATTAACTTAATAGTAATTGAATAAAAATGTTAAAAATAGTGTTCTAAGCCTAATTAAAATTAAAAGCAAAAAAAACTAAACATGTTAGTATCAAACTTCTGTTTGTGTGTGATAGTGAAATATTAAAATGATAGATTAGCTATTAGGTCGGCTGATGTCGTGCACACTTGGGCCGGGTTTCGTGTTCAAACTTGTCGTTACCAGGTGGGCGTGCTAACGTGTAGCTGGAAGCCGTGTCACTCTGTATCAGGAGCGAGGATTAACTCACAGCTAATATAATCTGTGGGCTTGGCTGTCGGCCATTGTTCTCCAGTTGTTCTTCATTCAATTTTTGTTCTTAGAGGGGGATACTCTTTCTGATTGGGTAGCGGTTATGTATTTCGAGTAAATAGGAAAGTCATTGAGCGAAGTGTATTTATGATTAGTGTGGTGTCTATTTTAATCGATGTATCTGCGTGATGGGTTTTGAGGAAATTTAACATGGACATTGACATTGATTTTAAATTTAAGAACAGAATAATACTCAATCACCTATGGGGTGGATTAGACCATGGACAATTATTGTCTTAGCTTATTTAGAATAATTTTATTATTTAAAAAACTTCATTTTTAGTTTTATTTAGTTTGTTGTTTAAAAGGGATAAAATCTATCTATCTTATATATATAAGTCATTGATTTAAATATCAATAAATTATTGATTTAAATAGTAAATATATATGCTTTAAAGATATTTTAACCATTTCCAATCTGACCCAGATAAGCGTGTTTGTTTTCAAATAAAGTCAGAAATAACTATCCTCATATAGTCTTGTGTCTTTATAAATCACGTCACATGAGCGGAAAATCTATAGGTTAAACAACGTCCTTATTTTATTGCTCCTTTGTTAAGTTGAAAACAGGTCGATAAAATTATTTATTTATTATATACATTTCTTTATTTACTAGAGTTGGTAAATAAAGAAATGTAACTGAACACAACTACAACTTATTAATTAGTTGTAGCTTAATAAATAGCTTAAAAAAATAATCGACGCAAAAAGAGCTTTTTTAAGCTACGTAATATTTATATAAGTACTTATACTCAAAGTAGGGTAGTTTGTTGTTTACATCATTTATAACTCACAAACGTATGGACAGGTTTTAATGATCTCTAATCCGAGAATAGCAGAATAGCTATTAAAAATATAGAAAAATTCACAAAAAAGTGTACTTATATGAAAAAAACTCGTTTCCATGAACATTTTCTATGGAATCACGTTTTAGGTAACACGTTATTATTCGGAACTCTGAAGTGATACGAATTTCGCGGGATCCACTAATCACTATATAGTATAAAACAAAGTCGCTTTTTCTTCCCCTATATCCCTTTGTATGCTTAAATCTTTAAAACTACGTAACGGATTTTGATGCGTTTTTTTTTAATAGATACGGATACCAGCACGTTGAATATAAAAAATTAAACCAATAAAATTTGTATCTAAAGCCCCTTAAATATTTATTCATTTTATAAGTTTAACGCGTATATAAGTTGCATCGTAGCTGGTCAACAAATTAAAGAGTTTTGATGCGTTTTGTTTGACAGTATATGTGTTCGAGATGTATGTTAGCGTAGGCGGTTAGGTAGTAAGTTTCTTACGCGTCAGATCTTCAGACTTTATAGAGAAATGTTCTTACTTAAAGCATTGAGTACCAACCAGCATTATTAGGGTCCGTTCAGAGTTCAAACAGACCGGCTCGGAGAGCATCGGTGCGCATTTTTCTTTTCACGCAGACCGGACACAATCGGAGCCAAACGGCTGCGCGAACGAGAAATAGTACGCGATCGGAGCCGGTCAGCTCCTCTTCTTATTTCACATCAAGCACGTTCAAGCATTCTTAATGACAACAGCAGTGCACATGCAAAAATAAACCTTACTACAAATAGTAAAAACTCGCTTTTCAACGTGATAAGAATCTGCTCTCCTCTCCAAGCTGGTCTGTGTGAACGGACCCTTAGAATAAGTAATAGTAATTGAAAAAGTAATATTTAAAATCTGATAAATTAACAATCTACTGAAGTACAAAATATCTAATACGATAATATTATTTTTCTGCAGATTATGTAAAAAATATCTTGCTAAGCTTACCGCTATCACTTATTAATGCAATGGATTCATGCTATCACATATTTTTGGACACGAAAATTTATCTAAACACATTTAAATATAAATCAACTTCTTACAATTGATTTTCACGTTTATTTTCTACACCTGAAATTTTATAGGCATGACTGTTAGCTTTGCGCGACCGTAACAGATATAATTTACAACACTTAGTAATTTGCTAATGATATCTTCACCAAGCGAAAATTTAAATTTAAAAGCCAAATCTTGTTAGGTAATATAAGATATTGTAATCTTTATTTTTTCACTTAAATGGACAGGAAGGTAGGACTATAAAAAAAATTTAATACAAAAAAATATTTATAGACACAGTTGTGATGGGCTTCATCACAGACTTAGCTCTATGTCCCAGATATAATTGCAAACCTCCTTAGAATTAAGTGACGGTATTAATGTAAGTACCAAAGATCTTTTATATTACGAGTAGATAGTTCTGTCTATCGCTGTATCCGAATATGGCCGCTATAAAATATCCCTATTATAAACAACTCTAAGATACTGTATGTAATATTTTTAACACTTTATAAACACGCGTAACAAAGATTGCCATTTAGCAACGACAGTTACAGATTATTGCAATCTCAAATTCAGTCTTACAAAGTATCCATAAATAATCTAGGTACTCTATAATGGTTATTGGAATTAATCTTATATATAAAATTCTCGTGTCACAATGTTAGTAACCTTACTTCTCCGAAACGGTTTTACTGATTTTTACCAAATTTTATATGCATATTCAGTAGGTCTGAGAATCGGCTACTATCTATTTTCCATGCCCCTAAGTGATAAAGGTAGCCCACCCCAAAAATTAATATGGCAAAACAACGTTTGCCGGGTCAGCTAGTTGATACATAAAATAATGATTATGTACCTAATCTTTTTTTTTAGACTATGTGGCAAATTGCGTGTGGCCTCTTTATTGATGGAACTCGTTGCCATGCGCTGAATTTAAAGAATAATAATTAAAAATTAAGATAAATTTATATAGAGGACAACAGAAGGTAATGCCAATGAGTTGAAGAAATATAATAGAATGAATATTTTGCGATGTCACAGCTCAATTCCAAATTCTGTGATATTTGAATTTTTATTCTTTAATTCAGCGCATGGCAGAGTTACATCAATAAAGAGGCCAAACGTAATTCGCCACACTATACACTACATAATATAAGGTATAATATAACCCCACTATAATATTGACATGAATTGGAGTAGCGAAGAGTAAGCAGTGGTCGTGTCTCCAATAATTAATTGAAGCTCAAACGATATAGTATTAATGCACCACCTGCATCCAGCAAATGCAATATTCAACAATAATCATCGCGGAAAACGTCGTTTAAAGATAAGTTTAATCGATCCCTACTTCCATGACCTGAATACCTCTTTCCACCGGAACAATTAGAAGTAGGTAATTAGGCAATTGCTTCACTAATTAGTAATGGACAGAATATTTAAGTACTTAAACATGACAATGATGTCAGCTGCGTAGATCAGATCTGAATTTCAGTATAATAGGACATATATGTTTATTTTTACTAAATTTATTTAAACGCGGATCCGTTCTTTTGTATCAGCCGATACATTTTTTTTTATCAAAACTATCTGGCGTATCAACGCTAAACCAACTTAGCCACAGAAGCGATTTAAAATGTCTGTCCATCTGCGGGGATTTATAAGAATTCTAGAACCTTATGTTATTAAGAAATTTTATTAAATTTATATATATTATAATATTATGTGGACGTAGTTGCAACTAATCGGATAGCTTCGGAACTTACCATTATCCTTGATTTAACTTTAAATCACAAAAAAACACTACACGCACTTCAGCTGCAAACTCCGCAGGTAAATGGTAGTGATAAGCCAATATCAAGTCCTATATAGAATTAATGATAAAAATATCTTAATCAACGATAGCTTGATAATAGTAATTATTTTATTAAAAATATTTAAATTGTTGCGCACGGGCAGTCTGTCAATGGTTGCTCGAAAAATGAAATGGTTTAGACCAACAGAGATGTTCTTTAATCATCTCTAATTATGTAAATAGTATGTCCACATTAATTGTTTCAACACATATATCTATTTACAGCGGTAATTACCCGTACATGCAGTAAGGTGTAATATGACCCTAGTAGGTAGAAGAACGCATCCAAAGATCTTTAAAGGACGTCTTTACTGTAGAGGTATTTACATAAGTCTAAAATAACTCCGGGGCGGGAAACTTTTCAACGTGAAATCTAAAATTGCATTAATATTTTATGTCTTCTATTTATATTATTGGAAACATTACTTATTTCTAAACTTAGCCGAGCCATAAACAGCCGTGACCTGTAGATTTAATGAGTGCTACTAACTCAGCTACTCAATAGCAAACCATTGGACCTATATTAGGCTGGACTATCCACACATAATATTGCTAAAAATATACGCAAATGGCATACCTACCTCGAATATGTAAAAATATACATTTTTGGCAAACATCGAACAATGAACATTCTCGCCCCAAGGTACAGATTATAAAATAAATAATTAAAGCTGACAAGTAAATAATGAACCGCTAACGTAAGTAAGTAGTTATTAATGCCCGCCTTCCATTATGGACTCCGCAATACTCGTAACGATGATTTTCATACATGTGCTTCCACCAAAGCGGAGACGAGCGGAGCGGAGACGAGCGGAGCGGAGTGAGCGAGTTGAAAGTGTGTACCTCGTATGTGACGAGGTTAGCGAGTTGTCAGTGGAAGGCGAAATAAATTATTTTAAAAACTCTTTCTTAGTGGAAAGCAAAAACTATTTCATTTCAAACTCCGTTGCGCCAGTCAACTATTTCTCGTTCATTTCACTTACGCAGTGGAAGGCGGGCATAAAGATACATCTAATTTGTAACTATATTACAAAAAACGGTATTAAAAGTATTTTATCTCGCTACTCCAACTCGGCTTTTAGACACTAAAATAAGTTTTTTATAAAGTAAGAGTAAAGCCAACAGTGTTTATTACGGCTAATTTACATCTCGACTAAGAAAATTTATTTATTTTATTTAAATTTCTCAATTCCAACAAAGTCGCAGCATCTGTTTATCTTAAGAAGTTGTATCGTAGATAATAGGATAGATTCATGATTAGACATACGTCGCGTATCGCTGCATTTCTGCATGCTTTACTTGGCTATTCGCCCACTGTTACACAATTTATGTTATATTAAATGCTAAAAGTGCTCAGGTATGAGTATCTAGGTATCCTACATACAATTTGATTTGCGACCCAAAAAGTCTGTTCGAAATAACAAAGAAGTCGGAATTTACACCATTAATGTAAATTTTTGGATACCAAATACTTTTTGTCATAAAATCAACAGTAAAAAATATACCTATTTTAGCAAATAAAATAATGTACCTATACGAAATAAGACATTTAACGCATATTACCTTTCGACGATATCTCCTTAGGGTAAGGATTAGCACATTTGTATCTGTTTTTCTGATATAAATCAAAAAGAATTTTCTTTCGTGTATCAAACCACGCTGCACGCGTTGACTATCGATTCAAAGACCAACTAACCGAGTTTGTTAATTAGAGAGAATATCTTTCTTAAATAAAATATTTTTTTAAAACTAGTCCTGCTTAATTAATTAAAAATTGAATGGCATTCATCCAACAATTAAGGATTATTTTAATCTTGGACTGTGTGTTAAACGATTTCTGATTAACAGTGACTACTTAATAGTTCATTAAACTTTGATAGGTAAACAATTATTGATTGTTAAGATTCAATTAAGTATTTAACACAAGAATGAAATGTCTAAGTCATTCTTTAAGAACCCCTTAGGAAAGAGAATTAGGAAGATTAAGAGAGACTATCCTTTTAATTTATCTCTTGAAATCTAAGCACAAAAGCACAGCTTTTTATCACTACTAGCTACTACCATACAGATCAAAGTAACAAAGAAATCTAAGTGTATAGGAAGTTCCAGATTAACCCTCATTTAAGAGATAAAGCTTTCATTTTAGTTGGCAGTAGTACTTATTTATTTGATATATTTAAATTTTCATATGTGCATTTAGGTATACTTAATGAATAAAATCAGATATGATGGATAAATTTGTTTTTTTAACTGAGCTAGCTACTAAAACTCTTCTTGTCCACAGAGGTTAAAACTAAGACAATAAATGTTAAGAGGAAATGAGGCAAGTCAAGTGAATTACAAGAGCTGTCATTAACAAGATGTATACTAACATTGACATTGAGATTAATGGGTTGGAAACGTTTAATACTTGCTGTATTAATTACTGACATAGCTATTATTAGATATTACATTCCTATATTTTACTACTCATTGTTTAGTTCATTCCTGTATTATGGTATTTCCTTGCATTCAGACTGTAAATAAAAAGTCAAAATAGAAAAATCTTTGTCACAACAGTGTAATGTCCAGAAATCGTTGAGTTTGTTGTAAACAAATTATTTAATTTTTAAATGAATTTAAATATTAATTTTTGTAACTTTTAGTATAGTTTAAGTTATCTAGCAAAAAATGGAAAGAATATGTAACTTTTACAGTTCATCAAGTATAAATACTAATACCTATCAAAAAACCAATATCTATCAAAAAACAATTTAATAATAAGGTATAAATTTATATGTACATTACAGTTATACTTATTTAATAAGTATATATAATAAAGGATATTTAGTACAAATACAATTGTGTTGGAGAGATAAGCGGTCATTGTTATAATATTATGAAATTTAATAGTGTATGATTGTGTCATAATTTATTTGCTTTAAACTAATGATAACCCGTGTTACTAAGTCTCTATACATTATATTTGACTTCAAAATTAATTTTGAATTTTAAACATAACACAGATTTTTACAGATACAAGTTTTAAAATTGGTTATTAAAGATAACATTCTATGTAATCTTGTATGTAAAAACACAAAAGAACAAATGGCTTTACTCACAGACTTTTGGAAAAGGAAATGTTAAAACAGAAAGATAACTTGTTTTATTGTGTGACATTCTGTTAGATATTTATTCAAAAAATATTTGTTGTTCCAATAAGTACTTTCTTGAAGTACTTATTAAATATACAGCAAAATTTAATATTGCATAAGAAACAGAAACCAAATTATTTTATTATTTTTATGCTGGCAGTGATGAGTGCCTATAACTGAATTTGTAGAATTCTGATGCATGAGCAATGAGTAGTAATTTTCTTTTTAACTTACTAAAACTCTGATATTTGTAATAAAACAATAAGCAGTTATAAAAAATATATAAATGCACTTCAAAGTTCAATGTAACCTCAAAGACATGACATAACGAATTTTCCATTTTTAAATTTTTATAACTGCTCAGTTATTTCAATAATAGAAATGCATGAAATTCTACTTACCCTAGAAAACGTTCGCAGGCGATTTATCCTTGGATTTGATGGAATATTGCTCAAAGACACTTTAGACATTTTGAAATCTATTTTACTAAGCTCCGACTCCCAATGTCTCGTCTATAAAATTATATTGCCAATAGTATAAGAAACTATCTTCTTATACTTGTAAAACACCGTGCCAGGAAACTTTATTTATTTTGATTTTTTTGTTGACGTACTACGAAGATAAAACACCCATAATTTTAACTGTTAATAGCAAGCTAATCAATAATAATTAAAATTATTATAAAAATGTACACTATACAATCATTGCACAATAATTCACTGTAAATAATATTATTTTTAACAAATGAAAATACTCAGAACTCAGAATCATCGAACACTGTAAGTTTAATTTGACAGCTGAATTGAGCTGGCCTGATAGAAGCCTCAGTGTTCACCAAAATAATGAACTGATTACTGAATTACGTTTCGTTCTACGTAGGTTTCTCTTGAAATAATTTTTTAACAAGTTAAACCTAACAAGTAACAATATATTTTCTGGATGTCATGGAGACAGCTGACAGATGAGAATGTCATATTTTATAACAAAATCACGCACGGCACGTTTACCCGCGAAATTCAATTTTTGCAAATTTTAATTGATCATTTTCATTTGCAGACGTGTCTTTTTTTGAATGTAAGCTTTGTTATTTATATTTAATAACAAAAACTTTCACCAATTTTTATTTAATTACATGGTTATAATAAGATTATTATACCAAGATTCCTTTCTAAAGGAGCACTACTTAGTAGGTACACTACAGATTTGTAATAATATGTATGTGTACAATATTATTTATTTTTGTGCTTAGATATAAATAAGTATAATATATAAATAATAAGAAATAAGTATGAGCTTCATTATTTTCCTTTAGAATAATTCTTTATATATTTAGAAAGACATATAATAAGTTGTAGTTGATTGAAAATACTGGTGCATTTAAAAATTGAATTATATTGATATAAGTATTATTAGATACGCGTAAATACCTAATAATTAGACATAATATGTAAATTATAATATTAAGAACTAAGTAGTAGGTAAGCTAAGAAATAAGTGCTTTAATCCTTCTACACGAACACGTATGACGTCATAATATAGTGCAAATTAATAAATTAAACAAAAAATACTAAATCTATAGTCAAAAATGACTTAAACAGCTGATGTTATTTTTGGTTAATACTATGAAACAATAATACTTTAGTAAAAAAAACCCATTATTTTAATTCTGTTACGTGCAGAACACGTTTTAAGCAATTCTAGGATTAGTACTGTGAATTGAGTATTTTAAATTTTGAACCTATTACATTAAAGGCCAGTCCTATGGATAAATGATTGCAATTGAATAATTAATAGATTTTGGATCAAACCTTTTTCATTTTTACGGCATTGCGGCTAAATTGATTTCACTTACCAAGGAGTTTTCTGTGGGGTTGACGTGGATGCGCGGTTCGTCGTCATCATTATCAGGGTTAAATTCGGCAGCAGTGGTTTGACCCATGGTTATGAAGTGGCGACGGTTGGCTGCATCAGCAGCCGCCCGCGCGTCCGTCGCGCGACAAATGCCGCGGCGTTGTGCCCATTACATCCCTTCACCAGTATACACTTAGGGAGAGGTTTTCGTCGATAGAATTATTGCTAGCTGAAAGAAAAATAGAAAATCATTTGAATACCAGTTATTCTCTATACACGCCTTATTAAATTGAATAGCAATAATGTATTAGTGTAAATTAGATATTTAACTTTATAAGTACTTACAAATTATGAATTTGTAAAGAAATAGGCACAAAATGATATTTTATAAATACAAATTTGAATTTTGCGTGAAAATTTTTGCTTAAAAAAATATTTAAAGAAACTACAACAATTCCATTATAAATCAGAAATACATATGGATCAAATTCAACTCAGGTGAAGCAAAGGACACAAGAATAAAGGTGACTAAATACATAATAACTGCTGATTCTTGTAATAACTATCGACTTTATTGAAACTTTTATCGACAGTTTAACGTGCCTAAACTGACGACGGTCGATACAGCTAAGCGCAACTCCATGTATTTTGATCGTTGAATTTTTGACAGTTGGAATACTTACATAGGAATTTCTGTATTTTTTATACACGTGTATTTTTTTCAAGTTTTATTCGATTTCGTAGCAAAGGGTAAATATAAACGCTAACTAGTTATATAATGTCATTAATATTTAATAGAACGTATATTATTTTTGTCGTTGTACTGTAGGTATATATTAATATCTCATTTATTTTATTAGTTAATTTATAATATTTATTAACTTTTTACAAATGTACAATGCAATTTAAGCAAATTTATTTATTTATTTCTTTCTTTATTAAGGACAAAAAACGTAATACATACAGATTACATTAGCATAGCATTTTACCTATACATATATAATTTAATTTTAACTATTATAGTGGATTTTTTACACTTAATTTATTTAAAAGCATCCTAAGAATCGTACAATAGTCAAATATCGGTGTCATAAATATAGTTTTTATGTAATTCTGGGTTTGCTGTATCTTTGCTTAAGAGTTGATCTAGATTCTAGAGTGTTACCTAATGGTTTAACAATATCGATCTATCCAGCTTTGCATATTAAACACGATTCTTTATTTATTTGACCTTATTTTGGTTAGACCATCCAATAAGAAATCTCAATTAGTCTTTGGTCTTAAAGAAACTTGACAACAATTCCATTACAAATCAGAAACACATATGGAATTCGAATTCGTATTGGTCTTTGGTTATATTAACAATAACTATACAGAAATAAAAAAGGCGATTTACTTAAAGTTTTGTTTTTGGTTGACCGGTTTAATAATATAATGCTATAATAATAAGGTGGAGTACGAAAATAGACAGAGACTTATAACTAAGGTAATTGCAGATCTTAATTTATGAATAGTAGTTAAGAGGATTGTGAAGCTGTTAGATTGTGTGACATTTTCATACAAAAAGCGATAACGTTTTCCCCTCATTAACATAATTTCATAATTTTTGGAAATGTTGTAGATAAAATGAAAAACTAGGTCCGTACATTTTTAGTTTAAAGAAATATTGCGTATGATAGAAGTTATTAGCATCAAAACATCTGTATTTTTGACTTAAAATCTTCCTCGGCGTTTTTATTTTTTAAAATTAAACTAAACTTAATTACTAAAAAAACGTACAGACCTAGATTAAGGTATATTGAATATAAAGAGACCAAAATTATCTCATTTCGGAAATGTTTAGGGGGGTAAAAAAGTTAGCGCCCAAAACTATTTTAAAAAGGAAATGTAGGTAATTGCCTCTAAGATTTGCAACTCTCTCTATCGCACGCCCGGAGTGAGGCAAAGCGGTATGAAACAGATAGCATTTTTAAAAAATACCTACTCACGCCGCGTATCGGCACTTCACAATCCTCTTAAGATTAAAAGGTGACTTTACATCGAACTCGAAGCGTAATATATGATTTTGTAGCTTGCAGCTTAACTATACAAGTCAGTCCCACGGACCTACAATTATTACTGGTGGTTTGGTTAGTTCTCATTGATAGTTTTGCTACCGCACACTAGATGTCACTGAGTTTATATTTACTAAATTAATAACTGTATTATAAATAACTAGCGACCCGCCCCGGCTTTTCACGTTTATAAAACATATATAAAAACCTTCCTCTTTAACCACTCTATCTATTAAAAAAACCCACATCAAAATCCGTTGCGTAGTTTTAAGATTTAAGCATACAAATGGATATAGGGGAAGAAAAAGCGACTTTGTGTTATACTATGTAGTGATTATTCCTTAAAATGTATCAGTTAAATAATTATTAATAAAAAACTTATGATTTCTTATTATTTAAAAAAGCTAAATATTTCAATAAATAATTTTCATAATTAATACACCGAATAGATACAATATGCACAAGCATAGAAATATAAAATATTATTAATTATTATTCTATACCAAAGATTAAGATTTTTTGTCTATACTATTATTAAGTATAATATACTTTAGACTTCAGCGAGCTCCACTTACTGTGGATTATCTTAATATTTTTTTGTAATTAAAATACTTATACAAAGTTTATTTTAAAGTATAAGTAAAAGTTTTTTTATGGAATAGGAGGCAAACGGGCATAAGGCTCACTTATGAAATTCGTCCGGCGCCCATGGACACGCCTAGCGCCAGTTGGGCCAAGCGTGCATTGCCGGCCTATTAAAGGTACGCTCTTTTCTTGAAGGTCTATAAGTTGTAATGGTGGTGTAAGTGGTGTGCGGCAAAATATATCTAAGAAAAAGATCAGTTGTGGAACGGCAAACATCGAGGTGATACGGATAAAATTTCATATTCTGCCTCGACGTTCGAAGATGAAACTCAGCTGCTGGTAGTCACAATAAATATATTATGTACCCACTTAGTGAAATTAGATAGTACCCTACGTCCCCTAGTACCTTATGTCCTCTCTCAACTTATTATCTATGTTTGTGCCAAATTTCATTAAAATTGGTTCAGTGGTTTAGGCGTGAAAGCGTAACAGACAGACAGACAGAGTTACTTTCGAATTTATAATATTAGTATGGATAGACAAAAGTATTTCCGGCATGGGTTAATAGTAATTAATCAATGTACGACCATAATCAAATAATTGAGAACTTAACTTGATTGGTTTTAATGGGTGTAGTCTTTTATGTATTGTAAACCACGAGTGACGTCAGTTTGGGTAAAATAATTTTAATTCTATTCAAATGGATTGTTTATATTTGGAAAACCAAGAAGTACCTGCAAACATAGAAAAAAGTCTATCATATATTGTAGACTCTATTGCGCCCTTATTGTTCGTGGAAAAGTGCTTTGGAACGTCACGTTTTCGTTACGTAAAAGGAAGTTTGACTGAGCCTTCATTAGTAACAAAAATCTGTTGTATCATAATATTGGTTGTCATTATCATCCCATATACAATAGAAATGTTTTTATCTCAGTCACCATACGGTATTGTTGGCATAAAACTTGAAGTCGTTAATGCGGCACCGGCCTTTTTTTTGGCACTGCAGTTCCTTATATCAATTTTAGGACCATTTATGTTCTATAAAGAGAATATAATCATTATGAAAGCATTGTCTCAAATCGATGATTTACTACTTGTTGATGAAAAATTCTATAAGAAATTCAAGCGAAATTTTTGGATAAAGTTTTCATGTTTTGCTATTATTTTAATTTTAAGTATAATCTTTGAAGTTTATACTCAAGAAGTGTGGACATTTACCCTTCCTTTTATTATATTTATCGAATTCAAGGAAAAGTTACTATTATTTTCTTTTTATATTTACACTAACATGGTAACTGAAAGAATAAAACTTTTGAACAAATATTTAAGGAACTTTAACAACAATAAATGCAATTTCACGAATCGAAATAAAAAAAATGCTTCAAGCACAAATCGCATCAAAAGAACGGTTGTTGAATGTTCTAAAATTAATCTAACTAATCTATCAAAGTCATTCGATTTGATTGGTAATACCTACTATTTGATAAATACTGTTTTTGAACAACACCTTTTTTGTGCAATAGTTCTACTTTTTTTAAACTTATTAATATCTATGTTCATGTACATCTATTATTATCGTATTTTAAAAGAATCAATTGAATTCATATTAGGAGTCACATATTGGTGTTCAACAGAATTGTTATTTTTTGCCTCGTTGTGCTTACTGAGTGGAAATGCGAATAAAATACGAGACGAAACAAAAGTCTTAGTTAACAAAATAATAATGGATTATAATCTTTCAAATGTAACACGAAGAGACGCCAAAACATTGAAGGAAGTAATAGATGCGTGGCCAATGAAAATAGTTGCTTACGGCATGTTTGAAATAAATTTAAAACTCATGTTACAATTTATTAGTATCTCCTCAACTTACTTAATTCTTATTGTTCAAGGATCTCATTTTTTTTAATCAGAAGAAGAGATTGAAAAATCAATTGTTTTACAGTCATTTGCAGCACATAACTTCTTGTCATTTATTAACGATAGGTAACATTAAGATTATTAGGATTATATGAAGATGAGATAAAATATATTATAAATGTGTGCTACCTACCTAGAGTGATGAAATTGTCTTTTTCATTAAAAACTAGTTAAAACATTTATGTCTAGCTTTTTGTAATTAAATTAAAAGTTATTTACTAAGTGACAAATGGAAACAGAAGTCAATTGTCATATGGTGTACATTAATCATTCTAACACTTTATTGTTTTATGTGAGCAAACATGAAGTCGTTATTACGCAGAGTGGTCATTTTAAATAATTTGTTTGAAGGTACTACAATCAATCATTAAAGTATTGGTGTAGACAAGAAACTTAGTGCGCGCGCTACGTCTTATCTTCTAATAGAGAAAAGGATAATCTACTTCTGCCTAAAAGGTATACAAGATCATTGTTATGGAGAATAACGTACCCAACGTCATAGAGCCTTTGAAATTGTTACTTATAGTAGAGAAGATTAATGGAATATTCAGATTTGCTTATAAAAAGGGAACTTTACAAGCACCTTCTGCAATTACTAAATTATACACTATCATTGTTTTTCTCCTCACAGTAGTGCCCTATGCATTTGGATTGATAAAGCTGACGTTTGGGCCTTTTGAATTGAACGGAGTAAAGTTGGAGTTTATAAACGTAACGCCTTCTATATTTACGACATTACAATTCATAGTATCTTTAATCACACCGTCTATGTTTTGTAAACATAATATCGTTTTTATTGCATCGATTGCCCAAATTGATATTTTATTGGGTATCGATCAAGAATTTTATAAGAAAAGCAAACGCAACAATATTATCAAACTATGGATGCTCGCTTTTACATTTATTGTAAGCCTTACGTGCGAGTTGATCTATAATAAAAAAATTGCAATCATGCTCATTTGTATGTCAGTTATTGTGTTTGGCCAGAAATTGCAATTATTATTTTTCTCCATCTACGTAAACATGATAACAGAAAGAATTCACGTTTTGAATAGTCAATTGGAAAATATCAATTGGAGAGAAAAAAAGAGTTTTGATAAGGGAAAGAAGATAGAAATATTTTACATCAGCCAAAGAGTTGTAGGCAGGACGAAAATTAAAACATTAACCATTGCTTACAGTTTGTTGGGTGAAATGATTTATACAATCAACAAAATTTTCGAAATCGTAATTTGCCTAACTCTAATCACTACTTTTGTTTACATTATAATGGCTTTATGGACCTATATTTACTTTTTCCATGTTTTAAAGGACTCTAGATTTCTTTTAAATATTCTATTTTGGTGTGTAAGCGAATTTTTCTTTGTTGTTCTCATATGTTATGTTTGTCAAAATGTTCTTTCTAAACGAGATGAAACTAAGATTCTTGCAAATGACATTGTTATGAATTATCATTTACCTAGTTTATTACGGAGTGAAGGTAAAACTTTAATCGATGTAGTAAATGCTTGGTCATTTAGTATAGTTGGTTATGGAATGTTTGAAGTAAATATAACTCTCATACTTAAATTTGTTAGTGTTGCTACTACGTATTTGATATTTCTTTGTCAGTTGTCACACTTTTTTTAGAATAACTACACAAAGGTATTTTACGAGTATGAAATAGCTAAGTCTAGAGACGTACCTGTAATATAACTGAATTGAATCGTAATTTTGTTTCATTTTATATTTTTATCCTTAATATGTTACCTTTCTTCTGTCGTACTATTAATTTCTGTAGATCATGCGAGCGGTATAGGCTTATCCATGCTTTCCTCTCCTTTGCTTGTCTCAGTGCCTGTGATGATAAAGCCAATTGTTTTATCAATTTATATTGATTTACTGGGTTAAATCTGAACAAAACGAAGGCATGTTCTTGCATTTTTTCTCAATTTTGTGCGTTTGTTGACGTTTATTATATAAAAACTATAAGGTTTTAAGAGTTAAAATGAGTAGAAAATCAATTTGTGGTCTTTCATTTTAGTATATACAAATTATCACTGTTATCAATCATATATAAATAGGTTAAATATGAAAAATCGTAACAGTCTTTTCGGTGAATTTCACGACCTGGGCCCTTAACTTGAACTGTCCTGTGACTTAGTGATCGGCCTAAAGTGACCATCAATTGCAGTATTAATTCTGGGATGGACATTGCAATCCTATCGGAAACTTATGATAAAACAGTATCCAGTAGAATAATGAAGTTGAATACAAGTTGAAAGTTTTCAAAATAAATGAAAATCAAATTTGATCTATCAATTTTGTGAGTGCCTAAGATCCTCTTTTATTAGGGATAGATAGAGAACTGTTAAACAAGAATAATTTTAACAACTTATAACGGGTAATGTTCTATTTAAAATAATAATTATATTAAAACTGTGAGCCAATTTCTACAGCAACTAATAAATATCATAATTTAAAAATTAAGAAAAATTCAAACTAATGTCTTTATATAATTATTGCTATTGAACATTTCGTTGTGAATTGTAGAGAAGAAAAAAAAGGTATATAATAAATATCTTTATTACATTACAAAGGTCTTAAAATACAAGTTTATACACTGCATAGGTATAGTAGAAAAGTGTGAAGTGAATAAGTGTAGAAAGAACAAACATTGTTGTCACAGATTATGGGATAGCCGTTTAAAGGTAGAGACTAGAGAATTCATATCACAAAGTTATCCTTTTCGTCAGCAAAGGATAGTCTGAAACTATAAACATGTATTTTTCATTTACCTAGGTTTTTAACAATTTGTCTGTTTTCTCGATGTTTTCATAAATTAACCTAAATAACAAATTTTATTGTGAAGAGAAATCATTATGATTGTATTTTTGTTTGTAATAAATAAACTCAAAAATTAGCGATCAAAACTCAAAAAGAGCGTATTATATATAGTGTATATATAATAACTAGTTGCATATAAATTATTTGTGTAAGTATCACATACTTAGAAAAGAACTCATCGACTTATAAGAATTCAAATATGACTGTGACTACAACACAAATATATATTTGAAGTCTATTTATTCTTAATAGGAATTAAATCTAGGGTCAATATTGGATACATTATCATCTTGAGCCAAAGGATTCGTAAAGATCTGATCAAGAATATTCTTTGGGATTCTAAATCCTGTAGACTGAGTTGTCATGGCAGGGAAAGGCACGCTTAATGTTGTAGTCTGTGGTGACGTTGTTGTACTTAGGAAAAAGCACGCTGTACGCCCCTTGAGTGTGACGTCTGAAATAAATAATAATCATAAATTAATCCACTTGTACACATTCAGTAAAAATAGCAGAAGGCCGTCGATTATAATCGATAATTATTGAGAGTTAAAGATATCGATCGGAACTTATGGGAACCCAAAAGCTCATTTTTCGCACAAAGCTTTTTATAAGCGGCAAAGCCCTCTTGTATGTAATTAATATAGTTTTTACTAACTGATACTATCTGTAGCTACTATAATTAATTGTTTCTAATTTGTTTAATATGCAATATGTGTTGCACAGGTTATTTTCTTTACTTGCAAATAGGTTATTTAGGCACAGAAGACAGATCCAACCGATACATTGCTTGCATAATAATAATGCATAGGGTAGGTGCTTGTGGTACATAGCAGAAATTTAAATTAAAAGCATGTGAAAATACGTACCAACTCCACACTTCTTTGCACAGTCAAGTTTTCCAACGTTTGAGTAGGTAATGCCGTCGGATCCACAGACAGGATTGTAATCAGAGGTCGTTGGACAATCGAATATGCATTTATTTCTGACATCAATGCTTGAAACAGTTGCAGTTGATGTAGCAGAGGGGCAGGGCGCGTTACGTTTTAGCTGTACACCTGAATTAAAAATCTAAACTTAAAGTCTAAACGACGTTTAAAAAATGAAGTGCCGAAATTATAATTACTTACAAAAAATTTCTGCTTCTATTTCAATCACCATTTTCTTAAACAACACTTCGCTGGCGCAATAAGCAAACGCGTGAACCGCGGCAAATTTTTTAGCCTTGTATAATTTTATGGTCTGACATACATTATATTTTTAATTAATAATTAATAAATCGCGTCATTACGATAAAACATAATATTCAATTTTCGTGTTAATATTTTTTGAAGTTAGAAATTATTAGAATGAACTACTTACGAACACCACAATTTTGAGCACAATACAGTTTGCCAATATTGTTATAGGTCACGTTATCTGTTCCACACACTGGCAAATATTCGGGAGTAACTGGACATTTATTGATGCAGTTTTGAAGATTATTTTTGGATTCCACGGAATCTGTTTTACACGCTGACCATTGTTTGATTTGAATATCTGAAACGAGTTTGTAAATAAAATATCTAGCCTTTGAAATATGAAATCAAAAAAAAAAATTAAATATATAATATACTAAAATATTAATTAAGTCAAATTTGTTTATGGATTTTCTTGAACTGATAGTCGACTGTGTTCTAACAACTAGAAGTATTTTGTTAAAATCTTTGAGTTAGGAAATAGGCTACTTTTATCTCGAAAAAGGCTTCCGTTTGCATGGAAAATTGCAAAGACTAGTTCAACGCTGTAAAAATTTAATAACACGTAAACGAAATCACGGTCGTTAGTTAATTGCAAAAATTTATTTCTATTATCACGCCTATTTGCTAACCCGGCAACGACCACAGACTGTCACCTGCCACGATCGACATACTTAAGATGCATTCAGACTACGCTATAATATAATAGCATATACATTGATGTATTAAAAATTTGTACTAAATATTGGTTTTTAATAGATCAATGAGCATATAGTTGCACAACAATATTGTGCACCATATATTTTTATGGACACGTTCACAATGTTGACTGTATTGTACTATACGTAATGTATGGTGCGCGATTTTGTTGTGCTAATTAGCTATTAACTATATGCTATATGCTATTTTATTATAGCGTTGCCTGAAAGCACATTTATTCTTTGGCTTCATCCATTTTCATTAAACTCATAATGCATATTTTGATACAACCGCATTTCTTCATTGTAAGTCATATATTGTTAAAGGTCACAGAAAAAGACATGTGCAGCGCAAGGGAAAACCAAAAGGAAAGATAAAATTTAAAATGTCGAGGCTGCCTTTCTATAGATTAACCTCTTCTATCTTACTCAAACAATACTCTCTTGTTTTTCAACTTTTCGACGATTATAATTCATGTTCAGAATTCAGTATGAACAAAGAAACATACTGCTGATTTAGGAGCAGTCCAAGCTTGTCTTAAAGTTCTCCCTCTTCACCAAAAATATTACTAACTAAAAACGGTTTATGCGTGAACATAATATTATACTTTTCAATTAAATATTATGTGATCAAAAATACCTGTTACCAGCGTTTACCAGTGATATTGTTCCCGTGTCTGCCCTATTTTAAACTAAATTGAAAAAAAAGGTGGAGATTCTCCATTCGGCACTATGTTTTTTTATGTTTGTTTCTGGGTGAACGGATTTTGATGGTTCTTTTTTTGTTTGAAAGATGGTGCTTTCCGTGTGATCCCATTAAAATTTTTTCAAAATCTGTTTTGTAGTTTAAGAGTTACACTTTGAATTTGTTTTTTTTGTTAAACTTTTAACACTATATTATTTCGCAGTGGACCTAAGTTCTCAAGCTCTAGTATATCTCTGTACTAAATTTCATCAACATCAATTTAATGGTGGTGAAAGCGTGGCGTACAGAGTAACTTTCGAAGTGGGTAGAGATTGTTTATTTGCTCGATAAGAGAGAAGAAGACTTTAGTATTCAACCAAGTAACTTACTAAGTCCACAACGGACAACGCATCGTAGTCGATCTATATTCTGGTAAGTGACGTCATCGGTGCCACAAACTGGGTTGTATGACGTCACAGGACACGAGGACACGCAGGCTGGAATATTGTTGATAAGCGGTCTACGCGTTGTAGTTTGTTGCCACCTTAGTCAAATCGTTAACTTAATTATTTATCGATTTGTTATATAGATGTACGCGAGTGTCACATACTTAAAGAAAATAGTTTGAACGGATTAAGAGCGTACATTTATCACAAATTGTACAATTATTTAATTATCACCGAATTTTCGTGTGCTTAATTATCAAAATGGTGGCAGCAGATTTTTTTTAAATTTGTGATTATATACGCACTAAATCCATTCAAACAATCTTTATAAGTTGGTAAATATTTAAGTACTTAAAAGTTGAATATAAAATATATACATATTATTAATTTTTCATATAATTTTTCTATCAGTTTAATTACGCAGATGCGTAAAACACTTATTCGCGCAGGCGCGGTTTTATAATACATAATATAGATTATAGACTACATAGCTCATTTTTTGATGTCAGTCAAAAATTACGTAAGGTGACATAGCATTATTGAACATCTATCGTTAATTATTTATTTCGAAACACGATAATGATCGATTATGACGTACTGGGAATTTTACTATTGGTTTTAAATGGCATTGAAATTTGAATAAAATTACCTAATGCATTTACATCACGGAACGCGTAAGATGTAGGAACGAATTTAAACAAACTTGCGTTTATTTAATAGTCTCTGAGAATACTTCTTTATCATGACTGATGTTTTTAAGCTTGAGATACGCATTCATACTGAAAAATACACTCCTATGTTTAATCTACGCTGCAAAAAAGGACTTGTCAATCTTAGCGTAGGAGATTTCTAAGTATGTAACTGACACCTTTTGAAATCCTTTGGTATCATGATACTAGAAAAACTCCCTAACTAAGTTAATAGGGCAAATGGCCAAGAAACTAACTTTTGCGATAGTTACTTGTAAATAAATTGAAGTAAATATGAAACTCAATCCGTGCATCTATGACTATATTATATTATTATTATTATATTATTATTATATATTTATGGTTATACAATTTTAATTAATAATTGACGTTAAAGGAAAATACTTATAGGAACTCCCTAGTATACACAACCTTGAAAGTATTTTATAATATGCTTGAAATTGCATTTTGGAAAACTCCAAAAAAGTAGATCGTAAGTAGAAAGTAGTAAATTATGTGATTTAACCTCATTTGGTCGCTCTTTAAAATCAAAATATTTTTTTATTTTCTGCCCCTATCTCGCTAATATAAAAAAGAACCAAATTTGTTTGTTTCTAAAGAGTAAACTCTGGATATGCGACACCACAACCATCGTTTTAAAGACTTTCACTGATAAAAAAAGGGCTATTGAGTGACACGAGCTTTATTTTTTGTAGCATGAGCTCGAAGAGAGAGTAAATATTGTAGGTTGATTTTAAAATTTAAAATTAATTGTAATATTAACTACACTTAATTATTATTTTGTCATCACACTCTACGTACTACTTAATGGAACACTGTTTTTACATTAACATTGCGTTTAGTCAGAACGTCTACTTTTGTGTCTCTTTTCATGTTACTTAAGTCTTTGTTTAGAATAGAATTCATTTTTTTGTTGAGGATAGTGAACATTTTTGCGAAAGTATTCGTATCGCCACTACGTGAGGTTCATTAATCGAATCTTGTTTTGGCGACCTGTGGCTATCCTTTTTGTGATAATTATTTGGTGAATTTTGACCGCCTCCTTGGTCTAGTGGTAAGCGCGTAAGCGTTACAACCGAGAGGTCCTGGGTTCGATTTCCGGCGGAGATAAAAAAAAACTCGGTCTAGCAGGACATAGAAGGCTGATAACCTACTTGCCCTTAAAAAAAAAATCGATCAGTGAAACAGATGTGAAATGCATCTGCCCCATACCCCACTAGGGGACACGGGACTTCACTTTATTTGGTGAATTTAAGATGTTATACCAGATTTTTATGTTTGTATATGTATATTGAAATGCGCCGCGATTAACTCAACAGTGAGTTAGACATAGTAAAACTTGGATTTAATGCTTGAAATTTATGGACTTTGAAATATTCCTTCGTTTTGTATTGTTCCCGTTGACTTCATATCTAAATAACTGACACACCACAACTTTGGTAAGCACCTAGAATAATTGGTTTGAAAACAAAAACTTTAGACGGTCATTGATCTGCCCTTTGTGACACAATCTGTGTAAGGAATTGTACGTAACTAAATATTTTTATCCGGATTATTTCTACTTAATACAAATACTGGTATCTTCTTTTAAATCATAACAGATACAGTTTATTAGTTAAATATACTTAGGACAAGTTTACTTTAGAAGTTTGAAAAATCAATTTGTTGGAAAAGTTGACACAAATCAGTAGATTATCCATAGTTACTGATGTAAGTATGAAATCCTATAATCGCTATAAGTGGTGCTTGGCGCAGCAATAGCCATAAGTAATAAATCTGGTCGAAAACTCACCATGTAGGATAATAATCTTCATCAGAACCAGGGAAAACCACTCTGTTATTATAGTCCGAGTCATAATCATGTCCATGATCCCAGAACCTTCGTGGGTTTTGCCAATTTTGATAAGAGAGCGACCTTTGGCATGATGATATTATCAAAAAAACTGAGAACAAATGAAAAAAAATATCAACATCGTAAAGAGAAAATGATGTGTCTGTATGTCTCCTGTCTGTGTGATTTAGAAACAATTATTAATTTATAAGTGTTTTTTTCTAAAATAAACAAATAATTTATAATTGTACATCATTTGTACATAAATTAATTGAATTACAGGGTCTCATCATAGCAGGATCTTTTTCTTCAATATGTTAGCTAGGCCGCCATTCTTATTAGCATAGGGGAAGTTTGAATATGGAAAAGAAAAACAAGATCTTTACAATGTTTCGTGTAATGTTTCCAATTTCTCTTTTAATTTTTCTTTTACCGCAACTATTTGATTATTTAAATAGAAAACCGTTGAATCAATCCAGCCAAACACCCGAATCCTACTTAGTCTTTCATTTTACGGTATTTAATACTTTAGATTCTAGAACAATGTTCATTTAAAAATATAAATATTTAACTTAACTAGTGGTCGCCCATTGGTCGAAATTCGACCACAACTCAAGAGTAAGTCAGGTATGTACCTGTGTGTGAATACTGTTTGTCATCCAAGCAGTATGCGTAATGTATATTTTAATTAATTTAATGTATTTCTAATGCATCTATAATCTATAATATAAAAATAAATCGCAAAATGTGTTGATAAACGCATAACTCAGCAACGCCTGGACCAATTTGGCCAATTCTTTTTTTATAATATTCCTTGAAGTACAAGGATGGTTCTTACGGAGAGAAAAATTTAGAAAATTTTCGAAAAAATAAAATAAAAGAAAAACATTTTCCTCATACATTTTCTATAGAATGACGTTTTAGGTGACACTGTGAAGTTCGCGGGGTCCACTAGTTTTATATAAAAAAATAGCTTTTTAAAAATTAAAAAAAATTAAATAATAATTTATAAATTCTTCATCATAAAAATTTTAACTGAGGCAAATTTCACGATCACGCATTAATATTATGAGTACACAGAAGTAGTAAAGATATAGTAAAATATATCACAGGATTATTGAAATAGTAATACGACCGTTTGTAACCGGACAAAGACTAAACTGTAAGAAATTAGAGTTATTTATATAAAAATCACACACTGTTACAAAAACAAAAACATCGAATAACTAGAACTCACAAGTCAACGCATTTCCTTCCTGCTTCTCATATTTTTACCTATGTAACAGTTCGTTGTGATTTTCCACAAAGACAATCAATAAAACAGTCATAATTTCATCGCAATAAAACAATTATTGCGATGGTCCATAGAATATTTTAAATTTCTTAAATATTTGTGTATTGTCTAGGCGGGCTCTACGGGGCTACGAATTTTACTAAAACTAGCAAGAAAATTGACACTTACTCACGTAGATCACCATTTTATAGTAATCAATGCACGTATCGAATATAAAGATAACATAACACTGCAGCGTCAGTTAACTAAATGACCCGCGGTTAAAAGTGTTGGGTAATATAATTTTACCTGACCGGATATTTAATAAGTCGTGACTTATCTGAGTCACAATAGAACCTTATCCAAATGTTCATAGGAAGTGTAACAACCTGGGTTTACTTAAAGACACTTAAATTCATTATCAAAAGGATATCTTATTTGGAAAAAACTTAATAATAAACTAAATAATTAAATTACTTTGTTTATTGTAATTGCCGACTACATGAGTTTTTGAGCGAGCGTTTCGTTATGCATTTTTTTTTCAGAATATATCTTGTCTAGTAATATAAACAAGCGAAATAATTGTTTGATCAGAACTGATGTATTTTTAAGCAGTGGTTGAAAGATTGACCTTGAATTAACGTTTAATAAGGCCTATAATTAAAGCAATAAAACAATAAGAAAGCGCACAAAAGTAGATGACATACAAAATACGTCAACTGAAATGGAAATGCACAGGCCACATTGTAAGGGGTATAGATAAATGGAATAAAAACATCATATTTTTGTATCCAACAAGCTCAAAAAGAAAACGAGGGAGACAATTTCGTAGGTGACGTAGAAGACGAATTAAAGTCAACAGCCGGGAGTAGATGGACCAGGACAGCAACGGACAGGAAGAAATGGGAAGACTTGGAGGAGGCAAAGGCCAAAACTAGGCAAACAGATGTCGATGTATCTCTTCGAAGTCTTATTTTTATCAACTTTTATTGGACTGTTTCAAACATTTTTGAAAGTTTTCCCAAAATTAATTTTAAATACGTAAGAAACTATACATCGCTGTATCTTTTACAACAAATTGCTAGAAAATTGTAATAGGCGCATCTGAATACCTTTTTAAGAGATTTTTTGTAACAATTGATTTCGAAGCTTTAAGTGTTCAACTGTATGAAACTCAGTAGAGTTCTTTGAAGATTATCTTATTATTCTAAGAAACACTGTTCTTTTCCTTTTTTGATTACAATAAAGGAATAGAATAGTTTCTTATAATTATAAGAATACGATGATCATTAATTGTATTAGCTCGATTAAAGCTTAGGCAATTATTTTGCTCCATACTATCAATTTAAGCAGTTTTCTTAGATAAGATTGGGTTTTATGATGGCAGATAAATTTCAAAGTACAGACAGCCTGATTTTCTATTTTCTTATATCAATAAATATATGTAGAAAGCAATTTATTTCCCGGTTATTGTACATCATATATGGTAAGAACAAGGATTCAATTTTGCTCTAATACTAGGTAAAGTTGTCATGAATAATGTATTGGACAAGAGCTTACTAATCACTTACAAATGAACGTAATTTATCGTTTACTCATACTGCGCCCGCGTTTTCGTTTGCATGGCTGAAGACACGTAGCTTTAATAGGTTTTAATTATTTGTACGGATGACTGAATTTTTGTTTTTTTTTTTTTAATGAAAGGCTAATCTACTTCATATGATACTAGTGTGACAGTGAAATTAGATAAAAAAATATTTAAATCGGTCATTTAAAAGGCAAATGGTGCTTGGAAGTCGATGCCAAACTGTAATAGAAAATCGTAAAATAAATATTTTTACTTCTAAGGATTCAAAATCAACAACTTATAAATATGTGCCTTTTAAATGAATTTTTTTAATTATTCCTATGTAATTGATTACTTTTTAGTATATTTTGAAGCCTCTCAGATTTTATAATTATTAAAACCAGTATAACTATTTAACTTTGATATTTAAAATTTTAGAAGAAAAAACAAAATTAAGTAAACTTGAAGTGACAACGTAAATAGTAAAACAAAACCAAATCAATCAAAAAGAAAACAAAACTTCAACTAAAAATGTCTGTACATGAGACTTGGTCACCTGTTTATAAATTTTAATGGAATTAAAATTCTTATTCTAACTTCTCTACTTGGCCATAACCAATACACAGTTGGAACTTCACAAGCAAGGAGATAATTTGAAGATCTATAGCTATATTGACTGGGAATGTGGGAATTGGATTGTTCGGAAAGTCATTTAGTTTTTTCCCCGACAAAATTTAATTGCATTTTTTTTTTTGCCCCCAACTTCACACCGTCGCAAAATCCTTATATGCTTTGTGGAATAATATGTGTGGAAAATTCTAATTGATTATAGAGACTCTATAGAAATAATAATAGAATAATAATAAAAATTAATTATATTTATTATATTATATTATTTAATTATAATTAGAATTTTCTGTCTGTAGAATTGTCTTACACTCTATAATAGAGTATAAGACAATAGTTTTTGGTTGACGCTTTTTTAAATATGGAGAGCATTCTCGTTATACTTTTTGACTTTATAAAAGGTAAAAATGCTGTTCAAGCTAGGAGTAAATTAACCGATGTTTTGGAGAAGATCTGTTGACAGTACGCAGTGCCAGAACTGGTTTACACAATGTCCATCCGGCAATTTTGCTCTCGAAGAAACACCGCAAGGCCGGTTGATGCAGATAAAATGCATTAATTAATGCAAACTAGCCAACACGTGAGATAGATGAGACTTTAAATTTATCAAATTCACTATACAACAAATAGTTTAATAAAATATTTATTCTTTATACGAAAATGACTTTGCGAACAATGCAATATTTTATATTTTCTTGCATATATACGTATAATAACGACTGGTGGCGCAATACGTAGTTGTATTCTGCGCCAAAGGGTCCCGGGTCTCGGCAGGTGCCATTATTTGAGTCTTGGTTGTTTATAAACTTATATATTGTAATGCCCTCGTTGTTTTGATTACCATAACACAAGTGCTTTAGCTACTTACTTTGGGATCAGAGCAATGTATGTGAGTTGTCCCAATTATTATTATATTATCAAATCTTCTGGTATCCTATTAATTTTAGACTTAAAAGCTATATTTGACAAATTTTGCTGTTTGTCCAGTAACGATAGTCTGAACCGGAGCCATCTTGCAGCTATAGGATAGCCTAACATTGAAAATATATGTGTTCACAATTTACTTACAAGTGTTAGTTTTTGTCTAATCGGAATTTAAGTCCTGAAGAGAGAGATTAGGATATGTTGTATGGAGGCTAATAAGGCAGCACTACTTTATTAATTTCAATAATTATTCTACACAAATGAGATATTTACAATATATTGTTAAAACTAAATTTGTATGGGTGATCCGTTCCCCTCCCCTGATACTAAATTCAAAGTCAAAGGACGGATTCAGATCCATCTAATATAACTCTGATATTTTCTTCAATTTTCTGAAAATGATTTCCGTTTATTTTATTTCGGTTAATTATTTGACACCATCTGTTTATATACGTCTGAGTTTTGAACAGACATACATAAAAATACAAATCAAATAATCTCTTCGTGGTTTTTGAAGGTATAAAAGCTATACAACTGAGTTATAGTGCTAAGCCAGACGATGATTGTATATAATAAATGAATGTACAACCATTTAAAATACTTCACAAACTTAAAAAATCAATTACTTGAAAACATACTTTACAAATTTTTAAGTTAGTTGAAAAATAAGACATTTCGATTTTTTAAGATTCATTAGCTTATTTCTATAGCATAATAACTAAATCCTTAATCTATAAGGAAGGAGCAGGCGTAGTCGGGCATTTGGCTTGTCTCAGCAACGTGACAGCTGGAAATAAAATCAAATGAACAGGTTTAAAAGAATAATTTATAAAACAAGTTTATAGAAAATAAATGCAAAATCGGCCAACAGACCGTGAATTTAGTTAATATTAAATTTCAAATAGGACCTCGGATTATACTAATTATTATTTATTTTTTGTTTTATATAAATAATAGTGTTGGTATTTTCCATACGAAAGATTACCAGACCTACAAGATTACAAGACCTTTGAATTTTGATCAATGATAATAATATTATTAGCAATGTTCACTTAGAACGATTTTCCTCATGTTAAACCAGCGAAGATGTGTGATTAAACAATGAATTTAATTACAATAAATAAGATGATAATCTTAATAATAGACACAAAGCGAAGTGCTTAACCCTTTTCCTTGTAGATTAATAAACTGTTTACTCGTTGCGGTATTTTTATTAGATAAACACATTGCGCTATATTACATATGTCATACATAGTAACAAACAAAATATAATTTTCTATAAATATTCCCTGCCACTAACGCTTCATGAATATTAACCTTAAAATAATATAAATGAAAAATACTAATTCATGAGTTAAAATTTCAATAACGAGTCTTTGCATAATCTGGGTTCATTCTCACTTATATGATCAGTTATATTATAGACTAGCTATGTCCCGTGATTTCACCTGGGTGAATTTCGTCGTAACGTGATGTTATATAGCCTTTAAACTGATTAAAATACCGATAGCAAAATAATAATAGATACGTATTATGTACTTTGTCCGCGCGGAATAGTTATTTATTTATTATTATTTTTTATTAATGTCTTAAATAAAAGTAGCCTAAGTTACTCCTTATTACATCAGCTATATGCCAGTGAGAGCCCCGTCAAAATCGGTCCAGCTGTTTCAGAGATTATCCGGAACGAAGAGACGAGAGACAGACAGACATAAATAGTAAAAAAAATATTTAGGTTATTTTAATATTACAAACAGACACTTTTATTTATCTATATAGATGTGAACGGGCGTTGGTCCACACTACTTGGACCACGGAACCGATTTCATGAATTTTATTGAGGTGCGGATCTTGGCATACACATGCTAATTGCCATTAAATGAGAATTAGGAGTTAAAGTAAGAGTAAGGGAGAATAAACTTACAAACTCCACACATCTGAGCACAGAAAAGTCTTCCAGGGTTGTCGTAATCTCTGCCGTTTGACCCACAAACTGGGTTGTATTCAGGAGTACCTGGA
The DNA here is from genome assembly GCA_912999735.1 of Aporia crataegi. Taxonomy (NCBI): domain Eukaryota; kingdom Metazoa; phylum Arthropoda; class Insecta; order Lepidoptera; family Pieridae; genus Aporia; species Aporia crataegi. The sequence goes on along the minus strand of OU538748.1, from coordinate 2,787,750 downwards.
CATCTTCGTTGACAAGCCTGCACCTCTGGCGATTCTGTTGTCGAACTGCAATGAATCATGAAATGAATCATTATAAGGATTCTGCTTTTCTTTCAGACAATCTCAATTATTTTATTTCTCGTGTAAGATAATAATAATAATTGGGACAATTCACATATATTACTCTGATCCCAAAGTAAGTAGCTGAAGCACTTGTGTTATGGTCAGAAACAACGAGGGTACCACAATAAATACGTTTATAAACAACCAAGACTCGGTAACAAACATTCGTGTTCATCACACAAATAAATGCACCTACCGAGATTCGAACCCGGGACCTTTTGATGCAGAAGGCAGGAGCGCTACAAATTCTGCCAATCGGTCGTTAAGATACACATACAGTTTTTCTAGAAGGTACTTACCCATCAGGTGCTTGTGTGGTAGTAGTGACAGGGGGTCTTGTTGGGATAGGATTAAGATCGGGGAAGGTGTTTGGGTTTATCGGTCTACCCCAAGGATCACTTGGCCTCGTCCATGGATCGGCGGGTCTCTGCCATGGATATGTTGGTCGGTTAAAGCCATATCTGTCTTCTAGTTCATCCTCTTCTTGCCGCCGTAGTCTTCTTCCAGAGACAATATTGCTAAGGAATACTGGAATTAAAGGATAAGTTTTAACCCAGGATGTACCTTTAGATCTTTCTTGTATCACCAAAACGCAGTTGCGTCAAGTTTGCCATGATTCAAAAATTTCGATTATAAAGTCGTGTTGGTAATTGGAACGTACTTAATATTCAATATGCAATAACATTGCTCTATTAGATTTTATTTTGTTTATCTTAATACAATATAATTAAAGACTTAATTCTATACTAGTATTATAAAGAAAAGATTTTGTTATTAATTAACTTCAAAATACTGGATTGATTTTAAAAATTTCACCAGCTAGACTTTTAAGTACTATATTCTTCAATTATTTAAATGTCTGTTTGTTGTAGAGCCCAGACTTTCTTGTTTACGTTTAAATACAAATTCGCACTTTAACAATTAGAGATATTATAACTTTTTAAAAATACGACGGTAAATATTTATAAATTCAACAACACAACAACAGAATAACAAATTGATAAGACCTACAAAAAGCTTATCAAAGCTCAAGCTACGAATAATATGAATCAATAAAAAAATATCCATTTAAAGAAGTATTTCTAAATAATAAATAAGTCGTAAATCGAAATCGTTCATAAATAAGTCGTTCTGCTTAATTATATTCAATTACTATTGTTCAACACCTTTGTCTACAGTAATTTAAAATAAAATCAAGAGTACTTTATTTCGAGTAACAGATAAGTTATTTTAAATTCAGTAGCGATTTTGAAACTTAAACAAAACCTTTTGTTTGTTATCGATATAATAGATACATTTGTTAAGGAACTAAGTCGCCACAACTTTAGCGTCATCGTTATTTTCAAACAATAAATATTTCTTAGCTGATGATAATAAAAACTGAAATCTTTCATTTTTGTATCACTTAGTTAACGTCATAAAGAGAAATAATTGTTTGTAATGAATAAACACAAAAAGTACTGAACCGATTTAAAAATAAAGCCTTCAGTTTTCCTGTGGTCTCAACTAACTGGCTCCCATGGACCCAAAGCTACTCCAAAAGGAACGAAAATTTGAATATTGAATTTGTCACTCACCAATTAAAAGCAAAACGCAGAACTGATTCATTGTGAATAATTAAACTATATTAAAATAATGAACTTGACCGGTTCGTTGTTGACCAAGAGACTGATCTCAAATTACGAATACTGTGTTTATAAATGAATCTTGTCTCGCAACTTTTTTACACTTGTAGTATAGTGATGTGACATCTTATCGATTACAATAACAGACTATTGTTAACTCTACATAAAATTAATAAATAAAAATGAAAAGACACAACAATAAATATACCAATAAGAAAAAACACAGTAAATAGCATTTCAAGCCAAGGTCACCCAAAGGGAAGTCGACCGCCACCCTCCAACTCTACATATTGCTATGTTTATTTTTATTTTATCTTCCTCATAGTTTAGTTTTGAAATTTATCGAGAGCGATTCAGCGGTTGAAGTCGTAAAATAACAAAAATTCTCATCTCATTGATGGAATCTAAGAGAAGAACATAGGATTTTAATTTTATATTTGTCTCTGATCTGATGAAGATTTGATAGTTTTATCTGCAAATTTTTGAAAACCATTCATTTTTGAATTAAATTATAGCATAGACAAGCTAAGTGTTGAATCTTGGAGCTATTTTAAGTTAACTTTAATTGTTAATATGTTTATTGTATCAGAATTACGAATATTGTTTTAATTTTGAAAAAAAAAACAGAACATGACAAAAAAGACATTCTATTTTGGCCCCAATGTTCTAATCCGTTACTTGGGAAACATTTCTTGTCTATTTAACTAATTAATTTTCATAATAACCAAGTAATAGGAGCATGTATATGCCGAAACTTTAAAAATTAGAAGGAAGTCTTTCAGACCTATCCGGTCGATATATATCGATAAATTTAGATGCAATACAAAAGCAAGAACAACACTGCTTTAAACAAATATATGGAGCAACGTCATTTCATATTAAGTATAGTCAACGTAAAATCCCAAGAGGACTGATAAAATTATCCTGTTTTCAAGAGCAGAATTATTTATGTACCTGATTTACAGATACACATCACACAATATGAAACTTCACGAAGGCAGGCAAAAGGCAATCGCCTGTTTACCTAAGGAGGTAAACTTAAAATATAATTTATTAATTATACATAGAATCAAGTGTATAATCAGAAACTTAAAACAGGTTGCGATGCACAAAAGATCTTTTAAACCCAAAGACGGTCACAGACAATGTAAATCTAATGAGATCATTTGTTGAGCCGTTGCACGTTGGAACGATTAGATTAGGACTCGAGAAACATACAATCAAACCTTAAATCAAACCACTCGTGGCTTCGCCACGGTCGAATGAGAGCGAGTGGAAAAACGTATTTTTCTCTACTTAAATTCATAAATTAATATTATTATTAAGAAAATAAAAAGACTAAAATTAAACTCCTACTAAAATAACATTAGCAATCTCAAATTACTTATCCTTACTATTTATTGAAAGGTGCTTTATAAGAAGTCTGATTCAAATTCAGGTTACTTTATTGTGTAAACAATCAATTTATTTTAGAATTAATTTAATTACTTAGTATTAAATTTAATAATAATTAGTCCCCGAAGAGGTAGACAGAGGTGTACTTAGTACCGATTTCGCCTGATATTTTTATGTTTTAGTCCCTTTGTAATAAAGGGCGAGCTTATTACTAAACACCGGGCATAATTCCAGACTCCGAGCTATTATTGGCAAAGTTCGTAAAGTCAAATATATATGCTCAACTCAGAATTCGAACCCGAGACCACGTGACTAGAAGGCGCTACTACCGCTACGCCAACGAGGCAGTTTAATAAATTTTAATAATAATATAATCTTCACTAGTAGCGTTTTTTTCAAAAACACTATTCCTCTACTTTCGTATTACTCATATTAAATATTGTATAATTGTTTTATAATTACAACGTTTGTCGTGTTGGGATAGTAAATTCTAGTTGCTTCTGAGTCAGTTTACAAACAATCATACGTTTGCGGAATTTACGTCTTATAAAAGCCCGTAATAGAAATAATCGTGTTGCAAAAACTCCCTTATTATGTTGATCATTCAGTGTAAATAACCTGTCAACAATTATGATTAAGCATGGATTTAATAGTATATACTCTGTGTTTTGTCACCGTCCTAAATAAACCTTTTTAGGAATTCGGTTTTGTTAGCACTTTAGAGAAGTTAGTTAAGTAGATAATCACAAGCAATTGTTAGGTCTAAGGATTATAAGACAATCTGAATCATTGGCACTTCAGAACTGAGTTCTAAATAAAGTCTCCGATACAATTTATATTTTTGTCTAGTCTGAGAGCGAATTCTCAAAATGGATATTGTTTTATAATTTTTAGTTTTTTAATTTTAATTTGTATAACACACTACCGCATTAGCTGTAGCTGTAATAATAGATGTGTGTGTTTTGATAAATAAATACATGCTCGTCGTCTCAGCTTCCTTCCTAATTTTGATAAGTTATTACCCACAATTCTTTCTTTCAAGGCCTCGACATAAGAAGCGGCTAGAGAAAGAAAAAATGGAATCAAAAGAATTGGAAGAGTCCTCATCAACTCTTCTTTCTATCTTGGTTGTACAATTTACTCCTAAAAGTTGTTTTTGTACATTGAACGTTGGCCATTTATCCTGGCTTCGAGTTAATACTCATAGCTCTCGTTAAAAGGCGCTGTTATCGGTGTCCTCCAGCCGTGGCAAAGGTTATCGCAGACCGCGCCCACTTCCCCTCTATCGTCCATCCTGCAGCACGCTCCGAACGCTACTGATGCAGTAAGCCAATAAATCTCTACCAAACAACATTGGCTCTTCGACAATTCGCCTACCGATAGTTGTAAACAAAGTTAACGTAAGGAGTAGAACGTAAAGCGTTGCGTTGGTGGAAATGAAATGCTGGACGGTCTTTTTGTGCTTAATCATTGTTGTTGGTGAGTTTGCTTTCTTCTACAACCTTTATGCAACATAGCTGACTGAAATCATTGCTAACCCAATAGCATTCAATAATAATCCGATTGGTTGAACAAACACAATTGCTTTAATTGTTCTTCTTTACCTTACCTAAACTATAAAGTAATACAGTAAAGTGGGTGGATTAAAGTTACCTTCGTGATACATCCTAATGATAGTTTGAATTGTAATGATTGTATTAGAAAAACAACAAAATCGTATCAATTACGATTTGATATTTTTATTTGTAAAAAGGGGATACGTTTCTAAAGTAACGTGGGTAGTTATTATGTCAATAAGTGAATTGCCCTAATGCCCCTAATTGTGGAAGAGGCACTTCTGAATCTTGTTCACTGCTTGCTTTACAGGCAAGTAAGTCACCTTCAGTACCCAACTGAAACATTTCTCTTTTGTTTGAAACAAGTGTTTTCCAGCGCGTATTAAATGTTGAAGCACGGCAATTGTTGTTGTTAGTTACAATGTGATGAAAAGTCGGTATATAGGAACCCCATCAAACCATATCGCCGCAAACAATAGTAGGTCAACCATGTTACTATAGAAATTTTCTGTTAAGTTTCTATATGCTACGAGCGCTGTACATTTTGAATAATAATTTACCAAACTTTTGATGGATATCTAGATATTATTAATACCTATATTATCTAATAGTAGTAGTAGAGATGTTAGTATTTTTTTTTCCTTTAATCTTTGTCTTTTAATTATCTGCAATACAATAAGCAAATTTTTTTTCACATGCAAATGAAATTGTTACTTCTAAATCAAGGTCTTATTATGCTCTATAGCTGATGCAAAGAATTCCCCAAACTTATTGAATATACTTAAAAACAATCCATTTCTCAAATACTCTTTGTATGGTATGTAATTAAATGTATTACATTGCTACATACAGGAAAATACTGGAGTCGAACCATTGAGTTTGGTTGGCGGTTCATGTGTGTTTTGTTTCTATGTTTTTTGGTATTTTTCATATTTTTTTTAAAGTTCTTGTTGTTGGCCTAGGGGCCGTAAATGTGTAAATAAAAAAATAATAATAAAAAATTTAAACAATGTATCCAATAAATTGACTGCACCATTGTATTAGCCGACCATGTATTATTGAGAAATCCAAAGTTGCTATGTTTGTTTAAACAATGGATTTTTCATTGTCCTGCCGTGATTGCAACTTCAGATGCTAGTAAACTATACAAGATAATATTCTTAAATTGTTATTTTAAATACAAGTTAAATTGAAGACATTTAAAAACAGATTAAATTAGATTAACAGGTCTTTATAAATAGTAGCTAAGAGCCAGCACAATCATGTCATCTTTCGATATCCATCCTTTTTATTGGATGTTAAAAAATATTCAATGACAAACATAAAAACTTGTGGTAGCAAAAACAGTACCAGTGACAGATTTTTTAAATTGGCCCAGGAGTTTATCCATAAAACAAAAATCTTTTCATTAATAATATAGATTTATTTACACTTTATTACTGAAAATTGCTTGCTAAGTTGTGTCAAAAGATCATTAGATGTTAATTATTATTATCATCAAATGGAGTTAGACCGTATGGCGACTTGCTCTAAAGGTTATCATGTCCAAGACAAGGTTCACTGGCTGACTGCTAAGCCTCGCACTTCGATGGATAAACTGAGACTGACCATTTGCTTTTTATGTCTATATATGTATATACAATATGTATCTACTAATACAAAAGGTTTTTACAATTGATACGAAATTCACTCAATCGGAGTAAAGCAGGATTCTTATAAAAGCAAATCAATCAACCAATCAAAAAATCAGCTAATCAATTAATTATGGCTTCTTATAATAGATGGATATCTTAAATCCAGAGTATATTTATCGTGTCATGCAAAAGAAGATATATTTAAAGAGATACATGCAACCCGAAAACTGGATCATTTTTCGGTCAATGCGTAAAAAATACACCACGTTAATGCAGCCAATATTTTGTTTACAACCCCTAACGCCTTTAATGATAAATTGTAAAAAAATATATTCGGAAAATTAAAATATTAAGTTTAATGGTCATATAAATGTGATATACAAGCAAATTTACTCACTTATAAAGAATAACTTATAAAGCATTAAAAACGGAAGTATTTGTGAATCAGCCGGATATACAATATCACTACATTCCAATTCTCACGCTTTAATTTAATATTACTTAATATCATGTGATAATGAATATAATCGCAAAGTACAGTTTTTTAATTTCCCTTCTTATATCTAAATTTAAAAAAAACATCCAAAATAACTGTTTAATCGTCTGTAAGTCGTCGTGATGAATCACACGCAATTCATAGTAAATAGGTACAATTTGTATACCATGATTTCTACATAATACTTTGTAAAAAATATATAGAATTTATATGAGATTAGTTCTCTAGCTTTGAAGCGCTGCTTAAAACCTCAATAAATATAATAGCGTAATCACTCGAACTATCGCGTTTTTCTAGACTTGTCTTATTCATCTAATATCAAATGGTATGTTTTGACCTTCGCGAACGTGCTAATTGCTTCTATAATAACAAAAGTTGACATCTATTTATTATAAAGTATATATTACGCCATGAAGGTAATTCATATTATATCCATTTGTTTTCATAAATATCATCACTCAAATCTGAACGGGAAACGAAATTAAACTTTGCAACTGAATTTTCAATTTTTTATTTCTTTTTAAGTTTTCCGCTTCGACAGCGGTCTCATGAAAGAGTAAAGTCGTCATAGACTAGAAGGATTATATAGATTATACAGCCTCCATTTTAGTGTATTCGAAGCCCATTAATTTATTCTTAACTAGCGACCAGCCCCGGCTTTGCATGGGTAAAAAACATATATAAAAACCTTCCTCTTCAATCACTCTATCTATTAAAGAAAACCGCATCAAAATCTGTTGCGTAGTTTTAAAGATTTAAGCATACAAATGGATATAGGGAAAGAAAAAGCGACTTTGTTTTATACTAAGTAGTGATAGTGATTTAAATGTAGATTTTTTTTTCCCTCGTTTTTATAATATTAATTCGTAATATGTGAATATACAATTCAGTCGTAAAATGTAATATCTAGTGTGTACAAATATTTCTGTTTTCTTACATATCGTTACTTATACAGTATAGAAACTTAAATACTTTGACGCAGTGTTAAAAGACAATGCCAATTTTTCTATGAGAGTTTTATTCTAATAAAGTATAAACAGCACTATACTTTTCGATCAGGGTTGCCAGTAAAATAAAAATATTTACCCTAAAATATTTTATGAAATATAAATAATACTTTTAATCAAAACGAAACACTTTATAAAACGTTAAAGAGTTCATGTGGTTTTTCTTTAATTTATTGCATATCACTCATCTATTGGATCATTAATTTACTGCATCATTCTTTTCGCTTTAAAAATGAATTCATATGAAACTGGCATCATTTTGACAACATTAATATGGCGGTTCTGCAAATTTCGAATCCAATATGTGTATTTTATTTTTTATAACTTTTAAACTTCCCGTTACTTATGAAAACAATAAATGCAAATAATATTATAATTCAATTTACGATCTTTTATATATAAATGGCTATGACGCAATAATGACGCAAAATGGCCCAGATTTCGGCATACCTCTTTATGTATATTTTGTTTGGCATTAGTATGTACCTAAAGATGTATCACACATTCATAGTACAAAGTGTTTTAGGATATAATGTACTGTTTTCGGAGTACCCAAAAGAGAAAAAAGTATTTTGGTTCAATATGTGTTATCAAACGCATGCACTTTCAGATAAAGCTTAGATAATTGTCTTCGTTAATATCTTAATAAAACCCATAGAGCTTGGAGCAGATATATTTCTCCATCCGTGTGTTTCTGTGTCTATTTTAACAAATCATTTATTTTTTTGCTCGTGATTCGACACCACGACCTCAGTTCTAGGGCAACACGCTGTGAACTATTTAGGAAATTTCACCCATAACAACATCTTTATCTTCTTCTTAATAAAATGGCTTCTCATGTAAAAATGGATTCTGCCAATGTCCAGTTTGTTGTAGGAAAGCAAAACTTTAAGTTCAATAGTATCATTATTTTACAAAACATTCCTGATAAAGAAAAATCACGAGGAATAATACAATCATTTATAAAGTGAATTGTTGAGTTTTCGAGCATACTACATAAAATTGAGATGCAATAATTGCAAAATACTGGCATTGATAACGTCAATATTTTTGAATACTAAAGATGTTTTATGGCCTGACCTTTACTACCTTATAATAATTGTTAGTGTTATCAAATTAATACGCAACAAGGATGAGATCACAGTTAAACATACGTACAAATATTATTGATTAGATACACAAGGGTCACACGGTGACAATAATGGAATAAAACAAACGATGCTCCAATTTATTAATCGCATTGGTGATAATTTATTGATTTTAACGGAATAATTCATGGAGTTTCCAACCGATTATAAAAAAAGAGGTTCTCAATAGGTTTTAAATATTATACTGTTCAGTCATACTTTTGTTAGAGGTGGACCCATAAAGTCAGGGCAATATTTAATTATAAAATAATATTATTTAACCCTAAGGCACCAGCATCGTAATGTTTGCATTATATTTTATAACTTTTTAGAATGCACTTTGTAAGTTGGTTTATGGTTTTTTTATTGTTTTTTTAGCATTGCAAGAGGCCCACTCAGCGAACCTACCAATCCTGGGACCAGTGTATTTCACTGAGGACAATGCTGTTGAGGCCCCGGTGCTCCCCGTAGAGGTAAAAGCTCGGGTGCGTGAGGGGGTGCCTCCTCCCCTTTGTGCGGGCAGGTGTGCCTCACCCCCCGCTGGACCCGTCTGCGCCTTCGATGCTACGGGCACTGCTCGAACATTCGCCACTCTGTGCGAGCTGGAGGCTGTTTCTTGTCGAGAAAGCACTTGTATGTATTACAAATTACGTATATATAACAATATTATGTTATCTAGGAAATCTTTATAGTCAACGTTTTTTAACAAAATAAAATAAGAATAGTTCTATTTACGAAAGCGCGTAGTCAAAATAAATTATGAGAGTTTATACGTTTAAATGTCTGTTAATCTCACCTCACTTGGACACAAAAAACATAAAACATTTGGATTTGTATTCTTGTATTCCATACTTCTTCAAAGCTTTTTGAAGGAACTCCGTTCCATCGCCGACGAAGTGGCGGATTCATCAAATTAATAATAATTTTCTCCCGTTTGATAGTGTGTCTTAAAATAACCGATATACAATTAAGACTGTATCTTGGTTATATAAATCAAAACTCTTTAAATAGAACACGAGATTTATAACTAACCCATATTTAGACGAGCAATTGTATTTATAATACAATTTATGTCTCCGATGTAGCACTTTACGTAAATCAAATAGAATAATGGATATTATGTTTTATATATTATGTTAAGGAATTGTACGTTATCTTGTATGGTTATATCTGTACGTTGAAAGAACAAAGTTATTAGCGATTGTATTATGTGTCAATACATGATAATACGTAGTATCTTATAACTTTTTAAACAGATCTCTCTCGCATCGTCTTTCTCACTCATGAAGGTCGTGACCACGGAACACCGAGCAAATAAAATATTTGTATTTGCTCCGTGGTCTCGATCGCCTCCATGTATGTCTTATTGATGGGGTGGTTGTCTTGGAAATATAATCGCGGCAGGTTCCCTCGTCCTTTTACGCCTATATTTTAGAGGTGATTTAGGCCTCACAGTCACAGGTTACCGCTTCAGGCAAGTTTCTTAAAGCCTGTAGAAATTCAACCACTCCTCTGTGCCAGTTATGACAACTGGCACAGAGGAGTGGTTGAACCGTCCGGCAAGTGGCAGTCCTACCAGAGATCGAATGCAAATACAAATTAGATTATAAATTGCATCCTGACTGTGAATCGAACCCGATACTTCAGGCTTCGCGGTAGACTTTTAAAACCGCTTAGCCACAAGGCACTTCAACTCTTTAAACAGATAAGTCTCAGTAAAAAAAATAAAAATTGTAAAGAAAATGGACCTTATTGTGTACCTACTTCTCATCAGAAAATTCGAAATACATCTAGAATATGATTATAATTCGTTTATTTTTAAATTAAAAAAAAAGAAATAGTGGCAGTTAATTTTAAATATCATAGAATATCGATTAATTTAACGTTTGAAATGTTTAAATAAGTATGTTTATTGAAAATATTGAAATAGAGGATTGATATCAATAAACGCCATTTGAATAGAGCATGTAGGTACTGTTTCGATTTTTTATGAAAAGCTTAACTTAGGATTCTTTAAGTATCAAGAAGTTTAGTCTAAATTTGGGTTTCCCCAAACACAACCCAAACTTAGGCACACGACTGATTGAATTAGGTGAAAAGATTCTGATTAAGATTTGGAGCTTTATTTAAAGATTTTTACTCAAGTTGTTTATCTTTTTTGTTTTTTTTTGTGAAATATTTAATAACCATAAATTATTTATTCCAGATTATGCCATTACTGGATTAGGCGAATGTTGAAACGACCGCAGATCTAACCTAAAACAATATGCGTCCTACAATAAGTATTGTTTTAGTAATAAATTGGATTAGTACTTAGAAATTATTTATCCTGTCTTTTATGTAATGTACTAAACAAGTTGATGACTTAAATATTTCGACGTAATCCATAATTTTTGTTTGAATCTTGAGATGTAAAAGTTACCGAAAATACAGTTAAAACACATTAAAATTGGAATGAACCTTATTCATAAATACGATTCGTTTTTACTGTCTAATTTTTGCTCCAAAATACTTTAGAAAAAATATTATTTTTTCAAAACAGTACCAACATAATTAAAAATGTATCAAAATAATTATGTATTTTCCTATAAGTTATTTTTAGTTTTAGATTATACAAAATGTTACTTATAAAAAATTGTAAGTATATATTATTGCATTATAAGCATTCTATAACTTAAAAGTAAGTTAAAACTTTCACAAAGTTTAGATCTTAATGAACTATTCAAATCTGACAGACAAGTGTTAAACTGTTGCACGAATTAAATAGAAAATTTGTTTAGCTTATTTTTAATAAGACATACCGGCATCACACAGCCTAAATTGTCTATCAGAATTCACAAAGCCCAGAATTCCATACTCCACACACATTATGATTTTATCAGATTATGAATTTCTTTACATTGTATGTGGAATTTTAATTAAGAATATGAATTCAGAGAGACATTCCGGCGATATGAGGCCAGCCTAATAATTAACCAAATTTCCGTGTCTTGTTTTTGAAATGAAAATTACTGTGACCTGAAAGTCTTGGAATACGATCTTAAAATTCCGCCTACATTCATTCGTTTACTATTATTTATTACATGTAAAGCCATTTGTATCAATAATTAGTCTTTTTAATAAAACTTTTCTAAAAACGATTATGCTCTTAAATTTTGTAATTTTAATAGGCAATTTTAAATATAAAAATATCAAATGAAGATTTCTCCACAGTTCGAAGATATATGTAAGTACCTACTCGATATTTCACTTTTTGTGTACTAGCCTAATACCTAGATATAAAAAAAAAAAAAAAAAAACACGTCGAATTGATAACCTCCTTTTTGGTTTTTTGAAGGTCGGTTAAAAAGTTTGCTGTTATTTTTAGACAGCCGACCAGACTTGGAAGGCTCTAAGATGAAAGAACAAAGATCCCCGAATAAGCGAAAGATCTTCGTGGCACAGTTTCCACACATACCATAATCGGCATCACTCCGAAAGGTCTTTGTCAAACTTATATTGAAATGATGTTTGGTGTCATTTTCAAGCGTAATGTTCTTGTCTATAGGTTCTATGAATATGCTCTGTCTAACGGCGCCACGCAGTCTTTACTTTTTCACGCTCCATTTACATTAACATGCTAATTCAATACCTGCCATATCGAGCCGCAAATAAATGATTTTCAGATATGTACATCATTATCACTTTTTTCTGGAGGTTTTATGTAACGAATGGACTCCGCGAAGTAATTATTTTAAAAATTTAAGAGCGTAGAATTTTTTTAAACTTTATTAAACTCCAAATTTTTTAATCACACATAGAAGCTAAGCAAGTAATAATAAGCTATCGTGGAAAGAAATAATTTAAAACAAATATAAAAAAAATTAAAGTTAAGAGTATTCAAGTGAAGAAAGCGTATGCATATTTTGAGAACTTGCTTAAGAAAGACGAATTCCATCGGAGCCCTTGCATTCGCCTTTGCTTATCTTCTGCAAAGCTGGAATATAAGAGAAAGGTATTAATACAGTGTCAATAAATATTATACTAAAACTAGCTGACCCGGTAAACGTTGTTTTGCCATATTAATTTTTGGGGTGGGCTACCCTTATCACTTAGGGGTATGAAAAATAGATAGTAGCCGATTCTCAGACCTACTGAATATTTATATAAAATTTGGTAAACATCAGTAAAGCCGTTTCGGAGGAGTAAGGTAACTAACATTGTGACACGAGAATTTTTTATATAAGATTAGGAAAATAAGCTGGCTCATTTTTCGGCCAACTCGTTGGTTTACTCCGTGGTCATTAATGCAGCCAGAATATTAAATAGGGTGTATAATTACGATAAGTTTTTTTAGATTTATAAATATTGGTTTTAATATCCATGTATTTTTCTGTGTATTAATTATGTAAATAGACAAGGTGGAGCTGTATAACTGGACTTTCATTGGGAAAAATTGTACAACGTAACTTGGGCCTCATAAAAGTTTAGACACAAAATCCAATTAGAGATAATAAATGTCTAGGACTTGGACTTAGTTCATATTTTTTTCCAGTAAGGTCCATATTTTAACAAATAACACATTACATTCATTATTGTAATGGCAACCTTTAAAGACGTACAAGGAATTATAACGCACAAAGGATCTCATACGATCTAGATAGGTTTACATTATACATAAAGTTATTGAAATCAAGGTGAGTGACTCAGATACCTGTTTATAAACAATACCTAACATGATTACGTCATCTAGTAACGCTACAGTGAACATGCAATGTATGGTCATAGTGAATCGTTTCGTAGAAAAAATTATCAAAAACATCGTCATTCGAGACCTTCACTCTACATTATAATATGTTTATTTGAGTTTTTTTTGTAATTTCCTTAGAACATTTTTTTGTTTTGTAGTTTTTCACAAAACAAAAAAAAAGTTCTAATGATGCGGTCTTGCATTTGTATTCCTTTAATCGACCTGATCGTCATCCCTGGGACAAATTGGATGTGATAAAACATATTATGTTTTATGTTTTTCCATGAAAACTTATAATTTTTCTCTAAAAATTTGTTGCAACCATTTTCGAATTTTGCATACAATTCTTTTTTAATTTTTTTAATTTACAATTTATTTAGGAAAACTTATTTAAAAATCTTAACTCGAAATCGAACCCCGTAAGCGCATTGCGAAAGCTACAGTTTAAGCAGCATAGATACTTACTTTCTTTATTTTCGCAATTGTAATTGTTCAGTACACATTCACTGCCGAATGACTTTGGTTTTTCCCCCTGCTTTCCGGCGCAAATGGGCTCGAACTTAACACTGGCACAGTCGTGCATGCAGGCTTTCTTGCGAGCTGCATCCGCTTTCAATTGCTTTAGGTCAGGCTTGTCTGGACGGCAGGAAACGGCCACGATGACTGCCGCTGAAATTGTAATAACAAAAGAAATAGCAAAGATTCTTTAGCAAGGCGGTAAGTTGCAGAATTATTCATGTTATGTTACCAGTAGTGCGTTAACTCATACAACGCTCCAATGTAGGTGGCAAAATGGTCATTTAAAATTATCTCATATCAAAAAGGACCTCTCAATTGTTAGGATGACTGTTTAGAGGCGACAGTCATTCGACAATTTAAATCTCATTTCAGTAATTTTATAAAGAGACCTTGCACTGGTTTAACGTGTAGGGTCGCATAATGAGAGCTCGTCGGATAACGACAGGAAGACGAATAGTCTCTCTAGTTATTACTAGTTTATTGAATAAATTACATGTTAAGTAGGAGATGGGAAATAGGCATAAATGCAAAGTGGAACATGTCAATTTAAGTGTAGGGGTATTTTGGGGCCATCCATAAATTACGTCACACAAATTTCATGATTTTTTGACCCCTCCTCCGTCCTTGTCACAGCTGGTCACATTTGTGAGACTCCCCCCTCCCTAGTGTGACGTCACATATTTTGCTATTATACGTTTTTGATTAGTGTTTTTTAGTTCTTTGTTAATAGTGCAAAGGTCGTGTATCAACACGTAGATTAGGAAATGTGACATCACGAAATTTAGGACCTCTCCCATCCCTTTATCGCACAATGTCACTTCGCCGACCCCCTCCCACCCTAAAGGTGTGACGTAATTTATGGATTGTCCCTTTGTGAGAAATACCTAGATAAGAGTAAGACACACAATATAAGTAAATCTCTTCTATTTGTAGTAAAATTTGTAACACCCCTTTAAATTACGGAAGGGGTTTGGAAGGAGTCCAAACATTCTAAAAATAAAATAGTTTTTTTTCAGGCGTTTAAATTTTATGAGAAAGACAATAAAATTAAATTAAAATACGGCTAAGGTAAGAACTAAAAATGTATAATATTGTTATAAATGTATCAATTTACCATTTAAAAAATAATAATAGAAACCTCACTAAACATAAATACACGTCGTTGAATGACTTGCAGACTTGACTATTTACTCAGAATACATAACCAGTGTTCAATCAGAGTTTCCCCTTCTAAGACAGATGTTTGAATGGTACCGTTTTAAGAACAGTTAGTGAATGCTCCTTCTAAGAACGACTGTAGAATAATGCTTGCCGATAACCAAGCCAGTTATTTATTAGACTTCAAAAAAGGAGGAGGTACTCATTTCGACATTTCAGTCGAGTTCTGAGGTAACAAACATAAAAAACATACGCGTCGAATTTAGAACAACCTTCCTTTTTTTGTAGTCGGTTAAAAATGAAGATTTATCTACATTAAATTTTCTTTGCATAAAAAGGCTTTATTTAGTAGCTTCAGCTTATGATTAGTCCTATTCTGCATACAACATACCTAATTATTTGATTAATTATGAAATATGTTATAATTGATCAAATAATGAATAATAATATTAATTATGTTATATATTTGTAATTGCAGTTGATAATAATGTTATATATTTGTCATTAAGTAGATCATATTATAATAAACATTTCTAAAGCAAATAAACCTCAACAACCAGATAAATTCATCCGAGTATTATTAATTGTAATATTAGAGATAACTGGCATTTTTTGCATACAATTATCCATCCAACTGCTGAAGTAAATAGATTTAGTGAAATCATAGAAATGTTAAAATACGTATTCCAAATTTACTCACCAAACAGGAAAATTGTTAAAGCCTTCATGTTGACGAATGTAAACTCACTGCCCACTAAAGGTGAACTAACCGGAGTGGGGTCATATTCGCTTTATATGAGAGCTCAGAGCATGCTTATCGCATCACCGGGGTTATTCACAATGATTTCAAAGTGCTAACCGGTCAGCAACTGGCAAGAACGACTTTATATTGTAAATTGAAAAAAAATTGCAATTTTCGAATTGATATTTGGAAAGCGATTATTTATATCTCATTCTTATAGTCGCACAAATATGATTCTGTATTTAATTTATTGTTATAAATGGTAGAGCGTGGCTATTCCTCTTCAACTAATTCCATCAATCAATAGATATGTCGTCAGTCATATTTACTATTTTTGAATCTTTCTCTAAGACGATGACGGTAGCGTAATTATTATCGTCTTAGCGTTGTTAATGTTGTTGTTTATCATTGTTTCATTCATCAGCTTTGGGAAAATCAGCATGATTATAAATGTCATTGCGCAAAACGACAGCGTACCGTTTACCCTTAGAACATTATCCAAACTCATGCGGGTCGCTTGCGGCCCAGCGCACCTTTTTCCTAAACATTATCCAAATTCCTTTATTTATAAAACATCCATACACACGCGGGTCGCTTACGGCCCAGCGCACCTTCAACGCCTAGTAATATTTTATAAAAACACAAGTTAGTACCTACATGTGTTCGTACTATATTATTATTTTTGTCAAATTAAGAGCCTCATAACAATTTAATGGGAATTCTAATACATATCAACAAGATTAATTTGCACGGGATTCGATTTTTTTCTAATGTCGAAATGCTTTTCCACACTGCTCCCTAGTGTGCAGTAGCAAAACTATTTTTTAAATGTATCTAAAGTTTGAAAACAGATGTCACTACCGGTTACTATATAATTAAATTTTATTCCACATCACACGTGTTTTTTTCTTTTTTTACAAAAGTAGCAAAAATGCATTTATTTATTGCATTATCTCTTTGATCTAGTGGTAAGCGCATAAGCGTTACAACCGGGAGATCCTAAGTTCGATTCCCGGTGGAGATAAAAAAACTCGGTCTGGCAGGGCATTGAAGGCTGATCACCTACTTGCCCTTAAAAGAAAATCGATCTGTGAAATAGATGTGTAATGCATCTGCCCCATACCCCATTAGGGGACATGGAACCACACACACACACGTTCAACTATACATTCAGAAATAAAAATCAACAGATACAAATGGTTATATGTCGCACCCTTAGAATGACTGACCTGATCCAAGAAATGCAATTTGTGGTGAGCTTTAGTCTTCAAAAAATCATAGTATTGAATACATCTTAATAATATTTAGAGACCGAAGTATGCGCTGCCCCCTGTTATACTAAGATATATGTCACTTTTACTTAACAAGGTTTTAGAATATGCTTTATAAGGTCAGTTTATGGTAAAATCGAGTGTTACTAGGATAGCTAGGCAGGTCTTTGATCATAATTAAATACTTAGTACAATCAAAGGGAAATAAAAGCCACTCATAATATAAACATCTTTTTTTATTCCAACTTATAACCATACATAATATACACAGTACAAAAAAAAACTTGCTTTCATCTAATACAGCAATAAGGACAAAAAAAATTGTCACATATTTTAACTATTCATTCATAACATACTAACCGAATTGAGAAATCTAATGTAGGATAACTTATCTACACGCTGTGTTTAATGTACAATGCTTGGAGCGAATACATTTATTTCAATACATTAACTTAAAATTACAAGACTTATATGTACTCGATGGAATTCGAATTAAAAAATTTACACAATACATACATCACTATAGCTACGATAAGCTGTAATATAACCTGAAAAGTTTTGTATTTCGATAAAGGAACATAAAACATCCACATCACGATATCACCATATTCAGACTAATTTACATTGCACTTGCTCCGACGTCGGCCGGACTGAATCACATTTCGAGTACATTTACACACAACTGGTACGATCCACTGCTAATGGCAAACTCCCAATCTTACTTAAATGCTGAACTTAACGATACGTTCGAGGTTGAGATCAAAATTGAGCCCCGGCGCAGCCTTTCACTTCTCGTTGAGGGCCTCCTCCAGGCAACAGAGGGAATCCTTCACCGCGTGATACACGATGTTTTTGATCTGTAGCTTGTCCTCTTTGTTGGCGTGTTGCCTGGACAGACGCCGGAACTGCTGGACGAGCTCAAAGCAGCGGGAGACGTTCTCGGGCGAGACGAAGTCCTCGGCCACTTTGATGCAGTCCAGCAAGTTCCTAACTTGATGGGGCGCACCGGCCGGGACGAAGACTGCATCGCCGGGACACTGGAGTATCGCGTACCCTTCTACGCCGTATTCCCTGTACAGGCGTTCCCGTAAGGTGGCATCCAGGTACCAGGTCTGGTCATGGACCGGGTCGTGCTGAGGGCGCGGTCTCGCCCCACGCTCCAGTTCCGCTCTGACTAGGAAATCGCGGATTTTGTCCGCATCCTTCGCTGCATATATGTGCCATAGTGCCGCTGGGGGTTTAACCCTGGCCCGTTTTCGTGAAAGGACATCGACTCCGGCTTCTTCAGCTGCTCTGGCTGCTTCCCTAGCTCTTTCTGGGGCATCGGCCGGAGCACTTGCGTGTACCATAACGTTGACGGCGTCGCTAACGTCTAGATGTAGATTTGTTGTGCCTCCAGCTCCTCCATATGCTGTGTACATCTTTGGGCCTAAGTCTGGTCGGACGAAGCATTCTGGCAATCTCGCGGCGAGGTTTAGTTTTCCATTACGCGAGGTATACTCGCTGAGAGGTAGCACTCTCATGAGATCGTCAAATCTTGTCGGGAGTAATACAGCGAAGTCTTCGCCCGGAGGCCAGTCCTTGAGTTTGAGGACCATAGGGGCGCCACGTTCGTCCCGTAGTCGCTTGGCGGCTAATTGAAACCCATCCCAGAACTTACTCCCGGGCTGGTTGGGGACGACTAGACCTGATGCGCAGTTGATCAGATCGACTCGCGTGTCTCCAAAGTCTCTTGAGAAGCTCTCGGGGCTCCAGAGGTCTTTGTCGAGAAGACTAGACACGTCAGACACTAATACAGGTTGGCCACGCTTCCATTGTTCCTGGAATAAGTAGAGGTATTTATTTCCGTGTAAATTTGGTATGAAAATCACCCTAAATTCTAGTTTTTTATACTAAATTTATCAAAAACTAAAATATTAACATCTACTTTCGCTTTAATAAAGTTAGTAACAAATTTAAGACCAAAAACAAATAAGGTTCACATAAATTAATAAAATGAAGTAATATTTCAAGCATATTTACCTGGAAAGGCTTGTAGTTGCCGGGGTGCATCGGATCCGTTAAATGTAAGAGCTTTCCATCGCATAGCCAGGAATGTGGCACATCTGGGTAAAGAACTTTTGACTCGGTGAGGGTCATTATACGAATTGGCAATTCCTCTTTTCCACGAGCCTTTTCGTACCGTTTCACAACATTTGACAACGCGAATGGTTTCGCTTCACTATCGTCATCTTTTTTCTCGTCAATCACACTTGATATAACGTCATCTAATAAGTCACTCTTATTTTTCTTCTGCTTTTTCTTCGGTTGCGTGTCACCGCCTTCTGGGGCTGGTCGTATTAGAAGTTCCCGGAGTGTTGAATAATTCCCACTTTCCTCTGAATCTGATGAACTCGAATCTGACTTCTCAGACTTGAGATCTGTTTTAAGTGGAAGGTCAGAGAGCCAGCTGACTATGGAACTCCCGGTCTTTCCATTTTCTGACTTGACTGGTGAACCATTCGTTGGACTGTTCTCCTCTTTGACGTTTTCCTTTTTGATATTCTGTAAAGGTAGAGATTAATATAAGTAACTTGGTAATGTATAAATGCAATGATATATGTGTAGATATGAGAGAAGAGATAATTGTAATTATTATTTTTTTAATTTCTTTTGTATTTAAGGTTTCGAAATTTTGATAAGGGCATAAAATTTTATAACGTAAATTTTTATTTCAACTAATTCTATAAAAAATTTGTATTTAATATGTTCGTAGTTATTTACACTGTCCGGATTTGGTTTTCATTTTAGACATAATTTATGGGCGCATCTTACGGTACCAATCTTAGAGCTTCGAGAGGTAAATAGAGATTTAAATACCTTTTGTAAAGCCCGTTGTAATAGCAGCCTGGCTGAAGCCTTGTGATGTGCGGAGGGTTCCGTGTTATAACCACATCCACAAGCTGGTAAAGAAAACGCTGCTCGTATCCGATGCGCGCGAGCGGCAGCCGCTACTAAGGCTCCGCCAGTTGCTATCTGTGTCAACAACAGCCGACGGGCTGGGTGAGCGCCGCCTGATGTACACATTAACCAACTGCAACAATAAAAAACAAGATTAACATGGTTATTAGAAACGGTTTATAAACGTCAGCTATGTGTGAAGCGTCAAAGAGAGAAACAACGGCCGCCATTTTGAAATGCCATTAGCTTGTTATTAGGGTTTTTTTTTACCACAGAATGTAAATACATTCTGTGGCATAAATATGCAAATAAATTATATAATTGTATTTCTACAACAGATTGTAGAAATAAAATTAAAGAAATTACTAACTATCCTACTGGAAGGCTTTACAACTATTTCATTCGTTTTTACAGTCAGAATTAGCTGTGAATTAGCAGTACCCCCCTTAAAGTCTGGTCTAGTGTTGTTTCAGTGTTCCGCTTGTGTGATTAAATTGAAACAATTTAAATGCGTCATAAAATTCCACTATGTTCTTTTAGATTATCCTAATATACAAGGATAGGTATTATTAATTATTGTATACGTCAATACATATACAATAAAATCACAAAAACTAAACGCCGAAACGTTTACAAAAATGGCGACAATGTGACTAGAATAGAAACTTACGATAATTAAGATGAATCAAAACGAGAACGTGGCAATCAACTTATATAACTATAGGACACGCGTAACATCGAGTAGGCACGTGACTGGTTATCAAATAGTACGTTATTACGAATGACGGCATACAATTGCCAACGTCGCATTGTTAAATGATACATGAACATGCCCTAATGAATCCCTATGTACTTTATACTTTAAATAAAATTTTCTGTTTTGGTTTAAAATTTAAATGATACATTAACTCATTTACTTTGTATGAAATTTTTTGCTAGATAATTATTCTTATATTTCCTTATTAAACTCAAACAATAATGGAATCTGGCTTACTTAGCTAATCCCATTTAAAAGACATAATGAGCTCAGCTGATACCTAGCAAAACACATATTACATAGTATTATAAGGTAATTGTATGTTTTCTTTTTACTCTATTTAAATGCTTGTACCAACCAATTGAAACTAGATCTAAATTCTATCAAAGTATTCTTTTTATCTTTCTAATATACTACACTAGAGGTAAAAAAAATTGTTTGTATGGGGTAATCTCTGGATATACTGATTTAAAACAAATATATGAAAATTTACCCAAAAGAATCTCTTTCCCCATTGCTGGTAGCATTGGTGGAGGTTGTTTCACTTGCTGGACTTCCAGCTGCCTCTCCCGATGTTTTGGTCTAAAAACAAAAACTTACTTTAACACTAGGCATTCATAACTTTGTTTCATTAGCCCCACCTACAAATCCGAAATTTTTCTTATTTTCTCGGTCGAACCCCAATTTCTCATGCAAAATGAAGTGGTTACAATTGAAAGCATAATCTCTTTAAATATACGTCATTAACGACTAATTAAAAAGTATTTTTCAAGGTTTTTGCATAAATTTGCATAGAAATTATACATGTAACAATCACCTATATAATTGTAAATAGTTGATAAAAATATATGCTATGTATAACTGAGAACTATTGGTTTCTTTGCATATCTGAGAAATCAATAGTTTTCTGGCGGAAGAAGAATTGGGATGATCCAAGCAGACGAAGTCGCTAGGACGCATCACGCAACGGACTCAAATTCGGGTAAAGCTCACCTTATAACAGTCAAGGCAGACGACGTAACCACACTTCCCGCAGGTCCAGTGGAAATTGAATAGCGTCGTTTCACACTCGTCACAAATCTCTCTCACGCCTTGCACTACCCGTTTCCACGCTATCGTCTTGTCTGAGGACAAACAAAATAAATAATGAATATAATGTATTGTACTAATTCTCTTTTACTTTTTTAGAAATTTTCATGTAACTATATGTGTAATCTTTTTGATAAAAACGATGACAAAGGTCTAAAGAAATAGTTGTTGTGTCGAGATAATAATATGATAAGTATGATAATAGTAAGTAAAGATAAGTAAAGTGAGACAGAACTGGAATTAGATATCTTCTGAGAACATAACTTAACTTTAGTGAGTGTTTTTTGTTTGAATTTGACAATGATTATCAAATCATGGAACATTACTTTTCTTACTAGATTTCGAAACATCATTGTAAAATAGTTTTTTTTTAAATTTAAACTTTAAAGATTTTTGTAATTCTTGGTAGTTCGCGTCTATAATTAAGACTGCATTTATGTTTGTTTTTTATTTTGCGCCTCAAATGGATGGAGCTAGTATTAAGGAAATGGTCTATTGGGGTTTCGAATTAAATATAGCATTCTAAATTATATATTTTCTACTATTTACTACTCCACTACACTTAAGAGATAAGTAGTTGTATAATTTATAAACAATGAATGATAATAGTTTTCTACTTAAATTGCATCTGTGTCAAGTTTACTTTATGAAAATGGTACTTCAATGGTAACTTGAGTAATTTTCAGTACTTTAAAAATTACATTTTTGTTATCTTTTTCAGTAATAGCAGTAGAAGCATTATATTCTTTAAAGGTTTTTCATCGTGTTGATTTAATCAGTATTATAGATAAAATATCTATGAGTCCGAAAATCCCGATAAGCTCTGTACAAGTTAAAAAATCTCAAGTATCTTATCTTGTAATTAAATCTTATCATTGCATTCATTAAACCTTCTTTATTAACCGTGTTATTTATAAAAATCTAAAAGGTTTCAATAAACCCATTTTAGAGACAGCCTCCTTGGTCTAGTGGTAAGAGCGGAAGCGTTACAACCGAGAGGTCCTGGGTTCGACTCCCGGTGGAGATAATTAAAAAAAACTCGGTCTGGCAGGACATAGAAGGCTGATCACCTACTTGCCCCTAAAAGAAAAAACCGATCAGTGAAACAGATGTGAAATGCATCTGCCCCCACTAGGGGACACGTGACTTCACTTTACACACAATTTTAGATACATAATGAGTGTTTAATGTGTTCTGTATTTACTCAACAGATAACGTAACTTACGTATTTAATATGTTCTGTAAAATGTAAAATTATGTTCTGATTTAAATTTTTTGACGCATTAAAGAGTTGTCAGTTGAGTATCAGTCTGTCTGCTAGTTCAGTGAGCTGACGCAATATTTTAGGCGTTTAATACAACACGTAAATTAAACAATGTGTTATCTCCTTTCAAACTAAATTTGTAATTTGAATGCCAAAACATACAAACATTTATAATCTGGAATAATTTAACGTATAAAAATGTGTGAAACGAAAGAGACGCGACAAAATCTCAAAAACGATCATTAACACTCACCTTCATTTAGATGATGTGATTCAGCTTCCTTTTCTTGTTGTAATAATTCACAAAATTGGTCTCCAATCTCTCTCAATAGGAAACAACTCATTTCTATGTCTAACTCAGCAGCACCCGCTGATGACGACAACCATAACTTTTTATCTTCCTACAAAGAAAACAAACATTACTTATTACTTAGAAACAAAATAAACATAAAAAAGTAATTAAATGCCTCAATGTAATTAAATTTTTCACTTTTCAAAATCTGTATTAATTCGTAACTCAGCTTAAGCCGTAAAACTGATGTTGACGAAGTTTAGCATTGATATTAAATGTGATTTATTAATAGAATATAAAGTACTTTTTATTCTAATTTTAGGCAAGACAATTCAGTCGCTGGCATTGGGATATAAATCATGTTATCAATAAAATATTACCTCTTCAACATCTTTGTATGGATCGGAAAATCCGGCTATAGCTAATTGTCTATTTTTTGCATATTTCAGTCTTCGAAAAGCGTAGAAGCGGCAAAATAATATGTTCGGCATATCTTTGTCGCGCTGGGCGGGCGACCAGCGGCACTCGCGGCACTTGGCTAGTCTTGGGGCGACTTCGAAGCACGGCCCATTCTGAAGAAAGGTCTCCGTGACGGTTTTAGGCCGCACTGAAGAAGGAGTCCTCCTGGGAGGGTCTTCCCTCCGCCGGCCCCCTCTTCCTCCTCCTCCTCGAGTCCTTCGTCCGCGTGCTCTACTTCCGCCTCGCTTACTGGACGCACTCCCACTTCCACTTCCACCAGAATCAGAGTCCTTATCATCACTCTCTTTATCACTTTCACTACCACTCTCTGATGCTTTCTTTTTCTTAGGCTCGTCGCTTACTTTCTTCACGGCTCCCTTTTTCCGCTTTGCCTTAGGCGGCTTCCGCTTAGGTGGCGAACTCGGCTCCCTGTCAGAACTAGAACTGTCCTCTTCTACGTCGTCCACTCGACCGTTCACTTCTTTTGGCTTTCTGGGCTTTGATGTTTTCCGCGCCCCTCTCTGAATGGATTTCGCTGCAACTGGCACGACGATATTTGAACTTGAATCATCAGGTTCGGAGACTCTGCTGATCGTCATAGGGAGAGTTATGCAGGTGCCGCCACCGCCTGAGCAGTCGCCTTCTCCTATAGGTGCCGTCTCATGTCTTTGTAACCAGGCTTTCTTTCCTAGATGTCTAACGGGAGCAGCACCATCGCGAGGACTAGGGGAGGCAATTTTAGCCGAGGTCTCGCTTTCCGCTACTGTAGTGACTGGTGGAGTAGCGGGCGGTGCGGGCGGCGTTGACGTCGTGCTTATTGGAGATGATGGGGGGATTTGTGGTATCGTCACCGGCGCAGGGCTGGCTGAAGGTGTTATTTGTGGAGCTGGTGAGGCCCCGGCGGCTTTCTCGGGCGTTTCTACGCTGCCGTCAGCAGAAGGAACTCTAACATCACAGGGAGGGCCTGGCGCCTGAGGAGCCGGTTCGGAACCTAAAGGTGTTCTTCCCACGCTCGCTGCTGCCGCGATTAGTGGCTCTGGAGCGGGACTGTCTAACCGCCGTCTTTTTGTTTCCGCATCTGAAGATTCAAAGGGGCACCGTCTTCTAGGCGATAACCGATCGGGATCTTCCCGCGTCATGCCAAGATCCAACGGCTGCGTTTGACAAGGAGATGTTGAAGTAGCTGTGTCACCGTGGGCTCTAGGAGGAGGCCTGGGTTCTGGTGTCCGCGAATGCGCTACCGGGGGTGGTCTCGTACGTGGAGCTGGTGAGTAAGCTGAAGGTGGAGGATATGGTACTGGAGGGAGCTCTGCCTTTGATAATTGAAGAGGTGGTTCTACAGCGATACCAAAGTGTGCAGGGCTGGGTGAATTGCTTGGTTTTCCATATATGTGAGGCGGCGCAGGACTCGATACTTTGGGTTTGACTTGGGGCGCCGCTTGGTAATACCCCGCAGGGGATCTTTGGGGTGGGGGAGGTTGATATAAACGGCGATTCTTATCCTGTGCAGGTAGGGCCGCGTGAGGTTGCGTTTGCAACGCAGGGTGAGAGTGTGGGGGCGCGTGTGGCGATAAACCAGTCCGATATGGTCTTGAGAGGTAGTGCGGGGATGGCTCGCTTCTTGGCTTGCTAGGATATGGATGTTTCTGTTCCAGGTGGATCTGTTTGGCGTCGTGTTTGACTATCACAGAATTTTTTTCAGGGACAAGGGGAGGTGGGGCAGGTAGGTGTTGATCTTTGAGCTTATCGTAACGGTATTGAGGATAATTATAGGACGCGAAATTGGGTTCGCTTTTGGGAAGGCCTGGGTGGGGGGGTGGTTTCTCAGGTTTTGAGAGGGGATGTCGGGAAGTGTGTTGAGAATGGGGAGCATGGGGAGCATGTGGAGCGTGGGGATTGTGTTGGGTGTATTCGGTTTGGGAAAGCCGGTCTGGGGGATGCGCGGGCGGCGAATAGTACGCGCGTTCTTGTGCCCTGAGCCTATCATGTTCTTGGCCTGCACCTCCTCTGTTGGGCGCTATGTTATTGAGAAGCGACCACGACATGCTCCGCTCCCTCTATAAAAGAAATACGACTTATTAGATTACCCAAACTAGGTTAAATTGTCCAGAACAAAAACATGCAGAGCGCAAACTAGTAACTCTTTAATCCACGTTTTGTGATTTAATAGAATACTGCTTTTTCGAATAGCACAAACCAAATCGTAAGTGTAATTTTTTGTAACAAATATTTTAATTATTTTAGTCAAATAGAAGTTACCTTTTGATTCGCTAGCCTCAGAGATTCCTCAAAATGCCTTGACACTAATTTTGAAGCTGCATTCTCCTGTTCTCGTCTCTCCTTTTCCTCCCTCTCTTGTTTCTCCCTTTCACGTTCTCTTTCTCTTTCTATCCGTTCTCTCTCCTTCTCTTTTTGTTGCTTCTCAAGTTCCCTCTGCTCCTGATCCCTTCTTTCCCTGTTGATTAAAAAAAAAATTAGAGTATAGAGATTAAACTACTAGTATTATTACTTCATAATAATACTAGTAACTTAAAAGCTGATCTTATCAATATCTCATTAAAAACAAAGATTGATAAGTACTTTGTTGTATCAATTCAACATAGTAATAGATAATACATGTTATTCTATAGTAAATGATAATTTCATAAAGTCTTAGTATTATGATATATTTTGAAATATACAATATAATGATAACCAAAATAAGTAAGAAAGAATACAATGTTTTTATTTCTCATTTCTAGTTCAGTTCTAACAAAAGGAAATAAAACTACTGGAAATAAACTCATAAGACAATAGAGACATTCAGTTCATCAATTTCTTTTACTATTAGAAATTAGGTCAAGGTCAAATGTCCTTATTTGGAAAAAATATAATTTAAAAAAATACTCCATGACCAATGTTTGACAATTCTTAAGAAAATAATTTGCTTTCAAACTGAAAAACACAGCTTGAAAGCAAATTAGATAAGACACTTTCAAGTCAATCCTTGAAGCTGAATTCAGAATTGCACTGAAAATAGGAACTTTGTTATTACAAAGCTTAGCTTTTCTAAGACATTATTGTTTAAACCATTATTATCATTTAAAATATTTTGCTATATAATGTAGATACGGATGAGTTTGTAGTTTTAGTTATCATTAGGTACAAGTTCTTGATTAATTTTGTGTAATTTTTCAATACTTTTTCATCATCATCAGTAATCATCGGGATATATGATCAAGTGCCAAACTAACTAAAAGAGATCATTAAAAAATGATATATCATGTCACTTGAAAAGTTCAGAAAGCTCGTTCGTCTTCATCATTTCAGCCAAAAGGCGTCTACTACTGGACATTGGTCTCCCCTAAGGATCTTGATTTCCACAGGTAGTAACTTAATTACATTTAAAAAATAATTTCTAGTAGAATAGTAAATGAAACAATTTGGCGCCGCCCCTTTGAACATTGTTTCATTAAATTTATAAACTGCTCATTAAATTGGTAGTGAATAATATTATTTTAATAACTGTATGAACTAAAATGTAACTAATGTACTAGTAACAAAATAAAAAATAAACGTTGTGGCAATTTGGGACCGATAATCGATTTATTTGGCAACAGATCTACCAATCTCTGAGCACGAAGCTATTATTTAAGGAATACAACTATTGTTCTAAGAATGAAGCTTTTATTCATGTAATGAATAACTATTTATTGGTAATCTATCACTTATTTTAAAAATACGTCATTAATTTGATAATAATTCAAACTTGGAGACACTTTATTTATCTGAGAATGAAAATATTTCGTGGCGATAATAGATCTATTATTTTGGTGATACAAGTTGATGACAAATATACTTTGCTGACAAAATATAATCCCTGTTACTAAATACAAACTTGAAATTTTATTACATTAAAATAATTACTTACAAATCAAATCAAAGAAAAAAGATGATTTTGGATATTATTAAACAAAAATTGTTATTTTCGGTCATTTACCTAATATGTAAAACGACGACAACTGCCAGCCAAACTGACAACTGACTGATGACATGACAGTAGTAAGATTTTGATATATAGTGCGTATGTCCACGGAATCAATAATGTCTAAAACATACGGTCTACAGAACATAAAATATTATCGTTCAATTTTTGAATGTTTCTAAGTTTTTATAACATAGACAAACTACCATTGGCCAATGATCAACCAGAATTTGTGGTATAATGTATACTATCTAGTGAACTATTAAGCAAGTAGTAATTAGGATAATAATGATTAAGAGAATTTACGAAATTGCGTTCAAACACAACTCTCACAAAACTGCCCTATCGCACTATTTATTTAATAATTTACCATGTGAAATTTCGTTTATTTAATAATAACTTATAATTTAGATTTTTTTCAAACAATTTGCAATATTTCTCTGTTATAATCTAACAAATATTTAGGTATAAAATCTACGTAAAAATATCTATGCAATAAACAGATTGTCAGTTATATCCGAGTATCTAAATATCTGAGTGTTTTTTGTAATTTTATTTCTAAAAATTTCTAAAAAAGAGTATTTAAAAATTTGGTGCCACTATAAATTGTGGTGATATGTTAAAATGTGATGGGCCTTTTAAACATATTGATTGCAAATACAGACATATCGAAATGCTGAAAAATTAATGCGTACAAGACAGCATTTTGGTGAAAAATACCTACTTCTTTTGCTATCAAAGTTTCAGTTACTTCTGTGCCTATGTTACGAAATAACTTATCTTGAATATTACATTATATTATTTAGACGAGTTAATAAATTTACTTGCCTTACTTCAAACCAGGTCAAAAACATAATTTGGCTCTTCATTCTTTTCAAGAGAATAATATGCATTTGACATTTAACAGCTGATCTCATCCAGATACAAAATTGATGTTTAACAATATTTAATTAAAATATGTTCTATTGTTGAAATTTATCAATTCTTTGACGTTCAAAGTATATCAACTTAACAAAGTGGGAGTGGGAAGTGGTGGGAAAGTAGTCATGAAGAATTTCAATTATATTATAATATAGCGTCACTAATTATATATGTAATTCTGTATCATCTAAACTACTAAAAAACTATGGAATCTAAGGGAAAAAGTAAGACTAACAGAATCACATAGCATGAAAAAAGTGGCGGATTGTATAGACTTTAGAGAAACAGAGAAGAGCAAGAATGAGAGATAATATAGAGACGCAAATTTCAAAGGCCGCACACACAATTTCCAACAGATTCAATTTCCTATTTCAAAGAGCCGTGGCCCAGAGAGACGAGTTTAGTTGCATGTTTATGGCGCTGAAAGCACGATTAACGCCTTTATTTATCAAGATACAAGATACAAGATTAAATAAATGACATTTATAGAACGATTTAAACCTCATATTTTAAACAGTGTGGCTAGAATTAAAAATGTACCTGTCAATATAAAACGGTCATAGATTCATCAAATTTTCTATAGGTAATTAATATTTAAGAACCTGTATTCGATTTGACCGGTCTATTGACTTAACAAAAATGTCAGATAACTCATTTTAATTATTTAGTGCAAAAAATAAATAGTTTCGTATGTGAAGTTCTGATATTCTGAAAGTTGCAGCTGGGGTTCCAACAAAAAGTTATCTCTCTCTCTCTTACTTAAATTTTTTTTTGTACCTAAACAATGGAAATTTTTGCTTTTCAACAGTAGTACGTAGTGAAAAAAATAGATAACACAATACATTTTTTTTAAATGACATTTAAAAAATTCAGTTAACTATAGGCTAACTTTTTATTTGATTTAAAAAACTGGAAATATTAAACATGAAATAATGGTAACACTAGAAATTTTACGATTACTTTTAAAATAAGTACCTAGGTTAGTATTTAAAATAAAATCTACTTTTTATAAATTATCTTTTCAGGTTTCGCTTTTCTTCACACTTAATGACTATGAAATGTTTGTTAAATTATGTATAGGTACATATCAGAAACCACATACAATTGTAATTTCTTTACTTATTGCACATAAATTTGTTTATTTATTAAAATTCATATGTCAGGACTGTCAGATATAGGTTAATTTCTGGATGTATCATATTTTATGTAAAATGTAGTTGTTACAATGTTTGTGTTGCCAATAAATTAAAATATAACGTGAGTGACCACAGATAGTAACATTTTTCTGTAGCTGGGGGTGCTGTCTCATTTTTCATACAAATATTTAAAGCAACGATCGATTCACATTAACAAAATAAACATAAAAATGACAACAAAGGCATTGGAGAGATCATCGAGATCTTTTTATCAACTTTAATAGATAAATCTTTAAGTAGATATATGTTATGAACGCAGAGTCAGCTAGTACAAAAACATAAGCCTATCTATTTTGTTTCTAGAATATTTATTTTCAAATTCAACTAGTTTGAAGGAGAACGACAAATATTCTACTAATGTAGCTTTGAATTATATTAACTTTACTAGCTGTGCCCCGTGGTTTCACCCGCGTTAATTTCGTGTAACGTGATGTTTTGTAGCCTATATAGGTAATCTATATATATTATATAGTTACCACCTATCAACGGATGGACGCAATATACTCTGACCAATCACCATAGGTGACTCTATACAATGCTTTATAATATATTTAAATTTTTATTATTTATTCCTATTATTTTCTAAAATAAAAGTAGCCTTAGTACATCAGCTATCTGCCAGTGAAAGTCCCGTCAAAATCTGTCCAACCGTTTCAGAAATTAGCCTGGACGAACAGACATACAGACAAAAATCGTAAAAAAAAAACAAAAAAAATGTTATTTTGGTATATGTATCGTGTTTACATCTATATGCATTTAGTGAAAAGCAATTAACTTAATATTACAAACAGACACTACAATTTTATTTATCTGTATAAATGAATCGTAAAACTTATTATTGATGGGTAATTTAAGTTGTGGTCGTGACTCGTTTAGTCGTGACCGTTCATTAATACAAACATATTTTACCTCTTGGAATTAATTACCTTCTTAATTCGCTTCTGTCGCTTTAAGCTAAAATTCTAACCAACCAAGATAAAATTCAGTTTACATCATTTTAATGTGGAGACAGGTAATTATGTTCTCAGTAGTCCTTTCATTTCACCCACTCTTATAATAACATTTAAACGTAATAATTTTAATACGAATATGTATATTTTATGCATATCAAAGATAACTAGGTATGTAAAAGCCTCAGGCAAATGTAGGTACTATTTAAAGAAAATGTTATTTTTTAAGATTTTTTACCCGTTTGTCACCTCAACAATAAATAAAATACCTTGATATTAATCTCAACCTTGAGAAATTAACAGGAAAATAATACAAAATTAGTTTTCCCTTATCTTATGTTTTTAAGTGTCTGAAATTATCACGGAGACAATATGACATACTTTTAATAGGTATTATTGTAGGTAACGCTTATCTCGAAATGATAATGAATACGTAAACATTTTTTTTCTATATACTCTATCTACTTAAATTAAAATTCCAGCTCTGAAGATTATAGACCTCTGGCCAATGGAAACGATTAGTTAAAGGCCCGAAAATCCTAGAATACATTGGCATTGGACAATTTCTCTTTCACTGGTTATTTTCCTAATCGTCAGATCTAAAGACTTTATATTTTAGAAATCTCTCTGCTAAAGTGAATGGCTGTCTGTATAACATACTTATGATGGATCATTGAATTTTTATCAATATGACATAATACCTATGATAAGATTATTTTCAATAACTTAGCTTTCCATTGAGATTCCGTGAGACAATTCCGTGTTCAAACGAGTAAAGTAGGATTAAATCAAGTCAAGTTTGACATTACATACAGCACTGAAGCCTTACATTTAACCTATAGTTGAGTTTCAAAGCAAGGTAACAGTCTCTTTAGTGTTAATTTAATCTTTATTGTCAACTTATAAATCGTTTGATTGATTTAAAAATCGTTAGACTGTTCTAGTTTTTATCAAATAGATTGCTATGAAATTGTAAAATGTCGATTAGCGCCATTTTGAAAATCACTGCAATACTATTAAGTGAATCAACTTACCGTAACAGTCTTTCATGTCTCTCTCTATCGAAGTTGGCCGCCGCGAGGTAGTCATCCGCGATGGCATGATGCAGCGGCGGGTGTAGCGGCGGCTGGTAGCGCTGCTTCCAGAGCAGCTCGCCGGCGTAGAGCGAGGGCGGCGGGGGCGGTAAATGCAATAAAGGCGGTGGCGGACCACCTCCGTACCCATGGGCCATCCCTCGCCACTCCTCCACCGAACTAGCCGAACTTCCCGAACGCACACCACTCACGCCCGAGTCGGACCGGTCGTCCGCATCTCGCGCGCTCACTATCACACAATCGTCCTCCTCGGAGGCCACGGCGCTGGCAACATCCGCGCCCACACTAACTTCACTCTTCACTTCACTTTCCTTCACTTCCACGGGCGTTACGCACTTCTCCTCACTGGCTTCCACAACATCACTTGCACTCACACTTTTAGTGGCACCTGCAACAAGAAAAATAAGAGTCAGATCAAATCTTAAAACAACGCCGCTATCTACGGGTGGACTAACAGCTGACCTTCGATAAATAATAAAAAAGAAGATTGTTATTATATAATGATAAATTTAAAATATGTAAGGAGAAAGTGGCACTAATAATCATCAGGCATTAAGTGAGAGACGCAGACGTCAATCCGTCGCATGTCAGCTTAAATAAACACATTTGGAATACCGCCAATGTTAAACTCATTCACAGTACGCTATTTGCCCACCTTACTATTAAAAATGTGTCACTTTCGAAATTTATATAGGTAGGTCCCATAAATAAATAATATTTTTCAATTACAAGACTAGTGGGCAACATAAGCGCCGATGCCGATTCTCGATACCCAATCGGTAAGCCTTGACGACTATAATTACTCGTATCATATTACATCAGTCACTTTCAAAAGCATGCTGCGACTGTAATAAATTAAGCCCGTGGACGTGACAAGAATATTGTCGAAGCCACGTTTCTTCAACTTTATTACAAGTATTAAACCGGAACAGGAAGATGACATAGGGATGTATTGAGGAAAAATGTTTGGCATTTGGCAGAGTTTTGAAGTATATACACGTGAATCACTGGACGCCGGCCAAGACGGTTTGCCAAATGTTTGATATGTATGCATTTTTGGCAATAAATCAAGATAAAGATGACAGATTAAATTCACAATCGCATCGCATCGGCGAGTAATATAAAACGTTGAAAGGACAAAAACCGCCTACTCTAAAATAGTCAATAAAATTTACTTACATATTTACAAAAACATTTCGAAATTTAAATTCCTAGAAACCGATTTATAAATAGACATAAGCATTCGACTCGTAATCGATACAAAGGTGTGCGAAACGAAGAGTACTAAAGAATTTTAATGAGTAGCCGTTAACGATGCGTATTTACATAATTGCATAAATAATTATTCATCAGTATAAAAACGATCAAAGGCTATGTCGGATCTAGCCTGCATAATCACATATCGAGATACGGTCACGCAATGGTAACTTGTCAAACCGGTTTTTAATGTTCGCTTGACCGTTTTGCATTTGACACAAACGATTAATACGATATTAATTGTTTTACATTAACTGTGGAGATTAACAGATAAAACATTATAACATAATGCTAATCATTACATAATCTGTTTATCATTAATGGTTTCATTCAAAATGTAATATTAGCAGTTTTTAGAAAGAAGGAAAAGGCAAACATCCACTAAACAAATGACTATTGAGAATCTGTAAACAAAAGAGTCGACTCGAAACAATGGCACAGTGATCAACGGGCTGGGACAATAGGGTAACAAATAACTGGCCGGTAAGAGTACTACGACAGACTGATTGACAAGACAAACGCTGAGGCGGAACCGGTGAGAGCTTTTCATTAACTAGAAAGGAATGGCAAAAAGTTGACAAACGCACCATAAATTCTGCTATTGAATTGTTCATATCGAGCTCGGAATGCTGCAACTGTATCACAAAAATGGCGTTGTTAATTCACCAATGTTGAATGTAGGTTATGTTAAATAATTCTCAGAAATACAGAATAATATACCTATAACTATTTGAAACTATGCTTATGAAAATGAATTATTCATGGTAATTGCCATTAAACATTTAACGTAGGTAGATACCTACCTACTAAGTTACTATATTTGTCATTCACTATTGACATTGACGTAAACGTAATTTTCGTGATGCGTAATATAAAATTGTAAATCACATAAAAATAAATATACTCCATGTTATTACCTACATAAACATCAATAATAAAATCGATATATATAATCTACGCATCTATTATGCTATTGCGTTTGTTAGGACAAAAGAAATATGTTATGCCATTATCAATAGTCTACCGTTATTCGTGAACAAAATCAACCATGTGCAACTATCAGATGTATATGATAACGACTCGCAGAAATCTCGTTAAAATCATTAGTGCATGTCGAGTCGTAGACCGTGTAATGAAACACTTCCACTCGGCCAATAACCGCTAGTTAATGGGACACTACAGAATACTGAGCTTTCTCTGTAACATACAATAATAATTGCATTACAACGTAGTTATGTAATTAATTCATACAACGCCGTTTAATTGGCAAGTCGATAACAAAGTCTATGTTACATATACAATACAGTGGACCCGCGGTAATCCGGCCCCTGGCTAGTTCGACATGACTTATTAAATATTTTTTTGACTGTCTTCGCTAATGTAGATAATGCATGATTGAGCAGGTTCCAACTTGTACGCAAAAATATGTTATATTTCTCATGAAATGTCTTACGAAGAGATTATAAGAGATTTCTAGTGATACAACTATAAATCAGGAAGATGACGACGAAGTAATTGCAAGTACTTCAGAGTACCTATAACATATAAAACTTTATGATTGGATCTGCAATTTGTCGGATTACAAGATACTCGTTTATAAAATATTCTGGACTATAGGGGTCTTAGGCAGTACTGTATAATCCGACTAATTCGATAGTTCGACACTGCCCTGCAAAACGTTTGTTGGAGTACCGGGGGTCCACTGTATATGCATCTATCTCATATATAATAACGCAATAGCTTAAAAGATATATCTAGATTCTAGAAAATTATTCTTTATCAAATTTGAACTGCCGATCCTGCCTGTCCGATGAAAAAACTATTACAATATAAGAAAAATAGGTAGGTACTTATTAAGTTAATTTCCAATAGATATGATAATAATCAATCAACTCGTCAATTTCTCATCGTTTATTCGTAAATAATTGAATTATTGGAATCTACCGTCTTGAGTTGCGCAAGTAATGAGTTAAGAATGCGGAGGCGGCGCGGTCTAATCTCTTTAACATCAACTCACGAATCACGATGTAATAGTAAGGCTCGTGACTTGGAATACGACGGCAAGATCTTGATTACTTGTGTTCCTTTAGAAATTTCTTGGAATAATCCACCGCTGCATTTACGTTATTTTTAATGCTGTTAACTGCCTAATTGCCTTAGTTAACATTCCTAAAATTGCCTGCCTATTAAAATTATCAGGTTTAACGTTTATTTAATACGATTAAAATTATCTTATTAATATTGGGCACCTATTAAAGTTAGGTAGATTCTCGAATCTCAAGTTTTTACTCTATATAGAGACGGTAGTGGTAATTTATTACATAAATTCGTGATATAATCTCAGTAAGTTTACTGTTCCAAGGCCAGTTTATTTTATGCATGGATCGATATTAAGTTGGTTGTATGTAAAATGGTTGAATAGAATAAGTCCGATTGGTAGTTATCTATTTATAATTGAACAATATTGTATTTAATAATCCATTAATGCTTTTAAATACTCACTTTTGGTGTGTCAGTTGATTTATTGATTCTATATTGAATTCCCAATGTTCAAAGTCACACAAAAAATCCGTGCTAAAAATAGAAATCCTCAGCAATCACCGTTGAAAATTAAAAACAATCCACTCAATTGCGTCCTTGAATGCGGTCAGGAAATTGTACGAAGTAACCAGGCGTTCACCTGCACTCACACACACACACAGCTCTAGAAGGCTACACGTAAATTGCACAAAGATAATCTATGTTAAAATATAGCGTAAAATAGTAGACATGTAATAGCCTCGGTGGCGCACAAAGAACTGAAAAGCGGAGAAGTGGTGGCCGGTGGAGCGGGGTGAAGGGGGAGGGGGCACCCTGGCGCGCTCGGCGCTAGTCTCGCTGCTCGACGTAGCACATCGTAGCAACTAGCAACAAGTGAACGGCAATGCGGGTGTGAGGAGTGCAGAAGGATAGAAATGGGGAGCTCTCCCCGCATACAAAGAGCGCACCTGACGGCAGTGCAATGCATGTAGCACCCGTCCTATATGTCCACGAATATATTCACTAGACCGGCTACGATAACATAACAGGAAGAGCAGATGTTGATAATCACGATGTGCGTCGGACTTTGGCGTAATGACACACCATTTATGGCCTCATGTAACTGGAAATTCTAGCAGCGCGTCGATAAATCGAGGGAATGTGGTTTATAAAGGAAACTTTTTAATATAAAGTGCTTCACAGTCAATATTGCGGCTTCGAAGTGGGGTTTTCTTAATGATAATAAATAATCTAAGTAGGTATATTCTGTACCATGCAAGTCATACTATATACTATGTTACCGTTTACTTTGCCCGCGTCTTCGTGTGCATAAAATTCAAATAAATAAAAAGTAGATTTTCTTACCATCTATTGCTCTACCGAAACGAAATTAAAACGTGAAAGCGTAACAAACTAACAAACACACTGTACTAAACAATTAGAATAAAACATTAAAAGTTATAAAGATGTATGTAAAATAATTTCATTACACGAATCAATAACACGTAAGTCATCATACATAATTATTTTAAAGATTATATTAAAACATTGCTTACATATTGTTATCTACTTATCAGTTCTACGTGATAGTAAAAAGGAATGTATTAAATATGTTTACAAAAAAGATAAAAGCGGCATTAAAGCTTATCTCTGAAACACAAAGAATTTTTCGAGAGCTCAACCAAAATATAATTTCGTTGGATGAAAATAAACGTTTATTTATGGACGTGGTGTAATTTAGAGCAACATAAACAAAATATCGATCTTTGACCAACATAACCGGGTGCTTTAATAACTGCTAGCTATTTGGCAAACTCCCAACTATTCCCTTAAAGTCTATACGAAATCCGCTTTTGTATATGATGCGGCATATCAAATATTTCTCACGTTTAATATCTTATTTGATAAAATCAAATTAATACTGACTAGTTATAGCAAAAACCAGTTTGATTCGCGCTGTATTAGG
The DNA here is from genome assembly GCA_912999735.1 of Aporia crataegi. NCBI lineage: Eukaryota > Metazoa > Arthropoda > Insecta > Lepidoptera > Pieridae > Aporia > Aporia crataegi. The sequence continues at coordinate 2,750,221 of OU538748.1, read as the reverse complement.
ATTGAATTACAACACTTTCAATGACCGCAATACAATGCGTGTTTTGTCGAATGATTGATCGTTAAACAAGTAAAAACCTAATTAGGTTTTTCACAGTAAATGTTTCTTTCAAAGCTATATGAGGTATGAAATAACATTATCATTGTTATCATGCGGGCAAATGTAGGGAAAACAAGCAAAGAGGTCGCGTATCTGTTTTGGCCTTGTGCTAATCATGTTAGCGGTAACACGCGAATAACTCATGTAATTTGCACATAAAATGCAATAAAAAGCCGTTTTAAACAACCCATGGCGACGCGAACGTTGACTCATGTTTCTTTAATGTCGATTTAATTTTCATTCGTTCTAAATAGCTGAGTTGAGGTGATATTATTTTTCGTAATAAAATTAAATAGGGCCATAATATAACAATGTTGAACGCTAGGTTAGATAATACACTTAATTTAGAATTTGTTAATAGGAAACGCAAACATAGCAGTCGATAACCTGGTTGCAGCTGATAACAAGCAAACCACACCATTTCACCTAATAATGCTAACAACGACAGTTATTATGATGGAATGAATTGATTTTTTTCTAAGAAGTGTGACAAGGATATTTCAATTATAATAATGACACTGGACATCAAAAAGGGGATAACAAGATTCCACACATGATTGGACCCAAACTTTTGGCATAAGACTATTGTGTTTATATGATCCATATTTTTTATGTGAGGATTTATTAAAATGAACGTTTCAAAGCAATTATTTTACCAATAATTATTTAATGAGACATAACGGAGAAGGATATAGTACGTAGAAAGGATTCATATTAATCTAGTGAACAAGGCATAAAATGTTGAAATATGTGATTTTTATTTTCAAGATTTATCGCAACTTTAAAAAATAAATAAATTATGCTTTTGGATAGAACTGAAATTATGCTATTTATTCATACTTATCCCGTCCTAACAATCTTGAATAATATCATAAATCCGTGGATTCTGACGTCTTTGCAAATACATGTACTTAATGATGTAAATAGTTTTATTTTCTTGACATTAGTCTTAATCGCGTTTCTGATTAGCGTATTTTAAAAAGATAAGGTAGTGACGTGTTGTTCACGCTTGGCGCGAGCGACGCGTGGGAGAAATCCTCATAATTGAAAAGAGGTTTACAAACAGAGAATGTACGCAATGGCTTGAACAATGAGTTATTCAACGTTATCGATGGACGATAGCTTACACAGCTGCGGACGAAGGCGTAGACGATGTAGATTGAATTAATTTGACGACCTACTGCGTGATGCAATAACAATAAATCATTATGACATTTAATGGACATTCAGTATTGCTAGAAACATTGTAAAAATAGCTTTAATGTTTTGTATTTGCCATTTTCTCCGTTTACGACACAGACTTATACTAAGTCCAGTGAAAATACGAATAGTTATTTACATCAGATAGATAATTTAATCGTTTCCCTCATGAAATGATGTTTCAATTTAGTACCTAATTATAGGTTAAAGCGATAATTCAATCAATTTCCTATTAAATTCTTATTCATTTTACATTTTAGACGATTAGTCCACGAGATTATTATGAAGGTCAAACAAACAATCAAACGACTTGTTTTAATTGTTTGTTTGGCGTTATTTAAAGGAAAATTTTCGAATGATTACCACATAAAGTTAACGAATGAACGAAATATTAGCATATTATGGCTATTTCGTCATCTTATCAGCAGCGCAGGGCCGGTCAGCGATCGAATGTCAAAAACCGCACGGCGCGGCGCAATAAATTGTTGTCTCATGGAGAGTAAACATTGCCGTTTGGTCGCATTCATGCATAATTGATGAGGGTTCGGAACGAGCTCGTGGATTCCAGTCGGTCACGACTCGGTCGAATAGCGCGCCTCCGGCAGCCATTTTGTGGAGCCCGTCCGCCCTGCGAGGCTTTGAGAATATTAATCATGAAAATATAACCTACACCTCACCTAATAATCTAATAAAAACGTTTTCAAATTATATAAAATAACAGATGAACTATATTTTATTATATATAAGAGTTATTTCTATGTATTATTCTCTAGTAAACTAAATACATACTTAATATAACTCGGTGTACCTATATGGTCTGTTCGATAAAAAAATCTTGAGGAAGATAATAAAAACTTTCTAAATGAAACGTTATTTAGTATAATATCGAATAAATAGTAGAATTATTTTACTGAATTCTCACACGCAACACTGATGTTATGTGTATCACTTATTACAATAATTTGACATAAACAAATGAATTTTTAGTGTCTGTTCTCAAATAAATAAATTCATATTTTATAGTGATATAAGTTATATCTTATCAATGTATGGCGACAGTTATGTAGAATATATATACTTTACATCATTGGGTGGCTATTCGGGCTTTTAAAATAATACTTTTTTATTGGAAAAAAATTATTCACCTATTTGTACAAATTTATAACAAAATTCATGAAATAAAGCGAGATAAATATTTCATATTCTGGAGCAAGTGAGATTTTACGTTGATGCGTTGCGGTTAAGGCCTACGGCAGAAGGCTCATTATTATGAAAGTCTACCGCCTGCTTTGAAAGGAGAGACGTAATAATACGAAATGAAACATACTCGCAACCGCAAAAGCTTACGAGTCTACAAAGTATGACTTCGGTCTGAACTTGTATCTAAACAGAAAGCATGCCTTTCATTGTGATCTAAAATTATCCCCACGCACCTATATGATCAATTTTGTTAAGAAACAATGGTCGAATGTTTATTCAAATGTTCTTTCATACAAAACAATTGAGTATACATTTCCTGTCGAAGAACTATTGCGCAGTATCTGTCTATATAGCACACGCTAGCGTTATAAATGAAAAGTAATCAGTTTGTGTGTGACAATTCAATATTTATTGTGGGAATTGAAAGTCAATGAATAGGCAGACTCATGAGTCTCATTTTACAGCATAATCATGTAATTTAACGGTATGTAATTCGTAATAAAAATATTGTAAGCTAAAAAATTGATGATGTTATTGTTTAAATAAAAATCTATGCTTACTGGCGTAATAAATCGTAATCAATATTGAGAGGATGAATGGTTCAGCGGAAACCCGCTATACATCACAGCAGTCGGTTCAAATCCCTTACGAGCAGGGTGGCCACCCTCGGGATACAAAACAGTGTAGGTATCAAGTCTTTGTATTAACGCTTAAAAGCTTGTTATCAAGGGTTTTCCTTAGAAATAGGAGCCAAGCTGCCGCACCGTAATTTGGATATTTGCCAAGTAATGTTTCGACACGTTAGACTAGCTTCTGTTATCGGATATCTAGCGAAATGTGCATGTAACTGTTTTAAAATGCGTTGCTTCGCAGTCTCCTCTCTGCCAGTTCGCTTCTATTCAAGTTATATCGTACTTAGACATAATATTCTCACCGTATGAACACTTAAAATCTCTTGATATTCATTTCATCCGTAATTATTCAATTACACTAAAATAAAAGGTAAAAAATATACAACAGGATAAAATAAACAAAATGTAACCTTAATAGGTACCTGCTTCGTCTTTAGTATTTAATGTTCAATAATAAGCAAACCTGACCAACTGGTTTTAAGGTCGCTTACCTACTTACTGACCTTTTCAATATAAGTAAAAACCTATTTAAATCGAATGCGGTTCTGTCAATTAAAGTACTTTACAATTGTGTATATTATTGAGAAATAAAATTTCAAGCCGCACAAGGCTAAACTGCAAAAGGCGATGAAAGAAAATGTCACAATTTAGATGGCAGCAGGGAGTTGGGGCTTAGGGGAGTATGGGTGGAAGCCCACCCACTAAACGACCGTTGTGTTTACGTTGTCGCCTATGAATCGAGCTTCTACCAGGGAAAACTTTGATTAGTTAATCTTTATTTATAGTAACAAGATTCGTTTATACGCAGCATAGAGTTATCACTTTTTATTCGTTTATCACGGACGGAAATGTTTGCCGTAACTTGCCCCAATTTAACTGATAAGGGAATTCAATTAGATATCTTATCGCTATCACAATGTTGTGTGTGCTCGCTAAACATCACATCTTATCTTTTATTAAATAGTCGAGTCTTTGATCTTCACGTAGCGTACGTCTAATCTAATAACGGTACCAGGCTTCCGCTCCCAGGCGATTGCCATGGCAACGATAAGAGCCTGCGCTCGCCGAGCCGAATATCCATTATGTTATTTATTCTCACAGAAAGCTACCCTATTGAGCAGCTGATTTCTTTCATAGAGCGTAATAATTCGTTCGCTTTTTGCGGCCGCGGCTGCCCTTTCAAAGCCCTAACAAAAAATGGGAATTTCTCATTTTTATGACATAAAATCACGCCTTTTTCCTGTAAGGATAGAGAATAGTATTGTTATGAAATACTGCTAACATAAAACAATTAAAAACAAAAACAGTTATAAAGAGAAACCGATGAAAAGCAATATAATTCAAAACATTATTCAGCATATATATACATATATTTCTAATCCGTTGAAAGGCCCTTTGATTGCTTTTAATCAAAATGGAATAAACCACCTGATTGCATAACTAGGTCGATATTATGCGTGTGACATTCAATGTAAAATGTTATTCATCATTCAATATTAGCCCTTATACAATGCTACTATGAATGGTGAATTTACACAGGTGTCACGTCGATGTGTGCATTGAAATTCTACGTCAACCCTTCTCCCGTGCCGGGGCTCGGGAGGGACCGCAAAGAATACACAAACCCTCGCTTTACCCTCTTCATTTTTATTCATGTATCAAAGGAAAACATTGACGGAAGATATAGGGGCATGACGCCGAGGGCGAGTTGAATTATTATTCCTGTAAATGACTGATACAGCATTTCCTTTCTTACGGCATTGTGACTAAAACAATAAAGACAGTTATATCAAACATTGCCATTTGTGTGATGAGATCTTCAGCTCTTTGTCACTAGGCCAATAACATAATGTAAAAACGATAGAATTGGTCATTCCAGGTTGAACTTTTTTATTGTTAACAATATATGTGGAGACAATTGATTTATTCTAACGATAAATAATATGATGTGATATTTGTGTGAAAAAACTATTGTTGTCTGTTTACAATAGATTCTTCACGGAAACGCTATTTAGATGTTACATGAAGATTGTTTCGAGTTTACATTTCGCTGAGACCATTGTATAAGCAACGGTATGAATGTCATCATTGAATTCATAATCGTTGGCATAATTACAAATGCAAATGAATTTTTAAATAATGCACGAATTAATGAGTCTTGCTGCCTATCCAGTTATATGAATTTTAAAGTGGTGGTTTAAATTCGATCGCGATACATTCAATTTAAATGCCAGTTGTGTTAAAACGGTGAAGCAAGGCCAATGATATCATGCGAAAATCGACAAGTTTTATGTAGGCCAGAGCGACTGCAGTAAGGCAGCATTCCTTTAAATTTACAGTAGCGCGATTTACAATCAAGATAGTTTCGTTTTCACGTCCGAATGACTTCGCTTACGCGTTTTATCCATTTGTGTTCTATAATGGCCGAATCGTGACCAATGAAAGATGATCTCCGATAATTCAATAGGTCTCTTCTATAACATCCAGTGAATTAAGCGAGGCGGTAGCGTGGGAGACCTCATTAGATTTGCCGTTGTTTTTTATTCTTGTCAGGTATTGAAGCGTGACAAGCATGACGCCTGCACTCTACTTTATCCATAGACAAGTTGCGCAATGAACGGGACAGTAAAGCCAACTTCGTATTCCGCAGACGCCATTGTGCATTCACTTTCTCAACCTACATTATTGTTAATCAACAATAAAGAGCTGTGTGCTAGAAACGATAAAGTCGCTTTGTCGTTGCTTCATTGGCAGAGGTTAAAGAAGTTATTAAAGTATATTCGTGGTTAATTCTAAATATAACTCACAATTCTTTAAGTAATCGGCGATTGTTGCATGTAAACTATAATTATAAATGCGTGATTCAGTATAATAATGTTGATTATCAGAATAGATCGACTCGACGTCATACTGAATAATACAGTTATATTATAGTATACGTTCAGACTTTAGAGTAACTAAAATTTTTTGGTGTTTCTTCTACTAATACCAATCTATAGTTTAACCCGCGCAGTTACCGTTGCGATCATCCAGTTATCATGTAGCCTTGACTCGATGAAAATCGATGAATTTAGTCAGAAGTCGTTATATAAAACTCAAATACATTATTCACACAAATCTTTAATACATAAGTTTGGTGTTTGGACACTTTAAAATCATTGTATCATATCACATGTATTAAATTTTATAGGTTTATTATTATAAACTTTTTAAACCTAAATTAACCTAACGAATTGTATTCAATTGTCCTGTTTATTTCATTGAAACAACATTTAGCTGGAAATAAGGTAAACAATTAGCATAACAACATAAGGTAAATAGGCATGGTCAAAACAGCATGTTTGTGTATATATAATTCAATAAAATTCCATAATGTATTGTATATGTAAATGACGACATAAAAGGAAAAACTACTTCTGATTGTATAATTCTATTTTTAACCATCGACGAAAAGAGGTGTTATACGTGTCAGTGTATCTGTGTGTCTGTCTGTCACATCCTAGCTCCTAAGCGAATAGTTTGAAAGCTTACCTTATCGAAATAAATTAGCTATAATTTAAGAAAATCGGTATTTATGTGATTTTCTTATTAGACTTGTTTGTGAAAACAAGTTTATAATGAAACAAGCTAAATTAAGCTACTTTATAATTATGATAATCCCATATTAATCAATATCTAAAGCTTCTTCAAGAGAATAAACGCAAGGACCATTATCCCATGTGATCGTATTAAGGACAATATTTAATTACAGGCGAGTATGTGAAAATCATAAAATTGTTAAAAAAACTGTCAAACAAACAAAAAATACAAAAAAGCACAGTGTTACTAATATTGCTCTACTAAACTATTCCATCATCATAGCTATAGTATTTATAATTTTATTTGGAATCCTTATCGTATTAGTTAGAATCGTGGGAAATGTTCGATAATCCTTACAGACAACATTAAAACCCGGTTAAATCGAAACAGGTCCTAATGAATACCATTAGTCGTTCAAATCGATATAACTCCTTCGAAATTCCATTAAAACCGGTTCTAAATTGCAATTGAATTAATTAACAATCACCGGAAATTGAGATCACGATTTCATTTTTAGGTCTGAGTCAGAAATAACATTTATCACGACGCGATAATTTATTAATTTTCCTTATAAGTTTCACGAACTATTATTATTAAGAATGAAAGATTCAAGTCATTGCCTTAGCAACTGTGGGTGTTCATAAATCATGCTTAATTAAATGTCGAGGTTCTTGACTTCGTCTTTATAAACTAAATCCGGTAGACATCATACTGGGTTACATAAAGTTTCAATAAAGTAAGTTTTGCTTCACGGCTAAATGATTGTAATAATTACAAAGCCTGTTATTGTTAAATCCTAATTGTTATTGAAAAGGTTTCGCCTTCCTTTATTTTCCAGCGCAAGATTCAAATAAATTCTGTATTCAAACCCAAGATCAACATCTATTCATATATAAGCATAGAAAACAATAAACTGGTTAGGATATAAACTTTATGTTCTCTAGTACGAGATGACTAAGCATGTTATTCGTGTGGGATGTCTGATGGTATTTTAATAGCGTCTCCCGTTACTAACATTTCCTATCCGTATTGTTTAGCTCTTGTATTAATTACTCCATTACACAACTGCAATGTACCGTCACGATGCCTATTCGTGCCGCCCGCTGGCGTTCATTTGCCAAAAGCTATTAATTACTGACGGAGAATAGAATATCTCGGCGGCTAATCCCCCGGAGACGGTTTCGGTTACCGACAGCGTTGATTAATGTCCAACTCTTTTTACTATGTATATGATGGTTGTGTATACGACAACGTACACGCGAATAACCTTTTGGGTTACCGTAAATAGTCTCGCATCCGCTTCAAATGTAAATAAATTAGGAACGGTGATACGGCGCAGATGCTCGCCACAAACTTTGTATTTGTGAATTATAATAAATAAATGTTTGAAATTTCTCCTAACTTCGACTTATATGTTTATTATAATAACCTCCAACCACTTCTGTCTATAATTACCCGCATGATATTCAATTAAAAATTGTTTTAATTTGTAAGACACAAAAGAAATTTATTTTCTTGTAAACAATCGGAGAGAGACCTACGAATATGTCTGTCCACTAAGGGTAACGGGAATTAACTATTGATTGTTTAAATATTGTTACTTTCTCGCTAACGTAATACGCTGCAAAATAAAGATACATAACACTGAACAATAACCAATAATAAACAGTCTTTAGGTTGTTATTCTACTAGCGATTTAATATTGCGACCTCAATTTGTGGTCATCATAAGGGCAAGATTGGACTTTGTTAGTTGGTTATTTGGTATTCGTTGTTGACCGTCTCAACTCTCGATATTGTGTAAATAGTCAGGCGTGCGAAGAATGTTGAAAGAAACAACTGTTGTTTCTAAGAAAATGCGTGATGAACTGTAGTGGGCCACAAATCACTATTCTTTATAACAACATTCCTTTAAAGTTAAAATTTTAAGTTAAGTTTAAGGCTCATTATAATTCTAGACCGTTCGTAAATACCATTAGAATAATAGAGAGACAAATTTCAATTGTGAATAAAAAAAATTCAATTGTAATTTATCTACTCAGGAAATGGAAGTAATTTCTAAAAATCGCTTTGAAAATTACGATTCTCTTCGCAATAATAACATGTTGACGTTTTATAATCACTAAAAATAATTATAACACTAAAAAATTAATGCTAAATTATTGTCAAAGTACCTACCTACAAGAAAAATAATAAAGGACGCGTTTGTTATTACGTAATTAATCGTGTAAGTACAATGAACACAGATAAAGTAGGTGTAAATAGAAGATAAATACTTTAATATTGTTTTAAGGTCATTTCAAGGAGACATACACGAGATAAATAAATTACCACGATAATTAATAATCATGTTATTCACATAAAATGTACTTTATTGATAATACAACATTTTTTCCTTTTGAGTCATATTTTCATTTTTTCTCTAACAAGGTTACTTTGTATTATTAACTGGCATTTATCTATTTGAAGTAACAATAGGACTTTACCAATAATTAGCTATTAAAACGAATAAAACATAATAACAAATTTTTCGCTAATCATCTCCTAGATCTTGATCTTAATGTATAATAAAATCGTATAGTCATTGGAGTCTCGAGAATAAATAAATTGCTACTGTTACTTGGCCATAAATAACCTGACATAAAAGATAACGTAAATAAAATGCGACGTATTTTGAAAAGGACGCGGACCGACCGTCTACGCACACCAGTTGGCGCTGATTCAATTCCTGTATGAATTATTTTAGGAACACACACACAAATACCGGCCTGTTTACAAATACTAGCGCACACTCGATTCAATTCCACAGAATTTATAAACAATGTCGAAAGAGATTAGCGTAATGGTTTATACGGCTTATGTTAATATTTTCGTAAGTTTGCATTAAAAAGTAACAGAGATGGTGATGCACGTTAAATCGACTAAACAGTTATATGGCAAAAGAAATCTTATACATCAGCTATTAGCGATATGCGTAACCGTTTTATGTGAAGGTTGGATTCACTAATGCCTGCCTAATCGAGTCTATAAATAATGAATGAATCGGTCTTTACCTCTTCAGTTATGAGTTAGGCCAATTAAAATATACCTATTTACTATGTACCTAACGATCAAACAAATTTTATGTTATGTACTTATAAATTTCAATAAGTAACTAAAATAAGACTGCGAAAAACACAGTGTAAGCTTTCTTCCGAATTATATTCAAAGCACCACATGCTGCCTATGTCGTGTACGAAATCGTGTAGTTTATAACAAAAAGTCCTGTAATTATTCGACCTAAAGACTAAAGAGAAATCAGCAAATTCGTTATCAAAGGTAATTAAAAAGCAAAAGCCGCCAGAAATATCCCCAAGGTAACTCGGCTATTATTAAGAATCCTCAGAGATTTATCTCATACAAATTCATTTTAATTAGGCATATATTTAAAATGAAAGCGTTTATTATTGCAATGCGCCTTTAATTTAGTGCTGGCATTCAATGCTTTAACAGTTCCATTTGTTTGATTCACAATGGCTCTGAATGCTCGAACCTCAAAAGGAAGCTTAGAACGTAATACAACGTTTACTCCTATTTTTAATGCTTTTAGCAGTAAGCATTGAGAAGGAAACACATACTTAGATATGTTTTTGCTATTGAGAATATTTTACAAACGTAGGTACAAAGTGTTTTTAAAATAATTTTAACGTTACATTACATAAAAACGCCTAAATTTGAATATATGTAATAAAGTAAGGTGGTATTGTACAAATAATTTGGCCTTATCAAAGCAATTACAGTATCGAATGTCTTAACTAATTTAAAACAGCAGCTGTTAATAAAAATAACATTGGAACACATGAACCTGTTTCTCAATAAGCATCCCTTGTGTATAAGAACCACGGGGCGGAACACGTGTTAACACACGCAAAGGTTTATTTATAGAAGCAAGCACTTAATCAAGAACACTTGTGCTATGAAGAACAAGAAAAGATGCATCATATTAAAAGCTTCGCCGTTACATGAATGAACCAGTGGTTACGTCAATAATTGACAAACTAGCAAGCATGGAAACAGGTCGAAAATAGACGACCCCTACGTCTAATAGAGGTCAGTGACTGTAGGGTGGTGCAGAGGGTGGAGGCGAAATAACACATTTGAAAAAGAACCCTCAACATCTGCCGCACATGTGCCTTTCGTTTTGTACAGTGAAATAAGGCATAGCCATGCGCACAACCGCACCGAACCAGTCGTGAACGAACGTTTTTTTGTTGTCTTCACGCTTTGTGATCGAGCTTTCGAAAATTCAAGCTCACAATAAGTTTTTATCGATACAATTGTGATGTGATTGAGTTCGAGTTTGATTTATGCGCTGTAAATGAATGCTATCAATTACGAATGGTGGAGTAGGTACAATTTAATAAGTCCCTGGAGCGCAGCGTGAATCTATGCATTTCTTAGAACATAAATACGATTTGGATTAAAGCCAAAACTTTCCTCAGCGTGGCGCGCAATGGCAGTCGTTCATAATAATTGACGTTATATTTTAAATGCTACAAGCATGCTATCCAGTCATGGAGTGGAACATATAATAAACAGATCGCACGTATTTTCATGTTATCTTTGATTTGTTTATGACTTAACCATAAATTAAGTATTAAGCGATAGAGTTAAGAAGTTATCGACCGCATATATAAACGCCTCCGTATATTATACACAATCAAAATGTATATCAATAACTCGTTTCTGATGTGTTGTAACGAGCGTCAAAGATCGTGGCTCGACCTTTTATTTCACTCGTGAATGCCCTCAAGCGATATGAGCTCACTGGAGCCCTGGTAAAGTTCAGAGAAATTTACTGATATAGCTAAACGATAGCTATTTTTATATAATGTATTAATTTTTGGGGTGGGCTACCCTTATCACTTAGGGGTATGAAAAATAGATAATTGCCGATTCTCAGACCTACTGAATATGCATATAAAATTTGGTAAAAATCAGTAAAGCCGTTTCGGAGGAGTAAGGTATCTAGCATTGTGACACGAGAATTTTATATATAAGATGTATGCAGAATGCGTAACCTTATAAAAATAATGTCACTTATGTCATCCTTTGTCATTGATAGTTTCTGAATCTTTAATTTTAGGATGTCTTAGAAACTCTTTGATTTTACGCAAAATAGGCGCATTGTAGTCGTCGAGTTGCGGAAATAAGCCCGTCTTTACTTATACTCAAAACTCTTTGATTATTTTGCACGTAACAAGCCTGAGCTAAAGAACAAACATTGTCTATCTTCTTAGCTTGATATAGACACAATGGATAACCTAAAATACATGTTACCTCATAAGATAATGTCAATATTATGGTAATTCAACCGAGCGGGCGAGGTGAAGGGGACGGAGTTAACCGTACCGTTAGGAGAAAGTGGCCACCTACACTCGCATGGACCTCGGCCATTTTGAAAACCATTCGATTCATATCTTAAAGACAGCCTCCTAATATGGTTATTGTACAAGTTATTGAGAAATACAAAATGTTGTTTTAAGGTTTTCATGCTGCAATCTTGGCCTTACCTGTTTTTAATTGAGGCGTACTAAGGATTCTTATTACAACAGTTCAAAAATTTAATAAAGGATAACAAAAGTTCTACCGCAATTCAAAAAGTTTAATTGTGACACTTCGGAAGTCAGAAAATTTACTTTCTTTGTTGAGAAACCTTACTTAGTCGAAACATGTTGTAATATCAATTAAATATTATCAAATTACGATATTGTAAGCAGCTTTATCTAACACATTAAAACTAAACAAGTTGCAATAAATACACGAATCTTTCCAATTCTACCAATATGATTACGTTTCTCTTTATATTTAGCACCACTTAACAAGTAGGTACTTGGACCATTATAATATTTCATAATTGCATGTTTCATATTATGTTTCAAAATCAAACAGGAGTCGTGGATGTTTCTAAACAGCACTTCACAGGTGACCGTGAACTATCCGGAACTTCATAGACTATTGCAACTTCTAATTGACTCTTAAAATAAAATTGAGAAGCCGATGATAATAGAGCCCTGGCTCTACATCAATACTGCAGCCCATAATTTAGATTAGTATCAAATATGTATTTGTATACAGTATACATACAACAGTTTTTAGATGTCGTATCTAATTGTTTTGCCGTATTGGCGTAAAGTTTATGTACAAGTGTCGATCAGGCTTAAATCTACGTTCTTACAACGGAAGCAATATAGGTGTAATGTAGATCACAACCATAATACGACATCCTAGTTAAGGGCAATGAACCTTTGATATACGGCCTCATTAATGCAATAAAGGCAACCGTCACACCGTTGTGTTGCCAACGAAGAGTGCGGGAGCTTGCCAATTATAACTGTATTCACAATTATTATGATTACTTCCTTGACTTTACAAGTATCAAAAATAAATAATATAAAACAAAAGTTCAAAAAAGCTTTGCCTTAATAAAATGAGCATATTTTATTGGCGAAAAAAGATTAACGATCAAATCACAACACGCCAATCAAAAGAAATCATGGAGCAGGTAAAAATAACAGTATCCTTTGAAAGGACGCTACAAATTTATTTATCTTTAACAGCCGACCCTTGTCTTCAGAAAAAGATAAAAACGACACAATAGGAGCAGGTAAGCCAGCCTGTGATATATTTCTTTGTTGCGATTATGTTGAACTAAATAATAGTAATAACATCCAGCGAGATCAGAGCCAAACCGGTTTTGAATGCGAGTTATGTCATGAGCGTATTTATTGGTCCAGCGAATTAGACATGGCGGTGGACTTTCACCGACGGCTTTCATAGCAAGATAACACGATACACTGGTTTAACTTACTTATCCGACCTTTCTCATATTAACTTCGCATTGTTTTATCATTACTTTGTGTACTTTATACACACGCGTGTTAAAGACATACTTCAATGTCAGCTAGAAAGTTTATCGGTTATAATTAATCAGCTTTATAATCGTTTTATCGCACGTTACATCTTTCTAATTACCAACTAGACGGCTGTTTATTCTGCTTTATTTTATCTAATATAATGCAGATTATATTTTATTTATTTATTTATATAAGAATGTACGCAGATATAAACTTAATGAAACAACGCGGAAATCAGTTAGTGGTTTGCATCTATTGTAATAGAATGAGTCGAAAGGCTAATAATCAAAACCCATTAACAGTCTCTTAACAATCCTATGGTGGTTGATTGACAAGTCTCATTGTTCCTCCCTGTTCCGTCGGAGTCATGATGTCCTACCACTGTCTATTCCTGTCTATAAAACCATCGAGTCATATCGACTAAACGTGCTCGTCGTAATAAATACATGCCAGAGATTAATCATATCCGTCCAAGCTTCGATCGTGCATTATTAAGCAGGTGGCCATAAATAAATTCTATCGTAAAGTTGCGGCCATAACCATCGTAATTGCCTGAACGCACGATCTCGAGTTAAACAACATCGACAAAAAATTGAGAGACCGGTTCGTATCGCCATAAAATGGTTTCGGGGCGTTTCGTGCGATGAATATTCATTTCGATATACATATAAAACTTATATTGATACATACATAGTTATGAGATTCATGATGACGCATTCCCAGCCAAAGTTTGTTACCGATTCTACGAAGAATCTTTATGGCAGCGTTATTTAGAATAATAATAAATAAGGAAATAAGTTTTTCTATTTTATACTTAGCATTTCCGTGATTAATTTATTATGAAATTGTTAATGGATTTAAACTAACAAAAACATCGTAAACAAAATAAATGTATTTTTAATATATTTCTGATTAAATCGTAAGAAAACAAGAATTCATGTTATAAATAAATATGTTTAAGGTAATTTAAAAACAGAACAAGTTCCAACCTACATTTAAAGTAAGTTTAAAGTTCCAGTAAAATATTATGCACCTCACAAACAATACACGACAAACATGACTAAAATAAATAATAATTAGTTGCGTACTGTTATAGGAGATTCGCCAAAATCGTACACATTAAAGAAACAAAGAATTATGTAGAATCTATCGAAACCATATCGAAAACGACATGACCCCGTTACTTGGATCCCTTATTGAAATTTAAATAGAGAAATGATAATACCAAATTTATACGTCCGATTTGACCTCTGTATTTTAAACGCCGGGTGTGCAGCATAATTGCTCATAAATACGCAGATGACGCCCGAACAAACAAAGAAATCTGAATGTGAAATTGCGAACTCGATTTTCCAATATAAATAAACTTAAGATAAATGCACAACTTCAAACAACTGTCGCTTGTTCAATACATTTCCTCTATGGGTCTCTACAAATCGATAGAAGGTTTTTACATCTAAAAGAAACGATGAATAATATACGACGATGAATGTTTAACGAGTCAAGCTAAAGTTAAGCTAAATAAAGTACTAAAAAAATTCAACCTAACTTGTAATCCACTAAAGATATTCCATATTTCTTCAAGGTTTAATGATTATGTTTTTAGTTGTAAGAAATAAACTCAATTATCTAATTTTGATTATGTAACATCATTATTTGTCTTTGCTAGTCGCGCCCTAATCTTAAGCATGTTGTTAAAAAACATGAACTGTTACGTTAACGTGTCGATAGTTGTTGTTGATAATACTTTGAATTTGGTATTACAATTTATTGAACATGATTTGTTAATATGTATTACATTCAAATTTTAAGATTTCCGAACCGCAAAGTGTTTTTTTTATTTCAATTCATACCTAAGTCGTTTTATAGAATATCCTTCCAATGTTATTCAAATGTAATGCACTAAAGAAATATTAATTACCTTTTTTGTTAGAATCTGCAGACTCTTGTTCAACGGATGTACCTGGAAAAAATAAAATAAATTATGTAAAATAGTTTCTTAGTCCTGTTATAGTAACTTGTGGCGATAATATTCAGATTTATGCAAAACGAAACTTGAAACATTTAAAAATAAAAACCACTAATGGAAACTAGGTCCGGAAAGGTTAAATATTTATTAACGATGTAGCCAAAGACGCGACGGTTCGAGACCGGTTATGACAACCTGTTTCGGCAGTAAAAGGTGCGTGAAATAAACAATCTTTCATTGTTTTTTTTTTATATTCTTAAATGATAACTTTTAAACGAAGAATGTATTAACTAGTACCTTCCATAATTTGTCATTAGTCATTATTCAGAAATGAACTGTATACTTCTTTGGGCTCTTGGAATCAGCTATTGTGCAGATGTTAATCTTGCTCTAAAAAAACTGTTTATACGCTGTGTAAAACAAGTTATCGAGGTCTATGAGTTCAAAAACGAAGCAGGTGGTCAGTAGAACCGCATTACTTATATCTATTTTCGTTTCCCGCATCGTTTGTCAACCGCTTGCAGCTGGCATTCACCGGTCCATTTCAATAGCTAAATCATTCGCTATATACGCTGCGTAGGGTAAATTAGGAAAAACACTAGCACAACTTTTAACCTTTTCGACAGTTTGCAATTAGAAATATTGCAACTAGAATGTTATCGAATGAAATCGCAAATTTTTTAAATCCTGCAAATATTTTAATTGAAACGTGACCGAATAAAGTAGCGGTTTCGCCAGACAAGCAATTAATTCATGGACAAAAATTTAAATAAGGTAAATCGAGAAACAGCTGAGTGTTTAATTCTTGTAAGTTGACATTTCATTTAAAACCGGTTTGTAACTTATGCAATAGAGAACATTCATATAATGATATGTACCGACAGCGACTGCTTAGCATAATCACCTGTCAATTGACGTGAAATATGCTGTTCCAAGTTGGCGTTGTTAAAACTGGAATAGCATTTTAGTTTAATTTTATATTCATGCTTGAATTTCATTAATGTGTAAATTCATTAATGTATTCTAAATCAATGTAATTTAATTAGTCGTTATTATATTAATTCCAACCAATTCAAAAAATATAATCCAATCTTATGTATAAGTGGAAAACCTGGTTTTAACAAGCTTTTTACACTTGATTACTTGAAAAAAAAAACATTTAAAATAGCTTGAATGAATTTTTTTTAAAGGTTTGAAAAAACAACAAAGAAAAACATTGAAAAAAGAATTTACCTTAAAAAAACTTTATGTAAAAAACTCTCGGCTATGTGTGTATAATATAATGTAGTCGTGAGATCATTTCCATAATAATGTGTTTAGGACCGTTACATGTTATTTAGAATATTCACATGCCTGGATGCCAAGCCATTAAGGTGCTCAACACAAGTCCACATTTATGGTTACACTGCTTAGTTTAGATAAATGCCTAACATCGTTGGAACTGGCGTAAAATATCTCTACATAGCCTTACACCGGTCTAGTCACTGTTTATCCAGTTAGGGCAGATTTCTCACGCAGGTGTGCACTACATGATGATTTAAATACACAACGACATGAATTATCATGTAACCAGTCGATTTATCATTTGCTAAATTTCTGCCAAAATATATGTATACTATTCTAAATCCAGAAAGGTACAAATATAATTTGTTAGGCTTAAACTTATATTACAATGTACTGGTAGATAGGTGGTTCTTTGTTATAGAAATTTATATAAAAGTCTTGTATAACATATAGCTAGTATAAAATACATAACTACGTTTTACGATCTCTTCCAAATGGAATATGGGAGCCAAGAGTCAGTGTCCTAATCGTAATCGCTATTATTTAAACGGCGTTGTCCGGACTACCAGCCGCCGACTTACTTGACAAAGCAAAAATGCACGTCGTTTTCCCCTTTAAGGCACCGTGAGTGCCTTTCTTGATTGGTATGCGGCTGAACCAGTCTGCAAACTGGTTCGTACGTGAGAAATGAGCACCCTCCCGCGAGCACATCGTCTGGCATTTCATGACTAAAATTCTGGATCGCATGAGCATTTTATTAACTATGTTACGATACTAACGAAAATGAGGCTTAATTATATCCAAAAAATGTGTGTGGAAAGTGTTCCAATATGATAATAATACAGAAAATATTCCAATTTCTGTGACTATGATACTTATGTGTATCGGTTCCAGCAAAAATAACTGTTATTTTCCGGCGTCCCATTTTGTATACTAAAACTGATCAAAATGAGTAGTGCTTTTCTAGTGTGAAAAAGTATCAATATTAAAAAATAAAATATGACAAATGTCCTGACATTCTATTTCCTACTCATTATTAAAAATAAATGACACTTGGGAATTAAAATAAGACTATTTTTTTATATTAATGAATTTATGAATAAAAATTTACTACACCATTACGTTAAGTAACGAAAAAAAGTAACACTGAAAGAAAGTCTTTATAGAGTCAATTGGGATTTGGGTAAAAATGTTCTTGGATCACAGATGTATTTTATATACAAATGCAATGCATGAAATACCCAACTATGTTTATCATAAATTATCCTAGCGATGATGTACACGTATTAAACAAGCCTGTACTTGGCAAACTTCACTGTTATTACACAGATCAGGAGTTCTGGCATATCTAAAAATAGTTCATACAACGTATGAGTATAAGCAGATCTTACTTTCATGGGAACGAGGTCAAATGTTTTGGCAAGCTATTCTCGGACAAAAACAAAACAATATCTTTATTTGTATTAAGACAACATAGTGAGTTATTTCATCTAGCATTTCTAGCACATAATGTAATGTTGGATTGTGTTTTAGAATACTGTCGTTTATTACTTTCAAAGGTTAATATCGATATTATTGCAAAAATAATATAAATTTACGATATATGCTTAATTATTATCCAAAGTGGTATGTAGGAGGTGAGCAGGTCGTAAATAAATATATTTTTGAAATTATAAAACTGTGGTTCGTACGTAGAATAAATTCGAACTTCGGGTATATTTAAAGAAAATATGTTAATGCGATTGAAGTTACCTAGAAATACACGAAAAAGGTTGTTTAAGGTAAATTAACGCACGTTATACGCATTTATGTTCAATATGTTCTATCTTTTTGTAAAGGTTGTAGTTTTAATCATGTTATCCACGAATAATTTAGTAGATCTAGAAGATCATGCAAACAATTCGTGTAGGTGTGAGATATTTCTTGTCGTCAGCATTCCAATGAATTCGCGGAAGCATGTTTTGTAATACTTATAGGTAATAATGAGCGTATTTTTATAAGCCGCTTTAGAATGTAAACAGATCAAGGCGGATGAAATCATTTCACTGTATCATCACCTTCTGACTGAATAATATAATCTATGTGCGTCAATTCTGTATTGAATTTCAATAGGCGTGTTGTTTTAGAATTAATGAATTTTTAAGAGCAAAAGTACCTACATAAACGACTTTATTTCAAAATGGCTGTACTTTTATAGAATACGAAATCAAATCAAACTATTAAATGCAGTAAAGCCAATAACGTATAGAGGTCACAGAAATGCAGTGTTCTCATGACCGTCGGCAACAATAACAGAATCGCGCGTTCGGAGCACATAAAAGCTAAGAACAATCGAGCTACTGGAAACAAGAGAGCGATATAAATCAAGCTCAGCATTGCGTGCACTACCCAGCCATAGATCCTCGGGTTTCGTTTTAGCACGCCTTCCCGCCACTTATAATAATTATTAAGTACCTACTTTCGCCTACCTCGCGACGCCATCTTGCTATTCTTCAAAATGGCGGCAGTGCGCACCACGTGCTCGTTTACATACTATACTTACAAAGACGGTGCAGACTGCAGAATACTGACAATTATTCATATAATTGATAAATTTATTATATTTATCAGGATCGTTTTCATGAAAGGTAAGTTACGAATTGTTAACAAGGTCTTGCGAAATTTACATTCAATAGCCGTTAAGTGACGATGTGACTGCTCGCGAACCAAGGTCACCTTGACCAACCGCGCGTTTTATATATTTTTATCTTTACATCAGAAATAATAAACTGATTTATAACAGACTTGAATAAAGGACAGTTGTAGATTAATTAATATATTATAAAAATAAAGTACATATTTAAATTGATAACTCTATATTCAAATGACACACACCGGATATTTTGATAGCAAAGTTAATCATATAGGTACCTTCCTATTTGTTTTGTATGTAAATTGCTCATTACCGACGTAATCGAATAGTCTAAAAATACTATCGTAATTTATTTATATTAGAAGGTAATATTATAAATGATATACTTCTGATTAACTAATACAAAATACATATTATTATTAGCTTATATAAAATAATTCATCTTGAATTATATACACTAAACGTATCTTACACGTAAATTGGAGTTTTTTTTCGATAAGTAGTCAGACCGATTAGCCACGTGTTGATAATGCTTATCCGTTTATGTTATGTGGGTCACAATACATAATTATAAAGATCGCTCAATTAGGACTGATTAACTACTGGTATTTGATTGTTTTTATGTATATTTCTATTTATGTGTTTAATATAATAAAAAACATAAAGGCACTATTGGCCTGTAACTCTTGAGTATTGTTAATTTTATAGATTAAGTTATTAATAAGGCTTATATAAATTGTTAGAGTGTTTGATACTGAAAACAAAATAAAATATTAAATAACCGATTGAGCAGAACTATTTCAGTTTGAACAATGAATATGAAGTTTTATGGCAGTGAGTTGTAATTACTAGTAATAATAGTTCAATGTTTTAGGGGCAATAATGAGAAATCTGGTTACAGTCTCGTTGGTTTCCTGTTTAGAGGATTGTGATTCGGTACAGGAAACCAAATTTAAAGGCAATTCCCATGCAGATCTTGCAAAGGAGGTCGTTTAATATTCAGTGAGTTTTGCGGGCCGATGCCAGTGGTAAGTGGAGTGCGGACTATCAGCGCAGACCAGCGTCCCTTGAATATGTATGAGCCAACACCGACACTTATGTATGTAACGCGTAACGCGAGACATGCACGCCACTTAGCCGTGACACACATCTTTACATATATCGACTAATAACAAACAAGATACAATTTATTAATAAACATAAGTATTACTAAAACTATTAAATACATTTTAAATTCAGAGGTGAAAAGATAGTTAAAGAACATTCTGATTCGACAAATTTCGATAAATATCAAACACGTGTACCTATAGTTGAGCAAGCATCACAAACCAATAAAAGTATGTACAACCTGACAATAAAACTCAATAGTAAATTATTTATACTTTGTTCTTAGAATCGTGTTGGGCATGACATCATACTACTGCGAGGAGCATAACATCAATTCTCAGTTATAAACTAATAACTCAGAGAACAATGACTCGATAATGCTAAGTCATATAAATTCTATAGATAATGACGCTATAAAAAAATTTAATACAAAAGGATACATACATAATCAAATGAATAAAGATTAGATATGAGACGATTATGCTCCAAGTGTCATAATTAAAATTGACTGAATAAGTCTCGTTACCCACATCTGTCATGATCATGGCTTCACTGTTAACACATGTTAGCTAATGGTGCCAACACGACTGCCACGCGTGTGTTCAAATCTGTCTGATTATATTTATAACCTACAAATTACAAACAAGATAATGTAATGTACAGATAGGCTTTAATCTATAGTTGATAATAAAGAAATCGAACTCGGAAAGATCAACAAAACCATGTCAGCGCATAAAAACTATTGCGAATCGCAATGCACAATAGAAAAGAAACAAGAATGAAGCATACAGAGTGGTGGAGCGCGACGTGGGAAAGCGAATGGCAGCATTGGCGGCCATCTTGAAATTGGTTTGTTCGGAAAACATCACGTGTCTACGCGTCCGCTTGGCAACAGCGTGCAAGCGCTAAACGGAGCGGAACAATTCATGCACCACGTGCTTTTTTTGTTTGTGCAACATTCCTTTCCTTCGCAAGCTATCGATCGGCGCCCACCCTTTTTGCTAAAGATAAACACAGGCAAAAATAAACAGCCGATTCATTCTCATCGCATTCAAGTTATTGATCTTCTACTTTATACACGGATCCTGATTTGCGGTTTTGTAAGACAATAGCAGTGGCCTTGTAGCCAAGCAGGTATTGAATGAATATATATATAAAAAGTTTGCAAAGTCAAATGCCTTAAATCTTTTTGCATTTCTTTAGTTAGAAAGACGCAATCATGAAATTTAAACAGATAGGTATGGTTAAAAAATACCTCGCAATTCCATGGATTACAAATTACACAAGGGAAAAATTTAACGTTAAAGAAGTAATAATAAGTTTTTTTGTCTAAATGTCAGAACACAACGAAATTCACGACTATTGGGTCATTCGAGGGGAAATAAAAACGATAGATTTAATAATATGTAAATGAGAAATCTACGAACACATTTGAAATATGTATACGTTAATACAATTTGATGGGACAATGAATCATAAACTACGCAACATTGTTTTGCATTCTCTACATTTTCTGGATAAGTATAGTGAACTTTATGACTAACTGGTCTGGCCACGTTACCTAAGCTAACAAACCTTATGAGATTGTCGCGTGTGGGCGCAAAGTGACTTGCGCTCGTAATATTAATGTTTTTCGTGACAATCGTTTCCTCTGAGACTCATCACGCCATGCGTGACTCACTATTATATTCTGTTATTACATTCAAATTATCTAATTATAGTTTTGTTACATTAAATATTTTTTAAGCAGATACATTCTGTATGTCAAGAACGAACTTTTCTTATATTAATAGAGTTTATAACGTTGCATTTTTAGTTGTTACTTAGTCGTACCCTGTGCTAGCAACGTATTCGAATGGTACACAATACACATAAATATTTTTTCTTTAATCTTAACAAACAATATACCTACATAAATTAAATATTAATAGTAAGTAATTTAAATAACAATAATTCACATCAAAACGGATTTATGCCACTTTTACTTTCTAAATTGTCGTTTCTAGCGCGCGTTTTTAAGATAATAAAAATAAACATCAGGGTACCTAACTTTATTGTCTCAGACCACACATTTTACAAACTACGCAAAAAATAAGCTTGGAAGTATTAATAATTAATATCGCATTTAACCCTGACCTTGAAAACTTATATATACAATCTTAAAGTAAACAGTACAAAGCTAAATCAACATTCACAGCTACAAAAATAATAATACTAATAGCATATAATATGTATATCTAAATCGTTAATAATGTACAGTTCAGCAACAACCCTAAGACCTTAAAACGCAATCGCCGTTATGTAACTAGTTCTTATATCAACGTAAACAGCTTCTCAGCGCGCATACATTATGCAAGAAGTTTTTACCGCCTCCCTCTTTGGTTATGTTTTGTGGCAGTTTCGTTTAACCTTGCATACAGATGTCGTCAGATTTTATACAAAGCTTAGTTCAATGATAAACAACTTCTTTTTTATAACTAACTTTACATTCCAAGAAAATATTTCCAAAACAACTTAAAATATGGCTATAAAATGCAAAGAGTTATCAGAGATCAAGAGTCACGTAATATTCAATGTAGAAATTGTGTTGTCAGTCTGAGCGGCTCATAAAAATAACGGAAAGCAAAGTTTAGAGAGAGAGGCACAACAATATAATCTAAATCGGGGAAAAGAGACAAATGATTGGCGTCTTTAAATCGCAATTCTTTGGTCACGCTCGGTGGAACTGAGTTTCTATTTTTTGCACGCTCTCAATTGACCTCGTTGGTTTATCGTTATCAATAGACGTTTAAATATATATTATTTCGCTCGTAGTAATTCGAACAGTAAACTGAAAACGGCGAGCACCGATAACCTTCGAATACGGATCATCAATATCGTTTGTTTACATACATAATATGAGCTAGTTATTAGAAATATTACGCAATATAAGCATACCACCCACATAAATAATTTTGATGAATCGAGTTGTGTTTTTACTTTTTTCGTTACATTTTATCAAAACAGAAAATAACGATAGTTTTATGATTTCAAGGAAACGTGCACAATTACGATTGTATAAACAATGCTCGATTAAGATCTTTGTTCAGAGAGTTTTGTCTTGTTTTTGCAGCAACGGTTATCGTACGTCACTGAGAAAATAAGAGACATTGAGACATTGATTTAAATTAAGCAATGGTTATAACCATGTGTAAAGGGCTATAGATAAACGAAATGTTACTGGCTTGTTTAAATTTCCAGGCTAGATGGTATAAGTTGCGACAGTCACCGCTGCAAGAGGCACTTAACCTCCTTAATAACAAAGCTCGTAGTCAATTAGCGAGCCAATAGTTTTGAACTTTTGACAGTTGTAAACGAACACAATTGGTTGCCTACAAACAATACTTGTAATAACAAGTCATCTGGCACCATAATCCAAGTTCCGTGACTAGTACAACACGATTTATAATAAATCTGTTAATGCCGATATAACAATTTAATATTTACCTTAATGTTTAACGTTTTACTATAGACGTTTTTACTCAAGGTGAAAATAATACGTGATATTTCAAGGTTATGTAGTTCACGCCCCGTAATTAATTGAATCAGATAGTAATAATGGCAAATAAAAACGATAAACATTAACCGTTTTAGTTTATGAAATTGGCCCTAAATGTTTAATGACATTAAAAAAATTGCCTCTTGATATACATTGAATTAAATAAGATGCTATAAATTAAGTTGGAAAATGTAATACAAACTTTATTCGCAGCCAGACACCAATTACGTAGGAACGGTATTCACGAATTCGGGGTGAGGTGAACCCACCCCATGACTCCCACGCCCAACCTCAACCGATTCAAACTCACAGCAGGGGGTAAAATTGGGAAAGTTTCACAAATTCCATCCTATTCGATTACTTCATAATCTTCCAAATAACAAAATATGTTTACATGTTTTATTCAATAAGAATTTAATCATTCAGTTGAAATATTTTTTTATTACATATATATTCATAGTTTCATGAATTTGATAATACATAATATGATTGATGCTGACGATCTATTAGCAGCTATTATATTATATATTATAATATAAATATTAAAAACTTTGATGTATACCTACCTACAATAAATCTAAATAATTTAACAGTGCAAGCAGAGTTAAAGTTTTTAACGAGTTGCAAATAAACACATTATATCAAAGTGAGGAAGATCGCGAGACAGAAAGTTAGCTAAAGTCGGCTACTTGTGTAAGTTCAGTTGGGAACTTTCCAACTTGAGGAACTTAGCTACTTGAAAACTTCTAATTCTTTGAAGAAGATAATCTAAAACTTGGTCTCCACCAACTTTGGTTATTTGATCTTGTTATGCTTTGATAAAGCTATAAACAATCGTACCGAATTTAAAAACTTCCGAGTTAATTAAAAGTATTATCTTACGTTAATTATAGCATACGAATGAACGCTCTTATCTGAAGGTTTTTTAACCTTATTAAAACAAAAGAAAGCTAAAACTTTTCATCGAGTAATTAAGTAATGAGAGTTAACTTATTTATTAACTCTATTTACTGAAATAATAAACATTATCAAACTGAACTAAACAAAGGATTGATAGATCTGATTTACATTTGATAAACTGAGACTCGTGTACGTTTGTCAAAAGTTATCTAATTAATCAAACTAGTAAGTTATATTGCTCGACCGCTGAATGTTTATTCCAACTCCATTTGGTATACCGTGGATGTTGGGCTCGAAAACTACGTCACGAGGGTAAAACAATAACTGTAAATTAAACTGGAAACTCATTAAGCCTCTGGGCGCGGGCTCTCAATTGCTTTCGATATGTATTAAAGTAAATTGTGGTTTATGTAATCAAACTATAATTAGTTGTGCTACAGTGATTTGTAGCTCTTTTGCCTGAACATCATTATCGGTATAATAACCATTTTACGTTGTTATGGCTTGTATAATTATTGAGTTTTCTTAATTAAGTAACTTTATTTGTAGCATGGTAAGCCATGATCTAGTTAATTATTAATCTGTTAGAAGAGTCTGTATATCCCAAGATAGTAAAAGGAAATTCGTTTCGTAAACCATCGACTCATCGACATTGTTTTCTCAACGTCTTAAAGGCAATGTGTCGTCAAATGCACATATATTTAAGTTTATTTTATTTGCAATGACCTGTAGATGAAAGGTCACTCGAAATGTTTAGAGAAAGGAAACCATCAATCAACATTTAGTTGATACAGCCACTTGGAACACGATTACCGCAAATCGACGCTGGCGCTTTTCCAATTCTATTATAAGAATCCACAGACAGAACGTGAGATGAATAAAGAATAGAAACAAATTATTCTGTAATGGTTTTAAATTTTCAGCCAGCCCCATTTCTTGACAATTATGTTTTGGCAAACTAGATCCCATGTTTTCTTTGATTTCACAAAATATTTTTATTATCACTGTTAAGATAACGGTATGTAATAGAAGTCAGAAAAGGCAATTTATGTATGTCTGTTTTTGTATCAAATTTATTCGATGCCTGAAGGTTATGTGATGGAAGCCAAAAACGTTAGTCATAAGATTTGCATTGTCCTTGAAACTATTGTTGGAATAAAGCCAATAATTTATTGAACTGTTTCAGTGTATACAATATAAAAGTTAATACTGAATAAAAAAGTGAAAAACTTGTATGACTGATTTTGGTAAGATTTAATAAATGCTACTTTTTGTATGAACAACACAAATAAAAAAAGCAACCAATTAATAGTACCTATAGTGATTCTTGAAATTGATTTCGAAGGAAAACGTCATAATATTATAGGAAATGAGGAAAATCGAGTTAGCTATAAACAATGTAAGGCTTAATCTCTTTTATTACGGCAATTAAACGATTATAGTGAATGCTACCGTCCATTGTATTTAAAAATGACATCATTAATTAGTTTGTACACGTTTGGCGTGCCTTCACGGTCAACATCCTCGCCTTGACCAATATCGGCACGCCATTCGAGATCTTCACATACGTGCATTCGAATTGCTTATTTACTTATTAACTATTCTTATATTCAATTGCTTCGTACGGTATATGCTATTTATATTTCTTAGATTATAACCATCATATATACCTATTTATAGTTATTATTTGTAAATTCAGTTAGCTATGAAATCATGTTTGATTCCTAGAGAATAAATGCTTCTGCTTGCAAGGCAAAGAAGGTATAATCTTACTAGGGGTTATTCTGTTAAAGAACAATTGATTTCACAGGAATTTAATGTTGAATATCTACTGCGATTATCATAAGGACACAATGAGAGGAAACATTCGATCTCAAATGATAATATTGGTTCATAAATTCCGAATCTGATTAAAATGCAAAACTTTTTTACATTTACACTTAAACACTTTTAAACACAAATTTTACAAAACAACTGGATCTTAAAAAATAGATAAAATACAATATGATCAATTAGATCGTCTTTGGAAGAAACGAGTTAAATGACTTGTTTTTAAAACTCAGTATCCGAACTTAGCTTGATAAAAACAGCATCACAGCTGCTCGAGTCTCACGTTTATTTTCCTCCATTTCAAATATTTCAAGTCTATTCGACGTTAACTTTAAACGTATTATTTGAAGCCATACCATAGGTACGCTTCATGTATTTTGAACTGGATTCGAGTTTCAATGTCTAAGAACTCCGAAAGCAGTCTAAGTTTTTCGATGCCTCAGTTCACTTTTCGTCTGAAACCATCTTCATTTAATACGCTTGAGTTAAAATTAATAAATGGATGACAAATAATAATAAATGTCATTAAAGCAGGCTCTTTGTTGTTTTAAATTGACAGTATTTTTCTGTTTAGAGGTACCTTACCTACCTAATAAACACGAATGAATCATTTTGGCATTTAAATTATGAGTTTGGACCGATAAGAATCATTATAGCAGATAATTTGTTAATATAATATCCAAACATGATAGTAACTTTGAGTTATAGAACGATCAGCCTAGGCGTTATAAATAAATTTAAATTAGAAGTAATATTTTACACATATTTAATTTATTTAAATTACATAACAAGAATTATTCGTTTTAAATTCCTTCTCATTCATGAATATTAAGTACATTGGATAATAAATGAGAAAAATGTAAATTACATACTTAATTGTTCTATTGTTACGAACAAAAATCACTTGGTGATAAAGTTTCTCGGGTTTCAATATATGAAATTTAAATATTTAATATTTCTTTAGTTTTCATATAATACCAAATTTACACTGTACAGTAGAATTGGAACTGCAGATTTTCAAACTGAAACATAAGATAATTCCGACATTAATTTCATGATTTATGAAGATAAAGTAACATGAACCTCACGAGGCCAATTATCTTGAATTACAGAATGTAAAAATGTCCACCTTAATCTACGTATTTTGTGTTTCAAGCAAGAAAACAACTACGTAATCGTATTTGAATTAACGCCATCTAGCAATATATCTAAGAACTTATTTAAAACTTTATCAAAGAACTTATAAACATTGTTGATTAAACAACTTTGATTCAAAAAGTTTTGTTTTGGCAACAACATTACACGTAAAAAAGTTTAGTAAGAAAGTTTACTAGTATACATACATACATTATGGTAAAACCTATAAGTTCTCAATTTAAGAATGTAAGTATTAAGTAAAGAATATTTTTTTAATGTTAATACATTTATAAATATTTACGAAATGAGCAAAAGTATAGATTTAAGGTAATTTGTATTTTGAATTTCCTTTGTTTTGAATTTCATTAAATAATGTTGAACTTGTTATTGAGAGGAGAAATGATTTATTCATGGGATCAGAAATTTACAGTCAATTTTGAGTTTTGCGTGAGAATCGTTCGTGGGAACGACGAACGCCTTGTCCTATGTTTCTAAAATCTACGATTTTTAATGAAGAGAAGCGGAATGTGATCTAGTAACTTAAGTACTTATAGCAAATTAAGTAAACTCATTAGCAACTGCGTAAATTAATCGTGCAAAAAATCGTGCATACACTGATAAGTTAGCTTCATGGTCGTACACAGCTTCTGGCCCTGGGATGGGGGGGGGGAGAGGGGCAAGTCAGATTTTATTAGGTCGGATCGTCCGCGTCTGTTTTGTCATACACACTACACAAACATGACTACATGAAATATTAGATATATGTAGTGTAGTGTGTAGGGCAAACAGCCGCAAATGATCTTGCTTTATGGGTAATTAAAATTAAAAAAAGTAAATTTGCAATGTATTTCGTGCATTCTACTGCGCGGTTTATTAATTAAAAGTTAGAGCATTTAAAAGCCCCGTTTACACTGATTAGTAATTAGGCGAGTTCATACATGTTCTGCGAGATTTCCAGCAGCTGCCCCTCCCTGCTCTCCCTGGGTACGCCCATGGCTAGCTTTGTCACGATTGAATCGAAAATCAAAAAAGCTTGTTGAAAATTGCGTTCATTCATACATCTATTATTAATCGCTCACGCGGAGAGCTTAATAACATAGTAGAGATTAAAATTTATTGTCTTTTTGTTATAAAGGTATCATAGGTTCTCATCTCTATCCCAGACAGTATATTTACATAATAAGTTAAGTTGACAAAGGCCAATTTTAATTATAAAATAAAGTAAAGTAAGGCTTTAAATATATGAAAAATAGAAAGTATGCCATAAGTAGCGGATTGCAGTTAACTCATTCAAGTATGAATCATGTCACGACACATAATAGTAGGTTATTGTGGCGATAATAATATATTGCTCCGTTGTTTTTATGTAAATATCCTTTAGCTTTAATATAATCGCTTAAGCCGATAACTCCGATGATTACACGGAGACTGATAGCGTAAATTATGCGGTCAATGGCCACAGAAATGAGCATTCGGATATTAATTTTGTGAATCTATTTTGTAAGGTGAAAAATCTTCTTAGAAAAAAATGAGAATATATTGTATAATAAATATTTCCTTATAATTATATATTTGATTAAACACATTTTTAGGGTTATCTAGAAACTATTCGAGCGCAACAACGCGATGCCGCGACAAAAACCAAGATAAAATATCTGTGGCCATAGGTCAGAATATGATAAATGCAATTTAATTATTTTACAGGACAAGCAATTAAATTATTAAGAAATCTTGAAGGCACTATTAAAATATGAAACACTCGATATATGAAGGCAAGTCAAATCTAAAACAACTATTTTGTATGGAGATGTATTTATCCGGCTCTGCGCCCGAGATTTTTTTTGCATGGTAAAAAATACTCTATTTCCAAATTATTTTCACTATAATAGCAGATTGTTCTGGTGAAAGTAATAGGCATTTTGATATTCATAATAAAAATTCCCTGTAATAAATTTTAATATAATGTTTAACAAAAGCCTGCATTGCGGAGCTTGGTGAAGGTCAAATCCAGGCAAAGTTGATGTTATTTCTACATTGTTGTTAGTAGCCGCAAATTTCTAGGAATTTTCTTCGAATCAAACATTCGTTATTCATTTTATTAAATTAGGAGTTTTAATAATAGCGCATTTTATAAGGAAGTCCCGTAACGTTGAGTAAGAAGTAAACACATTTCATAAACAATTATAATGTATTTTCTTAACTTTGCATTTGAACATTTTTTTTCTATCCCAGTATGCTAATTCAGACTTAATACATTAAAAAACTCTACGTGACCTCTACCTATTACTGGATTTGTCCCACCTCGAATTCAAATTTAAACTCGAAGAAGAATTGCTTTTAAAATGTCGAAAAGACTTATTGTAATGTCAAAAAATAAGAATTCATTTCTTCATACAATTTTGACGGAAAATTGCTTAAGGATGTCTCAAGTTAAAATTCACTGATTTTTCTAAAGCGGTACGAAATTGGTGGTGGCTAGGGCATATGTTATAATTAATAATGTAACTGAATAAGACGGATATAAAAACTAATTATAAATTTAAAGTATAAATTACCACAGCATGTCTGCATACCTGGAAAAAAGAAACAAAAGTTAACACAGCTGGCAAAATATAAAACAATATACAAGTATTTAAATCATATTTTTATCAGGTTTTTTTTTATTTAATACACAGAGTAAAAAAATATGATAAACAAGATATAATTACATGAATGCAAGTTATAGATAACATATATCTAAAATACCTAAGTATATAGATGTACTAGATTTAAGGAATTAAATATGATCTTAGCGGGGCTATATATTTACGTAAATATATAGCATAGAAAAATGTTATGGATTTAAAAAGAATTCAGACTGCCACAATACAGACACTATTCAGATATTCATGGATGGTCACAGTAAAAATAAATCAAGTTTTAGTTTAGCGTATAACTTATAATTACATTTTTGTGACATTGTACTGCTGCCGTTTGGAATTAGGTACAAATTTTTGTGCAAAAATCTGCCAGGCAAGACTTTAATACACAACTACGGAATTCGGAACTTTGGTACACCATACACAATGTATTAGGTGATAGTTTCCAAGTATACATTAGAGATAACATAAATTAATTTTAAACAAAAAAATAAAACCGACCTCAAAACGCACTGAAAAGTAAAAAATAAATTTTGTATTATAAATGAACTTACTATAAATAAAAGACGTAAATAGTGTTGATAAATAAAATTCATCTAAAATTCTACAAGGGCATAAAACTTTCATGTTGTTTTTTGAAAGGCGGCGCCAAGCCATTCAATTAATTTTTTTTATTAAAGTCCAGGAATATTCGATAAGTCTTTATTTATATATTTGGCACCGCCTTTCAAAAAACAACATGAAAGTTTTATGCCCTTGTAGAATTTTAGATGAATTTTATTTATCAACACTATTTACGTCTTTTATTTATAGTAAGTTCATTTATAATACAAAATTTATTTTTTACTTTTCAGTGCGTTTTGAGGTCGGTTTTATTTTTTTGTTTAAAATTAATTTATTTTATACTTTTGAGTGGCTCTTCTAAACCGTATAGGTAGTTGGTTATCATACCATTAAAACGAAACCAACATGGACGCTCTGACTTTACGCTTACTTTATACACTAAAAACTAATTTAATTAATTTAATTTAATATTTTCAAATTAAAGAAAATAAGAAAACACAAAACTGAATCGTTTAATACTAAAAATTTAAGTAATATCGTTCATATAAATTAAGTTTTCATGGTGTTTTATATTAAGCAAGTGAACGCACATTGTGATTTCCCGTAGGAACTCAGTTACTATATTCTCTCTATCTCTAGAAGTATTTCTTCTACCTTATTGATTTTACTATCATATATGACCCTTTTAATGTTTTATAAAATGGTATATAAGTCATCGATATAAACTGATATTACATCGAGCTATAGAGATCTAAACTGGACGCGTAAACAATAACGTATGACATGTTTTTCTCTGTTGACAAGTTTTGCTCCATAACATTAAATATATTGCTTAGATTTTCATAAAATTCCGTCAAAAGCTTGACAATATAACTGTTAATAAAATGAATGTATTATAATTAGTAAATATTTAATATAACATGGACATCTCTATTGCTAAAGCGAACTAATTGAAAAATTTTCAATTTTTTATTTTATAACCTCAATATCTCTAAAACTATAGATGAAATTATCTTGATTCTTATTCTCTCTTGTTGCAAATTTAATACTTAATCGAATAACATCTAATTCATCGATAAGGATTCATAAATCATAGAGTTATAAGCAAATAAGCACGACATGGTCGCGCGGAATTCAGCAATTTCTCGTCCGATTGTGAAACTATTCTTTCAATAACCTGAAAACTGTTGATCGTAAAAATTCTAAAAAAAAATGGGACCACTTCGACGAGTTACCCTATCGTTTGACACCTCACTCATCCAAATCGGTCTACAAATGGCGACGTACGAGCGGAACATCGCCAAAAAAAAAAAATACACGTCGAATTGATAACCTCCTTTTTGGTTTTTTTGAAGGTCGGTTAAAAACAAAACTACTATTCCTATTTAATATCGTGACCTTAAAACTTTAGCGATAAAATATCGTCGTCAAAACATAATACAATTAAACGTCTTCGCAGTAATCAGTTTTATCAAGTACTTAAGGCAATCAATATATAATGACGATAAATGGAAATTGGGAACGTTTATCACAAGGCACGTTGTAGAGGTTACAAGTTTATCTTAAATATGTATATATACAGATCAGATACAGTATATACTCTATATATAATCTACACGAATATTGAGAGGAGTAAAAGTGTATTTTATAGACTTATTTTGTTGATATTCGATAGCTAGGTTAGGGCGATTTTATCCGCCATTAACTATGTTACTATACATTAAACTAACGAGCAAAGGAGATTTCTTAGTATCATGCTGTTGTCTTATTATATTTATTTATAAGAAACAGTAAGATATCACTTAGGTGTCCTAAGCTGTGGTAGCAAGGGGTAATAGCCATAAATATTACAAAGTTATCTATATCAGTAAATACTGTGTAGACAAACTTATAAAGCGTAGTAATTTGAGTACAACTTACATATAAAAGTTGTATGTATATCTACTTGCGTTTTTATAACTAAAAATAGGCCAAGATGATTTTGAGAATGCGTTATACAAGATAATATAAATGTACTTACTATTAAAGATTACGTTATATTGAAGCGAAATGTATCTGAAATATTTGTAAAAACTTCTGTAAGATTTATGATAAGATATGTAATTTGGTACCTGGATAGAGCATATTATTTACACTTAAATATAATAAATTCATATTAATCTCAGAAGCGGCTCAACGGCTTCAAATGCGGTTTTCATTAATCTGTTTGATTTTAAGTTATTTGTATTGACTATTTTTAAAAAGGATATCTTTTAAACATGCACATAACCGCCCCAACCCCACTAGAGGCTAACGGTTATAAAATTAAGTGTAAAACACGCCGAAGTAGAGTTTGTAAAACGAGTGATTCAATAGATGAGTCAAACAACAAAGACATATAAGTCGAGACACTACGCAACTCATAATAACCCTTGAATCGAGGTCAATGTATAAATATATCCATCCTTATTAGACCCGTGAGGCAGATATAGAAGACCCCCGGCTGGCAACAGCATGATAGATCACATCACTGCGCTAAATAACTCAGAATGGAGAATTCTTTGCTTTACATAGTCATACAAAGAAGGCATTCAGTAATAGTGATATATTCTAGGATTATTACAGACTTATTGGGCTGTGCCCACTGCTTTATCCGCGCCAGTAAACAATTGAAATGAAATAATATAATGTTACTAGTGGACCCCGCGAACTTCGTATCGCTTCAGAGTGCCGAATAATGTGTCACCTAAAACGTCATTCCATAGAAAATGTATGAGGAAACGAATTGGCAATAAATTAAAATTGCGACTATAATTTGAGATTTAAACTATCCTATCTCTCAAGTTGGATCGAACTGCACATGGTGTGCGAATTTTATTATAATCGGTTAAGTGGTTTAGGAGTCCATTGAGGACAAACATTGTGACACGAGATTTATATATATTAAGATGATCTATGTAATACGGGAAACTTGCCATAACAGATTCGTGAAAACATTTTAATCGATTGAACAACTTCTGAGATTTTGTCGAATAAACGCACAACTTTTCTAGCAATATATTAACTATCATGACTTGGAACTTATAAAACACATCCGATAATTAATATGTTAATCTTGAACATCAAATTTATAACAATACCTATAGTGATTGTAGAGTCTGAGGTAAAACGAGTTTTCAAAATCTTGAAATACTTGATTGCGAAAGTAATAATAGATTGTAATTTCCTAAAACACAATAAATAAGCAAGTTCTACCTAAAACGGCGGCTCATTTGCAAATGTTATTCAAATAAGCGAAAGTTGTATTGTGTCATCTGCTTTAATTATGTTGAATTGAGTCATCAATTATTTAATAATACCTTATATTTCTTATGTATCTACCTATGGCAAATGGCCAAAGCAACAAAATATATCTTTTAAACGTAGTTACATATTCTGATTAATAAATACATCAAGTTATAAAAATAATAATTTATTTTACAGGTTTTTTTTTATTAAGGTTTTTAGAACTATTGTGACCTTAGTTCTTCTCTTCCCATGACACATTCCATATGAGACGAGCCTAAAAATAAGAAAAAGCCTAATCTTAAACCGCATGTTTTTATACTTATTATAAGCAAAGTAGTAGGCCTCAACCTTGCTATAACTTAAACAAAATTTACATTAATTTTGACAACGTCATTATGATATCGTCAAAACGAGTGTTTGATGATTCTAAAAGCCCGAGTCCTTAAAAATACAACGATACTATTCTTCAATAACATCACGTACGTGACCTAAAATATCATGTGACAATTTAGCTATAATAGCCACACGACACAGTCAAAACATAATACGAGTTATCTTTCAGGCATTTAGAAGAAATTGGTCATCCGAGTCGAACGGTGTTACTAAAACACATTACCATAAATGGACGCGTCATAATATGTCATTCGGGTCACTGTTTTTGTTGAGTTCGTGATGTTTCTAATTATAAAAGCGACGAGTAAGGTCAAAAAATGTATTTTACGTTATTTTTAAATGTTTCATAAGACACGAAAATATTATATGCTAAAGAAGTTTATTTATATGCGCCTTCACGCTTGTCGCTGTCCGCTGACATCTTTTAAAAATTTTCATAACAACATAGATAGGACCATGGAAACTCTACATTCCCTAAGATTGTAATAAAGGTTTAGTACTACTTGGAAAAAGAAGCAAATATGCCATATTTTATTCATCGGACATCAGCATAGCATATAAACAAAAAATTGACTCGAAAGAATGCAACACAGGTACGCATTTTTTTAAATCGTCCCTATTTAAAGTAAAAAAAGTAATTGCATAGAATTTTCCCCTTTCAAAACGTTATAAATAGCTCAAGGGAAGGCAAGGTTTTATTATTAAACTGTGGAAAAAGTATTAAAAGTTTGGCAGACCCGTTAGAACTTCTGAGAAGTTATCTAACTATGCACAAGATTTATATCCCTTAACAATTTCTTTGATTACGTCTACGCAATATTTCTAATGAGATCATATTTTGAGCTCTATTATGATTTAAATTATACATAGAGAGAAGGAATTATGTAAAATATAAGAATAGTCTTTTAATCTGACATTGGTAGTAATAATTAATAGTAAAAGTACCTTATTGTTTTATCTACGTTACTTCATTATCTTTTTGAAATTTGATCTAATCGGTCAAAATACTTACTTTAGCATTAGTAACATCATTAAGAAAGGTAATTGAAACATAGATAGATGATGATTTTTATTGGATCATTTGATGTTTTTCTATTAGGCGATACCACAAATATTCAAAAATGCGTCTTTATCTATTACAAAACAATGATGACTACAAAAAAAAAATGATTATACAAAGCTAGCACTTTTAATTCAAATTATAAATATAGGTTGGTTATTGTACCTTTATGAATACAATTGATTGACTCTTAAACAAAATATAATGTAAAACAAATAGATATTTTATGTAGATACCTATATAAATAATTCATTTAGAATATTAACTGACGTTGTTACTTGAGCTATGAGATAAATTATGCAAAAATAATAACTTGGCCGGATTATAAATAATTCTGTATTTAAAAAGATGTGAGGTTACGTCTCGAATACTAAAAAACACAGACAAAAAAGAAAGACAACTCCTGCGAAAAGTACTGTTTACATTTTTTTCTCAATAACACTATAAAAACAGGTACATTTACGATCCTTGCTCAAAATATGTTCAAAAGAATTTGAGGCCAACTTTTTGTGACTACACAAAAAAGGTCTTTCTATCCGAAACGCTTTGTGAACCATAATAATTAAAAGAATAATTCCAGGGATATCTTTTTTCGAGGGGAGTTTTTCTAAGGGTAACGACCGAGGCAGGTGGTACACCAGATAGTGGCTGATAAATTGAACAAAAAACGCAGCAAAAACTGGTTTGTTACGACCAATGTCAAGTAGAGGTCGATGTAACATTAATAACCATCAACCACATTTGTATGCGGAAAACAAGACATGTAGGTACTAGTCAGTGAGTTGTTATTTAAATAATTTAAGTGTTTATTGTATTGTTTGCAAGGCCATGCAAATTCTTTATAAGAATATTCATATTTTGCCTATTAAAAGTGCAAAATGTGCGAGTTTTTTCAACGGCTAATCTACTATTGATATTTCAATTTAAATACAAAAACTACTGTCAAGTAATCAATGAATGATCGAGAAAGCATTGTTTTTAATACCGTCATCTAATGAAAAAAGCAATGATTGTGTGAGATGGAGAAAGAACATTACATTTTTCACAAAAAGTTTTCTCATAAACATTTAAACCAAAGGTTTCATAACATTGATCAGGTCAGATTCATTAACATTATAGAAGCGACATCACGTTTCCGACCGCTGCACGACCGCGTGCTCCTTTAAAGGAATGCTCCGTATTATTACGAACCGAAAAAACTGACACTGTTTTTTTTATCCGTCCAGGTAGCACAACAAAAGCAAGGAAACCGGTCTTAGGAAAAAATCTCTTTGTGAAGCATGAGGTAAATCAAGCGAGCTCACGACCGGTTCACATTCCCGTCTCGACTTCGACTGCCTAATGAGCCTTCAATCAAGGTCGACTCTTTGGAACGTTGCTAAATTAGAATCTGCTCGAATGCCATTTAGAATTCTAAACGTTCCTCTCTCGCAAATGTATGCTGTCAGCGTATCTTTTGAGGTTGGTATGTACTTGAATAGTGAAAACCGTGAATAAAGAAAGATTTGCGGACTTATTAACACTTCCTTAGTCAAAAACATTAAGGAGGTAATAATGAAAGTGGCTATGAGAGAAGCTATTGTATGAAACTTAAAAACAAACATTTCTCATTAGAGGAGTAGCGCGAACCGGCCTATTGTTCTGTGAGAGGACATAACGGACTGTGTCGGATTTGCGTCAACGCGTAACGCTTCAAAGACGACGACCTTTGAAACGCTGCAAGAACGCTGGCTGGCATAGTTTCTTTTTAAATTTAATGAATACTGAATTACTTTTCTATTATGCTACAGTATATATTTAACTTAGTTCATAATACATATACATTTGAAAATAATAGTTTATCTGGTTTAGTTTTACACAATCTCTGAATATAGACATGGAATCAAAAGGACAAAGGTTAGATAGGTACCTACTTGCTTTCTCTTTCTACGTAGCAAGCAGTTAGTGCCTACTATAATATAATTCTGACGTGGCATTTAATAGCATTTAGGTAATAGCTTTAGTTTTGCTGATCGAAATGCGGTTTAAAGGACACTTAATCTGAAACATCATTTGAACCATTCCTTAAAAAGTTTGCTTAAATGAAACAC
Organism: Aporia crataegi; assembly: GCA_912999735.1. Taxonomy (NCBI): domain Eukaryota; kingdom Metazoa; phylum Arthropoda; class Insecta; order Lepidoptera; family Pieridae; genus Aporia; species Aporia crataegi. The sequence continues at coordinate 2,712,206 of OU538748.1, read as the reverse complement.
GTAGAAAAACAACTATCCATCAATAGGTAATAATCTTTTTTATCTTATTAATGCATGGTAAAATATGAACAAAGCTATTTTATAAGTTCAACGGCCTTTGGGCCTCGGACCAATTCGCGACATGAGATTGAATAATAAGTTGATTGCGATTGCGAGCAAGCCCAAGGCCGGCAGCCATTACTGCGCCGCCATTTTGAACAACGTGCACCCACCGACAGTCAATTTAAACATTTGTTACTAGATATGACCCAGTTCTATTAATTATTATTGCAATTAAATATTAATTCTCATAGGCTAACAAATGCTTTTTAAGATTCCATTTTGCTTTTACTATGCAATTTGAACGTATCCCTATTTTAATACGCAGTAATTACGTCATTACCAACTGATTAAATCTTTGGATAATTCAATAACATTGTAATCATTTTGTATTTTTCCATAACATTACAACGTTACGTACACTATCATTAATTTAATGCAAACATTTCACAATTATAACGAATTCATGTTTTTGTTCTTATCTGCGGATAAATAATCTTATCCACACTTGTTATTGTTATTTGAGTATAAATTTTGCAAAATGTAAGGTAAACACAATTATAGAATCTATTTATGATAAAATAAAACCTGATAAAATGTCGAATTTAAAAATTATTATGAAAAACCATAGTACAATAAAAATTTCACAAGTAAACCCGAAACTAGTGAAGGACAGGAAATATATAGATTAAATAATTATTATTTCAAATCCGTAGCAATGTTTCACATGTCTCGCAACTTAAATTAATTGAGTATTAGTATTCAATTTATAATCGAGATGAGCGAATCTAAGTGGACGTCTAGATATCGTGACGTTAATTGATTTAACCCAATTGCTGCAAATGATCGCTTTAAAATGAAATCAATTTGTAGTAAATTAAGGATATGATATTACAAACGCGTACGGTTAACATCCGTCGTAACGAACACACGTAAGACGGCGGGCGTCAATGGGCACTGCTCGGCAATTTTAATAGTGATTACATAATCATGACTATTGAATAGTTGCAGAATTTTGTGAAGTTACTTTAGATTTCTTTAAAATTTTCATCTATACTTTAATATTATAAAGCTGAAGAGTTTGTTTGTTTGAATGCGCTTATCTCAAGAACTGCTGGTTCGAAATTGAATAATTCTTTTTGTGTTGGATAGTCCATTTATCGAGGAAGGCTTTAGGCTATATCACATCACGCTGCGACCAATGGAGCGAAGCATCAGTGAAAAATGTTGCAAAAACGGGGAACATTATCATTATTATTATAAAATTATAGTAAACTGTTCAAGTTACCCAAAAAATATCTATGTATAAAAGAATTATTACTCTTTAAATGATCTAAAAAAATGTCCGCGACAGTATGTCTATCTTTTAAGATTGATTCATTATAACCTTTAAGCGTTCCAATTATTTGCCAAAGAGTTTTATCAAATTAACATTATTATTAATCCATATTTTAAACTTCTTAATCGCGATCGTAATAACAGAATTTGACGCGGTCGAAGTCGCGGGCAACAGTATAAAAATATTGCATTATTTAATTTAGATTGAACAACCTTGAATGTAGAAGGGCTGTTTAAGAACTCTCCTTATCGATTGTTGAGAATTAAAACAACTTTTAAAAAGATAAGTGGTGCATAGATATACCTTATCTAATTAATAATAAAAAAACACATACTTTCTTTGTTTTAGTAATTGATATTCATAAAAACAACATTCCTGTTTAAAAGAACATAGTGGATAATATAGTAAAAGATTTGTTAAAATAAAATTTTGTTTTTGACATACCATTTGCAAAATTTAAAAAAAAACTTAAAAATAATCTAGTTATTTTATAATTTAGCATGTTATGCAAGAATTTAATAGACCTGTCGGTAGTTAACACCTAAAGGTCAATGACACTATCTGGCCACTATATGTTTACCTTGGAAGCCTCGGCGTTTATCTCGTGACAGCTAATTGATATTGCGATTTTTTTATTGTTCACCAACTTGGGTTCATTGTAAAAAGTGTTAAATAAGGAACGTAATAGTCCCGTGTTTCTCGAAAACAGCTCAGATTTACGGCAACAATCAACTAAATAACGACCTACGCAGCCGCCGACCATAAAAACAGGCGAGTTTCTAAAGAAAGGGTTGTGATAAACTTTTCAGAAAACCGATTACGACAATGAATTTTATTTGTAGGGACCTTCGGGCTTAACATGAAACCGAGCTTAGGGCAGATTAGAGCGAGATAGGCATACGGCTGCTATAAAGCAGACAGTTGTGAAACGTGGCTCACCCGACAATTATAAAGCTGTGGAGCCGGTTTTATGTTCAGATGTAATAGGGGACGAATAAAAGTCATAACGGGGCAAGAGTCACCTCCATGATTGTGTGAAAAACATATTTACGTTGCCGTGAGGAATTGTTAGGCAAATGTTAACATTAGCTTGTTATGTGAACACCTACGCTACGAACAATATTTTATTACATGGGAAGTATATCTACGCCAAGTATTTACGTCTTTGCTCGAATAAAATCGTATCTTTTAACTTATGGAGATCTTAAGAATCTTGTGAAGCTCTAAAAGCAAGTCAAATATGGAACAGAAATTCTATACACTAATAAATCTAGCGGTTTGTGTCTGCTCAATAAATTGTCAAGCGAGATAAGCCAGATAATATAAGAGAAGCCATTACAATAGCTAATGTAACATAAGTGGGAATGAGAGAAATATAGCAGCTCATGTAACAGTCCACATCGTGGTGAAAGTATGCAATATGCATACTTAACTATAATATAACGTAATATTTCAACTAACTATAATTATTTATATTATTTAATATATCTACTTACCTAGTACTAACATCATAATTTGTCTTTAATGCAGCTTAAACTAATTCCAATCTTCAAAGAGCCACAGTAATTATGAGAACAATGGAATCATAGAGATAGAAACTGAATAATTTGTTTATACACGCGATGCACGAAACCAATTCAGAAAGAGTGAATATGTGAATTCCTATTCACACAGTGGACGGAGACGGAAACGGTATTATATATTTGTAATTCAATATCGAATTTGTGTAGGTGGAAATGTTTTGAATGCATAAGCGCAATAAAATAGATCTTGTATAGATTCGCGGCGCGTTCACGGCCGCGTTCTCAGCCGGGCATTGTTCTTTACGTAACGCCTAACGACTACGTGACGTTAACGAGACGTTATTATGCTTACGCAGGTGCCGCTCGGGTTTCACGGTGTCGATTTCCCCGACCATTGTTCTTGTAATCTTCGAACTTAATCTATGCTTACAATTCGCATTTTTATTTATTCCCTTTGTAATCTATCGGTCATCGCAAACCGCTGCTGATGAGTCATTTAAGTTTGTTGCATTTTCACTATTACTATTATCAATTTTAGTTCATTTTCATATATTGTATTATTTAAATGCAGTGAGGAAAGGTTTCAACCAAATATTGCATTGATGGGTGTATTTGTTAGTTTACAAACGTAGTAAATACGGTAAGAAGAATCTTAACGTAAATTAACTAACCTAACCTAATTCAAGTGAAAGACTATTAAAGCGTATCTAAACAAAATTAGGTGTTGGTACTATTATTTGCAAATTAACGGGTCGATTATACAAAGCCCACGCAACGAGCGTAAATTTCTTTTTTAATTAAGCCTAGTGATTCACGCGTCTTGCCAGCGAGTTACAAGTCACTGACCTTCACATAATTGCAGCCGGATGCGTGGCTGTCATGATTTCAGTACTCAGTCATTCGTTCCGTTTCACGTGGCACAAACAAAACGTTGCCACCAAAACATCGAATTATATACACATCGTTTCACCTCATTAGAATCAGGTGGATAAGAATTTAGGGATTGGGGTGAAGTGAACACATCGCATTCCTGCACGATTGCCACCCAGACCCCACTAAGCATGCGCTCCTGACACATTCTCCCTTTCACCCCGACGCCCACAGCTCCCGGCCGCTCCCCCCTGGCTTCGTCGGCATGCAAATTTAATATTGTTACTTATTCCGACTTCACAAGGGCACTGGTATAAGCTCTATAAGTAGGTATACACACGAAACGTGTTCGTGTGGTTGTTTTGCAAAAGTAGGGAATAAGCGTTGAGTATTTCTGACGGAACGTGAACTTTTAATACTCTTGCTGATTTCTCTTGCTCTTATTGAAAAACTTTAACCTTGAAATGGTAAAGTGTTGCAAAAATGTACTCGTTGTTTATGCAGCAATTGCGGAATATCAGTGAATTTAACGTTAAACATGTAAAGTTATGCAAAGCGCACACCAACAACCTGAATAATATGTACGCAAAATTTCACATTTCACTGCCAAAATGCAGATTACTTCGTTACATAGATGCGCATACCAGCCCATTTCAACAATTTATCTTTATAGCAAAAACACGTTTTCTTTTCTTTGCAAAAAAACCTTCGGCAGACGTGCACATTTTGGGGCAAATTTTTTTTTGTTTAATATTCATTAAAAAAAATAACGAAACCGGTTTTGAGCAGAACCAAATTGATTGTGGCCTTAAAGTTATGGATATATTGACCTCGAAGTAGCAAAATAAAATAAAGAAATACTGTAGGTAAATTAAGCCAATATCAATTAAATCAAGCACAAGCGAATAATTAAATTTTGACTAAACAATAATTTGAATACAACTTGATATATGAATTTAACTTTTAAATTTAATGCCTGAGGTGAACAAAAACATCCGGTTGCGTCTAAAGTTTCATTAAAGCGAACGTTAATTGGTATAAAAAAATTGAAAGACTTGTACGTAGCCGCGGGCACAATGACGGTGGCCAAAACCAATTAAAAGCAAATTATTCAGTAAACAAGCAACGCAACGCGGTGAAGCCGAACCAATATCCGAATTCCGTTTAACTGACACAAAGGACTGTCGTTTCCATGTCTCACTGTATAATCTGTAGTCTGAACACGATGAGCCTCGTTTATGTTAATGAACTTCCTGTGCTATCACCACAGATTATCATTACTTAGCAATATTTATACAAGCCTCTTCAAATAACCAAGTCTTTGTTTGAAACGTTCCTTCTGTAAATTTTTATCTAGATTGTATAAAAAACGTACAGCTTTATGTGTGCTGTTTCAAAGTGAATAAATTTTCAATGTTTCATTTATATATTTTTATTTCATATGTAAAACTTTGAGGTCATATTATGCATGGTTAAATAAGTAATTACATATGAATATATAATAATTGCTTAATTTAACTATATATTTAACTATGTTGAAATAAATTAATTTTTTTAAGTTAAACTTGTAGACAGTAGAGCTTACCACAACAAAAGTAACCAAACTTCGATGAACAAAAGTTGATAATCCGAGCTATATTTGTTCGGAACTTGAGTGTTCAGAACTTGGAAACCAATATAAAGTTGCCTACTGTTAGAATACATTACATAGTTCCCAACTCGGACCCAGAAATTTAAATAATTCACGTTATTACGCGCTGAAACATCTAATAAATATTAGAACCAAGTTCTTTATTATTTTAGTTATTTTAGAACTCGTAAAGTGTAACAAATACTAAATGTATTTGACTATTACAAAGACGACACTTTGTGTAGATAATACGAAAGAGCAAAAAGATTACATGTTATAAAAAGCCTTAGATGTTTTCGCAGAGAAAGTATAGACAAATGTTTATGTTATGTCTAACTTTCATATTAATAATTGAGCGAATCCATAAAGATAATAATCAAAACAAAACAGGAGACAATAAATCTACACGTTTTGATATTTATTTAGAAAGTGTCTTATGTAAGCGATATCCGTTGATATAAGATGTCCGACAACTCTTTATTATGCAAATAAGAATCGGTCACTGTTACGAAATTTAATTTATTTTTCGAGAATAATGAACGCAGCTCATTCATGCAAAATTACAATATCAAAAGAGGGTGCAGGTTTAACGATATAAAAATGTTAAACCTACATCACCTCGTACAACAGCAAAAAGTTTGTGTATAATTAAATAAACGAGTGCGTCGTTTACTATAACAGTTTAATGGGAGTTTGTAACGATTAAAAGGGTTAGTAACTTCCATGTAATGAAAAACAGAGCTACAAAGTGTCACTTATGATTTCTATAGAAAAATATTGAAGATAGATTTAGAATGTAATTAGGTATGCAAGATAAAGTCGCGAAAATGAGAGATGGCCATAGATAACTACATACATACGTTATGTAAATCTTTTTTTCTTCTATTTATTATGTAAGGTAAAAGGCTGCACATTTCGCATTTACATGATTCGCATTTCGCATTTTCCCCCAGGGGATTAGAGGCATCCTGATTCCTGTGACGTCACACGCTTGTCACGAACTCGCAGCAAAATGAAAGCACGTTCTACACTTTATCTTGGATACAATATTGCAGTCAAAGGATAACCTTTTAGCCCAAAGATGCGTGTTGAATTATTTGATATTCGTCGACAGATGTGATGAGAATAGAAATGACTACCTACATACAAAAACGTTTTGGCTATAAAGGATTCAAAGGCATTCAAGAACAAAGAGCATTACAAACACAAATACATTTGAAGAGTAACGAATAATTTTAATTCGAGGAAACAAAGAAATATGTATTTTAATACTTGTATTTTAATTACAACCACTACCTTATTTTCTTATTGACCTTCAGATTGCTAAATATGGATTGTATTTTTCTTATTTTTATTTATTTTAGGAGGAAGGTCATACAAGATCTTTCATGAGTCATTCATTCACAGTTTTAAGAGTTTTGACATTGAATTCTAGTAATTCAATAATAAATTAATCGACTAATATCCAAGTAAAGTAAATATCATAATTTTCAAGTAAAACTATTTATGTCAAGAATTTTTTTTCTAAATTATAGGCTGTGTAAAAATAATAAATACATATTTTCATAAAGAAAGAAGGGAAAAAAAATCGAAAGAGTATCTGTAGGTGGTCTAAATTCTATACTTTTACAAATAAAGTTACATTTTCGTGTGAAAAAACACATGTTCCGATTCCATTTCATCGTAAATGGAACTCATCCATCTTGACTGCAATCGCCAGTCACAGCGTGCCGTGAGCCGTCCATTAGAGAAAGTAGAGGACTCTCGGATTTATGTTCGACCCAAAACAAGATTATTTGAAAACATAAAAAACAAAAGACCTCGATGAAACCGATTTATCAGATCGACATGTTGTCTATTGCTGTAAGTTGGAAGACACATCTAAAGATTCTACAACTTTATCTGTGTTAACAGAGTTTTCTCTTTGCAAAATTTATAATGATATCATTTTTTAATTCTGACAAATATTATAAATTAAAGTAATATTATCCAGAATGTTTTCTAAAGGAGATACCTTATTTGCTTTTACACTTCCCCTAGCGTGTTTACAATTCACCCTCTTATTAATGTTGTTTAACTTTATCAATATATCAAAGTCTCTATCCCTTTCTAGCTAACTTAGTTTTTGTTATAAAAATGAAACAAAGCACTCAAACTTTGATCATATTTAATATTAATTCAGTGTTAGCATCTAGTTATGTAATTCTATTTAACCTAGTTAAACTTTACATAGCTATATGGACAGAGACTTTAATGTACAAATTACTATCGATGAACCGCATAATGGCGTTCAAATCAATGAGAATCTATGAATAGCACATCCAATCCCATTTGGGAACTGCAGTGAAACTGAATGATCGATATTCTCGTTCTAAAGCGGAGAACATCCCCATGGACCGTTATGTTACCTACACCTAAATACCTACAACGTGTAGGTTACATAATATTTGTACTACAGTCGTTTGCTTTTATCAAAATACAAATAAGAACCTCATGGATGAACAGATTTTCATTGTAGCTTAGATCCATCTTGATCGCGTAAGCTTTCAAACGAAAAATCGCTTAAAAATTGATCTATTTAGAAACTATGATGCCATATTTTGAAGATATCTTCGTAATGGTATTAAATCCAACAAAATGTAGTGTGGTACTGTGGGGATTTGTCAATAGGCCGGTAGGAATTAAAAATTTCTAAATAAAAATATAAACGTAACAAGTAATAATTAAAGAAGTTTGTAACATGACCAAACAAAGCCAATAAAACCTCAATTTATCCTTATGTTGAAAATAATTTCAGTATGAGTATAGTCATACTATTTATAGAAACACTTTGGAATGTGTAAGTATATTATTTGCGTTAATATGCTAACTATACAAAATATACGATAAATACTTCAGTACATTACGCTAAAATTGCCACATCTACATTAAAAGTCAGTTACCGAACATATGCGTAATTAAGTTTATAACGGCTTCACCACTGGTTGATATTTTTATTTTGTTATGTATTATTGCTAGTACAAAGTTTACATTAAAAGTTTTTGTATGATTTGTGTATGATTGGGTCTCGTGTTCTCTTGGCTCCAAGCGGACAAGGCGTATTATATTTTTATCAAAGTTATATTAATCAAAATCAAAGAAAAACTAATCTTTTCATCTTGCCCAATAGCTTACTAAATTTTGATTTAAAAGTGAGTTTGTAATTCCACTGAATAATAATACAAAATTTAGACGTCCATGGTGACATCATTATCTTTCTCGCGGATGAAAGCTATTATTGAATATTTTGTTACCTGCAGGTTGTGCTGGCGGCTGTTCAGATGAGTTCAACTGTCCGTTGTTGCGCACAGCTGCCTTCTTCCTACCACCCGTTGTTGCTGGGCTCTTGGTAGCTTCTCGATCCACTCTCTGAAAGACCACGATTGTTTAATTAATAATAGTATTATTAGTAAAGACAAAAAAGCAGTTTAATTTGTTACAGTAGATTTATTTTTCTTTGTAATATCCCACATGCGTTCTACTCTAATTCAATTTAACTTTAAATATTTTTTACTCTATCTGGATATTGTTTTTAGTAAGTACATATTCATTTATAGTTATATATTATGATTTGTTTTTTGTGTAATAAATGTTTAAAAATTATAATATTTAAGTTTTAGACTTCTAGCACTTCTCCACGACCTCTTTTTTTTACCAGGTTTGCCTGGAAGGGATAGTTTGTTAGCGATAATGCAGCCTGATGCACTGCTAATTAATTAACTATTTTTGTTTTATTGCTGTATTATTTTCTTTCTTGTGCAACTAAGTGTAAATAAATAATTTATTTAATTACTAGCATATTAAAGCTTCGTTGTCCGTAAACATAAATTAATACGTTAAAACGGAACAAAAAATAATATTCACTTTCTATCAAGAAAACCAAACTTGTATGTCAAATAGCTTGTTTTCGTTTAAACTGTATTAAGTTCTATATTTTGCTAAATTAATATGAATTATATAGACTTTCACCAAATATATTAGTTGAGCAACATTTACAAGTAATCGTCTTAGGGATTTCTACCTAAAATTATGCAACTCGCGTCGTCTTGTTTACTGTGTGTACCCACTGATTATTATACACCTAAATATTATATTAGAACCAACAATGAACTCAAAATCTGGTTAAAGTATCTTAAATTGTCCTAAATGTTCATAAACACGTAATTCAGATTTAACTGGCATAAATTTGTACTCGTATAGTGATGTGTAGGTGGAAGCGCAAAGCAACGACCGGCTTATTCATAATTCATATTTCATATACAGTTGACAGTTCAAACATACAGGTTTGCATTTAGTTATATAATGTATACTGATAATATTCTGTATACAAGTCAAATAACGCACTAAAATCATTTGTCATGCACATTATTATTTTCATATTAACAGCAATGTTACTTAAGTCAATGGTAATTGTTTCTTATGATGAGCCAAACGTTCTGCCGCCTCATTAAAATGTGATTTGGGTCGCGTATAATCTTTTATGTCCCATCCGTTTCTAGAAACGAGGCTTTTAAGACGAATAGAGTCCTTAAACGATTCATACAAACAAAACCAGTACCTACTACAGAATATAGATACAATTGAATACAATACTATATTCTGACCTTTTCAGATTTTACACAAATAAATAAAAACATAAGATATCTTTAAAAACGTATGGTATCTTTAAAACTTATTATTGTTTTATGTGCCTGAAATTTGCCCGTTTTATATTTTAAATGTTACTCAAAACCTAAATCCACCAATATAGCTTTTGCGTGGCACGCGTTCAAACACTGATTGTTTTGGCTTGTGTTGTTTGTGCTGATATAAAACCTGAAACCTCTTTAAATTACGAACATTATGTATAAGTAACATTATCAACGTATTTTGTCATCTTAATTGTAGCTGGTAAAATTTTCTACACAATGAAAATGTTAACCAATATATTATCAACAAAAGAGCTTACGAGGCCTATATACGTCCCATCGATGAAACCGTTTAAATAAAGCGATAGAGTTATGTTGTATGCTGAGTCACGGTTCCTCGGGTCTCAATGAGTCAGCGGTCTACGCTTTCAACCGAATACTGCCAAGTCAGCGCCGCACCTTATTGCTCTGTCAGCTCGAACTGTATTGCACTAATACTGATTGATAAACGATAACAGTGAACACTGAACCCTAATGGAATTAATTTGTACCTAAGACAAATTTGAACTAGAATTCGGCTGTCTTTGACATATATACAAATGCGTATTCATGAGTACTGTATCAATTTAGGAATAAGGAAGAATTATAAAATAGATAAAGGATATATGACACGTAAATTATAAAAATGTGGAATAAAATTAATCAGGAAAATAGTTTTACTTTGGGTTATGAACGGAACAAGATTCTCTATTAGGGGAGATTCGAGAAAGGCAGAGCAAATAAAAAAAAGGGGTGGATTATTGGTGTGATGTAAAAAAGTTCAACTCCTAACATTTTCCTACATACACAACACATTTTCCTACCTATGACATGAGTATAAGTTCTAAGTTGAAATAATTGAATTTTCAGGATAAATTATTAAAAACTAAAGCCTCATCGTTCGCACAGTAGATGCGCACCGAACATGATGCCTAGCGGCTATACTACAGCGATGTATTGCTATACGAAAATTATTCAATTACTAACAGCTAATAAAATCTAAACTAATATAAAAAGATTAACGATTTACATTTCTGTTCGTAATCTACTCAAAATCTACTGGATACTCCTTCCGAATGACATAGGCTATATTATATACATATGTGATAAAATAATGACAAGTGATAAAATCGCGAATAAAACTAGTCTTGTTTGTGAACGAAAATAAGGTCGACCATTTTTAATATAAAGGTCATTAAACGTTGAAACTTTTCACGGAGGCGTCCCCTTTAGGGTGGTTCAGGGTGTGAGGGGCCGCCCAAACTGTTTATGTGCAAGCTCGAACATTATGCTTTGACAGCGCTGCGTCATGGGGAAATTGACAAACAGCCGGTTTATGGATCTAGGAAGAATTTTGATAGCTATCGCGTTGAGCAAACTTCGCGTCAAAGCTCACAGTATCTTTACCTTTTACACTGTTAACACCGCGTGAAGATATTGTATGTTCATATAACAATAATACACAATAAAGGAAGGTACACACTATATAGACGTACTTTTTTAACATAGCTATGTAAAGTAAACTTGACTAGAATAGGTATATTTACATAAATCAGCAGAAGAAACTGAACTTTACCATTTTTATAATGTTTGTTCGTGCAACACACGAAAATTTCTAAACCTAATTGATTACTCAAAAATGATGTCTCATCGCATTAAGCAGACAGTTTTGATGCGGAGTCTAACCAGTTTAAAATTCCGTCTCTGTGGGACAAAATAATAAATGATGCAACTATTTTCGTTGAGTCTACTAACTACTTATATTATTAATTACTTTCCGTGACTTCAATTCATTTGGGATATAGCCTTTTTCCTTTCCATCTTTATTCAATGATTGAAATCGTATATACCAATCAAATAAATTTAATATCGTTTAAAATATAAAGTGATTGTCCTCATTAACCATACAAATAAGCATTACTATGTTGCGTAAAAAGTACTCGAAATACAGCTAATTTTAATTATATGGAATTTGTATCTCGTATTTCGCTAACCAAACGATTGCTTAATAAACCTAGATCAATGAACTGTAACATAAAATCGTGATCAAAGCACATTCAATAAAATAAATAAACACCAAATGAGGCGCACGACCAATGTAGGCCCTGTTTGTAAACATGTACTTTCATCATACAACTTATAATTGTGTTTGGAAAAGCTAAAAGTTTATTTTAGTATCGGCTGAAGCTTTGTTGTTGTAGCGTACACGATTGGGAACAATTAATCCTGTATACATTATAAAACAAAGGGGACCACTGAAATGTATAAATTACTTTCGTGTTTGTGTAAAAGAACTTTGATGGCGCAATAAAAGTTGGCGCCATCTCTTGATATTTAATCACAGCGTTCAAATTCATACTGTTTTCTTATCATTTTTATTATCAACACTGAAATGTCGAGGTATTTGTCAAAGTACCTTCCAAGTTAATATATTTTTTAAAATAATATTCAGTAACTTGATTTTAAATGTTGTATAAAAATTCATAGTAAATAAGCATTTCATTTTGTAACAAAATTAGCAATAATCTGATAGTATTATTAATATACAGAGTGGAAGTGAAGTGAAAGTGATAGAAAGTGTGCACGTATGTCGGTCTGACCTACGCAATGTCAGGAAGTGGGTCAAGATGCTGATTGCACAAGATAATACTATCTTATCGAAAAGTTGTATGTTTTGATATCAAATTCCTTTAAAGTAAAGCCACAAATAATATTAGATTACCTTGATTTTATAAATACATTCTATTATGAATAAAACAAAGGAAAATATTTGTATTATGTAACTATAAAAGTGAAATCCTGTAGAGGGGCAAGGCGTAGATACATTATTGCATGTTTTACTGATCATTTTCGAACCAACGAAGGAATTCAAACCCAGGGCTTGTGGCGATAAAAGACAAACTGATTATGCAATAATAACTAGACACTATTGACTATGCCATAACAAAAATTAATTTTAAATAAAAAAATAAAACCGACCTCAAAACGCACTAAAAAGTAAAAATAAAATTTGTATTATAAATGAACCTACTATAAATGAAAAGACGTAAATAGTGTTGATAAATAAATTCATATAAAATTCAACAAGGGTATAAAACTGTCATGTTGCTTTTTGAAATGCTGTTCACCTCATTCAATCAAATCGGTTCACGGACGTGAACGTAGGAGTGGTATATTCAAAAAATAAATACAAAATACACGTCGAATTGATAACCTCCTTTTTGGTTTTTTTGAAAGTCGGTTAAAAATACTTGTTTTGTTTATAAATTTCGATAAAATAATTAGAAGACTTAGAAGTAACACCTAATTAAATTGTATAATATGCTGTTCATAATGAGATTAAATAGTATTTTGATTAATCATTAGGATGACATTTTAAATAAAAAGTCCGTCTAGTGATATTGTTAATAGGAGACAAGTGCTGCCATCTAGTGTCAGGTATAGTAAATATACGATTACTGTTATAATATATTGATTATCTTAGCCTTATCTACCTTTGTTTTACATGTATAGTAAGTCGAAACATTAAGCTTAATTAATAAAATATTAAGCTACAAGGACAAAACATTTAGCAACATAGTCCGCAAACACATAATTAAAACTATAACACCAGATTACTAAATAATTCACATTTTACTAATATTGTAAAAAGATAATTTTTTTGTATATCTGTATGATTTAAAAAATGGAACCTATTTAAAAAAATCTCACTGATAGAGTATATTAATTATGTATTGTGCCCACGCTTTCAATGAAGACAAATAGTCATTAACTATGTAGTAAACACCGTTACTGTCATGAATGAAAAGGCAATTATAGCATATCACTTAGGTATGCCCTAAGCTAATATTAAATTAATGCAAATGACCACTACAGATAATTAATTAAACCTAAATGGAATTACAAAACAACACTTCGATGTCTTCGAAATCTAGTTAAGCAAGTCATTGAAATGATCAACAAAATAGCGTAGGAACACACAATCAGTCATAGATAATGAAATTCGCAAGAATGACTCATAAAATAGGTCACAATTTGAGCAAAGGGTGAAGTAGCAATTCCGTACCCCACCCTCAGTAACCCCTAGTTCACGAACCGTATCACGCTTGACACTAATGACAGAACCGCGTTGCAAGTGCACACGCCAGTTTAAATGCCTCTACACCTGCCTTTTTCATTTCAAGTCTTATAATTATACGTAGAATTTCAATTACAAATCTTTTCATTTAAATTTCACGCCACAGCGAAAGCCCTCAATCTTAATACACGTTGAAGAGTAATTACATAACCTTAAGTGTAGGAAAATCTATAGGTGTATTTATTTTACCGGTCTGAAGACGGGTCATCGACCCTAAACGGATTCACGCCTTAACTACTCAACCGAACGTCATTAATTAGTATCCTTTACATATTGTTAGCAGTACAGATAGATCACAAGGACGCCCAACAATAACATTTAAACAACAACGCCAAAGACCAAATTTTTTTTAGTAATATAAAAGCGTAATTGTGGATGTGCAATTAATACCCACGCAAAACACCTTAACAATTTTAAATGGAATTTGGGAGACTGTAACTGAACAACATGGTTCAACCGCCTTAGTAGTAATTTTTTTAATATTGTTTATATTTTAGTAAATTATTCATTAAAATATTGCTATTATTGTTCTACGAGTATAAATAAATATTTATAGACAACAACAATTATTTTAATTAGTTAATTAAGGTTAAGAAGTTCACGTAGACATTTTGTTTTCACCGAAAAGATAAAAGTTATAATATACAACTAAATATAATACGCAAGGTCAAAAATTCAAATAATTGTTTCAAATACTTTCCATAAACAATTTGTTTTATAATAATCTTGAAATTGAGAGACATCATCATATTGTAATGAAAGCATAAAAGAAAATCCCGATTGCAATAAAACATTGTACCTAATAACAAACGCATAAAATATTATTACTGGCAAGCCTGTGTGGTGTGCATTAACATAGCACGTTTAAGACGACGTAAAACAAACGACCCATTTATGCTAACGTGTCCCTTATGTCATTCTGCGCTTTTCGGATATCCTTATATTGTGTTTCACTACCTTGTACTTTGTAGGAAATAACTTTGTTATGACTTATGATGAATGTTGCGAATTTTGTATTTATTTTAAAACTCGAATTTTTACGTACATTTTCAGAATGTTACAAAGTCATCGTTTTTATTTCTTTGGTTTTATTCGGAATTCAGAAAACCAGTGAAACATACATATAACAATATACTACACAAAATTAATCTTTGGAAATGACATTTAATACAATAATACATTGTTTTTATATTGATTATTGATTAGAGAAAAGTACTATTCTGTATTTTATCCAAATAAAGTTATCTGAGTAGAGTTCAAAAGAAGTTCGGATTCATAAAACGATGTTAGGGTAGGGTAGCTAAAAGTTTACTAGGCTAGGTAGCTTATTAAAAATAAATAAAAAATCTAAAGAAATGTGATTATTATCACTAACTAGTATCACAGTTACCCATATACCGTATATACATATATTATTTTATTATTAAAATTAATATTATTTTATTATTAGCGATTTTATTATTAAAATAATAAAAGCGGTACATAATATGTAATATCATAAGGTCAAAGATTGGTTTCACGATAATTCGATTAGGTGACTGTACAAGAATAAATGAAAACACAGAAATGTTAAAGTTAGGAAGTAATTGAACGCAGCTGTAACAAATCAAATTCGACTAGGTTCCGCATCAAAAACGGTTATAAACATAAATCAATTTGAACCTGTAGTTGTTAATTCAATAGTACAAGTAATTTGTTGATGGAAATTTACGTTCGTTTCAGCAATTCTTTAGAATTTATATATTTTGTCTCGTTCTTACAACCATATTCTACATCATCGAGAAAGTGATAAAGTATTTAGTAGAGTTATTATCTATAGTAGTTATTTCTATCAATCTAATGTAAGGAATCCTATCCTATATCTTTTTGTCACGAATGAAAAGAAGATGTAGCATATGATTTGGGAATCTTAAAGGTGCATAAAGCTATATTGGGTTACATCCAATCTTAGCGACTTTAAATTGCATACAAAAGCAATAAATACAACATAACTATTTGTACAAAATTAAAGTAAAATTAAGTTATGTTAAATTCAAAAAAGTAAAAATACAGAGCCAAATTTTTGCTTTGTAGTATATTACAAAGAAATTCTACAGATTCGTAGAACATTCTGAAATATTACTTAACAACAAAATAAAATCATTAAAATTGATTCATAATTACTGGCCTCAAAATCTTGTAATAAACATATAATCAAATTGAGAACTTCCTCTGTTTTGAAATCGGTTGAAAATGGGCATGCTTTTAACCATAAATATTGATAAATAATAAAGAAACAGCAATAAAGAAGTTTCGAGAATAATAGAGGTTTTATTTCCTAATATAATCAAAATCTGGTAATCAACAGAATATTTCGTAACGTCCATAGTGCAGTTTCAAGCATAATTAACATATAATTTGCAATAACAATATTTTTATATGAATGTCTGATATTAACATAATTATAACGAAGTATCATTTTGTTTATATCAGCGTTATGTAAGCGGTGTAATCAAATGTTTAACGAGCTAAGCATTCCATCTCTAAAATCACAGAGAAGCTAGGAAGCACTCCCATACAATAAACAAGATAACATTGTACGAGTGTAGTGAACCGATGGATACAGGTAGTGAATACACGCTACCTACAATAGCCATACATAAATTATACAAAGCAGCTTGTGCTCATAGCAACAGACGAGCTAAATCAAATACACAGATATATAGCCTTAAGTTTATGTCCAAAGTATGATTTGAACGCCAAAGGTAGTTCGATATTTTATACGACTTAAAAAGTTTTATTCTCAAATGGCATTTCTCCGGTAAAATGGACGAGTCATTTAATAACGTCCCCCTCTTTATATCGGAGGTTATTAAAATCAGTCAGTCCCTTTTTAACCCGTTTGAAAATTAATATAAATTTGTTATATTGTATCGTTTGTGGTAATTGAAGGCCAAACGAAGGTCAAACGAATCAAGGTCTATAGCTTGAAAATTCACCTTTTGTAGCAATAGAACAAGGCGGTGATTTAGCTTAGTTTTCTAAAGGAAGTTATTAGTTAGGTCTTAGATGATTGCTTTTAAAATCAATAAACAAGTTTCCAATAAGGTCGAAGGAAGTTATTACTTGGAAATTTCACCATGTGTAAGGATTGACGCCTACGTTTTGGTTACAATCAAAGTTGATTTCAAATCGAGGCCGCGCTATTGTTATTTGATAATATAATTTTACGTTCAATAGCTTATCGAATTACGGATTCAGTTAAAATAAAACCAAATAGATTCTGGTACCCTATTCCTACCAATATTATTAAAGTATATTAATAAAAGATGTCTGATGAGATGAGATGTCTGTCATATCTAAATTTTTATTAACGAGTAGCGACTGACTTATGGCTGTCTATTATTACGCTTTCAAAAATAGTTGAAATATCCCGAAAGAAAATAACATGCTCACAATACAACCTACTAATTATATTTTTTACCCTATCTAAGATTAGCCAGAACAAAGAAACAGAGAAATTACAAAAGCTTTAATTTTATTTATTTTATATAAACAAAATATTGTACATTTTCACCCTTAATAAAGGGGAAATAGCCCACTGGGAAGCGCGCAGGTTGAATTATTATTTACTTATCTGACTCCCCGTTACCTTTAGAAGTAGGTACTTGTGAATTGCTTTAGCCAATATTTACAAAACTCATTCCATTTTCTCTAATGTATTCGTCATGAAAGTTATTTAACATTAGTCACGCATTGCGCTAGTGTACTGTAAATATTTCTTTAAATCATTTATTTATTTACATAAGACCTATTAACTAATACACTAAAACAAATAGGTAATAACATGTCAATTACTACTCGGCGTATTAAATAGCTTAGCGTTAATGTGTTTGATATACGTAAAGATAGTTGCAAATAATTCATATAGGTAATTAATCAACAGCAAATAGAAATGAGAATCGAAAATCGAAATACATAAGATTATATGTACCTATAAACTTTGTATGAAATAACCCCGACGGTGTGGTCTGAGTGCGACGAGAAGACAGCTAAAAACTGTGTTTTATGTTTATGTATAATTTACTTTTTATATAATTATATATTTCTCGTAACTTTTATAATTACTATATGTTAAATTTCTTAAACTGAACTGGGTCTATCACAAGTTTGGACAAAATATATAATAATACGCAATATATATTTAGATACTGTCTCCGTTAATTATTTGTGTAGAAAATATTACAACGTCCCTAGTCAATATGCACAAACTTTCTTAGCTACTGCGATTGACAGCTTCCCTATAATAAAAAACCTATCAAAATCTTCCATAGTACGTACTTGTGCACAAATTGAAATTAGGGTCAAATTCATACATCGCATTTCGACTTAAGTTGATGGAAGTCATCTTTCATTGCACTCTACCGATTTATTTATTTTCTAATTCATAAACGTATTTCTTCTAAGGAACGTAGACTAGCTCGTTCCCTTAATTCAAAAGTTTCTTTCATCTATCCAATATACCGATATTCAACAATTTAATGGGTAAACCTGAAGGTACAGTGACAATATTTTAATGTTGACTTAGAAATATACAAATACCTTTTACAAAAAGTTAATGGAAGCGGCGTGTTTTTTGATAAAATACTTTTGAAATATATAAAGAATTGTGTTAAAATTATGTTAAAATCAACAAAGGTGATGTTATAAAATGTAATATTGCATAACAAGCTCCAATTACATAAGCTGAGCGCTCGCCGGCTATCCATTATATTACTATATAATAATTATTATAGTAACGATCCCTGCATAATTTACACTACAGATTATTACAAAGAATCATGTGTTATCAAATATTATATAATTAACCATTATGGATTATTATTTATATTATATGTATTAAAACTATAACTAACCGATGTCTCCACATAAAAAATAATATAGGTCACTAAAAACTTATAAATGACAAATAGGAGGAAGTACACAATCGAGTTTTAGGATTCAAGGTCAAAATGAAACCGTTGAAACGTTTTCAATTCTAGGTACCAACTTAACAAGTTCAAATATTGAAATCATCAATATATATAACATATATAATATATAACAATCAATAAGTCCCTACCACAGTTTTGGCTTTTATTGCTTCACTCATAATCCTGAGTTCCAAAGAAAATAAATATTAAATTAGATCTATAAGAAACTGATGATGGTGCTAGAGGTACTAAAAATATCGTTAGTGAAAGAGAAATAGGAATGTGCGTCTCCTAATAAAGACAGTAATTGTTTAAATAAAGTTTTATATTTGAAAAATTTATTTAATCTAGAACAAATAACCCTATTAGAACGCGATAACATTTAAATCGCATTCGAACCATGAAGCCACATAAACGAGTTTAGAAACGTTCATAACAGGTTAAGCCAACGATCGATCACATGTTACAATGACCCGAAGACTTCTTAGTACTTACACACGATATATCATTCAGAGCGATGTTCCCGTACATTTCCACAACGATCGTGCGCACAAATTCACAAAAAAACTTTCTCGGAGCACGTTTAATACCACGCCGCGGGTGAAATCATAGTATGTTCATACTGGCGACGTGTTCCCGGTATGTTTATCAATCTTGAAGGAGTGCTGGAGGGCAAGAGTGCAACACGACTCACCCAACTGGTACCTCCCTTCCCGGGCCCCACATCGATAACCGGTTACTCTAGACCACTACCGAGAATGGATATACCCTCTCTAACTAGATTACAACGTACCTACGTAAATAAGGTTAGCTACCGCTGTAGGCATTCATCCTAATTAACAAGATCATAAACCTAACACGATCGAAATTATTGCCGATTACCAATTTGAAACGTAATTCCAATGTCATAAACATTTTCATTTATATTCAAGCGTCGTGGAAACGAGCAAATTCAATATAGGTAAATAAATTACATCGTATTAATAAACACAACACGTTTTAAGTTACATTTAATGTATAACGTAAGAAAAGCTAAAATTAGGGTCAAACCGTCCAAGTCAGCTTGAAAGACAAAAACAATTTATTAAAGTGGGCAACGAAGCGATAAATAAACACTGCGAAATAACGGCAGGTTAACAATTATCTTTAAACATGATATCTTTGTTTAAATAAAAATACCTAATTGGATAAAAGAGCAATTCATTGGTATAATCATGGGAGTGAGTTATACAATCGTGCTCGTAAATGACGTCAACCGTCGAGACTTGTTAAATCAAAGCAGGAGATTAGCATAATGGCGCATCTCGAATGCAGCAGACGATTATCGTAAAACGAAACGCAACAGTGCCGTGAATCTCTGAACTTAACTAGAATCGCGCTCACGATTCGGCCGACAGAAATCTTCCGTGTAACAATTGCTTTGAAGTAACATTTAACCGTTTAACATTCGAAAGTCCAATTACACAGTTTAAGATCACAATGTAATAAAGCCTGCATGCCGGCTATAGGTTGTTTGTTGTCAGAGTAAATTTATTTATGTAGCTGAAACATGCGACTGTGGGCAGACGTGGGTTGTAAGCCGCTAGAAGCCGACTCTATATTTTTGCCTCTAGTAGAGCATTTAATTCCATTTATGGAACAAAATTGTCTCCGTTTTTGATCCTTTTAAAATAACTGTTATTTTAAGAGTGACCAACTTTCTCATAAGATTCTGGTTTAATTAATAAAATGAAAATAGTATTATACAATAGAATTCAATCAACGAATGTTTATAAATAGCCATGCCCTCGTGCGGTCGTTTTATTATTCTGAACAAAGGAACAATAACGACTAACAAAGAAGTTAGAAAAGAACAAACGCAAACATCGAAGCGGGTTAAACGAGCTATTTCCTTTCAAGACGACGCGCCAATAACAATAATAACGTTACGATGCGGTTGCACCGTATCAAAGATAAAATTAGATTACATAATACGATGAAACATCACAACATGAAAAATTCAGAATCACTAAATCCACTTTATTATTATCGTAATTCTAAACGATGCTACAAAATGGATCAGAGAAATTGAGATGGAAAATTATTTTGAACACAGGTGTGAGTGAGATAGTGGTATGATCGGGGTGTGGCTATCAGTAGCTACTTTGTATGCGCTGAACCTACATAGTTGCCGCAACTGCATAATACATATAACATGTTTGCATATGCGCATACATATTAGTAGGTACAAAAGATATTAGGCCGGCGTGCACATACCATTATAGGATGCGAATTAGCTTTCCAATGCGTGATCACTCTTGCAGATTAGTTTAACGTGAACTTCTAAACAAAGTCTTTATGATACATGTTATTACGGAAACATAGCTTTTGTCAAATTATTTGGTTATGGCTTTAGAAATAAAATAGGAATGATAGAGTTAAGAGAATAAAAAGAAATTAAAATAGGTCCAAAATGCTCGTTATCAAGCTGGTACTCAAGCAGTAACGATCATTATAATAATTGAATATGTACCGGTAGAGGGGCAGCGCTCACCGACTGGCCACAAATCACCAAAAGCACTTCACGACGTCACGCGTAACATTCAGAACTAGGAGCATGTGACGACAGTTCGGTGAAAGGTAAGAAGTGTTCCGTAAACGGTTCCGAGTAAAGAGTAACCGAGTGTAGTGCCGGCGCGCGAGAATGGCGCAAACTGGTGCCGAGAGGGGGCCGGGCAGCCCCTCGCTCGTTCCCCCTCGACCCCTCACTCCCCCTGCCTACACGCGGACCCGGCCACCAGACAGGCTTGCATAATTAATTAAACTTCGCACTCCCGTCATATATTGCACCTTCCGCATGCAAGGTCATCGTTTTCGTTACACGCTTTGACTGTATCGTATTGATCACTTCATCCTGAGAGTATGTTAGCCTTATTATTTTATTATATAAGATGTCATATCTGTTTGTTATATTAATTTATTGCATACATTAAGAACAATGGGTATAAACTACATACTGGATATTATTCATACGTTTAGAACAATAAATATCCGCTGTAACTTATCTATTGTTAAGAGTACCTACTTATTATCCACAAAAGATAGATTAATCATGTACCTACTTTGAAACTTGATGATATATGACGTACATAGTTATAAAAGAAGAATGTTCAAAATCAAATGGCAAAAGTGCTTCAGGTCAATATGAATAATATTAACCTTCAAATAAAACAAGAACAAAGTAAGCAGTGAGTGGCACGTTAAACAGACCCTTCTGATATCCCCCAGGAGAATGGGAAGGGGGAGTCGAGCCAGACGAGTCCCGGCTTCCAGTCGCGATCGATACCCGCTGCACGAAAACTCGCATTAACTAACTCTGACAGAGGTGGAAAGTCGGCCGATGATGCAAACTTTACAGATTACCCGGCAAACTCACCCCACTTAGATTAATGTACATTCAATTTTGCCAGATTTATTATCGTAATTGTTTGTGTAGGTCAACGTTTCGAAGCAAAATAGTGTCTACCTTGAGATAACTATATAAAATTAGAAACTACAATAAATCATTCTAACAATTCAGAATGATAAATTTTGTCTTTAGCCTATAAATTTATGATATAGGTAAGAAAATGCAAATAATTTTCATCAATCATCGTTGTGCTGTCCAAGTCCAATTGACATGGCAGTAAAAAATCGATTATTATTCCACTCAAGGATGCGATACGGCATTTTATTCGAAATATTTACGTTACCGATATCTAGGTTAAGCGTGTTTGAATATGGTGAATGAATAATGCAATCGTTTTAATTAACTTATGAATTAATGAGCCATTATTGCTTGCGAAATATTCATCTGTGAATGTGAGTCTAAAATAAAGTGAAAGAAGTATCAGCAAAAGCAGCGTATCTAAACCAATTCAACGATAATAGGAAAACTTTCAATTGATTCACGAAGACTCTCACGGAGCTCCAGCTGACTTTGAGAAATTCGCTTGCATTTTCTTGTATTCACAAATCATAACGGTGAACGAATATAATTCAATTCACTTGTAAACAGTTTTATTTTTGTGAACCATATATTAATTTATATTTATTTGTGCATTATTTTTAATATTTGCAAGCGCATACACTACATGATAATTCATTAGAATTTGCCACGAGGTGGAAGTTGTTACTGGCTGGATTCCAAGTTGGCTTGTCTGAAAATGTTTCAGCAAATTAAAGTCGGGATGAGTTCCTTTAGTTCAAGTCTTTTTGATACAAACTTTGTGATTATTTATTCATCATCTCATTGCATGGATTTAAACGCTTTCTTCTTCTTAAACTAGATATTGTTTTAAATAATTAAAAAAATATTTTTATAAAGTCATAATTTAAATTTGATACCTACGTTTTTAAACTGTATGACTATATCTGTGGTATGACTGAATGGTTTTTCCAATTCATCGCAAAAACGTCAGTGATCTAGTTAAAATAGAAAAAGTGAAGTTTCGAGCCGGGTTAGTGCCAACTTCTTGACGTTATTTACCGACTAAAATATACTCAACGGTTTATACAACGAATAATTTATTCATTTTTCTTTAGAAAACTTTTTACAGTTTTGTCTCATAATTTAAAATCAAGATTCAATCTACAAATAAGATGAAACAGAAGTTTTGTTATAAGTAAATTAGGAGTCCTCTATGTCTTTCAAACGAATATTTATTCTTATATCGCTGGAATTCAACTTATTTCAGCTAATAGCATTTTATAAGCAAGAGCGTGAACAATTGAGTGAAGGTTATAGATGATGAAGTACTAAAATCAGAACAGCTAAGCCAGCTGTTATTTTTTATTAAAATTCTCAAGTGTAAAAAACAAAACATAATTTGAATTATCTAAAAGTATGAAGCAAATCACTAAAATGTTTATTTATTCCTGAGCACGCACTAGTATCTCAACATGAATTGTTCATAGCTAAACCGGGGCTTATGCCTTCAAAAAGGGTCGCTGAACCAGACAAATTGCTGAGAATGTCCCCCCTTGTCATATTGAATCGCAACAGTGGACTTAATCGTATTATTTCGCAGGATTTATGTCGACTTAAATTTTCGGTCGGATTAAAATTGTTAAGTTCACAAAGTGTGGAAATTGCTCATTTGTGAACATTTAACAAGGATAATTTTATAATGTTAGAAATAAAGGCAACTGAGCGGAATGGTTTAGATAATTTCCACGTTTCCGGTTTGGATAGTATATAATATGTCGATAAAATACCTCTATGTTCACATAAGATGGGTACTTGCTGAGGGAAAACGCACCTGCTCAGTAATGTATGATATAAATGGAATATAAAATCGTTATTATGTAGCAAAAAACAAATGAAACTTATCTTCATGTTTTATTTATGTATTCTCATAAACAAAAACTTTAGAATTAGTTTTTTATACATTTGTTCTCGTAGTTTCTAATTATCATTTTGAGCAATGGTACAAACCATTAAAAATGTTCGATATTTTTATCATAATAAGAAAGAGAAAATAATATTTTTTCAAAGACCTTTGAAGTTCTTAATTACTTTTAAAAGAATATCGTATCTTGAAAGTTTATAAATGACTAAAGGTCGAAACTTTGTAAATTTTCTGGAGAATTATAAATGTTTAAAAAAAAAAACTTGAACTCGAAGGACGTTGTTACATAAACTAAAAGTTGTTTGTTAATATTAAAATGTAAGATCGTTGTTGCTTCAAACAGCTCATCTGAGATCTATAGGGATCAGGCGTTTGGTATTAAAGTTCGGTACACAAGTAGAGTTTCACTGTAAAGCTTTCTTATTAGGCAAATAGGTGAGGTAACTATTGCAACCTACAACAGACTTTTTTCCTTATTAAACTAACGCAGAGAAGGCCCCGTGTTCTTCGTCATTTAATTGCCGATGCGTGACTGAGTTACGGAACTTGTGGTTACCTGCCTCACTATGATTACATAGAAACAACCATAATCTACACCGCTCTTTATATATTTTAATTACATATTTTTATATGAGACAAATTGTAAGATACTAAACTCAAAGAAGAATACAACAAGTAGACTCTATGAACATGAATGAATCATTCAAACACAAGCCGGCGTCAGTCTAAAATAACCTAGACAGCTTCATGAGGCAATACCAAAAGTTAATTATTGTTTGGTGGATGATCTCAATTAGATATTCCTAGAAGTTGTCAAGTGGATTTCGCGTCCAACACAACTCGAACAACCAACGATTAACATTAGTTTAAAACAATGTCGAGGGAACTTGTCTCGCCTTCAATATTCAAATGAGTTTAGTGAAGCAGAAACTCAATCGTTTACACTACGCTCATATGAAGTATTAACTTTAATTTTATGCGCCGATTTATACGTCTAATTAAGTTGTAGCTTCAAACTTTGTATGTTTTAGCTAACAATGTATGAAAGTGCATTCATGGACTCCTATTCCACGCTCTCTGTTACTTGATCCAGAGTTTTGAAAAAGCGTGGTGATCAATAGCCATTCCATTTTGGAAGCTCTTCACACGAGCGCTTTCAGAGTCTCACGCAAACTCACAATAATTATCAGATACGATAATTGTAGACAATCGCATTTATATCTAGTCATAGATTAATTGACATAATTGATCATATGACAATGAGTATATTTATTTTCTTTCTGTCTTTTAATAGACAAAGTAATAATTCAAATAATGTCAGTTCTCTTGTGCTTTTTTGTGCCAATTTGATAAAACCGCTATTCAGTCTAGTCTGAAATGTTATCTAACAATGAATCATCTTATAACATCTGAGTCAATTTTCTAGAAACAGCTTTGAATACTCGATTATATTGACTTCCAAATAGAAAACATATCAATTTGTTTAGGACTATATTTAATATAATTAAGATAGTATATACATATAAAATAATATGTAAATGTTTTGCCTTTATAGTACTATAGTTTGCTTTATATAATTACTTATTTATGAATACATTAAAACTGAATAAATTTTGGCTTGAGATAAATAGAACTAAAGTTAACATGTTATCATTTTTTTTCCTTTGCATATCCGCAACGCAGATAAAGCAGATTAAGAATAAGATATTACATTAATAAAGAAGCAATTCCTAATAAACAGATTCTATTCAGGTTGCAGAAAGCTTTCCTCTGAGTCATTCTCGCCATATTTAACCAAAGCGGTAGTTAAAATTAGTATTAAAATGCGTCACCCGGCGCCAGTGACAGGTTGATAGAACCACTTACATTTGAAGTACAAGAATAATTGACGAAGAGGTACGAATTTATCATTCAAGTTCTACTCTCTAATTAAATTTATTCCATGATTATGTTTATAAAATCGAACTTCGGATTGTTCGTTATACTAGGGTGCGATTGATATACGCTTTTGTCTGACATTGCACTTTTTAACAACCAAGAATCAACTTAAGGAATCAATATACATTTTTATTAACTTTATCATTGAAAAGAAGAAATTTAAATAGTTATAAAATGGAAAATTCATCACTATTGGTAATAAGCTATAATAAGTATTGTTCACCGATTCCAGGGACGATTTCTCTACATCTTTGTCTATGAATGTTCCAATTAATGGTACAAATAAAAAGTAACGCAACTTACTTGCAGATTGGAACGAGATCTCCTAGGCATAACTCCCACGACTTCTCCACGCATAATGGATTCAATAACTGTAACAAGAAATGAGATAATATGAAAACGACTGTAGACGTAAATATTATATTAAAATGGAGCTGTATTTAGAGTTACATCCAATTTTCAAAAATAGTATGTATCATTGGAGAATTCTTAAATTAATTTCTACTTCTAGAGACAACTGGCCTATTATCTTTAGGCCATTAGCTTAGAATAATACACATATTGTTATTATTCTAAGGCCATTAGGTGTAGCTCGCCTTTTTCTCTTTCCGGATTAAGCGGGTGTAAGTTCGGTTGAAAGTTTGTCTGAAAGTTCTTTGTTTTTACCGACTTCAAAAAAGGAGGAAGTACTCAATTCGACGCTATGTTTTTTTTTATGTTTGTTACCTCAGAGCTGTCGACTGAGTGAACCGATTGCGATAGTTTTGTTTGAAAGCTGGTACTTCCCGTGCGATTCCATTTAAATTTCATCAAAATATGTTCAGTCGGTTTAGTGTTACAATTTGAAGTCGTTTTTTTTTGTTAAAATTTAAACACTATATTATAAGTATTAAAGACAGTCGGTATTAAGGCTAACAGATAAAAATAGTATACTTAATATATTTATAAACCTAAAAGGACTGGAGCTATTAACATCTATTATACAATAAGCAATATATTTTAGTTCTTATTGTACATATATCAGATAATGGTTCCGATTTCATTTCTGTAAGTAAAATGACATTGAAACACGGAAATATGAGAAATCAACTCACAAATCACAATTCGAAATTCGATTCCAAAAACCAACAGACGATTCTAGTAAACAAGTCACGTTTCGAGAACATTGTTCTTCCTTTCACGGCTCTGTATTAAATAAATTGAATATGTAGTTTAAATCGTTAACATGATACAAGCGAACTTGCAAACATTGCTTTATTTACTACGGCTTCTCGCATCCAATTATGCACTTAGGCTACCGATACAGTTACAATAACTCGATAATTCAAACACATTCATGCTATTATAATCCCTATATACAAAGAAGAACAAATATGGTGTGGAATGATCTATGGGATAGTGTTATGTGCTTGATGTAACAATTACATACCTAATCAATCGAAATCGAAGTGGAACTGAATCTTTTATAAAGTGTTTGCTACTGGTAGTATTATTGAAACGTCAAAATGATCACATGATAATATGATGACTACCAATTAATGTCAACCCACGTACTGTGAGGCTCGATGCAGCTCAGTTAAAATCGTAAAATAACTTGCACCAATAGATGCACCTATAAGCTTTCATATTATTAGTCAGTTGATCCTGCAACTTCTCAAACTCGCTTCACGTCAGTTATGAATTGAATTAAATATTTTAAACGAAGATTGAAAATACTTGGTAGGAGAACTTACTTTTCTCTTATTATTAGAGGCTTACGAAAATCAATTGGGCATTGTCAAAAAAAATTTAACTTTGACGTTCTTTTAAAAAAATCGATTCGCCTTCACTATTATTACTAACCATTACTTTAGTTTAAGCTGCGCCGCCACATTAACAATATATTTAAAGTAAGACTAATAGCAACCACAATCTCATAGTTTATTACGTAATAAATAATTCTTCAATCTATATATACTTACAACACACGAGTAACTTTATCGCCGACACGTGAGTTGCATGTACACTATAGTCCAGAATGCAAGATAATATTACGCTAATGTTATCATTATTTATTATTATTAATAATAGTGATATAATATGCACCATGATTAAATATTATGTATTCGATTTAAGGCATCCATACTGTTTATATGTAGCCACTAGACAGGTGTGCCTGAATGCCGTGCTATGATATAGGTGGAGATGCAGGCAAGGATCTCAAACAAACTAATAAGTCACACCTTACTACCGTTTACATCAAAAAATAGTATCCACGGTGAGAATTTTAGAAGGTCTGGTCACAACTAAACTTTCATGTTTGTATTTTGTATTATGAATAAAGCCAACAGATATGAAAGATTACACTCATATACTAATTTATTCCTAAGACAAGTTACTTCAAATTATTTTTAATAATAATTATACGTAACATAACTACTAACCTAACACTATATTATATTAATGTTAAATAGATTCGTTTTTACCAAAAGGAGCTCTATATGTGCTTATGCATAAAGTATCGAATAGTAACATACCTCCATCACCAAGAAGTCTCATTTGAAGCAATGATGGATCCTCGCTATGTTCCTCTAGTACCGTATCATCAGTCACCGTCAGCTCCTTGCAAACAAAACGGCCAATATTAGAGACAAAGAAAATTTTATTAAAATCTTATTTAACTGATTCATGTTAATATTATTATGGACATATGGAATGACTCACTGGCCGGTTTTATTTAAAAAAAAAATATTATCTCCCTTTGTAACCTAGTTTTTTTAAATACAGTTCTGTGATATTCTTTTAATATGTCTACTATAATGTAAATGGACCGATTGCCTGATTTATCTTTTGGGTTTTTAATAAAGAAATGTTCGCAGCTTCGCATAATGAGTGGAATCTATCTACACATGATAAATCAAAATCGATTCTATAGTTGTGTTAAGGTGTGACAATAAAATATGAGTTTAGTGATAATTACTAAAAAAAAATTAAATAGATTATTGATTGCGAGAGATACAAGTTTCTAAAAGTGGTTTAAGCTATCAACGTGTATAATGTATTGTTTAAATTTTATCATTGTCCACATAAGAGGAGTGATTTAATAATTAATACTAGAATATTGATTATAAATAAGTAAACAGTTAAATATATGTCTTAAAGTTTGACACTAGACATTGACAAATTACATTCTATCTACCAAAATCTGAATAAAATATGAATACAATCTGAATATAGCTCTTCTATTTGATATTTCTGAAAGACTTGTAAGTCGTTCCAAAATATCAATTTAAATTTAACCTTCATATGATTTGGACCTTCAAACCTTTCTCACGCCCACAACTTAAACATAGGCGTTTGGTTCTTGTTATTTTATCGTTCAATATTCAATTTACATCAACAATGAATGTATCGGACGCTTCATTAACTCTGATTAGACCTTTTGTACGTGTATATAATATTTTATATTATAACTATCTGACCCGACGAACTTCGTACCGCCAATAAAAGGTAGAATGGGAATCGAACGTCAAATATTTGACAGGAAAGTAGGTAGAACAGTTTATAAGGGAAAATGAAATTGTTGTTTTTACTATCTCCCTCGCAATTTTTCCATATTTTCTTATAAACCTTCCCTGGACTATGACAAACATTTCAAAATCAACTAAATCGGCCCAGCCGTTCTCGAGTTTTAGTGAGACAAACGAATAACAATTGATTTTTAATATAGATATTTGATAGATCACATTGGTCGGCTTATTAAGTCTTAACAGTCACGAATTTATACCTAATATACAAAGTTTCTCTATACTCATATTATAAAATTTTTTGTAGTATTCATAAACTCTAAAATTACTAAAGTGATTTGAAAAATAATATCATTATTCTATATCTGCCTACGCCCACAAAGTCTCGTATTTTATAACTAGCTGACCCCGCGAATATTAAATTTAGTTTTGCAACCACGTTGTAACGTACATAATGTAAACTGAATTTTCTGAAAAATATTTTTTTCTTTCTTAACTGTCCTAACAATTAAACAATCATAAAAAACAGTTCAGTCGTTTATAAGTTATAAGTGGTGTAACTATCTCGATTTCTTATAATTGTTGCCCGCGTCTCAGTCCGCAAGTTAGTTATATTACAATCTCTTCGATCGTCTATCTCTGTAGGTACTAAATTTTATCAATATCGGTTCAGTGATTTAGGTGTGGAATCAACAGACGGGGTTACATTCAGACTTTCGTTATTAGTTGGGATGACCGACAAGTGAGCAGCATTAAAGTATCGACAATTAAATATGAACATGATCGCGTATTTTTAATCAATTTTGAAAACGTTAACTCTTCATATATTTATTGTAAGTTTATATTTATATTCAAATATAATATACACATGAAGGTACAAAAACAAACTCACTTTCGTATTTATATGTTAGCATTTATGAACGCAGTACGCTGACCCACTTACTCGTGCACTGTTTTGCTTCGTCTACGTGATTTAGAATTCCTAACATTTATTCTCCAGTGTTTATTATCTGTGTCCTGAAACTGCACTCTTTTCGCGTTTGTTAAAGTTTTTATAAGTTGAATAAGCAACTAACTGATGCACTGGACTTCGGATGCATGTAATTAAAACAACACAACGACCAGCCGACCCATCTGACTCAACATTTAAGACAATTGTTGGTTTGAATGTTACTTACATATTACAATGCTAGTTTAGCCACCATTTTCTTTGGGTAAAAACACTATTAAGAGAATCAAGCGTGCATAAATTACACGTTGAATATCTGGTTATTCCCAATTTCAACTAAATAGCTTTATATTTCAACTATTAAATTGGTGTATTCGTTTATATGGCAAGTAACAAACATCTAAACTTTCGTATTATCAGTGGGTGTACAAGTTTTAACGACTACTCCATACGCTACTACTTAAGAGGTTTCTTGAATTATGTTTACATATTCATAAAACTTCTATTCCTTTATAGATATTTAACTACATCTTAATACCAAATTTAGAATTGAAATTACGTAAGTGGAGCATAGATATTTCTGAATGATCATTTTTCATGCTTTGGTTGAGTAGACAGAGAAATGCTTGATTTTTTCGGAAAACATTTAATTGGGATTTGAACCCAATGTCTCCGGAGCAACACGCTTCGAAATACTTAAACACAATGAAAAAAACACAATACCAAAATAAACTCTCGTCTAAATTTAGTTACGTACTTATGAGAGATTTGAAAAAAAAAACAGACGGATAAACAAACATAAAAAGTACGAATGTATAATAGGGGTGGCATGGCAAGTTTTGACGTGAAAGTGTGTTGATAAACATGTCTGAACGGAAGACCAAGTTAAGCACAACTCGGGAACAAAGAGCGAAGTTTATACCCGGGTTTGGGGGTGGGGTGGGAACTTTCAAGTCTCGGACGTTCTCAACTTCGCTACTCGTTAATTCGCAGTATAAATTTGTTTAACGTCTTAACTTTTTAACAGTAATTACATAGAAGTTGAAGATAAATTCGAGTAATTTCAAACTCTGACAGAGTTTTGATGAGTTTGATTCGACTGATGACGTTCCCTACTACGCATATTAATTTCTTAACAGATTAATTATTACGTAGAACAAAGCTTTTTCTTAATTCGAAATCGCATTCCGCTCGGACAGCAATTTAATTCACCATACAATGTCTTCTAATGCTTTTAGAACGTTTCACTTTTGTTTTCAAGCAAGAAGAATCTAAAGCGCGGAACACATATTGAATGTTCTACGTGTGACAAAAGAAAAAACAAAAAATAATGTTCCAAATCAGATAATAAATGACAGTCTCTAGTGTGTGTCAGTTTTTAGATCCGTATTTATCACAAATTGTTAAAAATTACAGTTTATAGTAGGTACCTATATAGACCAAAACACCTGTTTTGGTATTTGTCGATTTTTCGCCATTTTTACTAAGAGTGGTATTAATAACTGAGCCAGGAAACAGAAAAATGCTACAGAAATCTCTTTATTTTTAGCAGCCGGTTGAAAGTACATTGAATATTTCAATTATAACATTTCCAACACGGGAAGTGAAACACGTCTCTTGAGATGAAAGAAAAACAATAAGCTGTTTCAAAACAAGTCGAACAAAGTTCGAAGGGTGAGGGAGATGCCACCTGCGAACTTGTTAACAATGTAACCAAGTCGTAAAGATTGATTATAACTTCTGAGTAGTAAAAGTTCATGAGGTTATAAAAACATTATTGAATTGAAAACTTCTTTAGGCGCATTTAGCACTTTTTGTGGGTACTGAATTGAACTGAGCTATGTAACGCTCATTTGGATGAAGTCGGCTCGAGTCGACTAAGCATGAGAGGAACAGTCAGCAGAGCGAGAGAGAAAACGCAATATACAGATAGAATGCAAAAAAACTAGTACTTCGTATATTAATTTCGCCTTGTTGAAGTTGTCACTTCTGTGGTGTGGTCTTAAGCAGACACAAAAAAAATTTAAGCTTGAAAGAAGTTTTTCTGATTTCAAACAAGTACTGTCATTATAGTTTTAATTTAAGTGTTAATAAAAGCGTAATTTTAAATCCCCCTCCCTCTGAAGAAAGTGGGATGTAAGGTGTGCATGAAGGTGGGATCGATTACGATGCACTTTTTGTTTGAAAGCTGCCTTCATCAACATTTATTATTATTTGTCTGACACATATTTTGTTGTCATTTATTCTTATTTGTGTCATTAATTTCTCTTCTTGAATATAACATCTTGTTGATATATAAAGGGCAATGTTAGATCTTAAGTTACATCTACTTAATACTAAGTAAATATACTAAATAAGTACATACTACTAAATAGGTAAACGCTACTAATGATGGAATCACATTAATAGCGTTCCATTAGTAGATTTTTAACAGCTGTCAAAAAAAACCATTGTTTTACTTGGTAAAATGTTACAATACAATTGAAAATCCAATGCGAAATGCATCCCAATCCTTTAAGTTGTAATTGAAGACCGTACAAATATAAAACAGATGCACAATGACCCAATCAAGAAAGAGGCTAAGCATACTACGCTCCAATATAAATGGCCAACAGAAATGTATCTATAGCTAAAGTGCAAATGCTAATATTCTCTATAGTCCAAAACTCTAAAGGAAGTAACAAAAATCAGCTTCTTTATATAGTTAAAACTACTTTCAAAATCGACAGCGTACTTTATGATTGAAAAATGTATGAAAAAACTACAGTTACGAAACGATAATATGTTGAATAAACGAAGGATACCGATTAAGAATGAGACATAAATACACTCAAACAGGCTTTAACATCGTTACAATTCTACATTAATTAAATTACAAAAACGTGTTGATACCAAAACTGTTATCAATACGCCTACCTTGTTAAAATGCCGATAATTGGAAAGCCGTAATACCGTTTCAACGTTAACAACTTTCTTATAAGTTTAACATGACACGGGATATTTGGCTTTATATTATTGAGAGGTATTTATATTAATTGATAACCTACTTTTTTGAGGGTCGGTTAAAAATAGGACAAATGGGTGGGAAGCTCACCTGATTAAGAAGATTACCACTCATGGACACCTATTAGGTCAGTATCAGTAGGTCAAGTATAAGTTTTGTATTAAAATTTTCGATAGGTTTTTTACTATTGAAAAGCTGTCAATTTTTTAAAAGCGAGTAAATTAATTGATCAACTTGTTGCAGTATTACAGTATATCAGAACATCAAGTATAGGCAATAAGCAAGTCTTAAAGGTTTCTTAAATAAAGTTCTAATATTTTCCAAATTGCTAAAAAATTACCCGCTAATATTCAAACCCTTTGATTCTCAAGAAATTTCCTTTTCAAAGAAACTTTAATTACAATTTAAGAACCCGGTTGATATCCCTAGACTGGATGCCGTCGGAGGCTTAACTG
This sequence comes from Aporia crataegi, assembly GCA_912999735.1. NCBI lineage: Eukaryota > Metazoa > Arthropoda > Insecta > Lepidoptera > Pieridae > Aporia > Aporia crataegi. Next base: position 2,677,788 of record OU538748.1, on the reverse strand, counting down.
GTTTCACTGAGAACTTCCTGTTTCAGAATTATCTTGTAGAATGCCTGTACAGTTAAGCGAACACTGCCTCTCGAGTTCCCTAATGACATGGCTTAAGGTATAACGAGTCTATTGGTTATGGTTTAATGACTAGATAGACTACATTTGATTAATTAAAGACAGAGCTGGAATGGAGACAGAGACATGGAATTTTAATATGATCTCGATAAAAAGTAACCGGGGGGCAGCAATCTGGGAAGATTGCCTCATGATTATAGTCAAATTTATTCATATAGAATCACATATATAATGTGTAAGCAAGTGAAGACGTAGAAAACAAGTCTTTGGAAATATTACTAACGTTCAGTTAATAAGAAAGCTGGATAACGAAACGAAAACAAAGTAAAATAAATTTTCTAAGAGAAAAAAACATCTGAATATATATGAAAAGGTCGAAGTCAATGAAAATTTACTTAAAGGTCTTCAATTAACATATATTTCCTGTAGAAAATGAAACTGATCGTCTACAATGAACCACAACATCCGTCCTCTATAAAGAATGTACGTGAAACGAGTATTAATTTAACTCGAAAACCTTCGTGGTTGCGGTGAAATATAAGAAAATGTTTCGTCGTCTTGATATATCCCCAATTACGGTTTTCTTTGGGCTAACTTGAAGGTAACCAAAATGTTGATTTAATATTATGTAAAAATTAAATACAGAACCTTCTTGTAGTTCTCAGTTTACTTTTTTAAATTTATTTTTTTCTTGTACATAAACAAATATGGAATTGACAAATCTTAATATATATAAATTACATGTCACGTTGTTTGTCGGCGATGGACTACTTAACCGATTTTAATCAAATTTTCACACCGTGTGCAGTTTGATCCAACTTGAAAGGATAGCTGACATCTTAATTTATAGTCGCTATATAATTTTTTTGCAAATTCGTTTCCTTTTTCTATGAAATGACGTTTTAGGTGCCACGTTATTATTAGGCACTCAGAAGCGATACGAAGTCCGTGGGGTCCACTAGTTAATTATAAATCCCTTCATTTGTTGAGTCATAAATCACTTTTTGCAATGTTTTAACATCATGTCAACAAATTCTGAAGCCAAAAGACGGAAACAGTTAAGGTACTTACGCCGGTGTGTTCATTGACGCCAACGATGACAGCCGTATACCACTGAGTAGCGCCAGCAACACGGTACACTTGAGCTCGGCAGCCTCCCAGAACCGATGGAGTTGTCGTCAAGATCCTTTGACCATCCTGAACAGTTCGCCATTCAGCTGCCTCGTGTGATAGGTCTGATAGAGTCGCTGCCTCGACTCCCACGTCAGAGCCCGCCAGTCTGGCGTCCCATTCCTGTACGATAAAAATACCTTTACTTATAATTATGCTGCTCATATTTAATCTGAAGTTCATGCACCACGAATATTTTTTTGCGAAAGTTGACTTTCAACTAATACGATCTTTCTTTAGTAAGAAATGTATATGAATTTAAAAACTAATCATTGAAGTTACGATCTCGAGTTCGAATAAATATATTCAGGGCCAGTAGCCAATAAATTTTATTCCTAGGTCTTGTTTATGGTTGCTATAAATTAATTTTGGTAATATCGCATCAACACTAAGATTCTTTTTTTAACTCAGTGCTATGCCATAGCAACTAACGCCATCTATACGACGCATGAGAAACTAAATGTGAAAGATAATTGTTTTTCCGCTGAAAACGGAAAACCTATTTAATGTATAAAATTCAAGGCTGCTATAAATATTTGACTAATATAAAAAAAATAGTTTAGTTGGTAGAGCATCTAGGTAATTTAGTAATTAATTATGGAGACTCGTGTTCTTTTCTATAAAAACATTATTATTTTCGTTACTCCACAAAATGTGTTAACAATTTAACGATTTGTAATTTAAATTTGAAGCATACATATTAATTAAGATTCAGGATAATAATTTCCCTTTGAACTCATAAAACGAATACAAGTATTAATTTATATCTAGGTACATTATAATGTTATGATATTGAATCCATTTTATCACATTACGATTTGATAGCGAAAACGACAGACATGTTTTTATCTTTATACTCTGATAACATTAAAAATAATATAAAAATGTTATGTCCTGTTGAGATATTTTTACAGTTTTATCGATTTTCAACTCGGCTTTTAGAGATAAGACTCAAAGATATCGTAATAAAGTTGAGAATTATCAATTTTAGAGCCATGTTAAAGAAACTTATAATAATTATATTATTATTGTAGGTACCTACTTCAAGTTATTTTCACGGAGAATTTAAATTCTTATAACAAGATATAAAATCAGGCACGAAACTGTTTATCTAAGGGTTATTTATGACTTATAGAATATTTTTAAAAGTAGGAATAGGTACTTTGAACGCCCAAATGGTAATTTCTTTTTTAGATACTTTAACATTCCTTCAACTTTGCTATGAAAAATCGACTATCAAGATCATATTAAAAATCGATTTAATGGTGACCTATGTATTTCACCTTGACTTAAATATGACTTATCAGAAATGACTAATATTAGTTATTCGTATATATATATATATATACACATTATTATTATATTATTATTTTTTAAAGCATTATATTACAAAGGAAAGTGTAAATAAACTTAAAATCCCACAGATATTGCGAAACAAGACTCATTCTATTCAGCTGATTAACAACATGCTATCATCCACTTTAATAGCGTACCATAACGCAATGAATCAAGCGTAAATGCAAACATGACTGATGCATAAGATTTATCGATATTTACACGTGTATGCAGATCTATAATTACTTGTTAAATTACTTACTTAGAAAATTCAACTACAACTGACACCTTTTTACATACATTGACCTGACTTATACACAAATGGAATTCAATAACAATAAAGAGTAACTAAACAAATGAATGTCTCAAAAAAGCATACATTACTGCCGAACGACTGCACCCATTTTGCACATTCATGTTGTTTGTGATTATTACAAGTTTTTTAAGAACATCCCTGTAAAATTTTACGTATAACGAAAACCTTGTCAACTGCGGTGACAAGATAACGTTCGACTAAAAATACGATTCATAAATCTATTTTAGATTTTATATTTACTTTTATTAGTAGTACATAGAAATTTATATCTGAAAAAGAGTACCTAAGTATCCAATGACATATAATCTTCATGCACCTAAAGTAGCGACAATGAATATAAATAGCTTTTAACTCTAGTTACACATAAATTGTACACAATAAAATTGTATCGCATAGAAATCATTTGTATGTCAATGTTATTACACACCTGCGCATGTGTGAATACATCCGGTGTTCAGTGCATTGACCCCTCCCCCTACGTCTCCAACAGCTGCCGATGGATGTGGTCTGTGTATTCTATGTATAGATCCTTGCAGTATGACTCATCATACTAATATAGTGCAATTTAATAAGAATCACGATTCCTAGCAAAATGCCATTATTTATCAATGTATGTTTCCCCTTACTTACAAACGATTAACGTGTTTAATTTGTAAATTATGTGTTTCATCTCGTTTTTGACCCTGACACTAATGGACAGATTTCCATTACTATTTGAAAGGTTTCAAATTTGAAAAAATTAGTTAATTTAGATTTATATGTATTGATTGCAACGATAACAGTTTATAGTAATTAATGCATTATATAATTATATAACACAAAATATGTCATTATACATCAAACAAAGAATTATAATTCTATCACGCGACAATTCTTATACGTCTTTAATTATGAGAACAAAAATGCAATAAATCGCTCTCATGAAGTTAAAAAACAACGTTCCCCTTGGTCAGTCAGATCCACAGGACTGGGTGCATATCAAATCACAGCGGCGTTACAAAAAGTAACGGAAATGTCATAAAGTTAAATTAAATTACTACCTTAATATCAACTGAATCTTACATTACTTAAAAAACTGCTGAAGCACAACGATTTTCAGCGCTATTCGAGATTTATCATGTTAGTGGTAAGACTTTTATTGTTAAATTAGTGAATGCTTGGATGTTTATCAGATAAGGTAGACGGCATGAAATATTTAATGTGGTATATTATTGTTTCTGTGTAAGAAGAAAAATTTTTTTACAATAATGTACTACTGGACACCGTACCGTGTATGTAGGTACCGTGTTATGTGTTATATTTAAAAAAATACAAAAGACTTATCAGTCGTTGGGGTGCGTACCCAAAATACTGCCTACATTACCGCGTTGTATCGCTATACTAACGCGTTGGTCGAAATATGAGCCAGCTTTCGAGTTTCCTGATGTAAGTTATAATCTTAACAGAATTAAAGTGTTAAGCTAAAAACAATAACGTGCCCTTAATAACTTTCACGGTCAGAGCCTTTTTACTTCAATCTGAGATTACGAAATCTCCTCCGACCGAGTAACGCTCCGATGGGCAAAAGCCCTCTCACCGTGACTCAGCGGTTATGCAACGCTCTGAGAATTTACTGTTTGTTTTGCTCGTAAATCGTAAGACTGACGGATGCACTTTTTCTCGAATCGAATATAGTTGTGGTGTATTTTTTCCTAAAAGACAAGATCATTGATCGGACTTCAAATTTAGTAAAGTAGGTATTACAAAAAGCCAACTTTATACAAAATGTATGACTCAAAACCAATTAATTTTGTACTTAGATTAACAATTGTCTGCCTTATGAATTTTGTATATCCTCTACTTTGAGCTCTACCTCTCGATAAATTTAAGAAATAATGAATCGTTGGAATTCATTGCCTACATTGCAAAGATAGACGTAAAATCGTGACTTGAAATTTTAGCCTAACGAAATATCAGGATCTTGCAATCCGGAAAGCATTAGTGGCATACATTCTCTCCCGCGGCACTCATTCAATTTCCTGCGGTCCCCCAACTATATTCTACGTCGTGATACGACTATTGATAAGGAATTCCGTACTTTATCTGTGGCATATGAATGCCCGAATCAAGATCTCTTATTGAATTTGTAGTTTTATTACCTACGGGATTCTGTTGTGTTATGTTAATATACAAAGTAAATAAAAAAAAGGTGGCCTACCACCCTACATTTGAGTTTCATTTGAATAATATTATGACCTTTACAAAAGGTTAAAAAGTTAGTTCTAACATAAACTTTCGCCAAAACTAGTAGAGTTCCTTTAAACGAATTAGAATGTGAACCTAATATTCTCTTTTCATAAAAGAAGTTTGATAAATTTAAAAATTAATAGCGTCCGAAATATACTTTGCAAAGACGAACATAAACACCGACTATTTTTGTTTCAATAAGAGCTTATAACATTGAAAAATTCACGATAAATATTTATGAACATTTCTTTCATACATTTTGTATGAAATGTAACTAAGAGTAAAATATGATTTTTTAAAGAGATTCTTTCTTTAAATCTTTCCAGCCGTTCCCGAGATATGAAAGATGTAAGTAATGACTTAGTTTTATATATGGTAGATATTATGGTGGAAAGACAACTTGAAAAGTCCTACGTTTTCTCATAGAAACCTTTGAACTGATTACGTAATCATATAATGTTGCCGCCCTCTTGGACAGCTTAAGCTCCCTTAACAATAGGGTTGCTTGCAATTATAATCCTAACAGCACGCTTGTACCTACAACGTACGCTATGTAATTTTAGCCCATTATAAAAATATATGAGTATATTTCTTGTATCTGTAGATGGAACCAATATAATATTTTTATCTATAGTCTATACTAATCGACCAATCGATTGATCGTTATCTATTAATATTGCAAAGAAAAAATATTTGTTTTGGTTCCTAATGAAATGAAAAAACAACTGGGCTGGTGTAGTAAAAAAGACATTTAATAAAATAAATTATATTAAAGAAAATCAAGGCGAGTAAAGCCGCATGGAAAGTGTATACATATATGTCAACTTATAGAACAAACTTAATTTTCCAATGTATATTAATATTGTGGAGTCAAGATTTGTATTTTTGTTTATAGTGGATAAACTGAAAGAAATGGAACAGTTTTAAAAGTTTTTTCGCCGATGAGAAGCAAAATTTTCGCGTGATAAAGGCTATATCGCGAGTATAGTGTATGTAGTTCGAATTTTCTTTCCATGAATTTTATTTTTAATAAAACTTATTAAAATAACTCTAGGAAATACTAGGGGCGAATATAGCAACCCTTTCTAATACCCATCTCGTGGTAACGCTACATTACCTTACACTGCAGTTCGCATGTCTTATGTAATAACTATTTAAAGTGGAGCAGTGGCGGCTTAATGGTTCCAAGAACATATTTACTAGCAGTGTTAGTCTTGAAGGTAACACTAGCAATTAGGGCTAAGTAGAGAAACAATTTATATCTGTTCAATTCATAGCCTTGAAAACATTTTCTTTGAAATTTTTAAGGCATTAATTATACACAATAAATATATACTAATATCTTAGATGTAAAAATATAGGCATCGTCAACAGGCTTTCCTCTTCTACCACAGTAATAAATCCGAAATAAAGCCACTATCTAGTATTATTATATAGTTATGCCTTTTTCACAGAAACGTAGAGTATAATAATCCAGCCGACGTGTATGGCACGCTCATAGATCTAACTGAACCCACAGTTTCAACCTACCATGGTATGGTAATGTAATCTTTAGTATTCAAAAGGTTACTAAAATCACGAATATGAATTTTGTTTTAATTTTTTTATTACCGATAACTCAAAATTTATTACTTCCCTTCAAAAACTGTCACCTGCCAAATCGTCTTAGAAGGTCCATCAACATATCGCACCCTTAGAATGAAAGTGACTCAACTCAAAATTCCTGTAACACTCGATTTTATCATAAACTGACCTTAAAAAGCATATTCTAAAACCTTGTAAAGTAGAAGTGACCTATATCTTAGTATAACAGGGGGCAGCGCATACTTGGGTCTCTATATATTATTAAGATGTATTCAATACTATAATTTCTTTAATGCTCATTTACCACAAATTGCATTTTTTGGATTAGGTTACTTTCATTCTAAGGGTGCGATAATTATCCAAAATTATATCATATATTAAAAGAAAAATCTTAATGTTACATTTAACTATATGTTCTTTTCCAGTTGGATGTCATTTTTAGCAAATAAGTTGATACATTACATTGTTATTGCATTTCTTTCAATGCCAAGGTAAAATGCGAGGTTAAGTGCAATTATGGAGAAGTTCTTATAAAATTTTTGTATGTGAGCGCCAACGTCTCTTTTGAATACGATATTATTATGTATGCTTTACCTAAAATTCGACAGGCACCTTAACGGTTACGACCCTTTTGTACTTTATTATTTTAATATCTTTGAATGATAAATTGTGAATTATTAGAGAATATAAAATTGCGTATTAATTTATTTTATTATTCATGTTATATATTTTGTTATGAATTTATATAAAAAGAGTTTAGTTTCCTATTAGTTACCGCCTCCTTGGTCTAGTGGTAAGTGCGTAAGCGTTACAACCGAGAGGTCCTGGGTTCGATTCCCGGCGGAGGTAAAAAAAACTCGGTCTGGCAGGACATAGAAGGCTGATCACCTACTTGCCCCTAAAATAAAAAATCGATCAGTGAAACAGATGTGAAATGCATCTGCCCCATGCCCAAAAGTGAAGTCCCGTGTCCCCTAGTGGGGCTAGGGGACACGGGACTTCACTTTTTTTTCCTATTAGTGATCAATGTAATTTGATTTTTTTAGGGTGGAGCCCTATGAATAAAAAGGCGATATTCGAACGATTATTCAACATAAATGTGTCAAAATGATTTAGTATTAGACAGTATGTTTATGACGTATGGAACAGGTCTGTAGTTGCAGGTTGAAGTAAGTTAGAGCAAGCATTGTACAAGAGAACCCTTGGGGCTATATCTAAGCTTCAAGAGCCACCCCATATTGTTCTCAACCTGTGTTCATTAATAATCCATATTGTTTACTTTGACAGTACATTTTGCGAGCCGTTTTCATGCCTACTCTTGACATAGTACCTATATATAGGTCAATCAACAACTTCCTTCCTTATAAATATAGCTTAATTTAAAACAATGTCTCTAATGCTCTATCACTTTCTCGCTGACGTGCAATTGTTGTTGCAAAATGACACGACCAAAACCTGAACAAAACCAATATTTGAGCAACGTATGACTTTCGCGAACTTAGTATTGCTTCAGAGACATGTCACCTCAAACGTAGCAAATGTATGAGGATATTTATTCTTCATAAACACTTTTTCGTGAGTTTTTCTATATTTTTAATAGTTATTCTGCTATTCTCAGATTAGATGAATCCAACAAATCAGACATCATCAAAATCGGACCATCAGTTCTTGAGTTTTAAATGGTGTAAATAACTCGACTTTGTTGTACATAATATATAGGTAGGATAGGATACAACATTTAGGATGCTCACTAAATGTTAGTGGACCACCGCCCATGGACACCAACAACGCCAGTTGGTAAATGGTTAATACATTGCCTAATAGTTCAATAGGAAGTCTATTTTCAAAGGGATCACATTAAAAATCTCCATTCTGTAATATCTTTTCAATGAAAACATTCAATAGGTACGCAAAACAATTGTAGTGGCAGTCTTTTAAATCCTTTTATGCGACTGCTTAAAATAGTAAAAGTACTGTAAAACAAAGCAAAATGATGTATATTACACAAGCTAGCCAAGTTTTCAGTTAACAAAAGGTTTTAAAACGAGACAATGCACGTGCATACCTATCCATCACAGATGAGACGTCTGCGAGTCTTTAGGTATTATATCTAGAAGCTAGTAGGTACATAGTTTAACAAAAGTTTTATTTAGTTTAATGTATTCCTAGTAAGCCTATTTAATATGTTTTGTCTCTTTCTAACAGACTAATCGTATTTAAAAAGAGAAAAAACCAAAATATAATAGATTTATTTGGCGTTTTAGTTCATTTTTTTTAGTAATAGATCATATTTGGTATTTGGGTTAAAAATAATGTAATATATAGATCTAATATAAAATCAGTACACTCGGTAAGCGAAATAACGCGAGAAATATTTGAAAACACTTTTTACTTACAATTTTGTTCTACGAATGATAAAAGTAGCGGCCATTTAAAAAAATATCACAAAGGAAGGAAAGTATAAAAGAGCATGAACGTAGTATAAATTGAGCTTTTGTACTCAACTGTACGTCATTCATGTAAATAAATACATTACATAGTATATACAATGGAGTGGAAATAACTACCAGTCTCATGCACAATTGTACGTCCTCATATTTTACTAGAATGTCTCGACTTGATTAATATCCGGACGATGAAATATTCTAGTTTCGTGTGCATTTTTCAATTTATTAGCTTTTAACATTAATGTCCAGTTTTACCCACTTTTATCTCAGAAGACTAAGGATTTAGTTTGATATACTATAATATATTTAGGACTGATGAAAAAGGACTGAAAAATTTTTGACATATTATGTTAGTATTTTATGTTTTTGTAGTTAGTGCCATACTTCTGTGATCTTGATGGTCAAAGAATTTGTGTCTATGTAATCAAATTATATATATAGTGTGATGATTTTTAAATAATTATTATAATTTTAAGATGTATATGTTCATATCTAAATAATTTTAAATTAATTGTTCATTGTATTTGAAAGTATTCTATTATTTGAACTGGCAAGTCACCCGTTTGACGACGGCCAATCGGAAGCCTCCGTCGATTTCTTTTAGAAACGATTTCAAGACGGACGGAGGCAAAAATTATTCATTCTAGGTTTAGCTTTAGAGCTGAACAGTCGCTCTGACTAAGTTTGTGAGAATTGAAAGTTGTATATCATTGTGCTTATAGAATTATATAATTATAAAGTGAAGTTGAGATTTTATTTATCAAATCTCAGAAGTGGGATAAAAATCTACAGTCCACGAGGTAAGCCATAATTGAAATATTACTTATTCTATTGAATATTTTTTTTTTCTCTATTAAGTGGAAAGTTTAAGAAAAGTGATGAAGTTTTTTCCCTTTATCATGCCTTTTTCTTTAAATTATATTGCCCAATTCATTTATAACGGATTCTATGACAATGAATATTTGCTGCCAGGACCATTCGGTCGGGGCTACTCCCTGATAATGTCGCTTGGCAGCAGGTATCTTCTGCTAGCACAACAATCACTTTAGCAACATTTGATCAAGGCAACTCTTTGATAGTGTTGTTCTCGTGAATTGAAGGTAATTTGTCGGGTGATCCATTTGGTCGAGGCTACCCCCTGATAATGGTGATCCGTGATAAATTTCTGACATCTGCTTGTGCTATTTAGAAGTTATATTTCTATTTTTACTTAGTGGGCTAAGGTATGATAAAGAAGAATTATAAAATCGCTATATAATCAAAAACAAAAAAAATCAAAAAAAAAATATTCAACATTTTATTATTTAGCATTTTTTTTAGTTACTACAAATTAAAGGACCTACCTAAAAGTACCTACTCATCTCCACAAATTCATTGATTTTGCTCATTATTCTGTATGACTAATAACGTAGTAACTCAATGCTTTTGTCAATAAAAATATCTAATTAGCTACAACGATAGGTATTGAAATTAAATCTATTTAGAAATTAAGTATTAAAAAAAGTTGGTAGCCTGTTAAACTGTTAATACGTAATTAATTTGAAGGTAGTTTTAACTTTTTTTAAATTTTGCGTGGCCCGCACTATGCTTGTAAACTTAATATCGAATACAAGAATGTGCGACCACTGAGACGATGAACTTAGTTAATTATAGTCCCCAAAGTAATTTTGTGCATATATTAAAGTTTTATTAGCAGTATTATATAATTTAGTAGCCCGTACATTAAATTGTTTGGACGCAAATTTCGTTAATATATATATTAAGGGTATAAGTGCATGTATATAGTATGACCCAGTTGAACTATGTGTGTTCGACTTGTAAAGACCATGTGCGTCTAGAAACCATGTGTGTTCTGTGTGGAATTAGGGGTCATGTGTGTCCCAATGGAACTACGTACGTTCCGCAATTTTATAAGACCATGTGCGTCTTCATGGAGCCATGTGTGCTCTATATACAATCAGGGGCCATGTGTGTCCCAATGGAACTACGTACGTTCCGCAATTTTATAAGACCATGAGCGTCTTCATGGAGCCATGTGTGCTCTATATACAATCAGGGGCCATGTGTGTCCCAATGGAACTACGTACGTTCCGCAATTTTATAAAGACCATGTAGCTATGGAGCTATGTATAATGGATTGCTATATATATATAAAAATTTAGTTGATTGGCTGCGGCTTCTATTTCGTCTTGGTATTTTAGTTATGCTTTAATAATACTCCCAAACGTTGTTAATAGTTCAATTATAATAGCAAAAAAAAAAAAAAAAATTACTCAACTCTTATTGTAAAATGAAGAATTACACAAGTCAACACGAACTTAGTGTCTGAGTTCTATGTTCCCGATTTTTACTTTTTTTTATTAGATACCTAATTACTAAAAGAAATAATATTTTTATCTCATAAACTTTGCTTAAAGAGTGGTAACCACTAAGCATTTGCCAAAAATCGTATATTATTATAAAAGATAAATAACAAGTTTTACTTTTACCAAACGCGTTCTAAACGGTAATTATTTTAATACTTTATGATATTAATGTAACCTGTTACTTTTCCTGCTGAGGTCATGGAATCCGAAGAAAACAAAGTTGTTCGCCGGCAAAGAGCCACGAACAAAAGGAGACGAATGTCGCCCTCATTTTCGGATGGTGGACGTGCTCGAAAAGTGAGAAAGAATAATACACAAGCTTGGGTGGTAGAAGACATTCAACCAGGTGAAGACCTAGCTACGACGGTCGCAAGGTCTTCGCCCTCATCGCAACTACCAGAACTCCAGAATCATCTAGCAGAGACTACACCGCAGCCTATATCCGATCAACCAGCTTCAAGCTTTACTATTGACGAGGTACTTAAACTTGTATCGTCCCTTCAATCGAACCAAAAATCCAAGTCTCACTCGTTAAATAATAATTATATGAATAACGTAATACCTGAGTTTGATCCAGCAAGCACATCGCAAAATATAGACAGTTGGCTGAGAAAAGTTAATGAATGTTCATGTATTTATGATTGGGATGAGAAGCAAACTGTGCATTTTGCATTACAAAAATTGGTTGGCCTTGCAAGGAAGTGGTTCGAGGCTTTGCCATCGGTTAATTTTGACTGGGATAAGTGGCAGGTGAAGCTTCGAAAAGCTTTTCCTAACGAACAGAACTACGGCCGGCTCCTAGAGGAAATGCTTGCGCGTACGACGCGTCGTAATGAAAATTTAAGAGATTATTTTTATGATAAATTAAGCTTATTGAACCGTTGTGAGATTAGAGGCCAAAAGGCTGTCGACTGTGTTATCCACGGTATTATTGATAAATCAATTAGAAACGGCGCACAAGCATTAAACTGTAAGGAACCGGAAGACCTCCTGAATTTTCTCAATTCTCAGCGTTCTAGTGACTTACCGTTCATAAAGAAACGCGATGAAAACTTTTCGTTTAATCGTCCCACCAGCTCAGTCCCAAATACTAGTCGGTCAAACATTACATGTTTTAATTGCCGATCAAGAGGACATCCCTTTCAAAACTGTCCGAACCCTATTCTTAAATGCCAAAAATGTTTCCGAGTAGGACATGATTCGGTTACCTGTAAACTTCTTCCACTGACCATTCGACAGACTAACGGTAGTAAAACTACGAGCGAAGAGAGAAAGACCCTAGCTATCTGTACTGTCAATAATTCTAACGACAAATTCTATAAAAAGGTCAATGTAAACGGAGATGATTTTCTTTCTTTTATCGACTTGGGTAGTGAATGCTCGTTAATGCGTGAGTCAGAAGCTCAAAAACTGAACTTGCCAAAAATATATAGTGAACTCCCAGGAATAAGAGGTTTTGGAAACTCTACTGTAAAGCCGATCTATAGGAGTTTGGTAACTTTAAAACTGGATGAAGTTGAAGCATCCCTTCAAGTTCTCGTAGTTAGTGATGAATTTTTGCATGTCCCCGTTCTCGTTGGTCAAGATTTTACGGAGTTGCCATTTGTCACGGTTTTGAAAGACGCTAATAAGCTTTTATTTTATAAAAGCCCAGTTGTAAATGAATCTGTCAAGCATGATAGCGTAATTAAATTGACCACCGCAGATGCGATTGACATTCAGAAGATTGAGTTGGTAGGAGTAGTTACCGAGGACTTTACGTATTCGGGTGATATACATGTAGAAGGTTACAGCTGCGCAGAACCAGGTAGGGAATACCATCTTCATCAAGGCGTTTATCGCATTGTCCAAGGTAAAGGTCATGTTGTGGTGACTAATTTAGGGCAAGAAAAATTAACATTTATGCCTCAAACTATGATAGCACGAGCTACACCTGTCGTAGAAAGAACTTTTTGCAACGTCGATCGGATTTACAAAGATTTATCTTCACTGGAACCCTTAGATCAAAAAGATATTGTAGTTGGCCAAAACATTAGTGAGGAGGATAAAAATAAACTCTATAAGTTATTACAGTCATACCGCGATTGCTTTGCGATGAACCTCGGTGAAATAGGGCTTGCAAAAGAAATAGAAATGACTATTGACTTAAATGACGACAAACCTGTAGTATATCGACCCTATCGACTGTCACATTCCGAAAGAGAACAAGTGCGAGTAGTAATAGAAGAGTTACTGCAAAATGATATTATTCAGGAATCTGATTCAGAATTTGCAAGTCCCATTCTGATGGTTAAAAAAAAGACGGGAGAGCAGCGTTTATGTGTAGATTTTAGGGCATTAAATAACAAAACAAAAAAAGATTGCTTCCCTCTTCCGTTAATAGAAGATCAGTTAAATAATCTCAGCGGAAACCGTTTTTTTACGTCATTAGACCTTGCTTCAGGTTATTATCAGGTTTCAATGGCAAAAGAAAGTCGAAAATACACGGGTTTTGTGACCCCGGATGGCCATTTTGAATTTAAAAGGATGCCATTTGGCCTTGCTAATGCGCCGGCAGTTTTTCAAAGGCTCATAAACAAAATGCTTGGTTCAAAACGGTTTGATTCTGCATTAGCCTATTTGGATGACATTCTTGTGCCATCGGAGAATCTCCATCAGGGATTTCAAAGACTAGAAGATATCCTTAAACTATTACGTGAATACGGATTAACTCTGAAGCTATCAAAATGTAGGTTTTTTGACAATGTTGTAAAGTACCTTGGTTATGAGATATCCTTCGAAGGAATACGGCCAGATGAACACAAAATTTTAGCCGTGAAAGAATTCCCGTTACCAAAGAATGTTCACGAAGTCAGGCAGTTCTTAGGGTTAGCTGGATATTTTAGAAAGTTTGTTAGAGGCTTTGGTGAGATTGCGCGTCCCCTCACGAATTTATTAAGGAAAAATATACCTTTTGAATGGTCTGAAAAGGAAGCTAGGGCATTTACTCTCTTGAAAGAAAGACTGATTGAACGTCCAATTTTATCACTTTATAATCCCAAGCTAGATACGGAACTTCACACGGATGCTAGTGCCTTAGGTATAGGTGGCATACTACTACAGTGGCAGGAAAACCCACGGGTTTTAAAACCAGTCGCCTATTTCAGTAGACAAACTACACCTGAGGAACGACATTTGCATTCCTATGAGTTAGAAACTCTAGCTATCGTTTGTTCGTTAAAAAAATTTAGAGTCTTCTTGTTAGGAATCAATTTCAAGGTAGTGACAGACTGCCATGCTCTTAGAACGACACTTACCAAACGCGACCTTGTCCCTCGTATTGCCAGGTGGTGGCTTCAAATAAGTGAATATTCCTTTGATATTGAATATAGACCCGGTACTCAGATGGCACACGTTGATGCATTAAGCCGCAATACCAAACTTAGTGAATTAAGAGATGACCCTATGACTACAGTTTATAATATTGACACAGAACATTGGTTATTAACCCTTCAGATGACTGATCCAGACATCGCAAGAATAGTCAAGATATTAAAGCCTCAAAATGATGAGGAATCAAAAGATATTAAGAAAAACTTCATTATAAAAGACCACAAAGTTTATAGGAAGGTGAATGACAAGTTATGTCTCGTAGTTCCTCGGAGTGCACGATTCCAAATTTGCCGGGCAAATCATGATGAAATCGGGCATTTAGGTGAAACGAAAACAATTGAGAAAATTCAGGCTCGGTACTGGTTCCCTAAATTACGTAAAGTAGTTAAAAAGTATGTACGCTCCTGTATTCAATGCGCGTATAATAAAAGGCCTATTAGACCACACGATATGAAGTGCACTGCATGCAGGGTGGGCGTGTACCCTAGTTAGTGCGGCACTTATTACACTACTCTGCGAATCGGGCCCTAACTCAGTTTATACGCGAATGTCGAGAGAGTTGGACGTGTTTTCGTATTCATTACATCATGCCGTCGTCGCTATCGAAACGTCAAAAAGTTGCTGTAGCTGTCACAACCGTGCTCGCAACAATAAATATTAAAAAAAGAAAGAAGAGAAAGATCTGGGTGAAAGAGTATTTGCAATTACGTGAAAAGCTTTCAAATATGCAAATACTTAGTGTGCTTGAACCGGGAGATTTAAGGAATTATCTCAGAGTAGGTGCAGTACAATTTGAACACTTGTTGAGTTTGGTGACACCTCACATACAAAAGCAAGACACGGTTCTAAGACAAAGCATAAGTGCTAAACAGAGATTAGTCTCTACCTTAAGATTTTTAGCTACGGGAAACTCTTACCAAGACTTAAAATATAGCACTTTAATATCTCAACCGCTTCTGTCTCAAATTATCCCAGAAACATGTCGAGCAATTTACAAATGTTTGAGTGATTATATCAAGGTAAGTAAAACATAATTTTGTATGTAATCATATTTATTCTCTGCGCTTAACAATTAAAAACTCTTATTATTTATGTAATCATATTTATCCTCTGCGCTTAACAATTAAAAACTCTTATTATTTACGTAGGTAATCATATTTATTCTCTGCGCTTAACAATTAAAAACTCTTTCATGATTTCTGCAGGACCTTCTATTATAGGCAACGATCCTGAGTTTCCATCTGATGAATTTTCATTGGGTAGGTATTCCAAAAATTGTTCACTGTTATCAACGGTAATTACATCGTCAAATGGTAATTCTTGACTTCGAGGTGAAGGTTGTGCTTTAACTTCAGCGTTTGGTGACGGCCGTTGAGATGGTGACTGATGATTAGGCGTATAGTGTGCTTGAGCGTTTGATAAATTATATACTTGTATGTTTGATGTAGGTTGATGAGATAGTAATAGTTTATTTGGCGATAGATTAGGCAGTAGCATTTGGTTTTGTATTGATTTTAATGGTTGGCGGACTGTGTGTGTGTGATGTACATGAATTTGAGCATTTGATGATTGATGAGGCGATGGTGAGTTCCTCAGTTGAGTTTGTTGCTGTGGTGATGGTAGTGGTTGGCGGACTGTTTGTGTGTGATGTACATGAATTTGAGCATTTGATGATTGATGAGGCGATGGTGAGTTCGGCAGTTGAGTTTGTTGCTGTGGTGATGGTAATGGTTGGCGGACCGACTGTGTGTGAAAACGAGGCCATGGAGTAAAGTGTGAAAATGAATGATGAGGTGATTGAGGTTGGCTCGACGGTGATGGCGATGAATAATTTGATGGCGGTGAAGGTGAAGAAAACTGGTTCTGTCGCTGGTAAAATCCACGATTGTTAGGCATAAATGATGAAGATGTGTCGTAAAATGGACTGAGAACAACGTACGAGGATTCAGTAAGTTGATCAAGTTTGGCGTGAAACAAAACATCTGATATAATTTTTTGTGCTATTATCATTTGACGTTTGTTTAAATCTTTTACATGAAAGCCAATTGATCGTCCATATACCTCCCATTCTTCGTCTTTATCAGCCATTACTCTTTCTGCCGATAAAAGAATATTTTCTTGTCTTTGTAATAGAGTGTCCTTTTTCTTTTTCTTCCGTGACCCGCTGCTAGAGTTAGTAACACTTGCGGTTTCATCTTCTGATGATGAGTTCTGTAAATATAATACGTATACATTATATTTAAAAATAATATTATCTTTCAGATGCCTACGACAGAAACAGAGTGGAGAGAAGTAGCTGAGCAATTTGAACAAAGGTGGAACTTCCCTCACTGTGTTGGATCATGTGATGGCAAACATATCGCAATTGAAAAACCTCATGAAAGTGGCTCCTTGTTTTATAACTACAAAGGATTTTTCAGTATTGTTCTATTTGCTGTGGTGAATGCAAACTACGAATTCCTGTACGTAAACACAGGCACTAATGGATCCGTCGCAGATGCATCGATTTTAAATTGTACTCGATTTTATCAGAAGATGATTAATGACGATTTAAATTTACCACCACCATCTGCACTGCCAGGCACTGATACAGTTGCACCCTATGTATTCCTGGGCGATAGTGCTTTTGCATTAAATAAAAATTTTATGAAGCCATTTCCCTTTAAAAACATTAATTATGAACAACGGATCTATAACTATCGACTGTCACGAGCCAGGCGAGTTGTAGAAAACGCATTTGGTATACTCGCGTCCCGTTTTAGAGTTCTAAGGAGACCTCTTGATGTAGACCTAGATACTGTTGATGCTATAGTTATGGCATGTTGTGCTTTGCACAATTATTTGAGAAAACACGCAACAGTATATATACGTCCGAATAATGTTGACCGTGAGAATATAGCAAGTGCGACATTTCATAAAGGAGATTGGAGGACTACTGCCGATGGCTTTACTCCATTACAACACAGAAACAATAGTCAAAGGAATGATGAAGCTGTAGCTGTACGAGACAAATTCAAGAATTATTTCATTACTGAAGGAAGAGTCGAATTTCAAGATAGAATGACAAACATAGTCCCAGTATGATAATGTAAAATACTTAATTATAGATAGTTACATTCGTAAATTAAAATAAAATGTCTACATATTTTTTTTACTTACCACATTTCCTAAGGAGTCAGTTACAGTACGACAAGATTCCGTTCTTGAACCCAGAAAATTTAGAGCATCAAAATACCATAGACTTGGTACGTACACCTCGTCCGCTCCTGCGCCTGTATGCTTAGAAGCCAGGACCTGAAATCGATTGAATAATAAATTTGACAATACATTTTATGTATTTAAAGTATTTTTTAAATGGTGTATACCATTTAAAAAATACATTAAATATCTAATAACCTAACCAAACTGGGGTAAGTCTAAAATGGTCACTTTCATGACATTGACCCCACCGGGAATCGAACCACGGACCTCAGGGCTGGGGGCGGATGCCCTCACTACACTACTGAGCCAGGGAGCTGTTAAATAAGAAGGTAAATAAAAATAAAATAGGCATTTGTTTTCATGAAACTTACGAATCAACAAGGAAAATTCATGATTAAATATTTCGATGATGTTGTAGGTTATAATTATACTCACCTTTTTTAATTCTTTTGTATAACTCGTACGCATATTTTCAATCTTCTTTTTTATTGTTTTTACGGTTGCGTTTTCGTCAAAATTCTTATAAATTTCTAATAAAACCTTAAAGGCTTCAGCTCGCATGTCTTTATTCATGTACTCTTTATGCTCCTTTTGCCATAAATACGGCATGTCTTTATACATGTCTAACATGCACAATAAAACTTCCTTTTCCTTGTTGCACGTCATGGTATTACAAAATGGCGGCGCAAGGCGACGGGACGAACAGACGCTACGCGGTATACCGACACTCACGACCACTCTACGCGCTAGTCGCGCGGCAACTGAGCTCCCTAATCGCTCTAAATGTTATTACATTACCCGATCGGCAGAGCGCTTAGGTAGCTAGGCAGATCGGGACGACCCGATCGCCCTAAATCGGGACACTTACTCCCTAAATCTTATTACACCACTCTTAGTTAGGGTAAGGGTCCCTTGAAATTGGGTAGTCTGATAGACGTTTAAGGATAGTGCTAAAAATCAAAAAGCTGGTCTATTGCATCCCATTCAGAAGGCGGAAATTCCCTTTCACACGGTTCATATTGATCATTTGGGTCCATTTGTAAAGAGTAGAAAAGGGAACTCTTACATTTTGACTGTGGTGGACGGCTTTACGAAATACGTTTTTGTTAAACCCGTGAAAGACACAAAAACTAAAAGCACCCTAAAAGTTCTTGCAAATATATTTGACGATTTTATGTTACCTTCACGAATTGTATCTGATCGAGGAACATCCTTCACTTCAGGCGCTTTTAATAAATTTTGTGTCTCTCATGGAATTAAACATATATTAAATGCGGTCGCATGTCCCAGGGCAAACGGTCAAGCCGAACGTTTCAACCAGACCATATTATCTTCACTGTCAAAACAGAATACAGGCAATGACGAACGCGACTGGGACATGTGTCTCGGTAAAATACAACGGGGTATTAATAACACTGTTAATGGTACTACTGGTAAAACGGCATCGGAAGCTCTCTTTGGCTGTAGAGTTCGCGACGATCTAGCCAATAAACTTGACATCCCTGATGAGTCACAAAACATAGAGTCAATAAGGAAAGACATCAGTGCTAACATAGAAGTAGCCCAACAAAAACAAAAGCATCATTATGACAGTCAACGAGTTCCCGCTGCCGTTTATAGAGAAGGAGATTTGGTTAAGATTACTAGGTCAAATTTTTACAACAAAGGCAATAGTTGCAAACTTCTTTCGAAATTTATTGGTCCCTACAAGGTAACTAAAGTTCTTGGTAACGATAGATATAGAATAAGTAATGTGCCTGGCTTTGACAAAAAAAGTAAGTCTTTTGAAACTGTTGTTGCCGCGGATCGCGTAAGACCTTGGATAAATACGCGCATTTTAAATCCCCTACCTAAGAAATTTAATGAAAGCGTAATAGAGTCATCTGATTACGACAGTGAGGATGATATTCCTTTGTCCGAGATGCAGCAACAGCTTCATACGACCATAAGTGAATAAAATCACAGGCCTAGTGTGATGATTATATGTATAAAAAATATTTTCAATATGTTGTGATATTCTTCATAATTATGTTTCGTACTACAAGAAAATATATAATTTATTTTTAGTTAAATATGTAACCAGAGTGCTAAACTATTTCGAGCACCAGGAGTTGCTCTCTTGTGGATGGCCGAATGTGATGATTTTTAAATAATTATTATAATTTTAAGATGTATATGTTCATATCTAAATAATTTTAAATTAATTGTTCATTGTATTTGAAAGTATTCTATTATTTGAACTGGCAAGTCACCCGTTTGACGACGGCCAATCGGAAGCCTCCGTCGATTTCTTTTAGAAACGATTTCAAGACGGACGGAGGCAAAAATTATTCATTCTAGGTTTAGCTTTAGAGCTGAACAGTCGCTCTGACTAAGTTTGTGAGAATTGAAAGTTGTATATCATTGTGCTTATAGAATTATATAATTATAAAGTGAAGTTGAGATTTTATTTATCAAAATAGTAATACAAAGTATATAATATTTTACATAAATATATATAATAAATACAATATAGCAATATCACTCAAGAAAAACCCAAGCTTCCCATCGGATAAAGAATGTTAACCTAACCGTGAAAAAAATACATCTTACCTATGTTAATATTAGAATACAAAAGTCTCCGATTATTAATTAGATGTCGTTCTAGAATAATTTATTACGTCACGTAATCAAAGTACAGATAAATGTGACAGTTTTGATAATGCTTGATAAGCATCAATCGATTATTTTTATCAACACTCGATTGTTGAAACTAAGATTAAATATCGAAGTACTTATTATCTATTTATAATATTGTTGCCTATAACCTATAACTTTTTTTTTTTAAGCACAATGAAACTCGAGAATTCTAAACCAAATCTGGCGATTTTTCAAATCGTCTGATTATTTAAGTCGAAAAACAGTACAATAACACTCAATAGATTATAATAATAATATTTCAAACAGAAATAGTTTAGATTAAAATCAGATAATTTAAGTGCTCCGCCACAAGTAAGGTGTACCTTACTTGTAGACGTCGCCAACTAAGCTTAAAGTGTTGTCTCGTTTCTGCAACAACAACTGCACATCAGCGAGAAAGTGACAAAGCATTTGAGATATTTTAAATCCTCTTATCCATAAAGTTTACACGATTTTTTATCTCTTACATTTATTTACCTTTTCTTACAGTTATTTAAATAAGCATTTACTTTAAAATATGTAATATTGTTTGTGCGATAAGAGTTAAAAAATCTTACGAAGGTCGGTACTCAAAAACACCAACTTTCATCAATTATCGATCTTCAGTAATCAAGCGTGAAAGATTCGCTTTAATGACAATTTTTTGGCGCTTAACGATTAAAAGGCTATTTACAATTTTTAAGTTGCAAGTTTTAATTTACAACTATATTTACTCGCGTAAATGAGTGAAAATAAATTGTAACTTAAATTCGTTAGTTACAGCCTTTTTAGTTCAGAAAAAATTATTGCAATTTATCGATTTTCAGAATGTTGTAGGTAAATATTTCAATGTCTATTTATCGTTGAAAATATTATAAATACGTAACCTAAGCTTGAGCTAAACATCATGTTTTGCTATTTAGTTTCTCTTTGTTAAATATACTTATTTAGCCAATTTAGAAGACTTTCTTCTACAAAAAGTGCAAGTTATTAATCAAAATATATGTTATTACTAAACCTAGTACAAAATGTAACAAGTAAATTAATTAGGTTTCGCTTAAAACTCCGAACTTTTCCATTATACTTTTGGTATAGTTATTAATTACGGCCCCACCTGTGACCTATATCAAATGGGGCGTTGACTAGTATTAATTAATACACATAAAACCAGTGAATTAGTCTACGCTAATATCAACTCAAAGTACTAGACCGATTTGAAAAATTATTTTACTGATGACACTAGTCTCCGAGTGACAAAACCCTATGATCTGAATAGTCAGAGAGAAAGACATAGTTTTAACTTTTTACTTAAATTAAAACTAGTTTTCAAAGGAAATAAGAAAATACTTGAAAGTCCTTTGTCAAGTGCATTCTATCATATCATTCCAAGTACTAGGCTTTCAGAGTTTTTAGAGGGTGGCTTCCTGACCCCAACGAGGGAAAAGCAAAATTTTACTCATAATCACTTGTTCTGCGGCTAGTTTTTGCCCATTTGCGTGCAAACACGATGCAAACTCAGAGAACTTTTATTACCACTCGGCTAATTGAGTTTTTCATTAATGCACACATTTTCAAGTTTTATTCTAATACTTTATTTTCTACGAGTTTGTTTTGATTAACTGGTTAATTATATTATAATATTTTGATATCAAAATCAAAAAATTATAATACGTTCCCTTATTTATTTAACTTTATATTACCATACATATAAGACTTAACTAGTTGCTTATTCGTTGTTAAAAAACGGCATCTTTTCTTTGTCTAAAAGTAAAAAAAATAAAGTTAAAGTTCATTTTTCTATAGGTAATCGTATTTTTAAATTAGTAATAGATTTCAATATCATTCCTTGACTAGTTATTTACAGGCTTTATTAGATTATATGATTGTATTAGTTATTTACATCTAATTAAAAAGTTTTTAACATTTCAATTACGAACCCGTCAGCAATTTCCGTGGTCTATATATAAAATACCAGTTGTAATTGCTAAAAGTCGTAGATTTCTATAACACCAATTACCAACCGTATTAAATTCACAATTCGTACCTCGTAGAGACACGGCGTAGATTAAAGCACTCGGGCGTAATTCTATAGAAAGTTCAATTCTGCGCAATAAACGGTAACCAATCAATCAGTGGTAAAAGGAACGACCGGGCTATCCGAAAATAGCGACATGCCACCTGGCAGAATATGTATATAATAAGGGAGTTGGGGAGAAACGGAAAATCAATAAACCGGGCGAGCATCAAAACATACCCCCGCTACTCTGCTCCACCCATCTCCCGGGGAAACCCTCCCTTGTTTGGCAGACGCCGTCCTTGATACTAGGACCGAGCCCGGGAAACTTTAGATAAAAATTGGTATAATTGGCAGAAAATTGGGTCGGTTATGCGTTTAGCTGTGGACTCTTAAGTAGTACTTATAACTTATAAACATTACTCAACTATCTTCGCTTAGATCAGTTGCACATCAGCGAAAAAGTGATATTATTTGAGACTAGCTGTGCCCCGCGGTTTCACTCACGTTAATTTCGTCGTAACGAGATGTTATATAGCCTATAGAATAAAATAGCGAACAGCATAATAATAATAGATATGTATTTTACTATTCATTAATTTCTAAAATAAAAGTAACCTAAGTTACTCCTTATCTAGCGGATGTAGCTCTCTGCCAGTCTAAGCCCCGTCAAAATCGGTCTAGCCTTTTCAGAGATTAGCCTGAACAAACACACAGACAAAAATTGTAAAAAAATATATGTTATTTTGGTATATGTACCATGTGTACATCCATATGCCTTTAGTAAAAAGCGGTTATTTTAATATTACAAACAGAACTCCAATATTATTTATCTTGTTTCAAATTAACGTGTGGTAACGTCTTATATTTACACAAGAATCACAAATGTGCCGTCACCAAGCAAGCAGCATGCGAAACGTCGGATAAATTAGTTTAACTATAAAAATAATAACCTAATAAAACCTAAAAAACGTAGTAAAATTTTAAATAAACGCCCTTAAATTAAATTTGAATTGATCGACCTTTTAAGTTATCAAACTTGTCAGATAATCTCGATTATCAATTTAAATCTACTCTAACCCAAGAGATATTTTTAAAGTTTATCAATATCTACGAATACGTGATCTATCGTGATCATAAAATGACTAGTGTGCGATAAACGAACACACAACGCGCGATTTTGGTGTTTCTATTTTTAGATAATATGATAGTGATAAATCATTAAAATGTGACACGAAATATTCGTTCAACAGTTTTCAGAGCTGACAATATAAGACGCGAATTAGTTTTTTTTTTAGAAAAGAATATCTAACTTATTTGAAAAGTAACTGTGGCTGTCTGTCCAATGTCGTGTCCATTTCACGTTTTAAATGCCGAACCAAATTAGATGAAATTTAATGTAGAGATAGTCTGAGACACTCGAAAAAGAAACAGTATAGATTTAGATACTAAGTGTAAATAGTTTATACATAGACTACATATTTATCAAGAATTTACTTCAGAGAAAATCGCGGGATAAGGCTACACGCTTATTCATTGATTCAACGCCTTAAAATAACGGAATTGCTTGTGTATATAAAAATATAATATTCAAGCATTGTCTAGTAATAAACTATTTACCAATGCACTTTTTTTATAAGTAGAATTGACTTCTTTATCTGTCAACACAAAGTTATAAAGAATCACTGAATATCCCGACAGATAAATTATGAGAACGTAGTCAGAGATAGAAACAAAAACGATTAAAAGGAAAACTTGAATGCAATAAATATATTCAGAATGATGATTCATAATTCCATTTTATACGCACGTGAATAGCATTATGTTATAGATGTACACGAGATTTGATCTAATAAAGGTGGAAAAGAAATACAGCAATTTCCACAACACGCAGTGGAGTAACTAACGCCATCTAGTGGGGAGTAGCAAAAAATTGCGTTTAAAGAAAATTACTAAACCGACCAACAATGTTTTCATGTTATTCGAAGTTCTTCACTTTCAATAAGGTCACATGGCTTTAAATAATTCTTAAATAAGATAATTCGGAATCCTTTTGGAAATAGACTATAATATTATATAGTCAGTAATATGTATTATTAAACTAATATCACCTACCTGATAAGGTTGTAGATTGCCATAGTCGTAAAACTGGAGTTGTTTGTCATGCAGAAACTCTACAGGCTGGAACTCAGGTTGTAAAATCACTTCAGTTGTCAATGCAGCAAATGTCTGGAATTAATAAAAAAAATATTCTAATGTGTTGAATTTAAAGAAAGAATAAGAGTAATGCGTTTAAATATGAACTTATGACGAGTGTGAATACGATGATGAAATTAGAGAATAAACAGCATATGATCAACCACCCTCAAGATTATACCAAAAATTTATCAAAAATGTGTTTAGAAATTTCGAATCTAGAATTAGAAAACCGAATGACAGAATACGACGTTCTTAAATTTAACTGTAAAGCTTGGCATCCATCAGGCGGGCCGCAGGAGGCCGACGTATTTTTCCGTCGACGCGGTCCGGCTCGGCTCGGCTCGCCCCACCTCTAGTAG
This sequence comes from Aporia crataegi, assembly GCA_912999735.1. Taxonomy (NCBI): domain Eukaryota; kingdom Metazoa; phylum Arthropoda; class Insecta; order Lepidoptera; family Pieridae; genus Aporia; species Aporia crataegi. The sequence goes on along the minus strand of OU538748.1, from coordinate 2,652,484 downwards.
ACCATAGCTCGCTTGTTATACGTACGACTGACTGTTAAAAATCCGTCGATGCGGCGCGGATTGCCTGTATAGTGGACGCAAAAATGCGCGTCGTATCATTGCGACCCGACAAGCCCCAAGTGGACGTCTAACTTAAATGTATGATAAAGTGTATATACAACTATATGCATGAACTAGTTAGAAATACAGTATAATACATGCACAAATACAATGCTAGAAAAGGGGTCTCACGAGCCTCCCACCTGCGACACTTGAGTGAATGCATGTTTGCAGTTTGTTATCAAACATAAGAATTGCAATTAGCTTGATGTATTATCCATACTAATATTATAAATTCGAAAGTAACTTTGTCTGTCTGCTACGCTTTTACGCCTAAACCACTGATTTTAATGAAATTTGGCATATAAACATAGATAATAAGTTGAGAAAGGACATAGGGTACTAAGGGACGTAGGTACTATATAATTTCACTAAGTGGGTACATAATATATTTATTGTGACCATTTCAATGTGCTCAAACACGATAACCTCTGCTGCTGGGTTACCTATTAACTATTGTATTATTATGTTTATTGATCAGTCATGTCAGGTCACCGGATACCAAATTATGAATTGATACGACCAATAAAAATGCCTCTTAATGCCTTTACCGTCAGAAGCGAGCAAGTCGTCTTCAAACAAAAGAGATAAGAACTAGTCTAATATCCAGTCACTTTTACCATAAGTACCTACTTGACGTGAAAAATAAAATTCCTGTCCAAAAAACTGTCTAATGCGGACGAAGTTAAGTAGATAAGTCAAGGTTTATTCATGTACATACTATATTATTTTCTTGTGTAAGGGATTAAATAGCGTTTTCGGTGAAATCTCCCAGTTGACTCGTTGTTTCTATGATATTTTTGATACATTTGGTAGTCTACTGCGATATAGCAGCATAATATTATTAAAAAATATTAAAAGTATGAGTCATGCGCTGTCCTATTGCGAGTTGTCGGTGCGGATGTGTAGGCAAAAAGTAAACGAGCATTGCAAGTTAGCTTTTTTTTGGTATTTTGTTTTTTTTTGTACTTTGAGTCTTTGTTTAGTACCGAGTTTGATGACTTTATGGATGTTATTTCATTCAGTGATAGGTATGCAATATTTAAATTGGTAATGTTTTTGCATAATCGTAATTTTATTTGATATATATAAATAACTAACTGTAAATAACTATGTATGCTGAAACATAGAATTGTATTTAAATGTATTTCTCATATAAGCGAATTTTATAATTCTTTTTGAGAAATAAATATCTTTTAAACCTATTAATAGCCTTATATCAATAACTATATATACCTGCTATGTAAGCTATATACATTGATATATTAATAAAGTATCTAAACTGAATTTAAGTGAAAATTGAAAATCACAACCTACTTACACTGCAAGCGCCATCTGTATTTACTTTTCAACAACATTAAAGTTTTGCTTGTTAAAAGAATTCCGCGTAAATCCTAATACATATATATAAATTACGTGTCACGTTGTTCGTCCGCGATGGACTCCTAAACTACTTAACCGATTTAAATCAAATCCGTGTGCAGTTTGATCCAACTTGAAAGATAGGATAGCTTACATCTTAATATTATGTATATAAAAGAAAGTCAGTTTATATACACGTTCGTTTCCTCATACATTTTCTATAGAATGACGTTTTAGGTGACGTTATTATTCAGAACTCTGAAGCAATACGAAGTTCGCGGGGTCCACTAGTATTTTTTAATTAACATCATATTAAACATATGTATAAGATATAAATAATTTAAAAAATTCGAAACTTACCAAGGCCGGCCATTTCACTTCCTTGTTGTTTACTTTCCTTGGAGCCCACACTAAAGTTCTTTCAACTAAAAACACACGAAACGTCCGTAACGAATACACCGCGACCCACTCTCTTTTTTGCCAATCAACGCCATCGTATTCCACCAAAACCTGAAACAATACAACAACATTATATACATTATTTTTTAACACAAAACATTACACAACATTAATTATCACAATTATAATCTAATTTTTAAGTGTAGGTTTAGTTTTTATATGTACATAGTTAAATGCCTATACTTTTATTTATTTATTTATAGCATTTTACAGAAAGTTTGTTTAATTTTCTTGATGCTTATTTTCTTCCTCTTCACAGTTCTGTATGCACTGTGGCTAAGGTCTGCAACACCTTCCATTCCTCCCTTTATCGTGCCAGCCTGCTTCTCATTTTTCCTGCTGTCTTGATTAGGTAAGTCATCTTCCCATCTTCTAAATGGTTTCCCTTTTCTTCTTTTCATTAGTTCTCGGAGGCTGTCATCTGATTTCAATGTTAATTTGTTTGCTAATACACAGGTATTTCTCCGTATTTTTATTTGGCTTACTTGGAAGATGAAAGCTTGTTGAGGGGTCTTCTTCACCCACGGTGACCAATCGGCTTGGGGTGCTGTTTACTTGCGTTGATTTAAAAACGATTGTGGTTATTAATTTGTTGCGGTACCGAGGGTAGGAGTGGCACAGGCAAGAAGTGAATCATGACCAAAACAAATCAACGTGTTAAACAAACTGTCAACTGTCCAGTGATTTCGTGATAGTAATAAATTAATTTTAATGAAAAAATAAAACCGATCTCAAAACTCACTAAACAGTAAAAAATAAATTTCATATTATAAATGAACTTACTATAAGTAAAAAGATGTAAATAGTGTTGATTAATAAAGTTTATTAAATTCAACAAGGGCTTATAACTGTCATGTTGCACTTTAAAAGGCGGCGTGGGCAAGTGGAATAATTATATTAGACGCCATCTATCGTATACCACAGGAATGAGAATTATAATACCAAACTCCGTTCAAGATGGTAGTATTGTAAAGCGCTAATACAAATTCCTCTTCCTATAGTATTTTTTTATTATTTAATTAACTCTTAGAGAATAATATGCCAAATCAATACAGCTATACGAACAATAAAAAATCAGTAGAATACTATTTCATAATTCATGTGCCAATTATATTTTTTTTAAATAAATAAGTCTTTTATATTTAAAAAACATTAATTATTAATTATAATGAATCATAATAATTTATTAAAGTATCCAATATATATCGCTATCTTGCGGTGAAGAGCTGAAACAAAATATACAATGATTGCGAAATGAGTACTGGTATGAAGTTATGCAGAACATGAAGATAGATGGCGCCACGAGTATGTACAGAAATGAAATTAAAAGTTTCAAAAACCGCGCGCCGAGAGTTCTATTGCGCAAAGGACTTAGAACCCATTTACTTTTTGTTTACAAGTCTAAATATATAAAGTATATATTGTCAATTAAGATATATCTATACATACAATATACTTTCGATTAAGTATTAATTACATTAGCGAAACGGAATAATGTAAACAATAACAAAATTGATGTTTTAAACTTTTCACTGAATCCAATTTCAAAAATTAAAGATAAAGCATGTATTGCAACGCCTTAATATTACGAATTTGTAAAAATAAGACGCCATAAGATGAATTTGTAAATATCCTAGTAGCAAATTAGGAGTCTTCAACTATGTTAATATTTAAAACATTTTTATAAAAAATCTTAAGCGACTGTAGCAGTTTAGCAGATATAAGTTAAAAGGCACTTTTGGAGTGTTATTAAAAAACAATCAACAATTTATAGAGAAATAAATTATTGGTATATCGAGATGTAAAGAAAGTATAATAAAATAGTATGGATTTTATTCTTTAAATTCATTTAATATTTATTAAGAAACTTTGAAAACATCGTTAATAGGTAATTAGTTCAAGTGTAGGACGTGTGTCACAAACACAGTTTGCTAGAAGCCCTATCATATGCGACCTTGTTAATAGTATCGAGAGTGGAAGTCATGTGGTAAGGTAACTTACGAATGTGTGTAGTTTACCCTGATGACCTTATTAAATTGTATGCGTAGTTTCAAAGCATATACTTGTTATTCAAGAGTCAATTTTTACTTATTGCATTACAATCTTCGATACATATACGTAGCAAGATATGTTTTCCAAAGAGGTGTTGATAAGCTTATATAAGTATGTATGTAGAAAGGTTTTTATTTTCAAATTATAAAAATAGCACATGGTTGCTATAGACGCGCCGATGAGTTGATAACCTAGTGTGCCTTTAACCGATTTTGAAAACCTAAAGCTTACATGGGATTCAAAACCAAAACGCAGGGGCCCTTTCAAGAACTTTACTATGGGGCTTTCATGTAGAGATACAGTGCAGTGGTGAATATACTTTAGGGCCAAGAGTAATAAATAATAATAAGTCATATTCTCAGTTCTTCTCGTGACCACGGCCGTTGCAACACGGTCGAAACGTCGAGGTTAATAATGTTTCTTTGCGCGATAAGTCCCGCTATATTTAATAATAATAAGTGATATTCTATTCCAAAAAAAAGCATCATTGAAAAAAAATCAGCAGTTTTATCTATACATAAACAAACGAGATTTTATAAACTCCATTACTTATTTTGTTGAAATTAAACTTATTCATAACTGTTTTCTCTTTGATCTAATAAATATAATTAAATACCAAGAATTTAAGTTTACAACGGCTTCGATGGTGTAAACCTCATTAAAATATTGAATGTTTATCGAAGCCGTAAATAAGTTTTACTTCATCCTAAAATTGGCATAACAATAACAGATCATGACGAGCGTTTTCTTGTCTTTGGTTCAGTTCCAAACCTTGGATGTTGATGGCAAACAGTCGTGTCAAGTGGAAACTACAGAGGATAGCTTTTATTGCGATACACCTTGCCAATTTCTCATATTTAGGTTATAAACAGAAATTAGCTGGACATGTGTATCTAGTTTTTTGTTTTTAAAAAGAGGACAACCGGCCAAGAGGTCATATGGTGGCATGTGATCGCCCAAGCAGTGCCTCTGTTGCGGCTGCCGGCCTTCGAAGTAATGGTATTGTAATATAGAAATAATTTAAAGATACATAAACATGGGTTGAACCTTCGAGGTTGAACGACAACATGTTTCTACTTTAAATCAATAAAACTTTTCTTTACGTACCTTTTTTTTTACAGGTGGATTTTTGAGACCGGAATAATGACAAGTGCCTTAACCGATACAGTTAAAGGAAAACCATCCATAACTTTTTAAGATATTCTGAATTGCATTAACAGATTTTGGAAAAAGCTGCAGTCGGTAAAAAAATGTAAAAACAGAAAAAAAAATGTATTCCTATCGATTCCATTTCATGAACATTTCAGGTATGAGTCCTAGAAGTTAAAGAAATCCCGTCCAGTCTCAAAAATCCACCTTGTGTATAAAACAAAGTCATGTTATTTAAAACATTTATAACTCATGAACGGATGGACCTATTTTAATGATCTGGTTTGTTAGATTCGTGTAATCCGAACCTAAAAATTAGAAAAATTCACGAAGAATTCGTTTCCTCATACATTTTCTTTGGAATGACCTTTTAGTACATTATTCGGAACTTTGAACAATACGAAGTTCGCGGGGTCCACTAGTAACACATAAACATGGAATTAGTATAATAATTATTTATTATTAATTAATATAAATTACGATCCTTCCATGTGTTGTAGACGAAAGAAAATATCGATTTAAATTTTATACAATTATTAAAATTTAAAACAAAACTAAGACCTGCCAATAATTAATGACAATATAAATATATACCTAAAATAAAAATGTAAAGAATTCGGGTCAAGGATGGCGTCCAGGGAATAAAATTGTATCGTAATTAATTCGACGCTTTTTGAATAAAAAACATATATACAGAATTGTATCTAAAGTCTTTTTTTATTCTATTTTCATATGCATTTAATGAAAATATATTTTTCGGATATAACAAACAGACGTCATAAACAATGAAGCCCTCTAGGATCATCAAAGTACATTCTTGAACGAGCAATTACCGTCTAGTTGTTCAGGGTTAGAACAATTTATTGTTCTATTTAACATTAAATTAGTCAATTTACTTTAGATCAAGCAATTTACATAAACAAAATTGGGATTTTGTGATAAGTACTAGAAAGAATATTTACATAATATTAAGAGCTAGTCAGATTTTTTTATACACGGCTAAGAGCACTTTAGATTAAAAAGAATTCGATCAGAAATTGATCAAAAACATTGATTTGGATGGAGTGTAGGTGTTTCGATTGAAGATAAAAAAAATTGTGGTCATTGAGCTAATATTTTAATACTAGTGGTCGTCCATTGGTCGAAATTCGAACACAATTCACAAGAGTAAGTCAGATATGTATGCTTTGTGTCATTCAAGCAGTAGTGTGCGCAATGTTTATTTTATGCATTTAATGTATTTTTTATGCATAATGCCTTCTCCATATAAAGAGTGTGGGAAAATTCATACTCCTTCGTCCGGGTTTTCGTAAAAAGGTCTACAAAGTTTTTGCTTCACTTATTAATATTATGATTTAGCTTAATGGCTATAGTTTTGTTTATATTGCAAAGGGTAGTTATTAGCTCATAAGTAAGAAAACGTTTCTTTATTCATGTGGTTTTTATTATTGTTCTATATTTTATTTACCCTTTGATATTTTATGTGGTTTAATAACGTGTGTTTATTATGTTAATTTATATTGGTAGGTAAATAAATAAAATCAAATATAAATATAATATTTTGAAATATTATATAACAGAAAGTTGCTTGCACGTAAAACTTGTAACTAATGAGATAAAAATATTTATTCAGAATTCAATTATAATAAAAATATTAGGGATGCATTCGATATCAATACCGATACCGATATACTTTGGGTTTGCCGATATATCGGCATCGGCGATATTTTTATTGCCGATACAACGATACATCTGAGAGATTATTTTCCACCGCAGGTTTATACAGACAGACTTCCGAAATCGGCTTTCTCCACAAAACTTAAGAATGCTCTGTTTTTTAAACAAAAATCTTGTTAATTTTAATTATTGACAGTTTTGGATTTTATTTTAATTATTGCACTTAATTCTTAATTTTAATAGCTAAACCTTGAATCTCATTCAAAGTCTGTAACTGTTTTTAATTTTTAATAGAAATCAAAAACTTTAACAAAACTTGTGTTTCATATAATATTTTACCTTAATTTAATTTTAATTCACTAAGAGTTCGTATCGGTATCGGTAACGACGATATTTTTATAAGAGTATCGGTATCGGTATCGTATCGGCAAAAAGGCATAACGATGCATCCCTAAAAATATAATAGTATAGTCATTATAAATGTATTATTTTATCAATTAAAGTAAAATGTGAATGGAAGATAACTATAGAAATTCTAAACTGTTTTCAATGTTTTATGAATAAGTTATCAACTACCTAATCAGCAGTCTGCTTCTTGTGTTAAGGCTACCCATTGCCATGTATTCGCAATTTCAATGAAAAGGCCTTAAAAATCGTTCTGATTCTGCCTTTGTAAAGTTTAAGTTGATAAATAAAAAACAAACTATTTTTATATATTTAGCATCCAGTATTTCTCACCGGTGCGCGCGGAAAACTCGTTCTAATAATAGAAACACTTGGTAGGTACTTATTCAAGGTTGCGAAACTAGGGCAAACAAGAAAGATTTCAACTGAGAGCAGGGTTCATAATAATACTTTCTTGTTATGTGTGAGTGACGAACGAGGAAATCTTGATATTTTGTAATTAATTACTTTGTGTTGTGAGTATAAAAACATAATGAATAACTTATTTAATAAATTTGTTAAGACGCATTAATTTACACAGACCGCCTCCTTTGTCTAGTGGTAAGCGCGTAAGCGTTACAACCGAGAGGTCCTGGGTTAGATTCCAGGTGGAGATAAAATAAAACTTGGTGTAGCAGGGCATAGAAGGCTGATCACCTCCTTGCCTCTAAAGAAAAAATCGATCAGTGAAACAGATGTGAAATGCATCTGCCCCATACCCCACTAGGGGACACGGGACTTCACTTTCATTAATTTACACATCTAGGTAAGCAATTGTTAAACTACTATACTGCTATTTACTTATATTTACTACTAATATATGAAATAGATATAAGTACGAAACTTTTCATTTCTTAACCTTTTTTAATTTTATTAGTTATTACCTATTTCCCTGGTCATGTCTTTGTGGCTTTATTATATTTTATTTATATTTACGTGTAAGTATAAATTGCAGAGAGTTGCTCTGGCAAGACTACGTGCTTGTAATTGTGTATCAAAACCAGAAATAAAAAAGCATTAAAATTTGTCAAATATCACGATGTTTTTCATGATTAAAAATTGACGATTTGTTAGCACGTGTTCCGGATATAAAACTATATTACGGCGTATAGTACAGAATAGTGGATTACTCAGAATTATTAGATTGACGTTGACAGACGGCATAATGTCAATCTGGCGGAGCGTCATGATGATGGAGGCGAAGCGGCTTTTTCAAAATCGACACAGGCGGTCGAGGCTGAGATACGCTGGCGCACCACATATTTGACGAATCGCTTTTATTACTCCGGCAGTATAATTCATAATAGACTTTTGTTGTAATTAGTCCGTGTGAACAACTATTTTATTGTGATTGCAAGATTAGAATTTAAGAAGAAGCCATCTTTTATTGTTTTGGTCTCAAAGACGCCCACGATTGCTATGATCAAATTGTTAAAGGCCATCCTGTTCTAACATATATATTATCATTTACATTTTACACGATACAGAATCAGGACTCATGACATTTGCACGTTATAATAAAATTAAGTGAAATATTCAAAAAGAATAAAATAAAATCGATACGTGGTAACTGCTCACACTTACCACCTCTGAGATGTATCGATATAAGGAAGACCACACAAGTTATGACTGAATAATTATTTATTATGAAACTGAATTACATTTTATTATGTACAGCCCATCATCCACCCCATCGTTTACTATGGGAGCTCCAGAGTTCTCCTTACCTTATTGTCTCCACCGACTATAACGGAGAACTACCGAAAAGATTTACAGAGTATATTTGACATTTACACCAGACATATATGTTCGAAACTTTCTGATTAACTAAAACAATAAACCCAACAGATTAATCTTTTGCATTCAGTGAAAATTTTCACTAAACAGATTTAATCAGAGCAAAGTCGAATGTGATTTATGACCCCTTAATTGTAATTGATGAGTGCCTTTATATCCACAAACATTAGACCCCCATCAGTAGCATAATATAATAGAATTCATTTGTCTCGTTCAATGACCTGTTAGTTAATGATAACTGCAATTGATAATTTTAATCTTTCGCATTGCAAATGTTACAAAGATAGCAGAGCCCCTATTCACAGTGGAGCCCCTATTCACACTGATACAATAAATACTCTTAAATTAATAGTTGGTAGGAATAGTTCAAAATAAACTTTTACAATCTATCTCCTCATTAAACGTAAATTCATATTATAATATGAAAGTAACATAAAGAGAATGACAAGTATTCTTTCCACCTTATGTAAGCTTGAGTAGCTATTTATTACATACTGTGTTACGAGAACACATAAAACACTTCACAATACAAGATTGTAATATTTATTATCTCATAATCTAGAAACATGGACGCATGCATACTTTTTATACGTGTAATATAAGAGTAGGTAATAAGTCAATTCTGTATATATCGTGTTACGTGTAGTAAAAATAATTCAGATTAGAATCTTAACAAACATTATTTTTTAAGAAGAATAATATTATGTTTGTATATAAAAGATAACACAATGCATTATTTAGTTTTTGATGTAAATAGTTTTTTAGAATAAAAAACCTTTAAGTGTCGAAGGTCGCAATTAACATTATACCAAAATATGGTATTGGCGACAAAAAATTTAAATGTAATAATAAAGCTTGAAACTGAAATAAAAAATAATTTTCAAAACTCTAAAGTATGTTTAATCCGTAGATTACTGAAGTGTGGGATGGAAATTCCGATTTTCACGCGAGATGGGGAACGGCAAGCATTTCCCAACGGGTTCAGTGGGTCATTGAACGCGAGGGGCGGACCGGTCGACCGGTCGGGCGATTTGTTGCAAAACACAACCTGCTCTTACTGCGGTATGCATGCTTTAAAGGAAGCCTTCTTTTGTTTAATTCATACTTTTGTTCGTTCTTTTGTTATGAATGCACAGTGCTAGCGGAAATTGAAAATTAATTTATCATTGCTATAACCACGTGGTTCAGGTAGTCACACATTTAACATTTAATGCGAGTTGCACGGAAGATTTCCGGGGATTAAAAAAAATGATTTATAGTTTGAGGTTGGATTGCATAAAAAAATGATCAATGAAACAGAAACAGTATTGATGCAGTAGAATGTAAAGAATAAGTACCTACGAAGGTATGTACGTTTGCGAAAGGTTTATAAGGACATTATAACTAGTTAACGAATGTCGACTTTTAACTAAAAATACTATTCTAAAATCTACCTTGGACATACTTTGCTTTTATAGGTACATATATGTTTTATTTTTATCTAGTTCCCTATTTTCGTAGGAGAAATGTTTATAAATCTTAAGAGGGAACTATCTTCTGTAAACTATCTTAGCTTAGCTTTACTTTTAGAGCTACTATGTATTTAGTTTGATGACAGAGTACATTAAACTCTACTTAACTATATGTAATGCGCAATTAGAAGCACGATGTGTAGGCATTAATCACGTCACGTCACGACATCTCACTAAATAGAAACATTACGTCACTTACCTAAAAAACGATCTTTTTATACGAACTACGTTTTTGTATTATTTTATATGATATCCAAAAAGCGTTCACTAAAGTTATAGATCATATAATTTCCTAGATGATTTTTCAAATTATCATTCTGCTATAGGTACGATTGAAGCCTTTAATAGCGTTAAAAACATAATTATTGAAGTCAATAAATAGTGTTAAAATTTTAACAAAAAAAAAAACCGACTTCAAATTGTAATCTAAAACAACAGATTTGGATGCAATTTACATGGGACCACACGGGAAGCACCAGCTTTCAAATCATCGAAATCGGTTCACCCAGTCGAAAGTTCTCAGATAACAAACATAAAAAATACAGAAAATTCTTTTTTGAAGACGGTTAAAACTTAAGTGTGAAATCAAATCCGTCATTAGTTTTTGAAAAATCATTACAAACTATGTTACTAAAAAAGAAAACTTTTTATGTAATTAATATTTGTTTGTTTTTGATACGTCATTCAAATAGTATCACACATAGATGTGTCAATGTTCGTGTTGACCTTGTTTGTGTAGCTCGACCTTCAATCATCCATATTCAATGAGCTCCACTTCTGAAATACCTATCCATAAAACGCAACAATCACTGTTCGTTACCTACTGATATTTCCACTAAAGAAGCTATTTCTTATCAATTGAATTGTATTAATTACTTATCGCTTGTCTTCCAATCATAATTATCATAATAATAATATTAATAGCTAACAAAGTAACAAGCTGAATATTATTATGTACTAGCTTTGCGCCGCAGTTTCACCCGCGTTAATTTTGTCGTAAAGTGACGTTATATTTAAACTGATATTATAAAGAGGAATGATTTGTATTTTTGTCTGTTTGTAATGAATAAACTCAAAAACTACTGTGTCGATTTCAAAAATTCTTTCACCATTGGAAAGCTACATTCACCCTGAGTAACATAGAATTGATAACCTCTTTTGGTGTTTGTTTGGTCGGTTAAAAATTTTACAACTTGAAATTTAAGTTTTCTCATTCTGGAATATCATTTGTGTGTGAATTTTGACATATTATGCCAAATATAGTGTCAAAATTAACAACACTATCCAGTAAACAATATATGTATTATAAGGACAATCATTTGGCGAGTTCTCAAACGATGAAGTGAATTTAGATCAGGGTTGTAGACAATTTTCTTAATAAACATACGTATTTCATAAATAAAATTAATATGCATTCTAAATTATTATATACGACACATTTACTGAAATGGATTTGTCAAATATAAATTGCATAATAACTTTTTTTAAATTTATTCTGTTGTAATTTTTACCCAAAAAGTTGCATTACCGCTTTAAATCGCTGTATGTATGTAGTTACTAGATTTTTTTTGATATAGTACTTCAAATATTAATCTATATAAGAAATTCAAAGAAAATTATTTTTTCGTATTTATTACGGTTTAGACTTAAGTTAATCGATGAAGTTGAAGACATAATAATGACATTCCTCATAATAGCTTAAAAATGTAAACAAATGTATAATTTATTCAAATTAAATAAAAAAATTGTAGGTACAAACCTTCAGAATACCACATCATACTTAAGAGATATTACGTATAATTTTTTTCAATTAAAATTTAATGATAATTCCTCTATCTTTTTTCATAATAGATCAAAAACCGGTAAATTGATGGATGGGGAATTACTAATTTTTAAATGAAATAATTTTACTGTCTTATGCTATTATCTTTTTTATCATAGCAATGAAAAAATATCGTGACCGTAAAATTATATACATATAATTATTAAGTATTAATCGATTCTTGAACTCGTTTATTTTTTAATGTTGTTCATTCTATGTAACATTTCGTTTAGATATCATAATATAATATTAATACGTAAATCAAAAACTTTGTACCCCTTTTTAAGAAAATTGCGCGAATGGGTGATCGTGAATTACCACAGTTAAAGTTTATATGGAGAAGAAGTGCATAAAGCTATTTTTTTATATAAAATGCATTAGAAATGCATTAAATTAATTAAATAAACATTACGCAAACTCCTACTTAGGTTACACACAGCATAGACACACATACCTGACTTACTCTTGAATTTTGGTCGAATTTCGACCAATGGGCGACCACTAGTAATATTAATTCTCTATTGGCATTTCATAAAAGATGTAAACATGTCTAATTAAAACTTTTCTTAAACATAAACGTTTTAAATTGTAAATGATCTTTATCTTGTGTGCGGTCAATGACTGTGAACTGCTACTCTGACGTTCTTTACCCTCCACGCAAAAGAGGGTGTTATAAGTTTAACGTATCTATTTCTGTCGGTGGCATAAACGAATGAACCGTTTGAGATGGTTTATTTGAAGAAGCTACAATTAATTCTAGACGAAACATACTATTAAATATTTTATTATATTTAATAATATATTCTTTAGGTACAGAATTATAAAGCACTAGCGACCCGCCCCGGCTTTGCACTGGTGTAAAACATATATAAATACTCTTCAATCACTCTATCTATTAAAAAAACCGCATCAAAATCCGTTGCGTAGTTTTGAAGATTTAAGCATACAAAGGGATCTAGGGAAAGAAAAAGCGACTTTGTTTTATACTATGTAGTGATTATGCTAGAAATTCGTAACTATAAATATAATTATTTAAATGTTTTTCGTAAAAGAAAATATACATAGGTAACAGAAATTAACTTTGGACTTACTAAATGTATTTTGTATTCAACTCAAATGTAAAACAAAGAAGTCGTTCTTAATTTTTATATTCAGTCTTACTCTTTTCATCTTATGTTAGAAATGGCTCGGACGTCGGAACAATAATTGTGATCGGACTTTCACTGGCAGATAGCTGCTTAGAAATTTTTATTTCTCTTTGTACCTATATTATATACGTTTAAAAGCGCATAACAATCTTTTCCTACGAGTATGTAGTTTGTTTGTAGTATTAAATTGTAAACCCCAACAGCTTTGATGAGCCTTTTGTATATACTACTTTATTGTAAATATTTAATGAATTTATAAGAATGTTAAAAAAAAATTGAAAAAATTTTTCATTACAAATTTGATTTTTTTGGAAATAAAGATGAGGTTATTAGTGCCTAAGGTGCGTGCCTACATAGTTTTTCGCAAAGATACAAATCAAAAACATATTATTCATAAGTTGAGCTTGATAAAATATTGTAATGAATACCAAAATAGACGTTAAATGAAAACTTGTCTCAAAGATCAGAAAATTTCAATTCAAATAATGTTTGCTAAAGTTTCTTCAATTTCGGTGTCTTTGAACTGAAAATTTGATATATTTATTAGACCCGGGACTCATAAATAATGATGTTTTATTTTTGGTTTAACGATTCAACACAGGTGCCTCAATGATTTCATAAGAATTATCTGCTTTGAAACGATTTCAAAATTTTCTTAATACGGTTTGACAAAATTCTAAGTATTCAGTTTGACATGTTAGAAACGTGATTTTTTATTTCACATTTAGATTTATTGACGTAATTAAAATTATCTTTCGACAGCGACCACAGACCTCCACATGCCACAATCCCTACATACCTCTTTGCCATCCACTTTCATTAAACGCTCGTCGATTTCGGTTGGCCTCTGACAGCAATTAATTTGTACTAGGCTGGGCTTGTTGTATTCTAGTTAAAGTTAATTATGCCGGGAATATACATGCCAGTAGCTGGCACACTTGCATACAAGCTACATGCCACCTACTTTCATGTGTATATGCTAACTGGCATGCAAGTAGATATCACATTTGATTTTGAGCCAGCTACTGACATGCAACGTGAGGGAAACCGGCATGCAGGGACACAAATTGTATGGAAGTATAACTTGCAAATGTATCCACAGTGTGCCAGTTACTTCTACATGCCGTTAACTAGCATGCAAGCTACTGTTCCGTTTTACAGGCATGTGTATTACCGCCATTAATCGTGTTGCAACATTATCAACTCATCGGTCATTAACGACCGATTGGCGCAATTAGTAGTGCTCCTGGCTTCTGCAACATAAGGTTCCGGGTTCGAATCCCGTTAGGTGTATTTATTAGTGTGATGACCACAAATGTTTGTTTCCGAGTCTTGGTTGTTTTTAAACTTACTCATTTATTGTGGTACCCTCGTTGTTTCTGATTACCATAACACAAGTGCTTCAGCTACTTACTTTTTGATCAGAGCAATGTATACGAGTTTTCCTAATTATTATTTATACGCGAATAAAGTCGAGGGTCTACACAAATAAAACATACAGCTCAGAATAAACAAGAACAGCTGTGAGTGCATTCCCTGCGGTCAACGCACGCGGCGCGCATCGCTATACAGGTTCCGGTCCGAGCAGCTCCATAGGGCCACTACTGTATAATATTTGTAGTTATGGCTATCAAAAATTATACGGGCATACAGATTTATATAGAACTTGAATATACAGGATAATAAATAAATTGCGCGGCAATGGACCATTTTACGTTTATATCTTTTGAACTGCTTTTTTTTCTTTTTTATAATAAACTAGCTGTGCCCCACGTTTTCAACCACGTTAAAATATTAAAGAAAACTAAAAGTTACTCCTTAATATATCAGCTATCTGCCAGTCAAAGTCCCAAAATCGGTATGGCCGTTTCAGAGATAAGCCGGAACAAACAAAAAGACAGACAAAAATTTAAAATATATTATTTTGGTACATGTACCTACCATATGTACATGTATACATTTAGTCGTATGCATTTAGTAAAAAGAGGTTATTTTAATATTACAAACAGACACTCCAGTTTTATTTATCTGATAGATATAATTGTTAAGATTTTAGTGTAGTTACTGTTAGTGTAATTTTCAAAAAAAAAAATTCTTTGTGTACAAATGTACACCTTTTTGGAATTCGGTTTATTTTATTTATATATTCAGTGTACCTATTTTAAACCATCATCTTTTGCATATTATCTAAATACAGTTTAAGAATAACGAACATATAATACAAAAACATTTAATCAAAAATCGTTATAAGCAAATATAATTAATTGTGCTAATACGCTAAATTGGTTAAAAACGTGAGGTAATGTATTTTGATAAACTTTAAATTTCGCACTTGTTTTTTGGTTTTACGAAATAAGCGTTTATCATTTTAACATTAATTTTGCTTGTAAAACAGTGTCAATTAGAATCTAAATCAAATTTTTCTACCAGGTTACATCTACCAACTAATTTACATCTAAAAGTGGCCGTTTAGACGTAGTTTCTCGCCTCGAAAATACTATTATCAAAAGAATATAAAAATATTTCTTCGGCTAAACATTCACACCTCTCGCACTTCCATTGGCAATAATTGCCTCGCATCCTTGTAAACAGAATTTCAAAGCAATAATCGTATCGAGGTCTTGTACCAGTTGATGAAATGAGTGCAGTGCTCGATGTTTTAATTATATCTGTTTATAATTAATTAAACGGAAACGGAATAAAAAGATGTGGGTTAAAAAATGGATAACGAGAAGAAACAATTTTGGAGCATCTCAAGAGACATTCAGACTTCTTAAAGACATACACAACAATAATATTTACTTATTTATTTATTATATGTCATTATTTAGAGAGTAGAGTAAAAATTGCGTTAGATTCCCGATTTATTGGTAGCAACACTGAAACGAGCTGTAAAGCGCTTATTCCATCTCACTGAATTCAGACGTCCTAAATGATTCAGTAACTAATAGAATTATTTCACTTGACTGAATATACTCGACAAATCTCGCACTCAAAACGGTTCAAATCGGTTTGTACCTCGTATGAAGTATGAACTTTTAAAAATGTCATTCGAAATTGTGTTTAGACAAGTCGAAATTGACATAAGTAAGAATATTCTGGTGCAGTATAAACAGATGCAGGAAAGTATCGCCTAGCGATAAATCATTGGCGAATCTCGTATGATATAATCGTAGGTAAAAAATTATTTATTGTCTGTATGTAAACATTTTGATACCATAGTGTTATGGCGATTATTGCTTATGATGGTCAACAACGAAACGCTTAAATTTTGGGTAACGACAACAAACAGATTGACAATTTTATTTATATTACTAACTTTTACCCACGGTTTTGGTCGTATTGATGTCCTTAAATATTGTTTTTCTTAAGAAAAACCAACAAGATCTGTTATTAATAAAAGGTCTCGTTGTCCTTGTCAGTATTTCACAATCATCCATTAAATAGTTGAGGCGTAGCCAATTTCGAAGCGTTTTATATTAGAATTTATAATAAAAATATATATCTTCTTCAATCAATTGCATATATATCAAATTGATATACTTATGTGTAGTTTACATAATATTCTATGCAGGTACTATTTTAATGTAGTCGATAAACCTAATGCTTTATCTAGTATCTTCTACATTAAATACTTCAAGACGTACAAATACATAATCATAGTTTGTAGGGACTTTCAATTATTGGCATGACGAAGACGGCTATTCGTGTCATTACCAATCTGAATTATACATGCTATGTTCACACACAAACAAGTAGATTTTCATATCGAATTGATTAAAATTTCTTAGCATGGAGCAATGAGGTACTAATGTGAATGCATTTATAGTAATTCAATGCAAACTATAATTAATGTGCTTCAGTACATTATAATAAAGGTATAATTAAAAAACTCAGTTTTAAGCGTAGTATAAATATTTTAAAATATCTACTATACATATTCGCAAGTATCTATGTAGGTACGTATGTAAATGAAGAATACAAAAACTTTATACTTTGAGTAATTCGGAACTTCGGACTGAAATTATAATTGTATTTGCATATGGTAATACTTTTAAGTCTTAAGTAATATTTATTATTTGCAACGTCAAGTTACATTAGTATATTTATGATAAACCAATAAATATTACATACTAGGCAGACTGGTAAATATCAGTTATCTTTAGGCTCAAACAAGTCGATGAAAAACTGTATAAATTTAGAATTAATTAAGTGACCCTTTTGCAGCAGAAAAAAATTAAGACGTTAAAACTTATTAAAATAAAACCCGAGCCTACCGGCATGGCACCCGGATCTCCTCTAGGGCACGGCCCAATTTCAGCCCTCGCATTTTGACCTACTTTTCAACACCGCTCATTTCGAGTAGCTTTGGATTGGGGTTGCATATTAAGGCCCCTTTCATATTCTACTTGTTTGTATTTTATAGAACTTTAAAACACTAGGAACTTTTACCAATCGATACTGCAATCATGTAGTAGGTAAAAGGGAACACGAGATTTCATTTGTCTTCTATTACAGTATTGGTATGAAATCAGATTTCAATCAATGGAGATTCATAACATAACAATTAATGTTCTCAATTTCGTCTTGTCTTACAAGAAACAATTACAACAAGCCATCTTTTCTAAGATTACATTCTCTTAAATTTAAATTCATCAAGCATCAATTTGCGGCTTTTATTTCTATCACTATAATAAACTGTTTTGTGAACAGCCGAAGCCCATTAAAAACTTCATTCTATTGATCTAACCTTCATTACTCGACTCAGGAAAATCTAGTGTGATAGCTCTAAAAGAAAAACCTAATATGTACTACTAAAACTTAGGTACTTGCTAAAATACCTACTAAAAGTAAAATCAGTGAGTCATATAGAAACCGCAAAATGTAACGAACATCAGTATCATCTGCTAGTTCTTGTTTGATGTTATCTTATCAAACCAATACGATTTTATTTGGAGAAATCCTGGTTAAATTATTTAACGAATAATAACGAATATCATAAATTATTTTAAACAAGTAGGAGAACATGAGTTAGTGACCAATTAAGTGCAACATATAACACAGTAACTGTTTTATAAACCAGATGTACTGTTATGTTAAAGTGATGGTAAGCCTGTTTTTAGCAGTCCTAAATCGTCAAGGGGAAAAACAAAGCAAGGTAAAAGATCAACAACCTCACGACAGTCGAACATTGGTATGTCGCAATGAGAGTTCACAAGGCCGCGTCTATTTTGGCACAACAATTATATTCAAGTCACGAAAGTCGTATTGTAACATCATGTTAACTTCGTTCAATAGTATCCATAGCCCATATAAGCATGTTACAGTCGAATGCGTATGAGACGATGAAACCGTTGAAACTGGAATTCCATCACGAGGTAGTGTTTATAACATTGCACCACCTATCACGAAAGTCTTCGATCAACAATACCAACTAGATAATATGTTCGGCGCAAAAAATACGTCTCGGTAAATAACAGCACACTTGAGCTCTTATTTGGTTTAGTTCGGAAATACAGCCAATGTAATAATTATAAGTATAATATTTTTTTTATAACACTGTTGCAATGGAGTGCAACGGGCGGCCTTATTGCTAATCAGCGATCTCTTCCAGGCTATTCAATTTTTTGTTTGTTTTTTGAATTCCTTCAGGCAAGCCTGTAGAAATTCCCCCCATCCGGTAAGAGGCAGCCCTACCAGAGACCGAATACAAATACAAATTAAATTATATTCGGGATCGAAACTGATACCTCAGGTTTCGCGGTAGGCTTATAGGACCGCTTAGCCATGAGGCCTCATATTTTCAATATTTGTGACTTTATTACTACTATACGCCATGGTTATAATAAGGTTGAACTTAGAACTGTTTTGTTAGTGAATAGATGTAACTATAAAATATTACGCGGACAGCATTTCGCTTTTGTGCGTGACCCGTTATCTAGTTGGCATTGGTGAACCAAGACGAAATTAGACAAGTACAGAAGACGTAAAAACTCAAGGATATTGTATTATATAGGTACATATGTAAACATTCTATAATAACTAAAACAAAGCTTAGTTACCATTCGAGAATCCTATGCCCGTTCTCTAGACGGGTTGTTATAACCGGCATCTTGAAATGTCAAGTCGATGATGAATATTTAATTAACGGGTTCAAAAAAAGATTTTAACTTAATAACTTTCTCTGAAGGGACCGAATCTAATCAACCATTATATAGCGATAATTATGTTTATGTAGGTTTCTTGGGGCCGGATCAACCGGTTCAGAAGTCCGCAGCTACAGACTGGCGACGCAGGCCGTTATTTCACAATTATATACATGAACAATTATATAGTATACATCGCACCTGATGCTCTTTGTCTCAGGTGGATAGTGTGAATTCTTCATATTAATCTTATGATCTCAAAGATCTCGAAATTTAGACAATGACAATGAAATTAACATTTTACAACTCAGTCAATTTTGGTCATAGTCCTTACTAATATTATAAATGCGAAAGTAACTCTAAATCTCTATATCTGTCTATCGCGGTTTCACGCCAAAACTACTGAACCGAATTAAATGAAATTTGGTACACAGATAGTCTAGAGTCTGAGAAAACACATGGGCTACTTTTAAATGCGAAAAAAGGGTTGTATACGGTTGAAAGGGGGATGAAAAGTTCTCTGGAAGTATCGTCATTTTAAGAGCTAAAAGCTTTTAGCTAACATCACGTTATGACGAAGTTAACGCGGGTAAACCCGCGGGGCACAGCTGATAGTCTATACTTTCGATTACATTATTTACAGCTGCTGTATCTTTGACATTTGAACCGAGGGCTGTTGATAAGCGATGAATGTTAAAATCCTCTATTGAGAAAGTTTTAAATTTAATTTTGAATTCAGCTTAATAGGGATAGGTAATTTTAAATTTAATATACTTATAAATATTTTGCGGATAAGAATTCGAAACAAGTATTATAAGTAGTACATATCTTCTTTCCATTCATGACAATAAGAGATAGATGATTAATGGCCATTTTCACCAACCTAGCTCATAGCTTAGGTGATGTTTAAGTGATTACCTATCTCTTACTGTTGTAAAGGAAAGAAAGAAGACACCACATCAGTTAGAAATCTTATAAGCTAAGATTAGATTGGTGCAAACAGTCATTCGTCTCCAAGTGTTCGGGTTAGCGCTATGTCACAATAGAACGAGGAAGTTGTAAGAAATGTATCAACACTTATAAAATTTAAAAACAAGATGACCTTCATAAAATTCCGTTCCACATGAAGAACCTTTATGTTGAACCCTAGTACCTTAACCTTGTGTAGTCTTAGAATAATTCAAACATAACTCTTGAGGTAATGGAAAATTTCTAAAATAGTTGTAGGTAACTAGCGTTTTGTATTCACTATTCAACGAGACGTACATCAGTGTGTTGTCCTCGTGATAACTATAAATAGTGGTGATAATGCGGAGTTCTTATCATCAACAACAATAAGAAATAAACATCATAACTACAGACAACGGACTAGCATTTATCTTAGATGTCATCGCTTGAGCTTAAGTTATTAGCTGTAATTATCCACGCTTAATTGCTTGTCAACATGTGAATTCCTGTAACCCCTAGTGGGGCATGAGGCAGCCACATTGCTGTATCTGTTTTACTGATCATTTTCTTTACAGGCAAGTATGTCAACCTTATGTGCCTACCAAATCAAAACATTCATGTCTTTCCTCGGGATTCAAACCAGGACCTCCGCCGCAACACGCAGATGTGTAAACTTTATCTGCGGAGACGGTTTGCTTCGCCTGTCAAGATGCTTAATTAAAAATGTCAAATCCTTTATAACAATCCTTAATTCCTACTTTATCAAATGTAAACTGTATTTTGCCATCAATCCCAGTTTTAATTTACGCAATAAACAATAGACAATTCAGTTTAAAAACAGGACGCAGTAATAGAGTTGCTCTATACAGAGTGAAAATAGATGAAATGACATTCGAGTAATGTTTAAAATCATTATTTTTATAACAAAAGTATTCGAATAACCGCTTAAAAAGCCAGGACGCCACTTAAAAACTATTTAGGACATCCCAAGACGCTACAAAAACTAGGATATGTCCTGGGAAAACAGGACGGTTGGCAACTCTACCATACCCGGACCTAGAGAACTATCGGCACTACGCATCCAACGACATCCTGAAGTTCATGCAGTCCTTCAGGTATCTTGGAGTGAGTGAATGAGGCATGGGGTAAGTACAAAAGGACCTGAAGGTCCAACGTGCGTCCCGCAAAAAGGGAGCCCCTCGATGATAAGATAAGATAGACCTCCAATGGTGTAGATGTATTTGCTATTTTAGATTATTTATTTATTAACACTTGACATAATTATTTTACAATTAAAGAACAAAAGAAGATTAAGGTGGCCAAAGTGCACAATTTTTATTTATGGTTGTCATGGTTTGATGTCAGTTTGAAATAGTGTTGAATGCATTGTAGCAATGTTGAAATAATTGAAAAGAAACATCCAGCCTTCAGACAATCAACCGTTCACTAAGCGAGGCCGACGGTCATGGCTGGTTATGGTTGTTATATTTATTCAAGTAAATCAGAGATGTAAGAAAACAATAAATAATGTAATTGTTTATTGTATTTTTAATATATTAAATATTTACAATAATGTACTTTAATAAATTTATAAAAAATACAAAAGACTCATCAAAGCCGTTAGGGTGCGTATCCAAAAAACTGGCTACATTACCGCGTTTTATCGCTATACTACCGCATTGGCCGAAATATGATCCAGCTTTTGGGTTGCCTGTGATCTCAACTAAGCGCTTCAATATCTCTAAACAATTGACGCTCTTTTGGCCCCCATAAACCCAAAGTTTCTACTTCTAAAGGAACGAAAATATAAGAATCTATGAGACTCATACTTTTATAATATATTGCCAAAATTGTAATACTGAAATCTCCAGCTTCTAAAAGATATATACTTCGTTCGTAATATACTTTGTTATTTAAAGATTTAAAGTATCACGTAGAATCTACGTAGTTTATCATTGTTTTCCTTGTCTTTACTTTTGATTTGGCTTTCAAAACAAATTAAATGGGATTAGCTGTTAAATAGATTACGTTTACAATATGCGTTTCAATTTTTCGACAAACTAAGAAACTTTATATAGGTACGTTACTAGCACTAAGTTCTATCAACATTTTTTAAATTTATTTTCAACTAGCGACCCGCCTCGGCTTTGTACGGGTATAAAACATATATATAAAAACCTTCCTCTTCACTCTATCTATTAAAAAAAACCGCATTAAAATCCGTTGCGTAGTTTTAAAGATTTAAGCATACAAAGGGATTTAGGGGAAGAAAAAGCGACTTTGTTTTATACTATACAGTGATAATTAAAATAAATTAAATTAAGTTTTTAAAGTACTTACCCAAATAAATAGTAAACCTAGTTACTCGTAATATTTGACCTACATTAATGTAACGTAATATTATAGTTGTTTAGAATTGTTAATGTTAATATAATACGGGAACATTGTAGTTACTTTTTATTTATTTTATGATTTTTACAATGCATAACAGTGTTATAGGTTGCCTCATTTACAGCTACCAAGCGATGTCCAATCCAGTCAAAAGAGAGGAGACTATACAGTGAATCTTCGACAACTTGAATAGGTACCTTGCAAAATTATTATAAGACCCGTAAAACGTACAAACGAAATAAACAAAACTAAAAAAGCGAAGTAACTTCCTTATGTGGTAGTCACCTTTTAATTTTAGTTGTAATTGGAAAGTTAACACCGTAAAGCGATTGTTAATACATTTACAAACATGTATCATTCAGTGTAAAATTCCATGTATATATAAAAATTTAGGGTTTATCCGGGATGAACTCCAGAACGCTTCAATTGGTTTTTTTTAACTTCCTATTTTAATTTAATACTTAACGTGCTCAAATTGAAAGAATATCGAAAATGGTCTGTCACTTTCACTCCGATAACTGTCAAAACGAGAAAAAACACTGATCAAAAAATCTTAGTTGAGTAACGTTTTTAAGTAAAGGGGACAGAGTGCTTCGAACGAAGATGTGATAGTTTTTATCCCGATTTTTCATTTTATTGCAACTATTTCAATGTTTTATAGTCTCCGCAAGTAGGTAGGTACTTACAATAACAATTTGAAAGCATTTAAGATCTTTTGAATTATTTATTAAAAACTCAGGAGCTTTAAATTAGTTCATTTTACTATAGGAGTATTCTTGGTATGAATGTAGAATCCTATAGGTTTGTGTATGTTGTAACCATGGAGGTTAGAGAGAAGGAGAACGATCGCTACGTACTAAAGCATTAGAGCCCGCCTGTCCCTGAAAATTTGTAGAATTTATAATTCTTTTTCCAGCCACCAGCCGCGCTGCCGTCTGTAAGTAGTATCTGCGAGGTTAGCTGTTTTTGAGTATGTAATATGTAGGTACAGAAGATGATGGCAGCGCCTCACTTATTTTGTCCATATTTCTGGAAAACTATTTTCTACAGCGATCGTTCTTCTTCTCTCTAACTTCCATGTTTGTAGCATAGGCCATAGGTATAAATAACAGTTAATTCGCGTCACGCTCCGTTAGGTGCCGTCGCGTGTTCACCGGGCTTCCTGCTTCGCTTCGACAGCTAAGAATCTACGTTCATAAAGGTCCGATTTCTTATCGAATGCCATTATGCATGCCTGGTATTTATTTTTTATTAATCAATTAATAATACATAATGTTTTCAGGAGTACGTGGACAATTATCTAAGAAAACTATGTGCAAGATTATGGAAAGCTGGCGATCATGCAACTATGTTGCCCACTTTAAAATAATAACAATTAAAAAGAGCAGTTAGCTCGTGGAGAAATTCCACATTAAAAATTACGCAACAAACTTGATCTTATTTGAGCCTAGCTGATGCAACCGGTTTGGCTACCGAGTATGTAGGATGAAAATCAGGTCTCCATAATAAAGACAGGTCAAGCGGTTCTGTAATCATTACTTTAATAACTAATAAGGAACTACATCCTTTTAAATATTTCCTTTTGCACTAACTGGACGTTCTAACCATTTTTATTATTCAATAACTTTTTACTCTACGTTTCCTGTGTAACCAATATATCCTATTTCATACTTTGAGATGATTAGATAATCGGAATTCATAGATCGATGTAAACCCTTCTTAAAAAATCTCTCTCAACCACTTCTAGTGTTGTACAATTACTTATCACTAAGTGCACGGATGAAATCATACATACATAACATGGTACAAAATGCAAGAATGCCGGAAGAAACTAAAGTCGTAACTGATGACGTTCCACATTTTGCTGAATGCAGAATATTCACACAATATGAAGTATTGTTTCTGTATATTTAACCGTGTAAAATTATTTCAATTAAGCAAACAAATGAAATTGAAGGCAACTTAAATACATCCCGCCATGTTTATTGTTAATAAGAATACTTCTTACCTAAATAGATGAAGAAATGTATTGTAGTTAAAATAAAATCACGTCAAATTTCAAACTAAGATTCGGTCAATAAAACCGTTTAGGAGCTACAGATAGATGCACAGACAGACTATACCTACATCCCTGTTTTTACGTCGAGGTTAAAAAATTATTATTATTAATATACATTTTTTACACATCGAAAAATTAAAAGATGTAGGAGAATCTTTTAACTAAATCTTAATAAAATATAAGCACCTAAGATTTTAACCACCTCCGTGGCTAAATGATTTACGCGTCTGCCTGATGCGCCGGAGGTCCTGTGTTCGAATCCCGGGGTGACAAATTAATGTTTCTGTAGGGTAGGCTCAGAAAGCTGACAGAAAATGATCAGTGAAACAGATAAAGAAATATATCTGCCCCATGCCCCACTGAGGGGTTACGGGAATTCACACATTAAGATTTTAATACTGAATTTTAATTTTCAAATTAAATTTGAATACAATGTTAGTAGGTACCTAACTTATAATTTATTTTTCCAAACCTAATCTATTACTGTTAGAGCGAAGAGCAAATCGAAATATGAAGTATTTAGGTCGAAAACTGGGTGGTAACTGTAAGCTATTTCTGATAAACATAAGCCACACACAATCCTGGCTACCAGCGGTTTTTAAATCTATATAATCACGTTTAATATAAAATTCAGTTAAACGTGATTCTGGTTTATCTCTCACAAAGAAATTTATCAATGTATTTAAAAGATATTTTCTGAAATAATTACCGAATAAAAGAACATTTCCAATTGCATTATAATAAGAGTTTTACAAATCGGGCAAATTAATCCACAAATGTTATTTCTGGTAAGATAAAACAGTTCCTTTTATATCTAAAATACCAAAGGCAGACCGGACAGGGTAGGTACCTGCAACCGCCATTTCCCCCTTTTATGTATAGGTACATTTATATATAACCCACTGTAATAATATAATAATAAAGAATATAATTTTACATAGTGTAGGTGTATGATAGATTGCGGCCTCGCTAAAGCCCTTCGAAACCTGCGTTGTGGCCTCCGAGTCATCGATTAACGTAAAACACGTTCTGATGAGCTCTTGATGATGGTACATTGGACATTGCTTAAAACCAGATAAAGTACCTCTTCACGCAATAAGTACTTTTGCATAAACAACTTTCTAAACGCAACTGTTATGACAACTATCAATTCAGTCTATGCGAAATTTGTTAGAAATGTTTCTTTTGGAGTAAGTAGGTACTTACAGTTTAGAATTAATTATATAATGTCTTGCCATGTGAAATAATTGTGCTATTATCTGTGTTATATATTTTATATTATGTATAACTAGTGGACTCTGTGATTCAGAGGTCTGAATTATGATGTGTCACCTAAAACGCCATTCCATAGAAAAGTATGAGAAAACAAATTTTCTCCATATAAACACTATTTCGTGATTTAATTATGCTATTCTCGGAATAGACGAATCAAACAAATCAAAGATCATCAAAATTGGTCCATCTGTTCTTGAGTTATAAATGGTGTAAAATGGATTTTGTTTTATCTGTGGTTTTATATATATTCTTACCTTATCTTGGTTTACTAAATTAATAAAAAATAGAGGTCATCATTCCATTCTAAATTAAGTTATAGGTAGCTTTCGTAAATAAGAGGTAAATTAACTATTATTTCCTCGCTGAAAAAAAGGTCGATTTGTTATTTATGTAATCTATGTAAGTGAATCAAAATTACTATTAAATTCTTCTAGCCATGAAGAAAGACAGGTAGGTACTCTTTAGGATCCTCATAAAAGATAAAACTTGTTTATTCGTTTCAGATGTACCTATTAACTTCCTGGTTTGATGTCTAAAAAACATGTACTTATTTACTAAGAGTCGTATGCTTAATGATTCTATAATTAAGGATATTTAAACCAGTTGGTTAGCCGTTGACAGCTAACATTTGTAAGACACTAACATTGTCTCGCGACTCAGCATCGTCATAATATGAACAAATTTTTAAATATATTTGTCCCTTTTTGATTTTTATTAGTTTACTAGTAACGTAACGATTTATATTATATATATATATGTAATATGTAAGTATTAAATATTTATAAAATATATATAATTTCTAAAATAAAAGTAACCTAAGTTACTCCTCTTTACATCAGATATCTACACGTGAAAGTCCCGTCAAAATCAATCCAGCCGTTTCAGAGATTAGCCGGAAAAATTATTCTGGTATATATGTATGTATCCATATGAATTTAGTAAAAAGCGGTTAGTTTAATATTATAAACAGACACTGCAATTTTATTTATCTGTATAGATTAGCTTATAATGTTAGTAAAAATCATCATCATCAGCTGTACTCGTGATAAAGACTCCCACGGTACAAATAAGTAGACAAATAAATAGTATCTAGTATCTACCAAAACTAAGATACGCTTTCCCCGCTAACCGCGGCCCCGTTCGCTCGAGAAGTGGCCTAAGGGCTCACCCCTCCCGCACCCCGCTGACCCACTTCCCGCCCTCGCCCTAGCAATCTTTGTGCACGCTACCGCTTGCACAACTACTATCAGCTGTGTAATTATGTTGATACAGAACTATACAGGCATTGTGACAATTTGCGAGGTGTACTACACTAAAAATGTTATTTATGTAGGTATAATCTCCAATGTAAAAATAAAGTAAGGGTAATAGTTTGTAACGAGTGTAGAATCGTAGCTCAAACATATTTTGGTAAAAACAATCTGACTTTTCTTTGAAAGATGAGGCATTCTTAAATATAGCTATATTAAATCATAATCGGCGTAGTTTATGAAATGTATACATCATTACATTTTATTATCAATCAATAACTTTTAAATTATTTCTCTAGACGACATATTGTACCTACATAATATAATTTCAAATTCTATATAAAATACTCGTATTTTTCAATGTCTCGCTGACGTTAAGGTCGCATAAAATTAATGTTTTCCATTATCTGCATAAACTGGAGGTTCGTGTTAAGAGCAGTTATTTTAAATTTATTTTTCTCTTATTTCCTCTACTTATCAATAAGCAAGGGATATATTCCCTTGTACACAATAAAACTTCCATAGAATCTCGCGACAAAACAATAGACTATAAAATGTTGCAAAGACTATAAGCATAAAGATAAGGCACCCTTTCAAAGGAATTGTACGTAGGTACAACAAATGAACAAACATCTGTGATATCTTTGTTTAGATAATTACTGTTTTACTCAGGAAGAATTTTATATTAAAGAACAAGATATATCTTGTTCTATACGTGTTCAGCATTCAGCAAATACATATAAAGATACTTAGCAATTTATACCATTGTTTACGATAGATTGCCGATCGATTTTTAACTACTTTCCAAGCAATTAGAAAGAATAAGTTGAATATTAACTCGGTAATCGTATGAAATTATAAATGTCCATCATTTTATTTTTAAAACAATTTTTTTTTCGATTAGAATATTGTCTTTAATGGTATGTTCGCTAACCTACCTAAAGCAAAATACTGACGTGTACGTGGATTATGTCGAAAATTAAAGGTAATTTTAGGAACCACCGTAGGTAGGTATTTGATGTTTAAATTGTCAGAGCAATGACCGTCAGCAAATATTTGAAAAACTGTTGATAACGATCTGAACGAGATCAGTCCAGGATTTACTTTAAGTTTGAATTTCTTTAATTATTATTTGTTAATATCATAAAACAAATGAAATCTTGTGTTCGTGTTGGCTGTGATTTCTCACTCTTGGCGGGAGAGCAGTGCAAAGACGGCGTCTATTTATAAATGAACAACATTGGATTGGAGCGAACGCAACGTCGCGTTCCGTTGATTCGCGCTTTCTTCGTTTCTCTTCAAGACATAAGAATGTTTTAAGGTGCAATGACTGCTTGACTTATCGTCAGTGTTCGAATGTTAAATCTTTGACGGTTGCCATATTTTTTATTCTATTTATGTGAACGCAAAGAACTTAAAACTTCTTGATGATCCGTTTCATTAAACGATAAAAAATTCTCAAATCTAAACAGGTTTAAGAACCCGTAAACTCAACGCTCTGTTATCCCTCTACCCAACAGTTTCCTTTGATGTTGCCCGATTATTTTTTATTTGTTCTTTTTTTAAATCGTTGGCAGATCGTTTGTTAGTTTTTTGTCACAGGTTTGTCTCGGGATAACATGGATCGGCTTAGCGTTACGCCCAGTTCATCGGTAAGACGGGGGTCGATGAACCCCAAGTCATATGCATTCAATTTAATACCTACACCGAATAGGTGTGAAAAAAGATCCAATTTATTTCAAAATCTACTATTTATGTGCTTGTTGCGTAATCATTGCGACTTTTCTATTAGACGCGGAAGTTTGTACTTCTGTTAGTAAGAACTAGGGATGCATCGATATGCCTTTTTGCCGATACGATACCGATACTCTTATAAAAATATCGTCGATATCGATACAAACTCTTAGTGAATTAAAATTAAATGAAGGTAAAATATTATATGAAACACAAGTTTGGTTAAAATTTTTGATTTCTATTAAAAAATAAAAACAGTTACAGACTTTGAATGAGATTCAAGGTTTAGCTATTAATAATTAAAATTAACAAGATTTTTGTTAAAAAAACAGAGCACTCTTAAGTTTTGCGGAGAAAGCCGATTTTGGAAGTCTGTCTGTAAAAAACCTGCGGTGGAAAATAATCTCTCAGTTGTATCGTTGTATCGGCAATAAAAATATCGCCGATGCCGATATATCGGCAACCCAAAGTATCGCCGATATATCGGTATCGGATGCATCCCTAGTAAGAATTAACAAGTGGTTTATTTATGGCTATCTGCCAAGGCATCTAATGTTTTAGGTAGGTAGTAGGTACCTTTCTATTTACGCAAGCATCCTTAATTTCGCCTCCTAGGCCTAGTAGTAAGCGCGTAAGCGTTACAACCGGGCTGAACCGAGAGGTCCTGATGGAGATAAAAAAACTCGGTCTGTCAGGGCATAGAAGGGTGATTACTTACTTACCCCTATAGAAAAAATCAATCAGTGAAATGTGAGAAATGCATCTGCCCCATACCCCACTAGGGAACACGGGACGGGAAAACTGTTGGAACGGATTCAGCGCGTTCCTACCTATCTACCTATATTTAACACAAATTTTACAATAATTAATTGATTACTACTAAAGTTTTCAGTTTTAAAAGGGTTATTTTAATTATTTATTCATAAATATTTTCAACAATTTGTTGTGTTACCGGTTAAGAATTATAACACCAATCACAGTGGGCTAACAGAAATATCAATAAATATCTACTTACGTCTATGCTAACCAATAACTACCTGCCTATCGTATTGAATTAGACTACCTACAAACTGAACTTTTCTCTTAAATTACTACAGCCTATATGACGTAACAGCCTATATAGGTTTATAACTTAGTTAGCTCAGTTTATAAACCTTTTGTTCTATAATCTGAGGTAGTTAGATTATGATATTCTAACATTGATGTATTAAAAACCCATCAATGTATTCTAATGTCTTTCTCAAAGAATCAACCGAAAAAGGTTACCACGGTTCCCTTAGTTTTTTAAATTCTATTCCCTACAATTAAAAAAAGGTTAAATTACGAGCGTGATTTTATTATTAAAGTAAATTTCAAAATTGGAATTTCGTTCAACATATGTGTCTACCTTCCACCTACCTACCTACTACATACTTACTTTTGTAGGTACCTACCTACTTCTTCTACGTATAACTTAATATCGAATGTATAAAAATCTCGTGTCAAGGTACATAGGTAGGTCGTGTAAGGTTGTTTGTACTCATCCGAAACTTTTATGAACTTTTTTATGTGTATTTGATAGGAATGAGAATAGGTCGTAAAGTATTATATTTCACCTTCCTACCCTCACCCAATTTTTTAATCCCGACGCTGGCTGAAATCACAGCACAGCTAGTAAATTTATATATACTATTAACAAAAATCTAAACAAACAAAAACAAACAACTATAGGTACTTGGTAGACATAAGACATTAGACAGGCATATACAGTAGTCAGTAGGTAATCGTAAACATATGCGGAAGTAAAGAGGGAAGAGTCATCATGTAACGACGGCTTGGCTAGCTAAATCATAACATAAACTACTAATAAAATACCATAATATATAAAGTTCTGCTTGCAAAAATTACCTGGAGATCTCTGTTCTTGTTATCTTTATGAGAAGCTGCCCTGATAACACCAGCTTTCCAACCCCATTCAGAGGCTTTATTCACGTCAATTTTTGTCACACCACTCACAGATAAAAATCGTTTGCCAACTAAATCTTCTCGATATCTAAAGGCCATAACGAACTACACCATCACATCATTCACAGTAAAAATACACAAACGTAAAAAAATGCTCAAACACATAGTACACTTCTCAACACGTCGAGCGAAGAGAAACTATGAAACTGACGGCTACGGCAAAAACTGAGTAAATGCCTATCCGCCTAATTCTGAATGGTATCAATAACCACTATTTCCCAAGTTTATAGAAGCCTTCATTATTAAGTCGTATAGTAATCAGCAGTATATAATTCGGCCGTTTTACATAGGCACCAGACTGAAATTGCACAACATTTGTGTTATGAACTTTTATTTTCAGTAGTATAATCACCCGATGTTTTGATATAGTACAAAGAGTTATGAAAAGATGTCGCGGCTCATTTTGTTTAGGTACTTCTATAGTCAAATATTGTTAGATGGCAGTTTCACAGGTTTATACAATTTTTTAAAATATTTCAATTTTATGAAAATAATTTCTGCTCTTTATACAATTTCATATAAAAGAAAAAAAATTACTATTATAAATATAATTTTCATTCATAATATTGAAATACAAAACAGAAAAGGAATAAATATTGTCAATTTTCGAACGAAAATGTCATTTTGTCATTGATTTTAAGTCACGTGACCAAAACAGATTCGATTTTCAATATGGTGGATTGGTTCATCAACATTTACAGGGCGGTTGTGTTTTGTCATGTTTTCTTTTGTGAACGTTTTTGTTAATCTTTTTGCGTGATTTAATATGATATCGTCTATAATTTCACGTTTGGTGATGTAAGTACATATTGTAGATATTTTTTACATATTTATAAAATAATTTCAAAACTATTCCAACAAAAAAAGGCACAATTTCTTTGTTCTCTCTTAAAATATATTATTGCATTCATATTTTTATTACTTGTGTTTTAATTGTAGTGTTTAAAATATTTGGAATTATTTTTGAGTATTTATTGCTCAATTTAAATTATTACCTAATACTATAGAATCTGATGAAAATGTAGACATAGTAAACAAGGAATATATAGTTTATAAAATGGTTTCAAGCCTATCTTTTCAATTTAGTTTAACTAAAAAGATAATTTCCAAAAATTATAACAATGATGTAGATTAATTGGTCATCATTATTTGTATAGGTAAATGTATAGATATTGGGTAACATCTCCTTTGAGTTCACAATATTTTTTATCCAAAATACTATATTAGTATTGTTATATTACAGTTGAAATTAAAATGTGCTTTGTTATCAATGCTTCTTTTAATGAATGCCTTTGAACAGTTTATTTCTTCATATTATCATCTAGATATTAGAGTAGTTTTAAAATTTTGTTTGTGTTGTTGTTGCATTAGGTAGCAATTACTGCTAAAACATAACCAAGTATATTCTAGGTAGGTATATTCCATTTCTCATATTCACAAATAGTATCGCTTCATATCTGTTTCAAATGTTAAGCATTTTGTAATAATAATTATTGTAAGTGGAAAGATATACTAGGTATTTATTATTGATTTTGTTTTGTTGCACACTTCTGACAAATTCCAAATCATTACAGTAATTATATGTATTAGATAAATAATTTCAATTTTATTAGTGTAATGCTAAAAAGAAAATTTAAACTACTTAAATATAATTTTGATAAATGAATTTATTTTATAGAAAGAGTAATAATGATATAAAATATATTTTAATTGTTAAAATTGCAATATAATCTAATGATTATAATACAATACATACATACACATACATTATTATTGTACATATTTTTTTACAATAAAAATATGTACAATAATTTGTAATGATCATCAGATAAATGTTAATATCTGCACAAAACAATGATAATTTATATGGAACATATGCTCCAGACAATTTATCAAATTACTACTTTGACTATATCTGGCGTTAGTCCAAGTTTTCTTAAAACCAAACAACTATCTATCCTTAAATTTGGCAATGCTGAGGCATACTCTTTAATCTTGTTTTCACATTCAGTCTTCAGTTAGACAAACTACCTGAACATTATATTTGAATTACATTTAGGTTTTCGAATCTTTTTTTTTTTCGTTTTAATGGACAAAACTGTGTCATACGGAAGAAACAAAGGCGCTTTAGTCGAATGGTGGTTCGGAATTCGTCATCGTAGTGGCCTAGTGCACTGCCGGGTGCTATTTTTGGAGCGGCCTAACTCCGTAGCTGGTGTGCTGTGCAAGCTTTAGTCTGTGACCATCGCTTGCTTATACTGCAATCCAAGTGAAGTGCGTTGACACCTAACTGTAGTGTGAATCATTTTGTCAATTCGTCTTTCGATTATCTGTTCCGAGTGTGGTCGACTTATTTATCCGGAGGTCGTACACCTTGACTGAGAAATATTGTATTCAGACTGGTCTTGCCTTTTAGGGCGCAACCTCGTTCTGCCCTAACCTAGTTACTTGACTTATACATAATATTTAAAAAATTGTATTTATAATGTCATCACAGCCGAAACCTCTAATACGTATTACAATTTATTTCGAAGATCTACACGTTGCTGTTATTTATATTTAACAGTAAAATATGTACAAATGTAAATATTTCTGCTATTTTAAGCAATATTTCATTAAACTCGTCACTTGATCGAGCATGTGCACTACTGTGAGCATTTTACTAATTGAAGTCATTACGTTGATTGATTATATTACATCCCGACACAAAGTAACTTGCAGTATCTAACTTATATTAAGGCGGTTTCTTCTACCTTTTTGAATTCGCGACCTCTTGTAAATTTAAAAGTTCCCCCTAAGTTCTTAAGATGCGACGGAGATTTTCAAGATGGCTTGAATAATTAAGTTTTTTTATTATTGTACATAATAGGTATGCTCTACGTACTGAAATTAATAAATATTTCTCTTAAAATAATTATATCCCTCTTACACGAATCACTGCTACACTTTGATTATTTTATTTATCGATAATGATTCAGGAAAGTGTGTGAATACAAAACAATTTTTATAATTCAGTTACCAAATCGATGTTTCAACATCAACTCATTTAAAATTGTAATAGTTGTTGAACGCTCGACTAACTCTTGACAGGAAACACATTTGTTTTATTCATTTTCTTACCAACTGTTTTAATTGTAAAATATAATACATTACCAATTGTATATATGTAACTAAATAATACTTGGGTTTCAGTAACAAGAATATGCAAGAATTCCTTTTTTGTTTGATGAATTGAATAAGGACAATTATTATACACTTTAAGAATCGCGAAGGTATTGTGGTGTAAGCTAGAACATTATGAGTTAGCGGTTTTCGGTTGCTTGATATTTTATTGCCAGGGTCGTTGTAATTCTTTTTAGTTTCATATTTTACAAGTTTTTTTAAATTTATGTAATATTTATTATTAACATTACAATTTTTGTCTATACATATTTTAGATTTTATCTTAGAATATGATACATTTTATCTTGATGTGACGAGAAGCCGATCTAAAACAGCCATACATACAGAACGCAGTACCGATACGAAGGCCAGTTTATTAAGATGATGAATAACTAATCCAAGTTAACGAGATTTAAAATTCAGTTAACCGGATTAAAGGCGTATGTTTATAATAATTAAATTTCTCGGCCTATATGGTCTTCTTAAATCTCAATAAATAGGTTTTATTAATGTTGTCATATTTTTTTTAAATGTGTACGAGTATATATTATGTTTGACAAATTAAAGTAACTCTATGGACTGACTTTCATTAATTGTTTCTTGATTATTTAACTGAAGCTTTGCACATACCTAGTTAATTTTTATTCTAATCCTAGTTTAGTCCCGGTTATCATTCAGTTAAAATAAATTATATATTGAGTCATATCTATACATCCAGTAATACAAATTTGCGTTTATTTATTATGCGTCATTAAAATACAGCGATATCAGTAAATATGTACCTACCTACCTACCTACTTAACCTTTTAAGGAACAAGATTAATAACGCTGCCAAATTTTGTTTCTATTCAATGATGGAATTCTTAGTGTTCAAAATATGATATGATACTTGTCCTCGCATTTGTAGTTCGAATAATGTAAAAGTTGATTAACATTGTGCGTAGAGAAAGACATTCCTGTGAAGTATTGATATCAAATTTGAATTCTGCTATATCACGATAATCTGCTATATTAGGTGTGAAGTACCTGGCATTAATCAGCCTACTTAAGGTACTTGTTATAGCAATATTGCCTTGCACCATGACTTATGAAATTAAATTTCACTTTCATAACGTGGAGTTCAGGTGCTTTGCATACCGGAACAGAGGTTCTTGACCTATTATGATATGCATAGAAAACTGAAGTATTATTTTAGTCTCGGAATGAGAAGGGATCCAATTCTTGTATCGGAAAGCCATCGTAAATGGGCCAAATGAGACGAGCTGTTTTATTTTTGGAGAGTTGTGAAACTAGCTATATTCGCTCATGGCACATTAATTGACTGGGGTTATATGTCAGCAATTTTTATTGGATTTACTAGCTGATACTGGTGTAGTGTGGTTTTCTCGCATAAAATTCCTTATAATCTAAATTATATTAAATGGATTTAAACGTGTTGTAGTAGTCATTTATACATAATTTTATAAAATAGTTGCTAGGTAGGTACAGTTGATTGTAATGAAAGTGGATTAAGAGGATAGTGAAGTGCTGATACGCGGCGCGAGTAGGTAGTTTAAAAAATGCTATCTCTTTCATACCGCTTTGCCTCAGTTCGGGCGTGCGATAGAGAGAGTTGCAAATCTTAGAGGCAATTACCTACATTTCCTTTTTAAAACAGTTTTGGGCGATAACGTTTTCACCCCCCTAAACATTTACGAAATGAGATAATTTTGGTCTCTCTAGATTCAGTACACCTTAATCTAGGTCTGTACGTTTTTCTTTTTTAGTAATTCAGATTAGTTTAATTTAAAAAAATAAAAACGCTCGAGGAACATTTTAAGTCAAAAATATAGATATTTAGATGCTAATAACTTCTGTCATACGCAATATTTTTTTATATTAAAAACGTAAGGACCTAGTTTTTCATTTTATCTACAACATTTCCAAAAATTATGAAAATTAGACTATGTTAATGGGGGGAAAACATTATCGCTTTTTGTATGAAAATGTCACGCAATCTAACAGCTTCACAATCCTCTTAAGCGATAGAAGTATGTATGGATCGTAGCTTATGTTATTTATGTACCTTTAAGAATTAAGAAAAGGACCTAAATAAGATAAAAATTAATAATATAGTTTTAAAATTTTAACAAAAAAAGCGATTTCAAGTTTTAACTCTAAAACTAACTAAACTAAAACTTTCAAACAAAAAAGAATCATCGAAATCGGTTCACTCAGTCGAAAGTTCTTAAGTAACAATCATAAAAACAGCGTCGAATTGAGTACCTCCTCCTTTTTTGAAAAAAAAAAATGTACAACAATGTTTCCATCACAATCGGATTTTGTGAAAAAAGTTTCCCTTCTAAGAAAACGTTGCTGGCCAAGCTACTGTTGTGCTAACGTAAATCATGAAGGGCACTTCTTAATGCATATGAAGCAGAATAAAATCAATATCGTTAACCTTATATACATACATAGTACATACAAACGTTATATACTAACTGGCAAGTACACTGCATTGTTTGAAATGGCAGGCACATATGTATTTGTCTATTTATAATGGTACAAGATCGTGCATCTGTGCAATTGTATCGTTTATTTTTAAAGCTACAACGCGTCTTATATGGAAGGCGTCGGCAGATTGTTAGGGCTGTTTATTTCTTTGTTCTTTTAAATATATTTCATACAAGACACGTTACATTTAAGATATTATATTATATTAGAATAAAAATAAGCCATGCTCTTTTGAAGATATCTATATCGAAATTTATAAACATAGGTTCAACACAATTTTTTGTCATTATAATTAAATATTTATGTATGTTACTCTCGTATTTTAACTATGTTTGAGAGAAAAAATTAATCAGAATATTTTAATAATTATATCGAACGTCATTTCAAAGTCCGTCCCCATAACCTGTCAACAGCAGGTCAGTGGCCAAAATATAGTCAAAAATAACTTGGATACCTACTAAATAACGTAATAGTAATGTAAATACCTATCCGATTGTCAGATTAAATCTTAAAATATATCTTTGCCAGGCTTTGAATACTGAGTTGCTTCACCTTGATAATGGAAAGAGCAATCAAGCTGTTTAGACCAATTTAAAGTGAAGTCGAGAGAATTCATAAAATGTCTGTCCGGTATTATTCATCATTTGTTGAATTGTATTCATGTTTACGAACTTTATTGATATTAACTAAAGAGAATGCATAAACTGTATTGTGCTAAATATTGCATTCGCAAACAATGGAATGCTGAAGAACGCAAATTATCGCTCGTAAATTGTTTCTGATGCGCGTCTTAAGTTTTCGTGCATAATGTATATGTATGTACAATCAACTTTTGTTTAACTAAGATTTTAAGTAGTTGTTTAAGTGTTAAATGAAGCAAAAAATTCATGATCAAATTGTCTTTGAAACAAAAATCTCTAATTAGTGTACCCGTTTAAGCTAACGATGTATAGACACAATTAAACTTCAAGCTTAGATCTCGGTATTCGATATCCATAGGAAATTGCTTAACTTGCATCGGTCTATAAAGGACTTCAGTCATTGTGTATACTTTGTCAATAAACCCCTATATTTAAGTTGGCTTAAACTTAGAATCTATTATTCATTAAGCATCCTTGCATGCATCGCGGTCACCCACGACTGCTTAGTCATGTTCCTTTCTAACTAACATTTAACTACTAAATTTTATTAAAATTTTGAATTACCTCATAACGTATATGACCTAAATATTGATCTATAAACACGCAATTCTTCGAATGATTTCCATCCCAGTCTCAATAAAGCGCTCAGTCAGTGCACATCGAAAAGTTTATCCCGCTCGGACAGTGTGAAATTGTAAATATTCGATGTACGCGTATCCATGGCAACGGTTTCGCGTTACCGTGACGACAACCCTGGCTTGCCTTCGCTGAGTCTCGGCGTGACGAGAGTCCGACACATTGTCACCCAACTCGAGGCTCGTTACGCTCGTGCTGCATCAAACGTATTAGAAAAAACGCTAGTGAAATACGAAACGGATCCTGAGATATATGATTACTATGACTTACCTCTCGCGCTGTCGAGAGACCAAGTTCTGAGTAGAATCATCAGCAACTTTGGAGTTGCATTCTACAGATGCATTCCTAGCGTAACGTTAACAAACTTCGGTCTGCTCTCCATTGTCACTGGACTCTTTGCTCCGACGATGCTGTCTTATCTGGTCATCTATCCCTTTTGCAGATTGGTATTTGGAACGCTCTACCCGGCATATGCCTCATATAAAGCTGTACGGACGAAGAATCTAAAAGAATACGTGAGTACAATTACATTCATTTTAGAACAAACATTACCTATTGAACGAGATATAATTTTTAC
Organism: Aporia crataegi; assembly: GCA_912999735.1. NCBI lineage: Eukaryota > Metazoa > Arthropoda > Insecta > Lepidoptera > Pieridae > Aporia > Aporia crataegi. The sequence continues at coordinate 2,613,648 of OU538748.1, read as the reverse complement.
GATAGATAGCTAAATCACATTTTGGTGAAAATCAAAATTGGTTCACCCAGTCGAAAGTTCCGAGGCAACAAACATAAAAATAACATAGCGTCGAATTGAGTGCCTCTTCCCTTTTTGAAGTCGGTAAAAAGAAAACGAAATTAGCTTAAATGCTTACAAAACGTCCACAACTGGCCTTGGAGCTAGCGTAACTTGCCTGAAACGCTTCAGTTCTTCTGTCCTTCACCTCTCATTATTATACTTTTTTATTTTCATCACTTTGTACGCAATATTTTCTTAAGGCGAGGAATTCATCCCGTAAAAATATCCCTGAGCTAAAAATGCAACTACATATATCAAAATCGATTAAACCACTGAGTAGCTACGGCCTTTCTATTATTCAAACACAATTGGACTTCGTTATAGTCAAGAATTACACTATAAACAATAATTTTAGAAAAAAATATTCATTTATTTAAATTTATTCATTTATTCCAGCCTTTTATTTGTTTGAATATTAAGCACGTTATTTCGTGTATCATTAGATTTTTCTATAATGTAAAAGAACAATAAACAGTTATTAATACAGAAATCTTATTTCAAAACACGGATATCCGGTTCTGGATTTAGTGAAATTTGTTGAGAAAATTACACTAATTTGTCTTAATTGTGATCTTTTTGCCTATTCTATGTTATTTATACATCTTATATTTAAAATTCTCGTGTCACAATATTAGTTACCTACGGAGGAGTACCTCCGAAACGGCTTTACTGATTTTTACCAAATTTTATATGCATATTCAGTAGGTCTGAGAATCGGCTACTATCTATTTCTCATACCCCTAAGTGATAAGGGTAGCCCACTTCAAGAATTAATATGGCCAAACAACGTTTGCCGGGTCAGCTAGTTTATTATAAATCTTACAGTGCAGTATCTATGGTTTCCTTTCAATTATCATATTTCTTTGCACATGTGATTGCGTTCTACTCAAACATCCAGTACTGGTAATATGATACAGATCAGGATAGCTAGTCTTTATAATTTTCAACTTACTTCATCAACAGAGGACGTTTTTATTATTACTTATACATGTGACACTATGCCTAGGTTATAAACTCAGCAATTTTTTCGATTTATTTCAATAATTATAAATTGAGAAGAACATGTGAATGTTGTTTTAATAAAAAGTTGGGATTAGGTTGTTAAAAATGATCATATCTTACTGTAATGCATGAAAAACAATTACAAATGTCATAAGCTAATGCTTTAAAAAACTATTTCAGGTAAAATGGATGATGTATTGGATAGTATTCGCACTATTCACATGCACAGAGACATTCACTGACGTCTTCCTCTCCTGGTTTCCGTTCTACTACGAAGTGAAAATCGTTCTAGTCCTATGGCTGCTATCGCCCGCCACCAAAGGTTCTTCCATACTGTACCGGAAGTTTGTGCATCCGGCCTTGTGCCGACGTGAACAGGTACGTGAAACGGTTAATTAACTTTCCCATAAACTGTCATGTGTTAACAACATTAATATAATGGAAAATATTTGTATTTTCGTTTGCGATTCTAGAATTTTTTCAGAATGCAGGCCTCTCCTTGTGACAGCTATATTATATTGAACTCACATGAGCGAAGTGTTAAAAAAGCTAGTTTTAAATAAAACCTACCGACTATCTTAAGCTCTAGTGGGGCATGGAGCAGGCGCATTTCACTTATCATTTTTTGTCCAGGCAATTGGGTATACAGCCTTCAGAACCGAAACATTTAGTTTAATGTTTCGGTTTAATTGAAAAGAAAATGACAACAACTAAATAAAATAAAAACAAGGACCTCAGACGTGGGAATCACACAGTTGTTAAAACTAGAACTGTAAAATTACCAAACTATACTTTATATCAATATTTCCAATGCTAGTATGAATCATTAAAAACTAATTAAGGTGAGGTATCAATAAAATTAAATTTTAAAGCTGAACCATTCAAATACGACTACAACGTATCATACTATGACCGTAACAAGAACGTGTCAGGCAAAAAAAAATCATTCTTTGTATTGAAAAGTATGTGACAATATCCACTAGTGACTAGATAGTTCCGTCACCGACCAGCGTGCCTCGCGTGGCATGCACGGAGCGTCAATAATTTGTATGATACTAAATTGATATGTTCAAGTAGGCATAGTAGGGCGTATCGTGTTACGTTTCGATCCTAATACGTTCATAGCACGGTCATTGTATGGTACGGTATATTCCTTTAATCGGAATAAACCACGTGTAACTGTCAAAATTTTACAACTTTTACCTTTGTGAGCTACAATGCCAGGAGGACATTACACAGATACACTTTTTCGTCGGGAGTTAATGCGAAACTTATCCATATAAAACAGAATAAAACAAAGGTATGACTGAATCGAATCTATCTTATTCCAGGAGATCGATGAATACATTGCGAAAGCCAAAGATCAGGGTTACCACACGGTGTTGAATCTCGGCACCAAAGGCGTCAACTATGCCACCACAGTCATTATGCAAACAGCTATCAAAGTAAGTTTCACACATCCCTATTGCACGCTTTGTTTAATATTTACTTAATGATAACTGGTATTCATGAAGAAAAGTCAAAATTTTAGGTGATTTTTTTAATTACCTGAATCCATAAGAATTTATATAAGGGTCGTGTAGTGTGACGTATTTGAATAGAAGTTAGAGTTTGATAAATTTAAAATAATACTGAGCTTAAGAGCTCACAGAAACCATTACAAAAGAAGCTCACGATAACAAAACCAGAAAGTGATTTTTGTTGAAATAATATTTTATTAATGCCAGTTATTTTTTAAGCACATTGCGAGGATTCTGGTATATAACAACATAAATTTGAGATAATTTTTTGAAAGATTGTGGCATGTTTAGTCACGTGTGACTTGGTTGTTAGCGCTCAGATTCTATGACTAAAATAACAGTCGTGGTTGCCGCGAGTACTTTTCTACTACACGTTGTGTGTTTGTATATTGCGTTTCTATCAGCCATCGTAACATGGATGCCAGTGTCGGTTGCATTTAATAGAACCCGGGCGTGAATAGTAGAACCAAACGTTAAGAGGATTGTGAAGCTGTTAGATTGTGTGACATTTTCATACAAAAAGCGATAACGTTTCCCCCCCCCCCCATTAACATTGTCTAATTTTCATAATTTTTGGAAATGTTGTAGACAAAATGAAAAACTAGGTCCGTACGTTTTTATTTTAAAGAAATCTTGCGTATGATAGAAGTTATTATCCATCCAAACATCTATATTTTTGACTTAAAATCTTCCTCGGGCGTTTTTATTTTTTAAAATTAAACTAAACTTAATTACTAAAAAAGAAAAACGTACAGACCTAGATTAAGGTATACTGAATCTAAAGAGACCAAAATTATCTCATTTTGTAAATGTTTAGGGGGGTAAAAACGTTATCGCCCAAAACTATTTTAAAAGGAAATGTAGGTAATTGCCTCAAAGATTTGCAACTCTCTCTATCGCACGCCCGGAGTGAGGCAAATCGGTATGAAAGAGATAGCATTTCTGAAAATACCTACTCACGCCGCGTATCGGCACTTCACAATCCTCTTAACACTGCTATTGCCATAAATGTCTATGTAATAAACCATTTTAGATCACGCGTCACTGAGCATGTCCACAAACACGATATCCATAGTCACGCAGCTTGGTTTAATTTTGTTTTATTAACACGCTTTTTTAATTTTCTCCCACCCACCATTTCCCATTGTCCCCCTTATTTAGAACTTGAATCTGCCGAACGCTGATAGAGCGATCTCGCGGGATGCAATAGACGGATACGAAAACTTGGAATACCAACGCGGTGATGATAATTTACCCGGGATTGTGGAAATAGTTGAATTAAATGACCAAAGCGAAGTTGGAGAGATAATTAACGACCCGGATTACGATCCGGATAACTCTGCGAGAAGCCGTGGTTATGTGCGTAAGCGCAAACCAGCGAAGGAAAAGAAACCAAGGAGTAGATCTAGGGGTCGTAAAACTAGAAGCCAATCTGCCATTGAGAAACACAGTGAAGAAATATTGGTCGAGTGAAAGTTACCTATTAAATTGTATGAAATGGATTTTAATAATACATAAGTCACGAGTTGCTTAAAACTGACCGTCTGCGTCGGCAATGGTTTTAAGTAGCTGATAAAAGCGTTGTCTTTGTTTAAGCTGGTTTAAAATGCCATCGATTTGACCAAAGTGATTTTGACCCCCATTTTTCTTTTGACAGGTTGTTTTAGAGATGTCCTTAACGGCAAATATTGTCTTTTATAACTACTTTTTGAATCTCTTTACAAATATTTTTGTTTCTTTTCTCTCCTTTTTTTGCTCAATTTACTGCATTCAAGTTTATACACTTTTTGAATACAGTTTTTCACTATTGTACATATAAAACACACGGTCTTTTATTTAATACAGTTCATAGTGCATGTTTGGCTATTATGGTTGCTTATATTTTATTGTTCCCAATCTCAACTGTCAAAAGTAAAAGTTTGGGCGGTGAAAAATTGTTTAAATTCGTAAAAAGACAACTCTTACTTGTGTTATAACAGTTTTTGAAATTCCCAATATAATATTATTAAAATCTTTAGAATTCTTTCTTAAAACTCTTATAACTCCGCCAACAGAGGGCGTGCTCGCAAGTTAGTGCCACTGTCGAGGAAAATCCTGAAGTTTTTTGTTTTGTGAAAATGAAGTTTATGTTTAGAAAAACGAGGGAACAAGTTTCCGAACGATAAAATATTCCAAAGCATTGGTTATGCAATGACGCATACATTAATTTAATTTATTAAAAAACACTCAAAACGTCATTACTAATATCCGCGTAGACCAGACATAGACAGTGAAATTTGACATTTCACGCTCTACTATTACGTATTATTTTCCTAGTGTTTTAAGTGATCTCATCCGTAATCAGAAAGAACTTTTTTTTTCTTTTAATGTATTCATACCATTCTCACACAAACTCATTATGGTCAACCAGATGTTTTATTTTAGATTTTTGCATAATATTCGTTTTATTTTCGTACTGTGTTTAGTTTATTCGCATGTTGTATGAATTTTGCGTTGTAAGTTTTTAACGAATGACTGAATTAGTTTTAATTGTTTTATACTCGTAAATAAATGATAGTTCGAATTTGAATTTTATTGGGAAGCTTTAGTAGCGTTTTAATAACTGTAATTTTTGGAGGATATTAAAAAACAATAATTAGAGGTCTTGTAAGCCTACCGCGAAGCCTGCTGTATCAGGTTCGATCCCCGGTCCCGAATACAATTTATAATTTAATTTGTATTTGTATTCGGTCTCTGGTAAGGCTGCCAATTGCCGGACGAGATGTCATAAGTGGCACGGAGGTGTGGTTGAATTGCTACAGGCTTGTCTGCAGAAATTCAACCAAACCACCGCGATAAGGCCGCCCGTTGCACTCTATTGCAACGAAGTGTTTTAAAGAAAAAAAAAATTAATAAAATCTATATAGATTACATTTTCAAATGAGTAAACTAGCTTAAAATTTATCTATAACGATTAATATAGGTACTTGGGAATAATTCTAATAAATAAAGTTTATCAGAATCTCACAGTGGCTAAGTCAATTTAAATAATTTAATACTTCACCAGACTTGTGCTGATTTCAATTATCATTAAATATGTATACACAAATTTAAATAATAAATCTATTCAACTGAATAGATTGCTTAGGTAACATCGATAGTTGTAACACGCATGCGCTTCCTACACGTCGCTTGTGTAAGTACTTTTCATTTTTATTGCTATTTTAATTACCCTAATTTACTATTATTATTCTACAGTAGCCATGTAGGAACTCACTGACTAAAACGCAAAATTTAGTATCTTGCTTCTTTGTGCTAAAACGACTAAACCGATTGTGGATCATATTATATATAGACGTAACTTTTTGTTACGTCTTAAATACTCTTCAGATTCATATTTTCTTCGACTTGATAGTAAACTCAAAATCAAAGAGAAAAGTTGAGGTTGTTCAATTTTATTATATAATTATTTTGTTTCAGCCCTATATTTATATTAGGCATAAACAAAATACGAACAAATTTTCCTTTTGTTTATGCTCAACTCATCGGCTAAACTGACTTTCCTCATACCAAATATCCACAAAAATATATTTGATAACAGACTGGACCTAAATTAATGATATTTCTGGTGAAAAAAAAGGTTCCGTTTGGCAAGCTCAGCAGATAAATAACCTCATAAGCGTATTACTTAAAATACATTGTGCAACAAACACAATTTTCAGGGTGGCGGTGGCTTGGTGCAACAGTTGCGTAAGAGTTACAGTTTATCAGACCTGACAGAATGTGAACCCCGCGAAGAGCACGCTGCTGATGAAGTTGATGACGTGTTGGCTGAACCCAGGCTTATTAGGCGTGCTATTAAGAGGTAAGAGAGAATGTAATGTGGAAATTTTAATGTATCTTTTAGATTTTGTACTGGTATCCTAGAGACGGGAAGAGGTCTAGAGGACGTCCATTAAAAAGATGGATGACCTACCAAAAGGATGGCGTTCTCTAGCTAGGGATAGGGAAACTTGGAAGCTTCTTGAGGAGGCCTATGTCAAAGGACAACCTAATTGAACAAAATTATAGTTAAGTTTTATAGTTTTACATATTGTCAATACCAATTAAAGTAATAAATAGTCAATCTATATAGACAAGTGTGTGGTTATTCCTAGTGGGGCATGGGGTAAATATATTTCTGTGAATGTTATTAATTGTCGAGCCCAGAACGTTCAAATCCCTGGGGTGTCCCAGTTAGCATTGAAGGTTCACGCATTGAGAATATATGCGCAGGAGATTTGATTTTCTTGAGAAATTAAAGGATTTAGGAAAGTAGGTTTTTTCTATATGATATTTCATGATATGGGTTTCATTTTACCAGTTGCCGTTACACAATCAGTTAAATTTTGTAACAGATAAAAAAATCATCAAAGTTACCTAATTGTTTATCAATGCCTCATCTTATGTCTATATAAGTTCCAAAAATGTGACGTTCTTAACAGAATTATTTTATATTCGATTTTTTATAAATTCTCTGGCTCTTTCGGGCCAGTGAAAAGGCCAGTTTGTAAAGAGTAAACATCAGAGTAACAGAGGTTTTAAAATATAACGGGATAAGACACAGTTACAGATTGTTCAACATGCTCACCTACTGATTCAGAGGCTATGGCTTCTTCATTGTTACCGCTGGTTTCTCTATCACATGAGATTGAAGCTTGCTTCCTTTATAAATCATCACCTGAAAAGTAAAAGTTTGATAGACTAATATATTTATGTAGATTTTGACTTTTCCTTTGCGTTTTCAGCGCTTACGTGACTCGCCGCAGCGCATCAGAGTCGAACAATCGTCAGCCACTTTATTTTCCCGAAGTGGATGTTGATGTCCGCGGAGCCCGGCCTAGACTTGATGAACCTGACTTTAGGTTGGTATTTTCTCCATTTATATGAAAATTCTAAAACTGTCCCACGAATATTGAGCACATTCGAACAAACAATTATGTTGAAAAAATGACTGCGTCGTTTTTAAAACTTTTTCTTTTTATTCTTCTGTTGTTTTAAATGAATGTGCACAGAACACTTGTTCCTCTATAGTCTATAACATTAAATAAGCATTATTCACTCCCTACACTCTCTAATTACTTTATAAACTATTTGCTAATAAATTATCAATTAAAAGCGGGTCAAGATCAGAATAATACTTACTTTCTCTTTTTCACTTAACATTCAGCAATGTTTTTCGCACATCAAACCACCATTTTATTGATACAAAGAATACATTATTTTAATAAAAACTGGAAGTGATTTTTAGATGTGTATTCTACAGACACAAGTGAAGTTAAGTGAAGTCCCGTGTACTGGGGTATGGGGCAGATGCATTTTACATCTGTTTCACTTATCGATTTTTTTATTTAGGGGCAAATAGGTGATCATCCTTCTATGCCATGCCAGACCGATTTTTTTAACTACCAGGAATCGAACCCAGGACCTCCGGGTTATAATGCTTACGCGCTTACCACTAGACCAAGGAGGCGGTCAAAGACAACACAGACTGCAGTCACAAGCTTATCTGTTACAGATGTTAATACATCTGTAGGATGGACCACCAGTCCAGTTTACAATGTCAAAACAATAATGAGATTTATGGCGTCGCTATGGTCGATTTTGGCAGATTTGGTAAATTACTAAGATCAATGCGTTGTAATTTTTTTTACATTATCAATTAAATTATCTAATTCAAACAGCTCGAAGCCCAGTTTGCAATATTACAATTTAAATGACGCTCAAAACCGATTATTGATTCTATAAAAATGAAGCTGTTTTTAACTTTGACTTATGATAGAATGTTCTTTTCAGCCATATAAAGTCGACAGAGGACATAAGTTCCGGCTACTCGAGTGCAGATAATTCGGTTTGCCTAACTCGAACGGCCAGCGTCGGTGCCTCAGCGAGATCGAGAGCGCGAACAACTCGCACTACGGTCACGACCATCAAACGACCGCAGGCCGCAGAGGTCTGCTGAACCAATATTCATGAGTTTAAATGTGCTTGATTTTCACACTTTTCGAACTGTAACATCGGGATAGTTTTATGTATAAATTCCTTCCTTATTTCCTTCAATTATAAAGCGAATGTTTACATAACAGCTGTATAGTAATTGAAAAATTTCAGCTATTTTCTCTATGAAAAGTTTTATTGCATTATTCAATGAAGAGTAGCGACATAATTGCCGATTTTGAATAATAATAAAAATGTGAACTTTGAGTTCTACTTCAAATCGACAGTTTTATCATATCAAAAGAATTATGTTTAATAGTTACCTCATAATCTTGCGCATTTTCATACAAGCACATTTAAGTTTCTGTTTTCTTTTTCTTACACGGATTTATTCGATTGTTAAATGAATTGAATGTCCCTAAAGTATTCGGAAAGTATTGTTAATCTATGTCAAAAACATATTTAATGTATAGAGTTAGTGATTTTTATAACTAGTTGTAGCTTGTGTGAAGCTAAATATAACCGTGGGTTTGGAGAGAAAAGCAGGGTAGGAATGGTGCTGGTTAAGGATTGTTTATAAGCTTTTGACCCGTAGTAAACTCGACCAGTTAAAAATAACAGCCAATGGTCAAATATGGCAAAACCTATTTAACCAGTACTGTGATATTTTAATAATTGAGTTAACTACGGAACAGAATACGGAAACTTAGTCGGAAAATTATGTAAAATGTGTTTATTGGCTTAAATTTGTATTGAAAATATTGCATTTATTCTCAAGACTCGCATGCTATTCGCTAGGCTTAATAAGTCTGATATTGCATTTATTATATTCTATGTATTTTTGATTTCGACATTAGCAATTTTTATTTAAAGGATAAAGAAGTGATCGTCGAGGAGCTTTTGGAGGACGATTTTGATAATACAATGCCCCCTTTAGAAGCTTTGTCTTCTCCCTTATACCTTTCCCACACTGTGCCACCGTTTATATACCAATATGTTGGGGATCAAGTTAAAATTATTCAAGTTTTAGGCAACTATCCGTTGAAAGATGAAAAGCTACAAATGAATGTGGAATCTGTTATAAGCCATATTGAAGCAGTAGAATCTAAAAATTTAGATGAAAATATAGAAAAGGACATCGATTTAAAGAAGGTTTTAAAAAACAATAAAAGTCCAAATGATGAGGTAGATGTGGACAACCATCAGTCAAAAAGTGAGGAAGTTTTTCTAAACAGTCAAATTTCAACTGACGAAGTAAAAAGAGAATCTACTCCGGAAGAGTTTCTCGATACTGAAAGTGTGACATCAGCATATGATAATGATTCTGACAGTGATAATGAAGCTTCCTATGGTACACCAGAACCAACGCCAAAATCAATTAAAAAACTTTCCAAAGGAAAATATGGGAAAAGCAAAGCACCCCCGCCTCCCACACAAAATGATATAGAAACTGAATCAAATATTGACGTAGATAATACATTTAAAAAATTTAATATAGAAGAAAACAATCCCAAAGAAATAGAACAAAATGAGGTTAAAAGTAGCGAAAATGCAAATTTTAATAAAGATAATCTTAACTTAGAAGTAAAAGACCGACGGTCAAAATCGAAATCACCAGCTAGATCGAGTAATCTTGGTTTTGGAAAACTTTTGCAGTTTCCAAATAAGCTCGCTTTTTGGGCAAAGGGAGATGAAAAATCCGAATCCGATTTATCCATTAATTCAAAATCGACAGACAAATTAAACGATGGTATTCAAAGTTCTGATAAAGCTAATAGTTCCAAAGATTCTACAGAATTAGAAAATAATTCCAATGACACATTCATTAAAGAAAATATTACACACGACATAAAAGAAAAGAGTGATGAATTGCAAAAACTAATCGAAGCCAAACTTGAAACTCATCCTGAATATAAATTTATTCCTCTAAATGACGTCATAACGTCAAAGAGCACAGATGTGTAATCCTTTATCCATTTAGCCGAGAGACAATCGTATGTCCACTATTATTTTGTGAGTTTTTGCATGGGTTTTGTTATTTCGTGTGTAAAAAGCGATATATAACATAATTTGTGTTTTTTGTCATACCCATAATACTTTAGCCTAATTTTTCTTTGATATTTTCTTGATTAATTTAGTAGAAGTTTTTTCTTTGAGTTGTCTTTATGTATTTTAAACAGTACTTATGTGCACAAATTACATTTGATTAAGTCATCTTTGTTGTATGATTAATTCATCTAATACCAATACATGTTGTATTTGTTTTATTCGCTACACATAACACAATTAAACCTCGAAAATAAGTGGAGCGCATACAACATACTGACAAACTTCTAGACAATTTTGAGAATTAAGATGCCGATAGATTTTCTTTTATGTTATGTTTACATTGACACTATGTACAGATTGTATAAAGCATAAATTAATTAACCTCAGTTTTTATGGTGTGAACTAAAATCCCACTATATTGAGTGTTGAATTCTAATAAGTAGTTCCTAACTGACTGAAATATTTAATATAGTATCCGTTAATATATCTGCTTAGCTTCTTATTGTTTAAAAGGATAATTTTTATTTTCAGGCAGTCCTGTCGACCTCTGCTACAATACCTCGCGCAAAAAAATCTAGTAAAAGGAAAACTCAATAAACACATTCAAATAGTATTTTAATTCGATATATGGTTTAATCTCATACGGCCAAATTCATAGATCGCACTTCGACTGTTGCAAACTCAACGATTTAGTAATTTTCTACCTTTGTAATGGAAATTTGTATATTATGAGACCATATTATTTAAGAGAGCAATAAATAATCAATCGTATCATCTAAAGTATCTACGAAAAGACAACCTCCGTAGTGTAAAATGGAATGTCAAAACGGTTATAGTACAGTAAAATTATAGATTATATGGAGATATTAATGAACAGTTGCATCTATGAATTTGAGTCAAAGACAATATCTTTATGCTTTTAAATTACAAAAGCTACCACAAAGCATGATTTAAGTTAAATTTGTTGTGCAATTAGAAAGTTACCAATGTTATAAGCATTAAATGCAAATAAGTAAGAAAACGTTTATGAGAAGATGAATCTCAAAAATTATTTATTTGCTTTCTAATTGAAGTACATACATATCTACCATGTTTTTTTAAATATGATTTTAGCCAAAATTTGCCAAATTTTTAGTAATTGGATTATTCAATGTGCATGTAGAGTATAGACTATAGAGATAGTAAATTAGTCTATGCCTTGTATAAGATGATACTCAAGCCCAAAGAGCCTGTTACACAAATAATTTATTTCTATTAAATATCCTTTAGAGGTTAACAAATGCGGCACGAAACTAAGCCTTTGCATGACTTAGTATAATTACTAATGTACTCATTACATTAGGTATATAGTGAAAAAGACAATTTGTAGAAGGGATTCAAATTTAAGACTTCTTTAAACTTAGCTGCAATATTTGGTCACTCTTCTTTCACTTTTTTAAAATTCATTTTGTAAATAGACCAAACATATTTTCAAAAACTAAAATAGGTTTCATTTAAATTACTCGTTTTCTTGATCTGTTAACACAGTTAAATGATTATAGGAATAACATTAACTGCCATATTTAACCATTTGCTCAGGCAAAGACGTTGACGGATCGAAGATTTTAACGTCATGATTATTGTGCTATTTTTAATGGAATATCACTGAGCTTTCTAGCTTACTATCGAGTCGATGTCTTTTTTGTGAAATGAGTGAATTCAAATTTCGATTAGGTTACGAAAACTATCACTTAATATACTCGTATAGGTATTAAATGGAAGAAACACACCGTAAATTATAAATGTTGAAATTAAATGTATCCGTTTTAATATTATGGATTCTGCCGCTTAATACCTTAAAACGGATACACTTGTTTTAAAGGTTTTAACGTTGTTTATTCGATCATAACAGCCGCTGAAGTTTTGTGCCGCGCTCTATATTTATATAAGTGGCACTTTATGTGTGGTTCGCAAAACATACTCTGTAGTATCAATATTTAAGTAAATAAATGCTGAAATAAGACTTAGTTATGTACGGATGTTTTAAAACCCAGATAATTGAAATATTTTATTATCCGACTATTGAGCTGTTTCTAATTAGGATTTGAAATTATGTTCCTTCAGTAGCTTTTAATTTAGTGTAGTAGAGCACAAAATTATTACTTTATTAAATTGACGAACACATTATATGATAATGATGACTTAAAAACATTACAAATTGAAATTATTGTAAATATCTGTACTATCCAAATTAATAATAATAATTAATGATATTAAGAGACTTATTGCTTCCAGTGTAGCATCTTGTACATCAATGCTACTATACCTACTAATAAAATTCTCTAAATATTTGAATACTGATGAAAATGCATCATAATTATTTGTGTTTTAATGGAAATAAAAAACATAAATAATTCGTTTTTTAATTCATTTTTAAAGGGGCATGGAGCAAACATTTCTTAATTTTTATAAGACAAATACCTACATGGTTATTTTTCAGAACCAATAAATTATTTTATACCTGGAAATCGAACTCGGAATTTCACGCAGCACCTATTTTAATGGCTGAAACGTCACCAACTTTGCTAGACGTGTTATGTATAATAATAATACATATTTATTTTTTAAATAATATTTATTATCAAGTACCATTAAATTAGAATATTCCTCCACTTTTTAACCGTAAAGTATCAAAAATATATTTACCATGATCACTTCTGTATTGACTTTCCATCAACTGGTTTTCTAATAAATTCAATGATTCGGTGTCCCAAATCTTTATCCAATATAATAAAGATAACATTTTGTGGTAGTCACCATCAGATTTGCAATCTTTTATTGTAATTTTAGGTAAATTTTCAATAATACTTAACAATTTAGGTTTAAGTACAGTATTGAAAAGATTGTTCTTGGTAACAGCAAATTTGTGCAGTATGTCTACAGTTTGTAGTGATAATGATTCACCAAGAAGGATATTTGGCAGTATTTTTAACCACTGCTCATACAAGTTATTAGAATGAAAATGGGATAATTTATCATTAAGAGAAATTTGGCAAAGCAAAGTAAATATTTGCTGTTTAAATGCATCTGTGCTTTCAGTTTCTAAATAAAAAGTTAATATTTTGGTAAATAAGGACTCCATCACAGCTGTGTTCTTTGTCCAACCTGTTACTTCTTTAGAAAATGTTGTGTGCAAAATTTTTAACATGGCCTTGTTAATATTATCATCAGACTTGCCAAACTTTTTTTCAATATAACCCAATACAGAATTAATAGTTTTTCCTTCATGTTTTATATTAATGTGAGGATTTAAAACAATAAACAGATAACATATTTGTAGATTCTCTTTCACCAATTTCGGATCTGTTATAATATCTTCAGAATTGTCAGCACTAGCTTGCTTTGAGCGACCATTTGTAACATAAGGAAAAGAGTTACAAAAGTTATGTGTGAAAAGATTTTTGTATTTTTGACAAAACAAAGTCTCTATCTTCGAACTTGGACCTTTTTGATTATAATATTTCACAAGGTCCCATATTGTTGTGACCACTTCAAGCAAATGTTTGAGTAATAAAGCTGCATCTTCAGTTACAACAGTTTCCATATTCCTATCTGACCTTGAGTTAGGGCTTGCTTCAAGCCATGTTTCAAACAACAGAGGCATTAAAGTATCAATGTATTCTCTGAACTTTTCTATTTCATCTATTTGTAGCATACTTTCAGAAGTTTTTGCAGAAAAACATGACACATGGCATATGGACATGTGAATTGGATTAAACAGAGGATAAAAGTTAGGCCCACATTTATTAAATTGATGCGTTTTTGTTTGATTATAATTTTCTAGAGTGAAAATATTATTATATGCTACAAACTTTTGTAAGAAATCTTTAAGACGATTCAATACCTTTACCCTCCACTTCACACTAGTAATCTGACTACTTAGGTTAACAGTTAATGTTCTTCCTGGTTTTGCATCAGAGCGTAATTTAGAAATCATATCCAGGAAATTAGGAATAATTTTATGAAAATCTTGTGCAGCTTTTTCAGGGGCACAAAGAAGTAGTATATCAAGAAATAATAGGGAGTCTTCCTGTATTCTGCTATCAATGTGAGTCATAGCACACCTTAAATATGTAGACATTATATCAAAAAAGGGCTCAATTTTTTCTGATATAACATTTGACAGTACCAAATGAATTACTTTTAAGGCTGAATGTCGCACCTGAAAATAAGAATGATAACTTTATATTCATGAAACTTTTAAGAAATGTTACATGCATAGGTTTTGATGAACGTAAATAGGGTTGATGAATGGATTAAGCTGGATTTTAATAGAGCTCTAGAAAGTAACCTTATCAAATAGCTTATGTGATCACAGGTGTGAATTCCTGTAACCCCTAGTGGGGCAGGAGGCAGACACTGTTCTGTATCTGTTTCACTGATCATTTTCTTTATAGACAAGAAGGTGATCAGCCTTCTGTGCCCACCCAACCAAAACTTTCATTAGCCCCACCGGAATTCGAACCCAGTACCTCCGGCGCAACACGCAGACGTGTAAACCATTTAGCCACGGAGGCGGCATATCGCTTTACGATTTTATGTGGTCACAGGCAAACTGTATAAATTAAGCAAACAGAAATGAAGAAGCATAATCATGAGAGATCTTACATTTTTTTCTACATTGAGTATCAAGGCGCTAACGCCCTGTATCACAGGTCCTAAGCTTTGTTCAAGTATTTCTGGATTGGAACTTATAATTTCCTTCAACCCATGTAGGGCATCGGTTCTAGATGTCGCATTAAAATGATTGAGTCTTGATAACAACTCCTTAACGTTAAGCTTCCTCTTAGATAAAGCTTCTGACTGTACATGCTTTTTGAGCTGTTCTTTGATAACTATTTTCTTCACTTTAAAATTAGTTTTAGTCACGTTGGTACCTTTTGGTAATTCTGGGTCTTTTTTACCCTTAAGTTTAGTTTTTGATTTTTCCGCTTTAAGGAATTTTTTATGTCGTGTTGCACCAGTTTTATGCATTTTAAAATACCTATTACCTAAGTAATAAAATTATTTAAGGTTAAATGAATTATGAGGTTAGGAGTTTATGACTTATGTTTAGTGTTTACAGTTTACACTGTGCCAAATGCCAATTATTGCAATTTGCAATACTCAATACTATAGTAGTCACTACTCACTAGTCAATAGTCATAACTCATTAAACAGCTCATTTATCTACTATTTTTAAAATTTGTAATCGCCCAAAGGGCTAGTTTTTCGACAATAGGTACCGTCTAGTCTGTCACAACACAAAAAGTCACGTTTCACTGAATTATATCACTTTCCTTTGATAGTGAACATTGCCGAACTGTTTAAGCTTAAAACTACAAATTTTATAGATAAAACCTAGAAAACAATGTAAAACATGACGCGCTTTTTGTTGCGATGGCGCTAAATCCCTTAAGAGTTACGATTTGATTTTCAACTCGGTGCTATCATCAACTTACGAAAATATATTTTGTCCTCAAAGATTCAAGTTTCAATATAATTTGTCGCTCATGCTAATGGTCTAAGATCCAGCTGCAGAATTAGTGCACTCGCTACTCATCGAGTTTAAGCTTAAAACCAAATTTATACGCATATTTATGATTAAGAGAATATACATCTACTTAGTAAAAGAAATTTATATATTAATAAACAGAAAAAAATTAGCTTTAATTTGATATAATATAAATAATAAATGTATCAAAATCATATTCTGTTTACACCTGGCTGCGGAAAAGTTCGGCCAAGTGCACAACTGCCGTGATTTTTCAGAATCTTTATATAAATTATATTGCCGAGAAGTGGACGATATTTTATTTAAAAAAACAAGTGAATGAAATTGTTTCCCAAAAATCAATTAACAATACTCTAATTAAAAATACTAGCGGCCACATTTTGATAGGCAACCTGGTAAATGTATATTCTCATAATCATAAATATGGGTAAAAATTTGGTTTTAAACATAAACTCGATGATATTCTGCAGCCGATCTCGTACCGTAAGTCATAAAAATTAAGCTAAGTGCATATACCTACTAATGTATAGCAAAGCGAGTACAAAAATTACCTAATCAATTTTCTTCTGCAGATAGAGGTTAGCTCATAGCTGTCGGTTTGAGCTGTTGGTAACTAAACTTGACATATGACAATCTTGTGAATTGTGATCTCATGTGTTTGTTATTCAATTAAAATTGTTAAGAATTTGGTTTTGAAATTGTATTATTGTGAAGAAAGTTGTAACTTTTTAATCACAAAATGAAAATTAAAAAACAACACAAAAAGAAAAAGTATCTTCATAAATTAAATCGTAAACGAATGCACCTTAAGCTAAAAAGCACAGGCACAGTGAAATGGTAAGTAAACACGTGGCTTTTATTTACCACACCGAACAATCAATATTTAAAGCTTAATACATATTAATTCTAAAAATTTTAGTAAAGCCTTGAAGGAAGCATGGAATAATAAAAGATCAACTTTTCGAAATTTGCGTGATATGGGTCTTGCAAATGATCCCAATAAAGCTATAAAAATACCTAGTTATAAAGAAAATCAATTAAAAATAGCAAAGAAAATAGTAAACCCAGATGAATCTGATGCTGAAGAGCCGGTACTAATAAAGAAACAACCTCGAAAGAAGGCAGTGCTTGAAAAACTAGAACAAGAAGCCAAAGCACCCAGGGAAAGAAGATTTAAGTAAGTTTAGTACAAATTTTGTTCATCATTCAAATTCAGTTAGTTAAAAATAAATACACTGCATATTTATTTCACTATTGTAAATAATAACAGTATTTTAAAACTATTTAATATACTAAATAATCAATATGACCCACCCAATCAACATCATCATTTCAGATTACCAAAAGGCCAGGTGGAATTCATTACATACTTACTGGATAAATATGGTCATGATTATAAAGCAATGGCTAGAGATAAGAAAAATTATTATCAAGAAACTTGGAAACAACTTCGGGCAAAAATTAAAACGTTTATGGGTATTCCACAACAGTATGGTGAATATTTGAAATCAAAAGGATTATTAGATAAAGAAGAAGATGAAGAGGAATTAAGAGAGCAGGCGAAGGCTTTAATAATGGATGATAGTGATTAAGCCTTTCCTTTAATGAAAATATTGAAAACTCAATAATGCTAATGGAATGTATTTTATATTCTATTTAAGTGTCTATCTTAGCGAGAACTTAATTATTAAGTTTCATAAATTAAATTACTGTTATAAACTAACTTTTAATTTTTTTTGCTCTTTTTATTACAGTATACAGTACCGTATTAAAACAAGACATGGTCTTCAAAAAATAACATGATGTAAATAAACTTTATTTTCTAAGTTCTTACAGTAATATTTCATCCTGAATTTATTTCATATCCTTTATTGTGTTTTACATTCATTTGGGATATCTTTGACTGGTTTTACTTTATCCAACTCTTGATACCATTCCTTTTCCATGTTCAATAGTTGTTGAGGCTTTTTATACTACAAAAGTGAAACAAAAATCATTTAGGTATTACAAAATATATATACTATATTGAAAAGGTCAGCTTTAAAAACAAATAATTTGATGTTTGTTGAACCTCAATCAGGAAACAATATATAATTTACAAATACATACTTTAGTTAAATAGAATGCCAAAAATCATGCAATTATGATTTTACATAGTTACCAGAATATTTACCATTATGATAAGGGTATTGAATTTGTGTGAAGATTGGATGTTGGCCTGCTCAATGCTTAAACCCAATCTTGTCAGTTCGGGAACTTGTAATTTTTTGTAATATTTTTTATTAGTTGTACTTAAAATTATACATTTCTCGTCATTGTTTGCTTTTATACAATAGATTTCTATAGGATATGGTAAATTCCTTATTCGCCATTCTAAATTTATTCTTGTATTACGTCTGGTTACTATAGGCTGAAAATATTTAATTAATGTGTGAGCACTAAAAAATTTTATATAACAAAATACAATTTGAACTGAACCAGTAGTGTACCTGATCTTTAGATTCCATTATTTCAGTAGCTTCGATTGCTTGTACTCCATCAGGTATAGGGTCACCAATTTCGACATCCCATTTTCCTTCACTTCCTAGCTTACCGTTAATTTTCCAAGATCTACGTAGTAAAACCTGTGTGTCTACATTGTACTCCTCTACCATTTCTCTATCGTCTTCAAATTTATAGTGAATTTTACGAATTTTATCTTCCTTTAAAGATGTCTTCTCAGCGTCCAATAAGGATTTGAACCAGATGGTATTTCTATACATATTTTCTGCGTCTTTGTACTTTTTAATAACTTGCTCCTCGAAAATCGTCCTCAGCGACTTTTGATCAGATTCAAACGCTTCGATTAAACAAGCTTTTCTTTTCATTGCGTTGCTATAGAAACAATTTTTTTCAAAGCTTTATCTTTTTAAAAAGAGAACAGCGTCTTTTTTAAATATTTTACACAGTAGTAACTACGTACTAAGTTGGTATAAGGTATAGTAAATCTTGAACAATGAGATTTTACCAAAAATAAAAATATTATTGATCTTCAAGGAATCTTTGAAAAATTGAATCTCAATTTTTTTTCATCAGTCTGTATTAACAGCTGACTTTGTAGTTTGTCAATTGTTACTTGAAAATTGTCATATGATTCAAGTAGTTCGTCATAAAGTTGACGAATGACGATTGAGATTTGACTTTTGAGGCTCAAAATTTGAGGTTACTTTTAACAATATGTTGTTATTTATTTATTGTTAAGATTTTATTTTTATCTTCTATGTTTCCAAGTGTAAGATTAAATAGAACATTTATTTATTGACAAACTAACCAATGGCACGTAACATTCCCGATAGGTAAGTTAAAACTAGGTTGTAATTATAAACATATATACATATTGTATTGGGTATCAAAAAAGTAATGATATTGTAAAATTATTATTTCGATTGCAGATGGATACCTTACAATGCTTTGGGTAAAGTCATTGAAGGTACAAGACTTATTTGCTTCAAGGTACCTCTTAGACGGGTAAGTTTGCTTTTGTAAAAAATAAAAAAAATTATCGATGTCATTGTCATTATGATACCCTTTCTATTGCTGATAAAAAATAACAAATTGATTACCTCCTTTTTTGTATATATATGGTAGGTCTATTATTTAAAGCAGTCTTTTACATTGGTAGTGAGCTATCCTCACAAGACAAACAAGATTGCACCATTTTGTAGACCTATAGATTACAATTACCAATACCATTGGTATTTGGTAGTATTGTTGATCAAAGCCTATAGAGGATATATGGAAATATCCCACCATACATTATTATCTTATTTATAAAATTCTTGTGTCACAATGTTAGTTACCTTACTCCTCCGAAACGGCTTTACTGATTTTTACCATATTCAGTAGGTCTGAGAATCGGCTACTATCTATTTTTCATACCCCTAAGTGATAAGGGTAGCCTGACCCAAAAACTAATATGGCAAAACAATTTTTGCCTGGTCAGCTAGTTATGTTATGTATAAAGCTCCCAGTCAGATCTTTTTATTCGAACATTTCAACAATCATCATCATATTTCAACACAGCGGTAGGTACAGGCGTACCTACTACATATCTATGTAAAGAAGGGAGTTTGTCAATTATTCATCTAGTTTGCATAATAACAAAATGATATGTTGTACATTATATTATACCGCCATCTACTGTAACATTTGTCTTGTTTATTTTATAAACAGTTTTTATGAATGGTTTTCAACTCAGTTCCAATAAGTTTAGATAGATGGCGCGGAAGAAAGATACATGGTCAAAATTTTTTGCCGCTTATAACACTGCATTAAAAAAAGTAATATAATCTAAACTACTATTTTAATGTTGAATTAATAACATCTAAACAAATGAAATTGAAGACAATTTATAAAATCCTCTGACATGATTATTATTTATTATTAATATCGAAGAATATCTCATAATCGGATGAACCGACTTTTAAAATAAATTATATTTATTAAGTTTCATCACGGTCAAGTCAGTTTCCAAACACAACTGCATCGAAATCGTTCTATTCATTTAGGAGCTACAGTCAGATATAAACACTCACAGGCACACAGACACGTCAACTTATAATAACCCACTTTTATAGCTACAAAAGGTGACTGCTGTTTCAGGGCAACCTACGAGGCTCGTTGCACAATTAGCCCACAGACTTAGTAATACATATTAACAAAGTTACTCTGTGTTCCTATTAGATAGTTTGAGAAAACATTGAAATCTATCAATGGCTAATACATCGCAACTATACTACAATTAGTTGAATTTGCGCCTTCACCACAAAAGGTACCGACAATGAAATGCATTATTGGTAGTAAGTACGTCGCACAACACGTATACTTATTTATATAACTGTAAAGACGTCGCACCACACAGTTATAGGACAAACAGCGATCCGTGTTAATTTGTTCTGCATAGCATTTGCATCGCTATCATGTCAATTATTTGACTTTCTTGTACTAAATAATCTGGAGTATTTGTCAAAACATCCTCTCGAAACTGGCTATTCCGAGTTGTTTTGTTTGGAAACCGCGATTCAGTTTAACTCATAATGTATTTTACTAATGACTGCATATCGTTATCGTTTAGATAGATTAGCCCTTTTGATTACCAAAATTCATCCAAATAATAATAACTCATACATTCGCATTAAATTATACTAAGGCACTAATATACTATAATAATATATTATATTTCGTATTAAATTCCCAAGGAAGTCTGATAAAATAGCTCTATATTATGATAAATTGTCATGTTAGTATCCAATGAATCAAAACTTCACGCACTAAATTCAGGTTTCATAATCTTGTTGTTTCAAAGCGAATCTTTAAAAACACCATTTGCTTAAGGAAACCCATTGGCCATATAACCCTGAGTTGTGACCCTAATCCTTTAATACAAATCACGTCTATTTGCTTGCCGTTCTGTCATAATATTTGTTCCCTCACAAAGGACGAATCCAGGCAGAGGCTAATCTCATATTTGATAAAGCATCTGGTGCCTCATACTGTGCTCTTTGAATAGTCGTCTTTTTTATCTCTGCCTCTTATATTTTTTTCAAAGAAATATCCCTTTATTCGGCATCCGTGGCGCTTTCATTCCTTGTACAACGGGAACCGATCATAAATTTTGATGTTTTGTTTAGTTTGAATTATAAAGGGATATTACCGTAATGGCAATTGGTTGGCGTAATTTGATAACTTTCAGCTATGCGTGATTATTGGTGTTATTTATTAACTGTATAGTTTTCCTATTTGACGTGTTTTTATCTATAAAGGAAATCTTCAATTATTTTGAGTCTTAGTAATAATTAAAATACTGAGTTCATGTACAGTTTTAGTTATGTGATGACTAAATAAATTGCTAAATACCCTTAATTATTTATTGAAACCAAATAATGGCTGTGAAATATAATTTTAATTAAAAACCTAGATGGTTATTCGATATCGTAACTCCGTAAGGTTTCAATTTATGAAGTGTAGAGTTGCAAAGGCGCCATAATGAATAAACGTTCTTTACGAGTGTTTTGACTTTCATCTACTTAAGCGATCTCCCAGGCGCAAGCGCAGACGATGTCAATCAGCTAAATTCTTTGGTAATAACAATATTTTCTTTCGCAATGTATTTTGACGACATCATCTGTCTAGCGACTCACAATTGCTACGACGACATTGATCGCTTGTTTTCATTATGCGCGCACACGAATATGTCTTATAAAGTTATAAACCTTGGACATTGCTTATTGTCCTCTCATTTTTATTTGTTTTGACCTGTTTAAAAGCTAACTTGGTGACATATGAAGCTGCCTCTCTTTATCTTTTATTTATAGGTGTCGACAATTGGACGCCTCGTCGGGTGGTTGCTGTTTGTTTGTTCTACTTGGATATAAGGATTTGATTGGAGATTCTATGGCCTAGGCGCTGTATAACTCTATGTAAATATCCTTTTGTCTCTTAAACAGAAATGATTTTGGTTTGATATAAGAGATTGGATTATGTCATAAATTAACATAATACATTTGATACGTAATGATACAGATTTGGACAAAAGTATGAACTATTAGCTTATTATTAAATTTAAACATATGTACATACAAGTGTCGACATAGAAATCTGAATTTGAATGGGTGTTGCATTTCTTCGACTATCAAATCGAATAAAAAAGTCATAAAACCAAATGACACGCTTGGGAACATTGGCTTGTCGGTAGTGTGGCACAATATCGTCCGCACTTTATTGGGCCAACACAGCCCAAATACATTGCACTTATCGCTTATCGATTTGTAATGATATAATGTTACAAGCTCATAAAACTCAAACTAAAAACTAATCGGACATATCGGCCGATTTCAGATTGTTTCAGATGGGTCTTCCATACGCTTGAATATTCATTAGGCCGTAAAGAAGCCCTTAATCACCAAAGAAAACGATCAAAGCGATGACTGAAAGACATCATAGGCCTTGGTGTCTATGAAGGTTTGATGAATTTAATGCACTGAAATAGTGACCTATTTGTAAAATACGGTTTTATTTAGCGTTCCGTTTATTTTTCTTCTGATTTCTAGTAGAAAACATTTCTAATAGATCAAAACAATTCATTGCTCTGTACGTATTGACTGTTGCGCTATTTTTGTGTCAAGAGAAGTGTTGCGTGTGCATTAAGAAGGCTTCAGAAAGATAAAACAACTCCTACCTCAACCAATCTACTGTTTATAAATTACTGTTTTCTATCATACCTTATTATGCCGGTAATTGGTAATTAGTAGCCATGTGCTAAAATATAACTGCCATAATAATGTTTTAGTGTTGTTTTAATTGCGTTGACAGAACCTGTGGGTGCCATATTGATTTTTTCCCATTTTAGTTTGTTTAGAGTTTAGTAGCTTTTAGGTCGATTTTGTTTTATGATCCATGCATTTTTGGTGTGATAATTGATTATGTAAACAATGAACCATCGCATAGAGTTCATACTCCGTGATTGCGTCAAAGGCCGTATTATTACTGGTGGTGCTGTCATCATTCATTTTGTTAGTTGTAAATAACCATTTAGGTATTTTTATATAATGGAATTGTTGCTATGATGTCACCATCAGTTTCGTCACAATGATCGTAAAGACAAAGCTTCGTCTGAGACGTCAAGTTTTAAGTACTTTTTATAAGGCCTCAATGCCAAAGGAGGTTAACTATAATCACTAGGAGAGAATTAAATTATGATTATAAGGATGCGATTAGTGAGGAGAGATATGGGCACGGCGCCCGAGATGTAAATGAGAGACGATCCATTATTTTGAAAAGGACTTTGGAATTGATAGCATCGTTAATTCATTCCTTTGTTATTTTTCAGTTTTATGATTTGAATTATTACTTTTCAGTTACTTTTTGTAAACTACAATAGAGTATATGATTTAACTATTGTTACCGTTAATTGTAATTAAAATAAGGTAACCGTTTCTAATTTTCCCTCCTATTATCATAGTCATGAATTGTTGCGTGGCCCCTAAATCAATATTATTCAGAATGTTTGATTCTGTCGTCATCCAATTATACTTATTAAAATTTATTGAGCATAACCAATGAGTAACCGAGTGAGATCCACTCATGGAAACCATTATTATTGACATAGTTATACGTTGATTTATTTCCGATAGATATTTAATGTTTACTTATTGTTAATTATGCGTTGGTATATTTTTATTCCTAGTTTTACTAAAACCATAACACCTACAAACTGCACGTTAGTTTAGCGTTTAATAATTTTGTAAATTTTAATATACCGTGCATCACATTGTTCAATTATTGTAGCTATTAACCCAATTCATATTAATTTTTTATCGTCCTTGCATACATTTCGTAGGAGACCACCTATGAATCTAGTTCCAACTTTCTTTGAGAGATAATTTGTGACTGCGAAAGATGCGCGGGACGTGGGTGGTTTATGCTTCTATTAATCAGTGACGGTAGTTTGTCGCACGCGTTTCCAATTATTATTGTGATTATTATAGCAGTCTTTTGTCGAGGCAAGCTGGAATATAAACTATTGTTGCTATTGCCTCTGTAGGACCACCAAGCGGGTTATGTGCTATTTCTCGGCATGCGAACGTTTAGTTACGCACTGAACTTCACCTTTCACTTTTCAGTATGGATAAAGTATGGCATACTTTATCCATAGAATTATTTGTTACTTTTGGCGAAACACTTCGCACACATATCTTTTTTATATGTACCACAATCAGGGCGAATAAAGTATTATTGTTTATTTATTTCTGCTGTTAGGTACTGTTAAATAGCAATTCTATTGTTTAAAATGTCTGAACAAGTATAAATTACATTCTATTTTTTTTTACTGCGTCTAAACAGGAGTCGGTAAAGTAAAATAATACAGTCAATGCTCGACTGGATTTAAAGGCCCGTATCAATAACGTAGATCGAGTGATATAGATAATGGTTTCGATATGTTATTTTGGCTGACGATAAGATCTAACTTTTCGATATTTTAGTGTTTTGGGTTCCGATGATTAAGTGAATGGGTGTAAATTTTCGTTACGATAGTTGAGATCGTTCAATGGATATTGGGAGAAACGAATTTTGTTAGGTAGATTGTTATTAAAACTAATCATTCTTTCGACTATACAAATAGTATCATTCCTTATTACTGATAGAAAAAGCTATGTGAAGCTGTTTGTAAAATGGCATAGTTGAAAATGACATTTTTATATTTACTGATATTTAATTAGACAAGAAAAAATTGAGTTTTAATTAAGCTCATCATCATATTTAACACAATTTTTATTAATTACTCCCATATATGATACCCTTTCAATGGTTCGTAAATATAAAAAGAGCATTAAGGAAGAGGCACGTGGTCCCAATTCAAGAGTTTGTTTATAGAGGCGCTCAAGACCACACAGACGGTAGGCAATCATCTGCTTTCCACCCCGCCCCACCTGTAATCAGCCATCATTACCTTCTAATGACGTGTTAACGTTGTTTTATGGGAATGCCAAACATGACGTTCACATTTCGGTCATTAACATTTGTTTGTCGACTATCTTCATGTTTGCTTTCGTCTTCTAAAACAGAGGGCGGCGTTCCGGCTAACCACTGCACCGGTGCCCATAAGCGTCTGTGTACCCACAGACCTTTTGTCTTTTCAATGCGTGTCATAATATCTTAACAGTCATCGTATAACTCAAGATTTTTTAAAGGTGCCTTGAATTAAACTCGCCGTTAGATATTTGTACTCTTTATTTTTTTATTATAACGTACTATTTAATACGTAGGTAATCTATTTACTGAATATATTTAAGAAAATTAATTATTATAGAAAGAAAATATTGTTGTTTGTGGCTTTACAATAAAATCTTTAGGCCTTGTGAGGGGCAAGTTCGAATGATTCATAAGACCTTTAGAAACTACTACTTGCAAAGTTTTCGTGGAACGAGTACATTTAATATTCATTATGTCGGATGTCCACGTGTAGGTGCGAAAGTAGCGGTGAAGACACACAAAGAAGAAAATAATACAGGTTTTAGTTCATTTTCTATAGAGTCTGTAAATAATCTCATTGCATTCTTAACATCCCAAATCCTTTATACGTATAACCATCAAATTTCTGACAATTACTAAATATGTTTGCAGTAATAATTGTATAAAAATATGAATGGTTAAGAACACCCACGTTTGCCTACCTTCCGGTCCCAGTTAATACGTCCCTGTTTATTTTCTGTTATCTTACAAATTTATTTGATCAGATTGTTTACTTGAAAACAGGCTTTAAGATGAAAGACATACGTAGACGTTAGCCGTATATAAGTACTTAACTTACAAGCTTTGCCTAATTCACACAAGGTATTTAGCTGAACTTTGTGAAACACAACGAAGATATAACGATGACCCGTGGTAATGCATCTTTTCGTGTATTTAAAGACGGTCGCCACAATGCACATGCTAATCAAATTATCAACGCAGACTTCCTCATTATTAAGAACCAGTTTTGTGTTGATTGAAACGAATATTGGAATTTCTATATTTTCTCTATAGGAGATAAATTACGAATTCAGAAATTCATATTGAGCTGTCGGCGAGGCGATAGGTCCTTATATAGGAAAGTCACGATCCATTTATAAAAATCGTTGAAAAAAGGTGTAAAGGTCCTTGCTGATAATAGGCAATGAACACGCAGGTCGGTTCTGAGGCGCTAGCAGTGTTTGGAACCCGCTGAGATTTTTATTCTGTTCAATAAAAAACAGACACCTTTGCACCTTATCCTTCAAGTTAAATTGAGCGGAATATGGATTCCGTAATATATTCGAGAGGTCTCGCAAATTGGTTTGAACCGAGAGTATCCTGTGGAATTTGCCGGGTGAATTCACACCAGTGATTTGTCCCCTTCATATTATAAATCAAATGCAGGTATGACTCCGTCGGGCGCAGTCGGATGTAAGCATTTTGTTAGGGTGATTTGATTACTGGTTGCTTTTAGGCGGCTTCCGAGTAAAATAATGAGGTTGCTGTTGGGTAACTTACTTCAGTTTATTTTCTATTATTGCCCAGTTGATGTAGTGTAGAAAAAATGAAACATTGAAAATATAATCAACGCTTTATAGATATTATATATCGAGCTTGAAAAGTTAACAGTACTAAAAACTCGTTTTGTTAATACGTAACATATATTCATTAGAATTCATGTAAAGGTTCACCAAGAACAGTAACACGGCGTCCACAATGGAGTTGCCAGTCAGCCCTGCCTCAATACGACTAAACCCTCCTCACGTGTGACGCCTATACATTTGTTTGTCCGCAGCTGCAGTGCCGACAACATATTTATTGTGCTCATTAACCTTCAAGAACGCTATTTAATTGTCGGCCGTTTTTTATTCACTTCACCTCTGACCCGTCCACGACTTATTGCTCCCCGGTCGCTCTTCGAAAGAGAACTGGTGGGTTATTTATTATTCTCGCTCTGTATCATTGTGGCGCTTGAGCTCATCCGTATGATTTATTCTGTTATAAGGATGTGACACGATCCAAAGAGGCTTTAGTGTTGTAAGCGTCCGACAAGGAAATGGGAACTTGTGAGATGTCCACCGGGACAATAGCGTGAAGTTTCACACGATGGCAAATAGATGCATATGCTTGAACACCGGCTTAAGAAAAGATTAATAGGACAAAATGTTTTCCATTAATATTTCTGTGTACATTTTGTTCCGATACATTATAAGAACATATCATAAATCATTCTTTACAATGGAAAATATAAATCAATTCAAGATTTGGTTATACTAACAAAAAGCGCATTATTTGATCATAATTTATTTATCTAGGTTAATGTATTTTGAAGACATTGTGATAAACTAGATTAACTTCTCGTTTATTTGCCGCGTTTTACTTATCTAACTAGAGATGTTGCTACCATTGTTCTCGAGCGCTATTCACTTTGCCATTGACGTCTTCATGCGCTATCATCCGAAAATTGGTGTATCATGTTTGTACCGTCGTCTGTATGGAACCGTTTATTGATTGTATCATGGTTTGTTCGCTGTTCACTTTGAATAAAATTCGAATTATAATTAATCACGGTTGTGTCGCGTGGGAGAGCGTCGCGCACCAAGCGACGATCTATCATATTTTGTGATAACCACTAGAACGCATCTCGGATTTGGAACTCACAAGTCATACGTGACACCGTTCAGTGCAATAGTCGAAATGGCATTTCGTATTGCGCGTTGGCCTTTATTTTTATAGTGGGAGGGAAATTTGTTATCTAAGGTTTGTTACCCTTTGTGAAGGAATACATTTATTTGGAACTGAACTATCATAACAATACTTATTACTGTAAGCTAATTGCGACGCTTATTAAGACAACTTTGTCGCTGATGATACTGAAATCGGATCATAAATATTTTAGCGTCGCTCGTTTCTGCGCAATAACATAGCTTAACTTTATATTCAATAGTGGCGCAAATAGATAGACGAGTCTAAGCGAGGGACACCCTGGGGCTACGGCGGAGGCAGTCAATTGAATTTGTCTGCAAGCGCGCCGTGCATTAATAGCATACTAAACTATGTTGAATACTATTATTGATATTTTCATAAAACGCAACGCAACTATTGTTGGACGGCTATGCTCAATTCTTGTCTGGTTTAGTGCGTTTTCGTTATGGCATTAGAAATTTTATGCTAGCGTAGTACACTGCGCTTGTAGGATATAAAATTTTATTACTTTTGTATGACTTGATTTTGGTACCACTATAATATATTAAATAAAAGGTACGATAGCATGAGTTTATTAAGTGCATTTGCATCTTTTGTTCATTGCTGCAGTCTCTTTTTTGTGTATGCTCGGTGTTCCCACGTTCTGGCTTTTTAATCATGTCAGTTGTGTGTTCGCATTTCATATTGCATCATAATGTGCTTATTAAGAGTCGTTTGCTTTTATATGTGTACCATTTAACGTACAATATGTGACGCTCCGCGTGTCAGTTGAGTGTTGAGATTTCTCGTTTCAAATGTTTCTTTTACCACGCATTAATAATAATAATTGCACGGCATTAACACTCACAAGTTAAAATAGTATTGCATGATCGAAAGAGATGGTTATTAATTTGTTTTTAAGTCCCATGTTTTATGTCTCATAGCTGCTATCTTGTATTAATGTCGCATTCAGTTAATGCGCAATGGCTTAACTATTCGCCCGGCAATTATGTCAACACGAGTTCCCTAATAGAGGAACATAAGTCGTGGTGTAAGGTGATAAATATCAACATGTCACTATTACCGATTGTGATGTACGCCGCTCATTAGCTCCTAAATAAGATATACCATTGATTAAGAGGCAACACGTAGTGGTTATTTTATTACATTCCACATTTAATAAACAAGCGATTAATTTAACTGTTTGATTATAAACGGTATTTGTAAGCTCATGTTTTGTATAGTTAATTTTGAGCCATTAAAAATTATTAATTGTTACATTATTTAATAATACGTTTGAAACAGTTATAATTTTTAATGTTTTTAACAAGTTTTTACTACGATTATTTACGAGTAGCGGCAATATTGGAAATACATTAAGTCTACTTCTTTGTGTATATAATTATTATTTGATATACTCAATATGGATTTGTTTCAGAATTTTATGATACACATGAAATTCTTAAAGAAGCTTATATCCCATTCTATAGTTCTTGCAAACCTATAACATTCAATAAAACTGTACAGATGTATCATTAAACTTTACAAACATACAAACATACTCATGTATATATAATATTAGTAGTATTGTGATTCGTTTACTTCAGCTTTCATAAAGTTTTTTAGCTGTACCAAATTAACTTATCGAATTAACGATGCATTCGGAAATTAGGTTAAAAGTTATTTAGAGATAGTCGAAGTCAAATTCTATCATTATCATAATAGAAAGGTGTTATGTAAAAGTCGATTCTTGAAAGCTCATAAAAATCCCTTTAACTATCGATATTTTGTCACAATAACTCACGGTAACAGAGAGAGTTGGGAAAAACAAAATTACAGTTAATCACAACACTATTAAAATCTATATATATATAAGCTTTTACTCGCGACTTCACCTGTGTACGAAAACGACGCTTTTCACAAGAAAACAGCCCATGTCGCCCATAAAGAAAGAGACAATGAGAATTTGTAGAATCGGTTTAATGAATCTACACAAAACAAACATATATTTTTTTATATACTTATTAAATTGCCTTTATGGCTAAGTGGTAGAAGTATATGCGAGCGCTGCGCCGGAGAGCCTAGGTTCTAATCTCGGGGAGACAATATTACATTTGGATAGATACAGCCGACTGATCACCTACTTGCCTATAAAGAAAATGATCAATGAAAAAATATTCCTGCCCTCAGATTTCACACACTAATATGAATTATTTATTTATTTCCAAAAGCAAATTGAAAACCAATCAAAATTTATGGATGATTTTATAGCATCAACAAAAAATTAAAATCTGATATATAAACTAAATCAAGTAAATTATGTCGACATAATTATGACCGCGTTGGCGCTAGCGGTACTTAGATAATAAATTAGCAAAAATATATCATGATTGAATATTAATGTTTACAGTTTGAAATAAACGTATTTAATAACGTTGTTATGGCTTTCTTAATAGCGCGTTTTGGACAGAAAAATTGATAGTTCAATTTTGTTTTGTGTAGCGCATCGTTAGTGTCATTCGTTAGCTCCAGGCGATGCAAATTAAGATGTTTCATTTGAATACAGTTTTGATTTATGTGTCTTATAGCTACGTAGAACCCACACATTCATAGTCGACTTTACGTCTTTCCAAAAGTTTCATTAATATCAGAGCTCCGACATTGCTAAATGAAACATAAGTCGCGAATAAATTCGAGCCCTAGGCCGTACGTACTTAATTACAATTTAGGCGTAAAGTTGAATTTAGTCGTAATGCTGTTCGTTTTAGCACTAATCCTCTCTTCTGATGATTTTTTATCAGGTAACATTCATAGTTTTGTTCCTTGATTGATTCATGACGTAAAAGCATTAGAAATGTAATAAAAATCCCCGAATACTTCGAACTTTAATTTCGAAATGTATGTTAAATCATTCAACTAGGATTTTATAAAATTTGGATACGCTTAATCCCATTTTACGATCGTGGCAAGGTTAAAGTCGCGGACAATCAAATTAAATTGTTCCTTTTATATTTTATTATCCGTTTAATTTATAGACTACACAAAATTTTTATCAAATTCAAGTCGTAAAACTTTTAATGTACTCGTATTCGTATAAGCGATCTTCGCCTATGTTCACTCATTTTCGATTCCGCATTGATTGAATACCAGCGTCACGTTATTAATTAACTTAACGAATATATAATTAAGTCATGCATTTATAATGTACTTCTCATTTTATAACTCAATTCGTTGCATATTCTTAAAGAAGTTATCGCTTCATAAATCATAGCTACCTGTATAAATCTCAAATGAAATGACCATTTTATAGTCAAATATAAGGCTAATTAACCAGAAAAAATGTATCCTACATTGTTGGGACGCGAAAACAGATTTCTCCGAAAATTCGATGTCACATTTGCATAACCCTGTTCTCATTAGAGAACCATTACGTTAATACGATGTTTTACTTGCATTTAACACATTAGCTATGTTGTTGTGTTATCTTTATTACGCGGGTTCGTCGAGACCAATGGGGGTCAGGTCACATTAATATCAAAGCTTTTGCTTCAATTCCTATCTTATAATTCAATTTACACGCGTCCGAGACCTGTTGATTAGTTAATTTATCGCCGATAATCCAAGGTTTTATCTGTTACGATCTTAATTTCTTTATTATGTGCTGTGAATAATATTCCGATGAAAGTTTGTAATTGCTTGTTTGATACACAGCTACGGCTAATCGAATATTCTGTAATGGTCGTGTTGTATTACAATAAAATATTACATTTCCCGTCAACTCGCGACTTTTAACATGTATACAAAATAACAGTTACAAGAGAGCTATATTTTAAAGGAAATGGATATAATTTTTCAATATCATTCGTAGAAGCTGGTTTTTGGGTAACGGAGTGCTACGAAACGTAGACATTTTTACTGTTTATACATATTATCTTTTCTATGTAATCATAGTTTTAAGAACCTGTAACGAATATTATTCTGCATATATTATTGTTCCTTTGGCAATACTGAAACAGCAGATGTCAGAATAAAATTTCAAAGGCGCTTCTACCTATTTATTTTAAAGATTTTAGGTGTTATTCTTCAGATATTTGTAACTAAATTAATATAAATAATCTATTTATCTTTTTATTACAATTTTGAGGTGAACTTTTTTATTCCCCAAATCGGGTAAGTGGTGTAATTTTTAATTCCAGAGAGACCCCGACTTGGGATTAAGGATATTGTTACCAAATAAAAGCTCTACTGTAACTCGTTTTGTAACTATTAGAACGATAGAGGAGGAAATTTTTCTGAGTCTACGTTTTTTAAGTCTGAGTTAGTTTAATAAGAAAATAAATCCTCTAGAGAACTAGGTTTATTTTCGGTAGTGTCTCCATATAAAATTAAAATTAAAGAAATAAGACGTCGACCCCTATTCTAGCCTATTCAAATCTATTGTATCTAAATTAAACTTAATTGTAATTCTTCATTTTATTTTATTTTTATTTTCATTTGCACAATTTACATTTATATTCATATTATTATTATTTTTACCCTCCTATTGTGGCCACTACTACTACGCGAATTTTTACAAAGGTATGTCTTCTTTCTACAAGAAGCTAATGTAAGTTACGATAGATTTTTTTTCGAAAGAAACTTTGACCTTCAAGAAAAGACCCGCACGCACCCGTGGCTCAACAGGCGTTGAGGAGGGTGTCTATGGGCGGCGGACTGCTTCTCGTAAGTGAGCCTCATGCCACTTTGCCTCCTATCCGATAAAAAATAAATAAAAATGTGTATATACTGTGATCATAGTAATATCAGGCACCTGACTTTACATTAATAGAGAGGTGTGTCGCCACGCCCCAATGTCGGCTGCATGTTTTGCAACGCGCCTCATGTTGGTTTAGAGTTATGCGCACCTGGATTTAAGAAATTGCTTTTTAATCAACGATTATTTTATCTATTTTATGGGAATACATCTCACGTGATTTTAATGGTTTCTTACGCAACAATGTTTCATTCCTACAGTATGATAAGGTACTTACTTCTTTTATAAAAAGTAAAATCATGACAGTTGACACACAATTTATCATTAAACCTATAGAGACGAAATAATTTTAAGTTTTATAACATTGGTTGTAGGTTCTATATGAATTCAGACATACCTGTGATTTATATACCTACATGAATATATAAGCTTTCTATATATGAGACTTAATTTAAGTAGCATTAATAGTGCTTGTGTTGAATTGATAAAATAAATATGTAATAGCTTGTATAAAGTCACTAAATTAGTGAAAATAATTTGTATCTCAGGAGATACAGATTTAATGTCTGACAGTTTTTATGGCTGACAAAGGCCGCACTTTGACTTCGATGAAAATCGAAATTCTAACAAAATATTATTAAAAAACGTTCGCACCCATATGTATGTGTCAAGAATCTAAGCTGGACTTAGTGCTCATAAATGCATACGTTTCCAGACTTTATACGATGGAACGTGTATTATTAGAAGACCTATATAAAATTTGTATTAAAAACACAGGAAGGTATGTCATAAAAATTAATTAGTATGATAATATAGTGTGGAATAGTTTGCTGATTTAATATTTAATTTTGCCGAGTGTTGTGTTAAATAGTTGTCGAACCTTTTTGTCATCGCTGTTTAAATTTTACGATACCCAATTTGACTTGTGATATTTCGTATTCGATAAATGAATATATTTATAATTTTGAACATAAAAGACTTTGTTTGATCGACGGCATTTACAACCAATTCAAAAAATTAAACAAGCCAAATTGAAGTTAAAAAATCTCCCAAAATGTTAATCTAATGTATAAAATTCTCGTGTCACAATGTTAGTTACCTTACTCCTCCGTAACGGCTTTACTCATTTTTACCAAATTTTATATGCATATTCAGTAGGTCTGAGAATCGGCTACTATCTATTTTTCATACCCTTAAGTGGTAAGGGTAGCCCACCCTAAAAATTAGTCGGCTAGTTATAAATAAAAATATCAATGAAGCTAAGATCCATCTCGTCACCTCAGCTTTCAGAAATTATAGTGTCTGTTTGTATATGGAATCGTAGCTCGAATTGCCTGATTTTTATGCGGTTATTTGTTGTTTGGAAGCTATGATAGAATGTTTGTAATTAACATGTCGATGGGAGTTTTTGTTTGTCTTCATTGTCACTTGTTAATGCACTTTCAAGGTGATTTAATTTTCTAACAATCTAATTAAAAAATACACGTCGAATTGTTAACCTCCTTTTTGGTTTTTTTGAAGGTCGGTTAAAAATCAAGTTTAATTATGGAGAAGTATGCGTATCATATTGTATGACCCACAGTATTTTTATTGTATCGTATCAAACATTCGTATTTATAATGTTAGGATATTATAATTTATGTAGTAATGTTTAAGGAAAAGGTTTTTGAATTTTGCAATCATTGCATTTCATTGCAGTTTATAATCTTAATTCCTAACTATATTATGTTGTCCTTTAAGCGTTCTTACTGTGACATAATGTAGTTGGTCGGCGCCGGCGCAGCATTTCTCACGAATTCGCGGCGCGGCGCTTATGCGTAGGCGACCTATCATTTGCCGCCATCGTCTTGTATTCACAATCGTGTGCTCTTTTAAATGTTGATAAGGTTCAGTTTTGCTTGTTTAGTTTTGGGCTTAGTTCGTTTTGATGTTGAAAACGTCCTAGTGCATAATTAGTCAGGCTGTTTAGTATATGCCGCGGGATAATACCTATTATCATCGGACAATGTGAAATGAGTTGATTTGTGGAGGCTATACTCATACAAATGTGAATAATCTTCATACTAGACTTTAAATCTTCGTACATTTTGTTTATAGCCATTTATGTTGAAGACTTTAAGATGTCAGTTGAACTGGAATAAATCTTAATATATATAAATTACGTGTCACGCTGTTTGTCCGCGATGGACTCCTAAACTACTTAACCGATTTTAATCAAATTTGCACACCGTGTGCAGTTTGATCCAATTTGAAAGATTTATAGTATTAGGAGTATTTATAATTTATAGTCGCAAAATTATTTTATTGCAAATTAGTTTCCTCATACATTTTCTATGGAATGACGTTTTAGGTGACACGTTAGTATTCGGCACTCTGCGATACGGAGTTCGCGGGGTCCACTAGTAAAATAAATGGTAATAAACACAACGTAAGTATTTTAATTACAAAAATAAATTAGAGAAATCACTAAGCTCTATTTTACTTAAGACTTTTTTGTGCTCTGATGTATCAAAGATTCAAAAATTTGGTTCAGTGACAGATCCATGTTTCCACGCGGAAGAATTCTTGAGAAACAGTTTGTAAGATTACTTTTTATAGTGGACCTTCAATAGTTCATACATTTTATTTACAGGCATGTAATTTTATATCGGAGTCTCTGAGACGCCATCAATATGTTAAGGATGTCGTGTGCTCAAAATATGCTGAATGTAAGTCGTGGTGAGATTCATCTGTTGAAACCATATTCATATTTACAAAAGCCATTAAATCTTTATTGTCTGATGTGTTTGCGCAGGTAATGCTTCATTGACAACAAGAAATATCAAAGTTTAAAAGTGAATTTATCGACGGCGCTCGCAGTATCTACTCTTGTGAACTTTGTCATATTTTTCCGCAAAATGGTCTGTATGCTTTATCTCCAGCGAACTTATTTCTGGCTATGAATTCCAGTTGTTATTTCACGTTTTGAAAGTTACTGAAACTGTATTTTATTAAGTTGTAGTATACGCGTAATTTGAAATAACCTGTGTGGAGTTTTCTTGGCGCCAAGTTTCTTCAAGTCTGATAATCGCTGTTCTCAATGATGTATGCTGGTTTTCTACGTTCTCTGCGCGATTATTCATACACACACAACTTTGACCGCCTTAAATGCTTCATTTATGAATATAACTTATTAGTATTCTGTGGTCCCAAATTGTCTTGATGTAGTAATGTTATGGAAGAGCGGTTTCTAATGACACAGGCATCTTTTGCACTAATGGAGGTTCTTACCAACAAATTTCTACTTCTTCTTCTTATTTGTAAACTTTTAAAGACAATAAACTTATTATTATTATACTTAAGAAGAACCGATTTTAATAATTATGTTTTTTTTTGTAGGTTATACTTCCAGAGGTGGTATATAAACTGATTTAGCAATTTTAGCTTAAACTAAAACTAAAAAACTAAAAAATCACATTCCTAAATGACATTTTGGTTTCAATCTCATTGCGAAACCTTTTTAGAAAATAATATTAACTATGGCCTAAAAAATTGCCTTATAGAGTTATTATTTCTGTTTTATTGACGCCTTTATCAAAACTTGAAGTATGAGCTTTAATAACTTGCTCCTTTAAAATGCTATTCATTAGCGATGCTAATGAACAGGGTCCGCCCTTGTTCTTTCCGCCCTGGTATTAAGGCTGTATCAGCTACTGATTTGTCGCGATAAGGTGATTTATCTTCAATAAATTTATCGCTCAATCAACGTCGACGCTTATGCCGTATCGTGGTGCGGCTGATTGGATTTCTTCATAATTACATCTTTTGACACGTACGCGCCAAGTTTCGTCCCTCAAGAGCCGGGCCATGAGATCGTGGGACCGTGTAATCAGCTTTCTTGACCGTCTTGTTTTGCCAGCTAAATGTTTTATAGAAATTATGCAAACTGCTCATGCATTTATCGTGTAAACTATTACGCTGCTAGTTTGTTGCATCTTAACCTTATTCTTCATAAATAATCTTGAGGATACGGTTTCAATTGTTTTTAACGTGCGCGCTGTCAAATCTGACACATTTCGTATTTTGCATGGTGATGGAATGAAAGCTCTGAAGTGTGGGTGTTTTCGTGTTTAACCGCCGTCTTCAAGTTGTCAAGTGGATTTTTTTGTGGTTATTAAACACGTATTCTGTCAGAAACACCACTGTATCCATCGTTTATCATACTTTAATAATAATCATGCTCATCGTGCGAAATTCTGTATAATTTCGAAAGTTTGACGTCAAAGTCAAAACATCAAGCTGAATAATTCAACGGTTCTTTTCTCGATTAAAACCAATTTATATTTGCACTTAACAATCACTGAGTTTTGAACAATAAA
Source organism: Aporia crataegi (assembly GCA_912999735.1). Classification (NCBI taxonomy): domain Eukaryota; kingdom Metazoa; phylum Arthropoda; class Insecta; order Lepidoptera; family Pieridae; genus Aporia; species Aporia crataegi. Next base: position 2,576,181 of record OU538748.1, on the reverse strand, counting down.
ATTCTTATCGCTTCATAATAAGGTATCCAAATATATTTAATTGTCATAAAGTACTGTCACGACTGAGCATGCAACTTGAAAGCAAAAAGAAAACGACCCAATCTTAATTTCGTGAAGCCTGCAAAGAGATATCGTGTCAAAGCACCACAAGTTTTGAATCATCTCAGGATAAGCTGACAAGGTATACGACTTATAAATTATGTAATTAAAACCTATAATTTTCTACTTGTAAAAGTTTCAATATTATATTGAAGAAGTTTTTATCTTACGTTTAATCCTTTCTTTTTGTTTTAAAAAATGCGATAATTTGAAACTAAAATGAACTCATTTCAATGATCAACGTTCACATTCGCATAATATGTGAAACTTAAATTTTAACTGAAAATGTTAATACCGTGTATACAAATAAAAATAATTCTAAACGAGAAATAGGAGTACCCTAACAAAAAGGTTCATTTACTAAATAGATTCAGTAGTTCTAAAGGACATTCTTCAATGAAAACGTTTTTGAAGTGGATAACAATTTAAACGGAATTTTGAAGAAAAAGTCCAGTATGCGTAGTAATATGGTCACCGAAAGAAAGGGTATCTCAAACATACCCACCCAGTTCGTTTTCAAACCGAAATTCGGCCGGTGGTCGCAATTAGGCGCGATAAATGCCCCCGACATTCGATCCAGCGGGTTTCATTCGATTAATCGGTAGAATCGTATAAGGAATCCGATTTAACGGGTCATTTCTTTTGCTTGTTTATGTGACCCAAGTTCGATGCACACTGATATTTCAGAGGCGTCACTTATGACTCTCTTATTACCCTTATCTGTAAAACTTAAACACTGATTTCTAAATTCCCAAAGGATATTAATACCATTCAAAGATTACATTCAAAATATCTTGTGGCTCGATGCCCGTATACGTAATTGATCGTGGATCAGTAAAATATGATTCGAATGTTTAATACTTAAATGTAAAGCCCGCATACATGAAAGCTGGCCACATATCAATTATTTTTGACACGAACTATTATGTCGTTACAATAATGACGTGTTAAATTTAATGTCTCACTCACAATTGTGTTCTAATTTTAGAACTCGATTCGTAATAAGTGCTTCAAATCTCAAGATTTTCTTTGCTGGTTCGAGTCCGTTTATTTCTGTAATAAATAGATTGTTGAAGCGTCTCGTACCAGTAAAAATGAGTCCACAATCCTTTAAGCAAAGGTTAAATTCTTTAAGCTCCACCTTTTCTTAATCTACCGTAGCAGTTGCACTGTCAGAAGTAAACGAATGGGCTTAGATGTTCGAAACAATGACAAGTCCCTCCATTACAAGGCGACAAACGTAATATCAAATGAAAACAATAGGAACAATAGTTGCCCTCTGTCAATTATGCCATCATTACCATGGTATAAATGACATAATGGATTTGATGACTGTTGAAATGTACGATAGAATAACTAGCATTTTATTTTTGTAAATAAAGTCGAAACAAAAATATTTTCCCTAAGAATGATGTTGCACTTCGTTTGCTGAACATAAATCATTCGGCAGACACTGGCGCCATTTTAGGTTTGTCGCCTTGCAAGCTTCTTAAAAACATCGTGTCTAACGCCCCGTTAATATCTAAAATATTAGTAAGTAGCGGCTCACACCAGCGTTTTGGGTGTGTTGATAATAGTTTAGAACTTAATTAGAAAAATATAAACAGAACTTGAAAAGATGAGGCTAAATGTCAAGAGATAGCGCTGATGTAGGTTAAATCTTGCTATCAAAGTTATTTAATACAAACACGAAAGTAATATTTTGTACTTTCCTCTATACTGTGTAGGTACTGATAAATGCGTGGAATACAAAATTTTATACGACATCCTTAATGCGTCACCGTAATAACTGGTCTATTACTATTAGTATCAGCAAATAAAGTGATTTTACTCAGATCAATAATACTAAATCCATCTAAAACTAAGTAATAAATTTAACAAATAAATATCGTAAATCCTATTTTCTCTCAATCGATTTTCAGAACAACCTTTGATGTAATTTAATACAACATTGAGTCACCTAAACGTCTCAGTTTGGAACATGCTTTAGTCTACAATTCCTTCACAAATAAAGATCGAAATCTGTCACTCGACGGTAGAATTGAGATTACTACATCTCAATTCTAAACTAACATATCTGTAAATAATTTAAAAAAAACTGGCCTAATAATGAGGCTAGGATGGCATTACCAGACTTCTTTACTTACGATTGTAGTACTCATAAATTCTTCAATGACATCACTGAACTTTGCGTGGAATAATTCGATTAATTAAAAAAAATATTAAATCAAATATCACAAATTATATTTTTAAATGTTTCAAAGAATTGCGTATATTCTGTTGTTGTAACTATCCATAATACGACATTGCAGCTAAATTGGCCACGGACGAAATATTATACAGATCCCGCTTAATGTTTTGTCATAACACCAGCCAACTGCCACACAGTTTACCAATTTTTTTTAAATTGTTATTCATGTTCTTTAGGAGTGACTTTGCTTCTGTGACCTTAAAGATGTATCGATTGATATGTTAAATATCAAATAAAATTGATTCAAACATTTCGTCGACGTAATATCGCCGTTAATATCACAGCGTGGGGCTCCTTTTATATTCGTGTTTGCAAATAATTGAAGTTGTCGTAAAAAGTATAAACTCACTTTTATTACTCAAACTGTCGTACGTAACTTATGTCTGTCGCATTGTATCAGCAGGTTATCGTTGATTTATTCGAGCCGCCAGGCTTCTAATTAGGATCTGATCAGTAGGATCAGCTATAAACTATACAAATAATAAAACTCTAAGAGGCTCTTACTCAGAAAACTTTAAGGAATATTTCAACCATCCTATGTGTGTAATACAAATTTATTAATTCTTAATATTCCTAAACTGTTACCGTAAACAATGATTATTATGTAAAGCCAAAATCTGGTGTTATTAAAAAGTTTAAACAATTTTTACTACTTAACTCGGTATTAAGTCTTAGCAAATCATAATAACATCTATCTTGTTATCAGTTCAAGTTCCGCATACTCGAAAATAGATCGTACATGAACCACAAGTGTGCTGAAGAAATTTTTGCAAGATTTTGTACGTAGACGATATCAAAAAATACATGATCAAACTTATAGTAGAGGTTTGCATATCATTTTTCAGCTCCTGCCTGCTACTAATTTCCTTAATATATGTCAAAAATAGTCTAAGAAACGTTGAGCAAAATTGAACTTAATTCATAAGCTTATTGATTTATGTAAATGGATGGTGATTTATTGATTAATTACAACAATAATAATGATAACGAAGTCGATTAATGATTGCGAATTGGTTTTATTGCGCCGCTCGCTTGTCATTTAATTAATTATTTATCGATACGATATTGCTATTCGATTATTATTATAAGCGTTTATTTGTAACTTATTGTATAGATTAAAGCTCCATAGCCTCATAAAGTCATTCAATTACGGTTTGAACTTAAACGATAGTCCTTTTTTTTGCAGACAAAGTCGCAGGGTTTTTTATAAAAAAGTAGGCAAACGGACAGGATATCCAGCTAGTTAGTATTTAGATGTGACCTTAGACTTTTTTATGTTAATTTGTTAAGAAGTTGTTGTGTAGAAGTTTTATTTGTCCCAAATAAAAAGACCTTACCTATTTTATAAAGTTTTTTTTTGTAGTTTTGCTTCTAATGGATAAAAAACTACCTACTTAACTGATTTATTAAACCTTCACATGTAGAAAACTTAAGCGATCAACATAGTATCCATGCGAAGTCACCTACAATAACTAGTCGTATTTATTGTAAAAGTAATCAGTTGTAGAAATTGAAAAATTGCCACTTTGCGTGTCGACTGCGGCGTGTAATGGGAATTAAAAATAAATTATTGACAACAATTACGATCGCCGTTGATTAAAAAAATTTTCTACACTGGTGCTTAACACAAATATCATCGAAATTTACTAAGATTACTTAAACGAGAAAGTTCTTGGATAGATTTTTACAATTTGATTATTTTTGACATATACAAGAAATTCTTAATTATAAATCTAAAAAAGATCGTAATCTTTGATGTAAGTATATCTTTTCAGCGTAACTTTCGAAGTTGCGACTATGAATTACCAACAATGATTGACCCTCATGTAAATTTTTTAATTCCTTTATACATTGTTAAACAATGTCTCAAAAGCTCTGTCCGTTTCTCATTAACGTGCAAAAACAAGACAAAACATATGAAGATCATTTCATTAAATAGTCGCTTTAAATTTAAACTTTGTTTGTTAGCACTCTTAATACGGATTACTTGTAAAGTGTACCTTTGATTGATTAGAACGACAATATTCCCAGGGTTTTCCAATACGTAAGCTTGAATTACATTCCATAACTGGATTGAATTATTGCATATGGCAATATTTATAACCACCACCGGCGAATTCTAATTGAAAATTAACCCCTTAAACGCCTCCTGGCGCTCAGATATTTACACAATCTCAACAATCTTGTCAACACTACAATAAATAACGTCTCTACCTATTATTAACCCGGCTGTCGTTTCATTTCGGATGAATTTTGAGCAAATTGAAAAATTTTGACCAGAAATTTTACCCTGCGGTGATCGAAATGGCTTTCGGAATTTATGAGATGCATTTTATGGTGATTATAGTTAAAATGTGCATTCAAATAAAAAGTTTAGAGTTTAAAATAATATAGAAGATTCACTGTGTGCGTATTTTAAACAAGTGACTATAATCAAAACCATTCACGTTTTTAGTCTTAAAGTTAACTTAGTTATTCCTAGCTTTTCCTTAGTTAATTTATTTTTTAAGTAAACAAACAATAAAAAAACACAATTACTGAGGTCAATAAAAAACTCAAAATAAGATCAAAAGTGTCTAAAATATGATAAAAATTCATTTTCATCAATTTAAATTAATTACAAAATATTCGAAGATAACAATTAAAACTGAAAACATACTTAAATGACTTACTGACGCAAACAAAAATAAAACGGAATTAATAATTTTTTTTTTTGTAATCGGTTAAAAATATAACGTCCAAACTTGATTTGGGCGTCTTTATGGTCATTGACTTCGGTGAGGTAGGGCTAGCTGATGATTGATCAGTTCTCTTATCAGTGGACTGTCGCCTACATGCGGCACTTTCAAAGCATTGTCTATTACGAGAGACATGTGCTAATGCACCCAATTCCAATAATTACTACTCAAAAAGCCTTATTTAAAAAAAAAACAAATTCAGACACTAGAAGTTAGATTGTATACTGGTATGCATTGACTTGTATCTTGTATCTTTATCTCATCTGTAACAATTGCGAAGCTTTATTCTCGATACCTATAAAAATGCTGTTTCATACAAATTGTTTGAGGAAACGAATTAATGCATTTGCCCGATGTTTCGATATAAATCTATTAAATCTTACTTATTTTTGATAATCTAAATTTAATGTTACAAAATTATGTCTTGTTGGGAAAGTTATTTAATATGAAATTATTCTTGTAGTGATTTTAATGACACATCTAATAAGATTTTATTTTTTTTGCAGATTGTACAAGCACGCCACTCGGACATAACACAAATGTAAGTATCAGACAACTACTAGATACTCCTTTTGCGCCGGTTGGCGCATTAGGTAGTGCCTTTTGCACCAAAAGTACCTAGGTTCGAATCCCGGTAGGTGCATTTATTTGTGTTATGACCACGAATAATTGTTTCCGAGTCTTGTTGGTTTATAAACTTACGTATTTATTGTGGTACCCTCGTTTCTGATTACAATAACACAAGTGCTTCAACTATTTACTTTGGCATCATAGCAATGTATGTGAGTTGTCCCAATTATTATTATTCTTCCCTGATATTGGAACTAAGGACGTCACTGCTTAACACATTAATCCCTAACCAATAATATTATAATCTTATCGTAATATATTATTTTTTCTTACTTTCCAAAAGTTTTTGGATGTAGGTACCATAAACTATATACCATCGACTCATCAAAGCCAATGGGGTGCGTTGGTTATACGATACTTGGAAGAGTTCATACTCCTATTAAGCTAGATAATATTTTATTGTTTTCATTAACGATTTTTCAGATGGGACATCAAAGCACTCATATCAAAAATACCAAAACTGGCTGCCGTAATAGACCTGACCAACACATATCGCTACTATGATCCTAAGGTAAATTTTTATTTGTTAATGTATTGTGAGCGCAATATCAGTAAAATGTAAGCACATATTGTCTGGTAGCAAGATTGGACGACAGATATGTACAGTTTTAATGGTTATTTTATAGTCTTTTGTTTGTTCTTCGTAGAGCATAGACACTCGTTTTATTTTTCATTTATTTTCTATTAGCTTTGGTTACTAAATGTAAGCATGAGCATTCCTTATTGATGTTCTATAATAAACGTTCCTTAGACTTCGGTGATAGTGAAATGTGTGTTCATGTGTAAGACAAATTTTTGGGCTCAGAATTATGATGCATTTTAGACTGGAAGTGATGAAATTAATTTACTAAATAAAACCGAAATAATATATAGTAGTACGTTGCCAAATCGACTTTGTATGCTGATATATGAATTATTAGAGTTATAATTTTTGATTTTACTCTCCTTTATAGATTTTGATTAAATTTAAATTTAAAGAGGACAATAACAATTCATGATTGACGTCATGCTACTTTGACAATAATAAAAACCTTTTTAATACAGTGATCCTGATTTTAATATCACTGTCAGTACCTCTCAAATATACTGAAATATCAATCTAATTATTGCCATTTAATTTTTGTTCATTTTTTTAACTTATTATTAATAGTCGAGTATTGTCCGTTTAAATTTACCTAGAGATCAAGATTGTTGTATTGTTGTAGGAATTGGAGTCCGCGGGTGTTCTGCACAAGAAAATTTTAATGCCAGGTCGCATAATACCGCCTGAGGACACGGTGACCAAGTTCGTATCAGACAGCATAAAGTATTAAGCACTTTCTCATCTTTTTACTCGTGTAACTTTAAACAACGTAAAAACTTTTTGCGTTTTAAAAGTTTATCCATCAGAGAATAATTATGTGAACTTCTTCAAACTCAATTCTTAATTTGAAGAAGGGTCACAAAAATTCCATTTAACATTATAATAAATAAATAACTAATATACAAAACCTGAAAATTAAGTGTAAGAAATTGCATTTCATAAATATTTCTCAGTAACAAGTGTTCATTGCAATATGTGAAAGAAACTATGGGTTTAATATTTTTAGTCTATCTGACAAAAGATCGATATCAATGTCCAGACAACATGCGCCTCAGGGAAATCGCTACATTACGATAAAGTGGCGCGTAAATCAGAAACGGCGCAGCCATCGATCAAAGCAACTCAACATCTTTTGCATTTGCGTTTTAATTTGAAGCGTCGATTTGGCGCCATTCGTAGGTCGGATGGGTAATGTTATAAATCTTGGAGGTTGTGTGGGCGGCTTCGAGTTGATATAGTTGCAGCCGCGGGTACGTCGTTGGTACCAATTGAAGCCGGTCACAACTAGCGCTTGTGTTTATAAGAGACATCCGCCCACACCTGCTCGCACGACGTTCGGAATTTGAATGGTATTCGTCGTCGCTCAGGTGTGTCTTCTTTACAGATGTCCCCACTGTAACAAGAACAAATATTTCATTATTGATGATTTAGCTTCGATTAAGTCAACACATGAATTATATCCGCTATTGTTTATGAAACAAGTGAATTATGGCGGACACGAAAGAGATATCATTTCTTTAACTAAGAGCGTTAACTTAAGATTATCTCGGTCATTTGTCTCCTCTTTTGTTAGAGGCTGCGCCACGTTGTTGCCTGACTTGCCATAAATAACTATCGGCATTTCTCAGATAGTTCGGTCCTGTTATCGCGCTCTAGAGCCTCGCATCTGTTTGTCAGTTACGCGTAGACAAATGCGCCCCCCGTATAGCTACCATGGATCGAATGTTTGCTGACAGCTACGTTTTGTTTATTAATGACCTTATTATACGTATTCACTACTCGTATTTATATTACTCTTAGAAATCCTTAGTTAAATCATAAAAAGGTTCACCCGCGGTTTCACCCGCGTTAACTTCGTCGTAACGTGATGTTATATAGCCTAAAAGCTTTTAGATCTATAAATAACGAGCCTATGTCCTTTGTCATGCTCTAGACTATCTGTGCACCAAATTTCATTTAAATCAGTTCAGTAGTTTTGGCGTTACATCGCGACAGACAGAGTTACTTTCGCATTTATAATTTTAGTAAGCATACTTTGCGACTTAAAACTTTAATATTAGAATAAATGTCTATATGCATATTATTATATGTTGTCTTATTGCTTTAAATGGATAAAAGATGTTTTACAATATGAGTGGTTGGAGAAATTTATCTAACAGGTACTTAGATCATTTGGAAACAAATAAAGGCATCAAGGGACCTTTATGCTGACCTTTCACTGTTCGAGACGAAATGATCAGACGCGCATCGGTAATGACGCTCGCGTGCCTTGCCAGCGCCTCCATTTATCACGGCCATATTTTTACTTGTTTTCCATGTTGACTGCCACAATCGTGTCGTCATTACAAACCAGCCCGTGTACTTACAATCACCCCGACTATAAATTGTGACCACCGTTGAAGTAAGGATTGTCAGATTAATAGATTTTTATGGTTCGAGATGTAAAGGATTATACCGTGTCTTTCCGCCCCGTTATTTACATGTCACTAATGAATACTTATTACGTCGCACTTTATGCACTTCCAATTTAAACACACTCTATAGTGACGGATGTGTGATTGTGTTATTGATATTGTAAAATGAATATGTTAAAATCGATTAATTCAATGTTTGCGAATTCGATTCCGTATCAAGTTCACATGCCAAATCCGTTTTGAACCTTTTTTTATCAACCATTTTGTTTGTGCTTCTATTAACGCGCGCCCGATAGTTGTTAGGAGACAATTTGACACTATATTAAGTCATTTAGTATTTTTGTTGCTTCTCTCAGTTTGCCCACGGAAAAACCATAAATTATTCGACTTTGAACAGGATTCATACAACAGATTCTACAATCTAAAACCTACTTATGATGTCAGTTCTAGAGTCAATATAAAATAAATAGCGATGAGATTTATACGTTTTAAAAAACATGAAAAAAAGTTATTCTGATGTTAATTTTCACTGCAGCTTTATGATTATTAAGCGCTATTGTTATGTAAAAGCTCAATTATAATTCAGAAAATGCCAGTCAGGAAAACGTGTCAAGTGTTAATGAGCATTGCGAGAATACTAGGCTATTTCAAATAATGGAGCGAACAAAATAAAAACGCTAAAATGCGCACATTAATGAGATAATTGTACAAAGTCGGTTAAAACCCGAGATAGCATTGCATTGTTGTTTGATATTCTTCTGGATTTATTGAGTATTACGTAGACCTCAGAGCGGGGAATAGATACATTTTGAACATTACTACAATGATTATCATAAAATATTATCGCTACCAATGCTACGAGCGAATTCAAATTAACTAGCGATTGCGATGACTGTAGAACGATTGAAGAAACAAATTGTCGGCGTTCTATAATCTCTGTCATAATTTCTAAAGTGCCCATTACTTGGTTACAGCGTTTCATTCATAGTAATAACCGATCTAAATATCGACAATATTATAGTTTCTATTACAATGCTGCCATATAATCATTGTGGACCACACAAGTAATAATTGAGACATTGAGCGAATAAGTATTATTATGAGCTAAGTTTATCTGTTATTCTTCGTTTTACATTATATTGTGTGCTTGTGAAATGGATACGGCCGTTGATTAAATTGTTATGAAATGCTTAATGATCAGAGCATGATCTTGTTCTTGTGTTAATATATGTTATTATATTTTATGAAATTTTAAATTCTGTAATACAATCGCTCGCTCTCCAATACATTCGCTACTTAGCCTTAAATCCTAAACACTACGATAATTTTATGAAAGTCGACATTCAATCTACATCACAATTATATTTATGAAGAATATCACATCGCCGCCAGCGGTTACGGGAAAACTTATATGGCTAATGTGGAAAATTTCAACAGAAATGAAAAAGGTTGAAAGATAGATTCATCATCATCTTCGTTTTAGTCTTTTTAGTGTGCTTCAGCAACTCCGCTTCATTTGTCTCTTTTGTCTTCGAACTTTTGATCTCAGTATCCCTCGTATTTTAAGGTTCTTAACAACTCCACCAACGCAGCTTCCTTCCGGGTTATCTACCATAGGATTGGAGGACTTGAGATCCATATCGCCTTCCATATGTCCCAGCAACTATTGCTTTTGATTTAGACATCATATTTGATGATAGCAATCATATAAAAGTTCATACTTATTCAGTCGAGTCAGAAGCCACAAACACCTTGTAGGGATAATATTCATCAAGTTTGGTTTTATGTGTCATTGGCGCCGAGTTTGATTGATGCCGCTAATTAATTAAACCTACATGTTTATTAACTGATGAAACATTTTGTTGCGGTTTATTCAATTTATGGCTTAATGTGCACTTAAATATTTTAATGGGGTCGCGGTTATTGTGAATAAGTGTGTTTTGGTTGAGTTAATTTAGTTGTTGAGTTAGTCACCAAATTACGTGTAAGTTTATTATTAAAATGTAACCATAATAGTTATGTATTTAATATGCCTATTTGAAATTTGGATTAGTAACTGGAATGTCATAAAACAACTTATCTCGTCTTTAAAGAATTTTTTTTGAAAATATATAGAAGATATTAATAACATAATCTTAGACTAGGGCTGCCATCCGTCCGGGTTTTCCCGGATTTGTCCTAGTTTGGAAGACGTCCGGGGGGAGTCCGGGCAGGGTTTAAATTGTAGTCTTTGGACTACAATAAAAGTCTGGGTTTTCAATCAGATCCCGTTCCCATAATTTAATAATTTAATACCTAAGAAGATTAAAAAATAAAGCAATTAATACTTCAAAATTACTCACAAGTCGTCACAAGATTACTATTTCATGCAACAAAAGAGGCTTAAAACTAAAGTTTTCTTCATCAAGTACGGAGTAAAATATATTTTAATCAAGATGTAAGTGAATGAAAAAAGTATTGAAATGTCCGGGGTGTTAGCTCCAAAATCCGGGGAACTTACGCTTCTAGTCCTGGGAGGCAGGTTTTAGAGCTGACAGCCCTATCTTAGACAAGCTGTGCGTTTGTTCGGATTAATCTCAGAAACGGTACAACCGCTTTTAATCCGCTTGCACTGATCTATTGTAGTTATATATAATAGGTATAGAAAATGTTTCATTTCAATCGTCCTGTGACGCGGACGAAGTCATATGCATTGCTAGTAAAAACATTTCTACCTTTAAACAGCTGTCTGTTTGTTACGATTTCACTAAATTACTGAACCAATCATCATAAAACTTGAAAAATGTGTGTGCTACGGAAAATGACATTAAGTGTTTCATTAAAGTATATGATAGTGATATATTGGTAAAAATTCTTCCCAGATGCCTAGTATGTCTAATGACATATTAATCAATAATATTTATTTAGCAATAAAAAATGGCAGTAATAAAAAATATAACTTTTTATATAATATTTACATTTAAAACCGCTAGCAATAACTATTAAAATGATAACAATAAATGTAATATTCATAGTTGCGGTTTTTATGTAATTTTTATTATACATTCAGTCATGTTTTATTAAAAGCGGCGCATTTTAAGTTTCCTATTATGGTATGGTGTTAGACGGCAAGAGTTCTTAGAAATCTATTTGATCACAATTGTTGGATGATATAATTCACGACATGTAACATTTTTGTAGTAAAAACATAGCTATCTATGAAATGTCTAGGCAAACAAAAAAGAAGTGTCCACACTTTATATTTAAGGCCTTATCTATATCTCAATAATTATAAAATCGGTATGAAACTATAGCCAAAAATTTTAAATCTCGTTGCCTTAGTAAGACATTCATTGAACACTTGTTACTGTATATCACTGAAGTAATTTCTTTATTTTTCTTTACTTTAAGTAATGGTTTTCTGTGCCTCTCAAAACCAGTTTTTTTTTCGGGAATCAACGTCCTGGATTCGACTCTTCAACCCAGTCTCCTCTCAATACTCTTTAAATATGATCGTGCGACCGACTTTTTAAGACCATAAAATGTAAAAACAAACTGACAATTGACGATGCTCTATATACATGAATTTCTTCTAAATCAGTGAGGAAAAAATAGTCGAGTTACAAACAAAGATAATAGAGTTACCAAACTACAATTGGATCTTAAATTGATAGGACATGAAGACAATAAAACGAACCACTTTTTCAACAACAGGAAAATAAAAGATCTGAGATTCGTTAAGGTCTACCTTTACTTACAACGAGAGCTTATTTAAATATTAGACCTCTTACTTATAAATGATGCTAAGCTATGATCAGTGTTTTGTCTTGTTTGTACAACGACAATATTAATTAAGGAGTAAAAGACAGAATTTGAGGCAATGACTAAAGTTAAATAACGTTTATTAGGGGTTAGAAGTTAAATTCTATGTTATAATATATAAATTTTTATTCGAAATTGCAGAGTGGGTACTATTGTCAGAGAACACAGTGAAAAGCAATCCTAAATTAGCAATATTTATTTCAGTATTACAAGCTACAAAACACAGTTATATGTATAATTATAGCGTAATTTCCTTTTGACTTTTTGCATTGCCAGGCTTGAGGATAAAACCATATTTTTTAAAGTTTAAACTAGTTATATAATACTTAAAAAAACATATTTGTTATATAAAAATACGTACATTATTATCATTTCGTCTTTGTTATTTATTTACTTAAGTCGATGTAATGCTTATAGTAAATTGTAAAAAAAATTGTACTTCAATGACTATGTTTAAAGATTTATTTACAGTCATTGCATGGTGTGTGGTGCGCCTTGAGGCTAAAAACTGTCGCTACTATGTACGATGATTTAGATATTATATACTGTTTGAAGCTTCACTGTCGCTTGACAAATCCTAACGAAGCTAATCGAAAAATAAATAACCTATGTTTTACTACATGAATTCTGTTACTATTACTTTGAAACTAGACAGGCGTTTTGATGGCCATTCCGTCCGATATTAAGCCTGTAGGTACAGGAGGTGCCTATTCACCCGCTCCTCAAATATAGCCAAAGTTGGTTATATTAGTAGTAATAAAAACTATTATTAACCTGTGTTAAAGTTCTTGCTGTAGTAACTTATGATGTCAAAGGATAAGCGACCAATATCCATCGTTTGTTAACCACTGCCCGCCCCATACTTCGCACGCCATAAACATCACTTGGGAAGAGTAAATTACATACAACACAGAACATTAAAACGCCAATGCATGTTGAATCGTAAAAACTTTTTTGATGGTCCTTTATGATAATATCTTCATTTTACATGTTTAACGGCTTCAATTTTAATGATCTATACAACCTCTTTTGTATTAGTAGGTACGCTTACACAATCCTTGATGTTTTGTGCTATTCTAGGCAATGCCTAATGTCTAATTAAATATTTTCTCTGTCAGCTTTGATGTAACATTTGTTTGATTTTATTGTTTATCAGAATTGTGGTGCATTCTAGAACGTTTCTAGTGTATTTTTGAGATTTCTATGTATCACGTGGAACTAACAAACATATTGATGGAGGATGTCGTTTACATTTTTCACGTTTTAACCTTTGACTTAAACAATTAGAATGCAGTGTATGTGTGGGAACCACCTGCATCCTTATCTCGCGTTGTATCGAAATGTCACCCATTATCTCGGTTTCGACCACTTTCCTAGCGTGTAGGATACGTGTACTATGATGGATGCGGTCATCGGGTTTTCTCAGGTTCTAAATCCTTACATTCTTGCTTTACAATAGGCTGATTATTAACTAATTTGTTACATTATTGACATCGAGTTATCGTTAATTACTCAAATTAATCGCTTCACTTTCGATACTGAAATCGAACTAGGTACAGCTGGTGATAAATAGAACTAATGTTAGTAATTACAATGAATAATATTGTTTATTACACGTGTAGTTCCAAATGATCAATTGATGAGTAATAGTAGCTTATAAATTAGCAACAAGATATCCGATAAGCATCGAGCTTAAAATAATAAGTCTCGCGGGCTGAAGTCTGAACGCAGTCTGGCTCAAACCAATAACAGTCATAATAATTGCAGCGATGTCTGTACATAAATTTTCCAGTAACGCCACGCACTGGCGCGGCGGTGCCGCATGAAAAATATACGGATTATAACTCGGGAGCGATCTAAGGTACAGATAACGCCGCTAGAAATAAATTATCGTACAAACGAAAGACCCAACTAATATTAAATAAGAAAGCATGTAATTCACGTTGCTCCGTTCTGCCCAACAGAGTAATAAAATACACAATTCTGACAGTTTTTTAAATAATGACGTCCGTGCTGACCAGGAAATGCTTAGAAAGTTAATACAAACTTCGGCATTAAACTCGTCCAATCTTCAAATCGATCTAACAAGTGGAACTCAATAATTCTCATGCATTCCATAATTCTTTAGTTAGATCGATGGTTCCTACTTAAACTCGTTAAAACTTGGAGGATCTATAATTTCGTGACAAAAAGTAATTCCTTTCGGTCATAAAATTTAACAGATCTATTAACGGAAACCAATTTCAATGTGTCTAAAGGTTAATAGCAGGAATCGCAATTAAGTTGGTCCGTATATGAAATCATTTGATTATCTCAATATAAGGATAAGTCTTTCGTTATATCGGATTATCATTCTTGGTCCTTAATTTCTTACATTTATAGAAATCAATAAAACAGATTGTAATTACATATATAAGTTTGGTGTTATTTGAGGTCGGCCAACGATCCTTTAACTAAGTAAAGAATACAATCTGTTTGACTAAAAAACCTTGTGAATATTTTGTTAATTAATTGAAACGTGACTTTACGCCTAATTAAAATGTTTACTCTTTGGCGCCACACGTTGTAGATAGTTACTTAATGAGTCGTATTGGATGAAGATTAAATTCTTAGAAATTGTTTGTTGATATTTTTGTAAAAACATGGCAAAATATTCTCAGAATTTACGTATTATATTTTCCCTCTTAATGAACGTTTTTACACAAAAAAGATGAAGGTTCAGTTTATAACTCGCTAAAAGCTTCGTCTTTGTGTAGGTAATCATTTGAATAATTCAAAATGTGATTCAACTAAAATTTATGTGAAATGAGTTCTAAAGTGAGGGATGCTTGGAATGCAATACCTTTAAGATTTCTACATGACAATATACAATCAGCTTATGAAGTTATGCTAAAATTTTCAATCTCTGACTTAAATGTAAGAGTAAATAGATGTCGTTAGATTCCCCCGACGAAATGTTTACAAAGTTTCTTGTCATCGGCGCCACCGTTCGGCAAATATGAAAAGACATTATTTTGAAAACGCACATATATCATGAGTCGATCTGAAATGCAAACGGCAGAAATGCCTTGTAATTTTGGGACGCCCACAGATCATGCGGTTTTAGGTGTAAAAAATCGATTATACATGGCGACACGCTGAGATCTATACATGATAATATTTCATATCGAGACGGGACACTGTGGCTCCCTAGCATTTTCGTAAATTTAATAAAATGTTACACACCGAAATAACGTTGTCACGTATCATTTTACATCGGCGCGGATGCTAAGTTTTATTGGTTTTTCACTGTATTAGCGTGTAAGTTAGAATTATGTGTCGGAATGCTATAAAATTAAACAGCAATCTTCTTTTGTTGATCATACTCGACTAATAATAGATGCTTCGTGTTTTACGAGTCTCGCGATGTGTGCATTCCGTCAAGTTTTAGTGAGACATTGTCCGATGTAACAATGTTGGTTTCTAAAAAACTTGACATACAATAATTCGCTCTATCTCTTGCAGATTCATGGACACGGTTGACGAGTTACTGGAAAAGGATGACGGTAAGATAATTTTGTTTGTACAGTTCTTTAGCTAATATTATTTTCTCCGTCTTCTTAAACTTACTGGTTGACAATCCTTTGTATTTGTGCTTAAGTTGTATTTATTTTGCGAGTGTACTTTTCAATCAATGCTTTATGTTAATTCTTAAAGTCAATTGTTGGCTCACAATTTTTTATGTAGTATCATTTCCTCAATCAAGTTATTCTCATGAGGTTATATACTAAAAATAACTTAACCTTATTATTAAACTTCTATCCAGGCAATAAGGTTGAGCACTCTCAAGATAATTGCGTGATTTCACATATGCTATTTCGATAATGAACTCTAAGTAGGTTTAGTAAACTTTGATGTAGGTTCGATTCGTGAGACGCATCGCGTGGGTGAAGTTACCATGCTAAGGTGTTAATGCATGCCCATTGCCTAATTGTATTACTTTACAAGACCACCATAAAGAGCGTCATTGAGCGGGCTCTTTATTGTCACTAATCGTTATTCCATTGTCGCTTTCCCAAATAGAAACTTCTCAAATCAGATACACGTACTCGCAGTAAACATTCAATGCGACCTTTTCTTTTACGAAACTTTTATTTGATATTCCTTCTTGAATATTGACGTTTGTCAAATGAAAATCAAAGGTGATTAGAACTAATTAGATATGGTTAGGTAACAATACCGCTTCGAGCGTTTGTTAGTTTATCATTAGGTTAAAAATAACACACGAGTTCAATTAATGCTTGCCCCGATTTAAATAAGAGACATGCAGCGTGTTTAATACGTAATGAACCACAATTTCATCGGTCACACCTCTATTTACAAGCGACGAGAGGCATGCGAGAGCTCAAGTCTTATTGGTTTGTTAAAAAAGTCATAGCAATCAAAACTAGTAGATTCGGTGCGCACGTCTGACTTTATCGGCAGCTACACATTTAATTACAGAGACACAAATGGTTATCGACAAACTTCTCACGGTGCCGAACTCAATATTCTGTATGTTCATTAAGGTCTAATTACGAATGGGCTTGTTTGTCTCGATGGCCAAAACTAGCTTTTATTAGATTACGTGGGTAGTTTCAATTAATTGTCGCACGGTATCTGTCGGCGTCTTCATTGCTAATGACCGGTTATCGGTGTCGCTAAGTAGATCGAGTGAAATTTGTCTATACCCAGTTGGATTTGGTTAACGCCAACTGACATAGGCCCAGTAATCTTTATACAGACAACGTTGTTCTAATTATTTGAGCGATTTATTAATGCCGCGGTTATTGTTCTAAGTTATTACAATTATTTTTACTAGTTATCTGAATTCTAAACACAAGATATAAATTTATAGTTTTTAACCGACCTTCAAAAAAACCAAAAAGGAGGTTATCAATTCGACGTGTATTTTTTTTTTTTTTTTTTTTTTTTTTTTTTCCGATGTTCCGCTCGTACGTCGCCAATTGTAGACCGATTTGGATGAGTGAGGTGTCAAACGATAGGGTAACTCGTCGAAGTGGTCCCATTTTTTTTTAGAATTTTTACGATCAATAGTTTTCAGCATATTGAAAGAATAGTTTCACAATCGGACGAGAAATCGCTGAATTCCGCGCGACCATGTCGTGCTTATTTGCTTATAACTCTATGATTTATGAATCTTTATCGATGAATTAGATGTTATTCGATTTAGAATTAAATTTGCAACAAGAGAGAATAAGAACCAAAATGATTTGACTTATAGTTTTAGAGATATTGAGGTTATAAAATAAAAAATTTAAAAATCTTCAATTAGTTCGCTTTAGCAATAGAGATGTCGATGTTATATGAAATATATACTAATTATAATAAATTAATTTAATTAAAAATCATATTGTCAAGCTTTTGACGGAATTTTATGAAAATCTAAGCCATATATTTGATGTTATGGAGCAAAACTTGTCAACAGAGAAAAACATGTCATACGTTATTGTTTACGCGTCCAGTTTAGATCTCTATAGCTCGATGTAATATCAGTTTATATCGATGACTTATATACCATTTTATAAAACATTAAAAGGGTCATATATGATAGTAAAATAAATAAGGTAGAAGAAATACTTCTAGAGATAGAGAGAATATAGTAACTGAGTTCCTGCGGTAAATCGCAACGTGCCTTCACTTGCTTACTGTAAAACACCATGAAAACATAATTTATATGAACGATATTACTTAAATTTTTAGTATTAAACGATTCAGTTTTGCGTCTTCTTATTTTCATTAATTTTAAATTATTAAATTAAATTAATTATATTAGTTTTTAGTGTAGGTATAAGGTAAACGTAAAGTCAGAGCGTCCATGTTAGTTTCGTTTTGATGGTATGATAACCAACTATACAGTTTAGAACAGCCACTCAAAAGTATAAAATAAATTAATTTTAAACAAAAAAATAAAACCGACCTCAAAACGCACTGAAAAGTAAAAAATAAATTTTGTATTATAAATGTATTTACTATAAATAAAAGACGTAAATAGTGTTGATAAATAAAATTCATCTAAAATTCTACAAGGGCATAAAACTTTCATGTTGTTTTTTGAAAGGCGGTGCCAAATATATAAATAAAGACTGAATGAATATTCCTGGACTTTAATAAAAAAATTAATTGAAGGGCTTGGCGCCGCGTTTCAAAGAGCAGCATGACAGTTTTATGCCCTTGTAGAATTTTAGATGAATTTTATTTATCAACACTATTTACGTCTTTTATTTATAGTAAGTACATTTATAATACAAAATTTATTTTTTACTTTTCAGTGCGTTTTGAGGTCGGTTTTATTTTTTTGTTTAAAATTAATTTATTCTGATTTATTTTTCGCAGTCGTTTTAAAGTTGATTGCATAAACCGTTTTGATGAATGTCAACTCAACTGAAAACGTCATTCAAAAATTTAATTTTTCACATATTTTAGCAATTTTTGCTTTTGTATTTTCTTTTGAGCTCGGCAATTTGAAGAAATGTTTGTGAGACTAATATTTAGCGTTGAAAGCATAATTTACTTGAACGAAAGTAAAAGTCGCGTCTCTACTAGGACGTCATTGCGACCGGGTGGTCGTCAATGAGAATTCATTCGAATAACGCCAGCTAAATAAATTTTGAATATTCAAGGGCCTTTTCGAATCTCCTCATACTATATCATGTTACCGAATTCTCTGGACGTATGCGAATGTAATAAAATAAATGAAATATTCGAGATCTAAAAATATTTGACGCCGCTGGCATAAGTTGTCACGTTGGGGCATTGCAACAAAGATAAATGAATTGTGGTACCGTTATGGACAGATGACTTGCCACTTAATAAGCTTTGGGCTATAAATCAATATCATTTTAATTTTTCTAATATGAAACATTGGTGAAAAATGGTTTCACACCAATTTTTTTATTATCTTTATGAGGTGGAGGAATGTAGTAATAATTAAAAAATAAGTAGTTTGATGAATTTTAGAGATATTTGATCGTTTAACATTTGAATGGATTGTTTGCTAATGACGACTTAAAAACAGTTCAAAACCACCTTTTGTTTCAATACTGATTTCCAAGCTTCCAAGGTATATTAAACATTACGTCCCCCTTTGTTCGGTCAGGGATTAAAGTCGCGTTTTAATCCGTTAAAACTGTATTTTTTTCCTTGATCGCGTAAATAATAATTCATAGTAAATAAATTTTATTGTCGGCATAAAAGATTGTTACTTTCGATTACATAAAAGTATGTGTAGATGGATCGTAAAAATACCAAGCGATAAAACGTGTATTGCAACGGTTATCTATCTAAATACCTAATCAGTCACCATCTGAATATCGCCCACGCGCGGCGCCAAGCAGTGTGAAGCAACCAGGGGTCTATTCTTGAACGTGCGACATTAATGTAGGGATAGTAGAGTAGACCTGGAAATTGATTTTGTCCTATAATCAAAGAAGGCCGATTGCCCATAACTAGAGGCGCGTTTATCTTTGTTTTATTAACCGACTACAAAATAGGAGGAGGTTCTCAATTCCACTGTATTTTTTTAAATGTTTGTTACCTCAGAACTATCGACTGGGTGAACCAATTTTGATGATTCTTTTTTTATTAGTTGTCGCTTTGCGTGTGGTCCTATTTAAATTTCATTAAAATATGTTCAGTAGTTTTAGAGTTTAAAATTTTGTTAAAATTATATGAAATTTTTAAGCGTGTATGGACTACATTATACACGCTTTAAAATTTGAAAATGTGGGCAATCCATCTATAAATTAATAATTTCGATCATATTTTGTCGACTTCTTTTATTATTTAACAAGCGTCCAGTTGGGCCGCCACAGTTCGCGGGAATTACTACGTTACTTAGAATACCTTATACATAGTTTCCTTTTTTCCACCAATCAAAATTATCACTTACCCGAAAATATCGACGTAAAAAAATAGTACCCAGACTTGCCCGCGCCACCAGACCAGTTTCTCCAAATTATTTTAAAATTAATTGATAATGGTACGCATTAATTACCCTAACTCGATTTTTATTACTAATCCGAGCTTTTTATTTGTTCGCGATTAATCAACGCATCTACATAATTAAATTATAATGTAATTAATCGATTAGGTTCAATTACTCGTACAATGGCAGATGCGTGTGGTAAAATCCAAAAGCCGATTATCGAGCGTGGGTAATATCGATACATCGATTATTACGCTGATTGTTGATAATCGATCTGCAAGCAGTGCAGCTACAGTCAATGGAAAAAACACATCGAATTGATAAAGTCCTCTGATTTTTTGAGGGTCGGTTAAAAAGTCCGAGTTATACGAAAGATACTTACTGTTTTGTCTGTTTGAATGTTTTGTTTGTACATGTATAGTGTAAAAAATATTACTAACTTTTTTGGTTTGGCTTATAATCTGGTATTATATAAAACAAGTCTTCTAATAGTTGGAGGAGTAAGAACATTAAACGTTTATTAAATAACCGTAGAAAAATAAGTTATTACGACTTAGTTAAACTTAACTTTTCACATGACACTTGAATTAGATGTCATTGACCCCTATTTTTAACCAACCTTCAAAAATCAAAAAGGAGGTTATCATTACGTAATTCTCTTAGTATGTGCTGGTTTACATAAAATACATTTTTCGGATACGATCCGTAAAATATCACATATTTTTTGAATCGGGAGTAAGAGTTCCATGAAAAAAATATGTCAAGATCTTGCCAAGCGTTTTGTTAACATAACGACTTAATGACTTTGTCGGTCCGGCAATCATCATTTATGTTTGTTTGTTTAATTAAAAGCCGTGTCACTTCGTTAACGTTACAGTTTAAGTTTCTTGTATGCAAAATAATAGTTTGTCGACTTTATGTTTATATTGAACAAATTATGGAAAATTTATATGTACTATACTTTCATAATATTATGTGCTTAGCTGATGTCTGCAATTTAAAGAAAAATGTGTCATTATCTCTGTGAATTTTTGTGTCTGTCTGCGGCTGTAACTCCCAAACGGATTAAACCGATTGTATAAATTGTAAATAAAGTGTCGACTTTCAGTATGCAGGTCTATAAATAAAATACAAATGGCTTTCTGAAACTTGATTTGTAGCTTTGGGTTATTAAATTGCATAAAAATATATTTCAAAAGTTTCAAGTTAGATTCGACAGAACAAAAGGTACTTAGGGATCTGTGGTCTCTGCCTGCCCTTGATTGGCTTTATAATATAATTTAACAGTTTACCATTAAAAAAATAATAGAAACCACACTAAACATGAATACACTTCATCTAATATCTCCTACTTAAATAATATTATTATTTTATTTATAACTAGCGATCCGTCCCGGCTTTGCACGGGTATAAAGTATATATAAAAACATTCCTCTTCAATCACTCTATCTATTAAAAAAACCGCATCAAAATCCGTTGCGTAGTTTTAAAGATTTAAGCATACAAAGGATATAGGGACAGAAAAAGCGACTTTGACTACTACTTGACTTGGCAGCCAAGCCCGCCGGTTATATTAGCTGCAAAACAATCCCCACTATCCCCACTTTAACTGATACAGACTGGCACGGCCTTGAGCTTAACAGACCAGCCTCGCACCTGTTACCGACAATTTTGAACACAAAACTCGACCCGAGCGTTTACGACTGTATATAAAAAATAAATTAATAAAATAAATATTCAACTATAATATCTATGGTATCTTTTCTGATGGCATCAAATGTCTTCCCGAGGAAGTGTCAAACCCAACCCGAGTTCCGTTCGCACCCCACATATGACTTATTGTGGTGTGGGGGTGTTGGGGGTGCAAGTCAACGACCCCGCGTTTGCAGTTTCAAGTAAACATGAACAGCACTATTTTTCAATAGTGATTTATCGTTGTAACTTCGATTAATTTCAAGCATATAAAATATTGTAGTAACAAGTTGTTCTATATTTAAAAGTTATCGGCCCGTCGTACGCGTTACCACAAAATACCTAATCTATCTTTAATTTACGCGAGTGTCATATTTAATTTATTAAATATATTGTGGTAATTTTTTAAGATTGTGATAATTAATTTTAAAATTATTTGATTATTTAAAAAAATTCCCAATTAAAAATAATTGTGACAAATATACGCGCTTTATCCGTTCAAACTGTTTTTATTAAATACCTAATAATATTTGTTTATGGTGAATTTGAATCGCGGCCCGTATTCGATATACGATTACAAGTGTGTATGGTTTATAGTCTCGAACTGATCTTTGCAACCTTTTGAACACCAAAGAATTAGTAAAAGAAGTTTTCAATTCGACTGTATGTTTGTTGGTTTCTTAGGTGATTTTACAACAACAGAACAGGCCTATATTTAGTAGTGTTATTATTTTTGTATCCATTACTGTAAATACTAACGTATCATTTTAATTATCTATTGATGGGCCCTAATAAATATATTTTTTTAAAGGATCAATAGTTGGAGTCCACTGTACGCATGGTTTGAATCGAACGGGGTATATGGTGTGCAGATATCTTCGCGACCGGCTCCGGATACCGGCTTCCCTCGCCATCGAGAGTAAGTAAACATAAAGAGTATTTGTTAAGTTTTTATATATTTACGAATTTCCAAATTAAAACCACAAATTAAACATACTACATGAAAGAAGATGTTTTTAATAAACAAAAAAGTTGTAAAAGTTCAGTCGACTATTGTAATTGTAGAGTGAGAGTGAATAATGTCCCTCAGGCAGATAAAATTGTGATTGATTTAGCATTAAATTATAATGGAACAATTTATTTTTTAAATCTACGTAGTTGCGGGCATAGATTTATTAACAATTTCAAAATCATTTGTGTAATGTAAGTCTTTTAAAACGATTGGTCTATGTTCAACTGTAACGTCGAATAAAAAAGTAATATGTCGTCTTTTCGCAGAATTTGAAAAGGCCCGTGGCTATAAAATAGAAAGAGAGAATTACATCGCTGATCTTCTGGGAAAGACGCCTCCTCCGCCTGATGTTGGCAAAAAGACTAATATAAAACCATTAGAAAAGAAGAAACCATGCAGATATAACACGATTGAAGAAGTTGCACATAAAAAGAAAAGGAGAAAGAAATCTAGCAACTCGTTGGATAAATGTGAAGATAGAGACGGGCAAACAAAGAAGAGGTCAAAATTTGAGTCGACATCAAAAAGAGAATTTACATATAAATCTCCGCTTGCATACGAAGAGGAAGTAGACGGACATACAATGCGATACGGTAAGAGAAGACCCGATGGCACCAAAAATAGACATAAACGGAGAAGAAGTAGCAGTAGTGAGTTCGATTATAGATATGACTATTAAAGTCTCCAACTTCCTTAGTTCCATCATTTTCTTCTCCTCTATCATCCTCAACCACGTTGATTTAACTCGGTCTTGTGCTACTTAAATCTTATACAATATTTAATTTTGTAACGTCAGAAAAAATCTCCAAAGTCAATCATAAAGATATTCAAGTAATTTTGGAATGGGAGAGAGATTTTGCGAGATATTGATTTTGGACGGTAAAGTTACAAGATTAAGCCAATATTTTGGCAAAGATAAACTTTAAAATTATTATTTCTTATGTATTACATATTAAAAAAAGCATTTCTTTAATTATATACTTAATAACTGAAAAAATAATAATTATTATCTACGTTGCATTACTTCAATAAATTTTCATACGTTTGTATAAAAGGACCTGAGTAAGGCAGACCTAAGTATTTTGGTCTAATGATGGCCTCACACAGTCGGAATTGTTTTACTGAATTCAGATTCTTAAGTCAAAAAGCTCAGAATGTCACTATTGTATGCTCCACACACTGATTTTTTCAGATTATCAATTTCTTGACATTGGATGGAATTTTAATTCAGAATATGAATTCAGAAGTCTGTGTGAGGCCGGCCTAACGTGATATTAAAAAGATTGTATTTATATTTTTTAAGGTTTTAACTGTACATTATACATTAATATGTAATAAAGTTAATTGAAAATATTTTTTTTCTTATTTACTTAAATAATTACACCACCTCCTCTATGATTAAGTACTTACGCATATGCGTGTTGCGCCGAAAGTCCTGGGTTCGAAAGGAAATGAACAGTGTCCGGGATTTTACTTAAAAAAACATTATTATCAACGATTACATACCTACAAGAAAAGTTAATTCAATTTAAATTGAAAATATGAAAGCTGACATGATCGAGGGGATCTTACCTAAAATTTATGAAATTCGGTTCATCCGTTGAGATGTTCTTGTATTTGTAACCATCATGTTTTTTTTAATCAGATTTTTGCCTCCAAACGGGCAGGAGCAACTTATGAGAAGCAATCCGCCGCCCATGGATACCCTCAACATCTGTTGGGCCATGGGTGCGCTGCCGGCCTTTTAAAGAGACGCTCCTTTCTTTAAGCTCCCTAAGTCGTAATGTCTGGAAGTATTTTAAATATTCGTCAATTTTACTTATCAATGACTGTAATTATTTATATTTACCGGCTGTAGTCACTACTGTATTAGCAGTAGTAAAAAAATTTAGTAAGTCATGAGAACAGGTCTAATTATAGAAAAATTGGTGGGATCACGTATTGTGATGTGGATAGCTCGCACGTGATTGATACAATCGAGATGAAAAGATTGTGGATGACACAGCCTGACTCAGAGGCGCTTATTATATGTACCACAGGTGCTAGGAAAGATAAACCTATATGGCCTTATTACAAAACGGACTAAAGGTGTTTCAGTATTAGTTGCGATACTAAACCAAAATAAGTCATTTTTGTATGAATGTTAGACTTGTATCCTAGCAACCAATACTGAAACATCTTCAGTCAATGTTTTGTAATAAGGTCTAAGTATAATATTTGGTCTAAGGTCCCGCCGCAGAATCTATGCACTCATCGAGTACATAGGGTTAAAACCAATTGTAGCTAGTAATAACACCAAAATAATACTAAAAAATATATATATTCCAATTACCTTAAGGAATTTGGAAGGTTGGTTTCAAAATTAGCAAAATTCAAGACAAAAGTTTTTGTGTTCATGACTTTGTGAAATTTTCAGCTGTTCCGCTGCTAAGAACATCAAATAGAATTGTATGTGTATAATGGAACTATATTCATGTAAGTAGTTTGAATTTTCTCGTAAAACTCTTGACAAGATCTTAAGGGCCTGGTTATTAAAAATAAACTGTTATGAAAATGAGTACAGATTTTCACCAAGTGCCCTGATGCTCTTAAGATTGCGATGACGAAATGTCACGTGGAGGAATTTTTGGTGCACTTTTTTCGTAATTGGTCATAATAATTTGACAGCCCCTCATTTGTCCTTCAATACGTATCTCGCACAAGGTTCTGAGTTCTATTCTCGAAGAAACAAAGTATTTGGAAGGCACATAAAGATTTCAAGTCAATTTACGCGTGATGAAATTTATTCATAACTAGCGACCCGTCCCGGCTTTGCACGGGTATAAAACATATGTAAAAACCTTCCTCTTCAATCACTTTATCTATTATAAAAACCGCATCAAAATCCGTTGCGTAGTTTTAAAGATTTAAGCATACAAAGGGATATAGGGAAAGAAAAAGCGACTTTGTTTTATACTATGTAGTGATTATTAAAGAAGATAAGCGTAGATGAGCGTGATTTATTAAGGTAAATCTTAAATGAGCACATTTTACCATTACTTCGATAGGTTATAAATATTTGATTTCTGTATAGGTAAGTTTACATCTTAAGAAGTTAAAAATGTTCTAAATCACATTCATACGCAGAAAAGCTTTCAAACGTTCTAATGTATAAACCGATACACACTAACACAATAAATAAAAGGAGTTTGCGACAAGTTTCAGAAATAAATCAAACGGGAGATGCGACAGATATGAACGTAGTTCACCGTGTCCTACTTTTGCAGAACGTATTTTATGTTGAAAACTGACTTATGTGTCAGAGGTGTTTACTTTGTAACGCTTTGGGCTTCTCAATATTTCAGTGGAACTGCAGGTAACATTATAACCCACCTCTGATTTATTTGTTGTCGATACATGGTAGCTTTCTCAAGTCTAGCTAGTCGCTTTTATTGCTCTATTGTTTAGCTCCTGGGCGAGATTATGAGTACGTCAACTAATTTACATGCAACAACTGTGTATTGTGTATCGGTTTCTACGTTCGTATTGTAATGAATTGCAATATACTCGCGTGTGGTACGACCCCTTCAAGTTATTTAAGATGAAAACTTGACGTCAAGAAAGTTTGCCTCCACGAACAATGAGCAGAACGCGGTGTAAAAACGAATATTAATAAGACAGCGCACTAAGTGATTTTAATTTTTGTTTCGATCATAACATCTGCGTATTTGTATGCGGGCACAAAGAGAATGCAAGAATATTATCGTTTATTGTTTTGTGTTTATTATTGTTAACGAATCCTAACATTCCAAAGTATTTATTGTAATGTGTACTGTGTACAGAAAAACTATGTAATAGATATTAATTACTTACACATTATATTTTTAAAAACAACATTCACTTAAATAGTAAACTGAAAGTGTGGGACCAACACATTCTAGTTCGATTTCACTAATCATTTTCTTTGCACGCAAGTAGGTAGATGGACTTTTTTGTATTATTTTTATTGGTAACTTAATGTTTTTTAAATCTAATTAGGTACTAATCTTCGTTTTTAATCTTAATTTAAGGACGATTGTCCGTAATAAGAAGCGTATTTAGACTATTTTACATATAAGATATATTTTTTAGACGTATGCACAATTTCTGAATTAATAAAATAAATGATTAAATGAGGTAGGTACCATGGGTATGTAGTCGCCACTTGTCAATAGCTTTTGCCGACGATTATCTTGGACATAAAGTTAGTTTTACTTTGTGACTGTTAATAAAATGGAACAACTTAATCGTTATCAGCTATTTTTGTTTCGTATCTTAACTACCTGAATGCCGCAGGATGCTTGAGTGACGTGGATGGCCATTTAATTTATGCCTATATGTCTTTTAATGTCCTCGTTCGGTGACAGTAGGTGACAGTTTGGGCGCCTGATTGTTATCAATCGTGATGAGGAAGGACAATCCTGTTAACAGGAATTCAACTTCTAGTATTTATTGTTAAGTTTACAGGACCATAACCCAAGCTTTTCTTTATCTCACTTTAGGCTATTTCCTAAACTAATCGCTTCTGAAAACCTACTGTCAATAAGCCTAGACATTGAAAATAGAAGTACATTTCAAATGAATGATGATCAGATAGTTAATGTAATAAAAAAAAAATAAAAAAAATAAAAAAGCCTGTATTTCTTACAGAAATTAGGTACATTAGTGTTGTTAGTATTAAAAATTAAGTCTAGAGTGTTAGTAACTATTTTATAATGGTCTAGATATTTTAGAATTAAAAATTTATAACTTAATCTGCAAGAATCCCTCTACGGGAAAAGGCCTTCTCCAATGTGTGCCAGCTTTCTCCAATTGCGCAACTTGCTTCCAGTTTGGGCCCGCTATGCTCTTTATTTCGTCTTCTCATGTTTTCATAGGTCTCCCTATCTTTCTTTTGCCTAGAGGTCCCTTCCAGGCAGTGACGCATTTTGTCCATCGCCGATCTGTAAGCCGTGCCACATGTCCAGCCCAGTTCCATTTTAATGCAAGAGCTTGGGCTAGACCGTCTGATTATCTATTGGAGGGAATAGTTTATAAACCTATTGTTTATTAATCTAAACCCAGAATCCATGTACCTATACTACCAAATATAAAATATTCTACTTCATCGTAGACACAGATGTCTGGGTTCGGATTTGTAAGATATACTTACGTTTAAATGAAAGGACTTTAATAGCAAGATTAATGTCTTCTCAGCGCCATCTATTGATATTTAACGATAACATTTTAGAAGTTTTGTTTTTCTAATATAAAATTAAGTTTTAAGCTTATAATCAATACATAATAATCCCTGCGGTTCGTTGGTATTCCATATCCAGTAACCAGTACAGTACAGTTTTATGAGTCATTGAATTTTTTCGACGTTAGTATATTTTTACACCAGTATGATTCCAACTTTGGTAAAGTTTACTTCGAATATTTGTAGAATATTTGCGTAGAATATTTGTTAAAAAATTGTGGCAGCGCCTCTAGCGGTTCCGAACAATGACCACTATGGTTTTTGACAAGTTGTTAACAGTTAACAACCTATCAAAAATGTCGATATTAAAATATTATGATTGTCGTACAGCAATATATTGTTAAATTGTTGTATATTTGATGAGATACTAAGAATGCGGATCTAAAATTTATTTCATTGTTTATCGATTAGCTTTGCCTCGTTAATATTTCAATCGACTTGTTATTAAAACATAATAATTACGTAATAAAACAAACGGATATATTTTTTTACACAATTAAGGAAGCGCCAATCTGGCGTTGAGGTAGATTTGCATATAGCTTTTCGGTTTTATTACAAGACAGAAATAAACGTTTTATAGAAATAATTATTTATTTGGCGGCAGAACGATTACGTCTCACTTAAACAATACCTACATACAAGTTATTTCACAATAGAGTAAATAAAGGTGTTTTACAATTTTAAGAGTAATTTACAAGATAAGTTACTGTATAAATTAATCTACCTAAGCGAAATCGAATATCTTATCTGTCCACTGCGTAGGCTCTCGATCGATTTGACACACAAATTTTTCTAAAAACTGATACTTCATATCAGAGAGATATGCAAATGGTTTATAACGTATTAGATTGTAATTTTACTTGATATTGATAAGATTTCAAACAGGCTTCATACTAGTTTGGAATCAACAAAGTTATCTATTTGAAATCATTTCGATAAGGCAGGAAGCAATTTATTAAAATTTGATGGTTTGATATTAAGTAAAAATGACGCCGCGCCCTATTGATTGGCTATTATCCTGTCCGCATTGAAAATGCTAGCGGTCCGCCCCATCTTTGTAAGATCACTGAAATTTATTATTTAGCGTTTTAGTTCTAATATTTCGATAACCCTGAAGATATAAAATAGAATTGTATGGTGTAACCTTCAGACTTCAAGATAATGTTTTGTAATAAGTATTGTTTGTAATGTACCACTGGACATTCCTTTTTCTGATGAGAAGTTAGACTGTTTCTGTAGGGAGATATATTTAATTTTTTTCGATGAGAACACTTGTGAGTCTGAAATAAATGTCTTAAAATAATAAGACAGGAAGCATTTTATTAAATTCGATCGTTTGATTGTAAGTAAAAAATGACGGCATTGTTAACTGCGTATTATCCTGTTCGAATTTTCTTTTTTTTTGTTTACTATGGAACAAATCTTGCTCTCATGCACTTAAAAGGACTTGTGGCTATGACAGAGGGATTTTAGGATTATTTTGTGAGAGTCTTGTTACCGTTTTGTTTTAAATATCCTTGCGATATTTATCTGTCTTATTGACTCCCATAAGTTGGCTTATCAATGCGATTAGTTCACGCCTTGTCTTCGAATTTCGGCGAAACAATCACAAAATAAGTAGATATTTTTTCAATGTCACACGTAAAAATGCAAATATTCAAGCAACTTAAATATTTTAAAATGTATTCTTTCATTTGTCATAATACAT
Organism: Aporia crataegi; assembly: GCA_912999735.1. Taxonomy (NCBI): domain Eukaryota; kingdom Metazoa; phylum Arthropoda; class Insecta; order Lepidoptera; family Pieridae; genus Aporia; species Aporia crataegi. Next base: position 2,546,030 of record OU538748.1, on the reverse strand, counting down.
CTATGAAATTAAAAGGAATTTAAGGGGTGTAGAAAACTTGTATGGAAGTCCTGTCTCTTTAATATTTACCAAAAGCTACAAAAGATTTAATACTTATTTGTAAACACGTTCGGTCGATGAAAATTATCATTTTAATCTTATTAATAGACTTGTAAATACAAATTCCAATCCGAAATAAAGCATTTTCTCTACGTCGTGGCATGATAAGTATAATCTATTAGTAATTAAGTGGTAATATATTGTCGATCGACGTTTATTCTTTGATTCATTAATAGTGGTGTTCTCGTATGGTGTTATTGACACAAATAAAAATATTTTTATGGTTTTTTGGGACTTTCTTAAATCCCTGACTTACGATTGAGTTTTAAATTATATCTTTTTATTTTATTTACGTCTCTTATTTCGACTACAAACGACAATAGAAAAAATAAGACTAACATTTAAAAAAATTACAATAGATATTGCAATTAGCGAGAGTGACAAAGTCATTTCCTTCAAAGACATCATGTTTTCGCTAATGCTGCTTTTGCTATTTAAATTTTTTTAAAAATAGTTGGCAATAATTATATTTAGCATAGACTTAGAAGATATAACCCAAAGGGATAGCCGATCAAACATGATTAAAATTTTCTTTTTTTTCTTTTGCATTTTCGAGTAAGTTTGGTGTCGAAATTTCCACTATTGAAATACCAATAAATTGTTAAATTCGCACTTACCTTAATTTGTTCAAAATTGTTTATTTTTTGATTGCATTATTTAAATTTCTTTCTCTCTCGCGTCGTCTTCCTCACTCATGAGGGAATATAATCGTGGTGTCCTTCCGCGTCTGTATTTTAGAGGTGATTTAGGCCTCTTGGTCACAGGTTAACGGTACAGGGGAGTGTGGTTGATTTCTTCAGGCAAGTCTGTAGAAATTTAACAACACCTCCGTGCCACTTAAGACACCCGTCCGGCAAGGGTCAGCCCTATTAGAGACTGAATACAAATTAAATTATAAATTGCGTTCAGACCGGGGATCGAACCCAATACCTCAGGCTTCACGGTAGGTTTATAAGACCGCTTAGCCACGGGGCTGTAAATTTTACTTTATATGCGGTTTAATGTGAGGAGAATAATCAAATATTAATTTAATTTTACGGTCGTAAGTTGTTATGCCTCCCCCTATGCATTTATCTGTAGGTAACTACAAGCAATTAATTAATTTTATTACGTTTGTGAGCTGTCTCTAAGAAGCATTTTATTTTGCATGATTCAACCTTTTCTGTTACTGTAAACTTGCCAGGAGAAAATTTAATCTCTGTTTTTACAATAGGGTGTACTCTTGTCAAACCAAGTCAAATTGTAAGTATGCGTAATAAATATACAGTGCGGTGAAAAAATTCGAGTAAGTTTTTGTAATTTATATATTTTTATTTTTATTATTTACGGAAAATGTAATAATAATAATAATAATAATAAGCCTTTTTATTTGTTCCTAACTTAATTAACATCTATACTTTGGTTAGTGGGTTGGTATTAAAAAGATTTAAGAAAATGAAATATTTTTGTTAGTGATATTAGTAATTATTTTATTATACATTAGGAACCCCCGTGCGGGGAAAGGCCTCCTCCAGGCTTTGCCATTTGGGTCTATCTTTTGCTATTGCCAGCCATTTAGGTCCAGCGACCACGCGAATGTCATCCGACCAACGTTTGGCCGGTCGGCCAACGCGGCGCTTGCCGTCCTCTGGGCCGCGCCACTCGGTTACGGAAAATACAAACATTAGAATAATTGTCCACTCTTGTTGGATTTTCTCAAAATTTTGGTGTATCCAAATAGCAGTCACTTTTAGTGGAGAATCAATCTAACATAAAAAAGTGAAGTCCCATAGTGGGGTATGGGGCAGATGCGTTTTACATCTGTTTCACTAATCGATTTTTTCTTTCGGGGCAAGTAGGTGATCAGTCTTCTATACCCTGCCAGACCGAGTTCTTTATCTTTTCTTTTTTTATCACCGGGGATCGAATTTAGAACCGTTGTAACGCTGACGCGCTTACCACTAGACCAAGGAGGCGGTCAATCTAAGATTATTTATATTATGCGACGACATTTATCAAATAAAAAATGTTTTTGTAGGTAGGCACACAACACAAAATTTAAAAACTGCCGGTTTACAGCGCCCACAAAAAAATTATTACATTCTTATTGATATTATTTTTTAAACACTTGGTTTCCATTCCAAAGGCCCAATAAATCTGTGAATATGATAGTTATATTCTTAGACAAATCCAAATGTTTGAATACATCGGATATGAAATACACACGAATACACTAGCATGTGTGTTCGTTATACAAAAATTCATATTTTGAAATTTTTAAGCATCCCTGTATAATTTGCGGTGTTTTCAAATCAAAGTCGATCGGTTACAAGCATATGACCGCAACTTTACGAGCCATATTGAGAATTGGATGGCGGAACATCAGAGAGCTAACCCATCGTTTATCACAACACTCTCATGATGCTACGATTAAACTCTTACGTAAAGTTACTTTCTACGAAACATTTCTACAAAATACATTTAATAAAGTTATATTATATAAAAAAAATTTTAAAGTTAGTGCTCTGATCTGTTAACCTTTTTCGAATTGCACTAAGAAGTTATAAATAAAACGGAAATCATTTACAAGGCAAATATTTGGAAGTTGATACAATCGAGATCAATATTAAGAAATAAATAAATTGAAGCATGATTAAACTATGTAATAAAATCATTTTATTGTCCTTATATTCGATTCGATGTACACAACTATTTCTATTCGATGGAGGATTCTTAAGACCCAGGGGTTTATTAAAACCATGACGGATTTTTTGATCAAGGTGTGCCCACATGAAAGTTCTAGTCGCAATCATTTCAACTAAGTACATCCCTAGTATTTAAAATAGTATCAGTAAAGTTATTCATCAACTTTATTTATAGTGTTGCCTTAGAAAATCAGAGTTGGACAACATCCACGAGCTTACCATCAAACGTTTATATTAAAATGGAATCGGGCGATATTTTCCGATTTGTTGCAAAGCTGTTGAAATTAAATCGACCATTCGAATATATTGGACACAATAGTGGCAACGACGGTTTAGGGCAATCTCTGTGCTCTTATTGCGATGCATTTGGATACAAGCCATGGAATATGTACGATGTAACAATACGCTTAGTTTGGGGTGAAATAAAATGCCGAAAATTGGTGATTTCGATTTGGATGGACTTTTAGTATACACGTAAACTTGCTGTTTCAGAGAAGGCAAATTGTAAGAGCAGAAAATAATGTACTTTCAATGAAATTTGAAGATTTTTACTGATGAATACTATTATTAGCTTACTAATAGATACTAGCACTATAACTTCTATTGGAGAAAGAGAAAAAGTTTTACTGAGCGGTGGCGTTTTATAATAATGAAACAGTCAAATGACATCTGCTACTATTGACTAAAGAATTAATTTTTGCACATCCTAGTCAACTGACAATTCCATTAAAGAATCAAATGACAATCCAACAGTTACTGGCAACTGAAGCTTTAGATAGAACTGAAATTTGAATGTTGAAAAAAGCCCACATGCAACATTAATTGGGTCTTCTTCTTTTGTTTGTTATTTTATTAAAAAAAAATTAAACGCCTGATTTTGATAATTTTTTTCATTAATTTCAACTTTTATGTTTACTTAGACAAAGTTTTCACCATCTTTATTACATTATTACAAACTTTTCAGTTAAAAACTCGTCAGTTTTAAAGTAAAAACACTACATTGATTCTTTGGAGAAATGATTAGCTTACGTAACTTTTAGTTTCCCTATAGTTACTGGGGACCATCATATCTAAGGCTAGTGTTAAAACTTTCACAGACTTGTTACATAATAATTAGAAATACAAAATACTATTCGGATAAAATTAAAAACGCAATTAATATAGCCTGCGGTTGGCGGCCGCGAGCAACGAGCGTAAAGATGTCAATTTTGGCAGCGTTTCCAAATGCATTCACAGCACACGCCATACGAAACTGTAGAACCCCAAATTGCTTACCGAGACGCCCGACGATCATATTTTATGTGCCATTCGCACATTTCGCGACTGTCACGTGTCGCTTCTCATATTTGAATTCAGTAAATTATTAATTTGACTGTGCATTTGCGAACGAAGAAAAATGGCCAGAGGCTTATTTCTGTTAGCTGCCAAAGTGGCTGAAACCTGCTCAAAACGTGTTTTTTAACACTTACTTGGAAGTTTATCATGTAGTTAGTGAATATAAAGAGTATTTTATTTTGTTACTTTTTCTGAGGTTTTTTTTTAGTAATTGTTGTGTTTGTTCCCTTGTAATACGTGTTTGAATATTTGTGGTACCTATTTTTTCCTTGTCTTAACATGTGTTATATTGTTCAATCCTTTAATAATAAATAAATTATATTTAGTAAATAGCGTTATACCTACTTTAATACAAAATATATGTTCATATATGAGACGCGAATGTCTGGTTTTGATTATTTTCAAGCTTAACCTAATCAATTTTCTTATGAAAAGATGGAAATTGCGATGAATATTCTAAAATACAATGGCGTTTGGTTATGTTTAAAACAGCCCAAATAAATTTTAAAGTTTTAATGATTTAAATAGTGTGTATGGCTTAAACATGAATGCTTAATAAAGAAACTAGCTTACAATTATATTTAACGAAATTTTGAGTATGTTATATCGTAATTCTTATTTAACGCGTCATTTAAGAAAACGTCATTATGTAGTATTGAGCAGTAACATAGCATGTTCACATGTAACAGTGGTATTGTGATATTGGCAGGCTTTATACCCCATATCAACTTTGTTTTGTGCGGTTTGCTCTTTTATCATCGTCATTACTCATATCTATGTGCCATTAAGAGACTGCAAGTATTTGCCAATTTGCTTAATAACGCGAATTTTAATACAAATCGTATTAAGCTGCCTTTTTGGACGCAGCGTGCCTGAAACAAATGAAGTGAGCTTGAAGGTTTGGACCGAGTTTTAGAAGAATTTTCAATAATGAATACCTATTAATATTTAACAAAAATAAAACATACTTAAATAAAACACGTGTCTTATCCGTCTGTCCGCCCCCTTGCTTCTTTGTTATTTTTTATATGACTTTTATTATAAAGCAGGTCCAAACTTAACACGAAAATAATCCAAAGGTAAAGAAAATCTCAATAAAGTCATTTGATAGTAATTGCAAACGCTAGTAGGTGTAAAAATAATAAATACCTAATATGTACATAGATTTTTTTTTTAGAAAATAGGCTTACATAGCGATAGCAAACCACCTCGCCTCAGAACACAACGTGGGTGAGTTGCCGGTCTTTTAAGTTAGTTCATAGTTTATCGTACAAAGTTATATATAATTTTCCTTGAACATTTCCTGCATTTGCCGACTAATAATCGTGAATAGTTGATTTTCCACGGCTTTGCGGTGCATATTTAGCGGTATGTATGTAAATATCTCAAGGGAGGCTTCTCGACCTACTGCGAAGCCTACAAAGCAGCCACTAAAATGGCGCTACGCTACCCTTTTCGGCTTAAGAGTTACAACTACCTAACGAGCACTGAGCATATTTAGGATAAAAATAGCCAAGTTCCTTCCCAAAGCTTAAATTTTTCAATAATTTGAAATAGTTTATGTTAAACAAAAAAGATTTACAAAAAAGAATTAGTGACTCGCGGTAATTTTCTTTACAGATAGATAGCTTTTCGTTCTCATATAACTGAATGTTTTTAAATTAAATTACCGCCGCCTTGGTCTAATGGTAAGCGCGTAAGCGTTACAACCGAGAGGTCCTGGGTTCGATTCCCGGCGGAGATAAAAAAAACTCGGTCTGGCAGGGCATAGAAGGCTGATCACCTACTTGCCGCTAAAGAAAAAATCGATCAGTGAAACAGATGTGAAATGCATCTGCCCCATACCCCACTAGGGGACACGGGACTTCACTTTTTTTTTATTTTTTTTTATTTTTAGACCAAAGATCTAATATTATTATTTTGTTTCTACAGGATTTGATTTTAGGAATGCCCACGAAACACAATAAATGTGAATTGTTAACTATTTAGCCACGAAAAATTTTTTTCATATGTCTACAACATTTCATTATTAAAAATGTTTCTATATTATCATTGTTGAGAAAAAATACAGTAAAATAATATTCTCTCTCTCTTTGAAGTCCTAAGTCCCCTGGATGGGGCAGAGGGCGTCCACAGTACGTCTCCATTCCTCTCTGTCTTGAGCTACGCGATAAGATTAAGAAAATAATATTAGTTGCGTCTAAAAGCTTTTGTTCCAAAAATACAGATCATAAAAATACAATTCGTTAATTATTTGTTTGTGAAATATTAAAAATTAAGAAACCATTTGTAGTATTTTAGCGCTGCAATTTTAACTTCGTGATTGTGCATACATATTACGATTAGCGACATGTTCCTTAAAATATACGAGAATTGTTTTGAATACAATTTAGTAGAACGACGCTGTAGGTAACAAAGTATTTTATTTCTTACAATTTACAAACTATATAACTAAAAATACAAGAGTTTATAATTTGGAATAGAAATCATAATTTTTGGTGAGGTAAGGGAAGAGGAGGGAGGGAATGGAGTTGTGTTACGTGGAAAACAATTGGTGAAGAATAAATTACATTATGAAAAAATTAATAAAAAAGTAGCTTTAACATATTATCATATTATCTGTGTCCCGCGGTTTCACCCGCGTTAATTTCTAAGCCTAGAGATTAAAATAAAGAAAGTAAAATAGCAATTTCATACCAAAAATAAAAAAAATTGTATGAAAGTAACAATAGTTATTGCTTAGTTATTGCAAAGTTTTCGTGAGTGTCAATGGCATTCCTATACAAAATAATACCTTTCTGCAACATGTTCCCGCTAACTTTGCCTCGCCCTGGTCAAACTAATAGACGCGCTTTAAAAATAGTCGGATTTTGACGATAAGTAATGTCAAAATGAAATACTAGCTTCACTTCGCACCTTGAAGAGTGAAAAAACCATCTACCTGCATAATGTATTCTGAGAATGTGAAATTGGGAAGACAAACAATACAGTAGTTTGTTGCTGACCGCTCCTCTGACCAACGTATAAAAAATGTGTTGGATTGCATTTCCAAAGCGCCTCCGAAACCGATTTTGAATTCATTTTTTGTTCATTCAAAATTAAATGGCCATCGTTCAGTATTAGATAAAAGAAGAACGTATACCTATATAGAAGAAAAACATAAAAAAATAAAATCTTTTATTTAGGTCCGCCATTTCGTCTATAACGTAGAATATTTTTTTAATAGTTGCAACACACATTGCTCTGAACCCAAAGTTAGCTGAAGCACTTAAACACTAAGCAACGAGGGTACCACAATGAATACATATTTAAGTTTATAAACAACCAAGACTCGGTAACAAACATTCGTGCTCATCGCACAAATAAATACATGTACTAGAATTCGAACCCGGGACCTTTTGATGGATAAGACAGGAGCACTACCAATTGTGCCAATCCGTCGTCAAACAATAGGACGTAATAGGTTTTCCGCGGCAAGGAATCTGACTATTGTATGATACCATGAATCATTGAGTCATGCTCGAACTCACATATAAACATACAACAGACAAAATTCTAAAAATTGATACAATATTTAGAACACGTAAAACAATCTTCAAAATATATTTATGACTCATTCCCTTTATGCTTGACTACCCCAAGTATAATCTGCGTGCAATAACCGCCAGATTTAATGGTACAATTTCTTTCATCCGATTCATTGATATAACTAACAATTTTGTAAGGCCTTTTATGGGATCCATTATTCACACAATGCGTGTTGTTCTGAATAGAATGCTAAATATTTTTTTTATGTAATTGGGTTCAAATTTTCTCATAGTTTATTTTTAATTACCACATATTCTATATTATTTTATTTATTACACATTTAAAGAAAACAGTTTGAACCGCCGTCATTGAATCCGTTCAAACTCCTTTACATTCTCTAGATATGAAAAAGGCTCATAACCTAGATTATTTTAGGCTAAGCTATTAAATACTAGGAATCTTAAAGCATTGGTATATAGTGTTTAATTATTAAGAAAAGACGTGTTATGTTAATTTTCAGATTCATAAATAACTTAGCCCAGCCTAAGTTAAGATTGGGTTAGTTCAAATGACTTAAAAAACATAGTATTTATTAAATATATCGATTGCCACGTGAGTAGCAATCAATACACAGTACTAGAAATTCTTAAGCGTAGGTGGAAACTCCAAAAATAATTTCAGCTTGGCGTCATTGTGGCTGGGTTAGCACAGACTCCATTGACGGCCCGCCCAACAATATTTTGGGCGACCCTAGGGAGGCACCAAAAATAGACTCTTACGTAATGTCTGTAGTGTATAGTGAATGGAAATTTATGCTGCCTCTTAGCTGATCGTTGTAAACAACTGAAAAAAATATATAACTAAGCATTATTTGGCAAATATCTTTTTATTATTGAGTTTGTGAGATTATTTAGCAGTTATATTTTCTACAATATAACCATAATCTTTAATAAGTTTGATTTCTTTATAATCATAATTATTTTTACTTAGTTTCTTCCTGAAATAAGTAAGATACAATTGGAAGTGAAGAAAATTTAAAACCTTGTTTATTAAATAACAATTTTAACGAAAAAACAGACTCCGAATTGCAATTCTAAAACTACTGGACACATTTTGATGAAATTTAAATGGTACAACACGAAAAGCATATCGATTCACCCAGTCGAAAGTTCTGAGGTAATAAACATAAAAATACCATACGCGTTGAATTGCGAGCCTCCTCCTTTTTTGAAGGCCAAGAACCACATCGATCAGATTTCTAACAGATAATCAGATTCGTTTAGAAGCTATTTCGCCAAACACGTAAACACACAGACACGTAAATTGATGACACCCCTGTTTTTGCGTCGGGAGTAAAACAAGTTTTTTTGTATTGATGGGAAATATTGATACTTAAAGTTTGATCCGCGGCCAGTGATCTGCCCTTTGTAAATGCCGGTGTACATTTTTGATTAATTTTCTATTTACTTTTTATTATTATCAAACCAATTTATTAATTTATTAAGAATCACCATAAAATTAAGAACTCATCGACTGGGCTGGCATTGTAAATTTTTATCTTAAACATTCACAAACAAAACCAGCAGTACTTACTTAACTAATATTTGCGGTTACTCAGAGTGATTGTCGACTATTAATTCATATTTGGACTTGCTAATTGGTAATCATTAGAGAAATAGGACGCGAAATCCATCATCCGCCCACTCGTAATGCGTGGGCGAATCATATTTATGTCAGTGGCACTGAATCCTTCAGCGGGGGTGGATTTGGCGCCATTGAGACTTTGATGACATGCTCAAATTTTACGCGACTTCCGTTTTTCTCTGTCGCACTTGAGCTTAGTGGAGATCCATTCTATAAGAAACGTTTGTCTATGGATTTAAGAAGAATAAAGTTTGTCTATAGGCAGACTCATCGTCTATCCATCCTCCAAATTCTTCGTGGTCATGAGAGACGCACAGAATCGAGACCGATGGAGGCAGATTATCCACTCCAGATGCTGCCCCGATCCTGACCACGATCCTCAGTCATGAGGGACCGACGATAGAGAGAGATAGGCAGACTATTCTGTACTTCTGCTTCAGGTTCTGTACGTCAACCACGAGTTTAGTATCGAAATCTACCATAGGTTTTTTTTTACTATCGGTAAGCTGTCATAGTGGCCATGTTAGTAACCAACCACTAGAACGTAACCACTAGAAGCGTTGTCACATTATGCAGACTCTATTAAAAACACTTACAAGTTGTGGTAGGTAGCTAATGATTTTGTATTAATTGAAATTAATTCGGTACTTACATAAATTTCCTTTTTCATTTTGAGTCACCATTAGTTAACTTTTAATCTATATAAACTAGAGTTTACGGCCTTCGTGGCTAAGTAACACGCGTCTGCGTGTTGCTCTGGAGGTCCTGGGTTCGAATCCCGTGGAAACAAATGAATGTTTCGGTTGGATAGGCACAAAAGGTTGATCAACTACTTGTCTGTAAAAAAACAATCAATGAAATAAATACAGAAATGTATCAGCCCCGTACTCCACTAGGAGTTACGGGAATACATTTTTACAGGAGACTTCATATGCGTGAATTACATGAAAAACATCAAAATAATAAGTACCTAATCATTAAGGTCTGTATAAAGGTATTAATATTATATATTTATAAGTCTGTATAGTGATTGTGTGAAAAACAAAAAATGTTATTTAGTGTTTTAGTGTTTGATTACACAAAATACACATTTTTTCTAAACAAATCCTGTAATACTGTAGCAGTGCATGGGAACCATATAACCTGCCTCTGTTTAAATCCTAATTTTTTACGTCTACACTTGAACAGCCCAGTTAAACAAATTACACAAAACAGGCAAAACATAAAAAATATAATAAAAAGAAATATTTATTTATTTATTTACATTTCAATCTTAATCTTATATTTTAATTTATTCGATATAAGTAATATAATATATTATAGTGCCTTAGAATACCGACGTTAAATATAAGGAAATATTACAGCTAGTCATTTCTAATGAGCGCGTTATAAAATTTTATTATTCATTACGTATTTGTAGCTACTGTATAATAAATCTTTTATTGTTTCCTACTGTCATATAAGTTATTATTAAATTTAATTGAAAATAATTGCGTAAGTATATTATGTTATATTACGATATGTAGAAGTGCACACCCTTAAACAAGTTTGCGTTCACTTGGAAAAGTTGAGATATTTTTTGATTGCTTAACATATTTAAAAATAAATGATTATATTTTATATTAAAATTGTGCTTTCTTAATGTTAAAGCCATAATAATATTAATAATATTTTGACACGAGAACCAAATCTCTCAACTTTTCCAAGTGAATGCTAACTTTCTTTAATCTGTTTGTTATTTGTTAAGATTATTTGGACTTTATAAAAACCATTAATTTCCCTTTGAAATATTATTAGAAAGAGTTCTTTTTATCATTTATTAAGCTTTACATACGATTCTTTTTATATACCCATTGACAAGGGTTATAAAAAGCCGTTTTACTATTTTATTGTAAATAGATTTACAATAAAATAGTAAAAAGTAAAAAGTTTAAATAAATCTGAAATATAAATAAAATGAATTTTTATTTCTAGTTTATTCAAAATTTGTCGATTCTAAACAATTGTTAAATAAATAAAGTCAAGCTATAGGTACATACATAGCTTGACTTAATTCATTTAAAAATTAGGTTAAACAACAAAGTATGTTAAATAACAGTACCTACTACATAAAGTTAACGTTGTTAAATACCAATCTAGATTCTAGAAAATTTAATTATAAACGAAAAGTCAAAGTATTATATTACAAAACAACAAAAGTAGGCCGTTTTACAATTTGCATCAGTTCAAAGGCCATCTTGTATTTAATTAAGTAATTAACGCGTATTTGCATTTTCAATCAGAATAATTTTTACATTTTATGCGTATACAACATGAATTATATGTCATAAATGCAATAACATGGGACTTGATGTTTACGCAGTGAATTTTGTTGAGCCTATTACAATAATAATTATCCTTATACTTTTATCTCCGAAGTGGGAGTAACGTCTTGGGCTGTGGGATTCGATTTATCCAGGCAATCCTTCCTGTTAATCAGACAGCCGGTTTCATTCACCCTTGCTGTATTCCAGGATTATTTACTTATATACTAATGGACCCCGCGAACTTCGTATCGCTTCAGAGTGCCGAATAATAACGTGTCACATAAAACGTCATTCCATAGAAAATTTATGAGGAAACGAATTTGCAATAAAATAATATTGCGACTATAAATTAAGATGTAAGCTATCCTATCTTTCAAGTTGGATCAAACTGCACACGGTGTGAAAATTTGATTAAAATCGGTTAAGTAGTTTAAGAGTCCATCGCGGACGTGACACGTCTCTTTTTTTCTTTGAAGTCCTTAGTCCCCTGGATGGGGCAGAGGGCGTCCACAGTACGTCGCCATTCCTCTCTGTCTTGAGCTACGCGCTTCACTTCGCTCCATGTCATGCCAACTGCCTTCGCCTCTGCGGTGATCGTCCGCCGCCAGGATTGCTTGACGTGACACGTAATTTATGTATATTAAGATATATAAGCTTTTAGTCAATTATGAAAACAATTATTATAGGATTTCAGGCTCGCTTTCGCATGTATAGATACCATGTATAGATTATTAGTTTAACGCGACCTTGTCAATGTAAGCAGTTAAGGTCGACTTCCGACCTGCGCGGATCTATCGCAACGGACGCAGATTGACTTCCGAGCAGCGCGACAGCCGCACCGCTACTCCGGTATTAGTTCCAGTTTTTATTCCATGCCTAACGGTGGTGCAGTTGTGTTCTTATAATTATCAGAATGAACCGATCAATAAAAAATATTTTTTAATTAAATATTATTAAATATAAAAATTTCACTACAGAAAAAAGGACAGTCTTTTTAAGGTCCGTTTTTGTAGCCTGCTTCACTTAAATCGTACAAAATTTAATTCTGCGACTCTAAATTTATAAGTGTTGTCTTCCTCACCAGTGAATATGTTATTTCGGTCCATTTTTTAGATTTCAAAAAATAAGATAGCCTCAAATTCACGCAGCGATTCCGCGACAGTGCTTGCGCAAACATGGTACGGCTGCTATCGCCCTGCGACACTGACGCTGCGTTCGATTGTTAGTTCATACATTTCCGTACTGCATAATATTATGTATGGTTAGTGATGCCGGAGCCGCGCAGCTTGGAAGTCTACCTTTACAAAATAGCCTCTATATCTCAGTGGTATAGTTGCCCGTTAGTGAAGAAATTTTTAATTAAGTACTTTTGGAATTTATTTATTACAAACAAAATATATATCTTTAAAATATTATTAAGTGGTCGTTGAGTACCCGCAAACATCTTTCTACGTCGGTGAATCATTTTTTATGCATTCCAAACTATTTATTCGCCCACAAACGAGACCAGTTACCCCATAACCCCATTATTACGAATTGAGTAGGTACACGGTGATATAGGTGTAATAAAATACATAATATGTTCGAAGAAATAATGAATTAATTTTAAATAACATTTAAATTATGTAATTTACGTCGCGTTATATTACATGAAGTTGTGTAATATACTTGTTACGTTAGATTATAAATAAATAATATATTATCCGTAATTCTTACGGCGTAGTTAATATGTGATTCACTTTCGACTAGTTGCTTAAATTCGAAGTCTCATTTTCAACTCTGGACGCTGTTTTAATTTTGTTTTAAAACACATCAAATCTACTCAAGCAAGGTGGCGTGTAAAATACACTGTATTGATTGATTTATTTTTTGTTTTTGTTGCGTAGACTGCTCTTTCTTGCAGACTCGATTGATAACACAACTACACTGTCAGCTAAAACTTTCACTAGGAAGTGTGAAAAACGTATAAAACCCACATTTTAATCATAATTTTGCACAGGAAAAATCGGTTACAAAGTTTTCTAGAAACCATTAAGTTTTATCAATCATAACTTTTACAAACTATTGTTATTTTCAGTGGTTGAGTCTTCGCTGAGACAGACCTTTCTGGCATTTCGCCAGATTTTTGTCTCCCATTCAAGTCGGTTATATCAGTAAGTATATTTTATGTAATTCTTATCGATTTATTCACTAAATTCGTGTGGAATATAGGAAAGAGGTTTCGAATTATTACTTTGTAGAACATTTTAATCTTTATCTAATAAAGCATAACATAGCATAACCAGTGACTTATTTTTTTATAACTTGACGCGTCTGTAACTGTGAGCTTGCGTGTATGTCTGTGGCATCGCTTTTAAATGATTGCGATCAAGAAAAATGTTATCCACAATGTATCAGATATGAAAATCATGAGAGAGAAAATAACATATCAGGAGGTTCTTGAACTTTAATTTAATTTGTTTATTTGTAAGGCAATTTTAATAAGATTGCAAACTTCAGAAATTATAAAAAAGAAAAAGAAACCCCGCGTGCCGCAGATGGCAATTTACCTTTAAACAGTTTTAGTATAAACTTTGTGTTTAATTTTTCAAAAATGATGATTGCCTTAAGGTTTTTCATCAAGTAACCTATCTTTAAAAGCCTTCAAATATTTATAAAAATGCAATATTAGATAAAAACAATAAATACTTATAGCTTTTCCGACTGTATTTCGGTACTGACCTCTGACCTTTTCAGAATGATTCAGGCTACGCCTGAAAGACAATATGGCTTCTGGCCAAATAGTGACTATTGGAGTGTTTTCATTCATAAATTCGCTTTCGATTTGTCTGAAAATATATTGTTTTTCAATATTTGCACTCGTCTTTATTGCTTTGGCAAGCATCTTTGTACTTTTATATGTGTATTAAAACAGTTCTTGGAGAGCAAACTTCCTGTGTTCATGTTCTTATTGAAAAGATTGGTATTCGTTATTAACTACTTTTTTTTAGTAGGAAGCAGAGCTGTGGTATTAAAAATCTTATTTCTTAAAATGCGTACGTGAAATTTTACTTAAAATGGATACCTAATGAATCATTGAACGATTATAAAGATGTAATAAAGTTCAATCTACTTAAGATATCTGGTAGGAGTGTTTCACTGATCACTTTCTAGACATATAAGGTGATTTTCTTCGGGAAAAACCTTTTGTATCCACTCCAACTTATAAGCAGGGCAAAATCCAATAAAAACAACCACCTGGAAGAAGACGTACTTCGTGGCTTAAGAATCTTAGGGCATGGTTCAACATGAGCACATGATCCTTGTTTCGAGCCCCTGTGTCCAAAATTTAGATAGCCTTAATGATAGCTGACCTTCAGTAGGAGATGGCACCTCAAGAAGAAGATTTGGGCACACATTGGGTTATAAAAATAGTAGTAGTTTATATAAATCTAAACAATTGCTTTATACGCACAGTAATGCAATGTTTTCGAAATCGCAGCAAACTTAAAAGTAATGTATAAAGTTATATCTGGAGAAGTTGCAAAATTCGCAGACGCGTAAACAGTCTGGATGTTTACGTCTCGTTCCGTTTCCGCAAAACATTTCAACGTGAACGTGGAACGGATGCAAACAAAGTGATAAAAATCGTCAAAATCGAATCCTACGCGCCATTAATTGGTTGTGAACTGACTCGACACCTGGCGACAGGAACGGCTTCTTGCTTATTTGAGAATCATTTGTTAGTTGATAGCTCGTTCAAGTGTATTTAGACTCAAAATAACTATGTAATATATAAATAAGATCTGCCTAAGATATACCTGGAACCTAAATGCTTCAATACAAGAAAAATGGGTAAAAATACTTATTTGGCATTTCAATTATATTCTATTTTTGTTTATCTTCTCTAAGGTTAAGTTATTTAAAAATAAAGTCAATACTCATCATAGAATTTCTATAATACTACGTACAATGATTAGTAATTATAAGCTTAAAGTTTTAAACGTCGCGTCGGTCAGGTTAACAATATTTTTTATAGTTAACTATAATTATTATAGTTAAGTTTTCAAGTACCGCATAATAAATTACATACTATTTAAAAATTAAAATGTTTACATATAATAAATCTGCTCCCAATCGATTCCGCGTAGCAAGATGCCTAGGAGACTGGCCACGTTATAATTACGTATATAATTACATTATTTAACTATACCGCGAATTTTGAGCGAAATAATTAATATATATAAATTACATGTCACGTTATTTGTCCGAGATGGACTTCTAAACTACTTAACCGATTTTAATTACATTTGCACAACGTGTGCAGTTTGATCCAACTTGAATGATAGGATAGCTTACATCTTAATTTATAGTCGCAATATTATTTTATTGCAAATTCGTTTCCTCATACATTTTCTATGGAATAACACGTTATTATTCGGCACTCTGAAGCGATACGAAGTTCGCGGGGTCCACTAGTAATAATATAATTTTTAATATTGGAATCTAATTGATAAGCGAGGGCTTTTTAAAGACGAATATACGGCCCTGACGCTCATCATAGTTGGTGCAAATTGTTTTCATCGATTTAATCGAAGATGTCTGAAGTGTTTATTACCAGAGTGTAATTGAATTTTTATAAGTGCATATGATTAAGTGATATCGTTTCAACATTTTCCTTAATACACATTTGTAATTAAAATTGTTATAACAATTAATAAACAACAACATTGAGAGGATAAATCGAGGATACAGAGCGTGAAATAAACTCGTTATTTTAAAGTTATAAAAACTAATTTTAATGTACCTATAGTGTATAGAGTAGTTAAGGGTAATTATGCGTTTAGTATCAAAATTTTTGATTGATTTTTAACTGTTGCCACCCTGTTAATGCCATAGGGATCATGTAAGTTTGCGCCTTAATAAGTTCCAGATGATCTGCTATTTACCTTTAAAGAAAATATCAGAACAAATGTAGCTTTCATTAAAAATTCATTCTCGAAGAATGTTAGAGAAAGTAATCGTTAACGTGTGTGATTAAATAATAATGATTAAATATTTTTATCGAAGCTTATTACATATTCATTGATTTCGAGCATTATCTGGTGATCATTAATAGATTAATGATAATTTTATTAAGAAACTCCATATGTTGTATGTTTACGTTGACATAAAAAATAAGTACCAATAAAGTTGATGAATAGTCAAAGATTAAAAATGAGAATTCGACTGAGTTTCTCGGCTGTTGTTCTTACATTCTTTTGACTTTTGATTTAAAAAAATCATCGTAAGCTTCGCGACCACTTGCGCTCGGGTTCTATAAAGTACGTGTCTTATACATGATATCAATAGTAGCTGGTGTTGTAGAAGTCTGTGCTCTCACGCCTAAACTACTAAACCGATTTTGATACAATTTGAGTAAAGGACTATTCTATCTTTTATTGCAAAAAAGGCTTTGAAGGAGTTGTATTATACATAAACTTATCCTTTTCCCATGCAAAGTTTAGCTTTAGAAGTATAGAAGATAAAGCTACTGTCTTGTAATGATTTCGTAATATCGTATAATATTACGTAATAATTTCATTATTGATTCAACTTGGTACGGCGTTAAATTCTGATGTCACTAATCAATCAATTTTATTTCTATCTGCATGACTTGTCGCATACACTAATTAAGAGTTTTAGGGTCACACGAAGGCCAGTTCGAAATTGATTGAGTTTTTTATCGCATTGATATAGAGCGTATAATTTTTCTTACGACTTATAACACAGTTCATGTTAAATAAGTAATGGTAATTTTCACTAACTCTCAGGAGATTCCGTAGTGATATATTGTATATCTCATTCTTTCCATTTATTGTTGTAATGTCGATTCATCACAATATTCTTAGTTTGAAGACTCTCAAGTGACTATTTTACACCTGTTTTATATTAGCACCGAAAAGTTTTTTTATTTTCCAATTATTCAACTTTGTCTATGGTGCGATCTCGCTCTTTGCGGGGGACGAACACATTTGTTTCATTGATCATTTCCTTTAAATTCTGTTCCTACCCAAACAAAACATTTTTTCGTTGCACCGAGATTCGAACCCAGAGTCTCGGTGCTAGTTGTAGCCCGTCATCTACGCAAAATAAGTTGTATGCTACAACTTATGGTTTTTTGAAGCCTTTTAGATATGAACAATTTAAATGACATCATATTAACTATAAGAAACTTGTTCAGAGACTTAATCGAAGGGTAGTTCATTTCAAACCAATGAAAAATCAGAATCGTTTCTAAATATCGCAAATAAATCCTAAAGTAACAAAAAAAAAAACAAAAAAGGAAAACGAACCTTCAAAGAAAAGTAAAAAAATTCTCTTAATTTTAAGTTTTATGTTAATAAGTGTTTCAAAGCTTGTTCTTTCAATTAATTTGTTTAAAGCCCATTATGTATGTGATCAGTTCAGATTTGTTGATAGTATTATCATTAGGAGACATTTATAATTCAGTTGGGTGGGCGAAGTCAAATATTAATAAATATTAATAATTAAATAAATATTTTCTAAAGCGAATTTCTTTACTAAAGAAGGCTATACGCAAGTCGCCACAAATCTTTCAAAAACGGGTTGAGAATGAAATTAAGGATTTTGCATAATGCAACGGTCACATGTTACATGCAATGGAAAGAAACATGCTCTTTTGTTTTCATTATTAATACATCAGAAATTTCAATGTTGTAATTTTTCATAAATAAGTGTCAGTTATATAAAAAGTTTATTGCAGAATTCATCATGCTGGCCAATTTTTATCAGCGATTGTTTTGTTACTGTATTTTATCACTGCGTCAATAAATAAATAAAACTTTACTGGTAGATTACATTAGTTGGTAGAAAACAGTTTGAATTGATTAAGCTTATATATTTATCAAAATTTTTACAATTATTTAATTATTACGAAATTTTCCTGGCATTTCGCGAGATTCATAGCCTGCATGGTCACGGGCGACTCAAAGATGCAAGGGCTACAAGGGCCTACACACGTCCGGACCCTAAATCCTCGTGTCGTGATAAAATTCGGGTCACGATTTGCATCGTTAAAGTTTCAAAGAGTACCTAATGAAAAATTGTAATTAAGATTTCAATGCCATAGTTTTTGAGAACTAACCTTTCATATTCTATTGAACATAATAACTGATCTAGCACAATCAAGTTTTTGTACTGAGTACCTTGCACGTACAATTAGCTTCCAAACTTAATGATAGCATTAATCGTATCATTATATTTTAGTTCGCTTCCTCGAATTTAATTTTAGCCTTGACGTTCACCACGGAGTCAAATGCTGAACAAACTGCGGTATAACCTTGGTTCTAGGATACACGGAACGAAATAACTGCCTATGGTACTGGATTCAATTCCCGTGGGGATAATTAATGTTTCAGCTGGGTAGGCAAATGCGGCTGATCACCCAATTTCCTGTAAAAAAATGATCAGTGGAAACAGATTCAGAAATATTATGCCTATTAGAGGACGGATTACTTTTTAATATGTGAAGGATAATTAAATTCTTTTTAGGTTTCTAGGTTTGGATTAATTCTGTTATATATAAGTAGTTTTGTTTTAAAAAAGTTAAATAATGTGTTTAAATTTTATCCTACGTGGACGAACTCAGCGTATCGTTTTTTTAAAAAAACGATACTATAGGAATAAGCGCACTTTTTCGGTTCATAAGTCATAACTATTGTAAAATTTGTTTTAAGAACACTATTAACCGATCAAAGTGCTGAATAATTAAGTAACTAATAATTCTATTAAGCCAAAAGCGGCACAACGCGGTAATGTAGTTAATACTTTAGGTACGCAACCCAACGGCTTTGATGAGCCTTTTGTATTTTTATAAATATAAGCCAGTATTTGGAATAAATAAAATTGGTTATTTGGCTTTAACAAACATAAAAAAAACATAAAGTCGAATTGAAATCCTCCTGTTTTGTAGTCAGTTGAAAAAAATAGGTATATTTGAATTTTGAAAATAACTTCTATACAACATGTTTTGGGGGGAACATGCTAACTAAGCGATCATTTAGTTAAATAAATAAAAATATCATTTTAATATCTACTTTGTCGTTTCGTATCTCGTTGTTAACTGAATAATATAGTAACTATAACAGACAGCATGTCTGGTTGATATTTATTTTCGTACTCACAATGTATCGTATTTTTTGTCGTAATTGCTAATCAGACAAAGACGTTTATATTTCATTTAATTATTTACATATAATAAGAAGCTGTCTGTAGTCTTTAAAAATATTGTTGAAGATCGAATAATAATTACATGCATTTCTTTGTTCTCGAAAAATATTTATTAAACCTTGAAAATGTGTATAGGTTTACAGTTTAGGCGCAATAATATTATTATTATTAAAGCCTCTATTTATTTCCAAAAACATTACAAAACATTTTTTTCTAACTATGTAAATCAATATCATTGTAGTATTTTTCTCTGGGTATAATCCTCCAGCTTACTGTTACAATTATTCATACACACAATTTTAATTAGATTTGTGTTTATATTACTTCTGCGTTCGTTGTTTTGTGACTCAGAATATTTTGAAGCTTATAGAGCGAAGGTTCCGATATGGATTTCCGAGGTTATATGCATTATCACTATTGTGCTTAAAGTGTACCTATATAGAAATTACTAACCTAGGGGCAAAGATGCTTTAATCGTATTTTTGGTTGAAAATTGACTACTTCCAAGTGCATAGAAGAAGCGTTAAAAATTGTACGAAGCCAAATTATGACACTAGTTATGACTAATTTATTATATTTAAAATCTATATATATATATATATATATATATATATATATAACATTTTTTTAAATATTTAATTTCTTAACTTTAAGTACTAATAAAATGTATAGGTAGTAAATTATATAAAAGCATTGTTTGTCAAATGTTTGTTCTATTTTATGGGAAATATAATCGCTGCTTAAACAATTTACTTTACTGTTTACATTGCGATTGTCACGATGTCCGGTTATATCAGTAAATAGACAAGAAAAAGTTTCTACGTAGGTTAAGTCTCTATAGAGTGCTTTAATTTTACTGTATTTATGTTATTACTAGTTAAATTAAGACTGAAAATTAGATAATGTAATAATTGAAAAACTATTAATAAATTCGAATTTCATTCCACGCTTATCGGCTGCACAGCCAAGAAGAAATCCAACTTCATATATGTGTTATAATAGCTCAATAACGCGCTTGTGATCTGATTGTAGACGTTTAATTTAAAAATTATTAGCTTTGTCAATAGTAGATTGAATGACAGAGAGGGTATAAATATAAATTTATTATCCACCAACAAAGAACGTTCATACAAATTGTTTACCACCCTGACGTCTCTTACCTATAAACAAATTTCAACTACTCTGTTAACTAAATTTCGAGATTTTCTGTTGATCAGTGAATGACTTTTTTACTTTTATAAATAAAGACTGGGGCTTGAGAATCAACATCTTTTAAAAATGTAATTAGGTTATGAATTCTTTTATCCATTACGTAGTTGTTTACGTATTGCGGGTTTTTGTCGATAAACGCAAATACGTGATCATTACCATAAATTAAGTAAACATTCAAGTTAAGTGTTCAACATTTACACAAAACAAGCGTGTGTTTGTGATATTTATTGATGGAGTGGCCACCTACGCTAATAAAACACAATTATTAAATTAGGCATTCCTAAATTAATGTTGAAGAACTTTTAACCTTCAATTCGATAAAATAAACAGTTCTTAAATGGGACAATGAAAATAAATTAAATAAATATTAATTTTGTACATACATGCCATGAAATCCCAGTTTGAACCGCTTCAAATTTAAGCTTTAACTCTGTATTAAGTTTTAATGCTAAGCTAAACTAATATTGAATTAATATTTGTTTATATGATTTTAACTGATCAGATATTAACGCTTATCAACGCTATTGACTATTCAAGAACGCACCCAAATCATACGTAAACCATGAGATTACTATCGAAGTATTCAATAGCTTTCTTACAATCGGAAAGCTGTCAATCCCACAGTGTCCAAGTCTACGTGTTACCACTAAAGGTGCTATAAGATTTTCTGTACAAAATTATTAACGCATAGACTATTGAAAAATACTTTACCAGACAGTAAGTAGAGCTACTTTAATTAATCGCCAAGAAACTCAGTGGGGTAGTCATTTGTCTTGACCATATTACAATATAATATATGCAGTAAAGTATTGTATAGCTTGTGACCGTAAGTTTTATATTTATTTAAGGACAATTCTTGTACTTAACTTAGGATTTTGTTATAATAACGTTATTCCCTTGAAAAAAAAATTATACTAGAACAAAATTTGTCAACGTTCCTTTATTGTTCGTTGATAAATGACAGAATTGACCAAATGTCTCTGAAATTGTAGTATAATAATTGAATTAGGTGTGGGGACACACATCAGCTAAACGCATTTTAATTTGTGAATTATCGTTCATTTGACGTGTATTGTGTCAATAATCTGTATGAATGTATTGTACGGATAAAGGCACGAGGCAAGCAGATGGCATTTGCAAAAAATGTGCGAATTTCTTTTATTATTGCTGCCTTATAGAATGGTCTTTTGTGGTAAACCAATTACAAACAATTAATAAATCAATTTATCGATTCTGTGACGAATTGAGTCGTTCATTTGTACGGAAATGGAGCAATTTCACTGTGAATTTATTCGTTCCCTATTCGAGAACGTTCGGTCATTATTTGACCCTTGGTGACGGATGATTGTCGACGCGGTAGGTGAATCGATTACGTGACATAAAAGAATTTTAAATTATTGTAAAAGCTATAAGAATATTTTAAAGTAGCTAGAAATAATATTTAAATTTAAAGATGATATTTAGCTTAAGATAAATTGAACTGCGTAGCTCTATTGAACATTTAATGTGTAACGCGAAATAATTTCACCATGTCTCACCTGAATATTCACTAAAAATTAGGGCTCATCGAAAGTATACAACAGACAAAAAAAGCGTAGTTAATTGTTATCTTAAATAAATGCACTTGATCCTGTGAAACTGTTTTCTTTAAATATGTGATACTCCATAAATGAATTACTAAACTTAAAATGGTTTTCTAAAAAAAAAAGCAACATTCATAAAGGACTTGAAACGGTTTCCTTTTGAATAGCTTTAGAAATATATAGCAGAGGTAAACGTAATTCATATATTTGTTATGGCTTTAGGCGGTTGAACTTTAGCCCAGATTTGGAAAGTAACTAATGTTTAAGGCTGCCTGAGTATATTTCGACCATGTCATGCGTCAGTTAGAGATACGAGCTTCCTTTAACTCCTCATGGAAGGAGAAGTATTAGGTGAATCTGGCGGCAGAGAAAATAAAAGTGACATCTCGTAATAGTAACGTGGGTGATAATGAAACATTTTTTTTTACATTGTATAGGTACTTGTTTTTGGTACCTATAAATTTATTAGTTGTTAGTATGCTAACTAATTATTTTTCACTCTAGACATGCTCCAGAGTTCGACCGACAACATCCCTATTAGTTCATTCAAATTAAAAAAAAAAAATTTGTTAGTCCTGCGCACGTATGAGACTTGACTTTTAAAAAGATCTCTGTCTTGTCTTGAAAAGTTGAAATTCACGTTCGGAGGCTTAAAAACTGTCTTTTCAACGAAATCAAGTACGTTATGAATGATTTTACACGTTTATAATAACACATTTAGCATATCCTGGAGAGGAGTGCATGACTCGCAAATCAGAAGCACACTTGGACGGACTAACTTGTTTTTAAATACAATACTTCTACGTACAATTGCACTGCGCGGTGTCTACGAAATGTTCGAAGCAAGGATGAATTTATCGTAACCAAAAACTGTTCATTACTACGTCATTATACATAAACAGGAGTATTTATGTAAAATAAATAAATTTTAAATAAAAAATAAAAGCGACCTCAAATAATGAAAAATAAATTTTGTATTACAAACCTACTATAAATAAAAAGACATACAGCAACAAAAAATCAACGCGACTAATAATAAAATCATATTCTAATATTAAGTTTATTGAAGTACTAGATTAAAGAGTTATACAATAAACGGAAGTAAACCCACGTGAACTCTTTTAACAATAGTTGATTAAGATTTTATGAAATTATAATTATGAAGTTTTTCTTTTTGATTGAAAATATGCAAAATAATAAGAAAATATAATAATATTATTTATATCTCTTAAAATATTTTAGCGTATATATTTTTATTTAAGGTAACCCTGATCGAGGACCCTTGTCAATTTCTTATCTTAGGTGATAGATCTATGGTTGCCATGCCTGGCAACTTGCTGCTAGGAAAAATTACTGTCACTTTAATTTTTCTCTTAAGACTGGCCTGACATAGCTGAAATGTCTCTCTGAATTCAAATTCATAATCGGAATGTAAGTGGAACATACTGACATTGTATGGAATTCAAAGATACAATTCCAGTTGGTCAGCCTTATAATATTGTATTAATATCTAAGTTCTCAGTCAAATGTCGCAAAACTCCCATCGAATATCTTCATGATTTTTATTTTAAATAACCCTGAGCACATTTGCAATTCTTTACAGTTAATCTATAATATAAAAATGAATCGCAAAAAGTGTTGGTAAGCGCATAACTCAACAACGCCTGGACCAATTTGGCCAATTCTTTTTTTATAATATTTCTTGAAGTACAAGGATGGTTCTTACGGAGAGAAAAATTTAGAAAATTTTCGAAGAAATAAAATAAAAGAAAAACATTTTCCTCATACATTTTCTATGGAATGACGTTATAGGTGACACTTTATTATTCGGAACTTTGACGCGGTACGAAGTTCGCGGGGTCCACTAGTTTGATATAAACATAACAATAGCCCAACTTGAAAATGCCGATACATTGTCCTTTCAGGATTATTTAAATTTACAAATTAAATTTTAATTAAATAATGAAGCAGAAGTTCAGAGCATGAGTACTGCAAAGATGTTAGCCGGCGACTACACTTGAAATACCTTGAGATAAGGAGTTTTCCAACGAAACAGCTTCACTCTAGCGCTTATTTCCGATAACAATTTGTAAGGAAATGTGTTGGTTCCAGTAAATAGGTCTGTTTTGTAGGCGGAATATTATGGGGATTATCCTCATATACGGCGTAATTTTGTAAGATATGAGTGTGGAATATATTTATAATTGTAAGAATTTATAAGATCAGTAATTTATAAATAAGGAGTCTTAGTAAAAGATTTTCTTAAATATGCATAGTATTTAGTTCAGATAGTCTTTTGAGTGCACGTTTACGAATTTGTAGAATAATAGGATTTTAGTGAAAGATAATTTTAACCAGTTCTAACTAGAGATACCTTTTAAATTTTTTGATTTCGATTATTTCTAATTATATTTTTAAATTGTGTTTTGCTTTTAAAACGATACAATCACAGTTGTGTTAGAAATCAACTCAAAGTTAGCAAAATAGTCAAATAAAATCTCTTAATTTTTTTTGTTAAACACTTTAAAATCTTTACTTGGAAGCTTATTTTTCGTTTATCATGCAAATATATCATTTCCATATTTAGACATTAAGCAAAAACAAACTTTGTAATAAATCATAACCACTTCAGTGTAGATACCATAAGTTTACTTACTTTAAAAATATTTTATTTAGACATTATCGACTGCTTTAACTGCCTCCAGGACTTTGTCACATTGCAAAGGCGTTGCGCTGTTCTGAAATCCAGAAGAAAAATTAAGCTGAAAATGCTGGATTTGAATGCTGAAGGCTGATCACTCGCCTGTAAAGGTAACGGTGTAACACGCAAAAAAGTTTTTATTTATTTTATTATGTTACAAAATGCATTAGTCCGATTTGTTGCTTTTCGCAGGCAATTTTACTATAAGTAAATTAATTAGAACATATTATTTTATTTAGAAACCAATAAGTTGGGATATAGCTCCTAATTTTCTGTGGCGCCACAAAATGTGATACGCTGGCATAGATTTTATAATATCAGATATATTCATATAATTAAATAATATTATACACTCGAAAGCAATGAATCCGAGTCACTTAAAAAAAAAAAAAATAAAAATCTCGAAAATTAAGAATGCTAGCTTAATGAAATAAATTGTGTTTAATAGTTAAAATTAAGTTTTCATACCTTCGTTTAAGGAGTATTTAATTGTCTATTAAACACAATTCATTTCATTAAGCTATCATTATTTTCAGAAATTTTCAGGTATCTTTAAGTGACCCGGATTAATTGATCTCGAGTTTAGAACAAAAGGAAATTTAAATTCATACTGCTTTTATTCAGTTCACACATGGTTTAAACAGACGAAAGGCCATAACCACTTGATAAGGTTAAATACAAAATGGCAGCTGGTTTATTTATATGTAATTAGACTGCGCAACTGTTATATGGCTTCGAGAAGAGCAAACATCGAAAACTAACACTTGAAGGAGCGATGACTTGCCATAGCGCATAGCGCCAATGAAGGTTCTTTTATTTTTAAACGAACATGTCCTATCTAAACCTGGAGAGAAAATTAATTTATTCTTTTCACATTGGCTTGACTAAAGGTCCTTACACTATGTTCCCAAATATTTGTAAGCTGATAAACTTTAAAAAATTTAGTTATAAGTCTAAACTGCAAAATATTCGATTCGTACAGTAAAATTATTTTAGTAGATAGAAAACTTTAATATTTTTTGTAGCTGGTAAGCCACTGATTTTGGCGATGGAAAGTAATAAAAACTCCTTCAATCTTTTCCCTGTGTTTTATGTACCGATCAAGATTCGTTTAATGAAAATGTAAATTGATTCTTAAAATTTTATAGGTTATAAATTAGATTATACATTAGTAGAGGCATCGATCACTTTAATTTATAGAACGATTTTATCACTTTTTTTTATTAAATAGTTAAATATTTGAGTAATAATATGAATTCTGAGGCTATAAAGTTCAACTTTCCTATATTATTTTTATTATAGAACAAGATGTGTTCGACTTTTTTTCGACTTTAAAGTGCATTCCCATTCCTCCTCTGTGGGGCATGAGGTAGCCACATTTCTGTATCTGTTTCACTGATCATTTTCTTTACAGGCAAATAGGTGATCAACCTTCTGTGTCTACCCAACTGAAACATTCATTTATCTCCCCGGGATTCGAACCCAGGGCCTCTGGCGCATCACGCACACGCGTAAACCACTTAGACACGGAAGTTGTTTATTACATTTCAACTGTACTTTGATATTAAATATTTCAATCAAAAACATGATTTAAAATTTACTTTAAGTTTAATAACATGTTTTGATTGGTTTGCCATCGAAATTTTCGATGCCGCTAACAAAAAATCTTTATATTAGTTAATTAATTACAGATCATGTAGAAAAGTATAGACATATTATACTAGTCCTTTAATGAAACTGCGTAATTCATTTTTAGAAAGTACAAGCAATTCAGTGAAGCAGCGGGAAGAACGAGTAATAAAATAAAGTTCGAATGTGTGATTTCACAGATCCCAAAGTACAGGTGGGCGGAGATTATCTCGAGGTTACGTCGTATTATGGGCTCAACATATTTTTATAATACACAATTCGTACATAACTTTGTTCACACATTTGTTAGCCTATTCATGTTTATCTTATGAATTATTTCCTAAGAATCCCGACTAATCTTTAATATTAATCCTACTTTCGTATCAATTTATTTCAATAATAAAGTGTCAGTCAATACTGATATTATATAGAGAAAAGATAAATGTTTTTCTTAGTAATGGATAATTTAAAAACAAAAGGGAACTGTTCTGAGTGACAAAGAAGTGAGCGTGTTGTTCTTAAATATAATTTTCTTGGAAAAATGCATAAAATTTCATCATAATCGGTTGATAAAAGCTTTAATTATGATTTAGTCATATTTATTATTTTTATATGTAAAAATCGATGGTGATGGTTATAATATCTTAATTATAAGTGGCACTTTCGATTCGGTGTTCCATAAAAATATGAAATAATAAATACCTACCACAAAGGTGAGGTATTCGAAAGTTAGCTCTGATTAGTCGAATCGAGTTATATCGATTGAATTATATATAAGAAAGGACTGCTACACATTACAGTGAACAACGACTTTAGAATGTCTGCAACTTGTGTTTTTACATTGCTATCAGCAACTTGTGCTTACCGGAAATACGTTTTGTTCAACTCAGAAGAGACGGGAGTCAGATTTTTAAGTTAAGGTTACACGTCTGATAAAACTCGCTTAGGGCAGTATACAAGACTTCTGAAGGCACGTAAAACTTTTTCAGTTTGGAAGGCACAGGAGACTGAAACAGTGGAAAAGCGAGATAATGATGCTCTAAGAGTGGCGCTTTAAGGGAGACTGTGATGGTTCCTAAATGCCTTTACGGTAAACACAGGAGGTATTATAAGTGGTTATTGCCCTCTGGATGTCTGATGGAAGAAAGTCGATATATCGAGCCTTATAGTCGCGCGATGAAGGTGAAAATAGCATTTCCGTAAAAAGGTGTATACTTTACATTACATACGAGTGCGTTTATATGTGTAGCACAACTAAAGGTGTGATAATATTGATTAGACAAAAATATTGAATACATTAATTTTGTAGTTTTATTGCTTAGGCTGTATTAAAATTAATAAATGCATTTCTCGTACTCCATGCCTGTTCTGAATAAATTATTGTCAATACGTTTTATGTTGTTTTATTGGTTTGAAATATTAGGGTGATGCAATGATTCAATATTTCGATGGACAAAAGGGTTAATTCGTACCACGTACCTAGTTGGATCATATATATAAAGAAATTTTGATTGAAGAAGATTATGTTTTTATATAAAACTTATATATTTTATAGCATTTCGATATCAGTCGTTTATTGTGTTTTTATTGTTCTTTAATATTGCCGTAAATGTTAAATTTATTGCTTTGTAACTAATACAATATATTTGTTTATTACATCTTATATTTGGGAGGAATAGGAACTTTCGGATATAAAGTAGGTACCCAAAATATTTTTTAATATACATTGACGAAAGTATTTTATTTACGCGAGTATAATACATTTAAGTGTTTTACAATTACAAATTTGACCGCCTCCTTGGTCTAATGGTAAGCGCGTAAGCGTTACAACCGAGAGGTCCTGGGTTCGATTCCCGGCGGAGATAAAAAAAAAGAGACTCGGTCTGGCAGGACATAGAAGGCTGATCACCTACTTGCCCCTAAAGAACAAATCGATCAGTGAAACAGATGTGAAATGCATCTGCCCCATACCCCACTAGGGGACACGGGACTTCACTATAATACATTAATATAATTAGACCTTTTTATTTCCTATAAACCTTAATAAAGCCATAATTGTTCTATGTTTCTAGTTTCTAATCTTTTTTTTATAATTAATAATAATTGGGACAACTCACATACATTATCATATACATCCCAAAGTAAATAGATATATATATATATAGTTAAAACTACACAAGTCGCAATTTCGTCCGCATGTCTGAGAGTCTAGCTTCTCATTATAAAGGAATTTTTAAACGTTACCCAGAATTAGATTTTACTAATTACAAAAATAGGTTTAATGACATTTATTCTCACTTATCACTTACATGAGAATACTTAGAAATAAATATGTAGGTAGTTTCATCGCAGAAAAAGAGTAAAATGGAACTTATAGAAATTCTAAACAAAAAACAATTGGTATAAACATTGTCATTATAAACATTTAGTTACATAATTAGTAAAAAACAGTTATAATAAGTAATAATAAATGTAAAACCACTCCTACCTATTTTGTCTTTTAAATATGCGTCTTAAGAACATAGTTTGAAAGTCGCTTTTTAAATGCGTTAAATGACTTAATTTTTCTTACATCTGAGGGTATTTTATAATAGAAAAATACTTATATTATAATATAAAAATTAGCTACAAACATACAAAATCCTTTCTTTTCATAATATTATACTTAGAAGATAAAACTTAATATTCACAGAATATTGGCACTAATATTAAAACCTTGATACAAGAATTTTATTTGTCAAATACAAAGATGGATTTGATTTAACATATTTTATTGAACCCCATACAAATTTTTGCACCCGTCTCGCCGATTGTACAATATTTGTATTCCGTTGCTTATTAATGGCAAATATAACTCTAATAATAGATATTACTTAATTTTGACACTGATGTAAACTATAGAAGTAATAGTATTGGGTCCTTACATATGAAATTAGCGTTTTGTCGTACTGACCACTTTGATCTGAAACATCTCCTCTTTAAGAGATTCAAATTCAACAATAAAGACAACTTCTTACAAGGAAAAACATTCAATTCCGATGCAGCAGTCCAAACCGCCTTCAAAGAGTTCATTGATCCTCGCTCCCATGGTTTTTTTAGTAAAGGCATCAATGAACTACCTATGAGATGGCAAAAGTGCATAGATGACAACGGTGCATACTTTGATTAATTAAATATATTTTACATACAAAAAATGACTTTATATTGCTGCCGTACAAAACGCCAATTTCATATATAAGGACCTAATAATACTAAGATATTTTCTTAGTGGTGGTAAATTCTATTCAGATAGATGATTTTAAGGCACCTCTTCAAGCCTAGGCTTTTAATACCTATATATTTTTGTTTAGGTTCATCGTATACTTAAGATTATACCAACTTTAAGCAGTACATAACAGCAATAAAAAAATATGTATAACAATTTTTGACGTTTCATATGACAAATCTAAATATAAACGCTAAGACCTAAGTGATATTAGAAATAAAAATAATAATATAATGATAGATTACTTCGGTCGGCTTATATCCTTAATGTTCGGGGTTTCGTGTTCAAACTTGTCGGTAACAGGTGCGCGCATGGCCTGTTTAGCTCAAGGCCGTGCCACTCTGTATCAGTTAGAGTGGGGTTAGTGGGGAATGGGGATTGACCCACAAGTCACAACCAATATAACCAGCGGCAATATTCAATAGTCGTTCTTAGAAGGGGAAAGTTTGTCCAATTGGGTAGTGGTTTTGAGTAAATGTGAAAGTCATTAGACGAAGTGTGATATTTCATCTAATCATTGAGGAATTCCCTGGTGGGACGTACTTTGGACCTTCAGGTCCTTTTGTACTTTTGTATTTATGTTTAGTTTGGTTTATGTTATTTTTTTAGTATTAAATTGTTAAATTGCTTAAAATATAATAGAACTTGAAAAATTTTAGTTATAATCCAAGAGATGGCGCTGATGTACCTACGCAAATCGCGGTATCAGATTGCTTTCAAAGAAACATATAAGGTTTTCTTGTTCGTTGGTGGATATGGCGGGTTTTATCTCGCATAGAAACTTTATTTATTAATCCCGACGTTTCCACCGTATTGCAACGGCCGTGGTCACGAAGAGGTTCTCCTCGTGACGTTGCAATATGGTGGAAATGTCGGGGTACATAAATAAAGTTTCTATGCGTGGTATATCCCGCTATTTATTAATGACTAGCTAACCCGGTGAAACTCGTACTGCCAATAAAAGGTAGCTTGGGAATCGAACATCAAAGGTTTGACAGGAAAGATTTTACTATTTTCCTCGCCATTTTTTCATGTTTTCTCACCGTTTAAACCTTCCCTTATCGAGTTTTAGCGAGACAAACAAACAGACCTCGAAAATTTTACTTGATTTATACAACTACATACACTTTATGCTAGTATCCATTAACACCTTTAAGATTGTCCTGAATTTTCCGAGAATTTTACAAAGTAATAAGGAAAATTCCTTGAATAAAAGATTTATGATGAAACATAAGATATTTCAACACGATATTTCGCAAGTCATTTTATACAACACAAAATGATTAAGCACGAAATATATTTATAAGCCAGAAAAATTACGTCCAATTCATCGTATTGCGATAAAACATTATTTTGTAAAATGTGACAGAAATTATTAGTGTTATTACGTTTTATAATTTATTATTATTAAATATATTTATTTATAAAATTGTCTTCAATTTCACTTGATAGAATAATCTTCAACTATAAAAATTGACTGACAAGATAAAATGAATACACATGCAAAAAAGTCTAATGTTGCTAAATAGGCTAAAACTTAGGTTTTCAAGTTTATTTTTGCGTGACAGTCGACTTTCATAAAGGTTAAGTCGGTCTGTATTATGTAATCCAGTATTAGAAAATATATTTGTTACTAGCTGTGCCCGGCGGTTTCACCCGCATTAATGTCTTCGTAACGTGATGTATAGCCTATAAACAGAGTAAAATAGAGAACAGAAAAAATAATAAGAGTCAAAGTCAAAGTCAAAAATATCTTTATTCATTGAAATCATATTTGATATAGATATATGTATGTGTGTATATAGATAATATGATTTCAATGAATAAAGATATTTTGACTTTGACTTTGATTATTTTGAATCGTCATTTTTTTTATATGATGTAGTTTACAGAAAAAAATTATTGTAAAAATTAATAATATAATATTTGGTTTTATTAAGACAGAGTTAGAGCAGGTTCATTCCCAAGCTTTTTTATCATCTAAGTAATCCGTTATTTTATAGTATGCTTTTTTATAAAGTTTTCTTTTAATTGTGTTTTTAAATTTATTCACTGACAGTTTAAGCATATCACTTGGGAGTTTATTATAAAAGCGTATACATTGCCCTTTAAAATGTATTGTATTAGAAATGTATTATATACTTCGTCCGCGCGGAATTGTTATTTTTTATTATTTATTTATATTAATTTCTAAAATAAAAGTACATAGAATACGTTACTCCTTATTACATCATCCTCTTATAACAGTCCCGTCAAAATCGGTTCAGCCGTTTCAGATATTAGCCGGAACAAACAGATATACTGACACAAAAATTGTAAAAAAAAATATTTTTGTACTATATGTACCATGTATACATCCATATGCATTTAGTAAAAAGCGTTATTTTAATATTACAAACAGACGGTCCAATTTTATTTATCTGTGTAGATTTAAATATCAATTAAAATGTTAACAATAGCTTTTTGAACCGGTTTGGCACAAGCCCTACGTAACATCTCTATCTCATTACCCGGGTCTCACAACCTACATTTCGCCACAATTAAATAATTCATTCAAGCAATTGTGAAACTTAACAGCACAGTATAGGAGAGAAAATAGCGTGAAGTATTTTTAAATTACAAAGGATTAAAATGCATTTGATCTAAATAAACATAGAACTTGCCTTATCAGAGATGCGCGAATGACGTTAACAATGAAATAGTTAATCCAGGATTACGATCGAATTTCCAAAGGGTTGCCAACCCTTTATTGAATATTTAAATTTATATCACATGTTGAATAATTAACTATTATTACTTTCGTGTAAAATAATATTTAATTAAAATAGCCTAATATTATAAAAGGTTTTGAGTTTAAGACATATAACTTCAGAATAATCGATAGGTGGCAGTGAAAAAAGATTGGGAAGTCGGCATAATTTTCGAAATTTTTAATCACTTTCTTATTAAAAAACAGTCTTATTAAAAGCTTCATAAACATTATATTTTTATCCGTTCATATGAACATTCTTTTAAAATAATTTTACGAAGTGAATTCGTGTAAGTGAAGCATGGGGCAGATACATTGCTGTCTGTTTCACTGATAATTTTCTCTACAGGCAAGTAGGACCGGAACATTCATTAGTTCCCTGGGATTCGAAACCAGGATATCCGGCGCAACACGCAGACATAAACCACTTAGCCACGGAGGCGGTTGTTTGAAAATTATTTTATTAGCTTAGATTTTAATTCCAAAAGACAACAAGACCGCGAAATATATTTTTTTTATAATTTAAAGTAATGATAATTAATTATAATGAGAGATAATCTACAGATAATTATTATATAAGGTCTAATTTTTTAGTAACACTTATGTTGTGTAAACTAGGCCATTTATTAATTATTTTTTAACTATATGTAAACCATTTTGAAAAGAAAAAAATCTTGTTTTTTTCTGTTACTTTTATACACTAAGTACAAATGCATCTTAGAATAAAAAATACTAGTGGCAACAGTTAAAAAGAAGCACACTCAGCACATTTTTCACGCGAACACTGGTCAGTCATTCGCGATAATTTTTTAAATCTTAACTTCAATTCTACTTTCGTGAAATACAACGATCATAGTATCAAAGTTTCAATCAAAAGATAGCAATGTATCTTAAATTTTAATTCAACTATAAGTATTATTATTTATTATCCTATGAATATATCGATTGACGTGCTTTATCCATGCGGTGACAATGAGTGTGAAACCAATTGGGGCTTAGGACGGAAATAAAACACGACTGCCCAGCTGTTTATGGTAACAATTTGTCTTGACTTGATTAATATCATTCGTTCGTTAATTTTCTATTTAGCGAAGTGACAATACTTTGTCAAAGTGATTTATTTATTTAAATAGATACATCGATTGTTAGACGGTTTTAATAATTTATAAAAGCAAATTCCTACAGCGGTTATACAAACAAAGGCTACATGCTTAATAGAACACTAAAACCACATGGTAAATCTATTTCAGATAAGACGTCAGCATTTTTCTAATTAAAATCAATAAAATGCGAAAATTTGTAGTTTTGAATGGATTTTAATGAAACTTTACAATAATAGGTAGACATGAGAATAACACAGTTAAGAGTTTTATAATTAATGACCAAATTTTACGATAAATCTTAAGTAAGTCGGAAAAACTTTTCCATCTGCGAGCTATTTTCAAAAATACAGCTTATATTCATGCGAATAAAGCGGCGAATAAGCTGCTTGTAATTTTTATATAAAGTGAATAAACTCAACTATTGGGCCAATTTAAAAAACTCATTCACTAATAAGAAGCTCTATTATTTTATCAAATAATGTTTATGTGAAGTAAAAACGACGCACCAATGCGATACCTAATTAGAGCTTTACCTAATGTGTTTAATAAAATTGCGTAAATTAACGATACTTGTTAGTTAAAGACTACAAACGGAATAAAATGGTATAAATGGCAATGCGATTATCTTGTTATCGTATAATCTACGTACATCTCACTCGGGACTGGCTCGATGCGGGCTACTGTAAACAGAAATGCTATAGCCTTGCCCACGATACTTATACCAACAACGATTATTATCTATAACCTGCCCTTCTGCGCTATAACCTAAGCATACGTAATACTAAACAGGAATCAAAGCTACTCCTTTAAGTGTTGCGAGCACTAAAAATGTTGTGCAATTTTAAACAAATATAAATTAGATTTTTTATAAATCACATGGTTTGTAAGTTAAGTTGTTTGAATAGTTTTTTTAATATTTTTTAGAACCAGAATTCTGTAGTGTTTCATGAACGTAAATATCACGCGACTTTCATCTTTGAGGGTAATGCATAACTTAAAAACACTACCATTTTAAGTTACATATCAGAACTAAAGTCAAAGTATATATCAAACAATTAATGTTTGATAAATTAAATTTAATTTGAGCGGTCTGTTAAGTTAACAAAAACGTCAGATTAAGTAATTTTGATTATCCTCTCAGCTGTTAAAAGTAACTGTAATATAGGATTGCCTATAAAGAAAATCTGCTAACATTACCCAGTTGATATTAACGAAGCAGCTGCGGTGTGCGAATTATGAGGACCTTTATTAAATTCATTTACCCTTCACGCCCTAAATCTCGTGTTATGGAAGGGTTGCGCGCGCGCACGATTTATCATAAAACGACGTAAAACAAATCGATTTTGGGAACCGTGTTATACGCAAACTTTTGTTCTTTGTGCTAATTTAAGCTTTAAACTTTTATAATAAAGTCTAAATGAGACTGACAGAGATTTGGCATGACTTTCGTAATCATTTAGTCTGTAATTTCATATTTAACAGTCGTATGATATTGCGGAAATCTGTATTTGATTTCTTGTATTATCTAATTTTTGGACATTATTCAGATTAGTTATAAAATATAAAACAAACGCAAAATGGACATATTATAACTGGTCGAAGTTCATTAGGAGTTCAAGCTAACGTATTAGATACTAGCTGTGTCCTGCGGATTTACCCGCTAATTTCGTCGTAACGTAATGTTATATAGCGTATAAACAGTGTAAATTAGCGAACAGAAAAATAATAATAGATATGTATTCTGTGCTTCGTCCGCGCGAAATAGTTATTTTTTATTTTTATTTATATTAATTTCTAAAATAGCCTGAGTTACTCCTTATTACATCAGCTATCTGCTAGTGAAAGTACCGTTAAAATCGGTTCAGCCGTTTCAGAGATTAGCCGAACAAACAAACAGAAAGATAGATAAAAATTGAAAAATTTATATTTTTATACCTACATGTACCGTGTATATATGCATTTAGTAAAAAGCAGTTATTTTGAAATTACAAACAGACACTCCAATTTTATTTATCTGTATAGATTAAGATAAACACTTATCGTTTTATTTCCGAGCGAGTCTCAATTAACCCTTTGTTTTTCATCTTTGTTCATATTAGGTAAAGAGCATTGGTCCTTTTTATTTGGTCGTGAGTTCGCTTTTAGTTCGATCTAGTTCTTGACATGATCTTAGACGTAGGCTAAATCTTTATTTGGACAAAAAGAAGTTAAGAATCAGTGAAACAAATTTAAAAGAAAACAATTTGATCGGATGAAAAAAAAGAAATTTGTCCGACATTTTGCCTGCTTTACAACGAGGATCACGGACGATAATATTAGCCAACAAGTATGGCCATGATTTTGTTATTATTAATATTTTTTATTATATAAAATATAATAACTTAATTCCATTTGGATTGTAGTTTTCATAATTTTTAATAAGTGGCTCTACTATCAGTTGGTCAAGTACATAAGTAGTTTTTTAGTAAAAATCCCATCGAAAATTTCGATACTAAGCTTATGGTTAACCTGCAATAATTGAAATATTATCGCAAATACAGTTGATTATTGAAAATTTACTTGAACATCAGGCTTTACTTACATAAATAATAATACGAATAAACTTAAAATTATCATTCAAGCTTCCTATAGAATCTATAGTAAAGAGGATAGAAGATATACTTTTTGTATGAATATATTTAACCGCATAGATAAGATAAACTTAAGTTACATAATTATAATTCATAGTACACTTCTCGTATTAATACCACTGTCCATTGATGAACTGTGTTGTAAAAAATATACAAATTGGTAACCTCCTTTTTGGTTTAATTGAAGGTCGGTTAAAAAACCAATTTTATATTCACTATAAAATTAAATGTGTGTAAATATTATGTCCAAAGAGAATATTTTTTCTAATGTTTACGCTGAAGTGAAAAACTAGCTTATTTTTAAGATAAACATATAAAAATATACTTCTAATTATTGTATAAAGTGAAAATCCATTATTCTTTGTGGGGCATGGAGAAGACACATTTCTGTATGTTGTTTGTTTCCGTGGGATATAAACCCAGGACCTTTAGCACAACACACGTGTAAGCCATAGTGGCAATTTAATATTTTAAATGTTGTCGTCCTAAGTTCAATAAACCAATGCATATAGAAAACTCATACCAACGAGTGATTATCGTAAACTTTCAAAATTATTCATATACATTTTTATATATTTGAATAAATATTTACAATATAAGATTTAGATTTGTTAATAAAGGTGTTATGTTTCATACTGAGGTGTTTAAAATGCCTGATGAAGGTAAGATTGGTATGCACATTAGCGGGAAAATGATTTATGAACTTTTTAATTTACATTTTTATGTTAATTGCTTTTTGTTTTATGGTTTTTATTGGGGTTTTATATAGAATTCATAATCTTTTGAGTGTTGATTCTTTTTTAAACTATCGAACCCAATTATAATTCCAAGCGATAAGTGAATAGTTTGATAAAATGTTATAAATAGTAAACAAGAGACCATTGTCAGTAGTTCCAATGAAGTTTGCCTGTATCCTGCGCTTAGGGTTTCCGCAGTCCTGTTGCAACTGAAACTAGGTTATGATATTGCTAACAATGTAAATGTCGTGCTTTTACAAAGAAATCGCTGTTCATTCACTGGAGAAACGTCACTGGAGAAACGTCACTTGCTACTGTGTCAGAGGCAAGTGACGTTGACGTTTCCTATTGGCTATTGGTTGTATTTCCATAGATTATAGAGTACTTGAGATACTATAGATGTACATATTGTGACGCTATGGCCTTGTTCTGGTCAAGCAAGAATCCTAGATCCTATCCTAGAATGTAGGACTGACGATTTAAAAATCGTCCCTGGCGATATATTATATTAATAGTAGTGGCTGAATAGCTTTAAAAAATCCTTCTATGCATTCCTATTTCTTTTGAACCCAAAACTTAACACGAAATAAATGTTAGACGCGTGAAAATAATATTATAGTTTTTACTTAAATATGCGAATTAACGCAAACAAATATTTGTGTTTTCCCGAAATTCAAGGAACTAATTGATTATAAATAATTATTTATTCATGTACAATGTAAATTGTTATTTAAGGAGTGTGATTCATTGTCATACTGAAATAATTTAATTAATGCGATATCATTCTAAAATTAACACCAATTCTTAATATTTGAATGAATACGAAATGAGTAAGGAAATTATTTTAGGAATGTTTAACGCAACATTGGTAGGTTGGTGAGGTAATATGTGGTAACAAACTTGAAATATTAAAAAAACACCTAATTGGTGAGGAAAATCTATAGGCTCGCTTATCAAAGCGAAACTTTTGTTTACCTGGGAATGGTACATAGGACCTTCCGCACATGCATTTAATGCAACTGTGACTTAGCTACTGAGTTAGTTAATGCATATATTTTTTAAATGCACTTCCGCTAACGCATTTTGTAATTAACATAATAATGCGATCATTTTTCGCGACGTTTTAACACGTGTGCAACGTTCAAAAAGTGTTTGCAACCCTTATCAGATTACATATTAATTCAGTTTTTATGCACATTCTTATAAATATTATAATTTGCATCTGTTTTTTATCTTTTCATATAATACAAATAAAGCTTTTCATGTTTAAATTTATTTAGTTTATGCTTTAAATCGATTAATAATTTCAACTTAATGTTTCATACATACATCAAAAATCATTCTTACCATTCAACCATTTAAGTGATAGATGATTATGAACATAACTGAGTCCTAACAGTGTTATTTATATACTAATGTCAAAACATATATGCTTAGTACTATGATGACACAAATATTTAAAGTATAAAGGTTATTTAAAAAGAACAGCCAAGAAACCGCCGCCGGGATCCCAATCATCCTAGTCGGAAAGACAAGAAAAATACAAATTTATATATTAATTTATTACAACTGCTAAAAATTAATCATAACTACATATTTTTAGATATTGCATTACTAAAGAGTTTGTTATGTCAATAAATGAAATGAAATCTTATAACTTCGAATTTAAAAACGGAACATATTCCTGGATGCGTCACTGGTCGTCAGAGGCATCGGGCGACCGGTCGGGGCGAAAGTCGAGGTTTGCCGTTCTTGTTACGGCGTAGTCGCGGCACAGTCTCATCTAAGCTTCAGCTATGCGCACATCTTCCCTAACATAGCCGAATTTCCCCTTGCGGAACTCGCGAAATTTCGGCGCGCTTAATAACTTTTCAAAATTACTGGGTAAAGTGATCGTGTATTGCTTAGATTTCTGTGACATTGTGAAGTGTGTTTATTTTGTGCATTTTTTCTTTTTGGATTTTTTTGCGTCGGATTTTTGGTTGGTTATTATTTTGCATTTATTTTCGTATGTAGCTTGTAAGTAGCTATCAGTTTTAATATTATTCGCAACGCAAATTTGTTTATTTTATTAAAATTCATTTTTGTTCCTATACAAACTTAATTAAAATTTTGATGCGGTACCTATATATTTCGATTATTTAAAATATAAAAATTACAAAAAAATTAAAGCTAACAGATTAAAAAATAACTCGTGTAATGTGTTAGAATAATCACTTAAAAAGAAATACTACGTATTTCCAATTTTAATCCAAATCTAGCATTGAAATTTATATTTTATTTATAAGTATATCATAAACCAACAAAGGGCGAGACAGTATTAAATTCATTAATTTTATTCAAAAAATTAAGCTAATTTAAAGCCAAACTGCATGAATTTAATTATTTTTTAGATTATATTTTCATCTACTTCAAAGAAAATAGCTATTATCGATCAGCTTCGATTAATTTTCTTATGACAAATTCTATCGCGTTAGCGGCGCTAGGGAAATATTCAGGTGGCCAAGTGATTAATTTCTCAACGTTATAGAATATTGGCAAGTTTTTGTTTAATAGAATTTATAATAAAGCTCTATTTATTAACTTTGAAACATGTTACATAGACATAATATTTACCTTTCGAAAGGCTCACAAAATAAAATCCCAAAATACTGGTTGAGAATTACCCAGCTTTTAAGTTAGAGTACGAAGTCTCAACTAAGCGCTTCTAAATAATTTTCGCGCTTCTGGCCCCCATAGACTCATTACATTTTCTAAAAGGAACGAAATTATATGAATAACTAAGATATTTTTTATTATATTACTAGCCACCCGACCCGGCTTTGCACGGGTATAAAACATATATAAAAACCTTCCTCTTCAATTACTCTATCTATTGAAAAAACCGCATCAAAATCCGTTGCGTAGTTTTAAAGATTTAACCATACAAAGGGATATAGGGAAAGAAAAAGCGACTTCGTTGCTATGTAGTGATATTACTATTGGTTCTTCTTTTTTCTTATCGCTTCAGAAAAATTTGTAACATTACTATGTTTTATATTTAGTTTTTCTATAACAAATTTCGTGCGTCCATCAATCTCTGTTTCCGTGTAGACAATTCAAAGGGATTCGTTGATAATTGAATGTGGTCCCGGGGTCTGATTTATTTGTAATTGAATTGTCGGAGTGTTTAGACAATTTTCTATTCCACCTGTTTACAATCACATTGAAATCTATTTCAGTTATTCTAGTCTACTAGAATAATTGACGTAGAAGTAACGTTGATATAAAGTAGGTTGAATGAACAAGGTACCTAATATTGAAACATATTTCAAAATAATATATCTATCACAGCAATTTTCTATTTCACTATTATTATTATTTATATTATAAAAACAGCTTTGATGATACAAAATATTTAATCAAATACACAAAACGTTTGTACCATACCGGGGCCTCCTTTTAAGTTACTATCATCTAGTTACATAATCACACCCAAACCTCTGAACACTTATAATATAATACGCTAGATTTTATTCCGGAAAATTAACGAATTTTTTCTTAAGAAATGGTAAGCAAGCATTTTTTGTTTCCTCGGGAATGGTTTCTAGGGCTTTCGGGCAACACGCAATGAATAACTTAGCTCAGATATTAGTTAAATAAAGAAATCTTGTAACTGAAATTTGGCAGACACATTTTGGAGCCCATACTTACGAACAAGTAGATGATCAGCCTTCTATGCCGACACAATCTGAACATTTAATTGTGGTGTGTTTGAAATGAATGTGTTAAAATTAAATTCCGTTAAACTGTCTTGTTTAAATGTTGAAATTTTGAATGTCAGCGTGAAACAGTACTTGACGTGCTGTGCTTCGCTGAGTGAGTGAGGATGCCAGATGCCCACCCCAATACCTCAAAAGCCTGCAACACAATTAAAAGCGCGGATTGTCTTTGGATGGTGATGATCTCTTACCATCAGGGGACCCGCTTGCCTTCACTACATAGTATAAAACAAACGCTTTTTCTTCCCCTATATCCCTTTGTATGTTTAAATCTTTAAAACTACGCAACGAATTTTGATGCGGTTTTTTTAATAGATAGAGTGATTGAATAGGAAGGTTTTTATATATGTTTTATACCATAGTAAAAAATATGATATAAAAAACTATTTAATAAAAAAAACGTTGACAAATACTATCCATATATCAGTAAGTGCAATGAACTGTCTCTATAAAATTTCCACATAAATATTATTGGAAAGACGCAATAAAACTTTCATCAACAAGGAATCTTTGCAATCCGAGCCATAATACATCCGAATCGGAAAAATTATTAGCATCAATAAATTCGGGTTCGTTCTAAATTTAAAATAACACCCTTGCTACGAAATGTTATTGACTCCAAGTTGGGACTACGCGACGCCAACGAATGTTCTTTCAAACTTTAAAGTACCTGACCAAAAATATACATAGAACAGGTAAAACTATTTTATTGAATGCGATTCTCTTGTTGGTGATATAATAATGAATGGCTTTATTAATCCCTGATACAAATTTGGTATAAGTTGACGTGTCTGTGACATCGCACTTCCAAAATGAATGGGCCAACTAAGTTGCTAACGTAATCGAGACGATTCTTAGGTAAAGTTTAATAAGATCTGTTAATCCATTCATAAGTCATTCTTATCGACAAGTTATCTTAAATTGTTGATGAAGATTAGAAAACTTTTTATTATAGTTTATGGCAGCTTTTTTTAAACACTTCGTTGCAATGGAGTGCAACGGGCGGCCTTATCGCTAATCAGCGATCTCTTCCAGGCAACCCAATTTTATGAGTAGAACCCGGACACCCCGTCCGACAAGTGGCAGCCCTACCAGAGACCGAATGCAAATACAAATTAAATTATTAATTGTATTCGGGACCGTGGATCGAACCCGATACCTCAGGCTTTGCGGTTCGCTTATAAGACCGCTTAGTCATGAGGCCTCTTTGTGTAGCTACGTGTTTTTAAGAAAATACACAAGTACATAGGTAGGTATAGAAGCGTAAGACTTTCTTTAATGATATTTCATTATTTAATTTTTTCGTTGTCGAGATAAATATTAAAATATTTACGAAAATTGCTAGTTTTTATATAATTTAGAAAATAATTACGAATCCAATATACCAATGTCACTAAATACAATTTTCGTAATGCGGTTAAGATGTGATGACACACATCGACTCATCTGACGATTATGCGCAGTATTTCCGCTAATCTTAACATGCATATGTCCCAGCTTTACTCACATGTAGCTACACGTCATCGTACATACTAGATACTTTTATTTTCAACTTCATCTTACAAAACAGAAAGCCTTTATTCATTTTAAAAAATAAGAATAAAATACAAATTTTTATTTTAAAATAAAAACTTTACAACAAATCAATCATCATTTTAGGTCTATGCGAGTTACATTCAATGACTATTAAAGTGGAAGTCCTGGGTTTAAATCCCGGGGAAAATGTGTCGGGTGGGTAGGTACAGAAAACTGATGACATGCTTTCGCACATGGTTCGTAAGCGTAGTCGTCTCGTGAGCGTATCGTAATTACGCTACGCGCATGAGACGTGGAGTGTTCTACAAACGAATCGTCGCGTAGACGTATCGTTTTGTAATATCTAAGTTGAAATCATAGCATCAAGCGTACCAGATGTGTTTGGGGAATTTATTGATGACCTTACCTTCTCCTCAGACGAAGGGGATTTCTTGTTATTTGATTTCGTTAGAAGTAGAAAGCGACGTGCTCATTAGATCCATCCATACATAGCAAATAATAACAAGAAAAGATTCTTTATTGCTGCACGTGAACTGTCAGAAAATGATAATAAATTCCGCAGTTTTTATCAAATGAGGAAGGATACATTTACAATACTTCGAAATATTTTGGGACCACACCTATTGAAAAATGATACTTACATGAGAGTTC
Source organism: Aporia crataegi (assembly GCA_912999735.1). Classification (NCBI taxonomy): domain Eukaryota; kingdom Metazoa; phylum Arthropoda; class Insecta; order Lepidoptera; family Pieridae; genus Aporia; species Aporia crataegi. The sequence goes on along the minus strand of OU538748.1, from coordinate 2,502,666 downwards.
TCCGTTACATCTTTCCTAGAGTAATCACTTAATGAATGATTATATAGGCAAGGAAATGTTTCGATTAGGCTCACAAATTCTATAACTTTTGCAGTATTCACTATAAAATAAAATAAAAATCGCTTCCTTTTTTACGCCAGTTCGCTACGAATATCGTAATGACACTAAACATCTCATACGATACGCTGCAACACCGCCTCGTGTGCGGACTTGTTTGAACATGTTCCTGCTCGTATTGCTCTCGTAATACGCGCGTTCTACGATACGCTAACGATACGACGCCATGTGCGAAGGGGCTTAGCATCTTGCTTGTAAAATTATCCGGGAATCAAACGAAAAAATGTTGTGTGTGAGCACATCGTTATGATTCCCATAATTTTATTATTATTATATTATTATAAAATATTAATGTGATTCCTGATATCCGTTATTCATAAAAATATTAAAATTTTAAAATATTCCTTATAATATTAACTATAAACTGCCTCTTAATTTATTATCTCTACGCGAAAAGTTGACACTATATTTTCTTGCCTAAAATTAGCTTCGCCTAATGCCTATTTTAGTTATAGATGATGATGATTTAAGACCCTCTCTTTATTACCTGTTTTACATTTTGCAAGAATTCTCTTTTATGTCTTGCCTTCGTAAAACTTCAGTACTTAGACGATATTATCTTATAGTTAGCTAATTTTGCGGCTAGTTGACGGCTTCAATGTTTAGGATAGGCAATTTCAATAAAACGTTCTCGGGGAATGGGTTTCACACATTAATCTGCGCTCTTCACGACGATCTGTAAGACATTAGAGTTATAATGTACGAGTCATATGTAGTATTATTTTGCATACAATGTTTCAGTTATGTTAGTGAAAATATGTATATGAAAGTGACTTAAGAAAGTTCTTAGTTGTATGATCAAAATAGCTTCTACTTACGGGTTTAAAAAAATGATAAATATGAATTAAATCAATAGTATGGCCATTAACCACGACATAACAAAACTGGCAACCACTGGTTTGGCAATATGGCTGCTTAGAGTTTTTATAATTCAATGTTCTACAATTTTAATAAATCAAAATTCTAGAAATAGCCTGTGTGTATTAGATTTATATAGATTTGGGATTGGCCCTAAATTACTACAATATAATATTCTAAATAGAAAAAATTGGAGTAATTTTTAAATTTCTTGCAGCCACTCATTTTCATCTCACTGAAAATGGCTGTATTATATATGATTACGTATCGCTGGTAAAATAAATAATCCACGGATAAGTGAAAACTAAATAAAAAAATCTTAAAGCGGAAAATATAAAAGTCAATGTGACCTTCGTGGTTGTACTTGAAATGAAATAAAATTATAAGTAGTTTTCATCAAACGAAAAGCACTTAAAAGTGTTTCTCTTTGATTATAGCCTGTGGGTCAAGTAGGTAAAACGTAAGCTATTTTTGCCCGTATTTATTTTTCATTTGGATTACATAACACAGGTTATGTATACATATAATAAAACTATATAAAAATATATGTAATAAAACAGTACCGAACCAAACGAACCTAACCTGACTGTATACTTAATATATACTTTTTGAGAACGCGGTAATGTAGCCAGTATTTTGGGTACGCACCCCAACAGCTTTGATGAGCCTTTTGTATTTTTGTAAATATAATTAAGTAGATACATTTTTGTAAATATTTCTCAAAAATGTATTGATAATAGTAACTAATCAACGATTTTTAGAATTTTGTCTTCAATGTTATGTACATATATTTCTATGTGTGTGATCGGACTTAAAGCAAAAACTACTTGATTTCGATGAAATTTTGTAAAGTAGAATACGGTAACTTATTGTTTGGGTCAGAACACTACTTCTTTTTATCAAAGAAAGCGTCTCGATTCCCTCGCTATTTAAAATCTGTTTTAAAGCACATTACTTACAAAATGCTCACTTGTAAATTGCTTTTTGTTAGCATTACAATCAAATAAATTAAAAAAGTACTTAAGTCTTCATTTTGTTACAATACATTATAAGTCACGCAACAAAGTATATATCGTAATATAATGCAATCGCAAACTTCATTACTTAATTACAGCTCGTAGCGAGTTTATTTTGTTGCAGCGTCATGTTAACAAGCCTTCTGTAAGTCGTGATTTATAGAAACAACCTTAATTTAATATCAGAGATGGAGTGTATATATATATATATATATATATATATATATATATATGTAAACATTATAAATTTTGTAATAGTTTTGGCATATATTGGTTTTAGTTCAAATCTCGAAGAACAAATAATAAAAGAATAAATTTCGTGGAAGAGATTTGAGATTTCCACAAAGTAAATTCCTATTGCCGGTAACTATCTATCTCTCTTTCACTGATAATTCTTCGCTAAGTATAATACCAGTAGATAAATGTATAATACAATAACATGAAATTTAATGTAAATAATAAATAAATAAAATAATATTATAATAATATTAATAGTATTTCTCAAAACGCAGAGCTATAAATTTACAATAGACAAAAAGCTTATGAATATTGAATATTTACACGTACACCGGTAAAACCAAGTGTCTAAGTTACGTAGAGCCTTCGTGTGCAGGATATTGCTTGGAAATAGACAATTATTTTACGGAAATGCATGTGATGTAAATTCAATCTTTAGCTATACGTATAATATACTAAAAAAGCTTGTTTATCTCTGAATCTCCTTCCAAAATCCTTCCTAATAGGAAGATAAATTATTTCTGGATGACATGGATATTTTATTTTGCCGAAAGTAAAAGGTAGTAATAAAAATTTTAAGGCTTATAATAGTAAGAAAATTTATATTATGAGATGTTTAAACTTCTGTAAACCCGATTTTCGTCGAATAGCTGTTCGATTACCGTATAAAATACGGTTTCGGAGCACATAAGGCTTAACGCATACTTATCAGGCGCAGATTTTCAACTTAGTATTAGTTAATTAGATGAAACTATCAATCAAGTCGATCACTTCAAGTTAAAACTTAACAACAATTAACTCTTGATAACTATTCAAAATAATTTGATACACATAAAAAAGGTTTTGATATAAAAATTTAGTAAAACTTTTGTGACAGTCAGGTGATTTCTTTGTTTCCATGTTACTATGAAGAATTTATTATGTACTTGTAACATTAGAATTACACTGCACTGCGTCAAAACTATTATTTTAATAAGTTTGGAGACCTAATGTCATTGAATTGGCCAATTAGAAACCAGATGTTACTACAGACGGATTTTCAATTGTACTACAAAATATATTCCTAATAATTTGCTATAAGATCACTCTTATTTAATTAAAATTTAAAAGGGTTCTATACGAAGGTTCTGCACTTAAACATTCCATACATCATTTTTTTTAAATATAGATATAAAATAAAATTCTTTATATGTGATGTTTTAATATACATTACCCTTGCCATATCGTTTTGAGATAGTTTTCACGGGATAATTTTAATTTTGGGATAGTTTTAAGATATTTATTAGAATTGTATGCTGTAGGGTTATTATGTGATTAAATAACTTATTAAATTTTATATTGAGATTAAAAGTCTCATAACTTATTTAGTTTGTTTTGTATGTATGATACAAATTGTTAGTAAAGTGTGTTAATAAAACTTAAGGCTGGCCTCACAGAACCGGAATTGTCTATTTCTGTGATTCTTAGTTCAGAATGCCAAAATACTGATTTTTTCAGATTATTAATTTCTTAACATTGTATGAAATTTTAATTATTAATCTGAATTCAGAGATACATTCCGGCTGTGTGAGGCCAGTCTTAATCTCCTTGTGTTTTAGTGTATTACTTTTCGCCATATACATTGAATACTATAGAATATTCTATATCGATGCTTTTCGCGGTTTAAAACAATTATCGCAAAGTATAGCAATTAACTCGTACACCTGCTTCTTGTCATGTGGACTGCAGTTTACCTACTTAAGGTGAGGGTTGGGGATAGAATCGGCTTGTATATTAATAAACTATGTCATATTTAAAAAACTTCCACGATACAAAATTATGAAAGTTCGATCGAAGATATTTTAAAACCCATGTTACAAATAAAAAAATGATAAATGAATATTTTTTCATAAATTATAGCTAAAATCCACCTTAATTAAGTTTTCTTTAAAAAAACCAGACCAAAAACTTAACGATATCACAGAACCATGTGAGTCAATCTGTTAGGTCATTACTTAAAACTTTATTACTAAAGTTGCGAAGACTGTGGGAAGCCAAGTAGAGCTTTCATTTACAATTATATTGCGCGAGCGTAGACCGCTACGCGCTTGGCTCTAATCGTTCGCCAAACACTCGACAATCTACGGTACCACGTCACCCGTGTGGTCTGCAAATCATTTCTGTAAAGAGTACTGGATGTGACATCCTATTTTTTGCCTAATAATAAACTTCGTTAGAAAAGGTCTAGTCTATCCCTTTCACACCTACACGAGCAAATTGGATTATGTAGAACGAGAGTTTTTTACTTTTTAACATTCTGCACAGATTCATTCATTCTTTTACGTTTTTAGTTTTTTGGACGAGGCACGAAATTAATAAAGTTTTATAAATAAATAATAATGATTATTTCAAGTTTTGGCTTTTTGATATAAGCGCTTGTCAGATAATCTAGAAAAAATAAATTTGGAATTTAATAGTAATTTGATTCCCCTTTCAGAATATAGGCCTTCAATGAGTCTGTTTTTAAACTGTTTATACGTAGTATAATTTGGTACATTGTATCCAAAATTATTATGAAATCGAAGTTTGGAAATGATAATCAATAAATTTTTAAACAATTTTAGTTAGCCTTGATTCATAAATTAGCATTTAGGCATATTATAAAGTTATTTACTTTCAATGTCTACTGACCGAACTAGCATCATGCACATCTATTTTTGTACTTTTAAGTGAATCGTGTCCAGAAACGCTATTTCCGTGTATGTGAACTTAAGAATGTACCTGAGATCTGCAAGGCACCTTTATTTATGTATACTCAGACAGAAATCACCCTTTGCATCGCCCGCTCGGCGCATGGGAACCAAGAAAGCATTCAAAATGATTTATTGTAAATGGTTTTCTACTTTGTTGGCTAAAATAATAAGCCGCGCCCGGATTGCCGTTCTAAATTCGATATTTTATTATTATTTTTTCGCTTTGCTGAGCCGATGCGTTGGATTTAATTTGCAAACCCTCCAGGCCATTAGGGGAGATTGAAACAGCCATCGATATGGTAATCTTATTAGTGAAGTCATTAGGCGATTGGGCAGTGAAGTAGCCAGTCGTCAATGCGAATAATAAAAACGTTTAAGCACGGTAGTGCGGGTGTCTTTGTTCCTTCACACAATGCTATTGAAACGTCCGAACCGATTGACGCCTTGACTCCCAAGGTGTCATGAGAATTAGTGAGCCATTATTACTCATAGAAATGCGTTGGTCAAGCAAAAAGCAGATAACAATAATTAGCTCGGACGCTACAAAAAGTGACATAAATCCCGCATAATAAGTTCCACGTATAGCAAAAAAGACGTCGAAATTTACCTGAATTCCTACTTTTTGCGGAGCGTGGCCCGTTAATATAATAAACACCTCAATTCTTGGCAGAGGCATTGTTTAATGACTTTTCTGTTGTGATATTGCACAATTCACGTCCGCTCGCTTTTTTCTGTTAGCTTTGCGAGAAAAATAAAAGTTTTTGTTTGCATGGTAGCGTTTAAACAATGCTCGCGTGGAGGCGTGATTTATTTATGGCTAGCCCTAAAATTCTTAGATGAATATCGACTGAGGAATGCTATTTTGTTTCAGGTGCAATATGGGATTGATGTTGGACTCAGTGATTTGAAGATTTCAATTGTTGTGTGCGTGATACGTTGATAAAGATGCTGGGGTGTGCTCAGAGGAGAGTTACCTCGGTATTGTGCGTGAGAAACATAGGGTTCGGGTCGGCAATCGACAGCCGGTGTTTAGACAAGTAGTATACGTGTGTTAGTCAGCATCGAGACGCCTTAGTGAGTAGGGGGAGTGAAGTGACCACCACAGGAGTGGTATGCTTTATATTGTACGTTGTATCGACTGCGCGCTGTCTGGTCGCTACGTCACGTGGCTTCCCGGCGCGCGACTTCAGTGCTGGATGCTACTAACTGTATACACGTGAGTACCTACTTTTATATGAGATTTACTGATTATTGATAGTATAACCTTGATTTAGATTTGAAAAGTGTGACGGATGACAAGGCCAATGTAAAAGGTACCTACATACCCAGGTGGTATGTTTTAAAAAATTTACTGAAAAAATATCAAGTAGTAAGCTATTAGTTTGAGTAAGTAGCATTCAGGAAACCTTATGTCAATCAAATTTCTTTGCAAATAGGTTTATTACAATGTTTATAGTGGAATGTGAAGTGCTATGAATTACGAGCTTTTACAGTTGCCTTTCAACTTTACGAAGTGCAAAGTCACATTGTGGCCCTCATCAATGTTGAGGACATAAAATGAGTTCCGCTAAATCTCTATGCCTTCCTATTCTTTGGGTTATTTACAGGGACGCGCAGGAAATACGTTTGTTGTTGCAATGTGCTGAATAACTAGCGATTTTGGTGCCTAAATATAATATATATATAATATAATAGTGATAACAATATATATATATTGTTATCACTATTATTAAGGTAACTTATGATAGTAAAATAATAAACAATGACCCACTTGTTAACGTTGCTTTACTTGAAAGAATGTGCAAATGTATAAAATAGATGCGGAGTGCTGAGAGACATTTGTCCAGAAGTGGACTATGTAAGCAAGACAATTTCTCATACACACCACACACCTTTCACATGCTTACACCTTGATAATAAAGTGACTATTTTTTCTTAAACGATAGGAAGTTTCAAAAAATTTCAACGCAAAAGAACTCGAGTGTTTAACATATTTATATGGAATATGAATATATTAGGCATAAATATAGACAAGAAACTATATCGAGTTATTATCATCATAAATTCAAGTTTTTTTGTGTAATATGATATTATAAATCGTTTCTGCCCACCCAGCAGATTCCATTCGCGCCAAAATAGGAAAGAAATTAATGATCCCATACTTTATGATGGTATGTTAATAAATAAGTTTTCACTTAACAAGAGGTTTTCTCAATATCTTATATCATCAGTCCTGTGTAATGAAACAAGCGAGGTGCAGCAGGCATTGCACTTTTACATCTCTAGTGTCAAGATGGCTTTAAACATTCGTTCTACGTTTCACGCCGGATTCAAGTCTATTTTGCGTTACGCGCTAGAAATAACTTTTAACTTTCTTTTGATAAAATAAGATTTAGATAAAAATTGGCCCTTATAGTAAATTTCTTACAACAATAATTGTAAAATAGAAAAAATGAACTTCTGGCATTAACTGTACTCCAAGTACAGTTTGAATTATTTTAAGAATAAGTTGTATGTTTTATGAGAGAACTATGAAAGCGCGATTATTGTAGAGTACATTTCAAATTCATACTATTTATTTTGTCTAAAATAATTTATCTTAACCTATAATCAGTACACAGTAAACGAAACTATGCGGGTACGCATTGCAATCGCTGCAAAGGGCGGGCCTCAACTCTTGCAGCATTAAGACCAAAGCAATCCTATTTATTATATTAATATCATATAAAAAATATATTTTTGTTGTGTAAAGTAAATAAAACTACAATAATTCACCTGAATATCTAATCTTTTAGTAAACGATTATTGAAACCGTTATGTAACTCTCAAAAAAAATATTAGCTCCTAATTCACAAAAACCTAACAAAAGACATCGCAAAAACACCGCTCTTTATAATTTGCATAATACATTTGTAGGTATATATGTATGTGGGCAGTGTCATTGTTTAAGTATAGGTTCAAATTACTACTATACGTCTAGACTATTGAAATTTGAAAGGTAGACATTTTTTCTAAGCATGATGTGGGCGTTCGACGTCGGAATGTTTTTGTCAGCGATGAATTACCGAAACTTAAGATCGCGTTTCTTTATTGGCTTCGTTAACAACTTTTAAAATGCGCTTAGACAATGTCCAATAATACCAATCCAATTAAGACGCTCAAAGTAATTATTATTAACTTCCACTGTTGCTCAGTTTTGCACGTCGGAGATTCAAAGCGTGTAGCGAGGGTATTCTAATAGAATCAGGAGCTTTCGAGGAGATAATAATCAGGCTTCGAGGCGCATATATATAAAGCTGGGCACCTAATGGTGTGAACAAAATTATATTATTAAATAAAGACTAATGATATCGTCTTAAGGTTTGATTCCTGGAAAGAAATTACAGTTTGGAAGACACAAAAGGCTGCTTTTTCATCTCATTCCATTTGAAGAGTTATCTGTAAGTATATTAATATATATATAATATAATATAATTATATCCTAGTGTCTGGATAATTCAAATTTTTTAAAATTCAATTTGATCTAGTTGTAATGAGAAAGTGACATTTTATATATGTTTTTTTATGCGTTTACTTATGTGTACAATAGATACAAAACTACGTCGCAGACACGTATAATCAATACATGAATCTAGATGATTTTAATTCAAATAATTATAATAACGTATTAAAATATTTTCCCATAGCGTGAAGGGACACTTATCAATAATAAAAAGCCACCCACTGTTTTACAACTGTTCACAGAGATTATGTAAGAAGAATTTAGTATTCGGTATGAGTCATACGAATATGGTAAAGAAAGTTGACAAATTTCATTTTTAAGTGAACATCTACATAAGTTTGATACAAATGCACATATTTTATCTAATTCAATGTATAGATAATTGTAGTCTTATTTATTTTTGAATGTCAGAAAAGGTTTTTATAATATTGAAGTTCAATTCGAAAATGTTAATATTTGAAACTAAAATAATTTTAACTAAAAACCAACTACCAATTGTAACTCTAAAACTACTAAACAGATGTTGATGAATTTTAAATGGGACCACACGGAAAGCACCAGCTTTCAAACAAAAAAACAATCATACAAATCGGTTCGCCAGTCGATAGTTGAGGTATCAAACATAAAAAAAAATACGCGTCGAATTGAGAACCTCTTCCTTTTTTGAAATCAATTAAAAAGCAACAAAAACCCCAATATGTTAATTACAAATAAGAATTCCTCATATTTATCTGTGAATCCAAATGATAAGGATTTGGTGAAAAACATTTCTCCATCCATTCATCCAGTCTTGGTTGGCTCTAGGAACTTTACCTTGCCACAGATACACACAGACTCGACAAATATCTGTCCACTTTTTGCGTCGATGGTAAATAAGTAATGAATGAAACTTTTTGCATATTAAATTAGGAAGTAGCTCGAATAAGCTAAGAAAATTAGCTTTGAATTATAACAAAAGCCATTGATTCAGTCAACTGCAGTGTTTAAATTTCGAAAGTTTTTCTATGTATGCACTCTTTGTTGACTTGTCACGGTGTACAATTGCGTTCGAAAGTGGCTTTTAGTTTGCGTGGGTGTCTTTATTTGGTACGAGGACTATTTTCGGCGTTTTTTAGAAATCATATTAGTATAATCAATTACAATTTTTTTAATTCTAATTATTTGAATAACCAAACAATTTTCTAGAAACATAAGTCATTATATAAATTATTATTATGTATCAGGTAGCAATTCACGGGTCACTTCCAGAAGGAAGTTTCCGGTCCCAGAAGGCTTGTGTGGGAATACAGACAGACAGTAGCCTCTTTTGCTCAGCTTCGCAGGCATTGTACTGTTTACTGATTATTTTTAAAAGCTAAAAAAGCTAAAAACTATTATTAATTATTATGAAGGCACTGATTTACATGAAATAGTGTTATCAAAGTCCTTCAATGGCTATATCTTATTTTAAATAAACATTGATGAAGACAAGATTTCTTGGATAATTAATGTTACTTTTTCAAAAACTACGTAAAAGTTTTTTATAAATACGTGAACGACATAACGCGGGCGACACCGCGGGCGGAAACTATAGATCATACTTTGGGAGATTTTTTTGTTTTTAAAGGCGTATAAGATATAAAGGAAGACGTGACAATAAATTAATTAGCACAGCTGTGTTCAAAGGGTCTTAGAAGATGTTATCACTTATATTGTGAGAGTAGCTATTTTAAAACCCGGTGCTATAAGCTATAATGCAAATATATAATGCAAAAGTAGTTTGGTTTTATATTTGAATTTATTCAAAATTTTATCTTAAAGTCACCCATGATCATGCTCGCAAAATATCGTGAAGAATTAGTGAGAACTAATTTAATTATAAGACCGCTTTCTTGGTCTAGTTGTAAGCACGAAAGCGTTACAACCGGGAGGTCCTGGGTTCGATCACCTACTTGCCTCTAAAGAAAAAATCGATCAGTGAAACAGATATGAAATTCATCTGCCTTATACCCCACTAGGGGACACGGGACTTCACTATTTAATTATAAAAGTCTGATAAATATACGCACTTTTATTCGTTCAAACTGTTTTCTATTAAATCATCTTAGAAATTCATGTTAAACTTGTGTTTCATTTCAACTCGATTTCTGTTTGTTCTATTTGCCTCTGACTTGACTAGTAAAATGTCATTTTGGAGACCTAAAGAATGAGTTGCTAATTTTCAACCGATTAAAAAAAGAAGGTTTTCAATTCGGCTGGTTATTTTTATCGTTTGCGCTTGTGAACTGATTTTAATGATTTATATTTTGAAATTGACTCGGCTAAATTCGGTGGTATATCTCTTATCAATTAGGAGTGTAATAGTTAACGAACTCTACTCAGACCTACCGAATATACATAAAAAAATTCATAAAAATCGGTGAAGCCGTCAAGAATTTCATTTAAATAGATATCCTTAATTTAATAGTAAAATAATAGCGGCAGCAGTTTTCGACCGTTTGTCCTAATAATTCTAATACTTCTGCTGAGTGTTTGTAAATCAGTTTATAAATCTTGATAATTATTTAATAGTGTTAATACGGAGTTTGCTGGTAGGTATGTATATATTTAACAACACACACGAGGTTACAATAATCTCCATACAATATTATTGTTTCCAATTTAATATAAAATTCCATACATTGATAGTCATAACAGGCTGTCGGGACTTTTGATCACATTCACCAATACGCTTAATTGCTGGTTTGCTTACGGCTCAAGTTACTAGTGTCAGCGTAAATTGAACGTCCACCCATAACTGACGTTAATAACAAGGCTTGCCTATGAAGAGCCACTATAAATAGGCTAACGAGAAACTGTTTAATTTATTTTTCAATATGAAAGTAATTAATTTTTAATGTAAATACTTCTGTTCTATTTTTACATCAGTTTGATTTGAAAACCTCAAAATTTTGATAATAAATATTGATATTTGTTGCTTATCATATACCCAGTAGCCTATTATCTACAAAAAATGTAGATTACAAAATAATAATGAATTAATTATCTACATATAATACTAAAGTGTCACTCTTGTAAGAACTCTTATAGCGATTACACCGCCCACTGTAGGCACATTGTTGTCTAAATCTGATAAATTATAGTATACTTATTATTATGACTATAAATATCGGTTTAAATTTATATACACATTATGCGTATCAATTTCTATATACTGTGTGACCGAGTTACGGTTTTAGAGTTATTTAAAAATATCGTCTATTATTTAATAACAAGCTGATCAAGAATTTATACAGGTAAATGTAGTGCATTACAACAATTTCTTTTATATAATTTGTTAATAATGTACCAGATGTTATATTTCTGGATCAAATTCAGTATTATATTTCTCATAACTTAAGCTTCTGTTATACTTTTATGTATAAGCGTTTTAATGCTAATAACCGTGATTAAGAAATAACTCAGATACATGATTTTCCATTATATTGATGTCTTCTTAAAGAAGACGATAAATGAGCTGTCTCAATATAAAATTCAGTGTTAAAAATAAAGGTAACAAGGTATAGTAATTTATGTATGAAACTAGTTATTACTTGTTATTGCTCAGAACTTTAAGGTGTGATTAAAAAAGTATTTAGAGCGCTATTAAAGGCACTTCAATTCTTGTTAACCGAATCTCCTGATGGAAATGGAAGACCCATTCAAGTTGTTTAGTTTTTTTCACTTAAAATTTCATTTTTCATTATAACCTTTAAAATATTTTGATATATGTATTAACCTTTTTCACGTTGATAATGAAATTAGAAGAAAAAAAAATGTATATAAGATAGGAGGCAATCGGACAGGAGGCTTCCACTCGCTTTTAGAAGTGATCCGCTGTCCATGGCCATCCTCAACGTGGCCTTTTGGCCACGGGTGCGTTGCCGGCATTTTAAAGAGAGGTAGTACGCTCTTTTCTTGAAAGTTCTTAAGTCGTAATGGTTCGGAAATACCTAAAAGAACAGCTATGGTAGATGTAGCATATGTAGATATGTCGAAAAAGCTTCTGTCTTCTTTCAACACTCAATGGCTTTTGGAAGACCTGGTGTTCGTTACACGAAAAAACAATAAAAATATACCTTATACCTTAGACGTTGCAGAGTTTATCTTATGTCATTATTAAGACTTTTTATAATTTTTGAAACACAGCTTCGCGACTTATAAAAAATCACAACTTGCTCTTAATTTCAATGCATCAAGTGGTCTTTGGCTTACCAAATTAAATATTATTTTTTGTAAGTGTTTATATTTTATTGTTAAACACCGATACAATAGTAGCCTGTCGAAACCATAAAAACTTATGATAGATTGAGTGCCATACATCCGTTTTTTACAACGAAACGAGCGCATTATGAATATTAAAACGGCCATCATTTTTAATCGGGTGTTCAGAATTTAGTGTTTAAATTACTCAACGATTATCACAACACGTTTGGAGTTTTAGAATTTGTTTTAAATTTAATTAATAATATGACACATTTTAAATGTTTAATAAATGAGTATAATTTTGCAGTAAATTAGGTTTATCGAGATTTATCGGAGAATCCGTTTGTGTTGCTACGTTCGATGCGAGTCTGAGTTCAATGCATCTTTCGCAGAAGAAAAACAATAACTTTTATTTGTTGTAAAGAAAATGTATAAGTAAAAAAAATGTGCCTACCATCAATTAAGTTTGTAAGGTTATATTTTAACTTTAATTTGGTGGGAATAAAAATATGATTTTAAGAATCATAACCTCTATCGCGTCTTACCCTACCACTGTTTTAAAACCGACGCAAAGAGAGGTACTTAAAATCATTTCTAGTAGTAAATTTGAAGAAATTTTTCTGAATGTCTTAAGAATTAATTAATTGTTGGCTTTCAAAGCGTTCTTTAGAAATAAGGGCTTGACTATAATTTAGCCTTATGAATAGAGGTGAAATGCTTAACACGACGTTCATAATAATTAGACACGGCTTATTAATATTCAAAATTAAAATCAATTTTTATCGTTAACATTAATGCTATTCGTGATAGCTTGACAGATCGTAAAACTGTATTGGGAAGCTAAATTTCGATATTAGAAATCTTCTATTGAAATATTTGCATAATCATTGTTAGATAAAATATATTTTTCTAAATCAAAATAATACAATAAACCTAACCTAACCACCTCGGGTTTCCGTGGCTAAAGTGGTTTACGAGCTGTGTGATTCGCCGGAGGTCCTGGGTTCAAATCCTGGTGGATGTTTTGGTTGGGTAGGCACATCGGCTGACCTACTTGCCTGTAAAAAAAATGTTCAGTGAGACAGAAATATATCTACCCCATGTCCTACTGTGAGGTTATGGGAATTCACTCACATATAGTGACTAGCTTTTAATAGCGACTTTATCCGTCTAGGCATAATAGATACCTGTGTCAATCTGAGAGTCTAGCTTCTAATCAGTCAATTAATTTTAAACATCGTTATCTACTTAACTATTTGAAGATACTAAAAAATAAAATAAAACCTTAGACGGTGTAGTTTGCAATGAAAATGAAATTCATATACATGAGTGTCTGTGCGGAAAACGCCAAACAAATTAATCTTGAGGACATTTCCACCATTTTAAAACGTGACTATTGACAACACCTATGTCATTGACACGATACATTGAAAAAAGAGCATTAGAAGCCTTAAGGACAGGATTTTAATTCAAAGGCTCTAGATCAAAAACACTTTACGATTATTAAACCGAGCGATTGACAACCGGGAAGGCATTTTGTCGTTCCCATATTTTTATAGCGTGTAAACCCGTCGGCGCGTTTTTATATCATCTCTTAAGTGACATAAATTCTAATACAAAGTCCATTTGTGTATCTCGGACGTCTTAAAAGGTATTGGGATAATCGTTTTTCTGCTTTTTACAACGAACTCATTTCAATTATCGGCCGATTTGATGGATATAAAACGCAATGGTATGTCGTGACGGCGCCCAACTGTGTGCGGCGGGATGTTTTTCATTTTTAATTTCGGAGACGCTAATTTAATTAAATCTCATAATATTTTACTGTTTTACGCAGGTGCATCCTGCCGCTTCGTAATTTTCATAAGTAACGGTGTGTTGGTTCTCGATTTTTATTTTTTTCCTTTAGCGTAGCAGCATAATTAATGTACGTACCTACTCCTGAACAACATTTTATAAAATTTGTATGAAATATTAAGGATTGAACATACAGTTATTCTATTTATTGACAGGTAAATTGTACTTACTTAGTTAAGATGCAAAAAAAGTTTTGATATTTAGGATGAAGATGTATTTTGTACACAGATAATATAACAAGTTTGTTAATGTAATGTGTTTAAATGCATACAGTTTCTACAATTATAAAATTAATTATGTTCTTCATTACAAACTTTAATAAAAAATGTTCATATATCATAAAATTACTTTCCAAATTGTTCTTTCCTTTCTTCTTCTTTTTACTTCTTCTTCTTTACTTTCCTTATCTATTGCAAAGTTTAATAAAATTCGAGACAGCAATTTAAGAGTAAGAGAGAGAGAGAGAGTACATCATTCATATCTTATTCGTTCATTAAATATCCTTACTACACGCATAATCTCCGAGTCCGTTAATGATGTCTGAACGTGATAGAGGAATTAAATTCTGTAATGATTTTTTTTTATCAACCAATAATATTTAAAAGGATTATACAATCTTATTTATTTATAATACAAGCGACAAGTAATTGAAAAGCATATCAAGTTTGACACTTGTATATCCAAGTTTTCGTGTTTTGATATTTATCTAAAAGTCGCAATTATTATAAATATACAAATGCATTTTGAAATTGACAATATATTTATATATTTTTGATATATATATATATAAATACAAATATATATATATATATATATATATATATATATTTGTATTTTTTATTAAAAAGCTGACCTGATTTAGCTACAAATGCATTTCACATAAGTTTCAATGATCGATTTTTCTTTAGGGGCAATATTTAGGCTTTAAGTGATTCCTATCTGTGTCCTTCGATGTCCTGCCAGACCGAGTTTTAGTTTTATCTCCACCGGGAATTGAACCCAGGACCTCTCGGTTGTAACGCTTATGCGCTTACAACTAGACCAAGAAGGCGATCGACCAAGCTTAACTGAATTAAATACCGATTGTGTCAGAAAAAAGAGAAAATTTTCAATGATCTAGAGTTTCTATTGTAAATATTACGGAAAGAGTTTTATCAATGACATTTGAACAATGAAAGTGTCACAGATAACTAACGATCACCAAAGTAGACACCAATATATCACAGACTTTTAAGTTAACATTTTACCATCAAATTAACGCTTTCTATTGTTTAAAGGATGTTTTATGCTGGGTAATATTGTTTCAATAATTTCAATACAAACGAAACGTACGCGATAAAATAATGATTAAAATTATCTCATCTTTTAAGTTGGAAATATCGCACAAAATTAAAGAGGAATAATGATAGATTTCACTTAAGCAGTTTTTAGTTAATTTAAAAAAATATGTGATGTGATGCACGTTTTTATATAATATACTAGTGAGCCGCTTCGCACGAAATATTATACATATAAACCTTCCTCTTTAATCACTGTATCTATTTAAAAAAACCGCATCAAAATCCGTTGCGTAGTTTTAAAGATTTAAGCATACAAAGGGATATAGGGACAGAGAAAGCGACTTTGTTTTATACTATGTAGTGATTTAAGGCCAAATAAAAATAATTTCTCTTGCAAGTTTTCCTTCAAAACTAAATTTCTATGTTCTGTAATGTTTGTGTCAGGATCTGTTAACATTTGCGATTGTTTGTGGATGTTGAGATTGAAGTTCAAGGACATCTTGGACCTGACCCAGAATGTACTTGAGAAAAAAACATTCTGTATTTGGTTGAAAAAAGTGTGTGTGCTTAAGACCACACGACTGAAGTGACAACTTCAACAAGGCGAAATTAATATACGAAATACAAGTTTTTTTGCGTTCTATATTGCGTTTTCTCTCTCGCTCTGCTGACTGTTCCTCTCATGCTTAGTCGACTCGAGCCATCTTCACCCGAATGAGCGTTACATAGCCTTGGCTATGTAACGCTCGCGTGACGCGTGACGGCTCAGTTCAATTCAGTACCCACAAAAAGTTTTCACTTCAAATTTTTTTTGGGAAAGTAGCGTGGTCATAGTTAAAATTTCCTTAAAGGTTTAAAGATATGAAAAACTACTTTTAGCTTCCTATAGCCACCCTGTATATAGCAAAAGATAGATGGCTTTAGTTATATTATAACAAGCTGGGTTAGTGATTCATCACGCGGTTGTCAATTATTGTAGTAGCGGTCATCGTGTAAGTCCGTTCGTTTAATTAAAATTTATTTGACACTTGCCGGACTATTTGAATAACAGATTTCACTTATGGCAAATTGTTTTACTCTAGAGTGTATTTCATAACACGCGGCAGAGAATCATGGAATCATAGAAATAAGTAATTGAGAATAGGAAATTTATTTCCTTGTGTTTAACATCGGTTCCTATATAGACTTGCATCTTAACCATATTGATAAATGTGAAATTAAAATACACATTTTTTATTTCTCTCATTTATCAGAACATTTAAGCGTACAAATTACAATCATAGTATTTGCATAATCCTGAAGTTAAGCTATTTCAATTCTGTGTAATTTGGCATCTACTTATAAGTTTGGTTACAGATGCATATTTAAACTGATAATAGTGCTTAATAGACCCAGAGTCAAATTCGACCATTAAGATTATTTTTGGGCCAATTCAATTAGAAGACTTGGAATCCTAGTATTTTCCAGTATTAATAATCTGATGAGTTTGAGCACAGATATCTCCAGGCTAGCTTTAGTATTTATTCCACGCAAATGAAGTCACGGCCATAATATTTTCCTCTTTAAAAATACATATGGAAAATCAAGAATTTTCTGTATTTCTCTTACTACACTTTGTTCGTTTGACTATTAGTTTTTCAGAACGAAGGCATCCAATTAAAAATGTATACAGTTAAAGTGGTTGCATAACAAGAACTATAAATAAATAAAAAAAGTAAAAACTATAATCCACGCGATCAATAGCAGAAATTAATCTTTATTATGCAAATGAGTATTAATTTATCCCGAATGCCGTTAACTATTATAAATTATAAATCAAATTTGCGCCTATCAATTAACCTAATTTATTTCCAATTAAGTTTAGATATCGAAGCGGCACTTTCTTAATCCAAAATAAAGCCTATTAAATTGATAGATGGCGTTTTAACTATAGTGTTTAGGCTTATAATAATTAATTACGTTAAGTGTTAAAATTTTCACGTACGCGTAGTTATAAACATGATTGCTTTAACAGGTGCATTTAATAATAGTTTAAGATGGTTATTACAAAAATTCAGAGTATAATTATAGGTCCTAGTGGAGTAACAGAGTTCTTATTTATCGCATCTTCCTTCTTATATTTCATCATATTTAAGTCTTCCGTTCAGTAGCAATACCACAAGTTTCAAGAGTGTATAGTTTGCGTTAAAAATTTATATGGAAATCTTACAGCATGAATATGAATGTTAATGGTCTAAAAAGGCATTGAGATAATAGGATCTTATTACACGGCTGCTAATTCACATTAATACAAATTTCACGCCTAGTATATCTTCTGTTGCAATTAAATCCGGCATCAAACAAATTTCTATCAAATATTCAAATTATTTAATACTGTCAAACTATAATATTTAAGGAATCGTAATACATCATATTAAGTAAGTGAATTCGCTTGTTAATTACGCTTTTTGTGACTTTATTCCTTATGCTGTATGTAACTATTTAATTAAATAACTTAATTTTTAATTTTATAGGGTTTGAGTTATAATATTATTTTTATAACTCAATTAAAACAGGAATTACTTATTTTTAATTTAAGTTTGGTACTGTCTGATATGACAAAACTTGTATTCGTTTTAACGATTTACAAAACAGATATACTAATTTTTATTTTAAAATGATATTTCATAGTATGTATTGATTCTAATGCCCTCATTCCCTGACCCGTACAATGTAGTAATCTAGAAGCTGAATCTAAACTAGATTCATATCAGAACGAACTTAGCCCATTAGATAATAGGCCATCTACTATTAAGATTTTGTATTTGAAATAGCTCCAACTTTTAATGATAGGACTTGGGAATTGAAACAAGCTCCGTGAGATTAAGCATTTTAGAGGGTTTTTAAATATCCTATTAATATGTAGTAGTGTACTAATAATAGGATCTAAGTAGGTATTAAAACGTTCGCATATTGTATAAAACAAGGTTGAATTGAATACTCCTTTATTCTTTGAAGTCGGTGGATGTACGTCACAATATTATGTGTATTTTGACCAACAACTTTACATAACAAGTGCGAAAATTAAAGCTTTACTTGTATAATGTGAACAGTCGCGAGCATCAGCTAGTCACTAAGGATCACGGCCATTATCAAGCCCAGTATTAGAAACTGGAAAATGTCAAATAGATATTATAATGGATGTATCAAATGGTCGTTCATCAAAGTCGATCAGTGCGTAGGTTGATACTAAATACGTGTGACAAACATTCCTGGATGTGAAAGTTATGGGAAAACATTTTTTGATGATCAGAAAGCTGATCTTTAACAATTTGAAAACTGACCTTTGACACTTTAATTACTCAATAGTAATACGATCTGGACGACTATACCTACATAATATATAAAACAAAGTCGGGTTTAACTCAAGAACGGATGGACTGATTTTGACGATATTTGAATAGAATAACCATTAAAAATATGGAAAAATTCGTTTTCTCATACATGGTTTATAAAATGACGTTTTAAGTGATACGTTATTATGAACTCTGAAGCGATACAAAGTTCGCGGAGTCCATTAGAGTAATGTGTAATGTAAAACAAGTGAATCTGATAACAATTTAAAAAACCTCTCGACTTAATTATATACAGATGCGATAATAGTGTTCATTTAATATATATAAAAATGAAACGCTGAATGTGTCGCTAAGCGCAAATCTCGAGAGCAGGTGAACCGATTTCGCTAATTCTTTTTTTGTAATATTCCTTGAAGTACGAGGATGGTCCTTACGGAGAGAAAAATTTAAAAAATTACCTGAAAAAGTCTTTACAACACTTTTCTATATTACCATACAAAAGATTCGTAATAATACTTAAAAGTCAATTTGAATTTTAATACCATACCATAAAGTTTAGTGGAGGGGTTCCTGGAGGGCAAAACAATTGAATATTTGAGACTGACGCGATACGAAGTTCGCTACTAGTTTAATACATATTTCCTGATTGATAGAAGTCATGTAAGTTTCTGCTAATTATTTGTGTCTTTCTTTCATTAGAGCAGGTAACAAGGCAGGCGGATCCCCCATGGTAAGGTATAGGTACCAACCGCGGCCTCGTTGCGTTGTCAGCCTATGAACGCATGCTTAAAGTTCCTGAGTTTCTATCCCGTATTCCCTAAAATATCGTCCGAGCATTCGCCGTCCATGTATGGATGTAACACACCAGACCTTTAAAATATATATTTTCTATAGTGTATAGTGAAGTCCCGTGTGGGGCATGGGGCAGATGCATTTCATATCTGTTTCACTGATCGATTTTTTATTTAGGGGCAAGTAGGTGATCAGCCTTCTATGTCCTGCCAGACCGAGTTTTTTTATCTCCACCGGGAATTGAACCCAGGACCTCTCGGTTGTAACGCTTACGCGCTTACCACTAGTGACTAGATCAAGGAGGCGATCAAATATTTTCTATAAGTTCTTATAAAATAAATTATAAGATAATGACTATAAAATTAGAACTAGATTTATCTTAATTTCTCTTTTATTAGGCAGTTTAATAAAAATTTAATAATATTATAGTTTTTATTAACTTATCATATAGAGGATTACTGATTGACTGAAATGTATTGGCTACTGCAAGTTCATAAAGGATATAAAATTGCCGCGTTAAAAGCTTTTTTTTCTATTTCTGAGAACCATGTCACATCGTAAACGCTATCGTCTCAATAAAATTTGTATTTTAATACAAATTAATAGCATATGATATACTAATCGCAGGCAGTTTGAGATAAAAACAGAAGAATTATGATAACTAAAACCATAAGACAAGCAGCCAATTAGCGATCTGAATTTTTCAATAAACTTGTCGCGACTACTGCATTTAGATACTAAACTTGTACGAGATAAAGACGAGCATTGGCGTATCTTTAATTAATGTTTTGATATAAACAGTTCAGTGAGGTTAATACCAAATAAAATAAACCAGAATAAAAATGGAACAAACAAAGATAAGGCGAAAAGTTTTCGAAATTGAATGGAATTCCGTATTACGTAATTGGCAAGTGTCGAACGCCAGATTTTTAAATGGATTCTCTTTGAATACGTACAAGTGTAATGTAATTTTAATGCTTGCAGAACAGGCGACCTTTCAATCGTGATAAGCCTTCTGTGAATAATCCTAGCGAAAAATGCTAGAAACGGGTTTATCAAACTTAAAAAGATAAATGGTAGAAAAATCCTCTATGTGTAAAAATGTCTACTTTATCTTATTTATTCTAAAATGGAAGAAAAATTTAATCAACCAATTTAAGTAAGGTATTGCTTTATCTTTTTCATATTTATTAGTTTAGCCAAGATTTTATAAGAATATAAGAAACGTAAAAGTTTCTTCGTATTTTAACATAATTTCCTATATTGCCGTGACAGGAAAATAAATTATCATACTGATATTATAATATAAACTAAAATATTTATTTAATTAAGTTCAGTTAATCAATTCAAGTAAGAATTCGTTTTGCAATTGCATCCCATCACCATTTTAAATAACAAAGAAATTAGGTTAGCGCAACTTTTACTTAAAAAATTTATAAATCGACTTTATATTTTAACATGCAATTGTTTATAATGTAATCGATTATTTATCGATTAATTCAGATATTGTCATAAGTAATTATCATAAAGAATCGAATTTATTTCTGTACACAAAGTATAATGACGAGTGTAAAGTTTTAATGTCTGAAATTAATTTTTATTTAGTAAAACAATTTTACGATCTTTTTATCTATATGCTGATCTTTTAATTAATGATTATTTTCAATAAATACGCACTACTTTACGGAATTGACATTTACAGATTGCAGTTTTTATTACATTATTGAATTCTTCATGTTTAAGACACAAAATTTAACAATCAATAAATTATATAGTTTTTTAATCACATATCTGTTTAAAAAAACTTTCAAATGGAACTGGAGCAAAGTTTAATTTTTTTAGTGATGTTTTCTTTCTGTTTAAGATCCTAACAAATTGGCTGCTCCTATCAAGAAAAAGCATGATTACTCGCAACTACTCAACTATTTTTTTGTGATTGTTGATTGGCCCATTGCAATGCGTGTTTGAATTTTTGTGGTGTATATTTATTCCTAAAATTATCTTAAAATACATTATGGCTCAACCATAATAAATCATTAACTATAGCCAATGTTATCAGTCTAGATTGCCATTAGTAAAATAATTTCTTATATTTCTTTTGTGTATAATTTTCTTCATGACAAACAAATCTATAATTAATTAGTACATATTATTAAACAAAGTATCAAAAACTGGAATCCATATATTATTACTGTTTATTTTTTATAATATAACATTTAGCTTTAATCAAGTATCAGTACATATAGTGAATGAGACGAAGTGGGCAATATATATGAATAACTTATACTAAATGAAAAGCTAGGGCGAGCCATTAGTAACAAGAAAAAAAATTGTGTGCTTTAGCACACGCGACTGAAGTAAAACTTAAGAGAAAGAAAATGTGTCTTGTCCCTACAGTAATATACGAAACTCTCTCTCTCTCTTTCTATCTTCATTAACTTATATCTCCCTCTCAACTTCCGTTCGCCTCGCCCGATCACACTTTTCGTAACGCTCTCGTCACGCATTCGCTAGCTTACTCTCCAAGTCAAGCGTGCGTAAAGAAGTTTTACTTCAAAAAAATTTAAACTTTTCTCAGTATATTTTAGCGATTTGTTAGCAACATTGTACAATTTACAATGTCAATTTGAAAACCCTAGTACTAAATCGGTCGAGGCGCTAAGCACCTGTTATTTAAATTAATATTGCACTTAGATACCATTACAAATTGCTCGGCGCATTACATCGCTTACTTTGTAATGTGAAGTAAGATTTATTGACTGAATAATCTATTAGTAACAGCTTTGAATAATATTAGCTAATTTTAACAAAACCTAATCGTCAGCTTTACTTATGTATGTGAAAGTAACTCTGTCTCTCTGTCTGTCTGTCCCGGTTTCACGCCAAAACTACTAAACCGAATTAAATGAAATTTGGTACACAGATAGTCTTGAGACGGGGAAAGGACTTTTTTTTTGCAAAAAGAGTTGTAAAGGGTTGGAAGGGGGGTATGAGAAGTTCTATGGAGGTATCGTCATTTTTAGAGCTAAAAGTTTTAAGGCTATATAACATCACGTTACGACGAAATTAACGGGGGTGAAAGCGCGGAGTACAGCTACTTAGATATATATATATATATTTTCTGCCATAATCTCTAATCATTCATGGGTCAAACATATTTATATTTTTCACTAATTTTCAAGCCATATATTATAATAAAAGTAATAATATAAAATCGCTTCCAACATTTTTTCTTTCCTATAAAAACTTGGCGCCGTGGAAACATTAAAATTATTCATAAAACCAATTAATATTCATTTTATTCATAAATATAGCTTTACACACAAAATCAATTAATTTGAACGTTCGGAATTAAATTTGTTGTGGCTTAATATTTCACACTATATTTTTTTTAATTCATGGATCCACGACTGATGAAAACATCTTTTAATCAAAAATATGATTCAAAAATAAAACTTTCCATCCATATTTCTAATTTTTAGTTTTGAACATATTTTACCTTCGTAGTCTAACCCCGACGCGCAAAGAGGGGTGTTATCATTTTGACATCTATGTGTCTGTCTGCGGCATTGTAGCTTTTAAACGAATGGACCAATCATGATGGCTTTTGTTGATTGAAAGCTGACACGATCGAAATGTTTCTTAGCTATAATTTATCAAGATCTCTTCTTCCATTTATGAGATATTCTGGTAAATATATTATATTATAATGGAACGAAGTTTCTTATCGCGCGTTGCGAAATGGGGCTAAATGGAAAAAATTAAGACCAAAAGTTTTTTTGACTTTTGCACACTTTTTGCTATGGTTGTAAGCTGTCTGTCTCTCTCGCTCATAGAAAGCAAGCCAGTTATTTTCGTTCTGTCTTTCTATTTCGCATTTAACAGTGTGGTGTCGCGACGATTTATGAGCCTACTGATTAAGTTTATATTACATTATATTTGTTAATAATAATAAAAAATATTATTATAACTTAAAAGAAATAAAATTTTATTACAATCAAAAGTTAATTAAAATTAAACTTCGTTTAAATCGTATTCAATTTCCCGTGTTTGTAGCAAAATCGAATGTTTGTGAATTTTAAAAATAGATAACTCTTTACTTTGTTTACTTTGAACACTAGTTTAAACTTTAAAGTATATTTTGGAAAATTGACATAATAAGAGGCGACGAGTGCATCTTGAATGTTACGTAACAAAAATATTGGCATAGATGGCGCCTTAAAAATAAAATATATAAAACTAATGATCATTGTCTGTCAAATCGTGACTTTTGTACGAGAGTTTGAAAGGTGCTGCGACATTCAACTGTATAATTCATCTCCCGTGTATTCTTCACTCCATTTTCAGTTGAGAGAGAAGAGTTGTAGTTTGTAATAGATAATCTAACATCCAATTGGATCGATTTTAACTGCTAGAAAGAATCCTAACATAGAAATGGTGTAGAAACACCATTTCTGATCTAAGGCTATATTTTATAATACCACGGACATAGTCGCTAGTAATAGCTGGCAGACTACTTTAGTCAATTTTAAATAATTCCTTAGTCTATAGATTTTGAAATCGCGTCCGCTTTTTGATGTAATATTAAGTTATTATTTTAACTGATTAGCGTTTTTCTTCTTTTGCACATGTTTCCACCAAAATTAACAATGTCTTACTCTCAAATGCTCTGTTTTATTCTCGTTGATGTGTGATCATCAACGTTTAAAAGCTTATGTTCCTCGGAAATAATAACTAAGTGAAACATACAGAAATTAATTACAGATAAATAAAACTACAAATTTTTTCTTATAGCGTAGATTATAAAATTAATTCAAGATAACCCGCTTTCGTTAAACAATATAATGTGGTAACACCTCAAAACATCGAGCTTATTTTATAAGTATTTGTTTTGACGTACAATCGTTATAACAATTTGTTTCTGATATTGATTACTCACTTCCGCATCATTTCAAGTTTATTTTTTCAATTATTAATTGATGCTTGTATCTAAACATTTGATAATCACTTAGGCCTTTGAATCTTATTTTTTTACGGTCATTGCTACCGCAGCTTCCTACATTTTAACACTCGACACAAAAAGAACGTGGTTATAAGTTTAAAGTGTCTGTGGTATTTGTGATATCATAGTAATCTATGTTGATCCTTTTCGCAAAACATTTCCTATATTTTGACAAGTTTTGCTTTAAAGCAAATAATTATAAACAGCTAAATAAATTTTGTAAATATTTATTTCGCTTTTTATTTGTTAAATTCTATTTTCAATCTTAAACAACTTTAAACGAATAATCAAGTTTGATAATTTAATTTGTCACTTTTGTTTCTAATAGCTATCCATACTAATAAGACCTAAGTCTGAATTTTTGAAAAAAATTTAATAATAAAATAAGCATTTTTCGTAATACGAATGTTATATAAGACCCCCTCCTTGGTCTAGTGCTAAGCGCGTAAGCGTTACAACCAAGAGTTGTAACGCCTGGGTTCGATTCCCGTTGGAGATAAATAGGTCAGTCTGGCAGGACAAAGAAGGCTGATCACCTACTTGCCCCTAAAGAAAAAATCGATCAGTGAAACAGATGTGAGATGCATCTGCCCCATACCCCACGGGGACACAGGACTTCACTCATACAATTCTACTAACAACTGTTACTCTATTATTTTCGCTTTAATATCACAGCCAAGTAAAGTGAATGCCAACGTACAGATACTAAATACTCGTAAATGTTTAAATAGTTGGTAGACCGGTCGAGTTGGAAATCTTCTTCATTTCCTTCGATGTTTATTTACACGACAAACTTGGAGTTTCCATACCGTTCATGGCATACATAATTTGAATCTCGTCTATCTGTAAAAATACCGATGTACGTGTTATAATTATACTGGTACGCAGACAAATTCGCAGGTATACCTACAGGTATAAATTTGTCTGTGTACCATTTACAAACGATGTTTCCATGCATGCATGATTCTGAAACCTTAATGCCACCCAGAGCACATTATTTAGTGCTCTGAGTGACTGACATTAAGGTTTTTGCCCTCGCTATAAAACATTAACTTTTATAAAGACAACACTTTTTGGTGGTCATCACTTAACATCCCAATCAAGGGCGTATCCAGGGGGAGTCATGGGGGTCATGACCTCCTGGGCTGGATTCAAGACCTAGTTGGACCACTAATTAAAATTGTTAAACACAATGTTATATATTTTTTGTCACAATATAGATTTTATGTAAGTACCTATAATATTTAATTAATTTAATATAATATTTTGTAAAATTTTAAAATTACATTAATTAAATACCTACTTTTTACTTTTATCTATGATTTGACCTCGACTATGTGCCCCTCCCCGCCCCTCCCTCCTTCGGCAACATAGCTAGATCCGCTCTTGATCTCAACAGCCCCAATAAAAGCCTTTGTGTTTTTGCAGCTCTATCTCTGTTAAATTTTATTCGTTTAGACATTCCCTAGAGCAGAACTCTTGCAAAGATGGGCATTTGTAATAAATATAGTTTTTAAATGAACGAAATAAAAGAGATAAACTTTTATAACTTAATAAGAGAAAAGCTCGCGTTCGTGTCATTTGTGTTCAGAAGTTTCGCGTGATTTATTTGTGGCCATAAACGCTTTGTCCACGTAAAATAGTATTATTTGGAACTGATCGTAAATATTGGTACCGCTTTTGTTACGTGAAATCTTCATTCGTATCGCTATTTCGTGATTACTATCAGCAAAATATCTTTGAAAAACTTAACAGAAGCTCGAGAATCTATTCAAATTTTAAATAATCTTTTACTAATTAATTACTACATTAAAATGTAGTATTTAATTAATTAACACTCCAGCAGCTTTGATGAGCATTTTGAATGAACTACTAAAAACAAAATACAACCAACCTGAAAAACGGAATCTACGGTCAATGTTTTTATTCCGTGTTAGAATTCACAAGATACACAAACAACTACACAACAATTCACAATATAAACCACGTTTTAGTGAATTGCTATGAAAATTGAACAGATCATCTTGTTTGTAAAAAAAATATTGATACAGATACTATTAAGTTTACTAGTACTAAGTCTAGTGGGTCATACCCACTAGATGTTGCGGGATTTCACAATATATTGTAATAAACTGTATTGACAACGAATGGTCAGCAAAGGCAGGAGGGACGAAACTCAACAAAATGTCACCTGGCAACTTGTTGGACAATATTTATTCAATGCGACGCGTTCCACTCGAGGCTCGTGTATTTGAAACGTTAATGACATTCACAACTTATATTATGTGTGTATTGAATATGCACCTCAACGGGATGACTTGCGAGCTTAGAGTTGGTACTCACTCCAAAAATAATAGTTATCGCTAGCAAGTATTCTTTAAGTGTGGCAAAGTCTATTTCATCAGTGAAAACGCTGCTTATATAGGCAAGATAAAAAAGACGAAAGAATATATGCTTCCACGAGTTATTGGTTACGTCAGTCAATTATTGTTATAAAAAGTTTGACAAATTATCCACAGCGGTGTTGTTTAAAGACGGGGATGAAAAACTTGTTACAGTTAAAGTGTGATTGATGAAGGCTCGTTTGCGACTCGTCATGGATTGGAAATTGAATAGAGCGAAATTAATTTAACTTCCACTGTCGCATTTTATATACAGCTGTGTTCATATCTGTCAAATAGTCAAAGCCAAATCGAATTTTCTAATATGAAATTTATTATTATATAGAAAAATCTTACTTACTAGAATACTTGACCGTGTGAAGTAGACTTATGTTTCTTTGCTATAATAATCTGAATATTATTTTATATCCATATCAATATAATATGAATGCTGCTAGTATAGTAGATAGACATATTTCTGCACCTGTTTCACCTTAGAGGCAAGATGAACCTACCCAACACAACCATAAATTTGTTTTTAATTATTTATGTCTTAATTTCTTTCGTTTCCTGAAAAATTTAGCCGCGAAGGCGGTGGATGACATGATGAAAAATGGTAAAAAGATAAGAGTGATGAAAAATGATGGAATTAATATGGTTTGCACGGCAACAAAAGCTTATTACGTAATTATTTATTTATGTAATACTGTATATACTATAATCTATATACATAAAATACAATACAAAAAAGAAAAAAAAACCCAGACATTAACACAGAAAATGGAAAAATGTGCTAGTAGTATTTTTAAACTTAAAAAATCTAGTAACGCATCATCCGTGGTCCGATTGGCGTTAGGGGTATCCATCTTTATTGATATGATTGGCGTTAGGAGCTTTTCATAAGTGAGCCTACTGCCCTATTTCATAAAGAAACAATATTAATTCTGAGTAAGACATGTGAGCACGTCTTTATAACAGACTGTCATATTTTCAATTTGATAATCAGCTGACATTTACTTGGACTTTTTATTGTCGACGGAGAATCAGAAGCGGATTCCATTTGATCATTAAGAATCAAGAAGAATTGTGAGCGATATGCGAAACATTCTCTCCCTATATTGACCAAAGATTAATGATATATAAAGTTAATATGACTTGGTTGTACTATGTAACCTTTCGATTTGTTAATTATTGTATAAATAGTAAAATAACAAATAAAAAAAATGTTATGAGTTGTTTTTTTATGCCAATTCTCCGTCAAACTACAGACTGAATGATATAATTTTTAATAAAAGCATTTTTATTAAATGTCTGATTCTCCGTGCCAATGTCTAATACGTTTTTTGATATTGTAAGTTTTAGACGTTAAAGGAAAATTGTGGTGTAGAACTTGTACAAACACTCTTAACCTTGAGACAATAAGGCTTGTTTATTGATTGATCAATGTAACAATGATGAAATTTTCATATGAAAATGATGGTTTTTGTACATATACTATATAGTATGTATTTATATGTACAACTGGCTATGACACCTTCAACAAATTTTGCTAACTACATCAACAACCTTTAATTATTTAAATGATTTAAAAAAATTTTTTAAATTCTTAATATGATTTTGGGGACTTTTAATGCGTAGGTTATGTCAGCCCCATTGTACCTTTATACAAACTAGAACTAAAAGTATCCTAAAAACTTAATAAACTAAATAAAAGCCTGGGTTCCAGGTAGGAATTCAGGATGATCAGCAGCCTGGAGAGAAGCTTTCGCAGATCATGACACCCCATCTAGAACAGTGTTTGGATAAAAAATTTAGTACCATTATTCCCGCAACGGTTTTATTTATTCTGAGTTCTTCAAAGACACGTGCCTCTCACTGATTTGAATGATTTGCACCAGTTGATGTTACTCTAAAACATTTTGTGGTCGGAAAAAAAAAGAGAAGCTTTAAGCTTAGATTTAATTGACGTTCATGATCGATCATAAATTGTTGACTTTTAGTTTTAAGTAACTTTGAATAAGCCAACATTCCGTTGGCTTTCCGTTCCGTTACCTAGGTAGATATACGATTCTTTCGTTTACAATTTAATTAGAATAAACTATTCGAGGAACCTTAACCGCACAGAATACGACCGGCCTTAACTTTGTGATTAGTTAAGTATTCATCTGGTGTTGATAACGACGATTTGATATCGACACTAAATCGAATACACCGTTCGGAATACTAATATGGACACACAGGTTGTACCAACTTGAATACAAAATTTATTTATTTAAATTGTCAAAACTTCATAAATTTGGCAATTTGAATAATGCCTTCTGAGTTTTTTTGTTCTATTCTGTTTATTCTTAAATTTAAAGTGTTTTAGTTTTTATTTTACGAGTAAGCTAAATGTCTGTATGTCAATAATTATGTGCACAATATTATATAATTAAATTTTGCAAAATATTAGCTTCATCGCGTTATAATTAAAATAAATGTGATAATAAAATTAAGTTTTGCGACTTCTTCCGCAGGGGGTTTAGGAAATTCACTTTCTTTCGCATGGGCAATATAGCCTATGCCACTCAAAAAGATACTAGCTTATCATCGGTAGAAGACTTATTAAAATCAGTCGTATAGATTTAATATTAAATAAAATAAAATATTTCCTCTAATAAACAAAACAACCTACGTCTTCTTCTAAGTCACATTTGAAATGATTTATTTGTTAATATAGTTTTATACGAATCGTAAAATATATTGAAACGCATGATACGTTTATTTTGTTAGGACAAACACGAGAAGACAAATTCTTTACAAAGTTACACAAAATGTCAGCGTCTTTTTAGTCTAATTTTAAGTCAAGGTAACATGGCTTATGCATTAAGTATTAAATTACGAGAAAATCCTTATTTTTCGTAGTTTGTTTACACTTTATTAAGCCCTTGTCAGCCATAACATTGTCCTACATCAAAGATATATAAATAACTTAGAGAGCATGAACAAATAAAAACTCTTATTCTTCGAAATGAAGTACCTGTACCTGAAACTGAATCAAAAATTCTTGCATGAAATTGGCCTACACTATTTTATTTATATATCTTAGAAAATTAAAAAAAAACATAATTTCAGCATACTTATAAGAAACTATTAATTTTATACCTATATACTTTTACTAAAATACTTTTTTCTTCAAAAAATACTTGACAATATATTTACAAGTAGAAATAATCAAAACGCCTTTTTTGGTAGTGGAAAATTCTAAAAGCTTAACTTTTCCTTTATTAACATTTTTTTTTTCATATCATTTATTGATTGCATACTGTCGAACATTAGGCACCTACATTATTAAAAAAAAGCACTGGAGTGCAACGGGCGGCCTTATCGCTAATCAGCAATCATTTCCAGGCAACCCACAATTTTTGTTGGTTTGGTTGAATTTATACAGGCTTGCCTTGCACTTCTCCGTACCACTTATGACTCCCCGTCCGGCAAGTGGCAGCTTTACCAGAGACCAAACACCGAGACCACAGACCGATGATTTAACCCGATAGCTCAGGCTTCGCGGTAGGCTTATAAGGTCGCTTAGCCATGAGGCCTCCTTGGAGGAATTTTGTTTTTTGACTTAGCAACCTGTGTTGTAAGTCAACATACATATTCTAGTCACGCAAATTAAGAGGAATGTAATAAAATCGCCATAATTGAGCAAAACGATTGTTAATTTGGCAATTTGCATGTATGTTGTTATTTGTCTCCACACAATGTATTCTATTCGTAAACATCATACGTGTCAAATGAATTTTATTGATATAAATGAATGTATGCTATTTATTAAACTCTGAATTAAAAATTTCCTAATTGAATAAATAAATAATCACTTGCTTGGTCAAAATAAATGAAAATAGCTAAATCTTATGGGTCTTATCCATACATTATTTTAATTTTATAGTGCTTCACGAATATGCACCGGAGATCCTGGTTCGAATCTCGGGGAACAAATAATGTATGTTTTGTTGGGTAGGCACAGAAAGATCATCTACATGTAAAGAAAATGATCAGTGAAGCAGACGCTGAAATATATTTCCACGCCAGGGATTTTACTCAAATTTTCTCAATAATTAAAGAAAAAATAATTCCTTTCTGGCCTCCATTTGGGAATAAGAAATAATTCTCTTATATTAGTTGCTTATAGAGCCACGGTCGCAAATTGTCCGGCATTTCTGATGCTGGGAATACATACGACTGATTTATAATAAGTTTTATATCTGAACATCTTGAGCACATTATGTTTATTTATTAGCTTTTATTATAAAACGAAACAATAAAAGCCAATGAAAATTCCAAAAAACCAGCTCTTGATATTTAGCATAATCGAGAGATAAATTGTTATTTCGACAAATAGTTATTACGTAAAATTCTAGGAATATTTTCAATTTGTAAAAATATATCACATATAATTTATTATCTTTGTCTTATTAGCTATTATGAATATTTAATTGGCTTTGGAATGCCGTTTTTTAAAAATATCTCACTAAAACACTTTATTTTACGCCAAATTTACCGCCGTAACTCTGTCATTCTCTGAGTTATCAATGTGATTATTTTGGAGATTAAGTCATCTGAATCAAGATATTCTCAGGTTTCTGATGCCTAATAAACAAAACCAACAATTTAAGTATTTATAATACGAGCCAACATTACGATTATTCGATTTAATAGACTGACCTATCTTGTCGTCTGCCCTTCATTCAAAGATAAAAAATTATCAAAACACTAGATAGGAATGCATTATACCTACTTTATGTATATCGAATTCTCAATTACCTTGTAATTAATCCCTCCGTTACCAAGAATCTGACAAAGTAGGGATTACTTGTAATATAAAACGTAATATATGTTAAACTGCGGTAACATAGGCACCGTGCGTCATTTGTCATATATCGTAAGGTTTCTGGTTATAAATCGAATATACCGAAATCTAGGTATCCAAGGTAATAATAATTTATTTTTCAAATGTGTACCCATATAATTATATTATCCCAGGCTTCTGGTGTAGTAAAAATAGTGAATGAATGTTTGAATGTTGATTAAATAAAAATTAATACAAATAAAAAAGCACTTCGGAATGAATTGCTCCAGTTTAATATTTTTTTGTAAATATGACCAAAAAACGAGAAACCTGGTAAGTTTCTGAGCTGTAGGTACTTCTCAGAGCATAGTGCGTTCTCGAACATCTTGTAAACTTTAAGTTATGATATGTATCTTTGATATACTGAAAGCTTTTAATATAAATGAAGTCTCCGAAAGAATTATAGCCAACTTAACGAGGAACGTTATTATACAGATTGGGTGAACACGAAACCAAAATGTATTGAATGTATCTTATATAAGTACTGGAGATAAAAAAATATAAAACAGGGTTGGGGTCACCGAATTAATCCAATTGACCATCGAAGCCCTTGGACTGTATATATTGGCTATTGTAAAGTAAGTCTGGTGTAATCTGTAATCAGTTATACAATCATATAACGAATATCAAATCTTCTTCAGACTTACTACGGTTTGAAACAAAATTATTTGATTTCATTCGGCTTCATATATCTATATATTAAATATATGAAATAAAGTCGGGTTATTTATAACTCGAGAACGGAAGGAACGATTGATCTCTGATTTGTTAGATTCGTCTCATCCGGGAACAGCAGAATAACTATTAAAAATATATAAAAAACGAAAACGAGAAGATTATATTTTTCATACATTTTTCACTGACGGGAAGCTAGACTATTTTTAAGTGGTATAGGGTTCCAAACTTCCAATACTGAGAATTTTTTTTAAGACAAAGCTGTTGACGTTCATATGCGTCATGAATTTGACTCTATATGAATAAATATATTTTTGACTTTAAAATAAATCAATTTGTATCACTTCCAATATTTTGTCATTCAACTTCCTATTAACTCTAGCAACTAGTAACTAGGCTATTAACAGTGGCGTAGCGTGCACAATATGGACCCTGTATCAAAATTAATTGGGGGGGGGGGGGGTCCAAATGAATGGTAAAGATTTCTCCCGAAGAAACAAGAATTCTTGCATAAATTTAAAATAAATATTTGTTGATTATAAGTTATTACTTCCTCCTAGAAATTGAGCTAGTCATACAATTCGAATTAAATATACACTTTTGTTGCCTTTGTTAAATTGATTTATTATATCATCTATAGCTGAAGATGACTTCAGTTTTTCTTAAATTTCTGCCTCTTTAGACAATAGTATCAAGTCTGATAGCCGTTCCTGCCCCATTATAAACGTTAGGGGCCTCTGTAGCCCGGAGGCCCCGTATCATTGATATGGCTGATACCGCGGTAGCTACACCCCTGGTTAAGGGCCCTCGACATCATATTATACCCTCAGTCAAAGACGCTGTCAACTTAAAAGGCCTTTAACAATTATCTTTGAAATTAACACGTATCTAATAAAAGCATTTCCCGACATTACTTAGTAAGTGTATCTATTAACAATAGATAATATTTATTGCTGGTATGTATAACTTAAATTTACTTTCTTTAATGAAAATTACTTAATGTACGCGGCTTAGCAGAAAGGTTTTTATGTCTCCTTAATTTGTTTCTCTTTTTGTTAAGTTTATTGAAATAATAACTAATTTTCTGCTTTAAGTAATAAAAAGTAGCTCTTCAATATGTGCTGAAAATAATTAATTTGCAAATTTCACAATTTTGTTTTATTTAAAAGAAATATAACTTTAACATATAGTAACTTTACAACTGTTTAATTACATGTTTTAACCAACATCTTAACAAATTCAAATTTAAAAATTACTCAAATTTTGTATGGAATATTATGCGTAAGAAATAAAATAATACAGTAAGATAAATAACAAATCAGGCGAAAATGAGTATAATTATCGGTAATAAGTTATCTCTTCCAGGCAATCCCGATAGGAAAAAGTAAATAAGAGTCGTGGAATAGCGTAAGAAAAGCAAGAATACAAGCTAAACATAAAATTGTGAAATTGTTTACAGAAAATCATTAAGATCTTGAATTGTATGGTGCAAAAAACCTAATAAATATCTTTATGACATTAGTAAGATTGTATAGAACAGTAAAATGTATGCAGCTTGTGAAATAACTTTCGTACAATGGCAGCGCTGACAAGTACTTATTAGTTAGCGAAGGGTTACTTCAAATAAATTGCCTTTGCGTTGTTCACTGTGACAAAATGCTAACTGGCTAATTATCTGAGACTCAGCAAAAGTAAGAATTGTGTTTTTACCATACGACAGTTTTTAGTTTTTACACTTAATTGCATACAACAATAAAATAATATATTTTATTATTATTTAAATGATACATTAAAGGTCACAAGGTTAAACTATTAAAAGTAATTGAAGTTTCGCAAATAATTTTTAATTTCTTATTAAGTTCGGCACTAACAAAACACATTATAAAAACTATCTATCAGTGAATTCGCGATAAACTCCAAATTCGCTGCACAATAAATCAGTTTCATCGTGGTGAATTATTATTAAATTTATTAAGAACAACCTTCAATGCAATATGAAGTTTCAGCTCAAGTTGTTTATCTAACGGCGTTCTTAGAATATCGTAGAGTCATATTCCAAGGCGTCACATGGAATCTAGCCTCTATTTTGCGGTCAGTTAAAAACCTTTAGAGTAATTGTTTTGGCGTGTGGTCGCGCGATGCCATCCTAATAACCATATTTTCATTCTGATATAGGACCTTGATTGCGACGCTCGAATGACACGTTCTACTGCGCAACCCGATTAGCTGTTTCAACATGAAAATTCTTTCTTAATCATAGTAATTTTCTAACTTATCGTACTTTTGTAATTTTGTAATTTATGGTGCTTGTATTTTTCTAACTTATAAGAAACTAATTCTTCTTTCGTTTACTTACTTTTGTTCGCGTGGGATTACAGTCTATTTATGTAGAAAAATTTCAGTTTTCTAACAGTGAAAACATTTTAAATTAAATTTATTCATTACAAACAACATACAAATATATCTCTTTATAATATTACTTTTATAGACAGAAGATTACTTTAACTATAAATTATGTATTTATATAGGTATTTTAGTTAGGAATTTTTTATCTAACTTACATGTAAAGCGTAAACCATTTCGATTAATTGAAATTTGGAGGACTAGGTCTTCATGCCCCAAATTAGTAAAGATCAACTAACCAACTTTGAGAGTACAGTTTCTCTGTAAACTCACGGCATACCGCGTCTTGTTTAAATAAAATGTTGAACATAATTCGGACGCGGCATATAGAACAATATTTGCGATTACACAATGTACTTACATTTCACTTATCGCAATATTTGTACGGTAATTATAAAACAAATTCTACACAGCCAATGTATACTAAAACGGTGTACTTATGTGAATGATCGTTTGGGGCGTGAGGCTGCATTAATAAGCTTTGCATTTGATAGATGCATGTTAATATCCAGTTTAATTCCAGATCACTATATAACTTTACTTAGACATTTATTTATATTGGGAAAACAACTTAAATAACTCAATTTTAAATGTTTCTCTTTTTCTCCAGTAAAAATCCCTCTATCTATTTTAATTGGTTCATAGAGTACATCCTGTCAATTCTCTCCGAAGCCAGTTGGACATTTGTATTCCTTCAAACTTAAAGTTGTAACACAACCCCTTTTTCCCTATTTTTACCTATTTATTTCTTAATAAAAACAATGTAAATTAGATTTTGACTCGGTTTGTCTTCAACGTCGCTATTAAATGCAGGTTATTTATAAGGTCGATATAATGCTTAAGGAATTGTTAAAATTATTGTTGAATAATGAACACAATATGATACAATAAAATAGTTAAGTAACATTTCGTGTTTTATTAGTTTAATTATGTCCTGATAGATTGAAATTGTACAAATGGTTTGATAAAGATCGGCGCTAGTAAAGAACAGACATACTTATGTATTGTGTTTGTATTGGTTTATTGTAGACTAGTTATTTATTCACGACTTCCTCTACGTGTGCATAGGAAAATATAGTTGATCACTCAGAAGGAATCTTTTCATCAGTGAATGAGTTTTGGAAATCACACCAAATGTTTAGAGTTTTTCGTCTATAGTCTGTACCAAGAAAAATATAAATATCTTTATAATATTAGTATGGAGAAGATTTGATTTATTACTTGCGAGTTCGACTGAGGTTGGAACAGTCAAGCTTTATATTAGTGAGTGGTAAATTTTGTCAAGTAGTTTTAAATTAATTCATTACAAAGAAATAAAAATATTTTCTCTTTGGATTATTAGTAAAGAAACAACAATACGCATCCTTTCTCTTTATAAAACATCTTAAATATGCGGTCAAAATTTCCCCACGAATTTCCGTTAAACTTATTTGTATATCGAAGTAAGCTTAAAAGAATTGATTCACAAACATGTTCATACCTATGGCATCGAACTTTGCACAAGATCGGAAGGTGTTAATGTATTTTTGCAAAATTTTTGTCTTAATTGCTTCATCTGAATTGCCGCAGACCAGATGCCACGACCCCTGAGCTACCAAGTCTCATTCTATCCACCTAGAGATGTAGATATCGGATGAAGGCTTATCTTCGCAAGCTTTAAGTCAACAATGACGAAGGAAACGTTGACCTGTTTCTTCTTAAGTAACCCCGAACCTGCCTCTCGATACGTTCTTGACTGCGTTCTTGGTTAACACGTCAGAGTCGTCGCTTTACAAACCTGCGCCAATCTTCTTGGGCTGCTGCTCTCCTGGTGTACTCATGGAGTGGGTCCTTCAGAGAATGTTTAATCTGATCCGTCCACCTCATAGGTGACCTGCCCAAAGCTTGAACCTTCTAACTTACCTGGGAGTACGGGTCAAAAGCATCCATAACCAGCGACCATGTTTAACATAACATGTATAATGAAAGTGGATGAAGCTTAAGAGATATGTAGGGATCGTAACATCCCGTGGTCGTCTGTGGTCGCTGCCAACCCCTTCGAGAAACTTAATAATATAAAGAAAATTAATAAAATAGCACAGACAGTCAGTTTTATTAAGTGTTTACGTAGCTCTGTGTTTATTAGTGAGTGCAAACTCTTGAATCTTGAACCCACTTCATCAGCTTAATCACTCGCCAACGATGCTAATGCGATTAACGTTTTTTCGAACACAATGAGCAATGTATGACTCAGATCAAATTCGATAAGACTTTTCTTATAATTGTAATCATGAGGAAAACGAAGAAATTTTCAATTAATCCTTTCTTTGTGTGTTTTGATATTATACATACCTCTACAAATCTACTGTTGCCTCGCAAAGTGATTGTGTACTTATTTTATCTGCGTATTTTAGCTTACTAGCTGTGCCCCATGGTTTCACCTGCGTTACCTTCGTTGTAACGTGACGTCATAAAGCCTAAAAGCTTTTAGCTCTAAAAATGGCGATACTTCCATAGAAATTTGCATCCCCCCCTTTCAACCTCTTACAATCCTTTTTTCGCATTAATAAGTAGCCTTATGTCCTTTCTCAGGCTCTAGACTATATGTGTACCAATTCATTTAAATCTGTTCAGTAGTTTTGGCGTAAAACCGCAACAGTTAGTAAGGACTAATAATATAAATGCGAAAGTAACTCTGTCTGTCTGTCTACCCTTATATACAATATACTGTATAGCCCATATGAAAGTCACTCATTCTGAATATATGAAACACTTATATAAACTATGTCTAATGTAAAAAAAAACAATTTTCCTTTATGTAATAGTATAGATTAACTGTTTCCCTTGACTTTGTTTATGTGATATCTATCCCAATGTCGGTACCTTTTTCTAGAGATATTTTTGTGTCAATTTTCATCTACATTCGTTCCTCCAAACTTTTGCATAGAAATAAATTTGACGTTACTAATGGTAGGATAAGGAAGCTTTCTTTAGATGAAATAAATAAAATCAATTTAGAAGTATTTAACAAAAATACAATTTAATGCCTAAATTACACATATTTTTACTTTTAATTTCCAATGAATACATTAACGTACGAATTATGTATTTTATAATTACTTCGACGTATATTACGCGTGAATTGGGACACTCAGTTCGTTGACACATCGATTGGGGGCCATGTGACAGTGACACTAATGTGACGTCATTGTTGCGGTTCTTTTACCATTCTAGAAAAAGCCACATTGAGCTGACCTATAGTATTCTGAGAGAGAGAGATAGGTTTCTCACTGAATAAAACGAAGATGACCGGAGGAATCCCTTATACTAAAAATAGCCAAAATTTTCGATATAATAGCATTACTATTATCTTAACTAAACTTACGAAATAAGGCATTCTATAAATAAAAAGGCTTTTTGAGTAATTTATTTTTTGTGTTTAACACATCAGTTTTGTAGTAATGCAAAAATTTCATATGACAAAAAGTCACATAAAATCTCGAAAATACATGTATCAATCTTTACATTATTTGCTTTTCAAATATCGATTTTATTGACATAGCCTGAGAGGTGTGAAAAATTTATAGAGGATACAGACTGACAGTAAACACTTTTTTTATGTTGATTTTTTATTCGACTATTAAAGAAAGAGAGACTTATACTTTATCAAAAATCCTTGTAACGCCATTAGAAGAACGTTTTTAATTTAATATTTCATCTTAATTTATTCCTTTAGTTATCTTATAAGTGCGACTATTTCGATAAATTTGTATACCTACTGCCTGACCCGGCAAACGTTGTTTGGCCATATTAATTTTTGGGGTGGGCTATCCTTATCATTTAGGGGTATGAAAAATAGATAGTAGCCGATTCTCAGACCTACTGAATATGCATATAAAATTTGGTAAAAATCAGTAAAGCCGTTTCGGAGGAGTAAGGTAACTAACATTGTGACACGAGAATTTTATATATAAGATAGTATATACACATTAAATTTATCTACCTATAATATATATGCATAGGATCTAAAAGGAGATCAATTTTTTATTTTGAAAGTGTCCGCGCAATACAAATTAACTCTCTTGCATTTATTAAAACTGCGATGATTGACTAAAATAGTTAAGCCTCTGAAATATATATTTTTAAAATTTAATAGCGGACAGCAGGACAGGCGAATCCCCTGATGGTGAGAGATCACCGCCGTCGATGGACAATCGTGTCGCGATCGTCGCTTTTACATAGTACAAGTACCATTTGACGCTGGTCTTCTATGTGCCCATTGTATTACTCCGAACAAGCCAGCCCAGTTAGTACATCAGCAAAAGATTCAGCGTAACTCTCCTACGGAGGATAATGATAGTATTAAGATACTCACCCGCCCACTGTCAGCCCTGCAGAGATCGAATACAATCTATAAATTTAATTATAAATTTTATTCAGACTGGGAATCGAAACCCTGTACCCATGGCTTCGTGGTAGCTTACAAGACCGCCCGGCCACGAGGCTCAACTGATTTATAAATTTTGATATAATATGCTATCAAACAATACACAATAGATTGTATGAGTTTTATTCGAAAATGAATTTTCAATTCGGTTGTATTTGGAAAATTCTTGAAGATTACCTCAGTTGGAACATTGTTGTATTGGTCCTATTAACATTGAGTATACAATTGTCATTGAATTCGGTTATTGTTTTATTTATTTATTTATTTTTATTAGGATCTCCAACAAAGAATATACTTTACAAGCTATGCTATTGTACTGTTACAGTTTAAACATTGTGTTTCTTCAATTAGAGGAGATCACAACATGCAATAGTAGTGTACAACAGGAAAGGACTATGACATATCTTATCCATAAACTATCAATACAAAATTAAACGACAAAATCCAACGACAAATTAGGGACAAAAATATTTAAACATAAAAATTAAAGAGAAAACAAATATCAATGAACGACTATTAAATTACGAAGTACTAAACACTCAAACATATACCTAAAAATAGTTACATAACTCAAGCGAACAACAATGTAGCTAATATATAAAATTTGGTTAAAATGTATTAATTGCATATTTTCCCGACTGTTAAACTATAAACTAATAAACAGATTAGTTTGCATACTTACAGGTGATACACCGTTATCAATAATATTGCATATTGGCGCCATGTATGAAAGTATCAATAATTATAAACCAATGTTATGTGTGTCAAGAGATAAACTGATAAACATATTGTTATCTGAAGCTCTTGATGCTTATGATAACGGCGCGTGTTTTAAACATTAATTTGTATCGGTAGTCGAAATTAATTTGCGAGTTAAATTCAAAAACGTATCGCGATAAATATTTTATTTAGTATTGACCCGTTCCGGTTTTGCTCCAATTCTGTGTTCAACGGCAAAAACGAGTTTACCATAGAAATTAATCGATGTTTTAAAATGACAATCTAACTACGCGCGCTAGAGGCCGCATTTTCAATACAAATATTTAATAAAGACGATATTGAAAAATACATTACCAAAATTATGATAGAGGTGCAGAAGTTTGCTTAAATAATATTAGTAGAATATTATACTTGGACGTTTTTAAATGTAATGGTTTCTTGGTGTTAACTAAAATAGCATATTTATACATGCCAAATTCATCATAATATTATTACGTGGAGCAATAACTTTGTACCCCTTTTTACGAAAATGGGTGATCGTGAAATTTGACACAGTTAAAGATTATATGGTGAAGAAGTGCATAAAGCTGTTGAAGATAAATTAAACTATAATCTATGTATCTGAACACTATGTTGTGTTATATTGGTTCTGTGGCCAGGCGGATTGATATATGTATGTCAAGTATTTTGTTATGTTTGGTTGTCTTGGTAGAAAAACGGTTAATGTAAGATGTAATGTTTTTTGCTTGTAAATTGTAATACTTAATAAATGGTCTAATCGTCTAATAAACGTTGTAATTGATTGAGTTGCTTTTCATATTATTCTTCAACTGCGAATACTCCGCTAATAGGTTATGAGCCCAGCACGCTTCCAATGCGATTGCCTATTTTTTTATATAAAATAAATTAGAAATACATTAAATTAGTTAAGATAAACATTACGAACACTACTGCTAGGTTGACACACAGCATACACTGACTTACTCTTGAATTGTGGTCGAATTTCGACCAATGAGCGACCACTAGTACTTATAAATCGACTACCGATATTCAAAAGGTTTATCGTAGCTTCGTCCTCAAAATACTACATTTTGGGTGCGAATTTGTGTGATACGATAATAGGTATATATAAAGTACACATGAGAATACTAGCAAACAACGTCAATCATCCTATATAATATATTTAATCTCATATGTGAGGAGCAATAAAGGGTAATTAATATTAAAATAATACAACACATTTATGGCACGTTCTCCAATGAAATTATCACAAACAGAACATTATATTTATTATTTATGTACGCTATGTTGGCTGTGCTAAGTAATGGAAAAGATTATCGTCAAGTTGTTTATTTCCTAGATAATCATGACGGAATCCCATTGGACAGGTTAGGCGAAAGTATTGAAGAAACTGCTTGGTTATACGGGCTTATGATCTTTTTAGCATAAAAAGGCATTGGTCATCTTATGATCAAACTATTCTACCATAAATAGGTAGGTATTTATAAAATATTTCTGGCTAAATCAACGAACTTTGTAAGATATAAGCATCAATTTATATTTTATATAATTGTATTATATGCTGTTTTTATACTGAATTAAATTTAGATCACGTGACTGCAAGATAAAAAGACGTTCGTCTCCACATATTGTTTAAAAAATTAATATTTTAAAAAGCGTAAATAATAAAATTTATTCTTAGATCTATGGTATTCTCTCAATAAACATATTTTATTATATAATGTGCTTTGAGATTTTTAAAGATTTCTCGTTAAATTATTGAGTTACTCTTTGTTTATTCTTATAATCTTCGTATGTATTGATTTTCTTAAAATATCTCGGCCAAATAGATGTTGTAGGTACTCTAAATTTCATTAATATAAAAAGTGAAATGCCGTAACTCTTAGTGAATCAATGAAATAGCCTCTATTTGTAAGTAGGTGATTAGGCTTCTGAGCCTACCCAACCCAAATATTTCCTTGGGATTTGAACCCAAGACTATCTTTGCACGTATTGAATGTCAGACGCATGAATTAGTTATCTTCAATGGCGGCACATTTTTCATATAGCACGCTACACAAAGCTAGCGACATCATTCCTGGACACGACACAAATACATTTCAGTTACATCGAACATCTCCGATGAATTACCACTCAATTTTAAATTTGAGACAAAGTACCGTTACTTGGTAATCCTTTCGCAATAATTGTTAGGATCCTACCTCTTTGATGTTTAATAAAATGAATAATTAAAAAATAATGAGAGTTAAATCAGGTCATTTCGTGTGTAAATTTTAATAAAGTAGAATTTATATTAAATACGGACGAGTTGTATTGCGCTCGGTAAGGGTCATATTAATAATTGCGAGTTAACGTACATCTTTGCAAAGTATCCTTTGAATGCCAATATTTCCATACTATAATAGATTAGTAAACATTTCTATTAAATTTTTTACTTTCGTTCTTAAAGAAAAGTAATTCAGGGGCATCAAATTGCTTTTGATAGATTTGATTCACAAAAGTGTTAAATCATAAAATTAATACGTGAAGCTTTGTACCCCTTTTTACTAAAATTACAATTTCTAACACTTATAGTTTATATAGAGAAGGAGTGCAGTATGCTAATTTTTTTTTAAATGCATGCATAAAAAATACATTAAATCAATAAAATAAATCAAGGCCTCATGGCTAAACGGTCTTATAAGCCTATCGCAAAGACTGAGAATTTATAATTTAATTTGTATGTATTTTATTTGTATTCGATGTCTAGTAGGGCTGTCACTTGCCAGACGGGGTGTCATAAGTGGCACGGAGGTGTGGTTTAATTTCTACAGGCTTGCCTGCTGATATTTAACCAAACCAACAAAAGTTGGGTTGCCTGGAAGAGATCGCTGATTAGCCATAAGGCTGCCCGTTGCACTCCATTGCAACGAAATAAATAAAAAAAATAATTACGCACTACTTTACTGCTTAGATGACTCACAGCATACAAACACATACATACTTACTCTTGAATTGTAGTCGAATTTCGACCAATGGGCGACCACTAGTTTTTCTAAATTGTTAAAAGAGTATTTACTTTTTTTCCTTAAAATTTTAAGAATTTAGAATCCCATCACATTCTTAAGTTCAAAGTATGTATGGCTATCAATACATATTCAAAGTTTACTGTAGTTATGTTTGTCGACTGGCGCCTCGTATATTTAATTGTTCACACAAACACTCATGCCTGATCTACTAATGTATCTTGTTTTAGCACTTGTTAAATCTGCTTAAAATCCATTTTAAATATCGATGCGGAATACGAATACATATTTTTTATGCATCACAACAATACAATGATATTGTAGCTGAATTGCAGGGGATTGATAAAAACGTGGTCATTTTATTGATGTGCGATTCGAATCAACACATTACAATTTTTCCCACATAGCTTATTCATATGATGGTGGGAAAGGGATGATTTTTGATAATTCTTGATAATTTTACTAATTTTAATAATTTTATTAATCATGTAACAACCTGTCAAATGTCAAGTTTTTGACATTTGACATGGATAATAGAAATGAAGTCCCGTGTCACCTAGTGGGGTATGGGGCAGATGCATTTCACATCTGTTTCACTGATCGATTTTTTTCTTTAGAGGCAAGTAGGTGATCAGCCTTCCATGCTCTGCCAGACCGAGTTTTTTTTTTATCTCCACCGGGAATCGAACTCAGGACCTTTCGGTTGTAACGCTTACGCGCTTACCACTAGACCGAGGAGGCGGTCATGGATGATAAGGTGGT
This sequence comes from Aporia crataegi, assembly GCA_912999735.1. Classification (NCBI taxonomy): domain Eukaryota; kingdom Metazoa; phylum Arthropoda; class Insecta; order Lepidoptera; family Pieridae; genus Aporia; species Aporia crataegi. The sequence continues at coordinate 2,458,430 of OU538748.1, read as the reverse complement.
TTAAATAATTTGCCTTGAAAATAGTGTTTTTAAAAAGTAAAATTACATAAGTTTGGAAAACTGCTACTGCTCTTATTAGTATTAAGAGAATAATTTCTACAGAAACATTACAATAATTAAAAAAATTAGTTCGATTATATCTGAAGGCGTGGTGGAAACCGCCATAAAAACGACATTCAAGAATGAAAAATTGACTTTATTTTACAGTCCGTGACAGTTGCCTACATCCACCAATTATGAAAACAAATCTAGTGGTTTATAGTTATTAGCTTAACCTTGATTCTCCGTTATTCAAATATTACCTACATTCAATACAAGCACACATCGTTGCATAATGTGTCTTCCTTATAATTCTGATGCGAATTCACTTGAATTTATTCTTCAAATATTTTAAATGATACATGATACCACTTGGATATAAGAATAGCAAATAATGACTGACCTCTCGAAACTGAGTTTGCATTGAATCGAGAGCACTAAAGACAAACAATTAATATATTAAAAACTGTTTCGCTTGGGTTCTTTTTAAAAATCAAATATAATACTTCTAGCAGGAATACTTTGTTCGTGCTTTATATACTTATTTATTATATTATATGAGATGTACATAATAAGGAAGAAATTTAAAAAGGTTTAGCGTTACCGATAGGAGCATATAATATTTTCATACAAATATTTTAAGTAGATGTTATAACACTACCAAACTCATTTAAGTCTCTTGGGACTTATCCAGAATCTCACTATTATACTAATTGTTTATTGTCATTACATAATTAATTACATTGTTAACTAGCTATGCCTCACGGTTTCACCAGCGTTAATTTCGTCGTAACGTGACGATATATAGTCTAAAGTCAGAGTAAAATAGCGAACAGCAAAGTAATGATATGTATTGTGTTTCGTCCGCGTGGAATAATTATTTTTTATTTATATTAATTTCTAAAATAAAAGTAGCCTAAGTTAATTTTTATGACATCAGCTATCTGTCAGTGAAAGTCTTGTTAAAATCGGTCCAGCCGTTTCAGAGATTAGCTGGATCAAACAGACAGATAGACAAAAACTATAAAAAATATATATTGGTATATGAACCTCTCCTAACAAGAGGGCCATGCATTGATCAAAATAAATAAAAATTACTGTATCCCCTGTATACCAGTGTTTACAAAACATATCATGCCCCGTAGGAAGTATATAATTTGATCATTGGAATAAATTCGGATAGGATCACGGACGTTTCGAATAAGCAGTCCCGCCGGATTCTGTGTTCCTGCGGCACAACGACGGAAGTGTATATTGGTGATTTATACTTGTTCCTCACTTGGGATGTGAACTTATTGCTATGAAGCTGAACAGAAGGTAGAAGAGTTTCGATGCGAAGTCATTATCAAGTCTTACAAGAAGATTTTTATCTAAATGTTTGTAGCTATTTCGCGTAAAAGTTGTTTGATAGATTTTCATGAAATTATAGTTTATTAAAAATTAATATATATGATTAATCTATAAAATAAATTGTAAATAATAAACATAACCTCGAGTAACGCAACGGCCATACGCTGGTCAAGTATACAGTTAAATATGCACTTGTCATAACTGAAGATTAAAGTCAAATAAAGGAAATGTATTGGTTGTAAAGGCGAACTGGCGATGGGTCAAGGATGGTTTAACTGTAAACACTTGTCGCGATTTAATCAATGGATTTTGGGGCAACAGTAACAAATATTTGTCAATTACGGGTCTATGGACGTCAACTTAGTCGTGAAGTCGTTAGTAGATATAAGAAAAATATTAAAAACAAGGCTAATCAACTTCAGAAAGGCAGGATAACTCTATATTTTATTGATTTATTTCTTGTTTTTATATATTATTTTAATACATTTATACACGTATCAGTTATATCTTCGACGATTTGAAAATTTAAAAAAATAGCCTATTCGGTATTTATCTACGTTTAATATTCACAATAGAATTCACATCATTAAAAATATTTCCTTTTCATAAAGCGAAATCGTCCATGCGAGTCTTATGGCCTAAAAAGAAATAATTTAATTCCGTACCTGTCAAATTTTAAAATACTAAACAAGGAAGAACACAGGAGGACATGTCAACGACACCGGAAATAGGAAATGTCACTGAATTTACGGTAATTTACTATTTAATGATTATTAGAAGCGTTGGCTGAATGTTAACTTATTTGAATTCATACTTATGTCCTAAATTACGTTTTCATGGTGAAATCTATAAACCTTAGTGATTGAGGCCAATGTAAAATGGTTAACCTAGAAAAGTTTTCTATTTAGATTAATGCAGTTGATGTTTCTAAGCAATGAAAAGCAGACTCTAGCTGACCGTTGTAAAGGATATAGAATGACGATAATTTATTATCAATCACGGTTCATTATTAATAAAATGCTGCAATTACCTACATATAAATTAACAGATATGTTATAAATTTAGTACAAGTTGTACTTTGAGATTAATTGTCCATAATTTGAAGCCTTTTAATAAACGACCTTATTTTAATTAAGATAATAAAATATTTTTTTAGTGCGATTTTAAATATATTTAAACATAGGTAATTTGTTGTGGTAACGTCACGACCGAGTTTGATTACCCTGGTCTGCATCTCAACTTACCAAGTGGGATGCCAGCAAACGCCTATCATTATAAAAATCCTTGTCACTTGACATTACCGCATTCATTTACCAAAATGTGGGTGACAACAATAATACAAGTTTCAAACAACAATACATACACGCTAAATGTGTGTGCAAATAAAGACTCGTAGGCTTAATGAGTTAGGCTGTTTTGTATGTAATTATCTAGCTAATTATTATTTGCGCATACAGCCTTAAGAGAGGTCTTGTTACAAACCGCTTAAAGAAAACTATTTGAAAGTATAATGCTTGTTGACATGGTTAACATTGTCATACATATAATTGTTTATATTTTATATTAATAAACATAATATCACTCCTTACTTGACAACAATGTTCATACTTTACGTATGTTCAAAGCATTTGGTCTCGTTTATTTAACAGATATATCACGATACTTAGTGACAAAATTACGTCAACCACTTGTTTAGTGAAGTCCCGTGTCCCCTAGTGGGGGGGAGGGGGGCAGATGCATCTCGAATCTGTTTCACTGATCGATTTTTTCTTTTTTAAGGGCAAGTAGGTGACCAGTCTTCTATGTCCTGCCAGACCGAGGTTTTTTTATCTCCAGCGGGAATCGAACCCAGAACTTCGCGGTTGTAACGCTTACGCGTTAACCACTAAACCTAGGAGGCGGTCAACCACTTGTTTAGTATCAAAATTTTCGGAGTTTATTGTTCAGGCATTTTGAGGTTATGATGAAATAAAAAACATACGTAGCTACATAATATATGACTACGAAAACACCCCTTCTCCAACTCTGGATATTCGTTTAGTTAAACGTACAGTAGACTAAGATAAGGTATTACAATCAATTTCGTATTTTAAAAGTAACCTTCAACAGTTTCAGTTTTATTTACGCAATTCTGAATATAAAAACCATCGCGTATTAGCATAGTTCGATCGGCTCTATCGCAACTAAATATAATATGTTAACCAAAACGCTATCATTTGGGAAGGCATTCTCAAGCGAAATAATATTAAACAATAAGAACTGAATTCAATTAGGACCATAAAAAGATGATTTTTAATGTAGATAATCAGAAGTTAATTAATTTTTAATAAAATTCTATATCCCTGCATTCTGATGTAGCAATTAATCCTATCATTTGGGAAGGCATTCTCAAGCGAAATAATATTAAACAATAAGAACTGAATTTAATTAAGACCATAAAAAGTTGGTTTTTAATGTAGATAATCAGAAGTTAATTAATTTTTAATAAAATTCTATATCCCTGCATTCTGATGTAGCAATTAAAAAATCACTTAAATAATCGCGTAACAAACTTCTTGAATCGGTAGAATATATGAAATCATTTATGTACTAAATATCTATGTAATACTGAAGTATTAAAGTAAAAGATGAACCTTTTAGTAAAGAATTGAATCCAATTTAAAAATAATATGAGACCTCTGAACCTATCATACAAAAAGAAAATCATAAAAATGTAAAAAATCAAATAAAAAATTTGATAACCTCCGATTTGTAAAGTAATGTATGTAAAGCAAAACGTTGCTATCGGCCGGGTGAAGGATTTCTCGGGCTAAATAAAAAGCAGTGTGGTTGTAAGCGCATTGGCCCATTTTGATAAAGCCACGCATAGATTACAGCACTCAAGCACTCAGGTGTATAAACGGTCGTGATTTCTCTTTTATTTTACTCAGACTTAAATTCATACACAGCACTACGACTTTGATAAAAGTCGACTTTCAACAAATTTTGGTAATTTTTTCATAGCAAGTTGAAGAAATGTTTATGAATATAAGTATCTTAAAAACACGGAGTACGGACTTCAAAGTACACAAAAAAATAAAATAATAAGACGTATATAATAATTCCACACTGTGATGTCTTCGGGTTAAAGTTATTTTATGGTTATAGTGTGGTTCTACACTATATTTTCTGTTTAGATTAAAAGTCAATTATTATTAAATTCAAAAACACCAAAATAAACATTTGAATTCATTAGCCGGTATCGATATAATCTTGACATAAAATTTTGACATAAATTAAAAATCATGACTTTAAACGTAGGTACTCATATAAATTTCAAAATTATAATAACACAGACTTTATTTTGATGGAAGTCTTTCAATTAAAGTTATGATTCAAAAACTTACGCCACTGACGTTGATAATATAATATTTTTCGTAGCAAAATGAAAGATAATATTATCATATTTGGCAATCAAAGCATACTTTGCAAACATGGAGGTAATAGCTATGGCTATATGAGACTCAAGCTTTATGTACGATTATTTTACTCTTTTTAATGCACTTTGATTTAAGATAGTGACATCCCTTAAAAGTTTAAAGCGATTCGAATGAATTTATTAGCGAACATAAAGGGCTCTTTCAGTGAAACTTAAAAGGTTGAATAAAAAGCCTGATCTCCACACACACATACAAAAGTTTTAGCTTATAAGTTTGTAATCAAGCGAGGTTTTTAAATTTTATCTTGTAGTCTTGGGCCGGCCGTCATAGCGTGCGCACGTTGAGTACGTGGCTTAATAGCTCGCGTGTGAAAAGCGGTATACGGAAAATTGAAAACGTAATACTTTGATGGTATTTAGGCGCAGGACAAGCGAAGAACGGTTTTATTATCCGAGAAATGTTTGTGATGTGAAACATTTTAAGGAGTTTTTTCGAATTAATTGTTATTTTTTCGTACTACAAAGCCTATTGTTTGTACGTAGACGTAAATATGTTTTGAGTGGTTTAATGCGAAGTGTGTTTAATTATTACGTAAAAGTGGATTGTTCAGTTGAAAAGGAAAATCGACTGGGAAATTCAGTTAGATGTATGTTCAACGTAATATACAACGGGACAAAACATGACGGCAAAGTTCGGCTATGTAAGTTTTTTATTTTTTTAATGTTTTTAATATTAAAAGAGATATCGATTAACAAATTTTTGTACGTTCGTTACGCAATTATTACAGTAATTATAAATTTATTATAATATTGTTTCTTGTTTGATAAGTAATTAACTAGGTACACAAAAAATATATGAAATGAAGTGCTTTTTGAAGATAAAACCACTTATATGATTGGTTTTTATCTGCTTGGCTACTGTTTTGAAGGTAGTGTTTTATTGCTTAAAATTATTTAACATCTTACTTTAAGATTTTCCTAGTTTGTGGTTTCGGATGCGGGTTTTAAAAAGGTTTTAGGTCGCTTCACGTGAACCGCGCGTCGTGAACAACCTGTGCTCACCTGCATCTATTTATCAAAAATAATTTCGCTAAAAATATTTCTAAATGCAAGCATGCAATTTCAAGCTTCAATTATTTATTTTACCCGTCTTTAAACATAAGTTTAGGAAGATTTAATATATTCCATGTTTTTATTTTCACTGTTTTGGAAATTTTCAAAGATAAACCGTTATATTTCAATTCTAGACAGCGCCAATTTAAACAGGTATTTTGTATCAATTATTGGAGTTATCAGTTGCTACAATATCAACAACTATTTTGCTATCAATATATACCTAGTTACAAAGTAGGTAGGTGCCTGCTTAATCAATATAAAGAATTATCAAAATAGCTGAAAATATAAAAAAGCTACAATTATTAATTACTCTATGCAATTTTCTATTTTTGGGAATTGTTTTATGTTATCTACATTAAATTTCAAAAAACACAAAGTTACAAAGATAATTTGTTTTTAAACGAGATAAAGTGAATTCGCGTAACCCATAGTGGGGCATGGGGCAGACACATTTCTGGATAATTTACTGATCATTTTCTTTACAGGCAAATAGGTGATCAGAGCTCTGTGCCTACCTAACCGAAACATTCTTTGTTTCCCCCGGGTTCGAACTCATGACTTCCTGCGTAACATGCAGACGCGTAAACCACTTAGCCACGGAGGACACGTATTTAAACGAGATAACACAATCGATTTTAGTAAATTTAAGGAATTAACCGCAATTTAGTTGCTTGCACATCTGATTCAACACCTGAAAATTTCAGAAGAATATCTTTCCCAAGAATTGAAGGCTTTACCTTTGAAAAAAATATAATTTTACGCAAATCGTTCAACGAGTTACAGTACATTTATTTTCTCTTTATATAATTACCTACATATTAACGAGTTATACTAAATCACAGCTCTAATTGAAAAAAAAAAAAAAACAAATTTGTTTAAATGTTAGTCGCTATCAATTGATAATATTTTTGTTTTCAAATATTATTTATCAGTATTTAGTTATTTACAAATTCCTGTCTTCAATGTAATAATGAATTGGAATAATATATCAACTTTTCATATCATATTACAAACCGACATGTGGTTACAGTGTAGCGTTTTGAAAGTTTGTATTAAATATGACAATTTATTCACACTTAAAACTCCTACTTTCCTGCTACTTTGCCTTTTGCCTTACAATTAATATGATTTTGATAAAAAATATTTCTCTGAAAGGAAGCTAAGCCTCCTTCTGATTGATATGGGGAGCGCTTTGTTCCTCGTAGTAGACTCTATTGCCTTATTATATTGTATTTAACAATTTGCTGATACCAGATACAATTATTTATTACGAAGTAGCTGAAGCTATGAGCAAAGGAATCTTGGATCGTATCAAACGTTGATAACATATCTTTTTATTAGCTGATTATAGTCGTTGATAATATCTAAATAACTTCCTGAATTAAGTGAAATTTTTGTTAGATAAAAAATTGATACATTGCACACATCAGCATATCACCTAGCTAAATCGTACCCCGATGATGTTTAAAAAATAATACATTAACTTGAACAGAATCTTCTTTTCGATTATTTAATAATCCAAAAAAATGTCTTAAATATATTTTTTGTTTAAATATGTTCATACTTTAAGCATTAAAATAAATTTAACTTCAGCAGCATAATAAGGCACTATCTCGGAGGTACATAGTTCGTTGGCTTGACAAATATTAACTGCTGCTTATTTGTTCTTAGTTTTTCTTAATGTTATGATTTACGTTATCTCTTAAATATTATGTTAAATATAAAAATTACTGAGAACACAATTCAGTATATTCAAAACATCACTGAAACCCATTATTAAAAAACAAAGAGAAAGAAATGTACTTGCTATTAAAAAATTGTTATAAACTAATAGTGACAAGTACATGTTATATGAAGTATTGTTTTTCCCAGATAACTTTTATTTATCAATATTCAATCTATGTAAGATTAACGGATGTCTTTTCCATATATTACGTTAACTAGTTAATCGCTGTCCGCATCACTACATAGTATAAAACAAAGTCGCTTCCTCTGTCCCTATGTATGCTTAAATCTTTAAAACTACGCAACTGATTTTGATGCGGTTTTTTAATAGATACAGTGAATGAAGAGGAAGGTTTATATATATATGTTTTATATATGTACGAAGCCGGGGCGGTTCGCTAGTATATTTATATAATATAAAAAAACATTTTAATTCATTACGACTTAAAAAATACACATTTTAGTCGCCAAAATTTGACTTGAAAAAAATCAATCAAAACCCTTTTTTTTTCAATTTTCTTATCTGCTCCACGTCTTGCTAGATACATTAAGTTTTATTCTTATAAAAACAAACATAATTACATAGTCTAATGGCGGTTATTGAAAAGCAATCAATGCCTTGATTTCCAATTATGTAGTTTTAAGTGAGGTGACCTTACCGGTGTCAATTTAATTCAATTTGACGCCATTTATGTTCCTACGTTAAGTGCACTCATTTGATGTAGCATTTAACATAAAATTTCCAATAGAGTTAGAATATTATCGTGTTCGTAGGATTAACTTTTCTATTCTTAAATTCTGATATGAAAATATGAGTAATTTTTAAAGGTGTATATTATATTTTGTCTCTGTGGCATTATAACTTTTGCACAGGTGATCCGTTTTTTATTTAAACCTGACTTGGTTGGAGCGTTAGGTTTAGCCATTTATGAGTTAATAAAATTAATATTAAATTTAAATGTTGTAGGTTTTCAATTTTGTGGTGTTTGAAAGCAGTTCCACAACAGCGTTTTCTAAGGCATTTCCCGCCTAGCTTATGGAACCAACTGCCTTCAAACGTATTTCCGAACCGTACGACATAACCTTCATGAAAAGAGCGTAATTCTCCATAAAAGGTCGGGTATTTCCACAGTTGTGTGTTATATTATAAACATTACGTGTAATTATGGAGATCTCACCTTACGGAGACCCATTTATTACTACTATACTTTAATCTATCAAATACGCATAAGACAGACACCATCAATGATATACCTCATTTGAAGAAATGATTGTAGTTTTTTTGTTTAATAAATATACTGAAATAATACTGAAAGGTTTTTAAAAATTATTTCAGTGATGGAATGCTAGGATTCTTTCTGAATGTCATATACTCTTCCTAAAGCACAGGTTAAATAAACACTTTCGCATTATTTTTCAATGTGTGCAAACAAAGTAAATTATAGGTTATTTATTCAATCCATTACGAAGGTTGATTGAATGATCTCTGATCTGTGTTTTTGTTTAATACATATTTTGTGTTATTGCACCTTCGTATCACATAACCTAGCAGTGACAATGTTGTTATGAATGATTAATGGTACTTAGAAAATTTCAATGAATTTATATCTATTACGTTACGTTTCAATATTAACTATATATGAACCACTTTAATGCAAAAAATGCTCAACTATTGTAATGCATTTTCATTTAAAGATACTTAGTTCTTTTTAGAAAAAAATATTTTTACACAATGGCCTAGGTTAAAATAATGTTTTTTGTTATTTTCTTACCTAATTCAATAATAAAAATTCCCATAAAAACATCGATTTCCGGTGTTTTGATATCTAAATACATCTATATAATAAACATGCAGTAAGTTTGTAATTCTGTCGACTATTACTTAAGAATTTTCTAAGCTAGCTTGCTAGTTCATTATAAAGATAATTTTATTCCTTCTTAAAACTTATGAAGGACCAACTGTTTAATTCACAAAGTATACAAAATTAGGGTTTATTCCAAGCACTAAGGTTATAATATTTCAAATCTCGAATCGTCAAAAGATGGTTAAATAAAATAACCAAGATTATTTCACGACAAAATTCAGTAATTTAATTGCTCTGTTAATGCAATGGTGATTTAAAAAGGTCAAATGGCATTCATCTATATATTTAAACGAGCATTTTAGCGCGGCCTATTCTATAAATTATATTTCCTTATTTTCATTGACATGACAATTTCTATTATTTTGTTTCTATAAATGAAGTCCCCTAACCAGAGGCATTTATACGTCCGTTGCCCTGATATTCTTATAGGCAAATAGTCTATCTGCGCCTTCTAAACTGATTATGGAGCCCTCGGATGTTTAACTATAGCATTTAGTGAACTAATTCATTTCATATTTTATTAGGAGAAATAAAGGACGTATAACATTGGAAATCTGACCTAGGATTTTCCTTACAATACTTCCATTAAATTCGTGACCAATTGAGATAACAATGAGTTTTTATAATATTAAAATAATAGTCTTTTGTCTTTGTTATTTTATTTACTAATTTTTTTAACAAAGACGACGCGATGGGCTATTTTTCCATTTACGTTTATGTCATTTTTCTGTTTTATCTCTTCATTCTAAAGTAAATCTTAACGACATAAAATAAAGTTAAAAATCGCTTGTTTTGTTAATAAGACCTATGTTTTAAAACCTTTCGCCACCCTTCAAAGGTATTAAGATATTGCTTATTCATAAATCGTAAAGTACCTACCGACTGGAAATAATTTTCTTTTTATGTGTGGAAATCTTTGATGACGTAATCTTTGATTGAATTTCTCAAAGTATAAGAAAATTGTAAACAAAAATTGAAAATTGGATTAAAATCAAAAATAGGTATGGGCTGCTTGGTATTACGCAGTCTAGACAACTTATACATTGTTCACTAACATTACTCGCATTTTCGTCGTTGTTGACATAGACAATTTTATAACTATGTCAGTTAGTATGAGTTAAACTTTAAAACAGGTAGTAAGTACTTGTGTACTCAACATATAATCACAGACAAAAAAAGTAAAAATATTTTCTCTGTATTTATTTATTACCACTTCATTATAATAACAATAAGAAAACTTAAGCTAATTGGAGAGCAACGGGCGGCCTTATCGCCGCCCTTATAGGCGAGCGTCTCTCTTTCAGGCAACCCAACAAGGAAATTAATAATAGGTTTGATAAACTTTTCGGAGGAGCTGGGATGGCAGGATTAGCCGCCCAGCACAATACGAAAAATTGGCGCATTGTAGTCGTCGAGTTGCTGAAATAAGCCTGTTTTTACTTAATTAAGGAAATTAATCAATGTAATAAGGGAAAGTGCTAGAAGAAAACTACTAGTTAAAACCTTAACAATATCAAATAAAATACAAATAAAAAAGTTAATTCGAAATAAGTTCCAAGAGCTATACAAATAGGAAAATACATTAATTTTAATAAGTATTTTTTTCTGTTTCAGGTTACCACAGCTTGCCGTCTCTGCAAAGATATTGTGCCTCCTGATGGTAAGTTTTTATGCAAATGTACAAAGATACAAAACTTTTTCCATTACAATATAAGTATATATTTAAAAGAAAACAGTTTAACCGGATTAAGGCAGGTTTATAACTATTTAACTTGTTTAGTAACAAGTTAACATCGAGAAAATATAGTTATTTCTCGACGTTTCGTGTCATCTACAGCCTGCATGTTCACATGCTTCCATGGTTAAGTGGTTTACGCGTCTGTGTATTGCGCCGGAGATCCTGGATTTGAATCCCGGGGGGACGAATGAATGTTCCGGTTGGGTAGGCACAGAAGGATGATCTCCTACTTGCCTGTAAAGAAAATGATCAGTGAAACAGACACAACAATGTGTCTGCCCCATGCCCTCTCATTTTCACCTTCACGGGCACATCTATATACATACGTGCTTTAATTTTGTGAACTCTATTTTTAATGTGTGATACTTGCGTTCATAAAAGACATGATTAGATGTTAAAGTCAAAACTTCTTCAAAGAACATTCGCGCATAAACGCTGCGCACAGTGCACTCGTGCGAAGTCAAAGCTGCTAACAAGCTATAATATAAGCTATTGCAAAACGTGACCTTTGGGAAAAGCTTAAAATTGATCGGCTTACGATTCGGTCAATATTGAGATATTGACCTATCAAAGACCAAAATTCCTAAATTGAACTCATTGGCGTTGACATTAATTCACTTGGATCCGTATAATACCATATTATTGCTTAATTTATATGCATAGACCCACTTATTATTCACAATACAAACAATATAATATTCAAGTGTCATAATATTTTAATTTATATGGACTTTTGCTTAGCTTTCACATCTTGAAATAATTTATAAAATTAATCTATGTTAATAAATAAATTTGAGACATGTGTAATGTCTGTAAAAATCTAAAATTCGCAACAATTTCATTTAAAAACTTGACTTCAAGGTACATTAAAAATTATAAAAAACTACAAAATGGAATTATAATTAGAAGAAATGCGTAAAAAATAAACTAGGAAGAACTAAAGTGAATTCATTTGAACATTAAATAAAGTATAAATTAATATATGTTAGTAAATATGAAATGTAAATAGTGCCTATGTAACGAGTATGAAGTTTTCAATTCTAAGTATCATTTTATTCGCATTAACCGGCTAATATGAAAATGTGTGCACATTACTGTATACAACTTGTTTACCTGCATTTTATAGAGAAATTCCTCTTGATATTAATAAAAAATTATGTTACGAGAGAAAGAAACATTTAATATGCTGACGGACTTTTATTTTAATACAGATTATTTATTAACCGACCTTCAAAAAAACCAAAAAGGAGGTTATCAATTCGACGTGTATTTTTTTTTTTTTCCGATGTTCCGCTCGTACGTCACTATTTGTAGACCGATTTGGATGAGTGAGGTGTCAAACGATAGGGTAACTCGTCGAAGTGGTCCCATTTTTTTTGAGAATTTTTACGATCAATAGTTTTCAGCATATTGAAAGAATAGTTTCACAATCGGACGAGAAATCGCTGAATTCCGCGCGACCATGTCGTGCTTATTTGCTTATAACGCTATGATTTATGAATCCTTATCGATGAATTAGATGTTATTCGATTTAGTATTAAATTTGCAACAAGAGAGAATAAGAATAAAAATAATTTGATTTATAGTTTTAGAGATATTGAGGTTATAAAATAAAAAATTGAAAAATATTCAATTAGTTCGCTTTGGCAATAGAGATGTCCATGTTGTATTAAATATATACTAATTATAATAAATTGATTTAATTAAAACTCATATTGCCAAGCTTTTGACGGAATTTTATGATAATCTAAGCCATATATTTGATGTTATGGAGCAAAACTTGTCAACAGAGAAAAACATGCCATACGTTATTGTTTACGCGTCCAGTTTAGATCTATATAGCTCGATGTAATATCAGTTTATATCGATGACTTATATATCATTTTATAAAACATTAAAAGGGTCATATATGATAGTAAAATCAATAAGGTAGAAGAAATACTTCTAGAGATAGAGAGAATATAGTAACTGAGTTCCTACGGGAAATCACAATGTGCGTTCACTTGCTTACTATAAAACACCATGAAAACTTAATTTATATGAACGATATTACTTAAATTTTTAGTATTAAACGATCCAGTTTTGCGTTTTCTTATTTTCATTAATTTGAAAATATTAAATTAAATTAATTAAATTAGTTTTTAGTGTATAAGGTAAGCGTAAAGTCAGAGCGTCCATGTTAGTTTCGTTTTGATGATATGATAACCAACTATACGGTTTAGAAGAGCCACTCAAAAGTATAAAATAAATTAATTTTAAACAAAAAAATAAAACCGACCTCAAAACGCACTGAAAAGTAAAAAATAAATTTTGTATTATAAATGTACTTACTATAAATAAAAGACGTAAATAGTGTTGATAAATAAAATTCATCTAAAATTCTACAAGGGCATAAAACTTTCATGTTGTTTTTTGAAAGGCGGTGCCAAATATATAAATAAAGACTGAATGAATATTCTTTGACCTTAATAAAAAAATTAATTGAATGGCTTGGCGCCGCGTTTCAAAGAGCAACATGACAGTTTTATGCCCTTGTAGAATTTTAGATGAATTTTATTTATCAACACTATTTACGTCTTTTATTTATAGTAAGTACATTTATAATACAAAATTTATTTTTTACTTTTCAGTGCGTTTTGAGGTCGGTTTTATTTTTTTGTTTAAAATTAATTTATTTATTTATACTAGTGGACCCCGCGAACTTCGTATCGCTTCAGAGTGCCGAACAATAACGTGTCAACTAAAACGTCATTCCATAGAAAATGTATGAGGAAACGAATTTGCAATAAAATAATATTGCGACTATAAAATAAGATGTAAGCTATCCTATCAAGTTGGATCAAACTGCACACGGTGTGCAAATTTGATTAAAATCGGTTAAGTAGTTTAGAAGTCCATCGCGGACAACGTGACACGTAATTTATATATATTAAGATATATGTAAGTCGTAACAAAGATGAATGCAAGGATATAATATATATTTTAGGATATAATTCATTTTCCATACAACATGTCTGCGTAGCGTTTTCTCGTTATCATAGATCTCATCCTTTTCAAGGAAATAATGCTTTAGTGCGTGTGTCGTGATGATTTAGGAAAATATATTTATGTAACATATATTGTAGGTTTCGGGTTAGAAAGTTAGTCAATTATTATTCATCATCAGTAGGTAAACAAAAAAGGAGATCTGTATGTTTAACATTGAACGGATTTTCTCGTGATACAATGATTCTCGGAGAGATGTTATATGGAGGTATAATTATTTAAGCTTTCGTGTATAAGATAAAAACTAAACTGGTCGAAAGTTTCCAACGAACACGCTGTCTTTGGATAGCAAAAAAAAAAAATTGTGGGATTGTTCTTCTTCGTCTATAGACGAATAAAAAATTATTATTATTCGGTCGGATAAATGTGTCTACCCTAGACCTTTTAAATTTCTAATGGAAATAATAAAACCGAGCACCGTTTCTAAGCGAAGAAGTCGTAGTTGCCCATAACTTAATTTAATATTAAAATATAAGCTATCATATTCATGTTAGCTACCGGTTGCCTATCATTTGGTGCGATTACTTGTAAGCACGACACGCTGGATGAAGAAATTCAATTTAAGGATTACCTTGCGTCTCACGGTTGGTAATATTGAGTTTATAAGAGGAAATTATATTGTAGAACTTTTTATTACAACGAAACGAAGTTTAATACTATTGTTGTGAATATTTTCAATAGGCCGTAATTTTATCTGGAAGAATTAGGTACATCAAAATAGAATTGTTGTCGAATATCCTTATTTATCTTATTTTTTAAATCTGATATAACCAAGATTTTCTTATCATGTGTACTGTATGATTTAAAGATTTTATGAAAAAAAATTCTTTCAAGTTTCCAAGAATTATCCTTATAGAATTATTATTTCTGTTTTATTTATTGCTTTTAAGTGCACTTAAAAGTCGCGTTTATATAAATATAGTAAAAAAAGAGACAGAAGGAATTCAACTCGATGAATAATTTAACTTTTAATGTCTCAAATGCATAATTTGAACTCAGGTCAAATTTCAATGACATTACAGGTTAGGCTAACATGCAATTTTGATATTTTGTTCATTTGGCCCACCAATCATGCAACAGTAGGCATAGCTTATAGGTAGGTGCCAACACAAATTAAAATAGTGAGCTATACAAGCAACTTAATAACATCAGTAGCTCAACTATAAGTCTGTCAAAAATTGTGGGTTGCCTGGAAGAGATCGCTGTTTAGCGATAAGGCCGCCCGTTGCACTCCAGTGCAACAAAGTGTGTAAAAAAAAAGTCTGGTAAAGTATTCAATATCTGCGTTAATTATGGATAATCTTACAGCGCCACTAGCTACGCGCTAACTTTTGGCCACTATGGGATAGACAGCTTTCCTGTGGTAAAAAACCTATCGAACTCTTCGATAGCAATCTCATGGTCGACGTACGGACTTATGCGAAAGCTGTATTCATTACGTTGTAATAACTTATTTATTGATGGTGAGAAAGATTGGTAGAATAATATCAATTATACTTTCAAGATTTTATTATAAAGAATACAAAAGAGTCAATATTAGCGAACCCCTTAGCATCCGCCAGTAAACGCATTTACTTATTGCTGAGGTAAGCAATATGTATTTTGTTACCTTTAATATGTATGTTATGTTGTTGTGCAACTCCTTTTATTAATTACACAAGTCAACAAAAAACATTTTTTTTGGGTCTGTTTTTAATGACTATTATCTGAATCTTTACATTGAAAAATAACCAAAAACTCAATTTGTACAAAAAAAAAGTTTACTTTTGTACTTTATACGATGATAGAAAAGAAATACGATATTTGACAAATGCTTTAAAGTTTACAACCCACTACCACTTTTAAAAGCAAACTTTATGAGATAAAAATATTATTTCTTTTATTAATTAGCTATAAGAAATCTAAATCGGGTACACAGAACTCAGACTCAAAAATCGTGTTTACCTGTGTTATTAATTAATTATTGTAATACAACGTCACATAATTTGTAGATAAATCAACAAGCAATCGCTGGACTGTAAGTAATATGTCAGCAAAAAGTGCGTTGAATGCGCCGGCGCCTATTGAATACGGAGATCATGTTTATGATGATCGTTTCATAATTTAATCCAATCATGTTTGTCGTGTGTGTTGCCGTTTTCTTGTTTGTACAAGAAATTGGTCGTCTAATATTATAGTGATAATGTGTACTAATTTAATTTAAGAGTTTTACGTTCGACACTTCAATTGGGAATGGCGTCTGAGATTAATTGTAGGAAACTATAATTTGTTTCATAGGACTGTTAATATGTACATTTAAACTTTTTGATTATATAGTTTACTATCAAATTAACTATTATAAATAAGTAACTTTTTAGTTTGAACCATATTTGTTATTGTTAAGGATTTAGTAGTTTTCGCACTTCATGCACTCTCCCTTCATTACTTTTATTATTTTCCTTGTTGGGTTGCCTGGAAGAGATCGCTGATTAGCGGTAAGGCCACCCGTTGCACTCCATTTAGCTTAAGTTATTATCTGTATCTTATTGTTTATTGCAACGAAGTGTTAATAAATAAATAAATAAATAATCTTTCGGGACAACAGATGCGCAATACATCTAATATTATCGACTTTTACTCCAACTGTAAAAGGTACTAGATTCGACTCCCGGGGCAATAAAACTTTCGGTTTAATTGTTACTGCAAGCTGGCCTCCTATTTGCCTACGAAAACAGTCATGTAATGAATGCAGAAGTGTGTCTGTCCTATACTAAGCTTGGGGAAACCTCAACATTTTATCTCTTTTAAAATCACTCTTACTTCCGTTATCATCTGTACACATTAAAAACAAATTATCTTGCCTTTTGTTTCTCCGTGATAATCTTGAAATTGGCCGTGATAATCTCGAGCCGCTACTGTAAATAAAAATGTCAGTTTGTTTATAAAAACAGCTAATTTACTATATTTCTCTGGTCACCGAAAATCAAATTTTTATAGCGCACGATTTTTATGAATATGTTAATGACAAAACTAAACATGAGTTTAACATATTCAGAATGATATTAGCATAAAACGTTTCCTATATAATAGGCTATAAAAATCGCAAACATGAAAGTTAAGTGATTTCAAGTATTTCTTAAAAGTGTGCTAAAACCAACTAACACACTGACGTACGTCATTGTTAACTGTGTAAATCTATACATATATTATGTAATAAGAAGTACAGAGTACATATATATTAAAGACATTGTATACATTAATAATAAAGCTTATTTATTCTATATTTTATTTAACTATATTCCAACTGCATTTTGCTCAAGCAGATGAAATATTATTATTTCATGATATAACGAGAACAGATTTACTAATGAATAATTTCAACGTTGAAACTAAGTTCTCCGGGTTATTTAAATGTGTCAAAGCATTACTCAAGTGTGAAAATTTCCAATAGATTTGGTTATAATAATTGAGTTGCCCTCATGCGTGCGGTCAGGTCGAACGATAACTCGAATGGTTAAACTTGATACGATAGTGAATAAACATTATGTAATACCTAATCATTGCTAATATGATAAGGAAAAAGGGATTTCTTGTCTACTAGACAAGGTATTTTATATTAATATGTGGAAGTTAATTTTAACCTTTTAATTCCTGATTAAGTCATTTTGCTTATCACTCAGAAACCGCCTCCTTTGTCTAGTGGTAAGCGCGTAAGCGTTACAACCGAGAGGTCCAGTTCGATTCCCGGTGGAGATAAAAAAACTCGGTCTGGCAAGGCATAGAAGGCTGTTCACCTACTTGCCCTTAAAAGAAAAAATCGATCAGTGAAACAGATGTGAAATGTATCTGCCCCATACCCCACTACGGGACTTTAATTACTCAGAAAAGACTTGTAGACCTTTAGTTAAATAAGGTTTAAAATGGCTCCAGCAGTTTTTTGAGTTAATTAATTACAAACAAAAATACAAATATTAGTATAGATGTAGGAAACCTAATTAGTATATTTATAATTTGTTTTGGCATAAAAAATCCACTTGAATAAGTCAATCATTAGTTTACTATCCAAATTTTTGATAATTTTTTAGTCCATAGTGGCCATGTAAGTTTGCGCGTAATTTTGCGCGAAATGAATATTTTTCAACAAATATTTAACGGTATGAAATAATACTTTACCAAAGTCATGATTTACACACTGATTTATCAATTCACTCATACGTAACGTCATTCAATGCCTCGTCACTAGTCAATATTTATCTATTTATGTTCAATTCAGATTGCCCACATTAAATAACTTAAAAGAAGAAAAAAACACAACACAAGTTAAATGCGCCCCTCTTTTTGGGCAATCGGCCCACTTATATTATAGTGGACATATTAAAAGAAAAACACTGATCTATATAAACAATATGAAAAGAAAACTACGTAAAAAATTACGTAGAGTGGTAAAGTTCAGTAAGGTAAACAGCGGGGCAGAATAATGATAGGAATTACAAAAGCTGGCATCGTATGGAACTAGAATTAGGTGATATATTTTTACCATGTTATTGATTTACTTAAAGCCGAATTTATATTATGTATTATTTACAATACTTTATTTCTTCTAAAAAATCGCTATAATCTCTAACCTAAGAAGTAATCAATATAACATTTATATATTATGTATTCGTATTATAAGCTAACCATTCTAATCTTTTATATGTAATTTTCATTATGACTGCTAGATATTTTCTGTTCTTCAAAATCGGTCTTTAGAAACTTCGGCCATTACTGAGCGAACTCTTCGGACGAACATAATATGTCATTATATAATTGTTGTAGGTACCTTAGGATTACACTGTATTAAGCATAAATCGTAATTAATTATTAATATCCAATAACAATTTTATTACATGCAATCAAATACATGAATGAGAATCGTGTTTTTAAAGATAATATTAATACAGATAAACGTATTTTAGTCATTAAATCAAAGTTAGTACTCAGTTAAAAGGTAATGGCTGGATTGAAAGGGCATTGGGGTTATCCCATTTTAACATTTAGTTGACCTGTACCTATATTTATTGCTTAATAAAAGCTTTTTAAAACTAGGTCATGTTTCAGTGTTTTGTGTTTTAATCCTAATAGCTTGCTTCGAATGAGGGCAATGACAGTCAAATATTTTCTACTAGGTCTGTCATGTGACATGGGTTCGACTAACAGTTATTTAGCGCAAACAATAACGTACTCTGAAAAAATCTAGCTACCAATCAGTTCAAGTATTTTTATATTTGAATCCCTTTTTACCTTAAATGTTTTCTAATCTATGCACGTTTAACAATTTTTATCTATCCGTTAAAGATCTGAGCGAAACAAACACTCTTGGTTATATAACATTACGATTAATGCCGCATTTTCACTAGAGGACATTTGTCCCGCGACTGTCGCTCGACACGAAATTCACGTGTCCCGCGCGATGTCGCCCGACGTCGCTTGGGACATCACGTGTTGTGCGACCTGTCGCTAGTCGATGCTCTGCGAGTTCCTCGACAGTCGCCGAACAGGTTTTGAGTGGTGAGAACGGGTGTCGCTTTGTGTTCTGAAAATGGCAGTCATACTACTTCCTCGGACGACATACTGATCACGACTGGCCTAGTGCAAACGAGTCACATGTCGCGGGACATTGTCCCACAACTTTTGCAGAGACAACTACGTGAATGTCTAACGAAATGTCTCTGCGACATGTGTCCCCTAGTGAAAATGCGGCTTAATGATTAAATGTATTGAAAAGTAAGGACTATATTGACGGTAAACTGCAACTATGTATTTAAAATTATGAAAATAAGTCGTGAAACGGATGCTCATATTATTGATGGTTCTAATTAACATAAGTTTATTAAATTATTAAAATCAACAGGACCTTCTTCGTTTATTTATTATAAACGAACCCATTTTATGTTCCATTATTATAACAATTTGTAAAAATTTATTTAGCGGTAGAAACGTGAAGGGGAGTGTTTCGAGTTTTTGCTTAGTTAATGACAAATTAATATCAGTCTAGTTTTACTTACTGGTGAATTCCCGTAACCCCTCGAGTCCCGAGTCGAGGATTTGTAGACACATTTCTGTATCTATTTAACTAATTATTTTTTCACAGGCAAGTAGGTGATCAGCCTTCTGTGCCTACCCAATCGAAACATTCATTTGTCTACTCGGGATTCGAACTCGTCCTGGGTCCGAATCCGGCGCATCACGCAGACGCGTAAACCACTTAGGCACGGAAGTGGTTACTACTACTTTTTAATCTATAGCAAGTAAACTGAAGACAATTTTGAAAAATTCCTCCGAAATTACGATTACAAATAAGGTATATCATATCATGAACGCATTTTCATAAATTGAGCTAGGTCTGTCTTCATCACGTGAAGTTTAAAAAAAACTGCATCTCATTAGGTTCAATCCATAAGGACCTACGTTGTTACAGACACAAGACATACAAACAGACGCGTCAATCTTATTACCCCTTATTTGTAAGGGATTAAAAATTGACCATAATGACGTCACACTAGGACAATTAAGGGGTTAAGGACACTGCAATTCACTTTAGGATTAGGACCCTCAATTTAAAATAAGAACGATTTAAAATTGATTTAAAATGGGTTCACCTAGGCTGTGTACTTATCAAAATAAATTTAGTATTTACAGTAAACATGTTAATAGAAATAATTTTGGCTTATTAATTTTGAATTGTGATACTATACATCTATACACACACACACCCCACACACACACACCCCTCTCACATCTGAAAACTAATTGAACAGTGTCCATTTATTAACATATTCAGGATCATATTTATTTTATCAAATCTTCCAGTAATAAAGAATCTATTAAAAGTTAAAACATTAACAAACTTCAGGTTTTTGATTTACAATGGGATAACTTTTTAAATATTTTATTGTAAAATTCATAAGCTATTCAAAAACATGGAAAAAGAATAAAGCTCAAAAAGTGCCCGTGAAATTCAATATGTCTGAATGCTGACCGCGGCGTGGTAGCGCTTTCCACCTGAACATGACACCGATGATGTAATCAAAAGAGCATATGTCACACACAACATCACATTTGAAATTAAACTTTATGCAATCAATATAGAACTTAAATTTCCATAAACATATATGATTTGAACCCCCGGTTGGTAGGATTAGCGTGGTTGACCCATTAAAACGATCGATTGTTTCCTTATAGCATACGGTTTTTTTCGATTAGTTTTAATATAATCCTTAGCTAAGTATATAACATTCCTTCATAAGTAAATTACATTATGTAAATTTCAATGGATATTTTAAGTACCATCTATTGAAAAAGTAAGAGTAAGTAATAAGTATAGTAAGTAAATACCAGGAATATAGATGCAATGTATTAAAAACGTATTTCAGATTTCCTTTTCTGAAATTCACCAAATATTATTCCAAATTATCTTATATTCAAAGACTACTTAATACACTAGGTACATACTTAAGAAGATAATGCTTTCGTAAAATATAAAAAAGCTAATGTTTTTATTAAAAATCCTTTAGCTCTATACGTAGGAAAAGGCATACCAATCAAATGTTCACTCATAGTTGAATGAGCCAGGATTTTTTTTTATATTATATCATTCTCACTGCCTACCATATTAAGCAGAGAATGCACACAAGTGTGCCTATATTTAAGGCACTCACGAGGTCACGAAGCTGGGCTAGATCAACATCTCTGTAACGAGGTGTCGTCTGCATTGGCGCCATTAAAGTTCAGTGAAAGTGCTAAACTATAAGGAAATTAATTTAAATAGAACTATATTGGTTTAACGGAGACCGCACACCTCGACACTTGAAAGATTTTAAATAATCAATATAAAATTGTTTTAAAACCGATTGTCGTGAAAAGTTTCGCTTTGCAAAAACTTGAACTGATTTCGTGTAGATGTTTTAAAGTTATGGCAAATCTTAGTACAAAATTGCGGAAATATTCTAAACGAAATAAATAATAATTTTGAGATTTTTATTTAATAAACATAAACAATATAAGAATGTGACTGCTATAGTCCAGTATAGCAGCTATTTGACCTAGTGGTAGGCGCGTAAGCGTTATAACCGAGAGGTAATTTGTTCGATTCCCGGTGGAGATAAAAAAAAAACTCGGTCTGGCAGGACATAGAAGGCTGATAACCTACTAGGGGACACGGGACTTCACTTTTATAGCAGATACACGATTCTATTTCCTAAGGATTGTATGCTTTTACTTTATAACTAATTTTGATAAATGATACATCATTAGAGACGTCGTTGCAATATCACTAGTAAAGTTCTTTTTTATTTCACCACAGTCGATTTTATTGAAAAATAAGACACGGATTACATTAGGGCTTATTTATACTTCTACTAGTGGACCCCGCGAACTTCGTATCGCTTCGGAGTACCGAATAATAATGTGTCACCTAAAACGTGGAGGAAATGAGGAAACGAATTTGCAATAAAATAATATTGTGACTATAAATTATGATGAAGCTATCCTATCTTTCAAGTTGGATCAAACTGCATACGGTGTGCAAATTTGATTAAAATCGGTTAAGGAGTCCATCGCGGACAAACAACGTGACACGTAATTTATATATAAAGATTAATGAATTTTCTATAATTCTTTTTCCAGGTGATGATCTCTGGTGCGGTGCCGTCGATGTTCCGTTCCGTACGGCTGTACAGCAAGTGCTCACATATGTATGTCAACGTGTTCCCAAACGGCACTGTCATGGCGCGATCCGATGGAAACGATCAACGTAAGTTTACTAAATATTTATTTATACATTTACGGCATAATCCAAGAACAAGAAAAACATAACAAAACATAAAAACATAGCAACAAAATACCATGAACCGTGGACCAAACTCAATAGTTCGACTTCAATATTCTCCTGTATGTGGTTACTAGTTTCCCCGCCCCTGTGACGAATAGGTCGCTTTCCGGTGAAGAGATAAGAAAATCATTCAGTTTTGCGTCAACTAACTATAGACAAAATAGTTTTATTATACGAACGAGCAATAATTTCAATGGCATCTGTAAGCAACACAACTTCGATCTGTTTTCTACCACAGTGCATTCAGCAAGGAGATGTTTGAGCCTTGAATTTTTTCTAGACTCTTTAATTAGTATTTTTTTTAATATTATTGTTTTTTCTTTTTCTACTTCTATATAATATTTCAGAAATTTGTACCCAGCCCTGTATGGTTGTTATACTGCTGATGTTCGTGTGAACAGTTGTAATATAATAGTTCATTAATTTTGTAACCAGTATCTATACGTGAAGACTTGTAATTGGCTTTCAAATTGCTACACAACTGTTACATTATAATTTTAAAGCTGTTAGTCTTCCATGAAAATAAATAAATAAATAGTTTCGCGAGCAACCTAGGCACCGGAGCCTGCTAGCGATGCACAGTGCGTAAAGTATTCGGCAAAAAGTTGGTGCCTCCTGCAACGGTGGTAATTGTTTGGTACGTACAGTCTTACCACCATACCGACCAAGTCAGCGCAGATACATTTTATATAGATAAACTTTCTGTAGTTTAAATTACTCTAAATAGACCTACCATTTATGTGTACCGTTTCTGTAGCTTGGATGCGCTTCTGACATTCTTCTTCTATCAATGTGAAACTTTATATAGAATATTCTTTTGTAAATTGGCTAAAATTCACACATAGCACATCACTAACGGCCCACAATCCCGTTTACTAAGAGATTATTACATTAGGGCAAATAAACAGTATAAAGTTAATATGTTAAGACATGACGATTTCAGCGGAGGGTACGTCCTTTGCTTTATAATGTGTATTATTATCTATAATCCATTGAAGACTCCTATTAAATAATAAAAGAAACGAATTACATACTAGTTTCAAATTGAAATATTTACGTCACCGATCTAACTAAGAATCTCAAAGACAAAATGTCAAAGTGTCACGTTTTCATGATAAAGTGCGCATTACGTGTTTCTTAGCACGAATAATAAGTAATATGAATATAATTTTAAATTAATACCATGTCTATAAAATGTTTTCGAGATCAAAAGGACTCAGTGCCAATAATCATAGTAATCGGCGTTTTACGAGTAATATATCCATAATTAACATAACATAGTTATGTTGATATCAATGTGCTGGTTGGTAGTTCGTCTTTTTTAAAAAAATTGACACATCTTAATTTTATAAATAATCCTACAAAAGTGAAGTCCCGTGTGGGGTATGGGGCAGATGCATTTCACATCTGTTTCACTGACTGTTCTTCTTTAGGGGCAAGTAGGTGATCAGCCTTCTATGCCCTGCCAGACCGAGTTTTTTTTTCCACCGGTAATCGAGCTCAGGACCTCTTAGTTGTAACGCTTACCACTGGACCAAGGAGGCGGTGTACTTATACTAAATAATCCTACAGCTAAATAACAAATGAAAACTGGAAATATTACATATACATAAAAGCCAAAATTGTCATTTTTAAAATACAATCCATTTTTTAAAATAAAACCCAATCCAGATGGCGGCATGCCATAGTACACAATTGTATACTCAGTAAATTCTTGTTCGCTGTGTAGTTTTCATTATTGAAAACGCATGTAGCTGACGTACGCACTTAAAGCGCTGCCATAATCATGTTTGCGGGGGCTAGACGTGAGAAACTATAGGAATATGTCAATACTGTTGGGTCAACGGCCAGCAACAAGCGATAGGGTAACGGACATGGTCAACGTGCAATATGCATTTACGACATGATTTCTCAAGGTCTGAGGAAAATCGGTTTTATTTAAAAGCTTCATGTTTTCTTACGCGGCTATGGACGCTATAGATAAACCCAAATGTACAGCTCGTGGTCCCCCAAAACTGAAGCGATACTTAGAAATTTCTAGAAATAAAACAGAAGTCACTTTCAGTACACATTTTTGTGATTTTTGTTTTTCCTGTAATTTTAAACATTAAAAAAAAATTCTATATTGAAAATATTGAGTAAATTAATACCTTGCCATAGGTCAAAAATTTAATCCTAGTATTAAAAGGGAAACCTCACGAAATCTCTTAAAGACTTCTTCACAATTTGGTCACTTGTTTTGAGAATTTTGTGTATTTTTTATCCGTTTTAAACAAGCGCCAATGTTTTAAATGGTAGACATTTAAATGGTGTTATTGTTTCTAATTTTGTTATTTGCTATCCAAATATTTTATTCTTAATTTTATTTAACTGTAGAGAATGGGAGTTGTGTTCATTAACTTTATAAAAATGTTCTACCGACGGCTTACTTACCATCACGTAGACAATTCTGTCATAGGATCTAAAGTAGATACCATTTTTTCTTCCGTTGCCTTTACGGTAATCCAAGATAAAAGAAAGCTGTATTTACAATACAAAAGACTTGTTAATTATGAATATCTAAAATCCGGATACATTTTCACTAACACGTTTGATTAGCGCCTTAAAAATTCAGTTAAGAATTCCAATAGTTTTAAGATTTTCTTCGAATTTCGACTATTAAAAATTAATACAAATCCATGACCCACAATTTAGATTTTAAAATCTTAAATAATTAAGTATGCATATTATTTATGTTTAAAATATATTTGTATTATATATATTTTCAAATTGAAACCGAACTTGAGGGACATACCACCTTAATGAAGTGAGTAAACATTTTTAGCTTCATCATCATTACATAGTAATTATATAATATAAAACAAAGTCGCTTTTTCTTCCCCTATATCCCTTTGTATGCTTAAACCTTTTAAACTACGCAACGGATTTTGATGCGATTTTTTTTAATAGATAGAGTGATTGAAGAGGAAGGTTTTATATAAGTTTTATACCCGTGCAAAGCCGGGCCGAGTCGCTAGTATTCATTAAAATACGGTTCTGGTATAAAAATATCAATAAGTGTTGCAATTACTATGTCAAACTAAATACTTCATTTGGATATTCGCTAAGATTGACAACTTAGTTTTTCAAAACCGTCTAGACAAGTTTGAAATAATTTGTAAATATGTTATTTAATATTTGTTAAACAGTTTAACGTCACCTGTTCAAATAAAATGTACTTTCACCTTTCGTATTGCGGTTTGTTCAAGAATTATCGTAGGCTTTACATGGAACCTGCGAAGGAGTGGGATAAAGGTTTTATTTTCATTTTTGCTTTACAATGTAGTACAAACGATTAGTACAACAACGATCCCACGTGTGTGGGATTTTTACTTAAAGTACCTACCAGCAACTTTAATATTGTATTATTACAACTGTCAACGACTTCGTCTTCGAATTTTTTGTGTACATGTTTTTCGGATTTTTTCCAATTAGTTTTAACATTTTTCCGAGACGTGCAACGCCTTAAAAATGGCGTAATAATAAATAAAATAATTATGCAAATTAAGGGTAGTAGGGCCGATAAACGAGTTTTTATACAAATACTAGCTGACCCGGCAAACGTTGTTTTGCCATATTAATTTTTAGGATGGGTTACCCTTATCACACTTAGGGGTATGAAAAATAGATAGTGGCCGATTCTCAGACCTACTGAATATGCATATAAAATTTGGTAAAAATCAGTAAAGCCGTTCAGGAGGAGTAAGTTAACTAACATTGTGACACGAGAATTTTATATTTAATAAGATTTTAAACTTACGCGATTAAAACTTTACAAATCTCATAGTTGATGTGTATTAACCATGAAAACTCGCCGTCAGTAAACAGTAAACACACAGTTAAATCACAGTTCTTTATTATATAAAGCATTTAAAGCACATACGATGAACTTTCTTTGCTACAAAAAAGAAAAATAAAACAACTATAAATGATAAAATACTAATAGAAGTGCAAAGTTCGGTGTTTTTATTAGTAATTCTGGTTGTAGAAATTTGCGCCTACTTACTGTAGTAACAAAAGTAAATACATTTAAAAAATATCATTAGTCCTTAGTGAATCACAGTTCTTTAGAAGTGGAAACCTATTATTTCGATGAAGCATAGTAGGTACACAGATATTCGTTTAATTTGCTGCATCAGACGTAATACTTGACCCAATATATAATGACACATTCCATTAGCAATTACAAACGTAATCAATAATTTGTAACATGATTTATTTGTTTGTTACATCAATTGAAGATGCAATAGTCCAGTTTTATGTCAAAAGAATGTGTTCATAAAATACTTTTGTATTAACATAGATAAGTATGTCTAAATCATTTCACATTATAAATTAGTATACAACTCTGAAAAATATGATTTGAAGATTGATAGCGATACAATATATCAGCGCCCTCTCTTGATATATAGTTGCAACATTTAAAGTTTCACACTCTATGAATACTATTAATAACTAGACGAAAACCCGCCTTCGCTTGGGTGAAATGTGACTCATAATACACAAGTAGGTACCAAATGTAAGTTGATATTTTTGTAGTGACAGTGACGTTTCGATAGAGTGGCCAATATGGCGACTGCGATTTGTCTTTCGGCTCCATTAAAAATACTCGACAATCCGAATTTTGCAGATATATGTTATCGACTCGAAATCTTTATTTTTTTATGTTTTATTATTCAGTTAGTTTCGATCGAGTCTACCGTACCTCTTGACGAAATTATTAATATATATAGATATAGAATGTAGGTACAGATCTATTTCTGTATTTTGCAATACTATTCATAGTAAACGAAAAGTCGTTCCTAATAGCAATTCATGTGAAGCTGGCGGAGCGCTAATTGAAATAAAATATTGGTATATTGTACATAAAAAAAGGGAGAAACACACATTTTAATTAATTAATCATTAATGAAAATTTTATTCCTGCGCTAAAATACTCATTTACATCGATTGAAATTATTTTAGCTTATGCCTATTAAACATTACATGTAACACATACTTCTACTAATGAACTTTTCAGTTAATTGAACTTAAATGTGATTAAAATTTAAAACAGTGTAGCCAGTTAATATCTAATCTAACCAACATAATTATGTAAATATGTGTAACATGAACTTTGCGAACAGAATTAATTAAAGTCTTGAATTACTGACAAAAGGTATATATGCCTATTTATAAATGTATTATATTTCGCACTATTACACAATCTTTATAAAGTCAAGTTTTAACCACAAGTAAAATGTAATGTCAAATTTATAACACCTTTTCCTCGTCGTAGGTTTAAATTACGGTAAACCTTACATTTACGATTAATCTAATTTACTAGATGATAAGTACTTATTTCAAGATACTTTTGATTTAAATTGTTACTGAAACTATGGCATTAAAACATATTTTGGAGGGCAGAACTCCTGTTATCAAAAGAAGATAATAGGATAGAATTTAAACGTATTTTAAAAATATTACCTATTAGATTAATTTCACATTAAGAAAACGTGTTAGTATTAAAGACGAAGACACTCTACCTATTAGATATAACAAATTAATATTCAATAACCAATATCATACGATCTCTTGTTTTATAATAACGGGTTTGCTGTAGGGGTCACGTTAATATGGATTATTACTCCGACTCGACTACCTTGTACCGCCTCCCGCCGAATATCCGCATAAAATATGTGACGCTTTTTAATTAAAATTTGATGTTAATGTGCTGATAAGGGTATTCAATAATTCATTCTGTAATAGAAATGGGACTGAAAAATTCCTTAGGATTACATAAGCAAAGATTTCCTATTTAATTAACTATGATAAGCTTTTAAGTTTCTTCATCCACTGAATATTTGATTCTGCAAATTTGTCCATAACTAATCCTTACTAATACTATAAATGCGAAAGTAACTCTGTATGTGTCTCTGTATGTCACGATTTAACGCCAAAACTACTGAACTGATTTAAATGTAATTTGGTACACAGATAGTCTAGAGCCTGAGAAAGGACATAGGATACTTTCTAATGCGAAAAAAGGGTTGTAAGCGGTTGAAAGGGGGATGAAAAGTTCTATGGAAGTATCGTCATTTTTAGAGCTAATAGCTTTTAGGCTATATAACATCACGTTATGACGAAGTTAACGCGGGTGAAACCGCGGGGCACAGCTAGTATTATATAATGTAAAGTAATCAATATAAAGCATTCAGATTTCTTCAAAGAAAGGTAAAGCTAAAAAAAGCACCCATAAACGGAAAAATTACTATAGTTGCAAAATCACACCTACTTACTATAGTTGCAAAATGAAATACAGTTGAAAATATCATTGTTTGCGTCGTGTTTAACCTTTGATTAAATTAAAACGCATTCACCAACCACACGATAAAACACTATAATTAAACATAATGACAAGTTATTTTCAAGTGTTAAAAAATTAAAGCCTCCATTCGATGTTCGAAGCACTTTTTGCGTGTTCCTGGAAAAAATCGGTCCGCAAATTATATGAATCAATTGAGGGGCGGTGGCGCCTTCCCAAATTAAGTTGTTATAGTTTAAAAACATAATGAAATACCCATAATGCCCTCTGTTTCGCAAAAAATACCCCACACACGTATCCAATTATTTTCCTATAATCTAATAATGTTATTTATGGGATAAGGCATTCTTATCGAGAGAAAAATTTTTGGAAATTTAAATAAGCTTTTAATACAGACTGGACGGCTGTCTTATTTTTTAATTTTATTTCCTCTTTATATGTGTTTTGTTTAAATTGTTTTTATGTATTATGTCTGTGATCAATAAAAAGTAACATAAAAGTATACAATGGCTAGAATGAATACCTTTTAAATTTAATTAAGAAATTATCAAAAATGACCGCTTCCTTGGTCTAGTGGTAAGTGCGTAAGCGTTACAACCGGGAGGTCCTGGGTTCGATTCCCGGTGGAGATAAAAAAGAATTCGATCTGGCAGGGTATAGATGGCTGATCACCTAGTTGCCCCTAAAGAAAAAATCGATCAGTGAAACAGATGTTAAACGCATCTGCCCCATAGCCCACTAGGGGTATGCCCATGTATCTTTGCATGTTTTCCCATTCAAGTCAAATTAGTCATGAAAATTAATGTAAAAAACGAAGTTTTTTGAAGAAAACTGAAGTAAATCATTTACTAATAATTATTACATGATAATATACAATTTCGTTTTACCATTTATTTATAAAAAATATTCACAATAGTTTTAAGTTCGTCTGTATCTTATAAAAGTATACGAGAAGTAGTGATTTAATTCGTATTTAGGCCAGATATTATATCCCATACAATCTATATATATCATAGACGGCGCCTTAAAAAGGTACCGAGTAATTTTGGACCACCAGACGAATACCACTTATTCGAAATAAAAAAGTTTTTAAATTTTGTGGTTAATTGATAAATTTTGTTTAAACAGTTCGAGTTGAATTTGTCTCCCGTTTTTGATTTTAATCAAACGTGCAGTTTCCATATAACGATTTGAGGTTTTTCTTGACAAACTAATCATGATTTATTGTTTGTAAATTTTTAATAACTGTGTCCTGTAATTAATATCGACTTACATGTCTTCGCAAAGATTGCTTTATCCGCGACTTAGTATTATTTATATAGTTACCAAAGATTAGAGCTAAATATAATATTAGACAAAGAAACAGTAAATGAAATGTTGTGGCTCGATGTCATTGTATTAAAGTTATTTCATATAAACGAATTAAAAAGAAATTCATATGTTTCATTCATTTATATTATGCTTTATAATCTGAATACTGATAACTATGTATTTTTCTCTGATAATAAAGATCCGTCAGCTTTTAATAAATAATTGCAGTGTTATTAAGAAAACGTATAATTGACAGAAAATTAATGAGGTAATTTATAGAACATGATCAAAATTAAATAAAACAAAAAAATAATCGATCGAAGGTTACTTGCGTGCGTGTTAATAATAAATCTTAATAAAAATCAAATAATTTATAAAAACTGTTGATTCCCACACGCAATATCTATCGTTGGAAACATCCCAATGCCTTTAAGAACATTTAACCTGCCTTTAAGATATATTGTGCTAAAATTCTGAAACATTTCTACAATACTTGTTCCTTAAGCTTGTTTCTAATATGAAGAACCATTTTACCTAATCCCTTCAATGATTATTAAGAATGTATTCAGAATTTTAAGTGATTCAGTAGATAAGATGGTTGGCTTTATTTTTAAATTAATTTTTATATCATTTTTTGATCAGCGTCATACTCGAATTCAAGCTGATGCAAGCGTTATACACACTCTTATCGTTTGCTTTTGATTGCATCTGGTACACTTGGGTGGTCTAACTTTGTCACAAATAAAAAAAAAACATTAATGTTTAGCAAACATTAAACTTTGTATTGAAAAGTATCGTGTTCAGGTGTATTGTTCCCGTTTTATTTAAACATTGTTTGCGTTGATCAGTACTTACACATTGTAAAACGTAGTCACCTTGCTGTGTGTCTGTCTGTTCGCGCCTGACTCGAAATCTACTGAATGGATTTTCATGAAGTTTTCACCAATAGATAAAAAAAATATTACATTACATTATTACATTAAATTATTACATTATTATAACCTAAGTATATAAGTATTTCATACATTTTGCTTAAACGATTGGAAACATGATTCACATTCACAACAAACAAATGGTTTATCTAAGTCTACGGTTTATCAATATGTAATAATGACCTGATTTCGATCACTGTAACAATTCTTTACTCAATCGTATCAGATAGTATGAATCAAGCAGATGTCACCCTTTTATCAATAAATATAAAGTTCAAATCCCTAGGAAGTGTGTCAGTTGATCCAGTTTTATGATACCTGAATTTCACTAGCATATCACACCTAAAATGTTTTGGTGATAGCTTGATTCATAGTATATGGAAATTCCACTTTGAGATTTGTGTTACTTACAAGAATCGAGTTTCTTTTTAATTTTATCTTAAAATGTTTTAACACCATTTCATCTTTGTATATTTTTGTTTCTGCCTTTGTCTGTCTGTGACATCACAGTTTGGAAACGAATTGAACTATTCCGATGTGATTTTTTCATTGGATTTACATATAGCTTTTTTTTGTTAGGTAATATTAGCAGTCCAATTTATAAAAGACAATTTTCGTTTTAACAAACCATTGAAACGACAACTTTTGTTATAAAAAACCATTGAAACGCTTGTTTGAATATCGAACGAAAGGACTGCCTACATAGCATATAATAATCATGAGAAATTACAAGAATTGCAATAAGCACAGCGATAATAATGAAAACAATATCGGTCGACCGCAAAATGAAGAAGGTGCTATATTAATTAACTGCTTAATATACAGACACAACATTCCATGAATTGATTATAGACAATGATTTCAGAGATTCGCGGTGACCTTTATTTATTTTCCTATTATGATTTGCATATTAAATTCTTATAGTATTAGTGTCATTGTCGAGTTGTGGTCTAGACCAGACTTTTGCGGCCGATTTGTAAGACAATCCTAATCTTTGTACAAAACGTTTTGAACCAAAGTTCGTAACGTAATTTTCACAACATTCGATTGGTTTTTGACAATGCGAAGACTGTAAAATAATGCACTTAGTTTGATTAAGTTTTCATATAAATATTATAATATGACTCGTTATTAAATGATTGAAATAAAATATACCTTATGGCTTATATCATAGGGTAAACTTGCCATGATTGAGTGAAAATCTCATTTCAAGCCTTGGAGTCGTTTCTGAGATTAGTGCGAATAAACATAGCTTTTCTCTACTAAATTCAAATCCTTTATTATGATAGTTGTTATAATATGAATACATTGTGCGTTATACAATAAAGTATAATTATATATTAACGTTTTTTTATAAAAAATTTATAAATAACCACAGACATAATACGCGTGCTTTTTTACTGAAAAACATTTTTATTTCGCCGAGAATCGAAACCAGGACAGTATAACGATAATATCAAACGCAAATGAAGCTGCGATTTAAACTAGCACGTAGTAGTAACGTCTCTAGTTTTTAATATTCCCAAAACATAACCTAATATTAGACTTCCAATGACTTACATATTATGACATAAAAAGATAGTCATAGAAGTTAAACTAAATCTTAACTTAAAAATAAGTAAACTTATACTTTAAACTGAGGATAAGATGCTTAAAATAACAGTCAAGGCTTGAATTCGAGACATTTTCCTTCATATTTAAGTATCGCAGACAACTAATTATAAATAAGTAATATTGACACATAGTAGTAAAATTCCAAGATAATTCTTAATAAGTTTTATTGATCAAGTTCTACTCGATCGGTTAATTACTGGCCGTTGACACCAGACGACACAAAATAAAAATGCATACACGGATTCCTTTTCACTACTTATAGATGACAAAATGTATAGATTTGATTTATTTTTATTTATTTAATGAAGTCTTTTCGCCTTGCCCTGTAGGCTGACGCCATGATTTCTATGCTTGGTATTTGTATAAAATATTGGTGTCATTATTTATACAAATTTCCAGCGTTAGTAAGTGAATTCCCGTAACCATCAGTGGGGTATGGGGCAGATACGTTTCTGTTTTTGTTTCACTGATCATTTTCTATATGTAGGCAAGTAGGCAACCTTCTGTGTCTACCCAACCGAAACATTCATTTGTTTCCCCTGCCACCACTTAGCCATGGAGGTGGTTTCTAGCATTAGTGGATGTCGAGAAATAAGTGTTATGTTCTTGTCTCGTCCCTTGCTACGGGGTTTGATTTAGACCAGAAATTTATGACTAGGTCTACCAATTCAAAATTATTTTCTTCATGAGTCCAAACTACTTGATTACTACCGAATGAATGTAGAAATAAATAATTTAATTTCAACTTTAAATAATATTTAAATCGTGTCTTCTCCATGCCAACTAGGATTTACGGTATTCCATATATCAAATGATATGTCGAATGTTTTTTTTTTGTAGCTTATGAGCAGATATTTTAAAGAACAAAAATATAAATATTTATTAATCTAATAAATCAAAATATAAAAATATTCTACAAAATTCTCTTAACCTTGCGGATTCTACAGAAAATGTTTACTAAGTATAATTTCAATAATCATATTTTTCCATTTTTATTGCTCGTAAAATGGGCTAGACTATAAAAATACTATCTTTATCTTGATTTCACCGACAAATATGTGGTGACCCTTCACCTGCGGGTATTTTATTCTATTCACAATGTACAAAACTACATGGGTCAGATATAGCTGAAAGAATTTAAAACTGGCGATGTTAACTGAAATCATTTTTTTTTTTTTTTAATACGAAGTTTTATATAAGATTTCTATTGAGTCTTTTTTACTACAAAATCAAAAAGATTACATAAGATTTACGAATGAAGATAATGTTCATTGTACGCTTATCAATAATGTTTGAACACTAATTTCAATGACCTAGATATAAAGATTACTGAAAAATAAATGCATTTTAGCACTTATTACACAACTTAAAGAGCTTTATCGCAAATTATTGCTTTTTTCACTTTAGTACAATTACGTTTTAACCGACTTCAAAAAAGGAGTTCTCAATTCGACGCGTATGTTCATTTCATGGGTTACCTCAGATCTTTCGACTGGGTGAACCGATTTTCATGATTCTTTTTTTTTTGTTTGAAAGTTGGTGCTTCCCGTTTGTTCCATTTTTATGAAAATCTGTTGAGTAGTTTTAGAGTCACAATTCGAAGTTGGTTTTTTTGTTAAAATTTTAATATCTACTGACTTAAAAAATGTATATATAACAGTTATACGACGAATTTGATTCCAGTTAAGTTTGATATACGCTATATATAAAAGCTAAATATTATACGTAATAAAAAAAAACAATATGAACTTAAAAAGTGACTAAATGTTAAGTTGTGTGTACTTAAAGTCGCTTTTCATATATTTCAGTTGCTTGTTCTTTGCCTAAATTATAATATGAACTAATTGTTTGCTTTCAAAGTTCTATATTTAATTAATATAATACCTAGACTGCTTATTAATTACTTTAACACACATTGCAACATATTTGTTATATAAATTACAGGGATAAGCCTGCTCTTTAATGAGACGCCGACTGCGCAACTAAACTCGTATTTACTCAACAAGTGCGTTTAATTGCAGATAAAGTAAGATTAAGGATGTACTGAAGGCTTCAATAGTAATCCATGTTTACGTTAAGCTCCTATGCATCCTGTCGTCAGGCGCTTACAACATTTAATCACATTGTCACACGTCACGAGATCATTTCTAACGGTTTCCATTACATTGACATTAACACTTTCATTGACGTGCATATTAATCGTTACTAATATTACAAATGCAAAAGTAACTCCGTGTGTCTTTCTGTCTGTCTGTCGCGATTTCACGCCATAACTAGTTAACCGAATAAAATGAAATTTGAGAAAGAGATTAGAAATTAGAGTCTGAGAAAGGACATGAACTACTTTTTAATGCGAAAAGAAAGTTGTAAGGGGTTGAAACGGGGGATGAAAAGTTCTAAGGAAGTATCGTCATATTTAGAGCTTTTAGGCTATATAACATCACGTTTCGACGAAGTTAACGTAGGTGAAACCACGGGGCACAGCTAGTAGCTGATAATAAATGTCGTTTATAATGGTTAATATAAAATACATTAAGTTAAATTTGAACAACAAAGATATTTAGTTTAATTTGTTTATTATAAACATTCCTTTAACTTTTCTACAAAAAAAAAGGAGAAAAAATATCAAAATAAAGCAGTTTTGTTTACTTTGCAAAACGTTTCTCTAGGTGTAATATTTGTTTTAGTAAATTTTTAGCTTAAAGTCAACTTACTCAAAGTAAAGACAGAATTGATGTTTATGAATCTGAATCATAGTTTTAAATGGTTATAAAACAATGGAAACATTCAAGCGATTATAGCACGTAAAGTTCTTTGTATACCTACCGCAGTGGCGGTATCTGTTAGATTACATGAAATCTGACATTTTGTAATCTTCACTTACTGGACTCAATGCTTGTAGTTATCTTAGAAACCCACTTACAAAGACCTGCCCCTCCATAACATCAGAATAGAGACAGTTGTTCTCGAAGGAAGAAAGGAATGTTATTGGAGCGTATTTCATCGAAATTGAATCAGGGTTTTACTATAATACGTATGACTGCTTTGAAGATTTAAAAAAAATTACGTTCACAGTTTTTTTTCCCGAAAACTTATGGCGGATCACAATTTTTAAAATAAAGGAAGACTGTTGTTTTTTGGGTTTACGTTAAACAACGGATGTGATAGATCTTATTTTTTATATTATTATTAGTGATTAAATAAAATATTTTTTTTAAAGAGAAATTTGAAATGAAATATCGGCTACGTATTATTCTCACCAAATGTAGATAAAGTCGTGGCATGTAGTTAGTCTTGGAAATATATTTGAATGTTTTGATTTCTATGAATTCAAATTTGGCCTCATGACCTAAAATATGATTTCGAGGAGTCAGTTTACATAATTCCAAGTTCATAATATGATAATATTAAGTTTTATTGCTTATTATTGAAGTTCGTAACCTTAAGGTACTTATGACTCTACATGTGGATTTAAAAATCTAAAGGAAAATTTTAACGAAAACGAGACAACTTTGCAAATAACGCTTCTATACTCTATACTAATAATGATATGAAATAAAGATAAATATTTTTGGTTGTATTAAATAAAATCTCAAAGATATTGGATCTATATTAAAATGTAAAGAAAGATAAATCTGTTAACTGTAATGTCTACTGATTTATAATATTTAAAAAAAAAATTAACTTCAAATTATAACTCTATAACTACTGAACAGATTTTGAAATGAGATTTCATGGAAAGCACCAGCTTTCAATTAAAAAAGAAATCGTCAAAATCGGAAAAGTTTTGAGGTAACAAACTTTTTAAAAAATTACAGTCGAATTAAGAACCTCCTTTTTTAAGGTTAAAAATAAAAAAAAATCATTATTAAAATGTAAAAGGTAGTTTTTGTTATATTTTAAGTCAAATTTTCATTGCATTTAAGATAAATGCCGTTTCGATATTTAAAAAAAACTTTTGTCACTGTCATACAGTGAAGGCACGCTTTAAAGACGTGACACTGAAAAGTTTGTCACCCTGACAATCTGTCATCATTGTCATAATATGACGGAACCGTCACGTGATTACGCGGCTCGCGGTTCTAACAAAAAAAAAGATCATGACCTTTTATCAAGAGTTATCACAGAAGTTACGTAAAATTGTTTGTAGTTTGATTGGTGACAAGGACGGCGATAAATTTTTATGAGCAAATATATAATCAAATTAAATAAGTTTTTATTAAATTAAATTGCTTTATTTATATAAACATTGATAGCTTGAAAACAGAAGCCGCGAGGTGCGTGTAGAATTTCAAAATTGGCGACAAAAAAGTCGACGCTAAGGCGCCATCGATTAACGGCGCCAAATATTTTTAATTCTGACAAATGTGGTGATTAATTTAATGACTTGTATGATATCATAGAATGACAAAATATTTTAAAAAGGAACTGCGTGTAAATTTAATTATTATCGAATTGCGATTATCGTCAGGAAATGCAGGTTACAATTTAGATTATGAGGATACATTATCACTTATCAATATTGATAGCCGGACGTTGACCAATTAGAGTTAATCACTACTAAGTAAATATAAACCCGTCATTTACAAAGAACTACTCATGAACGGATGAACAGATATTTATAAACTGTAGCTAAGACTGTAGCGTCAGCATCCTAAAAAAGCATCTAAATCGATCCTTTCGGGCCTCCGATGCTGCAGACTGAAATACAGACCCACACACACATGTTAAACTAATAACACCACTTTTATTTCGCCTGATAAATAATGTAAATCGTTTTCTAATCTTTAATATAACTATTAATATTTTTATATCTTAATGGACAAATTCGATAATTTTGTTTGATCTCACTTGGAACATTTCTAATAAACTCAAAATTTGTGAAAATTTGTGAAGCTTGAATGGTCTTTTCATTTAAACTTAAAGCACTTCTTATCAGCGAAATTGACAGTTTTCGGAATGCGATTTTTTTTTAAGTGTTCCTTTTTTTTATTTACTCTATAATCACATTTGGAATAAATGGCTATTCTGTAATATTGTTGTTTATTTAACAGAAAGAATCAAAGTACATTTTCAATTATAAAACCATTAAGACAATGAATATTAATAGAGCATTTTACAACACTAATATATAAAATATTACTAATTCAGAGCAGTCAGCTTTGTAATCATATTTTTTTTAAATACTTTAATAAATATTAAGTCGATGTCTGAGGTGTTAGATGTAAGCGGTGTTTTAAGTAGAATAATGACAGATGCTGATGGTACCTTTATTGACAATAAACATTAACAACCACAGTTGTAAGTAAATATTGTTGTAACCTTTAAACTTATTTGTTAAAAAAACTGTTTTGCTTTGAGAATAACCTCGAAAAATTTCGTGTCTCCGTACTATTTAATAATATGTCAAATGACGCGCAATTTGGTTCAATGACATACAAAGGGTAAAGGAAAATTTTGAAGGAATTATATATTTTAATTACTTTTTTGCTTAGACATAATATACAATTTTAAAGAATTTTAGATCCTAGAATTCGATAACGACACAACTGGTAGAACCTAATAACAAGTTTAATTCTATATTATTATTAAATAAATAATATTGAATAAGTATGCCGCACAAATTCCAACGTCTTAAGTAGTCGGTCTTTGACTGATAAACAGATAGAACGGCTAACCGTTTTCAAAGGGCGTATCGAATCGAGTACGCAACAGTTGTGAAGTGAAAACTGTGGCTTAGTAACATAGTGTTCAACTAGTTTTCCTAATAGAAATGTGCAAATTGTTACTTAGAATTTCGCGAAAACGCTTTGTATTTGTATATTTACCGCCTCCGAAGCTCAGCCACTCACGCCGTTAATTTTGAAATATAGATCTTTCGCCAGATGAACCACAGATAAAAAAGTGTCATCTTGTCAGATGTTGTACAGTGTATTGTACATTATAATGTACAGTACACTACGTTGTACATAACGGAGGTATTAAAATTTTATCTGACATACAATGAGCAAAGATATAGTGGCTTCGATTACCGGGAAAACAATTTTTCGGTTGGGTAGCCATAGAAGACGGATCTACTTGTATATAAAGAAAAAGTGTAGTGAAATAGATGCATTAGTCTGGCCCATGCCCTGTATTTTACGGGATTTTAAGTTAATATTTCATTTATAACATTTGAATATCTAGTCGATAAACTTTATTCAAAATATGCACATTCCGAGGAAAACCTTAAAAAAGGCTTAAGCGTTAAGATTACATAATATCTAGAAATAAAAATGTCAACATTTAAAACTTTGTTTACGCTTTTTCATTGTAAAACAATTTAAATTTTAAAATATACAAAAACTGAAGATTCATTATAATGTTCACAAATATAAACAAGTTGGCTCATTAAACATTAAGAAATCCAAAGTACTTTAGAAATTCAAAGACGAAATGAGATCGAGAATATATCAAGAGAAAATTGTCGGTATGATCAAAGACAACTTGTTTACTGTGAGTACAGATTATTTCATCAAAAATTAGCCTATGTCCGTAGTTGGGCAATGTTGGTGTTTTCCACGTTACGAGAGAAATATGACCCTTCGGCGTCGTAAAACTGTTTGAATTAAGTAATGTCTTTTATTTACGCGAGTATTACCTACATATTTAAAGAAAATAGTTCAACGGATTAGGCCGAAGGTAAAATATGCGATATTACCTTCGGCATCATTTGACATTAAACTTCCCCGCCCATGACCAGGCTGTGAAGATTTAGTAGGTATTAAAAATAGTAATTTTTTTATTTAAGTTCAGTACAAAAGTCCATATTGTAATAAATAATTGTAAAATTGTGTCAAATATACTGTTTAAATTGCTGCCTCAAATTGTTTGAATATTTTGAATAAAACCATGTAGTATTTAGTTGTGTTCCCAAAATCGTTGTTTCTATCTAAATTTATTTCCACAAATGGATTAAATAATAAGAAAATGTAAAGATACGTTATCAATGTTTATACCTTGTTAAACGGATTGTTGTATCTTAATGATAGAAGGATTACAGTTGTATAAACTTTAAAGAAAATAAACCTTAGAAAAAACAAAACGACTGCCTAATAGTAAAAAAACATTTAATTAAAGTTTCACAAAATATTTTTTAACTAATTTTTAATTTTTTTAACATTACAAAATGAGATAATCTTTACATAATAGTTGAAATAAAGTTCTTCTTTCTTTAGTTAAACATTTGTATTTTCAACGTGTCAATTATGTATACGCCTTAATCAATTAATCGTCAACTGGCAACTCTAATCGGAGATGGAATAAATACGTTATCATAAAAACGAGCACGTTGTGTTTCATATAAGTAATGTTCTAAAAGTTGTGTATTTTTTTTGTAAATTTTAAGTGTAAAATTGGTGGTTTTAAGAAAGACATAATTCAGTAATACGTGACTCTGTAGTGTAGTCCAGATTCCCTATAAGCCCCGAGTAAAATTTCGGCCATTTTATTTGGGACACGTAATAAAGACAATATGATATATATGACATAATAAACCGAAACCGACACAGAAATATCTCTTGTCCTACAGGACATTCTTACAAAAAGTGATGCGACTTTTATAAGAGCTTAGCTAACATATTACTGTGAAAAAAATTTACTCTAAAAAGTAATTAATCTTTTGCTAAAAAGGTAATTTCTTAAAATACTTGTAGGTAAGTTAATTAAACATTTACAAAATATTAGCTGGAGTATCCAAGTAATTTTAAATTATAAATACCTTTATAATTGTATACCATCAAAAAACAAATTTATGTTGTCAAAAAGTATTTTTATTTCTTCTAATGGTAATTGAAACGACAGAGCCGTGTCGATTATTCTTTTTAGTCGTGTTAGGTTAGTGTTTCTCAAACATTGGCCCAGTAATATTCATATAAATGAAATTATATAGATACGTAGGTTCAAAGTATATTTAAAAAATGTATTTTTTGCGTTTTGGGATTCAATTCTTGAACTAAACTACTTCAAATTCAATAATACAAAAATAGCGTTTTTGAAATCAATGTAAGAAAAATGACTTAATATTTAGTTTTACATTGCATTTGGATTATATTTTAGAGACAGGTTGGACTCCGATACATTTCAAAGTAAGGAGTAAGAAAGGATATACTTCAATATACGTATATGTTGCAATTCAAATTGTTTTTACTATGAGTTTTATTACTTTTTTATGCGTTGGTCGATAGTTTTTTCCCCAGCTTCAAAAAGGGAGGAGGTTCTCATTTCGGGGCTGTTTTTTATCTTTGTTACCTCAGAACTTTCGACTTGGTGAACTGATTTTGATAATTCTTTTTTTTATTTGATAGCTGATGCTTCCCGTGAGGACAAACATTTCATCAAAATCTTACAATTAGTCGGTTTTTTTTTTGTTAAAATTATTTATAATTAACGTATCGGAAGGTTTTTAAATTGTTTAATTTCCCTTCAATTTTACAATTTGAAGTGGATTTTTTTTGTTAAAATTATAAATTCAATTTTTCTTTTTAAACGTCAGCTTACACTACTATAGCAATTATAGAAATAAAAAAGGTCCCGATTTGCCTCGTTTTAAAAGTACTTTATTTTGATGACCCGCACCAGATAAAAATGCTGTTAGATCATCGAATTTCAAACTTTCGTAATCTTATCGATGACTTGGCTTGGCTTAC
This sequence comes from Aporia crataegi, assembly GCA_912999735.1. Classification (NCBI taxonomy): domain Eukaryota; kingdom Metazoa; phylum Arthropoda; class Insecta; order Lepidoptera; family Pieridae; genus Aporia; species Aporia crataegi. The sequence goes on along the minus strand of OU538748.1, from coordinate 2,416,396 downwards.
ATGTTTCTTTGAACAGTCAAATCCCTTAATTAGCGTATGACGTATGTGTGACTGTGTGTTAATGAGTAACTGTGATTTAAAAAAAATATGATGATGATTTCTTTTAAGAATTTTTATTCCTTTTCTAGGCTAATATTTATTAGGAGTAAATACAAGAGTAAGAATTTATGTTAAAAATTAAAGAGTTTATGAATCTACGCTTGTATGATATAAAAACAACATTTGATATACTTTGCTTTCTAGAAATTTTAAAATGGTCCTATATTTATCCCGACTTTATTACGCTTTTTGTGACAACGCTATGTAAAAAAGTGAGTTTGTAAAATTCATGGACTTTATTTTTACTCTTTCTAATATCATTATCGATTAGCTTCTCGCCTGTGACTTTCCCATAAGTTCATGAAGCTAATTGAATGTATTATATGACCACTGTCGGCTTTAATTTTGAATATTTATTGTACACCTGTGGAGTACTGTCAAGTACTTATAATTATTTTCATAATGAGGTATTTCGAAGATTAAAGATAACATACTTATCGGTTTTATCAGTTATATCGTACAAATCATCTATAATTACTAATATTGTATACATAAAACATATTTAAATAATGTAAAAATTGATTGTAAGTAATTGATTATAAAAAATCATTCACTGGTGGGAAGCTGATAGACTCTGAGGGACATATTATATTTTAATTACTATAATATTATTTTACTTCGTTGTTAGATACCTTTTTTTAAAGACGGGTTGGTTTTGATATTTTTATGAATTACTTTAAATAAATATATTTACCCTAGCAACTTGCTATCCTGTTGTGATGGAGATTAATTATTAGGAATAAATAAATTTTTGTGTGCAAGTTCAGTATAGAGAAAACTATTATGGGAACTATTTAAATATAATATGTGCTAATGAATTTTTTTTTGTTTCAGCGAATCTCACGATCAGCACACGCGGCTTAAGCCTGGATCTGCTTATCCACTCCCCCGTGCAAGACATGTACCTCTGCTTCAACCGCTCACGACTCGTCGGCAGAAGACTGGTAAGATTCCTACTTAATAACTACACAAAATTTCAGAATTATACAAGGTTGCTTAAACACAACTAAGATTGAGACAAATTTAAAGTTTGCAATATATTTTTTTTGTCCTCAGACACGGTTTCAAGCCGAGAGACAACCAAACTGCCTGTTCAAAGAAGAAGTCGTAGACGGCTACAACAGATACCACCTGGTAAAGAACGAAGACCGCTACATAGGATTCAACAGGCGAGGCGCCCAAATGAGACGCGGGAAGAGCAACCTTCCCGAGAGACAGCACAAATGCTTCTCGCTACTGAAGGAGGCCCACGACTTCGACTTAGACAGACACAATAATGTGATCGCGGGCACCGTGCCCAAGTGGCGCCCCCAGCGTAGGCTCCGGCCTCCATCCCCGAACTCCATCAAGCCCCCGTGCCACGGCGTGCGCCATCACCACGGCAGACAAAGACGACGAAACTGCGAGGGCACGTAGGCGTCTCGTCTCATATTTTGCAGCCCATTTACGCTTCAACGCTTCACGCGTTTCGTTGCCAGCTGTCGATGGACATTTTGAGTGGACAGAGTATTAGTCAACCACAGTATTATTACAGTGACGAGGACTGGATTGTGTTAGGTTAGCACGGCCGCGGTGGCCGCGGCATCACAAACGCCTCATGAATGGTAGCTGAAGCGAGAGGGAGCAAACATTTGAATGGGGACAAAAAAGCCGGGCCGGGACCAGATGTGAAATTCCATACGGTTGTGTAATATCGTGGCGCTCGTTTGCTCTTCAGCGCTCGAACTCGTGTTCTAAAAGGAAAAAAGGTTCTGTGGAAAGAGCAAATAGTAGTCTCACTAGTCACGAGTCTTCCTACAGACCACCGCTGAACTTTGAAGCTTACGACACGAGGTCTCTATGACGTCAATCATTCAATTTGCACATTTATGTGCCAAACGTCAACGTTTGAGTTCCAGCTCGACTGCCCCGGCTCGCTCGATATTTTGTACTTACAGCGCCTTTACGTCAATTCTCAGTGTATTATTCAAAATGCTTTACACTCTTAAGTATAGATCGAGTTATCCGCTTGTAAATATAATAATATGTTTACTTATTTATCGAACTTAAATGAAACATGTAAACGTACTTGTTAGATGTAAAATTGTATTAAATTGTTTTATATTTAATTCGACCGATCGCTCTCTTGTGATTTGCCACAGTCGACCTAAATTCTTCTTCTTCCCAACTCATGTTTTCAATGTATGAAATGAATTCTGTGTATGATTTGAGAGTTTGTATATATTATTTTTAAGTGGTAGTATGCGAGTGAGTTTTTGAATCTCTTTTGACATTTTATTTCCTTATATTCGGTTGTTCATTAATTGGTACCTAATAGATATTTACGTCTCATTGATCCGTTGCAACTCGAATTTGTGAGTGAAATTATAGTTCTAAAAATAACTGGAATGATGATGAATGAGGAATGAACAACCGAGTGTCTTTTCCAGACACTGATGACAATTTCAAAGTAATAGTTATCTCTCGGCCTAGTATGCGTGCCGATAGAATATTTGGTCAACCCCTTTTATTATTTCTCTATAGATGTCCATTAAATTCTGCTCTTTATATATAGAGTATTTACGTAAAATTTTAACACAATTATATATTTTTTATGAAAACGTAAAACTTCTCTCGCACGAGATTATCTCGTATGCGCGCATTCTAGACCGACTGCACGGGAAATTCACCGAACATGTCATCTATATAATAAGATCTGTGCCATATTGTGGTGGCAGTGCACGATTTTGTAAGTAGTGGGTTAATTTGTCTGTAATAGATAGGTAATATTTATAGGAAAGATGATTTAGATAGTGTAACCACGCCCAGTGATTATTTATGAATGTATTTAGTCTTCACCATTGTGTGGGTTACAATGTTATGACATTCCATATTCAAATTACTAAGACACTGTGTTATTTATAAAAATAACTTAAATAAGCACTTAAGTATTCAAATTCGAACTGAAGGAGTAAACTTTATGTAATTAAAATAGGCTTATTTAAGCGTTTTAGATTTTTATGAATCACACTGATAGACAATACGTAGCATTCCATTCCTGAGTAAAACATACGCTTCAAAATAGTAATATTAAATTGTATCGCCGTGTCTATATTTATAAATGAGATGCTGAAAACAAATTACATATTGCTAAGAAAATTACGAAATTAAATCATATTTAACTCGCAATAATGTTTTTTTATCGAAAATTTCCTTTTATTTCAAATCTCTTAAATGGCTCCTACGGAAATCTATATTTATAAAACAAAGTCAAGTTTGTTCTAACACTTATAACTCCAGAACGGGTGGACCGATTTTCATGGTTTTTGATTTGTTTTATTTGTCTCCGCCCCGAATAGCAGAATAACTATTAAAACATTGTACGAAAAAAGGGTTTATAAAGAAAATTCGTTTCCTCATACATTTCTATGGAATGACATTTGGTGACATTATTCGGAACTCTGACGCGATACGAACTTCGCGGGATCCACTAGTAAGAAAATAAAAGAAATATTTCAATTAGGTAGCGCATAAGGCTAAAAGTAATAAGTGAAACAGATGCAGATATATCTATCCCATGTTCCATTACGGGAATCCACTTTTTAGAAAAAGAGGTGTTAGAAGTATGATGTATATATGTGTCTGTATATGGCATCATGAACAAGAAAGATGTATAAATAAATAAATATATAAATAAAATCTGTTCAATAAATATTCTTATTTGTCATAGACGTGTCAATCGAGAAGAGTTTTAAATTGTTTTTAGTTTCACTTATATTTGTGTATCTTGTTCCCAAACAAACGTGGAATGTGCATTAATCCGTAGTGAATTAAAAAAACACCTCGTTATTTGACATTTACAATAATTTTCCTTAAATTCCTTCCGATCGAAGAATTTATAATGTTTTTAAATCTGGTTTTATCCACCTTCAAAAAAGCAGGGTTCTCATATCAAAATGAATTTAATTGTGTTGAAATTTTCTTATATTGTTGTTTAAGTTTTTTCACAATCTATGGGGTACTTTCATAACGAAATTAGTTGATTTGTCTGCTTATATATTTTTTTTAAAGTTATTTACTTACATATAAGTTTCATAATTATAAAATGGAATAATATTTGAAATTTTATTAATTATATAATTTGGAATTATATTTTTTTTTTAACTACTCGTTCATTTTATTAATTACTCGAATAAGTATAATCAAATATAATTCATAACAAACAAATTTTCGCAAGAATAGCGGAATATAATGTTATATGCCCTATAGAGTATCTACCTGTGTAGAATCAAAGCACATAACAAGTGATAATACTTGTTTATATTGTAAAACATTTTATGACAAACAAACGTGAAGATTAGGCAAATGTTTGGTTTTTTAGTATGGGATTACGCGCATAATTTTATAGCGAAGCCTTCTTCATCGTTTTAATGTTTAGAGATATCTCTTTTGTGAACGTAAAATTCAAATCCCAAGTTATTCTGTTATTAAATTCATCAGTACGTCATCATGAGATTACAAGTTTTCGATAGGTTTCTTACCATCGGAAAACTGACAATTCCATAGTGGCCATGTTATTCTGACGCTTAGATTTTCCATGCAAATAATTAAGGCAGATGCTATCAAAAAATACTTGATTAGATTTGTGGTAGAACTGCTGAATGTATTGAGTAAGCGCTCACACTACGACTGTACTTTGATAAAAGTCGTCCAAGGCGTCGAAAAATAGGTATGTCTAATATAGCTCTGCCTAGCTCCTATTAGCTTATACATGGTGTATTTTTTGTTTGAAAGTGGATGTGATCTAGATGGTTCTTAGCTACAATTTATGAAGTTCATCCATTTATGAGTTATTTCAATAGATTCGAGAAGAAATAACCTAGTTGCTTCAAAAGCATACAGTGTAAAGATATATGTAGTTGCAACAAGAATATGAGAGTAATAAAAATCTTCATACGACATCGTGTTCCGTTGTTTTCAACCGACCTTCAAGAACCAAGAGGAGGTTACCGACGTGTTTTTTAGCGTCTCAACAATGCAGGGTCAATTATAGGTCCGTATAAGAAAAAAGTATTTCCAGTAATCCCGCCGGAAGGAGAACGGGTTAAATTTAATACGAAAGACAAATAGGCCAAAGTGGGACTAAAAGGCACGATGCCGAATGCTTACTGGCCCGATTAGCACCTTCAGTCGTTACTGGAATGGAATTATAGGTTATCATTTAGGTATAACGTCTCCTTAGTAGTTCATGCGTCTGATGTTTATTGAAAGAAAAATTTATTACAGCACGTATTAGTGAAGTCCCGTGTCCCCTAGTGGGGTATGGGGCAGATGCATTTCACATCTGTTTCACTGATCGATTTTTTCTTTTAGGGGCAAGTAGGTGATCAGCCTTCTATGTCCTGCCAGACCGAGTTTTTTTTATCTCCGCCGGGAATCGAACCTAGGACCTCACGGTTGTAACGCTTACGCGCTTACCACTAGACCAAGGAGGCGGTCACAGCACGTATACACTTCTTTAATAAAGTTGGTAATATCTTTTATTATGCGAGTATACGTGTGTATAAACAAAACATCGGGAAAATGTATGTAATATCCGGTTACATGTATGGGTGTTTAATGTAAAGTTTTTCGATATTTTTCTTTTTATTTTAGAAAGTTATTATTGTCATTTTACTCATTTTACTCGTTTAAAGTTTTTTGATATCTGTAATAGTTACTGAATAATCGCCTGTGCTCACTTAAAGATTACACCGGTATAAAACAATGGTGGGTTATTTATACCATTTATAACTCGAGAACTCGATGATTTGTTGGATTCGTCAAATCTGAGAATTGCAGAATAACTATTAAAATACAGAGAAATTTAGGAAAAAGTGTTCATGAAGAAAATTAGTTTCCTCATACATTTTCTATGGAATTTTAGGTGATACGTTAATCGGAACTCTAAAGCCATACGAAGTTCGCGGGGTCCACATTAAATAATTCTAAAATCCGTTCAAACTGTTCAAATAGTTTGTATGTCATAACATTTCCATACAATTTATACGTTACATTATATTTCTTTATTTTGAAACAATAATGTATACGGAATATGTTAAATACCGTGAATCTCGAATAACGTGATCCTTTGTCCGTTTTTGTTTGACGTAATTTAGATATCATTTGACAAATCCTCATTCCTAATAGGTGACGTGTTTTTTGATTGTTTATAGAAAATGGTCTTTGAATTTGAATAGATTTGAAACTCGACAAATGACACAAAAAATCAATAAAATTCTTTAAAAATAATGCTAACCTAACTGACCTTGTACCTTATATTTCACCGAGGTAGGCAAGTTATCTTACTTTTTTTTTTAAAAAAAAAGAGGTGATAAAACCTTTTTTCATCAGGGTTACGTGTTTGTGTGTCTATGGTTCTGTGAGATTGCGGGTCTATCTATGGCATTGCAGTTCCTTAACGAATGGATGGAGTTTTGAAAGCCATTATGATCCTGATAGATCTTAGCAACAATGAAGATCTATTCATTCATTCATGAGATATTATTATCTGTAATAAAACATATCGAGTGTTTTTTGTCTTCAATTTCATAATATTTTACTACATACACCTCTTCGCAATTACCTTAGAAGTTTGAATGTATGAATAATAAGTGATTCATCGTAATAAGTGCATATGTTACAACTCGTGTAAGTGACGTGACAAAATTATCGGATAACTATATTGCAGGTTTTCGGTTTCGAATTATTTCCAATTGCTTTCATTTAAATTCATAATCAGTTATAGTTTGTCATTTAAAAATATTTAATTGTTGTAAAGCATTCAACCTGTAATTCGCCAGAATGATTAAAATATTCGCGGGTAGTTTAATCGTTTTCATTACGAAACAGTTAGCTGGTTGCACACTCTTGATCGAGCCTTCGAACCAAACAGAGCTCTTGTAAAATTGCTATTCATTAGCAAATAAATCAAGAACTTCCAAGAAGTTTTGTGTTTACTACATCTACGGATGACCACTCTGACGAGACTATTGAAAAAGAAGCAAGCCGCAATATTGCATCTATATATATAAACATGAATCGCCGAAATATGTGTACGCGCATAACTTCCGAACGACTGCACCAAACTGAATAATTCTGCTTTTGTTGTGTTTTTTATTTCCTGGAGAATTTTCCTATGAAAGAAAGAATTAAGAAAGTTGCGCGGAATATTAGAAAATTAATTAAAACTTTTCTAATGTAATCTTATAGCGTCTTATAGCTTTTTTTACACGCAAATATCTATAACAAAAAGAAGCGCTGTAAGATTTTATATACAAAAAATTAACGTAGATAGTTTCGATAAATACTTTACCAGACCTGTGAGTTGTGGTAGAGGTACTGGTTACAAGTTATTTATAAGCCAGCCTCTTGAACAACGAGGATGAAGTAACTATATCAAATAAAATATTGTTCAGAAAAAAGTATCGTTGATTTGTCGCGTTAATCTCATTCCTTTTAACGAACTTGACACACTAAGATAAGAGATTGATAAAGCGGAAATTTATATGCTTATAAAATATTAGCCAGATGTTATAGAGAACTAAAAACTTAAAGTTTTGCTTTAACACAAATAAAAGTATCTAATCTACATAATAATATAAAAAGTGCAGATTATTTAATATTAAACACTAATTATTAATATTTCATATACTATTATTACATTATTTATATTTGACATAAAATCGGGAGGAAATTATTGATTTCAATTCAGTCATGGCTGGCCATGTTCCATATTAAACATGCAGATATATCTGAGTCAATAGAGACCATCTCTTACAAGTAGTTGCAGAAAATCACTTTTTAATCCTTGTTCATACCAATGCTGGCAGTTGATAAAAAATAGAGAATGACAATTGCCTTTTTGGACTTTTACAAGCCTGACGTGGACAGTATTCGCAAAAAAATCTATGATCACTCACACGTGTCGGTTTACCGTATTTCGTATTTTGTCTGATTGCATCCGTATTTTTGTGAGTGCCGGAGACGTCGAGTGCTGTAAAACACCGTCATCGATGGTGTCAGTTTTAGTCTAATTGGTTTTGAGATTCCCTTTTATTTTTTTCATATATACTGACACGCGTAGCGCGAACCAGCGACACAATACATTCGAGGGAAGGGATTAATCTAAGATATAGCTTCCTAATCCCCAGGCCCGCACAGTCCTCACTTAGAAGTTTTTTAACTAAACTAACTGTTATATGATAAGTGTTTATAATGATTTTTAGTGTATGCGGTGTTTTAGATTTAACGAAAATACTAGTAAGTAGATACCAATATACAAAACCTGATGTATGTTTGTCAATACTAAGTACGGGAGGTGTTAACAAGATCCTCATCACCGCCACAGCTGTGTTTGATGGTTACATTCACAAACATACAGGTTTGGGAGTACTAAGTTATACGCAATTACAGCCGGCTGTTCAGAAGTTGAATATTTTTGAATAAAAGGCCACCGTGGTTGGCTTTTGACGGCAACGGATTATAGTGTGTTAGTGGATACCAATATACAATAAATTAATTTTAAATAAAAAAATAAAACCGACCTCAGAATACACTGAAAAGTATAAAATAAATGTTGTATTATAAATGAACTTACTATTAAAGACGCAAATAGTGTTGATAAATAAAATTCATGTAAAATTCAACAAGTTCATAAAACTATCATATTGCTCTTTGAAAGAAAATGGTCACGGATGGCGATGTACGAGCGGAACTTCGTAAAAAAATACACGTCGAATTGATAACCTCCTTTTTAGTTTTTTGATGGTCGGTTAGTAAAATGTGTATTACAAATCTTATAATTTGCCATTTCATGATCTGCTTATATCATGAAACTCCCAACTGAAACTGGCCTGATGATACATACATAAGCTATATCATTAATGTAGAGTACTCATAATTAAGAATAATATATATATATATATATATATCTTTTTTAGATATATATATATAGAGATACATATATACAATTCTTACTATAATATTATAAATGCGAAAGTAACTCTATCTGTCGCGATTTAACCCCGAAACTACTGAACCGACTTAAACTCATCTAACTCTCAATATCATGAAATGACAACTAATCATTGATTTTGTATGAGAATGTTATGAAACGATTGGTTTGAGTTGGCTATTTTATGATCTGCCCAACAACACATGGCTAACTATTGCATCATCAAGTAATGTGACGTATTGAAGGTAAAGGAATAAATTCTTATTTTATTTTAAAGTATTTTAATCTATCAAGAAGTTTGTAATTGAAACCTAAAAGGATTTTCACACTTCACAGTTTTTCCGTTAAAGATTGATTTAAGTAACTACGTATTTATTGGGTTATTTATATGAAAATTATTATGTACATTTTCAAAACATGTTCGCTGATTTTATCACTTTTGACACAGTCGTAAAATGTAAAATGCATGCAACATCGTTGTTAGTTCCATTTTAGTTACATAATTTTAACAAAAATGCCGATTTCAAATTGTAACTCTCAAACTACTCAACAGATTTTGATGAAATTTGAATGGAACAACACGGGAAGTACCAGCTTTCAAATAATAAAAAAACATCAAAATCAGTTCACCCAGTCGAAAGTTCAGAGGTAACAAACACAAAAAAATAGCTGAGAATCTCCTTCTTTTTTGAAGTCGGTGAAAAAGGTTATGAAACTTTTGGAAAATTAGCTACAGGAAATATTTGACAAATTTCGTTAAAATTACGCACAAACGTACCTTAACATACACTCATCAAAAAGAGTCTGCGTTCACTTGTGATGTTGTTTCTCGTGTCAAAATAGAATTAATGAATGCATTATTTATTGCATTTACATTTAAAAAATTAAAAATGAAATTCTTAAATAAAGAACACAAACAAATTTTTAAATATTCTAAGCAATTAAAAAATATTACACTTTTTTCCGTGAACACGGTGTTTAATGATGTGTTGACGTTTTTTAGAAGTATAAGGTCATAATAATAATATTTTATTATGCGAACAATCATCTAAACTTGATAGTATGTATTGTGTGCTTATAAAAATATTATTAATGTATCAGTAAACTTAAAGCCGAAATACTCAGTTACGCTGAAGATCTAAAGGTCCTCGGTTCAAACCCGAGTTTCGGCAAACCTTTTGCTCTTTGAACATTAGAGCCATTCCGAAGATTTTGACAGCCAAAGGAGTTTTCATGGGCATGGAGCCCATCGATCGAAGAACAAGGGTTAGTATGATATTTAAAAACACCCCTACTAAACTTCCCTCTTCCCGACTTTAAAAAAAGGTTCTCAAATCGAAAGTGTTTTTTTATTTTTATGTTTGCTACCTCAGAACTTTCGACTGGGTGAACCGATTTCGATGATTATTTTTTGTTTGAAAGCTCTTTTCTCGTATTTAGAGGTCTTCCCGAGGTCTTATTTAAATTTCATCAAAATCTGTTCCGTAGTTTTAGAGTTACAATTTGAAGTCGGTTTTTGTTAAAATTTAACACTATATTATGGAAACAATGTTTCGAACAAGCCTCATATCCAGAAAAATAAAAAACGAAATATCAAAATATCTAGCAATTTAGCAATACAGATTTATTTTATGAATGTAATATATATTTGGAGGTCGTAATAAATCCCCGGAGGTCTAAAAAAGAATTTCCCCTTTATAAAAATAACCCTTTTCTACCTTTACTTTAAAACTAGCTGTGCCTCTCGGTTTTACCCGCATTAACTTTGTCGTAACGTGATGTTATATAGCCTAAAAGCTTTTAGCTCAAAAAATGATAATACTTACATAGAACTTTTCATCCCCTCCTTTCAACCCCTTATAACTCTTTTTTCGCATTAAAAAGTTCTTTCTCCGACTCTAGACTATCTGTGTACCAAATTTCATTTAATTCGGTTTAGTAGTTTTGGCGTGAAACCGCGACAGACAGACAGAGAGACAGAGTTACTTTCATATTTATAATATTAGTAAAGATGACGATTAGGTTATGTTAAAACCAGCTATCATTATTCAACAGAAATGTCCTTTCTCAGGCTCTAGACTATCTGTGTGCCAAATTTCATTTAAATCGGTTCAGTAGTTTTGGCGTGAAAGCACGACAGACAGAATTACTTTCGCATTTATAATATTAGTATGGATTTGTACCTAGGTAGACAAAGTTCCTAGTAAAATCCAATGTATGGATTCGTTGAAAGAATGTATTATATTAAGTAAGAATTACCTGTCCATAACTGCATTTATCGGTCTCATGATGTTCAACTAGTTAGGTTTGTGCTAACATACAGTTCAAACATTTAACCCAGAGCCGGTCCTACCTGGTAACTGCTTGGAATTTTCGGTATATTTAGAATTTTATTCATTTTTGAGGTAGTTTCGGAAATACAAAAGAAACTGCGCAATGAAACATTATCTCAATAAAATAAAAAATCTAAAGTTTTATGTTATAAATTGTATCAGTCATTGTAAAATTCAAAAGCTCCTTTCAAATTATAAAAGTTCTCACTGATTCCTCCTAAAAGCTGGCTCACACATATTTCGGACAACGCGTTAGTATAGCAATACAACGCGGTAGCCAGTATTTTGGGTACGCACCCCAACGGCTTTGATGAGCCTTTTATATTTTTGTAAATATAACTAAGTAAATTATTGTAAATATTTAATAAATAATTTATATTACTTTAAAAAATTGTGAGCCGTCAGTAAAAGTAATATGTATAACAAAACAGATTGCGATAGGAACTAAATATATATGATCATATAGCATGCGTCGTTACGCCAAAAATCGGCTTTATATACGGCTATAGATGTTTCACATCAAAAAAGAATTAATGAGACTTTCATATTACTTCCTGTTCCATTCGTTTGGCTCCCACCTTGTCTTCCTTCAAATCTCCCCTCCACAGGCACTTCTTGTCCTTGTTTTATCCTACTTCTGTAAATGTTCGTGATTCATGCAATAGCTGATACCGCTTAGACTTTTTAGTTTTTAGTTTGAACCTTATTTGTTATTGTTAAGGATTTAGTAGTTTTCGCACTTCATGCACTCTCCCTTCATTACTTTTATTATTTTCCTTGTTGGGTTGCCTGGAAGAGATCGCTGATTAGCAATAAGGCCGTCCGTTGCACTCCATTTAGCTTAAGTTATTATTTGTATCCTATTTTTTATTGCAACGAAGTGTTAATAAATAAATAAATATTTTCGCCTTTTATTATTAATTTTGTCACGCATTTTTAATATTCCTTAGGTACTCTTAAGCTAGTCTAAGAAATTATATAAGTAGTTATGAAGCGAAGTTATTACAGCGCGAAACCAGTAAAGCAAACAAAAGTCACCCTCTGGCCTTATTACAATGGCAATGAAGAGCTTTGCAAACACCGCCGTCTCAATCTCACGAATTGACATCTTACTGGGCTTATAAAGAAATGTTTGTTAGCAAATAACTTTAATAAATTTTTATTCCTATCTTCGACTAAGCTACGCGTGGATGTATACATATTTTACAAGTAAGATATAATCCCATAGATTATGGTGTGATAGATAACAAACATCCATCCCAATTTTGCAATTAAGAATGGAGAAGTTTACCTTTTTTAATGGATAAATTATAAAATTAAGGTAAACTAAAAGAAACATGTGAAAGAATCAATAAAATATCTCAAGAAATGAACTATGGGACTTTCAAGTTGCGCTTGCAAGAATAATTTGTTACACGCGGATAGGTCAAATGACGTCACAGGCGAATCAGAAATACGTATTCTATAATCTATTTCTAGGTCATATATTGATGGATTGCAATTTTTTTTCAGTGATTGGTTAGTTTTTTCTATATTTTAATACCATTACGTTGAATATAATATTAAGAACATCACGAAACTTCTCCATTTAATAATAATTTTGCAATTAAAAGCTGCAATATTACTATATTAAATCTGGAACGAGGCGACGTGTCATGTATAGGAATGCCTATTTATTTGTAGCTTTAAGGCTTTATAGATATAGTCAAACGAAGCGCGCTAAATATTTTCCAGGTAGGCATTGTTATAAGTACCATAATTTCCCCAATTCCGTGAAAGTTGCCGCACCTCGTCAAACACCCCTCCCATTCAACCCTTTCACTCAAGCTTGACAAAAAATACTTCACACTCGGTCAATATTAGCCGTCCACTGTCTTAGTGTATGCCACAAATCATAAGCGATAGCGACATTGATACTATACCGAGAGTCACTATAATAACAATTTACGAAAGTAACATTTTGATTTCATACATTCATATTCCTATTAAAGATCATTAGGTAACTATGGTTTACGTAGGGAAAATTTACCTTTTAGCTTTCTTAGATTTTACATACATTCATATCTAATTTTAATTTAAAGAGATAAATATAATGACAATCACATGTCAATGATATTTATGAAAATCTGATATATGTACACAAAAATATTAACTTGTTTAAGAAAAACAGTAATAGTCATGAATTTAATACTAGGAATAAAGATAAACTCGCTGTTGCCACTAGTAGGCTCCATAAAGTTAGTAAATCTTTTAAAGGGCATTGTATACGCTTTTATAATAAACTCCCAAGTGATATGCTTAAATTGTCAGTGAATAAATTTAAAAACACAATTAAAAGAAAACTTTATAAAAAAGCATACTATAAAATAATGGATTACTTAGATGATAAAAAAGCTTGGGAATGAACCTGCTCTAACACTGTCTTAATAAAACCAAATATTATATTATTGTTTTTTACAATAATTTTTTTTTTGTAAACTACATCATATTAAAAAAAACGATGATTCAAAATGATCAAATATGATTTCAATGAATAAAGATATTTTGACTTTGACTTTGACTTTATATTCAAAATTTATTTATGTTATAAATAAATTAAAAACCACTCAACTCACACAACACAAACTCTTCACTATTCAAATGCTTTCTTACTTAAGAGTAGTAGTTATATTATATTAACAGCTGCTACAATTGTCACGTGAAATGAGAGAACAAATATACCTAAATAAAAACGTGTAATTTCATAGGGTTCATGTTCTAAAAATATAATCCCGCTTCAGCGTATGACTTAAATAAGTTTTGGAAGGTATTAGGTTGGCCCTGCGTCCTTTTAACGCCACCAGCATATTTGAACTTGTCGGGTATTACAAATCCATTAGGTTCGCTTGCGGATATGCTCTGTGTCAAATAGGCATATCAAATATAAAGAGCGGTGTTTTTAAAAAAGAAAAAAATTCTTTATGGATTAAAAATATTAGTCGTAATAATACTATTGATAGATATTTTTATGCGTGAGTCAAATAATCGAAGACCTTATAAAAAAAATATATACACAGTGCACAATAGGAATTTCGTAATATGGATCGTGTATGGGCAATCTCTGTACTTAGTTAAAATCCAGTCATTTGGTAGTTTTACCTGGAAAGTTTTTCGGAAATTTTGAAAATTGTCGATTTCATAGATTTCGACGTGCTCATTACTTTGCCGCCCTCGCCGCCATATTGGAAAAATGGCAAAAACAGTTTTTTGACAGTAACTTCTTGCCTTTCTTTGCATTTTACGATGATAGTAGAGTTTTTGACTAGTAAGCTAAACTAGAGAAAATTTGCTACAATTTATGAAGTAACGTTTTATTAACGTTTTATCGCGAAAAATGGGATTGAAATGGGAAAACAAAACAGTCGAAGTCGCGAACAAAAGCTAGTTTCCAATAATAAAGTATTTATTCGTGAGTTGAGCTCAGCTCAATTCCTCAAAAAAGTACAATCAACTAAGAAACTAAGGCATTTTTAAATAAAACGCCGATGGAATTTAATAAAATGTGTAGTACCTACAGAAAATGCCGGCAGAGAAACCATTCCCAAGAATTGTTTATAATGGTATGTTCTAGAATCCTTAGCGCCATAACGCTCATTATTTATATAATATCCCCATTACATTTTCGGACAAAAGGCGTTGAGTGTTTAGTCGTCGTCGAGAGGCCAACAAACGGACAAATAGAGCAGGTTCCCACGGACAAACACTTTGCTTTGTGACCCTTAAGACCCTCGTTTTTCTGAAATAATAAGAATTTTAATATACATATTGTAACGGATAACACTTTCTGAAGAAAATTTGTTCACAATTATTATTTAGTTACTTTTACACATAAATCATAATATTAACGTGAAGCAAAAACTTTGTACTCCTTTTTACGAAAATTGGGCGAAGGAGGAGTATGAAATTTCCCACACTTATATTTTATATAGAGGAGGAGTGAATAATGCTTATTTTTTTAAATTATGCATAAAAATACATTAAATAAATAAAATAAATATTACGCACGCTACTGCTTGGATGTCACACAGCATACACACACATACATACCTGATTTACTCTTGAATAGTGGTGGAATTTCAACCAATGGGCGACCACTAGTAATAATATATTACATATACATATTATGTCTACAAACTATGAAGAACAGTTTTCTTACAAGTCGGCGAACAGCCTTCAGAGCCTATCTAAACAAAATTGAATTGTTTTCTGGCGCAACATACAGACCTTTGAACCACTTCACCACAGATATAGTTCCTATAACAAGAAACACATTAGAAAAACTTTTAGATCAACCATCTAGTGAAGTTTCGTGTCCCCGTGTCCTAGTGGGGTATGGGGCAGATGCATTTCACATCTGTTTCACTTATCGATTTTTTCTTTAGGGGCAAGTAGGTGATCAGTTTTCTATGTCCTGCTAGACCGAGTTTTTTTATCTCCACCGGGAATCGAACCCAGGACCTCTCGGTTGTAACGCTTACGCGCTTACCACTAGACCAAGGAGGCGGTCTAACTATGCTTTATAAAAATCTCCCTCGATTTTAGTAAGTAGAGTCTATTAAAACCTGTAAGCAAAGAATTCCAAGCGCACATTATCAGCCTCCACTTAACCTAACTTGAAATATATCTTTGATAAGGATAAACTAATCTTACAGCATATCATTATGTTCCAAGATCGCTCTAATTAGAAGGAATGAATTATTTATCGTGTCCGCAAGAAGCCACCGCGTTTAACGCAATACCTATTAATCATTGATCTACATATACATTGTTGGAAAGTTGTTTTTTATAAAATAATGAATTGATATTTAATTCTTTAGATAAGGTAAAAATATTTTTAACAAAACTACATTGTATTAGATTGCAGTATATTAAAGTTTTAATAATATATAAATCAAAATTCTAAAAGGCAATTTGATCGCAGTAACTTATACTATGTTATAAGTCAAAGATTTAAATCGTTAGATGCGCCCTTACGGTAGTTTGACCACGCCGAAATGTTTCCACATTGAAATGAGTGAGCTCACTCATTTACGATTTAAACCTTTGGTTAAAGTAATTACAATTTATGAAGTTATATTCATATCTTTTTCAATTTCACTTGTTTTATGAATTTCTGTTACGGTTTGTCACCGATCTTTATAAAATAATTATTTATCTATAGGCTGTATATGCAGTGAGTGTCTAAGTAGAATAGAATAACTATTGTATATGAAACAAAATCGGGTTTATTGCACTATTTATAACTAAAGAACCGATTAACCGATTTCGATGATCTCTTTTGGATTTATCTAACTTGAGAATAGCAGAATAGATTTTAAAATATACAAAAAATTCACAAAAAGTTATGAAAAATCATTTCCTCATTTTCTATGGAATGACGTTTAAGGTTGGTTTATTTGCTATTATTTGGAACTCTGAAGTAATACGACGTTTGCGAGGTCCACTCGTTTAAAATCATTATATTAATACGTGACGCAAAAAAACTTTGTACCCCTTTTTACGAAAATTGCGCGGACTGAGGAGTATGAAATTTCCCACACTTATAGTTTATATAGAGAAGTGGAGAATGCTTATATATTCTTTTAAATTATGCATAAAAAATACATTAAATCAATAAAATAAACATTACGCACACTACTGCTTGGAAGATATACAGCATACACACACATACATACCTGACTTACTCTTGAATTGTGGTCGAATTTCGACCACTGGGCGACAATTACTAAATGTAAAAGGTTTATCCCAACGCAGTTTTCTCACTTATATAAATACGTGTTTTTATATATAAGTGATCAGTATACGTATTATAAAAGCCATCGCGTGTTTAACATCAATCGCTATTCATCAGATAGTACTAATGAGTGGTCATTGAAACGTATCTTGATGGTACAGTTGCGTCGGAGGATCATTAATAAAACTGTAATAACATCATTACAAGTATGGACCACCCAAAATCATCACCTCAACGTAAACTATAAAGAATTATGAAACCAGAAGAAATTATAATAATTGAAGTCTCGACGGCAATTTGCATATGATATGAGGAGCTAATGCATTTTTTTCCAATATATTGTAGTGCATTATCATTTTACCATAGATATGCCTAGTGCTTTGTAATTTATTTTTAGACAATTTATCAAAGAAAATAAACCAGACATGATAGTCATCAATGAACGTTATCTAAAATATTACACTGTCTGTGTATATGCATTTGCGCATAAAAATATTATGCTGTCTGCGCTTTCGCAAAACAATGTTATGATAACAATAAAAATTATACCACTTTTATATTAAAATTAGTCTCGTAGTCGTCACGAGGTAATGCATTCAGTATTTTGGGTACGCACCCCAACGGCTTTGATGAGCCTTTTGTATTTTTGGAAATATATTTTAAGTTCATTATTGTACACAAAATATATACTTACTGATAATATTTTCAAAATCGAAACTCATTTAAGATTACATTCAAAGTTTAATATGTCGTTTTTTAACATGTGTATGACATCATAGTCACTAAACAAATCATCGATTTTATGCGTTGTTCTTGGTTGGAAAGTTGAAATGATCGAAATGACTCTTGGCTACAATCTATGAAAAACTGTTCATCTTCGTGAGGTCTTTTTAATTGTAATCATGGGGGTGTTTCATCAAAATCAGCATACCAGTCGAACTCACAATACGCCTTTTTGTAGTCGGTTCATAAAATGAGGAATTTTAGAGAAGCCTCACTTTAAACACAGTAATTTTAATAAACATTAATAATCTTTGACCATAAATGCGTTAAAATGCTACTATAAAATTCATGAACGGGTTGAGGGCGTTCCGATGAGTAATGAGCATATTAAAACATTTATAGTTGATTTATGTAACTTTTTTCTACTAACGGTACTTTTGTTGCAAAAACTTAAATTATTTACATTAAATAATTTACTCCACTGCCTAAATACTCGCGTACCATTTCCATCTTTCAATGAGATTTTATAAAACATGATGATCTTGTTTACGCGAGTAGGTATCACAGAATTACAGAAAATAGTTTGAATGGACATTAAGACAAACATGAGGAAAATTTAGTAGACATAATAAAATGTCCACAATATAATTATACAATATAATAATCATGATTGCATTGCCTCATTTTATTTAAAAACGTTAGCTTTGAATATTTTAATTTTCCGGCAGTTACAATAAAATAATAAGTTGTAAGTTTGTAAAATTATACACGGAAAGTAAATATTTTTGGGCTTTCCATGTTTTTATGAATTTTAAAATAATTAGGGAACAAATTATTGAACGAAGGAAGTTGATAAGATACGAATTCGAATGTTTGAATCACATTCAAAAACAATAGGCTATCTGATTCTTGTATTCTGATGCCAATCGTATAAGTAAAGAAAAATAATATGGTATCTTTGGTGGCGTTGATACGGTAGGCTTATTTAATATGGGGTGATGCAGTTATTTACAGCTCTTCGCGGCGCGATTGCATTTGCGGAGGGTTATGAAAAACCGCTTTGCCCATTCCACTAAAACTCAACAGCACCTTTTCCTCATCTTTAATACGGGAACAGGTAATAACGACAGAAAATGCTTTGATGTTCATTCTTCCTCGGGAAGATCTAGCTGATACCTTTATCAAAAATATTCTCTTTGGATAGTTCAAAATTCCTATATTTTCATTGGTGGTGCGGCACACGGTTGTACAAACACTATTCACTGTAGTTTTTTATATTACCAGTGTTCAAAGTGTTTCTTGTATGCAAATGAGCTACTTATGATTAATATTTCAATCTCAAAATATAATCATTAGCAAAACGTCTGCTCATTTAAATCATAAGTGTGTAGGCATACAAAAATTATAACGCTACACAACGGTACCTTTAACAACTATAACAGACTAACCTGTATTGAATAATAGTATGACAGTACAATTAATGCCTGCCGCATTAAGCCGCTTCCAAATTATTTTTGTATTAATTATTCTTCGTGTGAAATTAGCATACAATATAGCTTATTCGGTGCGGTGGCGCCGACACACCCACACACATACAGTCAGGTTTTAGAACCTTTTCGAATTAATGTCCCTCGAAATCTTCTTCACAGTTAGGCCTGAGCGATACAGCTATTTACTTGGTTAAGGTTCTATGTGCTACTATCAGTTTACAACTTGTAATTAATTACATTAAAAACTGGTCGTTAGTACCTCTGAGTTTGCATGTTATCATTTGTAAGTGACATAACCCTATCTATTTTAATGAATTGATTGAAAATTAAAACATCGACGAATTTAATTAGAATTCAAATGTAAGCTATTTGTAATATCAAATAAAAATATATTATTATTACCAGTTTTTGACTTATTTACAATTCCATATTCACAAATAAAAGAATACAATATAGTATGGTATCTCCAGTATCTTATAACAAGATTTCTTTAAATTAAAACTTAATTTCTGAGGGCAAAAATCATGTTAAAGTGGTAAGTAACAACTGAGATTTTACTGTCGTTAAAACTAATTTAAAAAAAATGTAACAAGTTTCTAATAGTTTACTAACGCAATTGATTTATTTATTCCAAAAACTTCGTATCTTTTACAATAACAAAATCATATTTTGCCTTCTAAAATTTTTAACAGATCTATATTTTATTCAAGTTTAGCTTCTAGTAGCGATCAAATCATGAAAATCTCTTTCTGCATAAAAATTTCTGTCAGTGTTCAAAACTTATTTAAGCTTATTTTATGTACTTAATAAAGCCTCTTAAACTTTATATAACAATCAGAGGAACATTATACAGTAAAGTAATGACGGTCGATTACATCCAATTATTCATACATTTATGATTTTTGATGCCTCTCTGATGGATAGCATGTATTGCCAATATTTATTACGATAAACTTTCGATGCTTAATTAATAACGGTTCTTTTTGACATAGTTTACTTTCTGGAAATTTCGGGAATTTATAAAAAATGCACATAAAGCACCGCTTTTATCAAGAGTGTATCTTTTTTTCTAAAACATAGGATTACGAATTGAATTTGACAGTACACAAAACACTTCAAAACAAGTTATAATAGTATATATTTAGTATTAATCATAATTCTAAGTATATCTCAGCGCGAATAGCGGATAGTGTTAAATGAAATTGATAGAATTTTAAAATACCCAACATGTTACATAAGAATACTTTATAAATAGACCAATAGATCTTCATACACCATTATGTTATCATTCTAAGACCCATTATGTCAGCCGCCAAACAAAAAATCGCATCAAAATCGGACCATTCGTTTAGGAGCCACAATACCACAGACAGATACCACAGAAACTAATTTATACTATTAAACGCGACAATACAAATTGATTTTATTTAGTATCGTCACTTTTTTGAGAACAAAGAGGTTCTACAAAAATATTTTTACTAAGTACATTATCGCACTCGTTCGTAATGGTAAACAAAATGTCTTGGTTACAAATGCCTTGTTATACCTAAGTGCGGTGCGATAAGAGTCACTTTATGAGCAAGTGTGTAAAAACTATGATATGTGCGATTCCTTAAACACCATAGAAGCTAATAAACGCTGCCAGTACCACATCGAATTAGCTTAGTCTACAAATCTTGAACCAGAAATCCATACTTATCGAACAGTTTAATTGTAGTAATTGCGAGTGTAAATTGATATCGGTTTCAATAATACCGAGTGGGTAATTGCAAAGTATTTAGCGTTTTGATTTGTGAGAAAAATATAGGTGTTGTGATTTAATGCGCGCGAGTCGAAATAGTATTGTATTGTAATAACAAGGCGGATTAGTTATTATTTATAGCGGGTGAATGCCCGGTTCGAAGTGTAAGGTTTAAAAGGTAGAATTTTCCTTTAATGGTTGGGCAGTCTTATTACTGTTAAACATAGATTTAAAAAACTATATACTGATGTTACTAAAAACCTATATCTATGTAGATTGTATTATCAATAATATTTAAAAAATAATGTAAAAGGTATTATTAGGTCATTTTACATATTTCTTAAAATAAACTTATTAAAAATAAACATGTACAAGATTATTATGATAAAAAATAGAATTATATTAATTGAAATATATAAAAAAGGTTTGCCGAAACCCGGGATTGAACCGGGGACCTTTAGATCTTCAGTCTAACGCTCTCCCAACTGAGCTATTTCGGCTTATTAGATATGTTTTAAATTAAACACCACCTTAGGCATAATTTGCATTGCTAGTATAGTTTGTTATTCGTTAGGTATCAAATTTTAAAACCGACTTCATTAATTTCTTTTTTGCGCTATCGTACGCTTCAACAGAATAACAATTAGTCGTTAAAACTAATTTTAAAAATTTGTAATTTTCTGTGACAAATTATTTATTTTATTATATTTTCCACAAAAAATGTATTTTCTTCTTCGAAGGCAATTTTTCAATTCATGAATGTAAACAAAATTGTAAAAAATAAATGTAAAAAAATTCATGTACTAATTTACCTTATAATAATAGAGAAGCTTTGCGTTTGTTTGATCGATTAAAGTGAGACGTTCAGTAATCTGTTTTAGCAAGTTCCTATTTAATATAGTTATAATATTATGTTTATTTTTAATTATTTAGTGAGGTGGACCAACTTGTGGGTACATATAGCTTAGCAATAAACTATAACTGTAGGTACCTTAGGTACATTAAAAGTTAACATGGAAAGTAATTATTTTTTGTTTCCGATGATACCTACCATACACAAAAGAATGCAATCTTAGGTAATTTTGACTTTTGTTTGTCACAGAAAATGTTTCTAAGTATGATTACTAAAAGTAATCTAAGCCATGTCTATGTCTAAGCTAAAGCTTAGCCCGTCCATAACGACTTTAAAATTCAACGTACAAATTCGTTACATCCACTGTCAACGAATGGGTAACGATCATAGACAAAAAGCTTTTACAATTCGGTTATTACTTAACGATTCAGTTCGAAAAAATCAAACGTTTCGAAGCTTCTTTGTGATGTAAAAAGAATGTTCAGTCGCATTCAATTTGGGACAAAAGCACCGCAGGTAGCCACCCCCCATTAATTGGCTATTAAACACGTATCGTCAGCTAAATGAAAAAATTAAAGACAATGTATTTTATCAAAGTTGATAACTCAATTTAGTTCCCTCGATGGAATAACGCAAGCTGTAGAGCCATGATTCTTATTTATTTACTTTTA
Organism: Aporia crataegi; assembly: GCA_912999735.1. Lineage (NCBI taxonomy): Eukaryota > Metazoa > Arthropoda > Insecta > Lepidoptera > Pieridae > Aporia > Aporia crataegi. The sequence goes on along the minus strand of OU538748.1, from coordinate 2,393,739 downwards.
TTAGAGTGATAGGCCTATGCATGAACAATGTCAGTGAGATCACACTGCGGAAGGTTTATTTTTTGTTTGGAAATGACAATAGTATTGCAAAGTTGTCGTGAATATCAATGTCATTCTCTCTCATACATAAATAATTTAAAAAATAAAATCGACCTGAAAACACGTCGAACTGATAAACTCCTTTTTGGTGTATTTGAAGGTCGGTTAAAATATAGCGAAATCTCGTTAACCTTGTATTTATATGTACGAGTACATTGTATGTTTATTTCTCTATCTATATATCGAAATTTCATTATTTTTACATTAATTTTCGGCTTTTACAAGATGAGACCATGTGTCAATATTCCAGATTTCAACGCCTTAAAGTACCTTAAAAATTATATATATATTGTGTTATTTAATAAATTAAAATAATAAATAAGATAGTATAAAAATATATTAAAATAACTCTATGCAATTTTTGTTCTACCAAAAGTGCAACGTTGGCGGTAGCTATAATGGAGATTAAAATTACAGTGATTGAGAGTTTTATAAAATTAAAAATATTATGTCTCTAGAGGTACAAAATTACATGTTTTATTATTATGTATTTAAGCGCAACATTATAATACATTTTAAAATTTCATACAAAAGTATGGCCTACAGATACTTAAATAAACTAATACTTTAATTATAAACCTAAAAAACGTAAATAATAATATTATATTCAAGTAAGAATTTTTAATACACCAAGATCATAAAAATTATTCTTCGATACAATTCTATTAGACTTCGACGGATTCTTCATTCTTTAAACGTCTCTAAATACAATTAAATTAAAAAAAAAACTGTAATTCGACTTCCAATTTCTCTAAAAAGAAATAAATAAACCGAAATATTAATTTGTTCTGTGTGAAGTCCCGTGTCCCCTAGTGGGGTATGGAGCAGATGCATTTCACATCTGTTTCACTGATCGATTTTTTTTAGGGGTAAGTAGGTGATCAGCCTTCTATGCCCTGCCAGACAGAGTTTTTTTTATCTCCACCGGGAATCGAACCCAGGACCTCTTGGTTGTAACGCTTACGCGCTTACCACTAGACCAAGGAGGCGGTCGATTTGTTCTGTGCTTTATGATATTTTGCGTTGGTGGTAAAAATGAGTGTAAGTACTCATTTTGATACATGGACGAGTGAGTTACTGAATGCTTGTCAATTGTCATCAATGGAAAGAACACGGAGTTTAGAGAAAAGGAAAACGATCGCTACGTACTAAAGCATTAGCCCGCCTGTTCATTAAATTTTGTAGAATTTATAATTCATTTTTCAGCCACCAGCCGCGCTGCCGTCGGTAAGTAGAATCTGCGAAGTTAGCTGTTTATGAGTATATACTATGTACAAGTAGATGAAGTTAGTAATAATTGATATAATTTAGCGATTTCAGCGCTTAACTTATTTTGTCCATATTTCTGGTACACTATTTTCTACAGCGATCATTCTTTTTCTCTCTAAACTATATGGAAAAGAAGAAAACAACTTACCTACTAAGAATTTCCTCATAAAGTACCTATCCACTTTTATTAACTTCTATTTAAATATTTTTTGCGACGTGTTTAGAAGAAGTATCCGTGACTAATCAATGCTCTTAATGACGAGATATAAATCTTCTCTTAATAGCGGCGGTCCCATTAAAGGGGGTATAATTGGAAATTTTAAGGGTGCATAGTCACTGTTTTTGGTTAAGAGGATGCTGTAGAGAATAGACCCTCCAAATTGGACCTAATATATTATCAAGTGACATTTACAATCTACAGCTTTTAAATCTTATTTTTTATTGTAAACAAATTACATCGTTTAAAAATTAACAGGTACTTAAAGAAATTATAAATCGACTTTGAAATGTGCCAAAAACGTATGATTATGTCTTGGGGTTAGAGTACAAATATTTGCCACTTAGAATTGTTTCTTGTTTTAAATTATTTTTATTGCAATTTGAAGTCGATTGAAGGTTTTTTAAAATACATTTTACTTCACACTTTTTTGAGTTTCTTTGAATTTCTATCTTTCTATTATGTTTAGTCGATTTAAAAGTCCTTTAAAGGTAACATTAAATGCCCGGTTATCCGCTTGTTTATGTTCCGCATTGAATTATGTTCCGTCAGAGCCTCTTATATAAAGTCAGTTTTTATCTTCTCGGGGATCTACCCTAGGACCCTCTGCGATACACTTCTTTCAACTGAGTTGCGGAGGCGTGAAAACACAATAAATTATATTTCTTACAATTTAGAATATTTTTAAATTTGATAATAAGATGGTATTTCCATTAAAAAATTGACAAGATTCCATATTTTAAGTTTTTTATCCAAAATATTGAATATTATATTTGAACTCTTTGTAAAACTGATTAAAAAGGACCAAAAAATTCAGCGTAGGGTCTGACCTTAACCTCAAGAAATGCCTTCGTGTAGGAATTCCAAACAATACGCCATCAAAATGACGCTGTTTTACTTTTCTATGTTTTTTTATTTTTTACATTTCTAGTATGGTTCATGGCTGTCATAAAGTTAAATGCAAGTGAGTACGTACTATCATGAGTACAAAGTAAAACCTACTGATCTTTTAGTGCGCCGTAAATATCAAATGCTTGAAACTTAAAGCCGCATTTTCACTAGCCGAGGAAGTAGTATGACTGCAATTTTCAGAATACAAAGCGACACCCGTTCTCACCACTCAAATCTGTTCGGCGACTGTCAAGGAACACGAAGGTCGCGCGTTTCGACGCTCGCAGAGCATCGACTAGCGACAGGTCGCACGACACGTAATGTCCCAAGCGACGTCGGGCGACATCGTGTGGGACACGTGAATTTCGTGTCGAACGACAGTCGCGGGACAAATGTCCCCTAGTGAAAATGCGGCATAAGTTTGGGTAATAAATATATAATAATGTAGGTATTCTTTCTCCGGTGAGATCCAAATTTTATGATTTTAATTGTATTTTCTGATAATGTCTGCGATAACAGCTGTTAAAATTATAATAGGTATATTAGAATGTTATTCGGAAATTTTCTTTCTTATCGGCTAGGTAGGTAAACCTTTAAAATACTTTAAAAGTTTAAATGTTCTAATTTTAGGTACTTACCTAAAAAAATATTTTTTAAACATCTCAGTGTTTTATTAATTAATACTACATAAAATAAAAAATACAAAAACCAAAAACAACATCAATTTCCATCAATCATTTCTGATCTATTTATATAATAATAAAATAATATTTCAAGTTAAAATCTAGAATATTCTATAATTTGTTACAGCGTCATGTTGTGAGTTTTTATAAAACTACAACAAATTATTTTATTAAACGTTTTCGTGGTCTTGTTAGTTAATACAATATGCGATAGATGGCGTTGAATTAACATTACTTATATTTCTAGAGCAATTTAGATGTCATTTCCAGGCAAAAAAAAACTAGAAATTACTATGGTATACAATACTTTTTCACTTTTTATATAACTATGTAATATGCACCTTGCATTTCATTATACATATAACATAGTTATCTCAAAGTTCCAAAATAACCTAACCATAATTTTTCGTATTTAAGCATTTTTCGCAAAGCTAAAATAGATGGCGCTATAGGTTTATGAAACGCGCTATGGGTTGTATTCTAAAATACATGACTACCGCGACCTAGAGCACTTCAGGTAAGACCTTACTTCATAGGATCATTTCTATAGTAAGCTCTTCACGCATCTTCTCACTATACGTGGGAAAACTCCAGCCATGATGATGAGACGTGGCGCGGTATCCTGAGCGTGAGAAAGGCGATGATGTAAATCATCAGCCATCGATGATCGTTCACTCTATCGCTTGCGGTAGAGCGTGGGGTACTGTCGCTGTCTGAGTGGCTCTTTAAACCCTCTAAAATTGTAAAGGAAAAGCAGCGTAGAACCATCTCTTTACTAGCTTTTTAGTTTTTACTTTTTACACTATTTTATAAAGTAGTTTGTCTCTGAAGTTGGTTTCAATATTCATTTTTTAATTTTTACTTTCAAGTATTAACTGAAATATAGAGTTATTTAGTGTTGAAAATAACACTTATAGGTGAAATCAGAGAAGCGCCTATGAATATTCCTATGTAAGGGGCAAGGGCTCTTATAGGTCTTGTTAGTTAATAATCAATTATCTTCTATGTATATTCAATCGTATAAATTATTGTATTGTCATTTCGTATTATATGTTTTTCTTAATTAAAAACGTATAATTTTTTTAAATGTAATTAGCTGTATTTATGAAAGTAATAAAATGACAGGAGTAAAAATATTGCCCCGGGTGAGGATCGAACTCACGACCTTAAGATTATGAGACTTACGCGCTGCCTACTGCGCCACCGAGGCTTATGCACACACGATCAAAACAATTATTATATATTTCATAGTTATAGTAATCAATTACTAGTTACAAGATAGATTTGATTCTGTCAATAAATACTGTTGTCCTGATGTTTTTTCCCTCCATAGAAACCTTCCTTGTGCTTTAAAATATTAGCGATTAATTTTTATTTATATACTAAGATAAGAAAAATATACTTTATTTAGGGTTATGAAATCCACTTTAAATTTGAGGCTATCTGCTTTTCATATTTAGACTTACACAAGTAGCGTTACAAAGAATTGTATTATTGTTTGTAATTATTAATAAACACAAAAAATCCTGGACCTTTTAAAGGAAAAATCCGTTACTGATAGGGAATAAGAATCTTTCTGAGTGATAAAGACTATATTTTATAGGTATATTTAGTTAATCTAGACCTAGTTATAATTTTCAACAAAAAGTTGTTCTTCAATCTTAGTAATCTATTTAAATGCATGTATGCAAATAAATGTTGCACTATTAATTGCTTATATTAAAAGCTGATACCGCTTAGACTTTTTAGTTTTTAGTTTGGACCATATTTGTTATTGTTAAGGATTTAGTAGTTTTCGCATTTCATGCACTCTCCCTTCATTACTTTTTAATTTTCCTTTTTGGGTTGCCTGGAAGAGATCGCTGATTAGCGATAAGGCCGCCCGTTGCACTCCATTTAGCTTAAGTTATTATCTGTATTCTATTGTTTATTGCAACGAAGTGTTAATAAATAATAAATAAATAAAGTGAATGTAGCCAAATAACGACTTAGTTATATGTTAATAAGTTGTAGGTGAAATAGCAAATAAAATGATTTGAAATTACATATTGAAGCAACTTTGTGATAGCAATACCTACCGGCGAGTAACAGATGAGACTAGCCGAAGCACGTAGAGCGGAAAATGGGAAATTTAATGAAAATATTACAAGTTGCCAGTCCGTCTGTCCACGTCGCTCCCTTGGCTATTCGATATACATGGAGGCATATTATAAAACCTTTTTAGTAATAATCTAGGTAAATTCCAATGCTTTGTTTAATTTGGATTTCAATCGCGCATTGCACGTATCAATTTCGATTTAATATTATTAATCATATCTATATAACTTCATAATAGATATACTATATATTAAAACTGCTTTTTGTATAACTTGTGTATAATATATACAGAATTATGAACGAAATTAAAATGAATCTTAGATATTACTAGAGCTAAGGACCGACCATCTTCTCGAAACAGGTATGAGCTGCCCCCCCCCCCCCCCCCCCTAATTAAATATGATACATACAGAATTAACTTTTAATTACAATAGTGTTGACGTATTTAAGTGTAAGATCTTAAGTTAGCCTAATCTATTTCATTATGGGTTCATAGTGCGATGTTTTCAATTTACCTTATCTTAAACTTATTCATAATTGCCTGAACCAATTTGCGCTATATATAATTTTCTAAAAGCGATTTGCGTCCAATAATTTATCGACAAATCCCCGTTCAAAACTTCACAACTTTTAGAAGCTGATTGATGTATAAATGTCATTACTTTCGCATAAAACTCCCGAGAGTGAGAAAATTCCGTTTTTCGGCCTCCTTAACCCTTACCGCGGTGAATATTTAAAAAGTCGTTGGCAACATTTTAATTGGGCAATCCTGCTAGGATTAAATTATCAAGACACCTAGTTAAATCACCTTTTCAAACTTAATGAATTCAACATGGATTTAGCTGAAATTTGCGTTGGTAACAACGGCCAATTAATTTGTCGTTATAAAAGAGTTTAGGAGGCGACGGTAAAGTTGCATAAAGTATGCTTAGGAAATATTCTGTTGGATAGCTGAATTATTATAAAGACTATAGGTAAATATGTAAATAAGTACCACACTTAAGTATTTATACATATATCGGTAAGAAACATAATTTATGAACCAACCTTATTGTAACTTGTTTATAATTTTGATAAAGTTATAATGTAAAACTATTAAATTGACCTTTCTCTTCAGTATCTACTTAAGCTATAATTTTTGTTGTTAAGTTTTTTTTTAGTAATAATTAAGTTAAGGTATATAATGAGAAAACGTATAAAAATTTATAAAATGACGTAGACAAAGTAATCTCAATTTCCTTATTGTATGTAGGTAGCTAAATGTTTACGTACTCTGAACAAGGGGAACATTTCTTATTCTTTGACTTTTTGCCTTAATTTTTTACGGCAAATCTCCAGAGAGTGATCCAAGATTTGAAACAGGACGGAGTTTAAAAGTTTTAAGAGTTTGTTAAAAGACACTTTTACAATGGGTTAGACTTAACAAAGCGCGGATTGCATAATTTTATATGCTCCCAGAGGTTTACCGTTCTGATTGTCAAAGTAGAAAATTACTTCAAAGAATCGCTAACGATGTAAAAAGTTCTAAGGTATTTTTACAATAAACTCTCCTCACGGGCTTAAATAAAGTCATATATGTATATATAATATGGTATATTTTACACGCGGCGTTACTCGACGTGTTCGCGTCCTTGAATTAAAACAATATATTCTCTGATCTTTTATTAACCCTGCGAATGTGTGCATATATGGTAATCGGTTGCGTAGCTTAGGAGTTAAATCATAAACTAACTAAATATTTTCACTATTTTAATATTAGTTAGAATTATGATACTGTTATTAGATACTAGTAAAAATAGTAAATTAGTTATTTTTTGGTTAATTTAGTTAAAATTACTAAAAGACCGTGTAATTGCATACGTAAGTATTACGTAGTTTTACGATCACGCATCAATGTTGTGGACAGAATCACCTGGGTTCGAATCTCGGGAAAACAATATTTTTTTTAAATTGAGTGAATACAGCTGACCTACTTGCCCGTAAATGATATTATAAGTGTACCAGACGCAGAAATATCTGTCCAATACCTTATATAGAGAGATTTCAGTTTAGTTACCATTGGTAATAATAAGTATACATTGGAATACTTTAGGTTTAATTTAACAGTTTAAATATAATTATTCTCTCACTATATAAAGCCTTCGTAAGTTATTTAAGAAACAGCCATATCCACGGTATACATTCTTACAGGAAAGACACTCAATTTGGCGCGTTTACCCCTACTTGCCAGCGACAATATTTCTCTACGTAACATTAAAATTTATCACAAGTGAGTTTACGGAAGCCCGGTGATAAAATAAAATGACAGTTGTTTAGTATAGACTCGGGAATATTGCGACTATGTAGAAATTGAAAGGTATGGGGCGCCCGAGAGCTGTTTTATTTATGTCAGAAAATGGCTTTTGGATTGCTGTGAGTTACGTTCAACTAGTAAACTTATATTGTGTGTGAATGTTTAATATCCTATTGCCTACAAGCTGTAAGGAATATAAGTTAATTGACTTCACTTTGTATTCATTTGTAGATACTTCAAAGTACAAGAAATGAAATTGTTCCTGACAAAATTTAAATCCTACGTCAAGCCACTTAAAACTCTTAGTAATAAAACTTTCGATTATTTGAATGAATTGTAATGTTGAAAAATCTTTTTTTGGTTGGAAAGAAAAAGAGAACCCAATATGGTTTCCATGCCTTTTTTAACCGATTTCAGAAAAGGTGGAGGTGCTCAATTCGACTATATTTTTTTATGTTAGTTACCTCAGAACTTTGTGAAGAACCGATTTTTAAGATTCTTTTTTCTTTGAAAGCTGTAATTCCTGTGTGCTCCCATTTTAATTTCATCAAAATCTGTTCAGCAGTTTTAGAGTAACGATTTGAAGTCGGTCTTATTGTTAATATATTTTCAGAGCAGGTGTTAGATTTATGTAACGTTCATAAACAATCATATGATACATGATTATATATTCAGAACATAAATATTTGAGGTTTAAATTAAAAAATTGACGATTAGTTCTAATAATTTTAATTATACAAAGTGGCACTCTCATTAAATACAATGGAAATGCCATTTTGACCCAGGTATTGAATTGAAAATATATTTACGTATACGATAAAGGTACGCAGAGAAAGATTCGTATATAAAAATCATGCTATGTTTCCACCCGTTATAAATGTTCACACCATAATACAGTTGATACTTCCCATGTACCTCGGCCACCGTAAAACATAAGCAATCGCTAAATAAAGAATACATAAGCTCAGATTTTAGCGTCGAATAGAACATAAAGGGGTGGCTATACAGTTTATTTGGTCCGGATGAGCCGGACGGCCCATAAACCGGACCGGATTACTTTTATACCTCCTAACAAATAATAGCACATAAAACTTGTACGAAAAATACTAGTTATGGCCGCGAGAATGGTTTATGTACGGACAGTAAATAAATGAAATGATATAAAGTATATTTTCGAACGATTTACCACCAGTTGATCCGGTTTAAATATATTTATTATGTAAAACTTTTTTCTGAGTAACGAATGGAAAAAAGGAAATCTAAATGAGTTTTCATACCTTTCTTTTATTGAATAGGAAAGCATCTAATAGATTATTTTATGAAAATGAATGAGGACTTTCGACTCGACTTTGGTATCAAATTTAACTTATAAAATAAAGAGAAATTTAACTTTAAAAATATTATTTATGCAGAGTTTTTTCAGTTAAAAAAAAAGTTTCAGTCTGATGAATTGAACAGTGATGTTTATTATAGTAATTAAAATAAAAGCTCATCTATTCTGGAGAATAGACACAAAGTAACAATAGCTGCTTTTTGATTAATAACCTACTACACTGAACATGATAAGTGAAACAGACTAAGGAATATGTTTATTACATGTAGTACAAGAGTTAGCAAAAAATAATATAAGGAAGAAAATATTTACTTGTATACTAAAAACATAATATTATTAAAAATTATCACCAGTTAAGAAAATGATTAGTAAAACGGATGCAGAAATAAGTGTGTCCCATGCCTCGCGAAGGCATTAAGAGATTTCATTTCATACTAAATTCACTAGTTCCAGATGTGTGATTAACACACATAAGAAATATATTATATACTTCTTACTTTATATTTTATTTTTTTATTTTTATTATATTTTTATTTTATTAGGATCTCCAACAAAGAATACACTTCACAAACTATGCTATTTTACTGTTACAGTTTAAACATTGTGTTTCTTCAATTAGAGGAGATCACAACATGCAATAGTACTGTAATAAACTATCAATGTAAAATTAAAATTAAACGACAAAATCTAATAAATCTAATAAATTAGGAACAAAAATATTTAAACATAAAAATTAAAGAGAAAACAAATATCAATGAACGACTATTAAATTACGAAGTACTAAACACTCAAACATATACTTAAAAATAGTTGCATAACTCAAGCGAACAACAATGTAGCCAATATAATATAACATAGTATAGACACATCAACATTTACACATTGGTCAATAATATATTATATATATATATATTAATAAAGTAAAAGTTATCATGCGAACGATACTGAGGTAATACGTAATTCAGTCTCAGTAACAAGGGTGAAGCAGCTCTTATAAATGTCAAGAAAGATTTAGATACCTATTGAAGCTAGTAATGTAAGAAAATATAAATCTATAGCATAAATATTACAAATATATGAATACGGTTTTATATTAAACCACAGGATCCCGCGAACTTCGAATCGCTTCAGTGAAGTCCCCTGTGGCCCCTAGTGGGGTATGGGGCAGATGCATTTCACATCTGTTTCACTGATCGATTTTTTCTTTAGGGGCAAGTAGGTGATCAGCCTTCTATGTCCTGCCAGACCGAGTTTTTTTATTTTTATCTCCGCCGGGAATCGAACCCAGGACCTCTCGGTTGTAACGCTTACGCGCTTACCATTAGACCAAGGAGGCGTATCGTTTCAGAGTTCCGAATAATAGCGGGTAAAAAAGTAATTCCATAGAAAACGGAAACAAATTTTCTTCATAAACACAAACGAATTCAAGAAGTCAGATATAATCAAAATCGGTCCATACGTTTTTGAGTTATAAATGTTGTAAAAAGATGGAAATGTTTAAAACTTGATTAACTTAAGTTCACCTTATAATAACAGAATAACTTCAATATTTGTAATAAAACGTGCAAATAGCAAAACTTTTGCTTTATAAAAAAGCCATTTTGCCTTCCTTTATGTTACATTTAAGAATTAATCGTCAAGTGCTTTGTCGCTACGACGTACTACGGTGCTACGCCGTAGACGCTCATAATAACGGACATAAAACAACAATAAACTATGAAAATTAAATAAAGTAGAGATTGTTTGAACAAAAGAATGTTCGTGCTTCGTGATCATAAAAATTATGAGCACATTTTATAGAACTTTACCTTATTACTTGCTCGGGAATTCATCCACGAAGAAATATTATAAAATAGCTGTTAACATCTTCATTCCATTACAAAATTAACAATAGTGCCTGCATATTTGTCATAAATGAATGACAAATAAATAACCTCACATTCGAAGGTGCTTCTGTATCAAATCCAAATAACTTTATCATTCACTATCTTATACTCGCGACTTCGTCTACAGAACAGATAGCAAGTTTATATTTTATTTATGAATTATTTTTATGTATTTTTTTATTAATTTTAGAATCAGAATAATATATACATAGCTAAGAGATTAAATACAAAATTTTCTTCCCTCCTAGGTCTTGACAAAGCCATTCCTCCCGGGCTGCTGCTTTTCTGGTGCACTCATGAGGTGGATCATTCAGAGCTTGTTTGATCTAGCTTAGCTAATCGGTCCACCTCATGGGTGACCTACCGCGAGCTCTATACATAATTCTAGTTATTAAATTAATAAAATCACAAGTGCAATTATAAAAATAATTTTTATTTAATTTAGAGAAGTTTTTAAGCTAAATGAATTCGGAATACATTGAAACCCCTTGTTTGCAATTCACATAATTAAAAAAGAAAGCAAAATTAACTCTTAGAATATATATGCACTACATTGCCCCATTATTCTTAGCGAAATTCACATTTGGATCCGCGATTATCATCCTTCATAACGAACCCTTCGCACTGTCATCTGGCATATAATATATTAGGTTAGCTTGACCGAGCTATCCCTAAGGAGACCCTGTTAATTACCGACTACAAGGCGCGACCCGTCGGGAAAAACCTTTAATGTTTTGTTTATCTAACTACGAAATACTTTAATTTATGGTGAAAATACTAGCTGTACATAGACCTAAGTCTATCTTACTTTATTACCAAAGAGATCCAGCATGTATTTTTTATACTTTTTAAAATATAAATTGTACTATCCTTGTGGTTAATGACAACTTCAGACTACAGTATAAAAATAAGATAAGTTTTTTATTTAAATACGATTTGCTATGTTTGTACATTTTAGCGAATACAAAATATTACGCCAGCCAGTTATTAATAATACGTATTTATCGTTCTATTTTTAAATTTGATAAGAAACTTTTTTAAACACAAAACTTCTACTAAACGTTCAAATTTCAAAATTGTAATAGTACATTTTCAAGGTGTCACCGATAAAAAACTCGCAGGCAGTTAAAAAAACAAAACCTACGCGGCTATTGGCCGAATATTAAAGTTCTAATTTTAAATTAGGTTTGTTCTCGAACTTTCTTAAGAAATTTTCTACGACATTTATACTTTCCGCCACGGGGGATATTTCACGTCGTTCCAGTTCGAAAATTAAATTTAAATCCCCTCACATTTTTACCGCCCTCGAAATTATTTGACGCAATAAGTTACCTTTTTGGACGTCATGTTATTTAATTTTCTGAGGTCAATGGATCTTTTTGATTCTTTTTATTAAAAAATTCAGTGATATCGTAACAATAATAACTTTTTGTTGTCAGTGACTTCGTTTGCGTGGAGACTATGCCACGAGAATGGAATATTTTGATTGCATAAAAGTAATATAAGTGCACCAAACTTATAATCTATACCTTCTTAATATATCTGTACCTTCAAAATCTAGATACTGCTATTTTAGCGCAATTAACAAACACCTATCTTCCAATTAAACACCTTCGCATTTATATTTATAATGGTATTCTAACAGGTAAATGAATAAACGTGTGTTTCTTTGAAAAAATTAAAGTTTTATTTTGTTTGTTCCACATGAATTGAAAGAACCGCATAAACACTAGGCACTCATACATACCTGAAAAAATTAAAGAGACGACATACAAATTTATTCTTCTATCTATATGTTCTTAGGATTTATTTATTTCTTTTGAAAAATGATTTGTCACGTTCTGCTCTGCAATACCACTATTTGTATGTTTTGTTTTATCTTTATAGTTTCACTCATTTGTCAGATTTGACGTAAACGTCCATTCTGCAAGCACTTTTTCATTGACAAAGCGGAGCGCGGCAAAATTCAAAATTTTATAAAAATCAACATTTTCATGGCTCTACGTCCCCGTTTCACCAGAGGTCCTGTGTTCTAATCTCTGGAGAATAAATATTTCGGTTGGATAGACACAGAAGGCTAATCTTCAACTTGCCTGTAGAGTGTTAGAGTCTTTTTAAATATACATTGCAGAATCTGTAAGAATGACTTAGAACAGTTTTTTTAAATATATCACTTTATGCACTTATTACTTTATTTTATACTTTAAATTATTTTGAATAATTTTCGGTTCAAGGAATTTCTATTCAATCATCGACCGCAAGGGGACAGCTTGAAGGAATTTGTTAAAGCTTGTAATATTTTATTAGATAACCAAATAAACCTGGAGAGAAGTCAAAAATTGCCTCGGGGTGCCTTCGCATCGCTGAATATTATTTGTTTATAGTTACCGAAGTTTTATTGTATTAACTGTGATGTTATTGCTATATTTGATCGCTTTGTTATAAGACCAAATAAGTTAGAACTGGAAATGGAAGAAGTGTTAAGACACGTGCGTTTATTAAGGACGCATATATATTACAAAGTTCAAATAATGCCTTTTGGCTTATAATTGTATAATTACTCTTCAAAGTAACCAATTTGCGTTTTTTAAAGTTTTATTTACATTAAAAACTAATCAAGACTCCTGCGGATTCTGTAATATAGACTATAAATAGGTCATCTTTGTCAGTGCGAAGGTAAATAAATTGTTAAATGTTAAATCTGAACCGTAAAGATGGATCTTCATAAGTAATATTATACTCGCTCACGCACGGCTATTAATATTCATAATACAATTTAACGCAACGAGGTTAATTTCACCTAAATATGTAAATTATCATGAGCCGACCACCGTTAATTCAGAGATGTCAGTTTGTAAATAATTCCATCTCACTCACACACTCCATCGTACCTTATGTAAGATAAAGATGGGAGATCGTACATTATGAATAAGGTGGTAGGGAAAATTTTAACGGCGCCTATGAGGGTTGTGAACGTTGAAATAACTTTCAAATATTGTCGCGTAGGTGGACGGAAAGTTTAGTTCCTGAGGGAGGTTGTTTGCCGAGACCGCTGTTTATAAATGAAACGCATATCATTTTAAAACATGAACCACAGATGACATTAGTCCATACGTCGTAATGGTTGAAGCTGAGTTCTCTGACAATAATATTAAGATACTTTAGTGCTCTGTGGATATACGTGGAAATGGACGTTGCTTAATATAATTTTAGAAGTTAAGAATATAACGACGGGACGAACATGTGAACGGCTTTCATTAGAGAAACACGTTTGGTTAATGGTTAAGTTTTGTATTTTAATTACTTTCGTTATGGTTTTGACACTTTGATATCGCTACTTTCATATAATATGGTTTTCATGTTATTTGGTAACTATTTCGTGAAGTAACCAATTGTTATTATTAGTTAAAGTTTGCCTTATTGAGTAGAAAAAAGAAGAAGTAGAATCAATAAGTTTTCGACCATTCACATCAACTAAAAGTTTATGGTGATTCAAAAAATAGGCACCAAGGATCGGCTGTTTTACGTCGGCTAGTATAAAGTTCCAAGCATGAGGTCGTCTTAATTTTAAATTTAACTCTAAGTATTTAGTTCCATAAGTTCGTATTTCACTTCCATTTGCAGCATATAGTTTATAACTATCACTTTCACTATTTCTATAGGGTATAGTGAGGGGGGGGGGGGTGCACAAAAGTAGTATAGTTTAGAGTTTAATAATATGTAGTGTTTTTGCTATTGAATTTGAGTTCGTAGTTTTAGTAGCATTCTGTATCATTAAACGGTTTCATGTTTAGGAACCTGTCTGCTACGCCGGAGGTCCTGAGCTCGTATCCCAGAAGAAACAAATAAAATACAAGTATTTTAGTTTAGTAGGCACAGACGTCTCAGCAGTTAAATGACATCTTCTATAGTATAGAATCTATACAGATAAATAAAATTTTAGTGACTATTTGTAATATTAAAATAACCGCTTTTTACATATATGGATGTATACACGGTACATATACCTAAATAACGTTTTTACAATTTTTGTTTGTCTCTCTGTCTGTCTATTTGTTCCGGATAATCTCTGAGCTGATGTAATAAAGAGTATTTGGCTACTTTTATTTTAGAAATTAATATAAATAAATTATAAAAAAATAACTATTGCGCGCGGACATATTACAAATCTATATTATTATTTTGCTGTTCGTTGTAACGACATAATTAACGCAGGTGAAACGACAGGGCACAGTTAGTCATAATATAATAATTTCGGCACAATTCAGATTCGGGACATAGATAAAAAATACAAAAGCCCACTGATCGTATTCAAATTGCGAAAAAGAAGCACCGGGGCTTAATAAAAAAGTAATTCTCTCAAATAATTAAAACGGCTCGATTCAAAACGAAGTTAATCCAGTAAATTGCGAATCGCGAGTCCATAAAACATAATTAAAAAGCCGAGCGCGGGAAAAATAAAAAAAAGGTATCGTCATCAATCTGAGAAATTATTTCATTTACGAATTAAAATTCCCGTTTTGTCGGACCGTGAATTACATCTCGTGGTGTTAATTACTCGCGCCTCATATACGACCCTTACGCATAACACCTTTTTCAAGCAGTTTGGATATAACAAGGCAGATATGACTATGCCGTACCCACTTTAAAAATGGTCATGTAGAATGTATAAATGGAAATATTAGGTAATCATTATCAAAATTAAATAAGTTAGTTATCTTAATAATTTCTTGCTCATCGAATATCTCTTTATATTATAAATTTATGACAAAACCCAAGATATTCTAAAAAAAGACACGTTGAATTGATAGTATACCGAATAGAGGTTCTATTTGGTATTTTTGAAGGTCGGTTAAAAATCTATATTGGGTCTTATCCCAAATTTTTAAATAACCAATCAATCACTAATCAATACCAAAAACAATCACCAACAACTAAGATATTACAGTACGAAAAAATACATCGGTCTAACAGCAACGTGATGCGGGTAACGCATAGCTCAACTGCCAAGCTGTGGCCACTAGTTATAAGCTAAATATTTATTTATTTATTTATTATACACATTACGGCCTCTGAGCCAAAAAAGCCAAGACTAAGTTAAATAGTTAAAGCTTTATTTTTATTTAACTAACACATTATTTAACGTTAATATTAACGCACATAGCTCACATATGAGACTGTTTGAATTGAGCCTAATCTGAATATCCTTTCACAATTACCTAAAACGGAGTGTCTATTACAATCAGTGGCTTCCACTGTCTAGACAGTCCATGATTTTAGGGTTAGCGTATAATATATGGATAACTTGAGCGATACCACTTTCCATACATTTTTTATTTATAAAATTTATAGTAAGTGAAATTTCGTAACCCCCAGTGGGGCATAGGACAGACATTTCTGTATCTGTTTCATTGATCATTTTCTTTACAGGAGTAAGTGATCAGTCTTCTGTGCCTCCCTAACAGAAACATTCATTTGTTTCCCCGGGATTCAAACACAGGACTTCCGGCGTAACACCCAGATGCGTTTACCACTTAGCCATGGAGGCGGTTTTAATATTTACATTGCTTAATCGTCATAGGTACATAAAAAAGAAAAAAGTCAACGCACTAAATAAGACAGAAAGTTAATAATTAATTAATTCATATAGAATCATATACATGATTGCTGATAACGGGTTGCCCGAGATAATTTTACTCGCCAAATTAATTTTTATACAAAAGTTTTTATTTTAAAAAGGAAATATGCAGAAAAGCAAATTTTTTTCTCTGTATAATTTTGTTCAGATTAAAATGCAGGGTTTAGGTTTAATTATTCAAACTAGTCTAAACTCTAAACAATAAGGTAAAGTTGTGGACTATAAAATTAACAAGTAAGTAAACACGTAGACAATGATCGAGTTAACACAAATTACGCACTAACGTATGTCCAATTAAACACGTCAAACGGGAATCATGGCGCGTGACGCGATTAGGCGCGCGCGTGACAGCACAGACTATACCCTGTTCTATTATCTATAGATAACGCAGACACAAGCCATAAAGTTGTCTAATAAGTTTCAATATGTAACCATTTAGCTTTATTATTATTTATTGTATTTATAGCTCACTGTAATAGGTAAATAGTGTATATTATGCATTTACTTACCCCAAGAACTTTATATAGCTTCATTTAGCTAGACATTGTAAGTGTCATAAATATTTTTTTGAATTTCTATTAAATTTTGTAAAAATATCTCATTTTGCTATAACGGATCTAATTATTCTAATATTTTAGTTTAGGCTAGTTCCTAATCTAGTTTAGGCTAGTTCCTGAACTAACATAGTTAAAAGATTCATCAACATTTTTTAGTAGAATTTTAAAGATACTTTTTAAAGAAATATTAATATCTGCCTTGTTATTCTGTAATTAACTTTTCAAAATCTCATAGCGGATTCCGCTCTCAATTCACCTGTCAAAGCCTTATTTCACGTTTTGGTATACTTAAACAATTAAAAGCGACGCTAGCGCCGCTCAGATGAGATTGTTCATTTAAGGAATTACAAACTCAACATTCAATTCACTTACCAATAATGGTATGATTTTGGTATTTTTGCAATGCTTTATGACTCACGTGAGATTTCATACATTCAAGACGCACGTCTAGTCGAATCCACATGTAAAATTAAAAGTTACCTTTATCAAGGTGAATTCAAAGATTTTTTTATATATTATTTATGTAATAAATTTAGATTTCTTTGAAATTAAATTATTATTAAATTATTGTAATTACTGTTCTTCGAATAAATTAAAAATTCTTCTACTAAATTGCATTTACTATTTAAATGACTTTAATTGTATTTTTAGGCTTAATTATATTATATAATCAATAATAGTATTAGCTTCTTGGCCTGATTAACTAATTATTGTACTATTTTTCCAGATGGCTCACTCACTGGAGATTTTTTAAACATTAAGTTTTAAGTTTTGAACTGAGTACTTATATTAATATATTTAATGAATATATATTATATACACATTCATACCAAAACCAGAGAATATTCGCAATACAATGCAGAGTAGACTGAGGCAATTCCCAGATGTCGTAACGTCTAATTTCCGTCGACTTACACACATCAGCGTTTTCGATATCGTGTGTACCCACATTCATGTACAGATTACTTTGTAACAGAACATTCGAAGCTAATATTTTATTAGAAAAGAGTTTGATGTCGTTGTTAAACTCCAATTGAATGAATTACGATAATAGGATAGCTTAAGCTTAACTTAACACAATGTTAAAGAATGCACTCAGCTTTTAGAAGGTGAACTAGAAACGTAGTATTTGTATAAAAATTATTAGGCAAACAGTCCTAAATCTAAACATAAAAGCGAAAGTTCACGGAAATTGTTAAATGATAAGGAATGCTAGAGAATAGCAATTCCGTAGCGCCTACGACGACGAGAATTAAGCTTATGAAATCATAGTTCCAACCACTAGTTAAAATTTTCAATTTAACGCAAACATTCTTTTATAAAGTTTGGAGTCACACTTAAAATATTTCGTATTTGTAAGGAATTTTTTTATCGTTGTCGAAATAAATCAGTAAGGCAGATTAAATGTCTAAATTTACATTTATTGTGTTAACAACTGTTAACAGACCAAGTGTTTATTGATAACACATTGCCACAGTCATTAGACAATCTTACAAATCAATCGACTTAGAATGATCGCTTAACTTCCGAATGAGACGGCATCCTGCAAAAAAGTTTACTATGTCCGTCTCTGTGCTGTTCTGAACTTCTCTCACCTTTTTCCATTTACACGAAACCGCACAAATATTGCAAACTAAACGGGGCCAGCACTGTTTACAATTTAGCAGCCTCCGTCAGGCCATATTGGATCTGTCGTTATGTTTCCACTGTTTACAGCTTGCTTATCGTTACTTAGGGTTTTATTGCTTCTTTTCACGCTATTTGGAATTTAATAATTTAATATAATACTAGTGGACCCCGCGAACTTCGTATCGCTTCAGAGTGCCGAATAATGTGTCACCTAAAACGTCATTCCATAGAAAATGTATGAGGAAACGAATTTGCAATAAATTAAAATTGCGACTATAATTTGAGATTTAAACTATCCTATCTCTCAAGTTGGATCGAACTGCACATGGTGCGCGAATTTTATTATAATCGGTTAAGTGGTTTAGGAGTCCATTGAGGACAAACATTGTGACACAAGATTTATATATATTAAGATGTTTATACTATCAAAGATCTAAATTGGCTAATGCTTCGTTAACATTGAGGTGTGATGTAATTTGTTATTTACATATGAGTTTTTAATCTTAGACTGGATGCATATGTATAAAAATAACACAAAATTTTTGGATAAAAACGAGTCTGCCATAACCCCCTTATTGAAATACAGTAATTAGCAATACATAATAATGGTAATATAATTAGTTTTATATTGCGTTGTTATGGAAACCCTCAATATAATTTGAAATCAAAGAATCTACATAAAGAATGTTTTACATGCAACAAATATATATTTTGTATAACCTATTTGTTCCGTATACAAGTTAGACGACATTCAAACAGACGTGGTGCCCTGAGAATTCAAATGCCATTATCGGTTTGTAGAGATAGGGTATGTGTCGCAATTGTTGGCACTTAGAGACAGTTTTATGTCTTTGTTTACATAGCCTGAATTAACTATAGAACTTGCCGTTTTGTTTAGTATAATTCCAATAACTACAGGTTAAAATCTATACAACATATACAGGCTTAGCAAAATTCACTTTGTAATGGTTTTCACTATTAAGAGTTAAGTAACTATTATTGTTTATAAATTGGCCTTTTAATGCATCGAAGTGTATTGAACTCGCCTAATTTAGGTCGCGCGAGTAGTCATGTTGTCTGACATCAGCAATATATTATGTATTGTTTAATATATATATAAGCATGTGTGAATGGAAGATTCAATAAAGAGACGTCATCGCAAAGAAAAGATGTGTTTTATCCTCTACCTTAATTGATAAAGGAACTATTAGAGCATGTAATTGTTTATTTGGATAATTAAAATTCCAGTAATTGACGGTGGTTTTTGATTTAATATAATCGAAAACCAATGCTTATTTTTAGACTTCCTACGTTAATTTATGTATATTTTTACAATGTATGTTGGATTGAAATAAAATTAAAAACTAAAATATTTCTCTAAACCAAAATTCATTAAAATTATATTGATACTGATATGCGTTAAATATTTAAATGACGCTTTTAATAACAACAATAAAAGATTATTTATTTACTTAACAAGACTGTTCAGAACTTAAGGTTGATGTTTGCTTGTAGCTCTCTGTAAATTAAACGAAGGTGTTCACTGTACGGTGTCTTTATTGTGACTGACTTACTAGATTCGATAATCGATCGAACATAGACTTTTATAACCTCTACAATGACAGTTTTATATAATATTTTACTATGGAATATATTAATCGATAATTAATTAATTACAAGTATTTAGCCGCACCCGGTACGTCGAGGCACCCGTAACTAGCGCGCAACAGTCGATTTCCCCTGAGGTCTCAACATTTGCCATAGATAAGGTGAAGTAGAAGCGACACGAAGATTAATGGATTAAAGCCATCATGGCCGTTTTTTTTTAAATATTTTATTATAGTAAAAGTACTATAATAAAAATATTTAAAAAAAAACGGCCATGATGGATTTTGGACATGATATTTTGGACATAATAATGGACACTGGCAACACTGAAAAAATATTTTTTTAAGTTGTTAAACCATGAAGACACCATTACTGTAATCTTAATGTACCACTCTATACGGTTCCAAAGACTTTTATGATCTAACGCTAATTCAGATTACGTAAGAAGAGCGTATAGTTTATATATATAGATTTGGGCAGATTAAAAATGGTGCCAACTTGTGACACAAAAAAGTGAGTCAATATATACAAATAAAATACAATATTAATCTAATTTAATCATTAATACGTGATTACTGTTTTTAATTGACATATTACATAATAAATATATAAATAATTTAGCGTAAATAAAAAAAAATAGAATAAAGAAATTAGAATTTTTATAAATACTTAAATACTTAAATCATCGCGACGCATTTTGTTAATATTTGCCTAATTTACTTATAAATGTTTTAAAATGATTAAAAAAACACACCTTTACACTAAGATAAAACTATATTTTCAAAGATTATGCATGCACTAAAATTAATTAATTATATAGAAGAGAAAAAACTTAAGTCTTTCAATAATCAAGAGTTCTATAGAGTTTTAGAGTTTAGACTCTTGATGAAATGAAAATGACCCAGGACTGAAATGGATTTATTTTTTCGTATGAGTAAGTATTCTTAAACTAAATTATCTTATTCTTTGCCATAACGGCAACACGTTCGCCATGTTATTTGTCCCATTAAGGTACCTGTCATGTGAATTTACAATAAGTAAATATGAAAGTCCACCCTAATTGCCTTACTATGGCGACATGTTTGTGGTAAAAATTAGCACATTGTTTGACTATCGGTTATTGTTTTGGGGTTTATTTGGCACGTGTGGGAATTCGGCGGAGATTTTAATTTAACCTATGTCCAGAGGCTGCAATAATAATGTCTTATTTCGTTACGTTAGGTTAACGTTTCTTGTTTTTGGTTGTTATTTGGTTAGACGGCGCCTACCGTTGTAGGTCGGTTGATTCAAGTGGTGGAGGGCTAAAGACCTAGGTAAGCACAGTTCACAGAGCCTGTTAACTTAAGCGCACGTTAGTAGTATATGTTTTCTTTGGCGGCCACATGATGGCGCCACCGCAAGCTGTAGCAGCGGTATGAGGCGAAAATTTGAACGCCACGTTGAATTGTTGAGGGATTGGATTATAGGCAGGATTATAAGTTTTTAATATAAAGCTGATTCAGTTAAATTAGTCATTTTTTTATTTTTATTTATTGAATATTTACAATAATGTATTTAAATATATTTATATATACACAAGGCTTATCAAAGCCGTTGGGGTGCGTACCCAAAATACTGCTTACATTACCGCGTTGTATCTATACTAACGCGTTGGACGAAATATGAACCAGCTTTTAGGTTTCCTGTGGTCTCAACTAAGCGCGTCGTTATCTCTTTAATTAATCGACGCGCTTCTGGCCCCCATGGATCCAGTCTCTACTCCAACAGGAACGAAAATATAAGTATCTAAATTAAACTAGTTAAATTAGTTCTAAGATTTAAATATGAATAAACGTGCTATTTCTTAATCTATTTGTTTATTTGGTTTTCAAATTATATTTTTCTAGAGCCCATGCATATTTTTAAATTGGCCCTCTGCATCTCTTACTGATAATTTTCTTCGCAGAAATAATATGATCAGTGATCACCTAAATTAGTCTTTTATGTTTTCCGAATCGATATATTTCCTTTTAAATTACTTGATTTTTTGATTGGCTTGATTTGGCTTAAAAACAGAGCAAATTACAATGCAATTTTATTGAAATGTATATGCATAAATAAAAAAGTGAAATTCTTAACGTTCAGACAAAACTATGGAAAGAAGACGATTATGTATGAGGGGGCAATGTTGTTCAATAAATTACCAAATAATATTAAAAACAGTGAGAGTGTGAATAGTTTTAAGAAAAAATTAAAGTTATGAGTATCAGTGACTAACTTAGTTTGTACTTAATATTTATTAACCTATTTTTTTTTGTATCTCATTTTCAGTGAAATGTAAATTTCTTATGAGAATAAATGTCTTTAAACCGAACCAAAACCGCATCAAAATCGATCCAACTGTAGCTCTTAATCAGTTTAGAGTCTAACATGATACAGAGTAAAATTACAATATACGAGTAATTATAACACCTTTTTGACGCGAGGTCGATGATATCATTGCTCTTTCTAAATTTTCTGAATTTCAAAATTCACTTCTAAATTCGACCAAATAAATCTCAATATCAAAGGTCATTTGAATAAAATACATTGGAATAAAGGATGAAAATAAAAACAATATTCGGCTAGGACCGTCCCGGGGGGCACATTGACGCCCCAATAATACTTTTTATCATATTTATTGACTGATAAATGGTTACGCTTTGCCGAGTGCATTTGTATGTTACTCCGAATATTGTTTTGTTTTAAAACTGAATTATTTTTAGATATTTAGTCTACAAATTCCCATTTAATTTACAACTGTTTGGGATTAAATTTTTAATATATGACCTGCTTTACTAACATATGAAAGGTTGTTTATGGGTCTAGGTTTATGGATCACTGAAAATACGAACATGGTTTTGAAGACATTAAGAAATACATATTTGACGAAATATCTTGTTTGCTTCTTTTTAAAAAGTCTGGACAACAGGATGGTCATCAATGGATGTAGTAAACACTACTAATAGTTCTTGATTTATTTGCTAATGAATAGAGATTTTACAAGAACTCTGCTTGCTCCGAAGGCGCGATCAAGAGTGTGCAATCTCATCTTTTGTCCGTATTTACACCCTGTCTAACCTAGACTCGGCGATAAAAAAGTTTCGTATTAGAAACCATCGAACTACCCGAAGAACCTCGAGTTCCAGGTTGACTGTTAACAATGAATTAAACGTTTTTAATGATAAACTATAATCGATTAATGATTTTAAATTACCACAATTTAATATCAGACGCCATCCTGATCCCAAGCGAAGATCTGATATCTGATTGCGCCGACATTCTAAATTATAATAGTATATTATATAAAGGTAGCCTATGTACTACTATTTAATAGAATACCATTTTAAATAATATTTTACTTTATCCATATTAAATAATAAACGGAAATATTAGAAAACAATAAATAAAAGCAATAATTGTATAAGCTGGAGCACCGTACATAAAAATATGTCTGCGAGCTCCGGCTATTAATTGCTAAAGATTCTATATATTCATAATGTACAAAAAAAGTTACAACGATATATAAGCTAAGAGAGACACACCTACAATTGTTTAGTTTCAAGATTATATTTGATTTTATTCAACATGTAGTTGCGGCACTTTTCTCAAATTATATTCATCCTCGTTGAAATCCTTTCAACGTAACCAGAGAAAATAGATTTTGTTTATAAAAAACAGGTGCCTTTGAGTACAAAGAACTACTCAGCGTATCCCAAGTGGCATTAGAGATAAGATATCGTATCGAAAAGCGTGGGGAATTCAGATTTACATCATGGCAACATCGCGACTCGAATTTCAAACTATTTTTTTGTAAAAGTGGATTCGTGGTTTTTGTCGCTTTTTACTAGTAAACTTAATAATAATAATAATTGGGACAACTCACATACATTGCTCTGATCCTAAAGTAAGTAACTGAAGCACTTGTGTTATGGTAATCAGAAACAACGAGGGTACCACAATAAATACATACATAAGTTTATAAACAACCAAGACTCGGAAACAAGCATTCGTGCTCATCACACAAATTAATGCACCTACCGGGATTCGATCCCGGGACGTTTTGATACAGAAGGCAGGAGCACTACCAATTGCGCCAATCGGTCGTCAAAACAAAGCTTAATAGGTAAACAGTGCTTCTTTCCATGGGGCAACATTTCTACATCTGATTCTTTACAGGAAAGTGAAGTGAGAAGCCTTCTGTGCCCACCTGACCTAAACATATGTTTCTCCGGGATTCGAAATCAGGATCTTCAGCGCAACACGAAGATACATGAACTGTTGAGTAGATACTAAACTTGAATACAAAACAACCGATCACTCAAATATAAATCAATAATAATATTTCATAGAATAAGTGTCTACAAAGGCTAATAAATAACATGAAATTGGATGGGATGGGCCTGTAATAAAATTGTAATTAAAAATTAACTACTTTATGCTATCTAAGCCGGTGTAAGGGTGCATACTAAGTAGACTAATGCAATGCACTTTTGTTGAGTAAACAAGATATAAACTACTCGAATTTATAACCTCCATATACCTGCTTAATCGGATTAGAAAAAAGGAAAATTAATTAAATATTTTACACTAGTTTTTACCCACGAGTTCCAGCAGTTTGTATGTTTCCCCTTCACACTTGATTGACCAATTTGGTTATTGTTATTAGCCTCTATAGTTCTGAACAGAATAGGTTAGAAATGCCAAAATTCTACCCAACACCGCTATAGAATCATACAACCCATCAACAGACAAGAGAAATAATATTTTAGTATTTCTATGCTGATAAAGGTTACAAGAAAACGTAATAGAATACATTAGTAGTATGTTCTTAAGTAACAGTAACTATTAACAATTTCCATAAATAAAAATACTCTATAAAATATTACTAAAAGTCACGATCTGTTTTAAAGGACATTGAATATCACATTACCTTGATAACATCGGCTTAACCCTTTGAAACAACATTTAATTTAGTAAATTCGCATTAACACACCCTTACCCAAGTGTATATTATAATAAGTTATTATTACAACATAATTTATTATTCTGTCATTACCGTGGCATCGCGTGCTTGTCCGTCATAAGTCCTCATCTATGGTTGCACTTAATTTCATTGGATATAGTGACAAAAATTCTGTTTGCTTACTGCTTTAAATGACGCTGCGCGATCTTGTCTAATTATAACTATTAAATTAGGTTGATGCACGCAATTCGTCTTTTTATATTTATATAGTTTTTGGGCGTTTTAACGTTAAACGCATTTTTAAAAATTCGCAGCGACTGTAATTATCAATGTCTCAAATTGTTGTAATGCTAAGAAAATACAAGCACCATTAAGATAATTGTTTAATTAAGTAATTTACGTTTTTTTGAAAGTAAAATAGATTGATTAGAGATTTTGTATTAACAATTAATTTAATATGGTGATTATTATTAATTTTTGTTTTGTTTACTACATGTGGTTGTGAAAGGATTAAACGTAGCCTATGTAATCGTTCAGCCCAAGTTTATAACTGTCAACCCATTTTTGTAGAAATATCTAGATTGAATTACGTTGTTAATTTCAGACGTTAATGTTAAGATTATCAATGTATTTTATTATATGTAGCGTAGATATTTAATCTGATTTATTAAGTAGAAAGTACAGCAATGGAGTTATTGAAAGTTTTCTCATACTCTACAGCCCCAAGCTAAGATACAGATAACTCAAGAGGCGCATTCAGTAGGTCCAATAGTCTCGAGCCAATATCAATAACCCGTGTAATTGATGACTTGTCCGATTTGCTTGGACCGGCCGTTGCTCACTCTCTTTACGACACTGGGGTTGTATTTTTGAGGTTAGCTGATTTTTAAGATAATCATACATATATAAAACAAACTGGGGTTAGTTAACATTTATAAATCGAGAACGGCTGCAACAATTTAAATCATTTCTAATGCATTGAATATTTCTCGTAAAATTCGTTTTCACATACATTTTTTTGGAATAACTTTTTAGGTGATACATGACATTCTTCAGAAGCGATAAAAAGTTCGCGGGGTCAGCTAGTTTTATATAAATTCCAGATTTTTAGATTAGGTGGATTCTGTAAGTATATCATGTTTTTTTCATTGAATTTTTTCATTTTATTAGTCCTAATTTTCCTGGGCTCTAAACAAACTGACAATTTGGTAGGTTAACTAACAAGTAATTTCTCCTTATAATGTTTATAATGTCAAACAGCGAATAGTGAATCCTGCCATGCAACGTATAGACAAAAAATCTTGAACAAAACATTTGTATCCCTCGTCAAATGCAAACACGCTGGAGGCGAGACAACACCTGTATTAGCATAACAAAACAGGAAATTTGAATGTCCACAAATCGAATAACCGACCCGTGTCCCGGAATTAAGTTATCCACTTTTTGCAAGAAAAGACGGCACGTTAACATATGAATATGACAAATTGTGTGTCTGACCGCGGAGTGTCCGAGTTTTACGGCACTCTGGGGAAACGGGGGTGCGACTTGAAAAATTTTTCATTCCAGCCGACTAGTTGTGGAAGAAGAACGGTCAACTATAGGGCTTGTAAAAGTAGCATGATAAGTTATTATGCCTCATAAATAAACCCATTAGTAGTTGCGCTCCTAAAGCGTAAATCTATTGTATTACGGCCTACGAGGTACTGAAGTAGTAAAATAGTTCAGCATTTACACTATATTAAACTAAAAACTAATGGTTTTTATGAAAATATACAAAATTTGTCTATCAAACTTCATAAAACAGTTCAGGACTTTGCTCATAAAAGCTCACAAAACTCACCATCCCGTTGAATATATTTTATAATTCTAGTAAGAACAAACTTTTCTAGTGGTTTCCGATTTTATTTTAAAGTAGGCAGCCCTGAGTAAAGAGAAAAACGGCCAGGTCACTCTTCAAAAGTGTAACAATTTCTCAGAAACAATAATACGATAAAATGCGTTAGTTCTGACCAGTGAAAATGTGAAAAAGCTATTACGGCTCCTGTCAATGTTATTTATTTGGACACGCGGTTGGAATTTTTATTTCATCTAGGGATTTCAAGTTTTATTAGACGCCAACCTGAGTCGCTGCTGTAATTTTTTGATTTAGAATAAAATAAATTTAAGGCGAGGTGAAAATAAAGTACCTACCTATAAATGATGCCGATGCATGTGCCTGTGTTTCGTTCTTCTAAAATATAGTTTAAGGCTATTTAAACTCAAAATAGTACTCACACAACTACTGAATATTTTCAGAATTTATTTTTATATGTAAAGCCATTTTTTTTTAAGAACAATTTGTAGCGTTTCCCATACTTTTTAAAACCTTGTAAAAAAACTGGATATAATTTGTTGGAACAATGCGAATATGATTTTCACAGTTAATACATGATAACAGAGGAACAGTGTTATAATGAAAGTAGTGATTTGTGAGCCTGTGGCGACAGAAATTCCCAAATGGAATCAAGAAGAGTGCAGCCTCCGCGTGGTCCGAATCGCAAATACGCATATGTTTCCGATTTTATTTCGTACGCTGAACATGAACAGGCGAATAACTTAAGATTCGTAGGTTTTTTCCCAATATATATCTATTATACTAATCATATGATATCATATATTGTATATATATCTTAGCATATCTTTACTAATGATTACTATTTTTTTTAAATAAGTTTTAAAAAAATATGGTAAACGAAATGCACACCTACACTAGAATTTAATTAATCACTACATAGTATAAAACAAAGTCGCCTTTTCTTCATCTATATCCATTTGTATGCTTAAATCTTTAAAACTACGCAACTGATTTTGATGCGGTTTTTTTAAATAGATAGTGATTGAAGAGGAAGGTTTTTATAAATGTTTTATACCCGTGGAAAGCCGGGGCGGGTCGCTAGTTGTAGAATAAAATAGAAGATTCGCTAAAAAAGTAAATGGTACAAATTATTTTTAGTCTATGTTAAATTCATAGATGTCTATGGTCGACGATTTAGAAGTTTAAGAAAATTATCGCAATTTGTGCAGATAAACACAATTCAACATATCAGCGGAGTTCGAAAGATAAAAATACGATCAAAGGATATTTTAAAATTGGAACGATGTATTCTAAAATTCAAAGTCTATTCAAAATGGACGCCGCATTTGGCGATCGGCGCAAATTCCAATATAAATGTAAATATACGAACCTGGGTGAAATATGACAGTTATAATTGCTTTATTATACTTGGGAGTGTGACTAGCGATTGTCGCTACCCGGGGTATGCTAATTCATGCGAATAAAGTTTATTCAACATATAATTTCGCCGGTTGAACTGTTTAGAACGAAAATATTTAAATATGATCTTATATATAACATAAAGTCGTTTTAGTAATACTATTGCTCCTTCGAGGATGGCTAGACCGATTTGAATTAGCTTTAATTTATTGGATTCATCTCCGCCTATTTTTACTAGATATTTATTTTGCATTTAATAGCCCATCTCTTAAGGTTTTAAACTAAATTATCAGGTCGTCGGTCACTCAATTGGAATACCTAGAAAATATTATCTCGTAAAAGACCCACTGTTTCTTTAACAACGTAACAGCCAAGTTGATCTACATCTATTTTTTTAAGTAGGAGATTTACTTTTTGATTTCCAGTCCTAACTAAAACACAAACAGAGAATTTAGAAATTGCTTGTATGAAAGTATATTTTAAAATCACAGGAATATTATATTTGTCTAGAAAAATTAAAGTATCGGATTGTAAAACATTAAATAAGCTTCATCTACCGGCAATAGCCGCTCATAAATATTCAAAAGTTACAAAAGACTGCTCATTTAGATGTTACCCCTCTTTTTTGCGTTATTGGCTCAATACACAAGGGGCTTAGCGGATCAACTTGTTACTCTAAGATGTAAATCGATGCCATCGTTAATGGACCAGTTTTTATTAATTACTTGTATAATATTATAAAATTATTTTAAGAAAACTATGTGTTTTTTAGAGATTGAAAAGGTAAAATCTCATAACTTGTATTGTAATATGAAACAATGTATCTACATTTCTTCAATGATTTTTTTCTTTTTTAAGTAAAACAGCCTTCTTTATCTATACAGATAGATAAAATTGGAGTCTCTGTTTGTAATATTAAAATAACTGCTTTTTACAATTTTTGTCTTTTTGCCTCCTTTCACTGGCAGATAGCTGATGTAATAAGGAGTAACTTAGGCTACTTTTATTTTAGAAATTAATATAAATAAATAATAAAAAAATAACTATTCCGCGCGGACGAACTACATCACATCTATTATTATTTTGCTATAACCTTAAGACAGAATTAACGCGGATGAAACCACTGGACACAGCTCATCTATTCATATGAAACTCTTTTGTTGTCCTGGATTTTATTTCAGAGTAAATTTGCAGCTGTTATCTTGAATTAAAAAAACTTCATTCACAGCCGCGTTATTTCAAATCCTGCGGAAGAAGCTGGCTAAATAGATTTTTAACATCAGATGTACCTACTACCATAGACTGTAGTCTATGGTATTGAGGTTTGATTGCGAGTAAGGTCACGAATGCTTCGTCTGATTCCTACGGGATTCATTATCTCCGATCGGCTGGACTGATTGCTGGCACTGTTGTGGCATTTTCACTACCTACACTAAATTTCCTATTCTCTTACATTCACCGAAATGCTTCGATTTTCAACGAGAAGTTTATTAAAGTAACATTGCCGTACAGCCAAAAAGTCACATAGCAGTTACAAGTGAAATTGAAGATTTCCCTTATGGTGGTTTAACTCATAGTGAAAGGCAATTGATTAGTATTATATATTTTCGTCACATGATACAATAAAACACGACATTCGTACGTTGCAGTAATATAGCGACTGGCCATTGATTGAATCTATCCATTTGTGTAGAAGTTACGTAAGATACAGACACTTCAAACTTATAACACCTTTTATGCGTGTTTTAAAAATATTAGCAGAAATACGATGATAATAAAACAAAAAAACATCCAAGTAAGGCGAAAATCAGAATTTTCATGACAAGTGTGATACCGATTATCATAAAATATCAATTCGTTATAAACACAATCAGCTCTCTTGTAACAAATAATGATTTTAATAG
Organism: Aporia crataegi; assembly: GCA_912999735.1. Classification (NCBI taxonomy): domain Eukaryota; kingdom Metazoa; phylum Arthropoda; class Insecta; order Lepidoptera; family Pieridae; genus Aporia; species Aporia crataegi. The sequence continues at coordinate 2,363,398 of OU538748.1, read as the reverse complement.
CGAAGGGGCGTGCAGATATTTGCAATTATTAATGGGGCCCAGCGGGTGATTCTTGCAACAAATTGCCTAACATGTGGACTTACTATTATCATACGTTTCATAAAAATTTCGGATTACACTTATTTATAGGCTAGTGACCGTTGTCTAGAGTCAAAAGCTCAGATGCATATATGGACGAGTTTAGAAATGTTATTACGCACCCAGACTATTCAGATATAATAAATCTTTTTTTTTTATCGGATAGGAAGCAAACGGGCAGGAGACTCACCTACGAGAAGCAATCTTCCGCCCATGGACACCCTCAACGCCTGTTGGGCCACGGGTGCGTTGCCGACCTTTTAAATAGAGGTACGCTCTTTTCTTGAAGGTTCCTTTCAGTCAATGTTCTGATTATTTATGCTTTGACCTAACAAATAAAGGTTTTCATTTGAAAGGTAACGACGGACTTTCAACATATAAAACGACAAAGAAATCATTAAAACAGATGTGGAAAAGTATGGATTTTTTAGACTTTTCTTTTTTGAGGTAAAAACTATTTAAAACTTCGATTTTATACGAATTAAGTTACATGACTGTAGTAATAATAATCTAAAGACTTAGTCACTCGAAGCCGGGGTGGGTTGCTAGTTAAAAATAACTCTGGGTTGGACCCAGAGTTACTAACTAGTGGCCTTTCAGAGATATACGATACAGCATAACATGTGATGTTCGCATACATCATGTAAGGAGCTAATGCAATAAAAGTGTATAATGGAATTTATCAAAAATCGAAGGGGTGTGTTACATCTTCCCCTAATTTGGTTTTTATTTTATTTCAACCCCAACAAGGGCACTGGAATTAGTCTTACCATATGCGCTCCTACTTGTGTTACACTTGGGCCGCGATTGTTCATTTTTGAAGGGCGCGCCACTACAGTTGGACTATTTTAAATTTTTGTGTTCAAACTTCTTAATACAATGAAGAAATAACTTTTAAAATACAGGTTTCAGCGAACATTGAGTCGTCCAAAAGAACCTTATTATAAAACATGGGACTAAAGATGTTTCAATATTGGTTGCTAAGATCAACAAGTCTAATGTTTATTGTACAAACAAGACTATTTTGGTTTAATATCATAGCTACTAATACTGTAACATATTTAGTCAATGTAATAAGGCCCATAGAGTTTAAAATATACCATTAAATACTTTGATTTCATTATTATGTTTGCCTTTTGGAGTCCATGGTGTAGATTTTTGTAAATCTTGAATGTATCATGTTCTAAAAAGTAAATAAATAAATATTTGATCCCGTCATGCTAACGCACTCATGGCAAGGGTGTCAGTATATGACGTAATCCGAGTATAGAACATGTGCGTGCGGCCACCAAGCTCGATCTAATAGCGATTAGTAGCATGCATCACCGCTCTTAGGATTACTTCAAAATAATGGACGGCTTACTATGTGTTTTTAAACTTGGCTTTTCATAGGGATAAACATGTGTGAAATGGAGGCACTTATTCCTGTGTATATAGGAAAATTCTATCCAAATCAAAGGTGAGTAATTGTTGCTTTACACAACTTACTTTGTACATTAGTTTTCACACGTACCGGCGTAATTTGCCCGACATGACCATACACTTGCCGGGTATCCAGCGCCGGCTACCCGGCAACCGGTACGTGTGAAAAGGCACTTAGTGTAATTTAAAGTAATTTGTCTTTAACTTATCCGCGTCATTATATTCTCACACATTAGTCCAGTCAAACTACATTTCCTCCTATAAGTAAGTATAATCAAATACATTATCGCTTATAAACGTCACTCAAATATATGTAAGTTTATAGGCTGTCCAAGAACGCGCCCAAATCTGAGGAGAAAAGCTAAGAAACTCCGGTCCTTTTTCTCGATCATTGAATTCGTCTATAGACGCATAAGGACTATATTAAACATTTACGTAAAATCACCAAAGGCATAAACATTCAACTTCTGGGTCGAAGATTAACATTTAATCGTCAATTTCCATGCGAAAACCGGTTATCTGTGCCATTATTTACCATCATTACAAACGTTATCTGAAACGTTCGATAGTATACATGTTTAATATGTCTTATCGCAATATTTTCCATTTCCAAGCTAAGCGGAGCGGCGGGCGCCTAGGGAAATAAGTAAGGCTGAGTTTTCCGTTGTTTTTTTTTAGTTCCGGGAAATTCGTACTTTCCTCTTCGTTTACACTTACAGTTACTCGTGTAACGGCTACCTACCTGGTGTTGAATTAAATATAGCGAAAGGGTGAATGTCTGGATTTGCATTTCGCAACAATGAGCTTGAATTGTTTTCGTTAGTTAGATTAAAAAAAGTTCGTACTGCAATTCAGGTACTGAAGGTATAATGGAGCAATGACCATATTAAATTCAATAACATACATTAATTACACGCAAGGTTTCTAATGAAGAAAGAAATAACACATGAATTGTAAATCACTGAGATTGGCGAATTCCGAAGTAAATTCACTTGACGTGAGTAGATAATGAAATGAATATACAAGGATATATGTTGCCGTTAACGAAATCTTAAAAAACTGGATCAAACTCTAAAAGTAACACTAAAAAAGTTAACACATAATTTTCTTATTAATTAATATAATGAAAAATAAAAAATATATCACTCAGTGTAAATTGTATATAATATGTAACATATAGTTTACACTAAGTGACTTTGCATAAAAAAATTTGATTCGTTTTTGTATTACGCTTTTAAAGCGAAAACTTTGAAATTGTTAAGACTATTTATTAGCTACCCGAAATCTATTATCAAGAATCGCCCGTAAAAATACATCTTTTATCAATATTTTTAATATCTAATATCCCAGGTATCGGTGTCGGTAATTACTTAATGTTCGCGCTCATCTCTGATAATTTATTGAGACGGAGCACCTTACCTCCCCACCTCCCTTCCACTTAGTACCGTCAGCTCTCGGGAATTGACGGTGAAAAACTGAACCAAAATATTAATGCAGGGACTATGAGTTGATATTGAAAGAGCGGATTCATTGATATCGATACTTGAATATTTCGTAGCGCGTAGACCATACACTCGTTGCTACGCCACTGCGTAACGCCATAGCACTAGTGCCTATAATGGCGACTTTATTTTACTTAACTTATGAAAAATTGGCTAAAGCAGCTATTTTTTTAAAAACTCTAATTTTTTAGTAATACATATTTATTATACAAATAGAGTTTGTATTTTCCCTCGTTGGTTTATGGTTGAAGTAATGCATACATTATTACAATCTGTACATTACTCGATCAATATAAATAGTTACGGTACCTTTTATAAATATATTAAAATAAACCTTGTAGCTATTACTTGCTTCCTTTTTATTTAGGTTAACTACAAATAAATTAACCCAGCCTGAGAAATTTTTAAATGAATATAAATGTGACAGTAACACATGATACAGTCTTGCATAAACGCACATTTATTTCAGTTACGTATTTAGTTAAACGTTAATTATAATTCTCATTAATTTCTCATCATGTTGCACTGTTTACTAAAACTTTATCAAATCAATTATTTAATTACTCACGCTTTATGATTTAAAAATAATTAGGTCCAAAGAAACTTAGATTATACAACGCTACAAACAAATGATAGAGAATTGAAAAATTGATGCACAAAAATGACATTTCTCAAGTATCAAGTCGTGTAACTCGTGGTTCAAAACACTCAAGCTTCAATAGTCTCACGGTGGATTAATCGGAGATTGTCTCAGTTGAGTTGGTGTTAAAAATTGTCCTCATCACTTCCTCTTGCAAAAAGGCTCTTCTATTATTATCTACGTATTATATTTGTATTTGTAATAAACTATTTAATAAAATATAATCAATAAAGGAAAGGAATAAAGAAGAGGGATTTGTATTTTTATTTGTCACATTAGGTACACATTACAAAATAACTAATAACTAAAATACTGCTGATAAAAGTTGTAGATATAAGCCCTTGTGAAACTGGACCGCTTAGTATGTTAAAAAATCTATATGTTTAATAAAATATAATCAATAAAAGGATATTATGTTATCTACTTGCGATCCGCCCCGGCTTTGCACGGGTATAAAACATATATAAAAACCTCCCTCTTCAATCACTCTATCTACTAAAAAAAACCGCATCAAAATCCGTTACGTAGTTTTAAAGATTTAAGCATACAAAGGGATATAAGGAAAGAAAAAGCGACTTTGTTTTATATTATGTAGTGACTATTACTCACGCCCATGTGAGCAACTTATTAATTAGAATAGCCCAAAAATAAACATTCGTGTTTCCAAGTTCGAAAATGATGGACTTCTATACATTTACTAGTTCAAATACCTATATTTCGATATAGTAGTAATTTCGCGGTACCAAAAAATTGCGAATTTTATTAGTAAAAGTAAATTCCCGTATCCCCTAGTGAGGTATGGGGTAGATGCATTTCACACCTGTTTCACTGATCGATTTTTCCTTTAGGGGCAAGTAGGTGATCAATATATTTTTTTGTCTTCACCGGGAATCGAACCCAGGACCTCTCGGTTGTAACGATACGCGCTTACCACTAGACTAAGGAGGCGGTCAAATATTATTAGTAGTAAAAAATAATTAGGTGTTTTTGAACTGTGATAAAATCTTAATTATTTTTTTTCCATTTGTATAACAAATGAAAAAATAAATAAAATGATAAAACAAAGGCAATTTCTACATTGTGATCACACTTTCAATCATCTTAGTTCTACTTTTTCCATAATAAGTTGATATTGCATTTCGCGGCGTCGTGATTGGTTCAAACCCCAAGGGGACCGAAGTTCGTCAGCAAATGAGCAGTGAGCTAACACGATCATAATTTATAAGGCTGTGTTATTTATTACCAGTGCTATTATATTAGATGGTAGCTGTACGATGTACAGTAGATTTTTATATAACATGAATAATTATTGATGTTGGCACAATATTTATATAGTATAACACTAATATTATACAGAGAAAAATGAAATCCAATTTCTTTTTAAATCAAAAACCGGGCAAGCATTTGTCCACATATCTGATAGTAATTGCAGCTTAATAGGAAACATGCTTGCATCTATATAGACAAGTAGGTGATAAGCCTTCTCTTACCGAAATATTTGTTCCCCCTGGGATTCAATCTCAGGACTTCAGGCGAAATAAACATGAACCTCTAGCCACGAAATCGGCATAATAAAGAAGAGGGATTTGTATTTTTATTAGTCACATTAGGTACACATTACAAAATAACTAATGATTAAATACTGCTGATATAAGTTGTAGATATAAGCCCTTGTGAAACTGGACCGCTTAGTATGTTAAAAAATCTATATCTTCATGTTATCGTTGTGAGCAAAATACTAAGTTTCAGTTTTACCACTTTGTATCTAGTCTGAAAATAAATAAGTTTTACGTGAAGAAGATATATGGCGTGGCGAGGGAATACAATTCAGGATAGCAGAGGTCTTTCCCGTTAGTGTAAATGTAAGTAAATTTGAATAAAACATTGCCTCACGAGCCACTTTCCTTAGTTTTTGGGAAACATTAAATCTCTTTTTGTTGATTCGAACAATTCTAGAACGAATGCATGGTAGCCTAAAAACGCTTTAATAAATATATTGAATTCAATAAGGACATTTTTAATCTACTTTGGCTATAAAATTGATTTATTAAGTACAAGTAAGTTGTGAATTTACTTTGAAACAGAGACATGAAATTCTATAATAACCAAATTCTATAAAAAACTTAAATCTCTTAATAAATTAGGCTTATTAAGAGGTTTTTGGAGTGAAAATTAAGAATTTATACAATTATAATTCGTTTAAAGCTATAAATACAATATCATTTTAAGAAGTCTTAAACGAAACTTGTTTTCAAAAACATGTTTTTATAAGAAAACGCGAAAACATAAAATATCGCAACATAAAGTGATAAATAAAGGTAATGTAGTAAAAGTTTCAAGTTTCTATGTTGTTCTAATTCAACAATATTAAGGTGTTATTTGTTGAAGAATAAAGACATAATTATTTATTTATAAATGAAATGGCAATCACAACAATTAAGCACACTCGTCTATAAAGTGAATTATGAAGTGCGGCGGTCACCCCAGCTAAACCAAGCTAAACGCTAACCCGATCTGGCATAATTTGTGACCAATTAGAATAATGGTCCGCAGGCTGTGATGTATGCACCAACTAGATTGGCATTCGAAAACCATAGAGCTGTTTTACTCACATTCCGTTATTATGCTACGCGCCTTCACAGATATGCGACCTATTTGGTTCCATAAGCGAGTGTACTGGCTGGTTTAATATAAAAAAACATGAAAAGTGTTATCATATACGCAACTACCATATCTGAATGTCCAGGTAAAATTGTGTCTATTGAAATTGAGTCATTATTATAAATGTTTATGTAAAATAATTTTAGATTTAGCTTAAATATGTAATGAAAAAGGAATTCTAAGAATATCGAACAGTTGAAATATTTAATCAATTGGCATATTATTGCATATATTATATAAGTAGATATCATATGAATACGAATATAAAAATATCTGACATCAACTTAATAGAATTAGGATAAAAGTAATTTATATTTTTGCACGATAAAGTTTATCTTTGCAAATCTAGATAGCTATTGAAAAACAAACAATTCACACTTATATTATTTTACTTTTGCATAACTTCTCCATTAATTGCCTTATTCGTTAATAAATGTGTGGGGTTGCGTGTGTCCGAAACGTCAATGTCGCCGATTGAAACGTGTCTATTTATATACTCAGCTCACACTCCGTTAATTTTGTATCGGATATTGTCTGTGCCTATTTGCAATAAACAATAATTCATATTTTAATACTTATATGATTTATTTGATATAATGACAATAACATAATAAATACTTCTTTGTCCTAAATTGCAATTTATTTTAAACAAAATAATATAATACATATTGTTTCTACAAATTATATAGAAATATTAAGCGTTGCCTTACTCGTATCAAAGCTTAAGAATATTACAGCTTTTAATCGAAATATTATCGTACCCTATATTTTTTTCCAGGTACCACTCATTTTAATCTCAATTATAAAGAAAGAAAGGAAATTTTTATTTATTTAAAAACTACAAAATGGGTTGGAATGGAAAACATGGGTTGACCGCCTTCTTGGTCTAGTGGTAAGCGCGTTAGCGTTACAACCGAGAGGTCCTGGGTTCGGTTCCCGGTGGAGATAAAAGAAAAACCTCGGTCTGGCAGCGCATAAAAGGCTGATCACCTACATGCCCCTAAAGAAAAAAAAATCGATCAGTGAAACAGATGTGAAATGCATCTGCCCCATACCCCACTAGGGGATACGGTACTTCACTTTAGAAAACATGGGTTAACTATTAGATCACAATCGATAGATTTTTTACTATTACAAAACTGTCTTTCACAGTGGCCAAGTAGGTTTGCGCTGTACCTACCACTAGGGGCGCTGTAATTTATTCTATCTATAGTCTATAGAAATAATTAACATAGATACTATCAAATACTTTATCAAACTTGTGTTAGAGCTAAAATACACATAAAGCAGAAATCTAATCATTTCTAGTAATACAACGCGGTAATGTAGCCAGTATTTTGGGTACGCACCCTAACGGCTTTGATGAGCCTTTTGTATTTTTGTAAATATATTTAAGTACATTATTGTAAATATGGAAAATAAAATTATTTCTAGTTTAAATAAAAATTCATACTATTTTTGTCTAATATAATATTTAATCCTTTATCTTTAATCAGTAGTCCGTACGTACAGTAGACAGAGTTATAGTAAAAAAGTTCTATGGTGCTAATAAAAACTATAATGATATCTTTTTATTAATAATAACACTAACTATTTATACCATATCTTATATCTGAATTATCCTACGACTCGCAATCGAATTAAGCAACATTAATAGATATAAATTGACCGTTAATTTATTGTTTGTACAACTAGCCCCACGGGAAAGTGCATTGTCGCTACATCAATCCTGTTTGCATGTACTAAGCAAAGTAGTTAGTAATAAAGAATTGTAATTTCTAGGCTAATTATTGTATTGAATAGGTATTTTTTCGTAAAAAATACTTTTATAACGACAAAAAACTTCAAGAACCACTATTGAAATGAATTATATTTTTTTATAAAAGTTGTTTGGACATTTCTTTAATATACATTAAAGTATTTTAAGTATTTCAGAATAGTAATTCTATATTTAGAGACCTACTTTTCAGATGGAGTTAAAATACTTTAATATAAGTTAATACTTTGCTTATAAGATCTGGCAAATAATAGATTATTATTTTACAAAGTTAAGCATTATTTTGAAAAGCACGAGAATTCTAACTAAAGTTTCAGTGCAAAAACATGTAACAAATTAGAGTAACCCACATCACATACCCGCGTCAATCTTCAGATAATTTATACGCACATTTGTAACCGAAAACGTTTTAAACACGCCGATTTACAGTATCTTTTTCAAATCCTAAGGTAAAAAAGGAATTCATTGCCAGAAAATAAATTAAATTACAATGAACACAACAAAGGATTGCGCAGCGAATTTTTTATTATTTGAGCCTTAAAGTTGAAATGATTCTGTTTAAAATAATCTGTATCTAATTATTTACGCAATATCTGTCAGTTTACAGTTATCTATTTTGAGTTGTCAATAAGAAAGGCTATAACGCAACCGCAGTCACAGGATAACGTGATTTTTTTCTAAACGAAATCGAATGCATCTTATGTTTCCGTGTCATCCATACTAATATTATAAATTCGAAAGTAACTCTGTCTGTTTGTCTGCTACGCTTTCACGCCTAAACCACTGAACCGCTTTTAATGAAATTTGGCACAAACATTCGTTAATAAGTTGAGTAAGGACATAGGGTACTATGGGACGTAAGGGTACTATCTAATTTCACTAAGTGGGCACACAATATATTTATTGTGACCATTTCAATGTGCTAAAACAGGTACCTTTGCAGTAGGTAAGTGCTGGCTTACCTACTAACTATTATATTATTATTTTTATTGATCAGGTCACCGGATACCAAATTATGAATTGATACGACCAATAAAATGGCTCTTAATGCCTTTACTGTTAGAAGCGAGCAGGTCGTCTTCAAACAAAAGAGATAAGAACCATTCTAATATCCAGTTACTTTTACCATAAGTACCTATACAGGTATCAGTATCAGTATCAGTATTGACGGGCTAGTTTTCCGCAACTTGACGTCTATCATGCGCCTATTTTGCGTGTTGAGCCGGGCGGCTAGTCCTGCCATCCCAGCTCCTCCAAAAAGTTAATCAAACCTCTGGTGTCACCAATAACCTCGGGGAGGGTCCGTGGTGACCCCAAGTGTTTGGCCCGGTAGTTGGCCACGCCCGAGCACTCCAGAACAATGTGGGCTGCCGTCTCTTCTCCATCCAAGCACGCTCTGCAGATGGGGCTGTCTGTAACACCTATATTAAACAGATGTTTGTTAAAAGGGCCATGGCCCGTAATTATATGAGTTAGCTTACGTATTTCTGGTCGTGTGAGTTTCATCAACTTTCGAGTCAGTCTCCGGTCTATACCTGGCAGAGCCTGCTTCGCCTGTCGACATCCGCTCACCTCAGTCCAGTATTTGTTATGCAGCTCCTTGGCGTGTTGCCTTATAACTGATGCAGGCCATCCAGAGGGAAGGGGGACGATTGGTTCTGGTCCAACCGCAGCCATCTCCGAGCCTCTTCTGGCCAATACATCAGCGGCATCATTCCCACGAGAGCTACTATGACCTTTGATCCACTGCAGAGTTACATTGATGTTATTCTTACATACCTCAGTCAGGGATTGGTGACAGTTGTATATAAGCTTTGAGGTGATAGTGTTGCTTTGTAGTGCTTGTAGTACAGATCTGCTATCCGATAATATACGGATGGAATAGTCTTTTACCTTACGGTTTAGAATCGCTGTGGCCGCCGCGATGATGCCCATACACTCCGCCTGGAAGACGGTATTATGGGCTCCTAAGGGGTCGGCTACCTGTATGTTTAGATCTTCGGAGAATACTCCGTATCCTGTACCAGATCCAGTTTTTGAGCCATCGGTGAAGATTCTCAGGTCCTTCAAATTTAGGCCTTCATTTGGGTCTTCATGAAGCTGTATTTTATACTTTTTGTCAAAGATGTATTGCTTTGGAAATCTGTCACTTACCGCCAACAGCAAACCTATACAGGTACTTGACGTAAAAAAATTTTAATAATTTTTTTTTTTTTTTTTTTTACGTCAAGTACCTATACAGGTACTTGACGTAAAAAATAAAATTCCTGTCTAATTGGGATTTATGATATATGTCTGGAGAAAAAGGAGGATCGACGGCAAGCGGGGAACCATCTAAAGGTAGCGGTTCGCGTCCGCGACCGAGACGCAAGACCAAGACGCGAGACCGCGACAGTACTTGACGCTATGAAATGTATGAGCGCCAGTTCGCGAGCGAGACCGCGACCGGAGACCGAGACGCGAGACGCGCGACAGCGAGACGGTCGCTGCCCCGGTCAAGTGTCTCCGGTCGCGCTCAAAAAGCACATGTATTTAGTGTTTATGGAACAAGAAATGCAAATATTTAAATCTCTCATTTGGCATTATAAGATTAATAAGGGTATATCAATAAGCGATACGGATGTCTGCAAACCAAATTTAAGATTTTCAAATAACTATTCCGAAATTATAACTTACTAGCTGTGCACCGCGATTTCACCCGCGTTAACTTCGTCGTAAGATAGTCTAAAAGCTTTTAGCTCTAAAAATGACGATACTTCCATAGAACGTTTCATCCTGCTTGTCGCGGTCTACGGTCGCGGTCTCGGCCTACAGTACATGCCGTAGAGACTGAGACACTTGTCGCGGTCTCGCGTCGCGGTCTTGCGTCGCGGTCTCGCGTCGCGGTCTTGCGTCGCGGTCTCGGGTCGCGGTCTCGCGTCTCTGTCGCGGCGCCAACCGCTACCTTAAGGTAAGTGTTAGTTTTAATCAAATTGCATTGCCGAGTCTTGATTGTTTATAAACTCTTATACGTATTTATTATGATACCCCCGTTATTTCCTATTATCATAACACAAGTGCTTCAGCTACTTATTTTGGGGCCAGAGCAATAATGTGTCCCAATTATTACATGTTTTAGTTTCTGTTTGAATGCACCCGTAAACTAATATTTTTTATGTCTTAGTTTTCGCATTGGTTCTGTGTAATTATTGGTGATTGGAAAAAACAAGCCAAGATTTATTAAGATCTTAATCAACCAATTCATCAGTAAATTTCGAGAAATACTGATTATTATTAGTTTTTGTTTATCCTTTAATTTCTGTTTATTTTCTACGTAAGTATTCTACAAGTTGCAACCATATCCCGAAACAAATTTTAATTATGCGAAACTATAGTCGGCTTTATGAAAACACGTGCGGGTTGGATACAAATTAACATGATACGTTTAATTACACTGGCATAAATTGTGCGTGTACATTTACCACTATAGTTCCATGAATATACTTTATGTGGGTAGTATGAATTATTATTTTATGTACCTATTTGCGAATACTGGCACATTTCGGGATATACAGTGTATCAATAGCAAAAATGTTGGTTGATTTTGTATGTACTTTTGCAGCAACAAAAAATAGGGAGGTAACATATGTTATGAACAATAACATGAAATGGTTCCGTTCGTTAAATAACAAGAATTGCGAAAGCCATGTTGTATGTTATTATCGGTTTAAGAATAGTTAAATGCTATTGCTAACGGTTATATATTATGTAAACAAAACTATCTTATATTTTTGCGTTTATTAATAATTTCGCTCTATTAAATTAATTAATCACTACATAGTATAAAAAGAAGTCGCTTTCTCTGTCCCTATATCCCTTTGTATGTTTAAATCTTTACGTTTACTTTAAAACTACGCAACGGATTTTGATGCGATTTTTTAATAGATAGAGTGATTCAAAAGGAATGTTTATATATGTTTTATACCCGTGAAAAGCCATAGCGAGTCGCTAGTGGTTTAAAATTGTTGATTTTTTTAAATCAGGGTTTCACACACAACTAATACATTATCCAAAGCATTACCGACATTTCTTTAATTTTTTTACATTTCAAAGATATCAGTTATCTCTTAATCGGTCGTAAATATAACAGACAATTGTTGGAATAATTGTCCGTTTGTCGAATGCGCAAATAATAACTGGGGGTTACTTTATCATGATAATTTATTGGCTCATTATGGTCACTAGTGATTAACGCTTTTAAGCACTCATTATCGAATGCTTTAATATAACCAATGCATAATTTTGTGATAATTTATAACAATAACATTTTAAATAAACATACAAATGAAAATGTTACAGTTTATATTTGATAAAGTTAATATCCCACTAATATTAAAAATGCGATAGTTTGTAAGAATGTTTACATGTTTATGACTCATTGCGCTTAAATGACTGAACGGATTTTAATTAAATTTTGCACGCAATTAGAATATGATGTGGATATATATGAGGCTCTTGTGTGTGAGCTTGTGGGCCCATCGGTTGAGTGATATGGATTCTGAAATAATTCACTATTTCTTTTATTTATTCATTTTCTCCATATATTCCTCTATCGCTAAGTGGTTCTATCATTAATATCTTAGTTTCGAATCAAGGGAATTTAATATTTCCGTTAGATTAGATAGGCAGAAGGCCTACTCAACGTCTAATATTTCGCCTGCAAAATAAATGATTAAAGTCAAAAATACTTTATTAATATAGAATCAAATACATGCAATCAAACACATCAAATATATGATAATACGAGATTTAACTTTATATAGTTATGAGTGCTTTGAATGTTTGTACTTAATATATATACTATATGTGACTCAATAAAATACCCTAAGTCATTTAGTAAATGTCTGGCTTACCATCAATGCAAGAATTCTTAAAATCAGTCTAGTAGGTTTTGATTATATTTGTTACAAACACACAAAAATAAAATCATTCCTCTTTATAATGTTAGCGTAGCAGTATTAAAATTCTTAATATTATCGTTATTTCTTTTAAAAATCTGAACTCAAATTCATATTTATTCATAATGCAAAAAAACACATGAGATTAATGTGTGGAATTTTGCATTAGTTTAAATCCAATTAAATCTGTTAGCTCTTTCAGTTTTTTTTTAATGTTTCTATTTCATTTCTTTGTTATGTGACTACACTTTTCCACACAAACTTTTTTAAAACTGGTCCAGTCACTTAGTGTGAGACTTTTTATCTAATAAAATATGTACTGCAATTAGTACACTGTTCGATTTGCTGTATATTAACTAAATATAATAAATATCTCCATAGGGGATGCTGTAAACTATTCAAAAGGTATTGTAATTGTGAAAATTTACCCAATAATGCCTCATTTGTGAAATGATTTGGGAATAAATGTGGAAAATTGTATTCACGGTTCGTTTAAACGGTCCCATAACTAATTTATGTGTAACAAAGCATATTAGGTAATATTCAATGATAGATCAGTTATTAACTTTAAATTGAGCCTTTGTTTAAAATTATAACAACAAAATGTAGTCTGCTTATTCATAAATAGTATTTAATCGTGACTTCATCTGCATGCTGTATCCGCATGAAAATATAGCGACACGAAGAATTTCTCGCCAGAAAAACCTCAGGCAATAGTACACTTTATAAATTATAGCTTATAATGTACTCTGATGTATGAGCATTATTATTTATAAGTTGTCATTAAAAACTGTACAGTAGTTTATACGTGAATTACGCCCAAACTTTTTGACGTCGTAAAAGTCTATGCTGAAGTATCTGTCGCCGTCAATTAGACAAGCTGCCCATTTTCCTCGTATTTAAAAAAATACTGAATTTATCATAAGAAATAATCATGAAGAATATTTTTTAAAACGACCTTTTCTAATCCTATTTTCGATTATATAATCCACATGCAATTCTATCGCTACGAAAGCGAATATTTCCGCCATTTTGAATTCCTGTGTCTAGGGACTGAGTGGACACAGCAATGTCAGACTGGACTGAGGATAGACTTCCTAATCGGTTTAGCGTTGCGATTTCATAACTTCAAGCAGACGGGAAGGACTGAAGGATTACTAATTTCTTTAAGTAAGAGATATATCAGACGAGGTGCTTTTAAGGCATATATATTTATTTTATTTCAGCCTATAAAGGTCCATACAGCGATACGATAAATTTTTGCGGTCATAATAATTTAAATCTAACATTTGTTTGTTAGTAAATCATACGAGATTCTTGATTTACCCGTTCATAGGCAATCCTGTAGTTTCGCTGTTCTTATACGATTTTAAACTCTGTTTTCAGTGAAGGAAAAATCTACTGGTATTCTGAAACTTGCGCTGCTGAGGATGCTGTAAACCGGTGTTCCATTTTTGGTGTGCCATATTATTGAACATTCAGGCTTTTTAAATGTATGAGAATTATGTATTTTTTAACAGACTTTCAGAAAAAACAAAAAGGAGGTTATCAATTTGACGTGTATTTCTTTTTATGAGCCGCTCCTACATCGCCAGCCGTAGACCGATTTGAATGAATGAGGTATTAATATGGTAACGCGTGCTAAAAAAGGCAAAAGTTTTTAAAATAACGTTTATTGAGCTTACTAAACTATCACCCCGATTTTTATTTATTTAATAAAGACCCGCCAAATATGCTTACAACTTACCTTACTTTATAACTTTACTATTTTATAGCTATTTCTTCTGTAACCATAACTTAAATAGGTGCCAAGCTATACCATATTCTAAAAAAATATTAATATAAAGCTTTTATAAATAATTAGATGAATATAAAAAATTATATTATAAAATTAAATTTTTGAAAATCACAACAGGATATGTAACCCAACCTCCAACCAAACATCTACAATCTACATAATCAAATGAAGCGATAAAACAGCGACAAATAACAAACCAAAAAATTATGCATGAAGCCATGTTATTCAATGAGGTGAACAAAATTCTTATACCCTCCATCTGAATATTTAAAGTACTCTCGCCCTCCTGAAATTCATTACAGCTCACTGTAAAAAAGCCACCCCTCTTTGTTTAAACACAAAATCACAATAAACTCCGCCGTGTAATGGCCTATGCATTTTCAGAACGCCACAACTCTCCTTTACGGTTTTGTTTATTCTTTTAGTCTATAATGCACTATTATTTGAGTCTTGTTCTTTACATTAGTGTTAATCATTTATGTTATTCTCATTCCAAGGTCTTTTCTTGAATTCAATAAACAGTTCAATAAAAAAGTATTAATGAATAGTCTGTAGCTTAAGTATATATCAGCGATCATGTGTGTGATTCTCGAAACAATGTCTTTTTTTAATTCTATTAACATCACATTTTAGACGAGCCATTAGCAAAATATCAATTGATAAAATATGAGAAATGCATAAGGTTTAGAAGGCCTAGAAATGGTTTTGGAATACAATTTCCACTTATTTTGCTACCATCAATTAGTTTGTTTTTTGGAATTAATAAACTTTTTAGAATTAACTATGCGCTAGATCCTTGAAGTTCAAGGGGCAATTGACAGGGCATATCGCACAATATAGCAGATAGACTGTATTAACCACTAGATAGAAAGGACCACTACAAGGTATAAGCAAGGTTGCGAGACCCAATTAACGGTGGACTGATGACCTTTCAGAGGTTGCAGACTGAATGAATGAAATCAAAGAAAGGAAGAAAAATCGAGAAAACTTTTACGCGAAACGAGATGCACACCTCGAGAAATACAAATAACTAACAACTCTAGCATTAAAAAATATTTACTAAAAATATTAACATTGTTATCAGATAGGAGGAAAAAGAGCAGGAGGCTCACAAGAAGCGGTCCGCCGCCCATGGACACCCTCAAGGCCTGTTGGGCCACCGGAGCGTTGCCAAGTATGAAATAAAATGGCTATTATTATTCTGTGCTAGATATGTTTATGAATGGTTATGTAAATGACAAGAAAACCACCAAAAAAGTTATATATGCCCCAACTTGTATAAGAATGTATTAATATTTTCACATAATCCTCGATAAACGATAGTACATCCGCTCGCAATTGCGCCAACTTTTCGCCCTTTATTAGCGAAGCCAACAACTATAACTAATCTAATTTCTTGTTGGATCATATCCTGAGGGAAACGTCTGAGAGGATCAAAGTTGTCGCTAACATAATTATAGAGACAGATTAGTTTCGGTCAGGCTTACCCGTTTCACCTGACCGTGCCTATTCATTAGCGGACTCGATTGAAATAATCATCAAAATATGAACTAGTTTTATTCGGACTGAAAATTTTAATTAATACGGTAGAATAGATAGTATTTTGGAATTATATTTAAATTCATAAATATTATGCTCATGGGCGTATCTAGGGGGGGGCAGGGGAGGGCAGCTGTCCCCCCTGGAAATCTCGTAGAACATGTATGAACTCGCTTAATTACTAATCAAAGTGTAAGCGGGGCCTTATGCTCTAACTTTTAAATAAATCGCGCTGGCAAAATGCACGGTGCAATTGTCAAAAATACATTGCAAATTTACTTTTATTTATTTAACTACCTATATAGCAGGGTCTTTTGCGACTGTTTGCCCTACACACTACAATACATTGACCTAATGTAGGTGTTTTTGTGTAGTGTGTATGACAAAACAGCCGCGGACGATTCGGACTAAAAAATCTGACTTGCCCTCCCCCCTCCCCCCAGGTCAGAAGCTGGGTACGCCCATGATTATGCTTGTTAAGTACCTATTATTTACATTTAAACTAACTCGCATTAAAAACTAAAGAAACAACAGTTCGTGGTGAAGCTATCGCCTTCGGAGTGTGTGATAAATAATGTTGATAGAAATTATATAATTATAGTAAAACTTATCAAATAAATTAAATCAATTAAGTAAATTACTTAAGTATCTGTTTCTATCAAAATAACAGCATTTTGTACACGAATTTATTTTTTCTTTGCAAATAAAAAGCTAAACTCGCAAACGTTCTATTTGAATACTTATTAAGAGGCAAACTTAGGTCTTGATTTAAGAGTGATAAATTAAAATATTTGTGAAAAATGATACTATACTGTCAAGTTCGTTAGCCAGGTCTCCAGAGGGGTGATCTGTACGAAGTAACTACATGCTTGTTAACTCGTCTCATATATTATGAAACTCTGTCAAATGTATCTCGTATATATATAGGATGTTGTTCAGAATCAGTATGTCAACGAGCTTAGCATAAAAAATTTCAATAGATTTTCATCATTGGTAAGCAGTTAATTCCATACTAAATATGTGTGATTGCGTGTGCCGATTCCAGCTTCGCAGCGATTTCTATATGTTACCATTACGCCTTGTTTACTGTACTGATTATAAGTTGGAGCTAAATATTATATAAAAAATAAACAGTATGAACTTGGAATATCTTTGATATATGTCAAAGTATAATTATATACTTTAAAATATATAATTACTTGCTAGGAATATTCATTAAATAATCATGAAAGTAAATTATTTATAATTTGCTCTATAATCTGTATTTATACACTTAAAGCTTAACTTAAAGTTATATTTATGTATGTGCTGTTCTCATATTTGAAGAACAACCTGTATAATGGTTAGGTAGGAGGTAAAATAAAGGCTTGCCGAATGTCGTATGCTGCGACCTTTAGGGACTCGCTCGCGGGTACTTGTTTAACTCTATGTTAAACTATCTCCCGGTCTAATATTTACATCCAAAGTACATTACGTATTTATACATTTTAATGATTTAATTGTACTTGCCTTCAATATAATATTTCAATTCACCGCCTACAGATCTATATAAGGATACTTTATATACTAATTCAAAGGTGTGACTGTTAAAACCCACGTGTAAATATTACCTACTATCTTAGAGTAACCATTAATCAATTCTCGTTATAAAAACATGTATTTCTCGTAACCTAAGAAAACGCAGAACTGTACAAAGAAAAGATGATTTGTCAAAATAAATTAAGCATAAGACAGTCGGTGGAGTCACAGCCTTCTCAAATATTTACACGGGGGTTACCCACCGTTACCAATGATAATATTATACGCGACCGTTGGTAGCAAGGGCCACTAATTGTGGGAAAATGTTTTTGGCTGATATAAAGTACCAAATAAATAAACAATTCATATTTTTAAGTGAAATAAAAACGTAAAATCGTTGCAGAGTTTGACGGTTTTAATTTTATCACAAAATTTACATATGTATGGCAAACAGGAGCGCTCCATTAAAGAAATCTTTTAAAAATTACCTGCTAATACATAATTTTCTTAGAAATAGCATTTTTAATCTCAGAAATCTCTAAAACTATAATACATAAAATCTGAGCGAGAATCTGAGTTGAGTGTTTTAAAAAGTAATAAATAAAAAACACGTTATATACCTAATATGAATCAGGAAGAAATGTAATTTGTTGATGTTTTACATACGTCATGCCATGATCGGTTGAACTATTTAAAAGTATTGATTATAAGAAAAATGAATTTTGTATTTTTTAAATTAATAAGTTGAAAAAATGGCGATATAATAAATTATTTAAATTTAATTAATCTTTGAAACCACAACTATAACCTTCTTTTTGTGGAACGAATAGCATTCGTAGGGCCAAATCTCATGTGACTCGAGGCTAACAATCCATCATCGTCCAGCAACCGTAATAATGCCCTTTCATAATGCCAAACATACAAAAAGGAATGCCGAATTAAGGCAAAACGAACCATATTTTGTATAAATATTTTGAAATGTTTATTCTCATATTTATAAAGTAAATTCAATTGAATGCATCTTCGATATTTTTAGTAACGGTTAAGTAGTCTAACGGTTTACTTCGGTAATAAGGTTCTAGTCAGTTCTAGAACTTAGAATTCGTGCGAGGAAACAAAAAATATTTTGCGGTTCCCTTTTTATTGTAACTTGATATGATGAAATTAAGAGAACATCAAAGAAATCAATTGATATCACATAATTAACTGTATTCACAGAATATACTTTTATATTTTGGGATATTAATCTATTATAATATCTAATAAAGATACAAATATTATTCATCAGCTTCAGTTTCAGTTAAATCATGAATTGGTTCCAAACTTTTGCATTTATCTATTTAAACTACCTTTTCATCTAATATATCTTCGTTTATAATAACAGATGATCTCATTACCCCTTACAAACAAAAGCCAGTCACGCAGTAAGACAATGTTAAATTCATAGCTCATGTCAGTGTTAAGTAAGTATGCTTGTATTAATCTCCCCGAGGATGAAACAAAATTAAGTGTCTCCATAAGATAGCAATTTTGTTCACGCGGTACGTACGCACTTAATATTCATTAATTGTATTCCAGATTTAAATTTAATGGTACTTTACAATACTTCCTAAGAAATCACATACATAAAAGAAATAACTTTGAAATTATTTATTATTAGCCTGACACGCTTATATTTAATGGAAACAGTTTCAGCGGATTATCTTAATATATATAAATTACATGTCACGTTGTTTGTCCACGATGGACTCCTAAACTAACCGATTTTAATGAAATTTGCACACCGTGTGCAGTTTGATCCAACTTGAAAGATAGGATAGCTTACATCTTAATTTATAGTCGCAATATTATTTTATTGCAAATTCGTTTCCTTGTACATTTTCTATGCAATGACGTTTTAGGTGACACGTTTTTATCCGGCACTCTGAAGAGATACGAAGTTCGCGGGGTCCACTAGTATGAATATAATAATTGTAAAATTTTGATAAAAAATGCGCGTAATCCATTAAAATTGTTTCTTTAAATGTGTGATACTCTAGTAACAAAAGACGGCACTTTTATACATTACTAGCGGTATAAAACATATATAAAAATATTCCTCTTCAATCACACTATCTATTAAAAAAATCGCATCAAAATCCGTTGCGTAGTTTTAAAGATTTAAGCATACAAAGGGATATAGGGGAAGAAAAAGTGACTTTGTTTTATACTATGTAGTGATTACGTTTTGCGCGAAAGTTCCTGACTTCTGGATTTGAGCCGTATCTTTGTTTTTCACGACGAAAGATGTAGTAGAATGTTATTTTATAAAAAATGAGACCAGATTTGTCAAAATATCCGTGTAAAAATTCATTATTTTTGCGTGATTTGCGTATGAACATAATTTTTTTTAATAAAGTAAGGATTAAGACTGGTCATATTTCATATTATACAATTGAAAAAATCCCGATGCTGCTATTATATCTATATTTTAATATAAGAGCGATTTAATAAGGCATATTTGTAAATTGATATCTATATATCATGAGCCCTTTTAGAAAAGTTACACGCGTAGAAGAAAATTAAGTTCTGTCGCGCGCACTCTGGGGAAATCCGACCAATCACTGCTCGCTATATTGTACGTTACTGCTTCATATAACTGTACTAAACTCATATTGAGATCAAATAGTAGTCTTTAGTAGTGAACGTTATTACTAAAACTGACACACTTTAATAGTCTAAGATCCTGCTATACAACGACCTTCACCGAGATGTTTATTTGATTAAACATGTTTTATATTTAATTTAATATGTCAATAAATATATTGCATATGGGCTGTCTAACAAATTTCAGTCCAGTCATATGATTAATTAATAATTTTATAAAAAATTTTTTTAAACATTTCATCGGTTTGATTATTAGACAAATTCTATAGCAATCGAAAGTATGAAGCCAATACAATATGCAAACGTTAGATTGCCTATTCTTTTCCGATAACAACTCTCGGGTTGCAACAGGTGAATCGGTACTAGCATTTTTCATCGGTTTGGTTAAGAATTAAAATTAAATGAAAATAAAGATTATTGCATTATGAACACGGTGACCTAATAAGCAAACCGGCGAAATGTTAATTTTTTTTTTAAATTATTAATTAATTATATGACTGGACTGAAATTTGTTAGACAACCCATATGCAATATATTTATTGACATATTAAATTAAATATAAAACATGTTTCATCAAATAAACATCTCGGTAAAGGTCGTTGCATAGCGGGATCTTATACTATAAGGTATATTCTGGAATGTGTATAATTTAAAACGCCTTTACTTTTATGAAAAAGACGACACTTCAAAAAGCATCAATTGCATTAAAAGTACTCTATGCTACTTTTATCTGGAATCTACCAGTATCATCAGTTAATATATAGTTAAAAACTAATATTATTATTATGTTATGATTGGGCTATCGATTTGCCACTTCGACCAAATTTGATCAATTGTGGCAGCCCTTTATAGTTCATTACTGTTGAATTCAGCGTCATCTCTTGATATTTATTCACAACATTTGAAGTTCAATAATTGTTTGTTTATACTCAATGTTTAGCGCTTATCTGGGTATATACGCTTGCATACTTTACAATTCGGTTGTCTTTAAAAATGTCTCAATAGAAACAACTCAAATATGTTAAGTCCGTGGCTGCATATTAGTCAAGTCCAGTAATTATTAAAAAACACTTGTCAAAACATCAACAACAAGCGATTCCCGCAGGAGCGAAGGCAAATTCCGATAAACATTGGTAAAAGCTTTTAAAATTACACTCCATTCATTCCGAGTATTCTTTTGTCACGTTCCCTTACCGCGAAGCCGTTTTTAAAACCGCCCACCGTCATGAAGAAATATAAAGATTGGAATCCTTGTGAAATTCAAATCCCGCGGGACCCGTCACATCGCTTCTGGATTACTGATTGATTATGCATTCCCGTCACGGGTGACACGCCGGGGTGAAAACAATGTGAATCGGCGTTTTTGCCTATTGCGCTGTCGGTTTGAAAAACATGGCGATTCGTGTAAAAACATTCGTAAAAGTTGGATTTTCTACCAAAAGCCCTTTGCTATATACCATGATCAGTCAATGACAAAGCAATTATTTTCTCACGTCAGTAGAAACTTTCTACCTTTGTTCAAACTATACTGTGATTTGCGAAGAAAAGTCTACTTGCCATATCAAAACTAAAAATGTAATAATCTTTAACGCTAAAAATGTACCCACTTTGAAAGACATGAAACTATAAATTTGAGTCTAAAACAAGCAAAGTCGCAATCTTCATTACTTATCAAACAACATTAATAATCCTTATATTCCCAAGAGAATATAAAAGCTAAAGGTTAATTTTCAAATCAATTCCTCTCATTAACGAGTGACCCTTCTCATAAAAGCCTTGACGCCCCAAGACAGTGTCCAGACCCCGATGTTGACCGCTGATATCCCTAAAATGCCCTGCAACTGTCCTGATAAATGCCAACTGTTTTGAACACCCCATTAATACTCCCTTTAAAACCAAATCTGAAGTGGTTTAAATATAATTTCGACATTTACTTTGTTTATGAGCTGATGCCCGAAATTTTGGTCGTAAAAATAATATTACTAAAATAATAATTTGGAATAATGTATATTGATTTTACTATACGTTTCAGAAACAATATGCTAAATATATGTAGCTTGGAGATTTTTTTTCTTTAGTTATTTTTATAGTATTCATGGAAATTGTCACCTTAGCGGTCGCTATAATAATGGTGTAGTGTTTTATACATAAAATGGTAATGCTCACTATAATAAATCAATAACAATGTAAATAATAAGAATAGATAACTGAATAATTTCTGAATTCATTCCGAATGGTCTAAGATCCCGATATACAATGACCTTCACTGAGATGAAACGTATTTATATTTAAATTAATGTGTCAATAAATATATTGCATATGGGTTGTCCAACAAATTTAAGTCCAGTCATATGATTAATTAATAATTTAAAAAAATATTTCTTAGTAGTAGTAGGTATATATTCCTAAGTTAATTTTACAGTTCTTCGTGTAAAAGCTCGCCATATTGTAGATCAATAAAGATTGATATCGCTGTCCAAACAGCCAATTAAAAACCAAATTTAAAGCGACAACTGTTTGTCTTGTTAGCAATATTTTTAATTGAGACAGACCCTGCGTGTGTTGGCAAACAATAGTTCTGTCCGTCCATTATAATTTGACCTTTTCTGGGACCTTTGATTTTAAAGTTTTATTCAGCGGAATCATTTCTATAGGTCAGGTTATGTTGGTGGTGGGTGCATGTTTACCTAAGCCGAGCAAATAATTAAGAATGTTCAGTGGTTTTGTCAATACAATACGTCCAGTCGGATTGTTGAGGGATCCAATTGTTTGATTTCATACGTGTTGATTTTTGTTTATTAGTTTTTGTTTGTAGATATTTTTTACCATACTAGCCATAAACCGGCTTCCAACCACAATGTATTAACTTATTTTGGCCTCAAGATTTTACAATAAGATAAAAAATAATAATATACGGGTCACAAGTAGAATACAATTGCATTTAATAATACTTTTTATTACATTTAACAGCCTCTGTGGTTCAAGCGTCTGATAAAGTACGTACTGCCGCGATCCTGGATTCAAATCCCGGTCAATCTAATAAATGTTTCTAATCTTCAAGGAAAGACAAATTAGCTATGTTAAGAAAATAATCAGTGTAACAGATGCAGAAATGTGTATTCCACGTGCCCATGGGTTACAGAATTTCACAATTTAAGTTCTTTATAAAAAATTTAATTGTAACGAAGGCAAATAATATAATTAAACAATAATATAAATGAAAATCTCTATCCTAAAGCATTTATTCAAAGAAACGTAAAATATATAAAGATATATTATTAAAGAAACCAATCGGCCTCCGATTACTTTTGAGTTAAATTTTTAAGAAGCAATTTCTTACCCGTTCTTTGCGAAGTCATTCCCTTATTAGAGGCAATGTTTATTTTGTCCGGGTCCAACTCGCCCGGGAGATTCTCGGGTCATTATACGGCATGGAGCATGTGATCCGTGAAATTATTTTGTACTTTACACAATTCGGCGCTGTGCGTATGCGCCCTTCAACTTAGGGGGACGAAAGCATAGGGTGGATGCTCTAAAATACTTTAAATTTCGTAGATGTACATAAATTATCATCATATTTTGTAACATAATATTTTAGTACTTATCGTCTTTGATCAATGGTATGTCAAATATGGTTATTTTTTATTTATTTATTAGTATTTATGAATATTTTTATCTTAATATAAGTTATTGATTTAATTATTTAATACATAAATAAAATTTTAAACTATGCCATTTGTAGCTCATAGCTGTTTTTTATCTGCGATTGAATTTCTGTGAAATACACCTTCAATTCCATATTTGTGATTAACAGAAATGGTAACCTTAAATAACCTTAAAAGTCAAAAATTTAAACTTAAATTTTATAAGGAGAAATAAATATGACTAAACGTTTTTTAAGCTGTCTACATATCTACTTAAAAAGTCTTGTTTTAAGGTGACAAATGATGTAGGATTGGTATGTCCATATTAGTACCTCCAATCACGCACCAGCTCTCTCAATTTCTATAGAATGAACTTGTAATGCAATACATCTGCTACAATGGTGTTTGACACCATGATGCATTGTACTAAAATCCGATTTCAATATATAATTGTACGTAATGTTTATAAAAACGCCGTCCGTCGCCAATCGACCGTTTACACAACGAATTAAAGTTAACTTACTGTGTAATTTTGACATTAAATTAATGATTTTTAAATTTTCAATTTTGCTACGGACTCCAACATCTTTGACGGGCCTTTTATATTTCTGTAGTTTTAAAATTTGATAACCTTTAAATCTGTACGTCTAATATTGTAAGAAACAACTCAAACTCAAAAATAGTTTATTTCAAGTAATTATGATCATTTATATACTTACACATCCTAAAATCTAACTTAAAGTTAATGAAACATAACCTTACTAAGAATATTTAAGCTAACTTACTTGCCATGTGATAATTATTATAAACCAGTTATATACGGGTTATGGTAGTGCATAATGCATAATATGTGTTCTTGCCAAAATTATATATATGTACATATAATATTGACCACAATAATATTATTAATCTATAAGTCATTCAGATTTTTATATCTATTAAAATTTAAGTTGTAAAGTCAGAAATTTTTATTTAACTATTAACAAACAAAGTATTACCTAAGTTTTAAATTAAAAGATAGAGAAATAAGATTGATAAATAAGGATACACGGTGAAAGATTTTACGCGAATTCAGTTGAGCGTGTTAAAAGAATTTCAATTTATCCACGCTCGCACGGCTTCACCTGTCGAGCCTCGTTACAGATGGAGGATATTAATGATTTTCACCACCTTTCCCCTTCATTCGCTTATAAACAAGATTTTACATTGCGACAGGTTAATTTTGCTGAAAAAGATTGGAGGAAAGAAATACAAAGCTTAATGTACTAACAAGCTTAACTATTTATCGTTCGCCCGGTTTTTATAATCTTACGGGACGTTGAAAGAATATAAAGCGAATTGTATCAAACCAAAAAATTTCTTGGATTAATCATCTACCAAACCACGGCTTTCTTACTTATACAAACATATCAAGTAAAGAGTTAAAATACATAATACATAATTCTTTTAGTTTTTTAGAGACCGGCTTATTTAAAATTCGGGCTTAAAACTAAGGATCAGTATGTCCGAGACTTTTGACATCATTCCAGCTTTTCCGATTTTCTGCACTTCTGAAAACGCAGTCCTACAATTTACTTTGGATTGAAGAATACGAATGAATAAATGACAATCTTCCTCTGCAAGATTATGTTGAACTTTTATGAAGCCGACTACACAGTGCTTCATCAACTTTACCACGCGAGTAAAGTAAGTTTATGAAACTGTGACATATTGACTATAATTCTATTGAATGAATCGAATCAAAAATCTATAAACACAATAACCCTACCGACATTAACGTCTTTATTTCACTGTACATTAAACGTCAATGAACACAAAGGCAGTTGAATGAAATTTATTGCTTGTCACATCTTCACACTTGTTATTGTGGCGGTCGCATTGTCGATAATTGTTTTAACACATGCCAGGAAAGGGGTGAATGGGAAATACGATTATAATATAATTGCTTTATTATCAAAGAACTACCGGCCTTTATATTTCAGCATTTATCACAAAAGAATTGTCCTAAAAATTTAAAATCCAGTCCAATTGATTAAGCCCTCAATTCGTGGATAGTTATGGTATATACAAAACAAATAAAATTACGATAAACCCACTTCTGTGACTAAATTAGGCAATTTCTACTTTTGTATTTTAAGCCATTTCTTACGTAGTGAATTGAATTCCCGTAATCCCTCAATGGGGTATGGGGCAGATACATTCTGTATGTGTTTTACTGATAATTTTCTTTACAGACAAGTAAGTAATCAGCCTTCTGTGCCTAACCAAACGAAACATAAATATGTCTCCCCAGGATTCGAACCCGGGACCTCCGCCACATCACGCAGAAACGTAAACCACTTAGCCACGGAGGCGGTTAATTTCTTACGTTGATTTGTTAATAATCTTTTAGACTTCAAGGTTTTTTTAAACGATTTTCCTAAAATTACCTAAAGCCAATAATAAGGTTAATACTAAAAAAGAAAGAAAAAATTTGTTGAACACATTCTCAGTAATAATTAACTACTATCTTATTTTTTGTTGGCTTATAGTATTTTTTATCAATGAATGTTAATTAAATGTTTATGAATCTTAGAGCATTCGGCATTCAAAGTATACTTTGCAAAGTCGCGACTGTGTACTGTAGTTGTTAATGCTTTTCAGTAAAAGCAAAACTTCATAGATACCTCCATAAAACTAAAATTCGCTATTTTAAACTTAGACGTCGGTGTTGGGTTACCTTAAAAGTGCTAAGTCGTGTTGAGACCCGCTATTCCCCAGGACGAGGCACTTATCCATCAATATCTTTGCATACGTATACCTACTACATAGTTGTATATTGAAATTTGTGGTAAGGAAACTCTCTCTCTCTTAGTACGAGAATTCTTAGTTTTATCATAAGCTGTATACAGATACATTATAGTATTTTTGATAAGATAGTGTGTAATATTATAATTTACGTTGTTTTTCAGTCTAAAATGGAGCTCTATTTTATTAAAACATTAAATAAAAATCGTTAGTTACAACATTCATATATTAAGAAAAAATACACATAAATGATAAGCGAAAAAATCCTTCAATTTTTTTATGACAATACTTCCGTAATACGAATTCATATTCACGAAGAAACCAAATTATTCATTTCTCATTTAGATAAATATATAAAAGACAAAAGCTTTGAGACTAACAAGATATATGATTAATTCTTAATATCGTTGGGATTATGTTTCAACCACAATTTATTTAAGTCTATTTAACCAACATTCAAAAAACCCAAAAAGGAGGTTATCAATTTAATGTATCAATTTTTGTCTCTTCAACCGATATTTCAAGTAATGTTGTAGGTGTTTTGTGATGCAGATAACATAAAAGAAATATAAAATCAATGAAGAGGTTACTAGCAAGTTTAATCATTCCATGTCATTGCGTTGTTACGATACCAATCACTCCGTATTCAATCAGCATCACAACACTCGAGGGATGACTTTATTAACAAACGGCCTATAAAGCAACAATTTCGTCACCTTCGAACGACATTCGAAATTACCTATTGCCAACATTTTTTCCATCCAAATCCCTGTAGGCACTGAAAACTTGGTGGGCGTGGGCGACTAGCCAAATCTTCCCATTGGCTGTTTAGAACACGCCCACATTAACAACAAAAAGAAACATTTCAATGTATGGAGCGAATCCCTCGATGATGCTAAAAACAGAGCTTAGAGAATTCCTCTCTCTCTTTCTTAAGCAATTTGTAACGTTTCAGGACGGAGCGCGCTGAAAATGGTTCGTGTCGAAGTCTCAAGAGACTGTACCGCGCCATCTTGTTGTGACCTTGTGAACTACGTCAGGAGAGTGCTTTACAAGATGGCGTCATGAGTCAGGTGTGAGTACAAATTGCAAAGTTTTATTCGAACTTTAAGTGTAACTTGGACTTTGCTCTTATGTCAGTTTCAAGAGTTATACAATTATTTTCTTAAAGATTACGGACAAATGTATTACATACTATACTCTCTGTATTTTATAAGTACATATTTAATTTACCTATTACGTATAACCACATTGTGCTTAAATAAAATTAAACAGACTGCATACAGAATCAGAATACCTAAATAGTAATTATAGTTAGGTAAGTATAATATAATATGCTTTTTGATTCTGTCAATACTAACTCTATGTGACCTATTTATTTGTATTTTAAAGACATCATATATGGACCTACTGTATGTAAATACCTACTGTGCTGTAGCATAAGGTATGCACAATAATATGTTTGTGTAATTAATAATCATCCAAACGTTAGGTTATCTATTTCCTGTAGCTTAAACAAAATGTTTATTTGTTTCCACGGGATTTGAACCTTGATGTAGCACAGTGACAGTCTGAAGCATGAACCACTTAAGCACGGAGGTCATTCTCTCTATGATTAGATAGTAGATGTTATTTTTTAGAATGAATAAAAGAAAATCTCGCAAGCGTCTGATACAAAGGACGTCTTTAAAATAATGCCGCATGAAATCGATCTTTATAAGGAGCTTACCAATTTTATAAAAGAGGTTTATCGAAGAATGTAGCTATGCTTAGAGCTTATCTTTTGTAGGCATTTTTTGTATCTATGATGAGCTATCGAATATTGTACCAATCTATATACTTACTATCTAGGTTATAATAGGGATAGCAAAACACGATGTACCTTTAGTACCTACCTAGTTTTGTAAAACACACAAATATTTATAATATAGAAAGCTACTTACGGAATATAAAACTTTTCGATTTTCCATTTCACTTAGTGAATAAACTTTGTTACATATTATAAAGAAATGTCTTTAATTTAGAATAAAGAAATAGACTAGAAACTTATTTATTTTAAATGTAGATTGGCACTAAAAACCATTTTCAAAGATTTTACAGTCACAATATTGCCGATAAAATTTCATAAATTAGCTTAATATCCTATGCATGTTTCTTACAACAAAACTCAATTTATTAATGTCAAAGATCTATGCAGGACCACACACATGATCGCAAATGCTCGGTCGAAGTAACTAACAATTTTGGGGGGAACATAACGTTTTTTCTCACATTAGTGTGAGAAAAACGTTCATACATAGTACCAACAGCGAAATTTCGTTGTAAGTAACGTTATATCGTAATATGTAATTAGCCGGAATCCCATAATCGGTCAGGATAGGTAATCGGCCACCGGGGCCATATTAGTGGTCGGCGCGATTAGAGCTATAAAACTCGATGCGATCTTGATAAGGGACTGTGCGAAAACCGCTAACGAATGTATCTCGGTTTTGGCGAATTGCTTAATTAATGGGATTTCAAGACAAATATATTTAAATGATTTACGCAGATATCAGCATTGGCATGTAATTGTTTAAAATAACTGTGATTAGATGATTCCACGCCTAACGTCGTTTCCAGGTTTAGAACATTATAGGCAAAGAGATCTATCTATTCTTCGATCTCTCAGTAAATCTCGGACTTCTTTAATAATAGCTAGTAATTAATTTTTGTACATTTTTTAATATAAGCAATACAACTACTGCTCTATCCATAGAATATTTTTCCTTTGATATTTGTTTTAGTTTTAGTTTTACAGACAAGTACCTAACTGAGCAACCTTATGAGTCTTATAAACCAAAATTTTCTGTTTCTAGAAAGTAGGACAATTTTTTTAGGAATAGAGTTTTTAATTTCTACTTTAAAAATTTATCTAACACTTAATACTATTTTTATTATCATTTTGGAGTCACTTTGGGTCTATGGGGGCCAGATATCGATGCGCTTAGTTGAGATCATAGGAAACCCGAAAGCTGGCTCATATTTTGGCCAACGCGTCAGTATAGCGATACTTTTGCCCGGCCGCACATTATCAGAAATTTCTGTCAGAAAAATTCTAACGCTCGCCGGAAGGCGCTCCGTGCATATATTTTGTATTAGCTCCCGCACACTGTTAGAAAAATTCTAACGGCACGGCCGTGTCTGATTGGTGCGTTAGGATTTTTCTGACAGAAATTTCTGATAATGTGCGGCCGGGCTTAACAGTATTTTGGGTACGCACCCCAACGGCTTCGTTGAGCCTTTTGTATTTTTGTAAATATATTTAAGTACATTATTGTAAATAAATATTATCTTAATTACACGACGAAAAATATTATAAATGGTTTTATTTTTAGTTTCAGTATAAAATGGATAAAATAATTTTTTGCCTTCACTTGCTTTAGTCGTAAAATAATTTACATATTCCACATTCGGCGTGCTCACAAATTTTTCGCAAACTGTAATGTTGCTTTCAAAACTTCTGTCTAGTTGGCATCCCAATGAGGAATCAGTTAGGAAAATTTCCAGTCCGACATTTTGAATATAGTTTTATGTTATGCATATTCAAATAGTTTTGTTTTTGTTACGTTACGTAAAGTATAATCGTAATATTTGTTTATTTAGGTACTAAAATTTTATCCCCAAAGCTATAGGCGATTATTACAAATCTCTACCTAGTACATACTAGTCAAGAGTTGCTATTCTTCCCTTTTAGTCAATAACAATTGACAAAGCAATTTTCATGGTGGCAGATGACTATCAAACATTTCAAAAACATGCAACAGCAATGGAATAATTAATATTAGAATTATTTTGCGTTATTTCATATAGTAGGCTCAAGGCTCTATACAAGATCCATATATTATTTATGCTTTAATGAAATCATTACATTTTCCTCTAATGAAGTGTTTATGATAAATAAAAAACACGAAGTTCAACACATTTACTAGCTAATTTTATTCCGTTATTAACTTACAGAGTGTTACAATGTAGTGATGTTACTACATCATCGACATTTTTGTCGATAATTTGCCATAATAAAAAATATATTAAATTTACTTACTAAATATACCTAACTTTGGTAGCACAGATTTTTTGATTTAATTTCAAAACTTTGGGTATAAGGAACCTTACCTCGTACTGATTTTGGTCCACTTTGAATATAATATGTTGTCGCCTTTTCAGAAAACCTCTTTTCTTTAATCTCCCTAATTAAACATCTTTTTCATAAAAATAACGGTTACTTAAAAATCACATTTTACGCATGGCACTGCCGTTATGATTTCTAAGTATATGCCTACTGCAACTTTTTTCATTCATGACAACAAGTTTCTCTTACTGTTTCTTCAATGGTCCCCCAGTATTCTAAGCTAAAACTGGGTGAAAATAGCCAAAAGAAATGTATCTAAACGGTTCTTCTCAATATCGATAAACCAAACATGCACATCACTAGCTCTGTGGTGGAGTCGGCATTCGACAAGATCTCAAGCTGAAAAGTTTTAATACTTTAACTCGACACTCACTCAATTTCGCTTAGCGCTCGTTGACACGGCTCAATGCAATATCGCTTTAAAACTTAAGCGTAGTTTACTGTTTTGGATCCCAATTTTAATCAATTTAACCGTTAACTTCACGTAATATGTTACGCGCTTATTTGTGAAGAAAACGCCTTTGTTGGTAGGAATTTTCAAGAGGCCGAAATGATTTTTTTTTATTCGAATCTAGGGTAAAAGCCGGATAATTGCCTTACTTTTCAAAAAAGTTCCTTAATTTAAAATATTGTACTTATTAAGAATAATTCAATTGTATATCAAAACATAGGTGTTTGATCTTTCATAGTAACCCATTTTTGTAAACACAATTAATATTCGTTTCGAGTCAAATCCTGTTTTATCTGACCTCTGGATAGTTAGCGGATTAGTCTCACATTAAAAAATATGCTTCGGGAAATATTGGCAACGTGTAAGGATAAACGCGTCTATACTATTCTTTACTTTGATAAAATGAAATAATTTAATGGTTTAATTTAATTAAATTACATAATGATGAATAAATTTAAATGAAAATGAATCCTAATCAAATTATTTAAAACGATATACTAATTGAAATGACATTATCTTAAATGAGACGTTATTTCACAAAGAATATATTAAAACTTTTTAATCTTAACCAAAATTAAATGATTTAAAAAATTCTTAGCAAACAAGTAAGAGTAAATAAAATAGGTTGAAAATACAAATCCTTTCAATAAAAGACGATAAAACCTTAAGGAAATCACGACAGCCAATTTTGAAAGTTTATTTCCAATTAAACGTTACCCAGCAATAATCAACAAGTGTCGCTATCAAAACACCAACTAACCTAATAAGAGCGGCCGAAGTACATTCGCAATAAAACAAAACGTAAAACGCAAGACTCCTGCGAGGGGGTGGGTGGGTGACAATAGGTGTACAGATAACTTTCCTTCCATAGAGTCAATACCGACCCAAGGGAGATTTACCCTCGAGGTTCCGCCGCTTGGGAAAACTAGACCCTACAATATAGAAAAGGACAGACTTACAGGCGACTGACGAGCGAAAACGGTGCAACGCTGTACTTATGTATTAATAATATATAAAGGAAAAATGCCGAGGACGTGTGCAGAGTGATATGTTGCGACTGTTAGCAAGAGAGGGATGGATGACATCAATTTGTCGTGTCGTGATGGGGTTTTATTTTGTTTCTGCGTTTACTATATTTTGTTTCAGTTCCAGTTTAAATTGCGATTTTATATGGCCTATAGATAGATTTTTAGTAAAGTTTTTCATATGAATCGCGACAAGTTGCATTTATTTTATTTGTTGCGGCAACAAGTCAATATATTTATTTAAGATGCAACAAAAAGACTAAAACAAATGTAGCCTTAAATGAGTGAACAAACCGCATGCAAGACAATAGAACGTCAATGAAATGTAAATTTAAAAATTACAATTTTAACAAAATAGGCTCAGGAATTATTATAAATAAATATGTAGAACTTTAAACCTAGAAGTTTATATGAGGGTGAACGCACTGAAATAATTTTTAAATCAGTCTAGTTGTAATTTATAATAAAATGTATAATATACATCAGGTCAAATAGCTAATAAAATATTTTAAATTTAATTTGGTCCAATACAAAATCCCTCGAATGGAAACCTGATTCGGTGTACCGAAATGCGATTAAGGGTGCGTGCACACCGAACGCTAATTTAGTAATGCGTTGGTCACGTGACCTGCGACCGACACGCGACAGATTGACGGGATGCATCAATTTGTTCACTTAGCTTATTTGATAGTTTTCGAACTACGTATTAAAGTGTTATAGCATAATCTTTTTAAGAGACTTAAAATAGCTCACAATTCCGCTGTATATATGTTTATGCAATTATGACGCTAATTGTAAATTGATTTTGGTGTTTTTTATATTTGGAAGTCCCCATATTTAACGCATTTTAAAAATGAAACCAATCAGATTCCAGAGGCTCAACTAGACCGGCCAGCGGAGCCAAGCTTGCTAGCACAAGATTGATGAAGATGGCGTTCTCTCATCTCGGGGCCCAAGGCTCACGTTGGGTCGCTGAGCCAGCGGAGTAAGGAGGAACTAAACAGAAGTTACAAGTTATCGAATATGTTTTAGCAATAGAAAAACCTTTTTGTATAATAATTATTTCTGTTTCATTTATTTTTTATCATACTAAAGCTGGATTCTAGTTTATTTAAACATTTTTCCCATCGCATTGGAGTCTTACAACAATTCTTTTCTCACACAGTAAAATAAACACTTGAAATTATTAGTACCTACATAACAAATAACATTAAATATTTCTCAAAGTCAACGTCTCAAATTTCAAATTATGTCAGTCAACGTAGCAATCGTCGCGTGCGCAAAAGGCGGGCACGTGTGTCGCACGCGACGACAAAATGCCGCGACAAAACACTCATTTAGATTATTGTTCCATAATCGAGTTGCACAACTTCTATCTTTTCTTTGATTGTGTTAATCTTCCAACTAAATTTCAAATCACGAGAATTATTTACATACGTATATGCAACACAAACATCAATTTAATATAGAACTCATAGTTTATCATTCATTTATCAATTAATTAATCATTCATATCATTAACTAATGAACTTATTTAAAGCTTCAGTATATATCAGCAGCTTAGTGAATTATATTTATTAGTGAATTTTTTTATAAATAGTATCTCGTAACTCTAGAATTCTATATGAATTTCGATTCAATAAGTATATCAAAATAATTCTGCCGAAACCAGTGTCGACCTAAATGTCTTGAAAAACTATAGACTCGTGTTGCCCTATTATTATGGTGATAAAACTGTATCTAGTTAGTTAATCGTTTTCTTTGTAGAATCAGTTTAAGTCTGGGCATACTGAGCCATAACTTATTTTTACTTCCCTGGGAATCAAACCTAGTTAGCAAACATTAATAACCTATAGATATGTATTAGCAACGACGGTTACGAGTAAATAACGTAGTTTTTAAATTATATGTCAAAACTTTTAGGCACCCATACGACCCAATGAAAATATTCATAATTAGTTTACGTTTATAAAGACATTCTATTTTAATGTTAATTCTGAAGTAATACAATCCCCATTCTTTACTGACACAATTAGGAGGACCGATAAACCCATGCATTATCTAGTCAAAAATAACAATAGAAAATATTACCCTTCAGGACAAAATTGTTAGTATAATATTACAAGGGGGTGCCAATGGTAGCATGTGTGAAATCACAATGCTTTAAACTATTCGAGATCATGTTTTGTTCGTAAAGTATGATGGATGGATGCAACCAGTGTATAATTACCCTTATGACTGGAAAGACAAAGGTTATTTATAGGAAAAGCTTTAATATTCCCTTCGAGAATTGTGGACTTAAGTTAAAAAAACAAAAATAATCGTGTATATAGTTAACTGAAAACTTTTATAACATCCGACGAAACAGTGTTTTTTGTGTGAAAGCCGTGTGTGATGGAGATGGCTTAGCTTAGATACAATTTATATTTATGATGGTCATCCTTATAAGATGTTCTATTTTGTAATCACCATGTTGGGAGTTTATTAAAAATCTCAAATTCGCTTGTTATATTATTATGTAATGGCTCGCATGTTAATAATTAAGTTGAGACTTTTCAGTTTTTATGCTTTTAGCTTCACAAAAAATGTTATCGTTTTATCACTTTTGATGAAAATGTTAGATTCAGTTCAGATTATATTAAATTAAATAAAACCAAAGCTTTGTATAATAAGTAATTTAATATAATACTTATATTCTTCATGAACGATTACAATGTACAAGTCTTATTCGTTATACTGCATTAAATATTTTACTACGTTTCGTTTCGTGAGATTTCCACAAAAATTGAGTATCGTTCGGAAGTTCGGTAAACGGAGTCATTTTATTTCGTATACATTTCGTAGCATTTCTAAGGGAATAATTTATTTTCTTTTCGTTGTATATTGATAAGACATCCCCATAGAAACGATTCTCTACAATATAGGATATGTTTTGTTTCAAGATATGATTTATATTCGAATTACAATATGTACAATTACAACTAAGTACAACTTAGAATAAAATGAAGTAAAATATACAAAGAGAATCACCGCTTACAATAAATATATCACAGCTTTTATAAAATAAACATGAAGGCTTTATACGAAAAGAAAAACATTAAAAATTAATATATAGATAACAAAATAATAAACAGTGTTGACAGTTTACAATGGCTTAAATTAGGAGACTTCTAATGGTTACAATGAAATTGCTAACCTTAATTTCAGTTACATAATACATTTTTCTGAACAGCCATAAAGTCCTGCTATGAGCCACTTCAAAGTTATCCATTAATTACCGGATATAATTAAATATACGAGTTAACTTAGCTTTCTTCCTTCTATCAACTTCGAAAGAAAAGACAGAAATTTTAAGAATAGTACTACATTTGTTAGAATTAATTTAGTTCCTACTGCTCTGCGATACTGAGAAAATGAAAGTTCTGTTATAAGTTGTAATAGATATTCATTTTCATTGTTTAATATTATATGTAATAAGTCTGCATTACAGTTGCATTGAGAGCAACTCTGTAAAGGATAGACAATGTAAATAAATTTTTATTTTCAAACCATTGGTAGAGGTTTTGTCACTGTCAACTGAAGATATCCTGACGAATAACCTTATCGGTTTTTGAAGGTCGGTTAAGAACTTCTTGTCATTTATGAATCTCCTAATTCAAGAGTGACTTAGATTGGCCGTTTATATTTAAATAAATATTAAGGATAATGTGAGCTGATTAAATAGTATTACCTAAAAATATGTACATGGTATTAATTACATATTTATTTACAAATTCAATATATAAATATTGAGCAATATTTCTACGGATGAACGAATTATATACACCATATAATATCGTGTTATTTATATACATTTAAAATACCTCAATAAGCTTTCATACTTCTAGCTAAGGAATCGTAGTTTGAAAGCGAACAAAAATTTTATAACTAAAAGAAAGTTTGTATGTGAAGTTTATTAAGCTCTAGTGGGGCAGGCTACATATTTTTTAATCTGTTCCATTTATTTCTCGGTAGGTACTTACATCTTTGGACCTGCATTGTCCATAGATCCTGCGTCAAGAAATAATGAAACAATATATTAAGTTTGTTTTTTGTCTCACCGTAATAATTTTAACCACGTTAACTTTGTGATTTTGTAGTTATCATTGTGTTTTCCGTAATAGTGATGAAGATTGAGTGTTTGTGGTCTCGAGTTCTTTGTCAATTTCCCCTAAGTAGATTAATCTTATATACTTATCCAATCGAAACCTTTGTTTTCTGATATTCGAACCCAGGACTACTAGAGACGCGTGAAACTGTTAGCCATGGAGGCGGAAGCTTATTGATGTATTTTAAAATTTATGAATAGCACTGTAACTATTTTATCGATTATAACAGTATTGTTAAGTCAGTTAAATAATTTGTGATCGAAACGTATATTGAATAATATTTGTAAGGATAATTAATAAATTCTTATACTTCTATAATATACATAAAAAACATAATTGGCGTAACTCCTATTGCTGTATATATTTGCTTCGAACTTCGGAACTTCCAAAGGTATTGGATATCTGCTCTTCGGCAGTTAAACTAATTTTGGATTAATTTAAATACTAAATAACAAAGGTTTACATAATTATTAAATAAATGAGTTTTACTTAGATGCCAGAGGTGCCGTTTGCGCGTACTGTTGCGCGCTGCACGTTGGTAGCGAAAATGGGTTAACGCTGAAGGGAGATGACACTAGACCACCCATTCCTGTTGACAATTAACATTTATTACTTGAAAAAATACAATGACACTTGACATCTCATATAAATAAAAAATGTCTCATTGTACGCGATAAACACCTATGACTTATATTATGTTAAAACTGTTACTACTTGATTGTATATTATCGTAAATTATTTTTTACGATTTTTTAGATTACACAGTTAGGTAAATAATGAGAAGGTACCAGTTTAAAAAAATGCAGCCCACTAAGCCTTACGTAATTAGCTAGGCTAGAAGCAGAAAGGCAGATCAGCAAGCAAAAAAACTACTAACACTGCACGGCGAGATGTTGCCAATTTTGGTGTTGAAAATTTGAACGCGGCGGACTTTGTCTTACGACCGCGAAAGCACTTTTCTTCTCTTTCGAAGCGTCGTTGCATTTTGTATGAGTGTTTGAACAGTCGTCTTTAGACTCGACGTTTCTTTCAATGTAATGCCCATCTTTTGGGTTGAACGTGTTATATTGCTGTTGGTCAGAGGATAAATGCCCATTCATATTTGCCGGATGATATGGCCCCAGAGACACTGGACGGAACAAAATTTAGGTTAACATAAAGCAAACTAAACTAAGCCAAGCGTGCGGATATATAGGGACACGAGAGTTGCTTAAAAAAATGCCAGTATTTTGGATACGTAATAATTAACAGATTATTAAATATTGTATAAAAATACAAAATTAATATATTTTTTTAGAAAAATACAATTGCATATTTACAACATGAGTTACACCTAAAAATAAATATGTATCGGAATATAAGAATGATATGTATTACGTGTTTTATGTAAAGACAAACATAGTTTTTTAAATTGTTTAATTAAAAATATAAGTGTCCATAGACAGTAAAAAAAGACAAATAATTTTATGTATAGGAAAACTTACACGTCTTTATAAAATCCCGTGAGTTGTCGAAACAGCCTCAGAATCATCTCACAAATGCTTCACAATCGCTACAACATTGTCTCAAAATTGTGACTTACGTGAAGTAGTGTTGAAGATAGAGGTCGGAGCTGGGTAATGCTGCGGATGTGGGTAAGAGGCGTGCGGTGTAGACGCAGCTGAACAATACCTCGGCGAGACAGACCCGCCCCCACTACGCGCGTACTCTTCTAAAAGAAAAAGCCTGAACATCAACAACATTCTTGTTAGGGAATCCAATATACATACAGAGATCTTTCGTAAGTAATGGATTAACGGTTAATTTAATGGTATAAGAAAACCATTTCGTGGTCACCAGTTGGCCACTGTCAAGTCCTTTGAACTTATAATAAAATCCATCATATAAACGATAACCCTTGAACCGCTCAAATACATGTTAACCGTCACGTCTTACAATTATTATGGGCACTATTTCCTCGCAAGTTACCCTAGAACGTTATAAAAAAGGTATAATATAAAATGGTGCAGAGGTAAGTAATTTTTATTTTTCAGTGGCTTTTAGCTTTACAATTTGTACAATTAAAAATATCATGACAATTCCATTGATCCATTACTTACGAACGATCCTTATAGAATTTATTTTTTCTTAATCAAATGAGTCAGTTAAGAAACCTACCGTCAGTCCACTGCGATGCAGCAGTATCCTGGACGCTAACAGCCAGCTGTCCGGTATAGGAGTTGAAAGGCATACTCGCTGGTGGCGATCTTGGAGCGCCCAGACCTAGTTGGTTATTCCGGGGCATTGAGTACAATGCCTCCGCTAAGTCTGCGGCTCGCTTAAGAATTATTTCCTGAAAATTATTAAGCTATGGAATCTCATTATACAACTGGTATTTGTAAAATGTTGTTCTTGTTTCAAAGTTCAAAATTGCTTTATTTAAAACTTTATCATTTTTGTAAGAGCTTTGCGTTCGTAATAAATGCAAGTGACGATAATTAGTAGGACAAAATCATCACCACCTTTAAAAGTATCTTAAATACGCGAAAAAGATCTTATATATTTTTTATTAAATCCTTCAACATTGCGCACTTATTTAGCAATATTTATTTTTTCGCAAACAAAACTCTTAAAAAATTACGCACGTGCTTACGTATGAAAATAACAGGAATATAATAATTATCGACTATATATTATAAGTACAATTTGTGGTGCTACTAGTTGACGATAGACTTTAAAAGAATTATAACTATATTAAAGCATTTATTACACTTTATGCCTAACTAGTGACCCGCCCCGGCTTTGCACGGGTATAAAACATATATAAAAACCTTCCTCTTTAATCACTCTATCTATTAAAAAAAACCGCATCAAAATCCGATGCGTACTTTTAAAGATTTAAACATACAAAGGGATATAGGGGAAGAAAAAACGACTTTGTTTTATACTATGTAGGTATATAGAAATCTTAAAATATATTAAAGCATTTATTAGACTTTATACCTAATATAGAAATTTGATTCTAAGATTATTTTTAATAGTATAAGACTTTTACCTTTGGTAGTTTTTCTGGATCACCAGGATGTCTCGGTATAAGTTTCTGAAGCCTCTGAAATCCGTAATCTATCGTGGGCTCGTTGAGAGCTGCTATGCGAAAGAGAAAAACAAAATCAATCCTTTCTCGATCCACTAACAAATGAAATCCTAATTGATGGATCACATTACAAAAATTCGATTTCCTACCAATGTATATATCCTATATACATCTAATGTATAAACACTGTACATTTTTAATGTACCTGATCTACTGCAGTAGTTGCCATGATAATTTTCAAATTGAAAATATTATGTACCAATATTTAATAAAATTATAAGTTGATAAAATAAATTCACACCGGTGAATCTCTTTTTAAATTTTATTGAGACTAAGAAATAACAACGTTTATGTTCATATGTTTTAAGTTATATATTATGTAGTTCGATGTAAATAAGTATCTATTGTAATTTTTCTTAATATTCTTAATCAACTTTCAAACAAAAAAGGTATCATAACCGTATATTCGTTTAGAAACTATGATGTCACAGGTTGAAAACTTATAATGGATACAGTTTTTTTTGCGTCGGTAAAAAAATATAAGTAAGATAATGAAATCTAATATACTCGTGGACAAATAAGACAGGTCAGTAACAACAGTTACAACAACGGGACAGTTAAATGTATGAAACTAATTTTTAAAGACAATTTTAATATCATAACAAAAGCTCGAATTTGGTTGTAAATTTAAATCATGCGTTTTAATTTTGCTTGTTTTTCACTTTTGCTATCAATCTGTCAAATCAATTTTATCATTATAAAAGGCAGTCATCGTCTTTCACGGCCATTATTGAATCACTATCATGGCGCTAACAACAGAAGAATATGCACGTATCGTCACTACAAATGTGTTATTTTCTACGGTGCAGACTCATCCAACGTTTCCGAGAAACTGGGCAGAACATTAGAAGACCAGGAACTGGCAGACCGAGACAGATTTTCGTACTGAATGTTATTATTTGTCCACGAGTGTATATATCAATAGTACTCACAAACATAGACGAATCTTCCCGGCGCTCCCTTACAGAACTGTTTACTTTTATAGGACAGCGTGACTTCTACAACTCCCGGTATATGTCTTGGCGGCGTTTGTACTCGTATCGCGTGTGATGTTATTAACTGAAACAATTAATTTTATAAACTGTATACTAATTAAAATTTTGGAGTCATGATTTGAACTGTAAAATGAAAAGTTATGTTTTTAAGTGAGTAAAGTATGGATGTTTCAGAAAAAACTCCTATTATCAGAAAAGAAGCTGTTTCGATCATAAAAATACTTTTGATGAATATTGTTTGATTCTTAATTATAGATAGTTAATAAAATATTTTCAACAGCATCAGTAACAAATGCATAAACAGTTATTTTAGTGTTCCAAACATTGATTTTTGTCTGTAACCATAAAGTGTGATCCATAAAAGATTCGAATAAAAAATGAAATTAAAACGGACATCGTTTATAATTTCAAGGTTAAATAAGTTTAATACCTCACTCCACACGAGCATAGTGCCAAATACGACTTGAAGACCGTCGAAAAAATTGTCCCCCACTATGATAACGGTCGAACCCCCTGATGTCCAACCTTCACTTGGAGATATTGCCTTGATGCATGGCGTTGCTACTGGCAACGGCGGATACAATCCCGCTAGAAAGAAAAGTATTTTATTGGACTCATGACCTTTTAAAAGAGGTAATTGACAAAACCTAGCGTATTTTTACTTTACTAAGGAAAAATAAAAAGGTTATTCAAATAACAATAGATATAACTGGGGTAAACAAAACACAAAATAATAATATAAACCCAAGATTCAATTAAGATGTATTATTATTCCAGTTATAAAAAAGCTTTTTTATTTTTTAAATTTCTTTACTAAATTTATAGGCAAGTGAATACATACAAGTAATATATAAAGTGATTTTTAAATCAATAAGGTTTTAACTAGCAAATAGTTGTTGTTTTAAATTATAACTGAATTCTGAAACTAAATTTATTAAAAAAACAGTTTAAAAAACCTTATATACATCAAAGTTACCCGAGCGAAGACACAAGCCTATTTGGTTTGGCTAAATAAAACTATAGTTAACTTAAACTCTACCACAAGACGCGAACAAGTTAAAAGTTGAATAATCGCCAAACTTAAAACTCTTTCGTTCTACGAAAGTTTATCTTACATCTAATGTTGCTGAAAAAGTACAATCGAAACTGTAAAAGATACGCGTACAATGAAATAGTAATTTCTTAAGATGAATTTTAATATAACTATATATAGAGTTGATAATGAAAATTAAGCGGTTGTTAAGACCTTATAACATGTAGTTTGTAGTGAGGGGGACACGGGCCGTAAGACAGGGCCTCCTTGTCCTGAAATCTTACAAACAGAACGCGGTAATAAAGGCAAGAGAAAGTGAATTTAAGGGGACGAAAGGAGATTACACCGGCGGCGGTTCCTTTTTATTAATTTGAGTAGGTAATGAAAGATTTTTCTGGGGATACGAAATTTTAATTTTTAATATTCAATAAGCTGGCTTTGGATTTTTATAAATTAATTATGTTATGAGTATTATTTTGTTAACGATGAATACCTAAATATAAACAAAGCGTATTAGCAGAACGACCAAAGGGAGCCACGGCCCAGTGCGGCAGTCGAATTCCGGGTTCAAATCTCGCGGATTATTAGTAAATCCTTAAATTGAGTATATAGTATAATGTGGTTATTTTATAAAGAATCAACTGAAATTCATATAACGCACTCTAATTTTACTTTAATTTAAGTAGTTCATGTTTTGTAGCCGAATACAGATATGGTTTGCGATTCTAGAAATAGACATATCATTGCAATTCTTAATATGAACCTAAGATTCTCAATTTCCACTTATATCGAATGATTTTTCCGATTCCAAAGAGCGATAATTCCAATTTTCCGCGTGGAACAATTCATGAGGAAATTATCCCTATTCTCTTCATGGCTGCTCCGACGCCTCCCACCTCCCTCGGTCAAAGTTGCTTGCGAAATGTCTACACTGATTCTCCGCATACAAACGACATTCTCAAATGTATTACGACTTTACACATCTTACTCGTTTAACTGTTCACTTTACTTACTACGACTTATTATTTTTTATTTATAATATACCAATTTACTCTAGGCTAAGTTGTAATGTAATATAAATTAAGCTTTAGGTTAAATAACTTCACTATCCACTAATATTATAAAGAGTAAATATTCGTATTTT
Organism: Aporia crataegi; assembly: GCA_912999735.1. Classification (NCBI taxonomy): domain Eukaryota; kingdom Metazoa; phylum Arthropoda; class Insecta; order Lepidoptera; family Pieridae; genus Aporia; species Aporia crataegi. Next base: position 2,320,352 of record OU538748.1, on the reverse strand, counting down.
CCTTTGTAAATAAAAAACTCTTAAACCACTGGACGTATTTGCGTAGTCGTAAAAACGGAGTTAACTATGGTATAACCAAACAATATATTTCTTTTACTTGTGAATAAAAAGATGATGCTATGTTACTTAGAAATTTTCTAAGATAAGTTAGTGTAGTAGTAGTTATAAAACATTTAGTGAAAAAAAATAAAAACTTACTAACTTAAACTTATACAAAAAAACTTTTATAAATAAAATATGTAAAATATAAAAAGTTAAAAAATGGAAATAATAAAAAATAAAACATAACGTACAAGTAGGCTCGAGCGCTGCCTCTGTACCTTCAGTGGGGTCGAGCCGTTTCGCTCGTCGGCCATGTTTGCTGTTGTTATGGACAAACATATTGTCTGATATTGCTAATAAAGGGCCATCCACCATCACTTGTGTTGATATCACCACCTGAGAAAAGATGATAAAAATATTGAATGATAAAAGCCAATCGAAACTACGAATTTTATGTATACAGATGTAAAATAACTATAAAACCTACTATCTCTGTGACCAAGTGGTTCACGCGTTTACGTTTGCATTAGAGATCGTGGATTTGCATCCCGGTTAAACAAAATCCCAGTTGTATAGAAAAGACTATCTTCTGAGGCTATCTTCTAATCTACCTTCTATATAGGTACTTTTATTTTTTGTGATTGCACATGTTTCATACTTTTGATAAAACTAACAATACCATAGACTTATATATTTTAAAGGCAGCTTCTTAATATACATATTTTCTTGTTTTAATTACTATTAAGCAACGTTAACCAGTAACAATCGAAATTCGTATAATGTTAATTATACTAAGTATGGAAGTACCTACATCTTAATCTTATTCAAATCAGACAAGCGATCTTGAAGACCACCCGGTAATCGGAAAGCCAAATAAATGTGCAAATTGCACTTCCTTGCATACCTACGCAATCGTTCGACCATTTCCTCAAGTCGAGACATTGGCCCCACCTCCCTAGGGACTCTCTCTTTCATTCGTTGCATGTGTGCGAAGCGTTTGTATATATGGGGATTATTTTTGTAACTCTATCCTTGCTGTGATCTTGAACTTCGTTGAATGTTTTTCTTCAACTATATATTTCTATATACTTCAGCCTTACCAACAAACATTTTACTTAATATAATTAAATTTGGTATACTAATGGTAAATGATAATAATTGGTATTTTTTCGCTTCAACAATGACGATTTTTCCTTTTTAGATAATCGTTTATATATATTCGAATATAATTTAATCATTTGCAATAACTATAATCAGATTATTGAGAAACAGGGTAGTTACAAGTCTCAACTATATTAGATATCTCTGTCTAAATTAAATAATTCTACGTCTGTTCAATAAGGTTTTACTGTCAATTCTAAATGTAACGACAATTCAAAAACTTATAAACTCTTCTTCCACGTTTCGACTATTAATAGCTATAACATTGCATCGAAGTAATATATTCTTACCCTTGAAACGTTAGGGAACGACCACTGAATAATTCAATGACACACGGAAAATCCAAATATAGACATAGCTACGCACTAGACGTACCGAATAATACACTTAATATAAGTTATATTAAGTTCTATATTTGTTTAAAGTTCACCAAGGACACGTAAGACAAATATGTCTTAGGAACTGTGGAAGCAAATTTGTACTCATAAGTAGACTGAATGCACCTTTACCGCACCTTAGGGTTGACGTTAATTACTTTATATGGCTTTAAAAGTTTTAAGAAACAAACTTATTGGTATATTATTATTTTATATTAGCAACCCGCTCGCGGGTATAAAACGTATATATAAACCTTCCTCTTCAATCACTATTACAAAAGAACCACATCAAAATCCATTGCGTATTTTTAAAGATTTAAGCATACAAAGGGATATAGGGAAAGAGAAAGCGACTTTGTTTTAAACTATGTAGTGATGACATAAAAAATTAGTTGCGAGTTTGCTGTTGATAATAGTCACTTGCAAGCGCGTAGTTGTTAGCTATCGTTAAACTGAAAAATGAGTTGATTAACAAGATCGTGGCCTAGCAACGCTTATTAAATACGCTAAAAACGTCACGTAATTATTAATATCATAGAATCGTACCTAACATACGTTATTATACATATGCAATTTTTATGAGACATTTTCTCAACAAGTTCAAGCTTGTTTCATGTTTGATTAGCTTGAACTCGGGCTAGTAAGTTAAAATTATTAGAAGTAAATATCTAGAATCATAAATAAACATTAAAAAATATATACTTGTACTGACAGCGAAATCTGTAATGTCAAACATAAACGGTCCGTAGTATGTTTTGAATGTAAACTATAAATGTAATAATGATAATAGATAAAACAATCACTTTTTTGAGTTCACTTTGGATTAATGAAGTGACTTTACTGTGATTCAACTCAAAGGTGCGTATTCGCTTTGTTTAAGGTGACTTCGACTAAAGAGAATCGATTATGCACGTTCAACCATTTTACATTATTGTTTATTTTCTTGCTTTTTATCTTTTAGCTACTTTCAAGAACAAATCAGTACATTTTATAAGTAAATAGATAAACTCGAATAAATAAATTTAATTTCATCCCTCGACTAAATTGGACCCGCTTCAAATATTCAAGAGTCGTGAACGCAACCCTTCCTTCACTTGAGGGTTGATACTGATGCTGTATGGCACAAGATTTTTTATCTTAGTGATATTTTAGGTATACAATTATTTAAATACAATACTCTTAGTAAACGATATAATAAATTAATTAAAAAGCATAGGGTATACATTGATACATGATAGGAAGTGATCGGCCGTCTGTATCTTTCATAATCGGAATTATTTTAATTTTGTCGTGAATCAAAGTTCTTCCCAACATGAATTTAATTGCACGACAAACTTAACTATGGCTAGACTATGGCGGTAATTATTAAGAGACGTTGCTTAAAAAACTGAAGAAATTTTTAATTTAATAAAAAAATACTTGTTTGTCTGTTGCAAAAGAGAAAAAATAAAGTAAAAAAGAAGAAAAATAAAGTAAAAAGGAACCGAAATTAATTCTTATCTGTTATAGTTATTTTGTAAATTAATTGGTTAGATATAATAAGGTTTTAGAGTCACTCAAAAAAGAAATACTATAAAAATATACAATCTACATAAAACAAACTAGAAAGTATATTACTTGCACCGCGTTGCTTGTACGCCATAGAGATAGACTGGTGAAACACAGTAATTTTTCCTTCTCTCAAGTAAATACGGTGCGATTTCTTTGTTCCAATGGAGTGTGAGGCTTGACGAAATAAATTGAATAAGTATACATTGTGGCATATTTAACATTTTATATTAGCATTAAACTTATTCAAAATTATCTCCATTTTAATGCGTAGTTAGTTTTTATTACCTTGTGTATTCGGCAGCTTCTTTTTGAGCAACGGTACTAAGTTTAAGTGGACAAAGTAAAGTTATTTATTCTAAGTATTTATTATGTTGTCGAATAAAGTTTATGAAGAAATGAATGTGTAATGATGAAAAGTAAATAAAGTACTATATAGTATACTTAAAGCAAGTCTAGAACATTATAGATATTTAGGTACCTGAAATCTTCTCATATCACGGGGATTGCCAGCATTTTTTAAGCAGTTTTGATTACACTTCAGGAAGAACTTTAGAAAAAACCTGAAACAAAAAACAGTTAAGAAGTCAGTTAATTTTTTCGTTAATCTTAATTTAGTAAGAAGCTGCATCCACTTCACACTGTTTTTGTGCTTTCTCACATTAAACTATTAGCCGTAATTTGTGTTTATGTCGAAACCATCCGCCCTTCAGTTTTTGTGGCGTTCACACTTTTTTCCAGCAAAAGCAGTCTTTGAAGGTCATTATTTTCTAGACTGGCATATCGTATTACATAAAGCTGATTTGTGCAATTTATTTGTCATGGGAAAATGAGCTTTATGCTGTGGAGATATGGTTTGAGTAGAATGCGTATAGGACGATCAGACGATCACGATGAATACTCCAGTAGAAATATTTTACATGGCCCGCGGCTACAGCCAACCACGCAGAATATTGTTGTGCCAACAGACAATGAGATAGTTCGAGAGCTGTTACAACTTAACGAAATCTTTTACGGACATCCTTTTGAATATTTCCTCTAATCTATTAGTTACTGATGAGAATTACAAAACGTATTAACAGCTCTGTGAATTCCAAAATCTGGTCGTATGAACCGTGTACCGCGAACGTATTTGTGGAGCCCGCGGCGTCGCACATCTGTTCCCGCATTATTTATGTTAAACACCTTATGTCACAATATTGCGAGTTAGGAGTTTACGGCTGTCAACCAACACAGGGACTATGAATGAAGTATTTATTCTAAGAAACTGAGGACAGATATATTAGGTTAACGTGATTTGTCATTCAAAAATTCTTATGTTTATCATAAAATTTGATCTGCGATAGAAATCTCTCATTGCTTAAGCAACTCGTCAAGTTGTAAAATAAGTATAAAAATAGCATTGCCATCCTTGGAAACCACATTCCTCGAGGTCACATTTCGAAGCCGAACCTTACTTTTTAAATATCTTATTTAAACGATATTTAAAAATTAACCTACAGTTATGGCATTACATTTTTATTATATGGAGTTATATTACCTACATATACGTATAACCTATATATCACCGATCAGATATTTTAGAAGCGTTATAATCTGCAAAAGTTATCTTGACTGTCATTGTTCCTAACTATAATTGTAGTGATTTCAGTTAAAAAATAGGTTCCATGCAGTTTCAAACAAATGTTTTTAAATGAAAGCGATGTCTAAGCACAACAAAACTTAGAATTAAAGGTTTATCGAGTTAAGTTGTTGAAACGTGCGCATTTCTCAATACGAGTAGAGTCCCGACAGGCGCTAATTTATATGAAGCTCTTCGTAATTTACGATTTACCGCCTTACATCTGCTACTGAATTAGATAGTAAAGAAACTTTTATTGAGCTGCTTTAATTTAAAACACCCATTATATTAACTTCTTTTACTGTGTCTATAATAAAACAATCCACAAATACTATAAATCTAATACAACTTTGTCATTTTGTGTTCATTTTGTACTTTATAATGATTTTGGAAAGCACTTAAATTTGTAAAATTATAACCAGCTCTATCGACTATCACAGACGAAGTTACAACGTCTGTGATACTCATAAATAAAGTAATTTGAGTCACTTTGTAAGAATAAATTTTAATAAATTGTACCTAGATCTAGTTTATACTTAGAATTTATGAATAGATCAAACCACGTATATCCTAAAACCTTAATTAATAACTAAGTAGTTGTTAGATAGATGAAGATATCTACCTATATAAGTGTAATTATATTATAGTTTTTCTGAAGGAAAAATAAAGGCGTTTCTGAGAAAGATCCGGGTTTTCTATGTGAAATTATTTTCTGTCGTAGCAAGAACGAAAGAAAAGAGTGCTTTTGTACTATAACTAACCCTCCTTTTCATCCCTTACTGTGTGTAATGTGCCCCGTTCTTGAGGGCTTATCTTAAGATACATCATAGGAAAACTGCGCGTTGAATAACCACTCTTGAAAATAAGCTATTTTAATTGACCCTATAAGTAAAGTTTTTAAGGTCAAACAAAGTACATACTTAACATTAGTAAAGTTTAGTGACTTCCAATAAACTTGATACAGAAGCTATTGTATGGAACTCATCTTTTTTTTCACAGAAAACTGGTGATCTTTAATAACAAAACGTTTTGGTAAACACTTTGCAATAGCGTTTATATATTTGTTGGGACGTAACACACATTTATTTTTAACACGTGACCAATTTACGGACGTACCACTTAACCTAACTTTAATTACACATTTTATCAATTGACTATGTGATTATTTATCAGATAACTGTAACGTATTTTAAGTTGTCACAATATGAATATAATGTATACCGAAATTCCAAAAAAAATTTTTCCTATAAAAACTGACTGAAAATAATTTGCAACATGAACAAAATAAAATAAAATATATAAATAGATTTTTCATAGTTTTACAAGTTATTTTTTCGTTATGTAAAAAAATCTACTTCGGCATAAGTCGCGGTGAAGGGGTGACGCAGGGTGGAACACTTGAATCCACCCTCCTCATACTACACGCCCAAGATACTATGTTTATTTGCATAAGATGTTCTCTTTTAAATAACTAAGACTCAACTATTACATAACATTTTAATGTTATAAACACATAAAACCTTAAATTCCTTAATGGTATTTAAGAATTTTTATTAATATTCTTGTCAATAAGATAATTTTGGCTAAAATATGAAAAATCTGTATATTTTAGTGATTTGAATACGATATTGGTTGCTAAAGACTGTTATCCATATTTTTTAACCGACCTTCAAAAAAACGAAAAGCAGGTTATCAAGTCACGCGTCTTTTTAGAAAGTTTTAAACGTGGCTTCGCTCGCATTGATGATCTTAATTTTTTTTAATGTATTTTGCCGTACAAAATTTAATGACGGTTTTTGAGTAATTTTTGCCTGACAAACGCATGTATGTAATATGTAGGCTTAATCATAATAAATAACAATATATCTTTTTATATTACTTAAATTTGAATACTTACTTAAACAACAATAATTGTTGTATTAAGAGTAAGCGCCTATAAAAGGACATAATGCATAGTAACAAGTTGAAAGTGACCACGAGTCCACTCAATACAATCCAGAATTGAACAATCGAACGTTCAGGAAGATCGCGAGTTCTGACAACAAGCGGTCTCCACCAACTTTTCCCTTTTAACCTTTCGTCCCCCTCTGAACTCCCTCGGGAGGCGGTCCCCAGGGCAGGCATTGACTCCCCACGCCCAACCACCACTCAATACCGACACGCCATGCGGACGCCAAAGATTAAGTACGCGGAAGATTGAACAAGTTGCGTTGCATGTTGCGTCAAAACTTTTAATAACTAAAACAAAATATGACAACTACATTCATGTATACAAGTAAAATTCCTTTAAAATATAAAAGTCGATTTAAAAAAAAGACAAAAAGTAATTAATTGAACAGAAATAATAATAAATAAGGAATTTTAGTTAAAAATTGAAATAAAACCGGTATTTATCAAAAGTACCTGAAGAAGTAATTTTTCATGAACGTAGTTCTGAATAACATCACACACAAATATATAATCTAATTGGAAACATCTACATCTATACTAACATTATAAAGAAAATATTTGCTTTTTGTTTGTTATAAATAAACTCATAATCCACTGGAGCGATTCCAGAAATTCTTCAACTAGTAGGAAGTTGGACTCCCATGTGACATTTTATCTAAGCTTAGAATGGTTAAATTTTTGTAATAGTATGAAAATTAAAGTATACGGGTCTGTCAATTATAATCTTTGTTAACATGCGATGGGCCCATAACGGGACCAGTTTTTGACTTTGTTTTTCCGTATGAGCCTATTGCCCGCGTAAATATTTTAGTGTTACGAATTCCAGGGTTATCTGCCCCGACCTTTTGAGTAAATTGTATTAAAAACTTCAATAAAAACTAAATTCTAGACGTTTAATACATGATACAAAATGCCATTCCATTCAAGAAACATTAAGACTCTATTTCTTCTTATTAGATTACTATCTATTCCCCACTTTTATGACTGGGTTGCCTGTAAGAGATTGCTTGGTAGCGATAAGGCAACCCATTATACTATAATTTTGTTGCGTATCATTATTTGTGATTAATTGTAGTGTACAAATCGTTAAATAATATAAATGAAGGTGTTAAACAAAAATTAAACTTGATTCAAAAATTCCGAGTTTATTGTACTAACGACATTGTTAAATTACAACGATCATTAGCACTTACCCAATCTTAGATTGCGATATTCCTAAGAGGCATGATCTTTTCCATAATAACATAGGGTAGTGTTATTTCCTTAATTACAAACGTTGCTTAATTTTAAGTATTGAGTACTTATTCAAGTTGCAAAGTGTTTTGTCTAATTTTTGTGTCTAAATGTTGTCAAAAATTAAACAAAGTTTATAACTAAACGGGTAAGGGAGTTAAAAAAAATTATTAAAACACGTCTCCGTTGATGTTTATAATATCCTCTACAAATTCTCTATATGCAAACTAAAAATTATACCAGTTTGCCAATACTTCGTAGGTACATAAACACGCCATTTTATAGCCTCTATAATATATTCCAATAAAGCAATGTACTAGTTTTTTCCAACGGAGGGGTATCGCAGACGACGCAGTATCCCGTTTCCATGGCAACGCGATAAAACCTCTCCTTTCATAGTCCTTAGAGTAGTAAAAGCCTGATTTTCAGATAAAGCAGTAATATAATATTCTCTTTACAAACTGTGACAAAATCGATTATACGTACTATACTTTAATCATCCGTACCTGTAGAAACTTATTCGATTTTTTTTAATTCTTTTGTTTAGGAAAGTCATATTAATAGGCTACATGCCCACGTGAAGTTTGATATTTATTACATATCTGTTTCTTTATATCCACCGATATTATTAAGCTAGAATATTTGATCGTTAAATTTTCCCTTTACTAGTGAGGTTCGCTCGAGTGAAAACATTCGCCGAGTAGTTTCTATTGACAAAAGAGCGCTGAATACTGCCTACCTGCTTACCTCATACTCTTAGTTTAAATATATCTATTACCAATGTATGGATTGTATAAGACATTATTTATTGTGCCAACTTACCTTATTGCTAAAGCTCTCTTTAATTATTTTGTATATAGTATTAAAAAGAATGTATATTATTATAGTGTAAAGTGATATTAATCACTACGTCATGAAATAACATTATATGTCAAATTTAACCATTATGTATAAAGATATGAAGATTTGACAATATTGATATAATTTTTTGCATTACACAGCAGAAATCATGAACTCTTGCTGTAAGCTTATTTGAAAATAGTTCTTTTTGAATTTATGAAATAAAGAAAATATCAGATAGTTAAGAATAGTTAGAAAGAAAGAAGATTGATAAGGTTACGCGATGTTTAAGAAAACTTTGTATAAAAATCTATCTTTCTTCTTATAGTAGCTCGATAAACATTTGAAATAACGCCTTTTATATAGCATTAACTAAGTATAAATAATTATAATGAAATGGTTGCTTAGTGTGATTAAAAATTCAAATCCTGAACACAGTTTCGGTTTACAAATTGAGTTCTTTCGGGCACAATCAACATATAAAGACAAGGGCAACATTACCGTCACTTCATTGTGGGCACCGGTCTAATTGTAACTACACTCTGGGGCACCATCAGCCGCTCAGCGCTCTAGTAGGCGTGTGCCACTAATCTTCGACCCCTACATACTGATACTACACCCAAGCTAATATCGGCTGTAATGCCAACTAATAAAACACTATTTCGCGCGCTTGTGTGGTCGATATTTGCGAGGGTTAACGCACACTATCAACTCATTAAATTGCATCGCCTTTTTAATGAGTCTGAAAGTGAACAAAGGATATTGCACGATTACATTAAGTACGTAGTAGCAATGTAAGATAGTTTGTTTTTGTCGACAATGAGATAAGTATTAACGGTTTAAGATTCGCGTGCTAATTTTGCAAGTCGAGATAACATTTCAAATTATTTTGAATCTTTTGTAGTTTAGCAAAACAATGATTTCAACAATTTGTATTATTGTCTGTCATTTTGTAATGTTTATTTCAAAGTCAAGTTACCGCAGACCTCTGCAAATCATATTCTATTAGCGGTGAAAAACAAATCAGTTATAAGTTAAATGTCTCGTTATTTCATGTATTTAAACTAAAATTCCGTTGTCAGATCGAAAAACCCAGCTTCGAAAGGCAATTATTGTATGTTTATAGCACGTGCTTAGGCATGCAACATATTCTAAAGTCTGCAGCAATACATTCACCGTAAAACACATCAGCGTAAGTATGCCACCCTCTCATATTTACTCGTTGAATATGCTATAAAGTGATATCACTTGATCGTATTCCGGGTAATAGTTATAAATTACCCGGGTAGTTTATAAAAGCCGGTTAACCCGAGGTAAGCGGACAAGGTCCATAATTTATTATTGGGAAATTCGCATACATGTTTTCATATGCTCTATTGATCATGTCTGCGTAACTTATAAATCTGATCAAACTAGAATTAAGTGTAATAACATTGTACTATTATTACCTAACTTTATCGAAATATACTATTAGTAATTTTTACACCATAAATATTAAAAAAAGTGAATGTCGTAACACATTTCTGGATCTGTTTAACTGCAGATATTTTCATCATAGGCAAGTAGATGGTCGGCCTTATGTGCCTACGCAACCGGAATATTCATAAGAACCCACGACCGCCGGCGCATCACGCAGACGCGTAAACCACTTAGCCACGGAGGCGCAGATATAAAAAATACGTGCATTTTAAAAGAATCCAAGTAAATCTTGGAATCCAAAGACATCACGAAAAATATATAAAAAAGGACATATTTTTAAACAATAATTTATAAAACATACTCTCAAAAAGACGACCTTTTTCGGGATTTAAAACTCCTATTTTATAATTTTATAATTAAACGAAATTGAGAGATTGAGTTTGCTTTGAATATTGCTCCAATATATTATTTCAACAAATTATTAATAATATAGTCCGATGTAAGTAGTATGCCTTTTCTTTTCATCGTTTTTATCGCAGTCGTTATATTTGATAACGCCATTATATTGGTTCGGCGATATAACGTTTATTGTTTCGGTTTAGCTCAAACCATCACAGTATTATAATTTTTGTTTTGTTGTAGACCTTTTTAAACTATTCCTGCCACTAGTCTTTAAATATACGTCATATTTCAAAAGAATTTATTTAAATATAATCACATGAGAGCCTAAGCACGTTCAATAAACATACAATATTTTTTAATAAATGAAATAAATATGACAGGCATTGTTTAAATATATGAAATAACGAGATATTTTTTTTAGATAATTAAAAGCGTTAGGTTTTCAACTTTCTTATCTGTAATTTTTAAGTTTTTTGTTTTTCACCACTCATAGAAGATGGTTTGCATCAAACTTGTAGTTTTACATAAAAGTCAAATTTAAAAAGAATTTATTTACATAGAATCACATGAGAATCACGTATATGAACGCTTATGAAAGTCGCTAAAATCTTCTACTTTATTCTACAAATGTAATTAATTTAATTTTAAAGTTCTTTATTGTTAACCATCAACATTAAATAAAGGTGCAGATTCTAGTGTACATGATTAATTTCTACATATGTACAAAACTAATAAGATAGACATTTTAATTACAAGGTTTTTGTCAATTCGCCTCTACAAAGCATCTCGAAGCAACGTCATTAATCTTAGAAAGGCTGGCAGCACAGCAAACGACCTCCCGTTAAGACCCTCCATGGGCACCCGTAATATTCTAGCAAATCTAAAAAAGTATAACAAAACGCCGCCAACCTGTAAGGCAAATACGACCTTGTCGTTATTGAAATTAGTAATAGTTACGCGTGGTTTACTTACAGTTACTTACGACTCTGTTACAGAAGTAACAAGAAATCGTGGCGCGGAAAAAAGTTCTTACAATATATTTTTCGTAGAACATGTCTGTAGCATTGTTAAATATATCCAATCAGTATCTCAGTTTGATACTGAATTAGCGCTTGAAAGTGACCGGTTAAATCCAGTCTTTTATGGCGGACAGTAAAAGGTCTTATTTGAATTTGGAAGACGAATTAAAAAGACAATGAATTCGGTTCTAATTTAAGCGAAGCGTTTCTAGACGATTTTGGGGATCAGCCAGGAGGACTTAATTAATGCATTAAAATTGAAAGTCGGCTTCCCATCATGGATTTTCATTTCGTACGATGCCTTAGTAGTAAAGTAAAATCGTTTTTATCCAAACTTGCTTCATGCCTTACGATTATATCTATGATACATTTTTTAATTTTACTACAGAGTAAAAATTACTTTAAGTGGTTTGGGGTTGACACCTTCTATAGTTGTTCTATTGATCATTTTCTTTATTTTTGTCATATACGTGATCAACTGACTTACACTTCGTATTTACAAACAACATATTCTTATTAAGTGGCACAGAATAAGTATATTTATGCTATTCAGACTCTGACTAAAACATGAAAAACCACAGATTTGATTAGCTAATGATAATACAAAACATGATTAATAATCTGTATATATAAATCTATATGTAGATAAAAAAAATTCGGGTTACTTACACCATTTATAACTCAAGAAGGGATTGACCGATTTTGATGATCTCTGCTTAATAGGAGAATAACTACTAAAAATATAGAAAATGTCACGAAAAAAGTGTTTATGAAAAAAAAATCATTTCCTCATATATTTTCTATGGAATAACGTTTTAGGTGACATGATATTATTCTGAACTTTGAAGCGATCCGTTTGCGGGGTCCACTAGTTTTTAATAAAAAGTTACTTTATTTAAAAATGCTATAGGATTCATTTCTCTGTCTTTTTACGAATCTTATCACGCATAATCGACACCTCACGCCTCATCGTATAAAGATTAGGAAGATCCCGATTCTATTCTGGAAATCGTTAAACGAATCGTAACACATGTAATGAAAGCTAATTCTTTCATTATCTTTTCGTTTGAATGGGGCAGACACATTTATGTATCTGTTTCACTGATTTTCTTTAAAGGCAAGTAGGCGACCAGCCTTCAGTAACTAATCCTATCGAAACATGGATTTATCCTCTACGGGTTCGAACCCAGGACTTCACGAATCATGCAGATGCGTAAACCACTTAGCCACGGAGGCGATTATTATAAATAAAATGCATTAATAACTAAAGTTTATATACCGATGTATATTAACTTTACTTTTGTACATTATTAAGAGTTTGTATTTAGATATTTGGATATTTTACAATATCTTTTAGTCTGAAATAATAAAGGTATGCGTTATTATTGAATATTAATTAAAACTTTCTTTGAAATAAATGTTCAAATCTTTCTGGACATTAATTACGAGCATAAAGGGAGGATTCAGATATCGCACTAATAATACAATAATGTTGTAACTCAAAATACATCGAACTTGACATAACATTATAATCTTACGTAAAATTTAATTCCTCACAAGTCAATAAAACTGTCGTAAAAATACTGCAAAAAATGAATAAGAGATGGCGCTATAAGATGTTATTAATGACGACTGGTCGCCTAGCCCCTCGCCCGCTATATTGCGTTATCTTCAGTTGCGACCAACAGTGATTGAGGAAGCACGCGCCGTTAGGCGCAATATTTCGAGTTGCAACGTTATTACAGAATCAGGTAGGTAAAATTAATATTAATATTTTGAATTAATACACTATTGTTGATTAAAATCTAAACATGACTGTGTTGTTATTCGAGTTATTACACTATTACAGATTTACACAAGCAATATTTAAAATATTATTTTTACTAATAACACTATTATTGATTCAGTTAGTAATTCTTGATATAATACAGTCTTGTTGAATCATAACTTTAAGTTATTTTTTGTATGGTTTATTAATTAATTAGTCATAATATCTATTTGTGAATTAGAGTATTATTTAAAACTCAATCAAATGTTTATCAATGTTATGAGAAAAATAAGTAATAAAGTATTATAATTTCATAAATTTCGAGTTACTACAGTCTTTGTGACAGACACGCGTCAAGTAGGTACGAGTATGTATTGGACTAAATAAATAATTGATAATAATATCTTTGTAGGTTCAATATGCATCGTGGACGTTTACTTGTTGGTATGGTAACAAAATTAAATACTACAAGTTGTCCCCGTGAAAAATAAAATGATGACTTTGTCAGGAATTCGTCACCGTCATTATTGTCATCGGTGAGTACAATCGATGAATCTACTACCCAGAGAGAAAGCAACGACGTTACGAAAGAACAATCGACACTTTCGGTGCCTTCATCATCTACGATTCACCCAGTACTTCAAGAAATTGACGTAAACAGTTCAGTTATGGTTAGTAATGTTAATCCGATAACTGAATGCAACCAAAAGAAATATTACATTTCATCCATTCATTCAATGATCCACATTTCGTTCTCGGTTCGCAAAGTAAAGCTCCCAGTCTGCTCCGAGGTCGAATAACAAAGTCTAGAAGTAGTTCTTCTTCAAGTAGCTCTTCTTCAAGTAGTTCTTCGTCAAGTGGCTCTTCATCAAGTAGTTCAGATGAAAGAATTCTGGATAATTTAATGTCTAATAGTTGTCTAATGAATCAAATATTTCATCGGTAGATCAAAATGATAATACTAGGGGCAGGAAGAGAGTGCGTAACGTAGCCTGGAAACACCAGGTAGCCAAACGACTTCGGAATACTGGCAAAGCGTATGAATTAGCAAACAAAAAACAAGTACCAGCAAGAAAAATTGGTCCGACATGTGACGAAAAATGCAGGTTAAAATGTAGTTCAAAAATAAACGAGACATCAAGACAGGAAATTTTCAAGAATTATTGGAATTTAGGAGACATAGCAAAACAAAGACAATTCATAATTAGACATGCTACAGACATCAAACCAAAATACAGGTACTCGTCCACTCAAAATTTTCGTAAATTAAACACTGCATTTCATTTTGTAGTAAATGACATTAAAATTAGAGTTTGTAAGACGTTTTTTAAAAATACTCTTGCAATAAACGACAGACCCATTGCTACAACGTTATCAAAAAAAACAGAGTGTGGTTTCATACAGGAAGAATTACGTGAAAAACATGGCAAACAACGTACTGTGGATTCTGAGATCTATGAAGGTGTTAAAAATTTTATAAATGCTATACCACGCGTCGAATCACATTACCTTAGAGCCCAGACGTCACGAGAATGTATCCAGTGTGTAACAAGTCTTTATAGATAATAGATTCCACATTCAAATGAAGAAGAAATTTCAAACTGTACTTAATTTGCTACTAGTATTAGGAACGACTGTTTTTGTTTTAGAAGATTTGTTTTATGTTTGAGGAAATGTCTAAATTCCTTTTGGTATTTATATTTTTGTTTAAATGTCTAATTTCAAGAGCAATACGAATATTTTTGTTTAAGCAATTGACAGAATAAATGTAAAAATAAAGAAGTATTTTGTTTTGGAAGGTTTATTTTGTAGATTAAGTACAAAATATTAAAGAATAAAAAGTGTACCTTTACCACTTATTTTGTGATCAGAATTAGAAATGACTGTTTTTGTTAAAGAAGGTTTAATTTTATTAATTTTTCAAATGTTTAACTCCTTAGAAGTAAGTACTATAGGCAAGGCCTAAATGTCAATTTTCTATTATAAACACTAATAATAATAATCTGGTTTTATTTAGGTAAACAAAGGAAGTACCTATAGACGAAATTCCAAGAATCAGTTTTGTTGTATTTATTTTGTTGTAAGTACAAAAAAATCAACTAAAATAATAGAGAAAATTTATAACTCAAATTGTCGTAACACAAAATATTTCATCAATAACGATGTAACAAAAAATAATATTTTATTTTGAAAACTGTGTTTGGAGTAATACTGTCTTAACTCAAAATTCCTAAATAACTTCACTATTACAATATTTTTTTAATATTAGTTAAAATATAATATCTTTCAATTTATTTTAAAATCTCATGAAGCTTTTATTTCATTTGTATCTATAATATAAAGTGAGTAATGCGTTTTTCGTTGATTCTGAAAAATCATTGATTTTGAGTTACAACACTATTGTATTATTAGTGCGATATGTTAGCAACATTTCTTTGTTTTAATAAATATATGTTGTCATTATTGGTTGATAAAAGCATTGAATATTCGATTTATCAAATGCACAAATCGAAATACAATCTGGCAAGGCGTTAATGGGAGTTCAATGCAATTTAACCGAGCCCCACTGATACTTTAACTAAATTTCTTTTTGTAGGGAGCTAAATGCACTTGCTCTACAAATACGAGAGTGGCTCACAAGTCAATCAAACTCCTAAGTTCGAATCCCATGGAAACAAAAAAATGTGTCAGATAGGTAGACACATTTTAATACTGATCACTTTGATTGGTAAAGAATATATTCAGTTAAGGAGATGCAGAAATTAGTTCACACCATGACCCACTAAAAGAGCCTTAAATTATTTAATAGTTAATTTCATTTAAAAAAATTTAATACGTATGTAAACTTTCTGTTTTATTACGAGTATTAAATTTAAGAATCGCTTTCTTTAAAATTTTATTTTATCATAATGAAATCATTCAAACTTCTCATTTATAATACATGAAACAAAGAATATTTTATGTCGTTGACAGACGAAGGTCAGCTTGTAAAATTAAAAGAAAAATTGATGACAAATGATTTCATGACACAGAAAATATAGGTAGTGCAATCTTAGTATAAAAATCTCGAAAATATATTTTGTCAAGTGACTTGTCCATTATTATTTCACCCTTACGATAGTGATATATGTCGAAAATTGGATTTACTATTGACAATTGAAAAAGGCGCTTCTATCAAATACGACCCCTGTGATGTATTTGCCCAAATACAGTTTAAAACCTCTATTCTTGTAAACTCAGTGCTACTTTCAAAAGGCCATTCATCATTTACGTAATAGATTTTTATAATCCCAAATATTATAGGTACCTATACAGTTTAAGAAAATGCTTCTTGCTAGCACTAGATTTCCTTAAATAGCTTACTATTTTCTTGGGTTTTTTCTCTACGAGTTTTTTAAATCGACTTCAGAAAAAGAGGAGGTTCTCAATTCGATGAGTATGTTTCTTTTATATTTGTTACTTTAGAACTTTCGACTGGGTGTACCGATTTTGATGATTTTGTTTGAAAGCTGGTGCTTCCCGTATGGTAGTTTAAATTTCATCAAAATTTGTTCAGTAGTTTTAGAGTTACAATTTGAAGTCGGTTATTTTTTGTTAAAATTTTAACACTATCTTATTAACGTGATCATATCTGACTGAAATGTTATTTATGCCTTAAGGTAGGTATATTTTTGACTAGCGACTATGTAGATAAATTTACTTTTAGATAAAGAAATTTTTTTCAGAAGAAATGGTTTTCTTTGTTAAGGATGTAAGAATATTATAATATAATATACATATTGTTTTCTGGGTGAAAATCATGCGATAAAATTCGCGATTTCACATTTAAATCTTGAAAACTTTTACTGTGTTTATTCCTTCTTTTATTCCTTCTTCATTAGGTAACAGTACGTTTTAGAATTATTTATGTGACAATAAACATTCTCAAAATATTTCTTAAAGAATCTTCAAGAAGTTTATTATTTAAAATACAGTACAATTAGCCTAGAAGCGGATATCGTATGGTAAACAAAACACAAGCAAAACCACGATAATGCAATTTACAAAGCAGGCAATCAAGGGAGCTACCCACATTGTTGTACACTCGCCGTCAAAGAGCCAAAGCAAGGAGCTCAGGCTTCCTTAATAATTAATTGGCGCTTAAACCTGCTGACGTCTTGTGTCTACTAAAGGAAGCTAACGGCTCTTGTACATACGCTCTTAAACTTAAATACAATTCATAATAACAATATCAGGCTCATCGATTTACCTGAATTTTTAATACGAAAGTGGTTTCTTTAAGACATTGTACTGATTAGACTATTTCTAGTGTCTTAAAGTAGTTTGTAAGTCGTTTTTTAGCTAAAAGATAAAACTTATAACCTAAGAAAAACATAGAAAATAATATAGACAGGTGTGTTTCTGAGGAATTTGTTTATCTGTTTCTTCTTCTCATCTGTAACACTAGGAGAGAACGGAAGGCGGAATATTTTGAGGCGTCGTCAAAAAAAATTTTGAAAGATAAACATTCAAAAATTAAAGTTAGATGGTTATGCGTTTTTATCTGGATGGAGTTGTCTTTTAATTTGGCACCAAATAATTGTAAAATCAGAACACACCATTTATTTAATCAAAAATTTATCAAATGACCCTAATGGATATTAAAAACAGATATATTCCATTAATATTCCGCAATTATAAAACAAAATTGAAGATTGAAGAGGCCATTAATCAAATGAAAGGTCACGATTGCGTTCAAATCATGATAACTAATTGAATAAGTCACTCGTATTTAATTAAACTCAAGTGAACTTTGATTTTCATTTCTGACTAAACTTTAGTGTTTATAAATGCTTAGTGGGGCATGAGACAGATAATTCTCCGTTCATTTTCTTTACACGCATAGGTTTTCAGCATTTCAACCCAGCTGAAATATTGTTTCCCTGGGTTTCGAACACTTCGGCGCAACACGCGTAAGCAATGCAGAAGCAGTTAAACACATCACAACCGTATTTATCACCAACAAGTTCATGTCTTTTTAGTTCATACATATTTAAATGGTGTTTGCTCACATAAGCAAATATGCCGTGTCCAACCATTCCCTATTCCAAGACAAATTTCACAGTAACAATTTGTTTGCTATCTGACCCTACACGCAATGCCATCATAAAGTATCAATTAACGTAAACTTCAGTACATAGGAATAGGTGTGTTTCTTTGGGTCTTTTTTCGTTAATAACACATTTTCTGATTAATCTAATCAAGTGACATATTGCAGTCGTCAGATTATAATATTTAAGCCTACTATGATTTCTTGACACTCTCAGAATTATTAAATAGGAAGCCATGTTTTAAGAAGACGTATATTTTTACAGTCAGTTTAGCACTATAATATTTAAATTCAAAGCCTTTTATTGGTAATATTATTATAATAATTATTAAGCAAACAATATTATTAAAGTATCGAATGTAATAAAAACCTTTTATTACAATAATTATCCTGATCGTTAAATGATAAGATTTTTTCGTAGATTTTTTATATTCGTTTATTAGTCACTAGTTTTAATTCAAATACACCCCATTATAATAAACTTTTGTATAGTTATTAATCTATTTTAAATGTATATAAATATGTAATCACTATGTTAATAAAGTTCTTTGACTCAATAAATAAAAAACGATTGCTTCAACAAAGGACAGTCTGAAAATAAAGCTCTTGTAATATTCGAATTGAGACAAAGAGAGGGAAAGATAAAACCTTCCCACTAATTAAATGAACACAGAGTTGTCTTTTTAATAGATTTAACGTTAATTTTATGTAATAATAAAATTGGAATTTATTCTTTCTTGCTGATTAAATAAAAGCAAGATTTAATTTCGTATGATTGCATACATAAAGGTTACATATTGTCAAACAAAGCAACAAGGTACAGTTTCGTGTGTCCTCGCAATCGTGAGCTTTACGAAAATATCTTTAAGAAAGTTAATTTAAGATTATTTTATAGACTATATTTATAGGTGATTTAAAGCTTTTTTAGCCTTGAATAGATACTTTAAACTTTTCAAAGTCTACCTTCTGTTGTTATCATTACGAAACCTGCTATATGTATAATTTTAAATTTTTAAAATATATAGTAAAACCGGGCATAGATTAGAACTAACATCAGGATCGGTCTAGTTACAATTCATCATTATTATTCCAGACAATTTATCAAGCGGTTGGCTCGCCTCGCTCGACCGGATCGCACATTCTAACGAGATGGTGAATTTTCACCGAATAATTTCCGAACCGACGAATCACGTATTGGAATCCAAAATGAGCTCGAAATTGAGATAGACGACTTGCACATGGCTAAGAATAAAAGCTTCGCTTTATGTCGAAAAACTTAATGGCCGTGTCGTTAATTTTAAATTTTCATAAAATGCATAGTAAGTATTGTTTATAATTATATTTAATTGCTTGGAGAATGTTGGAGAAAATTGGAAAGAAAATCTTTAAAAAATGTTATTGCAAATTTACGCAATATTTTGCAATGCGTCGTGAACAGTTGAAGGGTCGTTGAGATTACGTGAGCTCATTATTGCGACTCTATCATATTTCAATTTACGATCGTCACTGAGACTTATCGAGTAGAAAAATCAGAGGGTACTAACTATGTCTATAATATAAATCAGAAATACGACGTCTCATTACTTCGCTTCCTTGGGTTTATTTTTATTACCAATCACACTAATAAGTAAAATAATTTATTTGTAGGGTAATATTGACGACCGATTGGCGCAATTGGTAGTGCTCCTGCCTTCTGCATCGTAAGGTTCTGGGTTCGAATCCCGGTACTGTGGTACCCTCGTTGTTTCTGATTACCATAACATAAGTGCTTCAGCTACTTACTTTGGGATCAGAGCAATGTATATGAGTTGTCCCAATTATTATTATTATTGTCATAATATCTGAAACGGATGCTGGAATCTTTCTGACTGATATTTTATTTCATTAAAGCTCGGTGTGATACGAGTAATAGTTAGTTAACTCTGACCTCAATATTCCTATTCAAAATTCATATTTTGATATTAAATCGTATAAAATCTTAATTTTACTGAAGACTAACATAACGTAGAAAATGTAAGCCGAACAAGGACATTAGATAAGTCGACGGTAAGAAAATGCTTGGTTAGAGGGAATAAGAAACGCTCCTAGTTGTTAAGTCTTGCACAGTTTTGTCGCTATCTTAAGGATAAGAAGCCTAATCACCGGTCGTCGTGCTTGTATCGGGCCGTAGCGAAACGCGGCCTCCCCCAGGGTACACTTTTGGGAGCAGTTCCCTTTTTTGTATATCAGGCTAAGTGTGAATTTCTTTTGTTGAATCACAGTTCTTTGTTTAGGATTTTTCTTTTTTGTGATTGCGGGTAGCTGTAAATTAAAATCTAGTTTAAAACTACAAATTATATAAGATTTATAGCTAACTGGTCCGCGTGTACATGTTACGCAGAAGCTCCTGGATTCAGAACCGGGAAAATAAATATTTCAGTTAACCTTGCCCGTGTAGAAAATGATCAATGAAACAGAATCTGAAATATGTCTCTCGTGCCCTACTGTAGGGGGGACGTTAAGTTTATAGACATTTATTCCTCAAAAAGACAAAAAAAGGCACTTACTTACATGAGAAATTTTTACAATCATTTTAAAAGAAAATATTATGCAGGTAGTTCGTCATTCTTAGTTTACGTTAGATATATATAATAAAAATATCAATATGAGTATAAACAATAATTTGGTAAAAAAGACGTTAGTATGTTATGTATAGTAGGTGCGTATATAATGTTTATAAAATTTAAAATAGGTATTTAGAACATAATGTGCTAATTTTGATTTAAATATCTGCATTTACAATTTTTAATTATTGCGAGAAATTTGTTATAAAGACGTCACTTCATTGAAATTAATAACAGATTAATAATATAGATAATACGCAAGTTTCACAACACTAAAGCTATTAATAAAGACTTATGAAGTTATATAAACTCTCACAGCGGAAGTTGGAAATCTACAATTTAGGTGTCACGCTTGAAAGAACTTTTGCTCGCAAACTATTCATAATATCTAACATTACCTTAGATCTAAACATCTCTCAACTGAGATCTCTTTTTAACAATAATATTTTTTATAACAACGAGAAACTTACCTTACCTAACACATTTCTTAAAGTTAAGCAACGTAATAAATGGTTAAGTTATCGTATACAAATTACAGTAATATTATAAATCTTAAACATAAGAGTTAAAAAGTTAAAACAAATCAGATAATGTAATAAAGGAAATCAAGCGTTCAGAAACGAATTTATTTGGCGAAAAGAAAAGGCGAAACCGCGGCTCGGCGTGTCTAATGAGATAATATAATAGCCGTGATTCGCTCTCACCAATGTTCACAAGACCGAAAATTACCGGAAAACTGCAGTCGAGAGAATCTCGTCCTTATGGGATACCATTTCCCTAATGTAAAATTAGAATTTCGGTCACAAATAGGTATTTGTTGAGATCACAAAATGTTTATTTAATGTATATTCCTATTTAAGTCCTCCGTGGCTAAACAGTTTACGCGTCTGCATGTTGTGCCGGAGGTTCTGATTTCGAATCCCAGGGAAAAAAAGGAACGTTTTGGTTAGGTAGACACAGAAGGCCACCTACTTGCCTGTAAAGGAAATGATCAGTGAAACAGATACAGAAATGTGTCTACCCCATACCCCACTAGGGGTTACGGGAATTCACTTCATATTTCTATGTTAGTAAGATTATAAGGCATTTTTTTTTATTTTTTAAAAATTTCTTAATAGCTTTAGTTTGCGGGTTTGCTCGCAATGATGCCTTTTCATGACAGTCAGATGTTACTTTTATATAATACTACTAAAACGTAGGAAGTATCATGATGTTCGTTTCCAGTTTAGGCGTAAGAGAATAACAAACATTCACATTAAGATAAGGGGACTATAGATTTACTAAGTATAAATCGATTTCATACAAAATATGCTTTTCAAATAGGGAAGCAGGAGGGCTATACCAGATTCGTATCGATTTTGTCACACTCGGATAGGGTGTAAAGATACCATTGTCATGAAGAAATGGGCCATATAGCTTGTTCTTGCTTACGATTTTTACATTAAATTTAACCTAACTAGTTAAATTTTTCAAATTTTATATATGCAATATAAAATATAGCGGATATTAATTATATATTGACAAAAAATACATCGCTATTATTTAGTTCGCTACAAAACTTCATTGGATCATGTTCTCTTTTTTTTATATAGTTTTATAGAGTTTTTTATATAAAACTATGTAAATATTATGATTATGATATATTGACCGCCTCCTTGGTCTAGTGGTAAGCGCGTAAGCGTTACAACCGAGAGGTCCTGGGTTCGATTCCCGGCGGAGATGAAAAAAAACTCTGTCTGGCAGGACATAGAAGGCTGATCACCTACTTGCCCCTAAAGAAAAAATCGATCAGTGAAACAGATGTGAAATGCATCTGCCCCATACCCCACTAGGGGACACGGGACTTCACTTTATGTAAATATTATAAAGAGAAAATATTTTTCACTAATAGGAAGCTACATTCCTAGAAACAGATATTTTAATTTGTCACACGGAAGACTTCACAATTAAAAGCTAGTTTGAATGTATGGTACAGATATTAGGAGATGTGAAATAACAACATCCAAAAACTTTATTGTAATAATCATGAGGTAAAATATTTTTAAAATATGGTTATAGCGTAAATGTTATAGTTAACAGTGTAGGTTACAGTATACTATAATATGATAGTTCCATGTCATCAATTACTATGCCCTATAAAATTTTATTAATCGCCTAATAGCTTCATCACAATATGTTCATCGAATACTTTAATGCAATCGAACCTCAACCCTCGGTCAACATTTTACATTGAACGACAAAACATCTTAATCATTCCGGCTCATAAAATTCTTAAGTGATTGCGTGGGATACATTCAATTTAAAATTGATTTTCAACCCATCAAAAAGGCCCGCTTTTACCTTATATCCATCATTTTGTTAATACTCGTCTATCCCTTTTAGTATATCTATGTACGTATTGTGCAAAGTTTTGGACTCGATTCCTAGGAAACAAAAATAAATGTCTCAGTATCAAAACCATAGAATGTTAAAACTAACTTGTTTATAAAGAATCAATCAATGATACAGAATTTTACTCTGTATTCTGTTTTTATAGTTATATTTTTTATTTATATATTGTACAAAATACATGCAATGTTAAAATTGAGCAAATATCGGGCTAGCATAGTATTAAAATAATAATTTAATTTCTTAAGAAGGCATTACCCTAATTAGGCAACGCCTAAATCGTAATTTTAAAAAAATGACAAAACTACTTATGTTCTAAGAACGTTCTTAGCAGTTATTTTATATTATTATTTAATATTACTTCGATTGAAAGTATGTAGATTTTGTATTTATTACAAATTGTATGGATCTTTTATGAATAAGTTAATAGTAGAGTCGGCAACGGGCAGGCGAGCAGAGATAATGAAATTGTGTACAGGAGCGCGACGAGGCGCGTTCGTGTCTCCGGAAAAAATCCACTTAACAAATTGCTGCTGATTCGAAGGGTTCTGGATTGTTGCCTGCTTTTACTGTTATGTCAGTTATTCGCTGTGTTATCAATACACATGCTAACATGCACCAATACGTGACATTCATTTGTTCATAATTCTTTTAATTATTGGAAGCTGGACTCTTTAGTAACATACGCTAAATTTTCCATGCTCAAGTAGACGATGTCACGAGTAAAATTTAGTAATTTAATTCTAATAAATGTAGAAATAACTTAACGTTCCTAAGCGTTGTGATTTCCTCGGTCAAATTTTAACTGTGTATGTTGATTTGTAATTCAAAACAAAATAAATAAAATGTGTTAAGAAATTTTTATGAATAAAACAGTTAAGTTTTAAAGAATATATGTTTTTCATTATCTATTTGATTATAAAGACTAGCTTTAAATCTATATTCAACAAAGATTTCACCGTCGTAATTTTCTATAGGTTTAATTCTTAACAAAAAACACCAATAGAAAAAGAGAAAACTACTGGTCCAAACTGGTTATAATAACAAAATTAAACTAAAAAACGTGATAGAAAGGACTTTTACCGTCAAAACAAGTCGATGCGTACTATAATTATATAACACTTAGCTTAAAGCATAATTAAGAACATCAAAACAAAATGTAACCTACATTATGAATCAACAGGGACATGTCCATTTGCTAAATAAACCATAATGGTACACATAAAATAATTAAACCATCAACGTTGGCTATCATTTCGGGTGACAATGGCTAAAAATAAAAGTAGCAAAGGAGTGTAATGAATTCGGCGCGTCGTTTTGCACGCAATTGCACAATTTCAATTATCGAATTACTGTGAGTGTACGGGGCGAGCTGACTTGATGAATTAATGTGTCGAAGGCTTGTTTTTTCAGTTTTTTTTATGTATTAAACGTTTACTAAAATTGTACTTTTCTATGTGATTGAGTACATTAAATATCTTTTACTTAATCATGTAGGTTAGCTTATTCGACGTTAGATTCCAGACCGTTAGAAACATTAAAAAATGTTGAGACATAATTCGATTTAACAATTGATTTTGAAAGGAAATCATTGAATTGCATGAAAGTTTGAGTTTTTTTATGATATAAATTCATTTAAAAAATCATATAATGTGAACCCCAGCAAAACTGTTAGACGACGCTTATTTCCATTCAATTGCCGAAAAAGCACGAAATCAATTAGAGTCGTTAGTCTTTACCCTCACCAATGGAGTATTCTATTTCTATTGAAATATTGGTATTTGACAGCCCGATTAGCTTGAGTTCTATTCGAATATATTCTATGAATAACTCAGCGTGTAGGCTGAGGCAATTCTGTGCGACTTTTGTACTTGAGTTTCGTGGGTTGTTGATTAGCCAAACAATCATTTCAAAGCCCTTAAAAAAAGGCTTCATAATTTTTAGAAGAGATGTTTTTAATTATGGTTTAATATGAAACAAATGGAAGTATATTAATAATCGTATGTTGACTATGTCATAATCTTTTAATATGCTATACTTCTATTTTTATGCCTAGTAATATGTTTCAAACAGTTTTTTAGAACAAATGCGAATGTCAGTAATAAGGCTAATACGAAATAAGAATAATATCTGAATAACATAGAAATTAAATCAAAGATATAATTCCAAATACGTATTAGTATAAATAAAAACTATTTTAATAATTCAGTTCGTAAACAATTCCAAACGCTACGATAAGTTAGCAGAAAACAAGGCAAAAGTTTGAATCGTGGAAATGCATTTGCGTTACAAAGTTTTTACAAAACATGTCATACAAAGTGACGAATCACCATAAACAGAGGATTTGCGTTAATTTGTTCGAGACAGACTTCGCAGACGAAATAATAACGATACCGAGTAAATAACTGAATAATTACCAATACCTACGTATAAATGAATCTATAGACCAGTTATGCTTATGTTTTTCATATTATTATGATAAGTATGAGTAATAAGTTTTACATTACAATAAATAAATGCTTAGTTTGGTATGCCTTTAAAGTGTTTTATCTAGTTTTTACGGAGACAATGTCGGGTAGTGACAGAGTATGAGAGCTAGCTGAAGGATAGCTGTCATAAAAATAATTAATATTCAATGAAAATAGCTTTAAAATAGTGATTAATAATAAAGAAACTAAGTTTTATGGTTTGGATGACACAGGAGGCATATTGTGTGTTGTTTTGAAAGCGAAAAAATAATCAGTCAAGTTTCTTTCCACCAGCAAAAATTGATTATCTTCTATAATAAATAGTTGAGTAAAAAACTTACCGATCTATTATAACAGGATCTGATGGAGTTTCATTTCTATTTCCACAACTCTTCTTATCACAGCATCGACTGCAAAAATAATTTCTTTTAAATGGAAAGTTATTCAAAAAGTTGCCGCTTGATGTTATAAAATTTCCTGGATGTATTTTAAGTTCCCGACTTCTAGA
The DNA here is from genome assembly GCA_912999735.1 of Aporia crataegi. NCBI lineage: Eukaryota > Metazoa > Arthropoda > Insecta > Lepidoptera > Pieridae > Aporia > Aporia crataegi. The sequence continues at coordinate 2,293,916 of OU538748.1, read as the reverse complement.
TTATAATTATGGAGATGTTTTTTTTAAAAAAAATTATAATTTGCCTACCCCCGGGCGAAAGTGTTCCCGGGCCGTGGAATAACTGATTACAATTTCTATTGCATTTTTTATTTACATCTCCATATCACAATCATATGTCAGCACACTTATCTATTTATTTATTATATATCTCTTTAATGGATATTGCAAAGGGTTACATTTTTGTGCACAGACTATTATTCTTATGTTAAATCATGTATATATTATAACGTTATATTAAATTAACCATTTATGAGGTATGCCAGACAAAGAAACGAACGCATTAATAGGCTAAATTTTAAACTATAATTACTACTTTTGAGATTATTAATATTATACTTTCATAAGCATTTATAAAAAAGCTATTTATATAAAGTATAAAAGTACTTCCTTGAGGTAAAGGGCAAATACATTGAAAAGACAGACTTCTAAACAGACACTTAAATAATTAGAGTTTTATAGATGGGTACAAGATCATAAAGGTGATAATAAAATATTGTAAGAAGCCGTATCCACGTTATACGAACACGTCGCCCTACTGTAGCTCCTTGACGCAAAGGGCAAAGACATTGAAAGGACAGACTCCCCTGAGACTCCTCCCCGAAGACGAGTGACGAGGATGCACATATCGGACAACATGAGAAAGGGATACTGCGTCTAAGGTGGAATAAAATTTTAATTGATCACACAGAAGTACGCACAACTACATTGACATTGCGGCGAGACGCGTTACGACCGGAAAAACCACCCCAAACAAACTGTTAAATTAATAACATCCCTTTTTGTTTTAAGTGCGTAATAGAAATTACGTAAGACTGAGTTTGCCTTAATACAATAGTAGAGCGATGCGAACATCACCTCCATAACGCGGAGGTGTTTAAGTCGATTGCGGGTGAAACAAAAAAAATTCTGTCTAGAAAATTACTGGGCTGGGTTACTGTCCTTTAAATAAATATAAAATAGTGTAACAGACATAGAAAAACTACATAGAACCACGACACTAAAATGAATTTAATATATGAAATTGAACGAAGACACAAGTGATTTAAAATATGGTATAAAAATATTTAACTCTAGATAGATAATCTATTAAAAAAATATAATATATAAAAAATATTATGTGTATATAAAATTATAACAATGTTATAAAAAAAATACAAAAAGTATTCTCTAAGAATGACTAGCAAAATTGAACAAAAGTTTGACGGAAAGACATTCAAGACTAAATTAATAGATGTCATGTATTGTACTTTTTATAACATTAAATTATAAAAAAATATACTTCACCAACCTACCTGCACATTACTTCGTGTGTCAGCAAAACTCTGCACATTTCTGGATTCTTGTCCTGGCCTTCATATACTATGGGCTAGAAAAAATTAAAACCATTTATATACAGCAATAAACTGAACTTTTTTTAATATCATGTCTTATCAAACTTGAGAATTTTTATTACTATTGTAATAAAACTTCTATTGAAGTAAAAGATAATGCATGTAGATTGATATACCGCGGCCTGGATAAAGGTTTAGTATGGGCCAGTATATACAAGAAAAATACACCATCAAATTTTCTACAATTAAAGGGTTAGGTAGATAAAACATAAAGTTAGTTCTTCAATTTCTCCATTAACACAATTAGTAGAATAATGAAATACATATTCCACTCCCGATCCATTAAACAGCCTTAGTTTGTAATCTATAACCTATATATATCAAAGTCGGGTTTGCTCGAACACTTATAATTCGAGAACGGCTGGACCGATTTCCATGGTTTTTGATTTATTGTATTTGTCTTTATCCCGAATAGCAGAATAACTATTAAAAATATAGAAAATTTTACGAGAAAAGTGTTTATCCAAAAAATTCGTTTCCTCATACATTTCTATGGAATAACGTTTTAGGTGACACATTATTCGGAACTCTGACGCGATACGAAGTTCGCGGGGTCCACTAGTTATTAATAGGCAAAAGGTCATTCATTGACTTAGGTAACACAAAACTCAAAAACCACTCGACATATCAAGCTGAAATTTGGTAGATAGGTAGGTGGTTTATAGGTAAGATCCATCAGCTTAGAATGGCGGCCGAACAAATATCACAATATCAACACGAACTGCGGGTGAAACCGGGTAAAACCGGGTAAAACCGGGTGAAACCTAGTAAATGATGACGCATCATAATTGAAACGATGAGACAAGGTTATGCTTAATTAAATTAATTAAAAATCGGCTTTTAGATAAGATAATTTTTCGTCTTCATCAAGTTATTACTTTTTGCTAATTTATGCACCCTATAATACATAATCACATTTCATTATCTAAGCCAAAGGTCATTTGCATATCGTGAACCAGCTCAATAGAGCGTTCTGTATCATAAATAATTTTATTTATATCTTTTTATTAAAAGAAAATTAAGAAAAACGCATTTTATGACTATGGTGATTTAAATTATTTTATTTTTTTTTTACTCATACAATACAGCAAGAACACAAAAATAATTATTAGGAGTGGATCGAGCGGCCTTATCGCTAACAAGCGATCTCTTCCAGGCAACCCTATTAAATGATCTTTAAACTAAGAACAAAAAAAATATTTTTAAGGTCCTTTAGGTACTATAATATTTTGCTTCAATCTATAACCAGTACACACAATAAACGAGAGGACCCGTTACGTATAAATTTATCTGCAAAGCTGAGTTGGTACACTTTATATTACAGTAGCGATTAGGAGGGACTATATAATTTAATATTTATTCTAGAACTGCTATGATTTCTTATGTAAAAATTATATACTAATCATTATATTATATTATATTATATATATATATATGTATTACAGTATTAGGTACATAGATGATTGGTTCTTAGAGTAGTACAAATGGTTCTATCTTCCTAATTACAATGACGAAGTCGGGTATCGGTAAATTTTAAAAACAGCTTAATTTTTCTGTTATCTCAGTGACATTAAAGTTTCGATAAAATTCACTATTTCCAGCTCTCCCTATAGAAACAGCCCTCACACGTGTCTGTTCGTTTATCTATTAATATCTAATTATGGTAGCCCTCGGGCTAGGGAACTAATCCTGATCATACATTCGATCCTTTGCCAAATGTTCAATGCAATGCATTGTTTTTGATGCAAGTTTAATTTTGTATGTATTTAGTTTTTGAACTATCCCAGCTATATTTAATTACTAATTCTAAGCTTAAATGCTAAATAGATTTTAATTTATCTTGAAAAAAAGATTGAGTAGATCTGTCTATTAATGTTTTTTAGCTATTAACTATTTATATATAGACCATCCTATACAAAGATTTGCTAGGTGTGACATGAGTTCTATGTAGATGAATGCAAAAGTAATATAGAATGGAACTAAGATAATCTAAAAATAAAACTTGACAAATAAAAAGTTATTCAACCAACATTTTACCAAATAAACTAAACAGTCTTTGAATAGAGAATTACTATAGAGTCGTAATTATTCGATAAAAATAACAGAATTGTATCAAAAAATCCATATTTTAATACTGATATTGAAATATATTTACTTGAAAATATCTAATTTTCCATTGTGTTATGTTGTAGAATATTAATAAAAAAACTGAACAAACAAAATATGCATAGAATAACTTATAAAGGATATGTAATCAAAACATAAAATTAGCTTCCTAATACCCTTAATCCTGAAGGATAGATTTTCCCCAACAAAATATTTAATTGAATATGAAAGAGTGGGGCATTATCATCTTTTGTACGAAGGATTTCGTCGGATTTGTGGAGATAGGTCGTTTTGTTAGGTATTTAAGGGTCATATCCTAAATAGCTATAGGGTTTTGCGTGTATTATAATTGAGCATCAGGTGGTTTCTATACGTCTAACAATTGAAAAGAACTTCCAATAGTTATTTAATACTGCGTGTTATTTAATGAATTATTAATGGTTAAAAATTCAATAATGCCTTTTTTATTGCAATGAAAGTGAGTAAAAATTATTAAAAATTAATACTAAGATTTGTTATGTATATATTTGTAGGACACTTCGAATAAGTTTTAATAAAAGTATTGAACGTAGCACTAGTTCCCATTTAGTTTAGTATGTGATATAACATGTTCAGGTTTCCAAATGAAATATATAAACTTTAATTTAGGTTCTTGGAATACATGTTTTTGTTAAGTACTACCAATTTGTTACTAGTGTGTACCAGCATTAGTGGACATTTTTAGAGTTTATTCCCTGAACTGGAAGATTCCCTGTGGATGTCGGGCGAGAGCTATTGGCCGTCAGCGTCGCATGGGATTCAATCTCTGGGGAATTTGTGGAGATTTAAAAAAAAAATATTCCTATTACAGCTTCTTTCTGTGGTTTTTAAATTAGAGTGGGCTGTCTACAACCTGTGGAGACCAAGTAATTTTTTTAGTCAGTTGGAAATTTGAGTGTAGGGGAGTGAAAAATCTTCTACGTCCTATATACCTACCAAATACGCATAAAAAATTGCATAAAAATCGGTTGAACCGTTTCAGAGGAGTACAAATACCGTGACACGAGATTTTTATATATTAGATAGAGCATATTAAACTATATAAAAATTTAATCTTTTATATGATTTTATTTAGACTTACTACAGCGTTAGAGTGAAACTCCTTGCAACCTCTAAACATCATAGAATGATGTTTTGTGATATTACATTATATTTCTTTATTTTCAATAAATCTAAGAAAACTAATTTTATGATGTTGTGAAAACTCGTAAGTATGAAGTGAACAAAGAGGATATAAAAATTCCTTTAGAAAAGAAAAAGACAAGACGTAGTGCGCTGCAAACAATGCTCGCCCGTGATTTACATGAACGACAACGCTCCAAGGCTTGGAATTTGTTGCTTCTCTGTTTTATTTCCACCCTATGTACGTTAAATTAACTCAGTAGTTTAAATTAACGGAGCAAAAGGTTGTAAAAGGGCGGAACTTGCCCTTTTATGTGTCATGTGCGAATATGTGTTTGTCCTTTAAATATTGATATAAGATATAATTATTTAACTTTATATCTAATTTTTTAATTATAAATGCGTGTAAAATCCTCACTAATATTATAAACGTGAAAGTTTGTATGTATGGATGTTTGTTAGGTATTCTTTCACCTAAAAACTACAAAATGGATTTTATTGAAACTGTACAATAATATAGCTTAGCTTATACATCAGTATAACACATAGGCTATTAGTTAATAAATATATTGTGTGAATTATCCAAAATATAACGATAAGTGTCAAGTAAGTAGAAAAAAATTCTGCTATCTGCCAGCTATTCTAGCGTGCTCTGCAAAAAGTCCGGTTGGTCTATCTACCTTTTAAGGATATCTCACTATACTCTTTTTTTTTCATTGCGCCACACTTAGTACCGCCAATTAAATAGATAGTTATGATAAATATACGCACTTTAATTTAGTCCAACTGTTCGCAAATAAATATTAATTCATATCACCTTATATTATTTTTGTTATGAATTAAAATATAAACTAATATGTGTATTATAATACAAGCGTCAAACTTAAAAGTGTTAGATTTCTTCCAAGTCGTATCGTATTCATAATATTTGCACTTGCACGTGGGAAACAGCAAAGTAATAGTAATCGACTATTATCACAATGGCTTCCGAAAGTCATTTCGCCAACAAAAAGAACCAAATTAATATGTTGTTTGAACGTTGTAAAGTAAACACAATCATTGGGTCACGTGCTGCGCGCGCGGCCTCTATTCAAACCTTCCAAACTCTATACGATTTAGCCCAATCTCATTTTACGTTCTTAAGACTATGATCAAACAGAGGGTCCGATTTAGATATTGATATGATAGTGATTTAGTGTGAGAATATAAATAATCCTCTCTTACTTCGGAAATATAAAAACACCTTTAACTCACAATTTCTTCTACGTGACACAATCAAGTGTCAATTCCTAGAAAGATAAATAGAATCGTATCTAGATATTCCCATTAAACAAACAAAATTTATCATTACTCTAATTTTACAGTACAGGCTTGCAAAAAACATCACTTGGAACTCCAAAGAAGAAACTTTCTTGAGTTTATTAGATACAAACAAAAGTTCAAAAATCAAATATTTTCTGTTTAGAATATTAATATATACTCAACGAATATATGATTGATTTATCTGTGAATGGATCATGACTAGGTAACCCTTTATAATAAGTAATTAATTCTTTACTTAACCCTAGCGTCTAGACGTCTACTTTTTTGGTAGAATAGTTGCGTGCAGGGTTAGCATGCATTGCACATTAGCTGATTGCTCGTGTGCCATCAGCCTAACGTTTTAATACAATTAAATCAACCGCAGTTCGCTATTATCCGAACGCCATCTTTGTCAACGTTCTTGTTCAATGACTGCTTTGCGTGTCGCTCTCGTCTCCAAAAGATTGACTTCGAATCATGTTTTATGGACAGGTTTTTAAGTATACAAGTAGTTGACCGTGACTTCGTTGGTGAATGTGAATCGGGGTAAAAATTAGCTATTGTTACTCGTTGATGTAGCTTTTTATAGAAAAATTTAATGCAGTAGTTAACAAAATAAACGTACGTGCATAAAGCATTAGAATAGATGAGCAGAATATCTTCTTATAAAAAATGTTGTATGGAAAAGCGATTTTTTTACTAAGAATTAAAAATTAGTAACTTTCGTAGAGTCATCACAAACGTCCATACTATCTTGGGAGAAGATCTGGAATTACAGTTAAAAACCAATCGTAACTTTTGATACTAAACTCATAATTGTCATACACCTAATGTATTTATAATATTTGCTTATATATAGAATAATTTGAATGATCATAACGTCAAGAAACAAAAGCTTGCGAGGGTGCCGTCAGCGGGTTCGGCAATTATCACGTTCGTGTTTATTACATAAATAACAATTTTAGCTTAGCAAGCCATCATGAAACTTCTCTGTGTACTTCACATATATAATTTCAACACGTCCCGGTCTCTTAGTGTTGTGTAACAAGAGGCCAATTACGAAAGATTTATGCCATGAACATAATTAACTTAGGCTGAACGTTGTTAACTAAGAATTACGGAATTGTTTCGCGTTTGTTCCTATTCGTTGCAATCTTCTGTCTTTCTTCCATTGTTTATTTAAGAATTGGAAGTGCGTTATTTGTATATTCTTATATATTATGAAATACTAGTATTTACTCGCGACTTCTTCCGAGATACATAATTTATGTCACTTAGTAAGGGTCTAGCTTCCCATTAATGCAAGAATTTATAAAATTGGTTCAGTAGTTTTTGAGTTTATTTATAATATTAGTTTAGATTTTTATGTAACTATACCGTTGCGGTATAAGAGAATTCGCGTAAGCCGTAGTGGGGCATGGGGCAAATACATTGCTGTGTCTGTTTCACAGATCATATTCTTTATAGGCAAGTAGATGATCAACCTTCTATGCCTATCCAAACGGAACATTTATTATTCCCCCCGGGATTCGAAACCAGGACCTCCGATGCAACAGGCAGACGCATAAACCACTCAGTATACACAAGTAATATCAAAATATTCAAGATACATCCAGGATTTGTAAGTTTAATAGACTCCGACCAACGCGGGTACTCAGTTCGACGAGAAGGTAATATATAGAACAAAGGTAAATATGCCAATACTTATGTGCAATCGCGCTTCTTTAACTAAAAGAAAAATCTTCATATATTTGAAAATTACCAGTTTTATTGATAAAAAATTAATGAAAATACATATTTATTCTTTCAAAATCAATTCGTTATTTGACTGAGGAAATATCTAATTTAAGAAATATTATATACAAATAATAATAAAGATATACTAAAAAGGAGTAAGAAAATATTATTTCCATAACTATAGGGTGAATTTATAGCAATTTAAGTTGACCAGAGGTTGGGTGGGCGTGATTGCACCTAATCTGTGGGCGATGAGAATTGAGCGCGCGGAGGTCACGTGACCGCCACGTGTCTGCGGTACCGTTATTGAGGTCCATATTTCGTATGACTGCATGTTATTAGTTTTTTGCATACATCAATCTTTGTAAGCTGATCTAAATTCTGTAATCTGTGATTTTTAGCGCTACGGTGCTACGGCGTAGCACCCACGAACATAACATGTTTTCTTAGAACTTTCCATTGCGATTTTTGTCTATTTCAAAGCATGTACTACTTGATTTTAATAATATAATTAATAAATGATTATCTGATTTATTAATATGTAAAAAACCAATATTCAAACGAAATTTAAATGGTATAATGACAGGCAATAATTTTTTATTTTTTGTACGAAACAAAATATCATTTATCTTGCATCACATTTTTAGTTTTAAAGCTTTAATAGATATAAATGGAACATGAATATTTAGAAAATATCAATAAACTTAATACTCAGATATTCAATTTAAAACTCTGCCATATTAATTACAATAAGAATACCTATAAATGAATATATACATCTTCATAAAGTGTAGTGATACCATATCAATCATGTACGATTTTAAAAAAAACAGCCGCATCATAAACAATCCATTCGTTTAGTTGAACCAATGTCATTGACACACAGTTACACTTTTAGCATCATTTCTTTTGCGTCAGGTGTTAAAAATAAGAGGTATTTCTAAAGACGGTAAGCTATAGCCATTCTTAGACGTATTAAATTTCTTGTTTGTAAAATAAAAATTTCATACATCTAAAAGTCAATAAAACTCACCTGCTTGGTAACGGAGTCTATGAGCCGAACGAATATATCCTGTTCCTGTCTGATGCCTGAAACAAACGCGCACTACAGTTACGTAAATCATCATTTGAGACAGAAATGTTTTCACAACTCATTTGTACCTACTCGCTTCTAAGTTAAGCTTTGCACACATTGAGAAATAATCCTAGTGAACTATCGAATCATATTAATGAGAATATTTTCAAAAAGCTCGTAGTAAGCGACTCTCGTTATCCAGATATGTAAAGTATCTTTATTTATATTAATAACTATATCACGAATCCATGATTTAAAATCATAAATGATCCTCCCAAAATTGGTTTTATATAAGAAGTCATTTAAAACAGGCAAATTATTTTTGTTTTAAGCATGCCGTGCGTTCCTCTTGCTTTAACTGAGAAATAGTTTGACAGAAGATATCAACAGTTTTTTTCTTATTACTAATAAACTATATAACTAGGTATAAGGATTCTTTATTAATATAACGGGGTATTATTAAAAAATCTAAATCTAAAAGTTTTGCATTATTAATAACAAAGAAATAGCAAAAAACTATTAAAAATTGATCTTATTGTCAAAGATACTTCTTAGGTACTTCAAAGTTACTTCTTTTCAAAATTACCAATATAAGGCCCTATTCTGTATTACAAAATTGTTTTAATTTTGAAAAGTGTTCAAACATATTTTTGTTAACAAGAAATATATTCTGTTCACAGCTTTAACAGTAACGTTTACACAGTGGCAATAAAGCGCAAGCGAGCTGCGTACGGAAAAGACATTGCACAATTTGTTAACCCCTTCAAATTACATTTCTCTTTTTCCTTGCACATAAAAGGAATTAAAATTACCATGGGAAAATTAAAAAGCACCCTAAGAGTTAATTCTGTATGTAATCTCCTTGCCAGTGCTAAAATTTCAGTTAGCATTGCTGGAACGAGATTGTTAACATATATGAGGCAATAGGGAAATTATAGGCATGAATTCAACCATAAACTTATAAAATACCCATACCTATAGTCTATGCTTATATCCTCAAATAACAGAGACGTAGAAATTTGATCAGTAATAAATAGATTGAAATTTTATCATCTATTATAAAACAATATATGTATTTATTTTAAAAAATAGCTAAAGCTAAGAAATAAAAGTATATGTTACAAAAAAAGATTTTTTTCTAATAGTGGTAGGTACCTCTCTAGTACTACTTATATTATTAGATTTATATATAATAATAAATAAATAAAGAATGATTGGGACAACTCACATACATTGCTCTGATTACAAAGTAGCTGAAGCACTTGTGTTATGGAAATCAGAAACAACGAGGATACTACAATAAATACATATATAAGTTTATAAACAACCAAGACTCGAAAACAAATATTCGTGCTCATCACACAAATTAATGCACCTACTGGGATTCGAACCCGGGACCTTTCGATGCAGAAGGCAGGAGCACTACCAATTGCACCAATCGGTCGTCAAATATATATAAAGTTTTCCGTCATCAAGTTTTCTATTTACTTGTCCAAATATCATTTATACTTTAAAAGCTTTATGCGGTGCCAATTTTCCATTATCCAGCATAACAGCCAAGACAGCAAATATTTACTGTGTCTATCTCTCAAGGCATTGTCTAGGACAACGGTATGTGAATGTATATGCTATCGCACTGGCTACACTGCTCTGATAGAATTTTAATAGGGCATCCGGAAGGTCTACAATTACCTATTTGCCTCTAAAGAAATTAATCAGTTAAACAAAAGTATTTTTACGTATTATGTTTTTAAATGTTTAATGAGAGAAAATTAAAAAAACATTTTAATTTAGAACAAAATTATCTAAATGCCTAAACCTATTTTGATTATCTCTGGAACAAATCATAACAAAAATAAATACATAATAATGCACCTCAAACTATAGTTTATTAGGTATACCTAATATCTCAAAACGCCTCCTTGGTCCAGTGGTAAGCGCGTAAGCTTTACAACCGAGAGGTCCTGGGTTCGATTCCCGGTGGAGATAAAATTTAAAAAAAAATTCGGTCTGGCAGGGCATAAAAGGCTGATCACCTACTTGCCCCTAAAGCAAAAATCGATCAGTGAAACAGATGTGAAATGCATCTGCCCCATACCCCACTAGGGTACACGGGACTTCACTTTTAATACCTCAGAAATAATCTAAATAACACTCACCATTTGCATAAAGCAATTGAAGTCTGTATTGAATACCGTTGTTTGTTTTTTGTCCTTCAGCTTCCTGTAAAAGGACGTAATTAACATCCAAACTATTGACAAAGTTATAAAATATCCCAATTTAAGCTAAACCTTATAAACTCAATAATGAATTTTGAATAAGAAATAATTTATTGCGTATCAAGATAAATAACTGCGTAATATATTTTATAGTCTTTTCTAATTTATAGCAATTGGAATTTACTGTCTACAACAGTGCTGGCAAGTGAGTATGTACATTTGAAATAAATATTTTAATATCTCGTACACTCTTTGATTAACTATTACAAATGAATGTAAGAAAGGGGTGATATTTAGTTTTGCTTTACTGTTTTAAGTAGATTTAAAACTTAATTATTATATCAGGTTTAGTTATAAAATTTAAATATATTATTTAAAAAAAACCTTTTAATTTAAATGTAGCAAATGTGTACATATTTTTATGTCGTAACTTTTATATATTATAATATAATATTATTTAATAAAGTACATGTATAATTTTATATTTAAAAACCTATAACATTGTTTTATGTATTGTTTAATTATTTAAAAAAAAAGTTTAAACATTTAAAACTTAAAAAAGATCATACAGCTAAAATACGCACACTACAGTGTGTTTGCCACTAAATAATAAATTATAAACAAACAAACACGATGTGTGAATGCGCGACCCGCGTGGCCTACATCCGCTTTATATTTTCCTACTACTCTGTTAGTTGGTTTTCCTTGCCTTTGTATATGAAATGAATGTTTATAATGAACATGCAGCCTTTTTTCGTACGTAAAATACTTGTTAATAATAAAAATTATGAAGAGATGACAAGAGTGTCCATACAAATTAATAAAAAATATATTTTACACCGTGTCAACATATTTCCAATATCGCTGTTTTATAACTTTTTTAGAATTTTTCGGAGTAAGAAATTTTATTCTTTAGAATAATATATAACAAATTTGAATTATTTAGAATTATTTAAAATATTATGTACCTAATCAACAATATGGAATACCACCAACGCAGTTAAATTATGTAAATGCATTGCACACAATGGAGTGGCTCGTACGATCCTGATTGATGGACGCACAGGCCGATTCACGATACTTATCAAACGAATTTATTGATAATCACATCATTAATACATTGTACGCAATACAAAGGAAATATTATATTCTTTTTAAATATTTTTAACTACAGCGCTATGCTCAAACTTTATCACGTTATATCGTCTCGTCTTACGATAAAAATTAAGGAAACTAGGACACCCAAGATTAAAGTAATTTTAAAGTTTTATAAAAAAAAGGTTTAAAGTAGTTATAAAAGGAGATTAAAATAAGGAATAAAAGCAAAGACTAAAATACACGAAAATGTTTTTATTTGGAAGGCACAGCTACTTAACCTTTAAATGGTATGTATATATGTATATTTTATTGTGTATATTTTTGTATCTTAAACAATGTCAGTAAAATTGATGCAAAATGTCGGCCTCTCTAGAGATTACGAGACTTTGTGTGTATTAAATATACACAAAGTCTCATAGTAGTAGATGTTAAAATGGAGGAGTATCTTACTTGGTCCTTTTCTATAAACCCTATGAATGCGGTGCGCTCGATTTCGATGGGTTGTCCCGCTCTATCGTACAACGCAACAACGAAATGGAAGAAATTGCTTTTGCGCAGGTTACTTGGAGGCTGCTTCTCGAAGTGCGCCCGACCGACACCCACGCTACTGTAAACAAATGAATTCGATAAATGAATCAAATTAAACAGATATGAATTTTGAGTCTGTAGGGATATGTAGTAAACAATACCAATACAAAAAAATAAGGTTTTTTGCGTCATCACAACGGGTGTGTCATGTTTTATATAAGTGTATAAAAGTTATGTATTTCCGATGTTTAAAATTGAATTGAATTGAAAAATGTGTAACATTGACGGAGTTTTAAGAATAAACTGTTCGGCAATATTCACGATTAAATGAAGGTTTTGTGTTGTGGTCAAAATTCATTATAAACCATAAGTAAAATTTCCACTATTTTTCTTTAGTAAATAATTATTAGGCGGTATGGTCGAAAGTTCCTATATCTTTTTCCTGCCTTTTGGACGAATACACAAAAAAGATAACAGCGAATGATAAATATTATAAAGCATAGTTGACTAATGATTGCGTTAATAGTAACTTAATAAATCTATCCATAATTGAATATAAAAAGCTGACTTTAGAACCTCCTCTTTTGAGGTCGGTTGAAAAAAAGTAATAAAATTGCTATTTTTCATATCTTTTGCTCTATTATTTCGGCTAATGTCACAAACTACTTTAAACGCTTTAAATGTATCAGTTTTTTTTAAATTATTTACTTATCAAAAATTAAAAAAAAAAGTTATATGTATGTGAATTATGTGCCGATAATTAAAATTGATCTCATTATTAATTTTTTAGTGATTCCAAAGCTATAGTGTTAAGAAACTTAAAATTTTGTTACATGTTGTGTACGATCCGATTCACCCCGAAAATTGGGGCGATTCGGATATTTTTCTTTTTTAGTTTTTAGTAGCTAATTAAGAGAATATATGTATGATTTAAGTTTTCAAATGTTTATTTCATAGCTGACTATTACTTCTTATGTTTTTATCAATAAAAAATAAAATTATATAGCACATTAGTATGATTTGCTCAACCTCAAAGAAAAAGTGATCCGATTCGCCTCGGTCTACCCTAAAGTTTTGCATAGCAAATTTTAACCAAATATCATTATGACAAATTATCATAAATTGCAAAAGATATAATAAGTCATAAACTATAGAAGCCATCATCTACAACTCTAAAATGCCGGTGACTAAACATTATATTCAAATAAACGAAAACAATAGAACATACTAAAAATCCTTTTAAAAATGATTTACAGCCAATTTACGGCCAATACTGCGGTCGAAAAGATATGACTATTTGCAAATTGCCAACAACGTCCGCTTTTTTTTCTTTCACATTCAATTCAACCCTAAAACACGCGGGTGATATTTGTCCATCAATTCTGTGAGAATAAAAAAATACATGAAATCAATTGTTATTGTATACTTATAGAATAACTTAGTGAAATGGAACTTAACTGTGTGGTTTATTCTATCTTTTACTGTCATAAATGAAAATAACATGATAGTATATAACTTAAGAATCCTTAATAAGAATTGTGTAAATGATTGCTCAGTTAAAAATGTTAATCACAAATGATAACCACCAAGTAAGTTTTCATAGACTATTAGAGACCTTTAGTGAATCTAAATTTTATACAAAACTGTTTTATCTTTTACAATTATTAGTGAATCTTAATTTAATACAAAACTTATTAAGGTCAACATTACATAAATAAATGTCTTAATTTTCTTGAACTGCCAGTAGACAAGCGAATAGACATAAAATCTAATCATTTATGTTTTAATTGTTAACAGACATATTATTAAAAATCAAACTTAGTTAGCCATGAGGTTATATTCGCATTTATGCACATATGGGTTCGTTTACCAACATGATCAATTCCTTGTTTTATATTATTGTTGCAGTAAAACTTGCCTTAAGCCTTTATGAAAGTGATGAACACCGAGAGCTGTGATATTATAAAATTTACCAATTTATCATCGATATAGCATAGGTATACGAGTTTACGTGACAACACTATCAATACAGCATTACCCGGCAGGCCCGTATTACGCTATGGTAGCCCATTCATCTCTCCGCTGCAGAATTTGCGTAAACAAATTGGTTTCGCGATTGCCATTTTATACCCCACGCGACGCTCCATTGTTTTATTTATCGCTACCAGTTTCGGCAGCGCACTCGCGATTAGGTTGTAGCGCTTTTTTCGCTTACAGATCACGGTAGATTTGTCAATCTTCGACACGATTTTGTTTTTCGGTAATGGCAACATTTTTTTCAGGAGTTATCTGAATTTGAAATATGACAATGGATTGACAAAATGAGTTCTTCGTTAAAAGGGGAAGCCAGTGTAACTTTTAGTTTTAACTAATACTTACGCTCCGGCTTCGCACAGATATCGCGTATTAAAATATTATTTGATCCCTACCAAAATTCATAAGACCACACTTTTAATAAGAATTCCGCAATTAGTAAATATTTGTAAAATATACCTACAAACTTTCTATATTAATATAGTAAAGAGCTTTATTTGTTTAAGATAGTCTCTGAAATCTGATACGATTCTAAATATACTTTCATATAATAGGAAGTTAGAATTGCCGAATGACGTATAATTTATTATATACCAACGTTGAACTGCTTCTATGGCCAAGTGTATTACGGATCTGCATATTGTGCAGAATGTCCTTGGTTCTAATCCCGGAGAGAAATAAAGCTGCTTGCTGGGTTTCTTTCCTCTCATTAGATTATTTCACTTTTCTCTTATGTCTACGTATCCTGGAAGAGATCGCTTGGTAGCGATATGACAACTCATTACACTATATCCATATTTACTAGTATTGTGGTTTTTATCAAATTTTTATAAACACTTCGTTACAATGGAGTGCAACGGGCGGCCTTATCAGCGATCAGAGATCTCTTCCAGGCAACTCAATTTTTTAAATTTTTTTTTGGTATGGTGTAAAAATTTATAGTCTGCTAGTCAGACGCCGATTAACTCGAGTATAAGCTAGTAAAGGTACACCTATATTTAGTTATTCTGATTAATTATCCATTTTAATTAAATAAATGTAATTGCATATTGTAAGATTTATGTACATCATTAATGTTATGTAAGCGTAATTTGACAAAAACCATCTAATCGGTCTGGGGTGGGTCTTAATGACTTGAAGCAAGTTAATAAATGAGCCTGTCATCACCGCCGGTCGGCTATCTGTTCGCATTTGTCATCGAATGAACCCGGAATTATATTTTGATTAACCTTTTAATCTTACTATTCATAAATTAATTTCGAATTCTAATTAACTGTTATAATCTAGCTTTTATACCCTAGCCTAGAATTTTGAAAATCGATTCATATCTTTTATTCATTTCAAACAAAACTTCTCATCTCTTTATATCATTATCTATAGATTTATTCAGTTTACATCAGAATATCACGTGACAGTATAATAATTACAGTAGACGGTATAAATATATTTTACAACCACAGCTTATCTACTTATGACATAACAGAACGACGTTTATAACAAAATTTACACCATTTATTACTCAAAAACGGAAGCATGGATTTTAATGATATCTAATTTGTTGGATTTGTCTAATCCGAGAATCATAATTAACTATGAAACATATAGAAAAATTCACGAAAAAGTTTATATGAATAATATTCGTTTCCTCATACATTTTCTATGGAATGACGATTTATTGGTTGACCGAGAGAAAAATCATGAATACTTTATATTAAATGAAATTGAACAATCTTACTATTTTTAAAGTTGCACTACCAATTTCGCCACGTTATAAACGCACTACATTCTCCAAGTGTTTGCGCATAGAATTAATTATGGGGAGGTCAAAAAAAAATAAGCAATTACTGTAAATTGTTGACATAGAGTTACGTATGGCTAGAATAAACAGTCGTAAGGTCGAGCTAAAACACGACAGATGCCGGAACCCTTCGCAAACAATGCGTACTAATTCGAGAACGCATCAATACATCATATTATAAACCAAATGCCGCATATTGTTGCACAACTTCATTACTTCGAATGTGTTAAGTATGGGGCACTCCATTTTTGAACAATTTTGCGCCACTGTTAAGGGATTATTTTATTATGGCAACATTTTCGGAAGGGCAAATTTATTAAGTAAATGTGTATAAAAATTATGATTTTTGCGTTAGAAATCGTTATTTTATTTTTCGTATTGTAATAATATTTTATAAAAATTCATATACGTGTATTCAAACAATAACACAAATTCGACAATTTGTTACAATTATGTCACGGTAGTAACAAATTCTTTATTCACAAACATAAACGCTTATGAACGTAAATGTTATATTTTTAAATTAATTCATAAACTTAATTTCACATCTAGAACACACACATGCAATGTGTCTATTTCAAAATTTCTATTTTCATTAGAATTTATAGAAATTTTTTTTGTAGAGGTTCGAGGTAATTTTTATGAATCTCATACAAAAGGATTTTGACGTTCAATCGGTGGTGCAGTGGTAGAAAATTGAACATAAAAAATTGTACATAACGAGATTTAATTCACATAGCATGAGAAAATAGTTTTAAGCTTTTTGAAACTAACTTATACTTTGGAAACATCACATTTTGCATGATCATATTGCTATTGAAATGTAAAGTGGTACGTTCATTATCTGTAGGTAAATTATGATTTATAGTGCCCTTTTCATGAATACGCACTTGTTACGGGTTCATTATCGGAACGAATTTGTGCACCCCTGATTGGACATGGTGCGAGTTATTGTAGGATAAATCAATGTAGTTTAACATGTAGACTAATCGACTTATATAACTAAGAAAAACTATTCGTATGTTTAATCCCCAGCCAAAAAAGTGTGGATAAGATCGTGTCTGTGTAATTACAATTCATGAAGATTTCATCTATGTGTTAATCTTTTTGTAATTCACACTATCGAGTGGTTTTTAAATGTCTTAAAATTCACTTGTCGTTTCTAATGAATAAACTCAAAATCTACTCAACCAGTTCTAAGCATTCTTTTACAGTCTTTCTGAGTGTTATAGGCTATATTGTAAAGTTTGAAATTTATTTGTTAGCGAGAGTTTATATAATTTGAGGTAATTGTATCATGTTTTTTTTTTGTTTCTCTGATAGTTGCAGTAGTAGAAGTAATTATATTTTTGGAAACTTTAAAATTAATACCCATTTCATTCCGCATAATTATAATACATTTCGTTGTCGTCACATAAAAAGGGAATTGCTGTAAGTGGTGCGTGAGACAGACATTTCTGTGTATGTTTTAATGATCATTTTCTCTACAAACGAGTAGGTACTCGTTTGTTTAGTTAGTTTAATGATCAGTAAACTATCTTAGACCAGCCTCTGCAAGCGTAACATTTGTTTCCCCGGGATTAGAACCCACTACCCATGTGAGGTTGGTCCATGTATGTTTAATACCAAAACATAATACAGTAACCCTATCAAATCTATAATCCTATACACCGGATTTCGTTAGCCACTTGCTTCTACTCCTAATACAATTTATCGAATTTGGTTGCTCTTTTCGCCCACTAATTAGCTTATTTAGCCCCAAATTCAAAATACATCTTGTTTGCACATTGTGAATTAAACTCAAATGAATTAAATCAACTTGAACTCCATTTTCATTTACTAGAGAAGGATATAAATTGTACAAATTTATAGAATTCCTTTGTTTCTTAACAAATATAGAAGCTATAATCATATAAATAATGGTAACAAATTTTAAAGATAGATTTTTTTAACAAGATTTTGTATTTTTGTCATAATTGTACATGCATGCTCAGATAAATCAATTTCTTGAAATTATATGATTTTGTTTTAACATATTATTAATGATAAGAAACGTTTATTTAAAAAAAAACCTAGTTTATAACCTACGATTTAAATGTGATATATTTTTTATAAAAATTATGCTATATTAGGAAAAATAGCTGAAAACAAAACTTGTTGTTTTTTTAAATGTACGCTTTGTAATACCATAAAATCCATAGATACAAAAAGTACAGATTTTATCACAAGTTTATACAATGTGAGACATTATCCCTGACCGATTAAGGAATTACTTTGTCGGAATTATCTTGCAACTGAATACCCATAAAGACATGTATTGTATTACCTCCTCTTTTGAAATATATTTAAAACATTTTTAAATATATAAAGTCACGATTTGATTTATATATTTTTTTGTTGTAACTTACTTGGTATTGTCAACTAAGGAACTGGGTGTCATCCATGCTCTTGTGAGTGGTTCCTCTTTGAGCGATGTGACAGGACCTCGAGGTTGTGTATGTACCCCTGCTGCCTCTTGATGGTGTAGGCCGAACATAAGTCCACCTGAGGAAAAATATATCTTCAAATTTATATTCTAGTAAACCAGCTTTGCACCGAGACCATCACTAAAGTAGTCTAAAAATACCTAAAAGCTCGTGAATTTTTACGGTCTATAAATGGTTAAAATAAAAATATTAAAACCTTTCCGAATGAAACTAAACTAATACTGAACTTGGGTGGCCGAACGGATAATTTTGTCATGTTCAGTCTATAGTATCTCATATAAAGCAATATTTTTATACTCTGCTACACATAAAAAGGAAGAAATTAGATTTACAAAGATAAAGCATATATACTATATATTTGCTAATATACTTATAATAATATATGTTATATTATTTCTAGAATGAGTTAATTGACTCTCTTATGTGGTTTCATAACTATTGGAATCAATGTTTATTAACAATTTTATATTTTTTCATTTGTAAATTAATAAATATATAATAATTCTAAAAATATTATTTAATAGGTTCAAATTTTACAAATACTAAAAACCTCAAAGATACATTTTTTTATGAGTCATAGAAATGTTCCTTTACTAACTTCAGCTTTGCGTAGCACTTCAAAGCCGTAGCACTTCGTAGCAAGAAATTAAGTAGTAATCGTAGCGCAGCTAAGTATTGAGGAATATTATTTTCAACATCTTATAATCTTGTTTAGCAATAATCCTTAATTAAATAGTACATTTTCTTTATTTCAATTACCCTCATCTAACCTGCCAATTAAAATGTTTACTTTTTGAATATATATAAAATACCTACAAATCCTGATCAAAAATTGAAAACAATTACTTTTACTTTTTAAATTGTTTATGCAGATACTCAAATATTGCCTTTTCTTTCTTTAGCATTGTGTAAACAGACCTAAGACGCTATTTTTTATCTTCAAAGTATTTGAATTTGAGTAAGTATTTGGATATTTTTGTAGCATGAAATGAAAAATTACATACCAGAGGACCTCGGCGCGCCTGAAGGATAGAGTTTTCGCCCCCATCCCACGGGGTCTAGTTCGAGCGGCGGCCACGGCGAGCCAGTATACCCGCCCGCCGCCGCGTTCAACTCGTCCGACCGAATCGCGAATCTCGACCGGACACCCGATCGGGCGCCCGAGAGCGCACGAACACTCGCGGAGAATTGCGAACTTTACTATCAAACCGCGTTCCTTTTTCAAATAATTTCCAACTTTTTTATCACACCAATTGAATTCCTATTTTAATGTCCGCTGCATTTTAAAATAAAACACAAATTTATAACATAAACACTCGAATATACTAATTTGAACTTAACAATTGACTGTAGATATTCAGATAGATAGTAAGAAATTGAAGAATAAATCGTAAGTTGTTATTTAAAATAAGTGTAAATTGAAAAGTACCGCAGCGGTAATGTTATAGTTGAGGGATAGAGTCCCGGTTGTACGGGCGATCCCGTTGTGAATTTGCGGAACACTAACAAGCGTCGCGGGATCGCGCCGCCGAGTGCTCGAGTTGCGCTGCGTCCCCGTCCGTCCCCGCGGACTGTGGGAGGCGCCCTTGGGACACGCCCTCGCCTCGAGAGCGGGACGACCGCACTAGCGCAGGTGGCGCCACTTTTCAATAAAACCATTTTAAATTCAAATATCGAACAGAAAATACAATTTTGAAATAAAAAAAATCCTAGTAAAATCTCTCGAAATTTCCAGCTGGCACACGTGTGGTTTTAACGTCGATGAATTTCGTAATGGCGGCTCGCTGTGGAAGTTTCCCTCTGAGACTGAGTAAGGGATGAGGCGATGAGACAAATAGAGTCTCTTCGGGACTTCTGCTGGGACCGCCCGCTAAGTATCACTTATTCAATGTTAGATTGACGATGATGAAATTTCAGTGGGAATTGACTATAACTTCTACGAGATGAGGTTTTGTCGCCACATTAATTATTACATCATCTGTGAAGTTAGTAATATGAATGCTGAATAATTCAACTTTACATGGTAGGTACATGTTGTTGTATTGGTATTAAATTTTTGAGGATCCTAGAACAATTTTATTACTAATAGCACCCTTCAATAATTACAGTCTTCAAAAGATTAATATAATTATAATAAGAAGTCATTTATAAAGCACTAATAGGAGTAAAATTGCTATTACAAATATTGTACATTTTACTTAAATTCCGCTACTTTTAGCTAATTTTACGTAACAAGAGAATATCATTTAAGACAAAAACGTTTCTATTATTTTGTTAAAGTTTTCGTGAACTTTAAAAAGAATATTACAAATATTTACCTACTATGATGTAGATTGTAAATCGTAACGAAAAATGTTTCGAAAAAGTTTTCCAAATTGTTACCTACATCCCTATTGATGTAGTTAACAGTACCTAGTGTAGTTGTATTTTGGAAAACTTACGGCTTATTTATTTATTACATAAAAAATATCCCTATAATTGACCTTTTTTAGAGTATAATTATGCGATAAATTGCTTTTTTTTACAAAATAGAAGGCAAACAGACAGAAGGCTCACGTAGTGGTAGTTGACTGTAGTGGATTCATTAAGCCAGTTGAGTCGCGAGAAAATGGCCGGCATTTTAGTTTTTTTGAGGGTAAGGTTCATTATATGTGGCAGGAATAGCCTTAGAAAAGCCGCAGTAGTTGAAGAAACATCGAGGATACGGATGAAATTTTGTTAAACTGTATTTGATTAGTGAAATATGCCTCTAATTTATAATTATTTAAATAGTTTTGTTGCCAAAATTGTGCGCGGGTAACGATTGTAACTGTAATTGTATAAATATATAAATATACATTAGTAGAACCATCTCTAATATTGAATTGAAAGTTCAAAAATGACGACTTCGGATCGACAAAGTCTGAACTCAGATGCTCGAGGTGCTTTGGGAGGCCTCAAAGGACCGCCTTTGCCACGCCCAGTCCAAGCCACGCCCATCCGCTAGTGCCTAGAGACTTGTGAAATATTGTTTTTTGACTCAAGATGTATGTATGACCGATACAATAAGTTGGCATCAAGTAGATAACCCGGCCTCGTGGATTAGAGTTTCTCGTATCCAACATTCAATTGCGGTAAAGGTTCTGGGTTCCAATCCAGGATAAACAATAACATTTTATTTTATATACATAACCACAGCAGTCATATCATCTACTTGCTTAGATAAGGCAAATTTTGGTTAGAGATTTTTACTTAACATTTTCTGTTTATGTTCTGTAACAAACTACAATTTAATTAAGAAGTTCCTCATTTTTTCCACCTCCGTGACTAAGTGGACTGCGCCAACGGCCCTATGTTTGAATCCCGTGGAATTTTAAGCGACGTGTATACAAATATCTCAAAGGCCGACAACGCATCAAAAAGCGCGGATCGCGTCGCGTTTGTCCATGGGCGGCGGTGGTCTTATACCATCATGGGACCCGCCTGCCCTGTTGTCAGCTATTATATAAAAAAATCAAATACATTACCTATACAGGAAATTATAAACAAAGCAGCCTATACAGATCAAGAGATTTCACTTCATTTATTATTTAAGTTTAAAACTATAGAAAGATATATACGTATGAGGTCTCTACCTGACAGTAATTAATTGCGTTGCAATTTGCATATAGACCTCATTTCCTATCTTAGAACAATATAGGCATAACAATCAGTTTAGCATTGTTCTCCATACCTATCTAGATCGGTCTACCGGGATTTAGTGACGGACTTGAATGACAAATCAATACGTGCATAAGAAATTTCATAAGCGTACTTTCAGGCCTATGAACAAATTACAAACCATACTGCAACTTCACTCGTGTAGCTTTTGTATGAGTATTTATGTAAATTTATATAAAGAAGGAATTAAAGTCTTACTATTAGGTAACACGAATTGCATATCAAGTGTTATAGAAAAAAATTAGTAAAGGTGGTTGTGATATATTTGTGATAGATTATAGTGATAGGACCTTTAATTGGATATCATTCCATCAGTTACCACTTTATTTGTTTTATTTTTAATAGAAGTAGTCCAGATTACTTTCTTACTTCAACCGACACATGTCGGTTACGGAACTCTACAACTGTGACATAGATATGTACTATGTCACAGTTTCACTGATTATTTTTCGTAATAGGCAAATAAATAATCTACCTTTAGTATCAAACCCAAACTTATATTTGAAAATAATGCATAACATCACCTAGAAATAGTTCCGTTAACCCATTTAAGTTTACTTACTCACTAATTCAATAATTGATAGTATTATTTCGTTTATATATTGCTAACATTCTACATTGATCGTAGGATATTGCTTGAATGTAATACTTTTGGTAAATGATTAAGTTATGTGATATTAGATTAAATACTGTAAATATTTCAAAAAACGTCATAGATGAACTAAAACGAACAGTTTCATCCAACACGTTCAAGTATCCGATATAATATTAACAAGTAATATCACGCTCGAAGAGGCCAAACGACACTCTGCTTCATTTTAATTCGAAACCTAAAGTCTGCCTTAAATTACACTTTTTGCCTTATAATACCCTCGGTGACCGTAGGGCTACAACGTTCTTTCTAGTGTCAAGTCGTACCTTTAGCGACCCCCTGGGGGCACTTTCAGACCCTTAACGTTTACGACTACCCGATTGCTTTTCTATGAAGGGACTGAAAACGACAAAAACAGACAGATGCTAACAACGGAAGTAGGATACTTATAAACGGATACCAAGTGGTCAGATAATGTCAACACGTTGTTTCCTGATTAAGTTATTAGCAATCTAAGAAAAAATCTCAAGGGTTTTAGTGTGTTAGAATTGATGGTGTGAAAAACGTATTACAACAGTTGAGAGACGTGGTGTCTAGAGTATTTAAATGCTGTATTTTCGTAATTTTATTTAATTATTATGTAATAATTTACTATAATTATATTACTAGAAATACTACTAGACTAAAAATTATTTCAGTCATGGGAATTTGAAAACCTTTACCTATTATTTCTATAAAGTTATTCAGATAAAAGTGTTACTTTAACGAGTTTTTCCCAGATTGAAATACATCGGAACTACATTTTTACGCACACTTCGGTCGACCATAGTCTTTCCCTTGCATTAATATTATTACAGTGATCATTTCTCTAAAAAAAGCCAAAAGGCCATAGTGATTATTAGATAGACCATTCGAGCCAGGAGTTTTTTAAGCGGCATACCCTTTAAAGAAATTCTCGGACATATTTACGACTCAAACTGCAAACAACAATCAGAAATTTACAAGAAAAACGCCCGCTGTGAACAAATTCGACAAAAATTTTCACAATAATGACGCACAGTAGTGCTTTTGAAAACAACATGATCACTTGTCACTCGGAACGAGTTACCGCTGACAAGAATTTTAACTGTATTCTTACATAACAATTAACAGTTACTTGCATTTTTGCATGTAATTGTGAATGCAGATTGATTTGAATGAGATCTTTGAAATCATTCATTAGCGTTAAAATTGAGAATGTAAAGCCTGTCATTATCTACTAAACCCAAAACTTCAGAAATATTGTTTAACTCGAAAAGTTCCCAATATTTATTTTTCTTATATCATGAAGGTATGCAATGAATAAATTAATGTTGCTCACATGCATGCATGCATGTTGTAAACAAGAAAATGACATTTGATATTATTCCATATGTTCCTTCACAATTTCAAATTATTGTTACTAAAATAATTTTATTTACAACGTAATGGTACGAGATCCCGCCGAAGAATAAATGCACGCATCGCGTACACGGTTAGGACCAATTTTTTACGAATATTTATGATTAAGTGAATATATATCTACTAGGTTGCCTATCAAAATTTGGCCGCAAGTATTTTTAATTATATATATATTATATAGTAACTCGTATTGAACATTTAAAATGGACATGGACGGGACATATGTTGCGCTGCAAATTGGACAAATGGAGCAAGCAAGTAACTCTATGGTACCCAAGGGAGGATACAAGAAAACAAGGACGTCCGAGAGTAAGATGGAGAGACGACATCCGCTTAACCTTGGGTCCAAACTGGACCAGAGTCGCAGATGACAGAGCCCATTGGAGAGAGCTGGAGGAGGCCTATGCCAAGAGGCACACCGAATTGCGAGACATTATATAGTAACAAATAATATATAATAATCTGTTTAAACTTTGTAGCACTTTCGGAAATAAAATGGCTTTATTATTATTATTTTTATTTTTAATTATAATGAATAATCATTTCACATAAAACATTCCAAGTCGTCATTTTTGTTATCCAAAAAACTCTATTGACCTATCTTTTATCTATGACAGTTCATACGTAAACAAATTACTGACAGCATCAAGCGTGGCCACATTCAAAGTTAAAGAAAGCTTCAATAATTTATTTATATAATAGATAAACTTAGATACTTATGTAGATACAATACATGCATGAAGTATAGATACTTTGAATCATTTCTTAATTTAAATTTATATATAAAACATAAGTTACTAATTGGATTAATTTATTTAATTTAAGTCAATATGTTTCATATAAAATTATTTCAAAAAAATGATTATGTTTAATAATCTATATAGTTTTCCAGTAGGTACACATAAATAACATTACGTAAAATAAACATTTATATAACCAATTGCTTGCTAAAGAATGCAGACAAGAAATAATGGTACAAGAGTAAAATCTTCTATTTCAGTGAGCAAAAAGTCGGGCAATTTTCATCAGTGTTTCAGACAAATGTTATATTTTCATGATGCATTTCCCACATTTCAAGGTACATTCTGAGGTAACGTCATAATAGGTTTACGGGTAGCGATAGCAGCTTAACAAAGAATAACAAAAATATTTTTTAGACTTAATGCTGCTGCCTTCTGCGCCAAAGGGTCTTGGGTTTGAATCCCGGTAGGTGCATTTATTTGTGTGATGAACACGAATGTTTGTTTCCGAGTCTTGGTTGTTATATAAGCTTATGTATGTATCTATTGTGGTACCCTCGTTGTTCCTGATTACCATAACACAAGTGCTTCAGCTACTTTGGGATCAGAGCCAATGTATGTGAGTTGTCACAATTATTATTATTAATTAAACTCACATAATTACTTTGTTATTTATATGTTATATGTATTAACAAATATAAATAACATTATGCTAATGACATATATATATTCTTGTCGCAATGTTATATTTTCTAATACTTAATTGTCGTCAACACCAAAAATGTATATATTTCTAAGCTACAAAAATTTAACGTCACCAAGAGAATTCTAAAATAAATCATTTGTCAATAATAAATTAAAGGATCAATACAGCGGGTTTTAATAAATAAATTATTAATCTAAAAACTGATTTATCTTTGCTTTGATAAATCAATTAATCAGTGTCATGTTTAAAAATAACTACTTATAATATCAAAAAAAAAAATACGACATTATTTCCAGAAAAGTCCGCTGGTTTTACCGTAATTAAGGATATCTAATGTTTATTTCACATAAATATTTAAACATCAGATTTGAATTTTACCGGCGGTTCTAATATTTTTATTCTATGTTCATATTTCGGGAAGTCTGTATAACTTATTCAATATTGCCAAATTGGGCGCGCAACGTTATAATGGAGGCGAAAAAACGTAAAACTCAATGCAAATGGATTTGAAAGGTTATTATTTATTTAATACTGAATTTCTACTTCTGCGCCACGTAAAAATATACTTAGCTTAACTTGTTATAACATTTTTATTACGATAACAACGTATACAAATTACATTCATAAAAATAATTGTAACAGGCTAGATGACGCGTAATTATATATAAACACACGCATAAACCCACCATGACAAAGTAGTTCACACATCTGCTCACTGCGCCGGAGGTCCTGCTTTTGCATCCGGGGAAACTAATAAATGTATTAATTTAGTACCAAAAAGGTATGTTAAGGAAATGATCAGACACTTATGGTCTTTTTACCGACTTCAGAACTTTACCTTAGAACTTTCGACTAGGTGAACCAATTTTGTTAATTCTGTTTTTGTTTGAAAGCTGGTACTTTCCATGTAGTCTTATTTAAATTTCATCAAAATCAGCTAAGTAGTTTTAGAGTTACAATTTGAAGTCCGTTTTTTTTGGTAAAATTTAACACTATATTATTTATAGAAACAGTTGGCCGTGATTCGTTACCAAAACACAATAGTAGAATAAACCTAATAAATGCACTTGTTCCTAATAACAATCGTCACAATTCACACTAACAAAAATCATGGCCATATTTCAAAAATACCCTAAAAATGGGTCCGATTTGCCATATGACTTACATGTCAGAATAGCCATTTATCATGCAAGATGTGACAAGTGAATTTATATAAAAAAATAAACAAATGCAGGGGCATCGCTAGTGTAGGATAACAATTTAGCTCTTCGTTTAACGTTTTAAATATAGAGCAGTTATCTATAGAGGTTAATATATGATATAAACATTTAGACTATAATAAAAGAATTAAAATATTGAATGTATGTGAGTACTGAAGGTACCTATTAATCAGATACAGACTATAAGACATACTTCAGTATATTTTTAATAAGCAAATCTGTTTAAAAAATGTAGAAAAATACTTCCGTATCTCATTTGGTCATGCGTTTGTCATTGTTCCTGGTGGCATTAAAAATGGTTAGCGAAGTACAAGCAGAAACAATAGTTACGGATATTCATGAATTATTACATACTATAATACTCTGTTTTACAGTTGTCTGTGGACAAAGCACTATACAGGGGCGAATCCAAGGGTGCTAAACAATAGGAAGATAGCAATTTGATATTCCAGCCACATTTTTAATAAGTGCTGGTCCTGTAATGGCTGAGTGGCCCACTCTTTATAGCTTTTAAATGCCATACGATTCAGATGGTCACTTACATTAGGGTGGTATGGAGAGATTTTTTTTATAAAATACAAGTGATGGATATAATTTTAAAAGAATCAGTTTCAATGAAAAGCAATCAAAATATATTAATAGCTCACCTGAAACCTAACTATATTTGTGTGATTGTTAGAATTATTAACTTTTCTAATCATCCTAAAGTTTTCTTAGCATGGTGTTAAGTTATTATAATATGTATAAATTATTATAACATTTGTGCTGTCTCATATAAATATTGCCTTGGTGCAAATAAAAAAATGAAAAATATGTGTTCATGAATTAATGAATATGGGGCCACTATAAAGCTTTTAAAAAAATTATCAAAAAAAACTCCTATGTGAATCCTTTAGGTGAATTTCCTCTATCTAAACACTACCTATTCATAGAATGGTACAGTGAAAAAAATATATAAGGAAGTACTTCTAAAAGCACTTAAAATCAAATCGATATAAATCCACCAATTCTGTTTTATTGATAAGCAAGCCCTTTACAAATATTATCATAACTGTATTATCCGTAAGGTGCATATTTTATGAAGCACCATAACGAGGTATTGTCCCACATCTGTTCAAGTAGATCTGAGTAGCTTTTTGTGCTTTTTGACATTGATGTGTCGTTTAATGTGTTTTTAGTGTACAGTTTTCATATCTAGGGTTTATAAAGTTTGATATTTTTAAATATTTTTACAGAAAAGCTTTAACTGTATGAAATTATTTTCTTATTCTTATGATAAATGATTTTAAAACTGTATTATATATTATTATGATTATATATTGCTTAAACAAACAAGGTGGGTGTCAGGGGGTGCACTTGCACCCCCTGAATCTCGGGATCATCAGAAATTATTGAAATAAATTCATAATGAATAGTCAGAAATTTGTAAATATCTCTAACATAAAATAAACCGGGCTTCAGATGTTGCCGACTAAAATTTCAATTTTTTATTAACAATCATTTATGGCGAAGATTGTTAGAAAACTAAAATCTGCACCACCTGGAAATTATTTATACCGGCGCCCATGTATACAAACAAAGATTTCGGTAGGTTCTGTAAAGGAAATTATATTTAAAACAGACGCAAAAATCTTTATAGAAGTTCATTAACATTTACATACGGTAATTCACCAACAATAGTAAAGACATAACTAATTAAGAGTGTAGTATCAGAGCAATTAAAGTTTGCAAGGTACTAAGCACGCCTTAGTACATCTTTAGCACAAACTTGACCAAACACTGTGGCATCGCTTAATTAGTGTTTCGGTTAACTTGCTTAACTTGGCAGACCTAATTAAGTAACTCGTAAGATGAACACAAAGCCATACATACATAAATCTTCGTCTATAATCTATACCTATCTACTTATCGGCTCTGTATCTCATATTATTGTTTATGATGTAACAACTCACATATCATTGAATGGGTGAAAGTTTTTGTATTCGTTAGCTGGAAAACCAAAAAATAACCGCCTGTTTTAATAAGAGAGTGAGTTTATAATTTATAGGTATCATGTATGATATTTGTTCAGCACTATTGTTGAGTTTCATATAAAATAAAGTATACTGCGTGAGAACAAACATTTTCATGAGCTTTAGAATTCAATTTAGCAGTTGGTAGTTAAAATGTAATATCTATCGTTCATTAATAAACTACTATCTGAACTTTAGACTAAAATAGAATAAAACGCGTGACGACTGATCACTATTACCTAAATAGAGAATGTTTATAATTATACTCTACTAAGCATTAGTATTCATAGAATATTTTTCATACCCATCGATAAGTTTTAAATCAAATAAACTTTAAAGGTAAAAATACATTTAAGTTTATTTTCTTACATTTTCACGTTCGCTTCATTAATTTTCATTACATGCCTCAAACATGCTTGCTATTATCTACCAATGCTTTTAACATGTTTTTTCTTGAATACGTCCTGGATCAGAAGATATGACTAGGAATATTCGACATGATTGTGGCTTTATCAATATTATTGCATATTCAATATTCATAACATTATATTCGTTATTTTCTCAGAACAGGGTGCTAGACCAGTGGGGCTACATCCTTTTATTTCCGTTAAGTAAAAGTGAATTTCCGTATACCATCAGTGTGACTTGGGGCAGACACATGTCTGTATCTATGAATAATAAATTGTTTATTTCATTAATCACAGTTACATAACATTACTGAGACTTCCCATTGAGTAGTCAGATGACACTCGTGTTGGGAATGACTCGCTACTTCGCTTGTGTAACATCATCTTAAGATTAAAGAAAATAACAAAGTAATAAAATGAAAACTTTAAAAAAAAGTTAAAAATACATTATTTAAGTAAATATAGAGAGAATTTACGGTACTAAAATATTTCTCCTATAAGTGTGTGAATTATTGTAAAAGAGTGTGAATTGGTTACTTATCAGTATCTGTTTTATTTATTTACAGACCAGTAGGTGATCAGCCTTCTGTGCCTACCCAACCGAAACATTTATTTATCCCTCTGGGATTCGAATTTCGAACCAAGACCCTTCGGCGCATCACGCAGACGCCTTAACTTAGCCACGGAGGCGGTTGAGTAAATACGAAAGAAATTGAATTTTTATGTGATAAATTTTTCTATTCCTATACTGCAGACCGCCTACTTGGTCTAGTGGTAAGCGCGTAAGCGTTACAACCGAGAGGTCCTGGGTTTGATTCCCGGTAGAGATAAAATACTCGGTCTGGCAGGACATAGAAGGCTGATCACCTACTTGCCCCTAAAGAAAAAATCGATCAATGAAACAGAAAACACTTATAGATGTGACACTTATTCATATTCTCCTTAAATACTTTTCCTTACATTCCATATCAAAATAATTCAAGAAATTTAATCTATATAATACATAGGTTGATTTTCTTAGCGTTAATAAATTATCAGGAAACTAACGTCAGTTAGTGAAGTAATTAGCAATGCGTGTCTTAATATCCGGGCAGTGCATCACTCTGAGGTCGTGATAATTAAATGCGAATCTCAAGACAATACCTGAGATTTCAGGATGTCGGTTCACACTATGAGATATTATACCCTTTAAACGAATTGATATAGAAGGATTGACAGGTAAATGGTTGTAAAATCACCTATCTCAAAACCTTTACTCTTTACTAGATATTATATACGAAGTGACGTTTAAAACAATTTAATAAACCTCCAAAATGAAGATAACAAATACAAAATCTCTTACGATTAGCAGCTTTCAAACAAAAATCATATTGAAATCGGTACATTTGAAGGTAACGCACACACAAACACAGCGTCAAAACTATATGACTCCTATTTTTCGTCGTACGTTTAAAAGGTTTGAATGAAAATCACCTAATGTACAGCCACCAATCCATCTCAGTGCAAACTAGCGGAAGTTATAATTTATGGATTTAGTTCCGGAGCCCGTCTCGAGAGGGAGCTAGTGAGACGGTAACGAAACACCTGATATTTAATTCATATTGTCTGAGATCGCCTTAAAATTACGCATGAGATTTTCTCTAGATTAGTCTGTAACTTCAAACGGCTATGAAATTGTATTTTGATTTTATTTATTTATTTAGTTTAGCCACATAACAATTAACACAATCATAGTAAGAAACATAGGTACACCACAAACATTCAAACACGCAGATCAAGGTATTATAATTACTAAAAAAATACGTCTAAATTAATTTGATTAATGCTTCTATACAAAGAATTCATACATTACATATGTTATGATCTTTTACATATTATCATAATATTAAATGAATTTTAATAGAAATTATCTCCTTTAACGTACGTTATTCGCTTAAAGTTTGTTTCGTTTACTACAACAATTGCACGTCAGCGGGATTGCAGGTATATGCATTAGACATTGTTTAAAATTAGGCAACGTTCAAAAGTAAGCTATTTCTCGAAAAAAGTTCTATGCTCTCATACAAATGCTAACATATGATATGAGTAAATAAATATGAATAAAATGAGTGTAAAGTAAAGTCCAAACTAATTTTAAATTTAAAATAAAGCTGGACCACGTGGACGAAGTTAGATTCATAGGTAGGTATATAAATCTTTAACCCATGTACCAATGAACTATTGATACATTGTAATTTACATGGCTTGATTTTAAGGGAAAAATTCATCATCATGAAATTTACTTCCGCTTTTAATTCTTTAAAAATAAATTGTCGACTCTCCACCTGCCAATTGCCAAACAATTCTGCCTGTTAACAGTTCATGCCAATAACAAAAGGGTCAACAAAGACATTTAGTATTCATAATAATTTTAACAAAAAAAAAAACCGACTTCAAGTTGTAACTCTAAAACTACTGAACAGATTTTGATGAAATTTAAATGGGACCTCACGGGAAGCACCAGCTTTCAAACAAAAAAGAAACATCAAAATCGGTTCTGAGGCAACAAACAAAAAAAAACGTCGAATTGAAGCGCGACCCACTGGTTTAACTAATTTTAGAGTTTTGATTTGAATGACATCTATTAAAAATGACTTGATATAATTTGTAATTAAGTGAACATTGAAAGACGTCGTGACCATCCTATTCATCTACTTAAAGCTTTTAATTAACTACCAAAGATGGCGCTGTTACAAATAAAAAAATAATTGGCAATATTTTAATAACATTCCTAACATTTCATAACAAATGTATAAAAAATATCACATAGTATATTAAAATATTAATATAGGAAATAACAGATGCATTTTTCACAAACGGCACATTATGCCCCGTCGTATAATACGATACACTAGTGTAGACTCCAGGATGAACTCCGCATATACCACCCCAAGAAACAATGCCAGCCAAGAATCCTCGACAAACTAGTGGTCCACCTGAATCGCCCTGTAATTTATTTATAGTTTATTAACCAAGAAACGAAACAGATATCACAGATACAAAATATAAAAGAATATTTAAAATATAAAGAAGAAATGAAGTTATATTTATAATTAAAACAAATAGTTAATAAATTAATTTTAAATAAAAAAATAAAACCAACCTCAAAACGCACTAAAAAGTGAAAAATAAATTTTGTAGTAATAATGAACTTGATGAATATGAAGTTGATCACCTACTTGCCTATATAGAAACCTACTTGCCTTATACCCTACTAGGGGTTATGGGAGTTCACTTTTTATCCTATGACTTATTGCGAAATCCTTGCCTATATAGAACCATATTAGCATAAAAATGATATGACAATGTACCTGACAGGAATCCTTTCCTCGTTCTCCAGCACATAGAACGGAGTGGTGCATATACAGCGAAGTATAAAACCATTCACAATATACATTTGATATTATTGGAACACACACCATCTCTAGTTTATGCGCGGGTTTTTTCTGTACATTACAAAAGATGCTTAAATTATTCACAATGCTTGGTTTATTAAATAATGTTGGCCTTAAATTATGTAGCTTAAAATTTGAAGCTTACAATTATCTTACAACTATAAAAAAAATCAATTACGATTTATATAATGTATGTACAACACTCTAACCGTTTATCGTCGCTAATGCAATTGTTGTCTTTGACATTGGCGTGCACGGTTCGATTCCCGAATCAAAAAATTGATGGAAACGCTTCCATGAAATATCTTATGAGTATTAAAATATTTTCTATATATATTTACAAAATCATACTTGAAGAATTAATCTAAAAATTATTCATTATCCTTATGTATGTATCACTATGTTTTGCAATACAAAGCGCTGTGCGCGTTGAAATCTTGTCTATGATAAATAGATGCTTTAAAAACAGAAAACCTAATGATGTAAGTATTAAGTACTAAATATTTTTTCTTAAACGATAAACCGACTGCACTTTGCACTCAAAGTGCAGTCACTAAAATATAATTAAACAGAAATAATCATTCTACAAAGCAACAATTTATTTTGAAGTTTAAAGTGAGTGATTTTTTGTATAGTTTGGCAAACTAGTGTTTATTTGACGACCGATTGACGCAACTGGTAGTGCTCCTGCCTTCTACATCGAAAGGTCCTGGGCTCGAATCCCGGTATTTGCATTAATTTGTGTGATGATGTTTGTTTCCGAGTCTTGGTTGTTTATAAGCTTATATGTATCTATTGTCCTCGTTGTTCCTGATTACCATAACACAAGTGTTTCAGCTACTTACATTGGGATCAGAGCAATGTATGTGAGTTGTCCCAATTACTATTATTAATTATGTATTTGTATCCGACATTCTACGGTTTTTCGTTTAAAATACTTTACCTCTTCCTTCAATCCGAATCCCGAAACGAGGCACAAATCATTTGGTTGTAATTTAACTTCATTAACTGGATATAAACGAATCGGTTTCACTGTTTTGGTTTCGATAAAATCCTTTGATACCTATTATAAATAATATATTATTACAATTAAAACTAAAAATATTGAAACCAAGTCAAACTTAACTAACTACAAGTCTTAAAAAAAGTACAAAACTCTTATTTAAAACATTTTTTCTTACTAAACTTTCTGATCTTACACACTAACCGTATTTATTAACATCTCTTTAACTTAATGACCTATACTTTATCCCTTTCACGGTAACGAGCAATTGTTGTTGTAAAAGTGAGACAAAACACGTAAGTTGATCTTAGTTTAGTTGCGCAACATGTAAAAGGGTTGATAATTATTTTTTGGCGATAATGACTTTTAAATCCAGCCAAACCATATTTTAAATGTGTTGTACAATATTTATTATATTCTAATTAAATAAAGAACATTAAAGTTAGTTATGAAAACTTCTTACTTGCAAAATAGCTATATCATGTTCTAGAAATGTGTGATTATAATATTCATGCTTAAAAAAATGTTTTATTCGTCTCCAATACTCGTGAGCCGGTCTGATCCAAATGACCATTGCTGATTTATCTGTGGTACCGGCTATCACTCTCACGTTACTTAGATTTCTCAAGGTTCCTTTACTGAAAACTTTATTTTTTTGAAATCTCTTACGAGGTTGTTCTCCATAGACCTCAGATTCAAATTCAATTCGAAAGATCTTTGTTTTCAAAAATAGTCTAATTATTTTCGTGTCTCCACCGAAACTAGGGCCGGTGTCAATTGTTTCTTTTCTAAACACGCAAGAAGCCTTCTTCTAAATTAAAACTATTTAAAACATTCAAGCTTTGCATTACATAAACAAGTGCATAATCAAATTAGTTAAAGGCGACTTTA
Source organism: Aporia crataegi (assembly GCA_912999735.1). Taxonomy (NCBI): domain Eukaryota; kingdom Metazoa; phylum Arthropoda; class Insecta; order Lepidoptera; family Pieridae; genus Aporia; species Aporia crataegi. The sequence goes on along the minus strand of OU538748.1, from coordinate 2,258,816 downwards.
TCATACAAAAATATTTGTTCCAAGTATTAAAAATATACAAGCCATGGCAAATTCTCTCAAAAAAGTTTTAAGATATGAATAAAAAAAATACACAGGCTTATTACAGTTCTAAAATAATATCATAATAAATAAAATATTAATTATAGTTATAAATAATTAATAGAATATCTAAAAACTTACTTCGGATGTATAAAACAATGTGCGGCCGTCAGAACGTGTCGTAATGTTATTAGGGAGCCACCACAAAACGATGACCAGGCGAAACCAAACCAATTCTGTTGTCTTAGTGCAACCTGTGGGTGTCAAAAAAACTTATTTTTGTTGTTTTAACCTTTGTCTATGCTAATATAATAAAATATGTAAATTGCGCACTTGAGGGCCTAATCTCTGAAACCACCAATCTGATTCTGAAAATTCATAAAAACTTTATTATTGATGTAGAAAATTCCCAAAATCTTAAGTTATTCTATGACGTTTTTTATTTTAAAACTAAACTTGTCATGTGTGTGAATTCCCGTAACCCCTAGTGGGGCATGGGTCATACATGTTACTAGATATATCTGTTTCACTGATCATTTTCTTTACAGGTAAGTAGGTGATCAGCCTTCTGTGCCTACCCAACCGAAACATTCCTGTGTTCCCCCGGGATTCGAACCCAGGACCTCCAGTGCAACACGCAGACGCGTAAACTCTTAGCCATGGAATCATGAAATTGTCATAATAGCCAATTATGCTCATGAATTTGGTTCAGTAGGATCAGTATCTATGTTTTGAAATAGGTCACACCCAAATAAAAGTAACTACTCAAATTACATACATTAATTTTCTGAAAAATCATCAAACCCGTTCCATAGAAAACTTATGGTAAAATAAATGCAATACCAAGGATTTCCGAAAACGCATACTAATTTCATACGATATTTATAACGTAATATTGAATATTCATCACACAATAAATCATACATTATATGCTATAGTTACGGCTACCTGGTAAGGAATTTGTGCAATGTCTGCTGCGGTCCCTCCAAGTATTTTTAATGGACAAATATCTAAGAAGTGACTATATTCTTCGTTTTCTTTTAGTATTGCCTGGAACCAAGACATAAATACATTTTAAATGTTTGATTGTAATATTAACATAACATTTTGTTAAATGGATATAAAAGTATATATGATCCTTAAACTATATAATATGATCCCTTTATCCGTTGTTTTAACTGATGGTTTCAGTACGCTTTTACTACTCGGCAGACTACTGTAACTACAAGAACCGAAACTTTTGTTTCTGCGGAATTTAAACTCAGGAAACCTTGGAGGCGGTTTAGTAAGCTAGCACATATTATAATAATTAAACTATAATTATATAATATAATATGTGTTCATATTTCGGCCAACGCGTTAGTATAACAATACAACGCGGTAGTGTAGCCAGTATTTTGAGTACGCACCCTAACAGCTTTGATGAGCCTTTTGTATTTTTGTAAATATATTTATTGTAAATATTTAATGGAAAATTAACTATATAATTATGATTGATTAGACTATCGTTATTAACATTTACCAAAAAATCAAGTTCATTGTCAGAGCCCTCACTTCTTTTGCCTATCACTTGAAATCGTTCCATTGTACAAATATAATGAAAATGAAGAAATATACAGAGACTTAATTTCATGGGATCTTGATTCACTTTTAATATACATTATTAGAAAATCTTATGAAGCAGAAGTATGCTCAATATTTTCGTATCAGATTGACATTTTAAAATATGCAAAGAGACGGCAAAGGAATACTAATACGGTACTGATTATGTTCTCTTTGGTACGTTATGGAGCAACGCAGAATTCTATTTAAACCACAGAACAGTGTTTTAACACTATACTCTAGACGAGATTCAAATTATCCTTAGACCATAGACAAATATTTAGTCGTTTGATTTTTAATTATTTATTGATGAATAAATTGGCGCCAATTACCAAATACCACAAACTATAAAACTTTTTTCTATAGGATTTGACATTTGGCAGTCTGTTAATCCAATTTGGCCACCCTCAAGTTTAAGCGAAACATAACATTTTTCTGATTACGCAAAATACTTCTATATTATTATGTACCTACTATTGAAAATTGCGCGAGCTTCTTATCCTTAGGAATTAATCCGTCTCGCATATGAGGTTGTACCGTCTTCACAACTAATTCAAATTCAAATGGGTCTGCAGCACGAACGCCAATGTAAGTTATAAGTTATAACGATCAATTTATTTTATTATTTCATCTGAATGTTAAATCCGATGAACACAATTTTTAAATCACTGCCTAAGATAAGAAGAGAAGCCCGGCCATGAAGGAGCAGGTAAATCTTTCTTATCTATGAATATATTTTAATTTCAAATGTCACTCAACTGTCTCTTCTGTTAAGCTTTTATTTAACATTTTCTATCAATGTTCGTATTTTTTTATATTTTATTTTTCTTTGTTAATACTGATATTGTAACTTCAAAAGATGCAGAGACAGATTTTATTATTGATGACATGGTACCGCGTGTTGTGAATGGTTTTGACGCAAAACTTGGTGATGTTCCATATCAGGTACGTATATTTAAATTTGATTTTTAGTTATTTTATATAACATTTGTAATAATTGTAAATAAACAAGTGATATCAATTTGTAAAAATAAATATTAATGAATAAAAAATTTCGAAATCATTTATTATAGGCCATTCATCAAATCATATACCTTACAAAGAAAGCTTTGAATTCTAAAGGTGTGTAACTAAATATTTTAAATTGAATTCGTGTGAATTTTTTTGGAAATGAATATTACATATTAAGAACATACCTATCACATTCGTATTCTCAAGTAAAATAATAATTACTTCTCGTTATTATATTATGCAAAATAAACCATATACACATTGTCCTAGTAAATCACATGTTTTTCTAGATTGGATTTAAAATAAAGCTTCCACGTCGTAATATATGTATGACGTTTTGCGGTGGAGTAATAATTTCACCAACAAAACTTCTTTCTGCCGCCCATTGTTTTGCCAAGGATGCCAATTTTTGCCAAAAATTGTGCGGTAAACGTGCGTAAGTTGCTTAATACTAAATAAAGATATTTTCTAATTGCGTATGAACTGGGCCAAAGATATGTTTCTGCATCTATGGTACAGATCAGTTTCAAAAAAACCAAACCGATTTTTTTGTTTCGGAAATCGAACCAAAGCAGCTCATATAACACGCATTCAAAGACGGCTCTGTCACGGAAGCGGTTATTTTGTTTCATATCTCTGAAACTACTGGAGCTATTTGAAAAATTCTTTCACCATTAAAATCCTACATTATCCTTGATGAACATAGGCTATATTTTATTGTGATTAATAATATTTATATTGTAGGCACGGGTGAACCGCGGCGAAGTGCTAGTTCATAATAATATAAAATATCTCAATGAGGCTCTACGACTAGTAGTTATTACAATTTTTTAGTTGTAGAAACGCAGGTCATAAATATAAAACTAATTTAAGATTTTATTAAATTTTTCAAAATGCACCAATAAAAAAATTATATGGGTACTGCTTAGTTATGATCTTAGAAACAAAAAATCATTCCCACTTATAAAAAAACGGTTCAGAATTGACCTGTCAGTCGCTAAACGAATTCAAAAATATAGTCGACGAAAGAATCTCCTTTTTACCGACTTCAAAAAAGGAGGAGGTACTCAATTCGACGCTGTTTTTTTGTGTTTGTTACTTCAGAACTTTCGACTGGGTGAACCGATTTCGATGATTCTTTTTTTGTTTGACCCGTGAGGTCCTATTTAAATTTCATCAAAATCTGTTCAGTAGTTTTAAATTTACAGTTCGAAGTCGGTTTTTTTATTAAAATTTTAAAATTATATGTCCTTAGATCCAAAATGCCGTTATCTCACGTGTACGCAGTAGCCGGGTACTTAAGGAATCGTGGTGTCTATGGAGCGGATTCAACGGAACATGGACAATGGAGGACAATTAAATCAGTCACATTTCCAAGAACTTACAAATTTCCAAAAGACGATATTGCAATTCTGGTAATAACTTCTGCTAAACAGTAGGTATGGTGAAAGTTTTTATCATATAAAACTCGCTTTAGCGATATTTGTGTGAAGTCCAAAGTTTGTGTGAACAAAGGTTGGCGTTCCTTGGAGGAGGCTTTTACCCTAACGCGGTCCATGCATGAAATAATTAGACAGTTGATAATTATAGCAAAAATAATTAAAACAAATAATATTTAAAATATGTAATTACAAAATGGAATTTATAACTAGAAATCTAACTCATCTAAGTGTAACAAATGTAATTGAATTTTATATGTTGGTAAGTTGTCAATTACTATCGTTTAATATGTACTATGCATAGAATTAAATAAAGCTTTATTATTATTAGTGATATAAACTTAAAACGAATGCTTTTGATTTTAAAGTTTAATATAATAAATCCATAAGTTTTGTATTCAAATTTTTATTCTAGATTAAAATTCATTAACTTGAAAGTACGATAACCGAATAAAATGTAACTTAACTTTTATATATTTATTATTTACTTTTATTTTTCTGAATTAAATGAACACTAAGCCGTTCACGCGGCTTTTTACTTTTTGTATCCAATATAAAGCACTTTAAGTAATAATAAATCAACCTCTCAAATAATATCAATTTTTTCAGTATATATTCAACCCTTTTCAATTCAACAACCACGTGGGCTCGATCCCGATTGCGAAGAACTATATTGATTACCGGGGAAAATGTTTGGCTTCTGGGTATGGTCGTATATCAAAAAAAGTTAGTAACATCCCTGTTTATCTTGATAAATATTTCATAAGAGGAGGGTTAATAAATAGTGATAATGAATAAGACGCAGTAATTTTTTATTAATAATTATTTTATTTTTCAACACAGTCGCCATTTAACTGTATACACTTGGAGTATCGTCAAGAAAAACTCGACTTAAATTTATCTTTCTAAAAAGTCTTAATCATGATCACATAAAAAAACGTGCACGGCAGCGACGATTTCGTCATCATCTTTAAGTTTCTAACCTGTTTCTGTTCTTTTACTGTTTCTGTTCTTCATTTTCTGTTCTTTTACTGTTTCTGTTCTTAATTTTCTGTTCTTTTACTGTTTCTGTCCTTTTACTGTTTCTGTTCTTCATTTTATGTTCTTTTACTGTTTCTGTTCTTCATTTTCTGTTCTTTTACTGTTTCTGTTCTTCATTTTCTGTTCTTTTACTGTTTCTGTTCTTCATTTTCTGTTCTTTTACTGTTTCTGTTCTTCATTTTCTGTTCTTTTACTATTTTTGTTCTTCATTTTCTGTTCTTTTACTGTTTCTGTTCTTAATTTTCTATTTAACTGTTTTAACACTTCATTGCAATGGAGAGCAACGAGCCTTATTGCTAATCAGCGAATTTTTCCAGGTAACCCAATTTTTGTTGGTTTAGTTGAATTTCTCCAGGCAAGCCTGTAAATATAATAAACCACACCTCCGTGCCACTTATGACACCCCGTCCGGCAAATGGCAGCCCTACCAGAGACCGAATACAAATACAAATTAAATAATAAATTGTATTCAGAACCGGGAATCGAACTCGATACCTCAGGCCTCGCGGTATGCTTATGAGACCGCTTAGCCATGAGGCCCTGATATTTGGGAGCTCCCGCCCAAAGATGAGAGCACTACTCCATATGGAGCTGACCACGACGGAAACCATATTGACGGTCGGTAATCAGTTGGCACCCATCCAAATACTGTAGGAATTGGCCATTGATAACGGTCTCCATTATTTTAGAGAGAAGGGATGGGAATTGGGCGGTAGATGGACGGATCAGACCGCCTATTTTAGGGATCAGGTACACTAAAGCTATCTGTATTTTTCCAGAAGTCTTCAAGTAAACTCCTTTTAGCTCATCTGGACATAATGCCGAATTACAAATGCAGCATGAAATTTCGGAAAAACATGAAAAAGTTTGTCTGTACGGAAACTTTGGTCACTGATGTTGGGAAGGTCAGTTATATTCATAAAAAAGTGCCTGATAAAGTCTACAAACAAGATTGGTCGATTGTCCTTTAAGCGAATAGAAGCTAATTTAATTTTATGAAAACATTTTGGTTATATCTCAAAGGGATAGCTAGACATGTTTAAGACATCTAACAACTCATTAATCTCATAAGAGTCCTAAATACTTGATATGTTAATTTTCACTGTTTTAAATTTATTGTTAGTCCACCTAGATTTTCTAGATTAACTCGTTATAATAAGCCTTCATAGAAGCTGGACGTAAAATGAATTATAGTTAACAAAAATAAACTCCTACAAAAGTTTTTAAGGCAAATAGCTATAGGAATTTGTTCTGCTAACAAAAAATATCAGGCGTAAAAAGATTGTGAATATATAACTGTATAAATAATTTTTTGATACGTCTATTTAGTTTAAACGGCTTAAATTCCGAGAAATTAAATGTTTCGATTGGATAGGCACAGATGACTGATTAACAACTTGCATGTTAAGAAAATAATCAGTGAAACAGACACAGATATGTGTTTACCGTGTCCCGCTTACGGAATTTCACTGTCACTGTTTACTAATTAAATATTCTATTTTTGCATTCACAATCTTATTAATCCAAGTGTTTTTTAGCTGTGTTTGTAAACTATTGAATATATAATTCTTTTTAAGGTATTAATAGGTACTGTAATGAAGATATTAACTTATTAATACTTAAGAGAGCAGCGCTTATATTATATTATATATTATAACTAGGTGTTGAAGGTGCGCTGGGCCGCAAGCCCGCGTGACTTTATAATCAGGGCCGGACTGTGAGTTTAGGGAGCCCTGGGCTAATACTATTTAAGGGCCCACCTAATTACTTAAAGTATAGAAAAAATGAGACAATAAAATATTTGATTTATATTATAATATATTATGTTTGCCCAGAAAATGGAAAAAAAATTTTATTCTATTTATTTTCTTCCATTCAGATTTAAGAAACTTCGCAGTTATCCTTACCGAACCGAATGTGTTTTGAATCGGTGTGAATCTACTGTGGATGATTCTGGCGTAAAAAACAAATTCAACTTTTCGAAAAATACATTATGTATTTACGTAACTCTATATAGTCCAACTGAAAGAGAAAGGAACATAAACGGTGGTGTAATTACCTAGAGGCTGGCGAAAATTTCGTCAAAATCAAGCTGCGACGCGCCGTTTTCCTAGAAAATGGGAAAACATTTTTATTCTATTTATTTTCTTCAATTTAGATACCCCACCCCACCTAATTGTCTCTAGCGCTGGTCCAAAATCCGCAAATCCGGTTACCCTAGGGCAGTTTCCTTGTGGAATTTCCGCCATCTTGAAAAAAGTATTAAATCTTATTTTTTCATAGTACCTCGGTTCTCCGTTGAGTACGACCTCCACATAAAAATTTAGCTTATTCGGTTCATATCATTTTTCAAATAAATTTACTGGACTACAGTCGTTTTTGCGCAAATAGAACATCTCAATTTCATTTAAAGCTACAGAAACCCAAATCTCATTTACTCAAACAATTACAGGGTGATTCAGGTGGACCTCTAGTATGCAAAAATACAGGAGATCCCAATGAGGGGAGCAATGGAGTGCTGGTGGGAATAGTCAGTGGAAACCAACGGCGTGCTGGAACGTTCTTCACGCGCGTCTCATATTTCTCCAGGTACATTGAAAGAAACAAATCGTGCTCTTTGCAACCTATCATAATATTATATGCATTTTTGTTACTTTGATTTTGTTTTATTTCTTCATGTATCTCCTGCTCCTCTCCTAATATAATTTTAACAAAAAAAAAACCGACTTCAAATTGTTACTCTAAAAATACTGAACAGATTGAATTGAGAACTTCATTAAATTTAAATGGGACCACACGGGAAGCACCAGCTTTCAAACAAAAAAATCGGTTCACCCAGTCGAAAGTTCACAGGTAACAAACATAAAAAAATACAGTCGAATTTAGAACTTCCTCCTTTTTTAAAGTCAGTTAAAAAGTACATTTTTTTTCCAGTCTACTTTCAAAATGGCGGAGGTTTTCAACTGTTTTTTTAATATTTGTTGCAAGGTCTTTAAGTAATTTTATTCATAGGTCAAACAGAGAAATATTTACAAATAAGTTTATTTCAATTTTTCACAGTATCATCGCTTGCATCACCCAATACCTACTGAACCGTTTTTGCTGAAATTCTTAAGACATTTTTGAATCATTCAGCCAAAATACTTTTAACCAAACATGGCTTTCTCCTTTCATTGCTTTCATTCTTGTTTTCAATAGAACTTTATAGTCGAATTTCCGTTTTGGAATCTAAAAATTGTATTCTAAACATACTTTGTTAGATGTTATAAAGTAAAAAATAACAATATTAAAAAATATTATTAATTTATTGACAAAACATAATAAATACTACAGATAATTATAAGTATAATATTCAAATTTAAAATGGAAGCGGCATCTGATATCCATTTATGGAAAACGCCGACCCGAACGTGTAGGCTGGGAAGGTTTCGGTTAATGAGTGACGTCACACCAACTAAAATCCCCTTTTTCTCGTCTTCAGCTGGATCACCAGTGCCGAAGCAGACAAGACCACCGCCTTCCGCTTCCTAACAACAAAAAAGCTATTATTTTTCTCTTTTTTTTAACACTTAGTTGCAATGGAGTGCAACGGGCGGCCTTATCGCTCATCAGCGATCTCTTCCAGGCAACCCAATTTTTGAGTTGCTAACAGAACCTAACCTAACCCAAACACCTCCGTGCCACTTATAACACCTCGTCCGGCAAGTGGCAGTCCTACCAGAGAGCGAATACAAATACAAATTAAATTATAAATTGTATTCAGGACCGGAGATCGAACCCGATACCTCAGGCTTCGCGGTACGCTTATAAGACCGCTTAGCCATGAGGCCTATTCTTATTAAGTTTAATGTCAAAAATTGTAACTGAACAATTTGTATTTTTATCTATATATAATGGGGGTATTCGTAAGCTACTATGCCATAGAGATACACAAATCCAGACACACAGAAACACAGACAAGTTAAACTTATAACAATCAAGATGTCCAAATGTTTTTCTTACGGTAGCCGCCAAAGAGGATTCATATTTGGTGCAATAATATTGCCAACAACTTCTCAACAACTCCTGCTCACACAAACGCCGCTTATGAACTTTCAAATCTACTGTAAAAAGGCTTTTATCTGCTGACCAACTCTGAAAAATCATCACTTTTATATATTTATTTATCTTTACTTCCTATAATATTATAAATGCGAAAGTAACTCTGTCTGTCTCTCTGTCTGTCGCGGTTTCATGCCAAAACTACAGAACCGAATTAAATGAATTTAGTACACGAATAGTCTAAAGCTTGAGAAAAGACATAGGCTACTTTATAATGCGAAAAAAGGGTTATAAGGGGTTGAAAGGGAAGGGTGAAAAATTTCTATGGAAGTATCGTCATTTTAGCCATCACGTTACGACGAAGTTAACGCGGGTGAAACCGCGGGGCAGAGCTAGTTTATTATATTATTCAGATTTTCCTATGTCAATATTTGTTATATACAAAACTGTAATTTAATGCATTCTGTTATATATTGAAATTAAAATAGAGAATTTAAATACTCACTTTAGTAGTTTTAAGCAAAACACCCATGCAAACTCCATCAAAGTCGTAATTTTTTTTAGTAAACGGAATTTTGTTGACAAACTGATTGAACTCCCATTGTTTATCAACTTCCTGTAACATATACGTTGTATAATTTGTTTCATAATAATTATGTTTAACAGATTATATAATAATTTTTTACACAAAGAATTTGACTTCCAAGTAATTAGTAGATAAGTTTTGCCGTGTCCGTGCAAGTAGGTACAGGTATATGTTATAGAAGTAAATGGGAAACGATTTCAGGCTTCATCTTGGCATTTATTTGTAGTAAAATATATCAAAAGTTATAAACTTTTTGGCTCTAATCCATATGGACACCTTTATGTTATTAATACAACTTAAAAACTATATTTTTATGTTTTAAAGACATCGCTTATTGCTTTTTACCTGATGTAATCAATAAAGTGGCGTGCGCTTTATAAATACAAAAATGCATTGCCTATCAAACTCTGAAAAAAGAATATTCAACAATCAAATAATTATATAATTCACTTTATGATTACTGAATACTTCAGGTGCCATTTTTATTTGGTTTTTAAAAACTTTTGCTAATAAACGCACGCAACTGAACGTAAAAGTTACGCTAGACGAGTCAAGCACAAGCTGAGCATAAATTCGTGTAGTGTGGACCGACATACAAGCGCTTCGAGCATTTGGCTTGTGATCGACTATGCTCTGCCAAATATTTGACTAACAAAAAGGGCTTTGTATCTAACTCGAGGACAGTTTATCGTATAACACGTCCACACCAGACGCCGCCAACAACGACGCCCAGCTTCGTTCGTGCTTGGCTTGTTTAGCGTAGACTCACCTTAAGATATAAGGTTTTGATACTATAAAACACAATACAAAACTAATGAACTATAATTCACTCACAATAACAGCTAAATTGAATGCTGGGAATCTATAAAAACGTTGAGTATAAACATGCTTCGGTTTTCTCCACTGTTGCACATCATGAGACAAAGGCTGCTGACTGATTGTGTGTAAAATGCCTCCCACCACACGGATCTTGTTTAGACTTCGCCTCAACCTGTCAATATATGCATTAGATGCATTTGTCGCTCTATATTTTGACAGTGAAAATTTACTAAATACATCAAATTATACAAGTACAGTAAGAAAATGCTTCAAAAATACATAGGTACCTTTTTCTGTTAGTATAAAAACAATGTGTGGAAGTCAATACTCTTTCTTCACTGATGACACTTCCGGTGCAGAAGGCTCGATAGTTCAGTTTCCATTTATCGTATAACCGGTATATAAACACCTTTAGATAATGATTTACATTATGTAAATGGTAAATCCTTACTTATATTATAATTACGAAAGTAACTCTGTTTGTCTCTCTGTCTGTCGCGATTTAACGCCAAAGCTACCGAACCGATTTAAATGAAATTTGGTACCAGATAGTCTAGAGCCAGAGATAGAACATAGCCTTCTTTTTAATGCGAAAAAAGGGGTAACGGGTTGGAAGGAGGGGATGAAAAGTTGTATGGACGTATCGTCATTTTTAGAGTTAAAAGCTTTTAGGCTGTTTAACATCACGTTACGACGAAGTTAACGCGGGTGAAACCGCGACGCACAGCTATTAAAGTTTTTTTACCGGGAGTCGAATCATGCTGTAAAATCGTCACGAGTCAAATAGTATATGTCCAAAAATAGCGCAGCATTTGCAGGAAAAATATTTTAGTAGATGATAAACGAATGGTTTCAACGCCTTCCAAACCAAATATTTTCGGCACGGAATCGAATCTCTGAATTCTATTCCGTATAACCTTAGACATTACACAATTTGATGCCATTTGAGTACAAATTTAGCTGTGAGGATATATAACAAAAATCGTTATCTTAATTGTTATTTTTTATACATAGTATGTATAAAGGAACATACAAAAAAAATTACGGCAAATTTTTCAATTTACTTACATGGTGTGTTAAAGTACCAAGCTTGACTTGTTTTGAGTAAATTCCAAATGTTTTTAAATTCTCAATCGGGGCCTAAAAATAAAACTCAGCTTTTATCATAATTTGTCTAGACTCTGGATAAATCTATGAAAAATACGTACCTCTTCGAGAGATACATTTAACGAATTTACGCAATTTAAAAGTACCAATAATAAACAGAGTCTTAATAGAACTTTCAGATTATTTACAAGTGAATAAATATAAATATCCAATGCAATGTTTAACGAAAAATTAAGAAATATTTTGCTTCCAGTGTTAGTGAAAATTTGACAGAGTTTTTGACATACACCCATAGAGCTGCTAGAAAAAAAAATAGTCAAAGCAAATTGAGTTTTAATTTGAGTTTATGACTATTTACGACTTCGGCTTCGTCAAATATTAATATATAAAGTAGCTTTGTAATGAAATATTGCGTTGCTGTATTATAATAATAATTGGGATAACTCACATACATTGCTCTGATCCCAAAGTAAGTAGCTGAAGCACTTGTGTTATGGTAATCAGAAGGTAATCAGAAAAAACGAGGGTACCACAAAAAATATATAAGTTATAACAACCAAGACTTGGCAACAAATATTCGTGCTCATCACACAAATAAATGCACCTACCGGGATTCGAACTCGGGACCTTTTGATGCAGAAGGCAGGAGCAATAACAATTGCGCTAATCGGTCGTAATTACTACTAGTAATACTTAGATAGATAGATTAGTCAACGGTATCAAATAGACGTCTAGATCAAACGTCTAGATAAAATTTAATAAATGTTATATTTAGACCAGCCTTGCCCGTGAATTTAGCCTTAATTTATTTAAACTCGGTAATCTGCAGCCACCTTCTTAAACCACACAGTCACCAATCATGGTAGAACTAAGAATTAAAAAGTAATGAATTCTTCTTCAAAGTCTTATATTTACACGGCTATTGCACATTTAAAGAAAGCATTTTCATCGTTTTTTTACAATAGAATGGTTAATATATGTGTGTGTGATAACAGAATACTTAGTGTTCGGTATGGCAACTAGTTCTGTTTATAAAATATTTTGAAACTACTTAACGCGAAGCAAGCTATGTAAACTACGAATTACGATGATATAAATCTAGATCGCATATACTTCATTGACGGTTCAACTCAGTCATTTACAGTTAGTGGCATTTTAAACTGGTTACTGGATCACAGTTTGTTCACGACCAGCCATCATGGAGCACGTATTTACGCTCATCGCAATATCATGTAAGTACAAACGAAAATCTATATGCATTGAACTGTAACAACCTCCATGTATAGTTCAAAAACTTTCACTGTAATTGTTATGAATGAAACGCAGAATAAAGAGTTTGTTAAATTTAAAGAGGTTTTGCTGTGTTCCAGAAAATTCATGTTGGGTTGGTACATAGTTTTCACCTACGCGCTTTGTTAACCCAGTTTATGTTCAAATATTGGATAGTTTTACTTTATAACTCTTATAATTTTGGATATATATACGTTTTTGCGTAGGTCATTATATTTTACTTAAACGCTGTATTATAGATGGAAACACTTTAACAAACTGATTAACTCTAGAGTAACTTTCGACATTTTTCATACAAATATTTATTTAGTTACTATCTATTGAAAGTCGTATAAAATCAGTCCAGCCGTAATAAGATTTTACTTCAGAAAAGTTGAAAGTTAACTGAGAAACAGCATTTTCTCATATATTTTGTATGCAATGAGCGTTTTGATGCCAACTCAAGAATGGACTGCCTTTTCTGACACGATACGAAGTTGGCTAATGTGAAATAGTAAAATATAATTCTATAATATTGCCATTATTAATAATAATAATAATTAATATAATATCGATACTATAATAATAAATATGTATAATATTATATATATAATATTATTATTATGTTGATCTATGTAATGTTTTTATTATTAATGCCTGCCTGTCTGCCTCCTTAACGGCTGGGTCGATTTTAATGAACAACTGTATCCGGTAGATAATAGGTGCGCTTAGTGGATTATCTTATATTATTTCTTCTAAGGGTTATTCTAGTAGTGTTCTATTTAGGTATATTGTATATACGAGGCGTTTATATAAAGTAACAAAAACAGTCTAACATGTTTACCTAACCGAAATGGAAGTAATTTTAATAATACACCACGATACAGCATAATCTATATTCATGTTGCTTGCCAATACGTATTCATTATTATTGTTACGTACATGATAATTTAACGTATAAGAAATTATTTAAATTCCTTTTTGTAAAAACAGTGTTTTTAATAAAAAAAAATAGGAACGTAAACATAATTTTATATCTGCTCAAAGAAACTCGAAGGACCAATATTTAATTGAACTGGTTATTGGCTAAATCTACGGAACATTTTTAACCGTTTTAGGACTTGACTAAAAGATCGAAAATATTACAAAATATTACTTTACAAGTGCCTCATAAAGCCTTATAAATCTACCTAAGAAGTAATTTAATAATAGAGACTGCAGTCCAAATGATTAACAAATAGACAATTTAGGTTAATAATAATTGACCCTTTCAAATTCTATCATTGCTGATCAGTGATTCATGCAATCAGCTGCAAATAAGATATTGCCTTATTTGTTAAACGAATGAATTACATTAAAAAATGTAATGAATAAATTCAAAAGCTAATACCAATTATAAAATTTCTTTGATAAAAAGCTAGATTATTTTTGAGTGAGTCATACGATTGTAATATATTGTATTTAATTCTATCTATTATATAAAAGCTCTTAAATAATTCTTTAAAAAGGGCCGACCATTGGAAAGAATCTAAGGGGCCGTCCATTAATCACGTAAGGCTTGAAAGGGGGGAAGGGGGTTCGGCAAAAATCACGAAATATCACAAGGGGCGAGGGGGGGCTTAAGATATCACGCGTATTTATTTCTTCTAAACAACCTGCAACCATTCTGTCTAAACATTGTTGTTATGGTCCTTAATTTTTCTGGTCCTTAAATCTTAAACCTCACCACGTATCTTATATAAAAAATACTCAAAAAATATCATGTGTTTAATGGACATAGTCTTAGCCTACGCACCTTCAATATTTTATTCCTTTTATTCGTCAGTTACATTTGTACACAGTAAACCTATTTGTGACAACATTAATTTCAACCTTGGCAATGTTTTTCCATTTCATTAATAGTATCAACATATACTTTCATTCATCACATTTGAGTAATTTACTATTTCTTGCAATAAATCAGCGATTAAGTCATTTGGACAATTTAATTACAGTTTGTGATGATTTAAATCACTTTCAGTTTGTGTACAATTTTTTATTACTTTAGTAATTTAGTTTCTTTATAAAATGCAAACAAATTAAACCAAATTCGTAACCCTGTTTCATATATTTTATTTTAAACAATCACGGCCTTCAAACCTACCCAGTACCCAGTCCATAATTTTGTTACCTCGAGATTCGAATAAACCTATTGTTAAAATAGTTTTAAGTCAACTTATCTCTGTTACTAACAGTAAAATTTGAAAATAAAAATCTCGTTACTTGATATTTAAATAAATATATGTTAAAATTTTAACAAAAAAAAACCGACTCCAAATTGTACCTAACTCTAAAACTTCTAAACAGATTTGCATGAAATTTAAATGAGACCACACGGGAAGCACCAGCTTTCAAACAAAAAAAAGAATCATCAAAATCACCCAGTCGAAAATTATGAGTTAGCAAAAAAAAAATACGGTTGAATTGAGTACCTCCTCAAGGTTGTGGTCAAGCCGTGGAAAATTCTCAAACTATGTCAGAATAGCTGTTTAAGTAGTCCCTTCTAATGGATTAGTTAATACTAATGTCAGCAGTAGATAGTCGTTAATTCTCTATTTTTAAATATTATTAAAAATAGAGAATTATCGAATAGATATTTTCCTAAACGTTGTAATTGTGGCACGTCGTTTCTCACATTTCATGATTCATAAAACTTTCATATTCAATGAATTACTATCATGTAACCATTATGAGTTAACGGCTCCATTGAACGCGTTTGCTTTCACACCAAAATAACTCTATGTTAAACTAGATGAAACAAAAAAAAAACAGATTAGGATTATCTGAATTTTCCAAATCACACATGGCTATTCATAAACGTCTTTTTATTTGAGAAGAAGATATTTTTGTCTTTTTTATTCTTATATATAATATAAATAAGCCCGCTCTATAAAACATCATTACATACTAGTAAAATCCAATATTATCATCAGTTTTGAAGATTAAACAAACAAACGTATAAACTATAAACCTACGAATGATAAATAGATAAAAATTTAATAATCATTTATTTATAAGTATCGTATATTATTTCAAATTATTAAAAAAACTATTAAATAAGTAATATTTAACTAAGTTTAAAAAAGGTGGCTTATTTTAGGCGTCGTTACAATATCTGGATTTATCAATGAATTGGAAAAATACTCAACAGAGGGACATGACCGTAAGGCGTTGTTGCAAAAAGCAGACCTTGAAAACTTGTTTTGGTTTCGCCGGGATGTTGTTTCTCTTAACTAAAAATAAAGGATTTCAACTTAAAGCTATCATTTTTACAAACACATTACCTCCAAGTTCTAACACACAGTTACACAGATAGTTCTAACTTATAACACTACTTTTTACGTAGGTGGTAAAAAGAAATAAATAGAAAAAACCCATGCCTACTACGGGTTAAAGGTCTTTATCGCAAGAACGTTTTAAATAAGACATATCTATGAATTAATTACATATTTAGTGCCTATTTTTCTTTAAGGCGATAACTTCCTACTTTCTTTAAATGAACCTCTACATTATCCACTTAGAATCTCTCGTCATGCGTAAATTACTTTGTTGCTCAATGCCTACGTAGATCCTTTTATATGCATTGTTTGTTTTTTTAAATATAGAATGAACATTAATATTGTAATGAGAAAATATTTTAATATTTGTTTGTAATGATTAAACTCAAAAGTATTGGAGTTTTTGTAGTATTGGAAGTATTTTAAAAAACCTTTAATTAATAGAATTTAAACGCCTGGGTAACATAGATTTTATGTTCATTTTTAGATAAATACCTTATTATTAATAAAATACGCTATTTTATACATATAAATACGTACGTCTATTCTTTACTGGAACCTATTTTCAATATATTTTTATTTCATTTCAGTGTTCCAGATATGTGAAGCAGAAATACCAAAAACAGTACCAGAATGGTACGCAGTTAATCTAATCAACGAGTCGAATTATACGCCGAAGCCGATAACCGAGATCTTTACTATAAGCCCGAACTCTTTAGATAACCGAGTATTAGTATTGCAATCGACACAATCGCCTATTACGCAAAATATTAACAATCCCTCGACATGGAGTACTGGAACAACGAATACTCAAAGTACAAGTTATACGCAGACACAATTCCCAAAAATTCTGGGAGCTGATGACCCAAGAATGCAGTCCGGTCTTCCTACAACGCTACCACCAACGTTTTCGACGCAGACTCCAACAAATAACATACAAGATGCATTAGCAAAACATGACGTCTCTAGAATTAAAGGACCATTGGAACAAATACTCCAATCTCGTCAAGCTACACCATTTCAACCAAGCCCAATTCCTACGATTGCTGTAACCTCTACCATACAGACTTGGTTACCGACTCTGTCAACCTTGGCACCCCAATCTACAGAATGGAGTACATTCTCAACGTCATCACCTATACCATTAAATGGAGAAACTTTTAGCACGTTATCACCATATATCCCCACACTTCCACCCAAGAAAAGAACCAGTAACGGGTCAAACAATCCACCAAAACAGCCTTGCGAACATGCTAAAGAACAGTCAAAACAAGCAAAAATAAACTCCTCAGCGCCGTCACTATTAATGCCACTTCCAAAGCCAACTCTCACGATTCGCCTGAAGGCTCCAAGAGGTTCTATAACCAATTTACATATCAACCCAAGTACAACAACAAAAAAACCTTCAACAACAAGAAGGAAAAGTCCTAAACGAAGTAGCGATTACAACGCGTGCTTAGACTCGTGTAAAGACAAAAGGGACCCGATTTGTGCGAGTCCAGAAGGAATTACACCCGTCGAATCAAACACCCTGAAAGGTTTCCCCTCTTTATGTAATATGGCGTGCCATAATTCTTTCAGAAAAGAAAGTAAGTATAATCCTTAGTTTCTAGCTATAATCTATACAGATAATTAAAATTGGAGTGTCTGTTTTAATATTAAAATAAGCGCTTTTTACTAAAGGCATATGGATGTATACACGGTAGTTACAAATACCAAAATAACATTTTTTACAATTTTTGTCTGCCTGTCTGTTTGTTCCGGCTAATCTCTGAAACGGCTGGAGTGATTTTGACGGGATTTTCACTGACAGAGAGCTGATGTAATAAGGAGTAAATTAGCTTGCTTTTATTTTAGACATTAATATAAATAAATAATAAAAAAATTACTATTCCGCACGGACGAAGTACATAATACATATCTACGCATATTATCTATTACTATTTTGCTGTTCGCTATTTCATTGTTTATAGGCTATATAACATCACGTTACGACAAAATTACGCAGGTGAAACTGCGGGACACAGCTAGTTTTATACATATGTGTTTTATTATTAGTATTAATCCTGATCTGCTTAACTTTTTGGACAAATTCTAGGCCCACATGTTACCATAACAAATAGGACTTTAAATTTAATTCGGGTATAAACAGTTACTTAGTTATTATAAACTATTCATTATACATTACATTACACTAGCTGCCCCGGCAAACGTTGTTTTGCCATATTAATTTTTGGGATGGGTTACCCTTATCACTTAGGGGTATGAAAAATGGATAGTAGCCGATTCACAGACCTACTGAATATGCATATAAAATCTGGTAAAAATCAGTAAAGCCGTTTCGGAGGAGTAAGGTAACTAACATTGTGACACGAGAATTTTATATATATTACATTATTATACATTAGTAAACAACTTACGTTTTTTATGTGTTTGTGTAAAGGATTATTATTATCAAAATAATTTTAAAAATATTTCAGATTATGATTTTATGCTATATTTTTTAACAAATCAAATACTTTTTCAGTTAAATATGAAAAAGTCGCGGATGGTCGATGTGGTAGATTGAGGACACGTATACGCACCATTGAGAAGAATAAGATAAAACGAGAAGATTTGAAGAAGGCCCAGTACACTATATCAAACTCAGGCCCAGAAACGGTAGTAGAATTCTCATCCTTACGGCGATGAAGTACCATACATCTATCTATAGATTATCCCAACCACGCCCGTTTTGTTCGTATAAAATTAGGACAAAAATCTAAACCTGTAACCAGTTTTCAACCACGAGTTTACAATCAAAATGTTTGATGGGTTTTTTACTGTTCGATTGCCAATCCCATGTAAGTTGACGCTATGGTTTAATAGCTTACTAAAGTAACAACAATTGAGATTGAGTTCGCTTAGAATGAGATCCCTCAAATAGGCGAAAACCGACAGCTTCTAAACATTTTAAATATGTGTAAACCTTCACATTCTAATATTAATGATTCCATTTGTATATAAGTAACGCCTCGATTCTACATAGCGTTCATATAGCAACTTTTTTAAACTATAATTTTATATAGTTACTGTTCCCATGGTAGACAGGGAGTTAGTACAAGGTCACTAGAATTACCGTAAGCTATGGTTCGTTAGATTGAACTGTGGCCTTAGCATGAAGATTCCCACTATCGAAATTCAAAGAGTTAATTTAACTTAATTAATCGAACTTAATTAACGTAATCGAAAGTAATTGTTAAAAAATTTATATGAATTTGCGCAGCGCTCCGTGGCCAAATTAGGAACTAAAATTCGGAAGCACGAAACTAAAATATCTACCGTTTGATGATCGATTTCTTTAACTATTCGATAGTGGAAATGTTCATAGTAAGGCCACTTACCTCCTTTAGGCTTTATATTTATTTTTAGGTCAGCATTACTTGTAATAATGGCGCTACATGAACGTCCACTTGGGTAGGTCGGGCCGCAACGGTACGACGCGCATTTTTGCGTACTGCGTCCACTTTACAGGCAATCCGCGCCGCATCAGCGGATTTTTAAGTCAGTCGTACGTATAACAAGCGAGCTACGGTCTTAGAGGCGGGCCGGGCTGGGCCGGGCAGCATCGACGGAAAAATACGCTCACTGAGCGATCCACCGACGGATTCCGTCGCGGTCCGGCCCGCCCTGTCTGTAGTGGACGCAGTTTCATGCAAAATGAAATAAATAAAAGCAAGCGGATTTTTGCGTTGCGATGCGACCCGATGCGGCCCGCCTGGTGGACGAGTAGCTTAACTCTGTAAAACTTATATGCCCTTTTGCAGTAAACCAATCTTATTGTGTAATGTCAACTAGAATTAATATTTCAGTTTTCAATGAGGGCGTGGATTAATTAAGTGTAAATAGCGATATATATTCAAAGAATTTTTTCGTTCTCTGGAAACCCTAGGTTGTATTTATAAAATTTGCATACTTTTGATACCATTTTGTATTTTCAAAATTTGATGTAGCCAATAAGTGTGCAGTATTTTGTCGGTTGAAGTAAGTCCGTCCATATACATTTGTATTAATCGTTAAAATAAAACACAATTAATAAATGTATTGTTTTATTCAATCTATATTTACATAGAAAATAATCTTTTGACATTTTTGACAAAAATTGATTTTTACTTAGAATCTTATTATAATAAACTATCGAAAAAATAATTTTCACTATTTTAAGGAGTACTTTTTATTCGTGAAATCAGTCTTTATTACAATGTGAACTTTTATTGTATTACCTATATGTTATTACAATCACTTCTTCTACTGCTAAATCTTATCAAAATCGGTCCAGTGGTAAGATATTAGAGGGCATATAGACCGAGAGGCATAAAAATTCATTCTTTCAATAAGAATCGCATATTATTTTTCACATTTCATTACTAATAAATACCTGTTTGATATTTCATACAGCTACATAGATTTTTGTAACTTAAAATTTTAGTGTTTAAACATCTAAATTTGACTTAAAATTGCCAGTAAATTAAAAGTTTAATTTACTACGAGTTAGCGATTAAAAATGGAAAAATATTTCCAGAAAAGTAAGGAATGGTAGATGGGTTTTTTGAAACGACACCCGAGCCACTCTTTGAGATGTCCTCAAGCAGCAAGAAAGAAAGAAAAGAAACAGAAAGCTAAGAAAACGGTACTTAAAACCGATACTGGAGAAGGTAAGAGGAAATATCTACAAAAGGAAATGGAAAAGGAAGAAAGACAAAAAAGGCACCTAAAGACAAGGAAAATAAATCTTAAAATATATAATTTTGTTTGTGCATTAATGCAAGGTTTTTAAATAAATAATTTGTTGATTTAACATGCAATATTAGTTTCATTAGTAACCCCTGTGTTTTGAGTACTTTTGACCCATAACGTGTTACTTTCCGTGAAAGTAACAACTATTTTTTTAACTTTCTTTTATTCATATAAAACACAATAAAATAAATGACGTTATGACGTATGTTACAGCAATCGCAAAATAGAACTCTTACCATAATTCCTAGATACGTTTATTGTACTTGCGCTGGTCACCACTTCAGACCAGAAGTTTTGGGATTATTATACTCTTATCTGGCATTTTTATATTATTTGAGCGCCCAAATTATAATCAAAACGTCAATTGAACGTCATTTCAAAGATTACGTTGTCCATTCAAACATGACAAACATCTCCGCTAAAGGATACTAATTATTGCAAAAATTGCGAATGTGCTTAATAATAATAGCTTAATAAACATGGGATTAACTTAAAACTTTACGTAAGACTAGGCACTATGGTCGAAACACTTTAGCCTGCCCTATGGACGAATAAAAAAATAACAATATGGCGTAGTTGCGCACCATTTTGACGTTGTCAGTTGCGTACGAGACGTTCCGAATGGTCCAAAGGCTTCTGTCTATGATTTCAGAGAATGAAGAAAAGAAAGTGCCAAATATTATGATGATACGTGTGATAACTTTTTTTACTTAACTTTAATAAGGCTTCTAAAATGAATTATCTACGCGGAGGGCAATAAAATGATTTCTTATTGTCAAATAAACCATTCCGAATGATTAATGAATGACGGATATGTTCTGATATAACAAAAATAAAATGAAAGCCTCCTGAAGGAGATGGAAAACTCGAGATAGACTTCAGAACCTCTGTTGAAAGTTTTGTTGTTGCTGACTAGCCCCGGGTTGTTGTTGTCCATACATCATTTGTTGTTGATGGAACTCTTGTTGTCCACCACCTTGGTTGTTGTTCCCTTGATTTGGACCTGAAATGTTTTATATATTCATTTTACGGAGTAATCAAGAGACATAAACAAAAAAAAAATAATTTATCACAAAAATAAAAAACTTAAAAACTGTTAACATACAGTGCGCCTGACAAGTTATTAAGGCAAATGTTGTTTTCCGCACATTAATACAATGGAGAAATTTACCTTTTTAAAAATGGGTAAATCATAAAAATTAAGATAAATTTAAACAAAATGAAAGAATCAATAAACGAAAAAGTTATGGCACTTTGAAGTTGCGCTTGCAAGAATAATTTGTTACACGCGGATAGTTCAAATGACGTCACAGGCGAATCAGAAATATTGATGGATTTCAACATTTTTTTCAGTGATTGATTAGTTTTAATCTAAATTTTAACACCATTATGTTGAATATGATATTAAGAACATCACGAAACTTCTCCATTGTATAACGTAATAAATCACTTTCATCAACCTTGTTTCTTTTCACATCACTTATTTTTCAGTATATTATATTCTACAGGTACAATTTTATAAAAGATTATAGGCTATATGGGCGAGTAGAAAGTCTATGTCACTAACAAAGAGTATGTCTTCCTATCAAACAAGACTTTTTAGCATGGGTCAAGTACTTTTTAAGTTCATTCATTAAAACATAACATATAATAATATTTTCTTTTCATTTACGACTCGTAAATTACGTAATTATTAATAAGTATCGATTAATTTGACATTTCATAATGATATCATGTATGAATTTGCCGCTAGAGGCGCTCATGCAGCGTGAGGTCTCCGAAATAAGAAATTTCATTGTTTGTAGGTGGGCTACACGGGTGCATTTCTAATAAGAATAATATTTTAATTATTTTTCAATATTTGGATTCACACAATATGAATGAATACCCAATTAAAATTCCTATCAGTGAATTATTAAAGTTGCGCCATAACTTTTTTAGTTTTTAATTTATTAGTAAATAACCTATACAGATAAATAAAATTGGAGTGTCTGAATGTAATATTAAAATAACCGCTTTTTACTAAACGTATATGGTATCCATACATAAACCAAAATAACATTTCTTTACAATTATTGTCTGTCTGTCTGTTTGAATCTGCTGGGCCGATTTTGATGGGACTTTGTATATTATATTTTTAGATAGCTGATGTAATAAGGAGTAACTTAAGCTACTTTTATTTTATAAGTTAATATAAATAAATAATAAAAAAATAATTATATTCCACGCGGACGAATTACATATTAATATAAATCTATTATTATTTTGCTGTTCGCTATTTTACTGTTTATAGGCTATATAACATCACGTTACGACGAAATTAACGCGGTTGAAACCGCGGGGCACAGCTAGTTAATTATAATTACCTGACATCCTCATTCTTTTCGCGTTGTTTGCTGCGTGATCGTGGCTATTCGCTTGAACCTGGTTCTGCTGAGTCTACAAAAAAATAACTAACTTCAGAGACAAGCATTACATTTATATTTATGTTGATTTGAAAAACATTATTTGTTCGTACATGAAAATACTAATTATTTATGCTACCTACTTAGAATTAAAAACATCTTATCCCGAGAAAACAGTTGTTTCAGATAGTTGTTTTGTAGGGTATGCAACTACGAATAATAATGTCTAGAAACGTAACTCTCATACATATAGCGCTTCAAAAATGAATCCACCAATGTTTGACCTTGACAAACATCAAGGACGCACGTGATTGGTCGCGTCAAGGCGATGTGAGCAAGTGATTGGTCGAAGACCACGCAAATATGTACCATGGTATCTATTTACGTGGTGCCATTTTTAGTTTGAATTACACTTCTAGACATATTATTATTCGTATGTATGCAAAGAAGGCTGACCTAATTGCCATAAAGAAAAAGATCGGTGAATAAGATGCAGAAATGGTTCTGCCTAGTGCTTCACAGTGGTTCATGTGAATTCACATACCAATTAATAAATAATAACCAGAGGCAGACACACTTCTGCATCTGTATCACTGATAAATTTTCATACAAACCAAACTGGAAATTTTTTGTTACCATGGGATTCGAACCCAGCATACATTTAGTATGACCTCAGAGCCCAGAGCTTATATCCCCTGAAGTTGTTACATAATAATAATACATGAAAATAATAGACATACTCGTATAAGAATAGAACACAAATAAATCTTACAATTTTAAAACATGAATTTATCTCATCACAAAATCTCAACCAAAAAAATTAAAATCAATACTTTGGGTATGAGCAGAGAAATGAAACAATTCTTCTACGCTCTTTATAGTGAACCAATTCTGATGAAATTTTCACATATACCCGACGGATGCTTACCATTAGTCTCATTGTCTGCTCATTGGGTCTTCTTTCCTATAAATAAAATAAACGAAATAAAATAAAAAAGCATCATTCCAACCTGAAACATAAAAAATCCGCAGACATCGAAAAAGTCAAAATCAAAGAGTAATCTAATGATGATCAGTAATAGTTCCATGCATCAAGAATTTAAAAATGAATAAAATTAAAAAAAAAGATATTTAGCACACAATATCACCACTGTATTTTTGAAAAAAAAAATCACAGAAAAGGAGAAAGTAAGAAAAGACTCCAAACTGTTATTAAAACATATTCACAATAAATTTTATTATACCCACAGCCAGTAGGAATGAATGAGTTAACAAACAAAAAAATAATAATGAAAAGGCAATTTTCTAATTTGATAAGCGGAAACAACTGAAGTTACCAAATTTAGTTTAAGCAAATAAATAATATAAGAAATAAAACTTACATTAGGTTGTTGTTGTTGATTCTGTCTCGCTTTCGAATCACTTTTGTCATCTTGATCGTCATCCGTCAAAAATTCCCGCTTCGGATATGGGATAGGACAGCCTGCGAACACATCCTGAAATGTAGAAAAAAAATTAAGTTAAAGGATCACGTCCAAGTTATTATAGACCAGGGGTGGCCAACTTGGTTAGATCCAATATCTACTGTCCACTGACGACACCCTGTGCGATCTACCAATTACATACTTGAATTCTTAAATGAAACAACATAGTGATTAGGTACATTGCGCAGTCTGTTGTATATATTTACATTTTTTGCCTTGCCACGATTGACTGGACTAATAGTCACGATCGACCGGTTGGCTACCCCTGCTATAGACAGTCGTCTAAAGTTACATAAGAGCCAAACCTGCTTTATTATGTAGGTAAAATATTTAATTACTTCTCTGACATTATATTGAAAATAAATGAATTCAGGGATTCAGAAATTATTTCATAAAATGTAATTATGCTTCATATATGAGTTTATACAGCGATTGTTTGGTCAAACATTCTTCCAAATGTTAATTCACCACATAAATCATTGAAAAAAAAACAGTTCAAACACTGTAATTCAAATACTGTTAGTTATTTCTTTGCATAATGGGAAAAAAATGTTTTTTTTATTTTATTGGAACATGGCAATTCATCCGGCTTTTTAGTTACTTCCGAGTTCCGGCTTTTGTGGTTACACTGTTACTTAAAGATGGAAAATATTAGTCCTCGTTCAAAATTATTACTCAGGGTCTTGAAAGATGATCAAATATTCAGAAATTCATTGCAGTATATTTTTCTCTTGAAGCAAAATGAAAAATTTAAGGAAATTAATAAAAAATATAACATTAAATATTCGTATTAAGAAAAATATTTTTAATATGAGTATTAATCATTTTCATAATCATTTTATTTCCAACTTTCTAGTGTAATATTACTGACAGCCATTAACAGCGAACGTGTCGTCGAGTAGATAAGTGCATTTTTAGTTGTTAACTTTTTCAAAACATTCACAATCAATTTTGAATTTTATATGGGACATATCTCTGAAATGATCTAAACATTACTTTTTAGATCATTTCCTATCAATTTTTTTTTTATATAATTCAGATAAAAATAGTTAACTAACTTAAAATACCGCTTTCTTGGTCTAGTGGTAAGCCCGTAAGCGTTACAACCGAGAGGTCCCAGGTTCGACATATAAGGCTGATCAGTGATCATCTACTTGCCCTTAAAGAAAAAATCGATCAGTGAAACAGATGTGAAATACAGCCCCATACAGCATACATAGACACGGGACTTCACTATAACTTAAAATAAATAATATACTGATTCTGTTAAAAATACCAAGTTAAGTATCATAAAATATACCTGTGTTGGTAACGGGTCCTCAGAAAAGTATGGATCTTGCATAGCTTGCTCGGATGTAATTCTTCTATTCGGATCCATCAACAGAAGTCTTTGTAGTAAGCTGAAGGCCTTACTGTCAGGTTTAATTTTGTGTCTGTCCATGTATTTACTTAGAGAGCAGTTTTGGTAGCTGTAAAATGATATATAAGATAATTTTTACCAATAGAACCAATATAGGTTAGTACTATCTTAACAATGCCTAGACTCGATATGAATTATTACTCAACAACTCCACCGAATTTTAATTAACACATAATTATCGACTTTAAAAGCGTTTTCGACAAATCCTACAAGTATTACTTATACTTTAACTGTGGTAATTACTCATTCTATACCAGATATTTAAAAATAGTAATTCGGTACATTTCTGTTAAATATTGAAATATGTGTACTAATTGTGCGTAATTGCGACAATTTTAAATCAAAAAGTCATCTTAAAAAAAAGAATCTGATTCCCAAATAAATCATTACGTTTAATAAAATCCTTAGGAAGCAAATTTATAAGAAAAATAAAAATTATATTTATCAGTTGAGATGTTAAATTATGAGTAATTTGAAAATATTTTCTCCTCAAAACAACATTTATTTATTTATTGTTTTTATTTTTTTTATTTATTGTTTCACAAGATGTGCTCCAATCAACTTACAAAATATTTAAACAATGACTTTTATTGATTTCAATTATATAATCGATTGATGATACCTACATTGGTTTATTTGTTTTTAATAAAACTCTTCTACCTTCATAAGTTTATAAGTCAAAACAATATGTTTCTTATTATATTTATACATAAGCAACTTTATAAATTATTTTATTTGCATTACAATAACTGCGTGAATCACGCGATATTCACTCAACTTTTGTCATTCTTTAAAACGCTTACATTTCTTATATAACTAAAACTTACTTTGAGCGCTTGAAATCCTTTACTAAAGTAGCATGTTCTGGCATTTTTCTTATATCTTCCCAGTCTTTTTCTAAAGGAAATCCCATCACATTGAATATTCTATCAAGTTGATCGTGATGATATGGATTGCTTGTCTTTATATCCTCTTGACGACAATGGAATATTGGCTCAGAAGTCAATAGTTCGGCAAATATACAACCAATTGCCCATATATCTACAATCAAAAACACAAATATACAATTAATTCTATTAATTCTAAATAGATTTTTATACTATAGTCTTGTAGAATAAATGTAGTTTTATTACACTGCTGAAGAACTACTCTATTTATTAAATAGGAAAGAATTATTATTAGTTAAAATTAATTCAGAAATTTGTCTATCCTTACAATACAAATACAAAAGTCTCATTAAAATCTAATCTCATTAAAGTCTAAACTGGTGAGTTGTTTTTAGTTTAATCAAATTATTACCTATTGCTTTAGTATAATGCCGTGCACCTAATAAAAGTTCAGGGGCTCTATACCAAAATGTAACCACTACTGGATCCAAATCAGCTAGTGGTTTCAATGGTGCATTAAACAATCTTGCAAATCCCATGTCAGCTATTTTAACCCTACCCCGTTCTGGACCTTCACCCATCACCAATATATTTGCTGGTTTCTAAAAATACAAATTACCATTACACTTTTCTACCCACACCTATCGGATTCTCTTCCATAAAGCTTTTAAATCAATGTTAAGATTGATTTGAGATTGATATTATATGCTGTGTTCAGAAATAGTGGCAGAGTTTTTTAAATTATCATAAAACCATACAATTTTAATAATTTCAATATACCTACATAAGTTCTTAAAGCTAAGATTAAAAAAATACTTAAAATTATGCTTACCAGATCTCTATGCAAAACCCAATTTGAATGCAAGTAATGTATACCATCTAATATCTCGTACAATAAGCTTTTGACCATTCCCTTAGGCACCATAACAGATTTTTTATTAGCCTTTGCTGCTCTATGAAACTTGATAATATGCCATAGATCATGCTCAGCATAATCAAATAAAAGCCAGACTTTACGATCAGTATGTGACAGGAATACCCTTATCAAATTAATAACATTTGGATGTTTCAGCTCACGCAACAACTGAAAAATTAAATTATGTTCTTAATAACTGTTTCAACAAGTTCAAGCTCACAATTTAGTAAAATAATTAAATGAAATGTGGGCCAATAAGGGCCCTACGCACTTACTGCGATTTCTCGACAAGCTGACATGGAAAGCCCTGTACCCTCAATTTGTTTTAGGGCATAATCTTTTGTATCTGAACCATCTTTCCGTCGAGCTTTATATACATGGCCATAGGTGCCTCGGCCGACCTTACAACCTTCGAAATCAAATAGATCTTCGACTTTAGATCTTTCATTCTGTGTTTTAATTTTAAACTCATAGTCCATCATTACTGGTGCCATAGTTTTATTTTGAAAGTTATCTGCCATTTTACGGTTACAATACCCAACTTGTAGTGTAGATAATCGCTGATGCTCACATATACCTACTTTTAATTTAGTACGAACATTGGTCGAAACTCTTTTCCTTACCAAATAGTTTGATGCTTTGACCAAACTATTTTGTACTCATTTCTCACGCCTCGTTAAAATATTCCAAGCCCAATAGAACCTATCTAAATTTAATACCGAGATCTAATCAACATTTATTTTTATCATACTATCCCATGTTCTAAGTTTCAGATTGAAAATCGAAATAATAAATTAAAAATTTGCACACACTACCTTCTTGTTCACGTTCACAATCTGATTAAAAAATGTTTAATGTACATTGTACCTAGTACCTACCCAGTACCCACAGTCCACAGTCTACACTTGTCCTTTGATCACAAATCACAATAATTATTTAAAGGTACGGCCTCATGCAGTTGCTCGACGCTCGTTTGAAGCGACAAATGTGGTCACGTGACCCAATTTTTAAATTTCCCGCGACTCAAAAATCTGGTCACGTGGTATGTAGCGACAAAGCTGAAAATGTTGAGCTTTATCGCTGGAAATGAGCGTCGAGCGGCTGCATGAGGCCGTATCCTAAGTGTGGTGCTGCAACGATTCTTTAATTAATTGCTGTAAATAATGGATTCAGACAAGGTAAATACTTTAAAACATATATAAATAATAATAATTAGTAAAGTATGGACAAATACAATGAAACGATCATTTTGTTTCTTCATTGTACAGTTTTATCGAGATTAAAGCGTATGTAACTTTCTAACCACACTTGTTTCAATAGCCAGATCAGAATTACTTAGATGATAGATATTAATGTTTTGTTTTTCATGTGGTTGTTGAAGGTTGTCTATACGTGTAGGATAGGTATGTGAGACGATTGTCGAGGACTGGGCGAATCACCCATGTATCGAGTCCATGGTCGTTCTTAACCGTATTGCCGATGCAACGGCTAGAGAGGAACCAGTGCCTGCACTACATCCGCCACCACAAATGGATGATGTTGATGGATTTCTACTGGGGGTGGGTGTTAATTTGAAACGAATACCACTGTCGGGACGGATGGCAACGGTCATGGAGATTTGGAATCTGGTCCACCAAAAATGTCTGAAATTTGCGTCGGACACTTAAGATCTTTTTTCGTTAATAAAATTATTTATATAAATTCTTGTAAGGACATTATTTTTAAGAAATTTCTCATAAAATGCGAGTTTAGACAAGAGTGCACAAAGTCGAGGATAAATCGAGAAAGTCTCCTGAAAAGTTAACAGAGTGGTGTAATACATATACTATAAATTCTTGTTCCTCTATTATTAAGAAAAATTTCTATTTTATGATTGTGTTCATTAAAAGATCTAAAGCGACAAAAACTATTCATGATGACTAGATTGATAATATATATGATTGCTAAATCAATAAAGAAAACAGTTTGATATCTGAAATAAAACAGAATGATAATCATTCATCCCTGTTGTTCCTAATCCAAAATAAATATAATATTTCAATTATTAACTATTTTGTATCAATTTTTTTTCCAGAAGTGTGTGTGTGTGCTTGCGCGATATTGAATATTTGAGTTTTCTGGTAACTATTAGGTTCGTTCCAGAAATACAACATTTTAAATAAGTAAGTCGTATAAGCCTTTCGGAACTGTCTTAGAGTTGTATTGAATTTAAGTAAACTCAATTATATTATACAATTCATTATTCTATACAGTACCTACTAAGTACATGAAGGTTAACGTATGTTTGTTGTACAGAAAATTAAAAGAAAAAAAATGATAAGAAAATAAAAGAAAAATCAATAAAGAAAGAAATTTCATAAAAGATAGCTATATAGCGTAGTAGCTTTTTAAGTCGTGGGAAATTTAAAATGGGGTCACGTGACTACATTTGTCGCTGCAAACAAGCGTCGAGCGGCTGCATGAGGCCGTACCGTAATCTTACTCTTTAGCGAGTTTAGCGTTTCTCTCTTTGAAATTTCAATAGTACACAGTTCACACTTCGCAGTGACATAACAATAGTAATTTATATTAATTTATTTATAATTCACATTCTCAAGACAATTATTATAAATTAAAGACCACTTAGTTATTATATTACTTTATTAGTACGTACTACGTAGTACGTAGTACGTACTCATTTATAAAAATGAAATCTGAATTCTGAAAGTTCTTGAAAAGATTGTGTTTCCACTTTTAGGGAATTCTCTCTTTTTAGGGTAAAATAGATAATATTTTGAATGACTAGAGACAATTATTTGAATGTCTTATTTTAGGATTTAGTGAATTTCGGGGTAAAATCAAAATTTATCTTAAGAATTGGTATAATGATAGATTAGTTTGGTCAGCTAATTTTATGAATGCTTGGGACCCGGTTGGCTGGTGTCGTGAATACTCTGGTCGGGTTTTGTATTTATGAAACGATGCGCGTGCTAGCCGGTTTATCTTGAAACCGTATCACTCAGTATTAGGAGCGAAAATTAATTATTCACAGCTAATATAAATATCGGGCGTGGTTGCCGACTGCCATGATTATTCAACAGTCGCTCTTAGAAGAGGAAACTCTGTCCAAATGAGTAGTGATTATGTATTTCGAGTAAATAGGAAAGTCATTGGGCGAAGTGTATTTATGTTTAGTGTGGTTTCTATTCATATTTTTTAAATGGTAAATTGGTAAATTGCTTAAAGTATTTAATAAAGTAAACCATAGACTGCTCCATTGATTTTTTCAAAAGGGATTCCCCAGACTCCTAATGAGTGTAATCCATCTAATTTTAATTTAACATACTATTGTATTATTTTTGTTGCTGCAAGTGTCACCAGAACTTAGTCATATTGTTTTATGTTTATTTTGTTTGATTTGTTCGATGTTATTTTTGTATTGCGGAGCAGTAGCGGTATCAAAAATTCAATTTATCTTTTTGTTTCTGAGTTATTTCAATATAAAATGAGAAAAAATGATAACCAATTCACTTTTACAAGTAGTTCCTCCTTCAAATACTGAGCTGGAAAGACTAACTATTCAGTGTGTCCAAAAATGTAAAAAACCGACAAAAGTACCGGATTGATTCATATAACGCTGAGAATGCTAGAAAACAATTCCTCAATTTTAGAACGCAACAGTGCTACGTTAAGTGCAGCAAAAAAATGTAAAGTAACGCTTCGATTTCCAAATCATAATATAATCTTTAAGATCTATGAATCTTCTATGCGTAGGTATTTTGCTTTTCTATATACTTTAATAAGTATGCTGTGGTTTAATTTCTGTATTTTATTTTTGTTTCCTAATTAAAGGACGATTTAAGTAATTTAGGGAAATTAGGGTAAAATGAAAATCGTAAGTAGAAACACTATCAGATTTTGTTTGAAGTTTTAGACATTATGAACTATGAGTATTGAGACGAGTTGTGATTAGTGATAACCATTTACCATTAGTATTTACTATTTAACTAACAGCATTGATTTAATAATAATATATAAAGATTAAAGAACCGAAAGAATTTCACAGTAGCGAACTGCGTGCAACAGCAATCGATTCACAATGGCGTATTTGCTTCCAAATTTGTGTCGTTGCATTTGCTTGAGAAATCGCAGCGGCATTAATGTTATCCAAACTGCGTCATATCATGCTAAAGTAAGTGTATACGTACGATATTTATATATATTTTCAATGCAAAGGTTATTTATTTTTTTGACCTGGTATACTATAAGATTAATGATTTATAGGTTATCGATCATTACGAAAACCCTAGAAACGTTGGTTCATTGGACAAAAAGGACAAGAATGTTGGAACAGGTTTGGTGGGGGCTCCAGCTTGTGGTGATGTCATGAAATTACAGATCAAAGTGGATGAGAATGGAAAAATAGTTGATGCAAAATTTAAAACATTTGGATGCGGTTCGGCAATTGCATCAAGCTCACTTGCTACAGAATGGGTCAAGGGAAAGACAGTTGATGAGGCTTTGAAACTGAAAAATGCTGATATTGCTAAAGAACTATCCTTGCCACCAGTCAAGTTACACTGTTCTAGTAAGTATTGATTAAGTATAGAACTTATTATTACATGGGTGCCAGCAGGAGGGTGTCAGGGTGTGCACTTGCACCCCTTGGGAATCTCGGGATCAATAGGAATTATTGAAATAAAAAGCTGTACCTATAAAATAAATTCATAATGAATAGTCAGAAATTTGTAAATGTCTCGAACATAAAATAAACCAGGCTTCAGATGTTTCCGACTAAAATTTCAATTTTGTATTAACAATCATATAAGGCGAAGATTGTTAGACAACTAAAATTTGCACCACCTGTAAATTATTTCTACAGGCGCCCATGTATTATTACATTTATCTTATTTTTTAATTCCCTAAATCTTATTAAGGAAGTAAAATTTATTAAAAGAAAGATTTTTCCCTTAACTATACTTCCCCTAAACATTAGTTTATTTTTATCACATATATCTCAGTTTTAAGAAATTAAGCCTTTAAAAAAGTAGTAAATTGAACAAATTATTTTTAGTGCTTGCTGAGGATGCCATCAAAGCTGCTCTTTCAGACTACAGAATCAAACAGCAACACAATGAAAATAAGTAAAGGAGACTTGGAATATATAAGAAATAGATCTGTGATTGTTTTTAAGAATGTTGGATAAAATAGGCAATTAGGAATTCTTAAGTTATATGTAAATGCTGATATAGCAAATAGTTTTTGTCTTAATACAATGGCAGTGTAATAGTTTTGTGTTCAATAAATAAATGATGTGACAAAATTTATGTTATTTGTAAACCAAAATGGTGTCAACAACACTATTGACTGGTTCTGCCATCTATACTTATATTAAATTATAATATAGATGACAATTGAAAAGAGTTGATTAATGACGGGTTAACCCTGATGGTAAGAGATCAACTCTCAGATGCTGACATGACAACCATGCTTTTGATGTATTGCCAGCCGTAGAGGTATTGCTCGCCACTTATCCATGAGATAACTGGTTCCACAGGTAGGTGGTATTTGGAAGAAAGTGGCAAGGGAAGCATAGTGTGGTTGAAATACACTCTTCTTTGTTAAGACTGCTCTGTCTTGATTACGTAATTTCACTCAAATTATTAAGTTTTAAGTTCTGACCTAACCTTACCTTATAATTTGTGATAGTCATGCCTAGATGGCTTTGACGCCGGGAGAACACTAGGGTGGTATACAAATAATACAGTAGTAGTGTTTATATTTTATTGCTTTATAAATTTTTATGAAAACAGTTTTCATAATATTCAACACAATACATACGGGAAGTATTTATACTTAATAGTAAAATTATTTACAATCACACTATTATTCCCTTACATGACATAACAATATTACAATACAGTACAGATACTGTCTTACAAAAAATGGAGTTATATATAGAAGAAAATAAATTATTTTGAATTTAATATCATGTTGTACATTTATTACATAATATTTGAGAATTGGTGTCACTGAAAAAACAGTGAGTCACTTAAAAGAAGACAAAATTTTGACAAGTCATTTCATTAATGTTAAATAGTTCAAGATGTCATAAATGTACACAAATTCAATAGCTAGTCTTAGAATAATAACACCTAGATTCTAGAAGGATAGTTTCCTACAAAGCAGGCTGTCAAAAGTGAGGCATGAATAAAATCTACGTGTGCATAAGTAACTCGTGTTTACGCGCGACGAAACGCACACAAGTAAAAAAATAATGTTGCCAACACAATTTCCCACAAAAGTAGAGAAGAAACTATATCGTACTTATAGTTACACATAATGTATTGATAACACAGTATGAAAATGAGTTTGTTATTATTATTTTTTTTAAATAAAGCAATGCGTTAACGTAATAGCTATCAGTCTTAATTTAATTTGACCTATTGATATATTTTTTACATTAAGTAAAAAAGACGTGAAGATTATTTTCCTAATAAGAAAAAAAAAACGTTAACTGACAAGTACTATTTATATTTTACTTTCAATTAAACAAATGTGGAAGACTTTTTTCCCACTTTGGCAACATTTCTATGCAATGTCATGTGTCAATTTATCGAGATTTATTTTCAATGAATGTTTTACGAAAAATATAAGATCAAAAGCATTACTTACACATGAAATGTAATTTTACTATCTTTGTTGTGTTTTTCTGATGTACTGTGACATGCACATGTGAACGGTCACTGCACAAACCGTCATAATTAAAATCTCGGGCGCTGTTCTCAACACAACACGACCTTGAGCACTGACGGATCAAGTATTGAACTAAGCAATTATGGCTTAGTTTGAGTTGCCTCACTTTGCGGACTCGGCTTCAAGGTGTTATTATTCTAAGTAGCTAGTACAATTTTCCAATCCTTACTTTACCAAGTTTTGTCTCCTACTATTTCTGTATGTGTTACGTTATGGCAGTGTTGCCTTACTGGAATTTCTATATTAAAGATCATCACAAATGAATCCATATAACAAACACTCACTTATTAAGTGAACCGAAAAACTCGATCTTTAGTAAGTAGACGTATTTTTTGAAATTCAATTTCATAATAGTATAAATGACAATTATTTAATTAATACATTGATATTTAAACGAAAAATAATTTCGATGAGAAACTAGATATTTTCGCTAGAGTAAAAAAGTAGCTAATACGTTGAATATAATATCATATATAAAAAAAAACAAAACTTGTTGTATAAATAGCAAAATCGAAACAAAAATAATCTGTTTTCATCTCTTCTATGCTTTAAAAATCTCTGGATTAGGCTTTTAGCGCCAACGATTCCGAAATGGTGGTTAATTTGGTGCCGAAAACGTCGAATTGGCATCTGTATTGGTGGTTGCCTGAAAAACTCTACGGCACGATGATAACTGTCAAAAACGTCAAACTTCAATGAGACTTCTTTTCTCCATGATCTTTAAATATTAATTCATAGATTTACTTTTTTTACGGTTCCTATAACGAACTCGCCCAATATGAAAATCATTTTGGTCAAAATATAATTTTAAATATATACAGCGTGTTACGTTACAATACCAAGTTTCTGCAAAGCCAATTGTGCTGCATCGGCTTTAGCCTGCTTCTTATTCGCGCTTGCAATAGCTGGCTGGTATTCCACGCCTGCTACTTTAACCTGCGAAAGTTCATTTAAAAGTTTTTAATATTTGTAAAATTTTATGTTTATTAGGTACCTACTATATTAGCTTACAGATCTTTTAATCTATATATATAAATCAGTTGCTGTTCGTTTGTCTTGCCAAAACTCGAGAACGGCTGGACCGATTTAGCTGATTTTGATTTTGAAATTTTTGTCGTAGTCCAGGGAAGGTTTAAACGGTGAGAAAATATGGAAAAATGGCGATCAATACCAAAATATTCATTAGAAATAATTTATAAGGCAAAACAACTATTGCCGGGTCAGCTAGTACCTAATCAATAATATTTTAATCGATAAACTGAACTTATAATAATAACTTAATTATATCTGCCAGTATCATGTTGCACCAGAAGTCCTAAGTTGGAATATCAGAGACACAAATGTTTCAGTTGTTTGAGCACAAAAACTTGATCTATAGTCCGTGCGCTGTAGCATGGTGTGGGTGACAGGTAACATTTCGTTTCACTCTTGAAAGTTGCCGCGATTTACAAATTACGACTTAGTATTTCAGCTGTACCGCATTCGTAATATATTAAATCATTAATTGAACTGAATTAAAACTGTAGTAAATTAAATTAAACCAACCAGAATGTTCTAGTCTACAAATAAAATCAAATTGAATGAAAAATTAAGCAGTGTTGTGCGTATAACGTAACGCCATAGACGTATTTAGTGATGGGATGTACTGCTACGATGGATAGTCGATATTTTTCATAATAAAAACTTATATTGTGCGTAGGCTAATTTTTATTGTTAAAATTGGTCTATAATTGTATAACAGAACATTTATAGGGTAAGGTTGCTTAAAAGGTTGCTAAGGAAAAAATCAGATTTTGATTATTTTATTAAGTGCAAAAATAATTATGTAGCCATAAAACATTTTTATTGACAAGTTTATACACGTAGTTACACTGCACAACTGAATAACACAATAATTTACATAACAATATTAAAGAGAAATAGATTTATGCTGCGATGCTAGATTTATCGTTAATGAATTGCATAACGTCACATCCCTTAGGCAACTGTCACCCGCACCATGCTACAGCGCACGGACTATAGTTTCCTATAAAGAAAAATGACCAGTGAAACAGAAGTAAAAATATATATGTCTGCTCACCAAAATACGGGATTTCACTATACAAACTACCATTCGTAACTTGTACGCTTTTTTCGGGCGTAACTTACCCTGAAAAGAAAGTTTTTCTTATGATCCGGTCCACATTCGAAGCAGAGGTTGTATTCCGGTGGGCCCAATTTGTGCTTCGAACAATATTCACCGAGCAATGAAACCGGGTGCTTTCCACCCGCGATCAACGGCGCGGGGCCTCTCCTACCCGTCCTATTTTGTTTCATCTGAAATAGTTCAGCCGTGTGATAAGGGTAATTTAAAACTCATGCCTTAAGAGTCACACAATGAGAGGCAATAAATAATTTTCATAGCTGGCAACATTCTTGGCTCCTTTCCAGTTGTAAGAAGAAAATATAAAGACAACAACTCAAATAAAATTCTTTCAAGCGGATGCTCGAGTGATTTAGGCTATATTGTATATAACGTGGACGAAGGTGGAAAAGTAATCAATATAAATCATCCACTAAATCTCTTGATTTCGTACATAAATAATATGAAAATTGTAACTTAACCTATTTTCATGCAGAATACATACATTTAACTCGACGGATTCATGGAACGCATTATGAGTACATTCAAAAAAAAATTGTACACGTAATATCATAAGTGAGCCTCCTACCCGTTTACCTCCTAGTTCATTAAAAAAATTGGTTCTCAGTAAAGTCGGTTTACGGAAACAAAGATTGATGAAATCAATTAGATACTAAATTTAGGCACTACAATTTATATAATGATACTTTATTTTTTGTAGAAAATCCAAAGGAATCTTTGTTAAATGGCATCTATGAATATCTGTCACATCAGAAGCATAAAAACTGATAAAAAATTACTTACACCTTTAGCATAACGGCTACTGACCTCTTCTTTAGCCTGTAAACCCCTTGTGTCCAACTTGACCTCAAGAAGGAGGGGCTGCAAAGTACCAGATTCCTCTTTGCCTAGGCCTTTTCCCGGGGTCCAGCCCATTTTCTGGAGAAGGTGCATCCCCATACCCCCTTCAACTGGGGCAGCT
This sequence comes from Aporia crataegi, assembly GCA_912999735.1. NCBI lineage: Eukaryota > Metazoa > Arthropoda > Insecta > Lepidoptera > Pieridae > Aporia > Aporia crataegi. Next base: position 2,220,818 of record OU538748.1, on the reverse strand, counting down.
CGCACGAGTTGATCCTAAATGTATTCATAATTAATACCCATTTCATATTTAAAAAAAACCGTTGAACGACTCATCCAATTTTCAGACCATTACAATGATTGTTGAGAATCTTCAACACTACTCCAATAAGATTCAAAAAATAATTTTGAATCAATATTGGCGCTTCCTGAAGAGATAATAATTATAATAAAGTACTTGACTACTATAGGAATTTTAAACTGTCAGTTATTCTGAAAACTGGATAGCATTTTTCAAAATTTCTGGGAACATTACAAAATTTTTCATAAAACTCATTCCCACCTTGATACTTACCTTCCGTGTAACGACGACGTCGTCTAAGGCAGTGCTCGCGTCTCCTTATCTTTTACAAGCTGCAACAAATATTCATGAATTCCCCATAAAGGTGGGTTTAGACCAAACGAAATACCTAAAGCATTTAATGTTCAATTCGTTTGGTCTAAGCCGACCTCAAGCCTTGTCTTTAAAAACTTCAAATCAGTCAAAATAGGCTTCGTCTATGTGTCCAATATTGCTATATAATTAGCAATATTACTATAGGATAATAGAAGTATTGGGGAAGACTGAATATTTGTATGTGTAGTGATATCTAATATGCCAAATGGCATAAGAGTTACCACAGCTATCCAAGTGTAATGAATAAACTTTTTAGTTCATCCATTACACGTCAAACAATCGATACTAGTGTATTGGTTACAAGAACATTTTATTTATCTACTCGTCGTCAAATTAAAATCGCTCCAAAATGAATCCATAATTACGCTTTTCATAAACGAAATACTAAAAGAGTAATAAAACAGAAATAATAATTTTACAAAGCAAATATTTGGATGAATAAATTTCCTAAATAAACAAATTTATCAAAAAGTTATCGGCTATCAAATACACGTATATCAGATATATATGATTGGTTTCATATATCACTCAAGGGCGGATCTAGCTTTGTTTCCAGGGAGGTGGGGGGTGACTATGTGACCCCACATAGTCGTGGTCAAGTAACAAAAAGTTATAATTTAATTTATTTAGTTTAATTTTATAGGTATAAATGAAGGTACTTAATAAAATCTATATTGTGACAAAAAAAAATTATAAAAACATTATGTTTAACAATTTTAATTAGTGACCTAGGCCTTGAACCCAGCACAGGGAGGATTCATGACCCCCATGACCCTCCCCCTGGATCCGCCCTTGATTATCACTACATATGATACCATTATTATTATTCAACAATAAAGTATCAAATGATTGAGCTTTTATAATTTGTACCATGTAACGTACTTCAAAGTATCAATTTTTTTTAAAATTATTAATATTAATGGTACTAAACTCCTCATAAAGTAATATGTGTTAAGAAATACGCGAACCTACTTAGATGAAAATTCATTGTTAATTTGCTTCTTGCGCACGAAACCGCATACATGCAGAATATTTCCTTTAGCTATAACATTGAGGGTAGATATTGACCGATTGTCACTTTCTACCCTCAGTGCTGTAACGAAATATTTTTAGTTTACAGAAGAATTCTTAATGTATTTGTAACCAAGACACAAAGATAAAATGGTCGGGCGATATAATAACGAGTATTATAAGTCCCGACCAGGAAGCCCACCACGACGCCAGCTGCAAGAAAAGTCGTTTATGTAGCATGCGTTCAACAAAACCAGGTTTTCACACAACCCATAGACCAACTGAATCTTTGATAGAGCGCGAATTAATATTTTGAGTTATTTATACATTTATTCGAACCGACTCGTAGAATACGCAGGTTGTAAATTTTAATGTAAAGACTAATATATAATTAAGATATTTATTATATATACACATTGAAATAGATGTTCAATAAGAATAGGAAGAAAAAAAAAAACAATAGACAGGGATAAAAGAATGACATATAGAAAAATAAATTTATACAGAGCAAAAAGATCTATATCAAAACTATATGGACTCTTTTCAGTCTAACAATCTTTAATCGTTCAGAAATATAAGTCGCGATTTTTAAGTAACTTACTTAAAAGCCGTAATATCAATCGAGAAGTTTCATGATGTTCTTAATATTATATTCTACGTAATGGTAAAATATAGATCAAAACTAATCAATCACTGCAAAAAAATTGAAATTTTTGAATTTAAAAAAAAATAGATTAATGAAGTATGTACGTATTTCTTATTCGCCTGTGACGTCATTCGACCTATCCGCGTGTAACAAATTATTCTTGCAAGCGCAACTTCAAAGTCGCATAACTTTTTCATTTCTAGAGATATTTTATTGATTATTTAACGTGTTTGTTTTATTTTACCTAAATTTTTATTATTTATCATGATTTCACACTCCCAACTGTCTACTAACGTCAAACGTCTCGCTTTGGCGTGAACATAATATGTAAATATTTAAAAACGTCAGAATTATTTTTAAATTTAAAAATGTTAAAGAACCAGAATAATTGTTGATATGTATTAATAAATTTTAACTGAATGTGTGTGACACAATTCAGTTAATGTGTGTGATTAACTGCGAAATATAATTGACAAAAATTTAATTAGGCCTAGGGTATATCTGATTTTCTTAAACAACACACTTAAAACCTAATACTATCACAAGATACGCCTAACAAGACATGTTTTGTGATAGAAAAACCGCATATGCAAGAAAAAATGTATCTATGACTCTTTAATAATGAAATGATTTGGAATAGTTTTCGCAAATTTTAAATATTTTGGTGTAGTTTCTGTATGAGGAATTGTTTTTGACTGAAAATACGAACCTTTTTTTAATAATACACAAAAAGGCTGATTTTTAAGACTTCAATTTTTTTTAATCACCAAAAATTTGACATCTTGTAGTGCAAAAACCGACATCTAATATGTTTATGGGACTGTTTTCTGGTCAGAATAACTTTCCGTTTTTTTTTAAATTTAAGCTGCAAATGTTATTTTTTAGCCGCTCTTATAATAAATTAGCTTGAATATTCTGGCTACGAAATAACAAGAAAAATTTGTAATTCTCTATATAAAATTCATTAATTATTAGTCTCACTAAACCTCCAAAGTAGCTATATTAGTGGTTAAAAGATCAAAATATCTTTAAGTTTAGTTCAGAGATTATAAAAGTGATAATTTTGTATAGGAACTGACGTTTAAACTGTCAGAACGACTCATTTGATTATGTACTGTGTGATATATGTATGTACATAGGTGTGTCTGTTACCTTCTTGGCCCAGGCCTGACTGCCAGAAGCGAGTTCCCTCGGTGTCAATATGCTTGCACCCGTCGTACCAGTAAACTGACCGAGCGAACTTGATGACGGTAGAGAACTAGCTGACCAACCAAACTGAAATTGAAATAGTTGATAAAAATCTGCAACTTTACCAGTATTTAGATTAAAAATAAATTTAATTAGATAAATCTGATAAGTGAAATCCCTAGTGGGGTATGGGGCAGATGCATTTCACATCTGTTTCACTGATCGATTTTTCCTTTAGAGGCAAGTAGGTTTTTTTTTATCACTAGACCAAGGAGGCGATAAATCTGATTTTTATTTTAAAATATATATTTAATTTAAATGAGCACTTTAAATAAAAGTGTTGACTAATAAAAAATATCTAAAAGGTCACACAAAATTTTGAAAGTGTGATGAAATTTATCTTAGAATACTCAATAAAATCAAATAATGAAGTGTTAAAATTTTAACAAAAACAACCGACTTCAAATTCTAACTCTATAACTACTAAACAGATTTTGATGAAATTTGAATAGGACCACACAGGAAGCACCAGTTTTCAATCAAAAAAAGAATCATCGAAATCGGTTTACCCAGTCAAAAGTTCAGAGGTGACAAACATAAAAAACAGCGTCGAATTGAGTACCTCCTTTTTTGAAGTCGGTAAAAATAATCTAAAACTAAAATCACTCACCCCTGTGGTTGTGGTTAATTCATTTTCTTCTTGTTCCTTGCGAATCATCGACAGTTTCTGGGAGACGATGGCCGCCATATCCTGGAATACATTTTATTACCAGTACAGTTTTATAGATTTACCTAGAAAGTTTTCCAGGAATTTTGAAAATTGGTAATTTTATAGATTTTTTTTAAACACTTCGTTGGAATGGAGTGCAGCGGGCGGCCTTATCGCTAATAAATCTCTTTCAGGCAACCCAATGTTTTTTGGTTGAATTTTTACAAGCTTGCCTGAAGAAATTCAATCACACCTCCGTGTTACTTACGACACCCGGTATTTTGACACTTTTTCTAAATTTCAACTTTGCCACACGCGTTGGAATACACTTTGCTGCGATCGCTTACACTTTATTGACTATCAAAAAAATTTAATTACATAAATTGTAGGTATCTTCTTCTCTGGTTTCATTTTGTACATAACTGTTTTTATCGTAAAATGAGTCGGAAAGGAGATATCAAAAAACTGTATTTAAGCGCCATTTTTCCAATATGGCGGCGCAAGCGGCAAAAATACAAGGTGACGAGGTCTATAGAATTATCAATTTTCAAAACTCCCGGAAAACTTTACAGGTATCCACTATATTTCGAACCAAATTACTGAACTATAAAGACATCTCAAAAGAAAATTTAAATGTAGTTTATTTTGAAACTATTTCTTTATGAGATTTGACGTTGACAGATGTCAAGATAAGATTAAGGATTTATGACTCGTATGGCGCAAGAACACACTAAATTTTATTGATTTAGATAATTCTCATATTATTGGTTCTATTGGTCACTAAAATTACCGTAAAGATCATAGATTGAATCCCGAATAATGAAATTTCAGTTAATAAGGCAGATGGTTAATAAATACTGTAAAAAAATGATTTTTTCCTACCTCAAACAGTGTAATATTTTAAGCTACATATTTTGTAAGTTAATAAATAAAAAGCTGTACTGACCACTGCCGGATGATCTACTGGCATGACTTGAGGTCCTGGTGGCAAGGCTGGTACTGAAGTCAGCTCTGTGAAATAATATTATTACTGCGTTTTAACATCCACCTGTTTCGCCAGATGTTGGATTCGAAATCCGAGAAAAGAAAAAAGATTAAAAATATGATATTTACTTAAATATATAATACTTGATTTTAAATATATGATTGGTAGAGAAAGAGGCCATTTTTTTCTACGTTTTGACTGTTATCGTTCACTATATGTTTGTTAAAACACATTATTATGTGTATTAATTTATGATTTTGTTTTAAATTTTCGCTACTAATATAATAAATGCTAGCTGTTACGTTTTTACGCCTAAACTACAGAACCGAATTTGATAAAATTTGGTACACTGATGTACTAGTTATAAACTGTAAGTTATTGTAGCTATCATCGACACCTTTGTCAAATTTGCACCTTTAACATGTAGTTTTGTTGTTTGTCGAATTGAATAAAATAAATTTAAAAAAAATTACTAGAAAAAATTCCTTTTATCGATAAAAATGCTTGAAGGGGTTTTAATAGGGCGTGGACGGCGTGACTGGTGAAAGCTAATAGTATCCTATTTATTAATACTTACGACTTCCTGAGGTAAAACTCTTCATGTAAGCGGGAGCTGGGGGTGGTGGCGCAGGCAAGGCCAGCGGTTCTTCCCTCCTGAAAAAAAATCAGAAAAATATTAAAGTTTCCGATATAGAAGTAGCCTATAATATTGACTTGGGCAAAAAACTATTACTGTACAAAATATAATAGAATTACTTAATTTTACTTAGTCGATACTCAGAGAAGTAAAAAATATGGTTGTTTAGTTCATTCAAGCTGTCCGTTCGTCCAAATCTATACTAATATTATGAAGAGTTTGTTTGTTTGAACGAGCTAATCTCAGGAACTAATGGTTCGGATTGAATAATTCTTTGTGTTGGATAGTACATTTATCGAGGAAGGCTTTAGGCTATATAAAGCGAAGCATCAGTAAAAAATGTTGCAAAAACGGGGAAAATTATTCATATTTGAGGGCTTCCGTTGCGTGCGCTGCGTAAACGGTTCAGGTTATACAAAAAATATGTATGAAAGAATTATTACTCTTTAAATTATCTAAAAAAATAACAGAAATTGACGCGGCGAAGTCGCGGGCAACAGCTAGTCAATGATAAATATGGAATTATATTGCTATGAAAAAGAATTTCTATTAAGAAAGAAATTAATAAGAAATTTGTATGTAAAAATATGTATATTTTAAAAGTAAAATTTAATACTCACTTATCTATAGGGTCAAAACCCAATTGTGGTTTTTCTGGTTTCGAATTCAACTTTGCAACTTGCTGTAAAAAATATATACTTTTAATTGATTTCAAAAATCCAAAAAGTATGACATCGATTCGACGTGTATGTTTTTTTATCATTTAAATAAACTTAGAATGAAACATTTCTGTAATTCATCGTATACGTGTGAATTCCCGTAACCCCTAATGGAGCATGGGGGAGAAACATATCTGTATCTGTTTCACTGATCATTTTTATACAGACAAGAAGGTCGTACCCAACCGAAACATTTATATGTTTCCCTTGGATTCGAACCCAGGACCTCCAGCGTAACATGCAGACGCGTAAACCACTTAACCACGGAGGCGGTTATACCGTCTTACCATGTTATCTTTCTTAGGCGAGACGGGCACCCATTCAGATGCTTTCTCCCGATGTTGGCTTCCTGAAGACACGGGGAACTGTAATCTTAGTTCATCCTTATTTGCTATCGGTAATGTACTAGACTTTAATGGGAGAGGCGCTCCACCCTGAAAATTTTAATTAATAAATTTAATTAATTAATAAGTTTAATTAATTAATAAGTTTAATTAATTAATAAGTTTACTTAATTAATAAGTTTGATTAATTATTAAGTTTAATTAATTAACCAGTTCAATTAATTAATAATTTAGAAAAGAAATCAACCAATCAATTGTCGTAAGCATCCATCAACCAAACCATAGAATATAATCACAACATCTAATGCCTGCATTTGGAAGAATAGGTAGACGATTATTAATAGACGGTCTTTTATGATACAATTAAACCCTCTAGTAGGACATTTTTTTTAGAAGCACCTTCTGTCCTCCACATTAAAACATTTTTCTTATTTCACTAGACTTTCCACACAATGCACATTGAATTTTGCGTATTTTAGTTAGTCTCTCGCAACGTCTTTACTTTCCGAAGCTATAATTTATTTTTTAATGGTTATAAAATAATTTTAACAAAAATATAGTGTTAAAATTGTAACAAAAAAAAAAACGACTTCAAATTGTAACTCGCTACAGATTTTGATGAAATTTCAAATAAAAAAAGAATTAACAAAATCAGGTTAACCAGTCGTAAGTTTTGAGGTAACAAACATTTAAAAAATATATAGTCGAAAAAAAGGAGGTTTTCACCTCCTCCTTTTTTGAACTCGGTTAAAAATAAGTTTTTGTTAGACGGACTTCATGGATGCAGATAATATTATAATAATTAAAGACAAACTTTTATTTGGAAAATAGCACTATATAAATAAAACTTAAAAAATACATTCAAAAAGATAATGCTTAAAGCCATAGATTCTAAACTCACCCTTATGTTCATAACAATAGGGGCTTTCTCTTTCACAAGGAAAGGATGATGGAATGCAATTGTATCTTCATTGTCGCTACCACCATCGTTTGATGAAACAGAAGATAGTTCTCCAAGTGCCTCCTTCTTTGACAAATGTTTGCAAAAATCCGTTAGTTCGTCCACTGATTTACCTGAAAATTGTATTTAATACTAATTTTTTTAATCTTCCATCTATTTTTTGTATACTTAAGTATACTTTTTTAAAAAAAGTCTATCATGTTATAAGTAAAAACGGCCTTATTTCCGCAACTCGACGACTACAATGCGCCTACTTTGCGTATTAACTTCCATGTTTCATAGATTCGATATTTTTTCGTGTGTAATGTGTGAAAAAGATAGACAAAGACTGTAAAAACTATTTTCTAGGCTAGACAGATAGAGACCTATAAGCTATCTAGCTAGCTATATAACCTTTCTTTTTTATTTTAAATGATTTTATTATTATTGGCTTGTCTTTAACATTTACTAACCTCCAGATTGTATAGCGGCCATGACCTGGTTTCTAGTATGCGGTGGCAAAACGGCTGCTCCGGCCGGCACAGCGCCATTCTTAAGCATGTTAATGGCATTACGCCGCGCTACTTCCAATAAACGCTTCTTCTCGCTATCCGCTAACTTCACACCGCTAGGAGATCTTATTTATCAGTTTCATAAAGTAAAAAAATATATATTACACCAAATAGTTTTTGTAATCTTAACAACCTAATATTTATGTTGAGGACTGGGAAATAATATGTTCCCTTAAAGGCAGATTTACATTAGACAAGCGAATGTTCATTCTATCCCCACTCTAACAAATTCTTTTAGTTTAAACAGCAATAGAGCATTACTTGTTTTTTCTATCAGCATTCACAAAGATTCTATGGAAATAATACAACTCGGAACAAAATTGCAAATTGCAAATATAGTGAAATCTTAAACAAGATTGCAAGGAATGTTTGAGACAAAATAATAATTTAATCTACTGTACAAGAATTCAAGTTCTTGGTTCTCATTTTTGCTCATTGATATTTTGATGTAACCGGTAAAAACTAGCATCCTATTACACTAAAATATCGAGAAAGAATGATCTTGTTCTAGCTTTATGTTTGTTTAGTTTAAATCGGCCTTTAGATATATGTAGTTATATAGAAAACATATTATTTATTATACATATGTAAGTTTTTCTTTGAGGATGACTAAAAAAATGGATTGTGTCACAAAACATTTGCTCTTTCATTTCATTAAAAATATCAATAGATTATATAGGTAGATTATGTTCTTTCTTTCGAAAACAGGTCAGTGTGTAGGCATTATAATAATATCATTAGTATAAGACACTGATCAAGCAAAATGGAAATATACAAATCTAAAATACCTTCTACTACTTCTATGCCGAGGTGATGGATATCTTGTATAATGCCTGCTCCTTGATGTAGATCTATGCCTACTCCTTGACCTAGACTTTCTTCTAGTCTTCGATTCAGATCTACGTCGGCGTGAACTCTTTGAATGGCTTCTCCGTCTTGACCGGGAGCTTGATCTTTGTTTGTGTCGGCGAGATGTTGAACGAGATCTGGACCGTTTCTTACTCTCTGACCTAGGGTACGAGGATATTTAAAAATACATTAAATCCAAAAAAATATTTATAAATTTTTAAACAACATAATTAATTAGCAGTGTATTAAAAGTTGAATCAAAATGTAGTAAGTGTAATTTAACATAATTTAATATGCAATATTAGTTGTTTTGGCTTATATCATATAGGATAAAAGGGTAAGAAAATAAAGATTCTTTAAGCTACTTTGTAAATTCCAAATCTAACAAATCTTTTGTATTATAGATGTTCTTTATGTGAAAAAATGTAGCCAATGGTTCTTACACAAATTTAACTCAGGGGCACTTCCATCATTTTGCAAAATATTTCACTATTCCATGGGCTATGGACACTATTCTATGGTATGACTTATACCAAATATCTCTTAGTCTTATTAAAATAAAAGAATAAATCAAATACCTTTTTCTAGATCTACTCCTGGCTCTTTTCAATGACTTGTGAGAACTTTCACTTTTACTTTTCTTAGATAACTTCTCATCAGTATCAAAACTGAAACAGAAATACAACAAATAAAAAAATAACCAATTTAATGTTGGAAGCAGCTTGGTAATATAAAAAAATTACTGATATTTAACAGAAATTGGTACTAACGGCTTTATGTCCTGTGCTGCTTTTTTCAATATTCCGCCAGGGTCTGATGACTTAGGGAATTGTGAATTAGAATCTTCATCTTTATCGGTGCTACTGGAAGTATCTGTGTACTCTCCTTCTTCTACTTTCTCCGCTTTTTTCCTAGCTTCCTCTTCAGCTTTCTTAACTGTCTCTTCAAAGACAGTACTGAATTTCAAATTTTTTATTTGAATTTTGCCTTTGGCCTTATCATTTTCCGAATCACTTTTTTTATCAAGCTTATATCTTAGGTCAGATGAATCAAGTTTTTCATCTTTTGGAGAATCAGGCATGGGAATAAGGCTTGCATCAAGTGTTTCGAGTGGTGGAGATAAACTGCGCTCACACTTGTCACTTTTTTTGATAATCTTAGAGAAATCTTCACTTTTTATTCTATATTCATCTTTAATCTGAGGTTCTCTTTTAATTGTAGATTCTCCTTTAATTATAGGTTCTGATTTTATTTTTGTTTCTCTCTCAGATTTTACCTTACTCTGTGTCTTAATACGATGACGTGAAGGTGAATGAACTTCTCTGCTCTTCTTTGATTTACTTTTTTTTCGCTTTTTATGTTTGCGAGAGTAATCACTGTCCGAAGCACTACTACTCGAACTGCGAGTGCGTTTCTTCTTTTCTTTTTTATGTTTCTTCTTGCTTTTCTTTGATTTCTTGGACTTAATGTCCTCTAACTTCGGTGGGTCTGCATTAAAAGCACTAAACAGTTCGGAGAGTATTTCATTTGAAGATTTTTTTGCATCATCCTTTTTGCGATCAGGGGTTGTTTTTTCTTTTTTAATGAATTTTTCTATTTTGTAGATTAATGATGTCATTTTCACAATTTTTATAAATTTAGTTAAATTCACATTACAGATACTACGACGGGCTAATACACTTGCACAAAAATTATTATTTAATTAAAAACAAACTGTATCTTTTTCCAGCATTTACAAGCTCAGGCTTCAGCCATGTTTAATCTGACATTGGCAACTAACTACATTTACATTTAGCTGTCAATGACAATAGGTATAAGGACAACAGTATTTATCATTTTATGACATTGTATGTGCCTGCCACACACAGATTAGTTATAGTGCGTTTCATCTTATAGTTCCTATGCCGTTATGTTGGCAGCACAGCAAAAAAGTGTTGCCTTAATTGAGATACGTTGAATTATGGGAGATAATTATAATAATTTTTTTCCCTTAAAGAAATTTGATCTTTAAAATATTTATTTATTCATTAACTGATATCGTAACTTTCTGCATGTGAAAGATTTTTTAGAATCTGTACTATTAGACCGATTGAGATAATTATTTCTAAGAAACGAACCTTTCCTTTTAATAAAATAAGTAGGTATATTAAACAGAAAACCACAATAAAACAAAACATTATATAATGAAATTAAAAACGGCAATATAGATGGACCTATCAAACTGAAGCTGGTAGCCCTTTTGATTAATAGACAGGGGAGCCAACCGGTATAGGAACTATAAGATGAAACGCACTATAGTAATTATTTATTAGTGTCTTTACAACTGCCACAGGATATTAATTATTAATTTATAAATTATTATTAATAAATTAATTATTATTAATATACTAAACAATAAATATTAATATTACTATAATTACATACTTATTAGAATTATTAATTAGCCCACTTTTAAAGGCTAGTCTTCTTGTCTGTTGTGTAATGTAGGTTTACATCATACACATCTACGTTTACCTACACTTTCGGCGGCTTGTTTCACAAGTATAATAATATTATGAGTATGTATTTAGGTATGTTTAATATTTATTAAAAACATATGTTCGATAATGAATAAATCAATTGTTTGATTACTTAAATATATATCAAAAGCGACGAGGGTATGATATTGGCATGATGTAGTCAGAATCTATCATTACCTGGGATATAATATTACTGTTTTGTGATCACAGAGATGAAACGATTTTTATTAAATATGTTTTTTGTCGTAATCTCCTTTGTAAAACGCGTTGACATAGCCAGTATTTTGGTTACGCACCCCAATGGCTTTGATGAGCCTTTTGTATTTTACATTATTGTAAATAAATTATAAGTTTTTTTATATAAAATTTGGTATTACGATATCACTAATAATAAAATGGCTAACAGATTAATATGTACTTTTCTTCGCTTACTCTTCACATGAATTAAAAAGGTTTTATCTTGTAATCGTCTTTTCAGCGGCGGCCTTAGGGGGTGGCGAACAGGGCAACCGCCCTGGGCCTCGCGCTACATCCCAAACGCATTTCAAAAAATATAGATTTTTTAACAATTATTTTTTTCGCATCATATACCTACTTTTCACGAAGGACCAAAGGGCCTCGCAATGGGCAAGGCCACCGCTGCGTCTTTTAAAGTATTTTTTAAGCCTTTTTAGATTTAAATATATGATTATAATACGGATGTAAATAATATAAACGTTTGAAGTTAACTTCTTTATTTTTGTAATCATCTTTGCAAAGTATGCAATTTATAATTCGACACTACATCTTCGTAGCGCATTGACAAAGTTGTAACAACATAATATGCATTATTCCGTAGACATCAACTGGTAAAGGACGGAAATATGTCCTTTTGCATTTTGTTTTAGAGAAGAGCTAGAGAAAATATTCTGAAAAGGTATACTTACTATACTTATATGAAGAAATTTGTCCTACTATGTTAATACTGACAGTAGGAAATTTTTAAGCTTCAGCATGATTGCATGAGTTGATGACTGCGAATAAAAACTGATATTGTCAATTACAATTTAAAATATGATGTAAAGATTAACATAGTTCCAGTAATAATTGATAATAAATAATTTTGATGCAGATTTTTTTTTTGTGTTTGAGGCCTTAAAAACGAATGATGAGTTCAAAAAATATAAAACTAAGTATTTTGAAACTAATAATGCGCTTCATTTTTAAAAATTTACCTCTGGCAATCTTATTAATAAGACGCAATGAAAACCCGCCAAATACAAAAATGGCGGCTAATGAATCAATTTTTAATAAGGAATAAAATGGAAGTTCTGGGAATTGAGCAATCTCTTAGCTCGTAGAAGCATTGACTTTTAGCTTTTAGCTTTAATGAAGTGCTGTGCCAGTGTTGTAGTGTTAGGAAGTTGGAATATAACGTTAGATTTATACGGTAACAATCATCTCTTTCTTATACATTCGTTACATTGCATTCAATACCATTTCCGATTTTAAAATATAAATGAATCAAGATTTAAAAAAAAGGCAAAAGTTACATTCCAATATAAAACAGATAATTACTCAAAAAGCGATATTTATATTAAAATTAATAATACCTAATATAATAATAAATCTAATAAACAGTTACATTTAATATTTCTAATTTTCGCAATAAATGTCGTAGAAAATTTATGAAGCCTACAGTAAAAAAGTTGGTTTTTCATATTAAATCCCTACCTATCTATGTTTTGTATCAAACATTTTTGATAATTTATATTATAAGGTAACATAGTTTTAGTTTGTAGAAATGTCAGCAGCTACAAAATATAATATAATTAATACAATCGACAAAATTCAATTCTGTCACTTTAAATATTAAATAATAAGTTTTCTACATTAAAAACCTTTATAAATGCAATATAGCGTCAAAAATAAATACAATACGTACATACTTAAAGGGATCGTCCATTAATCACGAAAGGGAACACAAGGAGGAGGAAAGGGTGATCGTTTTTCGTTTAACCTGTAACCTGTCGTCGAACATTTTTATCACGACACTTAATTTTCCAAAATTTAATCATATTTTACCTGATAAGTATTCTGAAAATTTCAATATACTTTGCACCAAAAAAACACACGTAATTTTGGGTAGGGGTTGGGTGGTTTAACACCACATATCACCAGGGAGAGGTAGGGGGTTAAAAAGTTGATTAAATCATGTAATTAATGGACAACACCTTACATAAAATTATTTTACTATCATTTATAATTCTATCAAAAACTGTCGATCCTTACAGTCAAAATAGACGCAGGTTCCATTTACATCCATCCAGGTTACATTTTGTCACAAATCTGTCGAGCCTTGAAATATTAATTCGTTATGTTAATATTATATTGAAAGTAATAATGTGGTGGTGCATTTAATGTATTTGAACAATTGTGCATCTCGAGTGTTACGGCTGCTATCTTTCTCATGGCTTCCTTATTCTAGTTACAATTCTACCTGTATTGTGACTTTTTGATTCTAATCTTTATGGTAAACTTTCAAATTCTATGTAGACAATATATTAAAATACTACATAGGCATATGTAGTCTATAGATTTGTTAAGTTATAACTTTTCAGATGGTCACATAACCAATCAATAAGTCACAATACGGCCTCAAATTGTATTCCGATATCACACACAATAAAATATGGTCCAAATCATCCATCACTATCATGAGATTGAGTAGCACCGCTCGATCAACGAGTGGGAATAAGCTTCAACTATATGAGTTAGTTCCTAACATGTCAAAAATTACAAAGTTAATGCTAATCCGGCAGTACTTAATTTTGAGATCGCAAACGCCGATTCTAAAAAAAAGTCTATTAAATTCCTTTGATTTTTGACATGTTAGTCCCGTGTTTGGCTCATGCTAAAACGCAACCAGCGACCACTGCTTTCGCACTACATAATCAAATAATTCGTTGTATTAACCAAACGACACAGTTCGAGAGCAATAGTCGCTATATCTTAAAGCTACTACTAAATCTTCTAACGATCAAAGATCGCAAGCTATTTGATTTATTCAAAAGTCTTAAAAAAATAAAATCTGCTTTCAATATTAACGTTTAGCGCGGACGTAAGACGGCGCGGACCGTTCGGAAACGTTTCTCGAAACCGAGTTTAGAGTAGAGGGAGCGAGAGGCGTCATTTTCCGGACGAATCACGACGAACGGTTTGTAGCCACGCGCGGCGACTTCTTTGGTAAGCCGCCTTGCTAAGTAGATACCGTAGCCTTTTCGGCGAAATTCAGGGCGAGTTTGCATCGAGAACATAGCGCCGTAGTAGGACTGGACCATCCAAGCGGCGAGCTTGCCTTCCACAAAGATTCCATAGGCGGGTAGTTCAGCGACGAGCTTTTCAAATACCTCACGACATTCAATGTCACTCGCCGGGTAGAGATCATGCACAGCTTGCATGTGCTCTGCTTGCAAGCGAACTAACTCCACGTCCGGTGGCAGTCTGTGGGGACGATAGAATACTTTATTGGCAGATTGACAGAGCCCATTCAAACTTACCTACTACTTGCTTCAGGGATCAGTCATGCATTTCGGGAGTCAAATATTTAAACAATTAATATTTAATGTCTGTCTGTCAGTAAACTGTCAACCAGTTTACATTAAATATAATTAAATTATATCAAATAGCGAATACTAACTGTTCATTATAATCCGTTGGTGGGTTATCACAGACATACACGTCCCCAGTAATCTTATCTTGGGCTTCATATTGTTTTTCGAAGCGTTCCACGATAGCTTCGTGAGTGAAGTTCAGGTACAAGGGTTTAGTGAGGTCCAGCAAAATGTCCTCGCTGGTGACCAGATCGACCAGGTCAGATTGCTCCGATGGACAGAATATGGTTACACTTTCATATGGATGACTGTTCGGCTGAAAATAAAAGCGATTTAATCTTAGTACTTTCGTTTGGATTTTATTTTTGTTATAAAACTCTTTTTACATCAATTATACACTAATACAAGCCTAGACTTAAAAAATCAAGTAAAATTAACTGCTTTTAGATCAAATTTTACGGCGCTGTATAATTTTTAATGGCGATACAATGTGGGTCTTTCGGTAATGTTTAAAACTGACAAATTAATCAACCTTTTTAAATGAATTTGTATAATTATTATGTTTATTTAATCTAATCTGAACTTTGTTTGGATTAAGTATTGCGTAGCGGAAGACCTGAGTTTATAAAAAGATGCGGCTACAAAACAATCACCTCTGAAGTCTATAATATAAGCCTTATATTAGACCTCTATATAAGTAGCATATAATAAAATTTCTTTAATATGAATTGCAGTATAAGGAGAAAAGATCTAATACAACAAATAGTCGCTCTTTTGTTCTAATTATAAGCAGATTAAGTAGGGTATTAGTTAATTATAACGAAATAGAAATATTCGTTTGATGACCTACTTAACATACTGCAATATGAAACGTCTCTTATGAAACAGAATTAAATATATAAGTTTTCTCTGCCTCTTGAAGCGAGAGCTAGACACGAGAGCTTTATATAAACATCAACCTACTGTTCTAAGTCACAATAGACTTATGGACTTATGCAATATAATAGTTTTAATCATAGCAAACGCTAAAAGCTCTGAATTTAATAATACGTAATAAATTTAACTTAATATGTAATTATTTTGTCAAATTGCGAAAATAGGTTTAGTATACAGTTACATCTCGTAACTCCATCCAAGCATATTTCGTTTGTCCATCGATTTCTCGCCCGACTGTGAAACTATTCTTTCAATATCCTGAAGACTGTTGATCGTAAAAATTCCAAAATAATAGGACTACTTCGACAAGATTCCCTATTGTTTGACACCTCAGTCTAGCAATGTCTGTCAAGCCTCTTACAACACCGATGTAGAAATGTAGGCCTACTAGAATAAAAAATAAAAACTTTTAAGTTTTAGCTTAAACTTAGAAAAACTTACGGTACTGGTGCAGCCAGGAAAGTGTAAGCAAATCGGTTCTTCCGGCCAGTTCTTCGACACATAGAAATGGAATTCCCACACCTTATTGTTCAGATATGTTTGGATCGTCTGATGAAACTGAAGCGAAAATATTTCGTAGAAGTTTTACAAGCTTTCTTACCAAATAAATTAAATCTCTCGTTTATAATCTTTTCATAACAACTGTCTTGCTTAAAAGCATATCAATATTATGGTAAAAGAATTTTGTTACATTTAATTAATTAAATTTGACTATATTTCAATACATTTTGGAATAAAAACACTTCCAGTGATTAACATCCATCATGTTACATGATGGATGTATAGTATTTGCGGGTAACGTTACAATCTAATAAAGGTATAATCCGTCATAAATTTTATTTGAAAGCTTATCAATTGTTACCACCCACAATCGGGAGTTTTCGTAAGGAAATTGTTGGGCGTCTCATCGAAATGAAGCTACTCACGAAAAATTAGCTTGATAGTAATCAAATTCAAAAATGCTCCAGAGATCCTGGACTAAATATTTAGGTATTTCGAATTAAGATATTTTTTTACTACTTCTTTAGCAATCGTATTTAACGTTTTCACAAGGCTATTTTCATTTTTTAATACTTGATAAAATCTTTTTAACATATTAACTACTTCTACGTAGTCACAGTTGCAAGCATATTGATGAAGTTAACGAACCTTTAGCGATTCAGGCATATACTGCACTAAAACATCGGCCACAGCTGGGAGCTCGTCTTTTGTTACCAATCGAAAGTTTTTCCCCTCAGGCACGATTTCCATCTCTAAAACGAAAATACAATAATTCATCTAAGTAAATTTAAAAAAATTCTTTGAAATTGATGTATATAAGCACATAATGATTTTTACAGTACAAACAATAATGATAGAATACAAAAAATTGTGCCACGCACCGTATTCTCAAAAAATTAATAAAGAAAGTAGAAACATAAAAATTACTATATAGTTCTTTTACATGTAGGCCATATTCTCTTAGGTAATAATCTTATAAAGTTATTTTTAGGCATATTATAAAATTATTATACCTTTATTATTATTTAGACGACGCTTTGGTCAGTGGATTTTTATCAATCAGGCCAGAACGACTGCACGAAGTAATGTGGTTTGAATTAATTTGGTTATGCTAGAAAATACGGTTCCCGTAAAATAGTTTCATCGCTAGTAACTATTACTCTAATAAGTCTAATTTATCGTGTGGGAAAACGATATGCAAGGATCTAGCGCCCTTGTGTGCGAATTGCATTAATTTACCACTGCATCGTGGGTCAAGGTCCGGGCATCGATCGATGTAAACTTTGTTGCAACACTTACAGTGCTGCCGAAAAAGGTAATATTTTCGAAGTTTTAACCCTCTGTAATAATATAATTTAAAAATGTTGTTGGTATGGTATTTGATGGATAACTATGGTTCGTAAAATGAAACCAACTATAGCTCCATGTTATATTATGTGAAATGCCAATTATAGAAAGCTTATAACTGAAAAGCTGATACGTAAACACAAAAATATTTTGTACTAATTATTTGCTACTAGACTACTAGATGTTAGACGTCAAATCGTAGCTCACTAAACGTGTATGCGGTGTTTTAACCGATTTTAAAAAAGGAGGAGGTACTCAACTTGACGGTGTTTTTTATGTTTGTTACCCCAGAACTTTTGACTATGTGAACGGATTTCGATGATTATTTTTTGTTTGAAAGCTGAAGTTTCCCGAGTGGACTATTATTTTTATTAATTTTTGTTATTACTTTATCTGGAAATTTTATTAGATTGTCTTCAAATTCACTTACTAAACTTTTACTGAGTCGTATAAATATAATAGTATAAATGAATTGCTTATTGATTAAAGGGTAGGTAACATAAAGGGTACCAATTCGCTTAACAAAGACTAAGTAAATATAAACTTTATATATAATAGTCGATGCATTAATTTTATTCATATTTTGAACCAGTAAATAGTATACGAGTAAGTTCTATCGAACCTTCTCGAAATTTCATAAAAACGATGGCGAAATTTTGTACGAAAATCCGATATTACTCCAATTTTGCCGCTGGCTCTCGCTCACATTCACCACCGTACCGCTAAACAAATTGTTGATTTCATTATGTAATCCAAATAAATATATATGTTCACAAATATAAATAATATTACATAAAATAGTCGATATAGCCAAAACAATATTAGTATTCCTTGTTAATTTGTCACGTATCATGAAAACATTTTAAACGATTTGTATTAAATTTTGATTTTATGTCCGCATAGGCATATAATATGTATATGTATTTGTCACTCGGAGAGAGACAAATACTCAATAATATCTAGCTATATAATATAATCATAATAAGAATTTCAAAACTTTATTAAATATTTACAATAATTTACTTAAATATATTTACAAAACTACAAAAGGCTCATCAAAGCCGTTAGGGTGCGTACCCAAAATACTGGCTACATTACCGCGTTGTATTGCTATACTAACGCGTTGGCCGAAATATGAGCCAGCTTTCAGATTTCCTGTATAATATATAATATTATAATATATAATCATAATAAAGAAGAAATTTATTCCTGTAGAAATGAAGAAGAAATTTAATTCCTGTAAGAAATTTATTACAGTTTAAAACGTTTATATATAATTTAAACAATACCATTGAATAAACGTGAAAACACAAGCCATATAAAGTAATATCGTTATGAAGAACAAAGGGCTCTTTGGCACAAAGCCAAATTCAAGACTTTGTTATTTACGTTTTTTCACACTTGAATTGTAAGCTATATTTGAAGGGCTACTTTGCGCTAAGGTTAGAAAATGGACTTAGAAACATCCATCGACCACCGAAGCAACATTATGAGATGCAACGCAAAAAAAACTAAATCATTAATTCAGCCTTAATTATAAGAGCTTTTGCTAAGTAAGAAGTCGCAGTCAATAAGAGATAATTACATATATGAATTATTAAATTTAAATATCTTGCAATATAGTAATTAATTAATAATTAATAAAATGAGTTGAACAGCAACATACTTATTGAAGATAATAAAATACATATTGCTTGTCTCAGCAATACGTTAGTATATAAGCGTTTACTGGCGGATGCTAAGGGCTTCACTAATATTGACTCTCCTGTATTAGTTTTCTTGTATTATTCATAACAAATTCGTGGAAGTAAAGTTGGTATTGTTATGTCAATCTTTATATCTCATCACCTACAATTAAAACATTACATTCTTAACAAGAAAGTATAAAAAGACGTTTAGGAATTAAAGAGGACGATAAAAAGTTACCACGGAATTCCAACTACTAAATAATATAGTGTTAAAATTTAAACAAAAAAACCGACTTAAAATTATAACTCTAAAACTACTGAACGGATTTTGATAAAATATATGATGATGGTGAACAAATGGGACCACACGGGAAGCGCCAGCTTTCAAACAAAAAAAGAATCATTGAAATCGGTTCACCTATACGAGTGTACGTTCGTACGTACGTAGTGTAGTGTAAGTTCTGAGGTAACAAACATAAAAAAAACATAGTGTCGAATTGAGTACCTCCTCCTTTTTTTGAAGTCGGTAAAAAAATATAATCACTAGTCTCCTTACTTAAACGATGGTCATCTAATATATTTTCTCAGTTTTGTTTCGTTTTCCAACAACATTTTCATGTTAGCGATAACAGCATTTGAGATATTGTTCAAATTAAGCAACCTGAATTAATTAATAACCTGGGGCTGCAGTATTTTTTTAACTGAAGAATTACCTAAAAGCTACATAAAATAAATTAGTTAATAAAATTAAGTTATAATAAAAGACAACTAAATAAACTGACAAGTTTTCAACCTTCATGTTTTGCTTCGCAATCACGCTACGTTACTCTTCAAGCAAAAAGCTCTGTAGCTTAAAGTTTATGATAAACTTTAAATTAAGTATGAGCCCTAAAGTCTCCATAACTAAATTGGTTATACGTCATATTTGCATATTAAATAAGACGTATAACCAATCAGAGTACGATTCCGCCTGTTTTAAAGCTAAGGTGTGTAAAGTTAGGTAAATTGCGTAGACATTTATCCGACGGTGGGCCTGCGCCCTTGGGGCTGGCAAATCACTGCAGAGCGCCTGAATCGATCAGCTTTTTCACTATCTGCAGTGATGAATATTTATTTATACTGAGGACCCATTTCATTGGAGATAAATTGTAAACTAAAAGAAAAGACTCTCATTAACTCCCATTGATAGAAATTCATAGCGTATTGCATTCAGAATAAAAGTTCGTTTCGCTTACCTGCATTTTGAATACAAGATCTAGGAAGAAAATTGAAGTTTGGAAAAATTACGAACACATATTTCGCTCAGAAACTTACCATCAATTTACAAACTGATATTCTCTTGACAGAGTATGAAATATATTAGTTTATTATAATAAAAGATAAACTGACCACTTTGAAGAAATATTTATTTTATGAATTTTAATTTGTGATGTTTTGTGCCTCCCATGTAGTACTTTTTTTTACCCGGACTTCGAACCTTTTCGAGTCAAGAAACTCCCGCATAACACTATTTTAATATCAGAAAGCTTTTATTATTCTTATCAAAATATTATGTTAAACGTTATCGCGTGAGGTTTATTTAGCGTGTAAAAAATAACTGCTACCGTTGAACTCTAATAAGTAGAAATAAGTACAATATATGTAAAGTAATATAACTAAATAAATATATCAGTAGCTAATATTTTTTTAAGTAAGTAATACCAAATTAGTAAAATATTTACTTAATTTTTTTATCATTATCAGTACTATCTCTTCTGTATATGTATATCATTGATTGCGTTACACACAAATCGCATTTATTTCTTAATTAAAAATAAATAAAGTGCTAAGCATTTTCAAATAAATCTGAAATAATTACAGCGTACCTTTTTTATTTCTAAAGTGGTTTATGTTTGAAGTGTCTTAGCAATTAAGATGCCGCTCATATAACTTAAGCACAAATTATACGTTTTAAAAGGTAAATTTTTCTTTAGGTCTAAACTCTAAGCTCAAATTCTAAAACCTTGATTTTACTTTGATAAAAGTCGACCATACGATTTATAAACTTAATTTTACACCTACAAGTTTTTGGCTTTTGAACTTCGAATGTAGGAACATACATTACCTTTGTTACGAAATTAATATTTATGAATCTAAAAAAAAATCCTTAGGTTTCAAAGCATATTTTACTAAAGGACAGTATATGATGAGCTTTATAATAAAACATATTTTACTTCCAAGAAGATATAAAAAGGGATCTTTTATGAGGAAAAATAGCTACTCAATATTGTACGAAATAGACGAACTTGCGGCATAACATCTCGTGTCACCAACATATTACGTAATTAGTTACTAGTAGGTATCATTAGGCTATATACAATATAATGTATGTGTATTACGTAATGTTATATACTGTCTCTATGGCTTAATATTTGGTTTACGAAACTGTGTGTTGTGCCGGATATCCTAGGATCAGGAATACATTCCTGATCCTATAAATATTTTGGTTGTCACATAAGGCTGGTTGCCTACTAGTGGCGTATTTGCCTTCAAGGATTATCAAGGAATTGAACTTTATTAATAATTTTAAAGAAAATAACGACTTCAAATTGTAACTCAAAAACTACTGGACACATTTTAATGACAATGGGACCACACGGAAAGCACCAGCTTTCAAAGAAAAAAAGAATCATCAAAATCGGTTCACCTAGTCGAAAGTTTTGAGGTAACAAACATAAAAAAATACAGTCGAATTAAGAACTTCCTCCTTTTATGAAGTCGGTTAATTTTTTTTGCGTCAGCAATGTCGTAAATGCTTACGAATCATGCATTATATATTTTAATTGGTAATCAGATAAAGTAAAGTTAAAAATCAGGTAAATTTCTATAAATTTGAAATCATTTATTATAATTGTTATAAATTTGTACATAAATATTAAAGAACAGATAATGTATATATGATATAAAAACATAAAATTTCTAGTAAGCAATGGTTTAAAAAAGCTTATGCATTCGAGAACTAATTTGATTAAGTTATATGACCTACTATAGGCCTTTATCCAGCAGTTGACTAATAAGGCTGCATCAGCAGATGATGTGATAAAGTACCAACATTTAATAAAAAATAAAGCAATAAAAGTAAGACCTAAAAAGTTAGAAACAGCAAGCTTATTCACATATGACCGTAGCATATGACAATAAAATCTTTGCTTTAAGCGATAACTCGAGATTAATATGAATCTTGAAAAGATGCCGAAATTTCAGTAGTCAAACTATGTTTTCTTATATCTTGGTTTAAAAATAATTTCAAGTATCATTTGGAATTTATGTAAATTCTCGAAGGCGGTAAAAGAATTATTTGCAACGACTTCATCGCAGAGATGAAAAAGCTATTATCAGTTATAGCTAGGATATTAAAAAAATTGGGATTTATTTAAAATGTATTTTAATTTGTGACGTAAATGTAGACAAAATTTACTTTTACATAGGAGGCGCCGTGTCATGCTAGATATAGTGGGCATGGAAATAATACCTGGCAAGTTAAAACCTAAATAAAAAAGTACCTGCAAGACGATTCTAAGTAATTTCAGTTAAATATTTCCAGTGCACTACAATTTATTAATATATTTTTCTGAATAAGTATGGATTAGTAGAACTGTTTCAAAGATTATTTAGTATGTTTGCACTCTTTATAAAAGAACAACTTTGGTAAAAAGATATGTATATTCTATAATCTATTGTATATTCTACGTACATAGACAACTATGTAGTCTGTGTACCTGCTGGCTAGTATTGCGCCGTTATATTTAAATTAGCAGAATTTGGTCTATGCCTTAGTTTTTTCTTAGTTCTACAAAATAAAAATAAATCAAAAATATTAAAATGGGGGAGTAAAACGATTAAACTCATTTTCACATTCATAATTTGGCACGAAGTTAGTAAAAAGCCGTCACACAAATATCGACGAATTCTATATTTCATTCCAAATTTTAAAAATGAAAAGTTAATGTTCTTGCTCAAAAGAATTCAAGGACATGAAATTTATTAAATCAAATCCTTTAAATTATATATTAAGGAGAATCCGTGGTTGAGATTACATATCATATGATTGAGCGTGAATGCTTATTGATAATTATTTATAACGATAGTTAAAAAAACTGCAAATGGACAAAGAGCTCATTATCTATTCAAAACGTTAAAAGAGCAAAATATTCGCACCCTGCACCACAGCGGCCCCTGAACAACTGCAATATGTTAGGGGAGTTGTATTGAGCGGATATGAAATAAAAGGATTACCTTTGATCCGCCGTACCCCTTGTGCGAACGCCGGCGCTCTGCCCTCGCAGATGTTTCGGTGTTGGTATCGAGCTCCTAAGGGCTCCTGGCCGCGAAGGGCCGGCGTTGCTTGGCGTAGCGGACCTTGGGCTTGCGTGTGCCTTAAGACCAGTTTGCCGGCGGAGTGGCCACTGACAGCCGGGCCCTGTGGGAGCGCGCGCAAACACGCATGCGCCCTTCCGCACAGTACCGCAAGCGATTATCTACGCAAAGTACACTATACGCAGTTTGCCAAAATTGTGTTCGAAATTCGATTTTATCTCTTATCTATTCCTTTTTTGTTTTGAGGTTTTATACAAAGTAGTTTTGTTGTTTTTAGTAGAGGTTTAATTGATAATTAGCGGATTATCGATCGAGGCTGCATCTAAGTGCCCGTCTCTTTGTTTTGGCCGCTATCCAGGGATTGCGTCTCAATCTTGTTACTAAGCATCTAACAACACTTGAACACTAGTCAGCATTAAGCTTTCCCAGAACTTTTGACCTATACTGCATCATTATTTTGTACGTAACTTAGATTAATGTACGTCATACATGCTAGTTTAAACAGAAGTCGGTTCCTACATAATATATTTTTGCACAGTTTTCGCTTAAATACAAGAAGATTAACGAGTTTCAGTGCTACGAGCTACGGTCTACGGTTAGATATCTAGAAGTTATGGTCATTTATTTTAACTTATTAAACAATAAAGGAAACCTTCCAAATTAAAAAAGAAGAATTTAAATACATAGAAGTACTAGATATGACAAACACTTATTATAAATATTTTTTTAAATTATGTTACACAAAGCATATTAAAATCTATTCATTTTTCGAGATTATTTTATTACTAAGTTACACAATATGTGGAGAAAAATTGTAATACTCACAAAAATTTAAGAACTTTTAATCACAATTAAAATATGGTTTGGCTAACCTACTTGGCAAACATAATATTACTTTATGATACAGATACATTAAGTATAATATATAGATTTTATCGCGGGCGCATAAGAACCTTTTCTTACTTATTGTCTAAACACGTGTACCTTTTTACCTGACTGCGATTAAGCCCATGGAGGTTATGAGTTAGACCTATAATATATTATGTTCCTAAGCTTACAAGTGGCTCAACCGATTTTGATAAATATATAATGATGTATCAGGTATCTGAATGACGCGAATGCCACTAAAATTATTTTAATGAATCGTAGTCAGGAATTCTTTATTGAAAATTCATTATATTTACACACAATAATATTTAATATTTCGTTATTAGTTGAATATATATCTAATATCACTATTTAGGTTTAAAGACATTTATTCCTCAAAAGAATTACAAAATTCGCTTATTTGAGAAATACACTCCAATACAATTTCATGCTTCAACATAGCTTGATAAAAGTGTTTATTATATTAAGTTTAAACATGCATATTTTGAATAATAAATCTTAAAATTTTAACTAGTCATATTATTACTAAAGTCTATTTAAAATTTCATAACGATGAATGATGTCTTTAGTTATTAAAGTTTTAAAATGTAACCTACTTATTTATGTGTATTGTTAGAAGGTTAATTAAACTTAAATTTACTTGGTATAACTGGTATTACCCAAGCCGTTAGCTAAAGTCCGAAACAATTTTAAACAACATTTATTTGTATGCGGTACTTACCCGAATATATCTAGAGATCTACCCAATACTGACTGTGTAATGTCAGAATAAATTGTAAAATTAAAAATCGACTATATTAAATTTAACGCATTAAGATTTGTGATTGGATACTAACTTTACTTTATACTTAACTGTAACTTTGAATAAAAGTTTGTTATAGTTAGGTAATGGATTTTTAAAAGACTATTACACTATAAAAATAATTAATATTTAGTTATACAAAAAGCAGTTTATTTAAATGATTGCTCCTATTCAATATTTCCTTGTAAATATTTTGAATATTTTTTCAACTCTTATTTATTTTTTCTTATCAGGTTTGCCTGGAAGATATCGCTTGTTAACGATAAGGCATTCTGTCGCACTTAGTCGTGAAACATCTGCCGATGGTGAAGGTTCTCGCATATATACCTACTTACCCGTATTTTTTCGATGTTTGTGCGAGTTTAAATATTGTACGAGTTTATTAATTAAATAAATAATACATTTTATTTTTTATTTTATTTTTTATTGTCAGACATCTATCGCCTACGACCTACGTTGTCGAAATGTTAGCTCCGTATACGACCACCGGTCGTGATTAAGCAATCGTGAGACATGCGCTGAACAAGTCGTATTCTCGCCCGGTTCACGACTCAACGCGCCATAAGAATTCTATCACACAAGTCAAGGGCGTACCCAGGCAGGGGCAGGGAGGGCAGCAGGGGTAAAACCCAAACAATCAAAACGAAATGACGTAGGAGCTTAATTTGCCAAGACCTAAAACTTCGTAGATAGCTGGAAGTGTTTCCATAGCAACGTGTGTAAGGAAGGTACGGAAAGCCAGAAAGTTTCTGTGAGATCTAATTATTGCTAAGGCAAACTTTTGTAATGGTTGTATTATATATTTCATTATTGCAAGGAGAAATTAACCTTATTGTTTCAAGACTTGCAAACGAACCTAATACTTTTCCGTTGTGGTAATATTTGCAAGTTGAGGACGACTGTACTGAGCTGTACATTCGGGGAAACCAAAGAAATGTGTCTTGAAAGGACATTGAAACAGACGCAGAAGTATGTCTTAAAGATATAGAACTGCAACATACACAGAGATGTTTCTGCCAATAAGTCTATTATCTATAAAAACGCTATAAAAGTGGAGTCCTGTCTCATACTTCACTGGTTAAGTATATCGATATCGAGACTATATTTTGTAGCCCACTAAAAGGTGATTTATCATGTATGGCGTGTAGAGAACGCAATACAAAAACGTATACAAAGGGATTAAAATTACTACATAGTATAAAACAAAGTCGCTTTTTCTTCCCATATATCCCTTTGTATGCTTAAATCTTTACTACGCAACGGATTTTGATGCAGTTTTTTAAATAGAGTGATTGAAGAGGAAGGTTTTTATATGTTTTTATACCCGTGCAAAGCCGGTGCGGTCGCTAGTATATATAATATTTTAGCTTTGTGTGAAGTCCCGTGTCCCCTAGTGGGGGGATGGGGCAGATGCATTTCACATCTGTTTCACTGATCGATTTTTTCTTTAGGGGCAAGTAGGTGATGCCTTCTATGTCCTGCCAGACCGAGTTTTTTTTATCTCCACCGGGAATCGAACCCAGGACCTCTCGGTTGTAACGCTTATGCGCTTACCACTAGGCCAAGGAGACGGTTATATTTTAGCTATACCTACTGCATATTGTCTATAATCTGTGCTGAAAAGTAATAATATAATAGATATTTATTTTTAAGAATGGGAGTGTATTGTGTTATAACATTAATTTTAATGATTAAGATATTTTTATATAAATCAAGACGGTATCTATAGAACTTAAATTGTTGAAAGAACATTTGAAACGATGTTTGAACAAGGCAATAAAATATTTCATGTTTGTTTAATGACGATGAAGAAAATAAAATTACATTTACTCTATCGTTTTCACTCGTTTCATTGGTTAAAATATTAATCTTCCCCTTTGTTTTATCGTAGGTATTTAGATGAAAATATGAGCACTGGTCGTTTCAATATGGGACTTAAATTTCATACATACATAATATAATACACCTAACAAATCATGTAAGATAAGGATCAGTGCTTTACATTTTTCGAAAACTTCATTTATCTTTGGACAAATTTACCTACATAATATATTATGTACTTATAACAACCAACCTATATAAACAAATATTTGAGAATTTTAACTAGTTTTTAATTTTATCAAAGATAATATTAAACTAATTTATGTATTTGTGAAAACAAAGATACCAGAGCATTGTAGGTATACAGAACTGTACTGTTAAAGTAAATTAGTTCCGGGGCAGTAAATTATAACATGTTACTGAAAAGTGAGATATTCGCTTTATTCCTATGAATATACTGCAGTCCGGTCAAGGACAGTGCAGTTACCAAGTGACGTACTCAAGCCTCGTACATATTTGATCAAATCTTTTTTGTTCGCTATTAATGTTTATGGTAATACTCTATGTCGTATGTGTAATGTCATTTTCATGTCAATAAATCGCACCCATGCTTCATGTTGTTCTAATCAGTTACTAGCCTCTCTCAAAAACGCGTTCAACAAAAATAAAGAAATCGGCATTTAGTTTATTTCCTTTTCCTTAGTATAGCTCCAGAATAGATGTCGTTGAACATTGCTGAATCGATCGAGATGTGTGATGTGAATTTTATAGCTGAAGGTGCGCGATGCACCGATAGCTCATTTAGAAAATACTAGCGACCCGCCCCGGCTTTGCACGGGTATAAAACATATAAAAAAACCTTCCTTTTCAATCACTCTATCTATTTAAAATAACCGCATCAAAATCCGTTGCGTAGTTTTAAAGATTTAAGCATACAAAAGGATATAGGGAAAGAAAAAGCGACTTTTTTTAATACTATGTAGTGATGACATTTGTTTGTAAATCCGTAATACGTAAATAGTATTTGAGGTAGATTTGAGGTATGATTTAAATTTAATAAACCAGATTTCAATATAGCTTTGTCTTGTTTCTTTTTTTTAATAATAATTGGGACAACTCATATACATTGCTCTGATGCCAAAGTATGTACCTAAGTAGCTGAAGCACTTGTGTTATGATAATTAGAAACAACGAGGGCACAATAAATACATATATAAGTTTATAAACAACCAAGACTCGGAAACAAACATTCGTGCTCATCACCGAGATTCGAACCCGGGACCTTTCGTTGCAAAAGGCAGGAGCACTAACGATTGCGCCAATCGGTCGTCTGTTCATTTGTCACATCCTCTCAAAGTGGCGAAGACTCCAAACCCTTAATTATTATCGTGGTGAACCTGCCCGATAGTTTTGAGAAAATCCCACTACCTTGAACCCCTGATCCTTCATTCTACCCGTAGGGTTCCGTCTGTTACCTTAGGTCTTTTGGTGCAGACATCGCTTATTATTATATCTATATATTTTTATATTCACTGTATGTGTTAGGGTTACAACTGTAGGACTATGGGATCCGTAGGGTTGTTAGATTCTCAGTCTTATCCTCTCATATTATTTACTCATCTTAATGCAGTTTGCCAAAGTCACTACACTACATTGGCTCGACACATACTCCTGATACCTCTTGCATAGAATTTTATATACTGTAAGGACGTTAGTAGATAAATTTCTTACAAATACACAATACTGTCTACTGACTGGCGAACTATACAATAATTGTACCTTAGATAATAATTTACCTAAAGAAAGTAAGTAGGAAAATACGAAATTAAGAAGAATTGGTTTTTATTATTAAATATAGTGGGACTGCTAAATATAGCAGTAGCAGTCCTGCGTTTTCTTCAACATCAAATGAGTGTAGATAACAATACTCATTTTACACTAACGGCACTCTGTGTCTTGTAATGTTTCTTTGCGCGATAAGTCCCGCTATATTTAATAATAATGAGTTCAAATCGCGAAAGTCTAAAGTCCAAAACCCTTGGACCGAAGCCTCAAAAATACTCATAATTCATATTATATCTATCTAAAACCTGTGCTATCATCTAAATTCTAATCTATTGAACTGTCATTTGATAGTTCATAACAATTCTGTCAATGTTATCAACTGACATACCTAGCCATTGACATTTTGTCAACATAACCGCATCTATCATTGTCACAACTTGCTCTTGTCAAGTTTACACGGTAGTTTGACTTTGTTTACAAAATAATAATTTGTATTGATTTTAAATTTAAATATTTGTAGCAAAACTCGGGCAAGGTGTGACAAAGGCTTGGCTTAACCGGATAGTAGAATTATAAAAAGGTACCGTTAACCGCATAAAAACCTTTCGGCTTTATAATGCAATCATTGGTAGGTGGTAATTAATTTCTTAATAGGTCATTATTTTCCAGAATGTCAAGGTTTAGGTTTGGGCGGCCTACTAATGGATATGTAAGAGTACCAAATGATGACAGTGGATTTTGCGACTCACAATTTGAAGTACCACCTCAGAAGATACCATGGAAGGCAATTGCTTTAGCTGCTTTTTTGTTCATAGCTGGTACTGTTTTACTAACAGTAGGAACTCTTATAGTTACTGGTCATATTGATACAAAATACTCTGATCGCCTTTGGCCAATAATAGTGTTAGGTTGTATAATGTTCCTTCCAGGAGCCTACCATGTAAGGATAGCTTACTATGCATATAAAGAATATCCAGGGTATAGCTTTGCTGATATCCCAGAGTTTGAATAGTTTAATGTAGAATTAGTATGTGATATGTGTTTACAAGTGCAATGATAATTATTGTATAATTTTAATTAATAAAGTTCTATAGAATATCTGTTTTTTGAAATAAAATTTATTTAGGCATAATAATTATGATCCATAGTTTATTTCGTTTAACAAATAGAATGATAGTCATTTTACATTTGTAGAGAGATAAAGAAATTAATGATAGTTTCTGGATAGTTAATATTTATTCCTAACTAAAATAGTGTTAAATGTTTATCTATTTGACCGTTTGCTTTTTCTTTGAGCGCAACTAGTTTGTGGAATCGGCACAGAATGACCTGTTTTTTTAAGATGTTCAAAAAGTTTATTTTTAGATGGGAAGTCTGTTTGACAGACAACACATCTAAGATTAACAGCACTACTAGAATCTTCTGTCTCGCTGGCTTTAGGCCTCATGGTTTTCCTTTCAACTAGTTTTTTCGGTTTAATGTTCCTTTGAACTTTAGGTAAGGTCGGTCTGTCTCTGGGACTAGGTAAGGCTGCCTCTCCTAAAGCATCATCAGTAGGTGTAGTACTAGATACTTCATACAAATTCTCGGTAGATGTCTGTGATTGGGAACCTTTCTTGAGATTTGCTTCCTTTTTAGCTTGCAGTTGACTTTTCAGCATGTTAAATTTCTTAGCTTTCCTACTGCGAGCTGGGCCTTCTATTTCATTAAAGCTCATTTCATCGTGACTATCATTTCCTTCACTTTCGGGCATGGGAACAAAGGATTTCTTTTTATTTTTCTTTTTCTTATGACTTTTTGGTAAAGCCTGTAAAACATATTATATACTATCAGTATTTTTATGTGCTATTGAAAAATGCTGCCTTGATAGGTAAGTTTTATCTTATTTTATCAATTTTATAATTAAACACTTACCTGTACTTTATCAGAGTCATCACTCAATGTTTCCCTAACATCAATATCTGATGTAGAATTTCCTACTTGTTCACTTTCTCGATCAGCCTCACCATTAAAATTACCAATATTTTCTTGGTTTTCGTCATTTTCTTCATGTCTATCAGTTTGTTCTTGATCATATATTTCTATTTCATCTTCAAGCATCATAGTGGTAACTTTATCTTTATGTTTCTTGCTATTTTCGTGATTTTCAAATGAGTTTATATTCTTGAATATTTTATTGCATGCTGAGCAATATAAGTTTTTTAAGGCGGCTCTGCCTTTGGGTGAAGATTTAGTAGCTCTTGAGGTTTCACTTGCCTGAAAATTAAATTAATTAAAATAATATTTAATAACTTGAATTGATATTGACACTGTCACCAAGCATAGATAAGATTTGATTGACAAGAATAAAGATGTAAAAAAGCAAAATTATTATGTAAAGACTAGAATATATTGGCAATATCATAAAATAACTGCTGAAAGTAAATGAAATTGAAGTTAAAAGAAATTTAAACTTATAAAAAATTTGCCTGGCTAACTAATGTTAGTATCATACCATTCTAATAAATGGTTGGAATTGTTTGATGGTACTAAGTGGCTGCTTATGTTTTGGGATGACACAGGCTTCTTTTTTAGAATTTGTTATGTTTACGACTAAGCACTTTATCACCAAATATTAATTTTAAAAACCAAACTTGGGAAAATAATTTAAGTGTAATTATTGTCCATATCGGTAAAACTTACAAACATTATTTAAGTCAAACTAAATATAAAATTATCATTCTCAAAATAATAATTATACCTCTTCTGTTTTAGAACTGTCTTCATTACTACTTTCCATTCCACCTTCAGATATTGTATTATCATCAGATGACAAACCAAACTCCTCGGCTAATAAAGATTCAATTTCACTTAATTTCTTCTGATATTCTTCACTTTTCAAAAATGACGATTCTCCTTCTTTCAATTTTGCTTCTTCTATTTCTTTTTGCCTTTGAATTATTCTATCTCGTCTTATTTGCTCTGTCTGAAAAGTAAACTTTAAATAACTAAACCCTTTTCTTTAAATTATTTTTAGCCTTTATTTTAAATTAAAATTTAAAGCTTCAAAATCGACAGACAGTACAAAATTAAAAACCATACAAGCTTGCTTTTTTATGGTGCCTTGAATATTTCTACCCATTCTACTGTGTTTTAAAGATTGTGATTACCTACAAAATATGTTGTATAGAATTCAGTACAATATTGCTTGTTACCTTCCTCTTATTTTCCTCTGCTTTCTCTTGAAGCAACTTTGTATGTTCAATAACTCTCTTATCACGTCTGCGGACATAGCTAACTAGCCTTCTAATTTCCTCATTACGTTCCTTGCGTGCCTTTTGTCGGATTTTATTATTTTCTTTCTCCATCAATTTTATAACACGGCGGTTGTCACCTTGTGATATCTCATATTGATTAAGCCAGACATAGCCTGGAAAATTAGAATTAAAACAGTTTACTATGAGAAAAAATATCTGATACACAAAATATTTAATTGATGATTAAACTGATTTTGATTATTAAGAGTAAGATGGAACTTTAAAAAAAGGTATTTTTCAAGATAAACTTACTTTTATTGGTTGAGAAAGCCATCCAATATGCATAAAATTCATGGACATCCTCATAAGGGGTGGTGGAATTACCAAATTTAGGTATTTTGGCTACTTCCTCAGGGTCATCAAGAAAGTCAGTTTCCTCAGAAGCTAATTTGGAGAATATCTGAAAAATTTTCAATCCATACTGTTAGTTTTTTGTACAATATTACCTCATACAATATAGACAAATGAATGAATGAAAATTATTATCCTCTTATACGCAAGTCTAATGTAATGTTTAATATGATCATTTGTATATTTTAATATCATCTTTTCATATTCATATGATATCTTTCTGCAATAGTAGAAGATATAACATAAATAAAACTAAGTACAGTAAATACAAATTTACCTCAGAATAAACTCCATAGAATCCTTGTGCATCATCTCCAAAGCCCTTATAGCAGGAGGGACTGAAGTAAGGATAAACATCTAGACTGTCATCATTATAAGAGCTACCTGCACCTTTCAATAACTGTTCCCTATGATTATCATACCTGTAATGTTACAAGAAACTTCAAAATGTAAGCCAGTTTTTATTTCATATGAACAAATTAATATTACCATAATCAATCCAAAATTTATATCACTTACTAATTGACTTACACCTTTAAAGTGAACCATCATATGAGAAATGGACATTTATTCTCTCCAACACTTCATAAGAAAAATTTAATATTATTACAAATTATTGAACAACTTCAATTCAATAATAAAATTGGAATGGTTATGATAGCATGAATAAATAAATACTTACTTATTGACATGTGTGGCTATACAAAGGCTTTAGGTTAAAAATTGAATTAAAACAATAAAATACACATTAAAAAAACTTACCAAGCTCTTTCTTGTGGATCATAGAGGACTTCATATGCCGTTTGCACTAATTGAAACTGTTCTTTAGCTTCTTGTGAGTTTTCCAAGTTTTTATCTGGGTGCCATTGCAGTGCGAGTTTGCGGTATGCTTTTTTTATTTCAGGTGCACTTGCATCCCGCGATATACATAGAACTTCGTAATGGCACTTCATTCTGTTTTCATTTTAAGTCCCCTCGATGTTTTTAGTCACCAACAGATATTTTGAAAATAAATCACCGCAAAACTATGACTTGACGGTGACTATAAAATGAATTCTTTCGCAATCGATCAATAAATACTGACTACCTACGAGGTTTTGATCAAAAATTGTAAAGTAATTTAAATAATATCAGTAACTGAAAGTAACTAGGTACCTATAATACTTTGTCAGAAATTTCATACTTTATTGAATATTCACGATTTCTAAATGTTAGCTCTAACTTCTAAGTACATCTCCGTCCATGCTTTTGTGATTTTTTTTCAGTTTTCAATTTTAACATTGACAGATTACACAGAATATATCAATGACAGCTATTGCTGTCGGTTTATGAAGTATGACATATGTATGATCATAGGTACCTACCTAGCATTATTATTATCTAGGTAGATAAATAAATATTTACAATAGTGTAAGTAGATAAATAGTTTTATTACGCTAATATTTTAATTTATAGGATGCTTAAAGGATTGTATTTATAAGTTAGAACGGGCTGGCATGTCCCTCCAAACCTTTCATGCCCGCCCTTGTCACATTTAAAAACAATTTTAAATGTGACAACAATAACATTTAATAATAGGCAAGTAAGTAATAAGTTGCATTGCTTTATTTTTGCAAAATTATAAATTCTCAAAAATAAATGTAGGTATCAATTCTCAGTAGGTTCAAAATTTATTAATCTCTTATTACGGACTCCTCCTGAAGATTTTCTCCAATAACATGTACCAAATTCATATACTGACTGAAATATTTGAAAACAAAATTATAAAAAATACAAATCGAAGTAGAAAAAAATGACTTAAGTATATAATTTTTTTCCCAAATTATGTGGATATCGAGTTTCTCTGGAATGTATAACATTATCATTAACATTTATAAATTATCATTAGGCAATCAAACTTAAATCGCTTTGTGAATTTTCATAATTCCATCTTACAGTAAATTCTAATTTCTATATAATTTCGTAAATTGTAATTACCTTGTAGATGCTAATTAATAAGTATAGGACTTTAGTTGGTAAGAAATAATTTGATGCGTGAGCTACAGCAGATATCTACTTACATCATAATCCTGTTGGAATGAAGAGTTCGATTTGCAGGAAGGTAAATTTGTTGTTGAATCCTGACGTGAGCTCCTTGGAAGGTTAAGCATAGGCTCTACCCACTCCTCATAGAGGTCCGGGCGAGGTCCCAGTGGCGGCATGGGATTAGTTCGACAATTCTCTATAATCCATTTCTGCTCACGGACGGACGGGGACCTTAGAAAATTTAATGCTCTCTAGTACCTATGTCAACAAAGAGTTCACTATTGAAATTTTCAATAAGTTTTAAATGTTGCTAACTTGAGAATCACATAGGTATTATAACCGTAGAAAAATAATTTGCCAAAGTCATGGTTGACACAGAATTTGTTAAAGTATTAATTAATGACGTCTCCGTAAAATGTTTGCATGAAAAAATGTGTCTAGCTGTTAAGCGTAAACTGAATGGTACTTATTAACTTTAAGCTATTATGTCAGATTCTTTCCTAAAATAACTTATCACAAACATACAAACAACGCGCAAACTGATTTTGAAATTTTAAAATCAGTTTCAGTCGTTATTTAATTACCTGATTATAGCAGTGAGGTCATGCGCAGAATAAACAACTTTTGTCTTTGGATCGTAGAAGCCGTCACCAGTATCGTAATAACCCGTGGGCACTTCGCGTGGAGGCTGCTCAGCGGTCATGTAGGATTGGCCTCCTGGTTGCAAGCCGTTGTCGTATTCAATTGTGAACCTGAAGACATATAGTCTTTAAATGCGTTTTTTCGTTTTTCATTGTATATGTTGAACTAGATAAAACAACGTTTAAAAGAGGTTATATATAATAAATGATTGAATCATTTCACAATGATTCTATATTTCAAATATGCATTCTCAAGAGTTATCTACTTAATGAACAAAATAAATTATGTAGTGTTTGTAATGCTAAAATTAGAAGATAGAGAATATTAAATATCTACTGATTTGAAATTATCCAAAAATTTTAGTTGATATAATTTAAAAACTCTTTGACATGTTTTTTACAAATAAGAATAACTACCTCATAAATGGATGAATCGATCTTAATAAATAAGTAGTACTTAGTAGCTAAGAACATCTTGATCACGTTTCAAAAAAAAAACGCATCATAATAGGTCTATTTGCTTAGGAGCTACGATTCCACAAACAGACACACAGACCAGCCAAACTTATAACCTCTCTTTTTGCGTTGAGGGTTATTAAAGATATATAAAACAATAAATACTTAGTTTAATAAAAAATAGGTTAATACCTTCTATCAGGCATTCTACAGTACTTCCAATCCACATCGTCGTACTCCAAGCCATCAGCGAAGATCAGCGTCTTCTCAATGAGGGCACCTTTCTTCCATTTACCACGAAGAATCTCTCCACTAGGGTACTTCAACTCTCCTGACCCATGAAATAGTCCATCATCAAATTCTCCCTCGTATATGACCTCTGTAAAAAATATTTCAGTTACAGTTTCAGTTGCGTTACACGCAGATGCGTTTACCAGTTAACCAAGAAGGCAGTTAAGAGCCGAAGGCAGTTAAGAGCCGAAGGCGAGAAATAGCCGCGGCTAAGAGCTAAGTAATAATATAATTTTCAAAACACTTGCTCAGAAAGTGACTATAATTGCATCGCACTTAGGTAGGTAGGTATATAATAGCGCTTGTAACCAAACTGTGACATTTGGACTATCATTACGCACGAGTGCGATAATGTAGTAAAACCTTTTAGTTATACCTCTTTGTTCTCAAAAAAAAGTGTCGATACGAAAAAAATCACATTAGATTATCGCGTTCAATAGTATTAATTATTAGAGTTACCTTTGTTATTATTTTATGCAATTCCGTGTTTAAATAAATAAATTTAACTTATACATATTTAATTAATAAATTTTTAATTTAAATATAATTTTATATACCTATAATTTTTTTGTACGTAAGCAACCAAGTTTAACTAGTCTATGGTCGCCATTTTTAAATGCGCACGTATAAGAATTCGTTTATATTAGATTAATATTATTACTATTTTTTTAATAATTGGAAAAACTCACATACCTACATTGCTCTGATCCCAAAGTAGTTGAAGCATTTGTGTTATGATAATCAGAAACAACGAGAATATCACAATAAATACATATATATATATATATATATATATACCTACATATAAGTTTATAACAATCAAGACTCGGAAATAAACATTAGTGCTCATCACACAAATAAATGTACCAACCGGGATTCGAACCCAGGAACTTTGGATGCAGAAGGCAAGAGCACTACCTATTGCACCAACTGGCCGTCAAAAAACCTGATACTTTCCAGTAATAAAAACGAGGTCTCTCAAAACTGGTAAAAAACTGTCATAAAAATTCAGGGAACACGCAAAAATAAGTAATGATAGGGCACAGGTGGAATACGAATTAGAATGTTTCTCATTATAAAAGTCGCTTGGCCACACGGGAGCTGGGAGTAATTGGAAAAATGACATCGTAATAAGAAAATATTCTTTCGAACTTAGAGTTTTCTACTTAGAGTACCTAATAGTTCAAAAAATGATTTTACATTCGATTACTTTGTTACATTTTTAAAAACAGTTCATCAATTTAACATACATTAAATGTTATTGACTACAAAATATATGTACCTAGAATTTTACTTAGAATTTTAACTACATATGAATTATCTTAAAAATACATACAGGAGAAATAATATGCAGTAAATATAATACCGTTGGGAAATTTATACACTCCATATCCGCTCATCCCGAGTACATCCCAGGTGCCTTCATATTGTGACCCCGTTGGGAACACCTTAACAGATCTCTGGACTCTGGGTATGTCCAGCGAAACGGTCCTGATAAAGGAAAATATGTAGAGTAGTCACAATGAAGTTTTATATACCAAACTTGGTTAGGTATTACAATTATCCAGCGGACTCCACAAGATCAGTAATTCTTTTAAACTTCCAAGCGAAATCTGTGATCTACCCTTTAATAAATTTAAAACATGCGTTAAACAAAAACTCGCCTCCATGCATGCTCTGCACATGTTATCAGTTCTATTCATATTAAAAAGATTTTTATTTAGTGTTATTAAACCTACTATTTTGCGTATTTTGCGTGTCTATGTGTTCTCAAAAGTGTTCTAGTGAGTTTGTGGTCTGCCCTACAAGGATTTCTTTGGTCAAATTACACTTGTATGAATAGCACGTTTTGCCATTAGCGCTTAATTACTCGGTAAATATTAAAGTATGAAGTTACTTGCACTGCTCCCTGTGAGCCTCGGAAAACTTCCGCATCAACTCTTCCCATTGCGACACTCGTTTCGCGCTCGTCCTACATTCAAATCACGACCTTCATTACACATTAATTATACAGCTGTAAACATCTGCTACATATAAATTAGAACATACTGAAATTTTGTTTAAAAGCTATATTTATATTTATTAACCGACTTCAAAAAAGGAGGAGGTACTCAATTCGACTGCATCAGAACTTTCGACTGGGTGAACCGATTATGATTCTTTTTTTCTTCAAAAGCTGGTGTTTTCCGTGTGATCTCATTTAATTTTATCAAAATCTGTACAGTAGTTTTAGTTACAATTTGAAGTTGGTTT
This sequence comes from Aporia crataegi, assembly GCA_912999735.1. Lineage (NCBI taxonomy): Eukaryota > Metazoa > Arthropoda > Insecta > Lepidoptera > Pieridae > Aporia > Aporia crataegi. The sequence continues at coordinate 2,182,255 of OU538748.1, read as the reverse complement.
TTTTTCGTTGGTGTGATCAAAGCGCGTATTTTTTTAATTTTGCATTTATTTAGCATATTGGTAGCTTGTCTTCTTTTAAAATGACACTATATATAGTCTAAAAATTCATAAAATAAATAAATTGTTGTTTGTAATGAACAAACTCAAAATTACTGAACCGTTTAAAAAAATCATTTTTAAAAATAGTTTATTTTTAAATGATATGTCTATATTGTAATTTTGTAAATATATAATTCAAAAAATGTACATATATATATTACATAGTAAACTTACCCAGAATTATCCCGGGGCTTAAATATCGACATTATAATGGTTGTCTGAACTGACACTTAAAGTTTTTTTCTCTTTGGTTACTTATTTCATAAATTTCCCTCGAAGGAGTTTGTTTATCTTCCTTAAATTTACTTATTTTGAACTTGCAATATGAAATAGAAATAACATTCCATTTTCATTTTCTATCTTATTCAATTTAATAATTAAATAAAAGATCGCAACCAATAATTTATAGTTGATTTATTTAAAAAAATATATTTAAAACCTAATATCCTTAATATTAATACTAAATGTCATTGTTGCTCAAGTTTTTTTATTTTATTTTAATTCAAAAATAGAATTTTGACATTCCACTACAACATAAAAGCAAAAGAAAGCTTTAACTTTCATTTTATTATTTGTACGTACAAAGGCAACAAGAGGTTGTTAGACAAATGGCCCACTGTCCAAGAATTTTGTATTCAGCAAGGAGACCTCGGTCATGGTCAATCACAACATGAATAATTTATATTAAGAGTGAAATTTTAGTCATAAATATCGCTATCATATGTTGATATCCAGTGATAATTTATAGTTATGTTTTATAACAGTTCGTGACTTTATTTCTGTAAAATTAAGATGAGAAGATTATGAAGCGAATTTTTAATACGTTTATGATAATGTAATGTTTTTTGTTATACAAAGACTATAAAGCAATTTTTATTCTCCACGTACGATTTTCTTCATTTATGAGAAAGTTTTCAAAGTAAGAAATTGCATAAAAATATTATAAAATCTTTAGAATAACTTTTAGTAACTATTTAACTTAAGAAATGCACCTAAAGTTCACAAGAGATCATAAAGTCCGTGGTCTTATTACAGTGTATTGTTCGTTTAGTGGCTAATAATAAAATTGGTCGACTTTGATAATAATCCTGATTTTGTACTGAAATATCATGTTTATTAGTATAAAATATAGTCTATGTCGTTAGGTGATAGGCTATATAATTTCTTTCAATATAAACTCATAACAATGCACAAGTTGTAAATTAATAGTTAAGTATATCAAAGGGAAAACGTCATACAAAAAAACTTTCTAATATATTTGTTTATAACACGTCTATTTATGACACGAAATTGTTCTATAGTAGCCTACGTAATGTTTAAGATGTATTTCATTTTAAATACCAGCATTTAAAGTTTGTACATTTAAATTTTTCCATTTTATAGAAATATGTTTATGTGACCCAAGATACCTACTGTATGTAACAACAATTGCACGCCAGGGAGAGCACCGAGATCATATACCTAAAGCTTGCCTAAAGCTACGTCTATTTATAAACTGTCTTGTTGGTGTAACTTAAAATAAAATAAACAAAACGATGTAAAAGTTTACTATCCGGTCATCTGTATTTTTCTAATACTTTTTTACCTAATGCTAAACTAAGTCGCAGACATCATGTAGTATTTCATATCTACGGATTCCATAGACTATGGATCAAGGCGGCCATTTCTATCTCTAGACTCTAGTGTATAGTAAGTGGAGAGCTTAGTGTGCAACGTTCCATTAAGTAATGGATGATCCGCAACATTGTACCAATATATTAAAAGAAAGTTACAAGAGAAAACCTTAGTTATGTTTAAAATTTTTAAAGGAATCTCTTTAAATGTCTATATCGTTAATTTTTTATTAGAATTTAAAAGGAACAATAAATAAAATATAAGCTAATGTCTTTGATTATTTTCTAACCCAAGCGCCACACTAGTTAACTTAAGTAGGTATTCGAGATGTTGATTTGAAATTTGCTCTGTCAACTTCTTTTTAACCGACCTTCAAAAAAACCAAAAAGGAGGTTATCAATTCGACGTGTATTTTTTTTCCGATGTTCCGCTCGTACGTCACCATTTGTAGACCGATTTGGATGAGTGAGGTGTCAAACGATAGGGTAACTCGTCGAAGTGGTCCCATTTTTTGAAAGGCGGTGCCAAATGTATAAATAAAGACTGAATGAATATTCCTGGACTTTAATAAAAAAATTAATTGAATGGCTTGGCGCCGCGTTTCAAAGAGCAACATGACAGTTTTATGCCCTTGTAGAATTTTAGATGAATTTTATTTATCAACACTATTTACGTCTTTTATTTATAGTAAGTTCATTTATAATACAAAATTTATTTTTTACTTTTCAGTGCGTTTTGTGGTCGGTTTTATTTTTTTGTTTAAAATTAATTTTTACTTAAATTGAGGTACTTTAATAAGTAAAATGTGAGTTTCTTAAGCAATTCATCTCGAACCGGGCAACACTATCAAGTTTTAGTCCCTGTTTGAAAAAATCGTAGATTCTTAGGTACTAGTAGTACTTAGGTAGGCCTTTAGACATGAACGTCAAAGAAAAAAAAGTACCTATAACGACTACTAAAAAACAAACAAAATAAAAACACAACGAACCTTATTACGCGACACCCACTAACCCTGGACATTTGTATTGCAATGTCAGTATAAATTGTTTCGTTACGATAACACCTTACCATACTCAAATTTCCAGCGTTAGTGGGTGTGGAGAATTAAGCGTGACGTTCTTGCCTAAAGGCCTCAAACACCCAATATTACACATTATATCTTTACTGTGATTATAAGACATATTTCATTAATTCCCTCACCGTTTAAAGACGAATGCACCGTTCTAAGAGTAACGTGTGTTAAAATGTTTTAAGAGTAAAGTTGCGATAATCTAGCATTATAATATATTACTGTCATTACTCCATACCCCATACAAAGACACATTGTGTGAATTATTGCTATGCATAGGCATTAAGTTTATCGAATTGCTCAAACCAATTCCACGAAGCAATCGTTGCCTAATTTACACTGACAATAGTCTCCCTGCATTGATTGACGTTTTGAATGTAACTTACATGAATCATTTTAGTTTTGATAAATTAATTTTGTCATAACCTTGTTTTACATTAGTCTATCGGGTTTCAGTTACGTTAAGGTACGGAAGCAATAATTGGTGGCTTTTTTAAAGAAACTCTCAACTCAAGAAAATACACATTGTAGGTAATGAGCAGTGAGTGAAGTCCGTGTCACGTAGAGGGGTATGGGGCAGATGCATTTCACATCTGTTTCACTGATCGATTTTTTCTTTAGGTGCAAGTAGGTGGTCATCAGCCTTCTATGCCCTGCCAGACAAAGTTTTTTTTATCTCCACCGGGAATCGAACCCAGGTCCTCTCGGTTGTAACGATTACGCGCTTACCACCACTAGACCAAGGAGGCGGTCAAGGTAATGAGCAGTGCGCAACGCAATCAAGTCAAATTAAATACAATATGAAACCCCCGACATGTTAATAACAAATTATAATTAGAATAAGAAGATTAATAGGTCTTCATAAATTGTAGCTAAGAACCATCTCGATCGCGTTAGCTCAAATAAAAACTACATCATAATAGGTCCATTCGTGTAGGAGCTGCGATTCCACAGACATAAATTATATTATAAAACCCTTCTTTTTGCGTCGGGGAAAGGAATAAAGATATCACAGTGATTATATTCCGATCACGGGAAAACTTGCAGACTTTATCTTAATAAATACAACCTTTTTGAAACTGGTTTAAATATAATTAAATACACGGAAGACGTCGAATTCAACCTTTCCATCATATTTAATTATGTAATACTAAAACTTGCGAAGTATTCTAATCTTATGAGATTTATCTAAACTAGAGTAAACACGTCCCTTAATGCAATCTTTTTGTTCTTTGTGTCGTCAGTTTATAAAGTACAAACTACAAAAACCTATGAATTACTCTAGAGAATTCGATGGCGTGATAAATTGCATCAGCGCCATGTTTTCAGTCATCACAATTTCGTAACTTTAAACTTTTCCAATGTACTTAATGTTGAAGTCAAATCTATTATCAGTGTACACATGTGAGTAACAAATAGCCTACGAAGGGGCAGCCTGCTAGTAAAATACGTAGATATATAATGTTAATAAAATTGTAAAATATCACACAATACCACACTGTATTAATTAGGTATTATATGTATAAATATTTGTATTATTATAAACATTGTAACCTCATTGTAACTTATTGATTCACTGATCCAATTTTAAAAATATTTCGATGGGAGGCTTTATGTTATGCTCACGCGAATGAAGTCACCAATAGACTAGTTACTAGTAAGATGATTGAAGGTCAAATATTGTGTAAAATAGGCTTTTTCATATAAGACTGATGATTTAAGGTTAGTGGATGCGTTATCATAAATTTAAATACTATATTTAAAGAGTTAAACAACAAAAATGTTTATTAAATATTTACAATAAAGTATTTAAATATATTTACAAAAATACAAAAGGCTCATAAAAGCCGTTAGGGTGCGTACCCAAAATACTGGCTACGTTACCACGACGATGTATTGCTATACTCGCCGTCGGCCGAAATATGAGCAAACTTTCGGGTTTCCAGTGGTCTCAACTAAGCGCGGCGATATCTCTTTAAACAAACGACGCTCTTCTGACCTCCATGTACCCAAAGTCTCTACTCCAAAAGGAACGAAAATAAAATGCAAGATACATAATTTGTTAAAGTTTTACTCTATTCCTAGTTCCTATATTTATACAAACAGTTTATCTCTTAATCTCTTTGTTATAGAAATATGAATATAAATAAAATAAAAAGCCGGTTGGTCACCGTGGAAGAATACGACCAAAACCCTCCAAAGACGTCACAAAGAGGTGATGAAGAAATTGTTAAAAGAAGAAATATGAATATAAGTTAAACTTATTCTGGCTGAAAAGCAGTTAATGATCAAGCAATTTCACAGTCAGCAAGTTATGATGAAAAGATCAAAAGGCAAGTTTGACGTTTAAGTTGTATTGATTAAAGCGTTCTGGAGAAGTGGTCAGTTTGTTGAGGAAATTCTGAACTTTACGGCCCTATATAAGTTTACGATAAAGATTTCATGTCGAATTCATAGTTATATACATGTCCATAGTTTGTGAATATGAAATAACATTATAGGTATATATGTATACATGCCATTTTGGGCATGTACAGCCCAAAATTTTCATCTTTAAATCGAATGCAATACATAATTATTATGATTTAAAATAAATGATTTATTTTCGCTATTGAATGGAGGAAATTGAAATGAATACTGACATCGAAAACATTTTACATTGCCTTCGGCCAATTACCAATATCACCGATATACTCATTGCAATATTAAACATTGATCACCGCTTCATTTAAATACTAGCTGTTCTCACGGATTTCCCTATAAAGACGTGATGATAACGTGTATTTAATCTTGTAAATCTACTTGTCATTTCTATTATTAATTTACACATATGTACGCATTTGAAAATTCAAATGTGAAAAGGATTTTTCGAAAAATATTTTCACCTACAAAATAAATGTTTTTTCTATTTTTAAAATTTATAGAAAATTATTTGTCTTCTTTTTTGTTAACCTGTTAAAAACCCTGTTATTTAGATAGTACAAACCGACATTTCAAATTTATTATTTGTTTAGACACGTGTTTTATTTGAATTCCCTGAAATTGGAGCGAAAATGCTTTCGAATATAAATTTTTATTTCGTTGTGTCGATATCAATTTGCCAGTGCATATTGTTTTTGATAGCGATAAATTCTATTTGATAAAAAAAATGTACCAAGTGTATTGACACACTGCATTTAGTTTTATATGTAAGCGCCAACATGACGCAGTGTAAAATGGAATATTATAAAAAATTTGGTATTATTACATTTTCAATGAATTCAAAACTACTGGACCAATCGATCTTGACATGAGAGACATCGGTTGGGAGTAAAAAGATATATAAATTGTCTATGGCTTTTAATTCAGCTTAAACGTACTTAAGGTTACGTTAAAAAGTAAAGCTAAAGTTTGACCATCTAAGCTTTGTTCGTACGTGACATTCAATATGAGCGGTGCATTCAATTCTTGAAAGATAAATGTTTCGATTAGAGATGCACAGAAAGATGAAGAAAAATTGATGCAGAAATGTCCTTATTCCATGTTGTATAACAATCTAGGTGTAATGGAAATTTATTTTTATATTTTAAAACTATTGAAATACTCGTTATGTAACCATATACCTTTTATGAAATTCTCCAGCTAATCCCTTTTAGCTTAAACGCTGAGCTTTCTCTGTAAGCTTTTTAAAAACAGCTTATACTTGTCTAATTTCTTTCCAACTCCAAAACGCTTTAGTAATTAGTATACACTCGTGGAGCCCACGGCTCTGTTTACATTTTAAAACTGGATTTTTAGTTTATTATTTAGTTTATAATAGCAAACTAAGAAAAATATAAATTATAATTATTATATAAATAAATGTAATAAATAAACTGCTTCAGAAGTCAGGGCTAAATTGCGAAAGTAGGTATGCAAATATAAGTGATTCGTATATTTTATTCCTGTTGGAAATCTTTGGGTCCATGGATAATACGTCCTTTGTTAATACTTTTGAGCATGTGATAGCTGGCTTATTTTTCGGCACACATTAGTCAAGCAATATAATTAGGTAATGCATTTTGGGGTTTTTATATATAAAAGTGAAAATATAATCAAGAAAACTTTAATTTTTTATTTCTTATGAGTAATATAAGTGACATGTCCTAGGTCTTACAAAACAAGGAAGCTAGAAATCAGGTCAAATTGAAAGGTAGGTAGTAGGTACGTTTTGCGAGTAATTTTTAAAATTACTACAGTCCGTGTCACGAGCGATGTTACGAGCTTTGATTGCAAAACAATGTTTACGTTGATGACTTTCAATTACAATAAAGATGTAATGCGGAATGCTCAAACCTCTACGGTAGCTCTACCATGGCTCTACCACAGTCTATAATCATGATAAAAATGTCGTGACCACAGATTATAAAACATACGTCCATGATAAAATTATCGCACCATAGATTATAAAGAATACCGCACTATAAATTAAAAAAATACGTGTCATATTAAGAGATTACAAAAAAGTTTGCACCATACATTTCATGTCATAGGTTACACGAATATCTATTGTAGTTTACAAAAAGGATCAGTTTGATTTTTATTAAGTGTTCAGATTACTTGTTTGGTCTTTTAAAGAATATTTTCTACAACACTAGACTTTAATTTGCAATATAAACTAAAATTCAAAATAGTTTATTATAATTGGAATATAAATATAATAATGCATACTTACATGATCATTTATCAACGTCAACGACGTACAATTCGGCTAGGTGTAACATAAAGATCTAGTTTGCGTTAAGTTGTTTACTTTAAAAAACGCCTACCTACTTGCTACTTAGAATTGTCTAGAATAGCTCGCTGGAAAACATTGTTCGTTTAGTACCATATTTTGTTCCCAAATCGCTTGTCGAGAACACATAAGTTTAAATTAAATATCAAAAACTCAGCGACCATGACTTTTATTTGATAAATTGACTGTCAATCAAAGTCAATTAAAAACACTACCAACAAACATTGCACCTGTATGAGCAATATTTGGGTTTTTACATAATTCTTGTGATCACGATAGATTTTCATAGCTTTTTAATAGAAATATATGCTTTGGCGTTCAAAGTATACTGAGCAATGGAAGTAAAGTCACACTGATTATATTAACCTATACATATAAGTTTAATTCTATGTAAATCAAAGGGATTATCAAAGCTTTGAGCAATAAGCGAACAAAATAGAGCAAGGATTAGTCCGGTTTTAAAAATTCCATTAGTGCTTACCTGGCGATTCGTTACAGTCGCGGTAGGTTTTTAACTTTTGTAATCCTATTAGCCGCGGAAAAAGGATTGAGACTGGCAAACTAAGCTTACAATCTGTCGATAGTTGCAGATTTGATATTAGTATAATGAGATCAGAGGCTTAGATTTAGATTACTTTTTACAAAATATAATATTGAATGGTGTGGAAACGATTAAGGTAGCGGTTCGCGTCCGAGACCGTGACGCGAGACCTAGACGCGAGACCAAGACGTGAGACCGAGACGCGAGACCGAGACGCGAGACCGAGACGCGAGACCTTGACGCGAGACCGCGACAGTACTTGACGCTATGAAATGTATGAGCGCCAGTTTGCGAGCGAGACTGCGACCGGAGACCGAGACGCGAGACGCGCGACAGCGAGACGGTCGCTGCCCCGGTCAAGTAGTGTCTCCGGTCGCGCTCGAAAAGCACATGTATTTAGTGTTTATGGAACAAGAAACGCAAATATTTAAATCTCTCATTTGGCATCATAAGATTATTAAGGGTATATCAATAGCGATACGGATGTCTGCAAACCAAATTTAAGATTTTCAAATAACTATTCCGAAATTATAACTTACTAGCTGTGCACCGCGATTTCACCCGCGTTAACTTCGTCGTAAGATAGTCTAAAAGCTTTTAGCTCTAAAAATGACGATACTTCCATAGAACGTTTCATCCTGCTTGTCGCCGAAGAGACCGAGACACTTGTCGCGGTCTGGCGTCGCGGTCTCGGGTCGCGGTTTCGCGTCTCTGTGGCGGCGCCAACCGCTACCTTTAGGTCGTGGGATCCTGGTGTTTTGTCCATTTTTGGGGAATTATCAAAGTGGCTGGTCGAGTCCTCTGGTGACAAGAGGGCTGGATCGTGTTTCACGCAGAAAATCAGCATTGCTTTTCAACGCGGAAATTCGGCCAGTCCTTGGCATCCTGCCCAGCAGCAGCGACTCGGAGAAAATTTTTAATTTGTTAATACATATATATAGGTATAGGTACTTATGTATATTTAAAAAAAAATTAATCAATAATTTTAATTTTTACTTAATAAAATATTGGATTGATCACCGATGAAGTTTTCGTAGACTACATTCATCATAAAGTCTTTGTACTTCTATTCAATACAAATATTGTAAAGAAAAAACATTTTCATTTCTGTTCATATTGAACAAACTCCCAATGTGACATTTTTGTAACAGGGTGAACTGGGTGATGTATGCTTGGGAATGTTGGATGCGAAATAATAAATCATATCTATATATTTTTTTTTATGTTATAGTATGTATATGAAATACTTTTTCGTTTTATTCCGCATATCTGCCGTAAATAAAGAAACTGTGAAACTGTTTGTTGCGCTTTCATGTCTAATCCACTGAATATTTAACATATATATATAGACTAGCTTGCTAAGATATAGTAAGTGGAATAAAGATAATTAGTATGGAAGTTCGTCATTGTCTAACTTGTCTGTACTTAAAGTAGAAATAGAGCAAACGGAGTCGCGGGAAAAAGGTATTATACAGAGTTAGATATTATAGAGTTTAAGTAACTCATTCATAAAGTAAGTATAAAATATATAGCTGAAGATCCTTAAACATGTCCTACCTACTTCCGTTTAGTTAAAATGCCTTTCATGGGCCTTTCCACAACTTTCTTCATTAATATTCCGACCACAACAATATTGAACTCCTAACAGAGATGCTATTGTTATGATTTCTATGAGAGCTTTATAAAGAGAAGTGGACAAAAGATTTAGTGAATAGGCGAAACCGCATAGTGATGAGTTGAATTTATAGTGTAGGTACTAAATACCCGCTTCTGGCTCTTTCTGAGTAGAATTATTCATGTTTTTACCTTAGATATCGCTATATCGTTAATACTGTATAGTTATCAGTTATCACTATATATCTATTCCACAATTATATTACAAGCTAAAAGAAAACGTGAGTACTTCACACAAACCTTACAGTGCACCTAGAAGTGATAGAAGTCCAACCCTAAAGAGAAGATAAACGACTCGCCCACAATAGAACCGCCTCCTTGGTCTAATGGTAAGCGCGTAAGCGTTACAACCGAGAGGTCCTGGGTTTGATTCCCGGCGGAGATAAAAATAAAAAAAAACTCGGTCTGGCAGGACATAGAAGGCTGATCACCTACTTGCCCCTAAAGAAAAAATCGATCAGTGAAACAGATGGGAAATGCATCTGCCCCATACCCCACTAGGGGCCACGGGACTTCACCTTTTAACCACACTTTTTTCCACGATAGAACGCTCTAATTTCTGGAAGTCTTCTACGCCATCTGTAGATATAGGACCATAAGTCAAAAGTAAGTAATTTTGTAACACTTGTCAGTTTGATAAATGCTTCACTTAGAATATTTCAAGATACCCATTTACTCTTAACGAAGATGCTGGCTTCGATTCCTGGGACAGAAATTTTATTTACAGGAGTAATAGAAGTGTATCTGTGACATAAATGAACAAGCGCTTCTGACTTGTTCGGATCATAATCGTAACAAATTTTAAAATCAACTCAGTGGTTTAGGTTAGAAAAGGCAGACAGAATTTCCCAGTTAACATTTATAAGTAACATAAATAATTACGCTTAAGGAGAAAAATTGCGCACTTCCTACGACCTATTGGCTTGCATTCCTATTTAGCTCCATGGCTCAGTTGGCCACGTGCCTGACATTCAATTTCTAGTATTTTCCTTTACTTACGCAATAACACATTAACAGAAAACAGTTTGAAGGGATTAAGCATTCCAATTGATTTTAAACAATAAATAAATATAACATTCATTATACACTTTCTTCAATAACTATTTAACCCGGGTTCATTTTATAAAGATGCAAGAAAAGGTTTTGTTATTGAAGATGAAAAGCTTAAGAGTACGAAAACGAGAAGCAGAGAATTTTTACACGAGTCTAAATTTAGTGAGTTTTTTAGCTACTTGCGAGTGAAAGTCTCATCAAAATCAGTTCCGCCAGTTGCAATGATTAAAGGTTAATGGGAATAAAGAGAAATACCGACACACAAGTTTCAGTGTCATATTTTTGTTACATGTCTTTTAATTTTAAAAAAGCTTTTTAATTAAATTATGAATACAAACAGACACTTCAGGTTTATCTATATTTAAAAGCCATTCATTGGGTAAAGTGGTCAAGCGAGTTATGGTTCGCGTTTGTTTACAATAAATTCACACATCAATGGATACCAGTTCAATAACCGCTCAAGCTAAGGTGTAAGAAAATTAACGATTGCAACGAATTTGCTCTATTTCATTCGCTTTTTTGGCGCCATTACGCGGTCAACGACATTGGTTGGTTATGTGTAAGAATCTTCATCATTTCGTGTGCCAGTAGTAATAGGACTGAAGCTATAGTGGTGGATAAAAGAAATCAGGTAATTCTTATGATATTATTAGTTTATGCTTAAATTTGTTTTACGTATCCTTTACGTATCCATAATTATTTAATTTATTTTAGATGATAATTGGTACAAAGAAAATTGTGTCAATATTTTATTAAATGCAGTGTCTTGTAGTTAAAATGCATGAGTTTTCCTGGACAGAAAATTATAATAAATAACGTTTCTTCTAATTTCAACAAAGCTTAGTTTTCTGCAGGTAAACTTTCAAATCTATACCTTATCCTTAATATGGTTATACAAAAATAAATAATGACTTTAATTTACCTAATACGAAAATTGTTTATTTATAATAACATATACTCTCATATCAAATTAAGGCTATAATGCACTGAGTAAATAATTCGCAACGTTACCCGGTCAGTGACTCTGAATTCGGCGCTGCAAGAATGTTTAGGATGGAAATGATAAATCGCTTGTCACAGGGGAGAGAAGGCATAGTGATGGAGGCTTCACCGTCAGTAGAAGGCAGCCTTTTCTCGGCAAAGCTCGCGCGTCCGTTGCCGCATTTTCGTGATTAGAACTTGTGCTCAGCAATTGATTGGTGAGTTGTTTTTATATTACATGATTTTTAATTATAGTTATTCGATGTAAGTATTGAATGAATAGTGATTAATTTTACGTGTTAAGGGATATTGCGTGTATTTATGACGTTAGGTTAGCTTTGGAAGGTAAATTTTTTGATTAGAAAAGTGCATGTTTAAAAACTAAATAATGTATTAAATAAGAGACTTACCCCGCAACTTTGCCCACATGGAGCAATTAAATATAATCAATGTCACACTGTAAGAATTTATATTCAGAGAATCTTTAGAATTTTTATGATTGGGTACCTCATACAAACAAACAATGTTTTATTATATTAATATGATTTATTATTGAGTTAGCTGTTAGACTTATGTATGACGGTTATAAATTACGATGCGATTTACGGACATGCTAGAAAGGTACATTTTTAAGTAAAAAAATACAATATATTAAAAAACTAGCTTTTATTCGAGAAGAGTGAAGTTTATTAGTAGTCAAAGAATTTTTAAAATGGGATCAGTGGATTCAGAGGTTGTCCTTTATCAATAAACAAATGAGCTTCTCGTCAAAAAGTTCTAAGTACCCTTTGCGACATTAACTGCCATAATCTTGATGAAAAGTATGTTAATAATAAATACTTTATTAGAGACAAGAGTAAATGATTAATTTATTAATAATATTTACAAATATAGAAAAGGCTTAAAACTATTGGGGTGCGTACCCAGTAAGCACTTGGTAAATATTTAATTCATAAAACAAGACATACATTAATAAAAGCAAATAGTTAGGACTGAAGTTTTCTTTAGTATTTCTATGTGGCTTTATAAATATCTTCGCAAGCTTGGCAAGCTCGACAGAGAGCTAGTTTTCCTTGTATGTTTGTTTATCTATCACTACCGTACACACAGAATTGATAGAATATGAATTGTTGGTTGATGAAATGTAAGTGTTTTTTCCTCAACGGCATTAATAGCTGTTAAATAATTTACTCCTTATAACATGACATTCTGCCAATGAAAGTCCCAATGAATAAACAGACACATAAAAAATAAAAAATGCATTTTAATTTTCTTAAAAGTATCTCATATAGCTAAAAGCTTTTATTAAATATAAAAAACTTTTTGAAAGTAAAAGAAATCTTTATTAAGCTTATTAAGCTTTTGATACTAGCTTTTATTCGCATTGGCTTTTAAAATATTACTTAAGTCACTCGAGAGTCCATCTTCCTATCAGCGAAAGAATTATTTAAATAAGTCCAATAGTTTTTGCGCTTATTAAGTATAAACAAAAGCACTTTTGTTTCCTTAATATTATTACTATAGACCGGCACTTTATCGTTTTGTACACTTTTATTACAGAACCGTAATCAGCTTAAAAGGTAGATTTGATGTCTGGATTTGCAAATCAGACCTTCAAAAAAACAAAAAGAAGGTTATTATTTCGACCCGTATTTTTTGTCAAGATAATTTAATTTTTACAGTTACTTCTTCAAGTTTTATATTATTGTAGGCTCTTACTTCGCTTTTCTTGATATTGTTTGAGTTCACAAAATATCTGGTTAGGTATTTCTAAGATGACTTTGATGTTGTTTAATATTAGTCCTAACAAATTTCTTTAAATGTTTACGTTTTGCTTTTGTATGTACTTTACAAATGAACAAAAATGGAAGATTATTTGCTGAATGCAATTAATTCCCTATATGACGTATCACACCGGTTTTACCGGCGAATAAGGAGCGATGATCGTTACATAACGATTAAAGATAGCAGAATTCACACAGCAAACTGACCTTACCAGAGTATTTATATGTCAGTGACTCGTCGTACTTATCTGTAGGTGATACATTAGGCGAAACGTATAATTATATTAAAACTCGATAGATTTTCTTTTTTAATTTTAATTTTTAACACCACGTGTAAAGAAAGGTAGAACTCTCTGTCTGAGTGTCTCTCAGTGACGTGATGGAAATTGTTCTTGTGTACAATTTATGAAGATTTGTTCTTCGATTTATTAGTTATTCTTCTTTCAAATTAATATGGGGTTTTAAATTATCTTTAATTTCAGTTATTCAAGCTATAGTAAATTTTAAAACGACAGGTTTTATAGCTTAAGTAAATTTATATATATATAATTGATGGCGATTTGTGTTTAATCTTATCCGTGGGGTTAAATATTCTTCTACAATTACTATATAATCTATAGATAGAGGCTTAAGCTTAAAAAAATGTTTATTTAAACACTATACAGGCATTTGACCGCAATCCCAATCCTACATGATCTTCACCCGCTTTTCAAAGAGACCAAACAATCTAATATTTAATACTGATTAAATGTTAGTTTAATGTTTACGAATCACGGGAGAGGAAAAAAAGTTATATTGTTTTTGAAATAGATGCACAAATCTGTTATCTGATGGCTCTATGTTCACCTTTTCGAATCATTTTCTTAATCGTTAATTTATTTTCGAGATTAGAACGCAGGAACTCTAGCGTAACACGCAAACACGTGAACACTTAGACATGGAGATGGTTTATGACAGTCAAGGACCAAAAAACTGACCTGTAATAAGCTACAACGTGATATATACGTGAAAAAAACCTTCTGCCATTTCGTTTTTGTCAAATATATAAGCTGACCGCCTCCTTGGTGTAGTGGGAAGCGCGTAAGCGTTACAACCAAGAAGTCCTGTGTTCGATTCCCGGTGGAGATTAAAAAAAACTCGATCTGGCAGGGCATAGAAGGCTGATCACCTACTTGCCCCTAAAGAAAAAATCGATCAGTGAAACAGATGTGAAATGCATCTGCCCCATACCCTACTAGGGGACACGGGACTTCACTTTAAATACATAAGCTATGAAAAGTATGAATAAAAATATTAAATCCGTCCGTTTTATCGTAGGCTGCTGCATTGCAGGTTATAAAAATTGGGTCAGTTCCGAGTCCTATTTGTCAAGTTTCCAATAAGTTTCCCACTGTGATTTATTTCTCTTGAGTTTAATTAACGGCTTAGTACGACACTTTAGAAATATGGTTTCATCGTTCATGTTGAAATGAGATAAAATTGTTGGTTTAAATAAGAAAACTTTATTTAAGAATGAAAAGTGAAAATGTTTCGATAAAGCAAAATGAAATACAGTACTTCGTGACCGCCTCTTTGGTCTAGTGATAAGCTTGTAAGCGTTACAACCGAGAGATCCTGGGTTCGATTCCCGGCGGAGATAATAAAAAAAACTCAGTCTGGCAGGACATAGAAGGCTGATCACCTACTGCTCCTAAAAGAAAAAAACCGATCAGTGAAACAGATGTGAAATGCATCTGCCCCATGCCCCACTAGGGGACACTAGGGAGTTCACTTACAATCATTTAAATATACTTCGTAATATTTAAAATACTATGCTTACATTGACATAATTAAACTGCTGAAGTACGATTTTGAAATACCGTTACAATGGAACTTTATAAGGAACGGTTAAACTTTTTAATGCTAATTATTGGTAATTAAAACTAAAAAAAAGTTGCATTACGAATCTAAATGGGCATTATTTTTAACCTTAGTTTTTATATATTTTAACATTGATCAATGGTAAATATTGTTGTTATAAATTTATTGAAGACTATTCGTCAATAGACATGATTATACTAAACCAGAATATCAAAATAAAAGGTTTTCGTTTCATTTCAAAAACCTTTATGTTTTTGTATTTTCCCCATTTGCAATTTGTAAAAAACGTAGTTACATTTTGAAAAAACTTAATATGCTTATGAAAGAAATTTTGTATCATCTTGGTAAAAGAACGAAAAATAAACTTAATAAAGGTGTACTATTGCATGAAAGAGTTTAGCGCAACTAATTAGGAAATGGTTGTCGGTATCTCGTTATGAGACACTGCTGGTGTATAAATATTTTAAAACCCGCCTCAAAAAGACGAATGTCTTAAATTTAACGTATTATTAAAAAAAAAAAATATTTTTTCGGAAAAAGTCACGAAATATCACAAGGAGTGTAAAGAGTTATCATGTGTATTTATTTTTCGTTGCAAACTTTCTTTTAACCTTAACGTTTATCTGGTAATTTTTATCCCAATGCTTAATTTAAAGATTCTGAAAATTTCAATATACTTTTTACCCAAAAAATACACGTGGGTAGTTGAAGGAGATAAGCTAAAACCTCACATATCACTAGGAGGTTAAAAAGTTGCTAAAAAACATCACGTGATTAATGGAAGACCCCTATATTGTATATATTTCACTATTTTACTCCATCAAACATATTTAAAAAAAACCTCAATAGATTTTCTCTTTGAAAGTATGAATTTTTACATTTCAATTAATCTATAGTGAATATTAAAATGATTTAATTTTAATGAAATTTTAAACATAGCTTAAGGGAAATTTCCACTTCACAGAATCTTAATAAGAATTTAATGGAGAGTATGATTTGCAGTATATTAAATTGTCTTTAATCTTATCCGCACGATTAAATATTCTTATACAAGTTTATCGATAGTCGATAAACAGTCTCATTGTAGACACGCGTCCACGGGGGCGAGGTAGGAGAGGCGCACGCGCAATATTTTCGACAATTTCCGTTTCATTTTCTATTTATAGAGTGAAAATTAGTAGCTTTTCTATTCTAGGAAGTAGTCAAAACTTATGTCTTTGCTTAAAATGTTGCTCAACTAAGATCTTTGCTCAAAGCTTTATTACCTCGTTTTTCGAACAATTGCCCGACAGCCAGAAAGGGACAAAACATTTAAGACCTTGTTTAACTTTTATTACTAGTGGGTTAATCTGCCTCTAACTGTGGATTTCTTCTGACCCTCATACTAATAAATTGAAAAATAATTGTAATTTCATAGGAAAATTGTTTTTCACATACCTAACCATATTATAGGGCACATATATTTCTGCATCTGTTTCAGTTTTCTTTTTCTTTATAGTCTTATTAAAGATTAATGGAGATACGACAAACCTCTTGTACTCAAAAAGTTCGAGAAAAATAGTTATTATTCATGAAAATGTTACTTTATTATTCGTTTCTTTAGTCAAAGTTAGACGTAGGTTGTTCCACGAGTTTCCCTACTCTATCATACCCATTTCAATCACAATATCGTGTAATTCAACGTGATTCCCTTGACTATATTTCAATAAATAAGTAAGCATTAATGACAGAAGTTTTTGAGGTCGCAAAAGACAATTAAAAATAATTTCAAGATTTTTTTTAATAAATTAGAACTGAATATATTAAAAATATTGTATCTTAGTTACAATTTATAAGAATTACATATTTTATTATTTATTATACCAGCACCCACCTCATCATTCATACTCGTCCTATATATCATACTAATTGTCAATTTTTTTCGACTTCAAAAAAGGAGGAGGTACTCAATTTGCCTGTATTTTTTGCATGTTTGTTACCTCAGAATTTTCGATTGGTGAACCGATTTTGATGATTATTTTTTCTTTAAAAGGTGGTGTTTCCTGTCCCGATTCATCAAAATCTTTTCAGTAGTTTTTTTATATTACAATTTGAAGTTGGTTTTTTTTTGTTGTTAGAACGTCAGAGGGTTTAAAATGGTCCTCAATTTCACTGGTATAGCGCTAGGATTAATTGGAGCAGTTCGCTTCAATTAGTTGTAGTTGCACAATAGTCATGTTTATTTAATTCTGAAAGTACCTACAACAGCTACTGTTTGCGGAAACATTTTCAGCCCTGTTTCATATTGTCATACTTCATAATTTAACGAGCAGTTTAAATTTGCTTTGTAAAGTTGCCCGTTGAATGGATTGGGAACAGTGAAGTTCATAAAAACTTTTTGGTTGTTGATTTTTTTTTTTTGTATAGATGTATTTGGAATGGAAAATATAGTAATGTCTTATTTACGAAAGTAGGTACTTATCACAAATACAAACAAACAGTTTTTATAATAATTATAATTGGGACAACTTACATTACAGTGCTCTGAGTAAATAGCTGAAGCACTTGTGTTATGGTAATGGGAAACAACGAGGGTATCACAAAAAAATCACCGCACTTATAGGAATTCGAACCCGTATCTTTTGGCGCAGAAGGCGGGAACTCTACTAATTGCGCCAACCAGTGGTCAAAGTTTAAATGGAATACGCGATATTAATCACAAATTTTACATTATTTAATTATAATAAAATTTGCCGTACTAAAAACTAATAGAAAAATAGTAGAAAACATTAAATTATATACTAATGAAGCAATTGTTTTTTCAAAACGACACTGGAGTGTCTTCGCCAATCTTACTGGATAACTGTCCTTCTAGTACATTCATTTAGGATGGATCTTTCATGACTTGCCTAATCGGTGCAGCTTATGGATGAAATACTGGCTCTTGTCTCTTTCCTGTTCTGCATAAGCCTCTCTATAAAGTCATCACTCGTCGCGACACATGACATAACAGTGAGAATTTGATTTTATATAGGTATGATTAATAAAACAATTAAATTCAGTCAACAAGAATTTATTACTTTTGTTAAATAGCCCAATATTAGTAAAAAAAACCTATATATAGCATCAGAAATGATCGTTATATGTTTTTCATTTTTGTGCAAATCCAATCATCTTGGCAGAGAATGAATTACAGATATTGAGCCGGCTGCCAGAAAGCTTAGATAAGCTCGACCAGTATTCATAATAACTGTGGAGATTGGAATTGCTTACGTTGTAAAAGAATTATTGTAAAAATGCATTTGGAATAAAAAAAGCGGTGTGGTCGAGACATAATGGGAACACGTACAGCCAGTAATGACTTCGTTCAACAAAAACGGATGAAACATGTTTACAACGGGCTTGGCTTGGTTTAAATATTAACGCCGCAAGTTCATATTTTTCGATGCAGGGATATTTTTATGGTGTGGTTAACGGGCGGTTAAGGTGCTTCGCGATGACAAGTGAAATTGAAGACGATTTAAAAACGCCCGACACGATAATTACAAATAAGTATAGCTGATTAATGGCTTAAAAAACGGTCGAATTGTTGTTAAATCTCTATCTATCTATCTCGATCAAGTCAGCTTTAAAAAAATCGAATAATAATAAGCCCATTATGTGTAATAATAATGAAGCTAAAACACAAACACAGAAACACTGCACATTCTTCAGTATTAATATACTTTGTATATTCTTTATTTAAACTTTGACAGTCAAAATTGTTTATGTACCTACTTAAGTATATTTTTTTGTAGTTCAGAGCAAATTGTCAAAATAATGGACGTAAGGTTTCTACTATGAGCCTAAGATACATACAACACAAGTTGGGTTTTAAATTTTTAGAACAAAACCCTCCAAATGCCTGTTTTAAATCAAAGTAAGCCAACATAGCTTCTTGTTATATAAGCCATTTGCTAGTCCTATAATCAATCCAGCCGACGGCAAGCGACTTGAGATTGACAGACAAGGGAAAACAATATTCACCATTACACAAAGTACTGTAAATTTAATATAAAAAATTGGAACCGGTACGCTGAAAACTTATCCAACTCAACAATAGGTACTCAGTTTAAATAAGCATTGTGACCATTAAGTTTCGTAATGGTCTCGTGTGTCGAAACTATAGTTATTTAATTTCAAAAATTACAACACTTCACATATGAGTTATAATGGGATCTAATGCAAATCTTGACGCCTCAACAAATGATAGTTATTATTGAATGAAATGATAGATAAGAAACTTTGATGAGAAATTAGTTGCAACTCGTTTTGAAATTATATGAAATATGTGCTATATGCTATGTAAGAACTTTAATAGAATGTCTTAAATAAAATCCTTGAAACTTAACACTAGATGTGTGAATGTGGTATGAATATATTTAATCTTAAATAACTGTCTTACATCGACAAGGTCCTTGAAAACCACAATATATTATACAATATACTAAATGAACTTATACATGTCTTTACATGACATCAAAGTCGCATGCAACGCAATATATTTTGTACATACTATGGTACAAAATAAATAGAATTTGGTTTAGCTAAATTAGTGTGGGAAATTTTTTTCAACCGTTATGAGAAATGTTAGATGAACCATTTCACATATCTAAAAAGATTTCGTGACAAAAGGCCAATTAGTGTTTTTCGTGTATTATGAAAATGCGGGAAAAGGGTATTGAGTACAATAGATTTGTTTAGAGCTTCGCTAATTTCATTTTTTAACTCTTCGGAATAATGCGCTATGTAGTTAAAAAGCCTACCTCATTAAAAATAATAATATAGATAAGCTTAAGAAACAACATTATATTTATGATTCTGCGAAAGGTGTTTCTAATCATCAGTTTCAAGTTACATCAAGTCAAAATATCGTTATTTTGAAGGCTCATAAACGTTAAGTCGAAAGAGCTTTTACTAGATACCTACTGAAACTTCCAACCGAAAATGTTGATAGAAGTTTTGTGATCGGTACCGCTACAGAACCGGATTTTGGAAATATAATATTTATTTTTATATTTCCTAGTGTTATATTTTTAGTTATACATAAGAATAACTTAAATCTTGTTTAGTATAAATGTGTCGCAATTTTCTCGCCTTTTGGGAGCGTCAAGTTTTCTTTGTAGCAAACTCAGCGTCAAAGAGTGCTAAGAAAATATTCATGAGATGGACGAATGGAAATATGTACAGTCCCAATCCGTTCTATACATATAAAAGTAGTTTCACAGTTTTCTTGTATAAATAAAACTACACTTATGAAAACATGATAAAAGTTGACTGCAATTTCGCTGTATAAGTGTATAATAAAATTTAAAGATTTCGATTCAGCGGTGTTAATAAATAAATGTGGATTTGCATGCTTTGAATTTTGGTAAAAACACAAGTAAAGTAAGTAGTTGTAAGTTTTGTTCTTACACTGAATCAACACGAAATCTTGAAAACTACTTGACATATGAACCTAAATTGTTGTAGGAAGGTAGTTTATAGGTAAGAGACGTCAGCTAAGAGCATTTGCGACTGGATCGGATTAAAAAGGTGCAAAAGTGGTTGAACGTTTGAGTAAATTTCTTTATTTATTTATTTGTTAGATCTTGAGACATGACTTACAAATTATAACAAAATAAGGTAAGTAGGACAGTCAATTTTACCCGACATAATATCATACAGTTAAACTATATCATATTGTATTAATTCTAATTTGATAAGTGTCTTTTTTTAAAGATATAATAAAAAAATAAGACAGCAAAATGCAATTTAGTTAACGCACATATAAAATACAGTGCTGAAAGATAAATGATTCTGTTTCTAAGTAAATGAAATGGTTCAAGGATACTAATGGAAGCTTATTCATTTCCTTAAATAGGTCAGAATAAACTTGTAACTCAGTGTTGAGTACAATGTGAATAAAACCTTTTGAGAGTTGCAACTGTTTCTTTAAATGTTTTGTTTCCATCTAAATAAATTGTTTTTCCTTTAAAATTACGTAATCCCTTGTTCAAAGGGATAGCGTAGACGTGTCTCTCTATTTCACTCTTAATTTTCATAACAGGTAAGTAGGTTCATAGCGAACCTAAATATTTAATAACTAGAAATAAAAATCAGTTTATATTGACGAAAAGAAAAAATTAATCAAGAGAATCTAAAATTCAGGTGGAAATTCGATAAATGTGTGAATGACTTTTGGTTCCTCTAGTATCGGTCTGAGTTCAAATTATAATTAATGTAGTTTACATTGAAAGATATGGAAATATCGTGTTTGTATGAAAGATTATTGATAGTGCAGTTAAAAGTAGCTTAAAAATTTCGATATTTTGAAAATATAGTACAAATACATTTTAAGTTCATACAGTTTATTTTTCTAATATAATATTTAGTTCTGATCATAACGTATTGCTGTAAGTTTGGAGCGAGCCGCTATAGTATTTTAATCAAAATATGCGTTTAAATGGGTTATCACTACTTTAAAAACATGTAAAGTATTGTCTAGTAGAAGTTGCAATGAATTATAAAGATATTGCAAAGATGGCGCTGAATTGGCTTCCGATGCCCAATAACATGTTCTAGATAATTCAAGTTTTACTTTAGAATAACAAACAAATATTAGCAATAAATAAACGAGTTCATTGTGAACAAAATTTTACTGGAATTACAGGAATTGATAAGAGAACACAATATAATTTGATCACTTCGAAACTTCTTTGAATGAGTTAAGAATAATAATGTTTGGTCATATACTGGTAGGTAGGTATATTATATAACTCATACTTGCCTTTTAGGTACTGCCTTCGTGGTTGCCATTCAGAATCCCAAGAGAAAAATTAAAAGTTACATACGATTTCATCCTGAAAAATGTTTATCATCGCATAAATGGAATGACTCACTATCAATAAGAGAATTCTTATCAATGATATCCCCCTGTAATTGTTAATAGTAGTAACATTTCTACTAATTACATATATGTCTAACCAGATTGAAAATGTGATCAAGGCCTAATTCCTAAAAGGGTACAATCTCCATAATAATTCATTCGCTTGATTAGAATCTGCAGAAAACACAGCAATGTAATTCTGAATTATTTCAGTTCCAGGCCTGGAAACCCTTTGTTTCTGTTTGTCGACCACAACGAATGACGTCAAGTGAATTACATATTACCTTTAAATTACACCTGTAGAGTTGTATACGATAATTCAAAAGATCGGAGTTATTTAGATCCTTTTGTTTTTGTCCAACAATTTATGTTTTTTTTTCTCTGGAATTGTGAAGTATATTGGTTTCAGAACCCTCATATTTTATTCTGAATACTTTTCGTTTCATTAATATTTAAAAAGTTATATTCTATGTATTTAAATATTTATATATGTATATAAATATTATATATATATATATATATATATATATATATAATGTGAAAAATATAACATGGATCATTCAATCCGTTCCTGTAAAAATAATAACGATGTTATAGGAAAAGGAAACATTTGTAAAAAAGAAAGTATATTGAAACTGATATTAAATTAAAATAACGTTTAAAATAAAATAAGTTTGATTTATAAACATTTATAACAAATAATTTAATTTATTATGTTTGTATATTTGCAAGTTCTTTTGTTATAAATAGATTCAGATTCCTACACTTGCCAATGTAAGTTGCAGTTCATTTGTAGCTCGAACGAAAATAGCCTAGAAAATACTTTCCCACGCTTCTTGAGATATACAATTCCAGTCAAGTAACGTATTCAGCTGAATTGTTATATGTACTCATTTCTTTGTGAAATAATGTTAAAAGTCGCCATACAACATATAAATGTATTAGAGTCTGTATTTAATTGTAAAATGTTGGCATTCGATTTTTAATGACATGGTAAGTTGACTGCAAAAATGAATTCTTTTGTCAATGATGTGTTGTTGTGAAGTCCCGTAGGCCCTAGTGGGGTATGGGGCAGATGCATTTCACATCTGTTTCACTGATCGATTTTTCCTTTTAGGGACAAGTAGGTGATCAGCCTTCTATGCGCTGCCATACCGAGTTTTTTTTTATCTCCACTGGAAATCGAACCTAGGACCTCCCGGTTGTAAAGCTTACGCGCTTACCACTGACCAAGAAGCCGGTTTTGTCAATGATAGACAAGTGAAATTGGAGACAATTTTAAATACCCCGATATTACGAATTAGAATACCTCATATCGATCTTCATAAATTGTAGAGCAATCTCGACCACGTAATATTTCAAACAATAAAATCGCATCACAAAATATTCCCATAGTAGTTCAGAGTCTGGAATTGTGCCCGGCGTTTGGCAATAGGCTCTTCCTCTATTACAAT
Organism: Aporia crataegi; assembly: GCA_912999735.1. Taxonomy (NCBI): domain Eukaryota; kingdom Metazoa; phylum Arthropoda; class Insecta; order Lepidoptera; family Pieridae; genus Aporia; species Aporia crataegi. The sequence continues at coordinate 2,158,487 of OU538748.1, read as the reverse complement.
GGGACTAAAACATTATAATATATAGCTTTGTGGGTGTACTAAGTGCATCTCTTCCTACCCCTTCGGGAAAGTAAAGGCGTGACGATATTATTATTATTATGCCAACCAGTCAACCTATAACAAATTTTTCGTCGGGGTATTAAATTTAGCTTGTTTAATTTAGAAAGAATTTAAAGACAGACTAGCTTTTAAAGCACGATTGTACTTTCAAAAGCTTATCAAACAATTGATCGGGCATTTCTAAGATCGTACTGATATACCGTTAGCGAAACGTGTTTCTGATCGTTTAGCAAAAATCGCTGACGATAGTACAATGATAAGTATGGTATGCGGCTAAGAGCTTTACAATTACACTTATATCTTTTCCGCGTGCTTGTACATCAATTTTATTAAAAAATGGTCTCTTAGGAACAAGTCAGGAATTTCTGTTCATAGTTTTTAGATTGGCAAAGGTTTTTTTTTACGTTTTTTTTGTCTAAAGAGATTCTAAAGACTTGTGTTAAGATTTATAGTGAGTAAATTTAAAAAGAACACTGATCCTTAATATTCTTTCACAAAAAAGCGAGAATCTGAGTATAATAGGTGGTTTATATATATATTTATATCAAAATGCATGAATAAATTTGTAATGTTTATGTAGTCTATCAATTGTATTTTTTTTTCATCTAGAACCTATTTAAAAGAATATTAAAATGTAAATAACAATTTGTTTGAATTTTAAAATTTCTTTATTACAGTGATTTTTCTTCTCTTATTATGTTCTGTTCTATATTTGTATTTCTTTATTATTATCTAAGTTTTTGACATAAACCATACTTCAATTCAACAGCCAATGTTCTATGTCATTAATAAAATATCAAAACTGAAAAGAGAAATAAGTTTAATTTTAAAAAAATATTCAAAGGACTTGTAAAAAACTCAATTCTGGTTTAATTATGACTCTTAAAATACCTGTGAATAACTTAATGTAAAATTTTAGGACTGGGCTATTTTAATTTGAATGTTAATTACCACTTTGACGGTCCGCTTGCAAAATGTTTAATGGAAAAGTTTTCCCATCAAATTTCGATATTACATTCGTACAGTAAAACAAATTATTTTTGCAACAAATTCTATATTTAAAAATAAAATTTTTACTCGTGAATTCGTCTGTTGGGAATATATAACTCTAACTAGCTGACACAGCAAACGTTGTTTTGCCATATTAATTTTTGGGGTGGGCTACCCTTATCACTTAGGGGTATGAAAAATAGATAGTAGCCGATCCTCAGACCTACTGAATATGCATATAAAATTTGGTAAAAATCAGTAAAGCCGTTTCGGAGGAGTAAGGTAACTAACATTGTGACACGAGAATTTTATATGTAAGATATAAAAATAACTATATATATTATAAAACACCGTTTCTTAATAACTGCGAAAACATGAAGAAATAGCATACAATTAATTTAAAAAATCTGATAAATTACTCCAGCAACATCATTATCCATCTTGAAATGAAAGAATTGTTGCCGTAATAACATTATACGAAATAAGCATTTTACTGTTCTCGCAAATAAAGAGGCTTTGTCATAGGATGTATACTTTCTTTTTTCAAAATTTATTTTATTCACAACGCTACATGACTCGTCATAGATTTTTATGTGTTTTTATATTTTCTCTGGCCGTAAAAGCGCTAAAAGGCTATTGAGAAATTGATATGATAATAAAATCATTTTTTTAATTATTTAGTTAATAGTTAAAACGGAAGATTGCTTTAAATGTACCTATTTTGATAAGTTGAATATTATTTTCTTGAAAAAAGTTTCAAAATTAGGTTTTCCTTCGTTGTAATTTGTGACTTCTGAGGTTATTAAATGTCATTTTTACAGGCTTATACGCTTTAATTTTATTTATTTATTTATAACCCGAAGTGGGTCATTTGATCTTTATGTAAATGTTTAATTCCGATGTGTTGTTAATGATAAATAGGGTATAGATTTTAAGTTTATGTATATATCGGCGCAACCATTCTGATTTATATTTTTTTTCATTTAAAATCATTAGTAGGTTATACGTTGGCATTTAAAAACATTTAATTCATTGTGAAATACTCAAACTAGAACACGGGCGAATGATTAAAATATTTGCGGGTAGTTGCGTTTTCATTACGTTGAGTAGAATATAAATACAAGCAACTGTTGGCTAATTTCTAAAGCTCATTTTTGATTGGACCTTCAGACCGAGTAGAGCTCTTTTAAACTCGCTATAAATCAAAAACCATAAAAAGTGTTTTATTTACTACATCTATGATGACCAGTCTGTTGATGAGACGAAAAAAAGCAAGCCTTCGATATTCCGTCATACATATATCTATCAGGACCCGAAACGTCTGAATAATGTTATCACTACGTAGTATAAAACAAAGTCGCTTTTTCTTTCCCTATATCCCTTTATATGCTTAAATCTTTAAAACTACGCAACGGATTTTGATTCGGTTTTTCTAAATAGATAAAGTGATTGAAGAGGAAGGTTTATATATGTTTTATACCCGTGCAAAGCCGGGGCGGGTCGCTAGTGGATTAATATATTAAAAATCTTAGATTTAAGTGACATGATATGTATGTGATTCTATATTAATGAATGATTTTTAAATTTCAGTTAGTGTTTAGAGATCTCATTTTAATTTTTTAATTTAACATCTGTAGTACACATGGAAGTTAATTATCTGATTAATAAATAAGATTATTTAATTAATAAGATAAATTATACATGTAATTACCTATTATAAAAATATTTTCTGTTTTAATTAAACTTATTCAGTGATAGTAATGAAAGTGATTCCACTTTAGTCCTTGCGCTATAAAACCATTTTAATATACCTCTTTCGAGACATAATTTGAATTTCATAGTTCGTAATTAATGTAAATTATTATAATTTATTCAAACAGTCTGATCTTATCAATCAATATAAATATTATTAATCACAATAAAATTAGGTATAGCCTATGTTACTCAGACCGCCTCCTTGGTCTAGTGGTAAGCGCATAAGCGTTACAACCGAGAGGTCCTGGGTTCGATTCCCGGCGGAGATAAAAAAACTCGGTCTGGCAGTACATAGAAGGCTGATCACCTACTTGCCCCTAAACAAAAAAACGATCAGTGAAACAGATGTGAAATGCATCTGCCCCATACCCCACTAGGGGACACGGGACTTCACTATGTTACTCAGGGTGAATGTAGCTTTCCAATGATGAAAGAATTTTTGAAATCGGCACAGTAGTTTTTGAGTTTATTCATTACAAACATACACACATACAAATCTTTCCTCTTTATAATATTAGTTTAGATTATCCTTATATAATAAAAAATACTGTCTACGTAACGTACTGGTAAGACATTTTCTGGTAATTTAGCTGATTTGAGCTCGTGTGTCTGTCTGTAGCATCATAGCTTCTAAATGAATGAAGCTATTTCGATGCGTTTTATTTAAAAGCGACATGAATGAGATGGATTTTAACTAAAATTTTTGAAGATGAGTTTATCCATTCATGAGATATTCTTATTTGTAAACAACCGGTTTTTAAATTTCACTTGTTTAACTACAGCGGAAGCTTGAGATACTATTATATATTATTTATTTTTGTATATAATGATAAGGAATAATTTAGTGTAAAAAATTTAACAAAAAAAAAAAGACTTCAAATTGCAGCTCTAAAGCTGAACAGATTTTGATGAAATTTAAATGGTACAATACAAAAAAGCGCCAGTTATCAAACAAAAAAAAAATCATCGAAATCGGTTCGCCCAGTCGAAAGTTCTGAGTACCTCCTCCATTTTTGAAGTCGGTGAAAAATAAACTCAAAAACGAGGTTTATCGTTTGCTGTTTTCGGTGTTTTAACATTGCTAATCCATAATCTGTCTACACGTCTCGAGCTTAAAGACTAAACTTTTGCTCGAAACTTGGAAGAGAAATTTCCCTCATATTTTCATCTCAATTTATAACTGCAAATAAAATTATTGATAGTCTACTGGAAAGCACAGTAATTGTTAATAGAAGCTAATGTGTTCGACCCACTTATAAAATCGGTCGCCATATCACTCGATTAACTAAAATTATATTTTGTTCCATATTACCAATATTGAAAATACATAAGTTCGGATTTTCCGGACACAATTTAAAACGAACAATTTTTGTATATAAATAAATAGTGCCCATATTAGGGAATACGAAAGATATAATTATTTACTTGTATAAACGATTTATTATTAAAAATAAATAAATTGTAGCCAAGCTGGGAACTAGACTTCTTAGTTTTATATAAATTTAATAAAATATATATACTTTCAATAAATTTATATTACTTATTATAATTTTTTTCCGGAAAAATTGTTACATTTAATAAAATAAATATATATTTGTATTGGTAATTTTTAAAATTGTTCTGATTTTAAAAGCTCTTAACTGATGAGAAGCTAGACTATTGAGTGACAGGCTGGATTGTGAACTCATATAGAGGTCAAGAGTAAAAGCTTAGGGTTCAACCATAAGTATGAAACATTAACACGTTATATTGTGAGTATAATAAGGTACAGTTTATGGTTTATTGCTTACAATATCGCGTGATAGATTATTAACGATTTATACCTGACTTGCTGACCCGGCAAACGTTGTTTTGCCATAAAAATTTCTTTGTGATTAAAATATAAAATAAAATAAATAACTGGTTGATCGCTATTAAAAAATGGGAATTGGTGGTAGAGTTGAAAATTACGGGTTATATGTATTTTTAATGCCAAATCATTAAAAAAAATGTCTTAAAAATAAACTTTTTTTTTGGGGGGGTTTTAAGGTTGGCCCTTATCACTTAGGGGTATAAAAAATAGTTTACGACATATTCCCAGATCTACCAATATACACAAAAATCATAAAAATCTATCAAACCGTTACGAAGGAGTTTAGAACACTGTGACACAAGAATTTTATCTTATATAAAATTCTCGTGTCACAATGTTAGTTACCTTACTCCTCCGAAACGGCTTTACTGATTTTTACCAAATTTTATATGCAAAGTCAGTAGGTCTGAGAATTGGCTACTATCTATTTTTCATACCCCTAAGTGATAAGGGTAGTCCACCCCAAAAATTAATATGGCAAAACAACATTTGCCGGGTCAGCTAGTGTACTATATAGATATCAAAATAAAAATATCGTAACCTTTCTTTTGTTGGCTTATCATTATTTTTTCTGTTCTTACCCGGTTGGGTAAATAGTTATTTACTTTTATTTGTTTCAAACCCGTTGGCGCAAAAGTTACCAATAAGCCACCGGAAAGTACCTAATATAGATTAGAACTAGGCTAATCGTCCGTGTTAACGTACATTTAAGACAATTTCGATTCGTAACAAGAAAGAATAGCGTACTTTCTAAGTCTTGACGATTACTGTTGAACGTGACTTAACTTTTCGTTGATTAAAGGTTTTAATTACTCACGGAAGGATAATACGCATGTGAAATGAGTTTGTTTTTGTTTTAATGAAGCATTCTACATGATAAGTTTATCTTATCACTTAACACGATAACAATGAGTCTACGATGGAAATTTTCAATAGATTTTTTTACTCTTCACTACTACTTCAAAAGCTGTCATCACCATAGTGGCAATTATACGTAACTAGATGTACCCCGCGGTTTCATCCGTGTTAACTTCGTCGTAACGTGATAGCGTAAAAGCTTTTAGTTCTAAAAATGACGATACTTCCATACAACTTCTCATCCCCCCCCCCATCAACCCCTTGTAACCCTTTTTCGCATTAAAAAGTAGCCTATGTTCTTTCTCAGACTCTAGACTATCTATGTACTAAATTTAATTTAAATCGGTTCAGTAGTTTTGGCGTTAAATCGCGACAGACAGAGTTAATTTCGCATTTATAATATTAGTAAGGATTGCTAGGGTCACATCTAAAAATATATTTTACACAGATGCTATCGAAATATAATGAGTTTGTTTTTAAAAGTTTACAAATAAGAAAATTGGTTATAGGAACCTGCTTTTAAGCAATAGCCTGTATTAGGAGACCCCACTTTTCCATAACATAACTATTTTTTTTATAAATCAAAACAATTTGGGACCACAGAATACAAGTAAATATATATCACCTACTTGTCATGGCTCTCACAGTTTTTTAATGTGTTGTACGTTATATAATTTTCTGGTAAGCAGTATAGAAAATGCAGTAGGGGTAGTCTGTAAAATAATTTTATTTTGTTATATAATATAAAAATGAACATTTGAAAGTGGTGTTCTGGACGTGAGAAAAAGGTGTACAAAGCCAGTTACGAAGAAAGCACTCTTCCTTAATGGTAGACTATTGTTTAATATAAATTACATTATTTCTATAAATGGATTTTCTAAATTAATTAATCCCATAGTAAATCTTTATTTTGTAAATTATATTTTGACTAGCGACTCGCCCCGGCTTTGCACTTATATAAAACATATACATATAAAATCTTTCCTCTTTAATCAGTCTATCTATTTAAAAAAAACTGCATCAAAATCCGTTGCGTAGTTTTAAAGATTTAAGCATACAAAGGGATATAGGAAAAGAAAAAGCGACTTTGTTTTATACTATGTAGTGATATTAATGATATTAAAGTAGGTAGCCGGGATCTATTCATCTGCGATAATCTATATTAATATCATAAAGAGGATTCGTATTTGTGTTTGTATGCTAGCCTATGTCAATCAGAAAGAGACTAACTTCGACGACCGATTGGCGCAATTGGTAGTGCTCCTGCCTTTTGCATCGGAAGGTCCTGGGTTCGAATCCCGGTAGGTGCATTTATTTGTGTGATGAGCACGAATATTTATTTCCGAGTTTTAGTTGTTTATAATATATATATATATATTTATAGTGGTACCCTCGTCTTTTCTGATTACCATAACACAAGTGCTTCAGCTACTTAATTTATGATCAGAGCAATGTTTGTGAGTTATCCGTATTAAAAAAAATGAAAGAATTTTTAAATCGGTCCCAATACATTTCGAGATAATTCATTACAAACAACTGTTTTTATTTAATTTACAGACGGGTGATATTGACAGATTGAATGAATCTGAGCTACTGGACTTTCGCTAGTCGTAAATAGAATCTTAAGAAAATCCAAGCTCTTACCTTAAAAGCTTTCATGTCCTATTTATGTCAGGCAAGCTTTGACTAAATATGTGTCAATAGAATACTTGGAACACTTTTATAAATCTTTTAAACAGCTTGGATACAATTTGTTAATGTAGGTTACGATTGTGGTAATTGGGTCAAAGTTAGTAGGCGGTTTCCATCTTTTGTCTAAAGCGGCAATTTTGAATTTAGAAGTTAGTTTAACGTTTGTAACTGTCAAGTATTTGTGACGTTTAGCAAAAAGTTTAATCAGTTTAAAGTAAATTTTTACAAAACAGTTTCTAATGTTGATTCCCCACAAAGTTATATAGATAAATGAAGTTATAATTGTGTTAATCATCTAGTAATTGAAATAACAGTGTTATTTCATAGACTAAACAACCATCGGTCGGTAGATCTTTAATTTGGGTTACCCAGTTCTTTACAAATATGGAAAATTCTCTTATTTTTACAAAGATAAGAATGCAGAACAGTTCAATGTCAGTGTTTAAGTTAGTTACTCTAAGTTCTTTGTCATAAAAAGATTATTTTATACAGTAAAATAACTTATATAAAAAATAAATGTTTTACGAAATAGAAGATCCTAGCATGTTTAGGTTTCATTCATAAAAATAAAGAATAAAAAAGAAAATTTATGTACCCACTTAAATATTTCTTTCAATTATGTAGAATTTAAATAAAAAATAATTAAAAAAAACCTTTTTGTTTGACTACGATTGCTGAAGTCCAGTTTTAATAAATTAAAATCGTGTGAACGCATGAATCAAAGACAAAAGGCTTTGATTATTATGGATCCTTACGTCTAACATTGTTGGAATCTGTATCACAATGTTGGACGTTGGAACATAAAACACAAATCAGTTATATAAACTAAACGGTTATAATTTTTCCGCAAATATGGATACGAAGGTGCATCGACCTCGGTTGTCACGGCGAGCAGTGCCGTTATGCTACAACTTTACTTTCGTCGAGAAACACCTAAAAACGGCGTTTTAGTTCTGTTTCTAACGGTTCATAATTATGTCAAGGTCTTCGTGACTTACTTAAAAGTTATCATAGTCCATTGAAAAGTTACATTTGGGGTTGCGTTTTTTAGAGGACGCAATTTTATTTTTTTGATGTGTAGGGGGGGTCAGTGTAAAGCTAAAACCAAGTTTGTGGGGTCGCCACCCTTGTCCCACGGCCGCCATCTTGAAAATAGGGGTTGAAATGGTTTTTACGGTATATCTCTTAAACTATTAATTAAATAAAAATTTTTTTTAACATTTTCTATTGAAAATTAAATTCTCTACAACTTTGATTCAGTAACTTTTTGTCGTAGAACTATAAATAAAAAAGTTATAAGTGAAAATGTTCAGAAATTGGAGAAAAAAATTATATTTTTCGATATAACTTTTTTTTAAATCATTTTACGAAAAAATGATATCAAACCATTTTTGTAGATCGTTTTTTGAGGAACAACTTTTATTAACAACATTTTTTCATTAAGGCTATAGCTAAGGTTTTACAGCGCTCCGAAGTAAGTACTATTTTTCAATACTCTTAACTATACCTATATTATACGTGTGTACTAATAATGTATCATCAGTTATTGTGTTTTTTTTATTATTTTTTTTGTTATAATTTTTTTAATTGTAAATTTTGCAATATTTTTAATAATTAATTATTGACTCTTTTCCCCACCACCCACGAGGTAGAGTCTGGCGGCGCGTTTTTTTTTTACGTGGTATCTCCAATAGGCATAATCCATGGTGATTTTCGAAATTAGAACTACTCCGTCCTCAGTCTTTTCGATGGACCAGGCTGCGGCTCAGCATCTGATCGGCTTTCTGAATTAAATATCAGTGGGCCGAGCTTCTAAAATTGATCTTTTGCAAATGCAAAGGAAACTGTGGAGCGATGTGTGGATGTCGAAAAGCAGGGCTGAAATGTTCTGCAGTGTGCTTCCATTGTTCTGGAGAGAAAGCCGATCAGATGCTGAGCCGCAGCCTGGTCCATCGAAAAGACTGAGGACGGAGTAGTTCTAATTTCGAAAATCACCATGGATTATGCCTATTGGAGATACCACGTAAAAAAAAAACGCGCCGCCAGACTCTACCTCGTGGGTGGTGGGGAAAAGAGTCAATAATTAATTATTAAAAATATTGCAAAATTTACAATTAAAAAAATTATAACAAAAAAAATAATAAAAAAAACACAATAACTGATGATACATTATTAGTACACACGTATAATATAGGTATAGTTAAGAGTATTGAAAAATAGTACTTACTTCGGAGCGCTGTAAAACCTTAGCTATAGCCTTAATGAAAAAATGTTGTTAATAAAAGTTGTTCCTCAAAAAACGATCTACAAAAATGGTTTGATATCATTTTTTCGTAAAATGATTTAAAAAAAAGTTATATCGAAAAATATAATTTTTTTCTCCAATTTCTGAACATTTTCACTTATAACTTTTTTATTTATAGTTCTACGACAAAAAGTTACTGAATCAAAGTTGTAGAGAATTTAATTTTCAATAGAAAATGTTAAAAAAAATTTTTATTTGATTAATAGTTTAAGAGATATACCGTAAAAACCATTTCAACCCCTATTTTCAAGATGGCGGCCGTGGGACAAGGGTGGCGACCCCACAAACTTGGTTTTAGCTTTACACTGACCCCCCCTACACATCAAAAAAATAAAATTGCGTCCTCTAAAAAACGCAAGGTTAGGCCTAAAAAATGTAACATTTCAATGGACTATCACGTTTTCTCACAGTACGCCTATCATGAGCTTTTAACTATTAAAATGTTTATCGTCTCTGAAGGGACTGAATTCTTTGCAGATTCAGTCCCTTCAGGCTGATTAGATCTTATCTTATGAATATTAGTATGTCTTTAATATGTATTAATAAAATATTTTATTATTAATAACTCCATCGTTTAGTAAATCTATTATATTTACAAAATATAAAATACTAGCGACCCGCCCCAGCTTTGCATGGGTATAAAACATATATAAAAACCTTCCTCTTCAATCACTATCTATAAAAAAAAACCGCATCAAAATCCGTTGCGTAGTTTTAAAGATTTAAGCATACAAAGGAATATAGGGGAAGAAAAAGCGACTTTGTTTTATACTATGTAGTGATGATTGTAATAAAAGAAATTTATAGAATAGTTAATGTATTTTACTGAATCTTTTTAATTGCATATTCAGTTTTCAATAAATAGTGTTTTAAGGTTAGAAGTATGAATAGAATAACATAATATCGGACATAAATGCAATAAAATGGACGGACAATTATCTGCACCCGTTACATAACGTCGCAAAGTAACAGGTAGCAATTAGTTTCGTCTCACGATTACTTCGGTTAACGGAGATGAAACTCAACGAAGCATGTTATTATAAACTGTTATCAGTAGATTTTCAAATAAAAGTGACTTGGGTAAATGAAAAATTCCCGGTTGACTCAAGCAAATGGAGAAAGTTATCAAGTAATTTCTTATTAGCCGTAGTTAATTTTCTTAAGATGTTTCAGCTTGGAAGGCACAGATTTTTATATAATTATCTTAAATATTTAATATAATATATTCATTTTCAGTTTCGGGATAACAAAGGTGTATGGACGTCGAAAATGAAAATTGTGCTATGTTTCATTATCTGCGCCGTGAGTGTCTCTGCTAGGAAGGAAGATAGGTGAGAACTTAAGAAGTGAAACTGAAAAGAGTTTAAACTTTTAACCCTCCTCTCCTCAAAAATTTATTTAAGTATAATTAAGAATACTACATGGTTACACAAATCTTCATTATTTGTAGCTAAAAGCTTTCATAATATCCGCATTACAACCAATCCATGTATGTGTAGGAACTCCGATGCCACAGGACACGTCGTATTTTAACACCCTCTTTCTGCATTTTAAAAACGTAATTATTAAATTTTAATAGTATTAAACGTCTAGTAAAAAGCTGACAAAAACATTCACGATGCTAAGCGTAATTGTTAATTTATAAGAGCCCTACAAATCTTAATCTTTTGTAAAATGGGGAACTTCAGATTGAAAATGCTTATCGATATTAATCAATTACCTACTATCAATTTATTTGTTACTTTTACCTCTTTTCATTCACTATAAACTTTCCTCCTAGTAAACAAGGCAATAATTGCTATAATTATATTTTCAGGCCTTACAAATTACCGTACATCGCGGATGCAGTTGGCCATTCTATCCCACGGCCGCCAAATGGGCCAGCGGAAGTAGGAAGCCCAGTGAGCTTACTAACACCAGACAGATATGAATTCTACACCTTCGATGAATCAGGAGAATTGGTTAAAAGATTAATGACATTAGAAGAAATACAAGCTATCGTAGCAGCAGGCGAAGATGCCGATGGGCTCGTTACGTTTGCAAATGAGAACCAACCAACTATAGCCTTCAATTTCAGTCAACCGCCATATACAAAAGTTAACAGTGTCGTTACTCAAGTACAAAATGTCCTTAAAGCCCAAATGGAAGCTCATAAAAATAATCCTCATAAGCAGCCTACTTTTGATACACCCGATGTTTCAGATTCTTGGAGTTTGATTTTACCTTCCATTTTTGGTAACACAGGAGTAGACATCGTTCCAGATAAGACTTCTGACTCCTTTATTACCCCAGAAACGGAAACAATGGAAGATGATAATATGGATTACGTATATTTCAGTAAAACTAACTTAGCGTCATCTGCTTCTTCTCCAAGACCTATTGAAGCAAACGTTAAAACATCAACGACTCTCGAGGTAAAAAATCCTAAAACAACTCCAGTCCCCGTAACTTATATTACAAAACAAAGTACAGTTCAATCAGAGAGAAAACCAGTAACATCTAAACCCATGACTACAACTATAAAAGCAACAACTGAAAAACAAAGACTTACAGTTACAACAAGCAATCCCATTAAATCAAGTCCTACAACTACCAAAAAGCATAGTTCTTCGACTTCAAATATAAAAAAATTCACTACAAAACCTACAATTCAAGTAACAATAAAATTACCAAGTACTAAGAATGATGTTAACGACCAAAACAGTATAAAAGTCAATACTGAAACTCATGTAAATTCTCACTTAAGCACAGGTAAAATTTTTCAGACAACGACAGAGAAGATGCAAAATGTATTTGTTCCTGTTTCTACCATTCCTCATAGTACTCAAGTTACAACTAACGAACAATTAAATCAAAGCACAAAAATGGCAAGCACCTCGGTACCTAATCTGAATCTTGTAACGCATTCATTAATTAACAAAATTTCTGAGAAAAATAATGAACTGCATCAAATTTCATTGTCTGAATTACCCACGCTTAGTAAAGAAGACGAATATTATAAAGTAAATTTGACTACTATAACAACGCAGTCTGTTCCACTATCAATACCCCCGTCATCTACCGAAGTGATTGAAAAATATTCACAAACATCAAACAATGACCAAGCAATAAAAGACAGTAATTTGCTCGATACAGAAGAACCAATATTACCAATATTTGATTTCGCACAAAGTATTAGTCAAATTGCAACTGATTTAGGAAATAATTATGCTCCAGTTTCTGCTAGTAACATGGTCGATACTACGAAAGAAAATAAAGTTATAATAGAAAGCAAAGAAAGCATTGATATTGAAATTCCTCAAGAAGTGGAAAAAGTTACTGAAAAGCAGGAAAATATAACTGATAATTATATTAAAGTTACGTTAAATGCTGACCAAGACAACGAAACTAGTGTGGAACAAACCAATAATAAAAAAAACGAGACCAGTGAAGATATAACATTGGTACCAGAAGTAGATACTAAAATGGAAACTACAACAGTCGCGGATTCAATTGAGACTACAACCATGGATTTTATATTAGCCGATTCCATGGAAGATTTATTATCACAAGTAGTGTATCAAACAAGTAACATAGTATCATCCCACGAAGATATAAATAACAACGATATTAAGTCAGATAACACTGAACAAACTCATCACAATACTTCTGAAACTCTGGCCAATCCAACTGAAATTCCCTTAGAAATTTCTACGAGTTCTTTAATAGAAAATTTAAGTACAAAAAATGAACAGGTTTTAATCTCCGAGGACTTATCTACCACTCAAGGATCTGAATTATTAATTACAACTGAAAGAAGTTATAAGAATGACGATGGATTTGAATTTGTACCCATTTCAAGTTCAAGAAATGTATCCATTTCGGAACTTTTGAACCACGAAGAAAACAACAACGATACTATGATTTCATCAACGGAAACTGTTATCCAATCTAATAATTTAAATGAAATGAACCAAAATACTCAAAATATTACTTTGAATAAAGAAAACATAGAAATAACGACTCTGTCACACAAAATAGAAACTACAACAACTACCTTAATTAAAGATTTTAATTCAGCTCCAAAAGAAAATAGACTGAGCACAGATAATATTAATAAAATTAATAAAGTTCAAAATAAAATTTATGTTGATTTGCCGAAAGTTGACGAATTTAAAAAGAAAATACAAAAGATAAATATTGATGACAAAGAGCTTGCAAATGAACGAAACAATTCATGGAAACTTATACCTACTGTTCCACTACCAAATGCACAGAGTGATTTGAATAATAAATATAAACCAGAAGGATTTTACACCCACGAAAGCAACTCTAATAAACACATATCGTTAGACGTATCTAAAGAGAATCAAGGACTGGAAGTCACAACTAAAGATTTAGGTGAAGATATTGTACAATTTGTAGAGTTGTGTAATGAATTGGCTTTTAAATATTGGAATGATGTGACAGAAAATATAGATAAAAAGCGCAGTTTTATTCTATCACCTTATGCAATTACGTCTATGCTTGCTATGATATTTATGGGAGCCCGTGGAGCTACATCAGGCGAAATGAACGATGTATTAAAACTTGATGACATGGTAACTTTCAACCCTCACTTTACTTTAAGGAATATTTCGGATTCCATAGATATTTCGCCTGCTTCGGGAGTAGCAATATCAGCGTTTATAAAGGAACTCTATAGTGATAGAAGCAAAGGAAAAATTTTAACTTTTTATAAGGAGAGAGCTCAAAAGTTTTATAATGGCCACGTAGAAGAAATCAATTTTAAACTAATAAGTGATGTTATACGCCGAAGGACAAATCTCTTAGTAAAAAGATTTACGATGGGTAAAATTACGGAATATATGAAGACAAATTCAATAGTAATGCAGCCTCCTTTAGCAGCATTTTCCATGAACATCTTTGAGGTGAGCTTTTATTACTTTATTGTCTTGATAAAAAATAAATAGGTTGGCTTAGTTTAATTTTTAATTATTGGTTCTCCAAGCTCTTACATATATTATGTGTTCTTTGACGACTATAATTATTTTCATTCATTGCATGTACACGAAGATATTGAAGATAATAATTTATTTCTTTTTTAATACAAACATTTAAAGAAGCATAATATCTATGCTTTCCAAATCAATCGAATCGAAATGATTTCGCTAATGCATTAAATGTTTATTATTAGACATAGTTATAACCAAATATTATTTATTATAATTCCAGACGGACTGTACCGGGTCATCAGTAGATGGAAGAGATGGAGAGATGTACTTTGTGGTATCTCCCAACGTTCGACAGAGACGATTGGTTCCTGTCCCAGCCGTGGTCTACAGAGCTAACTTCTTAGCTGGTTACGACCCCGTTTTAGACGCCACTGCCGCTGCCTTAGGAAATACCAACTCTATCATTAGCACTCTATTCCTCATGCCTGGCCAGCAAGGAAACGTTGTTCATGGTGAAGATTTAGAAACGCTGGAAAAAAGACTTTTAGCATCAAACGCGGCAATATCGTGGAATCGACTTTTGCGCACGTTGCTACCACGCGTGGGACTTGAGCTTCAAATACCAAGATTCTCTCATAAATCGATTTTCAACGTTTCGTCCACATTACGGAAGATGGGGTTAAAGGACTTATTTGATCATAAACATGCAGATTTAGGTGGACTTAATGGACCCTCGAAGAATCTATACTTATCTGATATGGTGCAACAGAACACTTTTGTTACATGCGGAGAGGGCATTGTTTCTGAACAGCATCATATTGAGGAATATCCCGAATCGTTGGAAATTGAAAAGATCCAAAGACGTAGAAGTGCTAGATGGTTGAACTGGGATGAGCCTAGGGATTATCAAAGAGCATTCCATGATCCTCACGATGTCGGAGAAGCGATGCACCTTCCATTACACTTAAGGCCGAGACAAGCAAGGTTACCCGCTAGATCTCAACCAGCGAGACTGAAATTTGACAGACCATTCCTCTTCTTTGTAAGACATAACCCGTCAGGGATGATACTGTATGTTGGAAGGTATAATCCAAGACTATTGCCGTGAATAAAAAGACTGTTACGAAGACATTTCGTATTAAGCACTAACAAAAGACAATTTGACATACCTTAAATTGGAATATTTAAAAAAATGAGTCTGCATAAGAAAAGCTCGAACTAAGTATATTTTTTTTTTACTTACCGTCTGTTAGTTAAATATCTCCAAATAGATTAAATGTTTAAACCTTTTAATTATTTGTTAAAGATTGAATATAAAAAGCTATGTGCTTGGTACGAATGTTTTCAGCGAATAATAAATATAGTTCAATACTCGAATTCCTTAGGGAAAGTGATAAGCTATTGGCGCGTGGAGTAGGTTAGTGAGCACTTATGTGACAGTATTACGTGGTTTGGTATGCAGGTACTTGGATGTTCATAACGGTTGGTTCCTAACATCTTATAATCGCAGACACAGAGATATAAACCTAATGCACATAATTCTAAAAGCTATATTTCTCTGTCATTTTTTTCCTCACAATTATTGCATTATCCTACTTTGAAGAATTTCACCAGTATTTAACAGCTGTTTTGGTACCTTAAACTAAGCTCGTGCTAAAAAGATTTACCATGCGCGTTGCGTTCGTACAAGATATTTTTCAAATAATTGTGGCAACTTATCACATTATATGTATAAAAATCACAATATGTGTCAAATTTCTATAAATTTTGGAGTCGAAAACTGTCTAATATGTAAAGTAAACTAATATCAGCCTTTTGATATTATAAAGACAGTTTTCTACAAACAGTGATAAAATGGGTAGACAACATTAACTCGTGGCGAAGAAGATTTAATAGATAGAATATCCTTGTACCTACATACTAATTTGATTAAAATAATAAATTAGTTATAAAGATAAATGCATGGAATGAAATGAAATCAATTATCTTTCAAAAAGATTTATTGATACTCAACTTTCTGAATACTGTAAAAAATTGTTAAACTAATTTTTCATTTTATAGTACTTATTCTCCTTAAATATGAAAAATCCGTAGTATTAGTAGTGATAAGACATAAAATAATTCATTCATTGTAATTATCATTTAAAAAATAAACAATTTAATTTTAATTCGTTTTAAATATAATATTGTTTGCACTCATCAAAGAAATCCTTCCAGTCAAAGCATTCTTTAGATTGTATCAAGACTGGGCAGTCCTGAAATGTATAAAGGAATCTATTTATTTTCATGACACAGTGAAAATTAACAAATAATCGTCACCAAAAATTCAAAAATGCAGCGCTATTATGGTAAACACAATCATGACTACAAAATAATATAATTACAAAGTTAAAAATAAAAATATAATAATAATAACAAATAGTATACTTAAATAATAGCATTTTACTTTCAAATCTTTTTGGAGTTTATTGGAGTTTACTCCTTAAGAATCGATTTTCATATATAAGGCGCCCGGTATGAGAAAAATATGAGGAGTAAAATCTACTGATAAATGACCTCGTCACGTTTTTGGTGCGCGTGCACCTGCCACCTATGGTTGTGTACCCCCTTCACTCCGATACGCCTATTACCAGTGACGGGGTGCAGAGCGCGGGACGCAAGCGCTCTATTTCAAGAGTATAAAATATTTCGCCGATTAGTTATAATAAATGTATATAAAATGAATAAATATATATTTATATATGTATATTATTTTCATTAATTTGTTAATTTACCCTTTCATATGGTATTAAACTTTTTTTCAGTTAACTAAACTCTTTTTGCGCATGTTTAGACGATCGTACTTAAGGAGTAAACTCCAGTTGTGCGTCGGAGCTGACACACACACTAGTTTTTTTTTAATTTACACCATTCCGCTCTGCGTCACAGCGCTGCATCATAAAATAAAGACGCTTAGAAAACACAGTTTATCTTGTTGTGAGATACATTTGTTCATACTTACATACAAACTTAAATAATCACGAATGCACCGGAGAAAATTGTAAAATTCACAAGTTGATAGGGGCATGAATATAAGGTAGTTCTGCTTGCAGTGAATTTTTCCACTCATTATTAAAGCACTGAAGGGCTTATTCAAACCAGCCCATTTGTCTAAATGGTCAAAGAACTTCTCTTCATGAACCAATTTGTCTGCATTTAGAATTTTGTATTTGTCTAAAACACATTCCCAGAACTCGCACTGTAAATAGTTTTTAGAGAAGTTAAAACGCGATTATTTACGAAATCTCAAAGTCCAAAGAATGTGAGCCCAGGACCTTAATAACTTGTAAGTAGTTTAGATAGGATTTAGAAATGTTGGCAATTAATTGCAAATACCAAAACTAATTTTCTGGCCAAAAAAAGAGAGTTCTATATCTGAGATCTCTGTAGATATTAGACTCTAGATTAGATACGAAATTTCGATTCGAAACAGTTATTTACTTTCCTGGGGTTCGAAGGAGGATAGGAAACGAACTGAGAACAGACGCATCCTGCCATGGAGGTGTTGTAATAAATGGAAAAAATTACATCTGGAACAAAATGCCTTCTTGCCATAGCAAATCCTTCCTTTTTGTATATTTCTCTTAATTCAAAGACTCCCCCACACGACCTCATCACGTTTCGGTCAAAAAAAGCTGGTACGACACAACAACGTCGATTCTGGAAGAAAACTGGATTATTTAACAGAAAAATAATAATAAAAATAATTTAAAAAATTAACCCCTAGGTATGGAACACACATAAGTAGGTAATTAGCCTTCAGTGTCAATGGAATCGAAATATTTTTTTCCCCCAGGGTACGATTCAAAAACCTTCGGCGCATATAGGCATATGGTTGATTTTCACGATGATCGTTGTTCAAAATGGTTGATTTAAATCTCTCTCTCGAAATCTACCAACGAATTTGGGTTTCATAAATAGATTCCTGGAGAAGGTATTAAGTATAATTTGTTCCTTCCTTCCTGTGGTGCCATCTCCTGCCGGAGGTCAGCTATCATTAGGGCTCTCTGGATCCTGGACACAGCGGCTCGGAACAAGGATCTTGTACTCAGGTTGAACCATGCCCTAAGATTCTTAAGCCACGAAGTGCGTCTCCTTCCAGGCTGTCTCCTACCGTGAATTATGCCCTGCATTATGAGCTGGAGCAGATGGTATTTGCCATTACGCATTATGTGACCAAGGTACTCCAGCTTGCGTTAATAGTAGTTATAATTTATTAGTTTTTTGTAAATTGCAACGTGGATTATCGTAAAACAAACTCTATACAGGGGCTGCTACTATATTCAAAAAAATTCAATACTTACAAATAAGATATCATTTGAGCCAAAACATTTTTCTGGTATTCTATCTTGACTCTCTCTCTTTAAATTGTAAAGCTGACCGTTAGCCTTGAGAAACACGATAAATTAATAGATTTTTCAAAACTAATACACATATCGTAGTTATACACTTACCATCATTAAGATACTAAGAAAAAATATATTAAGGAACATTTTATCCACTTTTTTTTCAATATTTCTAAATATAGGACTAAATATATTTTTATATCAGTAAATAAAGTTAATAAGATATGTTATTTTAATTAATATAATTTAACAGTTTAAATTCTTATTCACACGTCCGCACGTTCAGTTACTTGAAAAAATGTGTAAGTTTAGAAAAAGACTGTTATTCAATGTACGCTTGCGTTGTGTTAAAACAAAATTAAACAAGCCTTGTTTAATAACATGTCTTAGCAATTAATTTTGTGTATTAAAAGTGAAATTGCGTAAGTCTTGGATCATTGTATTAACGGCTTTATTTCCATACCAAACTGAAACATTATTTGATTTTACGGGACTTTGAATCTTGAGCCTTTTGCTAAATATGAGGATCGTAAGGCCGAAATTGTTGCGTATAATACAGCAGATGCTTGGACGAAGAAATCAATAAAGATATCTATAATGTCTTTTCCTGTATATTCCGTTACAATATCAGTGCATCATGTCGATGCGACCATTTTAATTTTGCATGGAGGTATCGAAATGGGACAAGGAATTAATACAAAGGTGGCTCAGGTCTGCGCACACGCGTTGAAGGTTGGTTACCTTGCTTTTTGCAGCCGGATCTCGTGCCATTTAGACAAGAACATCACGCTTATTTCTCGACACCAACTAACGCTGGAACGCTGGTGTCGTTATGGTAACGACTGATATCTTTTTTGATTTTTATTATTTCCTACTACTCCATCTACCATCATAGCAACATTTACTAGAATACTTTTGAGAAAGACTTACTCTTTATAAATTATTTACATAGTGATATTATATCAAATAGACCGCCTCCGTGGCCTAGTGGTAAGCGCGTAAGCATTACAGCTGAGAGGTCCTGGGTTCGATTCCCAGTGGAGATTTAAAAAAACTCGGTCTGGCAGGACATAGAAGGCTGATCACCTACTTACCCCTAAAAGAAAAAATCGATCAGTGAAACAGATGTGAAATGCATCTGCCCCATACCCCACTAGGGGATAAGGGATTTCACTATATCAAATATGCAATATACACAGATATAAAAGAGGTTTAATTAAAATTTTGGCTATAGTTTAAACCTCTGTATAATAAACTAGTTCAGATTTCCAAAAAGTCCCAAAAAATCTTTAGACAATAATTGTTGATATAGATGTTGTTTTTTATGTTATTTTTTCAATTTTAATTAAATACGAACTGCGAATGAATCTTTTGAATGTTAATGAAACAAAATTTCAATTTTCAACTTGTTTATTTATTAATGAAAAATATATTTATTTTAGTTTCAATTATTTGATGTGTAAAAATAATTAAATTATACACTGTTAAATACTGGTCTTCAATTATTATTTGTTTATAGAAATATTTTTACATAAGTTTTGCTCTGCACTCTTCCATGTGCTTCTTTAACTTGTCGCATTTCTCAGTCTCTTCCCACTTAGGACAATTCTGTAAAAAAATATATTTTTAAAATTTTGTTATTATATAAAAATATTGCATTTTATCACAAAAAATATTGATTTCGTCTGTAAGTGGCATAATCAATATAATGTAATATAAATAATAACATTTCTACGTTTCATATATTATTTTGAACCTTTAACTCAAAAAGACAAGTTTTATAAGAACATTTGTTGGCTGAATGGCAAGTAAAATATCAATGGACAAAATTGACTGATGTTTTTTAACGTTGTCAACAATGCTTGGCAGTAAAGTTTAATTTCGGATGTACCTATTCGTTTCAATTTTAAAAAGACTTGCGCCTGAACTCAATAAACATTAAATCCTTGCCGTATGAAGCCGTTCTTTGATTTAAAATATTATCTCCATACTACATTTATTTATACATTGAATTTCCATTCATATCTACTATTTGAATATTTTATATTGCGATCAAGAATATTGACTAAATACATTAATACACATCGGAAACGATTTTGATCAATTTTGATACAAATACAATAAAAACACACTTTACAAACTCGAAACTACGTACAGCCAGTCTTTCCCAAAGTGGGCGATAATGCCCCCTTGTGGGCGCTGGAAGCTTAGAGCTGTGCGGTAAGGAGCCCAGAAAAAATTGAGGTGCTTGGTCAAATTGGTTCTTGAGTCGATTGGAACCTGATATTAACTTGTTAAAAATCATGGACTCATCCTTCACATTAGATTAGTTTTAAAACAAATGTATATTATTTTTAATTTTGAGTAAAAGTAATCTTAATATTGTAAAGTTGCGTTATTATTGCTTTCTCTAGTAAAAGTCTCGTTTAGGATATAGATTTAATTAAACTCCAGGTGAGATTAATATGTTTTACCGAGGTTCTTCAGGTAAAAAAAATGGGGGGCACTACAAAATAACTGATTTTCAAAGTGGGCGTTAGGCGAAATAAGTTTGGGAACCTCTGACGTAGACGAAGGGCATCAGTCATCACATAGTATATAACATTCATACATACGTTAAATGTTTCGAAGAACATGCAAGCGACGATTCTGCCTGGAGGACACATTACTGGCGGTGCTGGGACGCTGTCCTTCAGACACCTGTCCTTTGCTTTGTCGACCGCGTCTTTGAAGTCACTGTTCTCCGCTGTCCACTTATCCAAGAACTCTGACAAAGCATCCAGATCCACAGTTTTGTCGTCTTTCATCAGATTCTTCTTCTTCATAAGACATATATGTTTATCGCACTGGAAAACATGATGATTATAAAGAATATGGACGGAGATTCATAAATCGCTATTAGATCCATCTCGCTCACTTCAGCTTTCAAACAATAAACCGCATAGAATTGATACATTCGTGTAGGGGCTACAATGACATATACACACAGATACCTTATCCATATAAAGCTTATGGTAACCCTCTTTTTTCGTCGGGAGACGAAAAATATATTGTCTTATTAATAATTATACAATTAGAACTAAATCTTTGACATTTATTATGTGAAGATATGTATATATATTTTAGAAGTAAATATGAAACTAATAGTTTTTTAGGTTTGTTATTTAGTAAAATTTTTAATTGCAGCATTTACTAAACATTTTAAATATAGTTCTAACAAAAATTGTCTTTGTAATCTTGTAATACATAGTAATAATTAAACGTCTTAATGAATGAAATGTATTTTTATTGTTCATAAAAAAGGCAAACATCAGCTGAAACAAATTGTTAAATATTTGAAGCATCAAAATATTTCCTATAGATTTGAAATAAACACACTAATATTGTGCCTAGGTTTAACTTATATGACTTTTTCATGCTACCTCCTTTAGGTCCACCGCTTTCAGAAATCAGAGCAGCTGACTTTCGGAGCTGTTATTTATTAGGGGGAAACTATTATTATTATGATTTTTAAAATGACTCGCTCAAATAGGTAAAGCGCTACCTCCCGTAGTATGGTGTACCCTTATTTTTGTTGAAATATTTTTATTTAGGAAAGTGACATCTAGTGGCAATTTAAGGAACTTACATCAGGTGGGCTTCTTCGTTGGCCTTCTGTACGTTCTTTAAAACCACACTCGGCGCGATCTTCATCGGTAAACAGATGCGGTATCTTACAACACTCGAAAGGTTCTTCCTGAATAATTTATTCAATGAAACAAAAAGAAACAACTTCAACATAAACTTTCAATCTAATCTTTCAAGCTAATCAATAAAATAATTTTAAATATTTTACAATATGACTATGTTATTCAGAAAGAGATCTAAAGATTTTTGAAAATCGGTTCAATATTTTTTTTGAATAATTGCAAACAAAAATATATTATAACAAATATATATATATATATATATATATATAGTAGGTATATAAGTGTATAGATTGATATATGTAACTTACAACTGGAGGTGGTCCACATAGAGGTCCAGCAGGTGGACCTTCCAGCAGAACGTTCTGAAATTTAGTTTAGTTGTAATATGTTTTATGTTCCAACTATATTTCTCTTTCAAGAGCAAAGGATCATATATTTGCTAAAAAAATTTGGATTTTAACAATATTTCTCTTTAAAAAGTATATAAAACTATAAAATAAAAGTAAATAAATAATAATATTATAATTAGCATCTTCAATCTCAATGTGACAAAAAAAAATTAAAAATAAAATACAATATTAAAAATGTAATATAAATATTGAAGCTGATATATTAGCTACAATTTTTCAGCGATCCCGTAATAAGCCTTTCAGGTAAGTTAAATATATTTTTTTTACTGATTTTCAGTAATATGGCGTAATTTACCTGAAGTGTTGATAGAAAAACGAGAAAACACGATAATCCCAACATTGTGTGAGGATAAACTGATGATGTATAGAAGTTGTATAGGTTTTTATAGACGCCCGCGGCCCTGAGCATTGTGCGACACGGGAAACCACCAAGGCATTGTCAAAGATTAACTAGTGTGAATAAATAAATTTTAAATATTTCGACAATTTGCTTTTAATAAGTATAAAGTTGACTGATTGCTTCCGTTGGTTTTAATTTCTTCAATGGCTCTCTGATCTCGCTTGATATTCAGTCCATTTAACATATTAGATAACAAGTTTGATTCCCGTATAAAAAATGATACATTACTTTGCTTTGGGAGGCTTTTGGTATTCGTAGTATTCTGGTCTAGAAGAAATATGATCAGAGAAACAGACCCAAGTATACCTTATTAGTTGTTAGAGGCTTCAAAAGAGCCTAATTTATTATATGTCTAATTTGTCATACAAATAATAGCATCGAGACATATCCTTCTTGTGAAAAATAGTACGCCATGAAATAAGAAGCTTAATAAAACAAGACAGGGATTTTGGATTACTTAGCTGGGCGCTTTTCAGCCAATCTTACTAAAGGTTACAATTAAAGTCGGATATTAAGGCAGTATTTTAGGTATGCAACCTAACGTAATATTAACCCGGAAGTGTTTAAAAAATGAATTCCATTACATAGACAACTATTCATGAGAATACATCCTGAAGTTAATGCATACAATGGGCGTATATAATCTATACAGATAAATAAAATTGGAGTATCTATTTGTAATATTAAAATAACCGCTTTTTACATATATGGATGTATACACGGTACATATACCAAAATAACATTTTACAATTTCTGTCTGTCTATTTGTTCCGGCTAACTTCTGAAACGACTGGACCGATTTTGATGGGACTTTGGCAGCTAACTGATGTAATATGGCTAACTTAGGCTACTTTTATTTTCGAAATTAATATAAATTATTATTCCGCGCGGACGAAGCATATAATACATATCTATTATTATTTTGTTGTTCGCTATTTTATTCTGTTTATAGGCTGTCACGTGACGACGTTATTAACGTGGGTGAATCCGCGTGTCATAGCTAGTAACATAATATACAAGTAATTTTGTCTTAATCGTTATATGAATTTGTTATCCTTAGGCCTCAGCAAATGTGACAAATTTTTCCGCGATGGTCGATTTATCTAACATTAAAAATAATTATTGCGCTCTGTTGAACGTTATAATGAAATTTTTTATACAGTGAACGTTCTGCACTTAGATAATCTTTATAATTTCATCACGCTACTCTTTGGGAGTTCCGTAGATTGTTAATGTGTTTATGACGAATTCCCTGAGCACAAACAAACATTCAAATACAAAGACAAATGTCAAACATCTAGGGTCGGAATGATTGGTCTTAGAATACAAAGAAAAAGTCTAGAGGCTTTTCTCGATTTGGATATAGTTTTGTTTTCTACACCTAAAGCCATCAAAACTAGCAGTTAATCCAAGAAAGAGTAAGAATCATCTACAAAAGGACATCTACACATTTGTTTCAATCAAATATTTGTAATTAACATGCCGGGATTAATTTTCTCCTATTTAACTTCACTATCACTACATAGTATAAAACAAAGTCGCTTTCTCTGTCCCTATATCCCTTTGTATGCTTAAATCTTTAAAACTACGCAACGGATTTTGATGCGGGTTTTTTAAAATAGATAGTGATTAAAAAGGAAGGTTTATATATATTTTTTATACCCGTGCAAAGCCAGGGCGGGTCGCTAGTTTAATATAAAAAATATAGTGTTAAGTAATAAAGATAATATTTTTACAGATTAGCTTTTTCGTGTGACAATGAGTGTACTTATAAAATACAATTGTCATCGGTTGCAATATTCATAAAATCTTTGTATTAAATATTAGTAAGGATTAACAATTACACACATTTCCTTTCTGGTTTAGACATTCTTTATATGAGATAAATTGTGGCAGCTTATTTCGTGTATCATAATAAATCTAACATCAAAAGGGCGGTAGTTAATGTTCACCTCATTACTATGATGTATTTTAAATTACATGATTTTCGCGTTAATTTATAACGCCTGTGAATAAGTACAATTATTCGTGATAATTCCAATTATTTGTCATATAAATATTCTTGTTTTTTGTTTTTTTTTTTTAATGAAGTTGTTATATTTTTATATATTTTTCATATTTGCAGTCTTAAGTCAAACATACAAAACATACATCGCAAAATGAACATTTTTACATTACAAAAAAGATGTTAAATGCCTTATTTTTGTCTTGATAATAATTAACCTATCTAATAATCCCTTGCCAAGTTACGTGCCAGCAAAAATACTTAAGTACAGCAAAAATATATTTATAGTTATTCAATCGTAAATAAGTGAACAGAATTTAAATATTTAACCTACGTTCAAATTGATTTAAAAATATTAAATCACTACATAGTATAAAACAAAGTCGCTTTTTCTTCCCCTATATCCCTTTGTATGCTTAAATCTTTAAAACTACGCAACAGATTTTGATGCGGTTTTATTGAATAGATAGAGTGATTGCATAGGAAGGTGCATATATATGTTTTATACCCGTGCAAAGCCGAGGCGGGTCGCTAGTTTTATATCAGACTAGCTGACCTGGCGAACTTCGGACCGCCAATAAAAGGTAGAATGGGAATCGAACGTCAAACGTTTTACAGAAAAGTAGGTAGAACAGTTTATATGGGAAAATGAATTGTTGTTTTTTTCTATCTTCCACACAATTTTCTTTGACTACGACAAAGATTTCAAAACTAAAATCTGCTAAATCGGCCCAGACATTTTCGAGTTTTAGCGAGACAAACGAACAACAATTGATTTTTATATATATAGATGGGTTTCATCTAATAAGCAAATAGGTGAAGTTTTTCTTCAACACGACGTAGGTACCAATTATGTTTTGAAAGTAAGAACCTTTCACTTGTTTATATAAAACCTTCATGGTGTCTGAATCAGTGTTAACTGTCGTTACTTGTTGACATTCTACATTGACATAGCCAATATAATCTATAGATAACTAATATTAAAACCATAGATTATGAATATAATTTTTATATCGTGTAAATGTTTTACATAACTCAAAGATTTTTAAACTGTATTTACACTTATATTATTTCATTTTTTATTAATTGTGTACATAAGCACTTGTTTGCAGTAATAAAATGAAAATTAAATTACGAATACAGGCAAAAATAAACAAATATTTATAAGATTTTAGTTTTTGAATAAGGATAATTTCACCAAAATATTTTTTGAATCTTCAACACTTCCAGAACTCTTTTGGGCATTTCTGTAAACCATAAATTATTTATTAATGTTGCACACAATAATAAAGTAAATAAAAAATTGGCAAGAAATTATGTAATTACATACCAAAATTGATTATTTAGGTGGCCTCGGGGCTGATAGCAAACGAGCATTGCGCTTGATATCGGTTCGATTCAAGGAAAAACATGAGAAAAATGTTTCAGCTTGGAAGACACAGAAATAATCTCCTACTTTAGTTTAGCCTAATGCCCTTGTATAGGTTTCTGGATTTCACTACTACTGTTAGTAATAATTTTTGCATTAACAGCCTGGCCAAGAGTCAGTAAGGCTTATATTATTAAGTTGTAGCTACTGACAGCTAAGGCTTTAAGGCTTTACGAATAGTTTTTTAGATTCATTAATATTTCTTCATCTTAACTATGGAAATAGCAAACCCTAATCAAAATTAATAGTGTCTATCATCTATGAATCTAGGTCTAACAAGAAGTATGTCAAACGTCATTCAACCTACTTTGAGCATAGCTATTCCAGTGCAAGTAAACACATCATACGCTTTGCAGGGATAATCCAAGTACTGCCTCAAGTCGCGGTCTACACAGTCTGTGATGGCTTTGTTGATAGCATCTTTCCATGCCTCATGGCTTTCCACCCACTTCAATAGATGCTTCTTATAGGCTTCTTTGTTTAAGATGTTTTTGTCCTCTAAAAAGCCTGACTTTTCGAAAACACATTGAACGTCGTTGCACTGAAAAACATAATTGCAATACCTCACATGCATTGCTCTGAACGCAAAATAAGTAGCTGAAGCACTTGTATTATGGTAATCAAAAATAGTGAAAGTACCACAATAAGTTTATAAACAACCATTCAGGCAACAGGGATTCGAACCCAGGACCTTTTGACACAGAAGGCAGGATCTTTTGCGCCAATCGACCGTCAATAAAGATAGTGTCAAACCTTATTAAAATCCTAACCTATCCCATCTGTCGAAAACGAATAAAAGGAACACTTATTTAGACTTAACTTTAGTAAGCTAAGATTGGGTTAGTGTATATGACAAACGATCTTATTAATAAAAATCTATAACTTCGCAATAAATTGGTCGAACTAGAAATAATAACCGTAATGCCTGGATATTGGTGAAATTATGTATTTATTTAACTACAATTTTTATTTTATTTTTAACTTAAAGTTTGTATTTTTATAACATTACAAAAATACTTACAGGTCCATGTAATTTAGGCACAGAGCACTCAGCCAATTGCTTGTCATTTCCTAATTCCGGGATATCGCAACACGTTGAAATCGGTTTCTGAAATGGTATGTTTATAATCTAATAAATTAATGTCTAAATAAACATTTTTATATTCTTTAATATGTTCACTTCTTGTCATCTCGTCTCAATTAACTTATGCAATTTCTGGAACTTACGAACTTTTTGTCACAAAAATTAATTTCGTCCGAAGATGATGAAAGATACATAATACGAAAAGTTACGAAAAACGAAAGATAAACAATAAAAAGATCGTATAAAGTTCCAACTTCATTTCCAAGTCGTTCGACTAATTTGAAAAGCGTATTTGTCTATGGATTATAAGTCATAGATTCTATGGTAAGGGTTATAACGTAAATATTCAGTTTTGAGAGCATTTAAAAACACTTTTACTTAGGAAGGTTTCCATTTTTCAGAAAAAAAGTATTTCGTTTCGTTCTTCCGTTTTATATGTATGAAACGTGTGTATGATTGAAGTATTGATTGTACCAATTACTTGTGAGTTCTATATTAGGTATATAGGTAGATATTATACATATATGGTATGTGTTAGTAATGAATTTTAACGGGATTTTCCAACACTTCATGTTTATTATATTAGAAGAATGCTTACAAGTGTAGCTCCTCTACTTCTTTCTGCAGTATGAAACTCCGCCCTGCAAGCCTGCGAACATTTTTACTTTTATGTTCCCAATATATAAACTACACAATCTATTCCAACAGTATAGTTTCTTTTATGATATTTATATTAAAATTCTTCTCTCTAAAATATTATTATGAATTTACGAACTAATTCATCCGCGTGAGACGTGAGCATTCTCTTAATTATATTCACATATAATATATACTGTCTGTGCCCCGCGGTTTCATCCGCGTCGTAACATGATGTTAGCCTACAAACTTTTAGCTCTAAATGATGATAATAACTTGTGATGCCCCCCTTTCAACCCATTAAAATGTAGGTCCCTTCTCAGGCTCTAGACTATCTGTGTACCAAATTTAATTGAATTCGGTTCATTAGTTTTGGCTAAAACCGCGACAAACAGACAGATAAATAGAGAGAGCTACTTTCGCATTTATAATATTAGTAAGGGTTGTAACTCTTCAGTACAAAATACAATAATATACGTCTAAGATAGATCAGTAGTTTTCAAATTCCACAAAATTCCAAAGTATACTAGATTAGTGAAATTCATTTTATATGAAATCCGAAAACCGATTTGGAAATATTTATATTATTGCTTTTTATCTCATTTAATTTAGTAAATAATTAAAAAGTTACATGACCCACAGGTAAGATAATTCCATAATTAATTTCATACAAAATGTAAACAGTTGGTCTGATAATTAATATTATCGCCCGTATGATAACAAACAATAATCCAAATATTTCATTCTACTTCGAATTTAAATCATCCTTAATTCTGTTTAATTAAATTTACTCAGTTAATATCATGAAGGCTTTTATTCGGATCTGTACGCGTGGGGAAATACAATCAAAGTACTATCGTTATTAATATTATATATGCGGAAGTAACTATTTGTCTATCTGTTTGTTAGGAGCGTTATCACGGGTAAAGCACTGAACGAATATTGATAAAATTAATGTGAAATAGATGCTGAAATGTTTCTACCCCATCCACTAATAGTTACGAGTTTTCACTTTATAAAAATGACATATTAACGACCACAGAACTTAGCAAATGCAAAAGAGTTATGCACTTTGTATTCATAAATAACTACGTATTTCCCTTCATAAACCATGCACATACATAGGTTTCTGTATATAGTTACGTATATAAATTATAGGAGAACAAGAAAAAATCCACTTACCAAAACAAATAATAGAAATGAAAATACTGAGAGCATTTTGCACTGTCCTCTTTCAACATTCCCCTGCAAATAAACAGAAAAAGTTATCTGCACTGCTATATACAATATTTATGTACTCTATTCTGTAAATAAAGTTATCTTATGTCATAGGTTAAGTTACTTCGAGGAATATAGAACTATCAGATATATTGAATTAATAGATATTTTACTTATTAATATAGCTTTCAATAAATAACAGAGAAAAGAATTGTATTTTATTGCAGTATCGTAATGAAAGATGAGAGTGAATGTTTATTACTTAGGCCCTGTCGGCTGATACTAACTATATATTACAATAAAATCTTGACTTAAATACAAAGCCGGACATCAAAATATCATTTTATCACGTATACATAAATTCACCTAAATAATCTCACGTAATGCTATGTAGCACATATTATGTAATTAATATCTCAATAATGGACGAATTAAAAAAACTCACTTAACACTTAGGAAGATTGTTTAGACTGCCTCTATAGTTCTCCCAAAGACGATAGGCCTGTGAATATATGGTTTTTCAGTACAATGTTGAAGAATAGCAGAAAAGATGGCCACAAGAGAATTACTAATGACCTTGCTAAAAATAAATAACGCTTCATTCAAAATAAGGTTAAGGCGTATGTGAAGTTTGAATTTCATATTTTGTTTTATACGTACCCACGTAATCCTATCTACCGTTTACGTAGTAAGTCACGCGTCTGACATTCAACGCTGCGCGTCTTTAGACAGGAAAAATTTAATGTAGGAGATTATGGTAAAGTAACCGGTATTTTGGTCTGAACACTACGTTTGTTTCACCGAGAAAACTAAACAACGATTAGCTTATATGTTACTTGTACAAGAGTAAACTACTTACTCTCGAATAGTGAAGTCCCGTGTCCCCTAGTGGGGTATGGGGCAGATGCATTTCACATCTGTTTCACTGATCGATTTTTTCTTTAAGGGCAAGTAGGTGATCAGCCTTCTATGTCCTGCCAGACCGAGTTTTTTTTTTATCTCCGCCGGGAATCGAACCCAGGACCTCTCGGTTGTAACGCTTACGCGCTTACCACTAGACCAAGCAGGCGGTCAGACCAAGGAGGCGGTATCTAAGTGGGCATATAGAAAAATAGGTTATATAAATATCATGTCAAATTTTTGTAAATCACATTCTGATTTATTAAACTTACTTACTTACTCTCGAATGCTACTCAAATATTATTCCAATCGAAACCCAATACGCATTTGGCACTCTGGTTGGTTTTGAAAGTGTCATTTTACCATAGTTATTGCTTAACATTATTAATACACGCATTATTAAAATTGATAATATAATACACAGGATTTCGGAGGCTTTAATTTATAATTCTGTGGTAGTCAATTGTCACTTTTGATTAAATTTTAACCTTGTAGTCTTCGACTATATTAAAATAAATGAAACTCCAAACAATTTTTTTTTTTTTTTAATTCTATATTTATATAGAAATCTATGAATAAGTATGCATCATGTGTATAAATATTTATCTCAGATCGATATATCTAAACAATATACCAAAGTGCATCTCACGCTAGCATGATACTTACATTGTTCACGTAAGAGTTTATATTTCATTATCTGAACATACTTACCTACGTGTCTACTCCCTCAGAGTTTACAATATATTCTATACTACAGTTTCTAAAACATAATATTCTTTATATATATAATATATAAAAATAAATCGCTGAATGTGTTGCTAAGCGCAAACCTAGAGAGCAGCTGAGCCGATTTTGATAATTCATTTTTTATATTCCTTGAAGTATGAGGATGGTTCTTACGGAGAGAAAAATTTAAAAAAATTCCTGCAAAAGTCTAAAAACAACACTTTTATATATTCCCATACAAAAGATTCGTAATAATACTTAAAAGTAAATTTGAAATTTAATACCATACAATAAAGTGTTAGTGGAGTGGTTCCGGGAAGGCAAAAATTAAAGAATCGACTGTTGAATGACTGTTGTGAGGGGGTACGAAGTTCGCCCGGTCACCTAGTTATACATATATAAAATCCTACAGCTTAAAATAAAAACCCGTTTGTCAACCATATGCCAACAACGCATCCTGTCCTATTTCGGCCACACAGTGCGCAGAGGCGATGAGAACCTGGAAAAACTGATTGTCGTTGGGAACACCGAAGGCAAACGATGGGCGTTCACCAACCAGATGAACCGATCAAGTGAAGGACTCATCGTCCTCCAAATTCTACGTGGTCGTGAGAGACGCACAGAATCGAGACCGATGGAGGCAAATCATCCTCTCCAGATGTTACCCCGATGCTGACCACGATCCTCAGACATGAGGGACCGACCATAGAGAGTGATCATCCTACAACTATTATAAAAGTAAATTCAACAAATTACATATTTAAATATCAAAAGTGCTAGACGGTATAAAGTAAAAATTAAAACTTTATGTTTGTAAAAGTTAAAGTTTGCATTGTTCAAAGGATAAATAAATTCAAAACCATCTCTGGCATGTTTTTTTCATTGTTCAATGTTCAATCTTTACAATTAAAATATATTTTATTTCATGCTTTTGAGTGGATAAACTTAAATGAATTAATATGACAGGACTTCAGTTATGTCTTAATTAGTCCTGTAAAATTTAGTTTAGTCAAGTTTAGAAAGTTTTCTTTTATATCAGATTATATTTGCTCCAGTAACAATGAAGGAAGATTGAAATTATCGTGTTGTATGGATAGACAAATTTATAGTTTTCTTTTTTAGAATAGGAGACAAATGGGCCATGGACACCCTCAAACGCCACGCTGAGCTACGGTTGCGTTGTCAGCTTATTAATTATAATATATTATAAATTGGAGGTTCCACATACATTCAATTTGATACCTCCTTTTGAATTCGGTTAATGAAATACATTAAGTTCTAAGCATGTCCTAAGAAAGTGATTCCTCTTAACTCCTTAGTAATTTGACCAGTTTATGTGTAATAAGGCGTTGAAGTGATCACTTGTATTGGATGAATGTTTATGTGTCGTAAATCCAATCTTACTGCCCGCAATTGAGATGTTACAGCCTAGGCGGGTGACGCGACGAATAAATTACATAATTTGTACTATACTAAGAGATGGTACAAGCATCTAGCCCCAATTTCACATGCAATAAATTAAACTAAATGTTGCTTTCTTCTCGGCTTATTTTGTCAAAAATAGATATAATATTAAATATAATATAGTTTATTATTGGATTGTCATTTGATTCTTTAATGAAATGGTCAGTTGACTAAGATGTGCAAAAAATAATTATTTAGTCAATAGTAGCAGATGTCATTTGACTGTTTTATTATTACACCACCGCTCAGAAAAATCTTCTCTCTTTCTCTAGTAGAAGTTATTGTGCTGGTTTGACTGTTGGCTACAGTCTCTATATATTCAGTGAAATATCTTTGAAGTTAAACACCGAAATGCTAGTTTCTTTTCATAACCTACTACTTTTTTAATATATGTTTTAGGTTTTACTGATTTGAGATGGTATTGAATTTTTTTACCGAGAAGGAAATGCCTTTTAGTGATCCTGGAAGACAAATTCTAGAATGTCGGACTTTTGACAGATCACGGTCAGGTAGTCAACTAAGTTTTTTTATCCTAATACGACAGCAAAATTATATATTTACCTAGTTTTGAAGATCAAAAAAGTCAAAACATCATTCAGGTGACATATTAATAAAAAAGGTAAACATTAATATTCGATAAATGATAGTTTTTAATATCTGCCATTGGTTGGCATTACTTTTCTTGTGAAATATAAAACTTATCAAAACCAACATCTTTAGTAATTAGTTAAATAGAATTATTTTACAATCTGTGTAGCTCACCATAAACAATTAAGTTTCAACTCTTTGCCTAAAGAAAATTAACAAGAAACATGGTTAAATCACTTTGATTGAATCCTTGGGCGATAAAAAATAATTATTCTATAAATATTTGCCAATTTTGTACTATTTTACATGACAAATTTGTAATGGAATGATGCAAAATTGTTTATATACCTATTTAATATTCTAAGTTTATTTTCACTTAGCAAAATGTTTAACCATTGAAAGTAGGTTTAGTTATATTTTTGTTTCAGGCGTTCAATTAATACGACAATAAATTACTCGCGAAAACTAATCGAGTTGAAATTTGCGCTTACAATTAAATCGACACTATGAAATTCAAAATCTTTTTAAAATGTAAATAATACATACTATTTTAATAGAATATAGAAAATTCATAAAGAACTCCGAGCAATCCTGAAGAGTAAACTAAGTTTTTGAGAATGGTTAGAAGTTTATCATCCCACTACATCTCTTAAATCCTGCGGACAAAGTGGATACAGCTAGTATTATACACCACACTCAAACTCAAAGTTCATTTATAGCACCCAAAAAATCGGGTGAACAATTTTTTGGGTGAACAGCAAATAACTCACTTGAAAAAAGTAACGTATTATTTTCACAGATACCATTCACGCACCGCAAAGTACAGATCGAATTGATAACCTCCTTTTTGGTTTTTAAATATCGGTTAAAAACAGGACCAATACTAGAACAACATATTTCCGTTGGTCAAAAACGTGGGTTCTATAATTGCGATATAGATTCAAAGATATTTACTCTGCATGCAAACAAAAAATCACTCAAAAATACAGGACTGAAACTTAAGACTTAATTTCTAAATGTTTTAATTATCCTTTCATTTAGTGTTCTGTTAAAAATTCAGTAAAGGTACATTTAACCTTTATCTACCGCTTATTCAAATTACGAATCGTGAATTGCTTACGGATTGTAGCTAATGTTATTTCCTTAATTATAGACGCATATATATTATGTGTAGTAGAAAAGTGCCTTGGCGTAGCGGTAATTTTTCCAATAGCAGCTCAGAGTCAGGACTGTGCCAGGTGTTTGACAATGGCTCACCCTCTATTACAATGGAACTTAAACAATAATATCTAGCGAAATGTGGGTGTATTATGTGCATCTCTGCTTATACCTTCAAAGGCGTGACGATATTATTATTATAAAATATACGATTCGTAGCAGATACGATTGGTATTTGTATATGGAAACTGGTCATCAAACATAAAGTATTATTTTCACAGATAACACAACTAATACCAAGAGCACACATTTGACCCAAATCTAAGTATTAAATGTGGGCGTCTACTTCCAATCATATTTCTTTGTTTGCGCTTCGTCTCCCCATGGCCTTTGTTTGTTCAATACCTTACGTCCTTTTACACGTTGCTTTTTCTTAACGACTAATTGATACGCACAATGCGACGTTCTTAATGCAACTGCACTATTATATGGCTATTATTACGTTTTAACCTATATTTAGTACCTTGTGAGAGAGAGATTCGAAGGACGATCAGCAATGAAGAGTAAAAATAAGAATATTTTAAGCACTTCGTTAGTTTATGATTCGATGCATGTTTCGCGGGAGGCTTTCGCAGGAAACAAATGTAGGTTGATCTGCTGATTAGGTAATAAAATAGGTATGTGTTTCTGAAGTACGTGATGAAATAGACGTAAAAACGGTGTCTCCTCCACCTCTTTCATATTTTGAACTTAATAATTTGAAAGTTCGCTTGTATAATTTTGTGCATATTTATAAGATTTTCATCAAAGGTACATTATATTAATAATTATTACATTTACATTACAATGATACTTTAATATATTTAATTTAATATGTACTTTTTATGTGCAAAATTTTATGAACACTCTTCTAAAATATATTAGTTTATTGTACCTATTGTATTTATAATTTAAAGTAAATTGCGTAAAATTATTTAGGCATATGGCATAAGATGTAAGTATCACTTTAAATCAATATTTAATTTTTACTTTAATATTTTTATATCCGAGCACTTTTATACTCTCCAAGTACAAAGAAGATTGTCATGCTAATCAAGCAATTCAATTAAAGCATTGTGTAAAATTTTAAATTCAGATGACCTGTCTTGAATAAGATTTTGAAAAGATTTGAGCCCGTAGCACGTACTAAGATAATTATTGTTACTTTAAAATAATCTAAATATACAAAACAAAGTCAGTTATTTGTAACAGGTAAACTGAATCTTATAGTGTCTTATGCGCTGAATTTTTCTACTAACAGAAAATAAGAATTTAACTTTACAAAAATACTAGATCCGTCAGTGACAGTAGCCAGGTGAATGTTTAACTTTTAAAGATACTTCGACGACTCGCTTAGTGGTGACTTCCGCAAACACCAAAGATGACTCTTTTTTTCACCCAACGGCTCATTTAATGCAGCCAATATTTAAGGTACACACCCCAATGCTTATGAGCTTATAAATTTGTAAATATATATTTTAATGTCTAGTATATAAATGAATGTAAATATTATTTAAATAAATAGATTCAGAAAAAATAAAATTTAACATACTTTATGTTCAGAAATTAGTTATTTTATTGTAGAAAGTCTATAGGGTTTCGGGTATTAGAAATTTCTGTCACGTGTGCAACTCTAACTTGTCCAAAGCAGTTGGGTACTTCGTTACGTTATCTGCCGAAATGTTATACAATTTACGAGTACCTGTATCTCATTCTCAAAGCATTATATTAATATTCTAAACGGTAGCATAGGAAAAATAAAATTTTAAAGTAAGAAAAACTCAATTCTTAGTAGAGTAAAAAAGTTAAACATTAGACTGTTTTTTTATTGTTTAGTCTACAGAAAATCCTTAAATATTACATTTAACTTTAATATAATTTAAAACTATAATATAATAATGATATATTATAAAAAAACTATTTCGTTTAAGGTTATTTAATGACGTGCTTTTGATATTGACCACCATCTTGTTCAACATTAGTCAGTTGTCAAAAATATGCTGATTATTATATTGTAAAAGTAATCAATAAATTTGTTTATAATATAAAATGTATTGGGTTTTATTTTCAATAAATGTAAATCAATATAAAACTTATCATAAGAATTCTTATAAGAATCATTATCTAAAACATTTCATTGCTTAAAGTGACTATAAAATATTCAAATAAGCATAGACAATTTGATTATAGACTAATCTGCATTTTGTTGTCTGTGGTATATCCACGATGAGTGCAAAATATTTAAATTTGAACTGAACAAGAAATGATGTAGTCCAGACATTCTATAAAACTGAATTTAAAAAGGAGTTATTATTTTGTTAAACGATTATTACGCTAAATGAATATTAATATATATACAGACAAGTTAACTACACATATACAAACGTTTTATCTTAAATACCTACGCATTTTTAATTGGCAAAATTTATTGTTATAATATGTTTAAAATTATTTCTTTAACTATTTATAACGAAATCTATATTTTGAAAAACACACACGCATACACTCACACAGATTTTAAACATGCTGATTTCGATCGCATTTATTTTTATTAAATTATATATTCAATGTTTTCTTCCTATTACAAATTAAGAGACATTTAAAAAAATTATAATCTCACTTGAGAAAAATATATTTCGATCACACAGATTTTGTTTCAAAATACATTTAAACACGTATCACCTTTATTTTAAATACATTTTATATTGTTCAAATTATTGCAAATTTATATTTACGAAATTAAATAGAGCAAATCGATTTCTTATTTCGACGAAAAATTATCTTCCAAAAATTCCAATCGAATAAAATATTTACAACATTAAATTACTATTAATAAAATCACAGAAGTAAGAGTCTAAAAACGTTATTAAGTGGTTGAAATACAGCTTTAGTCAGTATAAAATGCATATAAACCTGCGGTATAATATTTTTCCTGAGAAGAGAATTCAAAAAGGCAATTTAATGTGGGCATAAAAATCTTAATTTGGATTCTGGAAATTGGAATGCAAACTATGTTAGCCGCTGATTAGGTTGACGGCGCTGGGCGGCGACTCAGCAGTATATAAGCGAAGGCTTGGGCGGGCGGCGGCACAACACTTGTTGCCTGCACGGAGTTCGCCGTAGAAGCACTTGCAACTTTACGTCAGGTATGTAATAAACTAAGTTTTACTTTAGTTGTGTGTTTAATATAATACAAAGTAATCGATTAATGTGAAGTTTTTTATCGGGTTTAAAAAAAAATTATTTGATTATATTAAATAATAATAGTTATAGCAAAGTGAAGTTGTAAGTTAGGTAATTTATATCTTTTTCGCTATTTTATGCGTGTTTTTAGAAACATATTCTTCCATAATCTTTTAGAGTATTTTACTCTATAGTGTGTTTCTCAGTCTCGTGTTAAAAACAACAAAAAAACAGTGATAACAATTTTCGTGGTTAATTTATAGTAAATAATATTTTTGGCTTAAATAACGTATCACTAGAAATTAGAAGGTTTTAGTGTTTTTCTAAAATAATTCATACGGCAATAGAATTTCATATATAAAAGGTGAGTAAATAAGTGTTTTTCTTCTGATTTTCTTTAGAATAATGCAATTATAATACAATTCCAGCTACATTTATTATTTTGTCGTTTTAAGAGTTCTTAAAATATTTTAGACCAAAATAAATAAAAACAACTGTGTCAAAAAATTAACTTTCCCTATATTTTACCCTGTAAAATGTAAACATATATTATTTTATAAAGTCATATGTATTTTTGTTTCGTTACTATTAATAGCAGTAAATATTTCTTACTATTGTGTGACAAAATTTTACTTTTCTTGATAATAAATGCAATGATAATAGATTATAATAATCTAATAATAATTAATAACTTTTGGTTAGGTATTACTAGCAGTTACCACTTTTACGAGAAAAGTTAGCGAAGTTATCGAATCCCCAAAGTAATAAAAACTCCGCCAGATATTAATTCCAAATCAACTGTTATAATAACTTTTGTTCTTCAATTTTTTTGGTTATAACGAGAAAAACATTGTTATGGACAAAACACGATTTATTATTATAATTGTTGAAATTAATGAAATATATGATTTTAAAGAAGAAATAATATTTCAAGATAAATAATTATCAGGATTATCCTGATCGTAAAAAATGTTGGGGAGAAAAAGTTAAATTAACCCCTAAAAATATTGTAATAAATGAAATTTGTAAATAATAATTATTTATAGTTAATCCTGTATGTAAAGTATATCAGTGAATAAATCCTAATAAATCTTAATAGAGGTAGTTTCGTAAAACTTAAATAAAATCAGTGTTGTTTATATTTTTCACTTTTCGTAATATTTATAGGTAAACTGTATTTTCGCAAGGGGCAACTTTCTGTATAGCGGTATTACAAATTCATTAATTAATTAAATGTAAATGAGATTAGGCTAAATGCGTATCTACGTGTTTTTAATTAATTAATAACGATACTCATGGGAATTATTTCTTTTTCTATATAAACAATTCTATTTTATAACCTTTTTAAGCTTCTAACATTTAATTCAAACTTAAAGAAACACAATTGTGAATCTTAATAAAGTTTACAGAATTTTAATAACCCGGCCAGGTTCGCGTAAGTTATATTAAAAGAAAATTATCACATTATGATATAAACTTTTTTTTAATTATTAAAATTCCAAAGAGGTTGACATTATACGTATTACCTTTTTATTAAATGTTTTTTAATGTATACTCGATTCGTGTATACATTAAAATCTAAAAATCATTTGTTGTAAGTTTTTGTTCAAAATTAACCCCGCGAATTTTGTATCGCTTTCGAGTTCTGAATAAATAATAACGTGTCATCATACGTGTCATAAAACGTCATTATACCGTCCCCGTAGAAAATGTATGGAGAAACGATTTTTTTTCGTAAACACTTTTTCGTGAATTCTGTATTTTTAATACTTTCCTATTCCGGTCAAAAACAAATCCAAAAACACAATATTTGTTTGTTGTTTTCACATCTAAGCCACCGATTATGATTAAATTTGGTACAGACATAGAGCTTTAGATTACATTTTAAAACGAAAAAAGACTTGAAAAATGAGAAACAGTGTAAGCACGTGGATGAAGTCGCGGGCATAAATTCGTGGCGGTAGGTAGCGTTGTGGTTTGGTCAATTGATATTCATATAAACCTTGGCCTTTTTAAAATTTCTAACGTGAAACGCTTTTAGATTCATTAAAAATTAATATTCATCCCAAATTATAACTTTTCATTTGTAATTGATATCAAAAAGTTAAAGTTTTGTGCTAAGTTATAGAAGTAAGAAGTCACGCACGTACTCCTTTGTTAGAAATTAAACTTTGTGTTGCCTGGTTACGTCATCTTTGATAATTTTTAAAATTATCTAAAAGCTTAACTAAGAGCCAGATTCTAATCAATACTTGAATAGAATTGTTCTGGTTATATTGACAGAACTGATTCATATCTGTAAAGTTTTTTTACTCATGTCTTTGTCATTTATGATCACAATGTCTTATTGACGCGAGATTCACGCATTTAAAAGACAATTGAAATTGAAGATTATTTAAATATCCCCCGACATAGAAATATAAATAAAAACAATTAATAATTTGGTGAATTAGCTTTTAAACAAAAAAACTGAATAATATCACTCCATTCGTTAAAGACCTACATTGCCACAGCCATATTTTCTTGACGCAGGCTTTAAACAGGAACCTTTCAACGAAAAGTGTTAACTTTTGTTGTAAATTCTATAAAAGATCTCCAGCGTAATGAAAATACTCTTAAATATTTTTAAGAAACGTTGAGCATTAAGAAGATTTTAGAAAGAACACTTTAAAGGGTCAAGTGCAAGGCAATTGAAGAACATCCATCTTGACTCTTAAGTCTTCATACTACTGCTAGATATAAAACGACTTGGCTCTGTTTAATTATCCCGCACATCCAATATTTTCGTAATATTTAACTAAACTAAAGTTTGCATGTTTCGCCAAATGTCCTGCCTGCAAATGGGTACTGAATCTTTCGGTTAGGTATCCAGTCTACAACTGCCTGTAAGGAAAATAATCAGTGAAACAGATCACAAAAATGTGTCTGCCCCATATTAGGGTAACACAATATTTAGAAAAAGCAAGGGTAATACTAAGGCCAACCTTCACGTAAGCTTGATGCATAAATTTTTATTATTTCTAATCTAACCGTTTACAGATTCATCAAAAAAATGCAATTTCTTTGTTCAACAATATATTTATTTCTTAATACACCACATAAAAGCAATACAAGACAAAACAATACAAAATAAAATAATCGAATGTTTTTATTAAAACGTATACTCATGAATTGACTAAATATTTTTTCTTCGACTTCCTGTGAGATATGTCTTTTTATATGTTTTATAAAGTAATTCATACAAGAAATAACATGATGGTTAGTGTTTTTGTTAGAAATTTCTTGAAATTAAAGAGAATCCATAAAAACCAAATTATAATTGGAACATTCATTTAGACTAAAAGCTGCGATGTGAGCATCGGTTGGAGATTAATAAGCTGTGGGTTACTAAACCTAATTTATTCGTATTTAATTTATGAAGACACGTTCCCAACTCGTATGTTTAAGAAACCGATGTTAATTTTACATCTTGCGAAGTAAACATCTTTTGGGCACATATAATTATAAAGAACTTATTCTGTGTTGCCTTTAGGCTATTTTCAATGCTTTTATAGTAACAGTAAAAGAACATAATAAAGAGAAAATATTTTTTGTAATAAATAAAAAACTATTGAATTGACTTTAAAAATTCGTTCACTAGCTGATAACTGGAATCTGAGTGAGATAGTGTAATACGGGACCGGACACAATTATTTTCATATTTCAGTGATTTTTTATTATTTTTCTATTCAGGCAAATAGATTTTTTAATTGCGGCTAATTTAAATTGACGACAACTGCAAATGTTTGATTGAAAACAAATTTTAAGATACAAATAATCTAAAAAGGCCCAAACATAGATATGTATTTTTTTAATTGTTTTTAATAAATTTAATACTTTGTTTTTCATCTTAATGGAAGAGGCGTTTTATTAACAGCTGTTATCTTATTATTACAATATTTGTGGTATTATAGCCTTTGAGGTTGTATATATTGTTTTTTAAGTATTTGTTAAAAAAATTAGACTAACTAGGCTTATTGATTATTTTGGAAATGGGTTGGGGTTTATTATTTGTTTGACGACCAATTGGCGCAATTGGTAGTGCTCCTGCCTTCTGCATCGAAAGGTCCCGGGTTCTAATTCCGGTAGGTGCATTATTATTATTTATTTGTGTGGTGAGCACGAATGTTTGTTTCTGACTCTTGGTTGTTTATAAACTTATGTATTTATTGTGGTACCCTCGTTTTTTCTGATTACCATAACACAAGTGCTTCAGCTACTTACTTTGGGATCAGAGCAATGTATGTGAGTTGTCCCAATTATTATTATTATTCAAGGAAGTTTTAGAAGAGTTTTAAGATACAATATTTCTTCAAATTTTTTTTTTATTCTGTCCTAGTTATTCCATATATTTATTGCTACAAATTACTGACTATTGACAATTATTATAGCCATCAATGTAAGCGAAACCAAAGTCAAAGGTGGTTATATAAACAAATTAACAACATCCCACAAAAGGCTCATCATATTTCGGGCATCGTTTACATATCATTTACATACTTATTTACATAAATATTAAAAAAATTATACTTACAAATACAAACGGCTCATAGAGTGAAGTTCCATGCTGTTGCCTTCGGGCTTCAGCCAAAACGAGTTGGCACGACCGTTGAACCGACCCCACAGGATAAAGACGTGAAGTGGAGTCATTTGCTTCGCACTTGATTCCCGCGTTTCGTTCATTTAGTGGGAGTACCGGAAGCCCAATTCTTTAAAAAGGCCGACAATGCACCAATGTCGCAAAAATTCCGACCAGCCCTTCAAGCAATTCCTGCCTCGACGACCCAA
Source organism: Aporia crataegi (assembly GCA_912999735.1). Classification (NCBI taxonomy): domain Eukaryota; kingdom Metazoa; phylum Arthropoda; class Insecta; order Lepidoptera; family Pieridae; genus Aporia; species Aporia crataegi. The sequence continues at coordinate 2,115,900 of OU538748.1, read as the reverse complement.
GCCGAGGTTCTAGTCTCACAGGAGATGCCCTTGTGCTAGTCATAGAAAATAATAAATTTGGCCGAGCTTTCTAGCTCGCCAAAAAGCCTTACAAATCCCAGGCTAGCAGCGTATATCCTTCCAAAAAAAACAATGTCGCAACTGGTGTCGAGAGTGTCCATGGGTCGCTTATCCTAAAAAGTTTGCCTCCTGCCCATTTGCCTCCTATACTATTAAAAATAAAATACGGTAGGGAACGATTTTGATTTTTTTTTTCAAGTTGTATATGGCACATAATTTTATTAACAATAAATCATTATTTGATAAATTTCTTAATACTATGAGAAAATAATTAAATATATAAATATATTTAAGTCAAGACAAAACGAATTAAAGGAAATAAAATTAAGTATAAGTCGTTAAAGGCATTCCCAACGAAGCTTAAGCAATAATCCTTTGTAATTAATGTTAAAATTATTTAAATTATCTGTAATTTCTAAATACTCTTATAACACTTAGATATCAAATTGCTTCGTATTTCAGAATTCACTAAAGGCGCGTTAGAGAGATAAGGTTTCAAACGAAATAAAGTGGAAAATACTACAAGAATAAAATCTAGAATTTATATATTCAATTCTTTCACTTAGTATCACACGTTTAAGTCTCTTTTAAGCGGGTGATTAAAGCAATATTTGGCACAATATTACAATTATTTTTAACTTATTACTAATTTTTGACGATGTTTCGTGTGCGTTATAGTCTAAATGGTAGATTTTAGTACATATATAAAGTAGAATTTGAGAAAGGTTACCTTTTTTGCGACAGCTACTATAGAGTTTGTTAACATCAGTTGAGCCATGGATGCGTTGCCGACCTTTTAAAAAGAGGAACGCTTTTTTGTTGAAGGTCCCAAGTCATTATAATTAATTAATTAATAGTTTGGTGATGGTGCGTGGCAGAAAATGCCTTAGAAAATGTTCAGTTTTGAAACGACAAACATCGAAGATGAGAGTAGTAAAAAAGATATAAAAAGATTTACTTAAAAAGCGCCTTCTGATTGATCGCAACGGGCATTACTTCAAAGGCCTATTTCATTGACACTAAGCTCTATCTCGCTGCCTCTAAGCTCAGCTTTACAAGGCTTACGTATGTACTTACCATATGTAACGGCTTTAAATTCAATATGTTGGTTTTCACACCATCAATCTAAACTGTATTAAGGTTAGTATTAAGATAAAGATATACATTTTCTTTTCTTATGATATACTTAAAAACTAAACGAAAATTCTTCATTTATGGCTAGGCTCTTTCTGAATAACGTAGGCCCCATATTATGCTTACGTCGACAAAATCACTAGTAAAACTTAAATATTGAAGAGAAAAACGGTTTCCTTAGAGAAGTTCGTCATGCCTTCGATATTTAAACACAGTTGTGCGGAAGATCCTCTGTTCAGCTCCGAAGAAAACAATGCTTAGGTTTAGAAGATAATAATAGGGCATGTTCTCATGGGCATATACAGCCTATATCACTCAGAAGGAGTTTAGGTTTAAGCTTTCCTATATAGTTTATTTCTTACCAACAAATATACAAAAACATACTCCTTATAATATTATAATATTAAAATTTAATAAGAAAGTCTTGCGTAAAAAAGGATCTCGAGAATTTATCAAAATAATCATAAGCACTTAAATCCTTTTAAATTTTCTAATATTAACAGGTTCCTTTATTATAACAATTTGTAAATCTATTACGAAAAATGATCAGATTGAAACAGTCGTAACAATTTCATTATATTGATATTGCTAAACGAACCGAACTTTCTTCTTTTGAATTTTCAAGCGAAAGAAAATTATTTTGTATCGCGGTCGCAGCCATTTTGTTAGTTCAATATTTTATTCCTAAATTGAATTTAATACAATGTTTCAATCCGTAACATGTACAATCTCACAGCGCATTCAAGTGGAATCATTTTTCATTTTACTTTATAATTTGTGGATTACTTGAAGTTTCAAAGTAAGTAGATGGCATCCAACCGAAACATTTGTTTCCAGGACATTCCTCAAGCGGTTTATTATAAACTTCTTTTATTGAAACTTTTTTCAGTACCTATTGTCTCATTGTAATTTTCTTCAAAGGGATAATTAGAGTTAAAAAGACAGAATATGTCAGCATGCTACCCCATATGTAAGAAGGAATTTCAATTTGAAGCTGAATTTTTTTTGAGTTTAATTATAAACAAAACTCTTTTCTTTTTCTTAAATACAAAATAATTAAACAAAAAAAAACCGCTACTATACTAATTCTAACAATAACAAATAAATAAAACAACATAATCCATATTATATTGTTTAATTTCTTTATCATGGAATTTGGTACTCCACGTAGTGCTGAACTTTTTTAATCCGACTGTAACTACGCGTAATTCAAAAAGTAATTAAATTGAGGACCAATCCAGAACAAGATTTGTAACAATAAAAAACAAGTGATATTGAAGGATTTTAAAACCCCGACACGTTAATTATATAAACTCAACATTCATAAATTGTAGCTAACGACCATTTTGATCGCAAAAGCTTGTAAACCAAAAAGTCGGCTTGTTTAGGTGTAGTGTGAAGTCCCATGTCCCCTAGTGGGGTATGGGGCAGATGCATTTCACATCTGTTTCACTGATCGATTTTTTCTTTTTAGGGGCAAGTAGGTGATCAGCCTTCTATATCCTGCCAGACCGAATTTTTTTTTTATCTCCACCGGGAATCGAACCCAGGACCAGGTTGTAACGCTTACGCGCTTACCACTAGACCAAAGAGGCGGCTTGTTTAGGTGCCACAGATATATTGTCAAACTTATTTGTCGATTTACGTCAGGGGCTGAAAACATAATGTGACCTTCCTTTCATTTTGGTAGAATATCGAAATCACAAATTATCTCTACATATTAATTTTATCAATGTATGAGTATCTACGTTACGTTACGCGTCGTAAGTACGTAGTTAATCTGGGCTAAAATAGTGATTAGCCTATCAATAACATATAAATCCATTATCGAAATTGGGAATTTCCTCTCGACGTGTATTTGATATTAATTTGATAAGCTTTTTTATTGAAAATATGAGAGTTTTAAATTGACGCTGTCAATTGATCAGTATGCTTGTAATTTCGGTATCTTATAACATTTTTAATCTTGCCTAGCTAATTTATGCATGCTATTTCACTTTGGCGTTTTTACATTATTATATTATTATACTATTGTATCGTTAAAATCCTCTTCTTCTTCGTCGATATTGCTGTAAGTTTAATCGAAGTATGGATTACAAAAATATTGATAAAAGTTTAATTATTGCTCAAAATTGTAATTATGTAAATGCTTAGACTTACACTTATAAATTCAAAAACATGACATATCTATGTTGTAATTGTACTTGAACTCGAGAAATTAACATAAACATTTGACTGAAATATATTGTAGATACCTTTCTACCTGTTTTACGCATCATAATTCATACAGGAAAATAGATTAGCCTGCCTTCTTAACCAAAACATTTCTGTATCCGCAGGAATGAAACACGTAACCACCTTACGGAGGCGGCACAAAAAAGTAATACATTCTTTTTCTGTGCGATTACGTATCGGGCACGTGTCAGTACTAAGGGCAGATGAACCAGAATAGCGCATCGTTAGGGTTCAATCTGGTTTAATGTTTTTAAATTACTTAACGTAATGAATGCACTGAGCGAGATAACTCCCTTTAACTTCCTTGATTAGCTTTCTGACATTTCCATTACGAGTTTACTTTGACGAAAGCCGAACAAAATACAATTAAAAACAAAAAAATCAATATTTAGTATTCTTGTTTCCATTCGAATGTTTTTTTTATGTTACGCAATAGTTAGGCAAATTACAAATTTGACTGATCCTTTTTTTTGTGTGAATAAATTGAGTGCAAAAATGTTGCCTTGTAGATTTTCGTGTTTAATCTGCGCTATATCTATATATATAAAAGAAAGTCGTGTTTGTTACAACACTTATAACTCGAGAACGGCTGGACCGATTGCCATGGTTTTTGATTTGTTGGATTTGTTTCCGTCCCGAATAGCAGAATACATCTTAAAAACAATGAAAACTCGATATGCGTAATGAATACTTAATCATTTCAATAGATGCTGATTTGTTTATTACATGTCAAACATTTGTTGTCCAATCCTGTCAAATAGTGTAACAACTTTTTTTTTTTTTTGGAGATTATGGCCTGGTTGCTGAGACCTTTATGGCGAAACAGCATAGACAATAGCTCAAAGAGTATAAAACCACTACATATGAATAGCTTATCAAGAAAAATCAGAAAAATCGTTCTCGAGTTATAAGTGTTGTAACAAACACGACTTTCTTTTATATATATAGAAGATTATTTTGTGTCATTGTTTTACGTTCATCAAAGCCTAAATTAGTTCAGCTTAAAAGTAACACGACATTCATTGACTGTTAGGCGGTAAAAAGTTCGCCGGGTCAGCTAGTAATGTTATAAATGCGAAAGTAACTTCTGTTACTTTCGCTACGTTATACTTTACGCCTAAACTGATGTCGATGAAAATTGGTACAGATACCTTGTAAAAGTATAGTCTACCTTTTATTCTAAAAAATAGGTTTAAAATATAGTAAATAAGCGGAAGAAGATGCAGGCAAAAGTTGTTTATTAATAAGCTATCAATTTACTTCATATACAACTAGCGACTCGCCCTGGCTTTGCACGGGTATAAAACATATATAAAAACCTTTCTCTTTAATCACTCTATCTATTTAAAAAAACCGACTTTTAAAGATTTAAGCATACAAAGGGATATAGGGGAAGAAAAAGCGACTTTATTTTATACTATTTAGTGATGTACTTTAAAGGTGCTTTATATCCCAATCACTTAAACTATATTTTCTATTACATATCAGCTGAAAGTCTTCGTAACATTACTTTTGATAGTGACTATTGTACATAATATTTCAAGTATTAATTAATTATTCGTTGATGTAACAAACAGATGCGTAGGAAATTGATTATCTGAATATGACATATTTTGGATTCAATTATTTATCTACTAAGCCCTAATTCACTAATTTATATGATACTAGTTGTGTTCCGCGGATTTACTCGCCTTAAATTCGTCGTATGTGATGTTATCAACAGAATGCTCGTACCTCTATATTTATAAAATAAAACATACAAATTATAATAATCTATTATTTTTTTAACCATCCATAAGGATAACTTAAAACATAAAGTGAAGTCCCGTGTGGTGGGGTAGGGGTAGTAGGTTATGGGGCAGATGCATTTCACATGTTTCACTGATCGTTTTTTTTTCTTAAGGGGCAAGTAGGTGATCAGTCTTCTATGCCCTGCCAGACCGAGCATTTTTTTTATATCTCCACCGGAAATCGAACCCAGGACCTCTCGGTTCTAACGCTTACGCGCTTACCACTAGACCTTACAACGTAAAACATGATGTCCTTTAATTTATGTGAAATATATAATATCCAAACAATTTAAAATATAGAATATTGTTAAAATTTAGCATTTATAATATTAGTAAGATAGCCATAATAGAGCATACAGAAAATACGTCTGAGTGTCTTTTAATTAATATTAGTATTTTACAGGCGTACATTCGAATCATGTTTTTTCTTTCACTATCAAAATAAAAACTTCACTATTAAAAATTTGCTTTTTTGATTTTGAATTTTTCATATATTTACATACGATCTATGTATATCTTATGTCTTTTTGAAACTGTTAAGGATTTGTCTTTATTTATGCCTTTATTGCCTTATTTTCTATGTTTTCAATGATGAATCGGTTTTGTTTCTTGTTGTAAACAAATAAATAAATACAATAAGATAGTATAGTTAATTTTAATATAGTTTATTAAACGTATGCATATTTTTTATGATTTTAATAAAATAATTCCTCTTTGAACCACATTTTTTATAGGGGACACTTTTTCAACTCGAATAACTTTTTTAATATGATTCTATACAGTCTTGATTTTTGAGTGATTTACGTCGAAGATAAAGAAATATCGTAAAGAATATCCATCGTAAAGATATCCCTATAGTAGGGTGAGAAATTCCTTTTAAAAATAGGAGCTTGCTGGTAGTACAAACCTCAAAGGAATTTCCAACGTTTTGCATAAACCGCTTCGAAAATAGATCTCATTCAAAATATTCTTATCGCTAAGCTCACGTGTAGTCGGTTTCAACTGTTAAAAATATATTAGCATTTCTGAGATATTGTAATTCTCTTCAAAAAGTTTGAATTAGATTTGCGCTGAAAGTAGATGGATTAAAACTCTAGAAAGAGATCCGTACTGAATATTAAGTAATCCTGGTTTTTTTAAGGTGAACACGACTCTATATACAATCTTTGAGATGTAAGCACAATCATATATCACACAGAAAAACCACCTTTTTATTAGTGATTAAAATCAATTTATGCATTACAATCAAAAAATAATATATTTCCACAAGGACGAAATTTTAAAGTGTTCTGTAAAATTCAATGTTTGTGTATACACTGTACATAGAAATTGAATGAAATTATTTTTGTATGAAAAGATACATATTTTCCATATGAAATTTCAATATAGTATTCCCTAAAATGGCAGGTGTCTTTTTTATTTGGGCTTTTTGACATGGGTGTGACAGTATTTTACTTGTACTATTGGCCTTTACTGCCGCATTACGTTCGTTGGCGGAACTTTCAAACATGTGTTGGCAAAGCCAAGTTCAGTTTAGCATTAAAGGGCTTTTATCGCTCATAACGATCAATTAATTTTAGTTTACGCCTACTTGACATTATAGTTAATATAACTTTTTTAGCTGTTCCCCATTTAACTTGGGGTACACTAACATTGTTGTGGTGTAGCTAATGGAAAAAAGTAACTATAAACTGCCTAATAAACTATGGAGTGTTGAAATATTCAATATTTCCCCATCTTACTAGCTTTTCATTTTCGGGACATTCTTTAGATCTTTTCCTGACAATACAAAGAAAACTTGAATTTTGTGCAGTCGTTATGAAGTTATGCGCGTAAGCATTACGTTGATTTATTTTGAAAAATTTGTTTTATTAAGATGATAGTTAAAAACGAAATAAAATTTATTCAAACTAAACCTATTTTTGAAATATATTATGCTATTTATAATATTAAAGTTTGTTGGCGCACGATATGAATTAATTTGAATAATTTTCCACTTTATTTACCAGATACTTGAAATTTGAATTTGCAATGGTGTCCTGTGGGATGTGTTCCCCAAAATTGTCACTTCCAACCATAAATATCCTGAATATTTAGACTATTCTGGGAAACCAAAGTCGCGTAACCACTTCGAATCCAATAGAAACAATGAAGAGATGTAAAACTAACAAGTCGACTATTTTTTTCGTTAATTTATTTCTATTACTCTCAAGAGGTTTAAAAATAATCTTATTTGTGCTTAGTAAATTATGATGTGAATGATAATTACTAATAAATCTATTAATTAAGCTAAATAACTACGCGTCTAATTAGAATCTTTGCAGCCAATTTTTCATGGCAATAATTAAAGGGAACATGAGAATTTTTTGTGTTGGTACACTTGTACGCTCTTTAATTATACGTATTTTTTGACACAAATTTAAGAATTTTTTTTCTCAATTTATAAACAACCATATTTTTTCACTGAAACGCTATATTCCTTTTTTAAATACTTTAATATGATAACTATAGGTAAATTTTAAAAATATAAATGAATAATTTAGGCGCAAAGATAGTAAATCGTATTTTTTTCTGAAAGTCCACTTTCATCAGTCAAGTTATAAGTAGGACTCAAGTAGGTCGACCTTCTGTGCCTTCCGAACCGAAGCATTTATATATTTCCCAACAAATACTAAATTATAAACATTATTTAACTCGAAACAATGTCTGTGATGCTCTGTCACGTTCTTCCTGGCGTACAATTGTTACTGCAAAAGCGAGACAAAACTTTGAGCAGAGTTTATAAGAAATTTACTCATGGCGCGTGGCTGGCAGGTTAGCCTATGACTAAAATAGTGATAGTTTCAGAATTCAGCAAGAATGCGACATCGAAGGCGTAAGTAGCTGGAAATATACGATGTTATGCCTTTGTGGCATAGACAAAAGGAGTTTTGCATGTAAGCTGGCCATGTATTAATTTGAAGTAGATGATAAATTCTTGGCAGCTCTAGCACGTTAAAAGCGTCCGCATAGATTTTCAGCCAGCCAAAAAAATGGTGTACCAGTTTTAAAAAGTTTATATGAGATCTAATTATCGCTAAGGTCCCTGTTAAATAAAATTATTTATTTAAACCTTGTTTCATGACGTTCAAACGAAAGTTAATAATAGAATGGTAGACTATATTTAGTCAGTACAAGTGTACAGCTTTCAGGCCAACATTCAGATTGTATTCCGTAGTTGTCAAAAATATTATTCGTATAACATACATAATCGCTGATGAATAAAAGGTGGCTTACTTTATAATCACTACATAGTATAAAACAAAGTCGCTTTCTCTGTCCCTATATCTCTATATCCTTATGTATGCTTAAATCTTTAAAACTACGCAACGGATTTTGATGCGTTTTTTTTAATAGATAGAGTGATTGAAGAGGAAGGTATATATGTATAATAACATCCATTAAATGTGGAGAAATACTGTTATTTTTGAGGTTTCTAATGTGATGTCGTAAATAATTACATTTTTGCCGCTTACATTGAAACGCAGGCGGAACCCTACCAGATTTACCAGTGCAAAGCCGGGGCGGATCGCTAGTTACCTTATAAAGTAAGTCAAACTATTAAGTATTAACTTAGTAGTCATCCGCGTCAAGTCTGTATAAAACAGGGTGGCCACACAGTTTTATTGTTCTTATGTTTTTGTTTACCTAATTTTTTGACCATACATTGTTGTATTTTGAGTGACCTTTGACCCTAAAGTACCCTAAATAAATACTTATTACATTACACTGGACTTTTAACCTAAAACTTTGGATTGGAACTATCTCTGAGTAATAGGTAATTAAGATCTATACCAGATTAATACATACCTCAATTTTTAAATTTTATTTACATTGCCTCCTGATATTTAAACAAACGCTTACAAGGATCTTGATTTAATTGGGTCTTCAAATAAAATTGAAGGAATCTAAGCACGATGAAATGCCTTGATATTTCTTATTACGTATTAAATATAATTTAAAAAGATCACATAATTTGAACACCATCTCTACAGTTCACGCGTTAAGATATTGTCCTGGTCCCGGGAAAGCGGAAAAAAATCTGCGAATGGAGGAAATCTATCAAAACTGAATGATAATTTTTGAAATCACTTGATTCTGTATTCAAAGAATGCCTTAAAGTATTCTCAACTCAATCTTTCAAAAACCTATCAAGCAACTCAATCGATTAAATTACAATCGAAGCTTCGAAAGTAAGAATTCCGTCTTGTAAAATAAGATTCTACTCCAAGCTTATGAGCTTATATTGTTATTCTTAAAGCGGTGTTATGGAAAGTGGCATAAACGAATTTCCGCATACATTAACGCTGTTTCCAACACTCTTTAACAACCGTTCATGTAATCTCTTTACGAGATTGTTTTATAAACTTTGCACACTGCATAAATTTGGCAAAACGTCGTTTGCATAAAAAGGGTTTATTAAATTTATATTAACTAACTTCTGGTTGCTTGATTGTCTTCCCTATTAATTAACTTCGGCAATCTTCCACAATGACGTATTTAGTTTAGTTTGTAGACATCAGGCGTCAATAGTAGGAAATGTTTGGTAATGATTGGTAGAAAAAAGATTATTGTTGTGAGTAAAGAATTTAACTGTGGATGCAGTTATTAAAGTGGTTTAAAATATAATTAAAATGCCTCTATTTTGTAGTTTAAAAATAATCAACATGGAGGGTGTGAGGTTAATTGGTCGGAAAATTATACCCAAAATAATTTTCCGTCCGCAAATGGTTTAAGGTTTTTTGGATGCAAACGTAACACCTTTATAACTTCATTATATTCGTCCTTTTGGTTACTGTTTACGTAAAATTGAAGGTTAAGTGGATGTTTTAAAAGCACGTTTCCTCTTTTCAACCGGTTTCAAATAACATTTCCACTATGGTTATTATGGACGTCCAATATTTATCAAAATAATTTAACGATTTAAGTTCCTACGTAGGAAGTTTTTATAAAATTTAAAAAATTATATTTTTATTCAAATATTTTTTCATGTTTATAAAAAAATAAGGAAAATATTTCCAGTTATTAAATTTTCTATAAAATAATAGACCGCCGTGAATCAAGTTGACAATTAATTACAAAACTCGGAAATTTTATCACGATAAGACAACCCTCGTAAGCAATAATATAAGAAGAAAATTTGATTTTCTATAGAAATGTAAATATATGTTAAAAACCAATTAAATTGTTTTAAATTATTGAGTAATCAGGGTTCAATTATTAGAGAAAGCACACATCTTTTTGAGTGATACATAAGGCTTTATTATCAAAGTAAGCGAACTTACGAAGAAAATGCGTGTTAGTAAAATAAATTACATAATTACAAGAGCATTTTGAAAAAAAATAAGGATTTTTTTAGAAATATTGGATTTTCTTGATAAATTGAATGCCCTTTTTCGTTAAGTCTATGTTTAAATAAGTAAATAATTGTAAAGTAGTCTATAATAGTTTTGCTATTATGTCAAATGAATTCATATGAATTTTTAATTCGTGTAAATAAAACATTATTATGGTTAATTTAAGATAAAAAAATTTAAAGTCAAGCAAAGAACCGATTGTTTCAAAATTAATGGTATATTATAAAGAACGTGTTTCTGGTCATGTGCGTCAAATTGTTTTTGCTTTAGTTTAGAAAATCATGACTATTATTTAGCACACCACGCATTTTTAGCAAAAATAGAAAAAGATGCGTAAAATATTTTTACCAACAAATTTTCGTTTGAGCTCAATTTATATCTAAACCAACCATTCGTTAAAAGGAGTGATGTTTGCACATCTGAGTGCGGTGTCGTGTTTTCCATTACTAAAACACATCTAACCGAAACATATGACTCAGTGTTTATTTTAGTTTAGTCAGCAATTGTAGTCAAATTGCATTTCTCATCATGTTATGCTATTCTATTTTTTTATGCTTATCGATTGATTGGGTGCTGCTAAAGTGAAAAAAAAATCATAAAATAAATATATCCTTCTTGTAGAATTAATATTTCTGTTTCATTACTACATTTAAGGTACTTTGGCAGCGGTTTGGAGAAATTATAAGGCGAAGTACAAATGACTGAAATATATGAATTACTTAAGTTTAGAACTTTGATAGTGCGTAAAGTATATTTACTGATAAAACAAAAAGAACTTCAACTACAAAAGGTATTTTAAAATCACATTGTTTTTCTATTTAGGTCTAATCTATAATTATGTATTTTTACTTATTACATGATGAAACAAAATACACCAACGAAAACATAGTTAATAATACATATTTAGAATACATAAATAAAGATATGAAAATGAAAATGAAAAAATGAAAAAATATTTATTTCAGTACCATCGAGTTATTTTACACATTGTGATTGACTCCCTCAATTAGGTGCAGAAAGCACCTGAGCCAGATGGAGTCACTCTTCCATTAAAAACTAAATACTAAAAACGGTACTTAGCGCTAATTCATACTAAAAAAATAATAAAAAAAAAAAATAAAAGTTAAATAATAAAAATAGTTAAATATTCATACATAGATATACATTTGAGTGTATGTGTGTGTGTGTGTGTGTGTGTATGTGTGTGTGTGTTCGTGTATGTTGTGTATGCATAATTGAGCGTATACATGTGCGTGTACATGCTTCAGCCTAATTTATTTTTAAAAGGTTTTCTGTCTGGTCGTAATCTAAGGTTTTAAGCCAAGCCGATAGCCTATGTCTGCATTGACGAAGTGTCAATGGATGAATAACTAGGGATTTATTGATGTTATTATATAAAAATGATGACATATATCCGTATTGACACTGGGCGAATTGTGTGTGAGTACGTTTAGTGTCAAAAACATTGTTCTTTCTTCTCTTCCTAAAATTTACTATATTGTAATCTGAGGAGGTATGCTTTCTTAAAATTGTATGCTGAATGTATAGTTTCCTGACTGATAATACCTCCGATGTTGCGTAAAGGCTTGTGGTCGAATATTGGCGTTTTTTAAAATAAATAACCTTCAGAAGTGCCCGCTGTGCTCTCTCCAACACAATTAAATGAGTTTTCGAAGCAGCGCCCCATACTGTAATACAATATGTAGTGATTGTCTGTGCTAAGGCGTAGTAGATCTGGTTCAACAACTTTTGGCCAGCCACATGCCTGAGAATTTTAAAAATCCACATAAGCTTTCTAAGTCTACCAGCCACTAATTCTACATGTGGTAGCCAGGACAGTCTATGATCCACCATAACACCTAGGTATTTAGTGGCAAATACTCTTTCAATTGAGGGGCAAGTGCACGAAATGTCATCAGGATGATGATTATTGTGTATTTTGATATTGAAATTGCAATCCGGTTGGGTTCTGTTAGTTACTGTAAAGCACATGTAATTAGTTTTGGAGGTATTCAAAGTTAGCAAATTATATCTGAGCCAATCTGCGACCAACCTTAAGCCATTTTCTGCCACAGCTTTAACTTCATCCCATGACTCGCCGGTAAAAACCAGTGCTGTATCATCTGCATAAGAAAAGATCCTAGTATTCTCCAAGTTCAGGTTACAAAGGTCATTAATATAAATAAGGAACAGTGTTGGACCCAGGACACTTCCCTGTGGCACACCATAAGTAGTGTAGGTTTTTTCACTTACCATACCATCTATTTTTACTCGTTGAGTTCTATTATTTAAGTAATCTTCGAACAGATTCAAAGCAGCACCTCTAATACCAATCTTTTCAAGCTTTTGTAAAAGTATGGGAAAAGAAACGGTATCAAACGCTTTCTTTAAATCTAAAAAAACTGTTAGACACTTACCCCTGCCATCCAAGTGATCAATAATAACAGAAGTCAAGGCTTCAACAGCATCCACAGTTGATCTACCCGTTCTAAATCCGAATTGTGATGCTGATAATAAGTTAAATTTATTCAGATAGTTCTTTAACCTTGAGTTTATAAGTTTTTCTATTACTTTGGATATGGATGGCAAGACGGAAATCGGTCTATAGTTACTAACGTCGTCTGTAGCTCCATTCTTGTATATTGGAGTGATAATTGACTCCTTCAACTGAGTAGGGAACACGCCATTAGCAAAACAGAGATTTACTAAGTGGGAAATGATGGGAGCCACTTCAAGTCCTGCAAGCTTAAGGAAACTGGTCGGGATATTGTCATATCCAGGGGCACTAGAGGTTTTTAACTGGGAGATGACGGTGTGTACTTCCTTTGGGTCGGTATTAAGAAAAACAAAGGAAGACAGATTCGTTACCAAATTAGATTGGTGAGTCGTATTTGCTTGGTCTATTTTTTCAGCGAGACTTTTTCCTATATTGGCAAAGAATTTATTGACAACTTCAACCGACTCCTTTGGAGAATGTTGTATCTGTAGGAGCTTAGAACTATCAGTAGTTTTCCTTTTTTGATGGGTAATAGTTGCAATATTACTCCAAAGGGTCCTGGGATTACTAGATGAATCCTGAAGCAATTTTCTGTCATACTTCCTTTTTGAGTTTTTTACAAGATTGTTGCAGAAATTACGATATCTTCGGTAGGAGATCCCAAGAATCTCGTTGCTAGGGTTTGAGCGAAGTTTGTGCCATAATCTATCCCTGTGTCTGATGCATCTTAACATCCCCTGTGTTATCCAAGGTTTGAGGATTAATTTACTCTTCGTAATTGTTATCTTACAAGTGTTTTCTTTTAAAGAATCTGCTATATTCTGTACAAGACTGTTCGTGACAACTTCCGGGTCAGTTAAATTTAATAAATCAAATAAATTTCTATTTTTTAAATTGAGTAGTGCACCTTTGTAGTCAACTACTGTTTTCGTTTTTATATTATGTATTTTAACGGACACTTTAGCAAGATGTAGCAGGACCATGTCATGATCAGTCACTGTTGTGTTTAGAACTGCCACCTGTGCAGATATATACTTTCTATCTATTTTTAACATAACATGATCGAGTGAATTGTTTCCTCTAGTCGGAAGGTTATGTCCCATCATAATACCATGTGTTCCTAACATTTCGAGGTAATTTAACCTATTGCGATGCTCACCACATTGTTCTGTTTCCCTATCTATGGTATTTATGTTTATGTCTCCCATTAAAATAATGTTTTTAATCTTCTCTATCAGCTGCAAGTGCTGGTTTAGAGTTTCTAAAAAAGGATCGACGTTCGTTACAGAGGGCGAACGATATATTGCTAAAAAAATAATGTTTTTTATATGTATTTGCACACATGAAGCATCCCGAAGATCAATTTCTCTCAAATCAGCATTTATAGTTTTCTTGAAATATGCTATGACACCATCGCTCCTATTTGTATTCCGAGATGAAGCATAAAAAGAGTAATTCGCTATATTAGGCGTAGGCTTATCGCTACACAGCCAACACTCGGTCAAAAGTATTATGTCTGGCTCAACTGGTAATTGGGATATTGTTACCAGAAAGTCGTGTAAATTACAATAAACACTACGAATATTTTGAGTTATAATCACCAAGCCGTTATCTGTAATCTCAAGTTTATGGGCTATGTCTCCAATATTGCAGCGCACAGTGTTAGCAATTTTCATGTCATCAATTTCATTTAATTTCTGGATATCGTTAGCCATTATGTATAGGTATCAAAGCACTGGCTGTGTAGCAACAAGTTTAGAAAAGAAGATTGAAGAGAGCAATTTCTACAGTTTACCGCACTGTGTAAGTTTTTACGTATGTGTGATTTTATGAATAAAAGTGAGAGTTTTTTTATTGTATATGAGTGTATAAGTGTGTTTGTACGTGTGATTGTCATAATACAATGAGGTATATCAATGTATGAATTTACAAAAATAAAGATAAGCATGATTAACTTGAATATAACAGTTGAGAGATTGTCTTGCCATATTCCAAAACTATTAATTTCAAAAAGTAGATAAATTCTTGGGCCTAGTCAGTCCCTACACACAAGCTGGTGCACCTGGGCCTCCGACCTAATTTGAATTATTGGTGAGGTCTCAGTTTTTCTTATATAAACTTTACCGTAAGATGTCCAGCAAAATTTGTACTGACCTGACTTCGCCAGATCTCTGGCCAAAAAATATAAACGAGACGCCCTTGCGGTTAACTGTAAGATATATCTTTAACAATTTCATAAAAACATTATAAGACATAGACACTAATACATATGAGATATAAGAAAAACGCTAACATTTAAAGTGGTGATATATGAAAAATTTATAATCAAAGAAGCAAATTTTCAATAGTCTTATGCTTGAAAACAATTGAAAAAGAGCAGTACACATCATATACGAGACAACTTATACGAGCAATCTCTGCAAAATTGGGGCGGGCGGCTAGTTTCATAGTAATGGATCAGGCTGTCTAAAAAGTGTTTAAGCAGCTGAATATAATAAGCAATTTCTTGACGTATATGTACGATGATTTATTGAATCCAAATAGAGTATTAAAAAGGGAATTAATATACCGTTCTTGTACTTAAAACTTTGATATCATATCCGCCAAACTCACATCTATTTCTGATCCAACAAATTAATCACAAAATATAATCTTGTCCCAGAGCTCCATAAAACGTACGTATTATAAGGGAAATTGAAATTCGGATTAGTTTTCCGTTGATATCATCGTGCTTGCGTCATAAAGGGGTAAGATTTATTGCTATATGTGGACAAAAATTCGCCTAAAAGATGTGTTATGAGCCGTCATGTCAATTATATTGCTGTCATCTTATTAACAACTAAAAGCTATATGAAATCGCGCCTTCTTGCCCTAGTTTATAGTAATATCATACAAACCAGTTTTATTTGTTAGTTTCTTTACATGGCATACAAAATACTATATAACTCGGAGTTTATTTTACTAATAATAGAATAGAATATTAATTATAAAAAAATATAATTTAATGACTTTAAGCTAAGGAAATTTATTATGTACATAAAATTAATAATACAGTACAATCTAATCTAAAAATGTTGAGCTACACTGTGCTACGCCGTAGCTGCAAAGCTACGACAAGAACTAAACGAGTTGTCGTACCTTGTCGTAGTATTTTCATACATTTTCATAATGCCGATGGAAAACACTAATATGTTTATAATATTAGGTACCTACTTCAATTTATGTAATCATCATAAATATATATAATAAATAGCTGACCCGGCAAACGTTGTTTAGCCATATTAATTTTTGGGTTGGGCTACCCTTATCACTTCGGGGTATGAAAAATAGATAGTGGCCGATTCTCAGACCTACTGAATATGCATATAAAATTTGGTAAAAATCAGTAAAGCCGTTTCAGAGGAGTAAGGTAACTAACATTGTGACACGAGAATTTTATATATATGATTACTCCATACCCATGTCAATTTTCCTTTGTTTCAGACAGTTTTCAAATATTAGGACCAATCATGTTGCTAAATTTGTTACTAATTTTTTTCCGTGGCAACTTTTACTCTTAACAATATTTAATGTGAAATATGTCGTGTCCTATACAAAATAACACGTTTTACTCTAAATTTAGGCTTTTTACCAATTTTTTTCTTCTAAGAACATTGATATAAATTTATATGAGTAGCCCAACACTACTTATATCAGTTTAATAATTTAACACAGGTTATTTTTAACTCAAGAGGATTTTGCTCAAAAAGTTAGATAAGGTTAGGAATATAAAAAACAGAAGGATTTTTCTTTTTCTTTAAACAGAAAACCCATACAAGACAACGCAAAAAAGAACTAATAATACAGATTCAAGAAAACCAAAATAAAAGGAAACAAAATGCCTTGCATTTAACACATTAATATATAGAAAATTAAATTACATTCGTATTTCAACGAGCGTGATATTAAAACACATTTCACATGCTCTCGTGGGATTTTCTCAGCGAAATATTTCATGAAACCAAATGCAATAATATTTTTATCTGATTATAATACGATTTCGCTTTAGCCTGTCACGGCAAGTTAAATATTAATTTTCCGCATTTAAATGTAGTGTTATAATTTATAATATTGCGTTTAAAATATATAATGTTTATTATAAACACTTCATTTCACAAAAAAGAAAATATAGCAAGATAATTAAGCAGAAGTAGGTACAACAGTCGGCTTTACCGCTATATAGCGATCTTCCAGAAATCTCTGGTAGAAAAAATAAACATGAAATAATGAAGAAATCCAAGAAGTACGAAAATAAAAGGTTAATACAGAACATATGTATGTACATTGGTTTAATAAGCATGGGTACTTATAATTAAATAGAAAACATTTCTAGACCTACGACATCACTTTCTTTAATTCTTATTCTTTCAAACTAATCAGTAATCACTGAATTGATTTATTAATCCGAATTAGTATGTATTTTTTAAGTTTGTTGTAACTCCATTATTATATTATTTCGAACTGAGTCTTAACTCTTTTATCCTATATTAATTTCAATTCAATAGATCTGTCATTTTTTTAATATTATTATTATTAACGGTGACCGAACTGGAATAGATTAATGAATTTATATAAGTGCTTTAAAAGTATCGTGTTCTAAACTCCTTTTAATCTTCCCGTAAATAATTTTGTTAAAATAGGATAAAGTTATAAAATTGGGACGCTTCCCTTTGAAATTCTACGCTGGAGGTCTACAATTAGTTTTATAAAATGTTCTTAAAACTAAATGTTATTAAAAAGTAATACATAAAACTGAAATAATAAATCTAAAATAAATAAATCGCATTGAAAAATTAAAAAAGCATACAGTTTAACCTTCTCCTATTTAATATCGGTTAACAACTCAGAAGTAAACAAATTCGTGGAGTGGCTTTAACGTACAGGTGTGGTTTTACGATGACTGTTGCATTCAACTAAAATGTTGACTTTCTTTTATCGCTGCAGCTGCAGCAGCTTAACTGAATAATCAAATAATTTGTTTCAAATTGTACTTTTTCATAAGTAAGGGTTTTATTATTAAAAATTTAATCAATTTAGAGTATGGTTTATTTTTTAGCCCCGCCTCAGTTTTTTTGGAAGTATCTATTATACATTACCCTCGCCGCCTCGTTTATTATGTGTAGTGTGTACTCATTATAGATTAGAACTAAATATGATATTTTGAAAATAAACAGTATAACAACATTTATACGCATTGGCTGAAAAATGAGCTAGTTTTCAAGTTTAGAAGAATAGTAGTTCCTACATGCGTCGATATCACTTTAAACATAATTCTATTTCTACTTTTAATTCCACAGAAGAAAATATATAACTGTAGATTTGTCCTACATCTGATGCAATATAAAATGTAATAATAGTTGCAAATGTACTCGACGCTGGCTCGAATTGCAAATGCAATTTTAAAGTAATTCCAAAAGCAATTAGACTCGCATAAATAAATTTCACAATTAATAAGGTTCCTTGTGCTAATTGCGAACTAATTTCACTAATAGAACCTTTAACTTCTACGTCTACTTTAACACTTTTCAGAGGCTACTTTGTGAAAATTTAATTTTGCATAATATTAACCTTACAAAAAATTACTAATTTACTAAAAGCTCACCTTAACCATTGGGTTGTATACCCAAAATACTGGCTGCATTACCTAAGGCGTCCTATCGCTATACTTATAAGGCGTTGTCCAAACTAATGAAATTGAAGAAAACACATGTTAATTACCAATGAACAGATCTTAATAAATTATATCCAAGAACCATCCGCATCTGTCGATTCGTTTAGGAGCTAAGATGCGGCAGACTTTTTACGTCGGGGGTCAAAAATGAGTAAGCATGGGGTTCCCAAAACTCTCAACTTAGTGCGTCTATATCTCTTTAAACAATGGCCCGTCTCAACGAACTCTAGAGGTAAATAAACGAATCACTTTCACACCGTTTTTTTATTTTAATATTTTTTTGTGCCGATTGCTTTTAAAATAAATCATCTACGCACACAGAAAAATAAATCATTATTTTTTTATTACGCTAGCCTAGTGTATGCAAAGTATGTAAACGCTAGTTTCATTCAATATGAAAAGCAGTAACTTAGAATAGTTAATATAGGGAAAAAACTCATCGTAAAAATGTCTATAGAATAAATTTCAATGGCACACAAATTGTGCAGTGAAGCCGATGCGACGTTTATAGAACAAAGGGGTAATATACGGGTTTATGAACTTGCCTAGAGTTATCACCGATTAAAAATGCTAGCTTATTTCTAAGCCCGCAACATGACTCGTTACATACCTAAAGTAACACCAAAATGTTTGCGCTAAATAGCTGTCAGTCAAAAAGGGTGCCAATTGTCAATTGTCAAAATTAACAATAGGTAATTCTACTAGCAACACACAGCCGCAAGAAAACGTTTATTTTTAATCGCTATCACATGCATCGTATAAACATTCATGATATATATTATACTAGTGGACCCCACGATCTTCGTATCGCTTCAGAGTGCCGAATAATAACGTGTCCCCTAAAACGTAATTCCATAGAAAATGTATGAGGAAACGAATTAGCAATAAAATAATATTGCGACTATAAATTAAGATGTAAGCTATCCTATCTTTCAAGTTGGAAAAAACACGGTGTGCAAATTTGATTAAAATCGGTTAAGTAGTTTAGGAGTCCATCGCGGACAAACAACGTGACACGTAATTTATATATATTAAGATTTGTGATATACAAATATTTGAAAATTCGTGGCCAAACAAGGAACTGAACCAAGGATGAGCCTAGCGCTCATCCTTGGTAGTTCCAGTTAGTTGGTAGTTTCAGTCAGATTTCATTGCCGCTTCCTTTTATTTCATACTGACAATGATATTGTGAACCATTGATTAACCCAGGCCCTCACACGAGCTAAAAATCGACTTTCACCCGAATTCAAATTAAATAATGTAAGTGTTAAGCTATCCACTTGGGGACACATCCAGTCGGGCCGCAACCGTACGACGCGCATTTTAGCGTACTACGTCCATTATACAGACAATCCGCGTCGCATCGGCGGATTTTTAACAGTCAGTCGTACATATAACAAGCGAGCTACGGTCTACTAGAGGCGGAGCGGGCTGGTGCCGGACAGCATCGACCGAAAAATACGCTCACTGAGTGATCCACCGACGGATTCTGTCGCGGTCCGGCCCGAGACGCCAAGCTTTATTGTTTTAATGAAATATTGTCACTTACGTTTTATAAACTGTCCCGGTTGGTTCATTTGAGCCTTGATACGCCTCATAAAAGTGTTATCACGTGTGCGTTGTGGCTTTATGACACCGATGTGTTTAATTAAAATTTAAACTATAAACAGACTTTAACTTATGTGTTATTGAGAAATTCGTTAAAACTCCTCGATTTACGCAAGTGTAACTATCTCCTATTAATAAAGATTATTTTAAAAAACTATGAACATACTTCTTAGTGCTATAGACTAATAAATAAAATATTCTTGTATTTTATAATTCTCATGTTTTACTTCTCATGTTTGCATTTCTCAGTTTTCCATGACTTACCTGAAAATGATCGTTTGTCAGCGATAATGCTCTTGTTGCAGTTCTAATTAATTATTTTCTTGCTCTATGTATCTAAATACATATTAATATTAAAACCTATATTTACAACTGTAAGAATGCTTAATCAAAATACTGGTTGACTTTCCATGTTTTATCGCTACTGAAGAATAACAATTAAGATTAAAAATATAGACCAAAAAGGAAATATTATATATTAAAATACACATGAACAAAGTGTCGGATGCCTAATTAAAAACAGTTTAATTTTATATATAAGTTACAGTTTGAACCGGAAACTGTGTTAGTATTTCCAATGCGCTACGAAGCGGATTATTTCAATAAAATATTTAAATGACGCAATATCAAGGCTGTATAAACGCTGAACTCAAACTACTAAGTGTTCTATAGCCAATGCGCTAAATCGAAATGCTTGAGATATTGAAAATTATTATTTTATAGAGTAAATTTGTTAAAAAAAAATTCTAAATAAACTGTTCGAATTAGTGGGCTGTGTTTTCTACTCAAATCTTATTTAGTGTCATGTAGGATAAAAATAAGTCGATATTTTTAGAATTTTCGTCAAAGTGTAATGACTTGTGTGACGTCATGTACGTTAGTGATTTTTTAAACTTAACAAAAAATAACATTATACTATTTCAACATAGCTTGTAACTTGTGAAAGAAAATGGTTCTTTATGGCATACTTCACTTAGGATATCTGGATTTTCCGTGCATCAATTGACCACATAACATCCCATATTAGAAACGGTCCCTTCTAAAAATGTCGCCTAAGGACGTGTCACGTTCTACGGACAGTTATCGCCAGTGAAGCGTGACCGAATGGACATCTTGATGGTTTTAATAGTCTGTTTGATACAAGAATTTATCATCTGACGTCAAATATGACATAATGATAAGAAAATATATTCAATAAACTTTATATTTTCTTAGCTAAAAATTACACCTATTTCAAAATTATTTCAACCTTTCTCGAGTAATATAGGCTAAATTTTGTACGTAAAGGAGACGTAGTCGTGAATGAAATTAATTTTGTTAATTAATGGGTTTTAATTAGTTACACCGTTAATATAGTAAGAGAGTAGAACTCATCCACTAGAATTATAACTTTGTGCATATATAAGATCCTTATAAGTGAAGGCTCGTGTCCCCTAGTGGGGTATGGGGCAGATGCATTTCACATCTGTTTCACTGCCTCAGCCTGCTATATCCTGCCAGACCGTTTTTTTTTTGTATCTCCACCGAGAATCGAACCCAGGACCTCTCGGTTGTAACGCTTACGCGCTTACCACTAGACCAAGGAGGCGGCATACTTACTTGGCGTAGGGGACACCGTGATCAAGATCCTTATACCCTTACCTTATTCTTAAATAATTAATTATGTATCCTATATATTATATGGATATAGAACCTTTGATAAAATTAATATTTAAATGAATTAGTAATAGCTATATAGACCATTAAGTTGTCTAGATTTATGTACTTAATAACATAGAACCTTTACGTAATAAATTCAAACCAAATTGGCAAAACAACTATCATCAAAAAAATAATAAATCAAGTTAAGTCCAATCGGTCAATGTCGAGATTTTTCTTTTATCCGAATTCGCTACATTAAATAAAATTGTTTGGCTATCATTTGCGGAATCAAATCGAGCAGTTTACCCAATACTAAGGTAATAAAAAATACACGATCAAATTACGATGTTGCGGTTAACAAAAATTGTTTTCATAAAAATATAACTTTTTATGAGCCTGGAGAATGAATTGAAATTTATATATATATTATATCTATCTTTAAAACCGAGTTGTTGAGGGCAATTGCTGTTAAACTCTAACCAATAGGCACTGGTTTCCGATTTTTCAAGTTGGCTTTGTGGAATTATTTTACGTTCTATTTATTACCTTTATTGCACTTAGAAGTTGGTTCCTAGTTTTATAACAAATGCGGCTATAGTGTATACTATGAATAATATCACTTTAGTTCGAAACTATCTAAATTCTAGCGCAACGAAGCAAACACTTCAGTGGCTAAAGGAATGCCTCAAACGCTTCTCATATTCTGTGACCAAAATGATCAAACGCGTGAAACTTATTCATGCTCGTGCAGATTCACGGCAAATTTGCGGCAGATATTTGATATTAACTTTTCCATAATACAATATTAATTCAAAACCAAATAACTTTTATCTACCAGTAAATAATTACGAATATACTATTATATCGTTTTGTATGTATTTTCATTTAATCTATTATTATATCAGTTTTTAACTCACTTCAACATCTAATTCAGTTTTTTATGCTTACTACCTCAAAATTCCCTTATATGAACATAACTTGAAACAATGTCTCAAAGTCTCTCTCTGAAAATGAGAGTATTTTAACGTTTATTTATACACGAGTTTATTAAAAATTCCATTAGATCGTTTTTATTAGAACCTCAATAATAAAAACCTTACAAGATTAGTCATTTTACTTGTAGCATTAAGAAGTTAGGATAGTGCTCGTTAGGTAACTTTATTAGGGTGAAGTTAGACGTTAGTTTGAGTCATATCGTAGGTAAATAAGTAAGTCGAAGTGTCTTGTCGCTCCGGTATAAGATCCATATTTTTTAAATTTCCACCGCTAAGCGGCTAAGTGTAACCGCCTCATTTGCATGGGGCAGATAGTTTAGTTCCTGGTTTTCGATTGATTTAACTATGAAACTTAGTATGTAAATTTAAACCTTTGAGGATTATGTCAGAAGCATGAAATAAGTTACATGCATAATAGATATGGATTATCCCTTAGCCTAAGGGCTTTATTATAAGTTAACGCAACTTTAACACGCAGCTTCCCTTCTTCAACGTAATACGTGGGTTGTATTGAATTTTGGAAGTAATTTGTCAGTATATTAACAACATAAATAATCGGTTCATTGGTTTGGGTACGACGCCAGAGGCAGACACTTGAAACTTATAAGACCCCTTTTATTATCAGACTGGATTATATAATAATAAAAATAATAATAATAATTGGGACAACTCACATAGATTTCTCTGATCCCAAAGTAAGTAGCTGAAGCACTTGCGTTATGGAAATCAGAAACAACGAGGGTACTAAAATAAATCCATATTATATAAGTTTATAAATAACCAAGACTCGGAAACAAACATTCGTGCTCTTCACACAAATTAATGTAAAGGGATTCGAACCCGGGACCTTTCGATGCAAAAGGTAGGGGCACTACCAACTGCGTCAATCAAACAATAAAATGTGTAGACAACCATTCTTCTGAAGCTCTCTTTTGGTTGTGATTTTTTTTCGGCGCTATTGGTCTTCTTGGTGTAAAGTTCACCTTTTTCTATTTTTGTTTGTGACTGGCCAGAATTAAGGAAAAGAGTTCAAATAGGGAAGTACTATCGCTTATCGCCAGAAATGGATTGGAGATTCTCGACTATTCAAATAGTAATCCAATTTTTGTAGAAAACGGAGATAACGAAGGACTTCAATACAATTTATGACAAAGCTTTATCTTGTCCTTTGCGGTGAATCTCGCCTTACAAAGCATTGTTTAGATTTGAAAAAGATTATTTTACTCCTTGTATAAAAAAAGGATAAGGCATTTTTGAAATTCAATGAATGAAATAATCGTCCGTGATCATTCAGGCCGTAAAGTACGCGAAACATCGGGAAAGTTTAGTAATAATTAAATAATTGTGTAATTGGGGATATATACGCGCTTTATCCGTTCAAACTGTTTTCTTTCATGTGTGATATTCGTGTAAATAAAAGCCATTACAGAATGAAATTATTCCAAAATTCACTGCAAGTGAAATTGAAGGAAATTTAAAAAAAACCCCTGACATAACAAACACATCATAAATTGTATCTAATATCCATTTCGATTACATCAGCAGAACAAAAAATAATCTTTTAAAAAAAACCTGATCAGTTCGTTTAAGAGCTCGGATTCCACAAACAGACACAGACTCACCGAACCACATACCATTTGTTCTAAATAATTCTAATTGATCTATTTTTATTTTTTTATTTGTAAATTAGATTAAAATTAATAATTTAAAAATAACTCTCGATTCTAAGGAACATTAACAGTTCATAAAAACAATTGTTTGTAACAGAGTGAAAACGGCTTTTGTTTTAAGAAATTAAATTTCTCAAACACAGCTTTTCTCCAAATACAACAGCCGCAATGAATCGTTAGTAATTTCCCTTTGTGGTAAACTTCACATTTTAATTAACAATGCTCGATGAAACGTTGATATTAAATGGAAATTTTTAAATTATTTTTTGTTTATTTATTAAATAAATAAATCATCCACGTAAATACCAAATATTTCTATAGACAAGTTCGCTTGACCTGATACAATATCGGCTATTAAGTTTTGATAGACTAACTTCTATTCAGTAAAAGGTCCGGTAGGTAGTTGATTTTATTCATTACACACTAAAATAATTTTTACTCTTTATAACACATAGAAGTCACGTTTAGATTTGAATTCGTCATTATGTTTTTTAAATTAAGCCATGATATTAATAAACATCTAAAACGAGTTTGAAAAGATCACAAAACACTTATAGGTCACAAAACATATTTAAATGTATTAACGCCATTTATTGGCTATCAGATGTTTATACAAAAGAATCAATTTATTGAATTTGGAATCTTCTTTTAAAGAAAGTATTGTAAGATCAGTTTCCATACATTCTAATTTAATATTCGGTTGGTTTTGTTTATGGTAATATGGCAATAATTCATCGGTAATAGGATGTCTAGGTACGTTGAACAAGCAATTTTATTTTGCAATATTTTCCGCTTACAATGTAGATAAATTACACAAATTCAGCAAACATGCCAAAATATTTAGTCTTTTAATATATGATCATTTTTATATAACATTTTTATATACAAAAGCAACATTCACTGACTAAACATAATCTTGAAAACTACTTAACTTATGAAAAATTTGGTTAGTAATTTAGTTTGTATGAAAGTTCTTATAGTTGTTAAAGATACTAGTACATTCGGTATTAAATAATATAGTTATTAAACCCAGTAAACGAAACAACTGTTAAATGATAGCGATTCCTGCAAAGCTAAGACTGGCTAGTATATAACTATATTAAAATTGCAAATTATGACAGATATAGACTTAAATTTGTAAATTGTTGAGTGACAAATAGGATTCAAGATGGATGAAGTGTTGCCGATACATGACATAATTGACATAATTTTAACTTTCTATATATTTTTCCCACGATTTTAATAAATCAGAATGTGATTTACAAATATTTGACATGATATTTGTAAAACCTATTTTTCTATATGCCCACTTAGATACCGCCTCCTTGGTCTGACCGCCTCCTTGGTCTAGTGATAAGAGCGTAAGCGTTACAACCGAGAGGTCCTGGGTTCGATTCCCGGTGAAGAAAAAAAACTCGGTCTGGCAGGTCATAGAAGGCTGATCACCTACTTGCCCCTAAAAAAATCGATCAGTGAAACAGATGTGAAATGCATCTGCCTCATACCCCACTAGGGGACACGGGACTTCACTCACACTTAGATAAAGTTTCTAATAAAATCTAGTTTAAAAAAACCTACTTAATAACATCATTTTATCTGTTTATAACTAAACATTCAAAACAAAGTTTTTTTATAATTTCACTCAAACAAATATGCGAAAGAAGATAGATGTGCAAACATTAATGTTTAACACTGTTTCTTCTATAAAAATTGAATCAAGTTAAAACCCACCACTAAATTAATATGGACTTTTCATAAAATATAATCAATATTGTTTTAGCAGCTTGTGCTAACACGATGAGTTTTCAAAGAATAGATAAAGGTGATGTTGGCATCTCCATTGTAAGCCGGAACAATGAAAAGCTGTCGTGAACGTACCACAACGTTCTATCATACACCTGCCTTTTGACAAGAACGTCACGCTCATTTCTAGACACCCACTAACGCTGGAAATTTGTATAGAAATACCAGATTTAAATCTTTGAGAAATAACATAAGCCGTGTCGTTAAAATTACGACACGGCTTATATTCAATATATATTCAATTCCATAGTCACAATTTTCCAGCGTTATTTAATGTCTATAAATACGGGTCTTAGTCATTAAGATCTTAGGGAAAACATCAGATAGCTTGACGAAAACTGTAAAATAACAAAAAACCTTTTTCTGGATAAATATGTCTAGTACATGTTTGTCGTAATATACTATTAAAACTTGACACATTTTAAATATATCGGAAGTGTTGTAGAGTCAACATCACATTCTAATTATGAAAAATCTCAACCATCGGAATGGGGATCACGGAAAACCTAATTGTATTTATCGCCTGTACGTGGGCCTGCTTAAATTATCAAAGTATCGGTTTATTTCTTGTACTCTTCTTTATTAGTATGTAGTAATTCTATATAAGATTCATTCGTTGTGTGATATAGTGTGTATTAAAAGATGACTTTCAGATATTTATGAATCTTATATGAAGAAACAATATGAAAATAGTATTTTTATAGGCTACTTTGTATCCTAATACCAATAAATTATAAACACTATATTTTCATAGTCGATACTGGAAAGATGTACAAATATTCTAGCGGGATGATACGAGATTTCACTAGGACCAGGTATCACTCGTCTTGAAAAATTGTCATAAATTAAACTAAAATTATGTAAATAAATTGAAATTAATGGAAGACATTAAATACGTTGTATAAAATTATAAATTTTCATAATAACATAAGCCTGGGCTGCGAAATTTTGAATAAAATAACTCGCAATTATTCTGTCCTTTAAGACTTTTAGAATAATCGATATTAGAAATTCATATATACAAAACTCAAGAACGGATGGACCGATTTTGATAATTTCTGATTTTTAAGATACGTCTACTCCAAGAATATAATAACTGGTAAAAATATAGCAAAATTCACGGAAAAGTGTTTATGAAGAAAATTCGTTTCTTCATACATATTCTATGGAATGACGTTTTAGGTGACAAGTTATTATTTGCTACTCTGAAGCGATATGAAATTTGCGGTGTGCATTAATCACTACATAGTTTAAAACCAAGTCGCTTTTTCTTCCCTATATCCCTTTGTATGCTTAAATCTTTAAAACTACGCAACGGATTTTGATGCGGTGTTTTTTAATAGATAGAGTGATTGAAGAGGAAGGTTTTTATATATGTTTTATACCCGTGAAAATAGTTTAATATAAAAAACGAATCGTCTGTTAAAAAAATGAAACAGATGTAGAAATATGTTGACTTCGGTAATTTCTGCGTCAAAATATATAATGTATTGGTTAGTAATTAATTATCAAAATTTAGCTATTAATTATTTAATATTATGTGAAGTCAGAGGAAATTTTTATGAAGAGAAATTATTCCCGAAGAAAACTATGAATAGAATTCGGTCGGAACTAAAATGTAAATAGTGGAATAATCAAGGCAAATATTTGGAAGTGCCCTAGGACTAAAGAATTATTTAAACTAACTCTTAATTGAGTTGTAAATTTAAGAATATTTACAAGTGAATTTCAAAATAAACGCAAAGGCGTCGGTTACTGAAATAGACAAGATTTTACCAGCTCATAAAGTTTGCTCCATTAAATTCTTGTTTATGGGTCTTATAAAATAGTCCTAAAATTACAACATAATTTCTGTTTTTCCCTGTGCACTGATAAAATATCAGTATTAAACGGTTCCCTAAACCCAATGGCACAGAAATGGGGCAGAAATTCACTGCAAGCATTCGAAACTTTAATTCCCAGAGAAGCGAGTCTGTCTACGACACTTATAATGTTAACTATTGTGTTATTTTATTCTATAACTAGCGATCCACCCCGACTTCGCACGGGTAAGTCTCGTAGGGTTCAGCCTGTGTTTGCAATGTGAGCGGGAAAATGTAATTATTTACGACATCACATTAGAAACCTCAAAAATAATAATTTCTCCACTATTTAATGGATGTTATTATACAAATAAACCTTTCTCTTCAATCACTCTATCTATTTAAAAAAAACCGCATCAAAATCCGTTGCGTAGTTTTAAAGATTTAAGCATACATAGGGATATAGGAACAGAGAAAGCGACTTTGTATTATACAATGTAGTGATTTGTTATTTATATGATGAATAAGTAAAAAATAGGTAAACCTGTTTTGGGTTGTTTCTTGGAGAAGTGGATGAAGAGGTACGAATTTAAACAATTGATTTGCATATAAAAATGTATTTTTTTAGCTATTTGTTTAATTGCCCTTGCTTTTATTTATTACAGTAAATTCGATTTGTAATATCATACATAACTTCAACACGAATCAATATGACATTAATCATTTCAAGACATATCCTCCATAAGAATAATTAATTTCACTTGGATAATTCAATAAAGGTGAATCTAGTTAACTTTCTACGTTATAAATCATATAAAACATAATATATCGTGTAAAATAGTAAAATTGTATAAGTTTAATGTAAAATAAAATTATATAAGTTTTATGAGAAATAAAACTTATATAATTCTACAGTTCGTTCGTGCTTTACAACGATTCTTTGGTGCTTTCTTGAAATTGAAATTTATGTTTGCAGTAGAAGTACAAACTTCACGGATGAACTAAAAAGTTAAAATTAATCCCGATAGGATTCAATCTACAGTTAGCTACAGTTAATGAAGAGAAAAAATTTTTTTGTTTACGGTTAGGAAATATTGAATAGGTTAGTTTGTATAAACTTTTTAATATTTTATTGATTTTATTTATGATATTATTTCGAGTCTTGTGTATTTCAGTTCAAAAAATATCTCAAAATCTATGCTAGTATCTTATCTTATCTTATCATCAGGGGCTCCCTGACGGGATGCACGTCGAACCTTTAGGTCCTTTTGTACCTACCCCATGCCTTACTCACTCACTCCAAGATCTCCGAAGAAGGACCGCATAAGCTTCAGGATGTCATTGGATGCGAAGTGCCGATAATCCCCTAGGTTCGGGTATGCCGATCCGAAGAGGTCCAGTCGCTTGCCAGCCTTTGAGTCACATTCGCAGAGTATATGCCTTATCGACTCTTCTTTTTCCCCACATGCTCTACATGTTGGGGTTTCAGCAAGCCTCATCTTGTAGAGATGGCTGCGACACTCGAAGTGTCCAGTCAGGGCTCCTATTAGAGTTCTTGCCTGTGATCTGCCATATTTGTAGATCATTTTATGCCATTTATTGCCATCCGTACCAATCACTGCCTTAGAGTGCATAAGTCCTCTCTTTGCTCTCCACTCGGCTTCATGTTTTCTTTCAACATATGTCTCAACCGCCGCCTTTACTGTTCCATATGACAGTCCGATGAAGGGTTCCGGTCCAATCAGTGGTTTACTCGACCCTTCTCTTGCCAATTCATCAGCCTTTTCGTTGCCATCTATTCCCATATGGCCCGGTACCCAGACCAGCCTTAGTCTGTTCCGTCTGCCAAGTCTGTTTAGGGCATTGACACAGTCCAAGACTAGTCCAGAGGTAATCCTGTTGGAGCCAAGAGCCGCAAGGGCCGCTTGACTGTCAGTAAGGATGTAGATGGACCGGTTCTTCCAGTTCTCCTCCACATTCCACTTCGCACACACAGCTATGGCAATATGCTAGTAACAAATAGTATGAAAGCGTACCTCACTCACTTTTTAGTATTTTTTGTACAGTGAGTAAAAATAAAATATAAAATACACGAACAAAAAAAAGAAGCAGTCAATCCTAGTGGATTGGATTGGCTAGTGCCAAGAGTGAAATAGAATTATTTAAAACCAATTACACAAAATAAATTATTTTCTCTTTTTCTGTGTACTCTGTAACCATTTTTTAATCACTTACCCAACGGATGTGATGAGCCTTTATATACCTATAATAAATTACCTGTATTTTGAAATTATAACTTGCAGGTGCAAATTTTAAAAGTTAACAGTTAAATTATATTCGCGGAACGGGTCAAAGCTTGAGTTTCATATTGTTTGTAAACTTTAAAGTGAAAATTACCACACGTTTAAGGTTTTGTTCGTATTGTATTTTATTCTAGAATATTGTGGAATAATCTCAGAGTGTAGCAACGAGACACGTACACTCGAACAGGTAGTAAAGAATTGTAAAAGAGGGTTGATACCCACACATTTTTGTGTCAAGTCCGTGTGTGATTCATTTATATAAGTTTTAATAGAGTTTAGCTCAGACTTATATATGTATAAACACTTTAAATGGGTGCAAAAATTAGAAATACTAATATAAGCTGTATTTATTATTTATTAATTATAATACATAAGTATTAGTAGAAAAAGTGAAAAGTCTATTTTTTAAATTGTTTCAAACTTATTTATATGAATTCTTAAATTCTTTATTCGACTATCAAGTCGAATTTTAACTATTTCTTCGACTGACCTTTCCTTATATTCATAATATGAATAATTACACGTATTTTAACCGGTCTAGAAAAAAAAACAAATAGGAGGTTATCAATTCCATGTGTATTTTTTTTTTCATTATAACGAATCTTTTATAAAACTTATAATTTTAAACTGTAAAATAAAATTGTTTATGTCTTAATATGCTTTAAAAAATACATTTTACAGAAATGCGCGTCTTTTTTAACCTATTTTGTTTTGGGGATAATCCGAGAAATATCATAGAACTGTAGACTCTTTTAAATTTTTGATGTTAATTCTTGTTATTGATCACGCGGAATCGATGTTAGAATAGCTGTTTCTCTCAGAAATGGAGACCAATCTAAAATAGTTGAACCCTACTTTAGTTACCCTCGGGGAAAGAATATTTAAGTTGTTACACTGAAGTTTTTTTATTTGACTTACATTTAAAAATGCAGGATAGTATTGTCTGACCACTTTTTCGTGATAAACAATTCCTGGAGACAAAATAGGTCGGTATTTAAAACTCACAGTTACAGTGTACCTCACACTTGTAAAGAAAGTAATCAGTGAGAATGTTGCATTCATGTTTACAAAGGAAAATATCCATTACGATCTCATTATTCGAAAGGTTTTAACTGACAACTTGTCATTTCCATAAAAGCCGTAATTTTACGCACAACTAGACATTTTCCATACAAGATTTTAACGCATATTTATTTATTAACACTTAACTGCGCAAGAAATAAAATAATATGGCCTTTTCGGTAACAAACGCTCTCTTCCAAGCAGGACTGCTAAAAATAAACATCGTTTAGAAGTGCTATTTTCGAAAAATATTTGACTAATATTGTGGTCACGTTTTGAAGAAGTATAGTACTCCATTCAACTGTGGCTATTGTCAACTGTGTACACGGTACCGTTTATTATGGGTAGATAGAAACCCATCGATCGAGCAATAATCGATTAACCAATCATGAACACTAATTAGATCGAGTGGCTTATGTCAAACGTATGCATGATTGGTCACCTGTGATAAAAAGATAATCGATTGCATATATAACAGGTGTAAACGAAAAACATATTTTGTTCCTTTGAATCTTCATTACGTATGTTTCTCTAATACATTCTTCTATACTAATTTTATAGAGAAAACATGTTTATGCTTAATTCTTTACATACATAATTCTTTGTCTGTACGCTGTTTTTGAATTCAGTTTAGTTTTTTTAATATTAAATAAAGCCGAAGCATGTGATAAGAGTCCAACAGCGTTTAATAGAACAAACTATTATTAATAGACTCCGTATTGGTCACACAAACTTGACCCATGTTTACATTGTGAAAAATATTAATAAATCAAAATGTAAATGCGGGTTGGATCTAACCGTAAAACATATTCTAGAAGTTTGTCAGACCTTTATCAGTGATAAATTAACATGTAACCTACCTAATAACTTAAAAGATTGTCTAACCGAAAATGACGTTATACACACTTAACTTTACAAAAAAGATTAATTTGTACAAAAATATAAAAATGTTAAAACTGTAGCCGCTGATGACCCTAGCTGTAAAAAGCGACTTAAAATAAATAATTTAAAAAAAAGCATGTGACCTGTAAAAGAATTATTTAACAAAACACTATTGAACAATAATTTCAAACAAAACACATCTAGCTGCCAGAATAGCATTTTTAAAAGCAATATTCATTATTTATACAAATATCCGTATGTTGTTCTTAAATAATTCTTAAAATAAATAGAATTTATATATAGTACACATATGAAGGAAATAACTATAAAGTTATACAACCGCATCCAAAGCTATGTCGTTAAAGGAACCCTAAAAATTAACATAAACTCTTAAGTAGAACAGAGTTAAATAAATTGTCCCATTACTTTGTAAAGGTTAAGCTTGCTTAGTTAAATATAGATACAAGGGTCATAATTCACCTAAACTCTAAGCCAATGTTGACACGTACAACATCAGAGAACTGAGGAAAGTTTAGCCATTTTATTAAATCTTTTAGTCCTTAATATCAGCAAAGCTCTCATTAACAAGATACTTAGCTTAAAACGAAGAATTTGAAGAGAATAAACAAGTTTAGAGTAGTCTGAAATACTTGAGCTTAATATAAATATAAGCATATAACTTTACACCAAGTATACTCGGCGAGTTGTTAGACCGGTTAAATTAATATTTTTTGTTATAATTTTAATATAATTCCTCAGAATGAGATATTCATTAGATCTGTGATTTATACGGTTTTTTTTAATGATTAAGGTAATAACTTATTGAAAAAGATTAATACTAAATACGGTTAAATAACTTTCCAATAAGCTACGTACCCTTTTCTATTAAAGATTTCTAGGTAAAGATTTCTTAAAACGGGAACTCAAAGTTTATTAATTACTATCAAAAATAAAAAATAAATCTCTTTATAATGCAAGTGCAGTTCCGTTAGCTTTTATGTGAAAAAACAGTTCATATTTCTGATTTTACGAGCTATCTACTATGAAACTTGTGTAATAACGGCTAACTTAGCTTGGACGGTCAGCAAGCTTTTAAGCTTTGCTTACACTTACTTAATAACTGTGATTTTAACTTGCGTAACTAAAACGTTGAGTTATGTAGGTAAATAATTTACATTTTTTTGGTCATGTTTAATAATAATTTTCTTTCTGAAAACTAAAACTATTATTTTGAAATTAATGTCACACGTGCAAATCAAAGAATTGAATTTTTGAAGTCCTAGACTTGATTTCTATATTTTATATATATCTGCCAAATAAAAAAGAGTACAATCGCGATGTAGAGTTATTCAAAACTACCAACTTTTTAAAAGTTTTTTGAAACTAATGATTTTTATACACCAACTGTCGCCTCAGCTACACAAGTTTTACTACATATTTTACTTGCGCCTATTCTTGTATTATGTTTACTGATTATAGATTTAAAAAAAACAGTATGAGCTTATAACTATTGATAAATGTCAAGAGATGTAAAAACCGCAACACCAAAGTTTTTTCATACAAACAAGTAATTAATAGATCAGTAGCTTGTACTTTATTTTATACAAAGAGCCTCTAGGGTCTTCTAGTAAAACAAATAATGTAAGCGAGGCACTATTCAAGTGTACTAGAGTATATTCAGGCGAGTTAGGCTCATTCAATTGTCTCATACAAGAGAGTTAATACCTGCCTCGTATAAGAGACCACGCTTCTGATAATAATAGTTAAGATCATTCATTGATTTGTATCATAATATCAATTTAAACAGTGATAAATGGTTAAGTAGTTAAATGGTTCGCATTCAATGAGTTGCGTCAGAGAACCTGGGTTCTAACCCCGGGGAACCAAACAAATGTTTCGGTTTGGTGGGTATAGAGGGGATCATTCTTGCCTGTAAAACAAAGAAAATTATATACCTACTAAAAATAAACATTAAAAAGAAGTTAAAATACCACAAAGAAACAAAAAATACAAAGTATCATAAAGTAACTGTATTGTTAGGTTAGAATCTAACTGCGGTTTGTTAAACTCCACACCAATATTGTTTAAAAATTCATAGCGAAGTGCAGCTACATATTAACATAAAGGTACCGAATTCGTGCTTAATCAGTAGAATTTCTTGTTTTTTGTACGAATGTGTAGAAAAGCGTATTTAAATTTATTTTCTACTTTTAGAATGGTGCGACTAAGCTGCCTGCTCGCTGTCTTCTTCCTTGGTGCGCTGCTTCTGGCGATCCCTGCTTCCGCCTACCCCAGGATGTTAGTATATATCATTTATTATCTAAAACTACTTAGCCATAAAGGCCAAGTGAAGTCCCGTGTCCCCTAGTGGAGTATGGGGCAGATGCATTTCACATCTGTTTCACTGATCGATTTTTTCCTTAGAGGCAAGTAGGTGATCACCCTTCTTTATCCTGCCAGACCGAGTTTTGTTTATCTCCACCGGGAATCGAACCCAGGATCTCTCGGTTGTAAGGCTTACGCGCTTACCACTAGACCAATGAGGCGGTCATAAAGGCATAGTACAGACATATTTCTGTATCTGCTTCACTGTTCATTTTAAAATCAGATTATTAGACTGTAACCCATCAGCTGCACCTTCCAAATTCACTTCGTGTTCCTTACGTCACAAATTGAGCTACTGAAGCTTAAAAATTAAATTCGATCTGTTTTAATGTTTTCAGGCCCAGCAACTATTACTTGGATGACAGCCCCTATGAGCCTGAAGAAATCATGGACATGCTGAACCGCCTTGACAACTACTTGCAGCAGGAACGTAAAATTGCCAAGTATGTTTTCAAACAATAATTTTCTTTTTATCTAAAAATCTAATTAGTAAAAAAAGATATTTAAAAAAATATATTGAAACATAATATTATTGTATGGATATTGATTAAATTAGATTAACGAATCATTTAAATATCTACAATTGAATATTCAAAATTTGGATAATTTTTCTCCCAACAGGAGCGAATAACAAGTAGACTAGCCTATGGACGCACATAGAATGAAAAACAACAGATTCCTTTTCAGTTTCACACTACAAGGAGTAAGGACATCGAAGTTCGGGTCGCATCGCAACGCAAAAATCCGCTTGCTATACATTTTGTATGAAACTGCGTCCACTAGAGACGGGGCGAGCCGGACCGCGACGGAATCCGTCGGCGGATCGCTCAGCGAGCTTATTTTTCCGTCAATGCGGCCCAGCCCGGCCCGCCCCGCCTCTAGTAGACCGTAGCTCGCTTGTTATATGTACGACTGACTGTTAAAAATCCGCCGATGCGACGCGGATTGTCTGTATAATGGACGCAGTACGCAAAAATGCGCGTCGTACAGTTGCGGCCCGGCCCAAGTGGACGTTTAGCTTAAGGGCTTGTACACAAAACTGCGGTGCGACGTCGCATCGCAAAAACCTGCGACCTCGCACGACCCACCGCAAGAACATACGAACTGATTCGCATCGCGTATTTCTGCGAGTAATAAATGGATGAACCCAAAATCTTCTTTGTTTCTTTTTCCTGTATCTCCTTAGCAATAACAAAAGTGCACACTTCTTTTTACGATCCATGTCACGACCTAGTATTCAATTTAAAATACGTTTAGTACGGTTGACGGTCGTCGAAGGAATGTTCACCCTGGGAGACGCCTTGCCGCACGAAATCGCATCGCAGCAATTCGTGTCGCAACTTTCTGCGTTGCGAATTCGCATCGCGTCGTATCGCAGTTTTGTGTTCAAGCCCTAACTTATCAGTTTCATGTTTTTTGCAACGTTGAAGAAGTGTTTATGAATTTAAAAAAGAATTGGCGTTAGGGCTTGAACACAAAACTGCGATACGACGCGATGCGAATTCGCAACGCAGAAAGTTGCGACACGAATTGCTGCGATGCGATTTCGTGCGGCAAGGCGTCTCCCAGGGTGAACATTCCTTCGACGACCGTCAACCGTACTAAACGTATTTTAAATTGAATACTAGGTCGTGACATGGATCGTAAAAAGAAGTGTGCACTTTTGTTATTGCTAAGGAGATACAGGAAAAAGAAACAAAGAAGATTTTGGGTTCATCCATTTATTACTGTTATGAAATACGCGATGCGAATCAGTTCGTATGTTCTTGCGGTGGGTCGTGCGAGGTCGCAGGTTTTTGCGATGCGACGTCGCACCGCAGTTTTGTGTACAAGCCCTTATATGTAAAGGTGGATGTCAAATCGCGATTATGAATTCAAATTTAAGTCTCGCGCTCACAAGATTAATAACTCGAGTCTATCTAAGTTTGAACTAACTAACATTAAAATTCAATTTATTATAGTCTCGAGGAAAGGTACGAGAACAACTTACATATATTATGACTGTATTAATTCGCCTTCATTAATATAAAGCAATTACACGTAACTTAATTTAATAAGGCGTAGGTAATATTTATTCTCATTAACCATGTTAACATATTGTACATGAGAAATGAGAATATAATTAAAAAGAAGAAAATATTAAATGACATTGTTATAAACAAAATTTTCGCATAAGAATAAACAAATATTCTAATTCAAACTCTGTTCTAATATAACACACATGACACAGACAAATGATAATATGTGTATATACATGTGTAATATGTAAAACAAAATCTTCCGCATTTAGGAAAAAGTTGTACAAGATTTGTTATTTTTATTACAAATAGACCCATTTATTTTACATACCAACTTAAATTGTGTGAATTGAAACGTATGTTACGCGGAGAGGCATTCCAGCGGGTTCGAATATGCTTAAAAAAGATGTTTCATTTTGGAAGGCAGAATTTTCACCTTTGAAAGTTTATGAAACTTGATTGGTTCACTTTTTTTGTTCTTTTTCAGCGAGAAACGCACTCTAGACCTTGGCTTAAACCGTGGCTACTCGGGTGCCCTTCACGCAAAACACATGATGGGTGTGGCCGCTGCCAACTACGCTGGAGGCCCCGGCAGAAGGCGACGTGATGCACACTAAACGAAATACGATACACCATTCTTAATTTAAGCTTACCGTAATTATTTATTTTAATAGATTTTAATCCAACATTTAAAATACCTCGCGTAGCTTACTTAGGTTTGGTTTTTAATCCGTAGTTAACGCGACCTTTGGTCAACTATGACAGCCACTGATCCGTTAGTAATTTGCCCTCTTCTAATAAAAAACAGACTTTTAGGTTTAATTTTTTGATTATTAATTAAAGCAAATATTTATACTTTTCTTGAAAGTTATATGTTGTTTATGTGAATCTTTGTAACTTTAATAAACTAATATTATTATTAATAATCAAACTGTGCACTTCAAGTTTAAGGATTGGCACCAACATTTAACTATTAATCGTTGATTATATTTTATTGTATCATATTGACTACGGATAAAAGAACCGAGTTTCATGATCGGTTTTTTGATCCGAAATTTTTCTATTAGTATGTTGCCAATATTATCTATTAGCATGCAAAATTAAAATCTTGGCCCTGAAATTTATTGGATTCGTTAACTATGAATTAAAAACTTACTCGTAGGCAAACTTTTGATCTTTGGCAAGCGTCAATTGAAACATGATCTCCACGTTAAAGATTTTGATATTTTTAACCATGGGCTGTCATCGGTTTCATTAACTACCATTAATAAAACAGACATTTCAAATGGATAACATAAATGTTATTTAAGCTGTCACTATCAAGAGAGTTTTATTAAAATAATTTATATCGGCCTAGTACAAATAAAATTAGTGATTAAAATTCAAGTAGAAAAATCTTACATTCTTAATATTAACAGTCTTTCTTCCTTAAGTAGTTTTGAATCTTTGTAGAATTAATTGTAAAATAACTTTTCAAATTGTAAAAATACGCTTTCTGTGTACCTTTGCTTTAAAAATAGTAGTTCTAAGCCTTCCAATATGTATCGAAATAAGAAATTCTATTGTTGGGAAAACGAAATAAAGATATTCATTGTACCTATAAGTATTATTTCTCTCTATGCTTTAAGAAAAATATGCACAAAGGAATCTATCGTAAGATTATTATATTTACTAATATTATATTGATACAAAACTACTGGATCAATTTGAAACATTTTAATTATGGGAAGCCAGACTCTCATAAACTAAATTCTTTACGTGCAACCACGGGATTCTGTTTTAAAATAAGCCAGCATTCTGAACCTATTGGATTGGAAAAGAAAATAAAGAACAGAACAAACCATTATTGTTAAAACTTTCATCCATGGAAAAGTAATATACAATTTGACAGTTAGGTACTCTTTCGTTTTTGGACTTCAGCGAGGGCGTAATATTTCACGTTCCAATTTTCTATTTTTTGAGCGCTGAACAGTTCAGTACAAAACAGTGCCTACGTAGGGCACTTTTCAATAGTTTCTTGATAAAACATAAGAATACCTACAGTACATTTTTCAATTCCCTTATCTTAAGCACAAATATTTTTAAATTATTTGACTAAGAAGTAGATTTGCATAAAAATTATAGCTTATAACACAGTATAAAAAGAACGACTCTTACATCGAATTAATATCAGATGGATGATAATAATATTTAGTAGATAAAATGGTAACAGTGACATCTAGTGACAAATTTGAATATTATTATGAGTACACCAACAACGCAAAGAGTTAAGGTGGTTCGATTAGGTC
Organism: Aporia crataegi; assembly: GCA_912999735.1. NCBI lineage: Eukaryota > Metazoa > Arthropoda > Insecta > Lepidoptera > Pieridae > Aporia > Aporia crataegi. The sequence goes on along the minus strand of OU538748.1, from coordinate 2,076,621 downwards.
CCACAAAATTCAATGCTCGCTAGATGGCGTTATTTTTGCAAATTTCTAGTTCTTATATTTTTAATGAAATTATCTTTGTCAATATTTGTATACATTAAATTGTGTTTCGCGCACTCTTTATATAAATATTATATTTTTTATTTTATGTATACAAATAAAAAGATAATTTCACAAAAAAATAAAAACCAGAAATTTGAGCTTTTAGTTTTGTGGAACCTGATCGAACCACCTTAAATGAAAAAAATATTTTTATGCATACTTCAGAACCGGCGCCATTTTAACGTAGTTACAATATAAAAATATAGATGGCACTGTTTTTATTATATGATTTTTTAACATCTTAAATCATATACGACAATATGTGAAGAATAAAAATTATTAATTAATCGCCTTATGGTAAAATTAAATATTAGGTCACGACATTTTTTAATTCACTTTAAGCAAAATATAAAACAGTAATTTAGTTTAATTCTCATGTCCCGTATGGTCTAGTGGCTAGGATACCTGGCTTTCACCCAGGAGGCTCGGGTTCGATTCCCGGTACGGGAAAATCTTTTTTCATTTTACAAAACCACAAAATAGTCATAATTTTGCTTTTTGTTTATTGTTGTATTGTTATTGCTTCATGATCACAATCTTTCAATCCGATGTCTTGAAGTTGGTTGAAATTACATTAGACAATAAAACGCATATTTTTCGTTAGCTTATAATATGTAAATACATACATATATCTATCTGCAACATCTGCTTAGCTAAGGCTGTATCAACAAAACGTGAACTAATGGGCCCCATTATAAATAGAGCTCTACATTTTAGAATAACTTCTACGTGTCTTTGTTCAGCTATCCATTATACTTGCCACGGCTTCTAGGGTTGCCAACCACTTTGAAAGTATAAAAAGTATGTCAGAATTTCGGAAGGCAAAATAGGCTTACTTGCAAAAGATACAAAATTATTTTTGTTTTCTTACTGTATTGTTTTCTTGCATGTCCAACTAAGAGTTGTGCAACAAAAAATCGTAAATAGTGAGACCTCTGGAGTTAGCTTTTGAATAAGCTTTATATTTTTATACGTTAAACAAAAAATTATGCCAGGTAATTGCGGATATTAAAAGATAATATTACTGTTTCAAATGTTTATTGATATTTATTCTTTTTTGTATGAAAATGCCTCTCTTATGCATCTCTATATGCAGTGTCTATAGACAAGTTTAAAACAATAATTTGAAAATAATATTAACCCGAGAAGAAATAAAACATACCTAATTACATTCGTGAATTACATCGCAAAAAATCCATCTCAAGTATTTAGAACAACAGTTTTAAATACATTTAGAATTAAAAAGAAATAGAAAAATAAAATATACACTTTTGACCGCTGTCAGCCCTTGACAGCTCACCTTCAACTGGTCGGCGTAACGAGCGAAAAATCGTGCAGTCGCCTCAATAACTTCTGAAGCTTTATATTTATATGATTTAACTTGTGCTTATGAGAAACCTCAAACTACACCGAAGTTTAAAATTAATAGCTAATGAAACCACTATAATTTGCAATAACCTAGCTTTGGAGAATGCAAAGTGACAAGCGTTATCTTTGTCACAGACCTCATTAAGACTTTTGAAAAACTTTTGAAATTAAAACACATTAGAGCATTAAACATTAGTAAATAAAGCAACAAAATGCGGAGCGGATGTCTATGGGCTGCGGTGATCTCTCACCATCAGGGGAGCAGCTAGAGTATTTAAAAAAAAATTAACTAAAACACCTTTGCACCTATATAGATATGTCTTTGATATGATATTTTTCGTAGCACAAAGAAGTCATTGACGACTTAGTCACCAGTCGCCTGTAACCATGCAAGCTGTAAAGCACGCGAAACATTTGAAAAATGTAATAAATTAATTGTACAATTTTTGTGGTAACATGCTTTATTCCATTCAAATACTCTGTTAAAAACTGAAGAAATGTTAATGAATCTAAAGAAAGAATCTAGTGTCTGTTGTTCAAAGCATTCTTTGCAACTATAAATCTCAACCTTACTGATTGCGTCAAAAAGATATTCTAAAAACATCGTAGGATTACGTAGATCCTGCCTTAACAGCAATGCGGTCTTCACCTTTGCCAAAAATATTAAAATTCAAAGCACCATCATGTTTTATTCTAGTATACAACATTTAAATCTCAAAGACATCGTATAAACTTAAACGCTTTCTCTTAGAAAATTCACTGAGCATTCAAAGTAATATATTATGTACCGCGGATGATCCTGAGTTCGAAAGATTCGATAAGCCGTCCTATCACTTCGTCAGTCGCTTGGAATCTCACTCACCTAAGAGGACCGAACATATTACTCTTCATGTCTGAGTCTGTTTTACTCTTTCCTTCACACTAAAGAACATTATTTTCTTCACCTAATCTTATTTTACAGGAAAATAATTCTTATAAAGAACATGATCAGCGAAAAAACGCAGATATGTGTCTGCCATATGCTCCGTTAGTTACGGAACTTCTTCTAAAATGTTTTATAGAAGCCGCAGGTAAATCATAGTATTCAATTATATTCAAAATAAAATTTGAAACAATATGCAAGCTGAATTAGAAGTGAACTAAAGTAATACTTCTTATAAGTCTTTCATGTTCCATTCCTCAGAATTAAAATATGTAATTAGAAACCTCGCTGAACCTGCTGAATAATGTATTACCGAAGTTCCAATGCAATCGCAATTCTTAAGACAGTCTTTCTAGAATAGGATTGTTCTAAATTTTTATAAGCGAGAGAGAAAAAGGATTTTTATAAATTATATTTTGTTAAATCATCTTAAAAAACGCCTATAACCTGAACCGAACAATATGCGGAATATGAATTTACTATGCTATTTCGTTGAACTCCGTCAAATAGAATTTGCGTGCCAAAATAGGTACGAAAACAAAGGCAAACGGACAATAAGCTAAACATTCAAATAATATCGTATGCACAGATTTAGTCACAGTTTTATTATATGTTACGAATTTGTATAGAATATAGTTTTACTAAGTAAAATTATATTGCCTCTAGTGAAGCAAAGTGTATGTACTCGTAGGTGGTACAAAACGTTATTAATGTTTCCGAAACACTCGCTGTTTCTCAGAAGAAAACTTGTTTTCCAAACAAAAGCCATGTGTGCTGAGAAAATGAGACAGAACGTTTATTTGTTGAGAGTTTATTTTCGTATTGTTTTAAAACTGATATTGAAAGGGTGATAGGGAGTTGTTGTTATTGAGCCGACTCATAATAATAGAATCGTACCTCACCGTGCACGAGTCGAGAGACGACAAATTGTGAACAGAAAGATACACCACAGATTTCAAAAAAGAGATGTAATATGTAGAAGTATTAGTATTAGAGTGTATGTAAGTGTGTATTTTTCATTTAATATTGATAGCTTTGAAATTACACAAAGTTTTTTAATGAAAATAGTGTGGATAAAGTTTGCAAGTTAACGAGCGAAACACCCTTCCAGAGTATGATCTATAAGCGAAGTTTCTTGAACGTTATAAATACGGGATAAATGTACATATAAATCCCCCGATCTGTGTCTCAGTCTCTACATGTAAATGAATATGAGAGGTATTTGTTGAGTTGAGAAAACAATATTTTTTAAATTGTCAATTATGCTTGTCTATCTGAATATCAGTTGGTCTCATATGTATGTTAGTACACAAGTCACTCGAAAACAACCAGACATGGTTTAAAACTTTTAAAAATTATATTACAGCTTAAAAATATTTTTTTAAATTGTCCTTTGGTGTATCAATATACATCTGTCTGTCAATCGGTATGAAGGTCAATTGGTCTTATGTGACCCACCAAAAACCCTCTGAAAAGTCTAGCTTTAAAAAAATTGTATTTACGCAGCTGTATTCAGGAACGTAGGGACACAATGATTCGAAAAGGATAACTTTGCGATGTTAAATCTTAAACAGAATAAAATTCGAAGAAGTATTTTTAATCATAGAAGTAGAAAACAACAGATAATATTATGTATAATTCAGAATTGTCAATTAATTAAAAAATTTCAACGTGAATTAGATTTCATTCATAGTTAATACTTGTACTAGCGTTCAATAGTGAATTAGTGAATTTTATAATTTGTATGAAAGAGTTTCTACGAACGTTTATACAAACAATTGTTATAACTTATAGTAAAACTTAATTTTGCCGACGACTCGCGTGCTTTACAGCCTGCATGGAAAAAACCATACTCGTGTAAATATGAGCATTTTTTTTATTATTATGCGATTATCTTTCTCAGATTCAAAATTCAAAAGTTGCTTCTAAGTATTTCGTCGGGTATTTTACTAAAGATCATAATAAAAGTTCAACGCCCGTCGCAAGTGCAAAACAATGTTTTCGTGGGAAATGGCACTTATTTTTAATGCATATCAATTGTAACAATTCGTAGTGAATTTAAAATTATTACCTCCTTGTCGCACAAAGAGAATTTTCTACTAATAAGACTTCAGATATATACGGCTGTTATTAATCTCGAATGAAGACAGCGCTAGTTAACACTAATACTAAAAAGAAACCAGATTATTTCATTAATGAGACTGTTAATTCAGTAACAGGAAGTTAATGATATTATTAAAATGTGATTAATCAATTAGATTTCTTAGTTTTTAAAACATTTTTATGCGTATGTTAATTTATATAAATTGGCGCAACCAGGTTTCAGATCTTCGGTTGGGATCAGAACGTCTGATTTCCAATTGTTTTCATTTAAATCATTAATCGGTTATAGTTTAGCATTTGAAAACGTTTAATTCAGTGCAAACACTTTTTATTGCGAGACTTGTTTACCGCTGAATCTAAGTTGTGCGGGGTATAAATACATGCAATATATGGCTCTTGTAAAATCGCAATTCATTAGCAATTAAACCCAGGATTATCAAGAGGTGTTGTGTTTGTTACAACCATAAATTACCACCATGATGACGAGACTTTTTTAAAAGAAGCTAGGCGTCAATGTTCCGTCACATATAATATACCTAGATTAATCTATAAAAGACATAAAAATCCTAAAAATAATTACTATTGCGTGGGTCTCTTGCGTCTGTATAGTGGTAGAAAATTCAATGATGACCAGAATTACCTACTGCATGATAAGATTCTATCTCGTTAATTGACAATTTATATAAAAACGAATCACCGAAATGTATGTAAGCGCATAATTACCGAACGACAGTACCAAATCGGATAAAAAAATTTTATGTTAATCTGCAGAAGGTTCTTATGAAATAAATAATTAAGAAATTTGCGTGCAAGATTAGAATATTTAAGAAAACTTAACGACAATATCAACTTTTCTAATGTAATCTTGTAGCGTTTGACATAACTGTCACTATCATAGGTGGCATATATACCTTTCAAGGATAGCTTACTATATCCATTCTATCTTTTATTGGCGGTAGAAAGTTCACTGGGTCAGCTTGTTTTAAATAAAATGCTCAGAGAGATAAAGTTTAGTTCATATTGTATCTAATGAAGTTGGAGGCCACGGAAAAATCGATTGTCCAGGAATAGTCGAAACGTCTACCGAGGGTCAAGGCTCGTTCTGACTCACTATCATCCAAATACACGTGCTAAATGCTGAGCTATTTATTGCATAAACAATGCAGGTTGAATCATATGTTTTCTTTACGGAACTGAGTCTGTATACTAAATGCATTTTCTTTCTATCGAATTCCACGGAAAAACCACAAGTATTGTCCAAACATTAATTGAATAATAAACATACTGTCAGTTTCTTATTAGTTCTTGAAGCTCTAACAGAATTTAATGTTTGTTATTAGAACTGTTGTCATTTAATATACGAGAAAAAATTTATATACAATCTACAAAATATAAAACTAAGCAAATCTATATTAATAGAAGGAAGACTTGCCATTAAATACCACGGGTTCATTATATTTTTATAATTTTGTAATTCCAAACTCACCTTTTATAAATACTGGGCTAAAAATATTGCGTTTGAGGTCGTTTCATATGAACTATACATATTATGGAAGTGTTTTCCAGTCGGTTGCTTTTGCGGAGAGGCTTTCTAGACCAATGGGCTTGGAAAAACCTTCGTTCATAGATTGCTACTCATATAAGTTTAGCGATGTGGCATACTGAGCTCTTATAGTACTGTAAAAAATTTATTATAAATGAACCTACTATAAATAAAAAGACGTGAATAGTTGATAAATAAAATTCATGTAAAATTCAACAAGGGCATAAAACTGTCATGTTGCTCTTTGAAAGGCGGTGCCAAATGCTTATAAATGAAATCGTAGCAGTAAGGTGGGCAAGGGAACAACTAAACTACGTGACAGCATGGAGCTTGAGTTTGTTTGTTTTGTCATGACAAGTACTTAGGCCCTAGAAAATATCCAAGATCTGACGATGGAGCCGGAAGGCGGCCATGGAAACTATATAGTAAAACATTGCAATCCTGTCAAGTTTGAGCTCGTTTGATTTGTCTCGAAGAGTAGATAGATACTTACCTACTAGCCAATATAAAAAGTCGATTAAATTTTTTCTTGTAGTTATATATTTAGTTCTTATATTAGAAACTAATAAATAAAAAGATTCGAGTTTGGTTGAATAGCTGTTAAAAGCGCGAAATTACTGACATCGAATTAAATCATTGTCACGTGTCTGTAATATCGATGAATGAGGCCTGTGTAATATGACAGCTTGACAATGATTTATCGAATTTTGCATACAACCAATTATTATACTTTAGCGTTTGTCTGCGGCTTGATGCGTGTTATTTTCCATAGCTGTAATGTACACAGAACAGTTTGTCTGATTAAACGCGCTAATATCAGGAACTACTGGTGGAAATTGAAAAATTCTTGTTCTTTATAAACTGACTTACCATACGATTTATAGGAGTTTATCAAATGAATAATACTTAGTGTTAAAATTTTAACAAAAAACCAACTTTAAAGTGTAACTCTAAAACTACTGAACAGCTTTCAAACAAAAAAAAGAATCATCAAAATCGGTTCACCCAGTCGAAAGTTCTCAGGTAATAAACAAAAAAAACAGCGTCGAATTGAGAACCTCCTCCTTCTTTGAAGTCGGTTAAAAACTGCAAAAATGGACTAAATTCGTCCTCCAGGATTTGAATCCAATGGTTACTGGACGAAAAGGGATCAAAATCTTTAAGATGTAAGTAAACTGTAAGTAAATCTTGTGGATTCTGTTATAGTGAACAAAAAAGTTTCTGGAATTATGTCCGTTTTTAGACACCTTGTATAATTGAGTTTGTTCGGATTTCCTTTGTTCTTTAAACCGAGTGTAATTGACGTCTGTTTCGTGTCGCTTTACAGAAAATATATCTTCTTACACAAGATTTCGAAATAGATTTCATTACAAATGCTTTAGAAATTTATTTGTATTGAAACGACTTCAAAAGAAGTTCTCATTTCGAGTTTATGTTTTTTTATTTGTTTATCCAAAATTAAGCACGGATGCATAAAAATTAATAATGTTTGTTTACTAAAAGACAATAAAGAGACTTCTTTTCGTTTGTTATACATATTTGTAATATATAATCTCAATACTACTCAACCAATTTTGAGTTTTTCAGATGGGAAGATAGATTCTGTGTGACTGTCATGAGATAGATACTATATATTCCCAGGCGGTCGAAATCGTGAGCTTTATTTATTATTCAGACTTCGATCTACACTAACACAACACTTACAATATTAAAGGAAACTGAAGAAAAACAAAATAAATTATTATTCAAAGGAAGTTCGAAAGAAGGTCACTTGTGTTTTTGGTGCTCAAATAAATTGCTTTCAGCTTTGTAACTGAATTCTAAAATACGTTAGCGAAATGTACAAAGTATGACCTTAACAAAAACTTTATTGCGCCCGTAAAGGTCGATACGGAATCAAATTTGTTTTCGGTATCAAAATGAGTTATCTTTATCGCCCTATAAAATGATAATGTAGTTGGAGAAACTTGTTCGTGAATTATTGTATTTTAGACATGTTTCTGATGAGATTTTCTGAGCGTGGTTAAGAATTTTTTGAGTCAATTTTCCGCTTTTATAACCAAGATGTGAAAAAGAGTAATCTTGCGATCTCTGGATTTTGGAAAGATGGATCTAGTATCTCAATTATTTAACCCTCACACTTAGCAAAACAAATAAATTCAAAAATCATAAAAAAAATATATATATGTATTAAATAAATGGCTGGCAAATTATTTATAAAATAAAAATTGATGTAAACCAAACCATAAACACTTAACATCCTAAGCTAAATATAACATTTTTATTAAATAGTTTATGGAAGATGCTTGTCCGCAATTTCCACATCTTTATATATTTATTAGAAGCGTTTATATTAAAAACACCGCAAAACTGTTCCAATAATTTAACAATCGACTTCCATTACTGAGCGTCTCGCGAATCAATTAAAGGATATTTACCAGCATTTTAATTTAAACTCTCTGTCAATGGAACAAAGTTCAAAATCTTTTTAGGGTATACCAAGTTGTGAACTGGTGAACGGAAATGGGTCAGCTGGGTGACTCTCTTCAATTCTTTTTAATTACTTGAAGTGCTATTCGATGTTAGGTTTAATTATCTTGTGCATTAAGCTTTAGTTTGAGATTTCAAAAAAGGCTTTGGAAATGAAGGGTATAATTGGGTTTTTGGGTATAATACAATATGTGTATCTTTAATTAAACTAAAAAACGGGACGCCTGGCAGATGTGAAACATTGACATTATTTTGTAAAAGTAATATGCAGAAGAACAGATTACGGTAGGAACTAAACTAAATCGGCTTAACGTGTGGCTTTAGATGTTTCACATCAAAAAATATAGGTACGTCTAGGTTGTTCGTTTTTGTTGGCAATAGTTGAACGCAAATTCACTCTTCGTCCACTTATCTGGGGACTGCAAAGCATATTGATTGTCTGTGGTTTTTGTCTTTTTCAGGTTCATGTACCTACCAACGTAACTGGCTAAGATAAAATTCATTATAATTGTTTAAATCAACAAATCTGCTTTTATTTCAATTTTTCAAGGTTATGGGCCCAGGTCAGCCTGAATATAGTTAATCCGTAAAGTAAAAGCAGGAAGTAGACAATTACAATAAAATGTTGTAAATTATATGGAAAAGTTGTAAAAAAATGAGTTCAAACCGTTCATTGATTCTAATTGAGAAGCTTACTGGACGTGACAACTGGTCAAGTATTGCCGTACCTAAAAGCATACCTCGATCAGGAGAATATTTCGGCAGTAGTCGTAAATGAACCTGTCACTTACAAAGACAAAAAAGCTAAATCTAAGCTTGTAAGTGGATCCTGTATTATTCGTACAAATTCAAGGTAAAATTCATTATTATTGTTAAAATCAACAAATCTGCTTTTTTATTTTTATTTTCTGCAGTTTTCAAAAAACCTTAACCTTAGTTAATTATTGCTTATGAATGATTAATTGAACGGTCTTAGGACTTGAAAACGAATGGCGCTAGTTCTCACTTGAAAATGTATAATAAGTAAATAATAATTATAATTGACGTAAGTTTCGCGTGACGTTGTTGCAAAATAAAATACCTTATACTTTTTATCTGAGTTAATAACTAAGGATTAAAAAGATTTAATTCGTACTAATATGTATTATAAATTCGAAAGTAACTCTGTGTGTCTGTCTGTCTGCTACGCTTCCACGCCTAAACCACTGAACAGATTTTAATGGAATTTGGCACAAACATAGATAATAAGTTGAGAAAGGACATAGGGTACTTTTTACCACGGGAAAACTTCTCGTTCCCACGGGAAACAAAGTAAACCACTGCTGCGCCGCTTTCTTCGGCTGCGCTACCACGAATATAAGAGATATGAATATTGTTCAGCGTGATAAGTAGGTAGTTACTAAATATTTGGCAGATGGGGAACCCTAACAGCCCAGCTGAACCTGAAGAGATATGAATAGACTATCTAATGTCACTAAGTGGGTACATAATATATTTATTGTGACCATTTCAATGTACTCAAACACGGTACCTCTGCAGTAAGTGCTGGCTTACCTATTGTATTATTATGTTTATTGATCAGTCATGTCAGGTTACCGTATACCAAATTATGAATCGATACGACCAATAAAAATGGCTCTTAATGCCTTTACCGTCAGAAGCGAGCAGGTCGTCTTCAAACAAGAGATAAGAACTATTCTAATATCCAGTCACTTTTACTATAACTATCTATAAAGGTACTTGACGTAAAAATAAAACTCTGTCCAAAAAACTTTCTAATGCGGACGAAGTCGCGGGTACAACTAGTCACCTATAAGTCTAAAACTGATGAGTGAATCAGAGACAGACATTGGCGCCATACAATTTACTACTCATTAGAATAATTATATTTTTTGCAAAATAATACCAATTCTTAATTATCAAGCCATGAATCTGCAGTCGTAATACTAGACTTAATTACAATTAAGAAGTTTTTAATTAAGAATGTTTAGACTTTACCTTCTGGGATCTGAAAATTCTCTAGAATGTTCTACTGTGTTAATGATATTTTGATACTAGTAAATCTGCCAAAATATTTTATCGTATGTCTTACTGATTATAAATTAATAGTAATTAATCGATGTGTTTGCTATTCTGAAATAGGGCACTAAAAATTAATAAAAATCAGCAGATAGTTGGAAAACAAATGAAATTATTTCTAATAGAAAATATGATAAGGTACTTTTGTCGTAGCACTAGTTTTTCTCTCGTTAGTTTTCCATTCTGTCCAGTCAACTGTCTCTTAAAATATTAAAATGGTTCTTCTAACTTTCAAACTCAAAGGTGACTACAAGAACATTAAGACAAATCGTTTGACCGCCTGGAGTCTACAATTTGAATGAACAATATTGATGGCTTAAAAATAAACTATATCGAAATTAATTCCGTTTTTCTTCTTTTTGTTACTCCTTTTTGTCGTGTATTCCTTCATTTTATTAAATTATTTACTACTGCCCCAGTTCCAGAAAATTTTGATAAATTTTTACCATTTGAAAGCTGTCAATTTCATAATGGCCCAATAAGTTTGCGCGTAATAATTTTATACAAATACGTAACGCAGATTGAAAGGTATTTCACTGAACTATTAGGATTACAGACTAAAACTGTAAAAATATTAGAAAAAATACCATAATACCAAATAAAAACATAAATAAAAGTATTATCTGAAATGTTGTAACTAAATGTCATGAGAAAACAATAATGCACTGATGGCATCTGATAGACAAAAATGTATGGAGAAATTTGAGAGCGTTTCTTATTTTTTTCATGAATTGAGAAATTATTTATTTGTCTACAATTTATTTAGCTATCCGTTTAAAGGACTATGTAAGCAACAATTTTGTATTATTTTTAACTTTAAATTTGCAGTGGATTTAATTGTACTGTTACCGATTCAGACCCCATTTCTTTTCTATTTTGCGATTATTGTGATATTTGTGTGAAAATTTTGTATGGGGCTTCATAATTTTAATGGGATCATTCTTGAGAATATTATCTTTAATTTGAAACCAAGATATCCCCCAATTATGCCTAATTCATAAAAATGTTACCTGAAATGTAATAATATTCCTACGTCCTTAATTCTTTATACGAACACTTCTAATGATGTTTATATATTGTATTTATTTTATGATTTTTACACTATAACCCACTTACAATACAATACAAAAAAACAAACGTATATTTTGCTTTATTATTTGAACTAATATTTCTGTTGTTTCATTTTACTCGTTTTATACAAATAGTCAATATGCAGTCCAATGTATTGAAATGAAATTGATATTAAATACATCGAGATCACCTACATAAAGAATAAAATTGGAATGCCTCCGTTAATCTGTTGACCCGATGCAGACAGGCCAACCGTTTGATACTGAGTTAATAGAATCTGTTCAGTGGAGCAGCTAATATGTAACACAATGTTAGCTCTCCATTCTAGTTATCAAGACATTTAAAAGAAAAACTTAACCGGCTTTAGGCTTAATTTGTCATAATATTACAATAATTATAATATTAATATTGTTATAAAAATACGCGGAAAACTTATTTCCTAGAACGTTCCCTACTTTTCGCATGTTTCACAGCCATGGTTACCGCCCATCAAGTACGCGTGCCATAATCGCAAATAGAAGGATTAATTATGAAGCAACCTTTTTTAATCCACTCTATTTCTATTCTAATATATTTATAATTGTTATATCCTACAATTTAATTTACATACATACAAGCTAGCTTAAATAATATTCATTTAAAATAAGTATCTGTTCCAAAAAATAGGCAATTGTGCAACACGTTTCGAGTTGATGAAACCCATCGCAGAAGCCACGCAACTGCATCACCTAATTTCAAAACAAACCACAAGGCTTCACGAGATTGCTTAAATTCCATAAGTAAACAATTTCTTTAATATTCTTTACCGTGGTGTAAACAATCGACAAGATCCATTAAAACCACTACGGATGTTTTCTACACTACTGACTCACCTTCAGGATCGATTTTACACTACAAGGACTAAGGCTTGGGAATACCCGGTGTTGGAAAGTGTGAACCTTTTTGTAACCGGCCGCCCTTTGTCGCTTTTAAAAAAGAAAATGACGTAACGTTTATTGTAATTTGCAATATGATTGTATCTTGTCTTTAGTGCTGTCAATGTTAGTAATTGATAGTTTAAGAAAAAGAATAGTTAGTTTTAATATTGAAATGTATAATATAAAAATATAAAAAATAAATATGTCTGTGATTTTTCATAATATAATATATGAAACAATATATTTGATGTTTATTAATGAAGCCCGGCCGACGTCTCCTACAAATCGTAATACCCGGAGAGAAGGTGCTATTGAAAATCTATAGAGCCTTCTATGTCTTACGTTAAGTTCCAGACGACAGCATCTTTTTTGTTCCCCAGGGTATAAAAAGGAACTCCACACAATTGAAGTCACCCGGACTGACGTGACGTGGTTATTTTAATTGGCTACTTGTTAATTGCTCTATTTGGCAATGGTTAAGGTTTAAGCGAGTCAAGGTGCTCGTTAAGCTGTCCATACTGTGTGTTAAATAACAATGAATTTTAATTACTAGAAGATTAGACACGGCTCCGCATTTCATTTAGATTCATACATTTCGTCGTAAAGTTTTATTTTATTGCGCCTCGTGTTTTAATAACGCGGAGGATAGAGTCAATAACTACAGGATACTTTAATTGCATTAATATTCGTGAGGAATAGTTATTGCATTCATGGCGACGACTGTAAAACATGAGTGTAATTTACATAGAAAGACTCTTGCTTGCACAAAAAATAATTATGTATATTTAATAAAATAAATAAATAATAATAATAATAATAAAATATTCACGTCGTGTTATGATTTGCGCCGTTATATAGACAAGAAAATAAAATAAACTTATGAATTTTTTGAAGGTTGGAAATATAAATGCACTATAAAGCTATAAAATAGGAACAGCGGAAAATCATCGTGGTTTCATGATTTATCGTCCTGTGCTTTTCCGTGTTGTTGGTTTTTTACCGACTTCAACAAAAAAGGAGGAGGTACTCAATTCGAAGCCATGTTTTTTTTATATTTTGACTTCAAACCTTTTGACTGGGTGAACCAATTTCGAAGATTCTTTTTTGTTTGAGATCTGGTGCTTCTCGTGTAGTTCCATTTAAATTTCATCAAAATCGGTTAAGTAGTTTTAGAGTTACAATTTGAAGTCGGTTTTTTTGTTAAAATTTTAACTCTATATTAGTGTTAAATCTTGCGTTATGGGATCGCAATGCAATTTTAGTGAATGGGTCACATTTGAATAACAAGTTCAAAACTCAAATAGTTGTGAATTCGTCAAAAGTGAAAAGCGGGCTTTAGATGTTGTTTCATTGATTTCAGTCAAGAAACAACATTTAAATCGGTTCAGCTGTTCCTGAGTCATAAATGGTGTAAAAATCCGATTTTTTTTAATAATATAATTTTAGATAATTAAACATATTATTATTATGGTATACTTACTATGATTATTTTATTTATGCACAATGCAGACATGATTAGATTTTAATGATAATTTACCAATTATTAATTATAAATTTGAGTATTAAGAAAAATCTATAGAGAAAAGTCTTTTTTGCATATTCCGGGAAAATGGTGAGTCCTAGCAAAATTCTAACCGAATTTTTGAAGTCATGCTTGTTTTGCCTCACTTTTTGCAATATGTGAACATAGTTTCAGTTTCATAGTTTTGAAAGCGTAAACAACAAACTCACATTCGCATTAAATATTATTTATAGATTACTAGCGACCCGCCTCGGCTTTGCACGGGTATAAAACATATATAAAAACCTTCCTCTTCAATCACTCTATCTATTAAAAACAAGGATTAAGGGATATAAGGAAAGAAAAAGCGACTTTGTTTTATACTATGTAGTGATGATTAAATTGTGGCCATCAATTAAGGTGATATAGTTTGGGAATAATATTCGTAGAACACTAATTATCCACAAATAAGCAAAAGGCCCAGTTAATAAATGGAATTCACAAGAAAAAAGCGACGAACATGCCGGTAGAATTCCAGAAGAAAGACTGTGGGGTGGACGTAGGGTTGCTATAAATCTACTTTTTATTCAATAGTTTGGATATTGCCCGTGACTGACTCCTAAGAGGTAAATAATTAAAAATTTCTGGTTGTCTACTAAAGGCTGTGTTTGCAAACAAAAAAAATTGGCCTTTTTTATAGAATCATCATTTCAAAAATCGTGAAAACTTATAATATTTAAAAGCTAAACACGCGACTAAGTTGGCAAATAAATTTAATAAAAGTAGTTTATTATTTATAATATCATAATTCTATAAATAAATTCTTGAAAATTTTTGATCTCTGAAAGTGTACAAACTCACTTTTACAATAAGTATTGAGATTTATGAACAATAAAGCAACCATGAGTTATCTTTTAGATGCTTTTTACTATTGGAAAGCTGTAATTTCCATAAAAGTTATGTAGATGGCGCTATTGACAAATATTTGACAAAACTAGCGTTAAAAGAAAAAAATATGTTTAAAGATAGTATCGCACATTATATTTAATATGCATTTATGTCACGGCTGCCTTGGTTTTTCATAATTAATATGAAGATGGCCTTCTGCCTCTATAGACAATCTATTCCTCATTAATAAATGCCATGCAAAAATGTTAATGATCAACGCCTATTTATATATCTATCAAAATATGTAAAAAAAAACTTCAAAATGCTCTAAAAAATAATAAATAACATGAAAAAATTATTCTATAAGGCAAATACTATGGTGCCTTAGAATATATTATATTCTATCAGTTTTTTTTTATTATTTCTTCTTGGTTTTCGCTAGATTTTTTTTTTAAATAAATTTTATTTCTCGCTTTTGATTTTTTTCCAGGGCTAATAACAATTAACAGTGATTAACTATCATGTCTAGGTTTATAAGTTTCTAGTTTTGTTAAATATTTTAAATACATTCGACTGAAACGCTAAGTTTCCGAGTGACAACCCTAGGTGTAAGGGCCGGTGGGTGGTGGGTTTAAAGCGAATAAAATTTCCCTGGAGACATTTCTCCCCGCTATTGTCATGCGCGTGTTAACTTACTAATATATATATATATACTGTGTATTTCTAAGATTAACGCGAAGTAAGGTATTTTAATAACATACAAGAGCATTAACATCGTATGTTACATTAATTTTGGAAACGTTTTGACCGATTTTAACAAATAGTTCATATTCGACTAACGGTCGGCCATTAAATAAGTCATTAAATTACTGTGAAAAACGTTATTTTTCAAGGAAACATAACTTCAAACAATCTAACCTTACTAGCTTCTAATTTGTAATGAATTAACTCAAAAACTGCATCGATTTTAAACCTCATTTCACTCACACGAAAACTCTTACCGAAAAAGTGAATTCCTGTAACCCTTATTGTGGTATGGCGCAGACTCATTTATGTATCTGTTTCACTGATCATTTTCTTTACATGCAAGTTGGTGATCAGCCTTCTGTGTCTACCCAACCGAAACATTTGTTTCTCCGGGATTCGAACACAGAACCTCCAGCGCAATGCACAGACGCGTAAACCGCATAGCCACAGAGGCTCTTACCGATTAGCATTGGCTGTTTATTTACGTGACAAAGTCGCTAGGTAACGCTAGTGGGTACTAAAGTGTTAAGCTTGGCGTCCACCAGGTGGGCCGCATCGGATCGCATCGCAACGCAAAAATCCGCTTGCTGTACATTTTGTATGAAACTACGTCCACTAGAGACGGGGCGGGCCGGAAGACGACGGAATCCGTCGGCGGATCACTCCGCGAGTGTATTTTTCCGTCGGTGCGGCCCGACCTGGCCCGCCCCGTCTCTAGTAGACCATAGCTCGCTTGTTATACGTACGACTGACTTAAAAATCCGCTGATGCGGCGCGGATTGCCTGTAAAGTGGATGCAGTACGCAAAAATGCGCGTCGTACCGTTGCGGCCCGGCCCAAGTGGACGTCTAGCTTTACATAGACATCTACCATAAATAATTTTCCATTTCACATAAATCAGAAACTGTTAACATAACAATAGGACAAGAATAACTCAAAATAGCCAAGCATACACAAACAGTGGACTAGCGAAATCCTTTGTTCTTTACTTAGCAGTCCACTATTGTATTGACTTGAAAGAATTGTTTTTAACTGATATCACCCTTATGATAACGCGTCAATTATGAATTTACTTTCATCGATTTTATTGATTTCTGTTTTGTTGGATTCGTCCTACACGAAAATAGCAGAATAACTATTAAAAATATTGAAAAATACACGCAAAAATGCTTAGGAAAATTCGTTTCCTCATACATTTTCTATGGAATGACGTTTTAAGTGACACGTTATTCGATACTCTGAATCGATACGAAGTTCGCGGGTCCATAAATAAACCAGTCACAAATAAATTAGTCAAATCACTTGAAAGCCGGTACGTTGGGATTAAATATTTTATTATTTTCTTTTACAATTTGGCACCGACTTCCAAATATTTCTCTTGTAGAATTATTTATTTTAAGTTTACTTATATATTTTTTTTTGCGAGATGGGAAGATGATATTAAAAAAATTGCCGGCCCACAATGGCAAAAAATACCCCAAGACTGTGAGAAATGGAAAACTTTGGAGGAGGCCTTTACCTGAGAGGGGTTCGAGTGAAAAAATGTAAATATTTAATTAAATAAACAGCAAAGATATTACCTTTAAGTTATGAGTTACAAAGAGAGATAAGTTGTTTTTATTTTGTAAAACTGGAAATAAAAGGCTTTTTTTTATTATTATTTTTTTTTTCTGTATAACATTTATTTTACGCTTTTGAATGAAACTTTCCTGAGACCAATTCTAATAATTAATAGAAATTGACAGAGATGTGGTTTATCTAAGTGAATTTTTAGTTTTTGTTGAATTTTTACAAAAGTGTCCGACCAATTCTAATAAAATTTATATGGGTCCAACATCAACACATAATGATTAAAAATCTATTAAATATTGGCTGTTTTAGACTAGTCAAATCATTTTAGACCAATTCCTATAAACAGCTAAACCGGCTTAAAAAGCATTTATAACAGTTTAACAATTATCATGTTTTTGGTTATTACTACATTTTCCCAAAGTTTGCGGTCGTCCATGACCATAAAATGAATTCCCGTAGGTAACCCCCAGTGGGCCATGGAGCAGACACATTTATGTATCTGTTGCAGTGATAATTTTTTTTACAGGCAAGTAATCATACTTCTGTGCTTACACAAACGAAACCTTCTTTTGTTTCCCTGGGATTCGAACCCAGGACACGCACGGAGCCATGGAGGCGGTTAATCCAAATGGATAATGATTTAGATTTGTGTGAAACTCGCATAAATAAAAGATTTTACGAAGTGCAGATTCTATTTATAGCCTCATTATTATGAAGTGTGCAGGGTTGAAAGTTTTCATTCGGTCGCTCGAGTCGGGAAATTCTGGCTCCGCCCACACTTATTACGTAACATTCACCCCACGAAGGCTTAGTGATATTAGAGGTTTCTTATTTATGAAAATTCTTATTGTAATACTAGCCGTGCTCCACGGTTTCACCCGCGTTAATCTCGTCATAACGTGATGTTTTATAGCCTAAAACCTTCCTCGATAAATGGGCTATCCAACACAAAGAGAATTATTCAATTCGAACCAGTAGTTCCTGAGATTAGCGCGTTCAAACAAACAAACTCTTCAGCTTTATAAAATTAGTATAGATTATCTTATTTATCAGAAAATTATTAATTTGTATTCAGGCATTCCGCTATACAAAAACACCAATTTACCTTCCGACACAAAAAGGGGTGTTATAAGATTGTCTGTGGGTCTGTGTGACTTCTGTGGCATTCTAAATGAATAGATCGATCGCTGCGGTTTCATTTAAAAGCTGGCGTGATTGAAATGGGTCTTAGAGACAATTTATCAATATCGGTTCATCCATTTATAAAATATTGCTTTTGTTTTTTTTGGTTTTTTTTAACTTGTCTTCATTTCACCTGTGTAAAGAACGACAATTTTAATAACCTAGTGAATATTTATTAAAAAGATATATTTACAATAATCTACTTAAATATATCTATAAGAATACAAAAGGCTCATCAAAGCCATTGGGGTGCGTACCCAAAATACTGGCTACATTACCGCGTTGTATTGCTATACTAACGCTATGGCCCAAGTATGAGCCAGCTTTTGGGTTTCCTGTGGTCTCAACTAAGCGTGTCGATATCTCTTTAAACAATCGACGCGCTTTTGGTCTCCATGGATCCAGTCTTTACAACAAAAGGAACGACTCATATTTTCATAATTTATAATAAGTCTTATATATATTTCTAGTTCTAATTCTGTATAAGGTTGTCCTTTCAACGTTATATTTAGTCCTTCCTGTAGCTCAGGTATCTTGTCGTGGCATTAGTTATAATAATCAGGGATTCCCAACCATTTCTTTGTCAAGGACCACTTTTATATTATTCTTATATAAGGGACCACTATGTAGGTATAATAAAAAACTGTAATAATCAAGCTGAAACTTTAATTAAAAACTCAACAAAAAATTACATAAAAATAATAAATATTATTCACTATATGTGATTTCCGAGCTGGCATCTTCACGAGTTCGGCTATCATTGGACTAACATTGTTACTCAAAACTACACGCAAATCATCACTTTTAAGAGATTCATCGCCTTGTTTGTAATTACCAACAAAATAGAAAATCCTTTTCACTATAAGTTGTTGAGAAGACCATAAAATAGTGCAAGGCTTTTCTCGAAGTTTGGTATAAAGAATTTTTTACTAAATTTAAAATCATGCTCAGACCATAGTTTGGCTCACTGGTGGTCCACGGACCACTGATTGGGAACCAGCTATATTAAAGGATACATGCTATTTCATGACGTGTTTTGATGTGAAACATCTATGCATGTAAAACCGATTTCTGGCGTGGCGACGTGTCTCTACGCTATATATATATATATATATATATATATATATATATATATATATATATATATATATATAGCGTAGAGATATATATATATATATATATACACATATTACGGCGTATAGCTCAGAATAGTGGATTACTCAGAATCATTAGATTGGCGTTGACAGACGGCATAATGTCAATCTGGCGGAGCGTCATGATGATGGCAGCGAAGCGGCTTTTTCGAATCGACACAGGCGGTCGAGGCTGGGATACGCTGGCGCACCACATATATGACGAATCGCTTTTATTACTCCGGCAGTATAATTTATAATAGACTTTTGCTGTAATTAGTTATTAATTAGCCCGTGTGAACAACTATTTTATTGTGATTGCAAGATTAGAATTTAAGTTCTGGAGAAGAAGCCATCTTTTATTGTTCTGGTCTCACAGACGCCCACGATTGCTATGATCAAATCTGTTAAAGGCCTTCCTGTTCTAACATATATATATATATATATATATATATATATATATAGTCTATATGTGTATAGTAAATAATGTCGATGTTTCACATCTGCCAGACGTCCCGTGACGGCTCACAATTTTTTTGATGTACATTTTAAGGAAAACGAATAAATTTTATCCATTAAAGTACCTGTAGCCCGCAGTGGAGCATGGGGCGGACAGATTGCAGTATCTGTTCCATTGATTTTCTTTTCAGACAAGTAAGTGATCAGCGTTCTGTGTCTACCCAACCGAAACATTCATTTGTCCTCTCGGGATTCGAAACCAGGACCTCCGGAACAAAACAGACGCGTAAGCGTGAAAACTTGTAATAAAACTTGTTAGAGCTTCGAATCATATAAATGAGAATAAATTTTAAAAATTCTAGTACTTAACTTTAAAATACTTAAACTACGCAGACGAAGCCACTAGAAACATCAGCGATCACTTTAGTTCTATAAATTATTATAAATAACATGAACTTTATTAAATATGTACATAATAAATGATAATCTATACAGATAAATAAAATTGGAGTCTGTTTGTAATATTAAAATAATTTTAATATTACTTTTTATTTTTATTAAATACATATGGATGTACATATACCAAAATAACTTTTTTTTTTACAATTTTTGTCTGTCTGTCTTTTCGTTCCGGCTAATCTCTGAAACGGCTAGACCGATTTGGACGGGACTTTCACTGGCAGAAAGCTGATGTTTTAAGGAGTTATTTTAGATGAGATAATTATTTTAGAAATTAATATAAATAAATAATTAAATTTAAATATATTATAAAACTGTAAAGAGCCACCTATCGCCCCGAGTATGTTGTGTCCATTCGTTGATAGGTGGAGACAGCAAGAAACTGCATTGCGTGTTTAGGATTATATTATATTATATTATATAGGCTATATAACATCACGTTACGACAAAATTAGCGCGGGTAAAACCACGAGACATAGCTAGTTAATATTAAAAATCAAATCCCACTCCGTTCAATTGCAAAAATAATTACTTTGAAGTGAAAAAAATATTGAAATGGAAAAGATACGAAAAAGTATAAACTTGAGTAATTGCCTCCGAAATTTCCATTATTTATTTAACAGGAGTTCCAAAATTGTCACTTTCTCTTTAGTCAAAGGTAAATAGGGTGTAATTAAGAAGCAATTAAGTGCTACTCAGTAATTAATTCGGGCGTCAAAGCACTTTTCATTCGACTTCGAAAAGGAGGTTTTTATCTACATTTAATTATGTATAATTTTACAAGCCCACTAGCTTCTTGAATCGCGAGGGCATAAAAATATAGCCTATTAAAGTTTTAGGTTAGAATTGTCTGTTGAGCTTTTTTTATTTAATAGAAAGTCGTCTTACAAAGATCTAAGCTAACTGAAACAACGTAGTTTCAGATGTTAGCGAGTTCCAACATAAAACATACAATTACACAAAAATAAACAAAACATCCTAAGCAAAGCAGACAAAATATCTGCTTACAACTCTTTGCCACTGAAGTCCCATCACAAAATTGCTCATTGAAGACGCCATATAAACAATTAAAAATCACAAATGAGTAAATTTTATTACACTAAACAATTCTCTGTTGGAATCAACAGAGAATCTCTGTTCAACCACTGCAAAGTTTGTGAGATCTTATGTAAAACTGAAAAAATTATATAACATAGAATACAAATTAATGTTTTAAGTGGAATTAAACAATTTAAAAACCTCCCGACACGTTAATTATAAATAATTTTAACAAAAAAATACCGACTTCAAATTGTAAGATTTTTATTAAATTTTAATGGGACCACACGGCAGGCACCACTTATCAAAGAAAAATCGTCAAAATCGTTTCACCCCGTCGAAAGTTCTGAGGTAACAAACATATAAAAATGCAATCGAATCGAGAACCTCCTTTTTTGAAGTCGGTAAAAAACAACTATCCATTCATTAGTTTCTTTTATTTAATTTATTATTTTTATTTAATTCGAATCAGACTCAATAGTTTCGGTTGAATATGTACCTATCCTTCAATATTTTATAAACTCTTCAGCATAATAACTTCTGGACACGACTTTGTATGGGTTAGATATGTTTAATAAGCTTATTATAATAAGTTATTTTAAGATAAACTCACCATTATTAATTTAATTTATAAAAAAACAAATCTGCGTATAAAAGTGTAAATTTTAAAACAATGTGTTTTATATTCGAGTTCCACGAATTAAAAAAAGAGTTTGATTAGATTATGTGCGTATAATTCTTTTTTTATAATTATTTTATTGTTACTAAACTTTCCGGACGTTTCGCGTAAATTATTTATTATTAATAATAATGGTCTAGATGACGCACTCGTTTAAAAGCACTTTCGTTAGCATTTAGGTAAAAGTAAATTCTTAAGAAGGTAGTCGGAACTTGCTAAAGATTAATTGATTTACGGTACTTTTCTTACATACTGTTACTTGTAAGGGAAATGATATATTCTTATATAGATGACCTCCACCTATGTAAGAATTACTATTACTATGAGCCCAAAACGAAAAAAATTATCTGGAATATTATCGTGGGTCAAATAAAAGCTTTACCCACTGGTAAAACTGAGCTACTCCACTGAGTAGCGTGCCTTGGCGAGGCCCCGTATAAAAATTTATTTGGGGGCCCTTAAGAAGGGTAAAGATTTCTAACAAAAGAAAAAAAATGTTTTCATAAAATTAAAAGAAATATTTATTCATTATAACTATATATCTGTCACTTTTTCCAAATTTTTACAAACAATTAAAATTAATTAATTAATTTGGGAAGTTCAAATCACGGGGGCCTCATAAAATTGATACGGCAGATACGGCGGTAGCTACGCCCCTGAGTTTCACCTACGTTGCAACAATATCTCATGTGAAGTACAATAATTGACCTTATATAAATTTTAAACCTTTAATTTCTGTAGAAAAATGACGGTTGAGGGCAAGCACGGAACCTAAGGTGCCTTTTATATAACTTCCCAAGAAGAGTTACAGACTCACTGATATCCTAAATCTACCTAAAATAGCACTAAAGTACGCTGAATGGACCCAAAATAGGTCCATTTGGGTGTTTTTCCGTCTAACGAAAAAGCGTCTGGGTTTAAAAGGATAAGGAATCTATCTATAAGTATATGAGACGTATACGAATCCTAGATTTGACCTTGATTCAGGGTGACGTCACGCATGTATTGAAATGCACGCATGCGCTTTCAGATCTAACTAAAGGGGAACGGGAACTCATTGAATTTACTTTTTACCGCCGACACAAAAGCGGGTGTGTTTGGCTATTATATTATATTTTATAATAGTATATTTTATGTTTGTAGCGCCTAAATTAATGGTCCTATTAAGATGCCTTTTTTAAAGTGGGTCAAGATGGTTCTTAGTTCTTGGTTTAATTTTTTTTTTTTGTTAAAAATTAGTCCATCTTAAAGAAATCAAATTATAAATGCACGCAAAATTGCTAGTTAAAGAAGTAAGTAAGGCATTTAAAATAGCCATTAAAATCTTTCTTCTCACCAATAAGCGATGCATAACTTGAAACAATGTCTCAAATGTTCTGTCACTCGCTGACGTGCAATTATTGCGGCAAAAGCGAAAAAAAATACTTGAGCAACAATAACAAGAAGTTTTTTTTGAAGTCCCGTGTCCCCTAGTGGGGTAAGGGGCAGATGCATTTCACATCTGTTTCACTGATCGGTTTTGTCTTTTAGGGGCAAGTAGGTGATCAGCCTTCTATCCTGCCAGACCGAGTTTTTTTTATTATCTCCAACGGGAATCGAACCCAGGACCTCTCGGTTGTAACGCTTACGCGCTTACCACTAGACCAAGGAGGCGGTCAACAAGAAGATTTACTACGTTGTAATGACTGTTATTATAACAAATCTTAAAGCTAACTAACTTCTTGACCGTTCTCTTCATTGCTAAAGGATCCCGACATACAACGACCTTCACCGAGATGTTTATTTGATGAAACGTATTTTATATTTTATTTTATGTCAATAAATATATTACATATGGATTTCCAACAAATTTCAGTCCAGTCATATGATTAACTAATAATTTAAAAAAAGTTTTTTTAAACATTTCACCGTTTTCATTACTTCAACGTTCAACTTTTACATATCAGCAGAGATACAGTTGTTAAAAAAGCCAAAAGATTCGAACAAGCCTTAACTAAGTTACGATTATTATGAAATCAAAATGTAGTAAGAAAACAAAACGTGGGTTAGGCGTTTGTATTCTGCGGGTGCCATTAACTTTCCATCTACGTAATCGAATCCTATAATTAAGGAAATTTCCTTTATTTACACCACGTAATAGACGGCCGTGGTGTCTCGACAAAGATTTGTTTAACAAACTTTTTTTAGCTTCAAACATTTATCTACCTACTAATATCACAAAAAAAGGTTTTTGATTTGAAACGAGTTCAAAATACTTTTAATCACCTTCATAGTTACGTTGGTTCGCATCTGCGTGTTACGCCGGATGTCCTGGGTTAGAATCTCAGTGTAAGAAAAAAATGTATCGGTTGGATACAGGAGTTGAGTAGGCAGAGTAGACTGATCACCTACTTGTGTGTAAAAGAAATGATGACGAAATATCTCCGCTCCTTCCCTCATAAGGGTCAAGGGATTTCATACTTTTTATTCAAAAATGAACGAGGTTCTAAAGAGGACCCTATATCTACAATAATATTGAACAAAAATTGTACTATGTATTGTAATCATTGTAATCTTCAATACCCTATAGTCTATACGGTTATAATAATATTGCGCAATATAATTGACCGTCTAGGATCCACCTGAATTGAAGTGTTTTGTTTTTGGTACCTATGTTTTAACTTCATTGCGAGGTCAATTTTGAAATAATTTTAAAGATTATTTTGTTTGATACGTGTAGTGTAATCTGTGTATGTCACATTGTCATAAATTACTTAATGTCTTAATATTTTCACGTAAGTTTTGTGCTAATTAAAACCAAGTAATGTAATTGGTTTTGTCTTCTTATGTATCAATACGTAAGGAGATAGATGTAGATATATACATATAGGTACAATTTAGCTAAATTGATTGGGCATTTTGAAAAATTCAACAAAATGGTCACATTTTAAATTAAATGATTAGTATTAAAACATCATAAAAATCCAGAACAATGACTTAGAAGTTTTCCCAAAATTATAGCTGATGGATCTGTTGTGAATTCAACCTCCTTTTTGATATTATGTAAATTTTATAGTTTACTAGCGACCCGCCCCGGCTTCGCACGGGTAAATTTCGTAGGGTTCAGCCTGCGTTTACAATGTAAGCGGAAAAAATGTAATTATTTACGACATCACATTAGAAACCACAAAAATTTAATATTTCTCCACTATTTAATGGCTGTTATTATACATATAAACGTTTCTCTTCAATCACTCTATCTATTAAAAAAACCGCATCAAAATCCGTTGCGTAGTTTTAAAGATTTAAGCATACAAAGGGATATAGGGACAGAGAAAGCGACTTTGTAAATACTATGTAGTGATACTCTATATTATTTATATTCTATACATATTTTTAAATAATTGTCACTTTTCTTAATGTCACTAAAATAAAAGATAAATAATAAAAATACCTAGAGTTTCATAAATTATATAGGCATTACAGAATCTGCTCCGGAAATATCCGACCATATTAGACGTATAATAAAGACTAGTATATTTCGACAAGAGGATCGATCAACAGTAGCTTAAAATAAATGTATAATTGAATTACGTCAACTTTGTCCGAAAGGAAGTAACAGCACGAACATTTTGGGGAAATTCCACACGAACGCGCATATTTTACTTTGGAAACGGGATTTTAATTTACGAATACAATCAGGACTGAGTGTTAATTATATCCTAATATAATCATACCAATTCTGATATACTCATAACTTAAGATAATTTTAATATAATGAGATTTTAATAGCGTCGTTTGTGTTGGGAAAATTTTTTATAGATCGATTTAAAGTATTATTTACGTCAATGCGTTCTCTTGACATTAGTTTCAACAATTTATTGTTCTAAGACAATATTATCAGTATATTACAGTTAACGAGATATCGTGGTTAATGTGAGATATACGTCTGCAAAACTGGAGAGGGTAAACACACATAAAATAAAGTGTCAATATTTTAACAAAAATCCCGACTTCAAATTGTAACTCTAAAACTACAGACTTTGATAAAATGGGACCACAAACTTACAAACAAAATAGAATCATCAAAATCGGTTCACCCGGTCAAAAGTTCTGAGGTAACAAACATAAAAACACTGTCAAATTGATACCTCCTCCTTTTTTCGAAAAGGTAAGTTAAGTCAGAAAGAGTAATTCCATGACTAAAGTAGAAATCTTCAAGGCTTTCTTAGAGCTTTCAATGTTAAGAGGCTTCAGAGTACTTCTACCCTGAACTAAATTGTCCCTACCCTGGTCTAAATTGCGAGCACAACCATCATTAGCCAGTAAACAAAGTATCAGTGACCTCTGTTTGAAATTTGCAAATGTCAAGGTTTGTTTTCATTTTAAAACGTAGCGTTACCATATAAAAACTATTATTACTAATTTGCGATCGATAGCGAGGTCAAATATATGAATAATAAATATTTAATTTCCTTTGATAAGGTTTTCCCGATTGTGCTACGACTCTTGGGTTGTGATTCAGACTACGACTTCACTCATCGACTTAACTATAAATACAATTCAAAATCCATAAACCTAAAAAACATAGCAAAGTTTGAATGTTAAATATTAGTTTCTTTTACATTATTAAACATTTATTCGACGCTAATAAAAACATACGCGTCGTATCGAAAACCTCTTATTTAACTAAAACATTAATGTTAAAATGAGTCGACTTTTATCATAGTAAAGTAGTATGATGTAAAAACGTCATAAATCGTGGGCACAGCCATTACCTTACAAACCAGCTTGTGAAAAGCACATTCAGGCTCGTCAATTTGAGCTTGAATTATTTAACTTAACAATCCCCAACACAATTTATACCTTATAACGATTTTAATAGGGTTAATTTTATAATGGCATATAATTGTAGAAGTAGGTGAGTGCTTTCAAGTCACAAAATGCACGTGTTAGAACTAATGGTTGTTTTGATAGTCTCATCGTAAAGTGCAGCCTCCGTGGATAAGTGGATCATGCGTCTTACATGCGTAGGATTTTTCGATTCCCGGGAAAACAAAAAATCTGTAAGGAAACAGTAACAAAGCATTGTACCTCCGAAATTAAGTGCCGCATGTTCCTGTATTATAAAGAGAAAATAATTTTTTGCAAAATTAAATACGTAATTCATCTGAATTTGATAGCATAGACAATGCTTCTTAGTCTCTGTAAACAGCACGAGCCTATAATTGAACATGGTAAAGAATAATAATCATATAGATTGGAGAAGAACATAATAACAGGTGATTGTTTCTATAATTCGCCCGTGTAGAGTAGTTGAATGTAGTATTATGTTATGCCATAAATGTTAAAGTATTATTCAAATGAATCTAAGTCCCACGATTGGAGAATCTTAGAAGAAAGTCGTAACTAGATCTTATCAAAACTCTATTCAGACGAAGTCACAGACAATAGTTGTGATAAATGCTTGATCATTTGAACGAGTATTCGAAGAATATCTACATTTTTAGGATGTACCTATCGCTTTTCTTGTTAACTTTGCAGCTGTTACATCTCGAATACCAAATGGCATTTCAGGGGTTGCTCTTCGAAATATTCACAAGAAAAACAAATATAAAACTGATTATTTTAATCACTTATCGATGTTACTATGCCTACCGGCACAATGCATTTTGCCGATTTACGAAAATATTTTTATTACCTACACAAAATTTAAGCGTTTCGAAGTATTTATGAGTATCTACCAATAATAAATTGTTATTGAAATCGGTTCTAATTTGTTTTAAATCGTTTTTATGATAAGATTAAACTTAAGAATTACTGGATATATTTTACAAATTAATTGTTTGACCGATGGCGGTGCATCAATTTAATAGCAAGATCACGCTGCGAAAAAACATATTTTATCGCATGGAAATGACAATAAAAATTGCAAGGTTGACATGAGTGTCAACTGTCAATGTCATTCTCATACAAATATAATATGTTATATTTTACTTACATCTGGACTGTTACATTATCACTACATAGTATAAACCAAAGTCGCTTTTTCTGTCCCTATATCCATTTGTATGCTTAAATCTTTAAAACTACGCAACGGATTTTGATGCGGTTTTTTTAAATAGATAAAGTGATTGAAGAGGAAGGTTTATATATATATTTTATACCCGTGCAAAGCCAGGGAGGGTCGCTAGTAAAATAATAAATCGATCTGCATGTCTTTCACAAATCCAAGCTTATTAAAGGTTTCTATAAATAGAAGATATTTTATGTTCACCCTATCAATATTCGATTGAAGTCATTATTGTTATACATTCCTCATCAAAAATGTTGTAACGTATCGTACGTTTTAAAACCTTATCCCACGATGATAAAGTACAAAATTGAATGAAATAGGAATGTAAGAAATGGTTTAGGATATAAAGAAAATGTTTCCCTTAGGCTGTGGCATTATGGATCGTTCTATTTATTGTTTCCAGATCGCTTTTATTGAAATATTGAACCTTGACCGTTGAAATCTATGAACTTTGGTGTTTTTATTAAAGCAATTAGTCATAATAAATATTATAACCAATTTAACGCCTATAAGACTCACACATGAAATTATGCAAGATTTCAAGTTTATATTTTGTCTAATATACCTAATAATAATAAATAATAATAAGAAAGCCTTTTATTTAATATTTAATACAATTCGAGAAATTAAAATGAATTTAAATTTGAATTACAGTACTAAAAAATCAACACGAATTAAAATGAATAAGTAAAAAAATCATTACATGTAAAACAAATCACTATTATTAAAGACCTCCTTACAGAGTAAAGGCCTCCTCCATTTTACTTCACTTATCTCTATCTATTCATATTTCCATCGAGTCATTTTCCGCTGTTTCCAGGTGTAACTCATAGATTCTTTCGGAGACTGCTGTAAAACTGATAAACAGCTGTAAATATAAAATAATACTTATTTAGATCCAATCTATAAATGAGGCGGTATACGAGGTTGGACCGCTAGTAAATTTTAAAACAGAGTATCGTCATCACTACATAGTATGAAACAAAGTCGCTTTTTTTCCCTATATCCCTTTGTATGCTTAAATCTTTAAAACTACGCAACGGATTTTGATGCGGTTTTTTTAATAGATAGAGTGATTAAAGATGAAGGTTTTTATATATGTTTTATACCCGTGCAAAGCCGGGGCGGGTCGCTAGTAAATTATAATTAATTACTTTAATGTACAAAAAACAGCAATGGCAAATCATTTAACAATACACGTTTGACAACTTACCTGGTGTACCTTACATATTCTGTGAAGTTCATAATTCTAAAAATTCTTACCTCTAAACATAAATATTGTATGAGTGTAATGTTTCAAACCTTTCAATTAAACATTTTTGATAAGACATTGTACATACCTACTGATCCTGCTAAGATCACTTGCAAAAAATTTTGCACTACAATTTTTGCAATCCTACTTCGACCGTAGGGAAAATTCGCAAGGATTCATTACGAATTATTTAACAAGAACTGAAGTGAACAAAAATATATTTTATTTATAGTATTATTTGATTACTGTTTAAATAATTTTGTATCTGCAATGTTTGATAATATCAGTACCTAAAATATTACCAAAGAAAACTCGCTATGTGGTACATAACGAGTCTTCCACTCACCCTTAAGCTTCGGTCACACACAGCGAATACCCGTTGTGAAGCATTATTCGCAGCGACAATGAAGAATGTTACTAGGTACGCAAAATCGCTTGAAACTTTATCACAGTAGAGCTTATATGTATATAAATACACTAGTTTTTGTTTTATTTAAAAAGAACAACTAGTTTTGATTTTATATACATTTAAAGTTCATCAACTCGTGTCAGCAGCGTGACGTCACAGTACAACACTCCGCTGTCTCCTTCTCGAGCAGCGACTCGACGGACTGGGTGAGCTTGTAAAATGACGTGTCAAATAGTTCATTCACACGATTTTTCCATTTATAATAGAGAATATGGTGGGCTAAAAATCAAAATTTTTGAATCAAAATGAAACATTCTCCATTAGCTGCCTGCCACACATACAGCGAGTTGTACACAAAAATTTCGACAGTCTTTTAGTGCACAAATTCAAATATGTCATCTGTTCGTAGCATACGTGAAACACATTGTGTGTCATAAATATCTTTAGCACCAGCATCGCTTTTCTTAGATTTTTAAATTGTATTTATTTCATTCCTATATATTTTTTACATTCTTAATTTTTCTTATCAATTACTCTAAAGTTTCTATTTCGAATCCCATCTCAATTAATTCGTTAAACAGCTATGAAGCTATATGAGCGGAATGGCTGTTCGCAGCAAGTATCCTGTCACACACAGCGAATTCTCGTGTGACCGCAGCTTTATTAATTACCAAACTTCTTATCTCTTAAAATGTTGCTGAAGGAAATTACTAGAGCGGAACGTCTTGTCAACTTGATATAAAATAATATCAGTTGCTACATTTACGTTCAGATACTGTAAATGAAAGCGGGTATGGTTAATGAAAGAAGCAAGAGACAATAATCGTAACAGGTAGAGATAGACCTATGGAAAATGCGGTGACAGAAAGACCACACATAAATTGTAGCTTCCCATCTATGAAAGAATTCTTAAAATTGGTTCAGTCGTTTTTTACGTATTACACTAATATTAAAATTGATTCATAAAAAACATTTTCTTGAATGTTTGTAAGCGTACAAGTTACGCCTTTACTAATTTGGCTGAATCGCTTTTGTAAAGGCTACAGCGGTAGTATTTAAATTTTTGTCTGTATAAATTTAGTTAGAAACGTTAATTAAATTCAAATTAAAACGTAATTAACAAAATATGTATTACCGTGGTCACGCGAAATAGTTTAACGAGTTATGTCACCTTATGTGTTTGAACCACAGCTAAACGTGAACGGAATTTGTGGTATTTTCATTAAAGTGAATTACTTTTGCAGCTTGACATTGGCACATTATAACGGCGTCCACAGACACGGACACATAATATAAATAATAAATAAATAAAATTGGAATGTCTGATTGTAATATTAAAATAACCACTTTTTATTAAATGCTTATGCATGTATGCACGGTACATAACAATTTTTTACAATTTTTATCTGTCTATCTGTTTGTTCCAGCTAATCTCTGAAACGGCTTGACCGATTTTGACGGAGCTTTCACTGGCAGATAGTAGATATAATGAGTAACTTAGGGTACTTTTTATTTATAAATTAATATAAATAAATAATAAAAAAATAACTATTCCGCGCGGACGAATTACATAATACTTATATTATTATTTTTCTGTTTAAAATTTTACTCTGTTTGTAGGCTATGTAACATCGCGTTACAGTGAAATTAACGCGGGTATAACCGTGCAGAGGTAGTAATAAATAACAACGCACCTTTTCTTTAAATTTTAAATGCAAGATAATTAACATCTCCAAAGACGAATAAATAAGAGACACTTCTCCAAAGCACGCCGTAAAGTATGTTGTGCACGGTGGGCTTAAACTTTAAACCACTCTATTTATAAGGCTTTAAATCCCCGCACGCTCACGACTGTTCCAACGCTTAGAGAGATAACATTATGTAATTTAATTATTTTTATTTTTGTTACGGCTTCCCTTGGAACTTTAAATATATATGAATCTAGCTTCTAACTTGTTTAAAATACCAACTCCATTATATATTTTTTAAAACTATTCAGTTGTATGATTTACCCAACTTCTTAAGATGATAATAAACATGTGAAAATGATTTAAAAATTTATTGTTATTAATAATGTTGAATTGTCATTTGATTCTTTAATGAAATGGTCAGTTGACTGAGATTTAAGTCAATAGTAGTAGATGTCATTTGACTATTCCTTTATTATAAAACGCTACCGCTCAGTGAAAATCTTCTATTTCTCTAGTAGATGTTATAGTGGTATATATTATGGCTACAGTATATATTCGGTGAAATATATTTGAAGTTAAACACCGTGATGCTGATTTATTTTCATAACCATACAAACAACATATAAGAATGACTCTTACATGGATAAACAGACCCTCATAAATTGTAGCTAACCTAACTATCTCGATCGTTAGCTATTAAACAAAATCCCAACATCATAATCCGTCCATTTGTTACGGAACTATGATGCTACAGAAGTACACAAAGACACGTCACTCATAATAATCCCGTTTTTGTGTTAGATTTAAAGAATTGCGTGTAATTATTAATTACACTTAAGAATTCAAGTGTCGCGAGAATTCGAAAAAAGATTATTTTCTGTACTAGGTGCGAGTGCTAAGCCTATAAGCACACCTCCATACAAAGACATCGTGCTTCTCAATTTACACTTGCTATTAACAATATTGAACAAGCGAGAATGACTCTTAAGGCATTACAATAAGGGTTATCAAGTTCCGAGATTGCTAGCGATCCAATTAGAGCGTAACATACGTGGCCTGATTTTTTATGGTTGACGCAAGTTCACAATGTACTATCAGCAAACACTGTGGTCTTTACTATGATATCCTCACACTAATTTCAGGAATTCACCTCCATGGTTTAAACATTATCTGTATTGACTAACTTATTTTAATTAAAAGGGAATATAGCTATAGTGTATATGTTTTGGCTTTGTAAAAGCTGTTGAGGTACGTACCCAAAGTATGACTTTACCGCGTTGTATTGGTAATTAATAATAAAATTCCTTTACTTGTGGGGTATAAGCCAGTCATGTTTCTGCGTCGGCTTACTGGTTTTTTACAGACAAGTTTATCAATCTTCAACCGAAACATAAATTTGTTTCCGATCCATAATTCGATTGCATAGGAGTAAAAGCATTAAAAATAATTTATTATTAAAACAAATTCACTTACCATACAAAGTAGCATTAGCTAGAATGTTATTCGGGGTTTCTCAATCTAGGTGGGTTTAATTTGGCGAAGTGACATCATCTCAACCTTGCACCGCCTCGGGCCATGACAAGATTGAACTTGCGACTGTTTAATTAAAATGTCAGCCACAATTATTAAGACTGCAACCCTGTTTACGTGGAAAACTTAACAATTTCCTAAGCCAACTTTCAACTGATGTAAAAAATAAAAAAGGACATTTAAGACTTTAAATATTCTTATATGTATTAAGCGATAGTGAGGCCAATTAAGTATTGATTTTAATTACTCTTTGTTGAATAGTTTTAGAGGTATGTCGGTGAAATTATTTTTAAAATCGGTCCACTAGATTTTCAGTTTCGTACAAACAAAATATATAAACCTTTTCTCTATATAATATAAGCATGGATTTATTTATGTTTTGTATACCACTAAAGTAATTAACCGATCTTTCAAAACACCCAAAAGGAGGTTATCAATTCGACGCGTTTTTTTGGATGTACCACTCCTATGTTTGCCGTCCGTGAATCGATTTTTGAATTTTTACAATTAATAGTTTTTTGGATATTGAAAGAATAGTTTTACAATCGGGCGAGGATTTGCTGAAATTCTTGCGACCACCACTTACTTTTTTGCTTATAACTGTATGAAATATAAACCCTTATCGATGAATGAGATGTCTTTATATATTTAATTTAAATTAAATTTTAAATTTCACCGCCTTTCAAAGCAACACGACAGTTTTATGACCTTGTTGGATTTTACATGAATTTTATTTATCAACTCTATTTACGTATTTTTATTTATAGTATGTTCATTAATAATACAAAATTTATTTGTCGCTTTTAGTGAGATCGGTTTTATTTTTTATTTAAAACTATCTGACCTGGCGAACTTCGTACCGCCAATAAAAGAGAGAATGGATTAGCTAGTATAGTTGGCTAACCTTAAAAGGTAGATATATAATAATTCTTTCATACATATTTTTTGGGTAACTTGAACCGTTTACGCAGCGCACGCAACGGAAGCTCTCAAATATGGATAATTTTTCCCGTTTGTGCAACATTTTTCGCTGTTATATAGCCTAAAGCCATCCTCAATGAATGGACTATCCAACACAAAAATAATTATTCAATTCGAACCAGTAGTTCCTGAGATTAGTGCGTTCAAACAAACAAACTCTTTCAGCTTTATTATACATATTAGTATAGATTAATTTATTTTGTTTAAAATAATTATATCAACCGTCTTCGTAGTTTGTTAGTCAACGCTAGTTTTGCGAAAAGTCCCGAGTTCGATTTCTTTACCTTTAGATTAATTACATTGTTCTAAATAATGTTTGTTTGCTGTAATTTTATTATTGAAAAAATCATCGATGGCTGCGTAACGGGGAGTGGACAGGCCTCGCGACTGCAGAAGACAAACGTCGACTTTCAACTTCCACTGATTAGCAAAGACACGAGAAGAGAATAAATAATATTTATTTAACGTTTACCTTGAAGTTAACATTCCAATAAGTTGAAATACTTTAAATAAATTAAAAGGAAATAAGTAGTAACCGGTATGTACTCGTTTGAAAGCAAACATTGGAATTAATGATTGAAACGAATGTTCATCCAATTTCATCGTTCCCAGTTTCAGCAGGTGCATGTACATTTTAAACAGCAATACCTGTATTGATTTTAACTTTATTTCAATTAAAAGGGATTATTGCTACAATGGACATGATTTGGCTTTGTAAAATAAGATTTTTTCTATTTATAAAAGTTGTTCATGAACAATAAAAATATCTACTTAAAGAAATTTAAAATATAAAATGGCTTTATCTAAGCCGTTGGGGCGCGTGCCCAAAATATGGGCTTAACCGCGTTGTATTGCTTATGCGTTGGACGAAAATTAAGCCAGCTTTCGGGTTAGCCGTGGTCTCAAATAATGGAAAGATTAATTAGATTCTTTATTACTTAGAGCCGCCTCTGTGGTTAAGTGGTTTACGCGTCCGCGTGTGGCGCTGGAGGTTCTGGGTTTGAATCCCAGGGGGACTAATGAATGTTTCGGTTGGATAGGCACAGAAGGCTGATCATCTACTTGCCCGTAAAAGAAAATTATTAGTTAAACAGACACAGCAATGTGTCTGCCCCATGCCCCACTAGAGGTTACGGGAATTCACTTTCTTTCTTTATATTTATATAAGTACTAATATAATATAATAAGTAATTTTTGTAAGAACTTTAATGGGAAATAGTATCATTTAATCACAACATATTTTCGAGTTCACAATTTTTCTTTTTTAATATGTATATTATAATATGGCTATATTTAATATGACATAATAAATTAATTTCTAAAAGTTTTCTTATTGGTTATCTAATTAATAAGGTAGCCAGTACCGATTTTCATATAAGTATTTATGTAACAGATAATGTAAAGCACGTCCAAACATTAAGGTTGTTTTTTTCCCATGGATTGTTTAAATCGGACGCCAAACAACAATACAGAATTTATATGAGAATACTTAACCTCAATTGCCATACAAATATTATGTTTCAAAATAGTATTCGCTGTATCAGTAACGAGATGTTTGCCAAAAATCCGACCGCTTTAGTGGAGGTCAACGGAAAGAAATAATAACATATAGGATTTGGCAATAGTTCGACAGTGAGTAATTGCCAATTAATGCCTAAATCGTAGAACTGTTCATGTAGACATTAGACGTAACTTTTTAGTAATTGATCCGCATTGTAATACATGTATGGTGTTTAATGTATTCTCCCTTAATTGTCTTAACATGTGTGTGCATTCATTTCCACATTAAAATCCTATGACCCCTAGATGGGGCAAAGGACGTCCATTGTTCTCCCCC
This sequence comes from Aporia crataegi, assembly GCA_912999735.1. Classification (NCBI taxonomy): domain Eukaryota; kingdom Metazoa; phylum Arthropoda; class Insecta; order Lepidoptera; family Pieridae; genus Aporia; species Aporia crataegi. The sequence goes on along the minus strand of OU538748.1, from coordinate 2,040,616 downwards.
ATCTCGTCCTGTCCTGGGCCACGCGTTAGGTCTCGCTCCACTCCACATAGTTCGCCTAGCAATCTTTAATATTAACACAAATAAAGTTAATACTGAACATTACGGACGTTTCGTTTTTCATCCGTAGCTACTAAATAGTTTGAAATGTCAGGCCCAATTGTTAATTATGACTAAATACTTCTGCTTATACACTTTCTTACACTGCAGACTTATCATAGTATTTATTGCTTAACAATTAAGATATTAGTTGAGCAATGTAATTGTAAAGGTAAAAATGGACTGTCATATTTAACTAATTATCGCGTTCACTACGATTTAAAAATCATTGTGTAGGTGTTTCACTACACAATATTAACTTTATTAGTTACTAGCTGTGCCCCTTAGTTTCACCCGCGTTTATTTCGTCGTAACGTGATGTTATATAGCCTAAAAACCGAGTAAAATAGCAAACAGCAAAATAAAAATAGATATGTATTATGAACTTTGTCCACGTGGAATAGTTATGTTTTATTATTTATTTATATTAATTTCTAAAATAATAGCCTCAGTTACTCCTTATTACATCAGCTATCTGCCAGTGAATGTCCCGTCAAAATCGGTTCAACCTTTTCAAAGATTAGCCGGAACTAACGAACAGACAGATAAATAAAAATTATAAAAAATGTTATTTTGGTATATGTACCGTGTATCATCCATTTAGTAAAAATCGGTTATTTGAATATTACAAACAGACACTCCAATTTTATTTATCTGTGGGTAGGTATAGATTACGTAAAAAGCTGGGTCTACCCAACACACGGGCGCAAGCGGCAGCCTCGCGAGCATGGAGACCCAGCCAATGAGAAAAGATATTAAAATTTAAGAAAATTACTTTCCAATATAAATCGTCTCTCATCTGGAAATCTATTCTGAAACTCAACAAAGAAAAGGTCCTAACCCTTCTCAACCTTTTTACAAAATTGTCACTGAAAATATAGAACCTTTAAGTGATCTTCCTTCAATTTATCTGGGACTTAATTTATCGTCACTGCTTCTTTAATTTATTTATCGCATAAATAACGAACATTTTGAAGCATTTTATTCAACCACGTTGGTTTATTTATTTTTTTATTACAACACCACCCCACCATTTCCACTCTGTGGAACGAGCTGCCTTCCGATGTATTCCGAACCTTACGACTTAAGTAGGAACCTTCAAGAAAAGAGCGTACCTCTATTTAATGGTCTGGTCAGATGGCGGGCGCGTCGGAACCGCAACGGATAACTTGGGTGGTACTAGGGGACATATGGTACTATCTAATTTCACTAATTGGGTAAATAATATATTTATTGTGACCATTTCAATGTGCTCAAACACGGTACCTCTGCAGTAAGTGCTGGCTTACCTATTGTATTATTATGTTTATTGATCAGTCATGTCAGGTTACCGGATACCAAATTATGAATCGATACGACCAATAAAAATGGCTCTTAATGCCTTTACCGTCAGAAGCGAGCAGGTCGTCTTCAAACAAGATATAAGAACTATTCTAATATCCAGTCACTTTTATAAGTACCTATATAGGTACTTGACGTAAAAAATAAAACTCCTGTCCAAAGAACTGTCTAATGCGGACGAAGTACAGCTGTAACTACATAATTAGAACAATTTAGTTATATCCAAATTTTCATTAGGGTTATCTGTATTTCAAATATTAACGTAGTGTTTATAATTCATACGATAACTTCAGTTTGAACCGTGTGGCGTGATCAGGAAATTTGTAATTAAATAATTAGCGATTAAATTTGACTGATAATGAAAAGTTTCGTCGTAAGTGTATAAGTGCATATTTTCAACCGACTTTCAAAAAAAACAAAAAGGAGGTTATCAATTCGACGCGTATTTTTTTAATCGACTCTAAATGAAGATTCTTCTAGGTTTCAATAGCTGCTCTCTGAAACTGATGCAAAACTCTTAGTAAAACTGATATTTGTTGAGGAGGTACTCAATTTGATGTTTTTTTAAGTTTGTTACCCAGAACTTTTGACTGGGTGAACTGATTTTGATGATTCTTTTTTTGTTTGAAAGGTGGTACTTCCCGTATGGTCCCATTTCATCAAAATCTGTTTACTAGTTTTAGAGTTACAATTTGCGACTTAGAACAGAGTCTATGTAAAAATAACTCGATTTTTAAGGAAGCTTTTGACGTAAAAGTATTAGTTTACTGAATTTCATACAATCTCAGTATGTAGTGCTTAATTGAAAAGCTTAGAAGTTAGGTATATAAAATATACGCTTATGTCATCTACAAACATCCCAGATATAAAATTTTAACGAGTAATTTCACATAACCTACAGAGTATATTTTAAACAGTATCAACAATTCATCGTCTCTACCGGGGGATCGTGACCCTTAGGGGGCTAAGTTTTTTTTTAAAGAGGGTCGCACTCTGTTGAAAAATAATAAATACAAACTATAAATAGGTATAAAAGATTCGTTTATTAAACGTATGAATTTTAGTGTAGTGTTATAAAACTAAATATTATAGTGACGGGGTTGCAAGACTTTTTACTTAATTTTTTGGCTTTTTCGTGGGTCGCGACACAAAAACGCAAAACTTTTTACTTAACTTTTTGACTTTTTCATGGGTCGGGACATAGAAATGGTTGAGAAACGATGCAATAATTTATGTGATATACGCATATAGCCAATAGAATAACACACTCCAATATTACATTAAAATAACATTACATACATTACGTTTCGAATTGAATTTTCTTAAAAGTCGATTAAAAACAATTCAATGAAAATAGTTTTAACGGAATAAGCGGGTTTTCATAACACAAATTGTACAATTATTTAATTATTGCTAAATACTGTTCTAACGTAAAAAAAGAATCGTTTAGAATGAAATAATAAATTATTTAAACGGAGGTAGCTTTAAATTTTATCTAATTAAATATCTACTTACATAACTTAATAATAATTCATCGTTTCGTCTAAATTATGATAACCCCTTACTCATGATATATCTACTAAAGAATATTTTAGAAGTTATCGCAAATTAAAAATAACATGCGACAAAATAAATTCAAGGTAATACGACGATGTGATACGGGTAACTACAGTACTACAAATAATTATTTAGTCAATTATTTGGCTCTGTATTTTACGTATATAATGTCAGTTTTATACTGCATTTTCTATTCTGTGCTCGTAGCCATAAGGACGCCTTCCCACACGGCACATTAATTTAAAATGTACAAATTTTATCACTTCATGAAACGTGTTTGCTACAAATTTAGTGATGAAATGAAGTCTTTTTTTGGCAGTCTCTTCGTTAAAATTAAACAAAAGTTAATTTTCGCTCGTAATAACTCAACGGCTCAACTGAAATTAAAAATTAAATTAAAACCTTATTGGTCGAACAGATTCTTTTAAAGTAGCTAACAATTATCTCAATTACATCAGCTTCCAAGCAAAAAAAATGGTTGCCTGTAAAGTCGGTTTACGGACAATAATTCTACATGATAACATTATAAGAAAACATTGATAAAAATTGCATACTTTTATGAATTGAATTATCATTATTTTGGGTTACAAGCCGAACGCTTACCGCAGAACGTGATACTTTTTCGTGAGTGCAGCCAGCATTCATCGATTTATAAGACCTTATCATTTAAAAAACTACAACATAATCTATTTGTTAAGGAGTTACGAACATAGCATTTAACAATTATTAGATTAACTAATAGATATACGTTTAAGAATAAAAATGTCAAACGATAGTTAAAGGTAATGTTGCTAGCGCCATCTATTTCTCTGAAGATGCTATTTACTGTCCCTAATCCGTTATATATTTTCTTTAAACGTGTGTTAGGTACCCGCGTAAATAAGACATTACTGACTCGCGTAACTGACGCGTTTAATTTAATCAAGTGTGAACATAGCATGTCTTGCACGTGATAATTCTAACAAAATATTGCATATTCATGTGTGTTACCACGCAATAGTTACTTCATAACATCACACTTACTTGTTTGTATTGCTTACTGTTGTAATTACTAATACAATTTATTACTTAACTTAATCATTCTTAAAATTCATCTTCATATCTTATACTAGCCGTGCTCCACGGTTTCACCCGCATTAATTTCGTCGTAACGTTATAACGTATATAAACAGAGTAAAATAAGATATGGATTATGTACTTAATCCGCGCGGAAGTTATTTTTTTAATTTTCTTTATATTAATTTCTAAAATAAAATAAAAATCTGTTAGTGAAAGTCAGACACAGACAATTTTTAGACAGATAAAAAATTGTAAAAAATGTTATTTTGGTATATGTATTGTCATATTGTGTATACAATATACATCCATATGGAATTAGTAAAAAGCGGTTATTTAAGTTTCATATTACAAACCGATACTCCAATTTTATTTATCTGTATAGATATGTTCTATCTGTGACGTCTCTGTTTTGTTTTTGTTAAATATAGTAAATAAACTATTTAATATTACAAACTTAATTACAGTACAATAACGAAAAGGGCAGAGAGCATAGACCTAACATGAACCAACGCAGATTAGACAGGCGTATAGTGATTTATAGATAACTAGCTGTACACGCGACTTCGTCCGCATTAGAAAGTTTTTGGACAGAGTTTTAATTTTACGTCAAGTACCTTTATAGATAGTTATAGTAAAAGTGACTGGATATTAGAATAGTTCTTATCTCTTGTTTGAAGACGACCTGCTCGCTTCTGACGGTAAAGGCATTAAGAGCCGTTTTTATTGGTCGTATCAATTCATAATTTGGTATCCGGTGACCTGACATGACTGATCAATAAACATAATAATACAATAGTTAGTAGCTAAGCCAGCACTTACTGCAGAGATACCGTGTTTGAGCACATTGAAATGGTCAATATTATGTACCAACTTAGTGAAATTAGATAGTACCCTACGTCCCCTAGTACCCTATGTCCTTTCTCAACTTATTATCTATGTTTGTGCCAAATTTCATTAAAATCGGTTCAGTGGTTTAGGCGTGACAGCATAGCAGACAATCGACAGAGTTACTTTCGAATTTATAGTATTATAGTATGGAATCTTATATATTCATGGTAGCGCAGCCGAAGGAAGCCGCGCCGCAATACTTTTCTTCTGATTTACTTTGTTAGGTTTACGTGGGAATGAGAAATTTTCCGCGGTAAAAAGTACCCTATGTCCTTTCTCAACTTATTATCTATGTTTGTGCCAAATTTCATTAAAATCGGTTCAGTGGTTTAGGCGTGAAAGCGTAGCAGAGAGACAGAGTTACTTTCAAATTTATAATATTAGTATTGATTATACCCACAATTTTGGATGCGTAAAATTATGATATGAATGTCTTTTCCAAGATCTCTTTACCACAAAAAAACCTTCTATGGGCTCTCATGCATGGGTGTTTTAACTATTCAGGTTTAAAACTTTATTCTATCCCATCGCTAAAACTTTCTGCAAAAATACTTAAAATAAACTCGTACCAATTAAAAAACTCGTGTGGAAAGATTTTCCCTAAGCTGAACTTTAGGACCGCAGGCTTTCATTAAAACTTTTTTATTCGAAGTATTTTCGCTAACTTAGGCATTTTCCACTTAAGCATAATTAGTCTGGGCTTTAAGATCCTTATAGGGATAATTAGTAAAATACAAGAAGACCATAAGCGAGATATAATTTTTAAATGCATGGCATAAAAATCGCTTTTTTAAATTGATTTTATTGAGGTTTCTGTTAAGGCTGGAACATGGGTCAAATCGCCAAAATGTTTAGACAGTTTTTTTGATGAATCCTTTAGCGTATTTGTCCAACAAAAAATATATGTTATAGTTTAGATCATCACGTTTAAATTGTATTGAATAAAATTTAAGTAAATATCCCCCAATTACGAAAAAAATTATCCCTTCATATGTAATTTTATCCTAAATGGGGAAATAATAGCAAAACGGCCTACAAAAAATCTATGTTATAGCGTTTAAATTGTATTGAATAAAATTTAAGTAAATATCCCCCAATTTCGAAAAAAAAATCCCTTCCTATGTAATTTTAACCTAAATGGGGAAATATTAGCAAAACGGCTTAACTGATGTATGTGAATCTCCGATATCAAATTTATAGTCGACTTCTTTCGTGTTAAAGATGTTTACTCGGGACATGGCTTTTGTCTAAGCTTGAGATTAATAAAATTTTTTATTAAATATTTACAATAATGTATTTAATTATTTTTACAAAAATACAAAAGGCTCATACTTAATTAATCTCAAGCCTACTCAACTATTTTTAATCCCTAGTACCTAAAGCTATGGCTTTTTTTGATTAGTAAGATTTCTATATATTAGTTTTAGACACATTACTAGCTGAACCGGCAAACGTTGTTTTGCCATATTAATTTTTGGAGTGGGCTACCCTTATCACTTAGTGGTATGAAAAATACCTAGTAGCCGATTCTCAGACCTACTGAATATGCATATAAAATTTGGTAAAAATGAGTAAAGCCGTTTCGGAGGAGTAAGGTAACTAACATTGTGACACGAGAATTTTATATAAGATATACTTTATATTATAATTGTTACACACGATACGTACTGTATTATGTCAAACATATTTACGATTTTCCATTGAACTGTGACGAAATAATTTACGTCAATTCGCATTGAGTGTTTAATCAATCACTCTAGTAAACGAGTAATTACTGGCTTAATCTATATTATGTTGGTATTATTTACCATAATAATCCCTTTTATTAATTCGAAATTAACTCTGTGTCTCTGTCACGCCTAAACAACTGAATTGACTTTGATTCCAATCCAAATTATTTTCTCAATGTGTGATTATCTTGTTAATAAAAGACATTACTGTTTTTAATATTATAAAATTAAGTTCAGTAATAGAGTTTGAGTCAAAACATTGTTAAAAAAATACTTATTTTTGTAAAAAAAGACCCAAAAAGGTAACATCCAGTCCTCAGCAATCCGTCTGACAAGTTCTTCCATTTTGGTCAGAGCAACATTAAGAGCTACAGCCTAAGCTTATCTGCTTAGGGGAAATACTGTTTCGATGATCATTTTCTTTACCGATGAGTAGGTTAACCGTGTAAACTCTTAGATTTAAAGCCAGATTCTCGGGCGAAATACTTTAAATGTCAGCTGTGCTTAAAAAACACGCGGGAACCCACCGCATCAAATATCATACAGAAGAAAGTTCACACAGTGGTGATCATGACCCTCATGAATGAGGGAAGACGACGAAGAGGCTTGGATCACCATATCTTTATTACAAGTTGTCCGTTCTTTTTTATTTAATTTATTAAGGTTTATAAATGGATTTATTTACTCTTTCGAATCGTTATTTCGTGTATTAATGATGCTATAGATCAGCTTAATTGGACAGAAAGGTCTAATAGTGCTGAATAGCAAATAGTTATTAACATTCAATAAACGGAGTCAAGGAAACCCGTCTCGTCCATTTCAAGTTTCAACAGCTGTTAGGCTGAGTACATATTATTCGTAGTGAACTAGCGCGAGCCTGTATATTTAATTCGCAAGTGATCAGTCTTTGTTCCTCTCTAATTTTGTTTTTCCGGGATGAGATCGCAACCTCCGACGCATGACGAATTTCAAACATGTGAATCACTCCATGGCTTACATTTACCTATATCTCAAATTTACTGAGTCTGCTGAACGGATGGTCATGTCACATTATGCCGGTCAGTGACCAACTCCTTACTTCCTCATGGTTTTCAATGACGGATGCATAACGTCATAATTATGTAACGTGTTACAACATTATTTGTTGTACACGAGTTGAATCGTTTCTATTACAAAAGATAAATCAACATTGACTTAAATCTTTGGATTTTCCAAATAGGTTTTTAATTCATTTGTAGATATGTATTTTTTGTATTTTGTTAATAGGTCAACTTTAATCTCATATAAATGTCGAAATCGATTAGACACTGAATAATTCAACAGAAACTATAAATTTGTAGGTACGTATGTAGATTATATTATGATAATTTCAATTTGTTTTCATTGTCAATATTGGTCACGGAAATATTGCGCTCAAAAGCGTATATATAATTTTGATTTAAGATGAAGCATTGAGAAAATAAGCACAGGAGATTCGATTTTCTTGAGAAATTAAAGGACTTAGGAAAGTAGTTTTCGACTATATGACACTTCATGATATGGATTTCATTTAACAGTTGCCGTTACACAATTAGTTAAATTTTGTAACAGAGAAAAATGATCAAACTTACCTCTTATTAAACATAGATTTACATTTTACAGGTATACGGGACCAAAAAATTCCTCAATAATTTTTAAATAGATTAGCCTATACACAAACTTTTATTTTATATAGCTATGCCCCGCGGTTTTATCTGCGATAATTTCGTCGTAACGTGATGTTATATAGCCTATACACTTCAATGGGACAGTTGGACCTTTCTAATTTAGACGCGCCGTTGCCCGTTTTTCCTTACATTCGATACCCCCTCACTCATGTCGCGAGCGCTCTATTTTAGATTTATTGTTTATCAATGCCTCATCTTAACCTAAAAGGTAACAAATAAACTAGAAATAGGTAACAATTCTACAGTTTAAAAAAACATTTTTCTATTGTTTTGTAGTGAGTAAACCAAACTCAAGTGATATCGTCGTGTCAAATCACTTGAATTAATAAAACAATTGTTTCAGTTGCACTCTCGATGTCAATGGAAAATCTTAACTGTCCTTATAACGTTTAGGAAATGGCAATCTGAATGCTGGCGTTGCGTAGAGATACATCTTCTATCGCATATATCATGAGGAATATTCAGAGTTGTCTGGATTAATACTAGCAGCTGAGTTTCGTCTTCAAACGTTGAGGCAGAATAAAATTTCATCCATATCACCTTGATGTTTCTAATGCATTTTCTGCCGCGCACCACCATTCTGTTTTTACTATGTGGTACAAGCTGCCCTGTGAGGTATTTCCGAAATATTACAACTTAGGGACCTTCAAGAAAAGAGCGTACCTCTGTTTAAAAGCCTGCCGGTGTCCATGGACGGCAAACCGCATCTCGTAACCAAGCCTCCAGTCCATTTCTCTTTTAAAAAAAAGCAAAAATCTTCACTTTAGGCCATAATACTTCAATAGCTTTAACAAACTTAAGCCTTTCGTTTCAGCCTCAGTTTTCATTCGCAATGACAGTGTTAAATATATTTAAAATTTAAGTACAACTTTGAGTAGAAAAATCTTTTTATTTTTTTATAGTAATATTTTGATGTTACGACGAGTCACGACTCATCTTAACTCAAGTCTACCTCATGTCCAGAGGAATTACAAGGGAAAAATTTAATAGGATTCGCTAGATTTGACATTTTAGCAATACAAAAATTGACAATTCAATACAGATTGTATGAACGAATTCGTTAAAATTGCTGGGTATACATCCATATGTATTTAATAAAAAGCGGTTATTTTAATATTACAAACAGACACTCCAATTTTATTTATCTGTATAGATTGTATATATTATTCTACTTGTGGTCTATCCGTTTGTTTCTTGAATAATAAATAAATAATTCTGAAACTAGAAATAATCTTTAACAATATTTAAAGGCGAAAGTAATGCTTAATTGTTACGCTTTCAAACTTTAAATTCTGAAATGATATTTGTGACAGGAAAGTTAGGTTGCATACAATGATTTTAATTAAATTAATTATTTAGATGTAAGTTTTTTATATTATTAATTATTATAACTTTCGTGAAGCGGGAGAGCACTATCTTTTTTCTTATTAACATTTGTGTTTACTGACAGTATTAATTTGTATTGTACCTTTGCCCCAGGTGTACCAGCACAACACCATGAATATTGTGCTGGGTTGCCCGCTTGTCACATGAAGTCTTGTTTTATACTGTATTTTTATTAATATCAAACAAATACGCTTAATCTATCTTTATCATTTAGTTAATAAAATAATAATATTCCTACCTACCGAAGATACGCTACCAGCGCTCAATTTTCATATCATAATATAAGTGTTAAAAAATTTAAGAAAAACCGACTTCAAATTGTAACTACAAACTTAACTAATGAACAGATTTTGATGAAATTTAAATGGGACCACACGGGAAGTACCAGCTTTCAAACAAAAAAAGTCATCGAAATCGAGTCCAGTCGAAAGTTCTAAGGTAACAAACATAAAAAACAGCGTCGAATTAGGTACCTCCTTCTTTTTTTGAAGTCGGTAAAAAGACAATTGTCAAATACCTATTCCATAATGCTTGACTGTGTATAATCACTACATAGTATAAACAAAGTCGCTTTTTCTTTCCCTATATCCCCTTGTATGCTTAAATCTTTAAAACTATGTTTATACCCGTGCGAAGCGGGGGCGGGTTGCTAGTCTTATATATAAAATTCTCGTGTCACAATGTTAGTTACCTTACTCCTCCGAAACGGCTTTACTGATTTTTACCAAATTTTATACGCATATTCAGTATGTCTGAGACTCGGCTACTATCTATTTTTCATACCCCTAAGTGATAAGGGTAGCCCACCCCAAAAATTTATATGGCAAAACAACGTTTGTCGGGTCAGCTAGTGTGTATATAAACAGCGTAAAACTTATAATTCAACTGTACGAAAAAAGAAAAACGTGTTTCATACAACGTGTACTATGTTACTCAAAAATAGTATGTGCCGAAATTAGACGCAAAAATGGCTACTAATGTTATTTTCGTGTTAGAACAAGTTCGTAAAATCATAATTACGATGAGTAGGTAGATTCGACTCTTTAACGTTTTAATGTTTTGATTGTTTAATTATTCGTAAATTTTCCACACAAATAATAATTAATCTACTTGAAGTCTCATTCATGTTTTACTTATGCGGTTTTTGCTATCTCAATCTGTACGTTAACCGTAAGATAGTTGAGAAGTTTTCGATAGTTCTATTACGAATAGGTCAAAAGTGATGAATAGGTCGAAAGTGACGAATAGGTCGAAAGTGACCAATAGGTCGAAAGTGACTATTCTATAGTGATCAATAGGTTGCTGTAAGATTTTCTAAACAAATAACACAGATGCTAAGACATGAAATAATGAGTTGACAAAACAGACGTTGTCCTGTCTTAACTATGAATATTGAATTTAAATTGGCATAACTAAAAATACCAAACGGAATGTTTAATAAGAAATGAGAAATTATGACAGTTAAAAATTTAAAAACTTATGTCAAACGCTATAAGATTACATTAGAAAAGTTATTGTCAAAAGTACTAAAAAGGTGACATTAGAAAAGTTGACATTGTCGGTAAGTTTTCTTAAACTTTCTCATATTTCGGCGCAACTTTCTTAATTATTTATTTCATAAGAACCTTCTGCAAACACAACAAGAAAAGAATTTTTCAATTTGGTGCTGTCGTTTGGAAGTTATGCGCGTACATACATTTTTATTTATATAGATTAATATCTTGACGAGGTTTCCAAATGGTCTTCCATTTCACTTGTTAGATTATAATATCATCATTAACAATTACTGAGTAGGTACTCATACAATCTTTCTAAATTCGTTATCCTATTACAAAACGGATTTGTAAAGAATACGTAATTATTTTGAACAGACCGATACAACATCTTAATTATTATAAGTGAGTAAGTGAAGTCCCGTGTCCCCTAGTGGGGTATGGGGCAGATGCATTTCACATCTGTTTCACTGATCGATTTTTTTCTTTAGGGGCAAGTAGGTGATCGGCCTTCTATGCCCTGCCAGACCGAGTTTTTTTATCTCCACCGGGAATCGAACCCAGGACCTCTCGGTTGTAATGCTTACGCGCTTACCACTAGACCAAGGAGGCGGTCAATTTTTTTAATTATTATACCTCGTGATATATACATTTGATGTGATCTAAGGCTTAGCACGCATTATGAATTTTTATTGCCGGTTTATTAATCGCGTATTGAGTCCTATGGCGTCAACAGGCGGGGCGAATAAAATTCCTTGCGATTTTTGTCTGTTTCTACCCAGTCTTCAGCCGAGTCGCACATACCGAAATTGACAACTGAACAAAAATCTTGATTTGCCTTCTACTACGGCGTAAAAGACATGTCAAAAGATGTCACCAATACCAATGAGATTTCTTGATTCACCCATTTAGGGCACTAAGCAGTTCGTGCAATATACAATATGAATCCCAAAGAATCACTCTGTGAAAAATTTAAAGAGATAAATATAATGACAGTCATATGTCAATATATTTATGAAAATCTGATGTATGTATGTACACAAAAATATTAACTTGTTTAAGAAAAACAGCGATAGTCATGAATTTAATACTAGGAATAAAGATAAACTCGCTATTGCCACTAGTAGGCTCCATAAAGTTAGTAAATCTTTTAAAGGGCAATGTATACGCTTTTATAATAAACTCCCAAGTGATATGCTTAAACTGTCAATAAATAAATTTAAAAACACAATTAAAAGAAAATTTTATAAAAGACCTTATTATAACAAAACGGATTACTTATATGATAAAAAAGCTTGGAAATGAACTTGCTCTAACTCTTTCTTAATAAAACCAAATATTAGATTACCTAATATTATTTTATTTTTAGAATAACTTTTTTTTTTAAATACATAATATTAAGAAGAAAAAAAAGTTGACGATTCAAAATGATCAAATATGATTTCATTGAATAAATATATTTTGACTTTAAGACCTATGAAAATTATGTTCGCGCAATTTTTTTCCAAGTACGTGTAGCTTCATACAATTTTTTTAAACACTTTGTTGCAATGTAAGGCAACGGGCGGCCTTATCGCTAATCAGCGATCTCTGCCATAATACCCGGTCCGGCAATTGGCAAACCTACCACTTACCAAAAACCGAATACAAATAGCAATTAAATTATAAATTGTGTTCAAGACTGGGGATCGAACCCGATACCTCAGGCTTCGCGGTAAGCTTATAAGACCGCTTAGCCATGAGGCCTCTATATATCACAGAATTTTGCGTAAAAATCGCGCGGTGAAAAAACGTAATGCCTGCTAAGCCTTAGAAGAAAATTTCACCGCTGTTAAGCAGATGTTTGTGATCGTTGAGATTATTTAAGGCTGAATAGGCTTACAAGGACTTTAATTTCTTCTTTACCTTCACATCTATATAATACAAAACTTTTAAGATGATTTAATATTCATATTCTATGAGGTTGTAGAAGTAGTAGTAATATAATAAAAAAAAAAAATATTTATAGCTTATAGTTTACAGGTAATTTTTCCGTGTCATGAACCGGAAACACTTGATCTTGATACGTTTCAAATCGACCGATCGACTTTTAACTTAAAAAGTTTTTGAAAATAACGCTATATTTTATACGCAGTTGAATATATGTAGGTATGTCACAATTTATTATTTCATAATAATGTCTTTAGTTATTAGTTTTAAAACGTAACCTACTTATTTATATGTAATGAAAGGTTAATTAAACTTGAATTAACTTGGTATAACTGGTATTACCCAAGCCGTTAGCTAAAGTCCGAAACAATTTTAAACAATATTTATTTGTATGCGGTGCTTACCCGAATATATCTAGGTCTACCTAGGTCCTAGATAATATTATAAAAGCGAAAGTAACTCTGTCTCTCTCTCTCTGTCGCGGCTTAACTCCAAAACTATAGAACCGATTTAAATGAAATTTGTGCACAGATAGTCTAGAGCCTGAGAAAGGACATAGTTTTAATTTGAATTTAAAGCTAAGATACAAAATATAATGACACACCAAAAGTTCAATACATAGGACAATAATTTTAAAAAAAAAAAAAAACGACTTCAAATTCTAGGTCTGTAAGAATTTTATGAAATTTAAATGGGAAGTGCCAGCTTTGAAACAAAAAAGAATCATCAAAATCGGTTCACCCGGTCGAAAATTTTGAGGTAACAAACAATAAAAAAACATACGCTTTAAATTGAGAACCTCTTCGAAGGAAGCGGAGGTTTTAAGGCGGTTAAAACATGGGCACTTACTTTATATACAAATATATATGCTATATACTAAAGAAAATATCGAATATTGTGCAAAGCATCTGCCGTGTCGTATGTAGGTATGTTATTGTTTTTATCTTATTAGTATTATTAAAAGATAACGCATAACAATCGTGTGATAACTTCGTATTTCTCAATAATAAACATATTATATTGATTCAGATTTTATATTTTAAGAAACAAGTCAATATTTAGAAGTCGGTGCCTTAAGGAGACCAATAATAACAATGAACTGAGTTTAGCAGCGTCATTTAGATATGTGGTTTATTTTCAAAGTGCCAAATCAATTTATTTTTATATGGGACCTATCCAACAAAAACGAATATAGGTTTCCAATTGACGTCACAATCGCGTAAAAACATGAAGCTTATCTTCATGTTATTTCTGGTTGAATTCAAATTATTTTTTGAATAGTATAACGAAATCGGGATACCAAATTCAGTCATAAATCCATGCAAACTGGCGGTCATGAAGAAGTTTTAGTTAGTAGATAAGTTAAGTTAGTTAAGATTTGATCGAAAAAACCCAACACGATTGAGATTACTTGTTTTAAACCACTATCAGTTTTTTATCGTATTTTTTGTTATCAGTATATGTAGCGAAGCAGTAGAATTGAATTGACTAGTGCGTGATCGACTGCGTATAGAGTAGTGAGATTGTAGAAGTTTGTAGAATTGTAGGTTTATTCAGTCGAAAACAAATTCGGCCCGGGGAATTGCAAATTCAATTCTAAACTTGCAATAAACGAATTTTATAATAATAGAGAATTAAAATTTTATGGTTAAACTATACCAAATTATGATTTACATATAATTTATATCTATATTGAGAAATAATAATTATGTTTTCATTTTTCTGTGGTTTTTTTTATTATTATAAACCTCCAAATTAATAGTGTCAATATTTATTGAAAACTTACATCGCTTTATTCTTAGCGAAACGAATTTCTTTTTGAGTCTTTTTGAATCGTGTTAATAAATAAGTCGTTATGTCGAATTTTCACGATTGCCATATTATTCGGCCTAAAAGGGTGTGTTACCTGTTTTAATAATCAGTTTAAGATGCATTTTAATCTGTGCAGCGCGCAGAGGCTGCGCGGCTAAAGCACTGCTTTCGTACAGTAAGATATGGAACCTTTTTGGAACATCTAGATTCTAGGTATACAAATTTTGTAATTTGTATTATATTATTTTAATTTTATTTTTATCCTAGTGAATTGAACTATTTCTGAGTGACATAAGTTATCTATATAGTATATAAATCAATTGCTGTTCGCTAAAACTCAAGAAAGCCTGGGCCGATTTAGCTGATTTTGGTTTTGAAATGTTTGTCGTACTCCAGGGAAGGTTTAAACGGTGAGAAAATATGAAAAAATATATTCACCAGAAATAATTTTTATGGAAAAACGTTTGCCGAGTCAGCTAGTATTGTATATAAAATTTTGTTTAATGTTTAGTTATTGTATAGGCATTAAAAAAGGAATTCATTAATTGTAATTAAAATAATACGTGTAGCAGCCAATTATAATGATAAATTACATTTTATTACATGTTTAAAGGCCCTGTGGGCAAACTGTATTTATTTTAAATTTAATTCATGAACAAAAACTTACATGAATTAATCATTAGGGTAACATTAGCATTTTTCACTCAACAAGTATATATTAGTCAACTAGTCAATTGGCAACGTTTCAAACTTTAAAAAATTCTATTTGTATATGACATTGCTCTTGCTCTGAACGTATATGAAGGCCTTATGAATGCCATTTATAATATTACATAAGTTCTATAACCATTTTATTTCCGTACACGTCACCTATATCTACATCTATATAGGTGACTAGGTACCTTCGTATATAGGTGTTATATATATTGAGAGAGAGTAAGGTGTTGGGTATATTAGAGAGTTCAGAATATAATTTATCAGACTGATATTACATTACTAAACAAAGTTCTTCACCGCGACTGTCTGCCCGCGTCAAAACTTACTCTATTCAGTAATAGATAAAGAGGGTTTAGACTATAAACCCTCTTTATCTATTTTAAAACCTTTAGACGTATAATTTGTAAGGTTTTAAAATTAATTGAAATACTAACCAACCCGGCGAACTTCGTACCGCTAATAAATCACAATGGGAATCGAACGTGTGGAAATTTTGACAGGAAAGTAGGTAGAACAGTTTATATGGGATAATATAATTGTTGTCCTCGCAATTTTTAAATATTTTCTCACCGTTCAAACCTTCCCTGAACTACGACAAACATTTCAAAACCAAAATCAGCTAAATCGGCCTAGCCGTTCTCGAGTTTTAGCGAGACAAACGAACAGCAATTGATTTTATTTACTCGTATATAGATAGTTCTACAAAAAGTTAAAAGTTCAATTTATGAACAAAATTTTGCAAAGGGACAGGTTAAATATTTTTTAAGTATTTTAATTATATTATGATTACTAAACAATGAGTAAATATCAAAGTAAAACAATGCTAATATGTATATAATATATGTGAAATAAATATCCAATAAGGAGACGAAAGGTAATGGTGCCAATTCTGATTTCTAATTCTAAATTTAATTCCGTGATGTCAAAAACACTTATCAAACCAAGCTTAGAAATCGTAATATGACAGAACTAATATTAATTTTGACATAACTAAATTACTCAACTTAGTTTTAGTGTACATCAGAATTGGCGTCCATTTCAATTTAGGATTAAATCCAGGACAAAGTATTCGGGAGATGTAAGTTGATTTGTGGTTGAATTAGAAAGAAAAATAAGGGAATTGTTTCAAAATTCTGTCAAAGGCCGTTTTAGGGCGGGTCGCTAGTTAAATCCTACGTACGTGTGCAAATTATGTCTGGGCGTACTGCGTCATCGCACGAATAAACACTGTATAGAAGCCTTATGTATGTTTATTTACTCTTAATAATTATACTGACGTCTTTGCTGCCTGTGTCTTATTAAGCTGTAATATATACGAATAAATAAAACTTGTGATTATTTAGTACACTAGCTGACCCGGCAAACGTTGTTTTGCCATATTAATTTTTGGGGTGGGCTACCCTTATCACTTAGGGGTATGAAAAATAGATAGTAGCCGATTCTCAGACCTACTGAATATGCATATAAAATTTGGTAAAAATCAGTAAAGCCGTTTCGGAGGAGTAAGGTAACTAACATTGTGACACGAGAATTTTATATATAAGATAATACATACAAATAAATAAATAAAAATGGCTGATTATAACATAACAATAATGGTTTTTAAATGCATATAGATAATAAATGATATTTTATATATTAAATTTTTGTGTTTATTTGCCTATTAGTTCTGAATAATTTCAGAAATGACTTGATCGGATTATGATGGAACTTTTTCTTGGACATCTGGTATTTTACGCAATAATGTTTCTTAGTACTTAGATATCTAATATGCGATGTATTCGTAAGTATCATATACCTATATAATCAAAATATTGTGTTTATTTTTCAAGTTAATCTTTTAAAGTAGGAACATATTTTACTAAATATTTCATTCTGCCTAACATTATTGTTACCCATTTATTTTTGAATTTAATGCATTTCAATACTTAATATGACACAAATCTACAAAATTCAATCAAAAACATTACAATTTCTATAGTATCGTTTTAAATATTGGTTATTAATATTTATTTAACCATCAAGAGAACCAATTGGCAGTCAAAACAACAAACAGAAATTTGTTTATGGCGTAAACAGAGCATATTAAATAATTATAATATTGAATATTCAATAACCCGACATTGTTTACGATTGGTTGGATTGTGCTCAACATCACCAGCACAAGAAGAAAGTCTATCGCCACGTCTGTGTCTGTTTTCGCTTATCACAAAATATACTGAAGCTACACATTATCTTTCTTATCAACATCTAACGTTGGAGCGAGCAACAGAACTGGTAGGTTCTCTGATGCTAAGAGGCCGCTGACGGACAATCGCCCTTCGAACCGCTTTGCGTTGCGGTCTAAGAGGTGTGCTCGCTTAAAATTCCCAATATCTTATCCTCGAGAGAATGTATTTAGTGGAAGTTGAAAATAAATTCGAACAAACACATTTGTATTCCACATATAGGAAGTTAATATTTAACGTTTACATTCAAGTAACAAATTGTTATATTCGACTGTTGTAAATCCAGTGCTTTGGGTCCACGCCAAGATGCTCAGATAAACTCGTCTTAGCTTAAATTAACTAAATATCTTTGTGAATTTGTAGGCGATATTGTTCATAGTTAATTCCATTGCCAGCCAAAGCATTTGACCATAAACCTAATACTTTATTGGACTTCGAAGGTATAACAATTTGAAAGGGTTTTAAAAATATTTCAACTTCAATTTACATAATAGGCTAAGATTATGTATTAAGATTTGTTAGATTCTAATCGAATGGGAACATTTAACTTGTGGTCTATTTTTCTACTGTTTCTTACTTATTGAAATTCCGATAACATATAGGATGGAGTCTAAACGTATTGTATTAACAGAAATGCAATAGAAGAAAATAGAGGCCTCATGGCTAAGCGGTCTTATAAGCCCGCCGTGAAGACTGAAGTATCGGTTTCTCGATCCCCGGTCCCGAATTCAATTTATAATTTAATTTGTTTTCGGTCTCTGGTAGGACTGCCAATTGTCGGACGGAGTGTCATAAGTGGCAGTTGTGTTGCCTGAAAGAAATCGCTGATTAGTGACACGAAACCCGTTGCACTCCATTGCAACGAAGTGTTTAAAAAAAATTGTAAAACCGTGATAATCACAGATAAGTTTATCTCATAAATGCATGAACATTCATAGATTGTACCTAAGATCCATTTCTGTATCTTTCAAATAAAAAAATCTCATCAAAATCGGTCCATTCCTTTAGCAGCTACGATGCCACAGACTAAGTCAAACTTATAACACACCTTTTTCGTCGCGGGATAATAAATCCAAAATTTTCGCGTGCCACATTCGGTAGCGTGGAATTTTTTATATTGCAACTGAACTCATATTTTGTTAGGAATGGTATTCGTGCCGATGTGATAAGATCTACAGACTTGTATTTTATCTAACTTATGAGAAGTATTTACAAAAAATGCTTCGTTAGCAATAATCGGGACACAACTGCTTGCACAAGAGCCTTGAATGATTATTCTCAAGCTTTTAAGACAGTAGGAACGAATGAATATACCAAGCCAAGAGTGTGATTGTTGAATGGCTTTAGCCGGGTACTGTTAGCAAAATTGTCTTTAAAAATAGCTGTACCCCGTGGTTTAAAGTGGTTTTAAATAAAAAAGCGAACAGCTTTATTATTTATTTATATTAATTTCTAAAATAAAAGTATCCTAAGTTACTCCTTATTACTATCTGCCAGTGAAAGTCCCATCAAAATCGGTTCAGCCGTTTCAAATTAGCCGGAACTAGATTGGTATATGTATCATGTATACATCCATATGCATTTAGTAAATGCATATGTAAACAAACAGACGTGCCAATTTATATATTATGTGTATTTACCTATTTACTCACTTCTTAGTGTTTATTTCGTTTTTGCAAAACGTCAAGATGATTTGGGATATTATTTAAAGGTAAGTTTAATAAAGAGTATTGCAGTAGTCTATTTACTTTGGTTTCCAAGCGAAAAACATTTCAGCTTAAAATAAGAGAATATCTGACACTAAGGATTTAGGCTGTAACAAAACTACGTCACAGCACGGATGTAACGTAAAATAAATAGGTTTATTTAGAATAAGCTAGCGATAAGAATTGTTGCTAATTAATATTATTGGATTAGTACTGTATATGACCTTGAACCGTAACAATATTAGCACTGTTACTATATTGCTTTCTGTGTATATTTGTATTATTTTCATGTTGCATAAATAAATAAAAAAACATAAGAAAGGTTTGGTTGTTTCATCTTTCTCTGCAGAATTTATTCGCAAGAGTGTTAATAAAATGATGGCTTAAATCATACCCTTAAATTAAGAGTATGATTTAAGCTATTATCAATTTATTAAGTTTTGAATGTTTTAAATAACAAGGTTTGTCCGTAAAATAATAGATCTGTCATCAAAATGTAGTCGCCAAACAATATAAACCTATTATTTTGAGAACAAAGCTTTTATTCAATGGAGAAACTACGATTTATATAATTCATCTCCTTTTCTTCGTAAATATTGTCATTAATTTGATATTTGTACCTAGCGATACATTTTATTTTTCTGAGAATAAAAATATTTCGTGGCGATAGATCTATTAATCAAATGATTCAAGTAGATGACAAATATAGTTCCCGTTCATCAACTACTAACAAATTGAAGAAGTGTTTTTAATACTTCGTCTAAATCAGCCATGCCAGAATCAAAACCCTTATTTTAAAGAAATTACCATCTATCTTAAATACTTAGTTATTAAATTTTAAAGGGTATTACAAGACGTATAAATATAAACTTTTTTGTCATATATTTGGCGTGTTTTGTCTTTAATAAAGTTGTCAATTGTGGTGTGAATTTATCGACGGGAGATGAACTTGTGCGCGTTTTCAAATGCGGTTTTTAACAGCCGTTTTCAAATTTAATCCGAGCCGCTTGGCTGAGTTGTTATCAAATATCTACGTACAAAAATATGTAATATGTGTAAGTGAATACGTAAGAGCTTTAACTTGCCAAAAAAAGTATTCAACGCCTACGAAATCCGCTCGTTATCTATACAGATAAATAAAATTGGAGTGTCTGTTTGTAATATTAAAATAACCGTCTTTTACTAAATGTAAATGGATGTATACACGGTACTAATCTAGTTCCGGCTAATCTGAAACGGCTGCACCGATTTTGACGGGACTTTCACTGACAGATAGCAGATTTAATAAGGAGTAACTTGGGCTACTTTTATTTTAGAAATTAATATAAATAAAGAAAACTATTTCGCGCGGACGAAGTACATAATACATATCTATTATTATTTTGTTATTCGCTATTTTACTCTGTTTATAGGCTATATAACATCATGTTACGACGAAATTAAAGCGGGTGAAACCGCGGGGCACAGCTAGTGTTAAATAACTATAATTCTTGCAAATGTTTAGACGCAGACACGCCCCGGCAACTTATCAAACACAGCTACTAAAAAAACAAGCAGAGAAAATATCCAAACATTATACAGTCTAGTGGCCGTGACGCACGTTTATCTGTTATTTTATTTACATAATCTGTTTGATGCAAGTTGGCGCCAAAAAGCACACATTCTATTTTTAAATAAGACTTTTTGGACGCGACATTTTACTTATTACGTTATTAATTTGCGGCACGGAAAAATTCACACTAAAAAATATGTCTAGACAATGCGAATGTTGGATGTGTAAGAATAGATGTTTAAAAACTATTAAGCAAAAACTCACATGTGTTTTGCTAATTGAAATTTCCATTTGTCAACAGCCAACAGGTCTTCATTACACATCTCGAAATAGCTTCTAACAAATGCCAGCACATTCTGAAAACATACTAAAAACATACCGGATATCAGCAATGACGTGATGATAGAATAGCAAGATGACTTAGTACCTACAAACTTAAACGCATAAATAAAATATAACGTTTTTATACGTAAACTAGCGACCCGCCTCGGCGTTGCACGGGTATAAAACATTTATAAAACCCTTCCTCTTTAATCACTCTATCTATTAAAAAAATCGCATCAAAATCCGTTGCGTAGCTTTAAAGATTTAATCATACAAAGGGATATAGGGAAAGAAAAAGCGACTTTGTTTTATACTATGTAGTGAAGTTGTACTTAACAGTTTAAATTAATACAATTACTACTGTTTTAAAGATAGAACAAGCAAAAACTTGCTATTTATCGAACCATCGATATTTTGAAAAAAACCACAGATAGATTATATTATATGCGTTAAGTAGAAATGTCACTCCATGACAGCATCTTTGACATATAACTTTGACAACTTCTGTCAGTCCATAGAAAGGTCTTGCAGGCTTGCGGTCTAGAATAAGTATACTATTCTTCTCTCCATACTAACTTCTATCACTAGCGTATAGGCAAATTATATTAGTACGATATTATTAGTAGAAGTAATGCTAGTTGTGCAGCAAGCCGGCGCTCTATACCTTTTTTGAACTCCAAGGTGGAAATGCTGTTTACGCATTCCCCGCACCATTTGGTGGATGCGCGGATATGTGGGACTCGACTCACTCCAAGTTAGCTTTCTGCTATTCAGAGCGCCAAGTAAGAATACCCACTAAAACCACCTTACCCCGAATTCCTGTGCTTAGAAGCACACGGACTTACGTATTCTACCACGGTCCACGGCTAAGCGTTTTCCCTTTTTGTAGATTAAACAATCTACTATCTTCTTTATCTGAAAATATTGTATTTTTTATTTATTATGTTTTATATTTATTATGTCAACAGAATCAATATTTTTAAAATTTTATTTGATTTTAAAACAGCCTGTCCATGATTTGGACGAATAAAAT
Organism: Aporia crataegi; assembly: GCA_912999735.1. NCBI lineage: Eukaryota > Metazoa > Arthropoda > Insecta > Lepidoptera > Pieridae > Aporia > Aporia crataegi. The sequence continues at coordinate 2,018,059 of OU538748.1, read as the reverse complement.
AAACTGAATACTAGTGGTATTATATTGTTACAATTTTTTTTTTAAATGTTAATTCCTAACAATTCATCTAATGTTAATTATATAAATTGTTAGAAAGTTTTTGTAATTATATAAGTGCTATTCTATTTGCTAAATGCAATGCTAGAAAATCCATTAGTAGATAAGATTTAATGTAATTACATTGTACCTAGCTTTGTACCTACAATATATCAAATGTCTAAGGTAGACGTTCCGAGCAGGTAATTATGTGTAAACTGTAGATAAAGTTAATGTGACTTTACGTCTCTCTTTGATGCTTTAAAGGCCAATGATAAATTCTTTTTTACATTCATAATTATTTAATTATCAAGGTAAAAAAACTTATGTTCAGCAAGTAAAACTGATATTTTTTTTAAAAAACTGACATGATAAGAAATGTTCATTGTAACTAATATTCAGTCAGAGAAGTCAGCTTACAAATACAAAAAAAAAACGATATCAACAGCGGTCCATTCACAGGCAGGCACATAGATTTGCTTGGTCGCCATATTATAATAATTAATCATTAGGTACACATATGGATTGATTCATGATAATAAGAGTACCAAATGTACATGGAAATAACATCGAACGTTAACTCAAGCGATACATTTCATGAAAAAATTGTAATTATTGTATATGGCAACAGATCATAAAATGGCAAACTTTAAGTTACCAACTGTACCAACATTTCAACAAATAATTTGATTTGGGACTATACTATAAAAAAATAGAGGTGTGATGTTCATCACAGATAATGGTAACAGGTATTCGTGACCTCGACTAGTACAATGTATCTAAATGAACGATCAATATTTTATCAATGTTATAATATCAATACATAGTCATCACTCTGAAATTGGACTTGGAATCTTTAAGAGCAGATTGATACCAAAAAAGTACAGGTCGATATGTTTTTAAAAATATTCGAATGCAGTTCGAAACTAAAGACTAGTGATTCGATTTCAATATGAAAACATTCGTAACCTAAGATGCGTCTGGTTTCACTGTCCATTTAAGTGAACGTTGACTTAGAACCTTGTCTTAAATGTTCCTCTGAAGTGGCGTCTTATCGTTTTCGATAACATAGGTATAGTATTGACGGTCACGCACCCTTATCTCAAATACGTGCATTCAACTCGTGCAGGGAAAACTCAATGTCAAAGAAACAGGTGCGAGTGAGGCCATATTCGGCTGATTGCAGAGCATGATGTGAATTTCTTATGTGTTGGAATGGCTTTATTGTCCATAGCCATTACATTAAAAAAAAGAAAAATCTATCACGTTTGAGTTAAGAGTGACTGATATTTACTTTTTGGTCGTTAGAACTGAAGACGCCGGATTGTGAACAACCATGATTAGAATTCAGCAAATTAAAAATTAAACATAAATAAGACATATGTAATAGGAGTTTAATTTAACTTTATTTACTTACTTTTCGCCAGTACGTATCTTGCAACGAACTCCACGGGCATAAACGTACAGTGGACGTCCGTTTATCTCCCAATAATTTCGATGATTTGAGCCTAATTGAAGAACGGTCGAAATTGGCGAGGTCTGCCAGATTCACAATTAATCGAAAACACAAATGGATTGGAAATTGAACTTTGCGTAATCATAAAATCTTAACTGACTAGTCTGAAACATATTTTCTCTTTTTTTAGAATTATTTATTTTATGATTTTTACACTACAGCACTACTAATACAATACAAGGAAAACATAATTAGTGAGAGGAGACAATCTATTGACAGGAAATATTTAGGTAAAATTTAAATAAGACCTTCTTCTTCGTGAATATTGAGAATTCACATTGCAAGGTTATATTTTCCGAGATAATTATGCTGCGCCAATTAAGACGTTTTGTAAGATTTAGAATCATAGTAAAAAATGTATACAACCGAGCCTCACATGATTAATGGACGACCCCTATTGCAGTTGCAATGTTATCCAACTCTGATTCCTAATATCTAACAAAAGTACTAAACGAATATAAGAAAAACCAATTTTAATGGTTAAATCATCTCAAAAATAATAAAGTGAAGTCCCGTGTCCCCTAGTGGGGTATGGGGCAGATGCATTTCACATCTGTTTCACTGATCGATTTTTTCTTTAGGGGCAAGTAGGTGATCAGCCTTCTATGTCCTGCCAGACCGAGTTTTTTTTTATCTCCGCCGGGAATCGAACCCAGGACTTCTCGGTTGTAACGCTTACGCGCTTACCACTAGACCAAGGAGGCGGTCTCAAAAATAATAAAATAGAACGGAAAAGATATCAAATATAATATATACTATCATACATAATATCATAATATATTATCATAAGTAAATAATCTGAAATAATCATTATACCTTTATTATACTTATCATGCTTATCCACCTTAATGCGAAGTTTGAATAATTTTTCATTACTATAGAACCAATTTGAAGTACAATGGATAGTGTATAATGGTACTTCGTACAACTATAAAAGGTTTGTGCCGTATGCAATCAATATTGCTGAATGGTCTAACGCAGTCGATTAAAAGGTGTGGCTTTGCAAGCTGAAACATAATTTTTCTAGATGTAAAAAATTAATGGAGTTAGATTATGAATTTTAACCGTCGATCCAAAAAATTGGTTTCATTATAAAATACCGTCGTTATAGCATTATAGTTTTTCATAAAAAGGTTAGTGTTAATAAAGTAATTTTAACCCTCAATCGAAAACAGGGACGCTAAAATTTAACCTAATTTAATGACATCATAGATTTAAAACTAATAAGTAATAAGCCAATATAGACGCGATTTAAAATAATAAAGTTACAAAGGAAAAGTGCAAGAAGTGCGAAAACTACTAACAAAAAAATCAAATTAAAAAGCCTAAGCGGTATTAGCTGTTTCATGAATCACGAACATTTATAGAAGTAGGATAAGACAAGGACAAGAAGTGCCTGTGGAGGAGAGATTTGAAGGAAGATAAGGCTCCCACCTTACGGATGGAAACGGGAAGTGAGTTCCAGAGCCTTAGTATATTGTAAAGAGAAAGTTTGTTTGTAATGAATAAACTCAAAACTATTGGACCTATTTTAAAAATTGTGTCGCTGATAGAAAGCTAGACTCTTTCTGATTGATAATGAGTATGTATATTGTTAATGCCCACATGAACTAAGTACCAAGCGAAATCTAGTAACACATGTCGAGTGTCACAATGTCAATTACTCAACCAGCGCTGTCATAATTCCAACTCCTACATCATCGAAATTCATAACCTTCAAACATTTAAACGAGTTCGAGCTTCATAATATTGTAGTTCGTGATATTTCGACAGGGCTATAGGATTCCACGTAATAATACTACAAGCATTCATCTGCTATGATTTTAAAGTCGGGGATAATATATTCTGCTCTCTTTTATTTTAAATTTTTTGATGCATTTTTTATTTGAAAAGCAACGATATGAATCTCATCTACAGTTTCTATCTATCTATGAAGATCTGTTTACCCGTTGAGATTTTTTTTTTACACACTTTGTAACCCACAATTTTTGTTAGTTTTGGTTGAATTTCTGCAGGCAAGCCTGTAGAAATTCACCTCCGTACCACTTATAACACCCCGTCAGTGGCAGCCTTACCCTCTGGTAAGGCTGCCTCTTGCCGGACGGGGTGTGGACCGAATACAAATACAAATTAAATTATAAATTGCATTCGGGACCGGGAATCGAACCCGATACCTCAGGCTTCGCGGTACGCTTATGACCGCTTATGCATGAGGCCTTATAATGTTCTTATGTGTAGTTAAGTTGGAAGAATTTAAAATAGTATTCCACTTCTTTGTTATAGAATTTATCACAGTTATGGAGATAACGATATAACAAGCACCTATATATTAATTGATGATATTTTTATTGATTTAGTTTCACAAAAACTCATAGAAAATCTAGTATAAACAAATCTTAATATATCAATCATTAATATATGTATTTGAGTAAATTATTAAATATCGTAATTTCGAACGATTTTTAACTGTTGACAACTTGTCAATCCCATTGTAGCCTTGAGTGCGCGTAGCCGCTAGGAGCAATGCCACATTTTTCATACAAATATTTAAAGTATACTAGAGTCTGCTAATTGAACAAACTCGTTGTAGAGATACAGGATTGAGATAGCAACCGCCATATTTCACACTAGCACTGCGCCGCGGTTTCACCCGCGTCTACAATATAAATATTATTAATCACAATAAAATATAGCCTATGTCACTCAGGGTGAATGTAGCTTTCCAACGGTGAAAGAATTTTTGAAATAGGCACAGTAGTTTTTGAGTTTATTCATTACAAACATACACACAAAAATACAAAAAAGTAGTTTAGATTTAAAGCGCACGTTTTAGAAACAGTAGGTAGTTACTTTTTCTAACACACATATTGCAGTTGTAAGGTTTTATTTTTTATGTTCTGTGTTCTGAAATTTGAAATTATATTTTGGAATATGAACTAATGTCACTCCGATGAACTGAATAATAAATTGTTAAAAATACATTCAAGTTGTAGGCGAAATACGAAATATCAAAAACGAATATCTTTGGATGACAGCTCTATAACATCCTTGACATTGTTGAGTCTGTGAAGAATGAAGATCTACGATAAGATTTACCACACAATAGGCTCTAGTTTCTCACTTTTCTTGTCATATGTTCTTTCTGTAGGTAGGTATATCAGTCTAACATAATGCACATAGGTATTATGATAACCGAATTAATTTTAAACGTAAAATTACCATTTACCAACTATAAAAGTTAAGATGATTGAAGCTGTTAGATTGTGTGACATTTTCATACAAAAAGCGATAACGTTTTCCCCCCCATTAACATAGTCTAATTTTCATAATTTTTGGAAATGTTGTAGACAAAATGAAAAACTAGGTCCGTACGTTTTTATTTTAAAGAAATATTGCGTATGATAGAAGTTATTAGCATCCAAACACCTATATTTTTGACTTAAAATCTTCCTCGAGCATTTTTATTTTTTAAAATTAAACTAAACTGAATTACTAAAAAATAAAAACGTACAGACCTAGATTAAAGTGTACTGAATCTAAAGAGACCAAAATTGTCTCATTTCATAAATGTTATCGCCCGAAACTATTTTAAAAAGGAAATGTAGGTAATTGCCTTTAAAATTTGCAACTCTCTCTATCGCACGCCCGGACTGACGCAAAGCGATATGAAAGAGATAGCATTTTTTTAAATACCTACTCACGCCGCGTACCGGCAATTCACTATCCTCTTAAGGTAATCTAATTTTACTAAATTATTTTATACCACCATTTTAGAGTGTTTTTTAAAACTTTTACTGAGATATAGAAGCATTTTAATCACATAATTTTTTTCTGAATTTCTCCATTACAGACCCGTTGGACTCTTAATAATGTCTTCATGTATTATTTTATTATGCAAATAAATTTCAAGGTTAAACTATCAGATAGAAGCTTCTTAGGATAGCATAATAATATACACCAAAATAATTTATCAGTCCCATAAGAATTAATCGTATGATAATAGTGACTTTTCATACAATTAAAATGTGTTTTTTCCATTTTAAACCTGTAAACGAGAATTTTTTTAAGAAACTCGTCTTCCGTTAAAAAAATTTCCGCTATTTTCTAGAGGAATTCTCGTTTTCTATCTCGCATTAACTACTAGCTACATCTACTTTAATTTTAAGTAGTATCGTTTATACAATATACTTATTTCTATATAATATATTTTGGTTATACTTACACAATTACTCTAAAACAGCTGTTTGTCTGTAGTTTGACCTTGGTTAAAACAAAGTACATACAAATCGATATATATATGTAATTGTGAGCGTATATATATAGCATGGCTATAAAATAGTTTGACACGTTGATAAATGCAACTAATCAGTCACTCAATCGTGATAAGTATTCTTTTTATTTTCTTTACTTATACACAACATACCTACATGAACATTCAGACATAAACACTATAGTTTTTACAATGACATGAATTTTCTTTAACTATTAAAAGTAGGTATAATTTGATCATTGTGTACCTATAAACAGGAAGGTATTGGCGAATCTAGCTAGCAACTGACTCCCAGATACTATAAAAACCGCTAAAAGCCTAACTATGTTTAAAAAAACTTTTAAAAACTAATTTATTGAATAAAATATAATCATAATATCACAGATTAACCATATCTAGCAACTTTTGATCTTTGTTCTTTGCCCCACTACGTTGTGTATTGTGACCATTGCTACACCGATACCTACTTGTTTTTGTTATTGTTCTACTGATCTTGTTGTAGTGGTACTATTTATTTAAGTTACACCTTACCCTCATTGTTAAATGATATGTCAGCATGCTCGTATGATAGTAATTAAGTTACCTACTTTATTATTATTATTATATTTTCTCAAATAAGTGAATTGTAAAAATTCTTATGAGAATAAATATCTTTAAACCCAACTGATACATGATTAAGACGTAAGAATTTTAATTGGTAAAATATAACGTTCAAACAACCTCATCTAAGTCATCCCATTCCTTTCGCATCCACAGACACGTAAAACTTAAAACATCCCTTTTTTCATCGTGGGCTTAAAAATAATCACGGATAACCAGGGTTTGAAAAATTCCGATTTTTATGATAAAAATCAAAAATCAGATTTTCTGATATATATCCTATATATATAGGATATAATATCGAGGCTAAGAAAAAGAAGCTAATTTCATTCTGTAATTGGATTAAACACTTTAAAATGTGAGAGGAATTTTTAAAGTAATATAAGCCATTAAGTAGTAATAAGTGTCAAATTACCACGTTTAATTAAAACTAAAAAAGTAATAAAAGAATTAGTGTTTATTTGGGAAATATTTTTTAAATTAACACTTAAAAAATCAAGTACCTATTTTTTAATAATCTTAATTTGTTATTAACGCTAGGAGCACAAGGAATCCCCATTTTTATTACCTCGTAAAATAAACCTTATATTATATAAAGTTAAGGTTTGAATTTCCCCAACTTAAATATTTAGGTTGCCATTTTAGGAAACAATCTGAATTGTAGTTTTATAGTCGCTACGTGTTGCCAGGGTAAACTTTAATCTTTAAATTTAGTTCACTAGACAGGAAAAAATCAATTGATATATAATATCAAGATAAATATCTTATTTCTTTAAAATAATCAATTAATATATGTATATGTGATATAAATCATGATATATATCCTCTGATATATATCGGCGAACCCTGCGGATAACGCATCTAACAGACCATATTAGATTTTTGCAAGATAAAAGATTTTGAATTTATAAAGAGGCGCCCTCATTGTTACCCTACCCTATTAAGCCGGATATATTATATACTATAGGTACCTACTTACCTACTAAATAACAGATCATCGCGTGTTGCGTAATAATATACTGCTTCTTATTTGATTAATAGTTTGCTGACAATTACGCGAGGCCCCGTAATGATAGCAACCAACGTAATTCCATTTTGACATTAAACGTACCACGAAAGGCCCTGGGTTGAAACCGGAGAAAAGATCACGTGGCTTTTAATAAAGGATCGGTGATACATATTTTCCAATGCAATTTTAAGAATTTTTTTTTTATTATTATTATCAGGATTGAAGGCATTCATTCATTATTTCAATAACCTTATTAATTCACACTGAATTCAGACAAATAACAATAAAAAATTTGAAAACCTTACCTTATTGGTTGTAACTTGGGACCATCATGACATCTTGAACATTTAATTGAAAACATCAAAAATCGTATTGACATCATAGATAACAACAGCGGGATAACTTGAGTCGCCTTTCAGTGGTGATGGTTGTGTTGGTGTCATCTTTCTTCATAATCTCTCCGTCTAAAGCCGTGTTTTCCTAGCGACGCATTTTTCGCGTAAAGCTCGGCTTAATACGTTTCCTACTCCTTCGCGTGCGATGAGTTAAGGTCAGCTTAATACGTTTCCTACTCCTCCATAGGGATTCAATAGGACGGTTTTCCTAAAGAGCGCAACACGTTCCACGCCGCCCTATGGAGGAGTAGGTGACGTATTAAGCTGAGCATAACACGTGAAAAATGTGTCGATAGGAAAACCTATCTTAACCTGTTTTCAGCATACCTGAGCGACTTACAGATTTTGTATTAGGAGAGTAACCCATTAAAATTCAGTATTGACAATAAAAAATACGATTAAAAATTGTAAAATTCTGAAGCTGACCCAGGCCAGGTGTTCGGGAGGGTCATGACCCCATCACGCTACCCCTGAATCTGACCTAGCAGTAACTGAGTCAAGGTAGAGGCTTCTTAGGCTCAAATTTCCCTCAATAATTATTTTGTTATAATGTTTAAATACTTCTATTACTATGTATAAAAAAATCCGCAATCCCTATCGAGACATGGGGCATTCTGCGTTCATTAGGTACGTCGGATTATTTTCATTACGGTGATCAGTGCCTTCCAAACCGCTTCTCCTAACTCTTAACGAATGTCAGATGCATAACCTCCGGAGGCCCTTTCGCGTTTCATTTAGATGTAACGAAGTATCAGCCTACTTGTTTAAAAGTAAACACCTCCCACCAACTTTCGTGATTCCAGAAGTCTTAAATCGTTCTTCAACTCTAATTACCGGATTTGAGAACAACACTTCATACAATTTAGAATTAGGCTAATGTCCAAAAAACGTAAACATCAATTATCAGCTGCAGCGTGTCCGTATTAACATTTAAAGTGCCTAAAGATTTGCAACTGGTGATAATTTAATAAGAAAATTAACATTGTTTTTTGACTTTTGTACTCGTATACATTTTTTACTTATAAGAACTACCACATGATGTACAGACTACGAGACTGGCGTTAATTGATCCGTATTAATGGAAAGATTAGTCCGGGTCAATAAATATAGCAAAATAAGGTTTTCCTATTAGCTTTTATCGCTAATAAACAGTTTTGTTAACTACGGATCAAAGAACCGAGCTCAATAAATAATTCTATCTCTAGTAGCAAAAAGGTCAAATCTCATGAGGAAATAGTGTAACAGAAAATGTTTCAGATTAAATGGAGTTCGAAAAATGAAATGGATCGAGAGCACACAAATGCATAATATATCTGAAGTTAAAACGATGAATTGCACCAGTCTACTAAAAAGGCATAGTGATTGAAGTCCGAAGGCTGCATTTGATCTTGCAGGCATCATATACTTATTATTTTATTTATATAGGAACTTATAAGTGTTTACGTCTCTTTAAAATTTAGTATTAAAATAAATTAATAAATAGTTTACGCTCATCACTCATGTGCCGATATGTCGTAAAAACTTATGTATTGATAACGGAAAACATAAAAATAATCAGATTATTATGGAATTATTTATGTAAAATGTTACTATTGTTTTTAATAATTCATTTGTGTTATAACATATTGCGTGATCATAATTTGTTATTAAAAATTTATGACTAACTGAGATTTGCAGCCAGCGGATTGCAATCGAATACTAAAGGTCAAATTAAGTCGTGAGTTAACTATCGTTGTAAATTATGCTTTACAATTAATCACCAAAGATTATATTCAGCGATGGATTGAAAGTTGGACCTTCTATTTTATTGACGCATAATTGCTGCGGCGCTTCTTGGCTATGTCAACCTAGAATACATAGAAAAAGAACATGATACATATTAACTATCTTTAGAGATTACGTTGACATGTTTAATTTGATACCACAGATTAATTATAGAAATAGTGCAGATAATATCTACTAATAGTGTCGTAATGAATACGTTTTCATGACCTAAACCGAATAAAAAGGGTCAGCCTTGACTGATTTATTATCGCATAGAAGCTAAAACTATTATTGTTTCCTTTATAAGTAGTTACAAGTCCAATGACCGTGCCAATTTAAGCGATAAGAAATGTAACTATTATTTACGTCTTGTAATTTTAAATGGAATAATAAATTTATAGATTTATTCTACGATAAACATGAGGTCTTTAGAGACCACATGTTTGATATCCTTTTAAAGAACCTAAGTCGTATTAATATAGAACATAGATAAAAAATATTATTAAAGGTATGGATTAAGAAGCCAGGATTTTGAGCCAACGAAGAAGTTAAATACAACAAGAACTTAAATTAACAACGCAACGGGCCAGCCTTTTGGCTAATAAGCGATCTCTTCGAGGCAACCCAAATTTATGTTAATGATAAAGGTTATGTTAAATTAATGTTGTTACCGTTAATTTTTGTTTTAATAGATAGATCCTTCAAGGATTCAAACTGAAACAAAGCAACAATATTGTAACTACATAAATAGTTTAACAATAATAAGATGACAATGGTAGACTGCACATACAAATTTTACTACATAGCATTGGGAAACAACTGTAAACCTAATCTAAAATACCTTTAAAGTTATGGAGTTTCCTGACGCCAGGATTGAGGAATCATCTTTGAAGTCGTATTTTCAGACCGATCAGCGGTTTTTGAGTTAAGAAACTATAGAAATGGCTTCATACAATTTTACTTTAATTATAGAGGTATTTGATTTTCGTACTTAATCATGTTTCATTTTGTCTTAACGTTGCCAGTCATTAGCAATATTAATAAAGTATATATAATAATTATGTCCTCTGTAAGTAAAGTAAGTGAAGTCCCGTGTCCCCTAGTGGGGTATGGGGCAGATGCATTGCACATCTGTTTCACTGATCGATTTTTTCTTTAGGGGCAAGTAGGTCAGCCTTCTATGCCCTGCCAGACCGAGTTTTTTTTTTATCTCCGCCGGGAATCGAACCCAGGACCTCTCGGTTGTAACGCTTACGCGCTTACCATTACACCAAGGGGGCGGCCATGTCCTCTGTAATTACCTTAAATTCCTGTATTTCGTTCATACTTGGTAGTGTGTTTTAATATAAATATATCAGTGTAATCTAAAAGCTAACAAGCAAGGTATGCAAAATACGAGTCTTATCAAAAACGATGAGATTACAAACATTGAAAACACCTACATACTTACTTTAAATGAACGTATTATATTTCCACTATGTAAGTTTAACTAATTTAATTAACTACACTATTGATAACAGGGACTCCAAATTACATCATCAAAATGTCGTCCAGGCCAAATTTTCCTCTCCGTTGAATGTATTGTACAATTTGTACATGATGAATGTAGGTAGGGGGCTTTATTAAGAAATATGTTTATTATAACTAAAGTTAAGATTTTAATATAACTTGTTATAGGTACCTCATCTGCGTATAAATTCAAGTTCTGTTACAAATCAATTTTTAATTTTCACTTAAATCATCACTTTTCTAAGTAATCAAGTATGTACAAGTAAAGTGGAAGACAATTTAAAATTCTTCATTTTAATTACAAATAAGATTCATCCATAAACGGATGAACAGATGTTCATAAATTGTAGCTTATATATTAAGAACTTAAAAACACCCCTCTTTTTGAATCGGGGTAAAACTGCTCCACAGAACATGTTATCCTGAATTGATAGAAAAGAAAATCGACGATGTTCTAACCTTTTACTAGTCTGATTATGTTCTTTTTTTAAACGAAAAATAAATTTCTTGTCGAGAATCTTTCGTCGTTTCTATTGTGTCGTTCATTACGTAGATTTTATCTTCAATTCACAACTCTTAAGATAATTTTAGCTATTATTATATGTCGGCTTTGCAATTACGTAAAAAACGAACAGCTGAATCTATTTCTATTCCGTCTCCAGCACGTCATATCTCTTCCGACGGAGAACTAGACGTTGTATTAATAGATCAAGATCAGCACAAAACATCTTAGCTGAAATAAGCTTGTTTCGCGTATCTACTCGAAAATATTCAATATGCTTTAATCGAGAATAGAATTTTGCTCCAATTTCCAAAGGGAATCTAGTCTTTGAGTAGCTCTTAAATAATTAATCTAAACAGATGGACTAATATAAAAACTGATTGAAGTACGTAGAGAAATTTCTTATTGAATCACAATGAACCATTACACAGAACTTTTGTGAATAGGAATTTCTTTTACCATATTTTTTTAATATTCAATATTCAACTTGTGACTAAAAGCTTACTGTATGTAGCATATTATATAGCATTCACCATATACAAGCACAACAATAACTGTTGAAACCTAAATAGTAGAATAATGTTAATTTAAAAACATTCATATACCTACCTATACCTATCTAACACATCGTTTTTTTATGAATGACTTATTTGGTAAACATAACGTTACACCAGTTGTAACTTGTAAATTTCTGCTAGTCTGTTATATTTTATGCTGACTGTATCATTAAATGCTTATAATGACGGCAGCTGAAAAGAACGTGAACAGAAATCAATGGATGACGTACGTCGCCCACCATAGTGGTGTGAATATAGGTAGATAGATACGTTATATTATGTAAACTAGATAATCTCATTAGTATCTAACATGATAATTCAGATAAAAAGAGCACAGCATATGTTATCTCAGAGTTTACGTAACTAGTCGGATGTGTACCTGCAAGCATTTTCATTAATTTCTCTATGGTCGATTAGTGATAGCAACTTAGATACTATAGATTTTCTATCAATAATTATTTTTATTAGCACAGCGGTAGAGAAAATTAATAAATTCCATTAAAAATACTTTCAATAATCTGCATTTCTAGTTGGTGAAATGTTATAAATTGTAGTTTCGTACGCGATCATGAAAATGCTGTTTCGTTGACTAAGACTGGACCAGTGTAGTAATCCACTTTATGAGGAAGTTGCACATTACGACAAACGACCCCACGAGCAATAATCGTGTTCTGCCAAATGTTTGATATTTTGATGTCTTCATTTATTTTGTCTTACATATCACGAAGTAGCGATGATAACTCATACCAGTTAGATATTGTAGAAACTTAAATTAAAACTTATTGCTAACATATAAAATCAAACAAATATTTAATGTTACATCGATATTTTAATTTCATCGTAATTTATGGAAGATCAATACATGATGACAAATAATTATTTGAAATTAACTGACTTTTTACACTTGAACTTCAATGCTATAGGCACTCGATATAATAGATCTAGACGTGAACATTTTATAATTTAGTATGCAGATATAAAAAGACAGCTCTCAAATACACATTGTCACTAAGTTCATTATTCAAAACGACTAAAATGTTCACATTAGAAAGATCTGCATGCATGGCAATGAGTGATTTTGAAAGCTAATGGAATGAAGTGTAATCAAAGCCAATGTTAAATGTTATGCTAAAATCCTGGACCAATTGCTCTAGTGCCATATACAACGATGCTTAGACATTACATTTCACATCATTAAGTTTCTTAAAATTTTAAAACACAAGTATTGACTTAAGAGGAACAAGTTAAAGACACAACTATAGAAATAATTTTATATCAGCAATGTCTAACTGGTGTTGTACTTGTAGTAAATATTTTTATATATATAGTATATGATTACTAGAAATTTGTCTATTTTAATTCATTCATTAAATCTTTTTCCTCATAGTATCTTGATTGACAATTCTCAGATCTTTTGTCCTTGACATTAAACTTGAAATCTACCAAGACCTTAACTTAATATTTTATTCTGACTTTTCTTAAAGTTCATAAAAATATTGTTATTTAACAATAAAATTTAAATAAAAAAAAATGATTAATAAAAAAATGGCATGGAATTTATTTTATTACCTCAAGTGATGTTATTATAAATAACATTTAATAATTTTCTTTCAAACATTTAAATTATTCAAATACATGTAGGTACATAATCAATTGAGATTGTTGTATTAAGGAAACCATAATTCCTAATAACATTATGATATCTCATTCAGGAAAAAAAACTGTACATCAATTTGCAAGAATACTTTTGTTCACCAGTTAAGACATTATGTTGCAATAAAAGTTTAGTATCTAATGTAAAGAATTAGTACATAGATAACTTATTTAACTAACCTGTAAAAGATTAAAGATAAGCAAATTGGTCAGTATCTACTAATTCAAGAGTAATTTTTGAATAGGTATAATTAGTATGATATGACTTTGGATTCAGCATAAATTATATATTTAAACATGTTAGACAAATGTGCAAGTTAAGTAACCTTCCCAGGACCTAAACTAATGACTATTGACACATACGCGCACATACCACATTTTAAATTCACTACAAATAACTATAATATTTGTACAGCCTGGATTCAAAGTCCTACACCTAGTAGCTATCAAACTGACCACTGTGCTACAAATGAAATAGCAAAACACTAATCTCTCACCAACATCACATACAAGATGAGGTTAAATATACTGTCCTTAAGATTGCCTGTTTGAGGCATACAATAAATATTTTGAATTCCTGTATATTATACAACCTAATTATATCACCTATTATTAATGTTGCTAGATTACATTCTCAAATGGATGCAATATTATCACACAATTTCTCTCATTAATAATGTTTAAAGGTCATATCGCTACCAACAGAGAATGTTAGGAAATTTTATTGCTCTTCAACTATGATGCCAATGAGAGATAGGTTTCAGAATAGATATATGAAGCTGTAAAAATTGTCGGTCACTGTACATTCACTAATAAAAGGAACTTTACAAAATTACACTTAAAATTTAAGGTTTCCTTACATCAGATCACAAACGAGCTTAGATTGCACAACTGAACTGAACTCTAAATTACAAATTATGGTAATAAATTAATCTCTTTTGTTATTTAGTTATCCTTAACTAAAATATCAAGTGATTCAACAACACACTTTCTAAAAATAAAATGAATAACAAAGCTCAAAACTTTCACCAAAACAATTTTTAGACTTATACCTACTTAGGATAAAAAGGGACTGTATCACCATTTACTTAAAATGATAATATCAACAAAAAATTTTGGCTATAGAAATAATTAGTGGTAGTAACCTAATAATAGAGCATACTTGCAAAACCTCACATTTATCAAGTTGAAATAAGACTGTCTAAATAAAATAATAGCTATAACAACAATAGGTACCTATGTCTTCTTATTTCTGACAATATCTAAAAGCAACAAGAAAAACTTCAATACACTTAGTATTCACATTACAAAAACAATAGAAAATTCAATTAAGCTAATGATCTCAATATTAAAGGCAGACTACAAAACTGAATAAACAGCTAAAATTGAGGAATTACGTTGCTTGTGGCTTTGAGATATATGATTTGATATACACAAAATATATCACCATAGGATAGATATATAACCTTCTTATCAATCAGGCAGTAAGCAATTGCCACAATCAGTTCTATCCTCACCAATTTTAACACTTCGGATGTCAGCATTGGGCACAAAAGTCTATATTCACCCAAAGCTGACACTAAGAGATGCTCATCATTCTCCATGACTAATGTCAAGGAAGGATCACTAAAACAAAACACCTACTCACGGTATATTCCGCGCGCAGGCTCCAACAGGGCGCTCAGAATTCAGCAAATTCCTTCGCGCACTTCTCAGTCGACGAAATGCGAAGGGCCTCTTCTTCGTAATCATCAAAGTTACTGGTGTCCCCAGGGCCTTTGCAGCGCGGAATAAAAGGCGCTTCAATCTTCTTCTGGAAGACGGCTATCCAATCGGTGCTTGCAAACCACTTGTGACCTTTAATGTCATTTACGCCCGCTTTAAGATTGCCATAGCGTTTCGTCAAATCCACTTGAAGAAGATTGCGCAATAGGTCTTTCAGATCAGAGCCAAAGTGAGAAGGAAAGCGAACCTTGCCCGATACGATTTTTTCATAAATTTGAATGGGCTGGTCTGCGAAGAAAGGTGGGTACCCTGCTGCCATCTCATAAACGAGCACACCAAGTGCCCACCAGTCAACAGCTTTGTTGTAACCCTTGGATAAAATAATTTCCGGAGCCAAATACTCAGGCGTACCACAGAGAGTCCACGTACGGCCTTTCACCCGCTTCGCAAAGCCGAAATCGGTTACTTTTAAATAGCCTTGCGAGTCAATTAACAAATTTTCAGGTTTCAGATCACGATAGATGAGGTCCAAATAGTGTAGATACTCGAATGCTAGGACTATCTGAGCCGCATAGAATCGGGAATGTGGCTCCGAAAAGCGGCCCACTTTACGCAGGTGGGAGAACATTTCACCACCCGGGACATATTCTAAAACCATGTACAAGTTTGAGTTATCCTTGAAATGAAACTTAAGGCTCACCAAAAAAGGAAAACTGATTGCTTGCAGAATTCGTTTTTCGTTCAGAGTATGTTCTACCTGTTTCAGTTTTACGACCTTTTGCTTATCTAATATTTTCATAGCATAATATTCTTTAGTTGGTTTATGCTGAACTATCATGACTCGCCCGAATGAGCCTGTTCCGAGCGTTTTTATTCTTTCGAAGTCATTCAATCCGGCGGTGTTAGTAGGATTCTTCTTCCACTTCTCCTCGAAATCCTCTTTGGCCTGATCGAGGAATTCTTTGACGCTTTCGGCGGCGTCCACCTTTTTGTTAGCGGTGGCAGCATTGTTGCCCATGGCTCACACCACAAACTACTTATCTCAAGTGCCCCGATTTGCCGTTATAGACTACCTTGTACTAATCGATGTCTGCCTGAGCGAATGTAAGAAATAGGCAGGTCAACACAAACCGATTTGAAACACAGACATTCTTTATGTTTCTTGCACATATACACGTCACAAAAGACACTTATTGCAGGCACTCATTGAAATATTTACGTTTTAAAAGTTAAAACTTGAAATATGAATAAAAATTTTCGTTACATTCACAAGAAATAAAATGGCTTCCTCAGAAACTCGATCGACAGAGCGAGAGCGAACGAACAATTCTGAATTCATTCGCTCACGAGAAGCGGTCAATTATGAAAATGTTGCTAGTTAAAATTCACAAAACTACCATTTGAAATATTTAAATCTACTAAAAATAACTTTGTTTAAATATTTTTTTACAAAATTATTTCAGTTCAAAATAAAATAAAAAAGAGATCTAGAGATTGAATTTTATTGGCTAAATGGCAATATTTTGTATTAACGTGTTAAAAAATATATGTATGCTTGATGATTGTTACAATTTATTTTATTTATTTACATATTTATATCATCACGCCCTCAGATTATAGCAATAAAGGCAGATGGAACGCACCGGACATGCAAGTGCAGCTACTAAAGCAAATACTAAATTCAAAAGCAAATACAATTTCACTGGAGTGCTAAACTAAGCATCGTAATGTTTACGCGTCACGAACGATTCGTTACTTTACGTTACGTTGAAAATTACATCTTGTATTTATAAACATTGCAAAATATTATTTCATAGTTAATTATAAAAGTGAAATTATAATAAATATTTAGAATTTTAAAATCCTTTCTAATATTTTAAATGCGAAAGTTACTCTATCTGTCTCTCTGTTTGTCGCGATTTAATGCCAAAACTACTGAACTAATTTAAATGAAATTTGGTACACAGATAGTATAGAGCCTGATAAAGGACATAAGACTGTTTAATGCGAAAAAGGGTTGTAAAGGGTTGAAAAGGGGGATGAAAAGTTCTATGGAAGTATCGTCATTTTTAGAGCTAAAAGCTTTTAGGCTATATAACATCACGTTACTTCGAAGTTAATGCGGGTAATAAATAAATAGTTACTAGAAAATTTAAGAAACAATCATTACATTATTTTTAAAAATACAGGGAGTTTTTTTTCTATTTATGGTATCATTAGATGCACACAGATGCGCGTGTTCCGTCTAGTTACTAGTTAGTAGTTAATAATAATCGTTATGTACACAAAAAAAATGGCTTCACTCATGTGTTCGGTGCACCCCATCTGCCTTTTGTTCTACAATCTGATCACGCCTATAATATATCCCAAAGGGGTAGACATAATAATATAGTGCATTTAAATAATATGGTATCCCAACAACCAATATCCCATCCCATTAAGTAAAAAGTAACAACACAAATCTTAATGATTGGGTCTGTAAACATTGCCAAATTAAACTAATTCAAATAAAATAATTCTGAAAGTATATTTTTTTTTTTCAAAATCAAAATCTAGGTATTTTCTATTTTTGTTTACCAAAAATTATTTTTAAACCATAATTAGAAAAAAATTACTCTATCCTACCATGATGTAAAATATTTTTAGGCTGGCAATTCATCTGTAGTAGTTAGTTTTTAAAATTACTAATAGATGGCGTAAGTTACATAAACTTTTCCAATAAAATTAAATTCAAACAATCAGTTGACAATTGCCAATATACAATATTATTATGGTATAAATATTATGTAACTTGTTTATCTTTTTAAATTTTTTTTTTTTAATTTTCCTAAATAATTCCAATGTTTAATAAATTCAGTTATAATGAATTTTTAAGCGCCATCTCTCATATTTAAGTATAACTAAAACAAAGTTATACATAGCTGCATGCCTAGCTACTGCAATAATAATGATTAGTAGAATATTTTGAAATTACCTAAATCACGGAATGTATTCTGTAATATAAAAAAATTAAAACTACGCAACGGATTTTGATGCGGTTTTTTTTAATAGATAGAGTGATTGAAGAGAAAGGTTTTTATATACGTTTTATATCCGTGCAAAGCCGAGGCGGATCGCTAGTAATTTTATAAATTATTAAAAGGGTCATATATTGATTGATTTTTGATTTATTTATATTTTACATAAGAATATAAAAAAGATACTTCTGGAGATAGAGAATATTATACAGTAGGTAGGTACCACTACTAACTATATTACTACTGAATTCGTGCGATAAATCACAACGTGCGCTTACTTGCTTTTTAAAAAACAACTTTAATTTTTAGTATTGAACCATTCAGTTTTGCGTTTTCTTGTAACCATAAAAAATATTTATGATAAGTTAAATATTTTTATGTATATTGGGTCTGATTCAGACCGTCTGAAGCAACCGCAGAAATTTTCGTGACCTCGTAGATAGGTAGGTACTTATTTGCATAAAACCCAATGAAATGTGAACCTTTATCAATAAATGAGAAATCTGTGTTTAACACCTGTTTTCAAGAATTGGTGCTCCGGAGGTACCTAGCAACATAAAACATTTGGTATTCGTTTCAATACCTAGAGTGTATTCAGAACAAGATCCATCAAACATTCCAAGTTTACAAATACTCCCAATTTTAAAGTACCTATACACGTAAATAATAATTAAATAACTCATGAACAAGTAATAAAATAAATACTTCGTGGAAATTTGATCTTTGCTACATTGTTATAAGATTATATTTTACACAAAATCTTCACGAAAACCGTGTTACATGCGAATTAATAAAAACCACAAAAATTCTGAAATCATCTCCTATCCTTAGTAATAATCTGAAGAGAATATAAAAAAGAAAATTTTATTTAAAACAGTAAGGTTTAAATATTATAATTTTGAATTTCGCGCCGTCTCATACAAAATTCCGGCTAAAATACCCATACACACGGTCATACCTACTTGTGTCATCAGCGATTTGCGTTGTAATTTTTAATTTTTTTTTTAGGGTTTTTTAAAGTCTATAACAATAACTTTTATATACTAATACATATTCCATTTGTCAAAGGCTTTCAGTTTCAGAGAATAGGTGCCTCAAAAGTGACTATTTTATGCAAAAAGTAAATTTAGAATGTAATAGATACCTACACCTCTTTAGTATCATGTTTAAATTAAAATATGATCGCGCCTACTTAATTTAAAAAAAAAAGGTTTTCTACATAAAATTTAGACAAAATTATCTAAAAAAAGTGCCTACATGGTCATCGGACCGACAGCTCCACCAAAATCAAAATAACTAGAAACTAAATTTTATTCAATATAAAATCGTACGTCCTGGTCTTAAGGTCTATATTTTTCCTCAACCATATCTACTGTGCTTGGTAAAATGGTAAGACTGTTGTATTAGGTCGTTGACTTAGAAAAAATCTTGGCAGAAGGTAAAATAGGTAATAAATAATATATAATAATATATATTATATAGCTATTAACAAAGATATAATTAATTGTCTAAGATTTATTATTAGTAATCTATCGCACCACGGTTGAAAGCCTAGAAAGGTAGAAAATTTGATTTCTTCTATAAGATAATTAATTTCCTATCTGACAGGCCTAAGTAGGTACCTATGTAACTACTATTGTGAGTTTAGATAAATTGAGTTTTGATGAAAACAGGTAATCTGCAAATTAAATAGATACCTACTTACCTACCTACTGCTTTTATATTTTCACACAAATTATTAATCTTGATGGTTGATAGGTACCTACTTGATGTCCTAAATTCCATGTATTTGTAGATAGGTAAGATTATTATTTAAAATGTGACCGCCTCGAGGTACCTACCTACTTAAGAGTAGGTACCTACCTATAACTCACATTATCCCGAAATGTAGGTAGGTATAGAATAATAAAATTATTGAACCTGAAAACCAATCTAAAATTATTGTACCTGATAAAACCTACAAAACCTAAAAAATATATACCTACGTAAAGATACCAAAAGCTAAGGTAATTTAAAAAAATACACGTCGAATTGATAACCTCCTTTTTGGTTTTTTTGAAGGTCGGTTAAAAATAAAAGTAAGCTAGGTAATTATAATATTATAGGTACACACCTCAGTAGATAATATTTTATATTCATACCTAAGTCACAAGATTTAAAACTAATTACTAAATCGAAAATTTAAAAAATGGAACAGGAGTATGTAGACAAAGAGAGGTAGATTACCTCTTGCTCACCTCAATTAATTCAAGGTTTTTTAAAGAGTGCAATTGACTTTTAAGCTATCCTTTTCTATTGTATAGCATTATGCTATAGTTGTCTCATAAACGAAGTTGGCGCGAAACGACGCGTACGCGAAACGGCACGGCCGAATATTTCCTCCTTCCTCCTTCATTTAGTCGTCGGAGTTTGTAGCTTACGGTGATCGTTATTGTGTTAAGTGCGAAGCACGTGTTGGATAATTTATTAATTACTAATTTATTTTAAAGTTTATTAAAATAAAAATGGCAGACGCAGCCGTCGACAAAAAGTAAGTTTTTTTTTATTATGCGTCCGTTCTCCGTATTAGTTAAATACAATAGTTTTGGCGGCTTGTAAACGTGATCAAAATGGCTACCTTTATATTTATTTGTATTACTCATGAACTCTTCGATATTTTAAAGATATGGATTAATATTTCTGTGTAAATCATAAACTATATTACATATTATAATTATTAAATAAGTGATATAGTGTTCTTGTAATTTTAAAATGATGACAAACTGTAGGCACGCGGGAAAGTTGTAAGTCGAGAATTTAGTTTGTTTCGTTTGATATTATATAGTGCGTCGCTTTATCTTCATAGACAAATGTGTTAAGTTTAATAAAGAATACAGAAAAAGATTCTAGAAGGTTTAATTGCACGGCAAAATTGAAAGCACGCCGCGACCGGTGCGTCGGTTTCAAGATGGCGCGGGCTGCGCAGCGTTCCGGCGCGGCAGCGTCATCGAAGCGCGCCCGTTTCAAATTCATGGAGAATAGCATTTTGCAACATCGTTATTACGTTATCGCGAAGGCAACATGTTGTCATAAGTTATTTTTAACGTCTATAAGTTTGTCTTAATGCAAAGTGCAAACTAGTAGCACGGGCAACTTATTCATTCATTAATTATTACGTCCACATTCATTTTCCTTGCAACTTTCCCACATTCAGCCTTGCGCAACAACTGCCTAGTTGTTTTTTGTTACAAGTGCTTACAACCTTGCTTCCTGTTTCATACTATTAAGTCGGTCGATGCGTTAACTGCATATTTCTAGGTGCAAGTCGTCAACTACGCGACTGACGTATTTAAATACTACATCCGTTATAGAATACTTATGTATTACAATAAAATAGTAGCTTAACTGTCAATAACATTGCTGACGACCAACTGTGGAAGTAAATAACATATGCTTCTGATCATGCATATTAATAAATAGTTAAAGCCTGTAAATATTTTTTACATAATATAGTATTGTTTATATGTATTAGTTTTCTAATAAGTACTTATTTGCTGTTACAGAGAGGTCGTTCCTGAGGAGGTTACCTCATCGGAGGTAAAAGAATCTCCAGTAAAGAAATCTCCCGTTAAAAAGGTTGCTGAAGAAAAACCAGAAAGCAACGGCAAAGAAGAGAATGGTAGTGGTGATGCGCCAGAAGAAACTTCTGCTGAAAATGGTGATGAAAGTAATGATGCTGTTGAAAATGGAGATGCAGAAGGTGATTGACAGTCACTTTGATTTCAATTTTTAAAGCACTATTACTACTACCATTTTTGTATGTATTTGTATCCATTATAATTCATTACGAAATATAAAATTATTTTAACATTGTTTACCCTTACATTATATGTGTGTGTGTGTGTGTGTGTGGTATAGTAAATTGTATAAATTTTAAATAATTACAGAAGCAGAAAAGAAAGAAACTGGTGTAAAGAGGAAATCTGCTGTCGCAGACAATGGAGATGCCACAGAAAAGACGACACCTGAGAAGAAACAAAAGGTCTCTGAGGAAGCTGTTCCTGCGGAAGCGGAAGCCTAAACCAGAATAGTCATCAGCTTGGTTTACTGCAATGCATCTTGTTCATTAGGGCCCAACTCTTCAAACATATCCTTGTACAATTCAAAAAAAACCATAGATACCTATTTTGTACTCTACTTTACAAGAGTTGTGCTCTTTTGACACCACACTAAGTTAAGGTTTAACAATTAAACTTACCTGTGAAACGTACCTGTAAAGTGTAAATTTTTTATGTCTGGGATGTGCATCGCAGTGAACTGAACATAAGTTAATTCGGTGTTGTATGCTGTTATGCGTAATTCAAAAGGTTTTTTAAATGTTTACAAATCGGTTTTCGTAACAGTCTGCCAGTACTGCCAAAGGATTCACTTCGGTGAGGTCATTCGATCCGTTCTGTGAACGCGTTAAACAGCTTCCGAAACATGGTTTAGATAAGATTAACTTTAGATAAATAATTCATTTGTAAATTTAAGTTAGCAGTTAAATGTCGCACATTAATACTTAACCGTAAAACATTCCCTGACTATGAATTGTGTTGTGAACTTAGTTGCCAATAACTAGTATTTTCTGATTTATTTGATAATTGAAGGTAATACATACTTTCGTGAATATTTATTGATTAAAGAAAAACTGACACCTCGTTAGTGGATTAATGGCGGTGACTGCCTTCACTGTTTTACTAAGTTTACAACGTAATAATTTTAAGTTCACTAAGTTCAAAGTTGACGAATAAGGTGATAGTTATTGACATACTAATACTGTGTGCTATTTTTTGTACTTCATATGGGTCTTACCATATTTTTTTTTAACTTATTTTGCTTTGATAAATATGTGATAGAAAACTTTGAATATAATTTGATCTTAAATGTATTCCGATACAGATTGTATGGAAATATTAACTAACTTTAAATGTTTCTGGCAATAAAATATAGTTCAATCTCAATATTAGTTTTACTCGATTCAAATTCGTAACAATTTTAAATTTTTGACCATTTCTGTTGAAGTAGACTGAACATAGTGTTTAAACGTAGTATTGAAGTACATACCTACTTAATTATGTAATTATTGTTCCAATTCCCTATATTATGAATTATGTATCAGCTATAATATCAAGTAGATAAAAGAGTAATTTGAAGTTGGCAATAAGTTATAAAATTTTGCATCACAGTTACTTCAACATAATAGGTAGGTATCTACCTAGACACCGATTATTTCGTAATTGTGTTGACACTATCGACTAGTGCTATTAAAGTGATGAGCATAGAATCCATCAATTACTAAGGGTGAATCAAGGACGGACGTAGCCGTGGTTACTGGTTACTAACACAATACACAGGCCCGTCTATCAGTGTTGCTCTGAGAACCACATGGGAAACTTGAAAACCCAACATGCTATTGGTCTTAATATTTATCCATATTCTGTTTCATTATTCGTTTTCACAAACAACTCAAAATATTAACGTTTGTAAGTAACGGTTCTTTATTTAAATCGTTTTACATCGGTGCACAAACGTGATTTGACTTGATATTAATTATTTATTATTAATTCAGTATTAATTAACGAAGAAAATAATGCTTTGGCCGAGAAATCATTCGAAATAGCAAAAGAGTATGTTAGAAGGAATCCTAGCTTAGGACTCGCTGTCGATCCAATCATCGTCGTTGGTAACCGGACAGATGCAAAGGCATTTTTAGAAAATGGTAAGAATTTGAAGCGACGTGCTAATTTATTTCACAGTTTATTATTATAGGCTATTACGGGCACGTTCGCTACGCTTTGCTGTCGAGAAAGATATTGATATTTAAAATAACTATTTTACAGGAAACACATCGTATCAGCAAGGTCAAATAAATGTTCCTATTTTCAGGTTAATTTAATTTTCGATGTTTCAGTTTGCAGAAAGTATTTTGATATGGTGTCAGGAAAAAAGCCTCCGCATGTCGTTATAGATTTTACTACGACTGGGGTTGGCTCAGAGACAATAAAGTCGTTCACCGCAGCCCTAGCTTTGCCTACCGTTTCTGGGTCTTTCGGTCAAGAGGGTGACCTGCGACAGTGGCGAGGTTTAACTTCAATTCAAACACAATACCTACTCCAAGTAATGCCGCCGGCGGATCTTCTTCCAGAGTCAATACGTGCTATTGTTACTAAGCAAGGCATAACAAACGCCGCAATTATTTTCGACGAATTTTTCGGTTGGTAACACATAATATATATTATTAAACAGCTGTTGGTCGTTGACCTGTTTTAATCGTGACTCAAACTTTGCAGTGATGGATGACAAATACAAGTCTCTTTTACAAAATATTCCGACGCGACACGTGATAACCCCTGTAAAAAGTTTCAGTAAAGACGAGATTAAAACGCAACTTAGAAGTCTACGAGAACTTGACATTGTTAACTTTTTTGTAATTGGCAGCTTGAGGACTATAAAAAACGTGCTGGATGCTGCAAATGAAAATCAGTACTTTGGTAGAAAAACCGCTTGGTTTGTACTAACTTTGGATAAAGGTGATGTAAGTTGCGGGTGCAAGGACGCTACAATTGTTTTCATGAAGCCCACCCCGGATGCTAAAAGCAGGGATAGATTAGGAAAAATAAAAACAACTTACAGCATGAATGGAGAACCAGAGATCACATCTGCCTTCTATTTTGACCTGTCTCTGCGAACATTTCTAGCAATCAAGTAATGACCTTTACACTAATGTACCTACGTTGTATTCTAAATTTGCATGCGGCATGTATTCAATTTTAGAACAAACGTGCAATGTAGAACATCTAAATATAGTACGGGATTTTCCATGAGAATTTGTGTTTTATGAATTTCCAGATCATTACTTGACTCTGGCAAATGGCCAAACGACATGAACTACATCAGCTGTGATGACTATGACGGTAAAAACACCCCCACGAGAATGGTGGACTTGAAATCTGCGTTTCAAGAAGTAAGTATGAAAACTAACAAATGCTTCAAAATTACTGCACATTGCTAAACCGATTCACGAAACAATTGACCTGGTTTTGAAACCGCCATAATGTTATGGCTTGTCCGTTTATCGTGGGTAATTTATAACATCAGAATCGTCTGGCTTCTCTAAAATAGACGTTTCATTTTTATCTCGACAATTATTTTTACAGATAAAAGAAACACCAACGTACGCGCCGTTTTTTATTCCCAAAGATGGTTCAATGAACGGCAGAAGTTACATGGAGTTTACAACGGATTTAACAGCCGTGACGATAAAAGATGGAGCTTCAATAGGTAGCAAGCCGTTGGGTTCGTGGAAAGCCGGTCTTTCGAATCCTTTAACATTGACCGATCCGGATAATATGACAGACTACTCCGCTCAACTAGTATACAGAATTGTTACAGTGTTGGTATGTTATAAAATTAAATCATTAATTTATTAAGACAATCGCGAGATAAAATACTCATAATCGAATTTAAAAAACAGTTTCTGGAAAAAAATAGATAATTGAGAGGATTTTTATCACTCGGTTAAACAACGAAGATATTTCAACAATATTCGTTTGTTTTAATATAACTGTATAAACAACGTCTTTATTAGCACAATCGCAATCGTTCGTTGACTTGTCACTTATCTTTTGTAATAAAATGAACTGGAAAAAAGGTAGATTGGGTATCTTATTAGCCTATCTATCTACATTCTCATAACTCCGCTATACTTAAAAAAAACTTAGCAAACTCATTTTTAAATTGTATTAGTACATATAATTATTTTAATCCTATATGTGCTATTTTGTACCAGAGATTCAAACGAAGGGACCAATATGATCTTAAGTTTTGATCAAATCAAATATCATAAGATTATGAAGCCAATGTCATAAACAGGAACTCAAAAGGCAAATGATTTATTATTTTTAGTAATAAACAAACAACCAACTAAACTGATAAGATAGAAATTGATTTTAACTTTGATAACTAAAGTTTCGGCTCACCATTAACCTAAAAATTCTAAGATGTCTGAGCAAAATGTATTATTTTCAGCAACACCCATTTATAATATTAGACGAGCAGGCACCCAAAGGCTTTAAAGGTTATTGTATAGATTTAATTGAGGAAATAAGACAAATCGTTAAATTTGACTATGAAATAACTCTGGTCCCAGACGGGAGTTACGGCAATATGGACGAAAATGGGAATTGGAATGGAATAATAAAGGAGCTGATAGAGAAAAGGGCAGATATAGGTCTGTCCTCGTTATCTGTAATGGCAGAGAGGGAGAACGTAGTTGATTTTACGGTTCCGTACTATGATTTAGTTGGAATCACAATTTTGATGAAATTGCCGCGAACGCCGACGTCGCTGTTCAAATTCTTAACGGTTTTGGAGAATGACGTGTGGTTTTCGATTCTCGCTGCTTATTTCTTTACAAGGTAAGTAATTAAATCATTAAATGCACTTATTTATAGAATAGCTCGACCGTGAGAGTTACTAGTATAATACTGAATGTTTAATCCGTATCCGTGTGTTTTATCCGTTGTATCCGCGTAAGGAATGTGTTTTTGCGATATTTCTATATTGGTTTTGTGCGGTAGGTTTCAAATCTCATACGAAGTGGATTTTGTTATTCATATACGTAATTTCAAATCTTGGTTTTGGTAAATTTTAAGGGAGCCTTGAACGAAAGCATAACTATAATCTTCCTTTTTCCGTGAAGATACGTAGTACGTTCACAGGTTTTTGGTTTTGGAAAAAATTGGTTTCATTGGAATGCAATCATTATAGCTACCAACTAGTTTTTGGATATTTATCTTAAGATGGATACCATTATTAAATTAGGTATATCAAATGAGACGTAACTTATAATAACAGATAAGACAAAATTGCATTCAAAACCTGTTTACAATTCACTAGCATCCTCGCAACTATGTCTGAGTTGGGAGTACATAATATATAGCTAAAGGCATCGATTCTATAGTTTAAGCGTATATAAATTAATTTTAAACAAAAAAATAAAACCGACCTCAAAACGCACTGAAAAGTAAAAAATAAATTTTGTATTATAAATGAACTTACTTTAAATAAGACGTAAATAGTGTTGATAAATAAAATTCATCTAAAATTCTACAAGGGCATAAAACTGTCATGTTGCTCTTTGAAACGCGGCGCCAAGCCATTTAATTAATTTTTTTATTAAAGTCCAGGAATATTCATTCAGTCTTTATTTATATATTTGGCACCGCCTTTCAAAAAACAACATGAAAGTTTTATGCCCTTGTAGAATTTTAGATGAATTTTATTTATCAACACTATTTACGTCTTATTTAAAGTAAGTTCATTTATAATACAAAATTTATTTTTTACTTTTCAGTGCGTTTTGAGGTCGGTTTTATTTTTTTGTTTAAAATTAATTTATTTTATACTTTTGAGTGGCTCTTCTAAACCGTATAGTTGGTTATCATACCATCAAAACGAAACTAACATGGACGCTCTGACTTTACGCTTACCTTATACACTAAAAACTAATTTGATTAATTTAATTTAATATTTTCAAATTAATGAAAATAAGAAAACGCAAAACTGAATCGTTTAATACTAAAAATTTAAGTAATATCGTTCATATAAAATAAGTTTTCATTGTGTTTTATAGTAAGCAAGTGAACGCACATTGTGATTTCCCGTAGGAACTCAGTAACTATATTCTCTCTATCTCTAGAAGTATTTCTTCTACCTTATTGATTTTACTATCATATATGACCCTTTTAATGTTTTATAAAATGGTATGTAAGTCATCGATATAAACTGATATTACATCGAGCTATAGAGATCTAAACTGGACGCGTAAACAATAAGGTATGACATGTTTTTCTCTGTTGACAAGTTTTGCTATATAACATCAAATATATGGCTTAGATTATCATAAAATTCCGTCAAAAGCTTGGCAATATGAGGTTTAATTAAATCAATTTATTATAATTAGTATATATTTAATACAACATGGACATCTCTATTGCTAAAGCGAACTAATTAAAGATTTTTCAATTTTTTATTTTATAACCTCAATATCTCTAAAACTATAAATCAAATTATCTTGATTTTTATTCTCTCTTGTTGCAAATTTAATTTTAAATCGAATAACATCTAATTCATCGATAAGGATTCATAAATCATAGAGTTATAAGCAAATAAGCACGACATGGTCGCGCGGAATTCAGCGATTTCTCGTCCGATTGTGAAACTATTCTTTCAATATGCTGAAAACTATTGATCGTAAAAATTCTAAAAAAAAATGGGACCACTTCGACGAGTTACCCTATCGTTTGACACCTCACTCATCCAAATCGGTTTACAAATGGCGACGTACGAGCGGAACATCGGTAAAAAAAAAAAAAAAAAAAAAAAAAAAAAAAATACACGTCGAATTGATAACCTCCTTTTTGGTTTTTTTGAAGGTCGGTTAAAAAGTAACATACAAACTTATATTTGAAAAATATGTAGGTATGTAAAAATTAAATACGTAAAAACTAGACTAAAATAAACTAGGGTAGCATAATAATTTAAACCCCGACGGAAACTATACTTACCCCGTGTTGTTTTGAGGCATAGTAAATTAAACTTATGAGATATAATATTCTTTGTGCAAAGTCAAAGACAAAGCAATCCTTTTTTAAACATCAAAAAATCCAAAAGGAGGTTAGTGTTACCTACATTTTTATGTGAATTGTCTGTAAAGAAAAACTTCAAAAATCGAATTCATAGATTACAGGTATAAGCTTGTTATAGAAGACAGATTAGTATTTTTTTTCTAAATTTTGCTGTGTTGTAACAAAGTATACTTACAACACAGCAACAAGGCATAAATTAATAGTGGTTATTATTATTTATCTATGTCATGTTTGTAATCGTGAAATGTCATGGAAATAGGGCAGTCCATCAAATTATTACACTGATGACCGATCGATGGTAAATTATGAGTAGCTGTGTCTATTTCTTATCTGATTTAAAGAAACGAGGTCAAACAGAAAATTATGTACCTAAATTGTAAAATAATGTAACCGTGTTTATTGTATTTATTTAACAATATTATGCAGACTGTAGACACTACCTTAGAATTTAAAGGACCTTAAAATTTAAAGGATTAGCAGCGTCCGGAAGCAACTGCACTGGGTATAATGTATATCCACCAATTTGCTTCATTGTGAACGTAGCCCCAATACAAACTCACGCATGGTACTATAATCTGTATCCGGAAGTTAGAAATCGGTTATGTCCACAGTCACAGAATACTGGCAACACTAATACATATTTTGCACCCTTGAAAAGATAAACGAAACTACCATGAAATCATCGCTCCTTTTCTATAGGTTTCTCTTTAAATGAAGACAGACTCGTGAAGTGTTAATGTTTATGTCACACACTCGATAAAAAACGATGACGAATTTATTTAAATAGTATGGAATACCATATTGTGGTTGCAACATTTGCTAGTTTATCCAATTCGATTGCCATGTTAGATATAACTTATACCGCTTTTTATTTTGGTACCTAACTACCCATAACAAAGTGTTGCGGGTAAATTCCATTACCTTCGCCATAAATTAGCAGTCACATTAATAAGACGTGTCATAACACATTATATACTAAAGTTTTCGCTTAGCTTCGAAAGTGAATGAGGCGAATATTTATTAGTTTTTAAATTTAAAAAAAAAAACGATTTACTGAGAATTTATTTATTTACATTTTATCAGATCAAATCCATATTTGGTGATAACAATTGATTTTTCATGACATCTACAATCTTTTCAAATACGCTGATATAATAAGTATTTAGTGGTTCACACGTCTTACTACTTAACCACTTAACCAAATACTACTTAAACAAATTACATAGGAAATGTGTGAAATAAGTTACCAAAGCATACCTAGTGATAATACGTTACCTAAACGTAAACTATCGATTAGCATAAAAATGGAGGCGTAAATCAATATAGGTACCTATTGGGGTAAACCGCCAAATTAAGTAACAAATGAGCCATAAACTAACGCAGCTTCATGCTAGGGTTATAAGAAACACCGACAAAATATGAATAAATTACAAATAATGGCCACAATCTATATGTATAAAAGATAAAGATTTGACTTATAAAAGACATTCATCGACTAAACGAGAAAACTAGGTACCTATTTGAAGTTGATTGGATAACAACTCAAATAGTTTTTGAAGTTACAAAATTTTGTTAGGTAGGTAGTTTATAGGTAGAAAACGTTATCTAAGAATGGATTTTCCGATAAGGACGGATTAAGGGAATGTAAATAGAAAGTTTGTGTAAAAGTTCTTTGCTTAAGCAAATTTAAAGTATTAATAATTAATAAAAATGAAATAATATTAGCGTATAGTTTGTTTTCTTCACAAGCAAGTACGTGATCAGCCATGTGTGCCTTCCTAAAAGAAATGTCTTGCTTTTTTGCTGATATTCGAACCAAAACCCGAAATAGAACGTCAAATAATGTACCTACATAATATAGTTGAAATACACATATTATGCCGGTTAGTTTGTATGACCGACAGCTGTTTTAAGATTATACCTCGTGACTCATTTTGACTCAGGAATTAGTTAAAATACGTGCCAAATTTAACAGTAGTTCAATGTCGTTCACACAAAGCTCGAAATAGTAACAGGGAAGATTTTTGTGTTGACAGTTTTATTACAAGCTCGCTATACTTTACTATGCTCTGTGTTGCCAAAAAGAAAATTTTTAAAATCTGTGGTAAATTCAGTAACGTGAATTCAGGATGATAGAATATAAAAAATAATTAAGTATAAATTCTAAACAAAAACTAACCAGAACGCTGAAAAATCCGCTGGATCTTGCTTTTCACTATTGTGTAAAAACGATTTAATATATAGAATATAATTATAGTAAATTAGCTTCTACAATTATTTTTTTATTACTAACTATAGTTTATAACTAGTTTATAAGATATTTTTGGGATTTTTAAAAGGTGTTGTTTTGCGAATTATTCATCTTCAATCAGACATTAAATATGTTTTTCGTGCTTTTTATCATATATATTTCCTAAATTCGTCGCTAAATTTATATAATTTCATTCATACTTTAGAAAGCGGATAACTCGTGTTCATTATTCATATTTATAATAGGTATACTAGCCAATTTAATTATACCTACAGGGATTTATATTCTATGTTAACAAGTCGGCAGCATAGTAAATTACCTTCGGCGCCAACGACCCGCCGCGCGCCGTTAGCATTGATAACGTTACGTCGTACCTACGGGCCGTGACATACAAAACTTAGCCGTAAACTTCAGGATGTACCTACTTACCACAGAATATATTATAGTAAACCTTTAGATACATTGTACAGAAACATCAGAAACATTATACAGAAACCTCAGAAAAAATGAATTATGCATTTAAAATTCATGGCAACACAAGAAAAAATCGTGCGTCCCTCCAAGTCCAGAAGTTCGTAAAGTAATAGCAATTAGCACAGAATCGATACCATAGACAGACACAATAGTATATTCCCATAGACAAATTATAAACCATAGATCATCTTCTATAATCAGAAACGATTGAAACGTCATAAAAGTACCTATAAGTCGAATTTCCGTTTCACCACATAGTATAAAACGAAGTCTCTTTCTCTCATTCTCTGTCCTTAATCCTTATGTATGCTTAAATCTTTAAAACTACGCAACGGATTTTTTTTAATAGAGTGATTGAAGAAGAAGGTTTATATGTATAATAACATCCATTAAATAGTGGAGAAATACCGTTATTTTTGAGGTTTCTAATCTGATGTCGTAAATAATTAATTTTTTCCGTAATGAAGAAATCAAAACTACTGGATCGATTTTAATCATTTTTTCAGTGAGTGACATAGGCTATATATTTTATACCCGTGCGAAGCCGGGGCGGGTCGCTAGTTGTTTAATAAAATGAACTAAGCACGACACTACACTCAAAATTACCTCGCCATAAATAGAATAATTTTATATTTTTACTATTTTTATACAACATTTAAAAGCCAAAACAACAGTTTTGTTTTTTAAGTTGGAAGAGGTTTTATACCTACACGCAAGAAAGAAAAATAAAATTGGGTTCATCTTACAATCTTCAATGTCACATAATATAGATAAATTTCATCGAATAAACAAAATTGATAACGTAGTATTTTGTAAGGAAAGTTTTGTACTTAACTATTGACATTTTTTTATAAGATAGGTCATAGGAGGCAAACGCGCAGGAGAAAAGCGATCCGCCGCCCATAGTGGTCAACGCCAGTTGGGCACGGGTCGTTGCCGGCTTTGTGTTATTTTTTTTTAACTAAGACAATGTATACCAAGATACCAGGTCGAAAAGTAACAACTATTTGCATCAAACCCTTGCAATTCTGTCTTTTTAATCTTATCTTCCCAGGAAGTACCTTCAGTGATAACATCATTTTATAATTACAGGAATATTAAATAATTCCAACACATAATATTGATAAGGCTTAATCAACAAAGTAATACAAATAAATGTATAATACGGTATGTAATATATGGAACAAACTTAATAACTAGGTACAATTATAGACTGTCATTTTATAACCGAATGGCATTATACGCATTAACCCAATAATTGCCATCACTGCCAATTATTGACAGGCGTCCTGATACTATGACACCACGACTACAAGCATATGCTGAAGCCGTTGTAAGGCGCTTGTGTGGGACGCTACTTGCGTGGACTCACAGGCCTCTTCACATCTCCATACTACTTCTGTAGCTCTTGGTGGCGCGGCATAGATTGCAGAAAGCGACGAAAGACGAAAATACGAACGTCTATTTGATACTTATATTTTCGTTTCATTTAGAGTAGAGACTTCATGGGTCGAAAGCGCGTTTTAAGAGATATCGACGCGCTTAGTTGACACCCCAGCAAACACGAAAGATGGCTCATATTTCGGTCAATGCTTAAACATAAAAGAACACGTCCACCACCAAATTCGACCATTAGTTTAGTAACTACAATATCGCAGACAGACACACAGACGACGTTAAATTTATAACACTCCTATTTTCTCGTCGGTAGTTATTTCTTTTATTTATTTAAGTAGTAATTGCCGAATATTTACTTCAAATTTAATAATTTTTATTGTATAATTAATGATAACAGAGTTGTTTTCATTAAAATTAATAAATATTTATAAATTATTTTAAAATAATGATGTAAATTTCAGTTTCTTGATGTGGATATTTGACAAGTGGAGTCCATACAGTTTCCAGAACAATAGAGAGAAATATCAGGATGATGACGAGAAACGAGAATTTACACTCAAGGAGAGTCTCTGGTTTTGTATGACGTCATTGACCCCTCAGGGTGGTGGGGAGGCCCCCAAGAACCTGTCGGGACGATTGTTAGCTGCTACTTGGTGGCTTTTTGGGTGAATCATAATTTCTCCAATACGTTATTTAATAAAAAACACTTCAATAAGCATATTATAGTTACCCCCCTAGAATCTAGGGCTTAGATACTACAATCGTTTTAAAATTAATTGTAAAATACTATTTTGAAATTTTTTGTAATTCTTGCATGCAAGTCGCTCCTAAAATTAAAGCTGAATTTAGGTTTTAGTTTTTTTATGTTACGTCTCATTTAAACAATTCACGTAAGTGATAGATCATTTGAAATATTGATTAAAGATAAACGACTTTTATGAGTAAAAGTTCAATCAAATCTGTCGAAGCTGCAATATAAAAATTGGTTTCGAATTCCAGCTTCATCATAATAGCATCATATACCGCGAATTTGGCTGCCTTTCTGACAGTTTCACGACTGGACACGCCGATAGAGTCGCTTGATGACCTTTCCAAACAATACAAGATACAGTATGCTCCCCTGAATGACTCCAGTTCCATGACTTACTTCGAAAGAATGGCTAATATTGAGGTCAAGTTTTATGAGTAAGTCATATTTTATACGTATATACAACTAGCTATGCCCCGCGGGTTTACCCGCGTTAATTTTATCGTAATGTGATGTTATATAGCCTATAAACAGAGTGAAATAGTGATCAGCAAAATAATTAAAGACATGTACTTCGTCCGCGCGGAATAGTTATTTTTTTAATTAATTCCTAAAATAAAAGTAGCCTAAGTTACTCCTATTACTTCAGCTATCTGCCAGTGAAAGTTTGGTCAAAATCGGTCCAGCTGTTTCAGAGATTAGCCGGAACAAAGAAACAGACAAAAATTGTGAAAAATGTTAATTTGTTATATGTACCGTATACATCCATATACATTTAGTAAAAAGCGGCTATTTTAATATTACAAACAGACACTCCAATTTTATTTATCTATATAGATATAATGATAAATTAGTTCGGTCGGCGGATGTCGTGATCACTCGGGTGGGGCTTCGTGTTCAAAGTTGTTGGTAACATTGGCGCGCTAACTGTGCCACTCTCAACTCTATAGTACTCACTACTCTGTATCAGTGACGTGAGAGTGAAGGAGTGGGGATTGACTCACTTCTAATATAATCTGTGAGCTTGAATGTCAGCCTCCTGCTTCAGGCCTCAGCCGGCATTACTCAATATTCGTTCTTAGAAGGGGAAACTCTGATTGGGTGGTGTATTTTGAGTAAATAGGAAAGTCATTTGACGAAGTGTATTTATATTTAGTCGTTGTAGCTTCTTTTATTTTTTTAATGGTAAATTGTTAAATTGGTGTTCTCATGTTATTAGAACTGTATAGTGTATGCTTACATGAATGCAAATTATGAGCCAATTTTTGGTTACCTATGGTCTCCATTAAGCAAAAACTAGTATATTTATGTATTTTATGGTTTACGTTTCATATATTTGATTTGAGATTAGTAAATGGCATATTTACCGATATAGCCCTTATCAAAGGCTTATCGGTCACGAAGCCTGTTTGATATTATTGTTTCCGCCATAAACGAAGAAATTTTTTTTTTAATTTCCTAAAAAATTATACGTACCTACCTAAACTGTTCTAGTAAAAAAATGTGTAAAGATTTTTCTAAAATGGGCAATAATAAGACAAGTCAATTCAAATATTCAGAAAATATACCAACCGACAACAAAATCAATGCAATCGGCATAGAAGTTTACCTATTCTAGAAAACGCAGCAGACTATCTTTCGGATTAATCATAATATTAAAAAATTATCAGATTTGGAAGCAAAAAGTTTCTACTACAACTTATTTTAATGCATGCTAGTTGCGTCAGCTTCGTATGTGTAAAAATAGAATATAAAAAAATACACGTCGAATTGATAACCTCCTTTTTAGTTTTGAAGGTCGGTTATAAAGTATAGTACTTACCTACGTTTGTTTTGGGCTCGAATTATTTAAAACAAACAATATCTTTTAACTTTTTATAATTTTGATTCATTGTTATCTTTTAATTTGCGTTTGGGATAGCAAAATGTTTGCGTTACAGTGCAATAAACAAAATCACGTGAAATGTATCATCAAAATGGCGCCATATTTTTCGCTGTTTGCTAAATTCGAGACATTGTACCTAAATCAAATTTATAACAATAAAAGTTTACAATACGCCTATATTTTTAGATGTTTGTAGGAAATCTTTAGTTCGTTTTCATTTTCATTTTCATTTAGGCGTAGTGTGTTAATTATTATTTTTAACCGACTGCAAAAAAGGAATTTCTCAATTCGACGATTTTTTTTATGTTTGTTACATTAGAACTTTCGACTAGGTGAACCGATTTTGATGATTCCTTTTTTGTTTGAAAGCTGGTGCTCCCGTGTGTTCCAATTATATAAAAATCTGTTCAGTAGTTTACAGTTAAGAGTTACAATTTAAAGTCAGTTTTTTTTGTTAAAATTTTAACACTAAGTATTATAGTTTTGAAAGTTCTCTGTAAATTGTACACCTCTTTTTAACTTGTATATCTAATTTGAAATTGTTCATGCTTAAATACCCACAAGTAATACACTGATTATTCCTCTTCCGTTTCGAAATAATAATAATGTTAAATTACTATACATTTTCAATAAAAAGTAGAAATTAAAAAAGTTCGTTTTACAGAAAACGGATAACTAGTCTTTTTTCACAGAATTTTTTTTTTAAATTCCAAATTGCTATTATGATCAAAGTGCATCAATGCTTTTATTCTCTATCGTCAATGAATTACGTGATCAGATAAGACATTTCAGTGGCGTAACTATAGGTTGGCAGGGCTGGCCAAATGCCACGGGCCCCCAACCCAAGAAGGCCTCGGCCCAAGAGGCCGTGAGCTCAGAAATATTTTTTTTTAACATTGTACCTGAGTATATTATTTTACTTGAAAAGTACATTTTTTTAAATTCCATTTTCAAAATTTTCATTCCCTTTAACCTAAGAGAAGAGGCCTATGCCCAGCAGTGGGACGTATATAAGCTGGTGAATGTGAATGAATGTAAATGTATAAACCCATGCTCTTGAAAATAAAATTGTTATTAGTGTTGGATAACTACTTAAGTGGTTTATTAAAATTAAACAAAGAACAACGTGATGAATTTTACTGATAGGGCCACATCAAAGAATTTGTCACGGGCCCCACATGGTATAGTTACGCCACTGAGACATTCTTATCTTTAAAAAAAATATTCTTCCAGAATATGGAAAGATATGAGTTTAAACGACAGTCTAAGTGATGTTGAACGTGCTAAACTTGCTGTATGGGATTATCCTGTTAGCGATAAATATACAAAAATGTGGCAAGCGATGAAAGAAGCCGGATTACCGAATACAGTGGAGGAAGCTGTTGCTAGAGTCAGGGCATCTAAAAGTTCCAGCGAAGGTTTTGCATGGCTTGGTGATGCTACTGATGTTAGGTAAGTTTTATTACCATCGATTTAGAATACCCAAGATACACCATCGACGCTCAAAATATGGCACTACCAAACTGTGCGAATTCATATTTAGCACAGCTGCCCTCATAGTCGCGCGCTGATAATCGCATGACGTAATGTCATAACCGCCTCACTCTCGCATTGGAAATAAAACTTTAAATTTGCATAATAAGGTTGAATTTCAAAATTTTAAAAAGTGGCATTGGGTATATTTTGTATTATTTGCACACACACACTCACAAGTAACTAGTAAGCATGGGACATTTTTTAACTTGAATATTATGTAGGCGAATGTGTGTATCTAGGGTATTATATATCGATGTTTATCACAGTCAGGCTGCACTTGTGTATTCTAAAGCGTGGTAAGATATTACAAAAGGTGTTTTGAGATTGTCTTAGGCAAATTTCTGTTAGGTTTATAGCAAATTATATAACAATTGCCTGTTGAAGATACGGAATTTGTTGCCGGTTTTTCTCGGTAAAACCGTTCCGGTGGTACCTTTGAAAATACATACCATTTCACCGACAGTATTGGGCACAAGATTGGGCACTTCAATATTATGAAATGACGAACAGTGATTCATAGATTGAAACACTGTACGTCTGTAAGTACTTACGTCTACTAAGTATGTATTGGCAAGGGTGCTTGATTTTAGAACATAAATTATTCAAAAATAGAAATAGCAACTAACGCTGATTTTGAAAAAGTATTGATCTTCGAGTTTTCAATGCAGAGATGGCAGAAAAATTGTTTGTAATTGGTAATTTGGTAAATATTAATTTGATACTCTTTATATTATTTCTTAGATACCAAGTCTTAACAAGCTGTGATTTACAAATGGTAGGTGATGAATTCTCAAGGAAACCTTACGCCATCGCTGTTCAACAAGGATCGCCGTTGAAAGATCAGTTTAATAATGCGTAAGTTTATTTTTTAGTAATTATTGAAGCCTTCTAGTTACCTAATCTATACATAAGACGAGATTCCTAAGTGACATCTTCTTTTGATTAGAAGAGATATTATATTGTCATATGGGTGCTAAGAATTAAATTTAAAATACTTAATTATCAAGATCTTTTCATCTTTTTTTATCGTCATCAAATGTTTTATCAAGATAAAATATTTTAGATTAACGAGATTTATAGATGATCGACCCACACCTTACATAAATAACTATTCTATAATATACTATATTAGAAACTACGAAATTGCTTAGTAGATAAGAGATATAAAATCTTCGTTAGACTTGTACCGGTAAATTATATTTGTAACCGAAAATAAATTCGGTAAAATTAGTTTTGTTGGTATTGAATAGTATCGCTAGTTAGGAACAAACATTTTTTTCTACTTTGCGTCGTTTTTTAAATTAACTTCCACTAATGAATGTACGCATAACTTAGCATAAGTACTTTAAACACAAAAGACTTCCCGAAACGATAACCTGAATTTAATTGTTACAACTATTCCATCATGTAATAAGACGTAAGTACGAATACACAAGTCAAATACGTCTACTTACTTAAAATGTTGCCTTCTCTTTCACTGCATGCTTTAAACAGAGAAACCAAACCACTTTCGCAGCTTAATTGGCCGTGGACTATGCGTCTTTACATAACTTTTTCATTTTAAAAAATTAATATTACTGTTAAGACCATCTTTAAGACAACTATTAGTGAAACTAAAACACTTCACTAAAACAGATAAAACAAAGTGCTTCCATTTTAATTTGCATATTTTGACATAATGACTCCTGTGTTTGCCTTATGGCAAACACATTACTGTATCAGGTATTTATTTCACTAATCATTTCATACCCAACATAAACATCTACTTATTCTTTTTCTGGGGATTCGATCACAGAACCTCAAAGGATGATTGTCTCTTCCTTTGAGGTTCCGGGTTACTTCATTTTTTAATCCCATCCGAAGTTTTCATCTATCTAATGTCACTGTCAAAATACATAGAACCATAGATTAAATTGTTAAAATAAAATTTTACCAAAACAGACGTGTCAATTATGGATAGTAAAAATACCTACCTAGCAACAGAATTTGCCGGTTTGCAACAAGTTCAAGGTTGCCATTCATTGGAAAACAATGTCTACACGATAAAGATGATACTACTGTAGTTTTATTTGTATGGGTTGTTACTAATTTAGTTCTCTTCTTTAAAGTTAATTTCGTTAAAAGTCGATGGGTATAAAATCAACCCTCAAGGTTTTGTAAAAGTATTTTGTATTTTCAATCTTTTTTTGTCATAATATATCTTTCTAAAAACAAACTCAACAACTATATATTAATAATATGTAATACATAATTAATTAATTTTTAATAAAATTTATTTGACTTGTACCTAATTCTTAACTTAATATAAAAACCTCTTAAGTATATGAATTTAAAATACCAAAATTTCCATCAAGTCATCTTACAACAGATACATCAAAATCGGTTGAGATAGATAAATGCCCTTAACGGAGACACTGTGTGGAGTGTCTCCGTTAATAAGTGAAATTTAATTAAATAGGTATGGTCCTA
Organism: Aporia crataegi; assembly: GCA_912999735.1. Lineage (NCBI taxonomy): Eukaryota > Metazoa > Arthropoda > Insecta > Lepidoptera > Pieridae > Aporia > Aporia crataegi. The sequence continues at coordinate 1,978,075 of OU538748.1, read as the reverse complement.
ATAGGTTTTTAAATTAGTAATTAATAAGTAGTAATAAAATTGCATACCAGTAAACGATAAACGTAGCTAATTTTGACCTTGGCATTCGGAATAATACTGAATACTGATATTATAATAACAAACAACGCAGCTCGAATGACGTCGAAACCGGGGTCATGTGTATTCGTTAGGCCAGACTAAATAAAATTTAATTGATTTTATTGTTCGAAAAACTTTTAAAACTTCTAAATTCTAAAGAACCGTTTAAACTTTAAAGACTTCAAAATTCAAATGTTTGTCTACTAACGGCTATTTGACAAATGACGACTTGAGAATTCTATGTGTGAGTTCTCACATAAGTAGTTTCTATTTCGTTGATCTATTTCTTTAGGACTTTTTTGTTTCTTCCAAACATTTTTTGTTTTCCTAGAAGTTGAATCCAGGATCCGCTCAACCAGATGCGTGAATCTCACTGGCGATAAAATGCACTATTTTGATACACATATAATAGGTTATTCTTTATCCATAAAATAATTAATGGTAAAAGTTATGATATGCTAATAATAGAATTAAAAAATTACATACTTAACCGTATTACTAAATTTTAAATTCGTTTTAGCATTTTACAACTACTGAACAAACGAAAACTTGAGAAACTTAAGGAGACGTGGTGGAGTAATAATCCAGAAGCCGTTAAATGCGAAAAACAAGACGATCAATCAGACGGCATTTCCATACAAAACATTGGTGGCGTCTTCATAGTGATTTTTATGGGCATTGGACTTGCTTGCATAACTCTGGGCGTCGAGTACTGGTGGTACAAATGGCGAAAGCGGCCTATCATTGGAGATGTCACGCAGGTACCTACGTTCTCTAACGTAAATTAGTCTCAGTTTTAAGTTCTCTAAAGTCAACTTATATTAAAATATAAATGTTTTGATACAATTATAAAAATGAAATCTAGTAGGTAACTAGTATCGTGTGGAGCAAGGTTATATTTTTTATGTCTGTCTCATTTTAAAGGAAGTACACATTATTCAGTTTTTAACCGACCTTCAAAAAAACCAAAAAGGAGGTTATCAATTCGACGTGTATTTTTTTTTTTTTTTTTTTCCGATGTTCCGCTCGTACGTCGCCAATTGTAGACCGATTTGGATGAGTGAGGTGTCAAACGATAGGGTAACTCGTCGAAGTGGTCCCATTTTTTTTTAGAATTTTTACGATCAATAGTTTTCAGCATATTGAAAGAATAGTTTCACAATCGGACGAGAAATCGCTGAATTCCGCGCAACCATGTCGTGCTTATTTGCTTATAACTCTATGATTTATGAATCCTTATCGATGAATTAGATGTTATTCGATTTAATATTAAATTTGCAACAAGAGAAAATAAGAATCAAAATAATTTGATTTATAGTTTTAGAGATATTGAGGTTATAAAATAAAAAATTGAAAAATCTTCAATTAGTTCGCTTTAGCAATAGAGATGTCCATGTTATATTAAATATATACTAATTATAATAAATTAATTTAATTAAAACTCATATTGTCAAGCTTTTGACGGAATTTTATGAAAATCTAAGCAATATATTTGATGTTATGGAGCAAAACTTGTCAACAGAGAAAAACATGTCATACGTTATTGTTTACGCGTCCAGTTTAGATCTCTATAGCTCGATGTAATATCAGTTTATATCGACGACTTATATACCATTTTATAAAACATTAAAAGGGTCATATATTATAGTAAAATCAATAAGGTAGAAGAAATACTTCTAGAGATAGAGAGAATATAGTAACTGAGTTCCTACGGGAAATCACAATGTGCATTCACTTGCTTACTATAAAACACCATGAAAACTTAATTTATATGAACGATATTACTTAAATTTTTAGTATTAAACGATTCAGTTTTGCGTTTTCTTATTTTCATTAATTTGAAAATATTAAATTAAATTAATTAAATTAGTTTTTAGTGTATAAGGTAAGCGTAAAGTCAGAGCGTCCATGTTAGTTTCGTTTTGATGGTATGATAACCAACTATACGGTTTAGAAGAGCCACTCAAAAGTATAAAATAAATTAATTTTAAACAAAAAAATAAAACCGACCTCAAAACGCACTGAAAAGTAAAAAATAAATTTTGTATTATAAATGAACTTACTATAAATAAAAGACGTAAATAGTGTTGATAAATTAAATTCATCTAAAATTCTACAAGGGCATAAAACTTTCATGTTGTTTTTTGAAAGGCGGTGGCAAATATATAAATAAAGACTGAATGAATATTCCTGGACTTTAATAAAAAAATTAATTGAATGGCTTGGCGCCGCGTTTCAAAGAGCAACATGACAGTTTTATGCCCTTGTAGAATTTTAGATGAATTTAATTTATCAACACTATTTACGTCTTTTATTTATAGTAAGTTCATTTATAATACAAAATTTATTTTTTACTTTTCAGTGCGTTTTGAGGTCGGTTTTATTTTTTTGTTTAAAATTAATTTATATCTATCTCCAGAACTCCGACACAACATCGCACATCGCGTGAAACACTTAAATTTTTTTACCTTAGGTATATGGTAGAATGAACCGAATGTGCTTATAAATAACGACTGTGGTTGATTCTAGAATCATCAGTAAGATTTTACGCTAGCGTAAAAAAGAAACTCCACTTTTCGAAAAATACATTACTTATGTATTTACATAAATAGATAAAGTCCAACTGATAAAAAAGGAAAATAAACGGAGGTGTGGTTACCTAGGGGGTGGCGAAAATTTCATCAAAATCAAGCTGCGACGCACCGTTTTCCCAAAAAATGGAAAAACATTTTTATTCTATTTATTTTCTTCAATTCAGATTTAAGAAACTTCGCAGTTATCGTTACCGAACCGAATGTGCTTTTGAATTCTACGATTTAAATCGTCACCCATCATCTAATTGCCTCCAGTTTTGGTCCAAAAACTGTAAATTCGGTCCCCCTAACTTTGAAGTTGAAATTTTTTTGAATCTCAGACCCTGGAGTTCGATTTTGATTTTCTATATGAATCTGTAAAAAAATTCCCCTTTTTCTCCACCGTTCAGAAATGGAAAATGAGCAAGGAATGAATGAATGTCTCCCATCTAGCTCTATATATATTGTTTGGTTTCAGTAAGTCTTGCGCCCTCTATCCAAACTTATGGCACTTGAGTACGAATTGATATTCAGCAAAAGATGGCACTTTTTATAAAATCTCGTTTTTACTTATATTTATGTTACTTGCCAGATCTTTTCTAATTAATTTTTTTAAATTATTTTTACGTAGTTTATCTACTTGTTAAATAAATATTGTAAATCTTGGTCATGTTATGAAAAAAAAAATATTTTATCCGATATCCGTCGCTCTGTCTAACGTTTTATATTGTTTTTACTTTTTTACCATCTCTGAACGACGAAAACAAATAATATAATATATATTAACTATTGATATCTGATTGTTTTTTTATATATTTGTATTAATATTTATGTATTTAATATAATAAAAGTAATTTTTCGGCACTATTGGGTTGTAACTGAGTATTGTTAATTTTTTAAGTTATAGTATTAATCAGACTTATATATTAATGGTTTTGCTAATTGTGTTGCTAAAAATAAAATAAAATTGGCCACGTCATTTTTGAGCTTGAGAGAGACTAACACAAAGCATTATTAAAACATCTGATGGAAAACAATCAACAAAAAAAAACTTTGTACAATTTATGTTTTACATAATACTAGTTTCTACTCGCGGCTCGAGACATATACAATATTATCCCACTAACACACAACTCGTAAAGTATCCTATGTTATCCAGAGCTTATTTTGTTTGCGTTCCAAAATTAATTCAAATCCGTTCAGTCGTTTATGCGCGATTGAGTCACAAGCATCCTCACAAACTTTCGGATTTATAATAATGGGATATCTTTTAACAGGTGCAGCCAGTGAAGATACCGAAAAACGATTCAACCAAGAAAGAAGAAAAGAAAAAGGAAAATTTCTCTTTTAGATCCAGAAACTTGGCCTTGGCTGATCTCAAGGGAAAGTTTTAAATACGACACTTCTATAATGAAGTAAATGATCTCATTAACGTTCCTAAAACTAGTCTGACCTTAAATAACTATTAACCATTTTGGTAATTTATATATTTTGGAAATATTGTATCACAATAATTGTACTGTCTATGTAATGCGTTTTAAAATATTCTCTTTATGCTATAAAACTTGGTAGATTTTGTAATTCACCAACACTCACTTGTGGTCAAAGCATGGGTGGTATTGCACCGTGATTGTTTCAAAAATAGTACATACCTAAATTGTTTTTATAAGTTGGCATATAACTAAATTTGAATTTGCTACTACGCACCATCACCTTGTGGAAGCAGCTACCTACAGAACGATTGCCGAAAATTTACGACTTGGGAAACTCTTCTGGACGCTTTGTAGCAATACAAAATCTTGGGAGATTACCTACTTTACCTTTTTCTTACTGATTTCTTTTGAATAAAATTTCTTCATGAATAAAAAGAACGTGACAGTACGTCACATATTTATCCAAGATTTGGCATTAGTGCAAACTCTTAATAAACTTATAATCAATATCTTATCCTGGCGAACGTCTCTTACGTTCTATATGCACAATAAACACCTTGCACCATTCTATTTTGTTTCATTTAAACACCAGTGTATCATTAGGTACTTTAATATGTAATCTCTTATAAAAATATTAATATAACCTAGCAATGTACAATTTACTGAGTATACTTCGACATCGGCAAGAATATTTACAAAGTCTAAATAAATAATTTAAATTTGGTTTACAATTCTATGGTTTTTCCGTGATTGATATTCTTCATGTTCTTATTACAGAGCTCCAACTCTAGCCTCAGTCCGTCGATTTCCGCTTCGAGAGTACGCGAACGCTTAAACATTTGTACGTAGTTCATTTGAAGTTGTTTCTGGTATCGGAGGACCTTGTCCTTCTCCTCTGACCATTTTCTTCGTTCGTTGTTGAACTGTGTTTCTTTAGCTTCTAGTTCGCACCTCAGCCTATCGACCATAGCATTAGCTGGGCATGCTTCGTTGCAAGGATCCGGTAGTTCACCGTTAAGTCTTTGTACTTCAGCATCTAAGGCACTGTCATTGGCTGACCAGTATTCAGTCTTGCAGACTTCGTAAATCCCTCTCATAGTTCGCCCGCAGTCGATACCTTCATAGCCACTCAGGGATACGTCGGAGAGCTCCTGACGCAGTTCCTTTAATTCGGTTTTCAACTTGTCAATTTCGTTTTTGCTGGACTCCTTATTCTTGTTAAGGTCTGTGACGTTATCCTTAAGATCTTTCGTTAGTCTATCAACTTCTGCTTGTAGCCTTCTCATCGTCTTTTGCTTTTCTTCTGATTCAGCTCGGAGCCGCATGATTTCTTTCTCTTTTTTGTCGAGAGTCTCTCTGAGTTGGCGACAGTCGGCTTTCAGTGTGAGATATTCGTGGCCCTTAGTTGCCTGCTCGTTCTGGAATATAAAAAAAATAGATTTAGTTTGCATCTAAAGGTTGTCTGTTGGTTTTGAGATCAAATTCTAAGTTAAATAGTTTAATGCAATTTAAATCCAGTGGTAAACAGAATAACAAAGAATATTTTCAACTGAGCAATATTGCGAAAGTAGTTCAATTGATCATAACCACAGCCATTACAGGCATTATCTAAACAAACCATGAACAAATGCATTATATGTCGTCAACTCGACAGTGATTTGACATTTATCTACTCTTGCTTAGTAGAAAGGAGAAAATATTGAGAAAGTTATGAGATTGTTAACGTAAAAGGCCAATCAATCAATACCCATACATTTTATTATAAAATTTTATCTTCTGAGAACGTAGATGTTATTAGAACCATTTACAACGCCTTATAAAACATTACCAGCTATTATAATACCTTGAAGCTTTGCTCTTAATTTCACACAGGATCTACAAAATATATTTCAAATTTCTTTTATGTATTTTATCAAAAAAGTTTACATAGAACTGGTAATGATTTGTGAAACCACACGGAAATATAGCCCGTATGCGCTATATTATTATACAGATCAAAACGATAGTATTTCTTTAAGCTTACGGATAGACCTCAGCTGTAAAAGCTCACAGATGTGTATATACATCTGTAAGGTATCTCATATGTTTACATCTGTGACATTTTCATACACACCTGAGCATCTTTAAGCTGCGTCTTCAAGAGAGCTATCTCACCGGCTCGTTGGCAGAGACTCCATTCGGTATCCTCTAGTCTTTGCCTCAGCAAGGCCCTGTCTCTTCTCACTCTGGCTAACTCTGTGTCTCTCTCGTCTCTCGTTCTTCCCCCATACGTCTGCAGCATGAGACGCGGGGCGCGTAGACGGGCATCGTGATTTCTTAGCCGGTCTGTTGTACTGAAATATACAAGAATTTATATTAACATTGTGATCAAAATAAGAAAAGCCTTCCTCATTTTAACCACAGACGAAATATGGGGGTGTTATAAGTTTGACGTATACATATGTCTGTGTGTCAATGTCTGTCTGTTCATCTATCCGTGAGGTATTTTTTTTAACCGACTTCAAAAAAAGGAGGAGGTTCTCAATACGACGCTATGGTTTTTTTAGTGTATATTACCTCAGAACTTTCGACTGGGTTAACCGATTTTGACGATCCTTTTTTTGTTTGAAAGCTGGTGCTTTGCGTGTGTAACAATAAAATACCGACTTCAAATTGTACCTCTAAAACTATGTGTTAACTTCCCGTGTGGTCCCGTTTAAATTTCATCAAAATCTGATCAGTAGTTAAAACTCTAAAGCAGTGTTTTTCAACCGGTGGGTCGCGACCCCCTGGGGGGTCGCGAAGCATCTGTAGGGGGGTCGCCAGAGGTCGAAAGAACTTTAATAAAAAAACAATAAAGATTAAAAAATTGATTTATTAAGTAAGAGAATTTTAACAAAAGGATATACCTACTCATAAACATTTGTGTGTTAATACAAACAAATTAACAAAAAATAAAATCGTAAGACTCATGTTAATGCGAAGATTGTGCTTGTTTTTGATTAACCAATTTCTCCATTATATTATGTACTTATATCTGAATCCTAATTATGGAGACGCATAAAAACGTCTTATGGAATGAATATTTGTAACATTGTAAAAACACATAGGTACATACAAGATAACAAGGTCGGGGGGTCGCGAAATATTTTTTCATACCAGGGGGTCGCATCATGAAAAAGGTTGAAAAACACTGCTCTAAAGAGTTACACTTTGATGTCGGTTTTTTTTTGTTAAAATTTTAACAATATTCTTTGCAATTAACATGTCGGAGGGATTTTTAACTTGCCTTCAATTTCACTTATTTTAAATTCGCATGCAAAAAAGGATAATGTCCTTTTTTATCAATGGATTGATAAGTTGAATAAAATTAATAATGTTAATAACAAAGAAAGATTAAATGCAAAATTACTGCGGAAGTATATTTAGGTCTCACCTATAGTCATGGTGATCTCTCTCAAGCTCAGAGACTCCGGAGTCAGCAGGTGAGGGAGCTGGCACCGGCTCCTTGCTGTCCACGACCAGACCACTACTCGACTTCGTTCTGAAATGTTATTTATTCATAAGCTACTAAAGTCTATACCTTATACATTCATAAAAACATTATGTTAAATGTGGTTCTGAACATAGAAATCTAAATAAAAATGCCCGTTTTCACCATCAAAGTTTTTTATAATTAGGTATACAGACTCGTACTAAGTAAATCTACGAATAATTTTACAGTAGACGGAAGTTTTTTACGATTCAAAATAGTTGCTTTTATTAAATGTTTTTAGATAAAAGTAAAAATCAAAACATATTCAACCTCTTTGCGATGTAGAGCGTGAAAAAAATATTAACAAGGTTATGAAGTAAAAACATCATTTAGGAATACAGAAGCATAAAAAATAAGGCATTAAGGTAATACATATTTGGAAAAAAATATGAAAATAAATTAAAAATACGTAACGCTGAATTTTAAAAACTAAACTGATTATCTTAAATTATTTCGTTTATTTATTATTACCAATCAAATCGATCATTCATAGCAATATATATTCAAGAAAAATTCATATTTCTTTGGGATTCTTCAAAAAAAATAAAATATATATATATATTATTAAAACATTTACAAAGCACTTGGCATATATTCAGCGCAATCCAGGTTGCAGGCTTTTAACATAACGATTGATATATTTTAAGCGCAGCAAAAAGTAAAACGGTATAGGTCTTTAACTTTTTTAGTTGCTCGGTCGGGCTCTTTGTATGTCGCTTTTAGTAATTTTTGGTGAATGGAAAACCACAATTTATACGTTTTTATCACTTACGCGATGAATTTTATTGATTTTTTAACTACACTTTTCATTGAAAATACGACTTATAAACGAGTAATTCTTTAGTACTGTGAACCTGTCTATAAAAAGCCTAGCGCTCGGGTTGCACGATCTACGAGGCGTCATGGTAGATGGTAGCTGGTATTCAAATCTTTTATACATTCTTTTATTTAGAATCCGGCCGTTAGTGTTGCCAGTGGAAACAACTATCAATAAATGGCAGCGAAGAAAAACATTTCCTTCTAGCTTTTGTTCTACAAGGCAAAGTAACAAGCATACCGCAAGGCGTGTCTCGGTCGACAGCCCGCCTTGCTTCAGCGGCGAAGCGTGGCGTGTTGCAAGCTCACTGCTGTATCAATGAGATCATCTCGAATCAGCCTTCGCGTTATGAAATATAGGGTTTTTTAATACTTGATCTTTACAGGACATTGATCTGACAGCCCGTGAATACATTTAATTTAAGACTATTGTTGCTCGGGGCTTCATTGCGTGGAAACGATGCCGCTTAATTAACATTTCTCTCCTGAATAGCTTCGTCCATACATGGGTACTCTGCGTTTGCACGCGCATTTGATCGCACATCGATATTTTATAAATAAAATATATAAAAAATATTAATAAGTTAGTTATTAGTAGTTAATTTACAATAAGATAAAACCAATTATAATAAACGACTTATTGAAGTGGCACTTCCTGCGAAGGAAACGTTTAGCTCACATTTCAAGGTTTTCCGTTTTTCCTTTAAATAAGCAAATTCCTGTATCTAACTGGAACGGACGAGTGAAGAGGAATTAGGATATCCTAATAAATTTTAAACACAAAGGCGGGAAATTAGTTTCTCATGTTTATTTAATCATACAAGTACCGACGAAAAAGAGGAGTGTTGTTTGACTTGTTGAGTTTGTGACATTGTAGTTCCTAAACGAATATAACAATTTCGATGCGGTTTTTTTGTTTGAAAGTTGACATGATAGAGATCTTAGCTGTTTGTGTAGATGTGTTAATCTATTTATGAGTTATTCATATTTGTAATTAACAATCGGACACTTCTAAGTACTAGTTTTGACATAATTTTCATCAGTTTAGGGCGATACGAATGGAGATATTGGTTTTTACTTCACTATCACTACATAGTATAAAACAAAGTCGCTTTCTCTGTCTCTATATCCCTTTGTATGCTTAAATCTTTAAAACTACGCAACGGATTTTGATGCGGTTTTTTTTAATAGATAGAGTGATTGAAGAGGAAGGTTTTTATGTATGTTTTATACCCGTGTGAAGCCGGGACGGGTCGCTAGCTATCAATAAGAAAATATCCAGAAAACGATAGCAACAAATAATACAATAAAACTGTCACATAACTTTTAATTCTGCATGAATGCATTTAAAATGCATCTTGAAAAAATACTTGTTTATTCAATACGACTTCCTCTATTACGGCTATGAATTAATTTCGTCACGTCATTGTCTACTTGTAACTTGCTTGTTGAAGGTTTTTATCCGATTTTAAAAAAGAGAAGTCATTCACGCTCGTATTACTTTAGTTAACAATAATATCTCTCTTATTTATTTTCAATAGTTCTACGACTTTCTTTAACGGACACACGCCTAAAGCAGAATTGTGTAGAAAGCTTGCTTTAATTTATATAATTCTTTTTCTAGAAATCGTATATTTTTTTAATTGAGTTTCTTGTAGACAAACTAAACCACAGAACCTGTTAAAATTTTAACTAGAAGACAAAAAATATTAACTGTTTTGTTAAAGTCGGAATGTGTTAAATCCGTAACCGAGCAATTAAATTTTATAACCAATATCTTCACGAAACAATTTAATTTGAATATTCTATTCGTTTGCTTGCGGATTTTATAAACGTGCTAATTTATGAATTACTACAAATTTAAATTGTCAATTTGTTTTATTGTTTTACAAATTTACTGCTTTGCAAGTCAACCATGAGATTACTATTGAATGTTTCAACAGGTTTTTTGCTAAAGTCTGTCAAAACATTGTAACCACTAGGAGATGCAAGATTTTCCATACAAGTAATAAACACAAATGCTATCGAAAAATACTTAAAACAATTTGAGGTAGAGTTACTGAGGGCGGAACTAACAGATGGAACTTCGACTGATGCAAAATCGACCTACAACCTTATTTTTAAAAATAAGTGTGCGGCATCGATTGCAGAAAGCAACAAAAGGCGAAAATATGAGTCTCATAGGTTCTTATATTTTCGTTCCTTTTGGAGTAGAGACTTGGGTCTTAGAGGGCAGAAGCGCATTGTTTAAAGAGATATCGACGCGCTTAGTTGAGACCACAGAAAACCCGAAAGCTGGCTCATATTTCGGCCAACGTTAGTATACCAAAACAACGTGGTAATGTAGCCATGTGGTATTTTGGGTACACACCCCAACGGCTTTGATGAGCCTTTTGTATTTTTGTAAATATATTTAAGTACATTATTGTAAATATTTAATAAACTAAATAATATATAAATAGTAAATGTTTGGTACATATAGTAAATTACATGTTTCTTATTAAAGGAACACCTAAATTTAGGCGTCCTTAGGTTCGCTAGGCGAGAGCGTTTAAGCCTGTAATCTGACTGACAATCCAATTGAGTTGGTAGCTCATCCCTTTGAAATCGAATTACGCTTTGCGGAAGAAGTCGCGGGCATTCACACAAAATCTGTTATTTTTATACAGTGAATGGAATGTATTAACCTTTTACACACGATTTACTGGCGCACGTGTGGCTAAGATTGGATTCAGGAAGAAAATTATGCAACAAGCACAAAAATAAAACTAGTAGACAATTGTATCTAGTATGTTGGTTTTTAGTTATAAGTTTTAACCTCCCATGCAGAAAGGGATGTTATACGATTGATATGTCTATGTATGATATTAGCAGCTAATAGACAAAGCTTGGAGCTTGAGCTAATAATTAGCTCCAAAACGAATGGACCTTTTACGATGCGATTTTTATTTCGATTTTTATTCGAGATGGATTTTAACTATAATTTATCTGATCATTTACTTATGAACAATGGCGTGCGCAGTTTCAAGACAGGGTAAAATTTATTAAAGGACACGTGAGCAAAGTGTCTTTCTCTTAATAGAGACAATAAGAAAGGTGTTATTGAACACGTTAATGCAAACATTTTGGTAATTTAGGTTAAAATTGAAATTACTTAGTTAATTATAAATTAAGATAGTTTAGATTAGATGGTAATTTTATTATTATTATTTTTATTTTAGAAGTATATTTTAGAAGATCATTATAATACTAATTTTCAAAAAAATTAAGGGTTGAGCATGTTAAGACAGTCACAAGAAGTAATAGACATGAACATTCAAAAACATATTACAATGGTGACCAAAACAAAAACGCTTAAATTAAAAAGAAACAGAAGGACATGCAAAATTGAAATTAAAAATTGCACCTCAAGTATATATAATATTCTAGTATATATGATTTACATAATTATGTTTGTTTCGTGTTATGTTTTTGCAAAACTAAATACTTACCATTATTATAAATAAAAATAAATATAGTATAGTTGTATTTATCGGAGTTTGGTAGAGTAGGCAATTATTTTTTGTCTATATGAGGCTCACAACACATACAAATTAATTAATTTGTACGAACATATACTAAATAAGTACTAAGTAAATAACATATCATATAAGTACTCTACGAAGCCCGTTTCATTATTTATTAGAATATTTTTTTTTTTATTGTTGTTCATTTAATAAAATATGGCACAAATGGAAGGAAGCTAGATAATAGAATAAAATCGAAGGAAATTGTGTTATCTGTACAGCTGACTCATGTATGAATGAAGCCGTGATAATGTAAAAACTTTTTAGTATTTTTCTGTATTAATTTAAAAATAGAATGTTTTAAGGTAACAAAAACATGTTGTATTGAAATTGAAGAACCGCTGAAATGATAATTACAAATAACAATGTCTCATTAATAGATGAACAGTTTGTCATAAATTATAGCTAAGAATCTCAATCACATCAGCTTGCAAACAAAAAAAAAAAGAAACCGAAATCGGTCCATTTCTTTAGAAATTATGATACCACAGACAATAACAACCGAATAAGAAACATTTAACATATTATACACATTCAACACAGAACATAGTATTCAGAATCAAATACGTTTTAGAGTATTGCCGCAATTCAGGATTATTTTTTAACTTTTTTGAATCGTTATTTATTTTTTTAGTGATTTCCACCATTTGAATAAAAAAATTCTTAAATTTTTTATTAAAAATTTAAAATCAACTGTCAATCAGGATTCCTATAAGTGTTTAAGCATTTTTAGAAAACCATTACAATTTTTGCATTAGAACTGAAAAAATTTCATCGATATGGAGCATCGACATCATTTGACACGAGAAGAGATGATGAGAGACGTCGGAATGTTGCAGCTGGTTCCAGAGCACGTACTGTGTTTGTCACTCTTAGCACTACAAAGAACGTCAAAAGTTGTCTATGGACACGCTATCGTATCATACTGTTGGACGAATGTACTGACGACTGTCTTTTGATGTGTGTATTTAAAGAAATAATTTATTATTCTAATATTAAGTTGTCGATTCGCAGAAATTTAAGTCGGTATCAAATTTATACAAAACGAAAACAAAAATTTCAAATTAGGCCAATATCGGTCACGTTTAATTGATAATTGTTTCATTAAATTGAGCAATGTTTTGTTAGTGTATATATTGGAAACGCATGACCATTTTAAAAACGTTTTATTAAGTATCTATGCAGGTTCAGTCTGGTAGATGACTGTGGATAAATATTTAAAGGATGAATCATACCGCTCAATAACTACTTTGTGATGAGATACCTACCTTATTATTTATGTCTTTAGTCTATGTACTATATCTATATTATCTTCACTAATGTAATGTTATAAAGAGAAAATATATTAAGTATTTTATTTTATTATTTATCAACACTTAGTTACACAAACGAAATTAATACAGCAGAAGAACAAAAATTATTAATTATAGTGTATATAAAAAAATAGAAAGCAGGTAACCAGTTCAATCTATCGTCTTCAAAGACGCAGTAGAGATAATTAAGATTATTCAAAATAAGTACTTCTACTTCAGTCTAGATTTTTCTAACCTTGACCACGACAATACAACAACAAGTGTCATTATCATAATTCATATCATATTGTACCGATTTAATGAAATTTAATAAACTTACACAATCCCTCACCTGTACATGGTTATCACAGATTAAACAGAGCACATAGCTGTCACTTTCACTGACAATTAACAATTTTCTCAATAAAAAAGAAAAATAAAGACACGCGCATCATGCTCGGTGCGCGATGTGAGAATGCAGGCGTGTTGTACCGGACGGCTAAAATGAATGAACTAAATATTTCATAGTAGCCGAAAATTCATATTATAAACAATATTGTTTATCCTAAGAATATATATTTTTTAATTAAACTAATGCTATATGAGTATTGTTCGAGTTTATTTATGTCAGCTAGAGTAAATTATTAACAAAAGCAGGAAAAACTTACATAAAAATTATAATTACCATTATCATGGTACATATTTTTTATTACTATAGTAATATTATGTTTTACGTATTCTATTAATGTTTAACTAACTTGTTTAGTTTATTTTAGCAAGTGATGATAAAAAAATAATTATACATTCTGTTGTAAAATAAAATATTTTCTCTATGATATTTAGTGAGGAATTTTTTTCTATAAATTTTTCGATGCGACTGTTAATAGTAACTTTTTTGAACAAATAAATTCTGTTGAAAATTATTAGTTCGCATCTAAACTTTTGGTAAAATTTGGTAAAAAATTAGTATTCAATTAATTATGCACGAGCCGCACAAATATTAATACCATAAGCTTTGTTTAAGTTTATGATGAGATAATGTCTCAAAGCGAAATTTGAATCTTTATAACTTAATTTATACGTAAATTTATTGACTATTATATTACATTATTTATATTTGTAAGTATATTATCTTTTGTTTTTTATCTTTCATAGTAAATTGTATTTGGAAATGTTCTGAAATACGATCAAATGTCCAGTAATCCCTGCAGACACATTTGTACATCTCACAGGTCTCTTACCTACGTCTCTTTCAATTATTAACACCGTTCTGCGCCCACCAATCCGGAACTTCTTTGTTTCCCAATCGAATCTGACCTTCACGCAACATTTGAATATCAGCCGTCTGATCGACTTGCATTGGTAGTATGAAAAATATAAATAATGAAAAAGCAGCATTTTACCGCTACATTAGCGCCCATTCACAGATGTAGTTTGCATGCGAACACATGGGAGGGTTCGTTAATATGTTTAATTAAGAAACTAATGGGCATGAGTCAATGACATTTGGTCTAAATTATCACATCCTGGGAACCAATTTCAATCAAATTCTCAAGGATATCGAACTAGTTTCATTTTCTTTTTTGCCGATTGGAATATTCATTATAAAATATTGAAATGCAGTCAGGATATAAGATTCATCATATTTTAAATGGGCATGGCATTTCATAATAAAAAGATTAAAGATAAGAAGTAAATTATTGCCAAATTAGGTGAAAAACTCGACTGTATGAAATATGTATATGTATAAATATCCCTTTCAAAAAGGGATATTTTCATGTAAAAAAAATTTGAAGCACATTTCTACACAAGTCTGGCATTGTTATAGAATACATACATCTGTAATAATCTTAGATTTAAGCATCTATTTTACAACAGAGGCTATCAAATATTGCAAAATATTATTCCGAACTATGCACACCTTGATTTTCATTGCCGTCATTAAGCTGTGAGTTCATAATTTTGCAATCCCTAAATAGTATTATGTTTCTAACTTATGAAACAATGTAGCAAAAAGCAATGAACACTGATGACCTAACATTAATCCCAACTTATAGTGGAATTGGATGTTTATTTTACAAAAAATACATCTTTAAATATGGTTTTATTCCTAATTGACAATATTATGTGTTTGCTATGTAACGGATTCTCTGACCGTATTTTCAACTTCAAAACATCGGAATACATTCAAACTTTGCACACTTATCAAGGACAGATGACACAATTTTAAAGCTATATTTAAAAAAATAGCGCGGTTTTCAAAGCATTTATTACATAATCGAAAATGAAATTCTGTATCAGTAAATCAACCACGACTTAACAAAATTTTCTATAGTTATGACTATACTAGACTATGGAAACTGTCAAATTGACATTTGACAGTTCCACAGTGAGCATGTAAATTTTTCGATCACTAGAGGCGCTGTAAGATTTTTCATACAAATAATTAATGCTATAGAAAAATACTTTACCAGACTTGTGGCAGAATACAGATAACACGAATACATATTCAGCTGATTCATACAATCCTAGTACATTACTGACCTATTGTTAAACTCCATTGTTTAAATACACTACAAACATACAAATAAGGAAATTTAAAAAATAAACATGTATCAATACCTATTTACAAGTAGCTTCAAATATGGAAATTTATTCTTTTTTTAATGCCCGACACTAAAGGGTTGTTTAATACCCCACTGTGAGTAGCATAATAGATACAAAACAAAAGGGCTACTTATGGTAAATTCTGTATCTGTATCTGTTAAGAGGACATTTTAACCATAATTTTTGCATAATGGTCGATTTTGACGATCTTATACTCTGAAACGAAAGCCTTTGACAGATTCGACTTATAGAATAGTATATAATATTTATTATTAAAGTCTAAAGCGACCTCGCTTTTTGCAATATATAACAATTTATTCAAATATATTTGAAATTCAGCAGTATGATTTTCATAAAATGCGTGACAAATGTTTTTTGAGATCGTGGACTGGATTAGTGAAGTAAATACATAAATGAAATATATGTTATAATGTCCATTAATCAGTGCTTAAGGCCATAGGTGCTTCCAAATTTTGAAATACTTATTAAATTTTTACAAATAAAATTTCAATCATCATCATAAAATTCCAAAAAAAGGCTCAGATTTAACTGACAATTTGTCTTTATTGTAAAGATATTTTTACGTAAAATTAATAAGAACATATTTGCTAGTTCATGACAGAAAAATATTGCAAATTGTTTTAAAAAAAATTAATTATAAATTATTTAAGAATCGAAATTACAAGTGAATTTTTTTTACATAAAAATGTTGCGTGTCAGTTCTGTGATAAGACAGTTGTATGAGAGTTGTGTGTCAATGCAATTTTGTATTGCTCTTGACTGTTTATAAAAAATTATATCTATAATTAAAAGTTCCAGAGCAATCATCCAAGTATTTTTTTAAATAATTATCACGTCTTAACTACATATTTAATTTTTTTTAAATTTAACAGAGTCCTTCAGGAAGTATATTAATTAAAATGTTAATATACGAGATACGAACAAGCTATATTTTTGTATCAGTTAGAAATTTTTTGTTTCATATTTTTTATATTAGTACGATTTCCTACGTAAACGATTTCAAAGAAAATCATTAGATATGTCAATGATACAGTCGCTGCTGGTTTCAACTTAACATTAACATAACAACAGACAGAACGTCTCTGAACGATATTTGTATTCGATAATTGTTTGTCGCATTGTTTAGTGTAAATTCTTAGAAGTTACTGACTACATCGATAAGCAGAGAGCGGATTAGACTTTAAAAATTAAATTACTCTTAGAATCAGTTTTTAGTTTAAACCTATACAGACAAATAATATTGGAGTCTCTGTTTGGACACGGTTAATATACCAAAATAACATTTTTTACAATTATTGTCTATCTGATGTCTGATTGATCCTACTAATCTCTGAATCGGTTGGACCGATTTTGACGAGACTTTCACTGGCAGATAACTGATGTATGAAGGAGTAACTTAGTACTTTTATTTTAGAAATTAATGTAAATAAAAAATAACTATTCCGCGCGGGTACATAATACATATTTGTTCACTATTTTACTGTTTATAAGCTATCATCACGTTACGACGAAATTAACGCGGGTGCAACCGCGGGAAACAGCTAGTAATCAATAATAAGCATACAAACTTCTTAGTAAGTCCCTAATTTGATAATGATCAATAATTAATAATTTTTAACTTAACTCACAACTGAAATTTTCTGCAATTTTCGTGTTCCAATTTGTTTGTTTCACAATATAATTTATAAAATTGAAGAGGCATCAGCCAGTTTTTTAAGATAAAAAGACAAATAATTATGACACTAAGCTTTTCTCTTCGAATTTATACTTTTTCCTATAAAAAAAACAAGTTTAAAAATAAAAAAGGCTCTTTTTAACAGTAGACTATTTTTTCTATTTGGTTTATAAAATTATATCAATGTTTTAAACACAAACTCGTATACAATTGGTAAGTAAATGGACGATATCTTTAAGATATCATTAACTCGCTACATTAACTGAGAGACCGCAGATTCATTACAACCTTGCGCACAATATTTTTACTAGTAATTGCCAGTACTCCTATTTACTATAATTAATGATATTGCTGATATAGCTTAGTAGACAAGAGCTTAACCATGTATTGCTGGTTAGTTAGATTAATGATTAGTGACGTATAATTAATGGTTAATTACTTGCGCTCACGATGAATCTTATTTCTTATTCGTGTAAGGACGAGGCCGATTCAAGATGATAATGGAAACGGTGTCAGAGCAAGCGGAAAATACAATTTGTTATAGTTATCTCGCATAGAATAATTTGATTTTAAGTCATTTATTATAGAGCAAATTATACTTTAACTTGAATACCAGTCGTGACTAGGTATTGCAAGGGAAGAGTATATTTCTTATAATGTGCAATAGTCAATGAAGTTGAATTAGAACTAATTAAACAATTAATGTTTTTGTTGTTTCAGACCTTCAACTAGCTTACGAATCCATTCGTTAGTGTAAAATGACAATAAGTAGCGATTTCTTACTTCTGTACTACGGTTATGCACTTTTAAATTTTAAATACTTAAGCCAGAACTCTAGTTTGAGTATTTAAAATTTTTACACAGACGAATTTTCTGTCAATAAATAAATAATGAAATAATTAAATGTTCGGCCATGAAAGTGTCACAGACTTTCCAATATTTAGGAATTTGTTTCTAAGCATTGTTTAATAATACTTTTAGAGAAGTTAAAATGTAATTAAGATGACTTACACTATAGCGGAATGATGTCTTTGATGAAGAGGTGCGGAGAGTGGAGGAGGCGGCAAAGCGGACAGCGACGCTGGCTGTGGTGACCCGCACCAACGAGCTTCACGAACATCTGAGGAACCTAAATACACGTTCCATAAATAACATTAAACTTAAAGAGAATTTTTTATTTAAGTAGTTATTTGATAATCATCTTTGTCAGTCATACTTATGTGGAAGGACCAAGTTTTAATTTTCGAGGAAATAACAAATGTTTTGTTTTAGAAGGAAGTTGAGCTATCGTTTACTCGCTGTTAAGAAAAATTTTCAGTGGATAGTGAAATAGAGATAGAACTGTGTTTTTCACATTGTGTCTTATCCAAAGTTTATATATTAGTTAGCTTTAACATATTTTCTCCATTATAAAAAATGATCAAACAGTTATAATATTTACAAGAAACCCACAATTATGGTAAAAGTGTTTTAAGACGTTATTATTTTCTACGGTGCGAAAATAAAGCTATAAATGTTTAAAGAATTATTAAATAAAGTAAATAAGGTTACTAACTCCCATATAGAGTCATAAGCGATGGCGGACGACTTGCCAACACTGGAGTAGATCCATATCGCTCCCCGCCAGCAGACAGGCGTCCCCCCAACGGTTTGAACGCTATCGGTCGAATAACCGATTTTCCCTGTAACAAAAAACAAATAAAATTATATCTTGTACGACAAAAATCATTAAAAGTAAAGCATTTCGTATATATTCTCTTCAATGATTTATCAAATTGAATCAGTATTTGAAAATCGTATAATCATTTTTTGAGCAAAAAAAGAGACATCCGCTGGTTTCTTATAAAGTTTAATATTTATCCAAAATTTATCTAAAATCTAATTAAGTTCGACACAGAGACCACAGTTACTCTAGGTAAATGTAACACTAAATAATATTTTTTTATTCATTCATGATTTTCTAGTCACGGTTCACAGAATACTTATTTTCAAATAAAAATTAATCGCTCGCGTATGATTTGTACGCACAGCACAAACACAATTTATCTATTCATCAAGCATAACCAATTCAGAAACGAACATACATAATGTACATGTTTAATTACACCCTCCATGTAGGTATTAGATTTGAAATGTAATCAAAATTTATGAATATTGTTCGTATTTACAAGAGTTATTTATTTAAAGAGAATGTAAGTTTTGGTGTTTAAGTAAGTTATTTTTAAGATCAAGGATAATGATTTGAAGTAATTTTCATTTTAATTTCACTGGTTGCTTTGAGTCGTGGTCGTGAACACTGGCGTCTTCGCATCTCCATGCTACTTCCGTGGCTGCTGGTGGCGCGGCATCGATTGCAGAAAGCAACAAAAGGTGAAAATATGAAAGTCTCATGGATTCTTATATTTTAGTTCCTTTTAGAGTAGAAACTTTGGATCCATGGGGGCCAGAAGCACGTCGATTGTTTTAAGAGAAATCGACGCTCTTAGTTGAGACCACAGGAAACCCGAAAGCTGGCTCATATTTCGGCCAACGCGTTAGTATAGCAATACAACGCGGTAATGTAGCCAGTATTTTGGCTACGCACCCTAACGGCTTTGATGAGCCTTTTGTATATATTTAAGTACATTATTGTAAATTTTCATGTTCTTTTTAAGTTCTAGGTACTGCTTATGTATTATTTTATTATATTTAAAGCCGTATATAGATTTGAAATTTCATAATATTTGTAATCAAATGCCTTTAATGGATCACACAGACGACAATCGCATAATGAGAACTACGAAGTGTTTAAAAGCTCCGAAACATTTTGCAATTTGTTTATATCTACAATTCTGAATAGGTGAAAGTGAATTAATTTAAAAATAAATTTACTATAAAGATTACGTTAATTCGTATATTTTCGTATCCTATTTGCTACGCTGAATTCAAATAACTTAATGCATTCATTGATACTGCACGGAATTGACATTTTGTACGCAACGCAAATATTATATGGGTTATGTTTGCGAATATATATTTGTATATTAAGATTTAAATTTATAGATTTACTATGATATAAAAATTTATTTAAATGCATCCCTTGACCCAGAAATCCTACAGATACACCCTACTATTACAAATATTTATATCACAATTATTCCACCCAAATTTTCTTTTATTTTCTTTTGTATTTATTTGATTTGTATTCATGTCTATTCATTAATGTTTGTCTTTGATATGGTAAATTCAAAACCAATTGCCCAATCTTGGTGGAGTTCTTTCTGTCTCTAAGGTTTAGATTAGATAGTGTTCTTAGATTAGTAGACATTTAGTAAAACAATTTATAAAACAAGTGGATTTTAATAAAATAAGTAATAGTGAAAATCTATAGGTAATTGATAACATGAAAGAAACTGCTAATTTTGTATAACGTAGCTCAAGGCAAGGCTTTCTTCTTGTAACTGTACGTAATGAATAGTTAGAACAGATTGGAGATAACTCATTACATTGAAAGTGTAAAGCGATTTAATCAATGGCCCTCGAGTTATCCTTTCCATTCCAGTTTTCTAATCTTGTTAATGTAACAAAATAACCATTTAAGTCAAACATTATTGCAGCTTTGCAGGTAAAAAATACTTTTGTATAAACTAAATAAATATCAAATTTAAATATTGCGTTGGTAAGTTTACCATCGCGTGTAACAACTGATTTCGGCTAACGACAGTTAACGTCATTAAGCTGGTTTCCACCGCGAAAGCGAAACGACGAAACTGACCCCTTAAGGACTACATTTAACTCGCAAGAGCAAACTGTATATAAATACTTGCGTTTCCATCGACAAACAGTCACAGTTATATGCAGTTTACTCTTGCAAGATAAACGGAGTCCGCTCCGCTCGCAGTGGAAACCGGCCTTATTCGGATTTTGAGTGGAACTATCCCAAGACTTGTCCCAACATATCGTGTCGTCTATGTTAGGTATACCTACGAATGTTTACTTTTTACATAAGTTTAGTGGTGCTCAATCAATATGTAATAAATATAAAATAGTCGAACTGAGAAAGTCTAAAGATATTTTATACAAATATCACTAACTAGGAACTGTCAATCTAATTTACATGGACTACATAAAACGTTCAATAAATCGAGCATTTCTAGGTTGTACGTGGTGTAGTAATATTTCACGATCGTGTTCAGAAGTACAGAGACATTGAGATCTCAATTGGAAACGTGACCAAATCTGCATTGTGTATGCATTGATGTTAGGAGGATAAGCTGTCACTGGCAGCGCGAACAGCTTGAAAGCTCCCATAGTAATGGAGAAAGTCGATAAGCTGTCGCAATTTTTTACCCTGACATAAAGTACAATCTACTAAAATTAATAAATGGCTATCCTGTTTGTATAAAAGAACTTTAGCGCAATTAAAAGCAGTTTTATATGAGCGCCATCTCATGATATTTTGCTAAAACATTTCATTTCATTCCGTTTTTTTTCTAATATATTTAGCTCTGATCTATAATCAGTACACACAGTAAACGAAACGACGCGGGAATTGGGATGGCAGATAATAAATTAACAAGTTTTATTACGATGTACTGATATAATTACGAATAAACAATTATTTAGCATCTCATTTTACAGTGCCATAGACACCTGTTTCCGTTTGTGTAAATAAAAATGAAATAAGAAATCGTTTTATATCTCCATAATCTTTTATTTTTTTCCGCATAAAAACGTCCCACGCTTGCGATAGAACGTTGGCATTATCGATAAATTGCTTATCACTATACTTCCCTAGTCTAAGCGGAGTTGTGGTCGACCCACATCAAGCACGCCTGGGTGGCTTCCCATGATTTATTGCACCTTCATACAAAATCACCGTTGTTGCTATTATATGCTATTAACTTTTACCTGTTCCTCTAATATGCATCGTCACAGGAGTTTGACCTTTAAGCTGTTGATAATAATTGCATAAATTGCGTTTCAAATTCAATTTAACGTATTAATTTGCATTGAACATAATGGTGTTATAGTTTAACGTGTCTGTGTCCGCGAGTCTTTGAGTGTATCGTGTGTGATTCTTACTCCTAAGCAAATGGATTTGGATGCGCTTTTTATTTAAAAGCTGCCGCGAGCTTTAGGACAAAAATCGAGATGGATCTTATAACAATGTATGAAGATTTGTTGATCGATTCACGAGATTCTTAAAATCTGTTAATTAACAGTACAAAAACCTCCGCTTCAAAATTGACTTTTAATTTTACTTTTTGCGAAAACAATTACGCGTCATTGAGAGTAACAGAGCTTTAACAAATTTTTAAATTAAGCAATTGTGGCGATGCCACAACATATTTATTATTATTTTTATATCGAAAAAGATTTCGAACGTTTTTATTGTAAATTTTAGTTCACTTAAATATTTTTCAATTTAAAATAATATCTGTCCTGTACTATGTAAATAAAATTGACAAATAGTGTAATATATTCTTCTATTCACTTCTCTACGACGTATCAGCTAAACAATGTTTACTAATATTATAAATGCGAAAGTAACTCTGTCTGTCCCTCTGTCTGTCGCGGTTTAACGCTAAAACTACTGAACCGAATTTAATGAAATTTGGTACATACATAGTCTAGAGCCTGAGAAAGGACATAGGATAAAAATTTTGGATTTAATGGGTAAAAAGGGTTGTAAGGGGTTGAAAGGGGGGATGAAAAGTTCCATGGAAGTATCGTCATTTTTTGAGCTAAAAGCTTTTAGGCTACATTTATAACATCATGTTACGACGAATTTAACGCGGGTTAAACCGCGGGGCAGTTAGTGTATAATTAAGATAGTAGTTATTATACACATTTTTTTTTATTAATTTCGTAATAATTTAAGAAAAGTGTAGCTATTGAATAGTATGTTTTAGAATATAAATTTCATTTCTATCATTCGTGTGGGCTGGAGTCTCCACATTTGCAAGATTTATCCAACGAGGACATTTCTGGTTTAAACTTTTATTATAACGTTTATTGAACTATTCAGCAACATTATAAACTGGACAAATGATTTTACTAACGCCTTAAAGGATATGGTGAAAGTAAATTCACGTAAATCAAAAAACATAGAACAGACATAATATAACTATGACATAATGTTATTATTATTATTTTTAAATTGGGACAACTCACATACATTGCTCCGATCCCACAGTAAGTAGCTGAAGCACTTGTGTTATGGTAATCAGAAACAACGAGGGTACCACAATAAATACATATATAAGTTTATAAACAACTCATCACACAAATGCACCTGCCCGGATTTGAACCCAGGAACTTTTGACGCAGACAGAAGAAGCACTACCTATGGCGCTAAGCGGCCCTTAAATGAATATATTATATATTTATTACTGTAATAATTTATTATAATATCAATACATTTTTGTCTATTAATGTTTTTTAATTTTAAATTTAGGTTTAAAACATTAATTATAAAAAAATATGATGTGTAAAAACGAATATACCTACTTATCTAAACAAAAAAGATTACATAATATATTTAAAGTGATTCTGCAAAGCCCAAAGACTGAGATATAATAAAATGCTGGGAATCAGGGCAAGGCAGAGCAGACAGTAACACAAGCATGAACTTGAAAGAGAAAAAACAATAATCCATTTATTACATTTAAATAATTAATAAACAATCCATAGATATGTGTAATTAGATACGTTTTAAAAAATCACATACATTCCAAAAATATACAAAATTACAGATAAAATAAGCGCAATAATCGTTTTAATTTTCTGTGGCGTTTTGCGTGTTACACATAAATTGTTTCGCGTGGTCGTAACAATTGGAAATATTCAACAATTTTCGAATCCCTAAGGGCTCTCCCACGTTAACCCAAACAAATGCTAGCTCTGTCTTACTAATGAAAGGGGAATGGGTAATGAAAGAGATGAAAGATGCAGTGTTGCTCCTGGCTATATCCCAGGCTTGTATGTGCGGAATTGAGAACGACTAAAGCTCATAATATTACGGCCATCTTTGCAAATTTTTTAACCCACGCAAAAATACTTTAAAATACTTTTATTACGAAGAACAGGCTTAAATGGGTTGAAGTGAGAGAAGCACACGGACGCAGTCGTGGGAAAAAGCTAGTATTGCATATTTGTACAAGGAATTCATAGTAATAAGGCAGTTATTTTAATATGCCCCTGAGCTCGATATATCTGGTACAAATATGTCCCATTTGGGAACAAGTCTCCAGGCATTCGATTCATTTATAAAACAGTTAAAGTAACTGAACGGTATGACACTTTTACATTACTGAATTTCCCCGTCGATTTTCGTGCTATACAGCCTGCATAAACGCAAATATTCTTCAAATGAGTGATAATGGAGAAGTTTCATGAAGCCGTGTTTTTTATTATAACATAATAGTATTAAAATATAGAACAAAAGTAATCAATCACTGAAAAAAATGTTGAAATCCATCAATAAAAAATGACTTAGAAATAGATTTTTTAATTTTAGACAAACAAAGCACGTTTTTGGCATTTCAGTTTCGTTTTTTAACCGACTTCAAAAAAGGAGGAGGTTCTCAATTCGACTGTATTTTTTAAATGTTTGTTACCTCAGAACTTTCACCGATTTTGATGATTCTTTTTTTTCATCGAAATCTGTTCAGTAGTTTTAGAGTTACAATTTGAAGTCGGTTTTTTTTGTTAAAATTATTTAGTAACGTGTCCGTAGGTAGTGGCATGACGCATCGTAACTCCTAAAGCAATGGTCCAATTTCAATGCGTTTAATTTTATTTGAAAGTTGACTTGATCGAGATGGATTTTTGCTACAATTTACGAGAATCTTTACATCCTTTTATATGATATTCTTATTCTCTTTTTGCTAAAATCATTACAGTTTTAAACTCAAACTTATTTTATTAACGAAAAGCATTCGATACCTAATAAGATCAGGAATGCAGTTGATGAGTTGCATTCTTGACATGACCGAAAATTCCTAATTTATCACGCATGTTGAGATACCTAAGACTACACTGTAATATCTACAGTTAAATTATATTAATTGATGAAATGCTCAAATGCAATTTATTACAGTATAAAGTCAAATAAGACATAAACAAAAATATTATGTAGTGATAACACGAGACACGTGTCTATGTGTAATATTTAAAACAAAGTCACTTTCTCTGTCCCTATATCCCTTTGTATGCTTAAATCTTTAAAACTACGTAACGGATTTTGATGCGTTTTTTTTTAATAGATAGAGTGATTAAAGAGGAAGGTTTATATGTATAATAACATCCATTAAATGTGGAGAAATACTGTTATTTTTGAGGTTTCTAATGTGATGTCGTAAATAATTACATTATTTCCGCTCACATTGCAAACGTAGGCTGAACCCTACGAGAATTACACGTGCGAAGCCGGGGCTGATCGCTAGTACAAAATATTTTACAACAAACTTTCTTTCAATTATATATAAAATCGACTTTTCGTCCTCATGAAAAACATTTATCTGATATAGAGCCACAGGTTAAAAAATATTTAAGTTCTTCCGTTATTTAAGTTCTTTCATTCAAAGTATAGTAATATCAACGTACGTGGTCGCCCATTGGTCGAAATTCGATCACAATTCAAGAGTAGGTCAGGTGTATGTGAGTGTTGTTGTGTGTCATCCAAGCAGTAGTGTGCGTAATGTTTATTTTAATTAATTTAATGTATTTCTAATGCATTTTATATAAATAATAGCTTTATGCACTTCTTCTCCATATAAACTTTACTGTAGCAAATTCCACGATCACCCGTTCGCGCAATTTTCGTAAAAAGGGGTACAAAGTTTTTGCTTCACGTATTAATGTGATATTTCAGTTGCGTTTGCTTTATATGTAGATACTCATAGTATCACGCATGTATGAAAATAACAAAAAACTGTATTGATTGATTAAAGTGAAGTCCCGTGTCCCCTAGTGGGGTATGGGGCAGATGCATTTCACATCTGCTTCACTGATCGATTTTTTCTTTAGGGGAAAGTAGGTGATCAGCCTTCTATGTCCTGCCAGACCGAGTTTTTTTATTTTTATCTCCGCCGGGAATCGAACCCATGACCTCTCGGTTGTAACGCTTACGCGCTTACCATTAGACCAAGGAGGCGGTCATGTATTGATTGATTATTGGTTACTAAAACCATTACTCAAATACGCTAATTGCATGTCGTCATTTTGAACTATTCGTGGCTTTGTGCGGTCGCGAATTTGAGTTACCGAAGCATCGGTGTTAGAAAAAGTCCTATAGACGTTATTCTAATTAAATGTAATGACAAGATAAATTTTTAAATCTTCAATTAAGTTTTTCTGTTAGTAAAAAATATACTGAATGAAATAGATATAACGTTTAATGTGAAAATTCTAAGAAAATTCTACTAAATTATAATTAACCTTAATAATAGGAAACGAGATAGGAATTCAAAGTAATTTTAATTGTGTTACTATTAAGAAATATAAATGAAACTTTAAACAAATCCTCCAATTATAATTGGTATTACAATATTTTTTTTTTAAATAAAAGCATGAGCTGTAACAATAGAGACCTCATGGCTAAGCGGTCTTATAAGCCTTCCGCGAAGCCTGAGGTATCGGGTTCGATTCCCGGTCCTGAATACAATTTATAATTAAATTTATATTTGTATTCCGTCTCTGCTAGGGCTGTGCCATTTGCCGACGGGGTGTCATAAGTGGCACGGAGGTGTAGTTAAAATTCTACAGGCTTACCTGAAGAAATTTAACAAAACCAACAAAAAATGTGTTGCCTGGAAGACATCGCTGATTAGCGATAAGGCCGCCCGTTGCACTCCATTGCAATGAAGTGTTAAAAAATAGTATTATCAATTTCATAATCTCCAATTAAAGATCCGGGGTTTCCTAATTCAGTTCGAATTAATACACTTAAAGATGTTACCTACTAATGACCCACTATTCCAGATCAAATTCCAAAAATAAAATATAAAGTTCCAATATAATCTCTAACATAATTTTTAGTTTAACGGCTTCTCAGGCAGTACTGGTTCGAATTGTTTTTGTGTCGTATAGCATTATCGACGAAGGCTGTTAGCTATTTATAAACACGATACGACAAAGTTAACGCGGGTGAAACCGCGGGGCACTGCTAGTTAAATACTTTGGAAAATGCCAATTTAACTTATAGACTGGTTAAGATACTTTTATAGTCCATAATAGAGATGATAGTTGCTTTATGCAACGTAATTACACCGGATGTGTTGTACTCAAGTTTTTGCACCATTTTGATTAAAGGAAATCACTTTATTTTAACCACTGCGTACTTAGGGCATATAAATGTTTATCTGTGATAAGTTTAGATGAGTTTTGAATGTCTATATTTACTGAACTATATAATTACTATTGTTTTAACCGACTTCAAAAAGGAGGTTCTCAATTCGACGCATATGTGGTTTTTTTAAAATGTTTGTTATCTCAGAACTTTCGATTGGGTGAACCGATTTTGATGATTCTTTTTTGTTTGAAAGCTGGTGTTTCCCTTGAGGTCCCACTAATTTTCACAAAAAAAAAACAGACTTAAAATTGTAACTCTAAAACTATTGAACAGATTTTGATGACATTTAATACAAATAAGTTTATAAACAACCAAGACTCGGAAACAAATATCACACATTCAGTGCTCATCACACAAATAAATACACCTACTGGGATTCAAACCCAGAACCTTTTGACGTTGAAGGCAGGAGCACCAATTGGTAGTGCACGCCAATCGGAGGTATACCTAAAGATCTATCAATCATTCATGTAGTACATATTCTTATATTTTAACAATTTGTTTTGTGACTTAATTAATATCAATGTTAGTATTTTTTAAGTTCTCTTCATTTGTAAAAGAAGAAGAAGTCTCCAAAGATTGGGTTAGTGAAAATGTCCATGAAAGTATGCATTGGCAATACATTGTCCTAACAAGGGTTATCTGTCAAGTATGTTTGGCCTTGTAAAGCGTCTTGCTCAGATCTTAATCTCCTAATTTACGATCGTACGAGCGAGAGTATTCTCTGATGACCCGGACATTGCTTGAAATATAGTAGCAAAGCGTGCTCAAAAGATTTCTACAACTGTAAGTAGTGTGTGGAGCGAAAACTATTTTAAAATCTTAATTTAAGAAAAAAACTTGAACGGACTATATTCAACTAATTTTACAATTCTTTGATTACCTATAACTAAATTTTCTTGACGTTTTGAATGCGTTATAGTTGTGCGACTGACGTTACAGATGTCAATGTGAAATGGTGACAGCCGAAGGTAGTGTTGCTAGCGCCATCTATTTTTTAGCCTATTAAGATATCTTTCAGAATTTCAACTAGCGCTCTCATTTATAAGGGAATGCTATTATTACATATTATTATATATTGTCATTATTGTATTTGCAGTAACTGTGACGCACTTTTGGGTATTTTTTTAAATTAACAAAATATTTAATACTAGCGACCCGCCCCAGCTTCGCACGGGTAAATCTCGTAGGGTTCAGCCTGCGATTGCAATGTAAGCGGAAAAATTTAATTATTTACGAAATCACATTAGAAACCTCAAAATAACAGTATTTCTCTACTATTTAATGGATGTTATTATGCATATAAACCTTCCTCTTTAATCACTCTATCTATTAAAATAAACCGCATCAAAATCCGTTGCGTAGTTTTAAAGATTTAAGCATACAAAGGGTAATAGGGACAGGGAAAGCGACTTTGTTTTATACTATGTAGTGATGTGTCACGTGTTAAAACTTATACATATTGGAACATAATTATCGAAAGGCGTGAAAGGAATTAACTCTACTAAATGTTTCGTTCAATTACCAAAAATGCCACTCATGCACGCCCGAACCACACAATTCTTTTTTCTCGAATCCTGCGCGCGATAGGGAGACTCATGATTTATCAAATACCTACTAGCTGACTTCAACCGCCAATAAAAGATTGAATGGGAATCGAACGCCAAATGTTTGAAAGTATCTGGGTAGAACAGTTTATATAGTAAATTCAAAATCGTGCTTTGAACAAAAAACCATCTATCCACTTTCACATTTATAGAAGTAGTCGCAATAATTAAGATGATTTTAATTGTGTTAGTAGAATTAAGAAATAAAATTAAATAGATTAGTGTCCGTTAGTTTTCGTAGTTAATAAGTCTATAACACACACACACACACACACTGTAAGTATACTGAAAGATGTTGATCTGATTTCTCTATAGATTGTTACTCTATTAGAATATTTATTGCCACATTGACCTCAATTTGGTTGTTTGCAAAATAATGATATGAATTATTTTATTACTTCCACATACATTGTACATACTCGAAAAATAATTGTTGTAACATTTATACAATTACTTTATGAAGGTTTTAAAAGTTAGCTAATTCATCTAAGGTTAAAGATTCTATATTAAATTCTAACTACAATGCGAAGTTAAGCCTACTTCAAAACAAAATAAAGCAGTTATGTTATGTAGTTTTTTAAATAACTCAGACTGGCAGAAGGAGCATCTGTTATCTTTGAAGTATGTAACTTTATAAAAGATACCGCAATCAATGGACGCCCACATAGGCAGTTACCTCAGGGGTGTAGTTACCTTGAAGCGTTAAGTACAAAAGTAGATTTAAATAAGTGAAATTGAAGAAAATTTAAAAACCTCAACAAATAAGAAGTTTTAATTAATTAATTGTAGTTAAGGTCTATCTTGATCGCGTCACTTTCAAACAAAAAAAAATCGCATCGAAATCAGTTCATGTCACACACAGGACCCACATACAGACACAATTGACGACTGATCGGCGCAACTGGTACTGCTCCTGCCTTCTGCATGAAAAGGTCCCGGGTTCAAATCCCGGTAGGTACATTTATTTGTGTGATGAAGACGAATGTTTGTTTGCGAGTCTTCGTTGTATAAACTTACGAGTATATTTATTGTTATACCCTTGTTGTTTCTGGTTACCATAACACAAGTGCCCCAGCTACTTTGGGATCAGAGCAATGTATGTGAGTTGTCTCAATTATTATTTATTTCTTGCGTCAATGGTTAAAAAAAATCTCTTGAATCGTAAAAAACGTATCATTGAGCAAATGTTGGGGTATATCACGTTATAATTCCGGTATATAGAGCATTCGGCAGGTGACCTCGTCCACAAAAACCGGTTACACTAGGTTAGGGTCAGAATCGCACGTGTCTGGCAGATGCAGAGTCTTTGGACCATCTGCTTCGCACGCTTCTAACATGCCATTACGATCCCTTTTTTATAAATCACGCTCCCTTTCGAGCTGACCGGAATTTTGTATTCAAAAAACAACCTTATTTATTTATTATAATTGAATTGATATATTGTGACATCAATCATGCAAATTCAATAAAACGTTTAAATTACCAAGTCAAATCTCAAGAAAGTTACCTGAATTTACATATAAAGTATATCATTGCAAAATATGAACGGTAATTATTAGCAGTTCGTCGGTTTATTACCTTTAATTGATGATTTTATAGGTATAAATTTATATGACCATCTCACCAATGGTGTTTCGAAGCTGTATTTACGCTGAAACGTATCATTAACTGAATCGTTTTATCGAGATATAAATGAAGTAGCATAACCCTATGGCCTTAAGACACACACATTTCCGCCTGATTCCGTCAAGAAAAGAGCACTCTCATCTTTTTAAAAGGCCAACAACGCACTTGCGGCTCAACAGGCGTTGGTATTCATTGTAGGCGGTGTAACTACGTGCATGCTTTCACCATCTGATCAGCCGGCCTTTTAAAAAAAGGAACACTCTTTTCTTGAAGTTTCTTAAGTTGTAATAGTTCGGAACTAACTCAGTCTCTGAGCTGGTTCAACAGACTGATGATGCGCGGCAGAAAATGCCTTAGAAATCGCTCAGTTGTGGAACGACAAACATCAAGTTGATACTAATTTCGTATTCTGCCTCGTTCGAAGATGAAATTCATCTGCTGGTATTAAGCAAACAACTCTGAACATTCTCCATGATAAAAGCTCAGCTTTCCGTGTCAAATTCACTTTCAAAATATGTATGTGCTTATTTATAAATGATATCAACAATCAATAGATGGTCAGAACAGGTCCATTTTTATAGGACGGTGAAAGTTGACGAAACGAATGTCAAGGAAAGTAAACACGATTCGTTAATCTCATATGTTATAAAAACAAGTGCCTTCAGAGATGGAGCTTTTCAGCTTTACGCTCAGTTTCTACAAATTACGGGGCGCCGGTATCCAAGATACAATGGTTGGCCTACATTATCCGTAATTAAGCAACGTACATGAACGGGTAACTACGTGTTGTAGAATCTACAATGCGCAGCGATCACAACTTGTTGGATATTATTTATATATAAATTACATTGCCCACAGAGGCTGAAACACGCGAGATAAAAAACACGAAAACAAAGATAAATATTTCGGGCAATCGGCCTTCTTGGATTATTTATAGTACTTACTATAAAAAAACCCTAAATAATATAAACAAAACAAAAAAGAAATGAAAAATCCATATACTACTAGTAACTATATCCTGGTTTTAATAATAAAACACAGACAATCATCAGCAGGTACGCATAAAAAAGCAGAATATACCACAGAATCGCGCCATCTCTTGACATTTAGCGATAGAAGTTTACACTACATATTTTCTTTTTCTATTACTACTTACTAAGACTATACACAAGAAACTAATTCATAGATTTGAGAGATTCTGTTTACACCATTTAATTAATTTTCTACCTACGCGGCCGAAGTCACAAATTAATTATTTATGATAAACTATTTCTTGGAGTATTATCACTCGTTTTCTGCATAACAAAGACAAGTTAAAGGCTCTGAGAGGCATTTATCACAGCACTTATCGTCCTTCGTTAGATTACTCTATTGTATTCACATAATAGCACTTTGTATCGCCTGTAGCTGCAATCATTTATCTATGAATTTCAATTCGATGTATTAAGCGTTATTGTTGAATGTTTTGACTAGTGTATGTCCGCTATTTTGTTTATTAATTTAAAAAGTTTGCTACAGGATTTAAAGTAAAACAAAAAATATATTGTAAAACTCTAGAAATCAATGTGACATATTTTTTTATTAATAATGATAGGTGTAGTAAAATGATCTAAAACGGATAGAAATTTAAATTTTATTTATTTTTATACGTGTGAATACATGAACGAGTAGGATAGGCGTGATATACAAACAAACAGTTGCAGTTACTATAGTTGGGAAATGCTAATAAAACGTTACATTTTAAAGTACATAGTACTTGTGTGTGTAATCAAATTATAAAGGCAAAATGTAGAATAAAAAGTATCACTTTCATCGTTCTACACAGTGATTGTAAATTGATAAGCGCGTTTAAATCCGGTATAACTGTATTCATTAGAATCCTTGACCTGTTTTATGTCGTGACGAGGGAATAATAAAGCCACTCACGAAGTAAACAATTTTGGTGATACGACTTCTACATATCTACAATATAAAATCTAGATTTGAATTGCAGTCTTATGATGTAATCATACGCTAGAACCACATTTCAAGGTCCCACTTTTGTTTACTAGTTGATATCCGTGACTGACTGATTTGGGTAAAAGGTATAAGTACAATAAATTTAAAAATTTTTTAAATAAGTTTATGTTCAAATATTTTAAGCGCCAAGCTTTTTATATTGGCTATTGAGTATTTATCTAATCCTCGAGACAAATGAAACGAGCTCAAACTTAACAGGGTTGCAATGCTTTACTACATAGTTCCAATGGCTCCATCCTAAGACTTTGGATATTTTATAGGGTCAAAGTACTTGTCATGACAAATCAAACAAGCCCTAACTCGTTGGGGTTGCGTAGTTTTGTTATGGAGCCATGCCCACCTTCCGGCTGCATCATAATATCGGCTCTACGACTTCATTTAAATACATTGTCATCCGATTTACATGTGTATGCAAAATTTAAACTTAACCGGAAAGCGGGAAATCAAATTTAACTTGTAAAATTTCACCCGATACATACATTGCAAGTTAAAGAAAATTTTGTAATTATAAATACAAATAAACTCCTTCACGTTAGCTTTCATAAAATCGCATCAAACTCGGTTCATTCGAATCTATTACGGAGCTGCAATGCCACTGTCACGTCAGTTTTTGTGTCACAAGACATTTTAAGAAGAAGTTATAGACTCCAGGTCTACAGTAGGTATCCGAGAGAAAGATTGAAAAAGGATTTAGATTTTTACATTCAAAAAACAAAGAAGATGTATATTCCACGTAAGCTTTTTAACTACTGCCATCTATTTTCCCGGATGTATTATTCGTTGGCATTTAGCAAACTCATTTATTGCACTCAAATATCAAGAGTGATTAAATCATCTTTGAAAGGAAGAGTCTAAAGGTTAACGATTTTGTAAACAATTAACAAACATTCAAAATTAATAAGATGACATTTGAAGGTATATCATCTTAACACGAATAGAACAAGTTTATGGGAACGAAATTAATTAGTGCAGCGAATTATCTTAATTGAGAAAGATATTTATTTATTTAATGATTTTTACACTACAAATAATGATACAATACAAAACATCCTAGGGTTGTCTTATCGCTACTAAGCGATCTCTTTTGGGCAACAGTCATAAAAGAGGAGACTAGATAGTGAAATAATCTAATGAGATAAAAAAGAAATGTTTGTGTAGAAGAGTCTTGAAAGAGGAAAGAGAACCAGCAAGACAGATATTCAGAGGGAACTCAAAGCTTGAAGCAGAGACAATATTGTACTATGAAAAAAATTGCTTTAAACTTTTTTAACAATTTATAGATATTTAATTCTCCCATTCTAGCCGAAACCGAATCCAAGAAATATTAATAAAAGAGGTCCAGCCTTTCACGAGTTATTTGGGGTAACAACACTAATAATCCAAACATCTCAGTTACCATTCGTTACAAACGTATCGTTAGCACTACTAGCTAAACAATGGCTTTTGTTTGAAACCGTTTGCACACATTTACACAATATTATTTCGTGTAGGCACATATCGGTATGTTTTTGACGGATCTTTCTGACAGCTTGTAGGTGGAAATCCTTCAGATGGTTTTCGCTGCATCTCATTTATGCCTAATCATAATTAAGTGCCTAATTATAATAATAATAATAAGCCTTTTATTTTCCTCATCTAAATAAATAGTTAAAAAAAGGTATAACATTTAGTAGGTAGGTTTTTAGATTATTTTTAGGTTAAGGCCCCTCTCGGGTATAGGCCTCCAGAATTTTCCACGTGTCCCTGTCCTGCGCTCTTTGCATCCATTGTGGTCCCGCCACTTTCCTTATTTCATCTGCTCATCGTTCTTGTGGGCGCCCTCTAGCTCTCTTACTTGTCGGGCCTGCCCATGCCATAATTCTCTGAGTCCATCTTTTGTCCTGCAATCGTGCTATGTTGCCCGCCCATTTCCACTTAAGGCTCTGTGTATATGGTATAGACTATGACTTTAGTTTTCAGTCGTATGGACTCACTTCTTTGTTTGTCCCTTAGCTTGATACTTAATACACTTCGTTCCATTGAGCGTTTGGATTCTGCGGCGGGTGTTTTCATTGAAGATCCATGTTTGTGCGCCGTAAGATAGACAAGGCAGTAAGCTAGAGTCTGGATTATGTAGATGTTTTCTTGGCAAAGAAATATCCTTCAACAAATCGAGACACTCAGAAGTGCCTAATTAACTTGATATTATTATTACTTTATATTATATTTAGTTGTACTTATACAGCCTACGCCCTAAGTGGTTCACGTTATGCGCCGCAAGTCTTGTTTCGGTTCAGCGGGTACAGAAGTATAATCTACTTGCTTGCAAAGAAATTAATTTTCTCTTAATATAAATACTATTATAATATATTACTGAGTTATCTATAAATCTTTAAAATGCCTTGTAGGTTTCACTAGCTTGTCCCTAAAGTATGTACACAATTTGAAATACAATAAAGTGCAAATAAAGAAGTTTAAGTTACACGGCTTTATCATAGCTATTCAATTTCTATTAATATTGAGTCTTTCGAGTATTGGTCAACTAGAGATAGACTCAAAAAACCGATTTTAAAATATAAATAAATCAAATTTATTTAAATTATATTCAAAAGAACAAGTATAATTAAGAAGTTTTATTTGTAATATTGCCTCTTTAGAACACACTGATTTACGACTTTTTTTAACCTCTAAATACAGCGATAAAGTCCTTTATGCAAACTATGTATCAATTTTATGATGTAGTATGGGTATAAAATAAAATGCTAAAGTTTAAATACTTAATTATTAATTGCCTATAAAATCGACGAAACTTAAAATATATTTTAGTTTGCTACTAAACTTTTAACATTTCTTTTTTATTCAGATACACAACAGTTTTTACAATTTTCAGACAGAACTAGACGAAGTATGAAATTAAGAAACAATTGGGCGAAATTTTATTTGCAGATAATATTTTTAGTTCAAATTTTAATCAGTCTAAGTGCGAACTATGAATTTAGCCTTTAGCTATAAGAGTTTGTTTCCGAGTCTTGGTTGTTTATAAACTTATATATGTATTTATTGTGGCACCTACTTTGGAGTCAGAACAATGTGTGTAAGTTGTTCCAATTATTGTGGTGAGGCATACAGCTAAACATTTTGAAGATAAAAAGTATGAGTTCTTCTTTTTAGAAAAATTTGTATTTTTTTTTGTGTTGTATAAACAGATTTGTGATTTGATTTGAATATTATATTTAAAGTTTCATAATACGATACACAAGTAAATGACGGAGAATTTATTTAAGTAAATTCCAAATTTTCTGTATCTCTAAACAGTATTTCTACAGCCAATTTATAATAATACATATAATTAAATCACAAAAAATGCAATTTAATAAGCTTATATCTGTTGTGTTTTGATATTTTACGATTCTTTTTTTGTTTTTAACAAATTGAAAGCGGATTTCAATCAAAGCCAACTTGTGAAAGTGAGAGTGAAATATATGAAATGAGATGATTAAATAGTTTCAAAAGGAAATCTACATTTCAAGTGTTTTGATTAATTTTAATAAACTTATAATTGGCTTTCTCCAATTGTTATATATAATTTCAAATTATATAATCAAATTATTCTGCAATTTAAAACTTATAAATGTGTTGTGTATAAAGATCTAAAAAAATATTATAAAATTTATTCTTTCGACAATAATAAAATTCTTTATGATATAATCCTGCAAATTTAATATATACAGTCAACAAACAAACAAACATAAGGCACCGACTGTTGAATGTTTATATTTCAGTCTTATATTTATTACTTTTAGTGCACTCCGAAGTCAATTAAAATAAATTTCATACTTTTAGGTGGTTTTTGTAATGTTTTGTTATTTGTGAAATATTCCTAAGATATATTTTTGTTTGTATTAGTTAGTTTATTTAATATCGTATTATAATTTGTAATGTCATATTTCATATAAATATCACAGCATTGCATATTTATAATGTATTTAAAAATAGACTTGTCATTTAATCTAGGAGGCGTAGGCGAAGCAATCTCAACGCGGGCGTCACTTGTGATTGCAGTGAATAAATTCCAACAACTGTGAATGTATTGCACTCGTGTGTGTGTTTGAGCCACACTGAACTCGAAGGTTCTAGATTTTGGCAGTTAAAATATGATCGTGTTGCACATATAAGTTGCCACTGAAGTTGCTAATTATTATAAAAATAATTTTTTATCAGATCTTTTCTTAGATCTCCATTTAGCAAATCGACTTGTGCCTTATTGAGACTAACTCTATCTGTGTCTGTGTGTATCTATGTTTGTTATCAGAGAAAAACCTCATTGTGTATGAACGTTAGACGTGTATCCTAGCAACCAATACTGAAACATCTTTAGTCCATGTTTTGTAATAAGGCCCTATAACTAACTTGTGTCTTATGGTAGCAAATATTAACAACGCAACAAGGCAAACTGGAGAATAATTTTACAGTTAACACAAATATTGTTCCACAGAGACCATAATATAGATGTCAACAAGTTATAATTTTATCATACATAGTTGTAGCTAATACAGATATGCAAATATGTGTAAATAGGCTCAGCCGGTGGTCCTAACCATTGTTTTATTGTGATCCGCTCTATCACGCATTAACAAAGCTGTACAATGCCCTG
Organism: Aporia crataegi; assembly: GCA_912999735.1. Taxonomy (NCBI): domain Eukaryota; kingdom Metazoa; phylum Arthropoda; class Insecta; order Lepidoptera; family Pieridae; genus Aporia; species Aporia crataegi. Next base: position 1,940,279 of record OU538748.1, on the reverse strand, counting down.
TTTGTGTTATTTCATAATAGCCATTGTGTTATTTCAAAAATAACGTAAAAGAACGCAATTTTTTATCGATTATATAACATTCGTTTATTAAAACTTGTTTTTATTTATATTATCACGTCCATACCATAGGGGTAGGCATCAACCACACCTCTTTCGCTACATCCACTTTCAATAAATTAATTAGGGATGCGATATGCCTTTTTGCCGATATGATACCGATACTCTTATAAAAATATCGTCGATACCGATACAAACTCTTCGTGAATTAAAATTAAATTAAGGGAAAATATTATATGAAACACAAGTTTGGTTAAAGTTTTTAATTTCTATTAAAAAATAAAAACAGTTACAGACTTTGAATGAAATTCAAGGTTTAGCTATTAAATTAAGAATTAAGTGTAATAACTAAAATAAAATCAATAATTGTTAATAATTAAAATTAACAAGATTTTTGTTTAAAAAACAGAGCATTCTCAAGTTTGCGGAGAAAGCCGATTTCGGAAGTCTGTATAAGACCTGCGGTGGAAAATAATCTCTCAGATGTATCGTTGTATCGGCAATAAAAATATCGCCGATGCCGATATATCGGCAAACCCAAAGTATCGCCGATATATCGGTATCGGATGCATCCCTAAAATTAATCATTCATGTTCGCCGATTGCAGGTGCTTTTTCCTGCCCCTTCTCAAATATATCCTGGATTTGGTTCAGAAAGGTACGACCAGCACCCACCTCACAATTCGCACTCGTTTAATATAATATCATACTTTTTACTCTATTTTGATTCAATATAAATCGAAAGATTACTCATTGACACATCATCTGATTATGATAATTTTTGTAACTCGTAATGCTTTGTAATTAGCTAGCTAATTTTAATAGAGAAATGAATTAGAGTTTAAAATAATTTAAAATTGCATTTGGTTTATTCTACGTTCCTGCGTTTAAATTGCTATTATTATTATTTTTATTAACAATAAAATAGATTACGTTCTAAATAGGCCGTTATTTTTAATTAACTCCTTATCCTTGCTGACAATTTTATAAAAACCTTAGTTAAACTAATACGAGTTAAGAATATTTCATTTTATGGGCTTTCGATTGTAAACATCGTTTTAAGAGTATGAAGGTGCAAAACAACATTAAATTTATTTTTTACCATGTCTAAAAATAGTTTCTATGTCTGTAAATGTGTAACTCAATATTTCGATAGAGATATATCAAATAATAATCAAAATTGACCGCCTCCTTGGTCTAGTGGTAAGCGCGTAAGCGTTCTGAGGGGTCCTGGGTTCGATTTCCGGCGGAGATAAAAAAAAAACTCGGTCTGGCAAGACATAGAAGGCTGATCACCTACTTGCCCCTAAAAGAAAAAATCCATCAGTGAAACAGATGTGAAATGCATCTGCCCCATACCCCACTAGGGGACACGGGACTTTTTAATCAAAATTTACATCGATCCCATCTAAAAATTGTTACATTAGGTACTTCGATTTTCGAAATCGTTTCGGTTTTAATAAACGAAATTAAGTTTCAATTACATACTTCCACATCTGTTGTCCTGGAAGCTGCAGAAAAAGTCGCAGATTCAATTTATAATAGTTACTAGCTTTCATGTATAATCTGCATTGAATTTTTTATCAATAAATGAATTTTTCATAGATCGATGAATCCACACATTAATCTCCACAAACAAAAATAAACGAAAAGGCAAAATGTGGCCACTACATTGTAGTTAATACAGTTAGATAAAATCAAAATCTGTAATGAAAATAATTGACAAGCAAAATGATCTATGGTAGCAATGGCGTCCGTTTATGAACGGTCTTTCAATAACCGATAAGTTTTAAACAAAAAGTTTAAGTTCCGGTTGAACGACCGCTCTGAGAATCATACTTCGTGATCTTACCATGATGTCAATGCAATAACAATTCGAAACACAACCAATCTTGATGTAATAATTTTGCGCTGAAGTTTCATAAAATAATATTTTCCCACAAGACCAAAAGGAAGGAGTTACAAGTTGGACTGTGTGTTTTTCATAACAAATCAATGGGCTAATTTTGATCCTCTTTTTAAAACTTGATATATCTAATAATTGATACTATAGCTCAAACAACATAAAATTGCTAAACTATCGTTTCTGGACGGTATATGCTTTGTTTTTTAAAATATTTTCAAGTAATACCTATTCATCCGACTTGGAACATAAATAATATTAAAAAAATTCATGGATGATTTGAAAAATAATAATTTCAAACTTCTTCTTATATATAAAATTCTCGTGTAACAATGTTAGTTACCTTACTCCTCCGAAACGGCTTTACTGATTTTTACCAAATTTTATATGCATATTCAGTAAGTCTGAGAATCGGCTACTACCTATTTTTCATACCCCTAAGTGATAAGGGTAGTTCACCCCAAAAATTAATATGGCAAAACAATGTTTGCCGGGTCAGCTAGTACAAATATATAAATACGCTCACTACAACAATTATCGCGGGCGGTTACTTCTTTGACACATTCTTCAATACTTAGTGTTTGCAACAGCTTATGCAAATTTATCGTCTAATCTGTGGCGCCTTATATCTTAACAATATCCTATTGATTTTATTGCAATTATCGACTACGTGACCACCGGATTTCAAGTCTCTACAAGTTACCCTTGGACTATATGGTTGGTAAGCTCACATTTGCAAAGGTCAATTGGAAAGTTAGAATTGAACTGGTTAAAATCATACAATTAGGAACATGTAAGCTACGTAACAATCTTTGATACATTTTTCTTCTTACTCAAGCTTTGATAACCTCAAAATTAAGTGAACTATAAATAAGAAAGTAATTTTTAAAATTACTAGTAATCAATTTGTTGTAACCTTTATAAATAAAGTAGCATCAATTATGATCTGTATAATCTGACAGTGGAAACGCAGTGAAACGTGACATTATCTATGATTACGACATAATAATCTGTGCTAAATAGCTGGAACAAAAGCATGTTGTAATAAGAAGGTCAAGTTCGATGGCTTTAAAACGATTCGATGGATAATTTCTGGGAACTCGTATAATGCCACTTATAACCTGTACCTAGTCGATACCCAATACCTTTTAATCAAACACTTAACTATTGTTCTCTAGAGAAAGAAATACAAATATAAAATGAAACATTACAATTTAATATATTTGTATGTAACAAAAAGAAAACAAACTATTAAATTTGATAATCTGTAATTACGTTTAACTCATGACTTCGTTCATAAATTGTATTCAATTTTATCACAACAAAGATCCATATTTTCATTAAGAAATAATTTTAGTACAAGACAAAAATACAAATCTTATTTCTTTATAGAAGTATAGATAATGGAAACATAAATTTAAAAAATAATAAAGCCTACCAATCTCTTGATTTTCCGCTGTCTATAGTCAAGTTTAAAATAGATGTTGTGAGAATTGTATCGCCGGATGCTGAGCATGCAAACATTTTTATCTTTCAATTCAAATATGGTTGGATCAACATTGTTTATCGATTCCGGTCTGTACCTAAGCTGGTTGTCGGTAAACTAAAAAGGCATTACAGATTCCACCGGAAGGCAGACTAAAACTCAGATTTTCAAGTTTACTAAAGTCAAAATGATAATTTAATAGTTGGCATTTGACAACTATAAAGTTATAATAAGATAAGTGAAAGCAAGATACATAAGTTAAGATTTTAAAGGGTTTGAAGTTTTGAAATGTAGGCGCAATGTCATTTAGCAATTACAACGAAATTGTTCATTCAATATGTCCTGAATTGGAAACTTTTCTATTGCTACAATTTCAAATCTAGTGGAAGCAATGTAATCAGAAACATCAAATTTACAGAATTTTTATTATATACTTTTAACTAGTATACTTTCAAATTATTTTATTGAAGGTATTATGTAATTAATTATTCATATTATAATTATTATTCTTCCTTACCGCTCTTTAATAACAACCACGTTTACTATTAGGTTACTATTCATAGTCACACGGGTCTTTTTCTATTCATTCTATAATCTCAGTCAAGCGTCAAGTAAAGAACTCCCACGTTTGGCCTACAGCGTGATCATCTTACAAAAAAGATTTTTATATAAACAAGTATGACCTTCTCAATGAACAATCTGAATTCTTAAGATTTAGTGGTTCCTTGCGTTACATTAAAACGTTTTTTGACATTTCAACTGCCTTAAAAAGGTTACATAGCCTATGAATCGATTTGAAGTGTAAACTTTATAGTGTAATATTAGTTAGATAAACTTTATTGCTTATTACACTATTACTTATTGAGTGATTTCTTATAAACGTATGATAATGTACGCGGATAAGATTACACACAAATATATTATGTAATACCTAAGTTCCACTTACAGTTTAGATTAAGTGATATTCAAAATTATATGAATTTACATTAAGTTACATTAACTGAATAAATATTTTCAGTTTTCACCAAGGTAAAAACATGCTAACAACTTGAAGACTATAAAATATAGCTCTGTATAGCCTATTTTTATTTTCAAAATTAAATAAAAATTACATTATACCTACACAAAATATTGTTTCTGGAGGAGCACCTTAGCATTGGCTCAATCATAAGACTGAACCAAACCTAAAATAAATTAATTTTAAACAAAAAAATAAAACCGACCTCAAAACGCACTGAAAAGTAAAAAATAAATTTTGTATTATAAATGAACTTACTACAAATAAGACGTAAATAGTGTTTATAAATAAAATTCATCTAAAATTCTACAAGGGCATAAAACTGTCATGTTGCTCTTTGAAACGCGGCACCAAGCCATTCAATTAATTTTTTTATTAAAGTCCAGGAATATTCATTCAGTCTTTATTTATATATTTGGCACCGCATTTCAAAAAACAACATGAAAGTTTTATGTCCTTGTAGAATTTTAGATGAATTTTATTTATAAACACTATTTACGTCTTATTTGTAGTAAGTTCATTTATAATACAAAATTTATTTTTTACTTTTCAGTGCGTTTTGAGGTCGGTTTTATTTTTTTGTTTAAAATTAATTTATTTTATACTTTTGAGTGGCTCTTCTAAACCGTATAGTTGGTTATCATACCATCAAAACGAAACTAACATGGACGCTCTGACTTTACGCTTACCTTAAACACTAAAAACTAATTTAATTAATTTAATTTAATATTTTCAAATTAATGAAAATAAGAAAACGCAAAACTGAATCGTTTAATACTAAAAATTTAAGTAATATCGTTCATATAAATTAAGTTTTCATGGTGTTTTATAGTAAGCAAGTGAACGCATATTGTGATTTCCCGTAGGAACTCCGTTACTATATTCTCTCTATCTCTAGAAGTATTTCTTTTACCTTATTGGTTTTACTATCATATATGACCCTTTTAATGTTTTATAAAATGGTATATAAGTCATCGATATAAACTGATATTACATCGAGCTATAGAGATCTAAACTGGACGCGTAAACAATAACGTATGACATGTTTTTCTCTGTTGTCAGTTTTGCTCCATAACATCAAATATATGGCTTAGATTTTCATAAAATTCCGTCAAAAGCTTGAAAATATGAGTTTTAATAAAATGAATTTATTATAATTAGTATATATTTAATATAACATGGACATCTCTATTGCTAAAGCGAACTAATTGAAGATTTTTCAATTTTTTATTTTATAACCTCAATATCTCTAAAACTATAAATCAAATTATTTTGATTCTTATTCTATCTTGTTGCAAATTTAATACTAAATCGAATAACATCTAAATCATCGATAAGGATTCATAAATCATAGAGTTATAAACAAATAAGCACGACATGGTCGCGCGGAATTCAGCGATTTCTTGTCCGATTGTGAAACTATTCTTTCAATATGCTGAAAACTATTAATCGTAAAAATTCTAAAAAAAAATGGGACCACTTCGACGAGTTACCCTATCGTTTGACACCTCACTCATCCAAATCGGTTTACAAATGGCGACGTACGAGCGGAACATCGGAAAAAAAAAAAAAAAAAAAAAAAATACACGTCGAATTGATAACCTCCTTTTTGGTTTTTTTGAAGGTCGGTTAAAAAATATATTCATTCTTTGTCAAAGACAAAACAGCAAAATCAGCAATGCCATAGCGCACTCAACTGTTTTCGCCAAATGCTAATTCAAGCAGATCTAAATTTGGTCTAATGTATACAAATACCTATCTGCCCACTTCAACAGCTTCATTGTGGACGAATGAAGGTTATTTTTTACACGATGAGTCAGCTTTAGCGTTTTGCTCTAATTGTACGCTTACGGATCGGTTACAAGAGTATTTTTTGCGTATTATTTCCTGCCATTATAACCACGTTAAGATTCTTGTGGTTACTCCCAATTCAAGAAATATATTCGTGGGCTTTGGCTTTAAATGCGCTGTACTGCATACTGGCAGCTTTATCCCAAAACTCTGCCGGTATGTGTGACAGCAAGAGTGACATAAATAAAAATATTAGCCGATATTTAGCTTCCAAATGTTATTTGAGCGATATTTTCTTGCTTGATAAGTTCTTAACTAAACTGCATAACCCAGGAACCATGTTACAAAAAGATTATAAAAGTAGTCAGTTTAGTTTTCTGGGCATTTTCCGCAAATCAACAATCAATGTGCCTATTTTGCGTGAAATACGGAGGTAGCGTTACTCTAACCACCGCAGCTCCTACACGAAGCTCAGCAATGCTTTGAGATTGCTTACCGCTTCATGAAGAGACCCTAAATGTTTTGTCCTGTATGTTTCTATTTGTTTACAATAAAGTAGGATATGCTCGTTTGTTTCCTCTGCCTCCATACACGCTTGTGCAATGGGGATTTTATTATTAAAAATTAAAAAGATTTTGACGACTGATTGGCGCAATGGGTAGTGCTCCTGCCTTCTGCATCGAAAGGTCCCGGGTTAGAATCCCGGTAGGTGCTTTTATTGTGGTAGCCTCGTTGTTTCTGATTACCATAACACAAGTGTTTCAGCTACTTACTTTAGGATCAGAGCAATGTATGTGAGTTGTCCCAATTATTATTTTTTTATTTAGTGTATGTGTCCTGTTATAATTAAAAGTAATTTTCATGACAAAAAATCAGACTAACTGCACCCAGAAGGCCACGAAAATCACGATAATAGTGTAATTGCATAATTTTGCACGCTATAATTACTTAAATACACCACGAAATTTAAATAGCGCACGTTTTTCGCTAATGCCTTCCGTCAAAAATTTCCTGAATTCAAAAACATCAAACTATACGCAGAAATTATTTAAACAGAAATTCATTTTAAAAATATAAACCCACTTCGCGGTGCACTAAAAAGTAATTAAGAAAACATCATAATACCTCTACAAGGGAAATACTTGGCAGTGGGTTTGTTTCACAGTTTTTTTTTTTTAAATCTAGTGGCCTACCTCCCGGCGACTCACGCCCTGGGGCCGAGGAACTAGTCTCTAACTATTTCCCTTCCATTTGGAAGGGACTTTGGGTACTTTAGTATATTTATTTACATCAAGTTTCAGTTTTACAATCAGTTATTTTAAAAGTTTCACAGTTTAGCAGTGTCTTCCAAATATTTGCATTAATAATTTCTGTTTTGTTTATTACAATTTCGTCTTAGAGCATTCACTTCATTGGCTCTAAGTGTTTAGTGCGTTTAAAGTAGGATTTTAGTTACTTTTAATTAACCTTTTATCTTTCCAGACATGTCTACACATAATAAATTATCACCGTCCGATTTCACTAACCTGAAATCATACATTCTATTAACGTGAACCGGCCAGAGTGCATCATCAATCGAGGGCAGTGTGTTATTTTGGTTTTATTATGTTAATGATAAGTGCTTTCAGACGTGTTACTGTGTTACGATGTTAATAATTCTTAGTAAAAAAATTGGTTGTGTGTAAAGTCGGTTTACGTACGATAATTTTACGTGATAACGTCATAAGAAAACATTGATAAAAAATTGCATACTTTTATGAATTGAATTATTATCACACGCGAGACTCAGCAGGCGGAACGTGATACTTTTTCGTGAATGCAGCCGGCGTTCATCGATTTATAAAACGTTATCACGTCAAAAATTGTCATAATTAAACGTTTCTATGTGGCTTCAAACCGATTACAGACCGTTAACTTAATGAGATAGTTTCGTTATATTAAAAAGTACCTAATTGTAAAAGAGTCAACAAGTCAAACTGAAGACAACAAAAAAAACACGACATGATTACAAATAAGAATATCTCATGAATGGATGAACAGATCTTTTCAAATTGTAGTTAAGATCCAAATCTTGGTCACGTCAGCTTTCATACAAAATTGGCCGCATTTAAATCGGTTAATTATTTTAGGATATACGTAATAGAAAACACACGACCTTCATAAAAAGCCCTTCTTTTTAAGTGTGTGTAAAGTTCCGTGTCCCCTAGTGGGGTATGGGGCGGATGGATTTCACATCTGTTTCACTGATTGATTTTTTATTTAGGGGCAAGTAGGTGATCAGTCTTCTATGCCCTGCCAGACCGAGTTTTTTTATCTCAATCGAACCCAGGACCTGGTTGTAACGCTTACGCGATCACTACTAGGCCAAGGAGGCGGTTTTTTTAAGTAGTTGAATATGAGTTGAATTAACAAGAAATCGACATCGAACTCCGAACCCACGATTTGAGTTTTAAAAGCCCGCAGCATGAAAGCCTTGTAAAATGCGCATTTGGAAAAATTCCAAAGCATTGTTGATGTCATTATTACATTCGAGCATTTATATTCTATTTCAATTATTTGCAGATTTCATTTGCAATCAAATTAAATCTGCAAATACTCTTTTCACAAAGCGATATTTGATGACTTTATAAAAGGATTTTTAATGTTAATGTTTTGCTGGTTTAAAAATAAAACTATTCAAAACAATAATAATACATATTATGTCTTCATTTTTACTTTTTGTCAAAGTAAGGCAGACCTTTTTTTTAATTCAAAGAGGAGTTTTTAATCGACTAGATATGTAAATATAATATGTTTCTTTACCATTTAAGAAGGCTAAATGAATGCCTATCAACGTTTTCTGAAAATATACATTTTAATATGTCAACTAAAATTATGTGGTTTTGTTTTGATATCGTTAAAAAAGGGCCAAAGGGAAGTTTCCTTCAAAATAAGACATTTACAATTAGGTCCATAAAAGACGGAAATTTGAAATAACAAATATTAAACAAATCTTAATTTTGCTACGGTCTTATGTTACGATTTGAATTTCTGCTCCTTGAAGTCGATTCAAAACTGTTATCCACAATATTGTTTTTAGGTAGATTTAAACCGATTCCAAACGAAGTATTCAAAGTAGTACTATAAAAATTTGATGGCAATTTGGATCGTTTGATCACCCCAAGATAACCAGTTTTATCTCTCGGAGGAATCTGTAGGATTTGTGAATGGGCACAGTGAGTCAGGCTATGACGTCACTCTCCTTGATCATTTTGTTACAAGTTTGAACCATACCTCATATATTAATCCATACTAATATTATAAATTCGAAAGTAATTCTGTCGCTCTGTCTATTACGCTTTCACGCCTAAACCACTGAAGCGATTTTAATGAAATTTTTTTTAATGACACAAACATAGATTTTTGATGATTGTTGAGAAAGGACATAGGGTACTTTAAACTTCTCATTTCGACGAGAAACAAAGTAAATCAGAAGAAAAGCACTGCTGCGCCGCTTTCTTCGGCTGCGCTACCATGAATATACAAGAATCCATACTATTATAATATTATAGTAGTAATATATAATAATATAAGGTTGGAAAAAATGAAAGAGATGGCGCTATAAATTTTTTAAATAGTATTTAGTAGGAAATTTTCAAATATAACTTAACTGACTAGAGTTTGAGGCTATATCATATTGTATCTCCGTGGTTGCGAATAAAAGTTCACTGTTCACAATAATATGTTTAACATGAATTAAGAGGTATTGGTATTATGCACTTTAATCTTCTTAAGAACCACTTAAACACTACCGTCTACCGTTGAAACAGTAGACTACACTTATAAAATACCCAAGTGTAAGCAATAAAGCTTTGTTTACTTAACAAAAATAGTTGGGTGTACGATACCCATGTACTTAAACACATTGAGAGCTTTCTCTGTCATTAATATTAAATTTTACGATGAATTTTCAAATGATCATAAATAGTAAAAAATTTATTTTAACAAATCAAAGATGAAATTAAGCTGAGTTTATTAAAATTTCACCAAGGTTAATCTCTTACGAAGATTAATCCAAATTTGTTATGTGGTTAATAGCAAACTTAGAAGTGTGAAGTTCTGTAGAATAATCATTGCCGCAAAATTCTTGGTCGCATAGCATTAGAAGTATATTTACATATATTATTTATTCATACATTAATGTTTATCTATAATAATAATTGCCGTTCATCAGTCGTTAACACTAAAAACCGATTGGAAAAAATGTCAACGAAAAGCTTTCAAAATCCAAAAACTGTGCTAATTTTGCAATATTTTTTTATGTTAAATAGCAACGGACTAAAAAACGAAGCAATGTATGTTTAATTTGCGTCAATTGTATACAATTTTACACCGTCGAGTAATAGAACCATCAAAGGTAAGACTATAAAGATGTTCTTTCCACTTCCGTCAACACTCTGCTAAAGAATGACCGTCTATTGTAAGCAAACAGTGTTTACTAACAAGCAGCAAGTTCCACGGTGAAGTGCATTGCACTCTGTAATAGGCAAAACAAACAAGTGTTGTATCATACGTCGCTGCTTGCTGTGTACCACAATTTGACTGTTAAATTTAAAATGGTAGTTCATACGTTGAGGAGATAGTGTTGCCAACTCTTAATCACGAAAGTGCGCTGACGAAACCCAAAAAATTATTCTTTTTGGTGTTTCTAGTCAAAGTAACTCATTTTTTTTTTGATTGTTTTAAAAAGATTGTTTAATAGAGAACAATAAATATATAGTTAATATTGCCAAACATAATTTAAATCTAAAGAAGATACAAAGAAGCCTGTATTAAAAGATAAAACAAAATTGGTTGAACCGGGAAAACGTGCACAGATTTCTATCTGACTTTTATACTTTCATAATGAAGAGTTAAAAAAATGTAAATGTCTTTGTTTTCCGCGAATATCTGGATCTACTGATTTTTGATGATTCTGCTATTCCAATTCCATTTCTTTAATTCTTCGCGTGTGACATTCTAAGGTTATATTATCTGTATGAGGACGGAGACGCGAGTAGGTATCTAATAATGGGGCTTAGATATTGTAATGGATTTAGAATAATAACGGTCACGTTGTTTCGTAATACACTAATGAGATTAATAGGCTATTTAATCTACTTATTTACTACGTATTCGATTTTGTTCGTGTCACTAGTTAATGTTTATTCGAGACAACAGGGGACTTTTTATAACCTACTATCGACGCTGGATAGATATATGGATGTTTGTTAGTTTTTCACGCAAAAGCTATTGGAGTTTAAAACTGTACAATAGTCAATATAATAAACTATATTTTTAGTTATTATGTAAATTGAACAAAATACAATGATAATTGATAAGTACCTAAGCGGGGAAAAAACTTTACCATCTGCGATCGTTAAAGGTTTTTTTTTTATAATGAGGTTTGGTATTTTTAAATATGGGCCACAGAAATTGATGGGAGCGTTAGATTCATATTCATAGACTGTACTAAGACTGCTTTGATGGAAGTCAACATTAAGCTAAAAATACGATCTAAAAACCTTTTAGGTATGCATCTTTTGCGAAGCAATTAATGTATAGTGCGTACACTTCTCGATGCATTGTTGTAGTCCGTTTTAAATAGGACATTTAGGTACGTGGACATAAAATAAAACCGTTAAATATGATTCTCGACAGCGATAAGCTTTAAATAACTCTTGTGTAAATATTCACTTAAAAACGACCGAAGTAAGTTGCCGGCAAATTTACGATAACACAGCTGCAACTCGCTTGGGTGAAAATCAATATGAGATTAATAATCAGGTAAAGATATCTTATCAAATTGTAGAGGAACATAAATGAATTTGTAGATATTTTATAAATATTCTTTATTCAGTTGCTTTTTATCTAGAACATAATAAGTATTCAATCAATACAAGAATCTGTTGTAACTTTCGCCGAAAGTGTAAAATGACGTCTTATTTGAATATTTTTTCTTATAAGCTTTGTGCAAAAGAAAGAAGTTAAGGTGAAAAATCGAATTAGTTATTTTGGAATAGAATTAAGTATCGGGAGATGAAGTAGGTATAAAGTAATTTTATATTGTATCTGTGTGTCTAATAATAGGCCCATAGATAATTCAATAAGTTCGTGACACTAAACGAATACAATGAGGTACCTACTTAAATATTATCTAATATGACATTAAAGAAAATAATAAAGAGTTTCGCAATTTTACAAAAGTTCAAAGCGTTGCATAAAAGCTCCTTTATTTAATAACTGTTGTAAATAATTAGGACAACAAAAATGTTAATATCAAGGTCATTATAACAAATTACTAAACAAAAAGCTAAATGCCAGTAAATGTCACACTCACCTCGTATAGAGACGTCATGTTGGAATCACGAATTGTTCACAATCAAAGCTTAGCACATTCTTACAATTATAAAAAAAAAGAAAAATATCAAATTTCAAAAATACAACTGTCAAATTCCGCGCCAAACGTCGCGCAGAGTAGGCAAGGTTTTCGTAAATCGAATTTCGTTAAACAGCCTGCGCGTGTGACACGTTCGGTGTTTAGACTTGGCACTGAACGCCGCGAACTTCTACCGTTGAATGGCGCTCAGCTGCAATGCTCAATGAGCCGAGTTCGGAGGGCACGGATCAATTTGACCCCATAGCTTTTGATTTTAATTTATTCCTTATTTATCATGACTCTTATAGGAACTTCCAAGTTACCCTACCATATGAGACTACTAGTGACTTGTAGTCGTAACGCTAGAAATTTTATAGTCTTAGATTTTATAATCTTTCCTTTGAGTTCAATAGATATGAAGTCTTATTTTCTTATTAAAATCGATGACAATGTAATGAAAATAATGAAATGGAAAAACATAAAACCAAGTTATAACAAACTAAAAGATGAAAGTAAAAATAAAATGGCTTACTAAAGAAACCTACAATGCAACAAAAATACCAACTTAACAGTATCTTAATAAGCTATGGTAAAAGCTACACTGCTGTAATTCCAAATCACTAAACAATGCTTGTATATTATTTGCAAGTAATTATTATAATTTATAAACAAAGCCAAGCACACAGCCAATATGAATGCGTACCGTTATTGCAACAGCTATACACCGTTTGTTATTAGTTATACGTGTTAAGTCGGTCAAAAATATGAAAATTTATTTATTTATATTATCTCGCTTATTTCCCAAAGGAGTAGGCAGTGACCACAAATTTTATGTTTATTAATTTGTTGTACATTTATTTTAAAATATTTTTTTATTACCATTTCATCTTTTTTTTATATAATAATTGGGACAACTCACATACATCGTTCTAATCCCAAAGTAAGTAGCTGAAGCATTTGTGTTATGGTAATCAGAAACAACGAGGGTACCACAATAAATACATATTATATAAGTTTATAAACAACCAAGACTCGGAAACAAACATTCGTGCTCAACACACAATGCTCCTACCGGGATTCCAACCCGGGACCTTTCGATGCAGAAGGCAGGAGCACTACCAATTGCACCAATCGGTCGTCAATCTTATTCTTAAGAATTATTTTAGGAATATCTATGTAATTGTCACACTACATAGTTTCAGTCTAAGATGCGTAAATATATGTCTATGCCAATATTATATATATTTCGCTAAATAACGGACGAGTAATATTCTGTAGAAGTATTGATCGTTTATTTCTATTAACTATTCATTTGTATATGGGCCGTATCGTTTGTAGCAATTTCCATTGCCCCCATCAATCTATCAAGATTTTTATCAGATAATTAGTCAGTCAATTTATTTCTTAGTTCCCAACAATTGACTGCACTCTCAGGATTGTTATATCGATAATCATGTGAAAAGTTTAATTCAAATTACAATTTATTTAAATAGAATAATATTTAAAAAAATCATAATCTAAGATGTTTTTTCGATGATGTTGAAGTAAAGTACAAATTCCAGTTTCACGAATGGTCTAAGTTACCAATTTTTGCTTAAGAAATGCCTAAGTAATTTCTTTTTATTTACGTCAGTCAGTAAGAGATTATATCATTTTGATAATGCTCTTCAATTTGGTCATGCACGAAACTACAGAAAAAATCCAGTAATAATTAAACAATTGTAAAATTTGTATTAAATATATGTGCTTGATCAAATCAAATTGTTTTCTTTAAATATTGTTAGTTGAATTAGCTCAAGCCGGACGTCCTTATAATAATCTTATCATAAACGAACCATATACCACAGTCATAAAATTTCTTAGTAACGTTGACATTTCTAAGAGGCCAGATTAAATATGATACACTATATCCATTTATCAGGTGCCTTAATAGGATTCGCTAGCGTAATGTGAACTTGAACTTGGGTCACATAACATCACGGATTGTGTTGCAAATCGCGTTACATTTCAAGATTTCTTTGGGCAACAACTCATGTGTGGAGATGGAAAGTGTGAGAAAATCAGAGATTTCATATCATATTTGAAACCTTTTCCTAATTACACATAAATCTAATACACAAGTGAAATTGAAGAGAAATTATCAACAGATTTTCATAAACTGTAGCTAAGATCAATCGATCAAGTCAGCTTTTATACAAAAAAACTGCATCGAAATCGAGCCATTCGTTTTGGAGCTACAATGCTACAGACAGACACATGGACACGTCAAACTTATAACCCTCACTTTTCGGCAGGGTTTAAAACAGTTACTACTTATAGGAATCTATATAATCGATATTTAGAAGATATCTATATCTTCTAAGCATGTATCTATAATCTATATAGATTTAACGAGAAATTTTCGCAGGCAAATTCTTACCAGTAATAATAAATGAGTCGAGTTTTACGTAAACCCTTAAAAGTTTAAAACCTGCTCATTCAAGAGTCAAGTTAAGAGCGCACGTGTTTTCGCGAGACGAAATCGGCTGAGCGATAATCCGGTTTTTATGACAACTTTCTAGTGATTCCCACATATCCTTACAAGTGCTAATGGCTTTTATTGGACAATACGATAATGCCCGTCATTTGTTTATGTGAGCTATTGCGATAGCTTAACAGAGCCATAAAAGGTGAGCTTTCTTTTATAATGCCCGCCTTAATCAGTGGCGTAACTATACCATCTGGGGCCCGTGGCAATTATTTTAATGGGGCCCTATCAGTATAATTCGTCACACTGTACCTACTTAGTTTAATTTTAATAAACCACATATGTAATCCAACACTAATAAAATTTTTATTTTCAAGAGGATAGGTTTATACATTTACATTCATTCACATTTCCAGCCTATATACGTCCCACTGCTGGGCATAGGCCTCTTCTCTTAGGCGAGAGGGAATGGGCTATAGTCTTATACTTTTCAAGTAAAATAAAGTTCTCAGGTACAATGTTAAAAAAATATTTTTGAGCTCACGGCCTCTTGGGCCGCGGCCCTCTTGGGTCGGAGGCCCGTGGCATTTTTCCAGCCCTGTTACGGCACTGCCGCCTTTTATCGACGCCCTGGCTGTGCCTGTGACTTCGTTCGCGTTAAATGGAAAGAAAAACGTCAAATGACTATTAATATGCGAGAAAACCTGCGAATAAAAGTTTCATAATTGAAGAATTCTTTTTATTTTATTTGTGTGACTTTCACCGCCTTACCGATTTTATTTTCAATATGTATAAATTAAGATGTACTTTAAAACTATAGCAGATAAAAATAATTAAATTGTATTAAAAGGACCATAAAATTATATGAGAGTGCAAAATATTATCGGATACATTAATAACGTTTCGTCTTAATTATAACAAGATATTATCGTAAGGTGTAAAGTAAAATGTTTATAGTAATGCATACAGATGAAATTTTACTGCAATATTAATGCGACATTTGGACAAAAAATTTTCAACTTTTAGCCGGATACAAAAGGGTGTGTTGCCGTAAATCTATTTCGACTTATTACCGACTAACTGTGCCTTGCGGTTTCGCCCGCGTTAACTTCGTCGTAACGTGATGTTATATAGCCTAAAAGCTTTAAGCTCTAAAAATGACGATACTTCCATAGAACTTTTCATCCCTCCCTTTCAACCCCTTACAACCCTTTTTTCGCATTAAAAGCGTATGTCCTTTATTAGGCTCTAGAATATCTGTGTATCTGTGTAAATTAAATTTGCATTTAATTCCGTTCAGTAGTTTTAGCGTTAAACCGCGACAGATAGAGAGCCAGACAGAGTTACTTTCGCATTTATAAAATTAGGATTACTAGCTTACTAAGCATCGAGTTACTATACCCGCGGGTGCGTACTATTTGTTTTTTGGAATATTTTCCAATGGGATTATAAAAATGAAATCTTTTATCAATTTTTTTTATAAATATGCAGGTGACCTTCCTTACTGATTCATAATCATAGGTACTTATTACAACAATATAAACATTATTATAAAATCACTTTTGCATCCTTTCGACGGAAAACCTAGAAATAGGGGTGCTTTGATATGCTTTTTTGCCGATACGATACCGATACTCTTATTAAAATATCGTCGATACCGATACCGGTACAAACTCTTATTGTTAATGAATTAAAATTAAATTAAGGTAAAATATTATATGAAACACAAATTTGGTTAAAGTTTTTAATTTCTATTAAAAATAAAAACAGTCACAGACTTTGAATGAGATTCAAGGTTTAGCTCTTATAATTAAGAATTAAGTGTAATAATTAAAATAAAATCAATAACTGTTAATAATTAAAATTAACAAGTTTTTTTGTTTAAAAAACAGAGCATTCTCAAGATTTGCGGAGTCAGCCAAATTCGGAAGTCTGTCTGTATAAGACCTACGGTGTAAAATAATCTCTCAAGTCTCAGACGTATCGTTGTATCGGCAATAAAAATATCGCCGATGCCGATATATCGGCAAACCCAAAGTATCGGCGATTTATCGGTATCGGTATCGGTATCGGATACATCCCTACCTAGTAACAAATACGTCAAGCAGTTTAAATATGGAATTCATTATTCTATCGGTAAAAGGATTATGAAAAAAATACACGTAGAATTGACAACCTTCTTTTTGCTTTTGGGTTTAAAAAGGTGAGGCAACGTTGAATTTTAAAACCCATAGGGCCTTATTACAAAACATGGACTAAAGATCTTTCAGTATTGGTTGCTAGGATACACGTCTAACGTTCATACAAAAATGACTTGTTTTAGTTTATTATCAGAGCAACTAATACTGTAACATCTTTAGTCCATATTTTGTAATAAGGCCCAGAAGGGTCATGAGCGAAATTCATTTCACAAAGTACTAACAAATAGTAATTTTTTAAGTCAAGTGTAAAGTCTTGTCCACCTGCTGATGCAATCTAAGAGACATTTAAATTTTAAACGGTTTCGAGAAACAATTTAAAATGTCGCAACGAAAATATCTATTTCACGTGACAAGCTACCGATCATTCGAAAACAGTTAAAATGTAAAAAATCGTGACTCCAAGTCACGACTGAACAGCGTTTGGTCTACTTGTCGCTGACATGTTCATAGGGATGGTTATAAATACCGTATTGTCTCCCTTAAATGCCGTGATATTTAAAATGTTGAAGGAACAAAGCAGACTTCAGTATTAATTGGTGGTTAAATCTATGTAAATAGAAATGAAACACCGCAATGTATGTGAGCGCATAACTTCCGTACGACTTCCGAATTTTTTTTTGTTGTGTCTGTTAGTATCTGAAGAAGGTTCTTATTAAATAAATAATTAAGAAAGTTGTGCGGAACATTAGAAAATTAAGGAAATCTTAATGACAATATCAACTTTTCTAATGTCACCTTAATGTTTTTGACAATATAAACTTTTCTAATGTAATCTTATAGCGTTTGACATAACTTTTTAAATTATTATGCCAATTAGAATTCAATATTCATAGTTAAGACAGGACAACGTATCTGAGAGCTTTCATGGAAGATGCTGCCTAATATGCCCTGCCCTTTAAGATATAACAAAACAATTCCGGGATATTTCTCTTTTATAGATGTACAAATAAGTCCTTGGTGGCATATACCTTTCAAGGATAGCTTACTATACCCATTCTATTTTTTATTAGCAGCACAAGTTCGTCGAGTTAGCTAGTAACAAATATTAAGTAATTTCAGTATCCCTTTTGAAGCGTAAGCAATTAATTTTTATACCAAACGAAGTCAATTGTTTGCGTTACTTTATTTTCAATATTATTTGAATTATATAATTTGTTTGTCTGATTCCAATCTTCCTTATAGTATTTTCCGTAGACAATCTAGGTAACTAGCTAAAATTAATGTACATCACTATTGAGTTTATTGACATTTAAAGTCTTACTTATAAACACATTATCTTACATATTAAAACTGTTGTCTAGACCTCCTTTTAAGTAAATTTATACTTGTATGAACATAGGTTTAATCGGGTTACAATATTCCTTTTTTAAATGTCTGATATTGCTGTAAAAGTTATATTTTAGTAATGTTCCTACTTATAAACAGCACACTACATCTAAACTAGGCCGAGCCTGTATCGATCCTAGGTCTACAATACTTATTATAATGTACTTACATTATTACCTTTAATACAAGTACATTTTAATCATATTTATTTTTTATCTGGCCACTTAGATATATAGAAGGAGATTAGTTATAAATAAAACACTTTAAAAAGACACATGATATACTCTCTTCGTATATGGTTTTAGAGCTAACAAATCAATAATCGTTCGACGGAGTTGTCGTCATAAAGATATCTTGAATATTCATACGTAACTTTCACGAAAAGCAACGTAACAACTTAATAGAAGTTATGAATATTTATCTCCGCCATAATGGAAGCCATTAATGTTAGGTGACAAGTATGATTCAGAAGTAACCATTAGATACGTGGTATTACAAATGGCAGTTAGATACAACAAAAGTGCATTCATTTTCATAGATAGCGAACAAACAAATGGACGGAATACATTGTTGTATTTGCGAAGATAATGTTCTTATTCGTTTATCTATAAAGGTAATCAGACACAGGCATGGCGCTAGCGTCCAACCATGAATTGTATCTACGCGGTGAGAAATTGTTGTAATGCCTTTAATGCTTTGATAATTTATCAATTGGTATGTGAAGCTCGAGAATACGATTTATGGTTAAGCGTATATAGCTATTTATGCGGCAGTTTACAGTATATTTATATCTATATATACCGTAATTTCTTTTTATAATATACATGCTCCATACACACTTCTTAAAGATAAGTTTGCTTAATAAGTATTATCGACAGCGTTTAACTTACTTAGTTTAGATATGGAAAGTCAAAAATGCTCTTTAATTAGTAAAGTAAACACTAAATCATATAAAAATAATTGTCTGAAATAAATTTATTTACTCAATATTAAATGACACATTAACGAACTGTAATGTTTTTATATTGTTTGCTTCGTCAAGCTTTGTTTTAAATTCTATTTCATTTATTACTTGAAATTGTGATTTTAAAATATCGTTTTTACAATCTAAAGCAAACGCTTTAAAGTTATACTAAATGGTCTAAACGAAGTTTTCTTACATTTTATTGCAGAACACTATTAAATCATTATTAATGATTTAATAGTGTTCTGCAGCCTAATTAGACGTTTCTTGCTTAAGTAATTTACAGGCAATTTTATGGCTATTTCATTGAATGTACGGGATAAATTCTAGTCTAATTAAGTGTTTAAATCTACGGATATGTCCGAGTCACGTTTTGCAACTTACAGAGATAGGAGTACTTCTTAAGATAAATTTATTGAATGTTTATTTGAAGTACCTTTGATGTTACGGTTCTTTTATGTACGTGATAAATGGCGCAGAATAAAGGCGCGATTTAGTAAAACAGTTCTTCAAATCTAACCCATTTATTTCACGTAAAATTATTTACATTATCTTTTGTGTATATCACTTACAAGTTTTCAGTTCAAGGATCCGCCGTGGTCTAAGAAGAAGACGCCAAAAGACTCAGGCGCTTGCTTGCTTTTTTTTTTACTTTTTTTTCGAATCGGAGCTGGTGTAACACATTTATGGATTCTTTCCAAGTATCAAGTGCTACTCTACATGTTCCCCTGAATTTAATTAATTAAATAATTATACATTATTATAGCATAAATGATCCGTCATCAAACATTGATACCTACTACGTGATTAGGAGTAAGTGTAACGAATTTTTTAATTATTCTCTCAGATTTGGTAATTATGTCATTTTCCTCTATTTTACTGCCTTGTTCTATAAACGTACATACACAAATATTAAAAATGAAAGCCATTTGTCTACCACCTTTGGACTTTAACTATTGAATTAAATTTGTTATAGAGCCGATTAAGGTCACGGAAAAAGCCGGTGACCAAATTATACATAGCCAAGTTGTGTTGTGATGTATACAATACAATCCCGTGAGCTTGTTATTCCCAATTTACAACTATTCAATCTATGGCACAACCACAAGCATACAATTTGACAAGTATGCTAGTACAGGGCTGTTGCATGGCCTTCCCATGACCTCCGCAGATTGGACCATCATACTGTACGCGTCAATAATATTATTAACCTTTTGGGTTCAACCTTTGAATAAGTCGAATGATTGCTCTACTGAGAATCAGAATACACAAAAGACGTGATGAGCTTTGAAGATTTTATTGTGATTTTTAAATGTAACACATACACCAACATACCTTCATATATGAATTGTATTTTTGAACACCAACGTGTATATTATATTATGTATTAATGTCAGTGTATCGATCTTGAGTCAAGTCAGTTATTAATCTATAGAAGTCTGGGTAAAATATCTATATATCACTACATAGTTTAAAACAAAGTCGCTTTTTAACCGACCTTCAAAAAAACCAAAAAGGAGGTTATCAATTCGACGTGTATTTTTTTTTTTTTCCGATGTTCCGCTCGTACGTCGCCATTTGTAGACCGATTTGGATGAGTGAGGTGTCAAACGATAGGGTAACTCGTCGAAGTGGTCCCATTTTTTTTTAGAATTTTTACGATCAATAGTTTTCAGTATATTGAAAGAATAGTTTCACAATCGGACGAGAAATCGCTGAATGCCGCGCGGCCATGTCGTGCTTATTTGCTTATGACTCTATGATTTATGAACCTTTATCGATGAATTAGATGTTATTCGATTTAGTATTAAATTTTCAACAAGATAGAATAAGAATCAAAATAATTTGATATATAGTTTTAGAGATATTGAGGTTATAAAATAAAAAATTTAAAAATCTTCAATTAGTTTGCTTTAGCAATAGAGATGTCCATGTTGTATTAAATTTATACTAATTATAATAAATTGATTTAATTAAAACTCATATTGCCAAGCTTTTGACGGAATTTTATGATAATCTAAGCCATATATTTTATGTTATGGAGCAAAACTTGTCAACAGAGAAAAACATGCCATACGTTTACGCGTCCAGTTTAGATCTCTATATCTCGATGTAATATCAGTTTATATCGATGACTTATATATCATTTTATAAAACATTAAAAGGGTCATATATGATAGTAAAATCAATAAGGTAGAAGAAATACTTCTAGAGATAGAGAGAATATAGTAACTGAGTTCCTACGGGAAATCACAATGTGCGTTCACTTGCTTACTATAAAACACCATGAAAACTTAATTAATATGAACGATATTACTTAAATTTTTAGTATTAAACGATTCAGTTTTGCGTTTTCTTATTTTCATTAATTTGAAAATATTAAATTAAATTAATTAAATTAGTTTTTAGTGTATAAGGTAAGCGTAAAGTCAGAGCGTCCATGTTAGTTTCGTTTTGATGGTATGATAACCAACTATACGGTTTAGAAGAGCCACTCAAAAGTATAAAATAAATTAATTTTAAACAAAAAAATAAAACCGACCTCAAAACGCACTGAAAAGTAAAAAATAAATTTTGTATTATAAATGTACTTACTATAAATAAAAGACGTAAATAGTGTTGATAAATAAATTTCATCTAAAATTCTACAAGGGCATAAAACATTCATGTTGTTTTTTGAAAGGCGGTGCCAAATATATAAATAAAGACTGAATGAATATTCCTGGACTTTAATAAAAAAAATAATTGAATGGCTTGGCGCCGCGTTTCAAAGAGCAACATGACAGTTTTATGCCCTTGTAGAATTTTAGATGAATTTTATTTATCAACACTATTTACGTCTTTTATTTATAGTAAGTACATTTATAATACAAAATTTATTTTTTACTTTTCAGTGCGTTTTGAGGTCGGTTTTATTTTTTTGTTTAAAATTAATTTATTCTTTCCCTTTATTCCTTTGTATGCTTAAATCTTTAAAACTACGCCACGGATTTTGATGCGGGTTTTAATAGAATGATTAAAGAGAAAGATTTTTATATATGTTTTATACCCGCGCATAGCCGGGGCGGGTCGCTAGTTTATAATATAATAAAAATATTTCATGAAAGTTAATACATTGACGAAAGCCAGAAGATTGGCGCTGACTAAAGGGATTGATGAAAACCTATCGAAAATTACATAGGACCCATACTCTGACTCGAGCCACTATTTTTGCGTTTACCTTTACTAAGTTATTCCAGTATTCGAGTGCACGGAAAATTAGTTGCTTGCAACTTGCTGAGTGGTACACATAATGCAACCCGTACCTAGACGAAGAGAGTTGTTTTCTGTGTGAAAGAATCTGTGTGTTCGACACACTCCTCTTTTTTTGTCGTTAAAAAAACAGTAGTCTTCAAAACTGCAATGGTTCGGCGTGACAGATTGGCACGCAAATCAGTCGATAGCATTTGATGCCAACTGTGAGATTAAACTTTGATAGGTTTCGATACAATTTATTGACAGTTATGTAACTGTCTTAAGAAGCTCCGTGGCGCAGTAATTTTAGAATTAGTTTTTTGTTTAAATCTAAGAAAAATAATTAATTACAGAAGATAGTGAACTCCCTTTACCCAGGCAAGCAGCTTTCTTTCCAGACAAGTAGGTGATCAGCCCTAAATATTAATTGTACCGCTGTGATTCGAACGCAGGACCTTCAGAGCCACACACAGAAGCATAAAACACTAGCCACGGATGTAAATAAATAACCTATGTAATGTTTGATTACATCGATTTGTTGTCACTTTTAAAGTAGTGAGTACCTCTTACATTGTAATTACATAATAAAATTGACTGTCCGGTCGTTCGCATTCTAGGCAATGCATACGGAACCAGGAAGGCGATAGAGTTCAAGATCTAATCTTTACTTAACACGGATATATAGAAAATGGTAATCATGGCTAAGTTGTGGGTTATCAACAAATGCAATTGAAAACAATTAAAAATCTCCTCAATATGTCAATCATAAGTAAGAATTACTGGTAAATAAAGCTGTCAAATCTCATAGTCATAAATTTCTCACTGCCTTAAACATTTGTTTGTATACTCTTACAGCGCTCTCTAGCGGTTACGCGCAATATAATATGGCCAATATGGGATTGACAGCTTTCCAATAGTAAAAAGCCTATCAAACATTAATAAGACCAAACTCAAGGTTAATCTATAGAACTCAGATGTAAATTACGGACTTCTAGCGAGCTACATACAATAAAATGTGTAGCTAGCGTATCCAGCTACTGTAACGCATAAGCGAAGACAATACGCATTGTAGTGTTTTTTGCGACTGCGCCTGAGTTTGACGTAATTTACAAGCGTGTAAAGGTCATGAGACTACCTGTTTTGCACAATTATTGCATCTACCGTTACGAGCACTTGTGTTTACATTTGAATAATCTAATAATAACATCGCCACGCCTTTAATTCTCCGAAGGTGTAGGCAGAGGTAGGACACCCACAATTCGCCAGATATTATTATGTTTTAGTCCAATTGTAATAGGCGAGCCTATTGCCAAACACCGGCCACAATTCCAGACTCTGAGCTAATATGGGAAAATTCGAAAACCCAAAGATATGCTCGACCCGGGATTCGAACCCTAGACCTCGTGATTAGCAGGCAACATCTCGTTAACGTTGTCCTTGGATCAACCCCAAGGCAACCCTATTGTGATTAACATAAATATGATGCCAGTGAGTAAACTAGTCATTTATATTTTATCTCTAAATTGTGTTGGTAAAATATATTTCATGATTATGACAGAAATAGTCTGTCACAAAATTAAGCTTGAAAACAGAAGCTTTGGAAAATCTTTCAGTACTTAGAACATAATTCTAAGGTGCATTATTGTGAGATTATAGCAAGGCTATAAATCAGGTAGTGGTTTGACGCATGGCACCAAGCCACTTATTGATCATCACGAACGATATTCCAAGAGCCATGTTTAAACTTTAACGGAGAAACTAACGACACCGTCTCTGGTGACAGCTTTACGCAGACTCCCTATATCTCTGGACCAATACGAAAGTCTCAGAATTGTGACGTAGGCAGTCACGTGTGCAGCCACAGAAGCCGTGCTATTACGGTTCGAAGAGGGTAGGCACTATATGATTAATATATGATGTTCTACCCTCCCATTATACTATATGTATTGCTAATACCTACTGTATTTATTATAAGTTACATAATGTATACAGAGTATCGATGCAAATTGTAAAATCGAATCATTGTGTCCAGATAGAAGTTACCTAACCTTATTGCGGGGCAAACGTTACATAAAGCATAACAAAATCTTTGATATCTATATATTACTACACAATTGACACCTAATTTAGACAAAAACGCTTTGGCTTTTAATCAAATAAAAAATTCTATTTTAAAAACATCTAAAAAAAAATTTTTATGAATTGATATTCCACGCTTGGAGACATTTCGTCTCATTGACAATGAAAGGTATGCGAATGTCTAGTTTTAGTTATATGAGTCCACCTCTGAAAGTCAATGCCAAACTAAAATCTTTAGCCCTAAGGCACCGACTTCCTAATAAACAAACAAGAATCCAATTTATTTCTCGTAATTGAAGATGAGATGACAATAGTCCACTAATGAATTGCCATTTAAATTAAATGTATTGCAATGCAAGTCGTATTGAGGCTCTGACAAGTGTCCTATTATAACTTTGCCAACTGTAAGCGCTTTTTAAAATTAATTTGTAATATACTAAGCTATTAATAATTAATTAAGTTAGGAAAAAATATGTATTACATTTACATTATGAACAAAATAGTGTTAGTTGCATGATGTATAACTCTAAAACGGCTAAACCTTTCTCTAAGAAATCGAACACATTCGTCTTTGACTAGCTGAATCTACTTAATATTTATAAAATTCTCACAAGTTAACTGTACAATGTTTATGAAACATTTAAAATAATGTACTTAATTATATTTACAAAAATACAAAAGGCTCATCAAAGCCGTTAGGGTGCGTACCCAAAATACTGCCTACCACGTTGTATTGCTATACTAACGCTATATATTCTCGAAATAAATAGATAAGAAGAAATTTCGTCATACATTTTATATGTGATGACACGTTACTAAAGTATCTTGAATCACAACCTCCTTTTTTGCTTTCAAAAAGAAAAAAAATCTTAAATTTGACTTATTAGAGTTCCGATACCACTGACAAGGCTCTCAATGAATATCAATTATCACTCCTGTGTAAAAGTATAAAATATTTATATGAACTTCGATAATTTTCTATAATAAACTTATTTGAAATACACAAAAAATGGTTTAATTAACCAAATAATTTCATCGTGACTTAAACGAAGCTTTCTCATAAAAACTGTAACATCTTATCAACAGACATTGGCCGAATTCAAGAATTTATCAAGATCAGTGTCAGGAAAATAAACTGGTTTTGGCGCGATCCAATTTTTTGATAAAACCTTTTACATTGACCTAGATAGAGTTTTCCTCTTTCAATTTTGTTTACATATTTTTCAGTAAGCCACATCTTTGTAATTCAACTCCGCATTTTTTATCATCTAATGTTTCAATGATATTGAAAGTTACAAGGATTATTGTAATTCTTAGTTGTATTATATTTTTTTTCATATCATTTTTTTTTCAAAGGCTCATTAAAGCCATTAGGGTGCGTACCCAAAATACTTAAGATCATTATTGCTATACTAACGCGTTGGCCGAAATATGAGCCAGCTTTCGGGTTTCCTGTGGTCTCAACTAAGCGCGTCGATATCTCTTTAAACAATCGACCTGCTTCTGGACACCATAGAGTCTATGGCATAGACCCAAAGTCTCTACTCCAAAAGGAACGAAAATATTGTAATTCTATATTTAATTTGAAATTCAAGTTGTTATACATTATTTAGATTGCACATAATATCTCTGGCTTAAAAATAGATTGATTATAACTTTTCTGAAACAAGAAGAGATTAGTAGAGATTAAGAAGGCTCCTAAATTAATAAAAACTTCTAACCTAACACTACTTACATAAATAATTTAAAAAAACCGACTTCAAATTGTAACTCTTAACTAACTTGAACAGATTTTGGGAATGGGACCACACGGTAAGCACCAGCTTTCAAAGAAAAAAAGAATCATCAAAATCGGTTCACCCAGTCGAAAGTTCTGAATACGATTAAGAATACGCGTCGAATTGTAAACTTCTTCATTTTTTGAAGTCGGTTAAAAAATTTAAAAACACCAAATCAGTAGCGCCATTTACTATGCATGATATGATTTATGATAGTAAGTAAAATAATATAACTGTATCCCACCATCACATAAAGTTGATAAGAAGTTCTTGGAAAGCTTAAGATTAAATCAGCTAGTAGTATTTCAGGAATGTAAAAACAATTAATTTCCACAAGAAACCTATTACCCGCACCATACATCGCTTGCACCTCGCAAGTACTTTCGCTGCTTGACCTTCATCTGGTGCCCCACTGTACCACAACCTGAGGCAGGCTTTCTCGCTATAACTAGATAGGGTTGCCACAATGGAAGTGAACATTTTCACATATTGATTTTTAGAAAAAGGAAAAATCGTGTGAATACGTCACGCTGCTGATAGGAGCGAACGAAAGTTCGTCAACTTTAAATGCATGTAAAATCAAAACTACTTGCTCTTTTTGAATAAAACAAAAACTAATGTATTTGTCTACATAATTCTTGTCTATTTTATATGAAAACCCTTTTCTTTACTCTCTACATATAAAATATAAGCTTTTACTCACGGCTTCGTCTGTGTTGTAGCCTATATCAGAATGAGTCTAGCATTCCATCAGAGAAATCGTTTTTGAGTTTATTCGTTGTAAGCAAATTTATTCATAACAAATATTAGTATAGATATTGTTTAAGGAACATTGTCTCTGCGAATAGAATAAGTATAAAATTTTAAAATGTATAATATACCCTAATTAACCAAAATGATGGATAATGACGATGTTTTTAAAAGGTTCTTTATATAGTACTAGCGATCCGCCCCGGCTTTGTACGGGTATAAAACATATATAAAAACCTTCCTCTTCAATCACTCTATCTATTAAAAAAATCGCATCAAAATCCGTTGCGTAGTTTTAAAGATTTAAGCATACAAATGGATATATATAGGGGCAGAAAAAGCGACTTTGTTTTAAACTAGTAGTGATAGTGATAAATATCAGTAGGTCCAGATCGTTATTAATTTGTGAAATGAATAACTCCTATTTTAATTATCATGTTACGATGTGTATGGATAATAAAAACAAAATTATCCCAACCCTAGAACACGTTAACTGGTATTGTTCGGACATGGTCGATAACGCCTATGATAACCGAGAATGTGAGAAAATATCCCTGTTTTATCTAAATGCTGCAACTATTTGACATCTAACTCTGTTTCCATGGTAACTGATCTTGGCTACAAGTTTACGATGAGCATTCAATCTGAGAGGCTGAATTTTATGTAGGAATATCTTAATATATATAAATCTCGTGTCACAATGTTTGTCCTCAATGGACTCCTAAACCACTTAACCGATTATAATAAAATTCGCACACCATGTGCAGTTCGATCCAACTTGTGAGATAGGATAGTTTAAATCTCAAATTATAGTCGCAATTTTAATTTATTGCAAATTCGTTTCCTCATACATTTTCTATGGAATGACGTTTTAGGTGACACGTTATTATTCGGCACTGAAGCGATACGAAGTTCGCGGGGTCAGCTAGTAGAATTATAATTAACTACAGTTAGTATTTTCAAGGTATTCGTACAGTACTGGGCAAGAAATAATGCACATCTCTAGAAAGAGACAATTGACTAATTTCGGCTTTGTAGAGCGTTGTCCCTTTCTTTTGAATTCTCTTTTGAATTCAGTTGAAAATAAAGTTTTACAGCTAAAAGTTACATTTTAGAATTTATTAGTGCACACATTTTTAAAATTATTATTATTCAGTTTACTTATAATTATTAGTTTATAAAATTTGTTAATAAACATGTACAATACACATGTAAATTACATGTGTACCTACCTATTGTATTATATGTGTATTGTGTACATGATGACTGATGTAATACATAATCATTATGTTACAAAATAAACCCCTAATTCATGCTTCTAGAACATTTATTAAAGACCTCTTTTCTCTATAAGCTTATTCAATTTAAAATGAATGAAACATTGTTGTATTCGATTAGCGAAGTACAAGAGCTTTCAATGGTCATCAATGTTGACTGACTTTCACCCGACTATCGTTAAAAAAGTTACAGCTCTCCTTTGTCATAGGATCTTGAATCGCTTAACGATTTTTTATAACAGCGAAAGTGGAGTTATTTAATTGACGTAAATATTGAAAGGTTGTAACTTGTAACAATGGATTTACAAGGCAAGTCGGGTCAATCACTTTCTATTTTAAATTTACTGTTTCAGAACGCAAGATGTCATTGTTTTTAAATTGAATAGGTAGTACGAATAATGACTCGCAGAAAACGTAGACGTAGGAGTAGAATTTGGCGTTTCACCACCGACTTTTTTCAGTACACAATTCATTGTTTTACTTTTCCTATATAAACTTCGAACTGACATTGAAGGAAATTTAAATAAAACTCCCTTCAATAAAACTCAGCAATAACGATTAACTTAGTTTATTCACTAATTGGCTAACACATGTTATTTATTAATTATATATATATATTGTATTACAAATAAAAATACTCCATAAATAAATACACGTAAACAACTCTTTTTCGTCGAAGGTCAATAAAAAGAAAGAAATTGCCATGTTTAATTAGATGCCTTATTGAATTTGTGGATCACGGACGATTATAATAGTATATTATTTAAAAATTAGATCTAATAATCCGATTTTGACCACTACTAAAAAAAATTATTTCCAAAAAAATAGACAGTGCCCAAAGGAACATAATATGTATTATATAATTTGGAAGTATATATTTTATTTTTTTCACGAGCTTAAACTATGAAATTTATGATTCGTACAAGTTCAATGAATTGACCAATTCGTTACGAAAACTTAATGTTGTGAGTTGTTTAAAATAAGTTTAGCACGATTCCTTTAAAAGATTACGTGTTACCATTTATGGAAGAACATATTTTGTTATATAACAAAGCTTAATGTGTGACAAATTGAGGATAAAACTAATGTATTAGAGAGAAAAGATTCACTATTGTAAATTAAGCTTTTAAACAGATGAAACATATTTACAATTGATTCATTCAAAAACTTGTTTAATTTTTTTATATGACTTGTCTCCTGAAACGTAGTGTTTTTATTTATTTATTTAATTACTTTTGTTTATTTATAAGGAAAAGAGGTACAAATAATGATACAATACAAAACTTAGTACCTAGGTATAATCGGTTGCCTGTTCCAGGCAGTCTAGTCTTAAGAGAGGAGACTAGATAGTGAAATAATCTAATGTGAGGAAATGGAGACTTCTCCGTTACCTAATGCTGACGTAGGAGTCTTGAAAGAGGAAAGAGAACCAGCAAGACGGATATGGGAAGGGAATTTCACAGCTTGATAGCAGAGATACTGAAGGAATTTGAGAATTATATACTTTAACCCAACGTAATCTGTGGCGTAACTTGTTTAATTTCGAATTACTCTAATAAAATATATTTATCTTATCGTAACATCGTAATCGCACTCAATTTAAATTGATTCGTATTAAAATTACGCGCAAAAGTCGGCTATAATTTTTTATCCGGATTAAAATAGTCTTTGCGATTATACGTTGACGTTAATAATATCGACTCTTTTTACAGTCTTAATGCTCATTTTAATGTACTGTTTTTTATTCTTGATAACACATACAGTTATTTCTTTGATCTGAGGATTTGTCAGAAGCAAAATTGATGTCAATCGAATGTACAGTTGAGATTTTTGTCAATCAAATCAATTGTTATACAATCAATTGACATCGTTCGAGATTATCATTTGTATGGTCTTTGTATATTTTTTCTTAAACGTTTTGACAGACGCGTATAGATTAGACGCGTAGCGATCCATAGACGCGTATTTTTTATGGAATTAGGAGCAGAGAGAATGTATAGTGCCGCAAAACGCAATGCTTTGCCTTTTTTTCAAGTTCTGAACCTGGGAGCTGTCAGCGTGTTTTGGCAAACCAAAGGGTGTTATTAGATCTTTTAATTATTGATACACTGTTGTAAATTATGTATAACGATCTAATATGATTTAATCACGACTTCGCTTGGGCATATAGCCCATAACACTCAGAAAGAGAAGCTTCAGTTAATGGATTTAAAGAATTAAGCGCTTAACTTTTTAATGAATTCTCACCCCACACAAATTTATAAATAGAACGCACCTTTATGACACAGTATGGTTATAAACAAAATCGGATCATTTAAAAGTAAGGATTGCCTTTATACCTTGTAAATGGACGTAAGCAATTTTCATGTAATAAGCACCAAAGCCAAGGAAGCATATCGACCCATATCTAATTGCAGAGTATACTCTATAAGGTCATCAATTAAACCTGACATTGCCGTTTTATTTTGAAAAAAAAGGCTCACATTGAAATGTCACTCTTCTTGCTTTGTTAAAAACTCGATCGAGGTACTTATTTTATTTTAAAGTCTAGTCTAGGTTTAAAGAGTTGTTTTACAATGAGTTTGCAATAAGTCGAGATCTTTGAACGTATTTACTTGTAACTTTACTTCAACTAAAGCTGGAATGTTATATATATACAACTTTTGTATTGCTTGTTTCTTGAATTTCATTCAGCTAGCGCATAGATTTTATTTTAGATATACGAGTAGGTAGGTACATATAGATTCTTAATCTCTTCACGTTCACAGTTTTGAAATTCGGTCTTGTTTTTGAAACTCTTTGTGTATTATTCTGTGTATTTAAATTTAAAACAAATACATATTTACGTTAACCTATTCTTTTAGGAGTTACGATGCCACGGACATACACACAGACCTACTCACACTTCTCACTCAAACACCCCTTTTTGTGTGGGAGGTTAACAACAAAGTGAACAGAATAGTTACACAATATTTAATCAAATAGATACAATACACAAGTGTCGTTCTATTGAAATTTGACATCGTAAATCTAACCAGCATTCGCATACCATATATGGAAGTGTCAGTCTGTTTGTAGCTATGTAATGACTAAACGGCTGAATGTAATCTAAATATTTAGCTATTGTTACGGAGAGCACATAAATTGCATTAATGAAATTAATTTGTAGTGTTTATTAGGACACGGTTGCTAGGTGTGCCGTATTATAACTAGTTGACGACAACGACTTTGTCTACACTCTACGCGGTAGGTATTGGATTGTGGAAACAATTTGACATTATATGTGGAAACGGGGAAATTTACCGCAATAAAAAGTAGCATATATGTAGTAACATAACCTGTAATTTTACGAACGTCCAGTAGATTTGACGTGATATCTAAACATAAACACAAACAGAAGAAAATACGTTACGTTTGTGTGTAAAAAATAATGTTTAATGTACAAATTTTGCTTGGATATTGTTTTGTTATAATATGTATGACATAACAATACCGATTAAAATGTGGAATATTATGCTAATGAACACTTGTTCCACAAAAAAAAATCATAGTATTTACTCTTTACTCTATGAACATACCCTATATATTTGACATAAGTAATAAGATTAGATAGACAAGACAATTTCTAAATCTAACCAAAGAGGATTCAGCTCAATCTTGAGTAAAAACTACCTTTATGGTCCAGAAAAACAGTCCATAACGGAAGCGTTGATTCTAAAATCAAACCAAAGAGAAATGGCGTAAGGTGGAAACCCGTTAAGGGAAAATCTTAGCACTTGTTACAATCCCTAGACATGGATAGATGCGGTGTGCCGCTAATTGGTGTTTTGCATGTACCTGTGGTGATTAGCCTGTTAACTGTTCTGTTCATGTGCGGTCCGCGCTACGCTGTCTTATGTAACCTGGCTTGACAAGATAGATTACTATGGATACTGACTATAAAGATAGATATATCTTTCATCATAATAATATATCTTGCAATATCTTAGTATCCTAAACTAATTCAAGAAAATTTGTTTGTTTGAACGGATTTTACAATTCTTTGATAACATAATTCGTCTTATAAATCACGGATACAATTTAAAAAAAAAAAATTTCGAGAATTTTTTTTTAAAGTTATTTTCTCAATCCAGAAGATTATTTTATCCTAAAATCAGTGATGGGACATCGAATCGTTCAGCTCCCAATGCAATGCAATAATTGCAATTTTAATTGCAACTTATGTTAATTGAAAATAAATAATAATATTCTATGTTACGATTAATACACATCACCACATTACAAGAAGCATTCGCAGCGGGAGGAACATTCTACGCCATAAACGTAAAGGTATATGGGCAAGTGAATGAAATATTCTATTGAAACCAGTTGCCTGAGAAACTAACCTACCTCATATAGTATACAATATTCTTGGAGAAGTGTAATTCTCGGATTAATAAATTAATGTAATATTATGTACAAGGTAATCATTTTCATCAATAAATTTAAAAAGTAGGAATTTCAATTGTATATTTATTGTTTGTATGATGGCAATTATGACATCTTTGTTTGATAGGTCTAAGATCTTGATGTGGTTCTTATGATATTGATAATGGTTTAGCCAAATTAAAAATAATATTACAAAAATTCACTTAGGCGCTTACTGTCAATTGTCACTATCACAGTGGTTTTAACAATGTTCCATTCAAAATTGTAAAATTACTACAAACCGATTTTAAAGTGTACTAGAAATTAAGAAATTTGTTAGTTTATAGGTACTTTAATTTAATCCCCTTATTTATAAACTCATCCCAATAAGTTGTTTACTTAAAGAGTTTCAAATTATGCAACGCTTATATAATACGAGGGTAATGTAAGATAATAAGGTCTAGTATCAGATTTTAATCACTGTATTTTTAGTTACTTATACTCTGTCTTGGCGCTGTGGCCGCCCACGATTTATAGATATATGGAAGGCACAACAATGATGATGGATTCAACTGGTCCGCTAGACGTTTCCGTCAAATCCAATTTCCCGAATATATTTCTATACATTTGGCCAACTGCAGCAAAGCTCAAACGGAGAGTTATATGTTTTATCTTTATTTATGCTTCACAGCTCAACTAATTTTTATCAATGTCTCTTTGATTTCTTTTGACAATGTAACTGACATCACTACACATGAATAAGATAGCTAATATTAACAGTAAGAATATCTTTCTGATTGCTTTAAATCCATAATTTGTAGACAACTGTAGGATTCCAAGAGGCAAAAGAAAAATGAGTATAATCTGAGGTGAGTCGTATTCTGACCTCCATTGTGCAATAAATTAGTAATTACTTATAGTGTTTACTATTCAAATAAAATATACGTTTTATGAATACAATATTAACGTTAGCCCATTAGGTAGGTAAGTGACAAATATTTACTGAATATTATTTCAACCACGATATTAGTACTATCGAAGTTTTCAATATTAGTGTCGATCCCAGGCCAAGTAAGTTTAACTGACGCCTGAGTAATGTAAAAATTCACCTATTCTTTGCAAAAAATATTCGTTGGAAGCAAAATCGTTGAAATTTGAATGCGTTATGATGTTATCGCCACACCTTTAATTTCTATAGGAACATTTTGACAGCGTATTATATTTATTGATTAAAAGGTTTTTGGCTTGGTTTCAGGACTTTTAGGTCATATCTTTATTTTAATTAATGTCTTTATTTCGTGCCCCAAGTAAAATGGCGGAAATTTTACTTTACGCATATAAGGAATTTGGACCACATCACAAAAACTCACGTTTTATGAATTAAAGTACTTTCCTTTAATAGTGCACATTGCCGAATAGTTTATGATTGAAAGTTAAAAGTACTCAACTTTTAGAAAATTATATAAAACATGACGCGCTCGCTGTTGCAATAGCCAGCACTCAGCAGTAAATTGTAAACATAGACTACAGAAACAAAAAGAAAAAAAATATTTGCAACATGTGAAAGTTCAGACAATAGTTTGTCGTCTGGCACAGGATAAACCCGTCATAGCGAATTGTCAATTGTCATTTATTACCAATTAGTGTCAAAGCACTAACATTCTAAATTCTAATGTTCTGTGATGGATGATGTATTGTTTAATGTTTTTGTACTACTTTCATGTCGGTTTTAAAGTAGGTATATTACGTGCATAGTAATTTGTGTTATATACCTTAAAACCGGGTAACCTAGACAAGAAAGGTAATGAATTATTGACAGTAACTTTATTTATTTATAATTTAGATTGCCCACAGGGCACTAGTACTAATATTAAAAAACACAAAAACAAAGATAAACAAAGACGAAGATTGTGAGACTTTAACTAGGAAGGTTTTTTAATTTTTAATTAAGGTAGCCAACATCAAACATGCGTGTGATATAAACATAACAAATATACTGAAAACTATGCCATCTTCGGTCAACCCTCTACAAATTTAACAAAAAGGTCATGCATGAGAATTGAAAGCAAGTAAAAAATGAAAGTTGTAAACGGATTTGTTGGTTTGCCGTATTTATGTAATCATTACAAAAATATATTTTTAAATATAAAGAAAGGCAGGTCCATTCAGTGTTTAAGGACTCATGAACACCCACAACGGCAGATGAGCCCCGGTATCGCACCGATCTGTTAATTAAGAGAATAGTTTTGTTTTTAAATACAAAAATGAAAAATTACTGCACCTATTTAAAAAGGGATTTTTTCTTTTACAAACGGGAAGCTAAACTGTTTTTGAGTGACGCATTGTAGGTATATACGCGTATGAAATCGATAGTAAATGAAAAAACCGTAATTTAATAACGTATTTTAATTGTAAGTATAGTCGTCTTTTTAAGTACAAGTAATTTTTACTAGCAGCTTCGCTCGCGTTGATGTCTTTTATTTATTTATTAACACTTCGTTGCACAAGAAAGAAAACAATTCAGCAATGATTTTAGTATTGTTTTTAAACGATCTTCAAAAAATCAAAAGTAGGTATCAACTCGACGTATATTTTTTCGTACTTAATAAAAGATTTGGTTCTTTTCTGCAGAGCAGCACAGTTTGGTAGTGCCATATTTTGAGCGTTGATGGTGTTTCTTGGGTATTCTATATCGATTTTTAGAAGAGATTTAGATAAGCCTCTCGGTCACAGGTTACCGCTACAGGCAACCAGTATGAAGTTTGTTTGAATTTCTTCAGGCAAGCCTGTAAAAATTCAACACCTCCATGCCTGTTACAAGAACAGCTATAAAAGCTATTAAATTAATTACTAACTTCTAACCAAAAGTCACAAGTAATTACGGTTCTATATAATATATATATAAGGGTTAAAGCCCTTTCAAAGTTCTGTTCATAGCAGAATTTATATTCGAAAGCGTGCCGCCCGAAGCGAGGTTGCAGAAAATTGTATTAAATAACAGTTGACGTTGAAGGGACATCCAGTTTAGCTTTGTTTATGATACGTCTAGCTTGCCATCAACTCGAACATTCCTAATAAGCGTTTAAGCGCAGCGGAGGCCTCGATTCAGGATTTATGGGCCTAAGAAGATAGCACTTCACATAAGCTGCGACGACCGCCGGCGATTCAACGCATAAATTGCTAATATCGAGGTATATCAAGAAATGTTCTTTAGCAAAACATTGCGTTAACTCAAAACTAAAACGCCTCTGGTTCTAACGGTCATTCAATATTACAACTAAGTAACAATTGTTGTTATTACTATGCATATGGAGTTCGCGTGAATTTACTTGAAATATAATTATTCAATTTTTTATTTTCTTATTTTCAGTAGGATTAGGATCTTTCTATAATATACTATTGTTTGGTCCTTTTTTGTTTTGTAATTAAATTGTGTAGTGTTTTAGGCTAACACATTAAGGTTATACCTACCTGTCGTGTTAGGTTAAGGTTGGAATAAATAAATAAAAATGGCTCCATGATTTTCAGGGAAATTATATATTTTATAAAGCGTAAATTTAATAGACGTATAATGGACTGAAATACGTAGATGGACATTCAATTTTTGAAAATTTCATTTTTATTCGATTTCTCGGGGAAACAATGTACTAGAATGAATGGCTTATTATGAGATGCATGTTAATAAAGGCCTATTAAGTAGACAAATAAGCCAGTATTGACTAATGGTTACAATAACTAAGGATCAATAAACCCAGTCTTAGTCAATTCTAAACGGTCATAAATAAATGCCCATTCAAATTTTAACACTTCAACTTGAACTTCAAAATCTATGGACTATAAAATCTAATGCTACATAGATAGACATAGTAATATTATAAAGAGGATAGATTTTTAAATTTTTTTTTAAATTACTGGACCAAATTAAAAAATTAAAAGATGGGATCAATAAAAAATGACTTATCAAACAAAAACATTATTAAAATCGGTTCAAAATTGCCTTCGCAATAGCGTAACAAATATAGGAAAATTTAATAACTAGGGAATGATTAGTAAAAATTAAACAATTTTTAAATCGTGTCAAAAATAGTACGTGCTTAATCCGTTCAAAGTATTTTCTTTAAATGTGTTAAGCCTCCGCCGTGAAAAGAACGGACACATTAAGGACTACGTTTAACTTGCTAGACTCAGCAGTCTTACCCAAAGTGGGCGATAACGCCCCTTGTGGGCACTGGAGGCCTAAAGGGCGGCGGTAAGAAGCCCAGTAAAAATTGGAGGGCTTGGTAAAATTGATTCATAAGTCAATTAGAACCTGATATTAACAAAAATCATTAGATTCATCCTTCATATTAGATTAGTTTTAAAACAAATTGGTTAACTTTGAATAGATAAAAGAAACTTAATATTGTAAAGTTGCATTATTATTGCTCTCTGCTAAGAAAATTCTCGTTTAGAATATAGGTTTAATTAAACTTCAGGCGAGACTAATATGTTGTTGAGTTTTTTAAGGTAAAAAGAAAAGGGGCGCGCTACAAAATACCTGATTCTCAAAGTGGGCGTTAGACAAAATAAGTTTGGATTTTCACCGACAAATAGTCGCATTTATAAGCAGTTGACTCTTACGAGAAAAACCGGGCTTGACACGCGTAAATTAATCTTTTCGAAGTTATAAATTGATCATTTACAAATCGAACATATAAATTAACACAAATTTATCGTACTGTTACAATTTCACCGCATACACGCATGACACCGTCTGGGCCATATTTCATGACGATGAAAGGGACAAGAAATCTTTGATTTACGCATCACTTTCTTCCGAATACCGTTAAATCTTAAGTGGAAGTCGGTAAGGCTTTTACACAATTTTATAAGTCCCAATAAATGACGCTTATGTGCCGTGTTGATAGGTTTAAATGAGTGGTAATTTGTGCCGTTTATCGTTTTAAAAGCAAAGTTGAAAGTTGACTTATGCTTTTGATTTTTGAATTTCCTCTTTAACATGTTATCCATATGTTAGCATAGTGTGTTAAGTACTAATAATTAATGCTTATTATCATTTCGAACTTTTTTTAACCTAAATTCTTAAAAAAAGAATTATTAATATTAGCTGTCGTCTAGTGGTCAAAATTCGTCCATAATCAAGAGTAAGGTATGTATGTTGTGTGTAACTTTAGTTAATTTAATGTATTCCTAAGGCCTATATAAAAAATAGCTTTAAGCACTTCTCCATATAAACTTTAACTGTGTCAGATACGTTTATCCGTTCGCGCAATTTTATTTAAAAAGGTGTACAAAGTTTTCGCTATACATGTTAATTTTTAAAAATAATTTAAAAAATCAAACTTTAGATATGTTTGTTGTTATAATATTGCGTAACTATAAATTAAGTTTCTTCGTTAATAAAATAGATTTCGAGCATTCTATTTTATTCACTGTTTCAAAAAAACTTTAGCATTAATTTATTTCAAAAACGTGTTCATTGGATACCTATTTGTTCCAAATTATTTCCGTTTCATACAAACTTACATATAATAATAATAATAGGTAATAATAATAATAATTGGGACAACTCGCATACATTGTTCTGATCCCAAATTAAGTGCTGAAGCACTTGTGTTATGGTAATCAGAAACAATGAGGGTACCACAATAAATACATATATAAGTTTATAAACAACCAAGACTTGGAAACAATAATTCGTGCTCATCACTCAAATAAATGCACCTACCGGGATTCGAACCCGAGACCATTCGATGCAGAAGGCAGGAGCACTACCAATTGCGCCAATCGGTCGTCAATAAATATAAATGTTGTTTAAATTGAATCAAAAAACGTTTTGAGCTTTAATATTCTTAATTTGAAATTACTGTATAAGAGAAAAATGTATATGATTCAAGATGTTTCTATTAGAATACAAAAAATATAAACAGAATCGAGCGAAACTAAACCCGCCCATACCATATTACACATTAAACCATAAAACAAAGACGGGTTATGGTTTAAGCTGGTTTTACGATAATGGCCAAAGTTTAAACGCCGTGTGAAGTGGAACAAGTCAATCTGACCTGGTTACGGAGACCAGAGAAATTATCGATGCGAATTTGATTTTGGAACGTATTGGTTTTTACCTATAAACAGGATTGATAGGCGGCGAAGATTCAGCTGAATGGAGAAGTTGACCTTTTTTTAATGGATAAATTATAAAAATTAAGGTAAAATAAAACAAACACGTGAAAGAATCAATTGAATATATCTAGAAATTAAAAAGTTATGGAACTATGAAGTAGCGCTTGCAAGAATAATTTTGTTACAGGCGGATAGGTCAAATGACGTCACAGGCGAATCAGAAATACGTAAACTTCAATAATCTATTTCTAAGTCATTTATTGATTGATTTCAATTTTTTTTTTCAGTCATTGATTCGTTTTGATCTATATTTTAATACCATTATGTTGAGTATAATTTTAAAAAACATCATTAAACTTCTCCATTGGTGATAGAAAATGTAGTTTACAGTGTGTTGCACCGCAATATAAAGAGCGTATAAAAGTCATTGGAACGAACAGTATGTAAGAGGTCTTATCACAGCTTTAAGTTTAAGATTTTGCGATATGCGATAACTTAATTAGAAATTAAATAATAAAATTGAAAAGTAGATAATCTACACTTCTCTCAAGACGATTAATCTCAGAAACTGGATATTATCACTTTGGCGGTATTTTTTCACGAAACAGTCGGCGACATTTTTATCTTAATACTGGCAGGTTATTCAAATCTTCATTTGTATGCTTCCGGTACGCTTTTAGAAAACATTTAGTAATTCATTGACTTTCATGAGGTTTTTAAGTCGTTCCTAATAAGAATGTAAAAGAAATATTGTAAGTTATTGTGGAATAAAGAGAAAGGTATGAAGATAATCTTGTTGATTGCGATCCTACGCGTATTTTCAAGAAAATTTTGCTTTAAATTACAAAATTGTAAAGTTTTTATACTTACCTATTTTTAGATAACTGAAGAATACTTTGTAAGTACCTATCTCGTACTGTCATAAAGAAAAGGATGACACTTGACCACACACCCTTACTTATAAAGACAGTCTAACTAAGATCATTGCTCATTGTTTTGTCTCGTTTTTGCAACAACGATTGGACTTAAGCGAGAAAGTGGCAGAGCAATGTCGGGAAAAATTAGTTTTACTAAAATAATTGTAAAATTTTGTTAAATAAACGCACTTGAACCGATGAAACTTTCCTTTAAATTACACGTGTAAATATTTTTAGAGCAATTATTGTTTCAAGTTAAATCCACGTTCATAAGTACCTAAGAGGATAAGACATCTCCTAAAGTGGGTCATGGAAGTTTTATAAACACTTAAGTCACGGTATTAGAAATCTGCACATGGACAATGGCTTATATGCAATTTAGTATTGATATTATGTGTTGACATCAACATCCCATATAAAACCTAGATCACACACTGACTAATTTAATTGAAAAAAACTTACATGTACCTTTATAGTTGTAATGTACCAATTTTAAGTGGAATAAACTGAATCGACTGCCAAATCTAGCCCCATATTTATATTTTTAAATTGACGATTGCCGACACATAGCCACGAAGTTAAAATTTGTACTAATAATTAACAATTAAGTACTCACATTGCCGAGAAAACCGCTGTAAGGCTGTATTGGCGGCGGAAGAGGCGGCAAGTCTGGAGTTCTACGTGGAGAACCCTCGCTTGGACCCATCTCAGAACATTTCTGGAAAAAAACAGTACAATATTGTTATGTAGTATAAAGTTAGTAGGTACATATGAGGCACATAAATAGGATAGAGAAAATCTAATTCCAATAGATCAACATAAATAAGATATCAACTTGTGAAACAAAATTATGGTTTAACGAGAGTTAAACGCGCGATCACACGCGTGTAAACGTAACTTGAAATAACCGGACCATATAAAGAATATATAAACAAAGCAATCTAAATGGAATCTAACAGAATCTAGATAGCCAGTCACATAAACAAACATAAAAAGATTGGTAAGCATAAATTAGCATTTCTAATTGTATTCTCAAGGATTACTAGCCCCCATTGTGCCAGAAACCTGAAAGTGGATAACGGCGTATAATATACGATTTTCTGTTATAAGGCGAGCTGTTTTAAACAGGTCCCATGTGCATAGATGTACCTACTAGATGGAGCATAGAAATTAAAAGACACTAACTTTCGATCACGACAGATCCTATGGTATAATTTATTACATAAATTCAAACTCTCGTGTCTTTGCAAAATTTGCTTTATGTACTAAAATATTTTTAGATTCGTTTTTTCGTTACGAAAAATACATGGTTCACTGTAGGACAGTTGCCTATGTCTTAAGGCAGGAAACTTCTAATCTAGATGCAAATGCTTGTTTTACTAAAGTATAATTGAAGTGTAATCTGTGGATTTAATGGCCTCTGTGGCGTTACTCGCGATTTTGATCTGTGGCAGTTTTGACGAGTGAACGTCACACGAGTTGATATATCACTAAAGAGTAAAGTATTATTACAAAAATAATAATAAACATTTAATAAAAATAGGATAGTATCATTAACCTATAAACTAACCAAAAATAAATTTACTGCACAACCATATAGCCTTTTGCAAAAGGAAAGTAAAATATGAAAAGTTCCGTAACCTTACTGAGATATGGAACAGACATTTTCATTACTCATCACACAGGCAAAGTGATCTGCCTTCAAAACCACACAGTTACTAGGTAGTAACTAAGTGACAATACCAGGCTGGCGATGTTTGTTTAGCGGTAAATTTAATATTTGTTGCTGTCTGTTTGACAATCATAGCTAAAACCAAATAAATATATCCTTCTTGGTCTTAAAAGATTATTTTACACACATGGACAGAATTTTTAAAATCGGCTCGACGGATCTGAAGATTAGTTCCCACAAACAAATTCTTAATATGAATGTGATTTATCGTATGTAATAAATAAAGACATAATAATTGTTCGAGTCTCAACCAATTAGGCAACCAGGTCAAAACAAATGAACGCAGCCTTCACATAATTTTACATCAGATCAAGTGGTTGCTAAATAAAAGTAATAAATTAATTTTACAAGGTAGACACAGATTAGAATAACAAGTGAAATTAAAGACAATAAATTGCAGCTAAGAACCATAGCGATATTTATGATATAGCGATCTTTCAAATAAAAAAAAAACATAGAATCGGTCCACTCTCTATAAGAGCAATATATAGAGAAAGACACGGCAAACTTCTAACATCCCTCTTTTTGCGACGGGGATTAAAAATATTTGAATGGCAAAATTATCTCATCTAGAGATCTTATAAATTTATGAAGGTCAGGTAAAAATGTATTCATTAGATAATATATTGTTTGTAATTAACATATTTAATTGGGTTTTTTAAATTTGATTTGCTGCTTCCCAACAACACTTTAAATTTTATCTAAACATGGTGTATTTCTTGCAACTAAATGTTAGCAAACAAAATAAGGAAGATCTATAGATCTAACCAGGATTAAAAATAAATTACATGTGCACATACAGACTGTCTATAATAAATCTTTCCTGCATTAAGCATAAGATATAATAATAAAATCCCCCAAAATATGTTTGGTAAAACAAATTTAAAAAATGTATAAAGAACACTTAATGTTGTAAAGATAAATCTGCATTAAATTTAGCAAATTAACTAATTGTTTGACTTCGTACAAATTTACTTTTGTTACTTATATGCAAATAAATCTATCTATCTATCTATCTTTCAAGAATTTCAATTTAATTCTGACGAACAATCGATTGCACAAGCATTTCTATTCGCGAGTTATTTAAGACTCGTCTGCTCTCATTCTCACAGTCAAATAGATGACCACGCCTTATCAAGTTGAATAAACGGCCTCTGCTTGCCACCGGTTTCTCATATCCCACAATACATCCGTGATCTTTTTGGCTATAAAAATTTCATATCCTAATGTTATTAATGTGAATTTAAAACGTCTTTTTACCTTTATGTAAAATAAGAGCTTATGAGGGTAAGGATAGTATGTAGGACCTGATTCTTCTATTTTTGTTAAGATAAGCATAATAAAAAGCATTTATTTTCCGAAACCATTACATACCTATGTACTAGCAAGGTGTAGGTGTTGGTCCTGCTCAAGTTTATTTCGAGACCTAATTATCTACTTCTGTATACTAGAGTTTGTATCATGGGTGCCAGTAGTAATGGGTCTTCTTCTAGTAGAACCAAATCATCTGCAAATCTCAGATGATTTAATCGCGATCCGTTTACATTTAGCTGCAGATGCTATCATTGTGTTCTTTTAAACATTTGTTCTTTGTATTTGTTTTTTTTTTACACTGTTGCACTGGAGGCAACCCCACAATTTTCATTGGTTTTGGTGGTTGAATTTATTCAGGCAAGCCTGTAGAAATTCAACCACTCCTCCATACCACTTATGACACCCCGTCGCGCAAGTGGCAGCCCTACCAGAGACCAAATACAAATTAAATTATTAATTTTATTCGGGACTCGAGGTATTGAACCCGATACCTCAGGCTTCGCGGTAGGCTTATAAGATCGCTTAGCCATGAGGCCTTATTTTTTGTATTGTCTATGGAAAGTTATCTAAATAAGTTAGTCAATATAAATTGAATATAATTCATATTTATTGCCTTATAAGCTTTCGACCATAATAATGTGTATAAGCCGGTATTAAGCTCTAAGCCTGAATTACAAGCCCTAGGTGTAAGTAGACTTTATTAAAGTACATTTTGAACCTGCTATTAGGCACCGCTGGCAGGAAATGCAACGTAATTATTGCAAACATTTTAAATTACTGTCTTCCTTTCTAGTTTGCACTTTCACCATCTCAAACAATTTCAAATATTTCCACCATCAATTCACTATTTCCTAACTATACTTAAACGCATCCAAGAAGTGGTTCATGCGTCTGCGTGTTGCGCCGGAAGTCCTGGGTTCCAATACCGAGGACACAAGTCGGCGGTGTTGCATATACTTATTACCTACCTGTAAAGAATATTAGGCATCCTAAATGAATGGATTGATCGATGGGAATTTTTTAACTAAATTCATCCACTTACGAGGTAATAATAAAAAAGCTTAGAGGGGTTGAAATAGAGCAGATAAGCGGACAGTCACGGTCAAAAGCTAGTAAATTAAACAAGTGAAATTGAAGACAGAATATCTCACAAACGATTGAATAAGTTAC
The DNA here is from genome assembly GCA_912999735.1 of Aporia crataegi. NCBI lineage: Eukaryota > Metazoa > Arthropoda > Insecta > Lepidoptera > Pieridae > Aporia > Aporia crataegi. The sequence goes on along the minus strand of OU538748.1, from coordinate 1,895,886 downwards.
AGCCAAGATCTAAATAATATCTTGATCAACGCTTTTAAACACATCCAACATCATAACAACTGTAAATAAACAGACCACGGTGGAAAGACTATATCAAATAGTAGCATCTACCATGGCTCTCATATTAACGGCGCAACACGCAGACGCGTAAACCAAGAGGCGGTACGTAATACAAGATCCTTCTTTATTCGTCGGAGGTGAAAGCGACAAGAAATGTGACAACTTCTTGACAGGTTAATCATTAGATCCTGTCTAATTTAATCATGACTCTATAAAATGTAAAAATTGCCAACATTCCATGTTTCCTACGCCCACGTTTTAATAATAAATTAGTGTACATTAGCACTTATTCTCTCAATACAAGGCTGCTCATCTTTATTAACATACCTGTGTAACTAGAAATTAATCCGATTATGTTTACCCAAGTCATTCACATTTTACATTTACTAAGCTTTTATTCAAAAAAATTATAAGAGAATTGATTTTATTTGAGAAACAAAAACAGAAGGATATATGTACATTGACTTATTGAAGAGGATTTTGTAAAGAAATGTAATACGTGGTGGTCTCGCTAGAGATAGGTGAGGTGGTGGTGATAAATTTTATGTTATCCTGACAAGATCGGAGCAAGCCGCCCCGTGAGAACAGATCACTTTCAAAAGTTAGATTATCACTTGAGAAAATGTGGGATTATTACTCCTATATAACAGATAATGTTGCTTAATATTGAACTATAGTTAAAAGTCATAAATTAAACTCTACATGACGTTTATAAGACTAATGACTGTTTTCAACAATCTAATTTTAGCTTAGGAGATGCTTAAGTAATGTGGTGTCTTCTTTGTTCCCTTTACAACAGTATGAGATAGGTAATCACTTATACAAATCCTAAGCTTTAGGTTGGTTATAATGGTCATGAATATTTCATAAGTTTCCTTTTGTTGGAAGCTACATAATTTTGCCGCATTACAATCTAAAGTAATATAAGAAAAATGAGTAATACTATTTATTTGGTACTAAATAAGCGCTACCCGCTATTTAGAGTCAAGAAAAATTTTAAACTTCAGGTAAAAAATTATTTTGAATTGAAATCGCTGAATGTGGCGTTCAAATTACTATGACAACTACTATCGGTTTAGATCAAAGAGGTTATATAGTGGATAAAGATAGTCGACGTATGCGAAAGAAACGATTCTTTTAGTGAATACAAAAAACATAATAAAACAATTTCTTTGGGAATAAAATACAACTTCCGCTAAATAAATTTGTATTAAAAGTTAAATGTTAGCTAGTTAGCAAATAGGGTAACCAACAAAATGGCGACTGAGTTCACATAAGCCTGTGTAGGATATAGTAACAACTGTAAGTTAGAGCTACAACCGTTAATGGTAATCTTTATGGTTAGTTCGGGCGGCAGGTTTGCTTTTGACAAAGCTGTATCTCGCAATCGATCGTGACTCATCCGCCGTTTATCTCGAAATATGCCGACTCGTGAGCTTAGCGTTCTCTGCCCAGGAATAGGGTCACTACTTTTGCAGCGCAATCTCGATATTTTTACATAATAACAATTTTAAACAAAACCTCAATCAACATGTCATCCAAGTATAAACGACATATTTTAAAAATTTAAGCAATAGAGAAAATCAACATAACTGTCAACTCTTTTTAACACCTGACACAAAAAAGCTAAGATGATTCAAATTGACAATTTATAAAGAATTTATAATTTCATCAATTTTTGAGGTAGGTATTCTTATTTTTTGTTTATGTGTCGGATAGTTTTGTGTTTAAATTTACTTGTGTCTCTGAATTATCTACCTAGATTCCAGATGGTTCTTTGCTATACCTAGAATATACGAAAATTAGAACTATGTTATTAATCACTACATAGTATAAAACAAAGTCGCTTTCTCTGTCCCTATATCCCATTGTATGCTTAAATCTTTAAAACTACGCACCGGATTTTGATGCGTTTTTTTTTAATGGAGTGATTGAAGAGGAAGGTTTTTATGTATGTTTTATACCCGTGCGAAGCCGGGGCAGATCGCTAGTGTAATATACAATAATTAGTGCTGTTAAGTTTGTCAAATTATGTCAAGTGTGTTTCTTGCATCAATAACTTTTAAACCGGGTAGCATTTGAGTTGGACCTATTTTGTTGCAACCTGGCTGAGTTGACCAGGGTACCGATTTTTGTCCTATTTAAGTATTGATACTTACTAACGCATTTCCTGTTAAGTTAATTTTAAGATTGAAATGTATAAATAAATAGCAACAAACTTCAAACAAAAATCAGTATTTTTTAATAGAAAAAGTATGGTCATCCCATCCTAGAACAATATTGGATTCGATATTTCCAAAGCGCTATCGGAGTTCCTATCACTCGCCTTTGTTGTCTTAATTCACACTTTTGTTGCTGACCATGAAATTATAGCTTATAAAATCATTGCATCATCTCCACCTCGAGTCTAGTTAAATAAAACTATTGTCATATGGCCATAACTTAATAACTACAGTTGCATTAGAACAGCTTAGTTTAGAATGAAAACCCATATTTGTCACATTACAGACAATTTAAAAATCCCCTGACATATTAATTATAATAACCTATCTCATAAATCGATGAACACATTTTCGTAAATTGTGGAAAATCTGGAACTGCATTAAAACTGGTTAATTTGTTTAAATTATGGTGCCAGGAACATAAAGGCACAGAGACGCATCAAAGTTAAAACACCCCTCTTTCTGCGTCGTGAGTTAAAATACATTCATAACTTGAAAATATCTTTCAATTTTATGTATTCCCACTTGTCTGACGGGCACGTTCGAATCTGGTGCCAATTTTTAACACTACGGGAGGTTACTGTGCGCGATGGAGGTTGACGAAGTTCTTCTTGTGAAATTATTATTTGAGAAAAAACGAATAAAGATAGTTAAGGAAATAACATATTGGGTGCACACAATCCTGAGGGAAAGATTTAGTTTGAAGTTTAAAGATTTACATTTCAGAACTTAATAACAACGTTGTAAAGTGACGAAAATAAGTCATTAACTACATTCAACGATCTACTGGATCGAATATCATTGAGCATAAACTAACAAAATACAAGATTTAGAGAGGGTTGTCGGGCGGTCGGTAAGTAGGAACAGCGCAGTATTTATAGGCGAGCGAGACACGTCACACGATACGTTTTTTTCAGGGCGTAGAAGGCTGTCAAAACGGTCGAAAAAAAAACGGTTATAGTCAAGTGGGAGTAGCTTCATATTATATCGTGTTCTGCCACTGGAACACACGATAAAAAAACGTCGTAGCCAACAAGTGAGAACGGGCGGTAAAATAATGAGTAAATTATTATAGGCTTTTGAATAGTTCAAAAGCCAAAAAAAAAAATTTAAGGTAAAATATTTGATGACACATAGTTTTTTATGATAATGCAAACTTAACATTGCTATTGTGTTTTAAAAAATAGGTTAAAATTAAAGAGTGTGTCAAAACAAATTTCAAGAAATTGTTATTTCATTAAAAAGACATTGTAAGCATCTATACCTATAACCTACCTATAAACGCTTTTTAACCGACCTTCAAAAAACCAAAAATGAGGTTATGAATTTCACGTGTATTTTTAATTCAATAAAATTGGATGGATCCTAAGCATGTTCCATCATTCCACATAACTAAAAATTCTAGGGTCAGTTCAAAAAGTACCTACCTAGACCAACTGTCAAAATAATTTACATACTTAATTTTACTACAGTAAAAATATAGAGACTTAATCTAAACTAATATTATAAAGAGGAAAGATTTGTATGTGTGTGTATGTTTGTAATGAATAAACTCAAAAACTACTGTACCGATTTCAAAAATTCTTTCACTATTGGAAAGCTACATTCACCCTGAGTAACATAGGTTAAATTTATTGCTAGAAAAGATTCGGGATCCTTACTAAAACTTAAGTAACGTAAGGTGTAAAAAAAGTGCCCTAAAACTTCTTTCGTCGCATGCGCTGCGGAAACTATTGATGATAGAACAAAAGTACACTGTAAAAAAAACGTAAGGGGAGGGGTGTTGTAAGGGGTTGAAAGGGGAGGGATGAACAGTTCTATGGTATCGTCATTTTTAGAGCTAAAAACTTTTAGACTATATAACATCACATTACGACGAAGTAAACGCGGGTGAAACCGCGGTGCACAGCTAGTTATACAATAATTACTTCTAACGTCACATAGCCTACAACCAGGCTACGATAATTAAATCTATGTATTTGAGATGATAACTAAGAACAAACAAACATCTCGGCTTACGTACAAAATTCGTCATAGATAGGTAGGTACGTTATACGTTGGCAAACCTTTTTGTTGAAGTGAGTGAGTTGTGCATTATGATAGAGAAATGATGTAACAAAGATATTCATCAGGATTACGTTCCGTTTGTCTTAATATCTAGAGCGATTTCACAGCAAATAAATTACGTTCATCTCGTAATAAAAGCTTTTCGTGAAAGGGCACCATCTGTATGCATAATTTAAGTTCATTAAAAGTTTGAGGAACTAAATTTTAATAATCACTACTGAGATAATACATACTACTTATCTTATATATAAAATTCTCGTGTCACAATGTTCGTTCCCATACTCCTCCGAAACGGCTTGATCGATTCTCATGAAATTTTTTATGCATATTCAGTAAGCCTGAGAATCGACTACTACCTATTTTTCTAACCTCTAAGTGATAAGGGTAGCCCACCACAAAAATTAATATGGCAAAACAACGTTTGCCGGGTCAGCTAGTTTTGTATATATTTATGATCGGAGGGACCATAAAAGGAAAAGCATCTTTACTTATCATTATAATGAATACATTCCGTCACTTAGCCTCTCCTATTGGATCTGCATTTATATTATATTTATTTATCCGTATATTAACAGTTGCGCGCAGCCAGTGGCGAAACGTAGTAGGGGCAGCAGGGACGACTCCTTATGAAGGCGGTAAAATTTCACAAATAATATCTTGTAAATATTTGAACCACTTTTTGTCATAATTAATACCCACCTATAATTTGGACTGAAATGAGGACGAAATTTTCCATTAAATACTTATATTGTGACGGTATCCCCTTTCTTTAAATCAATGTATTTAGACGATGGCAAAAAAAAATTCCACGCACGCCACTGCGGCCAGCTCTAAATTTAGGGATCTCCCATGTCTCTATGGAGGTTTGCTTAAACCCATCGACTCTAAAGGTGATTTTATTCACCATGATTATTTTACCATAAGTCCATACAGGCATTAGGACTTGCTTGTAAAGTAGAATTTTATTTTGCACTGATAGTGGAGAATGTCTGCCTATTAGCCAATGCATACTTTTATAGCGTAGTCCCAGCTCCTCTCTCTTTTTCTTGACATGAGCCTTCCAGCGGAGTTTCGTATCAAGGGTCATTCCCAAGTACTTAGCCATGTTGGCGTAAGGTACAATTTGACTGTTTATGTAAACAGGACAATAATTAGGTCTTTTGTTGGAGAAATCAATATGAACTGACTTGGATTCGTTCAGTTTGATTTTCCATTTTTTAGTCCAATCGTGTATACGATTTATTGCTTTTTGCACCTTTTCTGTAGCTTCTTTGTGGCTGTCTCCTATTGCCATTATTGCTGTGTCATCTGCGAATGTTGCTATAGTGTTATGCTCTGTCTCTGGTATATCCCGAGTGTACAATAGGTATAGGACCGGACCTAAGACACTTCCCTGTGGAACACCAGCTTTTATTTGTTTTATTTCTGAGTAGGCATCTTCATGCCTTACTCGGAAAACTCTTTCTGAAATATATGACTCCAGTAAACGTGCAAATTGCTTTGGGAGTGACATTCTTAGTTTGTACACCAGACCTTCGTGCCAAACCTTGTCAAATGCTTGTGCCACGTCAAGGAAAATAGTTGAGCAGACTTTCTTTTCCTCTAGAGTCTTTTCGATTATGTTGGTTATTCTATGAACTTGGTCTATTGTTGAGTGCTTTTCTCTAAAACCAAATTGATGGTCCGGAATTAGCTTCTCTTCTTCTAATATTGGTTTTAATCGCTTCAAGAGTAACTTTTCAAAAAGCTTGGATATCACCGGTAGCAGAGAAATTGGTCTGTACGATGTAGTTTCATTTAGTGGTTTTCCTGGTTTAGGGATCATAATTACTTCAGCAACTTTCCATAAGCATGGAACATACATTAATCTGAGTGCACCATTGATGAGATAAGTCAGTTTAACTATGCCTTTGCGTGGAAGGTTGTGTAAAATATCACCTGTTATTAAGTCATAGCCAGGTGTTTTTTTTCGACTGATATTTTCTTTTATCTCTTGTGACACTTCTTTAGGTGTAACGAGTTTTATGGTATCGTTCTCTAGGGAAATTTCATAGTCATTGTCTATCGCTATTTGCAGTTCGTTGTTTGGTTCACCATCGTTAGGTTGGAAGATTTTTTCTAAGTGTTGGGCAAATCTTTTCGCTTTCTGCTCGTTATTGACGGCCCAACTTCCATTTTCTTCTTTTATGGGTGGTATTTGCATAATGGGCCTCTTCATATTCTTTGTGGATTTCCATAGAGAATAGTCGCTACAGCGAGTGCTCGTAAGGTTCTGTAGGTAGTTCTTAATGGATCTGGGGCTGCACCAAAAAAACTAATATCCAAGTTATACAGCGCTTTCAGAACAAAGTACTCAGGGAGATAGTTAACGCTCCCTGGTATGTCAGGAACGAAGATCTTCATAAGGACCTAAAAATAGACTTCGTTAACAAAGTTATTAATAAGTACGCTGAAGCTCACCAAAAAAGACTTCATCATCATGTGAACGTTGAGGCTATCCAGCTCCTTGACAACACGGACATAGTGAGAAGACTAAAAAGGACCAAACCTTTTGAGTTAGTGAAGTGTTAAACTGATAGTGTAAATTAGAAAATATTATGTGTATATGAACAAAGTGCACTTCCCCTTAACAGACTCTAAGATTTTGTCAGTGGACAATTTTTTAGCTTACGTTCAATTTATTAGTTTAAGTCAAAGTAGTATTACTTATTAGCTTATCAGCTAGATTGTAATTAGTTAAAGTGTCCTTCTGTAAGGTGCTTTAAACAAAAAAAAAAAAAAAAAAAAAAAAAAAAAAAATGATTATTTTATTATATTTAAATTATATGGACCAAATCAATCAATGTTTAAAGTGTTTCTTATATAAAATAAGATAATTGGGTTTGTGTTGACTTCATTTTGATAGTCTCTTATATTTTAAAAAGCTGGAAATCAAGAAACATTTTACAATTATTGGACATTTTCCGATGTAAAATTTAAATATATCTATTGTTGTAAAATACATTACCAATCAACCAAAAAAGTCACCTCTGGAAACGGTAGGCTTTCGACGTGTCAAATCAAGAGCTTTTGCCTTTTACTATGCGCCAAGTGTCAATTAGTGTGACCATTAAGCAATAATAATAACCTCCTTTTTGTTTTTTTTTTTGAAGATCGGTTAAAAATGTAAACCGCAGACAGAATGTTACGACTATAAAATTGAGACTAATAAACTTAAATGTTGCATGATCGTCACAATTTATAATATCATAGGTAAAATAAATTATAAACAAAACAAAAAAACGAACATTAATTATGTAGCAAGTATTATTCTTTTATATTAGTATTATTGAAGCAATCAACGAAACCAATAAAAACCAAGATTGCATTAACCGATCGCGACCAGACTTCTAATATGTAAATGTTATATTGCGGAAATAAACGTAGTAGGTAAATGGGGTTACCATATTAAAATTGAGTTATAAAATTATAATATTGGCAATACTACAATCGCGTTTAGTATTTCATCACAGATTAAAAATATTATGGAAAACGTTGCGACATGGATTCGCATGTTTGCCAACTAAGATAAAAAATGCTGAGTTATTGAAAAGAAATATTCAAAATGTGTGTTATTTTATATTAAACAACGCTGAAAAAATTAATACAAGATCCTAGAAAATGGTCCGTGCGAGCTTAAACAAATTTCATCCCAAATAGATTCTGTAGGTAACTTTTAAAAAAAAAATCTTCGTTACGTATCAATAACATAGGTAAGTACCTAATAAGTCTATCGTAATGAATAAAGTTGCGTATAAAATTATCTGACTGTTATCTGGAACCACAGCTTACCTCACTGTTTATGGTCTAACCAGACAATGCTTTGTTATAATTATTATGGTACTAATATATGTGGGCGATTTTCCAGGGCTATCTACAACATCAAAGCTCGCTAATAGGCTTTTGCTCCAACAAGAGAATTTATATTAATTAACCAAAATGAGTAAAAAGAACCTAAAAATAATAGAATATTATTAACATCCAACATGAAAATTTTGCGAAAGTTTTTCAAGCAAATGCGACTTTTTTGTTGGGTAAATGTGAATTTTATGGTAAACATAATTTTGGAAAGTTTTTTCATTGCATTTTGTTAGGGTAATAAATATTAGGATTAATATTAGGTTTTGCCTATATTGAATTTATGTGAATAAATCCAAATATGAAAAAGTAGTAGGTAGAAAAATCGAGGCTAAATTATAATTTTGGAGAATATTATTTAAGATGTAGACAATATGGCTACCCACATAATATATTCTTAACCTTTTTTCAGAAAGTTCACTAACGCTTTTAAGAGGCACATTTGGGAATTGCTAGAAACAATATTTACCTACCATTACCATTTTCTTTACGGGAATATCAAAACTCGAATCCTATTCAGTGAAGAATGTTTTTACTTTACTTTGATTTGAATTGCAACGCCATACAATCAGGTACTTATAACAGTAAATCTATTTATAACTATTAATTAATTAAATCTTGCAGCCAGTATTTTGGGTATCTACGCACGCCAACGGCTTTGATAAGCCTTTTGTATATTTTCAAATACATATATTTAAGTAGGTAGGTACAATGTTAATGAAAAAAAAATCTTATCTCGACCAGTCAATAAAAAAATTAAAATATAGGTAGGTAGTTAATATTTACATATTACCTATATTATAGGTATTCTACATAATATTATGGTATATATTATGCTAATAAGAAATTAATGCAAGTAGGTGCCGGCTCTTAGTATTAGTTTTAAAAGTTAATAGTTAAGTATTAAATTACCATCTGGCACCAATGTTCTTTTAGTCTTTATTCCATAAACCGCCACACTAATAAAACCTAACCTCTTATAAGACAAAATAATAACAAACGGGATTATAATAAAAACTCACCTTTTCTCCTGCTATAAGTCCAATAGGAATTGTTGAACTTCACAAAGCGTTCGTAAAACACAAAGTTGTGTGTCCGAAACTAGATTTCAGTTGTTTGACGAAATAGCTAGTAGCTTCACTGTTATTTCGAATCAACGAACCGGCTCGCTCCCATCGAGGCACCGCGTGCATTTCAATGGATGAAAGTGTAAACTAAGGTTTTTGTATAACGCGCTCTCGCTCTAACACACGTGTGGGAAAAGGACGAACGTCCATTGCTGTCAAGTATGGTCTAAAATCTAATCGAGTAGTAACTTCGCCCACTTCTATTTATTTTTTAAATTGCACGCACTTAGCATGAAAAAGTTTAAAGTAAATTTTCTATAATATTCTGAGATACAATTGTATCGACTCAAGAAAGATTGATTTATAAACAAATTTCAGCTGTAGTTGAACAGCCTTTACCATGTTTGGATTGATTTTAACCAAAATTTATTTATGTTATCTATTACATATTTTCATAACATTACTTGTATTGCTCTTAAAAGGGAGTATTGGAAAAATAAAACACCAAGGGGTTTTTTAATTTTTATTTTCTTCCCATAGATGGCAAGAACCAGAGTAGTGAGCACAACCTAACGTAACGAAAATGGTAACTATTTTCAGGGATAACCACTTCTAAGCTTGTTAAATAACTTTTATAATAATTCATCTACACTAAAATATGAAACTACACGAAAAACAAACGATGCCAATCGAGTAACGTGCATATTTGTGTACAAATTTTAATAAGTTGTAGATATTAGTCGAAGTGGTGGAATATTTAATAGAAGTTAAAACTCCTGAAATACAATATTTGGCACCAAATAATAAATGTTAAAAATCCCCTGTTGCTCCTACCCCGGCATATTTTTTAGTGAAAAGCACTGTAACAGCAGACCAGTAGTATGTAATTTGCAAGAAATGAATTCAGATAATATCTTGTTTATTTCCATTCGTTAATTACAAGCAATGAGATGTTAAATTTCGGTGGTACGTTGAATTTCCGAAAATTACACCCTTCAATCACCACTCCTACAGTGTGTTAATCGTACTATTATTAAATTGATTTTTAGAAAGGAAAGAAACGAATATATTGATATGAACTGCAACAAATATGCATGTAACCAAGGCCAGACTGCAATCGGTTACAAGCCGACTTGTCCTTGAGCGGAGAGCACTGCAAGATAAAATTTTGAAACACTACATGCAAGTTTTTTTTTTAATTTTTTTTATTTATTTAAACGTGTGCTGATTAGCGACGTGTCCGAAACTTGATAATTGCTCTCGACTCAATGTTAATTCGATCATGTTTGCCAAAATTACAATTACATATTGACAAAGCTCAAATACCACAAGATATGGTATACAATTTGGGAACAAATAATAAATATTATTGTCAAATTATTTGTACCAACCACCATGACCGGCACAAGTAATTTCACAATACAAAGAATCATTAATACTAGCTAGATAAGGCCTTAGTTTCAATGATTCTAAATGTGTTTTCAGGCCACAGACTGAGCTACTTTATAGCTGGAGTAATTTTTCATACTTTGTTCAGATATAGGTATTATGAGAAATATTTAGTAACTTAACCCATAATGGGCAATGCGCCAAATACCTTGATCATGAGACATATGAAGAATTACTCTAGTTAAAAAAATTAGTCACAAATTTGTGATCTGCAAACAGCGTTTGGAGTTCGCATCGGTCGTTACAAGTCCCCAAATAGAAACCGTTGCCAACTCTGTTGTTTCAGAGAAATGCACTGAAACAACACAATGATGTTCAATTAACTATCAAGTGCATAGGCACATTACATTAGATTAAAAGCTAATCAAATATAATATTATATGCAAACTTGACTAACAATACTTTTTTTTTAGATTTTCCTTAACTTTTTCAGAGGTCTGTTTTAGCGAATATATTTAATAGAGTAAGTACAATAATGAATCTATGACAAACAAATGAAACATAAGATTAAATGAGTCAAAATGATAATTAGTTGAATGATTTAAAAATACCCAACCGTCCTAATAATGTAGCTTTAGATATTGTTGAAAATAAAATAATAATAATCTTCAATGTTTACAGTATCAATGTCATAATTAATTCTTGACGAATATTCGTCATAGTCAAAATTAATTGTTACTGTAAACACGGAATCAACATAGTTAAAACAATATAACAATATAAGAACTGAAATCATCTATAATACATTATTTTCACAATTATTAAATATACATGTTATGTATATACAGTAGGTAGCCGTTCCAATGCAATAATTTGTAAATATTTTTTTTTTGTTGTTTTTTTCTTTTTCAGTTATTACAAACAGAAGTAAATCACACTACAGAAAATAATAATAAATAATTACAATATATAAACATGACACAATAGTACGAATTTGCAATTTGATAAGGAAGGCCTTTTTGTAGTGATAAATATAATATAATGGAGTATTTATACAGAGTGTCAATCTCATTGGTTCAAGTCCTCAACATTGCTCTCTGTATAAAATGTCACCCGAGATGACACAGCCGTCGCAACTCCCTAAACAAAACGATATAAAATATAACATACACTTCTTATTCATTACATAAACTATAATAACTGTTACGCCTATATGAACTTTTACCATCCATATTGGATGATTATGTTACAAATTGCACTGCGGCTGTTCAAATTCTCTCCTTACCACCTCCCTATATCCCGTTAATAGATATTGTACAAAGCTTAAAACTACTCTTAACACAAGGTGCACAAGAGCTTCAAAAAATTTAACAGATATTAGAGAATCTGAACAGAACAGTGCGACCAAAGACAACTCCTTCTTCCAAAACACACTAGAAGTGTTGCCACCCCGACGAACATTGTCCAACTCGTATAAAACTCTACACATTAACTACTAGGGCAGACGGTATCCCCAAACGCCTGCCATCATAAAATAAACGGCTAATCAATAAAATCGCCGCGTTTAACTTAAGACACATCGTAACCGTTCCTTCAACAAATAACCAAAGATTGGAACGCCCAATGGGACTCTTAACATTACCTTTACACCTTCAAACTACGACCAAATAACGGAAACAATTTATGAATTTTTTGAATTTTTAATCCAAACGAAAATAAAATCCGGTTCAACTACCAACAAATCATTTAAATATCTCTGGACGATGTTTTGTAAGAATTATATTAAAATCGTCCGAAGAGCTCATCGTGAAATGCTAACACCTTAATACTTCTCAATTCTATCATTTCTTTTTTTCGTCATACGGTAAATTTTAATGCTTCTAAATGTAAATTTATATGGTAAATAAATAATAAAAAATTAACGAAAATCCGAAACATTTCTACTGCTTTTGACACACAATTGAATGAAGCGAAAGCATTTCACCGAGCGTGCCTATATCAATATAAATCTACAAAATATTGAACTAAAAAATAAAATTATATTACACCTCCGAAGATATGTTAGCACTTTTGACCTCGTCTCAAATCTGACATGTCGCTATCATTCCTATGACTATTGCTATAGTTTTAAACGCCTTGAAATAATACGAAGGCTGTCTAAAGCTCGTTCGACAAGTCATAATCCTAGTTACTTTTAGGATTTTAAAAAAGGCAATAAATACATAGAACGCGAAATGTACGATGAATTATCGACAAGCCACCTTGACACAATATCTACGTAATTGCGGTTTCTCAAAGGCCATTTCCGATGTAAGTAAATAAAACGTATGAATATTGTACCAAAGTAGCCGCTCCTAGCATCTAAAGGCGAACGGCGGCCTACTAAGACAATTAATTTTTTCCATCTATAGAGATTCGTCAATTTAGAAATATTTTTATTTATAGTATATTAGAATTGGTTTATGTCGTTTAGGGTTCATGAAAAAATTAAGAGTCACAGTAGTGTGGGGCGTAAACGCAGCGTGCATTCATTAGCATAACGCATTTTCCTATATTTTATGAAACATCAATGACTTACCAGTTGACAATGCATTTAACGTATATTATTTAAAAAAAAAAATAAATAAAATATTTTTTTGTAATTTATGTTGGTAAGTTTAACTGTAGCAAAGCTAATTTAGAGAATTCATATCGCGCTACAGATGTTAACGTTACTGTGCGAGTCATTGATATTTCACAGCTAATGAACCTAGCGCGTGAGCGGACGGTCGACGGCAGGGACGCAGCAATGAAGGAACCTCACGTGCGGGTGCGTACATGTGCCGGCTCCGACGCATCGCAACGCCGCGGAATGGCGTCTCTTTCGATCCGATCCCACCACCGTGTCCTCTAACATGTCGCCCTCCGCGTCATTCGCATACATCTGATGCGCGGCACTTATGTCAGAGAGCAGCTCCTCCCAATCACGGGATAACTCCTCGGGCGGGACGGGAGCGCGAGTCGGCGCCGGCTCGACAGCGCACTCACATACGCGCGCCTCGCTCCAGATGCTCTCCATCCCGCTGGGGCGCATCTTCTTCGCTGAACCTCCGCACTCGTCGCACGCCCACGCCTCGCTACCGCGCTCGGTCTGCACCGCCGTGTCGATCTGCCGCACGGGAAACCGCAGCTTGAACCCCAGATCCTCTAGGTCCGGGCAACGCTGCGCGGCCGTCAGGTTTAACCGGCCGTAGTCGATGCCGTTCGCGACGCGGTACTCGAGGTAGCGTTCACGCTCAAGGTAGACGCCGCCAGACTCGCTGCGCGTGAACTCGACTGTGTCGTAGTCGCCGCGTATGTCGAAAGTGTCGCCGTCGGCGTAGTGGGGCGCCTCGGTCTCTGATTCGTGGCGGATGGGGCGGAAGTGGGTTCTGTAGGAGGTGAGTGGGTCCTCGCGGTCTACTTCTGGCGGCGGAAGAACGCGGATAGGTTGCGGGCGCACGGTTGAAACGCGATCGCGGCGCGGCCTAGGAAACACTTCAGCGAACCCGCTGTAGTCGCGGCTGTGGTTAATCGCGATGTAGGAACGCATAGTTTTAGCGACCGTTGACAGAGCGTCGCACAACTCCTCCCCATCAAACAGACTGAAAGATTCCAATTCCCTGGGACACTCTGGTTCCCTTATGTTCAACGGGCGAAAGCGGTCGTGCAGACCCTCAGCTATTTTTGATGGCGACTCCATCTTGGGCTGACTGACTGTTATGTTTGTGGACCAAATACTTTCTGATATCAAACTATTCTTCTCAGCAGAGGCATTGGCAAATAGACGGTCAGATGGCGACGATAGCAAATCTTGGAAGTCAATTGGTAAGTCTTGATATTCATCATCAGGAGTGTTTTGATCCTTCGACCATAGGGCCTCAATGCTATGATCAAACTTGGCTTCAAATTTAGCATAGAGCTCCTCGTCCATGGGGCTTCTGGCCCTAGGGTTGAGATCATCGGTGATGACCCACTTGGTGTTGAGGTCGAGGGTGTCATTCCAATCAGGCACCATGTTGTCATTCAGTCTGAACTTAGCTTGCGTGATGTCTTTGATTTCGTCGGTAACGGTGTTCTCGCAAGTGCCGTAACCCTCGTCCAATGCTATTGCTCGAATAAATTGCTTGACGGGATCCTGAGTCTCGATGTCCCAAACTCCTTCATGTGTCATCCACTCTGGCATGCTTTCTTTGCTTTCGAAAGATCGACTGTAACTATTGTAACGCTTTCTGCTGTTCTTCTTTTGCCCGTGATATGAATTTCGCCGCTCTTTGCCAAATGAAAACTTTTTATTTTTGCAATTCCAATCTTTCGCTATTGCCAATTCACTCTGCATTTTGACTTTTGTGTTGTTCTTGTGACACCAAGCTGGCGGCGGCAAATAGTACTGCAATGTCGACTCTTGTGCTTTCTTCAGAGCCGGGAATGCAGCGTAGTATCGACGAACAGCCTCTGTTTGTTCTAAAGAACAAGTTGGCATACCTATGAGAGATGTGCTTTCTTGATCCTTAATGTCTTGAAGTCTCGTGCACAATTGATCAACGATGTTGTCAAGACTGGACTCCTGAAATGAAAATTAGCAAAATTAATTCACTATCTCAACCTTTTTTTCAACTAAATGAAATTAATCACTTCCAAAATTACCACATGAAATGCAAAACTAACTTTTAATTTTAGTTATACCTACACAAACCTACAACAAAACAAAGGTGATATCAATTTGTCAAGTATGCATTTACAATTTTAATTATGAGTTAAACAAAGGAACAAAAAGAGGAAATTTGCAAACAAAAAGGAGCAGCAAAGAAAACTTGTGCTCTTCACAGGCAACATCATAATGAAAAATATCACTTTTGATTATGCTATGAAATTTAACACAAGGCCAAATTGATGCACTTTTAAAATTATGTTGCCTCTGAATCATCAAGAATTGGTGATATCACAAGAAACCGACCTTAGTGTAAGGATTCTTAAAACTGTTTAATGTCTTCATTTTACTGTTACAGCCCCTTTCCAGAATTACTGAGCACTGCATATCCTCTTGACAGGTAAAGAAAATAGTGAAAAAACAATTAGGGCTTTGTGAGTTTTATATAAGTCATTTCTAATGATCTTGTTTATTCAACATCATTATCAGTAATCTTTGGAGTAACAAGTTACTAATGATCCTTAATTAATTACCCTTAATTAACAAACATTACAACAAATGGAATTTATCAATTGTCATTTTTGAACTTTGATACTTTCTTAATACTCAGCTATACAGTATATTAGAATTTCTAGTAATTTAAATAATCTTTCATTATGTTGATGAAATGTGAAAGATTATAAAATTTATTATTACCTATGTGTATTAGTAGTTCTCTTTATAAACTGTTATAGTAAATTCAACTCAATAAATTGTCATATTATATGTATTATACCTCTAAGTCATTTCATAAAATTATTAATGATCGCATTTAGTTAATTGCTTAGATAAAATTGATAGCAAAGCTAACTAATAACTATATTCAATTAGTTAAAAATTACAAATTGATATACAATGTTTTAATTACATAGGAGTTTGTTTGTGTTCATATTTGTTATAGTATTAGCATGTTATATATTTTTATATAACAAGGTCATCTCATACAGTAATATATATATATTCTATTGCAAGGCAATTCATCATTCTAGTTTGCCAAATTAGACAGTATTTGATAATTTTATGTTTTTTAATATTTATAACGTAACAAGTGAGGTACACTTACTGGTAGAGTCTGTGCAATATCAGATGTTGAGCGGGATGAGGTGTAGTTCTATTGACGTCGCAGGCCAGCCGGCGTGAGCCTGGCTTCCTCTCTTGTTCTTACGCATTCTGCCCAAAGTAATATAACTCGCCACAAAATTCTATCATCGTGCTCAGAAATCGAGTGTCCATTTTTCAATCGCCGTGGGCCGTTTTATAGTCGATCTTCGAAATTGCCTCCTTAAATTTAGTACATGCTTATGTCTTTGGCCTTTTTGTTTGCTAGTGTTTTGTAGTATGTACAAGCGGTCACGTTTAACAAACTTTGTACAATCGCATTGTCACTAGCGATCAACAAATGACGCACTTCGTGCACCCCTTACTTCTGAAACAACAGGCTATTTATTTACAACTATGTCATAGTTAGGTCACGTGTTGTTTGTTATAATTATCATTGACTTGCAAGGGCACAAAGAATTTCATGAAAATCTATACCCGCCCCGTCGTGCTAAATGGGTCGATGGCGCCAAATTAACGTCATTCATGCAAGGGTGAGATTATGCACTCGTGCACTACCTACTATACTATAACGACATAGAAAACTTTATTTAAAAAGATCAAATATCCGTAAGCCGAAGCCCTTATCTAATGTATACCTTAGAATTCTACAATCTGCGAATTGCAATCATGAAACAAACGGAGTAGTTTCACAATGAAGGTGATAGTATTACATGATACACTTTCACTGGGGACGCACCATCCACTTCCTGATTAAAAACAATAAATAATTAAAACAACAAACAAACTTACCCGTAGTAGTTTATGTGGGGAAATTATCATGATAATTTCTATACACACACACCCCGCATGAAAAAAAACATGGCAGCCGCGATTAGTGAGACGAGAGTCGAAAATTATGCGCAACGCCGTCAAAACTCAAGATTATAAGTGACGTTTCTTTCTCTACCAATGATAATGCTTCGATTTTCGAATATTATCAAGATGGCCGGCCGAGAGCCCGTGGTTATGAGATTTCATTTTTTCGTTGACGTGATTTGTCGATATGTGTGTCTTCATTTCTATTGGCTTCAAAGTCGAGGGAACCACCAATAAAATAAGTGCGCGCTGTTATGATTTTCGCGAAATTAGAATTTATTTTTGTACAACTCTTAATTTTATGTTAGTTCCTAAGTTATTTAAATTGTATATCTATCAAATTGTGCATGAAATTTGAATCATATTATGTAGGTACTCTATTAGACGTGCTCCATACTATGTTAGGGAAACTGAGTTGAATGAAACATGGCGATAATCTTACATCTTTATTTTCTTAAAATGCTTTTCAGCGTCTATTATGTAGTGTAACTTGAAACTTTTAAATAAATACAAGTTAAATAATACTCTCCACAAATAAATTACATTGTTTACATTCTTTATACTTGCATTACATGCAATTTTACAGGTCCTATGATGAAAGATTTAAAAAAAAATGATGATATAAAAGTATGTAATGCATTTACATACTTTTATATCACATACTAAATAACAGTATATAATATATACTTCATATTACATCCTTTCGTTTTAGATATTGAAATATTAAAAAAGTGGAATTTGTGCCACTACCTCCTACCAAACAAAAAAAGAAAAGAAAGAAATTACTGTAAGGTGATCACAGATAATTTAACATAATATAACAAAATAATTTTTTTAATGAATTAACAGAACCATAGATCAAATAAAACTATACATGACGTAATAAGCATGACTATTTACGGTGACTGATATAAATTTAAAATATGCTTATTGTCATATTTTACATCGAGAAGATAAGTCTACAAGAGGTCGTAAATTCGATAAAAATATTCGTTTAGAATAATATATCGATCTTATACAAATGTCCTAGATAATTTGTCGAAGCAAAGCGGAAGAAAACCCAATGCGAAATAATAAACTATTTCAAGCACCATTCAGCTGTTATACATTTTCTTATATTATACTCTGAACTTTGCAGACTTTCAATAACCTTATTTATTTATGTAGTCACAGAATCAATTATAACGCCATAATTTAAGTTTTTAATTCTATATTATTATACCATCTTTATCAATCCAGATGGTATAAATGGGAATTCCATCATATCTTAATTTTTTTGTGTCATTCTCGATAGACCATTGTAAATTACTGATTTTTAAATATATAGGAGAAAATAGACTTCATTTATGCTCGATATTTTGTTATAAGGATTTTTAAAAATGGTAACAATAAAAGCACAGCTCAGAGGGCCAAACAATTTTGAAACATGACCTCAAAACACACTTGACATAGACCGCTTTACACATAAATTTTCCCAAACAACAATAAATCTAACAATTATCCTACAAGTGTACATAAGTACAATTATTTACATATTACTTTATTTTCCTCGCAAGATGTCGCTAGAGAGTTGGGAGTCAAACAAACTACATGAAAAAATTGAATCGATTTAAATTTTCATTCTTGTAACCAAAATATTAGCTCTACCAAGTATCATAACATAATGTGTGAGTAAAGACAGTTTCAATTTCTATATACGTGAACATCATATATCTTTTTAAAATCGAGCCAATGTGCGAGAAAATTCACAATCTATAATATACCACATATATCTGTCTGTCTATAGATTGTTGATGATCGCGTAAAAAACGAGCTGACGACTTCTGTTAAAAACGCTCCCTAAACCCTGTCCATTTGCCTTATGGGCTAGATGCTCAATTTTACTCTTCTAAATGAGAATAGTATAGCATTCTCACTCATTTTGCTATGTGCGAAAGAGACACCTTTATATAGCGACATCTATCGAGACAAATCAATGGCTTTCTGGTCGTTTCCCTTCTTCGGCTTTGACGTCACTCTTTGGTAACGGTGCTTCTAACTGTGAGGCCTTCTTCTTCAAAACCCGCCGCCTTTGCGCTTCACGGATCAAGTCGAATAAACTCTGTAAGTAAAACAATTTATTGTAGACAATTTAAACAAAACATATTTCAATATGGTAACAAAGAACAGATTAATATTAGGCACATATAATAAACGAATTCATCAAAATTATGAACCTGTTGCATTGTAATTTATATTATATTATAAATAGAATATCTCATAAACGATTTAACACGTTTTTAAAGAAATGAGTGCTGTAAACACTCAACATTAAGGATTAACAGGGATAGTCAAGTAATTTATAAGATTTCATTTTTTTAACACTGATGATATCTTCCAGGCAACCCAATTTTTTTGTTGGTATATTTGCAAATATAAATTAAATTATAAATTGTATTCGGGACCAGGGATCGAACCCGACCTCAACCTTCGCGGTACGCTTATAAGACCGCTTAGCCACGAGGCTTCTGTACATTTTCCTACATTTTCTCGTTTTTAAAAATACAGATAATATAAAAAATTAATAGTAAACTACTTAAGCCATTCGAAAGAAACAGAAAAAACGAAGAAGCCCGTATAAATCTAGTAAAATCAAAAAATACTAACCCTGCCTTCCGATTCCGCACTCTTATCCTGTTCCTTTGCGGCTCTGGCTGCTTTATCCAACGCCCGTTGAATCTTACTCTCCACCTCCAAGATCTCCTCTTTATCCAACAGCTCTATCAGCTCAGCCATTTGCTTTTCAGATAGGTTGACGTTCTCGTTGCCTATTATTTCTAGCATCTGTGAAATACTTATTTTTAATCCTACTTCAGTATATAAAAGTGAAATTCTGCAATCTCTCTTAGGGCATATTACTGTTAGATGTCAATGATTATTTTCTTTACAGGCAAGTGATTTAGTGCCTACCCCACCGAATGTTTATTTCCCCCCCGGAATTTTCAGGACTCCGCTACGAAGGAGATCAAGAAAATAAGAAGTCAACTGTATTAATATTTTTTTTTATTTTTTTTTGGTGCTGATATCCGTGGTCAGCAACATATATTATATTAAAAAAAAGATATAACGTGGAAAAATATCATCACGTTGACTCTTAAACATGTAGTAATTCCGAGTTGGCAATATATTCAGGAAATTGGTCTTTTCAGAGCTATCATTAGAATTCAGAAACATCAAATTTTATGATCTTATGACACACGACATGAATTCTAAGCAAAGTTAGGTTGAAAGTCATCTTCGCATCAAACTATAGTTGTATGGGGACTACAAATCTCAGCTTAAGCCTTCAAAGGATGACTCTTGTATATTATTATCGTGTATTTATTGTGATTTACTTAATAATCACATGAGAAATGGAATAAAATACGATCATGAGTATCGATAAATCGTCACACGAATTTCATGATTTTTTGACCCCTCCCCCGTCCTTGTCACAGCTGGTCACATTTGTGACTCTCTAGTGTGACGTCACATATTTTGCAATTTTACGTTTTCGATTAATATTTTTTAGTATTTCGTTAATAGTGCAAACTTCGTGTTTTAAACTTTTAACACGTAGATTAGGTAATGTGACGTCACGAAATTTAGGACCCTTCCCACCCCCTTCTCACACAATGTCACACTTTGTCGACCCCCTCCCACCCCCTTAACGTGTGACGTAATTTATGGATGGTCCCTAACGAAGCGTTTTGATTACGGACGAAACCTCAAGAAAGGTCGAGATAAGAATTCACGTAGGTCAGTTAGCTGAATGCAACTGTCTCGATAAAATTTCTTCAGACATATTTTTCATCAAGAAATTTAAACATCACTGAAGATTTGAATATTTGCCTTATTTTGAGTTAAATTTTTTATGAATTTCCATTATAGCTTGGCACTAACTTCTAAATGCTTCTTTTGTATTGTATAGTGAATCTTAGGATTACATAAACAAAGTCGCGGACAATTATAGTTTTACTATTCTCACAGCAAAATGTACGTGCATTACCCATATCGTCACAAGCATTTGAACAAATAATTCTAATTACCTTCAAAACATCATCAATTTTCAGTTGTCCATCAAAGTCATCGTCAAGTCTTCCAAGGACATCTTGTATCAGTTTGAGTTTTGCCTCATCGGGCACTTTTTGAAGGCTTTTAATGGAATGCATCAGTTCATCGATTTGAATCAATTGTTCTTTTGCCTTTTGCGGCTCCGATTTCGTCTGTTCCAATGTACTTTTCAGGGCCTTTTCTTTACTTTCCAGTTCCACTAACGCCGCATCCAATTTGCTTATCATGTTGTTTACGGCGCGGTATAATCTGAAAATTTGTGTACATGTTCATTAAAAATATATCATTCCAACGAAACTATTAATTTATTATGTTCTATTAGTAAATTTGAGAATTTGATGTTAGTTTTTTTGATGACAACATTACAGCATCTTATGATGCAATAACTTCATATATTTCCTTATAATATTTATAGCAAAAAAATTAAACACAGTGTTTACTTAAATTAAATACCTATATGTTTCCCCCAGTTTAAAACCCAGAACCCCCGGTGCAACACGCAGCAGCGAGAATGTTAATAAAGGGCATACGTTTAACTAACCACCAGACCTGGTAAATTGTAACGGAAATAAATCACTTTATATTGCCAAAAATAGTACATGATCACCAAAATTAAATCCCCATTTTTAGTGTGAAATTAAAATCTAAAATTTTACAACTTGTGATCCTAATTAATGACCACAGACAATTTGTCAGTATTTTAATCTAAAATTATGATAACATCTTATCTAAAAGTAAATTATTCCAGATAAATCATTATATATACCTAGAAATAGTAAATAAACTCCTAAAGTTTTCAGTCTTTGAAATTTAAAAAATCAATTCTTTCTTTACGTTTTACACCAATTGGAATGGTTCTCGTCTCGGAACGCGACTGGACGTGTTTAAGTCGAATACATATACTATATATATTATAATTATATAATCTTTTAAGAATTTTGGGCAATGCACCTTCCATGGAGCCAACTTTCTTTTACTTAGGGCATTATGACTTCCTACACACTTAAATATTGCTGTTTGTCGAATACAAATATTCGTCATATGTCTCCCACGGCCATTCATAATTTTACTTTCTAAATCGGAACCTAATTTACTCATTAAAATTTAGCTGGTTGGGCCACTGGGCACATACCACTCATGACTTGTGACACGTTTCGTCCACCACCAAACTCTCGCTTAATAAAAAAAAATCACTAAATTCGGTTTCATAGTATAATTTAAATTGCATACATTAATAAAATAACTAGTACCGTTGCAATTATAGATTTTCATTTTTTGATTTAGAATTTTTTTTTTTTTTTGCTGATTTGTAATACTTTTTAGGTTATGATGACAAAGCTTTTTTAGGTGGCCATTATAATTATCCCCTTAGGGCGCAACAACAAAAACAAAGAGCAACAATTTTTTTTTTATCAAATAATCAGTAGCGATGTTACATGTGTACAAAAATCTTCCGTCTTTGCAGTGCATGAGTTCATTGACTCTGAGACTAGTCATAAATCAACTATTAATATAACTACATAATATTTAGTCTGTCTTTAAACCGGTTTAAAAGATTCGTAATAAGATTACAAGTGGACCCCGCGAACTTCGTATCTTATCAGGGTCCCGAATAATATATCACCTTAAACGTCATTTCATAGAAAATGTATTAGAAAACGAATTATTTTAGTTTATCATGATTTTTTCTATATTTTAATAGTGTTTCTGTAATTCGTTTAGATTACACAACACAACAAATCAGAGATCATCAAAATTGGTCTATCCGTTCTTGAGTAACAAACATTTATAAAACGTATAAATGACCCGACTTTGTCATCTATATCATTTGTTATTTATATAGATAGATTATTTGTTTTTTAACACGGATTTATTATATTTCGATTTTAACGAACTCAAAAACAGAGTTTTCCATTCGACTGTACATTTAAACAATATATATACAATAGATGGCGCCGAGCTGTTGTTGGAAAGTTACATTTAATTTCAGTCGCAAACCTATTAAATATTCAATTAATAAGAATGGTTTCAACTATTAGTTTTGGCGATGAAATTTATGTATGTCTTCTACAAGTCACTGAAATTTAGCAGACATAAATCTTATCTATCTTAATTTTAATCTATCTTATCAGTACTTATCAAATTGATTTTGTATTGTCAACCTTGACTTACTTTGTTATGAATGATTTTTAAAAAATCTGATGATTTGAATAATCATTAAAGCGCATGTATCGCACATATTTTATTTATAGTGCCCGGTATAAAAGGGGTTTACCGAAAATCTGGTCCATTTTGCGTCTTGCATCTTAATCATTTATATATAAAAAATTGGTATTTTGAATAATAATAATAATTTGGACAACTCACATACATTGCTCTGATCTCAAAGTATCGAGAACACCTCAAAAATCAATTCAATTCTAAAAAATTTTAAGTCAGATTTTGCATAACTCCCATCGAATACCTTCATGATTATATTTCATATAGGTGTATCATATGATAATATAGGTGTTACAGACAGCCCCATCTGCAGAGCGTGCTTGGATGGAGAAGAGACGGCAGCCCACATTATTCTGGAGTGCACAGGCGTGACCAACTACCGGGCCAAACACTTGGGGTCACCACGGACCCTCCCCGAGGTTATTGGTGAGACCAGAGGTTTGATAAACTTTTTGGAGGAGCTGGGATGGCAAGACTAACCGCCCGGCCCAATACGAAAAATAGGCGCATCATAGACGTCGAGTTGCGGAAAACAAGCCCGTCATTACTTATACTTATGCTTTATACCTTCATGATTTTTATTTCAAATAACCCTGAGTACATTTGCAATGTTTTACAGTTTGGTTTAGACACAACAATGACCTAACTCTCGTAGGAAAATCGGCATTATCCTTTATTTAACGACAATTCTCGTACTTCGCTAGGGATTTAACATAGAATCGTATACAATTTCTTTCATAATCTTTTCTTTAATAAATAAAATAAAAACGAGTGGAGTAATTCCGAAAATTAATTCACCGATAGAAAGCTGGACTCTTTCTGAATCACAAGGCTATATTTTTTATGCTAGTTTAAGATATTAATACTGACCTCCTTGCTCCCTTGGTAAGTTTAATATCAGCCTGTTTGCTCTGAACGATTTCGTCCATCTCTTTAACATCTTCGCTGTAATCCAACAGTTCTGCCTTGAGCTCTTGAATACTTTCCTTCTCCAAAAGCAAAGACTTTTTCTGTTCAGCTAAAATTATTTTTAATATTCTGGTTTAATAATATGACAAGACCAACTGGTTTACGCGTCTGACATTCAATGCGTGTGGAGCCGGAGGTCCTGGGTTCGAATCCCGGAGAAATAAAAACAACATACTGTTTCAGTTAGGTTAGATTATTTCCTCTTCGTGATCAGTGAAACAAACAATTGTTTAGATAATATCTTCTTTCTTAAATTTTTACATAGTATTATTGAAATTGCTGTTGATTTGAGTTTTAAAATTAACAAACATAGAGAAAAAAAACCAAATCCTCTTCACAATATAACTAAAAAGTGTTAATGACCTCATTTCTTAGAACATATGGCATGAACATAAATACTATTTTTGTGTACAATTCATTACTTTTGCCCCACCTTGACCTCTATGTGAAATGGCACCATGCCAATGTCTACATATGAACTATTTAAAAGAATATTATCCACAAGAAATACAATTATTTTGCTTAAGTATTAGTATATGTACAAACAAAAAAAAAATGAATTTCACTTTAAAAAATTAAAAGAAAAAATTCTAAAATTACAAAAAGAAAATAGGCAAATCTTTTAGTAGTTTTACCTATATTGTTTACAATTCCACATTTAAAACAGTGATTCAATTTTATTTAAATAGGGGTAGAGATTAATAACTAATTAATAAGTTATTTCATACCTTAATTAAAAGTATAATCTCTCCAAAACTGTACAAAGAATCAATTTAATATATTTGCATTGCTTACCAACTTTTTCTAAAGCATCTTCAATAACCTCAATATCCTTAGTTGAGAGCCCCTCATCTGTTTTTGGTTTTGGATGATCAACAGCAATAACCGGTGCAGGATCTACTAACACTGAATCAATACCATGAATAATGGGTGCCTTGTCTTCGAGTTCCTCTTTGTGCTGCTTTATGCTTTCAAGCATCTGTTTTTCCATCTCAGCTTCTAGCAATTCTTTATTTTCCTCTTTAATTCTTAGTTCTTCAAGTCGAATGACCTCCATTTTAGTCTGAAATTCATATTTATCTATGTCTCATTCAAATTTACTTATTTTTATATCATATTATAAAACTTAGTTTGGTTTTTAATAGATATATGTCTGATGTAATAGTGCGAAAATTACAAGTTCATTGTCTTGAAATTGTTAAATGTGAGTTAGGAAATGTTTAATAATTAAGTAAATTGATAAATTTCTAACACTTTCATGTATGCTACATTATAGCACAAACAATTTGAACTAATAAACTATATAGATCTACAAAAACTGCATGGTTTTTAATTCATTAATATTAAATTAACTATTGTGAAGATTCTGCTGTTTAAAAAACAATTAATTATTTTCATTGCAAAAAATATTACCTTAAAGTCAACTTTTCCTTCCTTCTCACCAATTGCAGCCTTAGTTTGCATAACCACATGCTCTGGGAGAGCTGAAATTGTAGCTTTCAACTTATATGTTGTTGGAACATGTTCCGGCACCATAAGAGCCCTAGAGAGCAACAATAGAGATGGTGGAACCTTTTCATTTAAGGATAAGTCCAGCCAATTCCGTAACTCTTTACGTAAACGCTCCTCAGACACACCATAAGCACGCATTCCTCTTGCTCTGCAAGCTTGTTGTAACTCATTTAAATTTAAACTGTCAACTCCCTCTTTCGCTATCATATTATCATCAGCAGCTAAAGACCGTAGTTTCATTCTGAGATTAAAACGTAACATTGCACTAGTACCAATTGTTGAAACATTTAAAACTTTGCATAATGCCACAAGATGAGGCCTTTGCAAGGAATCAAGTGTTATTTCATCTTCAAACAGTTTTGAGAACTTCATAATCTCTTCACTAGTGGCTACATCACCAGATGTTCTGATTTTTGTGAAGAATGAAGAGAACTCTTTGGCTAATTCAGAATGCCTGTTTCCAGCTTGTGGTGCCATTTGATCTAATGTTTCTTGAAAGAACTTCGCCATCTCAATTTTTACCTTAAAATGTTGCTTTAACTTTGCTTCCTTTTGACTGGTACTCTCAAATGTAGAAGGTAACATATTTGGGAATAGTTTGATGAACAATGGAAGCGCAAATTCTAAGAATGGCACTGCAATAAACACAATGAATGGCACCATTCTAAATAGATCTCCAATTGTTGTGACTAACAATCTGTGCTCTCTTCTTGTTAATGATTTCCCTCTTAGAATTTTAAAAAGCAAAGATGCTGAAATACGCACTTCTATGAATAATAACCTAAAGCCATGGTAGTAGTGTTGCACTTCTGCCATAAATCTTTCTTTCAAGCTCTTTTTCGGTTCTTGTTTCTTTGGAAGTTTTTCTTTTTCTTCAATACCTTTTTTTATTGTTTCTACTGTTGTTTCAACTTTTGATGATGGTTTTAACGGCTCCTTTTCAAAATAATACTTGCTTGTAGAAAGATGTCTTAAATAAATTGGTGAATATATTGTAGTATTCAGAGGTTTTTGAGTTATATCATGTTGCAATCTTAGAGGCTGAGTGGTGTAATAGCACAATGACCTTGAGAGCGTAATATATGGTACATTTTGATATTTTCTGGTCTCCCATAATAAATCTGAAAGATAAATTCACAAGAGCTTGTTTAATATTATTTCTTGATAGAAAATTTATCAATGTTATTTTTTACTTTACGAAATTTAGTCTCGTAACTAAACAGAGCTCATATCTTATAAAACCATTTATTAAATTAAAAAATATTGATAATAGAGATTAAGTAGTAAAATAAAATTATTAAGTAAATAAAAGTTTGTGTTCTATGTAATTGGTAAGAGTTTAAATGTGAATAATATGTATGGATTAAAAATGTACATTAAGTTATTAAAATAAAAATTGAATTATTTTTACTTAATTTACAATAACACGCCATAAACATTGATGAAGTAATCGTATAGTCAACCATAATATAGTAAGGTTATGGAAACCGATTTGTTAATAAAACATAAATGCTTACATAAAATACTTACTAGGTTTTTTCACACAACGACAATGATTCATAATCAACCTATTCATCTTGTTTTAAATGTTTGCTTATTTATAAGAAAATTATGAACACTAAAAACAAAAATCAACCATTAGGCACCATGACAATCTAGAAGTTAAATACATAATTATACATAGATGTTAGATCAGTGATGCAAATTATTGCCAACTACTACAGAATTTTCCCCCTAGAACCAACTTCAATTACCCCTAAAGTACGTAAATATCGATAAAAACCCCTAAAATTTTTGTTGTACACTTTTGAGAGGTATGTGGTTTGAAATTCAAATATAAATTCAAAATACACTCAAATAGTATGAAATAGCTGTTGTATTTATGTGGGTGCATTTTACACATTTACATACATTAATAATTAATGACCTTATAATATTAATGACGATAGCAATCAAATTAAACAATTTTTATTTCTTATTTCTTAACTTTTTTTTCTTAGTTTTCAGTTTTTCTTAATTTTCTTGGCATATCTTTCTTGCTTTTTCTTTACTTATTTATTAATTTTCCGATATTTATAGCCACGCTTGGAGTTTATGTTTAACTTAATTTGTTGATTGGGTTCCAGGCTTAATATTAAACGTATAGTCGTGCGTTTAAAAAAAATTCTTGAATGTCTACCCCCTAAAAAAATTCCTTAAATAAATGTACCCCCTAAAAAAAACCCCTAGACAACTTAAACCCGCCTAAATTTGGGGGAAAAATCCCTAAGTTGGCATTCAAGACATATCTGGTAGGTACTTAGGTGAAAGGTAGGCACCTAATCGAGACGAAAAATGAAAACATTATTTCCACAACAGTCAACATAATCTGTGAATAGATTAAATTTAATGTGTTGTGCTGCTCTGTTTATATTACAGAACCTGTGGTACCTACTAGCCGCTAGACGCTAGTCAGAATGGCACTAGTCTCAAGTCTGTCTGTATTCGTAATTGGTTTCTTTCTTTATTTATCTACATTTTTGTTGTCAATCACACTGGAAGCTTACAATGAAACGAAAACAATATTAATAACTACTGCGATCTAGTATTTTTGGTACCTACATTGACACGACAAAAAAAGAGTCATAGAAGGAGTATATACATACATACAATATTTCAACGTAAAAACTAACATTTCTGCTGTCTGGTATTAAGTATTCCGGATTTGTAATTTTTTTCAAAATTTTCTAAACCTTAATTGAAGTGCGTTCCGTTGCAATATATTTGCTAAATTATTACGTTTTATGTGTGATGCATCTGGCGTTGAGACTTTCATGATGAGTTTTGTTTTTGAGAAAGGATTTTTTCATTCATACTAGATAACCTATAAAGTGTTTCGTCAATTTCTTGCATTATGCGTTGCAATTTATTTGTTAAAGTACTACTTATCTAGGTGTATTGCCTTTGGGCTAAAGACTTACAGGGTTTGAGATAGGACTCGCTATTAATAGTGTTGCCATCTTAGCCCTTTTTAGGCTAGATCTAGCTATTTTATAATTGAATTTCTCTACTTAGTCCTAAAAGGGCAAACTAGTCTTTTTGGAACCACCATACTGTAGTGTATGTATCTGTTTAGTAGATACTATACACTGTCTCATGTACACAAACTAGACGAGTAGCTTGTCCAAATCTATCGGCAATCGGTACCTTGAGGCTGGGCTATTGAGGTGCATTGAGTATTTCATTGTCGTGGCAAGAGAAGTAAGACGCGCGCATGTGCTCAGATGGCGCGTACTAGTAAGCTAGTGAATCTCAGTAATTTTATCCTCTTTGTTAGTTTATTTGTATGGACACTAATTATATTTTAACTATATAGTATGGGCTTGCTAAACTTGCTAAAATTGAGCGATACGGAGTTCAGCTGTGCTATATCGCGCGCTCCTCCTCCCTCAGCCCCAGCCGTCCCGTAAGCGAAACAAGCAAGTAGCGACAACTGAGCTTACTTTATATTATAGCCGTATAGCGTAGTGTGAACGCCATGCTATATAGTATAGTATGGCATCCGCTCTTTAGCAAATATAGTATAGCAAGTATAGCGTAGTCTGAAAGCATCTTTACTGTCTTTGGTCACTCACTGTCACTGATCACTTGTCATTTGTCTATGAAAAATATTGATTACTTAACCTTAAAAAATATTGTCAAAAATTAAAAACATTCAATTATTTATTATAAAATAAATGCATACTTTACATAAAAATGTTTATCGCATTTGTAATAATTCGGTAGGTATATTAATTAAACGTTATGGTGAGTAAGTGAAATCAACATAACGGACAACCTAAAATAAGAAGTCATAATTGACTTCTTATTTTAGGTTATCCGTAAGCGTTGGCATCTTCATAGTTCATAACATTGTGTCCTACGAATAGAAAATTATAAAAAATACTTACAAGTATCTGTGTGATTGTCATTACTTAGAAATCATTTTTTTTGAATTGAACGTTATTCCAGGACATCAAATTATGTCTAAAAAGCGATCTGTCAGCCCTAAACCAGACAGTGAAGCTAAAAGGATAGTATGGGTGGACTTGGAAATGACTGGTCTTGACATAGAAAAAGATCATATTATGGAAATTGCATGTTTAGTGAGTGATGCAAATCTTAATGTTGTTGCTACTGGTCCAAACATAGCCATTCATCAGCCTGTTGAGATATTAAATTCAATGAATGAATGGTGCACAGCAACACATGGTGAAGTATGGCAAATTATCAACTTTATTATTAGTTGAATACTTAAACAATTACACATAGCTTGAGTAATACACAAAGTGGTGAAATCCATTTGAATGTTTTTCTATTATTTTTGTTTTTATTAGAAACAGGAAATGTAAAGGTTTTAGAACTTATTAAGAATGAATTTACCACATATTTACCTATTTGCCTCAAAAGGACTTTTTTTTCTACTATTTTATAGAAAAAAAATTGTATATCAGACTATCTGCAAATATTAAAAAAAATGTTTCCATAACAATAATCTTCTAAAAGTCAACTTTAATTATTCACGTAATGTCCTTTTTTTCATAACTATGATTATGAATTATTAATTAAATTTTTACTATTTTAATTTGTTTATTTTTTTCACTTATTATTTATATCAACAATTTTATTATACAAAAAATTGTGTTGTAATGGTGAATATTTTATTATTAATAATTTTACTGGTATATTAAATGCATCTCTGCCTACCTCTTTGAGGAGTTAAAGGTGTGATTATATTATTATTATTATTATTAAAAATGTATTGAAATTTTGGTTTTACATTTTTTAGTTTCATTTATATTTAAATCTACTTTTATATTACAGAGTGGACTCACACAATTATGCAGAGAGTCACAAATTAATTTGAAGGAAGCTGAAGAGAAAGTATTAACATTCCTAAAATCACATGTACCTGAAAACAAATGTCCTTTAGCAGGTAATAGTGTTTATATGGATAGGCTGTTCATAAGAAAATATATGCCCAAATTAGATCAATACCTACACTATAGAATAATTGATGTCAGCTCCATTAAGGAAATAGTAAAACGTTGGTATCCAAAGGAATTCTCAAATATACCGCAAAAGAAGTTTTCTCATCGAGGTTTTAATGATATACATGAGAGTTTAGAAGAGCTTAAGTATTATAAGGAAAATGTATTTAAACAATAAAGTTATGATGAAGACGAGATATTTTTTTAAAGAACAATCCTTACTAATATTATAAATGAGAAAGTAACTGTCTGTGTGTTACGCAATCACGCCTAAACTACTAAACCGATTTAAATGAATGTACTTTTTAATGTGAAAAAGGGCTGTAAGAGGTTGAAAGTTTGTATAGAAATTACGTCATTTTTAAAGCTAGAACCTTGAAACTTATTTTTATAGGTTTTTGATTAGACAAATAGATACCACAATCAGTTTGTAAAAGTTTTAACCTAAAGGGGGTAAAAATGGGGGACGAAGTCCGCCCCATCTGTCGCGATAAACTATAAAAAATATTGTGCGAATTTGACTAATAGTTAAATACATGGGGAAGGTTTAGGTCTATAATTTGTGTAAATTGATTGACGAAGTGTCGGAAAAGTCAAGCTACCTGGGAGCTTTCATCGAAAACGCTGCCTAATCGCTTTGAGATACATATAACAAAATGAATGCATGGTGGGATATTCCTCTTTTATGGCACTATTCTGCGGTAGCATATAATATCTTTTAAGGATAGCTTACTATACCCATTAGCCATTCTCTTTTATTAGCGGTACGAAGTTCGCCGGGTCAGCTAGTTAATGGATGGGAACTAGAGAAGCAATTGAATAAATTAATATAAGATTTCAAATAATATAAGAATTGCTATAGACCTTAGATTTCACAAAGTATAAGTTATAGGGCTGTTTTACCGACATTCTTAAAAGCAAATAACTGCTATTTGAAATATTTCATCTTCCTGGCAAGAAAATAGAACCCAGGAATTCTAATATAAGAAATAATCGATGCATTATCAAAGGAACTCGTGAATATCGTGTCGAAATTCTTTCTATTATAAAAAATTTTATGTTTGTAATTTTACGAGTGAAATCTTTAGCGCCATCTTCTGACGAGTAGATAAATGACAACAACAAAGTTTTTTATGTACTACTGGCCACTAGATGATAGTAAATTAAAAGTAACTAAACGTAGTTTTTTCTAACCATTCTTTTATAGAAAACAATACAAATACTTTCGTACAATACAAAAAAAATCATAATGACATTAAGCAGTTAGTAGTTGATGACCCTTAGTCTTACTATGTGTCAATTGGTGACGCTTTTGAGGCAAGAAGTAATAATTTTATTATATACTTAGTTACCTACCTTGTTTTGAAGTATCAAGTTTATTTCATAAATGTTAATTTCATAAGAAATATGGGCTACGCATGCAGCAAGATGCCAGTTATATTGGAGTACAAGGGAGCCTAAAATTGGACACTAATAAGTAACAACAATTGATCTTCCAAGCAACACGCTTATGAAAAAAAAATCAGATCCGAGGCAAACGGGCTGGAGGCTCACTGCCGAGTAGCAGTCCGCCTTCCATGGACACCCACAACGCCGGTTGGGCTACGGGTGCGTTGCCGGCATTTTAAAGACAGGTAGGTACGCTTTTTTTTTGAAGGTCCCTAAGTCGTAATGGTTTGGCAATAGCTCAGAGTCTGGTTGCACAAAATGGTGGTAAGCGGCAAAAAATCCCTTAGAAAACGCTCAGTTGTGGAACGACGAACGATGAATTTCGTTTTCGATGTTTGAAGATGAAACTCAATTGCTGGTATTAATCCAAACAACTCTGAACATAATATATTAGAATATGAAAACAATGAAATTAGTACAAATATATTCATTTATTTTCTTTTTCATTGTATAATAAGAACACTGAATAATGAAATAACTTCTAATTCTATCGCAAATTTTGATTGGATTTTATGTTTGCATTTCTCGTACCTACTATGGAGCAAAAATACTTTTATATTTAGCGCTTGGGAAAAATAAAACAAGATATGGAAACATCAAATTATATTTTTTTCATAAAATATACCTACATTAATAATTATGTCATTCACAATATTACATATCTAGTTAGTAAATATATTACTATAACTTTTATTTCGCTTCCAATTCAACATAAAAAACTTCATTCATATTCTAAAGGTAGGTAAGTTTTAACCTAAAACCGTTTATTGTTTAAATTATTATAAATGTAATACATATGTTATATACTGAACATTCATTTAAACCTCGTCTCTTTTCATTTATGTTGATAATAATTGGGACAACTCACATACATTGCTCTGATCCCAAAGTAGCTGAAGCACTTGTGTTATGGAAATCAGAAACAACGAGGGTACCACAATAAATACATATATAAGTATATAAACAACCAAGACTCGGAAACAAATATTCGTGCTCATCACACAAATTAATGCACCTACCGGCATTCGAACCCGGGACCTTTCGATGCAGACGGCAGGAGCACTACCACTTGCGCCAATCGGTCGTCGATATTTGTATATTGAACATACAAATTAAATTCGCAGAGTACCTAGGTACTGTGCGAATGTTTGGTTTGCAAAATGTTAGATAATATATATATAATATATTACGCCCCGTAGTGCAGATCAATCCCTACTTTTTTAAAAATAATTTCCATGATAGACATGAATCTCCCACATTATTATTTATAAAAAGCAATCATCTAAAAAAAATTCGTAAAGCTACAGGCTTGAAAAAAGTACTTTTCGTCTCTGCCTGCTATCAAAAAATTACTTTTAGTAACAAAATATTAATTTTTAACTCTCAACGCTGCTTGAAGTACCTACTTTATAAAAGTCTAATGATGAACATTATCTAGATGGGTTTATCATTTGCATATAAAAACCTCTAATCTTAAAAAGTGGTAAAATACAACACAAATCAAGCATAAAGGAAGAAGTTTAACGTGTACGTGTAGGAAGTATATATTGTTTCAGAAGCAAAGAAAAAAATATTGTTTGAGTTTATTATTTTTCCCGACATAATGATCGAAGTTCGACGGTAAAAACCTTTTTCACAAATCCTGTGTTGCTTAGCGTACTAGGAGGAAATGTTTTAAAATCTATTTGTATTTATTGAAAGGATTTCGTATTTATTTTACAATACATTTCGAAATACAAAGAGAAAGTCTAATATAAATCTATCCCAATTATTTTCTATTAAAATCCTTATTTTCTTCAACTATTTTAGTAAGGTACATTTGTTGCGCTCTTATGTATATAACCTAAAATAAGCCAAAATACGTTTTATATTAGATATCTTCAGAAATTTTAAAGAATCACAACACAGCGGATACAGACCTAATGCTAGATAAAATAAGAATTATATATTTTAAACATATTTTAAAGGAAGTCGAATAATACAGTGCATTCCTATTTATAAAAATATGAAAATTTTGGCAAATAGATTTCTTTGACGAGATTATATATTTCTAAATCAAATTTATACAGATTGTTGACAATTTCAAGTTCGCACTTGGTTATACATTTTAAAAGATGGTTAAATCTACGTAATATAACATTTTAAATAGATAAGTATATATTTAATCTAGAAAACATTTTATATTTTTACATTTAATTCTAATAGGTACACAGCTAAATTACACAACTAAACTGATATAAGAATACAATAATTACTATGAATTTATTTTATCTACACTTCATCTAAAAAGTTTTATCAATTTCCTTTTCAAAAACATCTATTAAATGTCTCTGTAAACTTTTACCTAATGTAATCTCGAGTACAAAACAAACAGAAATCCAAAGATCTGCCCGAATTGCGTATTTTTATTACCTGCGATGTTTATGATAATATCATCAGCTGATATCCATCTGCTACGAATTACTCGCGTACAAAAACAAATTCGTTGTAATGATTCCAGCGGTTTTCCTCTGAATCAACGCCAGGTTTTAATTCAGCTGCTCCACCAGCTGTGCCGCTGCCACAGCTCGCCGTCAACTTGAATCCTTGCTCTTGAAGCATATCGAAGGCTTGTTCTATAAATGAGTGCTTCAAAAAGAACCTCGAAGTATACCTGTCAGCCAAGCCGTGATCAGGGTCCCGTGATTCATTCAAAGTCTCCCCAAATACATCTCGACATAATGTCACCTTCCCACACACTAGTATGCGGGATAGTTTCCGGAACTTGACATCGGCGAGACCGTCTCTCCCGAAGGCAAAGCTGCCTCGATATCCCACCGTGATGCAGCCACGCTCACGGTTGGGAGGCCGTGGATCTGCGTCTCTAACCGCATTTTCGAGTCCGGGAAGTCTGTAATGTTTGGCTTCCCGCGCGAGTCGTTTGTGCTCACGAAAGCATTCAGGAAGCACGAGCCCGCCATCCCGTAGATAATCTAGTACGTAACGGAAGAGAACGCCGTCGCGATCGAAAAAGATGCGGCCGCGAGCATCGCGCGGGTGGTCTGCGTCGTGCAGCGCGGAGGCCGGCAGCGAGTCTGGCTCGCGCAACAGCGTATCACGTGTAGTGGCGTAATGCACGCCGCCTACGTTCAGCTCGAGGACCTCGGGCGGCACGTCCGCCATGGCTGGAGCCTGTCAACGCAATGGCGCGGCTGCGCACCCCTCCTGACCCACTTACCGTCCGCCGCCCGCCCATCAATAACGCACGCCCGGGTTACTGACTTGGACGTAATTATTTCCTACCCCTTCGTACGAAACTTCCGAAAACCTTCAAGGTCCAAGTCTATTGACAGTTAACAGATGCTCTAAAATTTCTAATGTAGAAAACTTTTCTAACTTCATCGACTTCGTTTGTGTACTTTATTAATGAGATCGCAAATCAGCAATTGGAACTCAGTCTGTATACACTCAAAGCCTGCGGGAAAGTTTACATAGACTGGCGAAGTATTTCAAGTAAAACTAACTGTAATGAGTCTATCTCGCGCTTTACATTGTACGAGATTTATTATTCTTGGAAAATGTAGGCAATAATTATGAGATACGTAGGTACCAGAATAAAGTTGAGAGAGATATTATATTATAAGTTATATTATGAGTTGATAT
The DNA here is from genome assembly GCA_912999735.1 of Aporia crataegi. Taxonomy (NCBI): domain Eukaryota; kingdom Metazoa; phylum Arthropoda; class Insecta; order Lepidoptera; family Pieridae; genus Aporia; species Aporia crataegi. The sequence goes on along the minus strand of OU538748.1, from coordinate 1,859,666 downwards.
TATAAGTTTAAAAGTATTTTGAACTCAATTAAAAAGTAAGTCTATAATAAATTAAACAAGTGAGCAATTTAACCATAGTATAAAAATAATATTTAACATAATAATAATTGTAAGCAGTTCTTTTTAGGAAATAAAAAGCATTTAAATTTTATTTATTTATAATTAGACTCTTCTTATAAAATTCAGCAAAAAATACGCTTATGTGTTTATAACATTGTAAATTTTGTAAAAAAAAACCAGTTTTCTTTTAGACAAGCGTGCCGCACGGAAACAGTAGGTAGTGCCAAATCAATGAAATAATATGACTTTCATTTGTTAAATGAATCAAAAAAGGTTAGGAAATTTTAATAACACTGCGCTGCAATTTAAACGAATAAAAGGCTGACCGCTCATAAGCTTTCTGAAAAAAAAAAAAAATTAAAATTAAGGTCGTTATGAATGAATTATTTCCTCTGTGGAAACTTTAAAATATCTACGCCAAAAATTGTTCACGGTTCTTTTGTTTTGCTCATTAAATTATGCACTGCTACTCGACTACAATTCTAAAATTATTTTGAGTTTTACGATTGCTACTTTTTTAAATTTATGAACCTAAACGGTATCATATTTATCTAATACAAGACAACGATTTAACTTAATAACAGAGGTCCCATCCTTCTTGTTTTCAAAAAACTTGCAAATTTTAAATGGTTGGGGCCTTGTTGGCGTAAATAATTTTTATCACGCCTAAACTGATTTTCAGAAATACTGTATAGACGAATATACCTACTCTGTTTACTAATTCATTTTTTAAACCCCGATGCAGTTTTTTTCTTTGAAATCTGAGATAGAAGTTTAGCAATTTAAAAAAGTCGGTTCAGCCGTTTATTATGAGTCGTCATCAAGTCGGAGGGTTATTTTTTAAAATTATCTTCAATTTATTTTGTTATAAGAATACCATTATTATAAGTTAAGAATGAAAAATTATTGTCTAAAGGATGAGATATTGACATTTTTATAAGTTTGGATATACATAATCTGTTTTAAAATATTCGAAGAAATAGCTTTGATTGGCTTTGATTGCTTGCTTGCTTTTTTTTGTTTGGCTTGATGTACGAAAAGAGCCTTTGAAGATTGAGTGAAACATTTGCACAGGGAAATATTTTATATTTAGATCCGAAAATATAACGAGAAAGTTTTTTCTTGGTTTTAAACTTTCATCTATTTCTTCTACAATGTGCGATTATGGTTCGGGATGATTCGGTTCCCGAAAAAAATATTCGATAGTTTCAGTGCAGGCTCATGAAAACATATTACCTCTTGCATGACGTCTCATTCAGTATACTGCGGGACTTTTACGCTTTGCTTTCTAAAAGACGAAGAAAACGAGAAAGATTGTTAGCGAAAACCTCCGCTCATGGACGCTTATAACGTCACGGGTTCTAGCCAGTCCGCTCTTTTTGAAGGTTCCTAAATCATATTATGGATTTTGAAAAGTTTAATAAAACAACCCAATAAATTAATGTAGGTACTTTATTGAAGAAATTCAATATGTCGATGTATATTTATCCTATGTCGCGCGCTCAAGCGTGACTACCTTACCTTTTTGTTTTACATACTTGTTGTCTAGACAAACTGGTTAATTTACAGACAACATTGACCGTTTTTGTATTAGTTTTCTTTGTATGAATAAATGAAATTTAAATTGAAAATAATAATAATAATACAATCGGTCGTTCCACGACATACAATATCACTTGAGTTTAAAAACACAAATAGATAAGGATAATATTATTTAATTAATGATACAAATTGAGAAAGAATATTTCGAAAGATTACGATTTATTTTTCATTAAAACCATGTATTCTGTACGTCGACCATGAGATTACTAACGAAGTTTTCAATAGGATTTTTAGTATCGAAAAGCTGTTATTTCCATAGTGTACTAGGGGCGCTGTAAGATTTACCATAAAAAATAATTGAGAGCAGCAGTTTGATTCACACACACTTGCCAACTAGATAACTAATTTAGATAATCAAATTCAAAGAATACACTATGGGTCAACAATCGTTTCAAATTTTTCATTATGGCGTGATAATAATTGGACATATTTGGAAGTCTACTATTAATGGCATACATTAATTATTGTAATATCCTACATTAACCACTAAAGTCTATGAATTATTTTATTATTTGTATAGTATTTTTTCTAACACACATCTAACAATAAGTATAATCAGAACGCACAGTAAACGAGGTGAAGCGGGTAAGATACAGTTTATCCCTGCGAAGCTAGGTACTTCATATTCCCAGAATTATGACTACAATTTATAATTACGAAGTCGCAAAAGCAAAGCTGACTAATAATCTCTACGTATATCAAATGTTTTAAACGTATAATCGCCTATGTCCTTGTTATTGGTGAACTCAGCCTTATCAATCTTGCTGCTTGGACTGCCAGTCGATTTCAACCACTGCATCCTAAAAAGAAAAATCTCTCTGTACAACGCTTGCCATCGAGTTCATGCTTATAACTCAAAGAAAAGGGTTTGCAAATGATTAAATATAGAGCTTTTTAAAAATCTTTAATATCTAAACGACTTCCGAAGATAAGTTCAATATCCTGACAAATTTAATTTGCAGAACATCCTGTATTCCAATCAGGGAAACAAAAAAATCTTATACTTTAATCTTATACTAGAAACGTGTATTTGAGATTACGGGAGATTACGGGACTTGAGATTACGGGACTGCTGTGTGAAGGTTTCTCTTAATCGCATCAAATCTTTGGACGCGTGACCGACTGAGGCATTTATATATTGGATCCGAATGTAAATTTCACAGGAGCAAATTTATCCGATCGCCATGACAATTAACCCTCTTCAATATTAATAAATGGATCGGCACGGAATATAAATTGACAATCTATTTATACATCACTTATATTTACATAAGCGATAGCTTATACTACCAAATTGGTTCTCAAATGGTAAAAAATTCATCAAAATTTCTCACTAAATTTGTAGGTAACATTATCATAATGATATATGAGATAGTTTAAACTATCGTCGAAAGCATTATCAGCAAAACCTAGGTTAAAAGTAGCAAGATTCGGCCAGGACGAAATAGTATGGGTATCTGGTCTGACAAAACTAGGCCCTATGTAGTGCCTAGAGAACATAGTACCTAAGTTATAAGTAGGATTAACAATGTTATAATAAAAAAATAAAAAAATCAATTGAAACAATTGAAATTATGTATTTAAAATGGTTTTGATGACAAACGGAAAAGTGCTCTTTAAAAGTTGGTAAAGTTTTAAAGACTCTTTTACTAATTTATAACACGCAATGTAATCAGGAAAATTCGAAAGCTTAGAAGCAATTGCTTAGACGTTTAACTATAAACTAATTTCTTTCAAAGTAGATATTTAAATTTAGAACAATGGGCTTGCATACACGCGCTTAAAGTTCAAGATCACAGAGTTCATTAGGGCGTCTCATTATTATCACTACTGAATCTTAATACTCTCAAATGACACGTATTCAGGCGAGAATTCCTGAGTGGCACGAGACCTTGGACCGTCAGTAATGTTCCACATTAGACCTTTTTCATAATGAAAGTGCTCAGGGCGTGACCACTCGTATTATGTTACAGCGGCAAATTGTGAGTCGTGAATCTTATTCACCAACTTCCAGAAGGGAGTGTCATATTTTAGGGCAAGTTTTTATATATAAAGTAGGAGGCAAAGAGAAGGTTACTTGATAACATGGGAAGACCAACGCCCAATGATGCCCGGTGGCAGTTTCCTAAAAGCTGCCACTCTTCTCGAATGTCGGTAAAGATACATAACATGCTGCCTCTCATAATACAAACTAAATTATCAATATGTAATTACAATTGACTATATACAAGATTATTGTCACTGACGTATTTCAGAACGGAAGTCAAGCATGAGTTATCTAATTACTTTTGCGAAGTTTGGCAATTTGACTACATTATGTGATCTAGATTAGATTAATCTACGTTTCAGAAAACGGTCATAAATTTCAGACCAAATTCGGACTAGTTAAATTTTTTACCACCGAATATTTTTGAGATAAGATAATTAACCAATTGATCCCGTTTTAATAAAATCCAGTTTTGATGATAGGATTAGAACCGAATGAACTTTTTAAGACATATTTATTATTTAAAGCAGCAATTAAATAATGGAAAAAAGATTTGTGAAACATTAAACGATGTCGATGTCATTCTTACATACTCAAAAAAATTAATTAGACCAATCTCCAAAAATTATTATTGCTCTTAGACTTTTAAGCCAGTTAAGTCTCTTCACCTCCCTCTCGGTTGACCAAAAAGTAAAAAACTTCATTTCTATTCGAAAGAGTAAACAGACTAAGAGGCAAGAACTATTTTAGAAAGGCATAAAATCACGAAAACAGACAAAGTCGCGGTCATATTCCGCTAGTTCATAACAAATATTATGTTTATCAAGGCTGTTCACCACACCCTGTCTTGAGGGAGTGTCCATATTAATCGTTAACTATGATTAGTATTATTGTTTATGGAAGATTTTTTTTTATTAGAATATTAATAAAAATCAAGGTATCATAAATAAAAAACACGAAGTATAACAAAGTAACGCATTAGGGCATACCATATAAAGTTAGTGTTAAGATTGAATAAATAAATAATTGATTTACAAAATTGAGTCTTGACTCTCTGAAGGTTTGAATTTTAAATAAAAACTACATTAAATATAAATAGAATTTTTCTTACTATTTCACACTGTGATCCCATCATTCAGTAACTTAGATTTTGTAACTGTTAACTAAATATACAATTAATTACAATTATTGTACAATTTCATTTCTTTTGTCAGCACTACTGTATTGCAACTTTAAGTTAATTTCAGTATTATATCACAACTAGGTGTTAAAGGTGCGCTGGGCCGCAAGCGGCCCGCGTGGGTTTTGTTTAATAGTGTATAGGTTAAAGGTGCGCTGGGCCGCAAGCGGCCCGCGTGGGTTTTGTTAATTTACATTATAGGTATAAAGGTGCGCTGGGCCGCAAGCGGCCCGCGTGAGTTTTGATAATTTAAGTTATAGGTTAAAGGTGCGCTGGGCCGCAAGCGGCCCGCGTGGGTTTTGTTAATTTAAGTTATAGGTTAAAGGTGCGCTGGGCCGCAAGCGGCCCGCGTGAGTTTTGATAATTTAAGTTATAGGTATAAAGGTGCGCTGGGCCGCAAGCGGCCCGCGTGGGTTTTGTTAATTTACATTAAAGGTATAAAGGTGCGCTGGGCCGCAAGCGGCCCGCGTGGGTTTGATGATATCCATTATAGGTTTAAAGGTGCGCTGGGCCGCAAGCGGCCCGCGTGGGTTTTGTTTAATAGTGTATAGGTTAAAGGTGCGCTGGGCCGCAAGCGGCCCGCGTGGGTTTTGAAAATTTAAGTTATAGGTTAAAGGTGCGCTGGGCCGCAAGCGGCCCGCGTGGGTTTAGATTAATAGTGTATAGGTTAAAGGTGCGCTGGGCCGCAAGCGGCCCGCGTGGGTTTTGATTAATAATGTATAGGTTAAAGGTGCGCTGGGCCGCAAGCGGCCCGCGTGAGTTTTGTTAATTTACATTATAGGTATAAAGGTGCGCTGGGCCGCAAGCGGCCCGCGTGTTTTGATTAACGTTTAAAACTTATTTTTGAAAATTTGCAATAACTAATATTTTTAATGGCAATACATGCTGATGCAAACCAATAGATCAGTGTTATCTATTATTTCTGCTTTTGTTCTACTCTTGTTAAATATATAGATAGGAAGGTGCTTGTGACTCAGTTAACTGGGTTGAATCATGTGGGCAAATAAGCACAATGGCCCAGTCAGGTGGCTAAGTAGTAAGGCAAATATGTAATGAAAATCGTTGCTAAAACAAATTTTTAATTTTAAAATGTGCGTTAGGAATACTGTTGCATACTATAAGAGATTAGTATTACCTACCTATTCTGTTTTTTACTTTTGTTCTTGGTTTTCGCTGAATAGTAAAAGGGCATCATTGTTTATTAAAATTAAGGGAAAAAATAAAAACAGTATTTGTTAAATTATACATATTATTTTAAAAGAAACAATTTATCGTTTATTTTATATAATAATTTGTTATAAATTTAATAAGTTTGGACGTCATTATTCTTTATGTAGTAACTTTACTGTCTGTCTTTGCTCTGCCTTAGACAGCTTTTCTTCAATATGGGGTAGCCTTATATCAGTACTGGGTGACCACAGTAGACTTTGTACATGGCCGGATAGCTTGCTTGATAGTTGTTATCAAATTTCTCCAATAGTTCAAAGGCGGTAGCTGAAACACAGAGAATAATTTATTAATATCTGATTTTAATACTAAAGGGAAGTAATACATTTTATTCCAGCAATACAAAAGAAAAATTACGTAGATAAAATCACGAGTTAGGTATTTTATAAAAATAATAGTATAAGTACGAGTTATTTTAATGTTTTATAAACATTTTATGTAATTGGACCAAATTACTTTAGTATAGTATAAGTAATTGTGATTCAGTCTATTTCTTTTTGAGCTCAGTTAGGGTCCTTGAATGTAACTACAAAATGTTAGCTTTATAATATGTTATTATGTGGTTACCAGTTAAGCCAGAGCTTAACTGGTTTATCTGGTAATAGCACTGGGTAGATCATTATCATGATTTTGCTAGTTATTTTTTATCTATACATTTGTCTGTCCTAAGTAGTAAAACAGTTCGTTCTTTGTTTTCATCATGATGCATTTGTCCATTGGCAGTTTTCTTAGAACCTGAAATTAAAATTTTATATATGAGACGATGGACTTCTGACAAAATCTAATCAAGTAGTTAGTCCCCTCCTCCTTTATCCAGGCTGGAGACTGGCTGTGCAACAAAGTTTTTCAATTGTAAAATTATTTGACAATTGAGCAAAGTTATAACACAGGCGGAGTTAAACTAACTACATATAATATATAAATAATAATAATTATATACACGATTAAACAAAACTACTACTAATACAGGTTGAGTTTAAGGTTTGTGTTTTTGTAAGGGTAATGTTGTAGTGTTATAAACTAATAATAATACAATAAAATATATAAATATATGTATTAGTAATTTATCTATTACTATTTACTAATATAGTGTTAATGTATTGTAACGTTAGGTGGTGAATGAAATTAGTAATGTTTGCCGAGAAGATAGTGGCTACTTCTAGTTAATTCTGCGAATATCCCGTATCATGTAAGTATCAGTGAATATAATAATAACTTAAATGAAGCCTGTTTTGCATTGAATATTTATCGATATGAATACGATAGTTGTTGCTTGGTTAATCGGCCTATGGAGACTTGTTGAAACATCGATTGGAAATCGATCTGAGCATTGTCTGTCGAGTTGCCGCTGATCGGTAGTAAGCGGTGAGTGACACTGTTGTTTGCGATGAGCGGAAGGACAAAAGTGAGCATTAATCTGGATAGCGTTGCTTCTTTCTGCTGGATAACGATCAGTGAAAAACACAGTGAACCTTATGAGAATTCAATGTCCGTAGCTCAACAACAGAATCGTTCGGTTGAATCGTATGTGTGCTGACGGGATCATGAAAGTAAGCGTGAGTTTGCACTGACGAATCTCATACAAAACTCATATCGGTATCTCAGTTTTCACGAATGTATGTATTCGTGTTTATATTGTCATACTTTTTCTAAAGCGAAACTTATTTGACATTTCTTAACTTATACTCGGGTAAATTTAGGATGATAATTCTAGCAAGCTACAGTAGACTTTGTTCTTTTCTCACGGATAGAGTTTAATTAATAACATGGCACCAGAGCTCTCAATTTAGTTATTATTAAAAAGTAAAAATTTCAAAATCAATAAAATATATCAGTTTTATAATAGTTTTCAAGGGATACAAAGTAATGATACGTGAACATTTATGAGACTTAAAAAATTAAACATTCGTAAAAACTTAAATAATATGAAATAAATTCAGTTACTAAACATTAAGAAGGAATATTATTCTTTTAATTTCATTGGAAAATTTGTTAAAATTTAAGAGACAAAAGTATTGTTATATTTCTAGTCATTAACTATGATGCAATAATAAATTTCATTATGTACACACAACAGATTGGCTAAATTTCACCTTATCAACTAAAAATTAAGGAAAATTTGTTAGTAAGTTTTCTTTTATTTAAGAGCTTCTTGAAAACAATTAATTTGCCTTCCTAATTTCCTCGCGGTAAAAATTAGAAAGAGAAATTTATTAGTAAGTTCTGTTTTTAATTTAATAGATTCTTGAAAACATAACTAATTTGCCTTCCTAATTTCCTCGCGGTAAAAATTAGAAAGTGAAATTTATTAGTAAGTTCTGTTTTTAATTTAATAGATTCTTGAAAACATAACTAATTTGCCTTCCTAATTTCCTCGCGGTAAAAATTAGAAAGAGAAATTTATTAGTAAGTTCTGTTTTTAATTTAATAGATTCTTGAAAACATAACTAATTTGCCTTCCTAATTTCCTCGCGGTAAAAATTAGAAAGGGAAATTTATTAGTAAGTTCTGTTTTAAATTTAAGAGCTTCTTGAAAACATAACTAATTTGCCTTCCTAATTTCCTCGCGGTAAAAATTAGAAAGTGAAATTTATTAGTAAGTTCTGTTTTTAATTTAATAGATTCTTGAAAACATAACTAATTTGCCTTCCTAATTTCCTCGCGGTAAAAATTAGAAAGGGAAATTTATTAGTAAGTTCTGTTTTTAATTTAAGAGCTTCTTGAAAACATAACTAATTTGCTTCCTAATTTCCTCGCGGTAAAAATTAGAAAGTGAAATTTATTAGTAAGTTCTGTTTTTAATTTAATAGATTCTTGAAAACATAACTAATTTGCCTTCCTAATTTCCTCGCGGTAAAAATTAGAAAGAGAAATTTATTAGTAAGTTCTGTTTTTAATTTAAGAGCTTCTTGAAAACAACTAATTTGCCTTCCTAATTTCCTCGCGGTAAAAATTAGAAAGTGAAATTTATTAGTAAGTTCTGTTTTTAATTTAATAGATTCTTGAAAACATAACTAATTTGCCTTCCTAATTTCCTCGCGGTAAAAATTAGAAAGGGAAATTTATTAGTAAGTTCTGTTTTTAATTTAATGGATTCTTGAAAATTTAACTAATTTGCCTTCCTAATTTCTTCACAATCACATAGATTTATTTTGTCTCAGCTAAAAATTAGAAAGGAAAATTTATCAGTGGACTCTAATAAATTAGCCTTCTTAATTTCTTCAGGTGTATCAGATTATTAGTCGTAAATGAATACTATTTTTAAGTTACTGTAGGTTACTTGAACAATAAATTTTCTGAATCTTCTCATGACAATTTATATATTCTGGTTTAGTAGTAATAATGATTTGCAATAATTTATTTAAGAAATTTTATTCTTATATTATATAGTTTATTTTTTCAAGTAAAAAGAATTATAAACTTTCTTAAACTATTTGTACATTTTAGATAATGATTGTTTATTAGTAAATTTTTCCTTACATTTTCTGATGCAATTTATATTTACAAAATATATCTATAATTATTGTAATTCACATTATTGTTAGAGTATAGATACATGTTTTTTTTTATTATAATCAAACAAACAACTAAATGTAAGCTTTTGTAATTAATATGTAGATATAATAAAAATCAATTCTTTCCATATCATTGAATTTAAATACGTAAAATTTATTATATCAATTTAATAGTGGAGTCATGTCAATATTATTATGATCCAACCTACTTATCTCTAATAGTTAGGGGTCCAGAGGTGTATTTTTTTTATTTTTTTTTATTTCTTTTTATTTTTTCTCTCTTTTTTTTTATTTTTTGTCTTTCTCTTATTTTTTTTATTTTTTGTCTTTCTCTTATTTTTTTTATTTTTTTTATAGCTTTTTTGTTTTTTTATACTTTTTTTTTAAAATCCTCATTAGTTCCCTCTGACTATTTACAATATAATATTATCGATTAAAATGTTTTTAAATATTTTGAAGAAATTTTAATAGGTTTACTATTAATGCAATAAATTGTGAAAAAATAAATATTTTTAACAGAAATGCACTATATTATATGAAATATAATTAGTTATTTTATAGTAATGAAAGGGCATCTCGAATAATAATAAGTATAACTTCGTATTTATGGTAAACATTTGTTTATAAACATGGTTGCATAAACATGTCGCTGAGTTTTTGTCAACATATTGCGGACAACACTTGTGTTGTGGAGTTGATCACGCCATGTTGCAGAGTAGACGTCCGGCGAGCGAGAACATCAATTTGTTCAACAAATGTTGACGTGTTTGCAACTGTTTATAAACATGATGGTAGTGTGGAGCAACGATAAAAGTATGCTATTAATAAAATTATTTCTATCAAAATCGTTTTTGATAGTTTTGCACCCACCATTTTTTTTATTTTTTTTTTATTAGACATCCTGTACATCAGATACAGAGAACACAACATCACTACTTCCTCAGGCAATATTTTAACGCAGACTGGCGTGTATGGACAACCCATATTGATTTAAAGAAAGTTTTTAGTAGCATTGCCATTTTATCAACAACGTTGATCAACTTTTTCTAAACAAATGTTTACCATGAATACAAGGATTCATTTTTAACAGTAGATTCATAGATCTGTGTTTTGTTTCTTGGTTTATTTAACTTTTCATCTGATGTCGGCATAAGACACAAAGAAGGTAAAGATAAGATATGAGTGCCTTTCAAGATTTAAATATACTTATTTAACAAATATATTTCATATATCATACAATTTTCTATGGTATTGAAGATAGGAATTATAATATGTAAACAGTAAAGTTAAATAGACATAAAAAAAATTATTGCAAGTTTGAAGTGTACCAAATATATTATTATCTCTTCAAGTAATAATTGGCAACTTGTTGACAACTTTGACAATTGTGGATAGTTCATAACATCTTGATTATAATTGTTCTTTTGTAAATCCCTTGATATAATTACTGCATTATGGATAAATTCAGATTTTCTTTCTTTTTGTTCGATGTTTTCTTCTGAGTTTTTAGGTGTATTTCGTTAGAGTTGATTTGCAGGTCATCAGTGTTATTATATAGTATATGTCATAGTATTATAAGCGTTATAGTGATTATCTCAACATAATTATTTATAATTTTTAATTTCAAATACAAATAATATTGTTATTAATACAAGTGTTTATGATTTTGTTTACAGTGGGTTTTGCTTGCAACAAAATAACAACTTTTCATACTTACAATTATTAATAATAATAATTTTTTTAAAAACTAATTGGGAAACTCTATCCGGGAGAAAAATACTAAGTATACCAATATCGCTTTCATTAAGTATGTTGCAAAATTAATTCTGAGACACTTTGAATTGTAAATTTGTAAATATAAAAAATAAATGTAAAAAAAATTGTAAATAATGTTAAATTATAATCTATCTCGCGATTTTATAAACTGTCAAAAGATTGTGTATACATGTCTAGGAGAAATGTCAAGTAAGTTTCGCTTTAGAAAATCGTATGTCAATGTAAACACGATTACATACATTGACAGAAAAGTGAGTTGCCGATATGAGTTCTGTATGAGTTTCGTCAGAGCAAACTTAGCTTACTTTCATGATCCCGTCGGCACGCATACGATTCAACCGAACAATTCTGTTGTTGATCTACGGACGTTGAGTTCTCAATAGGTTCACTATGTTTTTCACTAATCGTTTGTCCAGCAGAAAGAAACAATGCTATCGAGACCAGTGCTCACTTGTGTCTTTCCACTCATCGCAAGCAACAGTGTCACTCACCGTAGCTTACTACCGATCAGCAGCAACCCGACAGATTGCTCAGATCAAATTTACAAACGATATTTCAACAAGTATGTCCATATTCCGCTTAACCAAACAATTAGTATCGTATCCATATCGATAAATATTGAATATAAAATAGGTTAATAATCATTAAAGTAATTAATATAATCAATGATACATACATAATACGAGATATTCGCAGAATAAACTAAAAGTAAAACCACAACAATCTTCAAAGGTTTGATTACATAAAACATTCACTGTTGAGTGATGAATGTAAAGTTTATGTAGTAACGATGGCAACATGATTTTTTAAACTAAAAAAAGAAAAGAAAAAAAAGCCTTCCGATTAACAGAGATGAACAATTTATAACAATCCAGGAAACTGTGAGTTTTTGATGGTGTGAGTGAATGAGTGATAGTATGTTATTGTAAAGTCGGTTCACTTTCGTAAGTCGTGTATGCGAATGAAATAAAATGTACGATAAACATAATTTGTTAGTGGGAGGTAATCAAAGTAACTCTTGATAAACTACATTATTTGCAAGTGGCTTGTTATGTATTACATTGTCTTTGTGTAAAAGTATTTTTAAATTACATTTTTCCCGAACGCGACCTAATGCGACATACAGTTGCCCGTGACTGAAAATATCAGATCTTAAATCTACCCCTACTTTATTAATGGTTTGACCTTGACTTTTATGAATTGTCATCGCGTAGCAAACTTGTAACGGAAACTGTAACCGATACATTTCTATTGGGCTATTGTATTCTATCGGCGCTTTGAAAAGAATTCGCGGTATGTAAAATAAATCTGAATTTCCCGGTTTACGCACTGTAATTAATCTGGGCGATGTCGCTTCTACAATAACTTTAGTGCCGTTAACTAATTGATCTGAAAAACTAAGATTCCGTATAATCATACACACGCATCCGACTTTTAAAATTAAATGGTGTTCTGGAATGCCTTTAGGTTGCATACTATTTAACGTTTCGGGCCCTAAAAATAATTGATCCTGATCATCATTAACCGTTTTATCTACTGAATAAAAATGTAATGCTGTACCCGGTAATGAATCTAAAACTTTACTGTTTATTTCTTTGATGTTATGATTGTGAGTAGAGAGAATCGCTCTATTTACACAAATATCCGGTTCATGCTCTAAGAGAAATTCATCAAATACAAACTTTATTAAATCGTCTAGATCTGTAGTAAATGACAAAGTTGAAAGGTCTATTAAATCTTTGGTTGTTCGACCAATAGTTACCTTTTGCAATGGTAAACTATTAGAACCTAATTTTAATAAAAATTCTGCAAAATCTACATCATCATTACATCTTTGAGATGTTGTTAAAGTGAAAGTTTTTAAAGTTTGCCATAAGGGCGATGATTTTACTGATGAATTAAAAATATCTGATTTTGTTTTAGCATTAACTACTACGGGTGGTATTTGTCGAAAATCTCCTGCAAATATTAAAATTTTACCTCCAAAGCATTTATCTATTTTAGTTAAATCACGCAACGATCTGTCTAACAAATGAATTAAATATTTATGGACCATAGGCGCTTCGTCATAAATAATTATGTCAGAGTTTAAAATTAAATCGGCTCTTTGAGAACCATTTGTGATATGCCAATAGCCCAAATCGTCTGAAGGATTACAATAAATAAATTATGTATACCAAATGTGTTAATTTTATTTTATTACATTACAAGAATTTTACAATGAAATACATTTGCAGTAAAAATGAGGTAGCATTCAAATAAAATGTCTTGAAAACATATTTTATGATCTTAATTATATACCTCACACTTCATAAAACTGTTGGCTCAATTGATTTTTTAGTGCTATGTTTTCTTAGGTATTGTATTAGTATTTATTACTTGTGAAATGGACAGTTTAAGTCTTTAATTAGGTACAGTACTTGTAATCATTTAAGCACCAAAGAAAGTAATATACAATTTAAGATATAAGTAGTGAATAACTATATTAAAGATATTATAAAAAGATTCTTTATGAAAGTTAAACCAAACTCGAAAATAGTACTCGTCCTAGAGAAAATGTATAAAAATATTTTATGGAATTTTTCATCGCTCTTAAAGAAGAACCCTGGTCAAATTCCTCGTGAATTTTGATAATTTTTAGGTAAAAGGTGCGCTGGGCCGCAAGCGGCCCGCGTGAATTTCGCTTACTTTATTTCAGTGAAAGATTCTCTATGAAAGTTAAACCAAACTCAGAAATAGTACTCGTCCCAGAGAAAATGTATAAAAATATTTTATGAAATTTTTCATCGCTCTTAAAGAAGAACCCTGGTCAAATTCCTCGTGAATTTAGATAATGTTTAGGTAAAAGGTTCGCTGGGCCGCAAGCGGCCCGCGTGAACTCAGAAATAGTACTCGTCCCAGAGAAAATGTATAAAAATATTTTATGAAATTTTTCATCGCTCTTAAAGAAGAACCCTGGTCAAATTCCTCGTGAATTTTGATAATTTTTAGGTAAAAGGTGCGCTGGGCCGCAAGCGGCCCGCGTGTACTTCGCTAACTTTATTTCAGTGAAAGATTCTCTATGAAAGTTAAACCAAACTTGAAAACAGTACTCGTCCCAGAGAAAATGTATAAAAATATTTTATGGAATTTTTCATCGCTCTTAAGTAAGAACCCTGGTCAAATCCTGCGTGAATTTAGATAATGTTTAGGTAAAAGGTTCGCTGGGCCGCAAGCGGCCCGCGTGAATTTCGCTTACTTTATTTCAGTGAAAGATTCTCTATGAAAGTTAAACCAAACTCAGAAATAGTACTCGTCCCAGAGAAAATGTATAAAAATATTTTATGAAATTTTTCATCGCTCTTAAGGAAGAACCCTGGTCAAATCCTGCGTGAATTTAGATAATGTTTAGGTAAAAGGTTCGCTGGGCCGCAAGCGGCCCGCGTGAACTTCGCTAACTTTATTTCAGTGCAAGATTCTTTATGAAAGTTAAACCAAACTCGAAAATAGTACTCGTCCTAGAGAAAATGTATAAAAATATTTTATGGAATTTTTCATCGCTCTTAAAGAAGAACCCTGGTCAAATTCCTCGTGAATTTTGATAATTTTTAGGTAAAAGGTGCGCTGGGCCGCAAGCGGCCCGCGTGAACTTCGCTAACTTTATTTCAGTGCAAGATTCTTTATGAAAGTTAAACCAAACTCGCAAACAGAACTCGTTCCATACAAAATGTATGAAAATATTCTACGAATTTTTTCATCGCTCTTGGGGGGGAACCCTGGTCAAATCGAAGCGTGAAAATTGACTTAACTAACTCAATTCAAGTCTCCTCTATCGATTGCAACCCATTTCGTTCCGCTAAAATATCTGCAAGTCGGTCAAATTGGCGCTCCAGAGGGAGATGGCGCTCCGTAAAAAAAAAAAAAAAATTTTAGAAATTCAAAAAAATTTAAACCTCTCTAAAAGCGCCTTTAGTTACTGATCACTTTTTACTATGACACCATTATTCCATCTATCACCGTTTCGGCGGGCCATCGAATTTTGTGTCGTATGGAAGTTGGAGACCAGAGGTCAAAACGAAATTTCTTGAATGCAGATTTAATACGCGGGTCGATTAATGGCCAGAAACCTAATTTCAGCTCGATCGCGCCAAAAATGGCAAAGTTGCGTTTGTATGGCGGCCATCTTTTTTTCGGCCATTTTGAATTTTTTTCATCACCTTTACTAATTGCTCAGGGTCTACTACAAAATTAGTTCAGACACCGCACCTCCATCGCCTACCGTTTTCGCAGGCCGTCGACTATTTCAATGGTCTTGGAGAAAGTTCCAAGTTTCATAATTTTTCCTATATCCTCAATACTGCAGCAGTTCGAATCCACGCTCAGTATATATCCACGTGTCGCCGGTTTCTCCAAACAATTCGGTTTATGTTTTGGCCAAAATTCGAAAAATTCAAAAATCGAACCCCCCACTACCCCCCCTTAAAAGCGTCCCAAGTTCCTTATCAAAGTTTGTTCGAGCACCACCCCCCTATCTCTCACCGTTCAGCCGGGCCGTCGACTTTTCCGTAGTATGGAACTCGGAGACCAGCACCCGGGGGGTGTTTTCCGGTACGCCGATCAGTTGCCGGACCCGATTAAAGGCGCTCTGCAAAATTTGAGCGATAAGGCTCCACGCACGGCGATTTTAGCAATGTATGGCGGCCATCTTGTTTTTGGTCCTTCGGGTCGGAAAGTCACCCCCCACCCAATTGCCTGCAGCGCCAGTCCTGAAACCGCAAATTCGGTCCCGCTAACTGTCACCGTTTCGGCGGGCAGTTGAAATTTTTTCGACACCTTCCGACCCTCGAGTTCGCTATATTTTTCCTCAAGTTCGATTCGGACCTTCTATACGAATATGTAAAAATTTCTCCCCCTCCCCCCACCGTTTTGAAATAAAAGCCGATCAATGAATGGATACGTGGTATTGTAGCTTTATTATATCACAATATTATTACAGTATTTGTGTTTCAATCACTGTAAACATAAATAAATAAATATAACCATATTCCTAGTAATTTTTTAATGACGGGTTTGTGTTGTATCACATAATGCAAACAAATCTTTGTTGCAATATGCTTAGAGTAAATATTTAACCTATGCTTATTTAAAAATATATAAAAGAACCGAGTTCTTACATTGTTTCCACTTTATCGGATGGTCCCTCCATCTGCCCTTGAACAGTTCCTCGAGATGTGTTCATACACCATCCTTTTAATCCTAGTTTTTCCGCTTGTTCTTTGGTGTACTATGTAAAAAATAATTTAAATAATAAACAATAAGTTACACTGGTTATACCATCACTTCACAGTGCTTTGTTTCTTTTTGGAATCATAATATTTGATGTTACTGGAAAAGGACCTATAAGATATCGACTAAATAAGGAGATAAACAGGATATGTATATATCCATTGTATATTTAGTACTATGAATTTCATAAGATTCTATACAGAATGTATAAAATGTGTTGCTGCCTTCTTAAGGGTCTCACCTTACCAACTGTAAGCTTAGACTAAAATTGTTGTTTATACTTTCAGACAAGAAAGATTTTGAATACATTCAAGTTGTAATTGGAAAGATAAAGTTTAAAAGAGAAAAATAATTTTATGTTTAAGTAATTTATGCGTTTTTTTATTAGAAAGACAGTAATACATTGACCATACTAATAATAGAATAAGAAACTAGAAAAAGCTGTTACTAAGAATATTATTAGGTCGTTGATATTGTTCCTACTATTTTCGTCTAGACAAACAAAATTTATATTTTATATAAGGACTGGAAATTTTATATAGTTCATTGGTAAAATTCGGTTTCTCAATAAGACTAACCTTACGGAAGAATACACCTTGAACACGTCCAAAGACTTCAAAATCAACACTTTTTAGCGCCATTGATATGGAAGCGGAAGCTGTGCAATGGCCAAGTTTAAAAGAGCTCGTTAGAGTTGTTAACAGGAGTAAACGAAGCATTACCTGTTTAGCAATTAGCAATCGTTTAAGCAATTTACTTTTATGCAAATATAATTTTAGCCGATTGCCAACTTTTTTTATAGACCATAGTTTTAGATTTCCGCTAAATGACGTTGTAGTCGTTATTGCCAGTGTCAAGAGGAATTGATTCCTTATTTTCGATAAATTTGGAAACTTGGGCCACTGGTGTATGTTTAGGTTACCTAGTAAATTTTATGTAAGTAAGTAATGTATGGGTTTCGCTGGCTGGAATTTTTAATTCGCTTTTACCTTTTATTTTTAGGTTTCAATATTCAATTTTAATTTTATTATTAAAGTCTTGCCAGGTGCCAAAATCAACTATTATTAGCCTAAGCTCAAAGCTGTCATTTGTCAGTGCTCAACTGTAAAACGTCATCTAACTAAACTGAATAAAAATAAAAAATATTGTTGGATTATAATTTATCGTGTTCGCAACAATACTAAGAAACTACGTAGAACGTTAAAATCTAAAATAATTATACAAACTGAAACGTTAAACATAGTGAAATAATTTTGAATTAAGAAATATGGCTTTTTATTGCTGTTCCAGGTATCATAATATTATGTAATACGTTATGATTGTTATATATTATATTCTACTAAGATCAAGATTTTGTTGTAGATTATGCAATAAATCAATCGTCGGAAACTTGGCCAAGTTTCGATCTGTCTTAGGAACGGCACAGTATGCCCAGTCAGCAGCAATACCGAAAATATCATTCAAAAAATATGAACCTCCTAAAGAAGAGCAGCACGATGTGAAAAATGAACGACTTAACCGACCTATGTCTCCTCACCTCACCATTTACAAACCCCAACTCACCAGTCTTCTATCAGTGACACACAGAGCTGCTGGTAATTATTTTTCTTGGGAAAAGTAGGACATATTAAATTAATGATGTTCTTTATTTATGTTAATAATCTTTAACAATGCAATTGGCCATCTTTCAATACATAATATTGGCCTAATGTCTATAAGGTTATCAATTAGCGTAGAGTTGTTGAATTCTATCTACATTGCATATTATGTAAATTATATATTTGTTACAGGTATATTGCTGTCAGGATATATAACAGCCTTGGGTGTTGGTGCTTTAGTTTTGCCTCTTGATGTAGCTCAATATGTGACAATAATTGAAGGCTTAAATCTATCGTCGACAACTCTTTTCATAGCTAAGGCTTGTCTTGCTGCCCCTGTAGGATACCACTTTGCTAATGGTATCAGGCATTTATACTGGGATACCGCTAGAGGCTTGACAATCAAAGAGGTTTACTCAACTGGATATGCTATGTTAGCAACAACAGTAGCAATTACCCTATTTTTAGCAGCTTTGTAAGTAAATTAAGTAGACATTTTTTGAGTATTATTTATTTGTGATGTAATAAATTGTTATAATTTAACATTTTGTGTTTCAATATCTAGTATTAAGTTTAAGCAACACCACAATTATTCAAGACATCATGAATTGTTTTGAATTTCTCGAAGTCTAATTTTTCAGTTGTAGCTAATCCTCTTGCTGCATTCTAGAAAGAAAATAAATTTATTAGCATTTTAAACTTCTCTTCTATAAGAATAGTATAATATTACTCACATTGAAAATAATGTTGTTGTTCTTCAAGAATTCTCCATAGATGTTGAATAGGTCAGATCTTTTGTCGAGTAGTTGTGCTAGACTTAATGGTGTATGAGCAATGGAAACATCAGATAGGAAATCTTTAGCAGATAGCCAAGTTCTGGAGGGCTCCATTGCAATATTACAAGTAGCAAAGCTACTAAGAGTATCTCTTCCACCAGCATCTCTGTTTAGGCACAGTAGTTCATATCGGGATGAATCAAAGTTGGATAAGTCAGCACCTAAAATAAGATTTTTTAATAAAATTATATTATTTGGGTACAAGAGAAGTATTAATATGTATATAAAAATATATATCTAAGAATATTATATACATTTTTGACAATATTTGTATTGTTTTCTTTGTGATAGTCAATATTTTTCAAAATAATAAAATCAAAATAATTCTGAAGAAGCTATAGCAATGAAGTTCCAAGGTTTTGCTGATTATTAAATTTCTTACTGGATACAAATGCAACATCTGCCCTGTCTTCTTGCAAGCACTTGGCTGCATTGTTGTCATCTGAACATTGTTTCTTCAACTTTGATACATCATCTCCTGAAAAAATTATAATTTATGTTTTAACACATTAGTTGAATATTATCTTTATCAATATAGTTAAGAATTCTATAAAGGGATTCTTAACCTACTTAAAGTTTTCTATTACCTGAATTGATTTTACTTTCTCAAATATGCAATATTTCAACAAATAGGTCATTGGCAAACATAAATGTTATTATCCTACCAAGATTAAGTAAGGAATTTTATTAATAAGGAATAATCAAAACATAGTATAGTAATTAACAGTTTTCCTAAATAATTATTAATTTTAATTATCTAGTGTTTATTTATATTTTTAAATATATTTTATGGATTGTTAGATTTTGTTTGACCAAAAATTTATACTACCTCTAGGATTATTTTCTGCTTTGTCCACACCAGGGATACAAGAACCGGCAAAGAACTCACTTAAATTCTTGATACACTGAAAATATATTTATATTAATAGGAATATTTTATATGTAGTTTTTATTAAACACTTAAATTATACATTTATATAACTTCAATTCTAGTTTATTACTAACCTGATCAGACCCAATAATCTTTTTATTAATCAAATAGTACAGTGGTGCTTGTAACCCACTGAAGGTACCAAAGGAATTGTGACATGAACTGAAAATGTATGACAAAATATATTGTTTTAGTCTGGTGATTTAAATAAGGTGAAAATTATCTCATAATATTATTAATTAGTATTACTATATTATATAATATTATTTACTAATATTATCATATATGTATAACTTATGCTTAACACGCATTTAACACGGTAGTTCCAAGGTTCAAAACCGGAAAAACAAATTAGATTTTTTTTATTACAAAATGTTTGATCGAATCTTTTTAGCTGATTTTGTCAATATCGGTTAAATCTTTTATTAAAATTAATATGTAAAAAAATAATTTAGTTAATTGATCTTTTTTATTTATATTAGTAGTGTAATATGTATTTGTAAAATATAATCGAGAAAGTTCTTATAACATTTTATTAGGTAGATGTTGATTGAAATTATAAATTAATTCTTACCGTTTTCCACGTAAATCATCAATTTTGATGAACGCAGTATTCTTCTTGACTACTGCTACAGCGTAATTAGGTATTTTGCTTTCTCCATAAACTTCGTGGAATACAGGATGGAGGTTGTATTTCTTTGATGCTGACGCTACCTTCATTCCGTCGACTGAGGCCAAATCTGAACCATTGTCTTGCACCTATAGGGACATAGAAAAATCAGCACAAAATATGTACAAGTAAAGTTAAAAAGTGAATTCCCGTAACCCCCAGTAAGGCATGGGGCAGACACATTTCTGTATCTGTTGCACTCATCATTTTATTTACAGGCAAATAGGTAGGTGATCAGCTGTCTGTGCCTACCCAACTGAAACATTCATTTGTCTCCTCGGAATTCAAATCGAGGAACTCAGGCGCATCCGCAGACACGTAAACTTAGCCACGGAGGCGGTTAAGTTAAAAGTTAATTTAAAAACCCTTGACACGATGGTTAACAAGAATATCTCATAAACGGATAAACCGATTTTAATAAATTATAGATCCATCTCCATCAATTTAGCTTACAAACCAAAAAATAAACCGCATCAAATTTGGTCCATTCGATTAAGAGCGTACGAATTATGCCACTAAAGGATATACATACGTAAAATTTTATAAAACTTTCTTCGTCTGTGGTTAACAAAACCAAGTACAAACAACTATAACTGAATTATTTTCGTGGTTGTATGAATTTAGCGCGATTTAAAGTTCATCGTTTCTTGACATTTAACCACAAGATTTCAAGTTCATACTGTTTATTTTGAACAAAGTCAAAAGAGGTGGTTTTTAATACAACTAGTTTATTATTTACATTGTTAATCGATTTTATTAGTTATTTTTTTTGTGTCAATCAAATAAAGTCAGAGGTGTAAAATTTGATCTCATTTTCTTGGCGTTGGCGCTTTTAAAAATCTTAAGTGAATATTATAATATCCTTGAATCTTTAGAAAGTCTAGGTCAGGGGTGGAGCTCAGATTACTAAAAAAAGACTGTAATCTGAGGGGTGGTGGATCTCTCTCCCCCCCTAAACTTAAAATTAGGACTTGTTTTGGCGCAATTCAAAGGGAAAACATCCATCTGGCGCTTTATTTTAAGATCATGTACCTAAGCGCACTTTCGTAATAAAGAATTTACAACACAGCGGTAAACACTATAATAAAATATTTAAGGGCCATCGCATTCGCAACAATGAGCGCGTCATGTTTTATAAGTTGTGTATTTATGTGCAAAATTGGTGGAGTTTTTAGCATACATTGTTTGTTGTGTTTTTCGTTCGAAAAATAATTAGGCGGATTTTTGGCGCTGCACAGGATGGTGATGTGAAGAACAAGTTACAGTCATGAACTGTACCATCTGTACGGCGAGCCTGCTGGCGAAGATTGCGTTGGCTGGATGATGTCAAGTGGGACATTCAAGTTGTGGCGAATTGCTTGTAGCCTCCTTTTATGAAGGAACTCTTTTGATAATTAATAATATTCGAATTCAAATCAAGATTGGAAGCCAGCTGTGACATCACAAAATTACATATCTTATTATATTATTCACTTCTCTTTATCATCTCATGGAGTCATTGTCATTAATTCCTTCTTATATCTTTATAAATATTTTATATATTTATGTATTAATCCTCTATATTAAATGATTTACTACATCTTGGCATTATTTATCTGCAATAGTAAGACAACAAAGGGATGTCGCAGTCTCCACAACTATACGACGGAATATCAACGAAATAGCCTAATAAAACGCTATAAAGTCTTGGGAATTACAAATATGAAGCAAAAGGCACAAAGCAGGACCAACGAGGTCGTTGCTCGACCAGGCCGAGGCCCAATGTGTTTTAGCGCCGCGATAATAGTAGGTACTATATGAATTGGCATTGAGTATAATTAAAGGAAAATGATATAATTCAGTAAAACGTGGCTTTGTGTGATGTGGTCAAAATTCTCCATATTCGCAAAATTTTTGCTATTTTATTTGGGTCCTGTAACCATGCTTTTTAAAAATATATTATAATAATACTTACACTTTTAAGACATGCGTCATCCGAAGCTTCTTGTACGCAATCCAATTTTGGTCTAATATCTCTGCTGAAGGCGAATACAGACATTGCCCGGCATTTTGCTAGCGCCACGTTCGATGTTACACAAAGCCTGTTAATTACGCTCTCATTAATAAGGTTCGGTTTATTGATCCGTATGTATTTTGTGACGAATTTTATCAGAACTTCTTCAAACAAGAAGTACCTGACCCGCGAATTGTATGCGTCGATACAAAATATAATAAGGCCTTGGCCGGATAACAAAGAAAATATATGTCCGGAATAACTCGCCTATGCTACGAATGTGCCCGGAATAAATCGACTATGCTTCTTTGTTACTATAAAAAGGCTGTGCCCACCTAAGACAGGAGGCACTTCCACTTGTGCCGTTTGTGACCGGACCCCCTCCGAGGTCTGCTTAGGTCGCCAAGAATGAACGAAAGCTCTGACCTTCAAGGTTGTGACGCCAGCAATGCTGGTATCACGCTTTCTAAAAATAATCTCGAGCCTCGTGCCTCATCATTTATAAAACTAGCGACCCACCCCGGCTTTACACGGGCATAAAACATATATAAAAACCTTCCTCTTCAATCACTCTATCTATTTAAAAAACCGCATTAAAATCCGTTGCGTAGTTTTAAAGATTTAAGCATACAAAGGGATATAGGGAAAGAAAAAGCGACTTTGTTTTGTACTATGTAGTGATTACAATAAAATCGGTCGAGTTAAAATAATATGGTGATATTTTACACTGAAAATAACAATAAAGTTTAGCCAATGTCACACGGAAAGATTTTTACTGATTGGAAGTAAAAATCAAAAAATCAAAGAAACAACTTTGTTTTTTTATAACCTAGGTTTACTAGTATTAGTGTAAGTACTAAGGTATAGATTTTCCCTGTAACTATTAATCTCATTAACTACGGATCAAAAGTTAAGTTAAGTTATTGAAACTAAATGTAATTAAAACTAAATAAAATTAAACTAAAATATCTGTGATAAAAAATAAACTCCGAATCAATTAGTGTCTTATAGAGATGTTTTCTTTTAAAAATTTTTTTCTAAAATTTTTTTCTACATCTAAAATAGGTCCTACCTTACAACTGGCTCGGGTGGTCCATGGCCACGTTCAATAACTTCAGTATAATTGGCTTTTTGTAAATAGTCAGCTGGTCTGATTGGTATATTATCACCGACATGATGGATTTTTTCGGAGAGACCGAGAACGTTTATGAACCAATCCGGCTTGGAACTGGCGCCTATGAAAAAAAAAAAAAAATTCAAAAACAGGAGAAATCGCACATATAGACATTATAAAAAATAAAGTAAAAATTATAATACAACAAACATTTAAAAAGACTACGCTCGCTTATAAGATACACTGAGTGTAGAAAGTGATTGATTACTAACGACTAAAAAAGTCAATTTCTTGTGGAGCGTATTATTTGCATTTGCATCATTTTATTAACAGATAAGTAGGTGATTAGCCTACCCAACCGACCTACCCACCTATCCTCTGGTTAACCATATTATAAAAATATTTGACAATTAATTTTCATAAACTACATATTTTTACGTAATGACGTTTCTGCGTTAAAAAAGAATAGGTTAGTCATATAATATAACTTACCAGCATCAGCCAACTGCTTTATCTTTTCCCTGAGTGGTGATAGCTTAGCAAGAATGTCGTTATGTCCCAATAAGCCTTGCCAAGGTCTGGCGGCCCAGGAGCAAGGTTTCTCCCTTACCGGTACCTTTGACCCGTCCACGCAAAGATATGCGAAATCATCAGGGTTCTCTGGCGATTGGCTTGCCGGTGTAGTTCCTACTGGTAACTGTATCGAAATTTATTGTATTTTTTTATTATTTATTAGATGTTAGCGAGAGCTTGCACGCTCAGCAAAGTAAATTTCTCTCCTCATTAAGAAGTACTTTTATTCGCAGTTTTGCTCGCGTTAATTTCTATTCTGCAGCTGGAAATGTGCAATCCCTTCTCTTTCTAGTAGTTAATTTCGTCGTAGCTTAATGATATAATATAGCATGTAGCCTTCTTCGATAAAATATGGAATGATAAAAAGAATTTTTCAATCCAAAGCAGTAGTTTCTAAGATTAGTACCTATTACTTTTTTTACCAGATTACCTATATACGAAATACTTTTCATTATTATAAGTCAAAAACATTATGTATGAAATACTTACCCCAAAGAATTTGCGCACATAAATGACCTTGGTAAAGGCGACCTCTCCTCCATTATGGGCTAAGCATCGTAAGGCACCTTCGTATCCACTGTAATTGTCAGGATAATCGCATCGCTCTGGGTGCTCGCACATTGCACACAATTGGCTGTATTGGGCCTCTATAAATTGTTCGAATACGTAATTAAATCAAACAAAAATAAAAATAGCAAAACAAACAAACACGGACTTTAGAGTGCAGCTTTAATGTAAGTTCGGAATGATCTGAAAATAGGGATAGGACACTATTTTAAGTGAATTCCCGTAAATTCTAATGGGGCATGAGGTAGACACATTTCTGTGTCTGTTTCACTGGTAATTTTCTTAACAGGCAAGTAGGTAATCATCCTTCTGTGTCTACTCAACCGGAACATTCATTAGTCCCCCCGGAATTCGAACCCAGGACCTCCGGCGCAACACTCAGATTCATAAACCACTTAGCCACGGAGGTGGTTAGAGGATACTATGTACCTACAGCTGTTATGAAAAATGATCAATGAAAACTACTCAGGGTTAGGGCACTTCACTTTGTTATGATATAAGCAGCCCGCCCTAACTTCAGACGGGTTTTACGTTATCCGTGTGACATTGTTTTCAGTCCACTTAAAAATGACTCCTAAGACTAGAATTGTATCGTATAATAGGCTATTATAACGCATGAAATGATTAATTTATTAAGGTTAAGTTAAACAGATAACTTTGATAAACGGCTTTTCTTTATCATTTATTTTTGTAGTGAGAAAAAATTGGTGTATTTTATACATCATATATCTGTAATATTTAGTCTCTGTTAATCATTACCATTAACTAGCTGTTGTCCGCGAGTTCGTCCGCGTCAATTTTTGTTATTATGATCGCGATTAAGAAGATTTTAAAATTTTAAAGTACTTCTACGTAAATGATATTTTTAGTTTTAATTCTTTCATACATATTTTTTGGGTAACTTGAACCGTTTACGCAGCGCTGAGCGCACGTAACGGAAGCCCTCAATTATGGATAATTTTCCCCGTTTTCGCAACATTTTTCACTGTGCTTCGTTCCTATTGGTCGCAGCGTGATATTATATAGCCTTCCTCGATAAATGGACTATCTAACACAAAAATGATTATTAAATTCGAATCAGTAGTTCCTGAGATTAACGCGTTCAAACAAACTCTTCAGCTTTATAATAGTAGTAGGTATAGATTACATTTTAATGTACGCAAATGAAGTAGCCAACATCAATCAGTTTCTTTTTATCGACAAAAATGTTTCTATCGAAAATAGAAAGCGATAAAACTTTCGGATTAATCAATCAATCTGTCAAGTTGCGAAGATTTTGTTTCGAGTATTCTCCACTTTGATGTGAAAAACCATTCATAAAGTTCTTTATGACGAACCACTTGTTGCTGTAACCTCATTTGTTATTATGTTGGCCCTCACCTGAATCGCTTATTATTGGCCTTATTGAAGCCTTTTTTGTTTGTAAATTCTTTTTTAAAATAAAATATATAATAAAAATAAACAAATACATAATACCTACTATAGTAACCTAAACTAAAACTACTTAAAAATATTAACCATTTTATACAGATTATAGGAATAGAAGCATACAGAATATACTAAACTACTAATAATAATCAACTTTTATAATGTACATATATCTTATATAAAATAAAACACCATTTATAACTCGAGAATGGATTCGTATGATCTGATAATAGCAGAATAACTGCTAAAAATATAGAAAAATTCACGAAAAAGTGTTAATGAAGAAAATTCGTTTTCTTGTAATTTTTTTATGGAATTACGTTTATTCGGAACTGAAGTGAGACGTCATTCGCGGGATCCACTAGTACCTACTACATATATATATTTTTCTGATTTTTCTCATGACGGTCAATCAATCTTGTCACCCCGTTTCGGCTTGGCATTGAGTTCTGGGACATCCTGTATGTAGGATTTTTGTACGGAATAGGTTCTATTGACATTAACGAATACTAAATAATATTATTATCTATAGTCTTTAAATTTCTTTTCTATAACGTTATTCGAACGAAGAAGGAAATTTAATGATAATATTACTTACTCCAAGCTGCTGTTGTTTTCGGATCCGGTGACCATGTGCCAACGATACAAGATTTCTTGAAGAACGTTGAAAGCGCCCGTAATTCATTCTCTTTAGGCGATATAGTCCTGTCTGTCATTTTGGGGAAAATTTCTCGTTTCATAAGCATCGTTAACGGTATCTAAAATGTAGTATCAATATTTAATATAAGTCTCATAGATTCTTATATTTTCGTTCATTTTGGAGTAGAGACTTTGAGTCTATGAGGGCCAGAAGCGCGTCGATTGTTAAAAGAGATATCGACGCGCTTAGTTGAGACCACAGGAAACCCGAAAGCTGGCTCATATTTCGGCCAACGCGTTAGTATAGCAATACAACGCGGTAATGTAGCCAGTATTTTTGTAAATATATTTAAGTACATTATTGAAAATATAAAATAAATAATAATTCTGTTAAAATTAGTTTTTATTTGTATTAAATATTTTATTCGTTGATTTTGAAATCTTAAAAGAGTGAAGAAGTGTGAGAAAGCTCACAGAGATATCTTTTAAAGTATGAATCCAATGCAGAATCGATTATTTTTGTAAGTTTATGTTAGTGGTAAAATTTCTTACTTAGTAATCTTAAATCGATCTCTCTTTTATATTACGTAAACCTAGAAGCTATTGCAAATACTATATATTTATAAGTTCAGAAGGTGATGCAAAATTCTTGTGGCCCACTCAATAAAAATGTTTTTCGTTTTCCCATTGCCCTCCGCAACCTTATTACTTCGCGGTGTGTAGGGAATATCAATCTCCAATAAATAATAATATTCCCTCGAGCAAAAGAATCCATTTCAAGAAAGGGAACATATCATTGTATGATGTAATCATGTCTTAAGGGGCTTATATACAATTGAATAAGATTTTTAGTAGATAATAGATGTACCTAACCAAAAACATGATCTAACCTTATAACCAACGTTTCTGTTAACTCCTGTATGGCAAGACTTAAGACCTTTGAGTTGATCCAAGTTATTTATGTTGAGGTCTTTGTGGACAACTATTACTGCTTCATAACGAAATTCCGCTGAAAGAAACAAATTGATTTAAGATTTTTTCAGGCGCTAGTATTTCTAAACAATTATTCAGTAAAAACGTAAGCATCGGAATAAATAACAAATATATTATCATAGCAAACATAATTTCTTTAAAAATTAAGAGGCCTCAATTCAGAGGTGTTCAATTATTAGTTTAAACTATGAGTCAATGTAAAAGTAATTTGAAGAAATTTTTACTAGACGAAATATAATGAAACAATAGCCGGAGGCATAAAAAGAAAAAAAAAAATTAAAATGAAGTTACTACAGTTGGTATTTTAAGTAATTTTTTTGTTCGTGTTCAAATAAATGTCTCTTAACGTATCCCATATTGTATGCAAACAGAATGGACACTTTTTGAAAGAAAGTGATTATATTATAATAATTGAAAGATATATTTAACAAAACCATACACTCCATTTCAAATCCTATTAATTATTAACTTGTGGTTGAAACAATAATAAGTCAGGTATGTATGTGTCATCCAAGCAGTAGTGTGCGTAATGTTTATTTTATTGATTTAATGTATTATTTATGCACGATAAAAAAAAATTAGCATTCTCCACTCTATATAAACTATAAGTGTGGGAAATTTCATACTCCTCCGTCCGTGCAATTTTCGTAAAAAGGAGTACAAAGTTTTTGCTTCACGTATTAATATTGTGATATCGGTCTGTGGAATATTAGATCTCTAACGACAAAACAAAATTCAATTTGCGCTCTCTTTTTATTTGTGAATTGTTTGCTATTAGTGCGAAAGCACGACGTAGAACTTCCGTAATCAAATGCTATAGAATGAAACCGAATTTCCTAAAGGCTTTCGTTAATTATCAGCTATTGTCCAACAAATGAGACCATCTTTTGTCCCGGGTATACAATGATGTTCGTTTAATTACTTCCGTGTTTTTAATAATAAAATTTATCCATTAGTGTTCTATTCTGCAGCTTAGTGTAATCCCAAAAGTGAAGAGATTTGTGGGTATTACGTGGCATTAGCGAGTCTTGGATAATGGATTATGTGGTCATAGGATTGCTTGAATAAATTGCCTCTATGAAAATTCCACATATAGTAATATACATTTGTGGTGGTTAAGACTTAAGAAATATGCCTTTTTTCCAAAAAATCGAAACAGCAAGTAGGTACAAATCAGGCGGCGTTTAATAAAAACGGGATTTTTTATCAAAGTTCTAACGTCATACATTTTTGATCATGCGCTTTCAAACAAAATCTCATCATAATTTGTAGGTCTGTAAACTAATAAGACCCCTTCTCTCACGTCGAGGATTATAAATGTTGTAATTTCATAAAAGTTAAATATTTTAAATAAAACTTCTTTAAGCACGCTTGACTTGTAGAGTGAGCTGGATAATGCGTGACGACAGAGTTACGAAAATTGTGATCGGGCGAGGCGAACGGAAGTTGAGAGGGAAATATAAGTTAGTGAAGATAGAGAGAGAGATAGTTCCGTTTCGAGAACGAATAAGTAAAGAGAGAGAAGTGCGAGCACATATTTTCTTTCTCTCTTAAGTTTTACTTCAGTCATGGCATACTCGTTTTTTTGTGGTTTTTATTATCCTCTTTAGGTACATTCTACAGATTTCATATTTCCAACCTTTATGACAGCTATTTCTCCAGAAGCGTCTTGATTTATGCCGGGTCTAAGGTTATTTGGGTTAGCTTTGAGGCGGTATAGCGATTTTCCAGGCATTTTTATGAAACACACGAGTTATGAGAGGACGACATTTGAATAATTCAAGGTGTTGACTGGAATATTTGGGAAAATCACATAAATATACAACAGCGTTTATAAAAATAATAATAGTATATAAATGTGCGTAACATATATGATTTAACCAATTCATTATCAAAAATTGCCTCCTTAGTTTGCAGTTGTTATGCATCGCCCAAAAAAAGCTTGCATCTCCTTTCCACACTTGATGCTTTTAAAAATTGCGTTGACTTCGCCCGCATGATCATTGCCATAATACCCAACAGTATTTATTAAACCTCATTTTTGTCAAGATATAGTTAGGTAGGTACCAAACTATTATTATTGAATATGTATTGCCAGTATTAATAACGTGAGGACATTTCGTAAAATTTTTTATATATGACAAAAACCATAAAATCTTAGTGCTGCATTTATAAGGGAGATAATTAAAACATGCTAACCAATAATTTCCTTTGGTAGGTATGCTATAGTTACCCGATGCTGGCAATATGAGCGCCTAACTATGTGGTACATACGAGTAAATACTGCAGGCGTAATCTGAACTCCGAATGCAACAATTTTGTGTCATTACTATTCACTCAATATCAGCATTCAGCAAGTGTCAAGTGTGTTTGCGCTGAATTGAAATTTTCCTCTTTGTGAAGTAACTGCCGTCGTTTCATAGACACTTTTTATGCACAATTCTAGTCTTTATTCATTTCATTTCATGTAATGTCACGTTGTATTTGCTTTACTTGGGACGTACTTCTCTTGCGTATGAAGTGTTTTCTGCATTGAATTTACATTAAAATAAACAATGCATTTTGAGGATTAGATTATTGTCTTGTAGTTCTGGTTTCTTTGCTGTTATCGAATTAAACAAAACCCTATTTTAATCGACTTCAAAAGAGGAGGAGGTACTCAATTCGACGCGTATGTTTTTTATGTTTTTTACCTCGGAAATTTCGACTGGGTGAACAGATTTTGGTTTGAAAGCTGGTGCTTCCCGTGTAGTTCCATTTAAATTTCATCAAAATCTGTTCAGTAGTTTTATAGTAACAATTTGAAGTCTGTTTTTTTTATTATAATTATTAGGCTTAAAATATAACAATGATTTTAAGTCCGACTGTGCAAAGTACCATACGTTTAGACAAGCTTTTCTACTCTAACTTGCACCACAATCCGTTCAATAAAGCCGCGACAGAAGAAAGTGAGAATTCGACTTTCAATATTGGAAGACAGACACTATTAATTTCCAAGGCCATGAATTGGTTGCTTCTGAATTAGGTCGATGATATTCCAAGCCCAAGTATGTGAAAAGGCAGAAAATTACAAATTATATGTACCTACTGAAAATTGGCAACTATGAAAATCAATCTTATTTTTTTACATCATATAGATTTCCAGGCTACTCTATGGTAGCGATTAAACATTATTTAACAAAATATTTGGTCTAAGTATCAACTATGCGTCGATACTCAATTTCAGTTCAACATTGTTGGCGTATTTTGTCTGTGGTAACAACTAGTTTTGAAGATTCTATACATAGTTGCTTAAAAGAGGTTATATTATATTCTAACTTGCTTGTAGTCGCGATATTTCAGCTTTTTGGAAAAGTGGAGTGAAGTAGCGAAACATTTCCATCAATATTATTGGATCGAGCGATCAGAATATTTGAATTGGATACAGTCCCGATGAGAATTTGAGAGCAATCTAAATAAATAGGAATTGTAAATGGCGCAGAAACGGAGCGATCCTAAAAATAGCTACTCGCGTAAGGGAATGTAGATTTTCTACGTCAATCAAAATTACTTTTATGTAATGAGAAAGTTTTATTATTATGTAGTTATTCTTTTATTTACGCAAGTATCACACATTTAATGAAAACAGCTTGAACTGATTAAGTATATAATAAATTTTACAATTCGTTGATTTTAACTAAATTTTGGCGACGTTTTGCGTGCCTACAGCCTGCATGGTCATAAGCGCCACTTTGTTTTGTTATAATTACTTTTGTTATAAAGTAAGATTTAAAGAAATAAAGTTGTATGAAACATAATTAAAGACACAGCAAAAAAGAGCGAAACAAGGTAAGAGACAATCAAAGCAATGATTTCAGATTGATGACATTTTCTTTGCCAAAATTTTAACGTTGTGAATATATACTTGATTTCTTGTTTAGATTCCTAAGTGAATCTCTTTGTCTATTTCATGCTACATATGAATGAAGAGAAATAAACAAAGATGAGTAAGTGGCAATAAAATTCAACGTAAATATTTACTCCATATTCTAAAAAATTCCGTTACAAATCAGTTTCCCAAATTCATTTTACGCCCGACTTTTACGATCCGTTGTCAAGGTAATAAAAATTTAATCTCAGCTTAGAAATATCCGCAAAGGAAATTAAAGTTTTATGTCTGTTTCAGATAAGGCAATAACTTTATTTAAATATTTAATCTCTTTTACCTTACCTGTCCCACAATTTAACAGTTATACATTTTTCAATAACATATTTCAATCTTTATTCAAATTTAAATTAGTATCGGAAACACTCAAAAGCGCTTTTTCTGTATGTTTATGGTGTTTAGTTTTAAAATAAATTTTATTACTCGTTATTTTTCCAGCGCGATATTTTTTTCATATTCTAGACATCAACATCTCATCACGTATTGAATTAACCAGTCAGTGAAAATCTAACCTAAGTACTCTACGTACTACTATTTTATTTATTTAATACTAGTGACCCTCCCCGGCTTTGTATGGGTATAAAACATATATAAAACCATCCTCTTCAATCACTCTATCTATTAAAAAAAACCGCATCAAAATCCGTTGCGTAGTTTTAAAGATTTAAGCATACAAAGGGATATAGGGGAAGAAAAAGCGACTTTGTTTTATACTATGTAGTGAAGATATTCGTATTTATATCCGTCTATAGCAACATTGATGATGCTTGATTCAGTATATGTCTATACAATATTGTGTATCGAATACATTCACTAAATCTACACGTGTATGGAGCAGGTGGAACATGAAATCATTTTCTAATCACAATTAAGTTAGAATGTCCCCAGCCTCCATTACCTTTGGTCCCCGTCACATTAAATTAATTCCGATCTATTAGGCAAACGGGTTCTTATAAGCTATCTATTCATGTGTATAAAGAGCTTGGTTGCTTAGCATATTACAAAACTTGGACGAAAGTTCTTGTTTGAGCCGGGCAAGATATTAAGAACTATTCAACATTCTTATTTAAATTGGACAGTTGAACACGTAAAATGTTTTTCAATTTCATTATAATTGTATTGGGGGTAAAAATCTTTTAAATAGATGTCTAGATAATTAGTTTATAATAATTCAATTTAGCACGTTTGCATCTCACGAATGACTCAAAATATACGGTATACAGATTTGTAATTATTGTAACGCTAAATGTCGTCTATTAACTTAAGGAAGCTACTTAATAAATTAACCTGATGAGTAACATAATTTTATTCTAGACCCGGTTTCTTTAATCTACGAGTTGTCGTTATTCAACATAGAAATGGCTGCTGTTGTTATAAATAAGAATTTATGAAACGTTGTGCAAAATCTACAATTTTAAGGTCGTTTTGTGGACATAGAGCGGCAGGAGCATTAACGTGAAATGACTACATATAGGGACTTCATACACATATATTTATTACCTATATGTAGAAGTAAATAGGTACAAAATAATATAAGTATACTTACATACCTAGCAAGTTTACTTAAAAGTTAAAACATTATTCATATCAAGTTATGCAACTTAAAAAAAGAGAAATTTCAAAGCTCTTTAAAAGCTTCAACTTTTGGTGGTTAACGACGGTTGTTTAAACTTTGCTTACTTTAAAAATATATTTTACAGTTTTTCTTCTAACAAATTTTGTACCTGTACGTAGATTTTCCGAGATACATCAACAGGAAATTGTAGGACAGTTTTTTGATGATTCTTTTTTATAGAGAGGTAATTTTTATAGAAATTAATAGAATATAGATAGATAAATTAATATAGATAGATACTCACATATATAATATTAAATAGAGATGACGATGATTTGGTATATTTTTAGTTTACTTTATTACGGATGTCCTCGCAGTTGGTATTTTTTAAAATTATGTGTACTTTCATAATACGTTTGTCATAATTACCATCAGGTTCCTCATCTGTTCTGTACTCTTGGAAGACTACGAAATCCTGATTCGGTATTTTGGAAGCAACATACATATCCTCTGGATCGACTGGCACCAAGTCAGCCTGCCTTTGTTGCACGTAACTCAAGCATTCGACCCTAAAAGAACAATTTATTTATGCGGATTTCACAAATGTATGAGAAAACAGTTTGGCCAAATTAAAGCGCGTATTTATCAACATTTACAATTATTTAAGTTATTAGTGAATTTGCCCGATGAATAAGTAAACAATTGTGATAAATATACCAGCTTTATTCTGGCACTTTTATGTTAAAATAAAATAAATAATTGTAAGACAATTTTAGAATAACACCGCTGAGTACTTATTTGTAAGTTGTCTTATATTTTGTTCTACGTTCAGGCCACAAGCCATGGGGAGATGACCTAGAAAGCACTGTAGGCTTTAGCCTAGACTTACCCGGGACAGAAATAAATAAAAGGCACTGGAAGCTTCAGGTCCCATTAGTATATAAATGCCTTTGTATATTTAAAAATGTTGGTTACATTTATAAAAAATACTAAAAGATTGCCAAGATATTGAAGTATTTTTAGATCCACACGTGGATAGATAAAGCACGCCTTAGGGAGTTCTGTATCATATCGTAACAGAAACTACATGACTTGAACGGAAATTGGAAATGTGTAATAGGAAACAACATTGAATTGAATTATAGAGTGGCTGTATCGTTCTTATATCTAAAATTATTTCATACAGCCACACATATTATATCAATAATATTATATCGTCGTTTGAGTTGTCGAGTCCTAGGATTTCGATAGTAGGCTGTGGTTAAAGGCATATATTTGTAACGGTATGTGTGATTACAATTTGCTGATCGCTAGTTTTGATTTATTAACTGACATTAAAAAAGGAGGAGGTTCTCAATTCGACGAGCATTATTTTTTGTTTGTTATCTCTGAACTTTCGATTGGGTCAACCAAAATCTGTTCTTTCAGGGTGAGGCCAAACGAGCGTAATTTTGTGAGTTGTGAGTCGCGTAATTTCAGTCTTGTCAAAATTACACTCGTTTGGCCTCACCCTTAGAGTTACAATTTGAAGTCTGTTTTTTTTATTATAATTATTTCGTAATTTAATATAATAGCCCGTCGCTTCAGTCATCTCCGCAACACCAATATCATAGGTCCCTATAATAATGTATTTTGTTTAATTATGTATCGTTATAGAAATAAATTAATATACTATAGATCTCTAATAATTGCAGTCTCCTCTCTCTACAAATATACCTCTGCTTAACATATTATTTCAAATCTAAATTTTTAAACAGTGTTTGACGGTCTGTTGAAGAATGAAAATACTTGTCTTTTTATCAATTGTTTGTCTGTTGAATCTACCAACATTACTACTAAGGTCAGAATATGATAAATGAAATTTCATAATTAGTTTACAGGACAAGCAATTAAATTATTAAGAAATCTTGAAGGCACTATTAAAATATGAAACACTCGATATATAAAAAAAAATTATCTGATTAATATTCAAAACAACAGTAATATTTTGCATGTAGTTATCTTGATATGACCAAATGAAAGAGCATTTTTTGGCGATTATATCTATATTAATAAGTCATACTGAGCAAAAGTGTACTTATCATTGTCTGATTTATGACCACAGATTAATATTTAATAGAAAATGTGTCTGTGTAACAAACTTACATGTGCAGTATAGGATGCACATGTTTATCAAGAATTTTGCGTAAACATGGTTGAAGAATTCTCGTATTCTGTTCTGATCATCATCTCATCAATCAATCACAGTGTGTGTGTTCACTGAGATTTACAGAATACAGAGCAGTTGTTAAATGAAGGACCTTACGCCGCCTACAACCTTTATTTATATTATGGACGCATAATATTGTAGTTCTGCACTATAATTAATGGATTTAATAGATCTGCAGTCTGTTTTATAAATGTCGGCCACTATTACAGGACCTACAGGCCACAGGTAAAACTGAAATTGCTTACTGCCCGTGTGATTCTTAAAGCGATAAATTTTGGAACCTTCCATATCGAATCCTTGGGAAAGGATCTCAAATATCTAATCCACATAGATTAATGATCTAGTCCCTGTAAATCCCTAAGGACAGATAAAGCGATAGAGTAAGATTTATACTCTTTCAAGAGGAACATAAGCTCTCTTTATTGGATCTTGAGCACGCTCGTACAAAGTGAAAATACTTGTACACGTAAGGTAGGTTGTATATTGTTTTGATACCAAAATATAACTAGTTTTAAAATATGTAAATCGAGATTTAAATATTCAATTAAATATTCAAAAAGTAGGGACGTTGTATTCTATGAATTTTTCGCCTGTAGTGATAATGTATTAAGCATAATACCTGATGAAAACATGTCGAACTGAGATTTATGAATGTCATTTTTAGCTTGTGTTTAACATAATTATGTAACATATTTAATCCAAATATAAGGCTTATATTTATATCTTTTTAAAAATAGTATCTAGAATCTAGATGATATTCTTATCTAGATTCTAGATAAAAATCGATTATAATGAAAGAAAAAATATTTGAAATAAGACGAAAGTAAGATATCTGATTTAACATTTTAGTCATTAGAACTATTGTTGTATATTTAGAAAATGAAACAAAAACATTTTGTACTTGTATTTGTAACTATAATTGTATTTAAATCATTACATTAAAGTGAAGTCCCGTGTCCCCTAGTGGGGTATGGGGCAGATGCATTTCACATCTGTTTCACTGATCGATTTTTTCTTTAGGGGCAAGTAGGTGATCAGCCTTCTATGTCCTGCCAGACCGATTTTTTTTTATCTCCGCCGGGAATCGAACCCAGGACCTCTCGGTTGTAACGCTTACGCGCTTACCACTAGACTAAGGAGGCGGTCATTACATTAAAATTTAATTAATACATGGGAATTGAAATCATATTTCGTCGTACTTGGGCATACTTACTAAGAGTTAGTTTTTTTAAAATATAATATTACTAAATGCTCGATAATTGTAATTGGTTTCTAGAAGTAAATGCAGTCTTAAGCTTAATATTTAAGTTTAGCATAAAAGCGTTTTTCTGTAAGAAAAAACGCTTATATTTTATACAATTTTAATAATGCTACAGGCGTGTTCTCAGTGGAATCATAAATAAATGTGATATAGAACAGACGTCGTAAAGTTCAACTGTATTTGATGTTGTCTAAATGAAAATTCTTTTTCGTAATGTCTTATTTTAACATTGTTGAGAATGTTTTGTTTTGAGATAAATGTTTATTTTAATGGTCCTTGGTTATATTAATGATCACAGGTATTTCGAATTACAAAAATGTAATTATTTTTAACCTCCGACGAAATAAGAGATGGTACTTAGATTATAAAGATTTTATTTGGAAATAACATGTAGGGATTTTAAATTGTATTCAGTTGCATCATTCAACGTTCATTGGACATATAATCATCAATAATCATTTGGAAACTGGATCTTCAAGTTTCATTTAAATTTAATCAACCAAAAATTACTAAATAGCAGGGTTCGCTGATATATATCAGCGGACATATATCACGCTATATATCAATTGATTTTCCCTGTCTAGTGAACTAAAAAATTTAAAGATTAAAGTTTACCCTGGCAACACACTAACTACAATTCAGCATAATTTAGATTGTTTCCTAAAATGACAACCTGATTTAAAGTTGGGGAAATTCCATTTAAGTGAACCAGCACGGATAGCTTTTTATTGAAATTAAACATGTCATTTGACACTTACCACTACTTAATGACTTATATAATTTTAAAAATTCCTCTCACATTTTTAAGTGTTTAAACCAATTACAGAATAAAATTAGCTTCTTTTCCTAGCCTGGATATATCGGATGTTTATAAAAAAATTGGATTTTTGATTTTTATCATAGAAATCGGATTTTTTCGAACCCGAATTCCTGTATCACCTAGAGGGACATAGGGTAGACACATTGCTGTATATGTTTCACTGATCATTTTCTTTAAAGGCAAGTAGGTGATCAGCCGTTTGTGCCTACCCAACTAAAACATTCATGTGTTTCCCCAGGATTCGAACTCAGGACCTCCGGTGCACCACACATACTCGTAAGCTAATTAAGCACGGAGGCGATTTGACTGCAAATTGTGAGTGATCTCAAAAGTAGTTTCCAGAGATTAAACTTTATTCGGACGTCAAAGGTAATTTGACAAAATTGCTATGAGGCAATTGTACCCTTCCGTATTATTCTCGTGAGGAATTTTTTTGAAGTCATGTCATCTGCTGTGGGTTTCTATTATTTAAACCCGACTAGCTTTGCTCCGCGGTTTTAACCTCATTAACATGAGAAAAAACCTAATAAGTTCTCTTAAATTGATGTTCCACTCATAATTGTCATTGTGTGATGTTATAAATTATACACTATAGAAAAAATAGGCTAAGTACCTTGAAATAAACTACACAACATTACAAACATTATTGAATTAGTGCGAAAAAACAATCAAACAAAATCTTCAGCTTTATAATATTTGTAATAGATTCTATTTGTCCAAAAATAAAAAAGTCATTAGATATAAAAACCATTGATATTTGACCGATGTAATCTCCAGAAATGTCAGAAACATCAAAGTTATTATAAAGAACCCTTCGTCTAATAACTTTGATGTTTCTTACAAATAATTTAGCGCAAAATTAAACTCTCTGACTTTGACAAGAAAACAGCTTTCGTTCAAAAACATTCATTGCTAAGATTATTTTCTGAAATTTAACGAACGAACGATAATACCTTGTAAACACCATATTATGATAGCATAGACACACGTCAAAACTTATAACACCTCTCTTTTTGCGTCGGAGGTTAAAATTGTTTCCATAATTACATACAAAATATTAATTTCCTGTATTCAATTTTTACATAGGCTAAAGACTAAGAGCAAACCACAGATATGCGCTGGTCATTTTTTTAAATGCAAATCATGTATCAAGCTAATTTACGTTGCAGACATCCAGCCTTGTTTAAAATTCTCATATGTATTTTCCTGTCATTGTTCAATCATCATGCCATAAAGCAATCATAAACAATTATTTTGGGTTAAAGGTGAAGAAAAAACTGCAATATGTATCAGAATTGATTGAAATAACTAAGATTTTTATTATATTCCTTCAAGTCCAATGGAAAAGCTTTTCACTCTCCCACAAAACCATCTTGACTGTCAATTTAAACATTTAAGCCAAAAAGTACTACATCAAACATCTATAAAACAGGTAATTTAATTAAGTAGAAACGTGCGTACTTGCATTTGGAATGTAGTTATTGCGGGATAGTTTTCATCATAGATAGTCTAAAATTATAAAAAAGGGAACTTACCTATCTCTTGCAGGAATACATTCAAGTAAAGCTTTGCTTTTTGTTGGAACCTCCAACATCTCCTCGCACGCTTTTAAATGCTGCGACGGCACACATATTTTATCTAAAAATCATTTAAATGTCAACACACAACTATTTTCAATACATTTTAAAAGCATGCAACTGGTGAATAAACCCAATTTTTAAAATACACACAAAAAATTACTTAGATAACAAACACGTTTACGATGTTTTGTGAATAAATTAAAATAAATGTTCTTCATTAAAATAGCGCGAAATACTAATATTATCTGTGCCATAGAGAATTAAAAAATAGAATATGTATAATAAAATCATGTTCACAAACAATTTAAGAATTTAACATTCCATGCATTCCATTTTTAAATTTGTTTCATGTTGCCATTTAATCCCACAGATTATTATACACAATTCATGCAAAAATTAAAAAGAAACATACATGCCGATTTACAGTTGACATTTCGAGAGGTCAAGGCTAATAAAAATAATACGCTCGTATAGTATTTCAAAGTCATGGTCAAGCAGTTGTCCATGCGCGGATGTAAACACGACTGGACGTAGCTTTGCCTGGTCCTTTTATATATTCACGATAATATGTGCTATCATCATTCTTGTTATTTATGTAAACATTTTTATCTTAATCGTGAATACGATGGACGATTCAGTAAAAAATTACATAAAATATTCACTTCTATTTTAATTACTGGTCATCTAAGTACATGAAAAACTCTAAATTAAATATTATTGTTAAAATGAATTATAATATATTATAATAATTATAATATCTTACCTTTTTAACAAACAATGCAAAAAAAGAGTGTTATGATTTTGACATGTAGCTCCCTATTTAGGGGATTGCTGCCGGTCGATTTTAATCGCACGATTAGACTACACCGCCTAAATGGCAATTCGTCTTGGTCGCAGGTGACTGAAATCGCTATTCGAAAAACCTATTCTGCTTATCGTTTTCGAGGAAAATGACCTAGCTGCGATTTCAGTCAACCATCTAAATGGACTAGCGATGCGGCTTTGTGAGGTGATTTGTGAAGCGATTAACCTGATTAACCGAATCGACCCGTGCAAACCCACCTTTAACGAATGGCCCGATTATGATGCGTTTATTTTTTGTTTTTGTTTGACAGCTGACGTGATCGAAATAGTTCATCCATTTATGAGGTCTTCTTGTTTGTAATGAACATGTCGGGGTGTTTTTACATTGTTTAAATTGTAGGTTATTTTTTACCTCAATTTCGTACTTTATTCTTAGCTACAAACATAATAATAACTATAGGTAGGTAT
The DNA here is from genome assembly GCA_912999735.1 of Aporia crataegi. Classification (NCBI taxonomy): domain Eukaryota; kingdom Metazoa; phylum Arthropoda; class Insecta; order Lepidoptera; family Pieridae; genus Aporia; species Aporia crataegi. The sequence goes on along the minus strand of OU538748.1, from coordinate 1,819,090 downwards.
ATATTATGCAAAAACTGGATATACGAATTACCAAGGTCACGGTATAACCTGTTGATTGGTGAAAGATACTTTTCTGTTGTAAAGGGAATCCAATTGCTGCAATGCATTCAATATAATTTTAATATTGCACTATAGTAACTTTTGATATTAAAATATAACAAAGGCTATTTTTAATATTTCTGAATATTTACTTGCTTTGTTCATAGACGTAACAAATTTTGTTAATGTCTGTACACATAAATACTCTTTGATGACAATATTAAAAAAATAATAAAGAATAGATACGTTGTCTGTGGTCATCCGTCAAGAGCTGGATGAATTGGCGCGTGATGACTAAATACTAAGATGCGTGAAAAACTTAAATTTGGTTCGTTAAACATATGGTTTTTATTTATGTAAATCGTTTAAATATCGATAAATTACTTATAAATTGTGTTAATACTTTGTGCGAAGAATGGATTGGATACATTGCAACAATTGTTTTACTCAACTAGAACCTGGAGTAACTTTGCAACTGACATCATGTGGTCATATGTTTTGTAACAACTGCTTAAACAATGGTACGTTTCCGTTCAATAATTTCAAACATTTTTATCGTCTATAGAGAACTGAGAATCTTCTGATAATTTAAACTACAATGTTTTAAAACTTAATATTTTCAGGCGTTAAAGAAAGTACATGTTTAGTATGCCGAGCACCATGTTCTATGATGAAATTAGTTCCGGACGTAAGTATAGTCATTGTATACATTTACAGTATAAATTATGTATCTATAATTAGTAATATGTAAATGATAAAAATAGGTCAAGATTTTGAAATTATTAATTAATACGTGGTTTTTTTTACTCTTTGATATGTATATCTTACACATGCTAAATCGTAAAATTATGTATTAAAAACTCAATTAGAAAAATAATTTTAGATGAATCCAGATATTCAAGATTACTTTACGGACCCAGAAGAAATAATAAAAAAAAGTTGTGAAGTAATACAATTCCAGCGGCAACATAGGAGGCGTTTGTTGTCATATTTGTTACAATCGGTAAATACTTGATTTTTTTCAAAAATTACTTACTAAAAATAAGAATCAGTGTGAATATTTTTTTAATAACATTTTTCTTTATTATAATTAGGATTCCGAAATGTGTTCTTATTATGTCATGATAAAATCCCTAATTAGGGTCAAAGGTTATTTATCTTTCATGGCTACAAAGCGCCGTTACCTGGACTTTAGGGAATCCCATTGAACCCAAGACTTAACCAACTCGCGCTAATTAACGGGACCTTTTTGAGGCTTAATAACTGACGTTATCAGTTTAATTGTCTTAAACAGAGAGCATTTTAGCTGACTTCAAAACGAAGTCTGAGGGATTATTTCTATGTAAAGGCGCTTTGTACTCTGTCATTTATGGACTGCGTTTCTACCACGATTTTTTAAAGTATTCGAAAATGTCTGGGTCAAATATTTGAAAAACATTACAACGCACTCAGCAGTTATATGCTAATTCTCATGTTCACTATGGAATTGACAGTTTTCACTAAAGCACGTCTTAGGGCTTTCGCACATGGGTCGTAGGCGTAGTTGTCTCTAGACGCGGAGTGTTCTACAAACGAATCGTCGCGTAGACGTATCGTTTTGTAATATCTCAGTTGAAATCATGGCGTCAAGCGTACCAGATGTGTTTGGGGAATTTATTGATGACCTTACCTTTTCTTCAGACGAAGAGGATTTCTTGTTATTTGATTTCGTTAGAAGTAGAAAGCGACATGCCCAAGCTTTCTCCGTTACATCTTTCCTAGAGTAATCACTTAATGAATGATTATATAGGCAAGGAAATGTTTCGATTAGGCTCACAAATTCTATAACTTTTGCAGTATTCATTATAAAATAAAAAAAATTGTCGCTTCCTTTTTTACGCCAGTACGCTACGACTATTGTAATGACACTGAACAAGTGAACACCTCATACGATACACTGCAACACCGCCTCGTGTGCGGACTTGTTACAACATGTTCCTGCTCGTATTGCTCTCGTACTACGCGCGTTCTACGATACGCTTACAATACGACGCCATGTGCGAAGGGCCTTACTAAAAAATTTTAGATAGTAGATTAGGTGTTCTATTGTTGTTCAAAATAGTGTATCCGCTCTCATTTAATTTTGAAGAAAAATTACCATCTAACATATAAATTATATTATTATAATTCAAATGTCTGAATAGTTACACAAATAGGTGACATATTTTTCATAGACAAAGAAATTTCGTGCGGCGCGTACAGAGTTGCGACGTATGACGGATGTGTGTCAGAAACAACACAAGCAATTGCACGAGTACCAGAGAACCATAAAGAATTTACAGAGCCAGCTCAATGAGCAGTCAAGTAAGAGCTTTTATGTCTAACTTGTTCGCTTTCTTGGTATTTTATAGTCAGTGGCGTAGCTAAGCGTGGGCCAAGTGGGCCTACGCCCACGGCCTCGCACTTAAAGGGGCCTCTCAAGGCCTCTTCAAGTACGAAATCAAACTTAAATTCCCCATTTATTTTTTAATTAAATAAAAACCTCAAAAATATAGGCCTCACTCTTCACCGTCTGGCAACAAAGCTTAGTTTTGCCAAACGTTTCTTTACATGCATAGGTACCTCAAACAAAACAGTGAAGGTGATACATATTTTGGTAAATAGTAAGGATTTCAAAAATTCTAAAAGTATATTTATAACTTGTAGGATCTGGATTAAAGTACCATAATATTTTACGCTTCACAAAGACACAGTAAAGCATGTTTGGTAAGATACCTAGATTTATTGGGTAGATGTTGGAAACGAAAGAAAAGGGGCCTCGCTGATGCGATTTCGCCCACGCCTATAATAGTCCACGCTACGCCACTGTTTATAGCTTTTGAATAGAACATGGCAACATTTAGGTATTACACAGACATTTAAGCCAAGGTTCTTGCGTATTTTATTAACGGTTTACATTTTACAGTGTAAACGAAGATTTGATCATAATTAATAAATTGAAAAATCGGAACGATTTCACTCTCTCTGAGTGAAAATTTAAATGGTTTTTAGAAAATTTACGAAGCATATCTTCGTACATTGTAAACTGTAGCTAAGTATTACATCTCAATATTCATCTAATTAAAGTATGAGTATTTTTATTTATAACTAGCTGTGCCCCGCGGTTGCACCCGCGTTATTTTCATCGTAACGTCATTTCTAGAAACAGAGTAAAATAGTGAACAGCAGAATAATAATAGATATCTATGTATTATGTACTTCCGCACGGAATAGTAATTTTTTATTATTTAATTATATTTATTTCTTAAATAAAAGTGAAATAAAAACTCCTTATTACATCAATTATCTGCCAGTGAAAGTCCTGTCGTCTCAGAGATTTGCCGGAACGAAAAATTGTAAAAATATGTTATTTTGGTATATGTACCGTGTAAACAGCCGTATCCATTTTGTAAAAAACTGTTATTTTAATATTATTTTATTTATCTGTATAGATTAACATGTCGGGCCGTTTAAATTGTAAATACTGTGTAACTTTTCTAGTGTTTAATTTTTCTTGTTTTATTTTCTACGTCAATAGAAACTGTGGGGTCACGGTTGTACGCAAAAATAGAATAATGAACCAAATCAGTGGCCTTTAGATAATTTCTCGGGAAGGTTAAATTACATTGGGGTCGGTGATCACGTATATTTATATATAACGTCCCTGAAGCGTTGAACCCTGATTTTAACCTGAAAATAACAGTTACAGAATTAGCTATTATTGTGATAAAAGTCTGTGTAGAAAAGCATGAAAGAATGGACATACCAGGGCTAGTAAGAGATCTGTTAACACGCGAAATAAACTTTGAAGAAACGTTTGTTTTCAATAATAAAAATAGATAATAGAGAATTATTCAGATTCGTTAATTTCTATTTTAAAATTCACGTTGCAAAGTTTTCGTTCCCGAATTTGTTTACGTTTGATGTTTATTTATTGTTTATTGTCAATATTAAACTCTTCGTCTGTTGTGAAATTTGTTCGCCTTGTAACCTCGTATCTTACATACGAGCTAAATAGAGGCAAAATAGATGTATATGCACGAATCGTATCTCTTAAACAACTGAATCGATTTTGATTCGGATTTTGTTTAAAAGCGAAAGCGAAGTGATCGAGATGAATCTTAGCTACAATTTATGAAAATCGGTTTCTACGTTTATTAGATACTCTTTAATGAATCAATTGGAGGGTTTTTTCAAATTATTCACTTTTTATATTTATATTTTTTACAGAACAAATGCCGCCTTTCAATATACCCATATCTCCAAGCCATCTGACCCCTGGTTTTATACAAACACCTCCTACATATAAACGAGTCGCGAAGAGCACTCCTTATAGCGTAAGTAAATTCTAATATACAAAAAATATACATTTTTGTAACATAGCTAAGAAAATAATTAAAATTAATCAATGTAATAATGTCCACCCTTCCCTGTATCTGCTATAATATATAAAAAATAACTATTTTATCTATGACGCTAAACTTGAATATGAACATATTCTGTTTATTATACAGAATGTAGCAACATAACGCCACTTACACATACATAAACTTAAATAACAATAATAATTAACACCCCGATCATCATCACCACGAATCACTGATCATCTTTTTTACCGGCAAGTTGGCGATGAGCATTCTGTGCCTACCCGTATCAGTTGTATACCACTCAGCTACTTCGGTGGTTTCCAGTAATTAGATTTTAATAATCATCATAATAATAGAAAGTGGATTTCAATAAATGCCTATTATTAAAAATGATTCACAGAAGTATGTCTGACGACAATTATGATAAAGTATTCATACAGCTTGATCAATAAAATGAAATTAATGCTTAAATTATCATTACACAGAATAGTTCATTGCACGAATTAAAACCATGTCTTGTTTTGAAATACATATAAATTTATATTTGTACACTCATTAGCAATTCAGCGAACAAAAGCTCCTATTTTTCTCATCATTTTCCTTATTAAGGTATGTCCCCTATACTAAATATTATTGTTTACTGATAGCAACCGTATCAATCGAACTTGGTGACCCCAAGTCGGATAAGCAAACAGCGTTCGAGTAACTTCAATGCAAGTAGTCAGGTAATTAAAGTAAAAGGTTTATTAAGTAAATAATTAACATACACTTATTAAGAATCAAAGACATTTAATTAAAATAATTCATTGGACATAGCAAGTATGAAGCAAACAAATTTCTGCGTCTTTTATTCGTACAGGCAAGAGGTGGTCAGTTTTCTGTGCCTACTCAAACGTAATATTTCTCCAAATTTGTTTAACAACTAAATTGACTTCAAAGTGTATTACCATTACCACACACATAAGTGTGTACCATTAGGTACATATTAATCATATGAAGAATATGAAGAAAATTTGTCAAAATTTGTTTCACAGTCGCGTAACAAACGTAATAAAACCTACAGAATCATATCTATAGAGTCGGTATATAAATTCATAATTTTCCATTAGCCGGTGTTAATTAATGATAAAATAATAATTAAAAATCTTGTCTCAACTACGAACCTGAATGCTAAATCACATTGTTGGTGCCCATGGACAGTTGTTATCACTTATCATCATCATCAGGTGAATCACATGCCCGTTTGTTCATTATTTCATACAAAGTTTGTTTATCTAATGTAATGTAATTTCCTCTAGTCGTCCAGTGCTTCAAACAAAATATCGACAACGGTATTCACTCCACAGACTCCAGAGTCGGTCGGGTACAGCCACTTTTTAAAGCATCTGTAATGGTATTGTGCGAATTAAATATGAAAAGTTTAACCTACCTGGCTGTAATTGATCGCTGGCTTTTAAATTCACAGAGGTTGTGGGTTCGATTCCCGAAAGAACAAAAATATGATTCAGTTTGGTTGGCAATGCTGTTCTATTAGTACATAAGTTATTACTGAAATAAATGCAAATGTTCATATTTCTCACTGAATTATTATAAATATTTGAAATACATTAAAAAACAATTTTGAATGAAAAGCTATGCGCAGGTAGGATTTAACTTCAGTGTAAAAAACTTCATTAAAATCGATTCAACTATAACTTTAAATTTATAAATTATTATTATTAATTAATTAATTTAATAATTTAATTTATTATTAGATTAAGAATGAATAAGCTAATTTCGTATTAATTTTTGTATTAGTTAATCAAAGAGAAAAATCAAGAATTAAATTGGATATATTAAATTATATTAAATAATAATTTATTTTATATAGTTATCTAATTTAAGGATACCGGGTGTTTGAAAATGTTTAATAACAAATTAAATTATGTTTAGATACAGTGCGGCGAATTTATTTTTTTATCAGAGTTTTTTTTGTTTAAAGCTGCCGTGATGTAGTTACAATTAAAAAAAGATCTGTTTTAATTCGTCACTTTACTAAGGATTCATATTTGTAATAAACATGTCAGGGGAATTTTAAAGTCATGTTTTGAAAAATATTTTTTTGTTTCGATTTCTTATTAATACGATAATTCGTTTCCAGAAATATTTTCAGCCAGGCAAGTGATGAATCTGGTTATTTATCAAACGGACTGAAGTCGCCAAAAATCATATATTGCAACGGTTACAGTAGCAAATGCGAGTTCAAGAAACATAGGCGTTTCAACTTTTAGTTTATTATTTCAATTATTTTGTTCGATTCATTTGCATGCATTTACTTCATTAAATTTTCGTAAATTTTTTGTTTGTTATTTTTGTTTATAAATAAGTAGTTAATAATTATTTTAAAATATTAGATGATGATGAATTTATCTATAATTAGAACAATAGAGACCTTGCTCTCTATTATTTTTGGTATCTAAGATTATACTCAGGTCTATAATATATCAAAATTCAACAGCATTTGATAAGCCTTTAAAGTTCAAAGCGAGTTGGTGTGGTATTGATTTTAAGCAGTATTTTAATTGCCAATGTAAAAAAAGGGCTATTATAAATTGTGTATGTATGTGCGTTTGTCTGTGACATCGCAGCTTTTAAACTTATGATATTATGTGTTTTCTTGTCTTTCGAGACTTTTGATTGAGATGGATATTAGCTACAATTTATGAATATATGCTTCAATTATTAATTAGGTAATCATATTTGTAATAAATATGCCGGAGGGATTTTTAAATTGTTTTCAATTTCACTTCTTAGATAATTAGATCTTTAGTTTAAAAATGAAACAAAACTTCAATAAACATGATTTATTTTCCACGTTTCCCAGAGCGAACAAAAGTCGTTTTCAATGTATGGGTAAAATGCCTTTATTCTGCTGATAGCCGCCACTTGCTTCTTGGTGGCCATGGACAGCTTGAGCACCGAGGTTGTTGAATTTTTCCAACAATTCTGCGCCACCTTTGTAACCCTTTTGCAGGAATTCACCCTGAAAATACAATTAAAACTTAAAATAGCCAGGTCATTCATATCACTATGAAAAACCCATTTGGTTGGAAAAGGATATCTTCTAAAGATTACAAAAAAAATCTCTAGATTATTTTTAAACTTTTCTATTTTTAGAATAAAAACCATTATTTTAGTTCTTCCGCATTTCATGAATTATTAAGAATTGACTTTGCAAATATGTATATTGAGACCCAAATGTATTTTCAAATAATTTGTCAATAGCAGCAACACCGTATTTGATTAAGAGGACAATGGATTTGAAGGTAGTTTTAAAAACAGGCTTTTCTTTAGAATAAACCTACGCAATTGTGTCTGTCATCAGCCATATGCCTTTCAGAATAATGGCGCATAATTTCGCGCATTCACTGAATAAAAATGAATTTTTCAAACGAACAAAGCTTTCGAACTAGAAAAACTATTAATGCATATCATTTCAAACAAGCGTTCTAAAACGGTACAATGCTCAGTCGCGTGTACAAAATATAAAAAGCTATTTCTATTTTCTTTTATCTCAATCGGTTCGGTTAAATGGTTTCACTGCATGAATAAAAAACGTTATACTTTTGTATAGTGAACGTCCTTCGTAAATAATAAGAGGTTAAGGGCATCTGAAGATACATTACAAGCCATTTATCATTTGCACCTGCGAAGACGGCTGTAATAAATAATTCACATACACGCAAGTTTTTTCATTATTTGCAAATATTTGATGTACCGGTTTGGACGAGTACATAAAATGTGTTAAACAAAGCCATTCTTTTTAACTCTCGTATTATTTTAAATTACTTACCTTGTTTGCCTTTGCATCATCAATTTTTTGTTCGGATACATGGTGTCCTTCCTTGCCTTGGGCATTCGCATCAAGTATTTTCTCCTCATGAGCACCCTTGAAACCTTGCTGAGAGTTTTCCCCAAATGATCCAGCGTTTTGGCCAGCAATTTTGTGATCAGCTTCGTCATGAGCTTCGTCATAGAAGCTTTCAGATTTCTCTTCCTCATTCTTACTGCTGGATGACTTAAAACCTTTGCTTACATGGCCCTTTTTGTGGCTCTTTGCCTTCTTTACTTGTTCCTCATTAGCACCTATTAAAATAAATCGAAATATACATTAATCACATTAAATATAAGAGAAATGAATAAGAATATATTATGAGTTACAATTCATAAAAGAAAAAAATATTTAATACTAACCTTGCTTATTAACTTTTTGTCCTCCTTCATAAAATTTCTCGTCTCCGGCTGCTTTTTTTTTAGCTTCTTCATCTTTGAAAAAGCTTGACTCTCCCTTTTCTGCCTTAGCAGCAGCAGCACCTTGCTGAAATCCTTCTTGACCATGTTTAACTTCCTCCTCCGCTTTTTTTTCTAGTTTCTCAATGTTGTGGTCGGCTCCCTTCTTTTGAGCGGCATCATACGCGTTTTTGTCTACATAACCTCCTTGAACTTGTGATCCTAAAACTGGGTGGTACAGTAATCCATTTCCTACACCAATACCACCAACACCAATGCCTCCTATACCTGGTTGAATGATTCCATTTGCTACACCAAGCCCTGCGTTGCCTAATCCGATACCTCCTATACCATTAACTGCACCAATACCGGCTCCGACGCCACCGAGGCCAATACCGTTTCCAATTCCACCGATACCTAAACCACCAACACCAAGTCCACCAAGACCTATTCCTAATCCCTGACCCAGTCCTAATCCTCCAATGCCACCAAGGCCAAGACCCTGGCCATATCCAATACCAGACACTGCGTTGTGTATAGTTGAAGCCGCTCCTTTAATCTCCTCTGGATAGTCTGCACTTTCTTCAACTTCGTAAGAACTTGATATTGGCATTCCACTCCTCGCATCCACTAGCATAGAGTCAATTTTATCTTTAACATAATCGTATGGAGTTTTTTCCTCTGCTAGTTCCAACTTGATCGCTTTCGATCCAACTATGAAAATGAGTGTGAAAGTGAAAACGTTTGACGACATCATACTGATGGTGTCGTTGTTGACGTAGTGCAACTGTTGTCACATCGGGATTGCGGTGGTAATTTATAGTGATGTTAAATTCGGTGGAACGAAGCTGTCTTTGTTGGCGTGATAGTTTTCACGCTGGAGTCAGTTTCCTTCCTGTGTTTTGTCTTAACTAATTCTAATGAGAACGTTACTGTTAAAATACAATAAGTTCGATTCCGACCTTGCTTTCCAGGTCATTGGAGGTGGAAGTTTTACGCAATCTACTGTTTCTGTTACGTTTTCTCGAATACTTTACATTGTTATGATTTTTATCATTTTATTTTAACTATCTGTGTTTTTAATACTTATATGTTAACCACATGTTAAGTGGTTACGCGTCTGCGTGTTACGCGGGAGCATTTTTGTTTGAATCCCGCGGAAACAAATAAATGTATCGATTGGGTAAGCACCGAAAGATGACCTACTTTTGGCCTCTAATAGTAACTAGTGAAAGAGACGCAGAAATATTGCTACCCCCTGCCCCATGAAAGTTAATGAGATTTTACTTACCAACTATATTGTAATATGATATAAAAATCTACGAAAATTAAAACTATGCTCAATAAATAAAGTCTTATCGAACAGAGTGAGTTAAAAACAAGGATAAAATAAAACCTAAACCTTACCTAAACCTAAACATAACCTTTTTAGGCTTTAAAAAAGTAGCTGTGAAACTCATCTTAATTAAGATAAGACTTACCTAAATACTATGATTTTTTTTAAACCTTTAAGTACATACTTTAGTAGTGTCAATTTAAAAAACGTCGCTTGTCTATGGGATAAAAAAACTACAGCAGATATTATATTATCTTCTATCTGTGTGCATTTTTATAAAATTCGACCTTACGCAAAATTTTCACGTCATTATCGTACGGTCAGCCGAAATATATGTCGAGGGCTTAAATTAAGGTGTTAAGGCTACCAACCAAGCATCACTCATTAATGATTCGCTTTTATTAACGAGTGGAAATGAAGACAATTTGAAAAAGACTTCAACATGATGATTACAATTAAGAATATCTTAAAAATATATGAACAGATTTTTATTAATTGAAGATTCACCTCATTTATGAAAAACACATCGAAAGCAGTATATTGGTTTAGTATCCATGATGCCACAGATATACACACATACATAGCAAACTTAAAACACCCTTTTTGCGTTTGAGGTTAAAAAGATTGTAATAAAATTTTACAAATTAAAACCTTTCCATTAATTATTCACTTCTCACAGGCTTTCGCTTGGCTTTTGTTCCGTTTTATTTTTCTGGTCTAACAATATGAATTATTTTGTTTACTCAATATTTTATCTCCGTTAATTATGCTATTAACGCAATATTACAATATAAATATAAAAATCGAGAATGAATGGCTATGTAAAAAATTAAAAATTATGTTTATATGTACCTACGCTTATATTTTTGATTAATTCGGTACAATATTCTTATTAATATTATAAATACGAAAGTAACTCTATCTATCGCGCTTTCACGCCGAAACTACTTAACCGATTTAAATGAAATTAAAAGCCTAATAAAGGACATAGGCTACTTTAATGCGAAAAAGGGTTTTAAGGGGTTGAAATAGGGAGGGAGGGAGGGTGGGGGGGCGAGTTAAAAGTTCTATGGAAGTATCGTCATTTTAAGGGCTAAAAGCTTGTAGGCTATATAACATCACGTTACGACGAAGTTAACGCGAGTGAAACCGCGGGGCACAGCTAGTCTAACATATGCATCAAATAGGAGATCTCGATTAATATATTACCTTTCTAATATATTTTATGATTTATGCATTAGGCATATATGCCCACGCTGACGAAACTATGACTAAAGCAAATATTAACTATATATCCGTTATCCGCAGGTTTTCCTAAAAAATAAATTCACAATATAATTGGGCAGTAAATATTAAACAATACGAGTAACATTCTGAATACTTCATTAACTCGCTCCTGCTACAAAATACAGAGCACACAATAAGTAATTTATATCATCAGGCGTCACGTCGATTGTTAATTAATATGGTTTCTCTTATTGCGGAAACTAATTTGATTTCAAATGAATTATGTTTCTAATTAAGCAAAAAATCCTATTGCTTACTAGCTTCACAATTAAATTAAAAACTCTCATTACAATTGCTTAATCTTTGAATTATGAATATTAGGGTTACAGTACAACTTTATCAAGGGAAAGTACTGTTATATTTGTTGAGAATTATAATGGAAACAGCCGATGAAAACTACATTTTACTATTTTAATGTTATTGGATTATTTTACAAAACAACTTGACAGAGAGAGAAGGCGGGCGGGCTATGTCAACCTAGTGTCACACCATGGAGGTTAGAGAAAAGAAGAACGATCGCTGTAGAAAAAAGTGTCCCAATATGGACAAAATGAGGCGCGATCGCTAAATTGTCTCAGTTCAACTAACTTCATGAAGATAGATAGATAAAAACTTTATTTGCAACTTCAGACAAAGACAAAATACAGCAATAATACAGAACTAGGAAAACAAACAATAATAGAACACGGTTGACTAAAACAAAAAATAAAACAAAAGATGTGACCATAGAGTATGCATAGGATATAGTGTACAGAATTCTACCCATTCGAATATAGAATTAATAAATTACTTGAAAATACTGTGACATTATGGGACCATACTGCATGGGAAATGAATATGTGGAAGTGCTTATGTTAACACACGGTCGAAATAAAATATAGACGAAAGCTAAAAGATATCGTTGCGGTGTAAAAACATAATACCATAGACTATATAAGATAGCTTTTATTTTTCAAGATTCAGATTAAAATAGTAAATAACCAACTCAGTGTTATTAAGGAATCAAAAAATTACATGTATTTATTGTTTAGTATATTAATTATATTTAAAAATATGTTTATCGTACCAAAGAACATAATTTTTTACAGGGACTTATTTTGCTGTAGTTAATAATTAAAATTGTATTGATATTTTTTGAAAATGATTTTCATGTTGTAACTGTTCGTTCAGTGATTTCCTGTGAGACCTCAGCCTGGCGTTGACGCAGCCTTCTTGAAGTAATGAGATTTGCATATTTAAACGTTTTAAAAGTGAATGAAGCATGGAGGCTTGATTTATTTACCTATTTCTTATTTATTAACAGCTTTTTTATAGGCCAAACATAAAAAACACAAGATGATAATAAAAATCATATAGTAAATCCTCAATAATCCCTCTATAAATTCGCCACACCGAACTTCAACTGCGTAGAACAATAATTTCTGGTCAACATTTATTTATTTACATTTCAATCTTATAACTAACATGACAGGATAATATTATGACCTAATTCGTTAGTAATCATCAATACAATCTACTATGAATGCAATAGACATGACGTAGCGATGACTTACTTCTTCACAAAATAGCTTCCCATTTAAAAATGGATTCTGTCAGGGTGTATTCATTCATGAGAGATATTAAAATATAATTTAATGGAGTGACTTTAAAGATTATTATTTGCATAACTTAGAAAATAAACAAAATTTTCCGCTCATATTACTGCCTAATTACTTATTTTCTACTTGCTGTTTCTGCTTTTGCACTCTTGTTTAATTGGTTGGCCGCCTCGCTTGTCTTTTGTATGTGTGGTTTCTTTTGTTAACTCGCTTAGAGTGTAGTACAATTATTATACAAAATAAAAACTTAAACTTTTATATTTACAATAAAATTAGGCTTTGTTTTAATGTATAAATATAAAGTAATTATATCTTCTTAATCACTGTTCAAAAACAAAATGTTGAACTCAAAGATAAAATTTCTACATCATTTTCTTCATTTTCTTAGTAATAACAAGAAGTTTCGGAAAATGGACCGAAACCGATCCGATCTTGAGATAATAAGCTACTTATAAGAAAACCTATTGCGTTGACATATATTTTTTAAAGTTTTTTATAATACTATAAATCCTTAGTCTTTTATTTACGCAAGGATCACACATTTATATAAAACAGTTTAAAAGTATAGTAATTAAATAATTGTAAAATTTGGAATACATAATACGCGCTTAATCCGTTCACTGTTTTTAAATTGTCAATCCTCAATAAAAGTAATAGGCAAAAAGTTTATTGTGTGTTTTCGACACTCTTAAAGGCGCTATATTTTTGCAACGAAATTTCAACTTAATTCATAAATGTTGGTCCATTACCAAAGATTTTAATACAGTATACGTACTCTAACATTAAATATATATATATATATATATCTATCTATATATTTACAAATAAATGCTTAAAGTCGCTGCCGCTGGGCAGGGTGCCATGGGGGCTGGCCGCATTTCTGCGTTGAATAGCAATGCTGATTCTCTGCGCGAAACACGATCCAGCCTTCTTGTTACCGCAGGACTCGACCAGCCGCTTTGATAATTCCCCAAAAAAGGACAAAGTACCAGGATCCCAAGGCCCAAGCGTTTCCACACCAAAGAATAAAATTTATTATTTATTGTCAAACTCGTAAATTTTTAGAAGTAATCCTCATGTTCAGAAATAAGAGTAAATTAAAGACTGTAAATTATCGTCTAAGCCGCTAATGAAATGTCAGAACTAAACCAAAATTTCGGATTTTATTTATAATTCAGCTTTATATTTCAAGGGGATTTGCATGTCACCGCTTAGCTGAAGGTTATGCAATAGTCTGATATATTTTAAACTAACCTTTACCCGTGTGTAACGAAATAAAAATATTAAATATGCATTTTCGAACTCTGTCCTATATATTAATATTTATATACTAAATTTCATTAAAATCGGTTGTTGTGTAGGCGTGAAAGTTTAAGAAAGACAGATTTACTTTTGAATTTATAATTAGTAGGTATGGTAAGGACGTTCCTTAGTTTAACATACGACATAATGTTGGCGAAAAGTAAAGCTCATTCTAAATTAGGAATAAAGTGTTTGCCCGGTTTGAATACAGACACTAATCACGACTATAAACCCCTACCGAACGATAACGATTCGCAAACATACCTACTTTGTAAGTGTTAAATTTCATATCAGTAGGAATATTCGACTCGTTCGTAAACAAATTAGTATAGGTAACTTTTACAGCGTGAATTCTAAAATCGCAATTGACGAATGTTTATTAGATTTTATGTTGTCTTCTATCTTGACGATTGGAAACCTTTCTTTTTAAAATTTGATTCATTGATCACTAAATCGTCCTTTTTCGACTCCTTGTGACTTCAGTGTACCTACAGTCAAGCCTTCTGCACTAATCCCACGATGTATGAAAAAGCGTATGGAAAGTATGTTGTTGACCTATTTTACAGCTTGCCTTGTTCATATTATTTAATTAAGCTGGAAAAAGGCTTCGCCTGCTGATAACATTTACCCTTCAAGTTAGACCTAAAAAGGCGATGAAGTATTAAAATTTATTATTGATGATTAGTACCAAACTACACAGACAATCTGAAGATTATATTATCTAAAATATACTATATAATACTAGTCTAGCAATAAATCCAAACACTCGTTGGCTGACACAGTTAAACACATAATGATGAACCGGTAGCAGGTCGTGCAAGTATCTATTATCTGTGATTTATGGTGCCTGCCCTCAAATATTGCTCACGACTGCTTTCGTCTGTCAATTTTATCTCGATCTCTAACGTTTTTGTAAACTGTTGACGTATCTATGCACTATGAAAACAATTGCTAGATTAAGAAAATTCTATTAAAACTTAACTACATATAATTTATTAAGCAGGATACATTGACGCATGTTTATTTAGGACAAAAGACCTGCAAACAAGCATTACCTATAAATATTTTTATGTTAATGGCGCGGCACACCGTCCCATTATTTGGATAAAATATACTCTGATCCAGTTCCACAACTTATACATGGCTTAACTTGAAACAATTACTCAAACGCTTCGACACTTTCTCGTTGACATTCAAGTGTTGTTGAAAAACGTGACAAAACACTTTAAGAAATGATCTTAATTGAGGAACTTTTATAAAAAGGTCGAATATATATATAAATTCAACAACTATGTACATTCAACAATAGTAATAAAAATATTTATTAGTTATGGCTCTTTTAAATTATGTTTTGTGTTTGGTATATTAAACTTCAAATGGGCTTAGCTACTGTTGAGATTGTGGGGGCCTAGAGTAGATGATCGCTTAAATATTTTTCAATAATGTCAACTGAACAACTTGCTACAAACTAATATACTTGTGCAGATTTAACAGTAG
Organism: Aporia crataegi; assembly: GCA_912999735.1. Taxonomy (NCBI): domain Eukaryota; kingdom Metazoa; phylum Arthropoda; class Insecta; order Lepidoptera; family Pieridae; genus Aporia; species Aporia crataegi. Next base: position 1,803,377 of record OU538748.1, on the reverse strand, counting down.
ACTGAGTAGTAGGTTGCACAGCCTGGAGCGACTGATTTCAGAAGGCGGCAGACACATTTGTTGAAACGAAAATATTTTCGAAATATTATATGAGAATTCGTACTTTAAACGATTACAAAATTATCTAATTCGATTCTTGGTGGCTATTGTAACAGATTGCGTTTTTTTAAATATTTTTAAGGTAAATATCCCACTGAAGAGCGTATGTGCGGAGAGTGTATGTGCAGCGTAAATAGCCTAAATTTTAAAATATTAAAGACGACAATCAGATTTGGTAGTAAAGGAATGGAGATGAAACGATAAAGCACAAGTACCAAAACAAAATATTAACGTTCACTTTCACAACGCGGTAAATAAATATGTTTGTTAGAAAGTGTTAGATGAAGATTATACGGTGTTAATTAGTGAGGCCGTGAAAATGCTCTTGTTGCTATGATGACCGCCTTGCTTCACATTTTACTGCATTATGAATAAAAACATACACATCGAATTAATAATCTTTTTGTTTTTGACGATTAAAAACATAGGAATCCTAAAAATGAATGAAAACTAGAGATGTGACGAACAATATTTATCTACTTGAAAGATTTAAATACTCAATATAAACGATTGTTATTTATGTATGTCAAAATCATAATAGTAGGTACTAAAGCTTAAATTTTTAAATAAATTTAATACTTAATATTCTATAGGCAGTCTTAATATTATATTGCCATCTTTATAGATTAATGCCCTTTGTTGCAATATATGGCGACCAACCCATTGGCTTCTTTATCGAACTGGCAAATCACCGTGTGCAAAAATATATTCGTCCAGATACAATTTCCCAAAGGATAAGTTTATCTTTTTTTAATATAAAAATAAAGGTATAAAAAAATAGGTAAAAGAATCAATAAAATATCTCTAGAAATGAAAAAGTTATGCGACTGAAGTAGCGCTTGCAAGAATAATTTTGCTACACGCGGATAGGTCAAATGAACAGGCGAAACAGAAATACTTCAATTAATTTCTAAGTCATTTATTGATGGACTTCAAAAAAATTTTCAGTGATTGATTACTTCACTTAATATTAACAACATCAGTAAACTTCTCCATTGATCTAATTTCTAGTCCCTGTAGCATCCAAGCTAATAATCCGTTATAACATAAAATAATTCTCAAAGGGGCTACTGAATGTGTGATCTGTATCCCATCGTAAGGCTTAGAACCGAGAACTTCCTTCTGGAAGTGACTCGTGATTAAGAATAATCACTACTTTCAATAGCACGACGTTATTATTGAAACTTTTTATCTACGCTTTTGTCAAGATACAATGAAATAATTGCTTTGTTTAGATTGAAATGATTAAAATAATTCAAAACATTTACGTAACTATGTCAATAATAATCTGTTATGAATAGTGTAAGATCACAATAATGAGAAAAGACAAAGACGTAGGGTTACCGACAACATTTATTTAAGAAAGTGAAAGTTTTTAATAAAATGGGATTTCAAAATGACAATATTATATAAAATCCCTACTGATCCATAATTGGATCCTTAATCCTACAAATACAATACTATAAATGCTAAAGCAACTCCGTCTGTCTGTCTGTTACGCTTTCACGCATAAACTACTGAACCACTTCTGTTAAAATTTAATACAGATATAGATTAAGTCTTGGGAAAAGACATAGGATACCTTTTTATTGACGACCACGCGAACGAATTCGCGGGCATAAGCTAGTCTACAATAAAATAAAATTGAGTTTCCATCTAATTTGAGCTGAATAATAATAAGCTAAGCTAACTTAAACAGAGACAAAAGGTATAATTACAGAAATATACAATGTCGGACATAGATACTTTAACTCGTATCATGCTAGGAAAATTAATATTATCGGATTGGAAATTTTCTGCCGATTTCGTTGAAATCAGGATTTAAACATTTACGACTCTAACTACGAGACTACACATATACAAAGACACAGTTACAAAGATACATTCATATAAACTTCAAACTTATAGAACTTTTTTCTTTGGAGGCTTGGAGAGACGGGGACAGAGAGACCAAATGTTGTACTGTCTCGTTACGAGCTGACGAACTTTAAATGTATGTAAAATCCAAACTACTTGCTCCTTTTGAATAAAATAAAAACTAGTATATTTGTATATATACGTAAAAGCTGTACTGTAACAAAGCTTCAAGCGATTTTGCGTACCTACCTAGTAACATTCTCCATTTTACGCGATTCGTAAGATGCGTGACTTAAAATGGATGGCATCTGAGGTTGGCCTATTCTGTCGCACCCTGATTTAGTTTACCAGTAAAAAGACGTTAAAATATGTTACAAATTAATGATTATTTTATTTCATAACATTTAATTCTTACTGTGACAACCCTGATTTATAAAAATTAACTAAAATAGTTACTTTCACATTTAAGAAACGCAGAAAGCGTGCTTCCAAATTAACAAACTGTAACAAACGAACAGACAGATTTATAGATGTAATAAAATTATATACCTACTTTTGAAGTGTTCTAACATTATTCGAATATGAAATCTGCACATATTAAAATTGTCTTAACTCTTACGTTATCTCATGTTTTTAATGAAACCATACTTTATAATTTGTTATCTAAACTAAGTATCATTTTGTCCGAGAGTAACCTAATTGGTGTTATTTATCCTGTAATTTTTATTAAATATTTGCATAGATCGTCATAATATTTTAAAGAGAATCTCGCTTATGTAATTCTAGTCGCGATTCTACGATAAATAAATAAAGTAAATATAAATAAATAAAATTATTTTAAATCAATTTAACAATTAACCATTAAAAATAATAGAAACTACAATAAATATAAATAAATGTCTTCCAATGACTTTCCGATTTACTCAAAATACACAACCACACTACCCAATCAGAGAGTTTCCCCTTCTTCTAAGAGTGACCATTGAATAATGCTGGCCGACAGCCAATCCCACAGGTTGCGAGTCAATCCATCCGCTCCCCTAACTGATACGTGCTGATACAGAGTGACGCGGCTAGCGTGTGAATGTTACCGAGAAGTTCGAACACGAAACCCCACCCGAATGTTTCGACATCATCTGACAGAAATAATTTAATTATTTAGATTAAATTACATAATAATTTAATTAAAAAATCGGTTGTCTGTAAATTTGGTTTATTGACGATAGTTGATCGTGACAACGTCATAAGATCGCGGAAGCCGATTGTGCCTCTTTGTCGCTCGTTCCGCGCTCTCGCTTGCACTTCAAGCCTTAAATGGAACGCCTCAGAGCGAGGTAACGCCGCATGAGTCATGTTTTTTCGTGCATGCTACCGGCTCCATCGAATTATAAGACGTTGTCACGTCAATAATTGAACAGTATTGTTACGGTTTTGTATTCGACACAGAATTTTAGCATGCGTAAAGAGAATAATTATATTTCACGAAGATTTTCTTTCCATGTGTACAATGCGTGGACGGAATCGCATGAGGGAAAATATTAAGGCTTACTTTTTAGTTATATTACCTTCGTGAAAGGTAATTATAGTAATTATAAAGTCGCTTTCTTCACTTACTCGAATGAAACCCGTGTTAAGTGACATATGGGTTCCTATTACGCCTAAGCGAGAAACATAGAAAGTAGTAATGGTGTATCAAGGGTAATTTTTACTTCCAACGTAAAAGTAGAAAGTTTGGGTAGACCCATTCAATAAGTATACATACATATTTATCAGTTACCAAACGATGGATATGTACCTAGATATTTTTATTAATAACTTAGCTGTAAAATGAGACACTTATACGAGAAACTAGGCACAAAACAGTAAAAACCGAATTTCAATCGGTTGCGCCGTTTAAGATTAATCCGAAAATTTTATTATTAGTATTAAGTATAGATAACTAGCTGCGCCACGCGGTTTCACCCGCGTTAGCTTGGTCGTAACGTGATGTTATATAGCCTAAAAGCTTTAAGCTCTAAAAATGACGATACTTCCATAGAACTTTTCATTCCCTCCTTTCAATCCCTTTCAACCATTTTCTCGCATTAAATAGCCTATGTCCTTTCTCAGGCTCTAGACTTTCTATGTACCAAATTTCATTTAATTCGTTTCAGTAGTTTTGGCGTTAAACCGCGACAGACAAGAAACAGAGTTACTTTCGTCTTTATAATATTAGTAAGGATTAAGAATGAGCTAACAAGCAATGTCAGTTGGTTAGAGAGGACTATAAAAATTTCTGGACAATATGATTTTTTTAAAATGCATTAGTCAAAAATATGTTTCTGTTTGATGGCTGGCTCATTACGCACTTCCCTAAAGAAAACAACCAGAAACCAAGAACCACACAGAAATGTACCCCATGTCTTTATTCGAAAAATAAAATAAATAAATATACATTTATGTATTGCACAATCTTTCACAGATAGTCTAATGATGTTCTTCATGTAATATTTCTCTGATTACAGCAGAAAAGCTTTGTGGTGCCAGTCTTACTGTTATTAAATTAATCTCGATGTTATCTCCTTTAACGAGCAGGAAAGAATCTAGATAGCAAACTCGATTACGTGCAATTAAACCTTCGCAAGTTCGGTGCGCTTTGTGACCACGTGACTTAGACCATTCCGAAAAGCATCGCGTGACTTCTTGCACCTCAACTATTGTAACTCACGCGCACAGGATTCTGGATTTTTAATTTCTTTTAAGGGAGTAGATCGTGGACGAGCGACATCGAATTTGCGCGACCGTAGCGCCAGTGTTTCGGGAAACAGTCGTCGGGGCGGGTGAGTGACCCAAGGAGAGCGCGATTTTCAAATTGCTTTGCGACAAATATTCCACGTTGAGTTATTATTTGAAGTTGAATATTTACAGCATAACAAAAATGTTGAATTAGTTAGAATAGGAAATCAACGACTGCCTATTTTTAAAATAATCTAAAAGGAGTTTTTCATTATAAAATGATCCTAATTAGTAATAAGAGTAGTTGAGACACAATTTTTATGTTTTTTTATACAATCAAGAGCAGGTCTTAAGTATCTATTATTTTAAAAAGCTTTTTTTAATTTTGACGCGTCTGTGTTTCTGTGTCTGTCTGTGACGTAGCTCCTAAAGAAATGGATATATTTCACTGCGTTTTACCGACTTTAAAAAGGATACTCAATTCGACGCTATTTTTTTAGTTTGTTATCTCAGAAGTTTCTGGGTGAACCGATTTTGACGATTCTTTTTTTGTTTGAGAGCTGGTGCTTCCCGTGTGATTCCATTTAAATTTAATTTGTTTAAATCTGTTGAATAGTTTTAGATTTACAATATGAAGTCGGTTTTTTGTTAAAATTTTAACACTGTATTATTCTATTTCTAAGCTGACTTGTTCGATGTTAAGTACAATTTATAAAGAACTGTTAGTCCATTCATGATATATTTTTATTTGTAATTAACAAGTCTAGGATTTTTTAAAATTGTCTTTTATTTCTCTTATATTTAAAGTAAAATGATGTGAAAAGGCATCTAAAAGTTTCAATTCCACCTTTTTTATTTTTTATAGGTTTCATGCTAGCAAGGGTTTGCATAAAATTAATGTTGATTTGTGACGTTTCTTTTGAATTCAGAAAAAAAATGTTTCGTAATATCAATTTATGGTATCAACTAGAATAAAACTTTTGTTTACTTAGAATTAGCATTACTTACTACTACTTAACATTTATCGTTTGTAGAAAAAATTTGAAAAATACGCTCCATCTTGAACACGCCATAAAAATTGTATATATTTGCAATAACTCTTATTTTTCCATTGCTTTGAAGATTTCGAAAGTGTTTTGCCAATCGAGAACTGGTAGTAGGAACGAGAGATGTTATCAGATTGCCTGCGCGCACTTGTTTAGAGAACTAATGCTCAGTGTTTCTATTTAGCAATTCATTTACAGATTATGGATTATTTCTATCTTGACTCGTCATGAACTTTCCACTTAGTACATTTTGATTTATGTGTGAATTCCCGTGTCGCCTAGTGGGGTATGGGGCAGATGCATTTCATATCTTTTTCACTGATCTATTTTTTATCTCCACCGGGAATCGAACCCAGAATCTCCCGGGTAACGCTTACGCGCTTACTACTAGACCGAGGAGGCGGTCCTATATATTATAGTAGGTAGTAAAACTAAGAGAAGTGCATGTTTTTGAAAATCTTGTAATATTTTCCGTTAGTTAATAATTGGCATTCACAAATAAACATGTAGATAATATTACTTTACTTAGAGTGGATTTTTTTAATTCCTCAGATAAAAAAAAAACATTTAATTTTTGAGTCATGCATTTGACGAATTAAACAACTGCCGGTGGAGGAATTTTAATAAGTTTGATATGTATATCTGAGTGATCGTAAACATATTATCTTTTTGTCAAACTCAAACACGAAAGACGAGTCCTTTATTTAATTTAATTAGTAGTTACCAATAATATTTGACAAGACACAAGTTTGACAGATACTCCAGTTGTCAAATACAATCTGTGGTTTTGACAGTGAGTTTCTTATCTCTTCTCATTTGTGGAACACATAACATAGCATAGACAAAATAATCGTTCTTTTTTCTAAATTTAAAATTCTAATAATATTGCAATTTAAAATGGCTTAAAGGTCTTGTAACCAAGCCAAAAATCTTTAAAAAAAATTTAACATCGACCGTTCTAAAGATTCGACAATAAATTTCAAACACATATTTTCGCTGTCTACTCCTATGAAATAATACTCTTTTTCTATAAATACGTATTCGCAGGCGCTATTCACGAATTCTATGCCATAGACAGCGTGAAACAAGCCAGAATATTCGTATGCAAATCCTGTAAAAACGAGAGCTGACCTAAATGTTTCCTGAATAACTGTGCTACAACAGATAACATGAACAATAATATTTTATTTTTAATACACTGTTTTTGAACAATACAATTTAGTATACAAATTAAGATCTTTCTAGAATTTAACTAAATATCTGGTATAATTTATTTCACAAATTTAAGTACTTATCTGTTAGCTTAAATGTAGAAAAATGCTCTTTTTTAAAAATGTAGCCTTTTAACCTAAGCTTTTCAGTCAAATAACAAATAATAAACACCATATTTTTGAGAAAAATCTTGTCATTCCCTATTATTAGAGAACTTACAATTGGTAATTCGTTTTATTACATTGAACATTTTACAGGCATTCTAGTCTTAGTTAAAGTCTAACCAAGCGAAACAATTTTTAGTTCCTGAGATTCGAACAGGAGGACACACACACACACATACACACACAACCATTCAGCCACGGATGCGTCTAGAAGGAATATTATAATACCAATTCATATTGTACTACAGCAAGACTTTCGCATTTATGCTAAACATTACAACTATTGAATATTTATGAGCGTAACTCAACTGAATATAAATTCAAAAAACTGCAAATATTCTATAGTGGTTTACAACTCCGTACACCATAAATTTCCAACTGAATGATACATTCTATAAAAATGTAGATATGCGTGTAGGGCTGTTATTAGGTTGAACTTCGACAAATTCAATTTCGAATGCAAATACAGTGCACTACAGGAACGAGCTAGATTTGGCAAAAACTTCTTCTTGGTCTACACTCTTGCCAGGGTGGTCATGGTCATCATGGTACGGATGGGGCAGACAGATGCAAGGTTGCCCACCACTGCCTCTAATTGGGCAGTGCATTGCATCGGGAGTCTATCTATCCTCGTGGTCTTATACCTTCGACAAGAAGTTCAATGGAGTCGTTCCCACGTCAACAAATCTAGAAAAAAACACCTAGCAAAAATCTAGCAAAGACCTAGACAATATAAAATTTTGAGTAGGTAGGTAACCTGTAAATGTGTCTTTTGATGTCGTTTTCTTACTTATTAAATGTACTTAAATATATTTACAAAAATACAAAAGGCTCATCAAAGCCGTTAAAAAAAAAACTGGCTACATTTCTTACTTGTTATTTTTCTTACCAGGGTTGCCAGAGTCATGCCGCTTTCGATAAGGGCTGGCCGTGGCTCTCCTAATTAATAATGTTTTCTTTATATACTGTTTCCTTTATTGTGCAACTGTGTTAATAAATAAAAAGCGACAGCCCTAGGTGCGTGGTGAGGCGCGCAAGTCCCGCGGGAGTGCGGTTAAACCACCCAGTAATTAAACCACAAGATAATTAGGTCAGGCATCTCATGTCACACTGAACGCGGAATGCCTCACAGGAACGGAATGAGCATTTGATGTACCTTAACAGACAACCATTTGCATTTTCGAAATTATTTCATAGGTTTTTTTACTTTTCGACACATACTAATCCCAAAGAGATTTGGGCGTATATATTAAACACATCGAAACAGTATTGCAAGTATAATTCAGGCAGAATTTAAAAGAGTATTGATAGGTCATTAAACTAAAAAATAAATATTCGTTAAACGATAACTAACAATTTACTAGCAATACTTTTTTTTGTTTAATGTATAAATATGTTTTATTTGCCATCGACGAATACTCGAACAAATACATGGTTGAGATACAAATGCTTTAACTTCTTTTATAAATGTGAGTGAGACATGTTAATAATAATTTTCAACTTAAGAAATTAATTTTCATATAATTTCAGGCTTAATAACAAAAAGAGTAAAAATTTCATAAAAATACACATCTGCAATATTAAAACACAATCTGTGCCCCGCAGTTTCTTATTGCAGCAACTTCGTCATAACGTCATGTTATATAGCCTAAGAAGAGCTTAAAGGCTCAAAAAATGACTTCCATAGAACTTTTCATCCCCTCTTTCAACCTCTTACAACCCATTTTTCGCATTAAAAAGTAGCCTATGACCTCTCTCAGGCTCTACTGTACTATCGTGTACCAAATTTCATTAAATCGTTTTAGTAGTTTTGGTGTTAAATTGCGACAGACAGAGTGTAAGTATTGATGAAAGTCGGGTTGGCCCAGCAGAGGTCAGCTAGTATCAAAATTATTTTGAATAAAATTCTATTGCAGTTGTAAACTGTGTAATGAAAAGAAAAAATAAATTTTATTAAGGGACTTTTATCGTGCTATTTTATCGTCACTTGCTTTTATAGTCTGCGACGTAAAACGTTCACGGCTATTATTTAATCTGTAGTGTATATTTGTTACAAGTTGCGAAACTTTTTAAAATTAGTTAAAAAATATTTACAATAATATAGGTACCTAAATATATTTACAAAAATACAAAAGGCTCATCAAAGCCATTTGGGATGCGTACCCAAAATACTGGCTGGATTGATTGAGTTGTATCGCTTTATTAACGCGTTGGTGGAAATATGAGCCAACTTTCGGGTTTCCTGTGATTAAGATTTTATTTAAATTGAATTTAAAGTAGAACTACGCATTAGGTACAACTATGTTATTAGAAATTTACTATTTTTGGAAATAAAAATAAATGAGTTTTTTGGCGTCCTCCAAGTTCTGGCTCGACCGTCTCCTTTGTCGTTGTCATAATATTATGTAAAATATAAACGATTTGGAGCTTTGAATTATTTTTCATAGAAAAAAATATATAGCGTGACTAAGTTTGTAATACAAACGAATTAATCAGTTTAATATGTAAATCTGCATACTTAAACGAGACGAAATGGGAAATGTATACCAATCCCCGCTGTTAAGGTTTGACACCGACTGTCTAATAGATTTTTTTTGTTTATTACTTTTTAGTGTAAATTTTTACTTTTTGACAAATATTTTGAAAAAAAGACCAATCTCTTTCGACTTTTGGAATGATTGAAATATGATAAAGAATCATTATAATTGACCTCACAATTACTTAACTAACACAAAAGCAAGTTCAATTGAGAATTTCCACTTGAGACGGTTGTTGAAATTGTTAATAACGTGGAGATTAATCTTCAGAGAGATATATAGGTGAATGTAGTATCGATTTCTTAAGTTAGTTTTGCAACTAAGTGATAAAGATAATTAAAAGCGATTAGAACCGATGTCTTATAAAAACTTCTGTCCACTGTACGCAGTGAGCCATAAAAGGGAATAGTGAAAATATTACCCGGAGATAAACTAAACAGATTTACGACTCTCTTAGAAACGCTCACCAATTACCTTTTTATAGATTGATTGCAATAAAATTAAGGCTGTATCTAACACCGAATTTTACTTGATTTTACTCATGAATCTAACCGCGTATATATCAATCAGGGCCTTTTTACAAAAGTCATGGACTAAAGATGTTACAGTAACTGAAGTCCCGTGTCCCCTAGTGGGGTATGGGGCAGATGTATTTTACATCTGTTTCATTGATAGATTTTTTTTTAGGGTCAAGTAGGTCAGCCTTCTATGTCCTGCCAGACCGAGTTTTTTTATCTCCACCGGGAAACGAACCCAGGACCTCTCGGTTGTAACGCGCTTACGAAGGAGGCGGTGGAAGGTGTTACAGTATTAGTCGCTAAACAAGTCATGTTTGTATGAACGTTAGACTTGTATCCTAGAAACCAATACTGAAACATCTTTAATCACATGTTTTGTAATAAAGCCCTCAGAGTAAGAAATCATTTTTGTAATCGGTCCAGTATTTTTTTTATTGATCAAAAGTAGTAAATCTTTATTCACTTGGTAATTATATAACAATAGTTTTGAGTTTTATTATGCCTTCGAAATATTAATATTTTAATTTTTGTCTAACTTTCCAACAGTTAAATAATATTCCAAATCTTTTTTTGCAATATTACATTATCTTTCTGCACGTCACACGATCCTCGGCCAATATTTCTAAGTGGCCTGTCTTTAGTCGTCTGTGAGCTTTAATTTCTCCCATGACATTCATTCATATTCTCAACAAGGGAACTTAAAGATAATTTATTAGTCCTCCGAAAGTATTACATGGCCACAGACATCGGTAAATAGAGCCGAAGTATTTATTTATCCAATCTTAAACTAACATTACAGGTAAAAACGTATTGTGTTAGCCTTATAGGTAGTTAATTAGTCGGCAATTACTATTAAAACGTTCGGTGTGAACTGCGCCCTTCCATACAAAAACCATAGCCCACTAATCACTTTTATCACTTTCACTTAATTCACACATGTTTTGTGACTTATGTCTATGAAAGTGATTTTGGGACAAGATAATTGGTTGAAGTTTCAGAGCTTGATTGACGTTAATGTTTGTCTAGTTACGAAACAGGCTTGGTTACTTTCAAAATATCGTAATAATAAAATTTGTGAAGACACATTCCGTGTCAATAACCCATTAATTAAAACTTAGAAGTTACAAAAATATTGTTTATGGAAAAGCCTCTTAGAAAGCGTTTTGGGTTTGTCTCTGGCATTTCATTGACAAATACGACAGGTACTTAGATTGACATGTGATGGTAGATCCTTTGTTAACTATAGCAACATAATCAAAATGTGAAAATTGTGAGAATATCTTAGCAAGGAATTTAGATAAAATTAATCATCCATATCAAATTTGGTATCAAGATCAGATCAGTTTTATCTTTATAGGTTAACAAACTCATTTTTGTATTGATTACTTTAGTTTAAAAGCGTCTCAATATCTTAACACTATTTTTAATTTATTATATACGAACCCTGCGAACTTCGTATTACTTTGGAGTTCTAAATATTAAAGTGTAACCTAAATCGTCATTCCATAGAAAATGCTTGAGGAAACGAATTTTCTTCATAAACACTTTTTCGTGAATTTTCTCCAAATAACACGTAAAGGTAAAATTTGTATTTTCTAAGCTCTCATTATAAAAATATTTTGAAGTTATTTCCACAGTTACTATAACAATGAAACGTAAAAATATTCTCCTAGATGCAGAGATAATATTTCATGCGGCTAAATAAAGATTTTTGCATTTCCTAACAGTGCTTAAACAAAGGCCCACTGCAATTACTCCAACGCTGGTATGAAAATAAAATTAAAACTGTATTAAAACATTGCGATAGTAAAAGAATCGTATTGTTTAGTTTGAATATGTTTTTAAGAGCAAATAATGTAGCTCCTTAAATAACGTTGCTCAACTTGAAAGTTGAAACAATGTCTCAAATGATCCATCTCATTCTCGCTAATATACTACTATTGAAACAAAAACGAGGCAAAATACTTTTAGCAAATACCTTAGTTGAATGTTTCATAAAGGTTGGTTTTAAACTAAGAGATTGTTAGACCAACTGTAGCGTAGTGTGGTAACTTCACTTCGGAGATCGAAATGGTTTCGCCTTAATACGTATAGTTAACACAAAGTTAGCGAGCAAGTTTTGAAAATATTTATCATTGAATTTTCATCATGTAGGAAATACATACAATAAACAAATTAATTTACAAAAAAATTAGACTGACTTGAAAAAAAACTATAAAGTGAACTTAAGAGTAATAAATAAATCAATAATAATTCCACAAAGAAAATTTTGAAGTACTCGTAGGTACCTTAGAGTTATGATTTTATGAATTTCTATTATAGTTTAGCACCGACTTCCGAACATTTTCTTTGTAGAAACATGATTATGCTAAATATCGAAAATCACTGTGAAACAGCAGGCTGAAACAAGTTTTGTAATAGGTATTAAAGCTGAGCTTTTATAGTGTATTATTAATTAACAAGAAAACAGTTATTAGTTTCACAGATCAATCAGCCGATGGCAATGTTGCCGATGGCTGGTTCGAGATAATAACTAGATGCAAGAGTCCCACCGTGTCCCATAGGTAGGTACCACCATGGGACACGGGGGACATTATAATAATATTTATATACATGGGCGCAGGTAGAAATAATTTCCAGGTGGTGCAGATTTTAGTTTTCTTAGTCTTCGCTGTATATGATTGTTAATAAAGAATTTAAATTTTAGTCGGAAACATCTGAAGGCCGGTTTATTTTATGTTCGAGACATTTACAAATTTCTGAATGAATTTATCTTATAGGTACGGCTTTTTATTTCAATAATTCCTGTTGATACCGAGATTCCCAAGGGGTGCAAGTGCACCCCTTGGTACCCTCCTGCCGGCGCCCATGTTTATATACCGATCGAAAGACAGGGGTAACAACTAACACTATCGCTGTGTGTCTGTCTTCGTAGCTATTAAACAAATGTACTGATTATGGTTCCATTTTTTTTTAATTAGAAGCTGACGCGATCGAGATGGAAACAATTTACTAGATGTGTTCATTTGTGTGAATTTGGCTTGCCTGTAGAAATTCAACCACTCCTCCTTCCCACTTATGACACCCCGTCCAGCAAGTGGCAGCCTTACCAGAGACCGAATACAAATACTAATTAAATTATAATTTGTATTCGGCAACGGGGATCGAACCCGACACGGTCCGACCGAACGGTCTTCGCGGTAGGCTTATAAGACCGCTTATCAATGAGGCCTTTGTTATTCTTATTTGTAAGGTCTAAAATAGGAAATAAATAGTTCATTTAATTTAAATCAGTTTAATTGTATTAATTAACATGCAGTCTTCAGGCATTTTTGCACAAAATAAGAAATAAAAAATTCTTCAGTCTAAAAGAGCCTAACTTTAAAAAAAACAGCTGGTGTCATTAGTCGTGTAATGATGATGTGTTTAATCATCAGAGTATCATCGTTAATTTAATAGACATTCTAATAAAGGCAATCAAGAACAATGTTAGGATTTAGAGCGATTACAAAACGTATACCTAATGATTAATTAGAAATGTGTCATGGGTTAGACACATTTCTGTGTATGACACATTATTGTTTCTAAACTGACACGAGATTTCACAGTAAATAGGTCAATATACCAGATTTTATTATATTTTAATTGCACTACTGTAATATTAACAATTTTTTAAAATTAAATACTGTCTATTACATATTATTTATAACGATAACCGCCTCCATGGCTAATTGTTTTACGCGTCTGCGTATTGCGCCGGAGGTTCTGTGTTCGAATCCCGGATAAACCTATGAATGTTTCGGATGGGTAGGCACAGCCTGTTCACCTAGTTGCCTGTAAAGAAAATGATCAGTGAAACAGATACGGCAATATGTCTGCCCCATGCCCCACTAGGGGTTACGGAAATTCACTTTATTATTTATTTGTTAAATTTTACATTACTAGCTGTGCCCAGCGATTTCATCTGCTGTCGCGATTTTAAAAAAATCGGTGAGAACAGGAGGTAGAAGAATACTTTACGACCTATTCTCAATACCCACATAAAAAAGAATCATAAAAATTGGTTGAACCGTTTCGGCGGTGTATGATCACAGATACACACACACCACACAACACTCACGTGATATTTATTTATTTATTAATAACTATAAATAAAACGTAAATCATTATTTGGATGTAGCATAACTCTGTTTAGCTTTATGCTGTCTCATAAAATATATATTATATTAAAAAATTATTATATATTATTATACATTTATTGTTATAATATACATTATACTCTAATTGTTAATAACAATCAATTATTTGCTACGACCTAGAGGGTTGTTACTTGCAATTTTAGTGCTGCAGATAATAAACAATTTTATCTACTTCACAAAAATGGAAAAAATTAATTAAATAGAGGCATAAAATACAAAAAAGATAGATAGATAATAGACGAAATCAATAATTGAAAACGGTCAGTATCTAGGTCGAGTTAACTTGTAACCCTGTATATACTAGAAAAGTCAGAAAAAATATACTCCATCTGATATCAAAATATATTTATTCCCCATTATATACGAGTCAGTCTATATTGCACATAAGACATAGATAGATAAACACTTTATTTGCAACTTCAGACACACACATACTTAATACAGCAATTATACAGGACACTAGGAAAACAAACAATAATGGAACACAATTGACTAAAACAATAAAAAATAAAATTAAACAAACAATGAATAAATTCAAGTAAAATAATACATAATGACTCAAACCAAAATTTAAATTCACAGCAGCCAGAAGTTTCTCTAATTAATTTACGTAATCCCTAAACGCAGACGGTCCTCCAATTAAAACCGCGCATTTCCTTTAAAACAACTTTTCTATTTTTACGCTTTTCTCCTTCCATAATAAGATAATCATATATTGTGATATTAAACGCACCGTGCACCTCTTAAAACATATCATCCGGTTGCATACGAAAGCCTATTATAATTTCTAAAGAGTAATTTCAAAGGTCCATCTCCATTACATGCAATTGCAATATTGCTATTTTGTCGAGCACCCCAATACATTTCACTGTATTTGAATCAGTTGCGCTCGCGCATCAGCTCTGTTTGCACGTGTATTCGCGTACAAACTATCGCTCGCGAAGTGTCCGAAACACCTGTGCAGTGACATGGTTCTGTGTTTAAATTGGATTCACACTTTGTATCATTGACAACGTAAGTAACATATCGTATTTTTCAATGTTAGTTTTTACATCAAATTTCTAATTAGAGTCTAATGTAAGTCATGTAAAAATTAAATCAATTCCCCAAAGAACATGCGTTTGTTACGTGCACATATTTAAATTATTTAGAAATCTCTAACGAATGATAAAATGCACGAAAGTGCAGCAGCGTAGCGCGCTTGGATGATAAATATCGGCCATCTAATTAAGCCCATAAATAAATAAAATATAACTCGCTTCGAATGCGGAAAAACTGAAGCAAAAGTGTGACAAATTAAGAAGCAATGTCATTACCGCAGTGACGATTGAGAGCAGTGCAAATGCAATAATGGAGCACAAGTTATTCGCGATATCTAATACAGGTATCTAATGTTCATGCAAAATGCAACGAATCTCCGTAGCGGAGATTGGCTGCGTGCGCGCACGGCTAGGGCTATGCGATCAATACCAGCTGATTAAGAAAATGCAATTATAGTACATTCAAACTGGATACATACAAAAACAATTTTATTAAATATTCGAAATGTGATTATCAGTTGAAGCTTTTTAGACTTATAATGAAGACATGTTAACTGGTTACATCATGACCGTCTCTTTGGTCTAGTGGTAAGCGCGTAAGCGTTACAATCGGGCGATCCTGGGTTCGATTCCCGGTGGAGATAAAAAAATTCGGTCTGGCAGGGCATAGAAGGTTGATCACCTACTAGCCTCTAAATAAAAAATCCATCAATGAAACAGAAGTGAAATGCATCTGCCCTATACCCCAGCGGACACGGAAATTTAATAAATAAATTAAAAGATTGTTACATCTCAACTGATCAGTTCTAGTAGAACCTTGTTGTCTCATAATATTATAACAAATAAATAAATAAAAAAGTTCCACTGGAGGTTACATGTAACACACAAAACTTATTGTTAAAGTTTATATTTTACATAATTAAAAGAGAACTAAAAACTAAACTTCCTTTATTTAACTAATTGTATTAATTTATTACACCGAACGGTAAAAATAATTTCACTGTTTATTTATTCTACTTTTCAATTCATGGTACTTATTATAGGTACGTACCCACATGTATATACAACACCCATTCATTGAGATTATTCAGTTCTCATTTTATTTTATTAAAAAACAATCAATCTAGCTGAGTGAGTACGTGAAACATTAGTTACTATTTAAAATTAATTGCTAGCTTTGCTACGCCAATCGTCACTACACCTTTGTAATAAAACATAGATATCGCATTTTTAAAACCTAACTTAATTCAGTTAGCGTGATCAGACCCAGCTTCTCTAAGATTTTATTATTAACTAAATATTGTTTCTTGTTTTATTATATATGCAAAAAATGATTTGATAATTATAGATTCAGTAATTGTCAAAATTTTTTTTGTCATGTCTAGTAAATAAATTATTAGGAGTATTATATATTAGTATGAGTAGGTAACCCTAGCCGAGTATGTTAGTGGCGCGTTGTGCGCATGCGTAGTGAGAGTTAGAAGATGTAGCAACGACCTGGAACGACCATCAGCTCGAATTAGCGCCCGTAAAGATATTAATATTATAAGTATTCGCGTGCAGGTGAGAGCAAGAGGCTTTCTTTCCAAATCCTATACAAATTAATGAGATAATGTTTCAAATATAAGCATTATAGCAATTTAAGCTATCCCGATGTCAATTGGACAATCATTCGTAGACAGCTTAATTTATAAATTGCAATTTAAGCTGTAACAGCTTGGTTTAAGCTTGAGTGATATATGCAGTAATTGTTGTTACGCGATTTTAACATGATTAGTTTCATATTTTTTAAGATTGATAGGTACATCATACATTGGAAATAGTTCCTCTTGATTAATTGAGCTCTTAATAAAAAAAATCTTTATATATTATATTCTATATTTTTATTGTTGACATGTGAGTTTCAATTTCTGTTCATTATTAATGTTGGTCTCGAGTCTCAGATATGTTCTAATAAAATCGTAACACAGAAAGAAAAATTAATAAATAATTCTACAAAGCAACTATATAAAAGCCAAACAAACAGAAAAATCACCGGTTTTTTTAAATGCAAATTGAAGAACTTGTTTGATATTTTCTGCATATCGACAATTTAGTAGTTCGTTACTTAGTTGAAGCAAATATCTTTTCATCGCCCACTATGTAGTTCAGTTTAATTGATGACTAGTCAGTAATTCTACAGTAATATTGTTTACCACAGATTATTTATACGTCTGAGACAAGTTTATGCTTCCCATAACACTAATCATGTTTCGTGATTTGATTTGCTTGTAAGTTCTAGCTGGTATGAACAGTTATATTACAAAGTAACTTTTACTCGCGACATAATATGGCTTTTGTCATTCGGGAAAAGTCTAATTTTTCAACAGTGAAAAATATTTTAAAATTCATTCAGTATTTTTCGAGGTTCATTACATGTAATTATACAAATCATTTCGTTTTATATTAGTGTAGACTAGCCGATGCTGCCGGCTTCGCTCGGATGTTTATGCTCGATGGGAATGGCATAGATTATAGAGCATAAACATAAACAACAAACGGGCTAGTGAGTTCTGCCCTCTATATTATTTAACGGGAACTACAATAGTATCACTGATAGGAACCGATTCTTTTGAGCTATATTATTATTACAAGCCTAAAAACTAATAAGAAATAAATAAAGAGAAACTAATGTACATTGTAGGGGTTTATATTATAGTCTGACATGATAATATCCTCCAACTATGTAATTGATACTTAAACACTACTCTTGACAACAAAATAACGAAAACTGTACGAAAGAAAATTGCAGAATATGCCTCGCATATCACGTATGTGTAATTTTCCCTTCGGAGTTCAAAAAGCGTATCATTGCTGTAACTATTATTTAAATTGAATTTGAAATCGAATTGTTTCTTATGTCTTAATGATAGAGTGCAAAATTTCTTCTCTTTTAAATTCACACAGAACAGATCTAGCTTAACGTTTAATATGCTGTAGTTATTTGCACCGTAATGGTTTTATAAATAATAAGTCATCTCGGAAGTTAAGCTGATCACGCGACTGTCTTTGATGTTGAGATTAAAGCTCCGAATCCGGCTCTGGGAAACTAAATCTCAGGCAGCTAATTATTAAACGGATTATTTATCCCTACTTCCCTATTAATATTTTGTTAAAAGGGCAGGTGTTTTATTGCCAAAAAAGACTTAATGGTTGAAAAAGGGAATAAAAGTTTGTATGAAAGTTCGTCATTGACGAAGATTGTCGTAAATTATTGTCAAAGGTATAGAAATAGAGTAAATATATAGAAGAAGTCGCAGGAAAAAGTTACCTATAAGTAAAAATAAGCATTGACATTCTAACGTTTAGAGTAGTAAATTCTAATTCTTGGATAGCAAAAAAATGTCCCATTTACGTCAAATTTAAATAATTTTTATACCTTTAAAATAGAAATGAGCCTGTCACTTTCACATTCATGATAAGTTATGTAAATTGTCAAGAAATTGATAAATAAGTGAAAGAAGTTTATCTTCGATAGTGGTAAATGTCAAAAGCTTTCTCAGCGTTACGTCAATTGATATTTAATGTAGTGATAAGAGACGGCACCAAATTAGGAAGCCTTATCGAAGATGTGACACTGAGGAATGGGAGATCGGCTGTGCTTACGAAAGTAGCTGATATTAATTTAGAGCCCTCTTACTTCAAATATGGCCCGTACAGTCACGTCTAAAAATACAGGGTTTTTCAATAGGGACGCGCGAATTTTGAATGCGCTTAGCGGCCATCTTGGAAAAGCGATAGCTGTCAAAGGCATGAATACATATTATATTTGGTCGTGACATTTCACCATGGAACGTTACACGCGTAAAATTGTTAAAATTTATTATGAAAATCAGTCCTCTATTCGTCTAACGTATTATTATATTGTTGTAGCCTTGTTATATTCTAGCTAAAGTGTTGCTATAGTGTTTCTTGCTACACGTTGAAAACTCAACTCAACTACTTCTGACATCTTAATCTTTACCCAATTTATCACTACATACATAGTATAAAACAAAGTCGCTTTTTCTTTCCCTATATCCCTTTGTATGCTTAAATCTTTAAAACTACGCAACGGATTTTGATGCAGTTTTTTTAATAGATAGAGTGATTGAAAAGGAAGGTTTTATATATGTTTTATACCCGTGCAAAGCCGGGACGGGTCGCTAGTTATCAATATAAACTAAAAAAAAATCTTCAAAGTTTTATATTTATGAATGGAACTCCCGTTTACTTAATTATGATTGCGTTGTTGTTATTTTTCTTTCAGAAGACTAATTTATGATGTTTTACCTCTTTAAATATGTACATTTAGGTTTAATTGAAATATTATCTCAAATGCTCTGTAACTTTGACGAGAAATTGTTGTTGCAATAAGACTTGGAAAAAAAAATTTTAGTTAAACAATATTTATATAATTGAATTAATGTTTACCCTTTTTTCTTGTAAGGAGTTAGCAAACCATATATCAAAGAGTTTCAACTCACTCGATATCTGAAGTTTTCAAAACCACAAAATTCTCATAGTAATTTCCTTCGATATAAAACAATGGTGCGTCTGAGGTTAATGACCTTAGTAATTAAAATACAATTACAATGGTTTTGCCGCGCTCTGACAACGGACCAGTTATAATATTTGTCAAAATCACAAGAACCGCGGCCGTTAACTTTAACTGCTTGTAATTGACCCGAGAACATGATCATTTGCACCAAGATACAAGTTTTGAATAATTAGTACTTAATATGTAATAACTTTTCAGCTGACTTTGAAAATGAGGAAGTTGTATTTTGTTTGTAGTTTTGTCATGCAATTATGGTTTCATATTTTAATTTTGACGTTTATTTTTTTATAGATTATACTTAAAACTCCCTTATAGCATTGAAACTGAGTGAGCAATTTTGAAATGCTAAACGAAAACTAAAATTGCACATTTCTAGACGACAGATTTAATTTATGTTCATTATTTTGGTCTCGGAAATGTACCACCAGAACAATTATAATTTATAGACCGACTTCAAAGTTACAAAAATCCAAGCAACGTAGGTCAACACAAATGAACAAAAAATACTAGATTCGACACTAGGACATTCTGTTTATGATTCGAAAAACTGTTAAATATATAAAAGTAATGTAGATAAATCAGTTCCTTACTTTGCTGTTTGGAAAATTTACTTTCGAATTTAAATATTAGTATGAATAACGAAGTCCTTCGCCTTGTAGAATGTTGATCTAGCATTTATCATACATTATTTATTGTTTGATTTTCTTCTATAAATATGGAGATGTCAAAATGTCTACACGACACGCAACGATACAGGATGTTATTACTTTGATATGTTTTTATTAAGGTGTATGAACTTAATTATTTAATCTACGAATACTAGTTAGGAAACAAGTGAAATTGAAGAAAATTCAAAAACCCTTATTATTATGTTTATTAAAAATAATAACACCTCATAAGTGGATGAATAGTTCTTAAGAAATACTTAGTAGCTAAAAACTAACGACATCAGCTATCAAACACAAAAACCTCATCCCTATTTTTGCGTCTTAAAGAGTGAAGAGACGGGACAATTTGTCGTTTCGATCGATCGTCAATAAAATTGTACTATTTTATCTTTCGATTTCCGTCCGTCACACACGAACGATATGATCGTAAGATACTCAGGCCTCAGTCAGACTGGAGGCGGGCGCGGGTGCTAGCGCGGGCGCGAGTAATTCAAATGTATGTAGACGGCAGTTGCGTTCACAGTGCTCCCGCGAGTCGCGCGTCTTCATGAAGCGGGCGCGAGCGCGGCTGGAGCGGGTGTTTCTAATGGCTCCGTCCGCCCGTATCGTTCACACTGATATAGCGTCGGCTAGGTGACTACGCGTGTAATTCTAAACCATTTTGTTTTACTCGCCGAAGCGTAGCTCGTTCGGCACTGTGAACACGTAGACGCAAAGACCCGAGCGCCCGCGCCCGCACCCGCGCCCTCCAGTGCAGTCTGAATGAAGCCTCAGTCCTGTGCGCAGTGAAACATGACAGACGTGTAGCATGTCTGTGTGTCAAGTCTCAACTACTCTGTTTTAGCGCATTGGCCCTCATTTTATATAAAAAAGACTTTCTACAATAAATAAAAGGAAAACTAGGAGAGGATGAGGAAAGACATCAATATTCTTACATCAATCTTCTTGAGGAATTACGTTTTCATCCTAAACATTGGCATAACTACCTTAAAATGTCAGAGGAAACATGCTTAGAGCTTTTGCATAAGGTATCTTCCAGAATAATAAAAAATGATACCAATATGAGGCAGACTGACGATGATCGCATGCGATCACACACGTGCGATAAATCGAGCGATGTTCAGATCGCAATCGATATTTTCGGGGTTGCCTGTTGCGATCTCCAATCGATCGTTCGACCACAAAATCGGATGCGATATTGCCACACACGTACAATTTGTCGTTCGATTTCAAGATCGAGCGACGAATCGTTACGATAATTGTGCCGTGTGTGGGCTCCATTATACGCGCTTATTATCTAATCTCAAGTGGATCGCGCTCTCTCAACTTGGCAAGAAAGTTCCCATGGAGTGTTCGGCACAATCAAGCGCATCGTAGCGTAGGTAATTAGAACAGGAGTTTTTTTAAATAGTTGTTTAATCTGATTTGATTATGAACTGCATATCAAGGACCAATAAAGTCATAACCAAAATACAGCTTTATTCAAATAAGCAGTTTTGAATCGTCGATATTTTTGGATTTTTAAAAAGAAGAATCTTATCAAACATCCATACTAATATTATAAATTCGATAGTAACTCTGTCTGTCTGTATGCTTTGATTTCACGCCTAAACCATTCAACCGATTCTAATGAAATTTGGCACAAACATAGATAATAAGTTGAGAAAGGACATAGGGTACTAAGGGACGTAGGTACTATATAATTTCACTAAGTGGGTACATAATATATTAATTGTGACCATTTCAATGTGCTCAAACACGGGACCTCTGCAGTAAGTGCTGGCTTACCTACTAACTATTGTATTATTGTGTTTATTGATCAGTCATGTCAGGTCACCGGATACCAAATTATGAATTGATACGACCAATAAAAATGGCTCTTAATGCCTTTACCAGGAACGAGCAGGTCATCTTCAAACAAAAGAGATAAGAACTATCCTAATATCCAGTCACTTTTACTATAAGTATCTAAATAGGTACTTGACGTAAAAAATAAAACCCCTGTCCAAAAAACTGTCTAATGCGGACGAAGTCGCGGGTACAGCTAGTAACTTTATATTACAATTTTTTTAATTGACTTACAAAAACTTTATTGTTTAATTTCAACTCTCTTTCGAGAGCACATTCGCTGTTAATTTAAAACATCGCCGGTTATAATTAAAAATAGCGAAATTAGAGCATGAAGCGACAGTCTTTGGAAACTAATAATTAATTGGAAAACGAGTTTAAATTAACTTTAAGCGTAAGCGCCTGACTAACTTTGAACGGAGCACGCAACTTAATATTAATTACGTTGTCAGCTTTCAATAAAAAACTCTTAGCTTCT
Organism: Aporia crataegi; assembly: GCA_912999735.1. NCBI lineage: Eukaryota > Metazoa > Arthropoda > Insecta > Lepidoptera > Pieridae > Aporia > Aporia crataegi. Next base: position 1,780,417 of record OU538748.1, on the reverse strand, counting down.
GCCCGCAATTTCACGTGTAATTGAGGAAATAAATGTAAAAAAAGGTTCTTAGAAAAGTAATAGAATACTTCTCTTAAATTCTTTTCTTTACAAAAAAATCAATGTTAGTTCATGAACTATGGCATGTAAAGTCTTTACTTACCATCAATGAAAGAATAAAACGTGTGAAATGCGTGATTCATTGATAGATAATATGCTAGCAGCAAATGCTGAATTTGGATGAACTAAGTCCTAAGACATGATAGCGTCTGTTCTATGAATATGTCACCGTAAAATTGTAAATACCGTTAGATTACGTCTCGTTCTATCTCGCGAGATTGTGAACCGTAATATATTATTAACAATTTACAGGAGACCGTTCTGCATTAAATAAATGCAGATTATCATTTAAGTTTCAATTGATCTATCGAAAAATACTGTGTGTGTGACATATACACCTTCGTTATTATTTAATTAAGATATTATTGTAATATAATTTAAATCAGATCTTGGTGAAGTAGATGAGGTAATTAAACCTTGAAGTCATATGCGAATACTAACTAATAATCAAATTTAATTTTTAAAGTCACAGCCATGATGGGAAACGATTGAATACATGCCTCTAAACAACATAGGTGTTTATGATTATTATTTGGTATTGTATGTATTTATAGGTATTATATAGTAGGTAAAGCTATATAATTTGTATATTACAGGGAGTGTGGTGGCAAATTGAATGTGCTGTGATGCGCCGTGCGCGCCTCCAATCGACTTATGCATGCCGCCCGCGCACCCGGTGAGTCAATTACCATTCATAAGTGCTACTTTGTAATACTTAGTAGCAAGATGCATGCTACTTATTTAGAGACTTAAAACATAAATTGTATTTTAATTAAGTTACCTTAAAATAATATTATTTCGAAAGTATCCAACGGAACTTACTCCAGCTGTGTACACCACTAAATACTAATTCTGGCGGACTTTTTCGTGTTAGTTCCTACTTTAGTTTGAAAAAGTCCTAATCGATAATCAACTGTATCTGTTGGTGAAAACCGCATGAAAATTCGTGCAGTAGATTTCGAGATGAGCGCAAGTTGTTCTCCGCGTCTGTTTGTCTTATAATACAGATGCGATGATAATATGACATAATATATGATTATTTTAAATTAAATAATTTCTAGTTCTATAACAAATTTCATTAACCTTATATTTTATATATTATCACAAACAATTTCAAATCTACAGAAAGCTCACTAAATAGTCAAAAGCACTCCGAAGCCTGCCAAATGCATCGTTGCATATTTCATGAGTGCAAAATGTCTGAGGCTTGTGAATTACTTCAGTTTTATTTGCACTAAGTAATTTAATTTCATATGAACGTGACATTCTTAAAATTCTATATTTAAATGAAAAACATTGTAATGCATTGTTTTTTGATTTTCTAAACGAATAGTTACTTTAAATTTTCAGCGGTCAGAGTTAAAAATATACTTTGTTTATTGATAAATATTTTTTAAATCAATATCTATGACTCAATTACTCTCTTAATAATAAACTAAAGCATTTGAGACAGTAACTGAACTTAAATACGATTTAGAAGGGGAATAAACTTTAAATCCCGACACAAAAAGAAGGGTGTGTGTCTGTCTATGACAGGGAAGCCCCTAAATAAATAAAGTTGAAGAAATGTTTTCTTTCTTGTATTTTTGTAAATATAATTAAGTACATTATTGTAAATACTTATACAATACGCTTAGAAGTACGGTTAATCAATAAAATAAGTCTAAAATACCTTCATAACGTAAATTTTTTTCTTAGAAAATAAGTTTTAAGTGTTAATATTTATATTCATACTAACATTATAAAGAGAAATTATTATTTTTTAATGAGGAGGCTTTATTAAAATTAACATTGTATCTTAGAAAATAATTTTTATTTCTTAAGAAATAATAATCTTGGGCGTGTTAAGTGTAAAGATGAAATTAAAATCCGTAAATGACTAAAACAATAAAAATCTTTTAAACATTTTTATGAAAGACCAGGACAGAGATAAAGCGATAATTATAATGGAGGATATTAAAGAACAATCAACTTAAAATTTCCTGCAAAGTCTTAACTACTGTAATGGAGCACAGCTTCAAGCAATTGCTAACAGTTGGCGATTTGCATATTTCACAAGTCTCGAAGAAAGTCATTTGCGTAATACGAATGAATAATTATAATTTGAACCGAAAAAAAGAGAAAGTTTTGTGTTGGTTTATTTGTTTATAAGATCTTATATTTAGGCATTTAAAAACACATTAATAACAGTTTGACCGGATTAAGCGCGTATTTTTATCACAATTTTACAATTACATATTAGTAAATTTCATGAATTTTCGCGTGATAGATAATCGAAACATTTTCATTTATTGAATTTCATCAGTATATCGTAGCCTCATGACAAGTTATGGACGTCAATAAATAGTAAATTTTGTGATATAAGTGTGTAAAGTTGGTGATTACCGCCGAGGAGGCATTTAGCCGGAGCCAAAGGCGACCGTCTTAGGAAACCCAAAAATGGTTATCAATACTCACTTGTATCATACGACGATTTTCAACACGTTTGCGAATAAAAATAAATCACTTTATAAGGAAGTTTGTTGAAAAAAACATAAAAACATAATTACTTTCATCTTTGTAGCTAAAAAATGCTTTCAGAACCACTGACATGAAAGAAATGCTGAATTTTTCATACATTTCTGCGGTCACTTTCAATCGTCAAAGCGAAACAAAAAATCACTTTCACTGATATATTAAAAAACTCGCAAATGCAAATACATTTCGTCTGACCCAAAAGCGGGCAGTGTTTAATAGCTCGTGAATAAACTGAAACCTTCGAAAGAGGTTGTATTTTAAATTGTGCTATTTCTTTTCAATTTACGTTGAGGTTTGAAGAGAATTTCTTCGCCCTGTGTCAATATCTCACTTTATAGGTTTTATTATTAACTAGAGGAGATGGAAGAGACCGCTTATTATTAAGTTAAAACAAAGATCTACTTGGAATCTTTGTAATTATAAAAATAAATTATATTTTCTTGAGTTTTAATCCGAACTTTGGAAAATTTTGGGGATGTCAAAACAAAAAAAAAAACACGGTTCTTTGACTTTTGAGTGTTAATATTATGTTCAGCCGTTGCTTAAAATAATACTAGTGGATCTCGCGAACTTCGTATCGCTTCAAAGTTCCGAAAAATAACGTGTCACCTAAATTATCATTTCATGGAAAATTTGATGGGAAACGAATTTTCTTTATATACACTTTTTCGTGATTTTTATATTTTAAATAATTATTGTGCTATTCTCGAATTAGACAAATCCAAGAAAATTTATTTATTTATTTATACATTTCAATCTTAAAACTAACTTGACAGGATAATATGACCTAATGCGTTAGTAAGCATTAATGCAATTTGTTCCTAAATTAGTTCAGCATCTCTTGATTTATAAATGGTGTAAATAATCTTACTTTGTTTTATATATAAAGAGTACTTGCGAGTTCGTATGCACAATATATACGGTCTATATGACTAAGCTTGAGCAAGCTTTACGCATCAGTGAAATAATTTTTGAAATCGAATCATTTTTCTTTACAAACCAAAATGGCAATTTATTTCTCAATAGTACATATACGTATAGATTATTATATCTTTGCAACTACCAGTCTGATTTGAAAATTTCCTTTTGCATTTCATAGTTCAGCTCTTTGGGATGGTTATAGACCATTTATCATTAACTATTTTAATACGTAGTTATACCATCGTCAGCACTTAGCACCTGTAGACGATATCATAACTGGTCAAATGCATTATTTATAGTTTTCAACGCATATCCTTAAAATAAAATACCACTTTTCTCTTAACATAAGGTTGAAAGTCCTGTGGCTTTTGCATAATGATTGTTATCGAAATGTACGCGCATTAAGTTAGATATTACTTATGAGAAAATGTAATAAATTATGGATCTGTTTTTAGATAACTTGTTAAGAATAATATGCCTCAACCGCCGCTCGGTTGCTCGTCCTTCGATGTTCTACTGATATCGGTTTTTCAGGAATCTTTTCAGGACTCCATCTTCCCATTTCAACTCTGTATCTTTATATTAGGCACAGCGTAGTTGTATCTCTTGTAAGTGTGATTAGGCACCTACTAGACCAGCGTACACCCCCATTAGGCCGCATATGTGATGTGGCCTAATGACATTACAATTTCCTGTCTAACAATTTTCTTTTGTACTGCAATAAGAACGCGATTTATATATTTTTCTATACCGAGCAAGAAAATATATTGAGATTCCAAGAAATTGATCTACCAGTGTTCGGTTCATTAAATTCAAATCACCAATTTTACGCCGAAATATTCAAAGCGTTGCACGTTAAAAGTCTCGCTTGAATTTAAGTTTTTTTTGAAAATTTCAATAAAGAGTATTTACATATCTACCTAGATGACGTATTTATAATCTCTATTCATTTTGTACATCTACCATGAGATTACTATTGAAGATAAGCTAAGCTATTGAAAGCTTAGTGCGCGTAACAAGGGACACAGTAAGATTTTTCATACAAATAACTATCGAAAAATACTTTACCAGGTGGCAGCTGGAAGGTACTGCTTAAAAATAATTAAATTTCGTTACTAATAACATATCTTGATTATTCTATACTAAAAACGTGAAAATTCATTAGAAAACTAGTAATAATTCAACTAAACTTCATTAGTATTAATTCAAGACAATATTTGAAAGTATTAAGTTATTTGTTAGTTGGAATGTCTCTCTCTTTTGAATCTAGGATTAAATTTAAATTTGAACAATTGTAAAAACTATCACGTTCCGGTTCGCAATTAATGGCTTCATTGAAAATTCAAAAAACTGATCTCTTACATAACTAAGAAGTAACCGAATTCAGAAACACTTTCGATTAGTTTATCTAACGCTTAATCTACATTTAGATTAATAGACCGACTTTAAAGAAGAAAAGCTGATCTTTATGAATCTATAAAAGGAATTAATATAATTTGGCGTAGAAAGCAAACTTTGCAAATTTATAAAGTCTGACAGTTTTAAGGCTTCTCCAAGGTTAAGTGATTCACGCATCTGTGTGATACAACACGTTTTTGGGTTTCAATTCTGGAGAATCAATTAAATGTTTCGGTTAGATAGACACGGAAAACTGCTGAATAGAGAAAATGATAAATTAGAAGTAGACTATAGACATCGGTCAGTTACAATTATTTTTTTCAACAAAACATTATTTAAATTGGCGTGGACTTAGTGGCAACAGGTTCATAAGCGGAAGTAAGATACGTATAAAAAATATCGTTCACATTCTATTGAGTGGTCTCCGTCCGATAGAAAATAGAAAGTTGTTAAGATCTAGATTTTTAAGACCATCGGTTTGACGTTATACAGTTAGAATGCTATAAAATTGTGATATAATTTTCATATTAAAATCATCAAAAAACTTAAATGCTATATTAAATTTTCTAATCATGCTATTAATAAAAGTTATTATGTTAAGCAAATATGTTGTTTATTTATTTTATATTTACGAGTCTTGAGCCAAGAACAAGTAGAAGAACAAAAATTAAAATAACATAAAAACCACACAACAACAAAACATTTATAAACCATTAATCAAACTCAATGGTTCAAATCTATTATTATTTAGGTACCTATGAGTTTCCCCGCCCCTGTGACGAATTGGTCACTTTGCGGAGAACAGACATGGAAATCAGTTTCGTGAGCAAGTTAGGCACCGGAGCCTGCTGGCGATGCAATTATTGTATAGTTTTTAAATGATTTAGTAGTTTTCGCACTTCTTGCACTCTCCCTTCGTTACTTTATTATTTTCCTTGTTGGGTTGCCTGGAAGAGATCGCTGATTAGCGATAAGGCCGCCCGTTGCACTTCAATTAGCTTAAGTTATTATTTGTATTCTATTGTTATTGCAACGAAGTGTTAATAAATAAATGTGTAAAAAAAGTGTAGTAAAACTGCAATCTAACTTACAAAAGTTAATAAACAGTTCTATTCTAACTTAGGATGATAATAAGTTGTTTCTTAATTTAAAATCCGCTCATTCCTTAAAATATTGTCTTATATTAATTATATATAGTATTGTATTAATACTCACACAATAATATTACAAAGTCATTAGCACTTAAGGTTTATAGTTCACTTTGAAGCTTAATGTAGCAAGCTTCAGCTGATACAAGCTTTATGCTAGCTGATACAATAATTTTGATTAGGTACTTTTAGTATACTCACAGAACAAGGAACCTAAATGTGCACCAAATGTTTTGATATATTGTACATATCTAATAATAGTCTTAGATAAATCCCTTGTTCACGCTAATTCATATAAATGTCCGATTAATATGTGGTTTTGTTTTATTTTTAATCATAGGTATACTTGTCGGACAAAGTTTTTTGCCAACAGAAAGATCTATAATCTATTTTCACATCTATGATTGGCCATCATGATGCATTTATAATATTGTCAATTTTTAAGTGACGCAATTGAAACGTTGGCTCATGATCCAAACATATGCCGCATATCTACTTAACACAATATTAATACGTAAAGCAAAAACTTTGTACCCCTTTTTACGAAAATTGCGCGGACGGAGGAGTTTGCAATTTCCCACACTTATAGTTTATATAGAGAAGGAGTGGAAAATGCTAATATTATTTTAATATTATGCATAAAAAATATATTAAATCAATAAAATAAAGATTACGCACACTATGCTTGGATGACACACAGCATACACACACACATACCTGACTTACTCTTGAATTGTGGTCGAATTTCAACCAATGGGCCACTGGTATGATTAAATATTTATGTTATATGTGTACCATTTATTTGGAAGATATTTATATGAAAAAATATATTCCGAAGTTTTAATGAAAAATCCTTTCAAGTTCGACAATGTTGCCGAATTACTTTTTGATATTTTAACGAGGTAATAAATATTCAGTCCATATTTACATTTTGTAATACATTGTGATATAATGTTACCTATATGGAGTCGCATCTAAATTGGTATGTAGGCTAAAAGGAAACACGCTTTGCATTTCGCGAAAATCGATAGTGCTTTATTTACGCTAAACGTTGAAAGTTTTTAATGTAGTCAGTCCGTGTTAATAACGTGTTACGTAAAAATAAGGTACTGTACATTTACACTTAGGCGAAGCGATACTGCTATTGACAATGATAAATTATCAAGTAGAGTACCGATGGGCGCAGAAGGTAATGCCTGTAGCCAACCCGAATCTAAAAGCGACCTAAAAAAATATTAAAGTAAGTTATATATAAAAGTATTTTCAAAAAACTTTAAAGTACCCAAAAGTAATAAATAAAACAGGAATACGAGTAATAATTTGGTAAAGTGAACAAAAAAAGTATCTTTAAAATTATCTCAAAGTTGGCTTAACAATCGCGAAAAGTACTTAACTATCACTCGAGTAACACGATTAAAGTCGGTTGATGAAAAACTAATAATTAAATTAAACAAGAGAAAACAGCAAATTTTCTGCCAAAGGCTATACCAATTCGAACATCTAGGTAGTTACCGGGTAATGAAAAGTAAAGTTAATCGGGATAAAATTGTTCGAATCTCAATAGCCTACTTTAGCTCGATTTTAAGCCCGCATTCGAAATGCGGGCTTAAAATCCCAAGTCCCTAATCACCGCTGTGCCACTGATCTCGTTTCGCACCCAATCCGGTCATTATCGCCGTACCCAAACAAAACAACTCCAACTTTCTATTGTACTTATCTTATTGGAGGACGTGCGTTCAATATTTGTTTTTGTCAACTGTTTATACACGTTTTAGGACGTTTTCACTTTCATTAGTACAATCGCGAAGAAATTGATATTCAGACCACAGACGATTACGTGTCTTTAATAATGATCTTTATGTAATTTGTTGGTGAGCCCGTGACTTCGTTAGCATATATTTTTCAAGGTTCTATCTATCTCTTCATCCTTTTAGCATCTAGTCTTCAAAGTCAGTGCGTACTTTGAGCAGTTCCTTAAAGGCCGACAACGCATACGTGGGATACCTGATATTGTATGTTTACTTTCCTTAAAGGTAGACAACGTATCTGCGGGCCATTTCACAGTAAGTCGATACTCTGTGAAATGGCCCGCCCCTAATGTAGATGAACCTACAACACCTTTACAAAAAACTAAATTCATAAAATTTGGTTGAGTGTATGGACGTCAAAAAATGCTATAGCCTTTTTACTTAGTTAATAAATATAACTTAAAATAGAATTTTATTCAAGTAATAATGTTAAATTATTTTACAAAAACACATACTAGTTTAATTGGTAAAGTTTCGTAGTTTTTGAAGGTCGGTTTAAAAATAAAAATATGTAAATATGAAACAACTTCATCACACGACTGTACCGCATCTCGGAAAACGGGACAAAGTACTCAAGTGGATATTATTTTTAATACCTGACTTTTCTTAATACGACAAGGCTTTTAAAATAAATCAGCTTATGTTTAATATACTCATTTAAAAAAATTAAGCTGTTTTACTACTTCTGACGTTACAAAATGGACAAAAATTCTTTAAGTACTATTCTCTATGAATAAATAAAATTAAATATAAAAAGGGTTTTAATAAATACATTCAAATCGCGTGATAATGTTTCATCATCAATAAAAAAAGGTACATACTCACTATAGTTTTTCTTGATGCATTACAGGTCTAAAAGTTGTTACTTAATAATTAAAATTCAACTTTCGCAGTAATAAGTTCATTGCGATATTATCTATGAACAAAAGAGCTCACTTAACACATACTAATGCGTTTCATAAAGCCTCGTGAGAAGATGTTTATCGCAGAGTTTGTCAATACTTTTACGGTAGTAAATTCTGCTTTCAGAAACTTTTTTTTAAGTTATACATTGAGAATACAATATTATAAGGATATTTCTTCAAGACTTATAGTGCTTCTGAGACCTAGCAAATAGAAGGTCTCAAGTTGTCCAAATTATTCTGTTTATCACTTTAAGATTGTGTTTTCTATATTTTTTTTTACTCACTTTGTTGCACTGGAGTGCAACGGGCAGCCTTATCGCTAATCAGCGATCCCTTCGAGGCAACCCACAATTTTTTGTTGGTTTGGTTGTTATAAATTGTATTCGGGACCGGAGATCGAACCTAGTACGTCAGGCTTCGCGGTACGCTTCTAAGACCGCTTAGCTCGTATGAGGCCACTTTTTATTTATTTGCCCCATTAGTTTGACACGAAACGAAAATACACAGATGTTTTAATCAATTGAATCCAAACTGTTTGAGAAAATTTCTGTGTAATCTCATAAATAGTTTTAAAAGATTTTCACAAATCTTTTAAAACTATTTATGCTACTCGGGGCTAAATAAAACGAAAGGTTCGAATATCGAGGAAACATGTTTCGGATGGGTAAGCGCATGGCCTAGCCTCCTGTAATCTGTCAAACATGCAGAAGTGTCTGTCTGGTTCCACTAGAAGCTGAGGCTGTAACGTGATTTAACTTTTCTTCGTTCCATGAATATTATGTAATTTGACGCTTAAATAATGTGATAGGTCATGAATAATTCCGTTTAAGTGATTATGTATTCTACGCCTGCTTTGAGACAGGTGCGCTTAGGAGCTGAAATTCGTATTAGTTTCGGCAATTTATTTACTACACCAGACTCGCATTAATTATGTGTCTTCTGAATTAGTTACTCTAAAACCGAGTACAATATAAGCCTGTGACTTCGTCTGCGTATATGAAATCAAAAAGTCATTGGAGGATAAAGTAAACACATTTCTGCATGTTTCATTATCATTTTCTTTATAGGAAAGTTAAGACTATTTTGTATCTTTGTAATAGATAAACGCAAAAACTACTAGATCGATTTTAAAAATACTTCCACTGATGGCAAGCTGAGTGACATAGGCTATATTGAATGGCGACGCGGATGATGTCAAGAGTAAATGCTTGTGTATATATAAATGAAAAAAAGATGTTTTCTATATTGTTACAATTTCATGTTAATTACTAAATAGACCTCTTAAATAGATGGATTTTGTTCATAAACTGTAGTTAAGATCAATCAAGTTAGCTTTCAAACCAAAACCGCATTCGTTTAGGACCTACGAAGTTACAGCAAAGCACACACACATCCACTCGCACAGGCCACGTCAAACTTATAGCACCCCTCTTTTTTCTTCGGTGGTTAATAATTGATAATAGTCGAGAGGAAATTAATCCCGAAACTAGCTAACTTGCGGATAACACTTCCAATCAATAGATGTGATAGAAGACGAGGTAGTGAAATACTGAATATCGGCCTAGTTCTTGAACTAATCGGGCCAGAATTTGGGGAACTAGGGCAATTTTCAAACGCAAAGCTTAAAGCTGTCTTTAACACCGTCAACAGAACCTATTCATTTTCAATATTAAGAAGTAATCTATTCAATGTGGAATTTCTATTAATATTCCATAGATTCAAATATTTATGAGTATTTGGGAAATCAGTTTCCAATTTTCGATCAGTAAACTTTTTGTTCGTACATAAAGATTTTGAAATCAAATGAATTTTGAATTGTTTGAAAGCTGACTTGCGAGATAGATCTGAACTACAATTTATGAAAATCAGTTCATGTGTTTGTGACATATATGTTTTTTTACACACTTTATTGCACTGGAGTGCATCGGGCGGAATTATCGCTAATCAACGATATCATCCAGGCAACCCACAATTTTTCACAAGCCAGTAGAAATTCAATCACTCCTCCGTACCACTTATGACACCCCGTCCGGCAAGTGGCAACCTTACCAGAGACCGAATACAAATACAAACCAAATTATATATTGTATTCGAGACCGGGGATCGAACCCGGTACCTCAGGCTTCGCGGTACGCTTATAAGACCGCTAAGCCATGAAGCCTCTTATTATTGTTTAATAATCATGTCGGGGTTTTTTTAAATTGTCTTCCATTTCACTTGTGATGCTTTAATTTTAAATATTTAACAATTATGTACAACTACTATATATGTATACTTATAATTTGTCTTGCTAAAACTCGAGAACAGTGGATCGATTTAACTATTTGTTTTTGAAATGTTTGTCCTAGTCCTGGGAATGTTTAAGTCGTGAGAAAATATAGAAAGATTGCGATCAATACCAAAATATTCACTAGAAATATTTTATATGGCAAAACAACGTTTCAAAGTCAAGATATCTTTATTAATTGAAATCATATTTGATCATTTTGAATTGTCATTTTTTTAATATACTGTAGTTTACAAAAAATAATTATTGTAAAAAAAAAAAATTTAAAATTTGGTTTTATTAAGACAGGTTTGCCAGGCTTTTATAAAATATATCACTTTTTTATAAAAAAAAGACAATTTCTTTAGTTTGAATACATGGATCTAAAGAGATTACGAAAACGGATTTGACATGTTACAAAACTACTTACTTAACGGAAAGTGACTCAGTTATACATTATCGACTTCAGTTTTCCTTGTACACAGAAAAAGGTAAGATTTTCCTTAACAACTTCTTCCAATTTTATTCAATATAAGAAAGCAGTGAAATAATAGTACTAAGCATTGTATTGAAACGTTTTGGGATTATTGTACTTTATAATCACAAATGCTATAATATTCTAGTCATCAGTTTTTTAATTTAGATTTTTTTTATCTTATGGCTTGGTTTCCAAACATGCTACGCCCATCTAGACGTGGCTGGACGTAGCATTTTTCAATCACAATAATTATGTAATAATAATAATTCTTTATTCAGACCACAAGTTAAAACAAGTTATACAAGTTAAAGATAAAAATAATTCATAAATCACCTAATCTCACAACTCTCACGAGTTGATGACACCGACAACCTGGTCTGTTTGCCGCCTCCAATTCCTTACACTCTGTTCTATTTTGAGCTCTCCTGGTCCATGTTTTCCCCGCTGTTTTTTTAAGTTCGCCCTCCCATCTTCGAAACTCTACCTCGATTTCTAATTTCTAGAGTACCAAAATATTATGTTCTAATTCCACTTTTCTATGTCTCTGACTATGTGGACCATTTCCACAATGGTCACACACAAAAAAGAGGAAATGGTCCGGACAATAATAATATATAATATTTTAATAATTATAATAATATCAAAAGTTGTGTGTTTATAATTATATTTGTGTTTAAACAAATCATGCTAACACTACAGAACATTACATGTTTAATCTTATTACGGCTGGCTGTCTCTAAGGGTAACCTTATAGTAGCCATTATTTTCTATCTATCATGTCTCTGTTTTTATATTGTTGAATAAATACGTAGCTAAAGTGAACGACTAATGTATTTTAAAAATGTAAGAGATTGTAATTTCAACAGTCTTTGTAAATCGGCATCTGTTCAAAGGTTAAACAAAGCACTCCATTTCAATATTTCCCTAATATTCAAGGAATGTTTAAACGTAGAGTTTAATAATTCATAGCAAATTGGTATTATTTGCAGAGAATATTTAACAAAAGCGATTCGTGAATAATTTAGGCAATTCCTATGTTGAAAGGTATCTTGAGTGTCTTGAAACCGGTAAAACCGTTTGGGAACTCGATTTTCGGTATACATTTTAAAAATTTATTTAAAAAAATATACAGAATTCCTCCTTATTGGTTTTTTTGAAGGTCGATTAAAAATATAATGCTACAAGAAAGAATGAAAGCTAGGTTGTGATATAGGGACTTTTTCCCTTATTTCTTCCCAGTTACACGAAATTAAAGAATAAAGCGTCTAGTTATAAGTAGAATCGCGTAAATTCTAGTGGGGCATACGATAGACATATTTCTGCATCTGTTACATTAATTTTCTTTACAAACATGTAGATGATCTTTCTGTGCTTACCAAAACATCTGTTTGTTTCCCGATTAGAATTCAGGACCTTCGGCGTTATACGCAATACGTACGAGGCGTTTTGTTTTAAGTTTTGCATTTTTTGCGCTGGTTTTTTGAATATAATGCGCAATCATACATAAGTTTTAATTTAAAAATCAATATTTCAGTTATCGTTTCAAATTGTTACCGGTTCTTAGGATTTAACCGGAAAAACTTTACCGATTGAGATTAAACCGGTAAGAAATTCAACAACATTCCAGCTTTGTGGTTTCCCAGATACGGTTATGTTTGATATAAGCGAGCCCATATGAATCACTTCGGGTCCTTTGATGAATCTTTTAGCGAAGAAAATATCTGAAAGTGATTTCTGGATTAATCATTTGCTGTTGTTCTTTGTGTTTTAAACAATAAATATAAAAATTACTTACATGAACAGGAATTATTTACATGAACAATTGTGACCGTACTCAAAAACTAATAGTTTAGTTTTAATTTTACATACATTTATACTTAAGTAAAAACTAGCGCTGCCTTCATTGCAAAGTGGTTTACGCATCTGCGTAATGCGCCGGAGGTCCTGGCTTCGAATCCCGAGGAAACAAATTAATGTTTCGTTTGAGTAGGCACAGAAAGCTGATCACCTGTAAAGACAATGATCAGTGAAACAGATACAGAAATGTATCTGCCCCATGCCCCGTTCATTTCTGAATGGTTATTCAATGATTGCAGTGCGGTCTTAGGTTAGAAAGCTGGAAAACATTCATTTCTTTCTATCACGAATAAGGGAACAAAAACAAAAATATTTCACTGATTGGCAAATCAGATGGCAATGATAGTTTACATATTTAAAATAAGAAAAACCTCAATAAAAGGTTTTCCCAAAAGCAGTCACTACTGCTACTAATTCGTAAATACCTCTTTTGCTTCATCCACTTTTATTTTTTATTTTATTCATTCATCATGCTTTCGCCGGTCACGCGCTTTTGACCTGTTACTTGTCAATCTGGCTCTGGCCCAAAACGAATGACTGTACTTACACCAACCTTGTTAGTTATGCAACTTTAACCAGTTTTGACAAAAGTTTCTTGGAGATCTAATTATTGCTGAAGTTACTGTCATAATAATATCGCTAGGGGAAAAAGACCTCGTAGTTTCAAGACGTTTAAGCGAATTTCAACCGTAGGTTGATAGAGTACATTTTTAGTCGAATATAGATTTATGTCAATCATGAGTTTACTATTGAAATTTCTGATAGTTTTTTAAGTGTTGACAATCTGTCAATCGCATAGTAGACATCTTATTGTGAGGAACTGCTAGGAGCGCTGCCATATTTTTAAATTGTGTATTTTGCACCAAAAATACTTTTACATAGTCATGGTTGTCACGTCAATAAGTGCTCAATTATACGTTAATTTATTGAGCGATTTCTAGCGCGATCACCAACATTTGGACCAAATCGTGTTCAATTGATCTTTCGCTGAGATATTTCTTTAACCTTTCACGATAAATATTCGTGCGTGTTAACTATAATGGGTAGCTAAGCGATACCAGAATGAGGGAAGCGAGAAACGCTACCTGAATGTAGTGGAAACTGTAATTCTAGGTATTTTCATATATCTATGTCACTTCGGCTTTACTTTGATGAAAAGTTATTTTCAAGCAAAAATACGATCCCACGAAGTTGGCAACTTCTTTATGAAAACCTTCACCGAAACCCACAACGCCAGTTGAACCGTATGCGTTACCAGAAATAATGGTAAGTTTTTTCCTTGAAGATCCTTGATGGCAGCAACTTCCATAAAGTGTACCACCACTTGTCGTGGTAGGAAAGCATTAGAAAAGCTCAGTTGTGGAACAACAAACATCAAGGTAAACAATCAAAGCTGTGTAAACGAAACTTCTCTGGAAATTAACAATTCAAATGAGTAACCCCGCTTTTAAATTTACTTAAACTTATCTTAATTATATCAGAGCTTACTTTAGTTAACAATTGAAGTGAAAAATTGTGTCTAATCTGATTTTGTGTATTATTAAATCGTCCATTCTATTACACCCACTAGAATGAATCACGCATCTTAGTTATGAAGGCATGGCAGATTAAAAATATTATAAGAACGCGAAGCTCTGTAATATTTTTAAATACACGACTTTAAAATTTGTAAATAGTTCGCGTATTTTAATAAAGTTACATTAAAAAGCAATTAATTACTTCTGGCAATTCGAAAGCTGGCATATATTTTCTTTTCGTAATAACTTTCAATTTTAATACAAAGCGATAAAAAAGAACTTAAGAAGATATTAAATAAGAGTAAATTCTCTCATAAAAATATGTAATTATTTTATAACTATAGACAATTAACCAATAGTTTATAAGCATCGATAGCTTCATAATCCAGAAATAGTAGATAAAGATGAAGAAATATTAATATGGTTTGTTAATTAGAATTACATACATAAAACTTGAACTTTGTGTGAGTTCCACCGATTAAAAACGAATTAAGTTTGTATAAATTAAAATGCAAAGCAGTTCTAAGTGCTTTTATCTTGTAAACTACTGAATATATTACTTGTTTTTATTACACGCGCTATTAGCTATGGATGTCTCAAGTTACATTTTTATACGCGAAAATTAACGTGTCACCAGATTGTGGTGTTAGCAACGCTTGATATTGGAAGTTAGCATCTCATGCATCTAAATTCTATTGTATTTAATATTAAACAGTGTGTTACGACATATCCATTATTGTTGCATTGAGGTGACGCCAAAGTTATTAATATACGGAGAATTAGAATAGCACTTTATTTATTAATTAAAAGTAAGATAGAACATTTTTCTAACAAGATTTATCAACTACATATGTAACAAGATTCAAGGTTATCGCATTAGGTTATACATGTCATAAATAAAAGATTAAAGAATTAGAATGTTAAATTTAAAGTTCAAAGTTCGTTAAAAAATGTTTGGAGTAAGTTTGGAATAACCGTACGCCAAAATTCACGAAAAGGCATAAATATAACAAAAATTCTCTTCCACAAAGTTAAGTAATATTTGTAATTCGGTGCCAAAGTTTAACAAGAATGATACCTTACCAAATATTTTATTGTAATTATTACTTAGTTTTTAATTAACTTCTTCAGTTAACTGGTTATTATATGTACATATCAAACATATTCACCTTGTGTCTACAGTTCTAAGCAATGTCCTACTTTACGATATGACTGAATATAGACGTTAAGGAATGATATATAATGTTTGTTATCAGATCAAATGTTAAGTAAAATAAATGGCAAGACCTTATCAAGGTTTGTCTATGAAAATTATGATTTATTTCATAATTCTGAGCTTTCTAGATGCTCTACTAATCTTGTATAGAAAATAGAAATGTAACCAGTAAGACATTGAAGAAAAATATTAATATGTTTAGGTTGTTCATTAATATTGGTGAATTGGATCAACAGTTTGTTGGGTTTAACCGCCAACCTTTTCTTCCTCCTGCCTCCGTTGTTGTTAGACATGGTCTCGGACTCGAGCTTAGAGATATTTCAGATTTGCAATTATAATTTTAACTCATTTAAAACTTTATGCATGGTTTTTTTCTCTGCGTAGTGGGGTGATGTGGCGAATTGCGTGCGGCCTCTTTTATGAAGAACCTCCTTGCCGCGCGCTAAGTTATTGATTAATAATTCAATCTTGCAGAATTTGGAAACGAGCTGTGACTTCACAAATTATATATTCATTCTTCTATAACTTTTTATCGACTCATCAACATTTCCTTCTTCTATATAAGTTTATCTTTATATGTGTTTTATAAAGCAATTTATTTATACTTCTATGAAATTATCTACGTCTTGGAAGGCTTATTAATCTACATCAGAGTAATAACTACATACACCAAGATAGGATGTTGCAGACACAGTCACAGCAACATCACCAACTCACCAAAAGGACCTATATATGTTTATGTGACTAACTTTTCAAAATTTTTGCACTTAGTACATATGTAGTTTAAATAAAAATATATTTTGCTTAAAAAATATTGAAGCCCGAACTGTTTGATTATATTCAGCACAAAGAGAGTGCAGTGAAGTGCATACAGTAAAAACTAATTAAGTACTACCAGGGTAATTAAAAATACTAAATTAATTAATATTGACTTATTCAATACTACACTTATACCTACATTTATCACTACATAGTATAAAACAAAGTCGCTTTTTCTTCCCCTATATCCCTTTGTATGTCTTTAAAACTACGCAACGGATTTTGATGCGGTTTTTTTTATTAGATAGAGTGATTGAAGAGGAAGGTTTTTATATATGTTTTATACCTGTGCAAAGGTGGGGCGGGTCTCTAGTTATCAATAATGTGAATCTAACTTTATGAGAACTAGGGTTTATGTTGTATATACTAGGTAAAAAGATCTGTAATCACAACTCAAGTATTATATTAGCCCTAAAAATTATATTTATTGACAATTTAATTCTATACATTTCTATGAATTGTTAGATATACAATTTATTTAAAATTGTTCCTTGTTATACGCAAAATTCAGATCTTTAAAGACGTGATACGCGAAACAAATTAAGACACAATAATAAATTAAGACACACATAACCTAAACAAACATTGGATTTTTCTTTATATTCTACGAGAAATATTCAAGATTGTGTTCGACAGCAGGTGGAACTAAATTAAATTTCCGCTGCTTCGTTCGACTTCAAGTTCTCTCAAAGAGCTCCAATTTTATCTTAAATTAATGCTTTTAAGCCTGAAATAGCATTAAGTATCTAAAATCTATGCTAATATTTAATCTCAATATACTTATGATAAATTGATAGAAAAGCTTGGTTCTTTAGAGTAACTTCAAAACCTGCTTAAACGTAGTTTCACATCTCAGAACCTCTAAAGCCAATTTTCAGTAATCTACAGCAAGTTTTCTTTATAGGTAATTTATGATGTACATAGGTGTTCAGGTAATAAATATAATCACACACATATTACCAATAATATATAATATACATAATAATAATATATAATATATAATAATAATATATATGATAACAATCAAACGTACATCGTATCTCGTGTAATATTAACATAATTACATTATAAAACTCTGAAATCAATGAATTTCGTGTTCGCTATTTATACTCTGACTGACAACCTCAGCGAGTAAAAGTCAATATTATCTATTTACGTATGTTATTCACAGATGATTGCTTTTGGCCGTCGCTTAAATTTAGGTTTACAGGCTGTTCAAGGACGCTCAGAAATCTGAGAAGTCATGAAACACACAAAAGATTTTCATTTTTTCACAAGACATTTTGATCTGGTTGATAATTTTGGAGATTTATAACATATCAATATTTTGAACTTATTGTTACCCAGTACTTTGCACGGAAGTATCATCTGTCAGATAGCGTTGTCACTTCTTATCGTCCCCCGCCTCATATTTCCTTCTGAGCCTTCGATACTTTTGTTTATTGATTTCGAACTGTGTTACTGTTCTTTCATATAATATTTACGCAAGTAAATATAAAACATATACGTACATTTAAAATTAAATGTTTTGGATGAAAGCGCGTATATTTATTGACAGCCGGTTGGCGCAATAAGTAGTGCTGCCTTTTGCGCCAAAAGGTCCTGGGTTCTAATCCCTGTAGGTGCATTTATTTGTGTAATGAGCACAAATGTCTGTTTCCGAATCTTGGTTGTTTATAAACTTATATATGTATTTATTGTGGTACATTAGTTGTTTCATTTGGGATCAGAGCAATTTATGTGAATTGTCCCAATTATTATTATTTATCACAATTTTACAATTATTGGGTATAATTTTAAGATTTTCAGTGTTCATGGTAATTAATATTTCTATTCATGGTTATTAATATTGCTTTTCAGAGACAATCAGTTATTATTTTTATGATCAATAGATTTCTTATGCCTAGCTGTAGCCCGCGATTTATCCCGTGTTAAGATCGCGTGCGTTATAGCTGGTAAATGGATTATCCAACACAAAGAGTATTTCAGTTCGAACTAGTAGTTCCTGGATTAGCGCGTTTAAACAAACAAATCCTTTAGCAGTTAGCTGTATAATATAAGTATAAATAAAATGTCATAATTGTAAGTCTTTCTACGGGTGCGTGACCTTTGAAGGAGAGGTAGGTACGCTCTTTTATTGAAGGTCCCTAAGTTGTAATGGTTCGGAATTACCTCTGAATGCAGCTGGTTCCACCGAGTGGTGGTGCGTGGCAAAAAATGCCCAAGAAAACGCTCAGCTGTTGAGAAACGACATGCATGACATGCATAAGTTATTGTTGTACCACGCAAACGAAATTGCATCTTACTTCATTAAAATACTAATTTTTTCCCGCTACTGCGTTCGCGTTTTTACCCCATTCTATATCTTTTTTTTCAACAATGACGAACTTCCATACAAACTTTCATTCCATATTTCAACCACTTTTTTTCGCTACAAAAAATAGTTTCCCAAGTTTCCCAAATTTTTCACTATAACGTAAAAAATTAAACGGAATACAGACAGACAGTTACTTTCGCATTAATAATATTATTACAGATTTTATGTTAAACTCGGCAGATTCCTTCACAAAGTAAGAGGCAAAACGATCAACTCATTTATCTAAACAGAAAATCCGTCACGGTATTCAGTTGCTTGCCATTTATATTGTTTTCGGGCTATTTTCATCTTTTTACTTTTTCTCTTAAGATGTTCTCAAGTGATTTGTTTGGTGAAAGTAATGTTTCATGATATTTATCTAACGTTCTTAAGATGTAGCAATTTGTAGCAAACTATATATAATATAAAATATTATATATCTGTGGTCATAGATCAGACAATGATAAGTACATTTTTGCTCAGTATGACTTATTAATATAGGTATAATCGCCAAAAAATGCTCTTTCATTTGGTCATATCAGGATAGCTACATGCTAAATATTACTGTTGTATTGAATACTAATCAGATATTTTTTTTTCATATATCGAGTGCCTTCAAGATTTCTTAATAATTTAATTGCTTGTCCTGTAAACTAATGAAATTTCATTTATCATATTCTGACCTATGGCCACAGATAAAGCCTATTGTTATCTCCTAGTGTATATATACATTAGTGTTATATACATTAGACTTTTTGTATTGAGATTTGTACCTTGTATGGATTTACAAAGGTAAATTGGTATTTGGAAGCTTTAGAAGACTCTAATTTCGTCAAAAGTAAATCTAAGCACCTTCTTAAGCTTTCAAGTACCTATTTACCTTGTAGAATTCGTATTTTAGTTTTTTTTTATAGTGATTTCTAATGAACTTGCTTACTTAAAAGTTATTTATTTTTCAGTTTAATTCCAAATATAAATATGGTAATTCTTTTGTAGGGCAGTTATTTTTTGTTAAAAATTTCCTTGTTAAAAGCTTTTATGAAAGCTTAAAATGTTGCATGTTAAAATTTAAACCCTAAAGCCTTGCGTGCGATATCTATATATTTTATTACCATATCAACTTTTATTACCTTTATCAGTATTCTGTACGATACTTGGTAAATTGAAAAATGTGGTTGCTCTGTCTAAAAGAAATTTATAACATAATAAAAATAATAAAGTGAACAGGTTTCTGAAATACTTTGACTACATATATACTTTTTCATACAAAATCGACTTTCTGTATTTGCTTAGTAAAGAGGGACGATTCTGAGATCAAAGTAAACTTTGACAATATTTTCTTGATCAGCCGCTTCAGTACGGCTGCTAAGTCGCTTGTGATGGACCCAAAAAACAACAAAAATCAATCGTACGACAATCTATGTTATTCTTATATTTTCGTTCCTTGTGAATTAGACTATAGGAAATGGAGGACAATAACCCGTCTATTGTGTAAAGAAACATAACTTAATAGAAATCAGAGGTAGGTAATCTGAAAGCTGCTTTATGCCGTTTATGTATTTACGCCGTAATGACAGTATTTTGGGTATGCACCCCAACGGCTTTCATAAGCCTTTTGTTTTGATAATATTCTACTACATATTTTTACTGTGAATATAAAAACATATGTAAATAGAAAAAATATATATTATTTCTTTATTTTATATTTAAGTTACGAAAATATATATTTTACTCGGAATAAAGAGCATGATATGAAATATTCTTCGAATGCACGGTTTGTTTTTTAACTTTATCATTAATTCTTTAATCGCTTTCTTCATAAATATTTCGCTTAATTAGAACTCAATATTTATCTAACATCTTTTAATTATTTTATGTGTGTATTATATTCATGTTAGCTACTTTTACTTGTTATTTTTTTTTAATTTTAAAATTTCTTTATTTACTTAAAAGAAACTTTCTGTACATATTAGTGTAAGGTTTCCCAGTAGAACAATATAAATCAATATATAATAAAGTCATCCTATAAGTGGGCTAGCATTGTTGCAGGATTTATAGCAGATAATTAAATAATTAATTTGGTTAGAATAATAGGAATATGTAGGTACACTGAGATGTATATAGGAATTTATGTAACTTTGTTTAGAGTTTTACTTGTTATTAAAAAACGCAAAACTGGGTTTTTCAGATAGTTTTCAGTTATTTTATTATCTCTAGTCTCTATTAGACTATTTGTTATTACAAATATTTACATACATTTAAACATTTTATTAAAAATATTTAGATTTAAGTACAATTAAATTATTTATCGCATGATAAGATTGATTATGCCTCTCTGATTGGACCTAACATATTTGAAATAGCTATATATAGCCAATCGAAATAAATTTACAATGTACAATATATTACATTCAATGTATAATGTGTAAAATGTAAAGTGTGTACACACACTTCCACAAGACGAATATTAATTTTACTACGTAGATAGAGAGATAGATGTAATAACTTTGCCCACGTGTATATCCTGCTTCGAAGCCAAAATTAAATTTCAATAATCATATGAACTAAGTTATGGAAGCGTTTAAATATATTAAAATATAATTACTTATAAAGACCCCATATTATTCACAAGAGAAAATTTAATTTAAAAAGTTTGCCTCTACGGAGTGATGCCGTAATTAAAGTAACATTTTCTCAGTAACACGTAGCCTCATTAATTTTATTTATCAGAAGACGAATAAAGAAGATTTGTACTTTTGTTTGTAATAACTTGAAAACTCTGTTTGAAAAATCAATAAACCAATTCCTAAGTACACTAAAAAGTAATATTAACAGAAATCATCAATGAACAAAGCAAATATTTGGCAGTGTTTTTATTAAGTTTCGCTCGAACCCCATTCCTGTCATGATCGTCGAAGAATTTTGTTAAAGTAATTATAATTATTAAACTTTACCAAACCGATAAGGGACCGAGAACGAATTGTAAAAAAGAAAAGTGTGTAGCGCCGAAATGTACTGAACTTTATGGCTCAATGAAATAAATAATATAGTGTTAAAATTTTAACAAAAAAAAACAACTTTGAATTGTAACTCGTAAAATTGGACCACAAGGGAAGCACCAGCTGTCAAACAAAAAAAGAATCATCAAAATCGGTTCACACAGTCGAAAGTTCTGAGGTCACAAAAATTTACAAAAATACGTCGAACTGAGTACCTACCTCCTCTTGTATTTGAACTCTGTAAAAATATGCAATAGGGAAATCGTTTTAAATGAAAATTTGAAAGAACGCACTTAAGGTTTCGCAAAATGTAATACTGGGCTCTGTTTGGCTCTAGTGAGAAAACTTTTGGTTCCTTTTTGCTTTGAATCGAATTCGATTTATGTGATCCACAACGTATTAATTTGAGATTTGCATTTCAAAAGCGAAACTGGAATTTTATTAGTATTCCAATTTATAACTTTGCCTTTATTTTTAAAAAGATTTGGATCATTTTGGATTTTTGTAGTATAGCAGCGATTGGGATTTCCAGTCGTCTTTTTTATTATTCAGATAGCAAAGGTCTATTTTAGATTTTACGTATTTTATATTGTGTACTTAAAGTAATAAGGCCGCCTCCTTGGTTTAGTGGTAAGCGCATAAGCGATGCAACCGAAACGTCCTGGGTTCGATTTCCGGTGGAGATATAAAAAAAACTCGGTCTGGCAGGACATAGCAGGCTGATCACCTACTTGCCCCTAAAAGAAAAAACCGATCAGTGAAACAGATGTGAAATGCATCTGCCCCATATCTAGGGGAAACGGGACTTCACAAAAAACCTAAAGTAATAGAATAGGAATAGGTGTGAAATTTAAATGTCAACGAATGGCGCATAGGTAGAAAAATCGCCCTGAAAAAGTTCTTACAAACACGAAATAATTCATATATTTCAGTGGGTTGCACTTTGGTTTATATGTGAACTGATTTACAATACAATATGAAATAATTTATTTTAAATAAATCGTTTTTATTACCCCATTTCATATGTAATTAATAAAAAACAACGGTAGAGTACCGTTGTTTCTATTATCATATGATGAAGGATAAATTTTATAACGTTCACTTAAATTTCAGACATGAAATGATAACATTAAATGAAATCCCATAACATTTAGAAGGGCGAAAAATTATCTGTGAAACATTTCTTCATCTGTTTCTTTGATAATTTTCATTACAGGAAATTACATCAGCCGTTTAACCGTACTTAATCAAAATATTTTCCCCCGGAATTTCCGGTTCAACACGCAGATGCATGAATCACACAGTCCTGGTTAAAAACGACAAGATACTGTCAACATAATTAGTAATATACGATTATTGAGTTTTTTAATTTAATATAAAATTAATTTTGAAGGCAATTAAAATACCATAAAACTCCACCTTGGGTTTTATTACCATATTTACATAATATAACCAACTTTATGATTAGAAAATATTAAAATTATAAACCAACTTCTTCCTGCTTTCTATTTACTTTTGATTTATATTAATTATTACAATTGGCTATGTGAAAGTGATTTTGAGATAAGTCTATTGAATTAGACGCTATTGTGTCATAATATTGATGGGTAGAAAGGTGAGCCAATTTTTAATACGTTGAGCCATTCAAGAACTATTATTAATTAATAGAGATCAAAGTCAAAGTCAAAATATCTTGTTTATTCATTGAAATCATATTGGATCATTTTGAATTTACTAATTTATTAAGACAGAGTTAGAGCAGGTTCATTCCCAAGCTTTTTTACCATCTAAGTAATCCGTTATTTTATAGTATGCTTTTTTATAAAGTTTTTTTTTTAAAATTGTGTTTTTACATTCATTGACAGTTTAAGCACACTTGGGAGTTTATTATAAAAGCGTATACGTTGCCCTTTAAAAGATTTACTAACTTCATGGAGCCTGCTAATGGCATCAGCGAGTTTATCTTTATTCCTAGTATTAAATTCATGACTATCGCTGTTTTTCTTAAACAAGTCAGTAATTATCGTCACAGCTTCATGCGTTCATAAAAAAGCGTTAATCAACCATGATTTAAAATGAAGGTTTTTAGTTCTGGTATATGTTTTTTTGTATGTTTGTAACATGATTTACGATATTATTGTATGAACTTTTATAATATGTCATATTTGGTACTTTTAGGTCCCAGATACGTAGCTTTTATTAATTGAATAAGAAGAAACGTGAAAGATTCAACAAAAACTAAGATTTTTTTTGCCTATTTAGGCATAAATAAATTTCTGTTTTTTGCTAATATTGGTCTCGGGGATGGAGTTTTTGAGTGGAACGTATATAGGCGGTTAATGAATTTTGTTTTAAAGAGAAGAAAATAAAAAAATATCTAACACAGACTTATAAATATATTAACTTTCTGGAATAACTTTTTTTTTTTTTTTTTTGAAGTCCTAAGGCCCCTGGATGGGGCAGAGGGCGTCCACAGTACGTCGCCATTCCTCTCTGTCTTGAGCTACGCGCTTCACTTCGCTCCATGTCATGCCAACTGCCTTCGCCTCCGCGGTGATCGTCCGCCGCCAGGATTGCTTAGGGTGGCCACGTTTTCGCTTTCCTTGAGGGTTCCAGTCTAAGGCTTGCCTCGGTATATCTTGGGAATCCCTTCGTAGCGTGTGGCCTATCCAGTTCCACTTGCGACGCTTGATCTGGTGGTCGATTGGAGTCTCGCCGCATCGTTCCCATAGATCCACGTTTGCGATCCTCTCTGGCCAGAATACACCGAGAATACGGCGAAGGCAGCGGTTAATGAAGACCTGGAGCCGCTGAATAT
This sequence comes from Aporia crataegi, assembly GCA_912999735.1. Lineage (NCBI taxonomy): Eukaryota > Metazoa > Arthropoda > Insecta > Lepidoptera > Pieridae > Aporia > Aporia crataegi. Next base: position 1,755,295 of record OU538748.1, on the reverse strand, counting down.
TATATATATTCTGGAATAACTATTTCTGTTTAATTTATATTTAAGAGTACTTCGATTAGTTTGTATTGTTATCATCTAGATATCTTTATTAGTCATGACAATCGTAAATATATTCTGAATAAAACAATCTTTTATATGACCCCAACATTTCCAAAATTGCACCCTTTTAAAATCTGGTTGTGCTTCATAAAAACGCGAGCGATTGATAAGAAAGGTCGCGTCGGATAATAAATAGCACAGAGTTATTTCACAGATTCGGAGTGCATTGATAAACAAGTGATTTATTTTTAAATCCTTGACGTGTATTTATAAAAATAAACTAGCGACCCGTCCCGGCTTTGCACGGATATAAAACATATATAAAAACCTATCTCTTCAATCACTCTATTTATTAAAAAAAACCGCATTAAAATCCGTTGCGTAGTTTTAAAGTTTTAAGCATACAAAGGGATATGGGGGAAGAAAAAGCGACTTTGTTTTATACTATGTAGTAATGATACACAATTTTTTGCCAAACTCTCATTATTTGATACATGTAAAGAAAAATCAGGTAGATATATATCATTTACTAACAGCCGTCTTACTACTTTAATTGGCTAAACTTTTGTGTTCAAAATAAAGAGTATTTCTAACTTAAAAAATCTTAAATATTTGCTTTAAACTAAATCTTAGACAGGTTTTAATATATTGGCTACGTGAACATTTCTGAGAAAAACCGATAAAATCAAATACGCAGCTACGAAGCGAATAAATTAGGTCAGACTGCGGTAAGTTTAAATTCAAGTTTTCGAAAAACGTTTTTAAAATATTAATCTAGAGAGATATGAATGCGAAATATTTTTAAAATTTATGAATTTAATTATTATTTCGTTTGGTATGTATAAAGGTACTTGTTGAAGATTTAAAATATAATTTTTAATGATTATTATTGAGAAGTACTATATTGTACTAGTAAAATTTGATGCAGTTAAGTAAATCTTATATATAAAATTCTCGTGTCACAATGTTAGTTACCTTACTCCTCCGAAACGGCTTTACTGATTTTTACCAAATTTTATATTCGATTTTTTTTTTTTTTTTTTCAGTAGTTCTGAGAATTGGCTACTATCTATTTTTCATACCCCTAAGTGATAAGGGTAGCCCACCCCAAAAATTAATATGGCAAAACAACGTTTGTTGGGTCAGCTAGTAAAAAATATAATTATAAATCCAAAAACAGACTTTACAGAACTTTGAAGGGAGAAGTCGTAAAAAAATGAATTTCGGCTTAAATGTGGGCAACACTGACTATTTGTTATTTTTGCTTCACATTTGTCGTGGCGACCATACCATGGGGACACCATAATGTCTGCATTACTCTATTTAAATTGATACTCAAACATTATCATAAATCCTATTTATTTTAAAATAATATTTCTTCCCCTTTTACGACCTCGTAAATCCAAGCTATTCTATCACACAAGACAGACTATCTTTGAGTTTATATGTGTAGTTCAAAGTATGATAAGATTTTATAATGATTACTTAGAACGGCCTCCATGACTGAGTTATTGTTCTGCTTTGGAGATACTAGGATTGAATCCCGGGGTTACAAATGTATTGATTCTATATGCACAGTAGGCTGATCACTTACTTGCCTGTGAAAAATAGTTAAATGGATGTGAAAACGCTACCTTAAGAGATTTTAGTGAACTTAGCTCAAAATCATTTAAATTCATACTAAAGGTTGAACTCGCTTATTAACCGACCTTCAAAAAAAAAAAAAAACCAAATAGCAGGTTATCAATTCGACGCGTATTTTTTTCAGTAACTATTGTTTAGAATTGCAAAATTGTTTTTGTGTTGACTAATTTAGCGAGAAAGGCGAGTGAAACCGCAGAATCATTCACAACATGTATATGATTTTACTGGCTTATGAACGTTATTTATTTACGACATCCACAGATAATTGATTGTAAAATATGATTGTCGAAAGCGGAAGGGTGCTGTGTTTCATTTAAATATAGAATGAAATGGTCCGAGAGTTTAATTTTCGGCCTGAAAATTTATCTTAATGTTTATGACCCTAGAGATAATACAATGGCTTGTATTTTTGAGTTAATATCACGTAGTTACTTAGCTAGTATTGTAATATAATGGCATATAGGTAATTATGTATCTAAATTATATTAAACTATTTAAATATTCAATCTTAAGAATAAAAAACTGAAAATTTTAAAGTTTAGCTCCGCCAACCGGCAGCTAGATGTGTATCGTGTTTGGATAAGTTAGGAAAGAAGTGTAAATCTCGCAACCCTTAGTGCATATTTCTGATTTATGCAGCCTTCTATGCCTAACAAATCAACAATTTTTTTCCTCGAGGACTTCAGGCGTTTGTTAACGCGTGAACCATTGCCACGGAGGCACTAGAAGTTAGGGAAAGTATAAAATATATTATCAATTCAAATACCTACAAAAAAATGTGACCAGTTCTCAGAATAGACGAAGTTAATAACATAATGACCTCTGCCCAATGTAAACTGGGTCAGTTTACTTTTAGATTTATTCAGGAAAATTAAAAATGGATCCTGACTTACACAGTTTGATAGATGTCTTTGTATTGTTGATTTTAACTTCTATTTTAAGTTTATCTCACCTTCCTTCTATTTACAAAAAAATTCCCGCGTATTTTTAGCGGCGTATTTATAGCCTATGTCGCTAAAAAAGTAGTTTCTTGTCTGTGTCATTATTATCGTGTCAATGTCGCTAAACAATCGATATTAAAAATACAGAACTTGCTTGTAAATGTTCATTTTGTTAATCTTCATATTATCTAATATATAATCTTCATATAATTAAGTTTCACTTAAAGCTATTCAATAAATTAAGTGGCACTTAAATACTCCATACAACGTCGCCCAGTAGCGTGTAATTACGAAATAATTAGCAAAATACAACTTTCTATATCGATTCCCGATAATTGAGGCAGTAAGACTAGCTCGCGAAACTTGCAATAAAATCGACACTTTACTACTTAATCAAGGAAATTACTTTCTCTTTTCTATACTTAAAATATATGTGAGTGCTTTTAAATTTTTCTTGCAAATTTTCAATTAAATTCATATTACAAAACGGACCGTTTCCCGAATACTTCATTTCACTTTCTAATTCCTACGATAAAAATCTCAGAAATTGCGCTTTGTTTCCGCCGTCAAATCTCATAATCAAGATAATTGTAATGTACAAAGAAACATAAAGAAACTTGAAAATATTAAGTATAATTGAAGCCTCGAATCAAATTTTTAAGAATCATATAGCCTTTTCAAAACTTGAATATATTTAAATGTTTTAAGTTCCATATTAAAAAAATATTTTTTTCAACACACTAACAAATTAAGTAGTTATTTTTTTAATTGTAAATAAAGTAAGCATAAACATTACTTAAGTACCTTACATAAAAATTGTTCAAAAAGAAATGGTTTACATTTTATGATGAAAAAATAGGCTGTATGACCTTGATTTAACGATAAGGTCCATTAACGACGTGTATAAAAGTTATATTGAACCCTTATAATAAATCCTACAATATAATTGTAAATAACTATAATTATTCCACGAAGAAATGAGCGCAGTATATCGCATACGTGTAACAAGACTTTTTATTGACCTGCAATTCCGGATTACTGGAAGAGACTTAAATAAAATTTATAGTTTAAAGTAATTTTGTACAATTAAAAAGTTGTGCGCGAAATCTACAAAAATCGATGAACCCACGGGCTCTTTGAACCTTGGCGCTTAAACAAGAACGCATCAATAAATTTGACGGTCGGTTTGCGCAATAGGTAGTGCTCCTGCCTTCTGTGTCAAAAGGTCCTGGGTTCGGATCCTGGTAGGTGCATTTATTTGTGTGATGAGCACGAATGTTGTTTCCAAATCTTGGTTGTATATAAACATATATAGGTATTTATTTTGGTATCCTCGTTGTTTCTGATTACCATAACACAAGTGCTTCAGCTACTTATTTTGGGATCAGAGCAATGTATGTGAGTTGTCTCAATAATTATAATTATTATTATGCTTATAACTCATCACCCACTAACGCTGGGTATGGAAACTGACATAAGTCGTGGCAATACATTAAGGATACTAAACGTCAATACCCTGTTGTTGTCTAGAGCTTCAGCTTGTCAAGCGGTGGCTTATAAACTTTTTATTGTTGAACTTATAATTTATAGTTCTCAAACTGTAAATTATCCTTTGATAATTTCGAAAACGTTCAATTTTCATTTAAGGCTTTTCTTAAAATAAGTATTCACGATGTTAAAAGAGTAGCTAGACCCTTTCTTTGACCAATTATTACGATAAGTCATAATAAAAAAACGTAAAATTGTTTTGTCAGCGATAGAATTAATATTATTAGGCTACTTGAAAATTTAAAAAAAATTACGATTTTAAATTTTCCTATTGTAAATAAATCAGTTAGTTTCAGTAAACTTAAGTCTGTGGCGAGATTTCATCGGTAACTCATAAAATGTCCAAGCGTTTAACTTAATATGGCAATACTGCACGACGGCTGAATTGAATTTATTAATCTCTGACTATAATAGTGAGAAATGGGACTCTCTAAGAATAAATAAAAAATAAAGCTCTGATCTATATTTAAAGCTGTAAATCCATAAAAGTATAATAAATATTTTTATTTTATTGTACATTAGGAAAACTTAGAGCTATGAAACAATAAATACTAGTAACTTGAAATTATATATGTACCCTATAGCTAAACGCGGGACTCGACAATTATAGTTGGACTAATTCAGCTGATTTCTTAAAATAATTGTTTCGGCAATGCTAAACGCCCTGCCCTTGACATAAACAATAGATCATTATCATTTTAAAACAACGTTATTTTTGTGTTTTTCTGTATTGTATTATCGCGTGCAAATGTTTATACTCATATCTTATCCTTAGATCTAAAAATCTTATTTAGCGTTTCCATGAAGGTGATACTCCATTTGAAAGCTCTTATATAACACGATCAAGGCCAACTTTCGTTACGACATTTAATTAATTCCAAGCAGTTTTTAGATTTAGTTTAGGAAAGAGCTAGGAACAGGTTGGTAGACTTTCTAAGTCTATATTGAGGTAAACCTTAATATGGTGTGACTTAGCGAGTGCCTAGACTTATTGCTTTTCATCATCGCCTCATGCATTTTGCTTTAATGTTTGTTTTATAGAATCGCGAGGTTGTAGGTTGTAAATTACTATCATTTAATTGAAAACTTTAGTTATACAAGATTTCACGCGAGTTCATCTGCGTTAAAATGCAAAATATTGTCTTTTATATCAACCGCGAAGTCCAAATTCCGTCAGAGAAATAATATCTGAAATCAATCTAGTAGTGTTGAGTTTATTAATTATATAAGCATACAAAGCTTTCAAAAGCTCTTTAAACTTTGCCTATGAGTAGGTACACGGAGTTGCCGTGACTGATTAATAAATTGGTCACAAAAAAATCTAACCTCCGACGAATAAAGAGGTTTGTTATATGTCTAGAGAAAAGGTTCTATTGTCTAGCAAAAAGAGGGGTGTCCTATTTTGACGTCAAAGGTTAAAATTTTAAATTCAGTCTGTAACAACGCAGTTTCAAAATTAGATTAAATTTGTCGTGGATGAAATGGCGTTTCACCCAGTCATTAATAAATAATAATATATATTTAAAGAATGCTATTTATCTATAATAACTTTGGAATTTTTGCTTGCTCTGGGATCTAATATATAAAATATCGTTTATAAAAATAAGCCCGAAGCTATTTGGGTCAACGGGCCGGAGGCTGTTTGCAAATTCCGTGATACTTCAAAAGTAACGATTTATTGAATAAACTTCAGATTTAATTTTATCCCTGTTTTTCTTTTATGTTCGCGTAAACAAGAAATGCTTTTAAATTGGCAAATTGTAAGAATACTTTCTTTCGTATATAATCTAATGTTGTGAATTTTACACTGTTATGTATACGGAATTAAAACTTATACAAAATTGAATATATACTTCAATAAGATGAGTTCATCCAGTACGAACCCACCTTCATCCTACGCATTCTCCAAAGTAAACATAAGTATTTATTATTTATTTTACCAAAACAATACAAATCGTATACAATATTAGTAAGTTGTAACCCAATATTTTCTGGATTTTATTTAGATCAGTGATACATTAGAGTCAGTTTTTTCTAAGACATCGGTGAAAATATCGCCTTGTCCTTTGTGGACAAAGGTTCTTCAAGGTCCACTAAAGATCTCTCTCTATCCTTCCATCTCTAACATGACACCTTATATTTCTATTCCTCGGCCAACATCTGGTCAAATCTTTTGGCCACTTCTCTGACTGACGAAATGACATAGAATCATTTAATTTATAGAAAATATAGCCGAAAACAAAAATTAATTAAATTGCCTATTTAATTTTTGTTATTTTATTGTACTAAGCTAGTAATAGTAATAGGGTGAACTCGCAACAAAAAAGTCTTAATACGCATAAAGTATTGACCGTTAGCAAAATTCAAATAAAACTTCCATAGATCATAAATACAACTCAGGAGCTCCTAACTCACATCTAGTTGCTGCTTATTAGCATCAAACACTTCGATGCTGACACCATTTGACACACAAAGACATTTGTCAACACACAGCGAAAGCTGGGCCATTGATATGTCAACGTCAATCACACGAGAAAGCTGAGTCGGCAAATTTACGCGTCAAAAGTGCAATATCTTTTTGAGTCTTTTGTTTGCAAGCTGACGTAAGAGAGATAGATCTTAGCTATTATTTATTATTATATTTATATAATATAAATGAACATAATTTATTATGTTCATCCGGTTATGAAATATTATTTTTGATGTGAAACATCTATAGCCGATTTCTGGCGTGGCGACGCATGCCGTGGCAACGCGTCGCCTCGCTATATGATTGTATATATATATATACAGTCTATATGTATTAGTAGTATATAAGTAATAATCTATTCTTTTCTGCATATTACTTTTACAAAATAATGTCGATGTTTCACTTCTGCTAGGCGTCCCGTGACGGCTCACAATTTTTTGTAATCATATGTTATCTACAGAAGTTAAAGTTTTTCAGTGAAATAGATGTACATTTATATCGTAGGTACATACCTTTAATATAAGGATATAGAATCACTTTAATATAATTCTAGAAGTGAATTACCTAAGAGATATCGTTTATAAAAAGAGATGAATTAATTTTGACCGGCCTTACGAGAAATCGCGTAACTTCCGCCGAACGTTACGTTTAGTTATGCATGTCACAGAACCGGTTCTTGTGAAAGATTAATGCTATCAAGGGAAATTGAATCGTTTATTTCTCGACTAGTATTACTTGTTTTTTGCATAGCCTTGCGTAAAAGTAGCTTTTTTTCACCCTTGTTGTTAATAAAATCGACATTTACAAATGATCATGTCAACCGAATAAAAATGAGGTTCTCACTTAATGACGGACTTACGCGAATGAAGGGTCAATTATAAACTTATTCATACATATAGACAATGTTGGTTTAAATCATGGTTAATTGTTTATATTAATCTTGAACTGTTTTATACAAAACTGACTCCACACAAACACTAAGAAGAAGTAAACCAGAAATAATTCAATTGGGAAGTCGGTGCCAAACGGTAATAGTAAATCATAAAATATTTTTTGAACCTTAGTGCTGTTTGTATAAATTTTAAAATGATTTTTGTGTAATTTTAAACGAATAACTATTAATATTTCCATTAAATACAATCTATTTAAATAAATCCTCACAGATATTTAATAAATACAAGGACACTAAAAAAATATCAATGTATACAATGGTTTGGTAATGGCAAAGATAAAAGCGAAAGTTGAAATTTTATTATAATTTTATTGAACGTTAAACTGCCGCAACATTGTATCAAAATTAAGTATAATGGTCGAGCTATTTTGAACGTTAAGTGTATTTCAATTAACGATTCCTTATAATTATTAGTATCTTTCAGACACCTGCTGTTTGAACTGAATTTAAAGATTTTATGACTGTTAAGGTTATATCTGCAGCATTTGTAATAATTTTATAAGTGTTTGTATTGCCAGTAATGTAAGTAGACATATAAATATTTATCAACTAAGATTTATGATGAAAATATTTTGTCTCGCTCTAACAACAACAAATGCATATCATCTAGAGCGTGATAGAACGTTTACGAGATAAGTAAGGAGATAAAAAAATCAACGCTAAATAAAGGCGGTTATCGGTCTTATAGCTCATAAAGATAATCGAATATATAAATTGTTAATCTGACTTAATTTTCCGCAGGCAAATCTAGTAGGCAATAAACCTAGCTAACTGTTAAACTTAATTACTACATGGCACAATAATTACCATATAAAAGCAAATACATGTCAACCCATATTTTTAATGATACACTTTGGACCTATTTGATTACATATTATATTTAAAAACATTAAGATTTATGCATATAATAAAAGTATAGTAATAAGTTTATGGACCCTCATCACGACTAAGTGGAAAATAGTTCAAATTGATTACCTAATCGCGTTTATTCTATAAAATTTTACATTTATTATAGTAACACAGAAACTATTTTCCTTAAGTGTGTGACACACACAAAAATATATGTTTGAATGGCTTCATTGTCTATAGTCATTGCATTACAAAAAAGTAAAATCTATTACGTTTAAAAGTTAAAAGTGACATCGCGGCAAACATGATAGATTGAGGCTTGACACATCGACTTTTTGGCCGGTAGAACTGACGAAGCCAGATTGTGAAGAACTACCATGAATAAAATTATTTTAAAGCAGATTAACAATTAAACATAAATAAAACACAATAAGAGTTTAATTTAACAATATGACACTATTATCCCCCGATAAGTTGGTTCCAAATAATAATATCTTCTAAATGGATGAAAAAACCTTTCACAAGTTTCGTAAGTTAAATATTTATATGAAAAATGTGGCAGCGCCTCTAGCGGTTACGCATTAACTTAAATATCTACTTACATAGTAATTTTTAACAATTAACAGGTTGTGAACAGTTCATAATTGCGATGGTAAACTTTTTATTGATTTCATAAATTTTAATTCTAATTTCTACATACATTCTAGCCGAGTCCATCACGTTAGCTTTAAAACGAAAAAAGCGCGTCATAATGCATTCGATTAGTAGATACGATGTCTCATAAAACTTCTAACACTCTTCTCTTTGCCTCGGTGGTTAAAAATACTAATTACATATGTTCGTCTAATATAGTTCACTCTACGGAACAAAACCGCTCCACATCGAAGAGAAATACAGGGTAATCGCAACTTAATTACACTATCATAGTACTGATTACGCGGCAATCAAGTGCAAATTGATTGAGCCGACAAATGAAATCACAGAATCATGAATCGTAGTTATCAATCAACAAACACTGCCAATAATCCATCATTGAATGGAAAACGCAGCGGAAAATCTACTCCGTTTCAAATCGAATGTGGACTCAGCTAGACTCGGCTATAGTGAGCAATTCTAATTTCAAATAATGGCTCTTATTATGCCGTGAAGTATTGCGTTTGAGCTGATAATTAATTCTATTCTTACTTAATTTAATATTTGTTTGTAATCTTTTATTTAAAGTTTTGTCTTCTTGAACTATACACTAACAGTATATACAATTTGACAGTGTTCATAGGCACTCAAGCTTTACAGTTCACTTCGCAGTACATTTATAGTTTCAAGATTACACTAGGTCAAAAGGCTTAGTCTTTTTGAGTCTGTCTGCGCCCAGGGCTTGCATCTCTGAGAACCAAATGTTTCGGTCCATAACGAGAATGATCAATGAAGAGGCAGAACATGACATGCAATGACATGACAATTTATTATTTCGTTTGTTTTTAAATTCAAGTGCGTCTTAAATGCAACAGTAGTTGTTAATATAACCCTAATATGTTATGTGGTAATAAAGTGAGGATGTATCAACATGATTATTTACAATTTCACCATAATAATGCACTAAGTCAAGTTGATTACTTCGCACGGCTGTCAGCTATTCGCCCGCCTTGATGAGGTTAAGTCCGTTTGCATAAGACCCGTCATTTATTTAATTTAGTATCTAACTTATTATCAAGATGAAGAGTTTTTCTTTATTTCATTAAACGCGCTACTTTTAGCAACTGCTGGTTGGAATTAATAAATGGTTTTTGTATTGCGTAGTCCATTTATCGAAGAAGGCAACGCAATGCATCAATGAAAAATGGTGAAAAAATGAAATCCTTTTTAGAGCGAGTGAAACCAGCTAGTAGGTGATAATTGTAATAATTGGTCTCGAAAATGTTATCTCAAAATACTGAATTAAAATTTATTTAAAAACATTATAAATCCATTTTGAGGTTATATGTAGAATTTATTTGTAATTTATTAATAGTAATTTTAAATTAATTTTATTTCACGCCTCTGAGTAGAACCTTCTCAAGACAAATGTTACAAGAATATGACAATCGTTATAAATGTTAGTTTTTTCAAACAATTTAATTCTAAACGTAATTGACTTTGAAAAATAGTTGAATTGAGAACTTTTGAAATTGCAAATTAAGTCTTAATATATTTTGTACTTTTAAAATAAATAAAAAACTTAGAAAAGTAAGTACTAAATTCTGTGTAATGAAAGTTCCTTTGCTTTAGCCTATATTAAGCCACCTTTCTCCATTCACGCGTAAAGATCGTAAGGATAAGGTGTGCGAAGGCTCTAATAGGCACAGCTAGCCTCTATGACGTTAATTCAACGTTAATGCACTAGCTTTTGACCCGGCGTTTGACGAGATAATCTGATGTATGTCAGTCATAGAATGCAATGGAAAGTTTTCAACTGACTAAAAAGGAAGAACTTCTATTGTATCTATGTTTTTGTATTGTTACACAACTTGGATGTTATGAACTAAATTTTTGTATAATCACAAATATCATTATTATCTTTTATTAGCTCGTCCGAGCTTGCAGTTACCACGGATATACTTACTAAAGAAGAAAACGAGACCAAATCTTTTCTTGCTTTAAACCTATCTTTTGTGTCACTTTTAGGCTTTATAGTTTTTGATAACATTTCCTAACGTTTTAGCATATGTGATCACATAGACACAGACATGTCGATATAACTCCCCTTTTTTGCGTCGAGGGTAAAAGATAAGTGCAGCTATTTTGAAGTTGTGCGCGGTATAAAGTTATATTAGTAGTATATAATATATTCATACCATATAAATAAGTCGTAATTTAATAGAAAACCGACGCCTACCTAACGTTTATTAGGATTAAGGCCTGTCTACTTGAATCTTGCAATAAAATCCCCGTTGACGTTTGATCCGTTCAAATGTATGGCTATAAAATAGGTTATCTAATTCAACAATAAATTCGGCAAATTAAAGTCTGGAAAGGACCTTTAGAAAGAGGTTTCTAATAGAAAACGTTACATTATAGAAATTTTGTTTGAGTTTAACAAGTGTTTTAATACAATCTTTGTGGAGTGCTTATATCCTTGTACAGTCATGTAAAGATGGTTTTTGTATTCTGTAGCCAGTGGTCTTACAGTGTCAGTTGTCATGACTTATCACGTGATAAATGACATTTAAATGTTGATAGATATTCGCTAAAATGTTACTTGAAAAATGAACTGTTGTGTAGTTATTGTATTTTGTGAATTCTTATATGGAATAAGAACATTAATTGTCGTTTCTGTTTTCAAGTTAGTTGTATTTTGACTTTAGTTAGTAGTTTAATTTGTATTTAATATTTATATTTTGTTTGTATGTAAGTATATTAGTTTCTAGATATAAAGACCTGATTTTAAAAACTCTTCGATTATACTATCTTAAATAATAAGTACTCATAAAGAAAAAAGTTTTATATTTTTGTAAATAACAAACTCAAATTTACGGGACCAATCTTAAGAATTGTTTCACTCTGACTTTGTTTTCATTTCTTTCTCCGGGATTTAAACACAGAACCACTAAATCACGCAGTCACTTTTATAGTTAGTAATTTATATAAAATAGTTTAATTTTAGACTTACACGCCGCTCATTTCATAGCGTTGTCGAAAGATGTTTATTGGTTTTACCAAACATTGATACGGGCCGTACTCGGTAATACGACATCTTTCACTTGTGATGAAATCTCAGAGCTTTCACCTTTTGTAATATAAAACCAAGAGAGATAATACTTATTTAGTTACATACGTTACCAATTGCTCGCTTCTCTCTTCGGCTTTTCATTATTTAACACAAACAACTAAGGGCACTTGTCGACGTCACCGGACAACGAACCGTGTTTTTTTATCAGAATCGCGATGGTGTATGGTTTATATTGAAAGTGTATACACGCACCGGACATTTGTCTGGCGAAAAATTTACGCCGAATGTACCATTGTCCGGTGAAAAAAACGAACGTCTATAAGCGCCCTAATACATAAAAAGAAACACTGATAAAATATAAGACAGCTACCTCTTTTTTGACCGCCTCCTTGGTCTAGTGGTAAGAGCGTAAGCGTCACAATCGAAAGGTCCTGGGTTCGATTCCCGGTGGAGATAAAAAAAGCTTGGTCTGGCAGGGCATAGAAGAATTATCACCTACTTGCCCCTAAAATAAAAAATCGATCAGTGAAACCGATGTGAAATGCATCTGCCCCATACCCAGGACTTCAAAAGAAAAAAAAACCTATTTTTTGCCACACCATATCTTACTAGTACTTATTAAATTTAGCTACGTAATCGGTGAAATTCCCTGGCTCTTGTGAGAGACATGAGATACACTTCTGCGTCTGTTTTTCTCATTATTTTCTTTACAAAACAATAGAAATAGGTAATCAGCGTTCCGTGCTATTCTAAACGTTTTTAGTATTAGTTCTTTGTTCCGTGAATAACTTTAACACTGGCGGTTAAAAAAACAACTTGCAGGGTCTCTTCTTTTCCTGAAACTAAATTCAGACCCATCTAACAGTTTTCGCGTGACAAATCAAAGAAAATTTCTTTCCAAATTACTTATAAAACTTATACAAAGTCTACTTGACTCTTTATAAACTTTCAAACAGTAACTTATTTCGGTTCGGAATATTTGAATCGGAGTTTTCCTGAAAATAATCTTATTCCACTAAGTTTGGAAACGTCTGTGTAATATTCAATAGGCTGTTGGCAAAGCTTTGCCATTTGTAATATTCCTTGAGGAAGTTTGAATATGCTTTTTTTGGTGTATTGTTCGTCCTTGTTACTTCATTATGAATAAAGTAAAAGTTACATACAAACATACAGTACATTAACTAGCTAAATTTCTAAAATATCTTATAATTATCTATCAAAAACGCACAAAATTGTGAAAAAATTTTTTAATCTGACTCCAGCAACTGAAAAGACATAAATAGTGTTGACTTATCATTTGTAATAAATCTACAAGGGCATACAAAATAAACATAATTAAGTTATTTAATCAAATTTGATACAAATAACGAATTGACACCTCATTCATCGAAATCGGTCTACGGACGGTAACTAAAAAGTTGAACATATGAAAAGCAAGTAAAATTAAAGACGATAAAAAAACTTGACATGATGATGACAAATCCCTTTTTAACTGTTGCTAAGTCCATCTCGATCATATCGACGTAGTAAAGGATCCCGCTATACAACGACCTTCACAGAGATGTTTATTTGATGTTAATTTAAAAAAAATAATTAACATTTCACCGGTTTGCTTGTTAGGTCACCGTGTTCATAATGCAATAATCTTTATTTTCATTTAATTTTAATTCTTAACCAGACCGGTGAAAAATGCTAGTATCGATTCACCTGTGTATACCTTGCAACCCGAGAGTTGTGACCGGAAAAAAATAGGCAACCTAACGTTTGCATATTGTATGGGCTTCATACTTTCGATTGGTATAGAATTTGTCTCATAATCAAACCGGTGAAATGTTTAAAAAAAATTTTTTAAATTATTAATTAGTTATATGACTGGACTGAAATTTGCTAGGCAACCCATATGCAATATATTTATTGACATATTAAATTAAATATAAAACATGTTTCATCAAATAAACATCTCGGTGAAGGTCGTTGTATAGCAGGATTTTAGACCAATACAGATTTTTATGCATAGTTTTCCTCGACCCGTTTGTTTAAAATAAATCCTGCCTTATCACTTGTAGTAAGTATTCTTATTCGCAGGTGCTTTCGACTTTATCGCTCCACTATAATAGCAAAATAGCTGATACGTAAAGTGGGACAAGAAATATAGGCATTTGAATAAGGTGTATAAATCTCTAAGGTGTTTCGTGATTATCTATAATTGCTTGTTGAATAGGGCGTGATTTTTGGTACCGATTTAATACAATGTTATTGTGTTAAGAAATAAACGTTGGTTGATTGTCAGAAATACAGAATCTATAAATTAATTAAATACTAAATTATTTATTTATTTTATTGTACTATAAACGAAACAGAGACTTAATAAGTAGAACATTCAATGTAATGTTTAAAGTAAAAGAACAAGAGTATTATGAGAGTTATAAATTACCGGATTTAACTGTCAATTCATAAAAGTTAAAAATGAATGATTTATTCAATACAGAAATACTTTATTTCTACTATGATTAAAATATAATGAAACCCAATTTTTGTTGCAAAAATAATATATTTTATTGCCGTTTATCATTTCTTTTTTATGTATTTTTTACTATAATTGTTGTTGATGTAACTAAGTTACCGCCTCATAGGTTAAGTTGTTCACGTATCTGCTTGTTGCGCTGGAGGAACTGGGTTTGAATCTTGGGGAAACAAATGTTCCACCATATCTCCTATGCCCAAAATAGGGTTTATATCACTTCACTTTTTATAACGAAGTAGTTGATTGATTGATTGATTTCAGGTGTGGTTGTGATGTCATGGTGGTGGGCAGTGGCGCTGATCGCGGCATTACCGGTCCGCGCCGCGCCCCGGGCGGCATCCGGTGAGCTTTTTTACAGTAAGCACAGCACTTCTATATTTCATACATTTACCCTTCAGCCTGAACTACATAAGTTACCAATTTTACTTCTCCTTTCTAAATAGCTCTCTTTTTTGATGGTTTTCGACTAATTGTCTATCTCGAAAAGCGCTATCTGGTGATTCACAAAAACCATTCTCGAATCTTCGTATCATTTAGGAATATTAAAAAACTTCTGTTAAGGACTGTTGCCCGAGAAAGACTGGAACTATCAATCTTTAAACAACATTATACAGTTTTTCCATTTTTAAAGCTTTTACTGCTATATCTAAAATCTAATCCAATTCAGCACTTTCAAAGTAAAATAATCCTAGACTAATTGCCTAGCACTTCGCTAGGGTCTAAACTGGAAAGCGTGACGCACTCATTGCTCATCGTCATGGGTGTTAATTAATGTTTGAACTGCAATTTTCTATTTTACGAAAGCAGATATATTGTTTAAGAAAGTCCCGTCGCCCTTGAGACACAGGGCAGACATATTTCTACATCTTTCAACTGAATGTTTAGTCTTCTGTGGCTACCAAATTTTTTTTTGAAGAAAAAAATGTTATAGAGATAGGTGATCCCATATAGATTTTTATAAAAAAATATTGCACAAGTTTTGAAAAGTTCAACTAAAACTAAAGTTTAACTAAACGATTATTTACAATCTTCTTTATATTGGTCTAAAGAATGTTCCATAAAGCATGAAAAACAATTTTTTAAAATAACAATAACCCTTCCAAGTGCTGAAAAATAATTAATAAAACAGAAATAATAATTCTGCAAAGAAAATATTTGGGTGGAAAATGTGAATAATATCACGTCAAAGGTACAATAGTTTCAGAATGTTTAAACGTGAAAGTATTTCAATCTATATCTTTTGTGCCGATAAATTTATCTTCAAATTTCACTTTTCTCTAACTTGTGGAAACAAAAGACCATTTCAAAGGAAATACAAAGGTGTGGCAGTCACTGACAATTAACGAATACTAGTCAAAAAAAGCTTAATTATTCATAATGAAATAGAGTTTCACTATGAATAATTAAGCTTTTTTCAGTTCCGTACCTATTTCAAAGCAATAATACTTTTATAACAATCTTTATGAAGCGTCACTGATTTGTATCTACTAAAAATAATTATATAAAACAGAAATAATAATTCTACGAAGCGAATATTTGGAAATCGGTGCTTAAGGATTAAATTTAATAAATTGTCTTATGTTTTGTTATATTTCGGTACCCACTTACAATAAAACAAATAAAAAAAATCTTTTCATAATTGGTTTTAACAATTGTGTAACAAATACAAAAGTCGAAATGAGAACCTCCTGTTTTAAAGTCGGATGAAAAGTAAAAATATTTCATACTAGTTAATTAAGCAGAAATTAACGCGGGTTAAACCGCGTAACGTGATATTACCGTATAGAATACTTGTACTTCTAAATTATCCTACAGGAACACACTACTGGGATATGTACATATTATATTATTATTAGTATATATTATTATGTAAAAAATAAAGTTGGGTTACTGACACATTAACTTTTTACACAATACTGTGGAAAACTTATGCAAAAATTAGTCGTAATAATATATAAGTAACAAATAAAGAATTCTAAGAAGGAATATAGGCCAAGGCGCATCGTGCGTTGGCGTAAAAACGATTCTGCTACGTGCAACTTTGTATAATGTGCATTAGATTTTCTTTGAGATTTTACAGAACTTAGCCTGCTATGCAATTATTAAAGTGGGGTAACCCAAAAACTGCGTCTGACTTTCTGCGACTGTTTTTTAACCTCTCGGGAGGTGTGGGAGTGCTGGGGTCCTGCTAGAAATGTTTGGGGAAGAGCCATGTCTAGCAATGGACTGTGTATAACGAGATCATGAGAGCGTGGCGGACTTTTCTCGCCTTGAGAAGGACGCACTTTGAGAAACCCCTATTATTCAAATAGCGACTATTTGAATTATCCCAAAGTTGTTACAAAAGGATGTATTTATTATAGTCTTTGACCGATGGCTCATCTACTAAAACCAGAATAAGAATTATGGACTGACCGACCGCGTAGGCAATGTAGACTTTACTTTCATGCCTGTTACACATACTTTTTATATTCCACGAATCACGTCTCTAAGCCTCTGTTTACTTCAATAAAATTGAAGATAAATGTCACCCGCTTAAGAATCAGATCCTTGGAGTTTATCAAGTAACATATTGTGTCGTGTGTGATAAATGTTTAGAATGACAAGCTCATTACCTCGACTTAGGACGGACATGTGTTACGATAAACCTTTCCCTGCGTACATTAAACAACATTGTACGACATTTTAAGTGATGGAATTATGGTTTTCCTGGATTAGGATGTTGTGGAGTTGAATGCTCCAGATTTGCTTTTACTATTTATTTCAGGACTTATGACACATTGCTATAAAACAATAAAATACTACTACAGAAGTCTAGGATGGTGTACTTATGTAGAATTCTGAAAGTAAATTAAGTAATTATTTTTAAAAAGTCCTTAGAAAAAAGCGCAGGGCGGGCGTTTATGTAGCGCTGTCAAAAAATATATTGACGGCCTGTAAAATGGCCTATTTTGGATATACATAACTTAATTTCGTTTTTTTGCTTGTAATTAAAACTCAAAAATATTAGACCGATTTTAAAATTTCTTTCGCTAATTAACAGCTGGACTCTTCCCGAGTAATGTCTTTTTCGCATGCCAAGATGAATTAGTAAGCTAGTTTCTTATATATAAACAAAGAAAAAGATAAAAAAAACCCGTAGGTATTCTGCGACCTTTGTAAGCAATAAACACTGTCTAATCCATGTTTATGTTCACGTAAAAGACTGAATCGTAAACACTTGCAACTTAGTGACGACTGCGCGAGTGAATTAAATGTGTCTTACAATGATAGACTATTTTAACCGCCGCCAAAAAAGAGAGGTGTTATTACTTTGACTTATCTGTATGTTTGTCATCGTAGCTCAACGAATGGATAGATTATGATGGTTTTTTTGGGAAAGCTTTCTTGTGCAACTAAGTTTCAATATATAAAAATTTTTTTTACAATATTAAGTTTTATAGAAATCACATAGAGGAACTTTAATTTAGCTTAGGTATAACTAACAATATTTAATGAGATATTCCAGTTTGTTTATTGTACGAGATAGGATATCATGTTCATAATAAAAGCTTACAAGAGGGATCGGAAACTCCGCTAACAAGCAGGGAAGGGAAGCAAACTCCGTCATTGAGTGTGGACCCAGGATATGAGGAAACTTTTCTGTGTTACATAATATTCCCTTTCAAGAGTAAATTCGATGTTCGAATATTTCTATACAAATTCAACTTTCTATGGAAATGCTCATAATACAGGAAACAAGTTACAGATTTCAGTTATTTGAACTTCTTGTACCTACTGATGATATTTTCAAAATGTATGCAGTAATCTGCCTCAAAAAAGGTTTTTGCTTGATAGTTTTGAGTTATTTCTAGCATAATAATTTATATTTTGACCTTAGGAGTATTCTAAGGTCTTTATTAAAGAATTAACCGTCTCCGTAGCTCAGTGGTTCAGGTATGCGTGTTGCGCTAGAGGTCCAGGGTACAAATCATTTGATATATTTTAAATACATGTTCTTGTTATATCATTTTTCATTTGATTTTTTAACTTGCACTCTATTTTAAATTTTAGTATCTGCACCTTGCTTTAACACTTCGTTTGTAGTTTTTATTAATTAATTTATTACCTAAAATAAATAATAAAAAATATATAACATTATTTGGAATTAACACTAACTATTATGAATCTCTTAAAGTATGATACAATCTATAAAAAGTAAATAAAATTTACCTAAAATTAGAATCAGTATTAACTTATATGCCAGAAAATTATCAACTTCACAAACAAAATGAATTTATTGAACATGGTGACTCGTCAGTTTCGAATAGAGCCGAATATTTCATATTATTAAATGAATCGTTTGTCTTGAGCCCAACCCATAATTATAAGACATTAGACGTAATAGTGCTTGACTTTTTGTCTCACTAATGTGTGCCCACGGCAACTTTTACTTTTTCTCCACGCCCTGGCAAGGTCATGAAAGTGAAATTATTAACCTATATGTGTCTGATGTTAGTGGAAAGTAAAACGGTTTCGCTTTCCTTCAAATTACCTTGATGGGATCACGCATTGTATGTGTGATGGAGCCCTTAGCGGTGCGCATGCGTTCGCTATTTTAGAGATATTCGTGTGGTCTAATAAAATCGATAGACGTAGTAGAAAGCTTTGATTATTGACTTTAGAATATTTCTAAGATCATCGAAGCTTTCTAAAAACATTTAAGCTTATAATTTTGAAAAACACCATCAGTGCACTATATAAAAGTACCTTTGAAATCTATGGAATAGTTTCCATTTTATTTTGTTTGAATCGTACTCCCACATAATGTATCGAAATTGATTGGGCACTTTTTGAAAAATTCCACACAAAGAAAAAAAATCGTATGTCCGTCAACATGATAATTTATTTTTAAAGCGGCTGTTATCCGATTTTAACTTTTATTGTTTGATAGATCTATGATCTAGATATAGTAATAAATTTATCATGAAAAAAAATATCAAAATCAACCCACAGTTTGCTTATAAAATAAACATTATGAAAAAATAACATACGCTACTCGAATTATGAATCTCCTGTTTTGAAGCTGTTTAAAAAAACTAACACGGTATATTGACACTAAAATATATTATTATAATATACTATTATTATTTGTTAAATGTAATTAACTAAAAAGTTAATTTTTAAACAATAATTACTCATATTAAATTACACATGGAGTAAAAAGTCTGGACATTAAACGTCTTACTTTTAATTTTCTTATCTTAATATCACATCGACCTGTGTTTATACTCACACATTCATTTTTACGACCAATAACCTGCAAAACGGCAAGCTTTTACGATCGATAAAATTTCGTAGCAAGTGGGTCGCTACTTGGGGGTTTAAAAATGCATTCTGATATACGATACAATTTCATGGTTAATTTGTATGAAATTATCGATATGTTTTAAACGGATTTCTTATAGCCAAATCGAGCCTTTATGTCCACGTATTGATTTTACATGTGAAATTGAAGATAATTTAAAAATTCTCAGATATTAATTACAAACAAGTATACTTTATAAATGATATTCCATTCAAAGTTAAATCAATCTGTCGAGACGAATTGCAAACAATAATAAAAATCAGACGCTGCAATACCGCAGATGGACTTATAGACAGAGTCACGTCAAATTTATAACCATGGACTTAATCAGCCTTATTCCAAAACGCGGTTTAAAGATAGGCCAGGTTTGTTATCAGAGAAAAACCTCATTTTTGTACGAACTTTAGACGTGTATCCTAGCAACCAATACTGAAACTTTAGTAATAAGGCCCAATGTATGTTAATCTATACTAGTGGTTGCCAATTGGTCGAAATTAATCCACAATTCAAGAGTAAGTCACGTATGTACGTGTAAGTATGCTGTGTCATCCAAGCAGTGGTGAGCGTAAAATTAATAAACTATAAGTGTGGTAAATTTCATACTCCTGCACCTGCGCAATTTTCGTAAAAAGGGGTACTAAGTTTTTGCTTCACGTATTAATATTATGATGTATATGAATAGTATTATTAATATATATTAAGTCAATGCTATTAACATTCGTCAACGATTAAAAAGTCGATATTGTCAAATTTAAAAAGTACTTTTCAAAATTTCTTTAATTTATATTCTAAATAAATTATCAAGTTACATGAAAGACTTATGTGTATTGTTCACTTAAACATTAAATTTTTATGTCAATTTAGCGCTTTATGTATATTGATATATTTTTACAGAAACTTAAGTCCGCTTGATTTAATTTTGATGGTCATACATTGCGTTAATCTTATTCAATCTTGAATTATACAGATCGTTATGTGTAATTATTTTATTTCGGAACAATTTGTTTCACGGTGTAGCAGTGAAAGCGGAAATTTCAACGTTGATTGCCAGTTCTATGTTGTCCGTTTTATGGAAATATAATTATAGTCTATGTATACAGAGCGTAGTACATTTATTACTCAAAGGTAACGCCAATTATATGCCCTTTATGTACCGTTAATACATCGTTATGATTTAAATTTAATGTATTTTTTTCTAACGAATTTTCTAAAGGTGTAGTTTTCATAACTATGAAATTTACAATAGTCAATTTGTGATCTTTCTCTCTTTAATTTGAAGAATCAAGTTCTGCAATACTTGTGGCAGAGAGTTTTTTTATCTATGTTACACTTTTTAGTTAGTAAAATGAAATACAATTTTCTTAAAGAGAGACATTTTTAGATATACTAACAAAATTATCCATACTACAGGAGCACTATAACAGTGCTTAAAAGATTGTTTTTATTTCTGTTTTTAAATTTTATTTGTTATTACACTATACTTACGTATTATTTGCTGATAACCAAATTTCCTTCTAAACTAAAACATTAATCTTCTACCCCTGGAAATGAACAACTTCTACGCACTGAAGTACAATGTGACAATTTGAATTACGGAGGCACTTTATATGCATAGAAAAATAAAATGTATTTCCCAAAATCCCATTTCTTCAAAATTCATAAAACTCGCTTCAACAGTTGAAGCGTGAAACAACTTCATTCCAACTTCATTCTATGAAAACAAATGTAAACACGAGGCTTAAAGCTGCAAATAAAGGTGTTTGCAATGTCGATGTTTGTAGGTCAAGTTTGACAACACCAATGTTGATAGAGATTCGGCCGGAGGTGAAAATGTCCATCGTACGCGGAAATTGAAACTGGGAAATCGAAAATAAACATAGCGTTTCAGGTCAGAAAAATTTGAATGAATTTCAGTTTGAACGTGGAATTGAAAAGAACGAGCTGGTAAAAAGAGGTTGAATATTTCTTTAACGATTAGTTTAATAAAGATCTATTTTTTTTCCTGTCCCTGTAGATTAAAACTAGATATATTAGAAAAAATAAATTCAAATTACAAATTTAATTTTAAAGAAATACATCAAATTAAGTCGAAGATTATTGACGCGTTATAACTTCTGATATCAAAAAGTTTGTAGTCTATTTGTATATATGTATGTGGCTCAATATGTTTTTAATTTATTTACCATAGCGCGTAAATTTGACACAATCATATAATGACTTAAATACAATTAAAATAGCATTTCTATAGGTACATATGGTTGGTTCTAAGTAATTTAATTTATAATTAACTAGCGACCCACCCCGGCTTTGCACGGACATAAAACATATATAAAAACCTTCCTCTTCAATCACTCTATCTATTAAAAAAACCCCATCAAAATCCGTTGCGTAGTTTTAAAAATTTAAGCATACAAAGCGATATAGGGAAATAAAAAGCGACTTTGTTTTATACTATATAGTGATATGTCGGGAGGTTAAATAGTCTTTATATGTGGATATACTAGCTAATCATTATTTAATTTGGAATTGTCGCTCGTTCTATTGAAATTATATCACAAGAATAAAACCTTAATTCCTATAGATGATTAATTCGTTAGAAATTTGTGACAGACGAGAAAGTTCTTTCATATTTCATTGTGTCAAAGAAGAGCTTTGAAACTTTTACATTTAGCAATTTGCAAATTCAATTTAACATTTATAATTTTTTGGTAACGTTTATGTAGATTTTAACTTTATACATACTAATTACTACTTTTCATTTCAAAGTGATTTTTAACCAACCTTCAATAAACTGACCGCCATAATCGGGATTGAGGCGGTCAGTTTTTTGAACTCGCATCCCGGGAAAACAGAAAAGGTTTCAGTTGGATAGGCGCAGAAGATTGATTACCTTCAGTATGAAAGTAATCTTTACCCCTGTCAGGCATCAAGCAGATGTCTGCGTATTTTCATTTACATCAAGCTGATAGCTTTTTGTACCTATACAACTGAAATGATTTCCTCCGCCACAACTCGCATTGAGGCGGTTATTATTTAGAGACAACACCCTGGTGCTTAATCCATTAAACGACAGTTGCAGTAACATTAGTTAAGCGGACACATTTCTGTGTCTGCTTCATGTGCCACTACGGGACTTGATAAAGCCGCCCACTTAGATGTGTTTCAGAACATGTTGCGATTCTAACCAGAATTGCTAATATTGAACAACTATTTGAGCCGTTATAAATATTAATTAACCAAAACTTATTCATAAAGTCATTAATTATAACATACATATTAATAATGATGTGCCTGGAGCAAATTTACTGTAACATTTTATAATGGATCCGCTCGTTATGTTGCGGTTAACATAAACCAAGTTTAATATTCAATGAGACCAGAATATTTTCTTTTTATAACCAAATAAATAGTGTTCATGCGGAACTCAATGTTTTCAGAAGCTTTTGTCATACCTAAAAGTTATCTAATTTTTTCTTATTTCAATGGTTTTTTGTTTTTGTTTTTTGCAGAATTGTCCTTTTTTCACTTTTCGAAACGAAATTTATTCATAAACACTTTTTCGTAATTTTTTGTACATTTAAAATTCTCGGATTAGACAAATCTAACTAATCAGAGCTCATCAAAATCAGTCTATCCGTTCTTGTGTTATAAATGGTGTAAATATTTTTAATATATCGTTAAATGTTTATGAACGTTAAATTTTCTTGCCTTACCAGTTTGCCTGAAAAGGAACATTAGATAAATATATGCCGCCGTTAAACTCCTAATTAATTATTTATATTTCTTATTTTTCTTGTGCAAGTGTGAATAAAATAAATAAAACAAAAAGAAAATTGACAATTGTCATTGAAATTGAATATTCCAGTAACCCAATTTCATTAAAGCTATATTATAAGGGCGATAAAGTTAAAAACTTTTGCGCAATAAACAATAATTTCTGAGCACGTTTCACTTTTATCGGTGAAGTTACCAACTGGGGTTATTAAAAACTTAACGACAGTTGTACATGCTTGCGTCGTTTCCGTTTTATTTCTTTTCGTGTAGTTAATTTTAAGTCATTAAAAATACTCTTAATTCTTAACACTAGACCAAAAACAGTTTTATAATATTTGAGGCATGGCCTAGTGAGGCAAGCCGCAGACACCTTTAAGACAAACTGGCTTTGTTTAAAAAGCAAGATCATCTTTCCGGCTTCTAAACCGAAATATTTTTTTTCTGGGAATCGAACCGAGCAGCTTCCATCGTCTTTAGTTAGTTTTAGTTAGTCTTCCATTAGTTAAGCTTTTGTAAATTCTACATCACTGTCTTTAAACGCTACCTTAACACTTTTAGATATAATAAAACTGTATAATGAAAATTTTATTCCATTCGATAATCCACTTAAATCTTTGTCCGAAGTTTATTAGAAAACTTTTCGAATCCACTCATGCTTTCATTAGTTCCTATATTAACTACACGACCAACAACCTGCATATTTAATTAGTATGACACGGGCCATGTTCTCTCGTGGTTTATGTCTTCTAAATCAATAGGAAAATCATTTACATACTTCATTACTGAGAGTTGGCGAACATCGTTCAATTATTAAATGGATTATTTTCTTAAAGGCTGTAGAGTGTATCTAACATGGACTTACTATGGACTCTTTAAATTTTACCTATTATTTTTGTTGTTTAATGCGTGTATATAAATTAAATATTATATTAGAAAAATTAACACAATTGAAATATTGTGGCTAAATATAAAAAATGGCGCTGATGTATTTTAAAATGCAAAGTTATTTCATATAAACATGAAAGTAATTGCATAGATACCTCTGATGCTTTGTGATGTATACTTAAAAACAATAAGTATGATAAAAAATAAGTATATAAACAAAAGGATTTAACATTACTAAAGCTCAGTTAGAGGACCGCCTCCTTGGTCTAGACTCTAGACTCTAGTGGTAAGTGCGTAAGCGTTACAACGGAGAGGTCCTGGGTTCGATTCCCGGTGGAGATAAAAAAAAAAGAAAAAAACTCGGTCTAGCAGACCATAGAAGGCTGATCACCTACTTGCCCCTAAAATAAAAAATCGATCACTGAAACAGATGTGAAATGCATCTGCCCCATACCCCACTAAGGGACACGGGACTTCACTTTAAAGCTCAGTTTAAATACAATACCTACTTGAGAGACCCAAAGCCACTCTTTAGTTATACAAAATTATTGACGATAACAAGAGGTTAAGAATTAATGTACTCCGATGTTAACGTTAAGTTATACTTAAAAGTTTTATACCTATCCATCAAAACTTTAAGTTTGGTCGTTACACGAATACGCAATGTAAGAAAGTTTCGAGTCGTACGAAAATAATGCTTAATCAGAAGCCGTAACTTTTCATTTGTTCCCAAACAAATTCTGAATTACAGCCAACAAACAAAACTTCGCTATTTCAATGGGTTTCAACGCTTCCTTAACTTAGTAATTGTGTGTTTTTCCTTGTGAAAATTCTTTATAAATTGAATTCGTTATAATAGAGATCTTTGATACTGTAGCTTTAAAAAGAATATTTATTAATAACACAATTGGCTTTAAAGTAGAATTCCTACTAGGTATTTTTCGTAAACGGTGGTAAAAAAAATCTTCAATTTAAAAGTGGTTTATAAAGCTTAGATTTAAAAAAAACCGATCCACATTTAGTGAATTACAAAAAAATATAAATAATTTCTCTTTATAATATTAGTATAGGTATAGATGTAAGAAAATAATGGATTTCCACGAATGATAAACAATTTGCAGACAATAATTCCAGTATAAAGGCAAATGCACTCTCCGGTTTTACTTTCGTTTGTCTTGTACAGTTAGCGTTCTGTTAACCGAACGCGGTTAGCGCTTAACGATCGTATTAACGTGAAACGACAGCTCACGTCTCGCTAAATATTGCTTATTTTTAACTAAAGTATTGAAACGTTATGTTTTATATCGTATTTATATTTTATTACTACATATAACTTCATGATAAACTGACAAGCCCATAGTAGTCTCGTAACCACTAGAAGCTTTCCTTGTAACCACTAGAAGCGTTGCTATATTTTCATATAAATATTTAACGCAGGCTCTATCGGAAAATACGTGACCAAACTTGAAGCCTTAGAGTGTCAGAGAAACTCCCATTAAAATCGATCCAGATGATTTTTTATGTGAACCATAGCAAACATATGTTCAGATTGACAGGCTGACTTTATTTCTTAACTTTAGTTAAAATTTGAATTTTAATACATTCGTAACCAAATTCGTAAGAAGAAGAAGAACCAAATTAGTTTATTTAATAGTTCAACGCTTTATGAGAATTTATATGCCATTACGCATAGAGCCTAAACGCAATAGTGGCTGGCCGCAATGAAACCGTATGCATTGCATTGACTTGCGGCCAGACTTCAACCACTCCAGTTGAGCTACAGCGGGTCGCCCCGGTTGAATCTTCCCTGTACGCACTAGGCGCGGTTAGCCGTACGAATGTTTAGTATAGTTTAGATAATAATTCTTCATACGATTTTACTGACATCTTAGTATTTAAAGAACCTATATTCATATTTCATTAGTTCTGAAATAAATATATTAAACTCTCTGCTTCCAATAGAGTGTGTATTCAAAATATAATATGTTTGTTTTTACGACTACCTTTTCCACGATAATATAAATAAAAAACTGCAGCAATTTCCTCGCAACCATCATGTTCAACATTTCTAGTAGCACTGACGACGAAATGCGGCTGGCCGTAGAGATAAATTCACTTGGGACTTACCGTGATGCGGTGGGCCGCAAGTACGTTGTAGCCCCAAAGCTACGAAGGAATGTTATACAAAATATTATACCTACACATTTGATAATACACATTAATTATGCGATACTGAAGCCATATATTACTAAAGTATCAGATATCGAATAAAAGCAGCTAGCCCAGTCATACAATTCGCCTGTTCATTATCACAGTGACGTCAAGCAACAAATTCGGCTGAAGATTATATTTGGGAAAGTTTCATTGTTATCCAACTGTGCAGTTGGTGTTGGCCAATTTTTTGACACAGCCTTTATTTATAACAGTCTATAGAACCGCATTATTCCGATGAAAATAAAATAAAGTACTATGTCTATGTTTCATGCTGAATTTTATTATTGTACAGGATTTTTTTTGATCTAGTAGTTCATGTCTGGCTAAGAATGCAAAAAACGACTTCTGCATTTCATAGTGGCCTGGTGTAGAATATTTAAAATCGGAAGTGTTAATAATAGTTTCAGATTCATAGACCATTTTACTTTTATGTATGTAAACTTCAACCAAATATATGATTAATAACATATCATTGCATGTAGGAAATCGAACCCAGGACCTCTCGTTTGTAACCAGATGTTGAGGCGATCTAGACTACAAACTTTACAAAGGTAGAGCTAAATTCGACAGTTAATTCCAGCCTTTGTTTTAATGCATTTAATTGGTTCGCAGCGATGCAATAAGTGTGCATGTCGCGTAATATTATGATAAATATACTCCGATATTTCGTCCTCTTTTTCTACTTCCAGTTTCGGAGTCCTAGGACGTCCATCAACTCCAAATACTTGACTTGTAAAATTTTTTGAGTTTATAGTTTATTGGAGTTTGGTTTTTTTGGACATCGAAAGAGGAGGTAGTTTTAGACATGCATCCAGGACAATGAACTTTAATTTGCATTGACATTTGTAATTGACAGATAACAATTGACACGACGGTGTTAAAAACACCCGTTTTCATTGTTTGCGTGCTAAAAGCGGTGTTATTCGCACATTATGTCATTAGCAAATCGGTAAATTGTCATGTCAACGACCTGTTCATCATTTGTCATTAGAAAAACTGACATTGTATAACCATGGTTAAGTTAACGGTGTGTCTAGTTAAGTGTGTGGTTAACCGCATAGACTGGATTTGATTATAAATTAAAATACGGAAAGGAATTTAATAAATAACCTGCAACTACCGGTCTTAAAGCTATGTTTAATTCTGAATTACGATACTAGTCTATGAATACCAGAATTTGCTTATATTACTGCTGACCGCCTTGATTTTTCAATGTATGATATACCAAAAGCTAAAAGAATATTATTATATTTCAAGAGAACTATAATCTAAATGAAGTATAGGTCTTTTTAACTAACCTACAAACAGACGAATATTAAAAAAAAGAGTTGGTTTTATCTTTATTATATAAAGATCTATGTTACGTATTTATTACGTATCTTAAAGTTTAGACTAATTCATACCGTAAATTCTAATTTATACCGATAGAATTTACAATATAAATGCTTGTTAATCATATAAAAAACAATAATTCTTAAAACTTTATTGCATGAACCTAACTTTTTTTTTATAAATTTCTTATGCAGATAAATTCTTAATAAAACAATGTAACAACCAAATTACATTTTATGAACAAAAAAATATATATGTAGGTTCTTATATAAAAATAAAGAAATAATATATTTCTCCAATTCCAGTTAATGTGAAATATGTCCGTAGATTATTAACAATTAACAACTCTTTCGGAACATGTCATTTACGACTCGCTATATAAAGCAAAAATCTGTTACAATAACATTTTTTTCATCGACCATTTGCAAGTCATCAAAATTAATTACGCACGGAAAAAGCACCTTTAATACCTGCATAGAGGACTGTAATTCTTGTGTGCGTATTTAATAGTGACGATAATTCGCGTAGCAAAAAAGTTTTGGTAAAAAAGCTCAGATTAAATTGGCTTATTCAGAAGTAATCAATTCTTAATCTGCTGAAAGGCTCAGATTAGAGGAAAACCGTTGCGAAATTAAGGCTTCCAGACGAAGGATTCTGTGACGCTGATGAGAGTTAAAAGTAATGTAGTGATTTTATGCATTAAATTTTTTTCTTGCCTTTAAATAATTCATTCTTCGCTTTCTTGTTGTGGTAGTTAGCGCAGAACGTTAAGAAAGAAATTATACATAAATGTGTGTGTTTGACGACCGATTGGCGCAATTGGTAGTGCTCCTGCCTTCTACATCGAAAGGTTCTGGGTTCGAATCCCGGTAGGTGCATTAATTTGTGTGATAAGCACGAATGTTTGTTTCCGAGTCTTGGTTGTTTATAAACTTATGTATTTATTGTGGTGCCCTCGTTGTTTCTGATTACTATAACACAAGTGCTTTAGCTACTTACTTTGGGATCAGAGCAATGTATGTGAGTTGTCCCAATTATTATTATTAATCATTAATTGTAGTAGGTAATTAGGTATGATAAGTATGTTTAAATAAAAATAACACTCATATAAGTACATAATTTATAAATAAATTTATTAATAAACACAGACAATATTGCCCCAAATGGATAGTGTAACAGTTAATAAAGCAAAAATAGTTAAACAAGTTATATTAGCCTTTAATTATTATAACAAAAACCACTAAACACACACAATGAAAACAAAAAATTAATACATTAAATGATATACATGTTTTAATACGTTTTAATTGTATGACGCTGTTTTCTTTAAGTATTATTTTCCTTGATAAAAATGGCAATTTTTATCAATACTCTTAAGTACAAAATTTAATTACAGTAACAATATTTTAAAAATTAATTGTTGATTAATCCACATATCCTTTTTTTGTGAAATAGGGGCAAATAGGCAGTAGGCTCACTTATGAAAAGCGACCCGCAGCCCATTGACACCTCTAACCCCAGTTGGGTTGCCGGCCTTTTAAAGAGAAGTTCGTTTTTTTTCTTGTCGACTCCTAAGTTGTAATCGTTCGGAAATACCTCTGAAGGCAGCTGGTTCCACAGAGTGGTGGTGGTTTATCTTTTAAAAAAAATATATCATAAAAGAGAAAAAAATCTTCAGACTACAAAAAAGCTCATTAATTCACACTACAAAGCTGATGATCAAGATTAACAAAGCTGTGCCGCCAATACAATGCTAACGGTAAAACTCTGTTTGTATTACATTAATAATTGATTTAAAATGCCAAAGTTATTATTATCAAATACATTTGATCTAAATATAAATGTTTTTATCAATCATTCAATTTAATACACTTTCCTTACAAGCATAAGTTTTTTGGTGATTTTAAAATCCTAGAAAAAACTTTGAATTTAGTGCTAGGTCTGGTATCAAAAGTAGTACACGTTGTTATTTAGTGAAAAAAAGTGAAAAAGACAATTTAAAACCCCCCAACATGTACAGCAGAATAACTATTTAAAATATAGAAAAATTCACGTAAAGATGTTTATGAAGAAAATTCATTTCCTGATAAATTATCTGTGTAATGACTTTTTAGGCGACACGTATTATTCGTAACTTTGAAGCGATACGAAAAATTTTATAAATCAATTAACAGATCTCCAGAACCTTACCATATCACTTTAGCTTACAAACATGTGAAATCGCATCAGTGGATCCATTCGACGCTACAATACCATATCCATTAATTGAAGTTGACAAAGACACTTCTCCTCTCTGCTATAATATCGCCCACGGCTCAGCAACACAGCAAACTGATTTATACTATGACTAGCTAGACGTTACGTTATGCGATTTTATATAGCCCATAAACAGAGAAAATGGCGAACAGGTAAATAATAATAGATATGATTTATGTACTTCGTCCGCGCGGAACGGTATTAATGTTTAAAATGAAAGTAGCCTTAGTTACTCTTTATTACATTAGCTATCTTCCAGTGAAATTCCCGTCAAAATCGGTCCAACCGTTTTAAAGATTAGCCGGAACAAACAGACAGACAGATAAAAATTATAAAAAATATTATTTTGGTATATGTACCGTGTATGTATAAAATGCGGTTATTTTAATATTTCAAACAGACACTTCAATTTTATTTATCTGTATTGAGTATAGATTGATTAGGACATAGAAAATGAATAATCCATTAATTTCGTAATTAAAATCAGAGAACCCATCTAAGACCAATTTGCAGGAAATATAATTGAGCCTATTATAACTTTTTTTATCAATATTTAAGTACAGGCAGTCCTCGTACTTGCGGCATGTTAGGTTCTCGAAATACGCGACGTAAATCGAAACAATGTAAGTCGAGACTTTTTCATATGTTTATATGTAAAACTTAAGGTTTAGGGACCTCACGGACTCAAAATTAAAAAAAACTGCATTTATAACAAAGGATATACACACTTTATTATAAAAAGTTAGTTCTTAAAATATTTATACATATGTACAAATGAAATTGCAAGTTATTTTTTATATTTGCGTGTTATTAATTTTAATAAAAATGACAAAACTATAATAAAATATGTATGAGAAATAATAAATTAAACATTTGGCTTAAAGAAATTATCAATTCTAGATTGCTTCGCTTCTTTCTTTTTGCTATCATACAGGTCATGGTAACACAGATAGGCTGCACAAATTTTGTTATAACATTAAAACTTCTCTCAAAATTAGGATCATTTTCTTCAAAAATGTTTCCAAGTGAATTCTCCTATGCCGGAAATCGAAACAATGATGTATGCTTGAGGAATAGTGTCAAAATATTGTTCGACGTAACTTGAAACGACGTAAGTCGAGGACTGCCTGTAATTTATAGAGTTTGATTGATTTCAGTCCCGACCTTGATCAAGTATTCCTTAACATGTAGGTACAGTTAAAGAACATAAACCTAAGACTAGTTATATTAATATCCTGGTTTACAAACAATAAACATAATTTACTTAGGCCCAGTATTCCAGCTCACATTCCCTGCTGATGTGTTGTTATTTTGTTCTCTCATTTCTTATTAGCGGTGCCCCTAACACTAATTTCTTAACGTAAACAATCTCACTTTTAAAATCATTTTTTTTTAGTTCGTTCGCAAAATTTGTAAACTATTTACGACCATTTCTGGGTCATCATGTTTTCATAAATCTTCATTCTTGATCATCGTCCGATGATGGAGCTGAAGTTGGGGTATATTTGTATTAATCCGGTGCGATACTTTTCTACTGTTTTATGGTTGTTTTTTTATAATAGCCGACAACAGAGCAGGCGGGTCCTGTGATGGTTAGATATCAACATCGCCCATGGACATTTGCACCTTGGTCCGCGCTTTTTGTTGCCTTGACGGCTTTTGAGTACCGTTTTACGCTGGTATTCTGTGAGCTCGTGATGTCACTCCGGTCGAGCCAGCCCAGTTAGCGCATAACTACATTCTTATTTATTTATGAACTTAAAGGGTTCATAGTTTTTTTGTTGATGTGAAATATCTACAGCCGCATGTAAAGCCAATTTCTGGCGTGGCGACGCATGCCGTGGCCACGCTATATGGTGGTATATTTAAACAGTCTATAGTATATATGTATAGTAAATAATGTCGATGTTTCACATCTACCAGGCGTCCCGTGACAGCTCACGATTTTTTTATAAATGTTAATTCACGCTTTTATTACAACCAACAATAATATCAATGAACTGAGACTGAAACCATAGTTTTTTCTGTATGTGAATTTTTAGTTTTCAACAAGTTCTTTAAAAAGTCCACAATCCACTTCGATAACCACCTCTTAAAAATAATGGATTATATCGTGCAACAATCATAAAACAATAAAAATACAGTTGAATTGAGAACTACTTTTTTGAGTTGGACATTAAAGGGGAGTTGTAGATTTTTATAGGTGAGTATTATTCAGGTACATTCGAGAATGCAGTGAGTTACCTTAGTAAGTCTACAGGTATTTCAAATGTTCAGAACGTCCTTGGTATTTAACGGTACGCGGGATCCTAATAGCTACTAGTTTTGAATTATTACGTGGTTGGGACTGACCTACATTCTGTAAAATTTTTCATAGTAATCTCGGAGCCGGATCTTATTACACATTATTTAGACTAAAATTCAATTAATTTATATGAAACCATATCTATATATTTATATTATCAGCAACTATACTAACTTACTTATCTAAAAGAGAGTTATTAGCAAAGACCCCAACAAAGTCATACATTTTATACCCTCATATATATTTTTTTCATTTTTGCAACAGTTTTCATTGATGCTCCGCTTCCTTGATAAATAGAAAAACCTTGATTAAACTATTAATATTTATAATAGCTTAATTAGCATACATAAAATAGATGTTTTTGTTTTTTTAGTTTAATAAAATATAAATAATTAAAAAATTCCTCTTAATTTCAAATATAAAAAGAGAAAAACATATTTTTAACAGAGTATAATTTGATAAATACATGAAAGATAACCTGAAAGCGGAAGCAGGAAGCGATGTGATTATCTTGTACAATGGAATGACTTCCTATGGTACAGGAAATGGGTTTATGTATTGTTCACATAAGAGATTTACGTAATACGGCAATCTTATTGTGAATTTATGTTAGTAAATCTGTGTCTACACACTTAGTGGATGTTTGAAAACTTGTACCCTTGTTTTTCTTCGAGTTGCCTGGATTCATATTGCTCTGGAGGTTATGGATTCGAATCTCGGAAGAAAATGCTTCAGTTGTATAGTTTAAAAGGCTTTAACTAGCATGAGGCATAGGATACTAGATTTTAACGTTTACATAATTAAAATTACAAATAATTGTTAATGTTATAAGAAAAATACTCACTCCTTATGTATTGTATACTCATATCATATCAGTCTGTTAATCAGTTCTGGGTCGAAGGCAAACTTACCTACGCCTCGTTTATACATATTATATATAATATATAAAATTCTCATGTCAAAATGTTAGTTAACTTACTCCTCCGAAACCGCTTTACTGATTTTTGCCAAATTTTATATGCATATTCAGTAGATCTGAGAATCGGCTACTATCTATTTTTCATACCCCTAAGTGATAAGGGTAGCCCACTCCAAAAATTAATATGGCAAAACAACGTTTGCCGGGTCAGCTAGTATACATACAAATAATTGTGGTTGGCTGATTTCTATTCAAAATACAAGTTATTTTCAATTATATGAAAATTGTCAACAACTTGACGAGCAATTTACAAATTATGTCGAAAATCGATTTTTCTGGAGCATGAAGATGACCTTAATTCGAGTTCCACACCTTTGTCTCAATTTTGTAACATATTATTACGCGCACAATTTCGTGTTTGCTTTCGTTATTTTGTAACAATGGTTTATTTTTACATAGGCCGCTATTGTTTCGAAATGTTATCATTTTTCGACGAAAATGACTGTTTTGTAACCTAATATTTTCTCAAAAAATCTACGTAATTTTCAACATCTATGTCAGTTGAAAAAGTATTCATGTATATAGGTATTCATAAGGAGAAGAAAGGGATTTTGAGTGGCCAGGTTATAAATTTCTTAATAAGAAACTGGACTTTAGTGACAAAAGCTTTTTTTAGGCCCACGCGGATGAATTCGTGAGTAAAAGGTAGGGTAGTGATAAATATTTCATTAAAATATCAAAAGCTAAAGTCACATACATGATAATATAGATAAAAATATACATATATAACTTAAAAATAAATAAATAAATAATATAATATGGAAAAACGTAACGAGTTAATATAATTTTTAAATGTGTGCTTTGTTACATTGCATCCCGCCGGCAGCATTTCTTTAGAGTTAATCAAAACTTAACCATTTAAAAGTCTAAAAGATGATTATGTAGGGTATAATAATAAATAACAATATCTAATAATTACTTTGACCGCCTCCTTGGTGTAGTGGTAAGCGCGTAAGCGTTACAACCAAGAGGTCCTGGGTTCGATTGCCGGTGGAGATAAAAAAAACTCGGTCTGGCAGGGCATAGAAGGTTGATCACCTACTTGCCCCTAAAGAAAAAATCGATCAGTGAAATAGATGTGAAATGCATCATCTACCCTATACTAGGGGACACGGGACTTCACACTATAATTACTTTTTATTAAAGAAAATTGATATCGCGTTTTAAATTCTTCCTTTCAGCGAATTCTTGACATTTACGCACATCATTCGGTTTGTATTTCAGTACTCAGATTAAACAAGATGACACGGGTAACATAAGTATAACAATCCCTGCGAGGTTGACGTGGGTAGACAAAATATAAAAATGCCGCCAATTTTTTCAAACAAATATTTATCTTACCTTCAATGTTAAATTCAGCGAAATTACACGACCTCTATGCCATATTTCATTTACTTTTTATTCTGGCACACAAAAACAGATAAAAGAAAGACTAGGTACACATACAAAAATGTAATTATAATATATAGTTTCCGATTTGGTATTACATAATTTCTTATGATAGCTTTTCATAAAAAAGTTTAAAAAAAGTTAGAATATAAAAATATCTAAATTGTTGAACTATGAACATGTTTAATGATCGAAACACAAATAATTTCTAGTAAAGTTTTTGTTTAATTTAGAACAGTGTTTGAACAACAAACATATTAATGGGGTGTTTATTATTAACATTATTCAAGCTATTAGCATCTTCAATTACCAAGTCCCTGTTGATTTATTCATTGATCCTATATTAATTACCTACTTCTCACACTTTTTTACTATCACTTAAATACAGGTTTCAAATAACGGATGGCACTTTTAAATATTGAAATATGTGTGAAAAAATTAAATGTAGGTATAGGCTTGGAGACGGTTGTGTGCCGGAGGGCCTGAATTCGAATACCGGGGAAAATATTAAATGTATTTTTGCCTGTAAAATGATAAGTGAAACAGTTGAAGAAATTTTACGAAACACATTTTACGAAGATAAAAAGTATGATGAGTATAAAAATGAATCGTTGACGGTCGTATCAGTTAGTAAGATCTTCAATCCCAAACGTAGAAAATAATCTCATTGGAAGTTCATTTAATCAAAAATTTCTAAATCGTTTTAATGTCGCGTCGAACAATCTCGAAATTGAAGTTGAAATTTGAATTTCACATTCAAGGACCGAAATGATCATCCAGAATTTTTATCAGCTAAATTATGTTTCTGTTCTAAATTATAAGTATTGTGTTAAAAACAGAATATTTCAACTGATTTGTTACATGATGTGTAATCAGGTGGAATATAAACTTGTCTATGGTTTATATGTCGAAACAAATAATCATTTCGTTCACTTCAGCTTTCAAACAAAAATCAATCCATTATTTGAGAAGCTAAGGACACCGAGCTACAGAGGGTTGTTATTATTTTTACACACACGTCAAAATAATAACACCCCTTTTTGTGTCGGGAGTTATAAAGTCGTTGGCTAGTTTTCCTTCATCTATATATAGGTAGATATAAATACAGATAACCATAAACCTCGTCCCACAAAGAACGGTAGGCTTACCTTGAAAGGCGCAACATATTCCACACGATTTATTATACGATGGAAATAATTTCTTACTGAAAACGGAACCTGACCCGTCCCAGCCCATGATAAATGAACAATAATAGCCTCAAAAGGTCGTGCTTGGAAATTCGGCCAGATAACCTTAAGGAATTTAGAAGTTACTATAACTTTAACAAATGAAATTGAAGAAAAAGACTCTTCCGACGTGACATTTACAAATATCTCCTAAATAGATTTTCATAAACTGTAGCGAAGATTCACTTCAATTATGACAGCTTTCAAAAAAAACCGCATTGAAATTGCTCAATTTTTGTAGGTGCTACGATGTCACTTACATACACACAGATACACGGACACATAGACACAAAGTACTAATTATCATGACGTAGTCAAATTACCAATCATGT
Organism: Aporia crataegi; assembly: GCA_912999735.1. Taxonomy (NCBI): domain Eukaryota; kingdom Metazoa; phylum Arthropoda; class Insecta; order Lepidoptera; family Pieridae; genus Aporia; species Aporia crataegi. Next base: position 1,718,583 of record OU538748.1, on the reverse strand, counting down.
GTTGAACATACAGTTACACTTACTGTGTTTGAAAAATAACTTTTTTACAGAATTAGTAAAAGGCAAACTAAAGTTGTGCTCCATTCAGAGCCTTTGATTTCATAGGGTTCGAAAATCCAAGTTTTAATACTCCACTGAGAAATCTAACGAATAGTATACAAACAGAAACTGTAATAGTTGTAAGTTACTACAGTTATTGCTTATTGTTTTAACTACTGACGTGGGAAACGAGGCGATACAAAACCAATTGACATTAAATTTCGTCTCTGGACATCATTATTTTTTAACCGATTTTAAAAAGGAACAGTTTTACGATTCGACTGTAGGTATGTTCTTTATATCTTTATTACCTGATTCCTGACAATTTACGCTACTGAAAATTTTAATAAAATCGAATAATTCACATACTAGATAACGATACGGTTTGTCTCTGTTCTTTGTTTGGTCTTGGAATTTTATTCAATAAACACACACAACATAAAATTCATAAAAAAACTATATACCATCTTTAAAGTACTAGAAACTGTGTACACTGTCTGTTACATTTGTAACAGAAACATTTTTTAATTACTATCAGTCTATTGTAATTACTATAGTTTTAAACTTTGAGTCTAACTGCCTTATTTCAAAACGCGGTTTATCGCAAAATTTGCGAATCAAATAGGTATGTTACTAAATTTAATTAGTTTTACATAATAATTTGACAAAATATTTTTAAAATATGTAAAAGCAAATCTACTTACATTACTACGTTTAAGTAGCACCACTAATGCCACCTATGATTCTATGTAATCTTTATTAAATAATTTCGCTACTCACTAATAGATGGCACGAAATGCTACTCATATTTATTGTTTGACATGTTATTTATTACGTGATGGCACTAACAAAAAGTCTTTACCGACTACGATGGACTTAGCTAGAATTTATGAAAAACTGTTCATCCAATCGCTTTTAATTATTGTTTTTATATAAGTGAGCTATGATGGTCTTTTATTGATTAATAATATAAATTTTTCAGGCTATCAGATGTCCCGCAAGTCATGCATGGCTGGCGGAGCGCGGGGTGCCTGCATGTGGGTGCAGGAGTGCAACCGAGTTGGAGGCAAACATGCAGGTGTATGTGTGGACGGGTTTATGTTCGGGTCCTGCTGCAGACTACCCGACAAACCTATAATTATAGAAGGTGAATTTGACAATAGCGCCATCTCTTATTTTAACTTGTATCGTGTTTTAACATTCTTTCTAAATAGGTTCATGAGGATCAAGTAATCTATGAAGTTATAATAACGTAGTTTTTATAATAGTACCATCTCATGTCTCGGAGGGGAAAGACAGATTTTCGTTACCAAGAATACCCAGAAGAAAGTTTTTTTTGTCTGCAAATGACAATAGGTATTGTAAAAATAGCTTTAACGTAAAAAATGTGTCTACGCTGCCTGTTCTTGCCAACGGTGTTATTGTTTTTTTTTTTAAATAATCTAGATGAGACTAAAGATGATACTAATTACCGAAACATAAGTTTTCATCTGAAAAATATTAACCTTCGCCGTCTTCCAATGCTTAGGGTAATTTGAAAGAATTTGACTTCAAATATATTTTTTTCAGAAACGCCAAGTCCAGTGACCATTACGGATCGGCCCTATACAGCGCCACCTACCGATACAACACAAGCGCCACCCAGGCCCACAACTCAAACTCTACGACCATCGTTCATGACCAAGCCAATAGATGGCGCGCCACACAGCTACAGACCTCCAGAAATTAATTTGCCGGTCAATCTAGAATCAAATAGCGAACAAAATAGTGATATAGTTAATAAAGTAACGTATAACAGTGTAAATAAGTACCAAAATGTAAATAGGCCGAACAATGATGTGGAAGCTAGTCCCCACAATAAAATATCTTCTAGTCTTAGTTTAATACCTGGAGCTCGACCTATGGCGGTGTCTGATCAAAATTTAGACAACAGTATTCCTGCTGGTAAGTTGAAAGGTGGATAAGTTTGTAGTTTATTTAATGTTCAATAGATGGCATAATTATAAATATTTTTTATTTACACACGTTTGTTTTAACTTTTAATATTATAACGATGTTGATATATAATAAAGAATATATTTATTAAAAATTATAACTATAGTGGAAGGAGTAGAGACATATAAATACGTTTGTTTTACTGATCATTTTTACAGGCATGTAAGTGGTCATCCTTCGGAGTTCAGTGCCTACTTAACCGTAATTTTTATTAATTTTCCGGGAATCAAACTCAAAATCCGCAGCCTTACATGCTATTAATTTCAATAATATAGTTGCGCTGGTAGTGACCGAGCATAAAACAATATTCCCACTTAAGTATTATTAATTTATTATATTATAAATGAATTTCTTTTAAAGAAAGTCATTGTAGCTTGTTACATACAGGCAACAGTACCTATAATATTTTAAGTAGGTAGCTAAAAAGTTTTATTGTCAATCTTTTTAAATAAACTATTGAATTGAAAAAGGTTCTATATCTAATAATATTGCTAAATGCTACATAAAACTTAATTTTTAAATGAACATTTTCAGCCCACATGTCCAGACCGAATAACCTAAACACGATACATTGGCAAGCAACCACGGAGCCCAATTTCATCACGAAGCCACGACCGAACTGGGAGAAACCGGGCAAACCGAAACCAACCAAGAAATTCACAACCACAACTAGTAAACCGCACAAGAACTACGTAAAGCCGAAAGATCCGATGTTGAATATGATCAACAAGACTGAAGATACCACAGCACCCTCTATTCAGACCACTGCTGCAACGGCTAGTGTTGGTTTGTATTTTATCTTCAATTTTATTTGTTATAATGTCTTTTATTTACGCAAACATTTAAAAGAAAGCGATTTTCTCTAAATTTTCCTGCGTCGTGTAATTTCTTTCGTGACCACGCAGGCTATAATGCACGCGAAACAACCAGAATATCTCGTAATAAGTCAAATGATTGTAAATGTGCTTTATAAAGTGAAGTGTATTTCTAAATCATGAATTTCATTTATACAGTCTTATTAAACTTAATGATGTACCTAATAGCATCCAAACGGATGTATGACATTCAGCGCTAATACAGGTAATGTTAAATATTCTTTCTTATCATAGTCAAGAGATATAATCAACAGTTTTAATAATGCTATGAAACGCGCGAGTTTATCTTATCTGAAATTGAAATTTTTACATCTGCTACTCTAAAATTATATTACATCCACTTCCACAGTTATATTTCGAGCAGTTTCACAAAAGATTACCTAGTTTATTTTATTTTTATGTGTTAGACTACATTGGTACAACACAATACATGATCAGAAATTTAAAAAAAAAATCTTCTGACATGATTGTTACAAATAAAAATCGATTTTCATAGATTGTAACTAATATCAATTCCGAAAACGCCAGATTTCAAACAAAAATCCTCAAAATAACCAAAAAGCAAGCACCACTTTTCTTATATATCGATTTCAGAATGCGGTGTAACAGCTATGTGGCCACGTCCAGACTCCCGTATAATGGGCGGCAAGGATTCATCCTTCGGGAGATGGCCGTGGCAAGTCTCAGTACGGCGAAATTCCTTCTTCGGCTTCTCATCAACGCATCGGTGTGGCGGCGCCATCATCAATGAGGGCTGGATAGCTACAGCAGGACACTGCGTTGATGAGTAAGCATAAGTATCTACGAATATATTATTATTATTCGTAGATAAGTATGGACTTTGAGGTTTAGTAGTTCTGCATCATTTATTTGATTAACAGTCCTTCAACTAATATGAAATAAACTTCTTTATCACTACTAACTACTTACGCACATTGCAATTGCGTGTGCTGCGCTACAAATTAGTATTACAAATAGTCGATGACATTAATTATCGACTTTAACTATTATACCGAACATTACTAATTTGATTAATTTTAGTAACAAAAGCCCAATATAATCGCTATTACAATAGTCAAATTCCTTTGCAAACTCATTGAACATTGCTTTTTGTCGAGTATCACAAACAATGGCTCGCAGCGTGAGATGGCCTTGAGTTATTTGATTTTCTGTATACCCCTGGTAATATCTATTAGTAACTTATTTAATAATTCAATATCCAAAACTTTTTGGCTAACGGTTGTAGTTTTTTCTTAAATTCTAAGGAAATTTGTGCTCTTCCACGCAATTTTCCTATTACAATATATAGACTGTGATTTGTATTTGGTAATATACTATACAATAATAACAGATACTATTAGACCTGTATATATTTATGCAACAATAACCTATAATAGATTTGTATATTATGTACTTGGCTTTCTTGACTTGCCTTATGTTACCAATTAGGGCAGAGAGCTTCGAGAGCAGGGCTATTACGTACATAATGGTAAACGGAGTGTTCCTTCACGCTATTTTAAAACAAGGAACACTCTGTCGAGGTTTAGGGATTGTTTTTGTACAATGAATTGTTCAATGTTTATTTTGATATTACAATATTTATATAAAGAGTGCGCGAAACATTAATATATACGAATACAAAGATCACACACACAAAAAATTAAAATTAGAAATTTGCAAAAGTAGCGCCATCTAGCGAGATTTGGGTTTTGTGGGACCTGATCGAACCACCTTAGCCCGGCCGCATATTTTCATAAATTTCTGTTAGAAAAATTCTAACGTTCGCCGTAAGGCGTGCATATATTTTGTATTAGCTCCCGCACAATGTTAGAAAAATTCTCACGGCCCGTCCGTTTCTGATTGGAGCGTTAGAAATTTTCTAACAGAAATTTCTGATACTGTGCTGCCGGGCTTAAGGTACAATATACAAACTCAATTTCAGCCTCCTGACATCAGCAATCCGAATCCGAGTGGGGGAATTCGACTTTTCATCCGTATCAGAGCAGTATCCTTATGTAGAAAGAGGCGTAGCAAGAAAAGCGGTTCATCCGAAGTACAACTTCTTCACATATGAGTACGACCTAGCCCTGGTTAAGCTGGATTCGGCAGTGCAGTTCGCTCCGCATATATCTCCAATTTGTTTGCCCGCTTCTGATGATTTGCTTGTGGGAGAAACTGCTACGGTAACTGGCTGGGGACGACTGTCTGAAGGTGGAGTTCTACCATCTGTTCTTCAAGAGGTTGGTTATTTTTCATGTCAAAAAAATTCAAACAACATTGCTTTAGACAAATTTTAAATAATAAACTAATTTAAAAGTCAAGCATAAGTGGCAATCAATATAAAAATAATTCTTTATTTACCAAAAATTGATGTAACGTAAAACATTTATTTTGATCGTTGTTCTATAATTTTAAAAAAAAACGCCTAGAGAATATTGTGACGCATATTCACACAAGGTGCTTTTGCTACATTATTTTAACAGGCGTAATCAATTACTATGTTTCATGCGGGACATGTGAGTTGTGATTTTTTTTTGGCTGATAGTTTTTGAAAGAAACTCATGAAGTATTTTCTTCAACAGTTTCTTTCTTTATTTTGACGGTTTTATGCTAATTCCACAATTTTCATTTATTAAACTAAGATAAACTTAAACTTAGATTTATTAGCGAATCATTTGGACATTTTAAAAGATTAGCTTTGGAGTGTCTTTCTGAATAATTTGTAGCATAAAAAAATTCGTTAACTTGTTGTCATAATTTTAAGTTTTCATAGGTTTTCTTTTTTTTCGCTTTAATTTTGTTAAAAATTTAAATGTTTTTAAGAAATGTAGGAAACTGTAGGTCTACTATTTTGCTAAGTGTATGAAGTAATAAATGACTGTTTGTTTCTAAATAAATAAATAAAACTATCTTTTTCGTTATTGTTTCAATGCCTTACAGGTGCAAGTACCAATAGTATCGAACGAGCGTTGTAAGTCAATGTTCCTGCGCGCTGGCAGACACGAGTTTATTCCTGATATATTCCTCTGTGCCGGGCATGAGACAGGCGGACATGACTCTTGTCAGGGGGATTCAGGAGGACCTCTTCAGGTAATTAGGCTTTTACAAATTGCTGATTCGCTCATAAATTAATCGAAAATCTTGTATAAATTAACACATGCATTAAACATCAATTCATGTGACACAAAGAGCTGTTGCCTAAAGAAATAAGTTTCGTAGATAAAAATACTATATAAAATATAGTACAATACTTAAAAAGTGTACAATAAAAATACTAATATTAAAATCTTTTTATATTTTGAAATACCAGAATCTGTATAGACTATGATATGTATTCTATATCAGTTTCTTAATCTATATCTCTATTCCGGATGGAGGCTGTGAATGATTGGTAAAAAAAATCATTTAAAGTTTTAACTTTCAAACTTATTGTATGAGTGTGAAGCGGTTTGATTTGTACATACAAAATGCATTATAAAATTATGTGGCTCTAATAACTCGTTAAACACTCACTTTTTAATATTTTGTAGAATTTTATAGCAGCTTAATTGAATTAATTTGAATAATAAATTCCTTGAAAACACTTTCATCTTCAGTTTCATGATGAGCATTTTATTTCAATTTTTCCGTACCGTTTCTTGAAAATAACTAGACGTTTCTTGACTTTTATTCACAGTATTTTTCTCGTTATAAATGCATTTCATTTACAATGAATTAATAAGAATCTCGCATTTCACTTAGATGAGTTACATTTAACTAGCTTTCGCCACTTTCTCGCTATTATTTTCAATATAACCATTCAAAAAGAAACTTTTAAAATTGTTCCAGTAGATTTGAATTTTTTCATTAAATAATTTTAACAACAAAAAGACCAACATCAATTTTTAACTCTGAAACTACTGAACAGATTTTGATGAAATTGAAATGGGACCATACGGGAAGCACCAGCTTTCAATAACAAAAATCATCATAATCGGTTCACCCAGTGAAAAGTTTTGAGGTAACAAACATAAAAAATACAGTAGAATTGAGAGCCTCCCCTTTCCTGAAGTCGGTTAAATAGTGTAGTTTATTACTGCTATTCTATAATCTCTATAAGTTCTATAATTTATGAGGAGATACATGTATAGTAGTCCATGCCTTTAATATTTTTTACGTGGGAAATACCGCAGCGCGATTGTATCTGCTGAGGGTAATGTGGAACTCGCTGTGCTCGATCCATTAAAACCCCATGGCGCTTTCTCACTTGCTTTCTCGCTTTTAGACGGGGGCGGGAAATAGCGAGACAGTATTTGGCCTAAGAATGTAGCTGGATGAGTCTCTAATTAAAGAAACGTATTTACATTGTAAACATACTCCTAGTTAAAAATAACTCGTTGCTAAAAATAATAGTGAAGCTCCATAGGCAGATATTTCTGCGTTCGACTCAATGATTATATTCTTTATAAACGAGTAGATGATCAGCTATTTGTTTTAAAACTAAACTGAAGTCGAACCAAACAGATCTTTAAGTAAATTTTTAACTAAAGTTCTTGTATTAATCCACTTAAATATACTGTAATTTTTTCTACGAAATTTAGAATACACAATTATTGTTGATGAATTAAAAAGACTCTTACTCGCCTTTTATATTTAACAATGTTTTCAGGTGAAAGGAAAGGACCAGAGATATTTCTTAGCGGGCATCATAAGCTGGGGCATTGGATGTGGGGAAGCGAATTTGCCTGGTGTTTGTACCAGGATCTCAAAATTCGTACCTTGGATTTTACAAACAGTTAATTCATGAGTTTACAAATTTCATTGATTTTCATTCATGAAAATCAGACCTTCTAAGTGTAATAATGTCACCCTGTTATTTATAACCGTCCAAAACGGCTCAATAAGCAAATTTTATCCTCAATTATGTTTTTTATGCGATTGTGAAGCCAATTTGGAATTCAATAGTTTTGCATGATATTTCATACTTTAGAGGTTCTCAAAAGAGTATATTGAACTTGATGTATTTTTTGAAAATCAACAAATGATAAAAACACACACATCTTAAGACTGAACCTTCACCTTTTAATATTTTTTCGACTTTTTATAATATTTAAATTAAATATTAAAAATATAAACTTTTTCGCGTGTAAATATTACTTAAAAGTGTTTTATGTAGATTTAATGAGAAGATTTTTTTAGTTTAATCACAGAGTTACTATATTTCATTGCTCAAGTTAAAAAAACAGAATGTAATTCAAATTTTTACATTATGATATGATAATATGAAATATTGTGATGATATATTACACGGGAAACTGAATTTTCGCAGAGGGTGTTAATCTAATTACTGTCAAATTGTGGGAACATGAAGGAACACAGCAAGCATGACTTTCAAAATTGCTTAAATCTTTGCTACTTTTACTGTTGAGTTAAAAAAGATATTATTTTTAAGACACTTACATGAAAAGAAACTAGCAGATTAAAACAAAAAAAATAGATAATAAAAGTTTCGACTATATAGATAATAGAAGTTCCTTTGCTCAAGAAGCTAAAAAGTTCGAAATTCTACTGACACAGCGCTAAGGTCATGTTGTGCGCGCCCCTACCTTTATTCAGTGTAAATATCGAGAGCGCACTAGGCCCAAGAAGTAGGAAACAGAATCAAATTCCTGAAAGTCTTACGCGTCGTCTTTGTTACATCACGTATGCTCTCTTCCCTTAAAATGCCATTCCATGCCGAACGACTTAATCGACTGCAGTACCTTCAAAGATGTTGATTCAATTCAATATTTTGTGAGGCGTTTTATTAAAAGGACAGTACACCGTAGCTATACAGAACTCGCAAATGCGAGACACTGTATACACCCGAAAGCTAAAACGGTGATGCACGCTTCTACTTAATAAACGCCTATTAAATCTGTTTAACCACATTTTTAAATTAAATATATTTTTATCCAAAGATAATTAAAAATTACAACCAAAATACAAAACGTATTTAATCTATTATTTGTAACAGACACAGCGATCACATTAAAAAACTGAATACATGAAGATATATTGTTATGAAAATTGTAGCTTATTCAAGAACAAATGGAAAGTTTCCAAGTTTATCAGCGTCTCGACTATGGCAATTTATGTGATACGGACTCTGGTTTGTAACCAAGGAATTCTCAAGTTTTATCTACTTTTTCGAATATTAATTTTTCTGTGTTTGTAGACACAACCTTAATTTTATTTGTCCACTAAACGTAACCAAAGGTGATAAATATTGTTTAAATATGGCAAAGCACCAAGAACTGTCATATTAACCAATGGTTTCTTAACAAATTAAGAATTCCTCAGAAATGTCGAGCCGTATTTGTTTGTTTATTAACGTATTAACAGATAATTATCGTATTTAATAACTTCTTCAAGTTTGGCGCCTATTCAGAACACGTAGAGATTAGGTCATATTTATTCAAAAATATGTATAATTTTTTGCTATTTTTGCCTTTTATATTAAGAATTTAGAAGATTTTATGTAAATATGAACTTTGTAAAGATAATTTTAATTCTTGCCTCTCACTGTATACAGTATTAAGTTTATATTGCATTTTTGTATATACGTTAAGTTTAGCTGTAGGCTTGCTTATGTAAAAATATTTAGATGTGACAATTACCAAATCACAATTGTTATTATTGCTTAGCATATAATATGAGGTGATGATTATAATAAGTTATATTATATTGTTTGAATGCATTCCGAAGTCTATAATTGTTTGTACGTTTGCACATTAATATTGTTAATTATTAAACATCAATGATCAATTTTGAGTTTTATATCTTTAATTTATGTTTTTCGTTCAAAATCTTAAAAATTCGAAGTCAAAATAAGCCTTTTTCAGAACTTCAAGTAGTTATTGACAAGTGTTCAAGGTACTTAGTTCTCAAAATATTTTAAGTTTTAATATTTTAATATTATTAAGTTTAAAATTATATAAGCCAGGTGCTTATTTCAAACTTGGTAAATAAATAATATGTAAACATATTTATATGAAATCAGGTGCTTAGTTATAAGCATTGCTCAACTAAGAGCTTTGTCGTACTAATGTTAACATTATAATTAAAATTAGCTTCGAAACATTAGCGGTTGGATTCAGCTAAAATAATTCGGTTTTGACCGCTTATAGTCATTAGAGCAAACCAATACTAATTAGAATCTAATAATTCATAGCAATTTGGTAATTAATTGGAGATAGCATTCATGAAATTCCCACTAGTATTGACAATAACAGACAATGTACCTAGAATTATATCAATGATAGATATATTAACAGATTATTAAATATAGCATAGAACATTAAAAAGAACCTTGTATTAAATATTCTGTGCCCACACAGACATGTTGAATCCATCTTTCGGCAGTTTATTTGGTTTAACTTTTAACATTAATTTTTTATAAAAAAATCGATACAAAAAATATGATAAGATTAGAGACAAACAGAATGCAACGTAACAGATTATAAATTTGACGTTGTTTAACATTAAGTTAAATTTACAAAAAAGAAAAATGGACAATAATACAAAAACCAAAAAAAGTATTTTTTTAAATAGTCTCAAAATAAATTAAATATGTTAAAAAATACTTATATGATAGGTTTTTGAATCGTATTATGGCTCAAATATCTTTCATCAAATTAAAAACCTATAAATCTGAGTCTTGGTTTTCTAACAGAGGATTGTAATTGGCATAGAATGTCAGAGATTTCGTCGTATGTGCCGATTTCTTGAAGGGACTCCGAGCAGAAAATTGTTTCCTCTGATGCACTTCCTAACAATGCAGTTCTACTTCATTTCTCTTGTATTTTATTTTCTTAATACTCATATATACATATAGTATATTTTGTGTTAATCGTATGGAATTGCAGAAAGTTTTAACTACGTGATCCTATGATCCTTAGCTACAATTTAAATATTATATTTAACCATTGAGGTACTTTTATTTGTAATTACGTGTTGGCTTTTAAATTACCCTCAATTTCACTTGGTTTTAATAAGAATATTTATATAACTATAATATAAGTTAGTGTACACAAATTTATTTATTTTGGTTGAGCCACATAACACATGTTAAGACAATCACAAAAATAGACATCACAAACATTCGAACACGTGTTAAATCGGGAGCCAGCCTAACAGTTACTAAAACATTACGTCTAAATTAAAAAGTATGCTAATAATAAACAGAAGAAATTAAAAAGCTCAACTAACCATAGAAATATTGAGGCATCTAAATGGCCTATACCTACCTAAGGCAAATTATAAACCTTTTAAACTTAAAAATTGTACCGCGTTGACGCAAAGCAAGTAGCTTTAAGTTTTTGTTGCGCAGTTAAACAGTGTTATCTCGGAGTTCAGTTGTTATCGTCCAATGGAGTTATCAAACTTAGCCAGATTGAACTTTTACTGTAATGGAGTACTCTAAGCTAAGTACACAATAACATTAGAGTTTGTTTCGTCCTTTGTTCGAGCTTGCACTTGGGATATGATTGGAGTAATAGTTTTAATGAGTGGTGTTTTTGTGAGAGCTCAGCTCACCATTATTTAAGCAAACTATGGAATTGTAATCATAATATTAATACGATTTAACCGGGCCACTAACGTGAAAGTAAACAATACTTTGGAATACTTAACTTCAGGTTCTTACTAAGAAAACCTATATTTCTGATGGATAATGTTCAATTCAATTACAAACCAGTCATAGAAAAAAATAATTCATTTACATAACTACTGTATTCATAATCTGGTTATAAAATACCGCATACAGTGTTTGATAAAAGCCACTGACACGTGTCTGACAATAGTGTTATTATAATAATCATGAATATCAAAATACGTTCTTACCTCAGAACAGTCATGTAAGACTCTAGTTGTGGTTTTACTTCTAGCGTGAATTAATTGACTTATTGTTAACTAGCGGCAGAACTTTTCGCGTAAATACTAGGGCCTAGGGATTGGCTGAAAATCTGGTGTACAAACGTTCTGCTCGTGTTTCTTTTCATTCACGAAACATCAAAAGTTGTAATAATGTGTGAAAAGTAAAATGCCGTAATCTCTAGTAAGACATGGGATATATAGAATAGAGATAGGTCAACCTTCTGTGCCTATGCAACCGAAACATTTTAATTATCTCCCCGATTCAAACCCATTACCTCCGATGTGGCGTGCTGTATAAATCACTTTTAGGCACCTAGTAGAAAAAATTATCTATCTGTCTTTGAAAAATGTATAAACTTTAAACAAGGGTTTACGGGATACTAATGAGAACTCTGCATCCGTTTTACTAAGCGAACATTTCTTTGTAAAGTGTTTGAAATTTCTGCGCAATACGCATAAAGCTAGAGATATATTTCGCTTACAAGGAGACCACACACACCTAGACAAGGCGGTATTATTGTAAATATTTCATGTTGTACACAGCTTATGGTTAGAGCCCGTATTGTTTTAGTAAATAGAAGACTCAAGTGCTTAATTTAGACAGGTTTTCTCGAAATATTATTTATTCATCGTAGTCTCAAATACCGAAAATTCTTGTTACTAGCCCGCCCTCGCCTTGGAGATTTATTTACGTTACCCGACTTTTTTACCATGGTTTACCGATTATAGATTAGATTTTATTCTCTAACTCAAATACCGAATATCATTTATCTGAAACTAAGAAAACAACTGTCATAACTTTCAATAACTTTTACATCCCCTTAATCCAGCCCTGTCATATGAAAGCATACTTTTAACTACCTACCTACCAAATTTCAGCTATAAACGTCAATAGTTTTCGAGATTTCGTGCTTCGTTAGGATTATTAGATGCGTTAACTACGGATCAAAAACCGAGGTTAAACTCTAATGTCATAATAAAAATAACTGGGGTTTTTTTATAAGTAGGTAATGAAGACGAAGTTACGGTCAACGTTAAAGGTAATAAAGAAAATACAAGGTTTCTTTGAATAATTTTATTAGGTCTTATTAAGGATTACAAGAATTGGCTTCGCAGCGATCGTAAATTTAGCCTTTGTGTACTTATTAGCTTTAAGAGTTGCCAGGACGAAGTGCATTGCTAAGAATGGCTAGATAGTGCCAACTTTAAGGGTTAAAGTATTCATGAGCGGAGCGGTTTTGGGGTCGTTTAGAACCCAGCACAAGAGTATCCTAACTAGGGATGCATCCGATACCGATACCGATATATCGGCGATACTTTGGGTTTGCCGATATATCGGCATCGGCATTTTTTTTATTGCCGATACAACGATACATCTGAGAGATTATTTTCCACAGCAGGTCTTATACAGACAGACTTCCGAATTCGGCTTTCTCCGCAAAACTTGAGAATGCTCTGTTTTTTAACAAAAATTTTAATTATTAACAGTTATTGATTTTATTTTAATTATTACACTTAATTCTTAATTTTAATAGCTAAACATTGAATCTCATTCAATCTGTAACTGTTTTTAATTTTTTAATAGAAGTTAAAAAAATTAACCAAACTTGTGTTTCATATAATATTTTACCTTAATTTAATTTTAATTCACTAAGAGTTTGTATCGGTATCGGTATCGACGATATTTTTATAAGAGTATCGGTATCGGTATCGTATCGGCAAAAAGGCATATCGATGCATCTTTCATTTATTTCAATAACCTACTTATCTGCATACACAAATTAAATAAACAGTTTTAGACGCAGAAGTTAAAGGTTCTTGAAACTTGATAATTAGTACATATTTTTGTCACGGACTTTAAACGACATAGAAACGCCACTGCTAAGGCACCAACTTCCAAACATTTTATTTGTAAAATTATTTTTAGTACTTTTTAAAGTTGTTTTAAGTAATTGTAATATATTATTTGTAATTTGAACAGATCTTATTTCGCTTCGCGTATGATATGTGGCCATACCGTGTAGAAATTAAAGATCTTTGATAAATCGCTATAATATTTTTTGTAGAAAATATATTCCTTGTTATAAATAACAGAACAATGACACAGTCGAACTAAGTTTTTTCTTGCATATTCATGAAGGTTTTATATTTTGAGATTTATTATATTGCGGAAAATAAATATAATAGTTAAAATTATAAAAATAATAATAGTAACGGCACGGCACGCATTGTGAGCTTGTGGCTTACATACTGAATAATTATTTAATTAATAATATTTTAATTTGCAAAAAAACTTCTCTAATTTTTACTGATCCTGGGTTCAAATCCCGGAGAATCAAATGTTTCGATTAAGTGGGTTTAGAAGTCTCATACCACGATTTCTGTAATCAAAAGCTTGGACCGTATTTAACTTTTAATAGCAAACAAAATGATAGGAATCCTGTTTTCAATATAATTCTTACTGGTTACATATTCCTAAGCTAAGAAACTCGCAAAACTCAAAGAACAACATTTTTCTAAGAGATTGAAACAAAAATACTACAAAATCTACACAATACGATATTCGAAGCAGTTTTCCGATACTTTATAAAGCTTTCATGCAATATTGATTCGTATTACAGTAACTTTAGAACCGAGTTTGCAGTTTTAAGTTTATAAGCCGAATGTAAAGTTTATAGTTTGAAACTTGGTTGTTACGCGGCCCATTGGATTCGCGGATGTGTGAAGGCTTTGCGGAAATTAGTTGTTCACGAACTATTTGAATGGGAATATTTCTATGTGAAATTTTGTTGAACAGTATTATCTAACTGGATGTTGATGTCGTTATATGAATGTACATGAATATGAATTCACGATCATGGCATTAAAAAATCTACTAGGTACATTTTCAGTATCGTATATCTTTTCAACCGACCTAAAAAGGAGAAGTTTTCAATCAAACTGAGTTACAAATTGTTAAGTATATTACATTTCTAAACTAGAGTAAATCATTCACAATCATTATCGTTCAAATAATAAAAAACTTTAGGGATGTATTAAATACTAGTGACCCGCCCCCTTTTTGCACGGGTTTAAATATATATATAAACCTTCTTCTTTAATCACTATATCTATTAAAAAAGCCGCATCAAAATCCGTTGCGTAGTTTTAAAGATTTAAGCATACAAAGGGATATAGGGACAGAGAAAGCGACTTTGTTTTATACTATGTAGTGATTTACAATAATGTACTTAAATATATTTACAAAAATACAAAAGGCTCATCAAAGCCGTTGGGGTGCGTACCCAAAATACTGGCAACAAACTGGTGGCAAGCGCCCTACGGATAACATCGTTGATGCTGGAGTTGCGAGAAAAAGGACCAGCACTCTCGAGACATATAAAAACTTTATATTTATACTATAAGTTAAAGTTCTCACGCTTTTAGGAATTTTTACTGTAATAATGAAAAAGACTAACTTATTTCATGATGTCTAGTGGATCACGCTTAAAACAGAGTGAAGAATAATGCTGGTTTAAAAAAATGGTGGTGGTGGTGGTGTAAAATATTACAGAATTCTTATCCAGATAATATGGAATTATGAATATGTAATTTCAACTACTTAGACCAAATTTAAATTAATAAGCTATATAACTACTCTATCTACTACCGCCCCCTTGGCTAAGTAAACGCGTCTGCGTGATGCACCGGGTTTGAATCCCGGGGGGACAAATGAATGTTTAGATTTCACTGTGATCACCTACTTGCTTGTAAAGAAAATGATCAGTGAAACGGATACAGAAATGTGTCTGCCTCATGCTTCACTAGGGGTTATGGGAATTCACTTTATGCTTCTGAATCCTTAAGACGTAAATAATTCTCAAAGTTCGTTGAGGTGACGTCGACAAATGCTGCTCGACTCTAATTGAATAACTTTGTGATAAGAGCCTTCCAGGGAATACAATTAACATTTCTGTGCCTTATATAAATAAATATGCCGATACAAATAATATATACTTATTAAAAAAAATACTTAATATTAAAAAAACTGCAAAATTGTAAAATACTAACTTACGCAATAGTCCAAGATCTCTGAGCCCCCAGACCTACAGACGATATAAAGATTATTCAGAAATTAGGTAAACTACGTTATAATAGAAAGCCTAAATTTTACATATATTACTCATTGTACTATTTCAAGACACTTTCGAAATAAGTACGATATAAGGTCACATAATTTCAGCGATTTCTCGCCCGATTGTGAAACTTTTCTTTCAATATCCTGAAAATTATTGATTGAAAAAATTCCAAAAAAAGGGACCGCTTCGACGAGTTCATTTGACACCTCATTCAATCAAATCGGATCACGGTCGGCGACGTAGGAGTGGTACATCCAAAAAAAGAAAAGATGCGCGACTAATTGATAACCTCCTTCTGGGTGTTTTTGAAGGTCGGTCAAAAAAAATTGTGCCAGTCGTCCAATTTTAATAAGTACTAACTTACTAACTATACTATGCGTTTAATATTAAGATAAATAAAAAACAGAAATATTTCTAAGCACATAAACTGTTTTTATATCGCTATCACCCGGTGTTTTTACGGTTCCTTCGTCGTTACTTTCAATGGTATTCAAAAGACATTGCATATCCTCCCGGGGCACGTTAAGGAAACGAGATGTTAAGGAAAATAATCCTAAAATGTTCATATGGCTGTGCCACTTATTTTTCAAAACGACGATGTATTTAACATCGAATTTCGACAAATCGATTCGATTTGAAGTTAAAATAAATCGATAAAAAAAAAAAACAGTCAGTTACATTATTTAACACTAGCTGAATTAGGTGTATACCTAAATGCTTTTTTGATTAATATTTTTAATTCTAATAAGAATTAAAAATATTCTCGGGTGTCTGAGCTAAAATTATATGTCCTAATATACAAACCACATTATTTAGAAAATTACAAAAGGTTTTAAAGAAACTTGCATTGGTTCAATAACTAATTTGATGTAAATTTTATAAATATTAGTTGATATCCGAACAAGTTTCATGGAAAACCGTAGACAAATTTGTTATACGTTATTAGAAGTCTAGGTATAAGATATAGCTTAACTAAAATATTAGTCAATTTCAACAAAACTACTTACGTATCGAACGTAGCTTCTTTCGAAGTCGGGTAATAGATAATTAGATTTGGCAGTGTTACAATATTAAAGTTACAAAATTACATTATCGGCTATAATTTGAATATTCGATAAAACAATTTTGATTAAAATGCCAAAAATTCGAATTATGTATTTAGGTAGTTACGTGTTTCTGACATTGTTTTGCAGTTCAACTTCGTAGATTGTATTGGTTTTCAAGTGAGAAAAGTTTTAATGAACACCTAAAAATGTTACTCAATACAGTCCCTGTTAATGTTGCCATTTTAAAAATACACTATTTCTCGGCGGAAAATAAAGTTACAATTTCTCTCATTAGTCAGTTGCAAGCAGCAATTGAAATTTATAAATACTGGCCTAGTTTGTTCAGTTTTTAAAATGTAATTTTAACATTTAATATTGAGCATTGAAAGGTTAGTAAGTCAAGTTTTATTTATAATGAATGAAAACTGTTATAGAACCTTACTAGTGTCTCAGTTGCTTGAAATTATTTTCTTGCGCATTATTTTAAACCTTCAAACAAAGAATAACATCTTTAAAACAAGATATTTGCTGAACATGCAAGCAACTTTTCAAGTTCACCAAATTCGCCACAAGTTCTTCTCCCACTCACGCACTCACCACAAGACTTCAAAAGTCTGAAGACGCAATTGATTACACAGCCAGGTGGCGCGTGGAAGTGACAAGTGAAGCAAAGTTAAGGGAGAATCACCGCTTTATATAATATAAAATTTGTGTTTGTGTTGTGCATGGCATGCACAAAATAAGAATAAATTTATTCGAGTAAGCGAGATTTATCGTGTTTTCTGGCAAGCTGCATTTAGAGTAATAGTGTTGGAAATGTTCACGATTTAAGATACACAGAGTGCATAGCACTGTCTTTTTAAAATTTTATAGGTCCATAGAGCTTCTGAGAAATTGTTAAGAGTAACGAAATTACCTTGAAAGTTAATATTTTGAAATTTAACTGCTATAGTTATGTCGCTACTTGAATACCAAAAATATTAAAATATATAATATTTAAATATAAGCAAAAATAAGTCCAGATATAGGACAATGATAAACATCCGATGATTACCCGTACTCATTTATATCAAAAAGAAACCTATTATTGGAAGAACCTTTATTTATTTTATTACTTGTATAAAAATATATATATATATATATTTTTATATTTTTTTTTATATAAGTAATAAAATAAATAAATATAATATCTACTCAATTCAGACAATAAGGATTGAAAGAGAATTAATGACATTGACTAGCTATTTTATGGAACTTATATCAATGTTCCTATTATAATAAAGTATAGGTGAAGATTATACATAGTTAGTTTATCAATTTGCCTTTAGAATTACTAAAAAGCTGTTATATGTTATGCTGTTATGATTATATTTTTAAAATCCTCATTTTTCATTATTAAAATTATTGCCGTTAATCATACACAATAAATACTACAATTCTAGTTTTACTAAGGAGTAATAATCGACACATTTTTATTTAACGATACATCTATTCAGTTTGTATACTGTTCACGTTATTTATACTACACGCGATTAGATTTCAAAGCAGTTAATGATCAGTTAATGTTATGGTTGAATGAATTTGTATGTGATTTCACTGGTAATTTATTTTCATTACTTAATATTAACCTGCATGGCTTGGATTACGCAATTGCGTGTTGCCGCGAAGGTTCTGTTTTCAAATCCGGGATTCAGCAAATTTTACGGTAGTGTTGGCACAAAAACTGATCTTGCCTGTAAATGATCTGTGTAACAGACAGATATAATCTTTTATTACTTAGTAAAATCTAGTATTAAGTCGCTTAAAAAAATTACACAAAAAATTTTCGCAATTTTTTTGTTCAGTTAAAAATCATCGCGATCGCGTCAGGTTTCAAAAATAAAAAAACATCATTAGCGGTCCATTCATTAGGTAACTATGACGCCACTGACAGACATACAGACATTTATTACCTATATCTCTCGTTTTATGTTAATACTATAGTGCATCGTTTCTCAAGCGGAGGGTCGCGACCCGGTCGAGTTTGTTTTTAAAGGAGCTCGCAGTCTGTTGAAAAATAATAAATACAAACTACATATACGTATGTAGGTACAAAAGATTCGTTTATTAAAGGTATGATTTTTAATTTAGTGTTATAAAACTAAATATTATAGTGACGGGGTCTCAAGACTTTTTACTTAACTTTTTGCCTTTTTCCTGGGTCGTGACATAAAAATCGTTGAGAAACGATGCAGTATAGTGACAAAGCGCAAGTTGATAATAAAAGTATGTTATGTGAAAAATGGTAACCTAAATTGTTTCATTTTGTAAAGAACATTTTTCATTACGATATAAAAGTGTCTTACGGTTCTATTTCTGCGACTTCGCTTCTACACTTTGCCTGGCTAAAATACAATAAATTTGCTTCGTTCCTGTAAATTTTAAGCACTATCAAATTCTGTGATTAGAACTTTAATTGAACATTCTCTAAACTTAAATGTTACGTGAAAAAAAGAAATTTTATCTTTCCTTTATCTTTTTTGTTTTCCCGAAAATCGTAAGACGCGCTCATTGATTCTTTGGGTCACTGCATATACTTACATTAATATTAACTGAGAACGCAGAGAAGAGCTTTATTTAAGCATGGATCAGAATTTCACTTTGTATCTTAATCTGTTCGCATGAATATAAAAGATAAACAATATGTAAAGGAAGGCTCAATACCGGCAGTAACAGTGTATTTAGCATCTGCCGGTTTTTGAGCAGATGGCTTTTATAAAAAAGGTTTTGTTATATGTATTGTTTTTTTAGATTTTGACATGTGGTGCTTTAAATAAAAATTTACAAAAAATATCTACAAATACTGAGACCGCAATATTTTGAATTTGGTTGTAAAGTGAAGCTTAAAGAATGAAAGTATATTGAAAAAACTTGAATGAGACAAGTCTGACTTTTTGAATAAGACTACAGATATAATTTTAGGATTAATATTGATATTCAAATTTTTTATTTTAGAATTATTTTTTCATTCATTTACATAAAATTATATATAAATTTACAATTTTGTGTAGTAACACAAAAAAGCCTTTATTTTCAATTCAGAGTTAACAATAAAGTACTAAAAACCGGGTATTATTTTATAATCTATTTAATTAGACCGAACCCCGACTGGGTATAGGCCTCCAAGGATGTCCATTTGTCTCTGTCACAGGCTATGGTTTTCCATTGCGGGCCAACGCTATAGAGGCCAGATATACAAAAGTCATATAATAACCACCCGGGAGCTATAAATTGTTGGGTGAATTGCCAACATTACAATTTAAAGATAATTGTTGTTACTAATTATTTTAATTATCTCGTTCACATCGTCACACGTCCTATTAGTGCACGGTGAGGTCATTAAGATATCTATTATTAACCATTATAAACGGTATGCTTTGGTTTTTATACGAGATCGTAACAGGTTGCGTGGGAACGGTCGAATGAAGCATGTTTTCATCAACATAACGGTACAGAATGAAAATAAAACAAGAATCGTTCACATAAATATCATGTATATCCCAATCCAATTAAATTGAAATGCGATCAAAATAAATACGTACAAGGAAATCACAATTCAATCGACAATGTTAATTTTCACTTGTTCTAGGAGTTTGGATTTCGTTCGATTTATCTTTTTGTATTTTGGATTTGCTTTGACTGATCTTCTAACACTGCTTCGTATCATCACTCTGTCGAAGAGTTCCTCACTTGTGTCTTCACTACCGTCATCGGAGAAATGATTATTCATACTTTCGTCTAATTTCTTTGGCCTTATTAATAATGAAGTGTTCAATGTATCATCTGATAACGCTGCATCCTCAGATAGCTGCCGGTCATCATCACTAGTTGCTTTTTCTAAACTAAGTTGACGAACATGTACCCAAGAATCTGGTTGTGGTATTGCAAGATTTTTATTCTTTTCATCTTTCTTTTTCTTTCCATCGCGATTGCTAGGCTTATATTTCATAGGAGAGAAGTCTACACGGCGTAAGAAACTAATCGAGTCTGCAAAGCGTCGACTACCTTTTCTTGTAGCTTTTGGAGCGGTTTTTTCATCTTTAGATTTACTTAAACTATCTTCAACATCCAAAGCAACACCCGAGTCAGAGTTCGATTCGACGTTGATTGTGATTTCTGGAACACTTAAAGCTTCTTTGATTTTAAGTTTATTTGTTAAGTCTTCAATAATATCTTCTTGCTTTTTAATTATTTCATCTTTCTGTGCTAATTGTTTGTTAACTGCTTCTGTTCTTATAGCTAAATTTAATTCGTAATTTTCAAGTTCTTTTGATAAGAATTCTAATTCCTTTATTCTATTATTTTCGAGCTTTTTAATGGTCTCGGCCTGTTTTACGTACGTGTCTTTGAGTTTTGCAATTTCTTGTTTATGTGAAGTGGTAAGAAACTTGATTACATTTATAGCTTCCTGGAGTGTTGATGGCTCCAATAGATTTTCTTTACTGGAACTGGACGTCATATTTCCTTATTTAGATCTGCAAAAAACAATCAAGTATGAACAGCAATGGAAACAATTTAATAAGAAGAGATAAGAAATTAAATTAAACAAAAGTAAATTATCTATTAGTTACCTACAATGTAAGTAGAAAAAAAACTTAATTCTTAAAATACAATTGTAGTATAAAAATCGAACGAGTGACATGAAATATTATAAAATATAAACTAATAGTGGTGTTAATTCGTTTTTATAAGTAGATACTTAATACTTAATTACTGATTGGTTGGTAAGTTGTAACTAGCTAGTGATCGTTTTAACAAATGACTTATTAGTTCCAAGAAAATTAATTTAATTAAAAATTCTAAGAAGAGGAAATATTATATGTGCAATTTACAATCAAACTCGTTTTGCGTAATGAAAAATTAGGTTCGTACCGTCGTTTGGTAATAGCGTCGTTACGATAAAACCACTTAACTGATTCAAAGGTAGGTATTTTGATATAGATGAAACTATGTTTTTTCTAATTTTATTTTAGTAAGCAATTACTTAAAAGTGAATTCCTATACTTAACCCCTAGTTTTGCATGGGGAAGACACATTTCTGTATCTGTTTCATTGCTCACTTTCTTTACAGGCAAGTAGGTTATCAGCCTTTTATGACAACCCAACCGAAAAATTTATTTGTCTCCCCAGAATTCGAACATGTCCTCTAACGTGTAAACCACTTAGCCACGAAGGCGGTTTAGCAATTTCTTGAGCCATATAAGTTTTGTTGGGAAAGGGACAATGTTATACGAATTTTTTTTTCTTAATGAATAACATCATTTTTGTAAGACACTACGTTGTGTTTGACAAAACCTATAATAATAAATTTATTTTTATATGTAACTATTGCCTGTCAGGTAGTCCCTTAAAGTTTTTATGGTCTGTTATGATTTCGTTATCTAAGTCTAAGAAAAAACTGAAAGGTTTCGCAATGGATTTTAACGGATAAACATATACATAAAACACGTAGGTACCTATTTAGAATTTTATAAATTTTGTTGCCGTGGGAAGAATCGTATTTTTTTAAAATCACAAATAAGTGCTCTTTGATATTCGAACTGTCTCCACAGTCCACTATATTGTTAGTCTGATATTCAATACATGCGCGATGAATAAATAATAAAAAGGTATAAAAGCCTGCAATAAGTAGGTGACATATATAAAGAAAATTATCAGTAAAACGGACAGAAAATTATCGGTAATATATCAGCCCCGATTCTAATTAAATAGACAGAAATATAAATTTGTTTGCCTGAGAATCGAAAATTAAATAATAATAATAATAATTGTTAACTAAATTAATAATAATAAAGAAAAATCATAACCGAGTTACAGAAAATAACATATTTTTTCATTTAAAGAAGCCTTAATACTCGTGGGGATAGAAATCTTGTAATACGACCTAAAACGAGTGCATAATGGCTTTAGCCTAGAACTGCCTTCTTTAGCATCGATCGATTGGTTTCCTCTTAAATTAATATTTAAACTTCAAGATAAACTTAGTTCTTGGACTGACCCAATGCAGTTAGTTCCTAACGAAGCGACCATTCCGAGGTTAAATATAAGCTCTATAAATTTCTACAAAACTAAAATTAGACTTTAGAGAATATAGTCTTAAATGTATGTTATACTAATAACTGCTCTTTACAATAAGTAATCGAAATATTGTTTTGTTTAATTAAATTTTTTGAGCGATAAACTAATTCTATATAAGAATTACTTAGGACTTAGTAAAGTGACTTATTTACGTGAGCTTAGAGTGAGAATTAATGAAGCATTCTTAATGGTCTTGATTCTAAACGGTCAAAACCTGTGCATATTGTTGAGCATTATTTTTAATTGACCTTCAAAAAAAAGAGGTTATAAATTCGACGTGTTTTTTTCTACTCCTACGTCGCAGAGTAACTTTTTGAAAGGCGGTGCCAGTTTCAAAGAGCAACATGACAGTTTTATACCTTTGTTGAATTTTACATGAGTTTTATTTATCAACTCTATTTACGTCTTTTTATTTATAGTAGGTTCATTAATAATCATTTATTTTTCACTTTTAGTGCATTTTGAGGTCTGTTTTACTATTAATA
Source organism: Aporia crataegi (assembly GCA_912999735.1). NCBI lineage: Eukaryota > Metazoa > Arthropoda > Insecta > Lepidoptera > Pieridae > Aporia > Aporia crataegi. The sequence continues at coordinate 1,695,013 of OU538748.1, read as the reverse complement.
AATTTAAAATTATTGTATATAACTAGGCACTACATTAGAAAATCTTATATATATTAATTGTATTATTATATTATTATATTGTAAATAAAGTATTAAAATTTAAGCCATATCTAACAAACTATTTATTATTGATTGTTTCGTGGTTGTGGTTTTCCACGTTCATTTAACTATGAAAATGGAAAACTTGTTTTCAAATTGAGAACCGAATCGAAATTCATTCAAATTATAATAACACATGTATATTTTTGTGTAGTATTATTATGTTAGTTTCAAGTTTACAAACGTTATAATTTACAATACTAACATAAACCAAAACATTATTCATATAAAAATTCTAAGACCACCTGTATCTGTGTCAATACAAGAATTCTAATCTTCCATTCCTCAAATGCCATCATGGTTTATATTAACGGCGTACAATAACATTATTGTTCGGCGCATAAGTGACCTTTTAAACAGCTGTTTTGTTAAGTCATTCAAATTACACTCTTAGGTGTATATACAAACTTTTGTTAAAGTTGCCTATTTTCAATATTTATTTTCATTTATGAAACTAAGATCTCAATTAGGAATGTCCTAGTTTTTTGGAATGGTATTTCTGGTTTAAAGTCAGCTTTAATTGAAGTTAAATTATATTATAGTTTATAAACGCGTTAATTCTGTCTTAGTATATTATTATTTATTATTATTATATTTATTATTAGTATTTAAATGAAGATGAATTTTAATTGTAGTTTCTCACATTAGCCAGTTCAATCAATTCAGCTTTTTATATTAGTATATAACATGGATAAACGTTTCATTCTCAGATAGTAACAATACTTAAAAATTTGATTTGTTTTATTAAATGTTCAAGTATTTTGAGGAGTGTTTAAAAAATATATATCATATTTTTACTCGTTTATTAATTCAATGAATTAAAAAAGAACGAAAATAACACGTTTGAAGAACACATACACCAAACTTTTTAAACTTTTTTTTTAAATAAGGGAAATAAATAACAGTAAAAAACTTTTGCGAACCGACACTAAAACTGTCACTTAACTAATAAACTGCAATAAATTGATAATAATAATTTCAAATATAATAAAAACAATTTACCTGAACAAAAACGATCTATCACTAATCAAAATAAACGAACACAATACATAACATAAATTTAACACATCACACGTTGACGGTTAGACACTGACTGAACTTACAATAAAACATTGACAAAGCCTTAATTCTATTCCCAACTAACTTGCACTCAGTTTAAATAATATCACGCAATAATACGCCTTATTATAATAACATAAGAGCCGATGTACTTTGAATAGTTTTAATGATATATAGAGTGAGTCAGAACAAGTTTCCCCGGATTCCTTGCAGGTAAGTCGGGAGCTCGGACTGAGTTCATAGACCTATCGGCTATTAATAGACTGTGTGGGAAAAGGGATCATTTTATAATGGTCATAAAGTCGAACATTGTTGAAACTTCCTACAATTTCTAATACCGTATTATACTTACGATATTTTACAGAAAATACTGAAAAGTTTGCGAAAAATAGATACTTTAGGCACTTCCCCTGTTACATTTAATTACACAAATATCATTATGTCGATTTAATAAGTGTTTTTAATCTCCGACGAAAAAAAGCTTTAGCTGTCAGGTTTTCACATGGAAATCTTGTTTTAGTTTCCATAAGTATCTTCAACGCTACGCATTAATTGTTAAAAAATTATCAACTGAGTTGTAGAGGTCATCATGAACGTAATTAGCAAACTAATAACGATGAACTAAAAATTTACACTTTATCGTGAGACAGGAATACTAGTGTAAAGATTCTACGAAATAAAACTTATCTATATATTAATACGTCTCCTTATACGTGAAGCGAAACCTTTTTAACAAAATTGCGCGAACGGATGAACGTGAAATTTGACACAGTTAAAGTTTATATCGAAAAGTGCATAAAGCTTTTTTTATATAAAATGCATTAGAAGTACAATAAATTAATTAAAATAAATATTATACACACTGCTTAAATGACACACAATATAACTTTAGGAGTCAATGGTTGTAGTTTATAAAACTCCTTAGCTTGCAGAGAAAGGTCGAGAAACAATGAAATACAATGAAACAATGAATGAATGAAGAGTTGAATGTGGAATGTTAATTAATTAATAATTTCTAAAACACAAGTATTTGTACAAAAATCTTAGTCTAAACTTAGCACTAGGGTTAACAAGCATGAAGCGCAGGCGCAGCCAATCACGTCCATGTACTTTAGAGCGAAGGGCTGTGCGCGTGTGCGTACATGGCGGCTACAGTACTCCCCTCTGAGAAAAACGTACTCTAGGTTTCACCGTGCGTCCTGATCTTGTTACGTAATTTCTGGCTGGTGCTTCTTTTGTTGTATATTTATCTGCCGAGTCTGACTTATCCTTAATCTCCTTGTAGTCGATTGATGTGTCTTGCTCGTGGTTGTATATGAAGGCTGGTTTAAGTCTGTCGATTGATATTACAGAAGTTCGCGTAGGCAATTGGATTGTGAAGTGTTTTTCATTCCTTTCTAGTACTTTAAAGGGTCCGTTGTAAGGTGGTATCAATGCCGTGCGTACTGTATCATTTCGCACGAAAATATGTGAACATGTTGCTAAGTCACCATGGATGAAAGTTTTATTTGTGTGGCGCAGTCGTGGTTTTGGTGATAAAGTAGCCATTGTTTCAGATAGGCGACTGATAAACTCCGAGTCTTCAATGTTGGATTTTGCAGGTACGAAAAAATCTGCCGGTACTCTGAGTGTTGTCCCGTACGTCATTTGTGCGGGGCTATATTGTTGGCTTTCGCGTAGTGCTGTACGTAATCCCAATAAGATTGTTGTGATTTCTTCGCTCCAGTGTGTATTATTTTCTCTTGCCATTAGTGCACTCTTTAGCGTTCGATGCCAACGTTCGACCTGTCCGTTCGCCTTAGGGTTGAATGCCGTTGTTCTTATGCGTTGTACGCCCATCTTTTTACATAAGGCGGTAAAGAGTGCTGACTCGAATTGCCTTCCTTGGTCGGTAGTTATTCTTAAAGGAGTGCCAAATCTTGAAATCCAACCGTCGTATATAGCCTTAGACACGGTTTCTGCGGTGATGTCGCGTGTAGGGATCGCTTCGGGCCACTTTGTACATCTGTCTATTATAGTGACGATGTATCTGTAGTCGTTTGACGGAGGAAAAGGACCGACGATGTCGCAGTGTATGTGCTCGAAACGCGCAGATTCTTCGAACTCTCCAGGAGGGCTTTTTGTATGCCGTTGCACTTTAGCACGCTGACATCCGATGCAAGCTCTAGCCCATGTGTTTACGTCTTTGTTTATTGACGGCCAGAAGTATTTTTTTGTCATGATCTTTCTTGTGGTTCGAATGCCGGGATGACATAATTCATGTTGCGCTTGAAATGCATTAAAACGATATGCGGCTGGTAGATACGGTCTAATATATGATGTCGACACCTCGCATGTGATTGGCTGATTGCATTCGGGCACTTTTATGTCTTTAAATACTAATTTCGGGTTTTTCTTGCATTCCTTTAGTTCCTCATCTGCTTGTTGATCGATTGATAATTTATTGTAGTTGATAAAAGTGTGGTGAGGTATAATAATTTCTTCCACGCGAGATAATGCATCGGCGGCTTCGTTGTTGTTTCCTTCGATGTGTTTAATCTTTGAACAAAACTGGCTAATGAAATGAAGTTGTCGCTCTCGTCTCGGCGTATCGCTGCTGCTTGATGTTCTCGTAAGTGCAAAGGTTAACGGTTTATGATCCGTGTAGATAGTGAGTTCGCTTCCTTCAATTAATCTTCGTAGGTTTTTTACAGCTGTGTACATAGCTAGTAATTCGCGATCGTACACGCTATATCTACGTTGTGTTTCACTCATAGACTTCGAATAAAATGCTAGAGGCTTCCATATATTATTTTCTTGCTGATGAAGAACAGCGCCGATGCTTTTGTCAGATGCGTCAGTGTATAGCCGAAGTGGTGAGTTAGGAATAGGATGTGAGAGTATCGTGGCGTTAAGTATGCTTTGGCGGCATTGCTCAAACGCATTTTCCGATTCCGGTGTCCATTTGATCTGTGTTTTATCATTTTTCTTGCTGTTGTGTAGGTATTTGTTCAATATATATTGGTTTTCCGCTTGCTTAGGAAGACAACTGCGATAAAAGTTAATCATTCCTAAGAATCTTCTCAACTCTTGAACTGTGGTCGGCTTAGGGTAGTTAATAATTGCTTTTGTTCTCTCTTGGGTTGGTTTGATGCCTTCTGAAGAGACTTCGTATCCGAGAAATTCAATTTTTTCTTTCCCGAATTCGCATTTTTCTAAGTTTAGTGACACGCCGTATTTGTCGAGGCGTTCGAGTACAGTTTCTATATGTTTTCTATGTTCTTCTTCCGAGTTTGAAAATATTAATATATCGTCGATGTAGGAAAATACTATTTCGTCGAGACCTCGAAGAACTTCGTGCATGAATCGTTGAAATGTTTGACCTGAGTTCCGTAAGCCAAAGGTCATGCATTTGAATTCGAAGAGTCCAAAAGGTGTTATAATGGCGGTCTTGGCGGCGTCTTGTTCGTTATTAGGTATCCAGTAATATGCCATTTTGATATCCAATTTGGAGTATATTTTCTTTCCGTGCAGCTGGTATGTGAAGTCTTGAAGCCTCGGTATAGGGTAGCGATCGGGTATCGTAACTGCATTTAATCTTCGGTAATCTCCACAAACGCGAAGTGATCCATTTTTCTTTTTGACGACGTGTAAAGGACTAGCCCATGGGCTATTTGAGGGCTTGCATATACCCATCTCGATCATCCTTTCAAATTCAAGTTTAGCGGCCTTGTACTTGTCTGGGGGAAGAGGGCGTGGTCTTGCGAATATTGGAGGTCCCGTAGTTTCGATATGATGCGTTGTATTATGTTTAGCAGGTGTCTTCATTGATATTGGTCGTAGTATGTCGGGAAATTTCTTTAGTATGTCGTGGTAGATATGATTGTGGTTGACGGTCTGTATTGAGGCTTCGATTGCTTGAATGCGGAGGGCGTTGACGCTTAGTTGAGTGACGCAGTCTATTAATTTTCTTTTATGAAGATCGACGAGTAGCTTGTAGTTTGCGAGGAAATCTGCTCCGAGAATAGATGTATTAACATCGGCGATAACAAATTTCCATTTGAAACTTCTTCGTAAGCCTAAGTTTAGCTCGATTGTTCGTTCTCCATATGTTTTAATTTTTGTACCATTTGCGGCGAACAATGTGTAGTCACCCCGTTGTTTTTGGTAGAATTTGCTCCTTTTTGCTGCGAGGACCGATATGTCAGCTCCAGTGTCCACAAGAAATTTTTCTTTACTTATGGAATCCGTTACACATAAGCGGTATGTAGTTTTATGGCCGTCGACGCCCGCTAACGACGACGTGCTTTTTAGTTTTCCTGTTTGAAGCTGCATGGGGATTCGCATTTTTTTGCTTCTTGTTTGAAACGCCGATGGTAATAACAAACGCCTGGTTTATAATCATCGTGCTCCTGGAATGCAGGTGAACGCGTTCTTGATCTGTATCGTGACTTATAACGTTGGTGTTGAAAACGTGATCGGCTTCTACGTCTTTGATATTCCTGTTGTTCATTCCTCAGGCTGGCAACTTCCAATGCTAGTTTCGCGATTTGGCTCGATATCATATTTATTTGTAGACTCGTGGCGTCGTGAATTGTGGATGATGTTGGAGACGAGACTGCGGCGATCGTTGCAGGCTCGATGTGCTCCATCATTGTATCTGCCATTGTAGCTAATTTATCCAAGCTCAACTCTGCGCTAATTGAAAGGACGGCGCGAACGTGTGGCGGCAGCTGTTTTAGCCATAATATTTGTAGGGCACTGTCGGTAATTATTTTTCCACCTAGCTCTTTCATTTTGCGAAGTAGGTGGCTTGGTTTTAGGTCTCCAAGCTCCAATCCACTCAATAATTTTTGAATCTGGTTATGCTCCGACTCTTGGTATGTGGCTAATAATCTTTCTTTCAGCGCTCGGTATTTTTCACTTGTGGGCGGGTTTAATATTAGGTCTGCAATCTGCTCCAGGTCACTGTGGCCAAGAAGTGGTATGGCGAGATTAAATTTTTGTTCGTCGCTTGGCTTGCTTGCAGCGATGGCGGCTTCAAATTGGGCGAACCATAAAAGTGGCTTTTCCCTCCAGAAAGGTGGCAGACGGGCAGGGAGTGATACGGCTGAGAGCTCCGTTCCGTACTGCTGTTGATTTTCCATTTTACGTGTTTCTTCTTCGGGGTCACCAATTTAGGAGTCAATGGTTGTAGTTTATAAAACTCCTTAGCTTGCAGAGAAAGGTCGAGAAACAATGAAATACAATGAAACAATGAATGAATGAAGAGTTGAATGTGGAATGTTAATTAATTAATAATTTCTAAAACACAAGTATTTGTACAAAAATCTTAGTCTAAACTTAGCACTAGGGTTAACAAGCATGAAGCGCAGGCGCAGCCAATCACGTCCATGTACTTTAGAGCGAAGGGCTGTGCGCGTGTGCGTACATGGCGGCTACATAACCTTACTCTTGAATTATGGTCGGATTTCGACCACTACTTTAAACTTAATTAGCTTAAATCATTATTACAAATGTGAAATTTGAGACAGTATAAATTCCTCGCCCCCTCGATATATTAATTACAAGTAAGAGTACCTCAAAAATAGATAAATAGATTCATAAATTGTCGCTAATATTCATCTTGATCATGTAAGCTTTCTAATAAAACTGCATCTAAATCAGTCTATATTTTATTTAGGAGTCACGTCACGCTACTACAGATATACAGACACACAGACAGGTCACACTTTTTGCATTGGAGATTAAAATAATGGAGTAAGTGTTAAGGCATTGAATGGGTTTTGTGTAAAGATTCTAAGTATAATAGAACAATAATTGTAAAATCATTTAAAATTTGGAAGACAGTAGAAAATATTGAATGGGAAGTTTTTGCAAAGATACGAATGTAAAAATAAAAATACGTATTTCTAAATATATTTCAAGCAACAAAGTTAGTGACCCTTAAGCACAAAAAATATTTAGTATAGTTTGACTTATATGGATGATATGATTACTGTTGTTCTTACTTGTTTATACTTATTCTCAATAATTTAGCAACAGAAAAGCAAAGATTAATTATGAAAACGGTACTTACTTACGGTTGTTACTTTCAAGTAACAAGCACACTTATGACACAATGATGGATAGCTACCACTTAAAAAAAAATACATATCGAATTGATAACCTCCTTTTTTTGAAGATCGGTTAGTAAACAGAATGAAAATAAATGAAATTTATTGCAAAATAACAAAACAATTGTTTCCGCCCGGGATCGAACCGGGGGCCTTCTGCGTGTTAGGCAGATGTGATAACCGCTACACCACGGAAACGTTGTGTGGTTTGGTGTATTAAATAAATATATCATTACCTAATTAACTTTCACTTCATCGCAATCAAAATTAGTGTCGAATTACGTCGAAAAGTGAGGTATCTCAAATTATATTACGGTTAAAGAATCATTTATTTCTCATAAGAATTTTACAATTCACTTACTGAGAATACAAACTATATAATATTAACTTGTGTATTTGTGTGTCTGTTATTGTATCATAGCTTTGATAAATTTGTTTATTCCCAAGCAATAAACAAATTTTAATATACTTATTTGTCTGATTTCAATACTGAAATAATCTTTCAAATATGAAATAAGACTCTAGCCACAGATGGATGTTTTATCAAATTTGAAAATATTTTTTGCAATGCAAGTTGGTCTTTGATAAAAAACTTCTTTGTTGACAAATAACTCAGGCGAGGTAGGATTAGGTAAAAACAAAAACTGGTAGATACACAACACAAGCGATGCCTAATCGGATATTGTAGTGTGAAGGAAGTCATAAAACTCATATATTTTTATGATCTACACAGACACGGGTGAAAATGAAAAACTGGCAACATCCAAAATAAAGAGGGTTGGACGTTAGAATGACGTTTTGTATAGGATTATGTCTATAAGAGGTTGGAAAGAGTAAATTATTTTAGAAATTCTTATTTCCCTAAACATTTTTTCAAATATTTTCAATAGACCGTCAAACGGATTAACACATCTTATATATACTTAGATGTGTTAATCTCTTATATCACATCATATATTCTAGCTAAGATCCATCTCGATGACATCAGCTTTGAAATCGGAATCAGTCTTTTAATAACACACTTCTGAAACCAATAAAATAGTGCCAAATGAAGGTAGGTAGGTATACGATTTACAAATGTGAGTGAGAATAATACAGTACATAGAATATATATTATATTCCTTACAAAAATCAGTATTTCACCTGAATATTTATTTCGATATTTTCCTCAATATTTATTGCTTGAACAGACGCAAGGCGAGACCTTTTAGCGTAACACGAATCTAACTTATTTTTATTTCCTTTTCCGAATACAATTTTATTTATGTACTGGGACATTTCCATCGTTTAGATCGTAACACGTTCCTGCGATGGTCTGTAAAAACTCCAGGAAAAACTTTCATTGGTGTTGAGGCACATTTTCGATACTTTCCACTTAATTACATATAAAAAAGCTGCTAATTTTCATGAGATTACCATTTTAAGATAAAATAGTTACTTTCATTGAAATTTATAATTAAAGTAGCTTCATACAAGGATGTTTAAGTTATTATGATATTTGTATTGATTAATAATAATAAAAAAATCAGGATATTCATTACTTACTTAGATGCTTACGTAATTAATACCTCTAACATAAATTATTATTAGTATATATATGTAGTAAATAAATAGAAAATGCACCCTTGTTTTGTTAAAATGCAAATTATTTTGAAATTATTCATCTATTTTTCATAGATGTAATAAATCTTGATTTTACTATAGCGAAGCCGCGAGCAAACTTTAAAATATAATTATTTTGAAGTTTATAAAGGTGTTGTTTGGTAAGCGTCAATTTTCAGTAGCGCTGCTATTAACAAAGTTATGTCAGAGTGTCGAACGGTACTATATGTAATCCTACATGGGGTCGACTTGGGGTCGACTCAGTTTACTAGAGAGAATTTTATAGAATTTTTAAATTAGTGTCCAATTTCAGATGTGTGCTAATAATAATTGCTCTTCTCCTCTTTAAACTTAAGTATAAAAACGTAAAACAACTCTTAATAATCGGTTAAGGATAGATGCTCCATGTGCAGAGTGGGCATGGCAGTGGAAACCACCAAACACATCCTACTTGAATAAATATAAGTATAAGACGGGCTTATTTCTGCAACTCCACGACCACGATGCCTATTTTGCGTATTGCGCTGGGCGGCTAGTCTTGAAACATACAGAACAAAACATTTAGGGTCTCCGAGCACCCTTTATGAAGCGGTAAGCAATTTCAAAGCATTGGTGAGCTTTGTGCTGGAGGTGGGGTGGTTAGAGTAATGCTTACCTCCGTATTTAACGCAAAATAGGCACATTGGTCGTCGATTTGCGGAAAATGGCCAGAAAACTAAGTAACTAATTAAGCACAGGATTTTACGCTGTTTAATTTCCATTCATTAATCCGTTAATTCGATTCAAATGCAGTTTAATTAAATATTAAGCAGTAATTAACTATTATAAATTATTCGGGAAACCACATACTCTGATCATCTAATATAATGTCAGAAAATAGTTTAAATTTTAGTGAATTTCGTAAAGTAATTAATTATTTTCCATTATAAAACAATAATTTTCCTCAATCGAATTATTATTTGTTTTTTTATTACAATATAATATTACGCTTGGGAATGTTTTGCTACAGTTCAAAATCTTTTATGAATATGGTCGGAAAAAAATGAAACTGAGTTTCTTGGCTGTTCCTAGATTTGGGCCCTTGAACAGTCTGTAAGTTTAGGTCATAAGTGATCATTATGCCATTCTATGTGAACAATATTTTTGACATTAACTATTGCTGACAAATCTGGTTGACATATAAACTTGAACAGGTTGTGTTGCTTATATACCTACTTATTTAAAGTATTTAAGAAACACCATATCATTAAGCTAGACGTCCACTTGTTGCGGGTCGGGCCGCAACGGTACGACGTGCATTTTTGCGTAATGCGTCTACTATACAGGGCAATCCGCGCCGCATCGGCGGATTTTTAACAGTCAGTCGTACGTATAACAAGCAAGCTACAGTCTACTAGAGGCGGGGCGGGCCGGGAAGAGCCGCACCGACGGAAAAATACGCTCGCTGAGCGATCCGCCAACGGATTCCGTCGCGGACCGGCCCGCCCCGTCTCTAATGGATAGGGTATAATTATATAGAAATAGACTAAAAAGGTATAGAAATAGGGTATAAATAGGATGGAAATAGTTTCAAAAGATATAGAAATAGGGTATTAATATATGGAAATAGGGTAAAATGATATAAAAATAGGGTATATATATATATACCCCATTTATGGAAATAGTTTCAAAAGATATAGAAATAGGGTATATATATATATATATATATATATATATATATATACCCTATTTATAGAAATAGGGTATTAATATATGGAAATAGACCAAAAATATATAGAAATAGGGTAAAAAGATAAAGAAATAGGGTATAAATATATGGAAATAGACTAAAAAGCAGTTTTATACAAAATGCAGCAAGCGGATTTTTGCGTTGCGATGCGCACGATGCGGCCTGCCTGGTGGACGCCAAGCCTTACACTACATTTTTATAAATTTAATACTAGCAGTTCACACAGTTTTACTCGGTAGTTACATTTTTATAAAACTTATATCAAGAAAAATAACCTATAATTAAAAAGGTGATATATTTATAATATGCGTCTATTTAGACGCATATTATATGATTGAGGAAATAGCAGGATATGACCAACAAAGCCTACATTTTCGCACAAGTGCAAGCTAATTACCAAACCTTAAAGTTCCACATTAAAGCAAAATGAATTCAAAAAGCATGTCTTTTGTGTGCGGCTGCTGTCGTTTGGGTACAAATAAAGGTTTATCAGAATTTTATTCGGAAACATTCTTGTTGAATAAATAAAACCGGTCATCTGTTACACCGATGCGTATCTATTTATAATTAATTAATTTTTAAGACTGTAACGCGGTAGTAAAAATTTAAATATTTTGGAGGAACTATTACACTGTTTATTTTAATATATTATAAAATTATATTTTTAACTACAAATTATTCGCTCTAAGTTATAGTGACAACTTTGCTTGATTGTATGGATCTTTGAATAGAAAACCGTAGAAGAGAAAGTAAAACATTTTTAAAATTAAATTAATAATAAATTATATTCATAAAATTAAGTAATTTGATAGCAATTATAATATAAAAAAATAATAACTTATTTTCTTACATATAAGTATTACAACAGTAATATTCTAAAAAATATTTCACATTCTTTTTATTATTCTATAACATCACGAGTATAAGCAATATTTCTGCTAAACCAGATTTACATAGCGCTGGTTTTCAGCTTGTCTCTTTACTAAAAAGTAATATTTCTTAAATAATTTCTAATGTTGCAGTGTCGTGTAAAACATTCACAAAAGCGCTTGACTCAGGCCTATTGTTTCTTGGGCACGATTCAAAGGGGAACGAATAGGTAGCGATTTGATGGAAAAACTCAGTAATAAGAACACTCCCTTGCGAGACCCAACTCTTCACCTTTCCAGAAACGGACCAATTCACATATATATTTATTTAGGAAACGCAAATATATCTTAAGATGTTTACATGTAATACAAACATGTCGTACTATTGTAGTTTGTTACAAATATGTTGAAGGTATAAAATATTGCTGAGATTTTTCTGAACGAGAAATAAGTATGGCGTTGTTTTAATTATTATTTGGTCAGTGTAAAGTTATAGGTTTTAATCTTATTAACGGACTCAAACGCTAGCAAGCTCTTCGGATCGGCATACCCGAACCTAGAGGACTATCAGCACTACGCATCCAACGACATCCTGAAGCTCATGCAGTCCTTCTTCAGAGATCGTGGTGTGAGTGAATAAGGCATGGGGTAAGAATAAAAGGACCTGAAGGTCTGACGTGCGTCCCGTTGGGGATAAGATAAGATATTAACGGACGAAAGTGGGATGTTTTAAGTTTGACGCGGTTTGTATTTTAAATTGATTTGATCGTGATCAAGATGGCAATATATAGAACTATGTCCATCCATTTATGAAATATTATTATTTGTTATAGTCATATCACGATTTTATAAATTATCTTCAATTTTACTTGTAGAAGAATGACAGTTCTTCATAATAATACGGGCCTAGTGTTATGATTCGTAGCTCTTAACTACAATGCTACGTGGAGCTACGTAAATTGTAGGCTTATATGCATCATCAAAGCACCAGACAGGCAGACGTTACGAAAATCTTATCCAAATAGCGTCTTTATTAATATAAAAAAATCAAAATTTAAAACTTTAACGAACTCGGGAACTCGGCAACTATCCCTTCAATCCATAATATTTTCTTAAGAAACAATGTTACCATTTAAAACAATTTGCTGAATTTTACTTTTAAAACAGGCGCTTCTGAAATAATAAGGAAAGATTACCGCAGCAATTTGACCCTGGAAACTTTTACCAACTCGATAGCATTTCTTTTGTACAAAGCCCGTTGAAATTTTAATTGGTTTACTTAAAGGTTTAACAAGGTGAGCGAACTGCCGGGTTTCAATCAGTCTACGACTCAAGTTAAAATTAAAACAGATTCGGTGATATTAAAATTATTCGGGCTAACTCTTTCACGTCACAGAATTGGGCCAAATTTCATTTCTCTGTCTATTGTATTCGTTTTAACACAAATATTAATTGGTAATATTAAGTTAGCGTTATGGCTTCTATATTAATAAAATATTTTAAAAACAAATAAAATATTTAAAATACTGGTAATTTTTGCTTGGTTTTATTCGTTTAAATACATGTAATATGCGTACAGTAGTACAAAACATTGTTATTTTAGCCATGGAATTTTAATAGTTTATAATTAACTAACTTTTTTTCAACACACTTGCTCATAAAGTGACACTTATCGCACCACACTTAGGTAGCGCACTCGAGGCGCTTGCAATCAAAGTATGACATTTTAATTTTAAAAGTACTTACTTAAAAACTTTTTGTATAATAACCTCTTTGTTCACAAAAAGAGCTTCGATACGAAATAAAATCATATTGGATTATCGCGTTCAATAGTATAAATTAGTGTCTTACTTGGTTATTTTATGCAATTTCGTGTTTAAATAAACAATTCAAATTTTATGATCTTTTTTGTAGGTAACCTCCTTCTTATTTTTATTAAAGCAGTCTAGCTAGTATGTAGTTGTCATTTTCAAATACGCGTGCATAATTATGTTAAATTTAATAAGTCAAAACTTTTTATTGAATAAATAAAACTGATTTTTTTTTATTCGCAAGTGTGTTGAAAAACGTCGTATGATAGGTACACATGAATATTGATGATTACCTACACACTTATATACTAAAGTACTTGAAACGAAAGATTATATTTTATTCCTGTATACACAAACCATGGCTTTAGATAAGTATTTTTCGATAATGTCTGTGTAATATTTGTCAAATTTTGGAAATGTTAAAAACTTATCGAAATTTTGCTATCATGGTTTATATACGTTCTTTATTTGAAGCTGACATGAACGAGATAAATAGATAGTGAAATCGAAGATATTTTAAAAACGTGGACTTAAGATTCATTTCGTTCAAATGTATTAATCGGTCCATTATAATAATATAATCCTCATACATCGGTTGATTTAGGAGGTACAATGAGAAAGACACACACAAACACACGAGTCAAACTTATGACACCTCTTTTTGTGTCGGGAGTTAAAAACGGCTATATTTGTCTCAAACGAAGTCTAAGTACTTATTGATAAAAAATAAAATATGATAACAATTTTACGGTTTTTGGTGAAGATAAGTTGAGCACAGAACTAAGCCTACATCAGTCTCAATTTCATTCCAATTTAGTTTAGGGTTATATTTCACGGAATTACTAAACACGCCTATACCAAAATTCAATCATCATTTTTCTTCTCTGTACACCATCCATCGTTGTTTGATTTCTCTACAAATAAATGATACACATATATCCAGTTAATTGGTCACAAACATGGTCCATTTGTTCGTGTAATGGGACCAATGACAATATATCTAGTTATTGTAGAAATAACGATATTACGACGATAGCAATTTATTTCTGCTATTAGTCTGTACTAATAGTTAGAGGATTATTAGTCTCAGGATAATTGATCTGTGGTGGAAATAATTGCGTAATAAAATAACACAATTTTTATAAAAGAGTATGCTCGAGGGGTTTTTAACTTGCTTTTGAAAACCTTACATTTCTTTCGTTTTCTGAATAATTAATTAACATGTACTCAGACGATCTGGTAGCAATAGTGAAGTTTTGTTGAGAAGGAAGTATGATCAAAATCGTATATATTTAAGTAACTTTAAAATACACTATCATTAATTATTAATTAGTAGTAAGTAGTAATTAATAGATTATTAATTAGCCAAACCCTGGCTTTTTTATTCAATAAAAAATATATATAATATATAATCTAGAGTAGAAAAGAGGTTAACTTTTTGTACTTATTCTATATAATAAATTACGTGTGTTAACACGTAGATAGATATCTTATATTTTTTTATGTGACTAAATTCCTATACTTGATAGATTTTCAAAGCTTTGCACTTTTGTAATATTTCACGTGCAATTTAACTTGAAAGTGTATATCATTCCTCAAAACATTTAACTTTATGAACTAATGGCTTCGTTTAATTTCAAATCCCTTTCCTGTAACGTCTATTGAATTTGTGTGGTGAACAGTTAAATTCGTACTTGAAACAAAATAAATAATGCGGACGGGGTCGGAATTATAAATCAAAATGAGATGGGTCGCAATTTGCGTGCTAAGCGATCCAATTGAAACCTTCCTTACTATCAGATGTCTCCCTCACCTTACCTACCTTTTTGCAGCCTCTTCCATGCATATTTGATTAAGGAAAAGGTTTATACGCCAACGACACGATTCCAAATTGACATTTTGGCATAACTTAATGAATATTGGTGTAGAAACAATTTATTTATGTACCACATAAAACAATACAAGAATAGTAACACAGTAATGCTATTTTATCGCTATCAAGTGATCTCTTCCAAGCAACCCAAACAAAAGGTGTGTTATAGCACAATTAACAGAAGTCTTGTTAGCGCTTGGGTCACACACACGGTCGAAGAAAAGAACCTTCCTGAATTTCTTGGTGTTCTCAGATTTGGGTGCGTTCTTGAATAGTCTACACATTCAAGTAACGTTCGTTTACGATCATGTACTGACTCTGAATATTTTGATTTGATTTGAAAGCAATGCACGTGAAAACTGTTTTAAATTAAATGCCCGATTCGGCCTACAAAAAGGGGATGAATTAATATGAATATAGGTACCGACCCTGATATACTTACGGGATTACTTGCTCTGTGGGGATTAAGTAGTTTTCCCTTCCCGGAAATACTTGTGGGCATCAATATTTAAGCCTCTGGAATGTGGTTTGCATTATATGATTACGACTGTGGATTTTAAATTGAGATGCTTACGCTCCGACTTATAAAGATATAAGCGTAGGGAGTTATAATGTACCGCGATTTTACGACCAACACTGCAGTGTAATTAAATGAAAGAGAATTTAGTGGGTGTTATAATTTTCACATATATGTATTACTTTACATAACTAGCTTTTGCGCTAGTCTATCTAAGTCTTAAATTTAATTAAAAGCGGTTCAGTGTTGTAGGCGTGAAAGCGTAATAGACAGAAAAATAGACGATAGTTACTTTCGCGTTTATAATAATTTTAATAATAGATATTATTTCTTATAACTACCAGACGTATATTTAGTTTTCTTAGCAAAAAATGAAAGCTTAATTGAATTTTTTAATTTCTTTTTAAAATAACATAACTGGTCTACGCTGAATAAATTTTTATTAGAATTTTTCGGAGAACAATAGTTAAATTATTTTGATATCTTCCGCATACAAAACGTTTTATCCAAGGACCAGTGGGATTCCGAGAAAATTAGTTTTCCGTCTTTTACCTGTCAACATTTCGGAACAAGTGTTTTATTGCTTTTTAGTTCTATATTTTTTTTACAATTGCAATACATACAATTACAATTGTCAAATAAAAACAAGTTGTTTTATTTTTTAAATATTGGTACATTTATTTAAATATACATTTATTTAAATATTAATATTATTTTCTATTATGTTAATTATAAAGAGTAAAGATTTTCGGGTTACAAAAACAAAAATGTATGATTTCATTATTAGATTTTGTCCATAAATTTTTAATAACCTTTAAAATAGGTTTTTTATAACTTCAGAGTTTATGTGGTGCTCGCGGTGCCGGAGTTCCTAGGTTCGAAACAAATAAATGTAGGCGTGAGGATTGACACAGTCAGCCTGTAAATTAAATGAGAAAGACGCAGAAATGTACCTATAGCTGGGATATATATTACGGGAATTCGCAAACTCCTTGGGTTTCTGGAAAATCGAGGTCAAGTTAGTCCTTTTTAACATGTCCGATTAAGTTACAAGGTCGGTTTAAAAATAATAAATTAACCATCAAGACAGTTTAAAAATTTTATTCGTTTTTTTATTATTAAATATTTAAAATAATGTACTTAAATATATTTACAAAAATACAAAAGGCTCATCAAAGCCGTTAGGATGCTTCATTACCGCGTTGTAAACGAAACGTTGTACTAACTGGCTGAAATGTGAACCAGCTTTCTGGTTTCCTGTGGTCTTAACTATGCGCGTCAATCTCTTTAAATAATCGACGCGCTTCTGGCCCCAGTTTAAAAGGATATTAAATAATTTATTACCAAAATCCGATAGTTTCTGCTAAAAACAAAAAACCAAAACGCCAGTCCATTACTGTTTCCTATTCTTTAGACTGAGGAGAAGCGAAACTAATTCCTCAGAAATACAGCTACCTGATTTAAAAGTAATATTAAAAAATCATCAAGTACAAGCCATGACAATTAGCTTGAATGTTTATTTAATAACAAAGTTAACCTAACCAAAGGTTCATTTAAACCTAATCTGAATAATATTATAACCCCTTTTCCTGATTATCACATGTTAAACTGTTTATTAGTCCCTTGAATATTTAATTATCATCCCTTCCCTATAAATTGAATTATCAATATGTTATAAGGACCTAAAGGTCATCATTTCAAAGTTACACCAGCATGTTAATAAAGTAATATTTAAACGTTTAAAAAACACAATAATTTTGTATATATGTATATTTTACCGTGTTGTAGCTCGTAATAATTCAAATTTAAATATTCTATAAATATTTAAAGCATTACTTCTCTAATTACTTATACTGCCACCATGACATAACTCGTAAGATATTAGAATTGTAGGTTTATTATAATGTGCATGAAATTAATATATTAAAAAATATATTAAATCAATAAAATAAACACTACACACAATACGCTTACACACACGCTTGGATGACACACATACATACATACCTGACTTACCTTTGAATTTTGGTCGAATTACGACCAATGAAAGACCACTAGTAGTAACAAAGATATCCAAAGCTTTAAGATTAACAAGCATACAAATCGCTGTAAAATTATTTGAAAATGGAGAGCATAAAATAGGCGAGTTTGCGCATAATTAATTAATTATGAAATGAGCCTCACACGAGGAATTAATTAGCGAATAATTAAGTAGTGGTCATTGAATACCCGGTATAATTGTAAAGGATTTACTGCCGACCGCAATGCCCATTGTGATAATTTCTTAAATAAATAAAATAAATTATTTAAAGAATCAATTTGAATGGATTAAGCGCGTAGTCACAATTATTTAATTTTTACTTATCTTCCTCGACGCTTCACGTGTTTTTACAGCTTGCATGGTCACCTTTAAATGTTTTCTTTAAATGGAAACTTATTATGTGATACTTGAGTAAATAAAAGATATTATTAAAATAAATAATTCTACTACATAAACATTAGGGTTAAAGATTTTTAAGTGTAGTGTATTTCTAATGTATTTTATATAAGAAATAGCTTTCTGCACTTCTTCTCCCTATAAACTTTAACTGTGGAAAATCACGATGTTCGCGCAATTTTCGGAAAAAGGTGTACAAAGTTTTTGTTTCACGTATTAATATTATTTCTGTGAATTAATATTGTATATCTTTGAGCATAATTTCTTTCATAAACAAAGTTATGTCCTTATCTTCAACCTTTTAGGCATCACTTCCTTATTCGTAAGAGACGGATAGCTTTTGTCAAGGTTAATAAAAAGAATAATGTTAAATACTTATAGCAATTATTTTTACTTGGTCGTATGTTTCTGGAATATTTTCAAAATGGAAATGAGACGGCACGCGTCCAAAGAATGCGAGCATGTAGTGTGAGAATTATAAACATATATTTTTTTTAATGATGAAAATACGGGTTCAGACATTAAAGCAGCGGCGGCCTTACCCATTGCGAGGCTCTGGGCGGAAAGTTTTTGCGAGGCCCCTTTGTCCTTCGTGAAAAGTATATGATGTGAAAAAAAAAAATACTCAAAAAATCTATATTTTTAAAAGTTTTCTTAGGTTGTTGCGCGAGGCCCCTGCAAGAGCAAGGCTCCGGGCGATTGCCCTGTTCGCCACCCCCTAAGGCCACCGCTGCATTAAGGTTTTAGTACAAGTGCACGGCACAAGGCCCGACTAAACGGAGAGTATATTATTATGTATTGAATTGTTGAGTGAATGAAGAGAAACAGATATTTCAATGTTGTCTTTTATAAAATGCGTAAATACTTGCATAATTAATAATGTACAGTAACTCAAACGCATTCATTTTCAAAAGTTTAGGTTCAAGTTGATTCGAAATTTTCGAATTCGATGGAAAGTTAAGTTTTCAGCAAAAAATGCGTGTATTTAAAAAATAAGGATTATATTTTCTATTAAATTATTCTATTAAAATTTTACTATCCACAAAGCACATATAAAAAGTTTTTATAACGAATGTGTAGTCAAAACGAAAACACTGAAAACGCCATTTCGAAAAAATTGTCAAACGGCACTCGTAAAAAGGTATTCCAATAAAACTGTTCCACAAACGTTTCGCGCCGACATCCAAATGAATAGAAAAACCGGAAATACTTGTGGGTTTTTCCACATTTTAGTCGTTTTTCAATTTCCACGCGAGCGGATGTACCAAATCATTGGCACTAGAATATTGAAATAGGCAATTTGTATCTGCGACCATGTATTGTTGATAGTTCTTTAAAATGCAGCTCATATTCAGGTAAAAATCATAAAAATATTTACTATATGTTTTTCTATGTTCTACAAACCAAAAATTACAAATAAATGGACTAAACTCTCAATTCTACTGCTACAACTCCTCTTCTTTGAAGCCAATTAAAAAGTATGTCACGAAATTTTTATTACTGGCACTGAACATTAAAATATATAAGATAAAGCTTATTAAATAGGTAGGTACCTGAAGAGCCATCTTGTTTTAATGGTAATAAAATAAATAATTGTTTAGACTTTAGAGCATTATCTTTTAT
Organism: Aporia crataegi; assembly: GCA_912999735.1. NCBI lineage: Eukaryota > Metazoa > Arthropoda > Insecta > Lepidoptera > Pieridae > Aporia > Aporia crataegi. The sequence continues at coordinate 1,675,299 of OU538748.1, read as the reverse complement.
GACAAGAACAATAAAGTTTAATACTCTACAAGTGTTAATAAACGAAATTGTAATAAGGGTAGTTGAAAACAAATGAACGATCTTTTGTTCAAATTAAAGTGGTTAATTTGGTCATACATTTATTATATTATAAGAACTAGTAGCGTAGCGTTGGCCAACCAACGGTGCGCTGTTTCTCAGATTCTAGAATAACTTATAAAAAAGACAATATAATGTAGTAGCGCCCAGTTTTACAGACAGACAGATAAGAACTGTTTTAATTATGAATACTGATGATAAATATACCCATAGAGGGCAAAAGAATTTAATGACAAAATAGATTGATATCTCTGATATAACCTATCGTCAAGGGAGGTGTATATAAATGTAGATTTAATTGATACAACGAAAGGGATTTCGTAATTGGAGTCTCACATTTAGACGCCTGATTAACTAATAAAGGCAATATTAAACTGCTGCAAAAGCCACCTGCGTCCTCAGAAGTTGGAAAATCAGATTACACGTAGGGAAAATGCCTTCGTAGCTTTTTAACCCGACGTTTGACGTGTCTTTGTGTTTTTCTGTTCTATCATCTCCTACGTTGATTTGGATGCGGTTTTTATGTTTTGAAACTGATGTGATCGATTTTAGCTAAAATTTATGATGATTATAGGAGTCTATGCCCACTAAAACTTATCAAAATATTCTTATCGATAATTATTAACTACTGACGCTCCGTGCATAGCACGCTGCACGCGTCGGTGCTAGTCGGTGACGGAACGGAACTTTTCAAAACTGAATATTATTTGTCTGACACGTTCCAATTACGGTCATATCACGTTGTAGTGGCAGAGTATAGAGATATAGAGAGTATTCGTCAATTTATGATATAATATATTCTTTCATGTATTTATCATAGAAATCTAATTAATAGATTTTATTTAAGATTTTAAGAAACTTCAAAAAGAATAAGAGAAATAAGAGATCAAAGGGACCAAGTTTGGTGTTTTTTTTACATTTAGTTTTGGACTTGCTTTGTAATACTATTGTTTATGAAAAATGTATTGATTGTTAAACAAAAATATGTTTTATTGGAGCTCAGATTATTAATTATTGGATATGGGCTTTGTTTGCGCAGAGGCGCGGAGCGTAGAAGCAAAATATTTACCTTATAGAATGAATATTCTGTTTAATTTACTTTTTCGTGTAGTTTGAAGTCAGTTTTTAGTTTTTTAGCAATTTATCTTTAAGTTAAAAAATGTAAGTGTCTCAAAAGATCAACAATCATTCAAAGCATATTTTGCAAAAATGCGACGTAAGGTAGCGTTTATGAATATCTTAGGAAAATAAAAGATACTTATTAAGAAAAAATCTTTAATAGCTTTATCTAAACTACGAGTATTCTTAAATAAATACTTTAAGTAACATTTTTTATGTTGTCATAAATAGTTGTTAATGAATGTTAGTTAGCCTATGTGCATAATTCATTAATTTAGTGTCTTTTTAAGTTGAGATACCAAGCTCCCTAAGGAATCCGCATAGAAATCAGGTTGTATGCTGTGTGCCAACATTTTTTCTTTTGTGCTATTTGTTAGGACTAGTAGAGTTTTGAAACCGACGTTCTTGCCGAGTCCAATGTCTTGCTCAATCCTGTAATAAAAGATAATAAAGTCATATTTCTTTATTTCACGTAATATCATTTGCATTCAAAGTTAATCGGTCATTTCATTTTGGGGCGATGCCACTTACACCAGGACCAATAGACGTGTCAAACTTATACTTCAAAAAACACTTTGTTATCGTTGGGATTTGAAAATTATTTGCCACGAAGTGTTAAAAAAAAGATTAAAAAATAGTGGCTCTATGTGCCCGTTGTTTGGGAAGGCTTGCCACCCAAATGATCAAATATGATTTCAATGAATAAAGATATTTTGACTTTGACTTTGACTTTGACCCATTATGAGACTAAAACATAATATCTGGCGAAATATGGGAATATTAAGTGCACCTCTGCCCAACCCTTCGGGGAATGGCGTGACGTTAATGTTATAAATTGATAAAAACAAAAAAGAGCTAAACAAATCAAGATATAATGACAGCAAAGTTTTTTAATTAGATAAAAATAATCAAATGTTAAAGTTTTGTTTGAATATATGCATTAAAATAAAAACTATTTCATTAATGAATAGTAATTATTGATGCGCATGTTGACGGCTTTCATGCAATTATTTGCAAGAAGGTTGTCTCTGCGACAACGCGTTAGAGGCAGCCAAGGCATTCTGGAGATGATTGCTTCTCGGTTGGATTGCCCAATACAAAATAGGTGGAAGCGCATTTTGTTGGACTGGTTTTAGTTTATTTTATTTATTGTTACTTTATTATTTAAATAATATGAATTTAATATTAATTGTACTTTGCATATCTTTTGGTTTTGCATTTCTTTGGATTTTAATTATTCGAAAGAAATGGATATTATTATTATTCATGGTTCTAAAATGGCATGTTGAAACATTTTCCGCACCATTTATTTATTGCAGTTAAAAATGCGCAGATCGTATGTCACTCACATATCTCCAATAAAAAGCACTCGGCTGGGCTCTGTGACATTCGCTCTTTTCATTGCGAATTCGCCGAATACGCGTCCCGGCTTTCCCAATTGTATGGGATCTCGTTTCGACTCCTCACTAACTATCTGCGTGAAAATTCCTGTGCCTATAACAAAAGATTAAAAGTTTTGTGTGTTTTAAATATTTGAAGTTGTTTATATTAATTTAAGAGAAGACATGATTGGTAATGTTGTTCTGTGTCGTTATCACCATGACGCCATTCCCATACAATGGAGAATGTTAATAGGTACGCAAAATGGCTTGAAACTTTGTCACAGTAGAGCTTTTATGTATACAAATACACTAGTTTTTGTTTTATTCAAAAAGAGCAAGTAATTTTGATTTTAAATGTATTTAAAGTTCGTCAGCTCGTGTTAGCAGTGACGTCACAATACAACACTCTGATCTATCTCTCTTCTCGAGCGACTAATGTCTAAAATGACGTCACGTCGTCCTACTTTTGAAATTCTGTATCTCGAGAACAAATTAACGTATCAAATAGTTTTTTCACACGATTTTTCCATTTTGAATAGAGAATACGGTGGGCTAAAAATCAATATGTGTGAACATTCTCATTGTCCAGCGTAAGTAGTTATCAAGAAATAAGCTTGGCCTTCTTGAATCTACTTAACTCATAAGATGGCTTAATTTCAACCAATGCGTTACCATATGTCGATACAAAGCAAAGGTAATTTGTCCAGTATTTTAGGTGTGCATCTTAAGTTTATAATAATCATATAAATGGACTCTATAGTTAAAAATATATGTTTTTATAACAATTTATTTTGGGCTATAAAAACTTTTATAATAGAAAATTGAACCTCTGAAGTATGATCTATCAAACAAAAAAAAAAGGATCATTCATACCTGGGTTCATAATTGACGCGTATTAAACACTTAACTATTCTATCTATTTTATCTATCTATCACTATTATAGTAATAAATTTCTCTTTTGTAGTCAAAAGCCGAGATTAAATAGTAGTTTTGACGACCGATTAGCGCCATTGGTAGTTCTCCTGCCTTCTGCATCTAAAGGTCCCGTGTTCGAATCCCAGTAGGTGCATTTATTTGTGTGATGAGTACGAATGTTTGTTTCCTAGTCTTGTTGTTTATAAACTTATATATGTATTTACTGTGGTACCCTCGTTTTTTCTGATTACCATAACACAAGTGCTTCAGCTACTTTCTTTGAGATTAGAGGAATGTTCTAAGGAAACAAATTTATGGAGATCGTCTACTTGCCTGTAAAGAAAGATGAGTGAAACAGGACAATGTGTCTGTCCTACACACGGGGTTCAAGTCACTTCTTTTGAACTCGGTTGATTAATAAATACCTAAAGTCAACAGGCCAGGCTTCAAAGGCACATATCTGTCGGTGGCGCCGCTCAAGAAGATAACATCTCTTCTCTGCAGGTATGTTATAGCCTTGTATAGTTTCGGCAGGGTTACTTTGAAGTCGCTGTCAAACACAACCGCACCGATGTCTTCATCGTCCTCGATGTACTGAAGGAAATCTCCATAGTAATCGGATATCTGCTCCGGCTAGAAAAGGTAAGGAATAAAGAAAACAGTTGGAATTAATTAAGCACAATATAATATAAATTACACAAATTTTATTAAAAAACTAGTTGACCCGGCAAACGTGTTTTGACTCAATGTGAAGAACACACTGTCACATTTGTGGATATGTGATGGTTTTTGGTAAATAATTAATTCATGGATGATTTTTTTTATTAAAGTCCAGGATTCAGTCTTTTTATTTAAATATTAAGCACCGCCTTTCAAAAAGCAACATGAAAGTTTTATACCCTTGTAGAATTTTACATGAATTTTATTTATCAACACTATTTACGTCTTTTATTTACAGTAAGTTCATTTATAATACAAAATTTATTTTTTACTTTTCAGTGCGTTTTGAGGTCGGTTTTATTTTTTTGTTTAAAATTAATTTATTTTATACTTTTGAGTGGCTCTTCTAAGCCGTATAGTTGGTAATCATACCATCAAAACGAAACTAACACGGATACTCTGATTTTATGCTTAACTTATACACTAAAAACTAATTTAATTAATTTAATTTAATAATTTAAAATTAACGAAAATAAGAAGACGCAAAACTGAATCGTTTAATACTAAAAATTTAAGTAATATCGTTCATATAAATTAAGTTTTCATGGTGTATTATAGTAAGCAAGTGAACGCACATTGTGATTTACCGTAGGAACTCAGTTACTATATTCTCTCTATCTCTAGAAGTATTTCTTCTACCTTATTGATTTTACTATCATTTATGACCCTTTTAATGTTTTTGTAAAATGATATATAAGTCATCGATATAAACTAAAATTCCTTCGAGATAAAGAGATCTAAACTGGACGCGTAAACAACAACGTATGACATGTTTTTCTTTGTTGACAAGTTTTGCTCCATAACATCAAATATATGGCTTAGATTTTCATAAAATTCCGTCAAAAGCTTGACAATATGACTCTTAATAAAATGAATTTATTATAATCAGTATATATTTAATATAACATGGACATCTCTATTGCTAAAGCGAACTAATTGAAGATTTTTTATTTTTTTTATTTTATAACCTCAGTATCTCTAAAACTATAAATCAAATTATCTTGATTCTTATTTTTTCTTGTTGAAAATTTAATTCTAAATCAAATAAAATTTTATTCATCGATAAGGATTCATAAATCATAGAGTTATAAGCAAATAAGCACGACGTGGTCGCGCGGAATTCAGCGATTTCTCGCCCGATTGTGAAACAATTCTTTCAACATCCTGAATCGTAAAAATTCTAAAAAAACCATTTCGACGAGTTATTCTATCGTTTGACACCTCACTCATCCAAATCGGTTTACAGATGGCGACGTACGAGCGGAACATCGGAAAAAAAATACACGTCGAATTGATAACCTCCTTTTTGGTTTTTTTAAGGTCGGTTAAAAAGTGTCTACATTCAAGCGAAAGAAATTGTTCAAAATTGCGTAGCCAACATACGAAAAAAGTAATTAAGAATCTTCCCTAGAAAAGTATTTAAAAAACTTACCCCTTCCTTACATTTGAAGCCATGTGATTTCAAAACGGAAACTGTTTCTGGGCAAGCAACACTATATACTGCTTTGTTGAAATTAACCGATTTTAAATATTCAGCTATTGCTGTTGATGGGACTGTGAGGTTTTCCTAAGACAAAAAAGATAGAATTTATTGGGATAAAATTAATAAATGAAAAAGAGTTTGGAGTGTATGTTTGTAATATTAAAACAACCGCTTTTTTAAAATGAATATGGATGTATACACGGAACATATATCAAAATAACATCTTTTACAATTTTTTGTCTGTCAGTCTGTCTTGTTCCGGTTAATCTCTGAAACAACTGGACCGATTTTGACGGGACTTTCACTGGCAGATAGCTGATGTAATAAGTAGTAACTAAGGCTACTTTTATTTTAGAAATTAATATAAATAAATATAAAAAAAATAACTATGCGCGGACGAAGTACATAATACATATATATTATTATTTTGCTGTTCGCTAGTTTACTCTGTATATAGGCTATATAACATCACGTTACGACGAAGTTAACGCGGGTGAAACCGCGGGGCAAAGATTGTTAAAAATAAAGGCAAGTAATGAATAAACAATAGGTATATTTGTTTTATAGTAGTCAATTACACATACACACTACATAATAACGTAAATCCATTTCCTTATAAATTTCAACAGAAGGAGACGTTCTTGACGGTTCTTTGACGAATTATTGTTAGAAATATTAATGTTTCGAGTATATTACGATACTGATTGGCAATATCTTTCGATTTCTTTGTACGAAATGTACAAAGGAATCCATTCAAGCACTGATTACATCTTATTTATAACAATAGAGATTAATATGGTTCATATTCTGCCAAATATGGGTTTTGTGAACATAATGGAATTCGTAAGTAACTATACCTGTTATTAATCAAGCCATTGTTGCTTCATACAATTCATGAGTGAAAATCTACCAAACATTATTATTCGAAAATCGAATTTCTCATTATTTATAATAATTTCGTCGTAGCGAAAATATTGCCTTTTTTTATCTCCGAGATGGAAATGCTGTTTACACTTTCCCCGCACTTTAAGGCTTAGTAAATGCCGTTGAGGTATGGATCTGCCTTTTTACCGTATTATCTACTTTGAATTAAATATATATTTTTTATCACATCTATTTAAAAAGAGCGACATACTTGGTTCCCTGTAAACAGAGACCAAAATAGCTTTTTGAACCCCGAGGGAGTGAAAGTGATTTGAATTTGGAATGTGGATATGGTTGGTAACGAACATTGTATGAAAAAGTTACTGGCAGTCGAAAGATATTCCGCGCGCGGACAAAATTATAAAACAGTTTCTGTCAAAGTAACAACGTGCGTTTTATAAAAATATATAGTAGTACATACGTAGCCATTTTCAATACCAGCATCTTGGAACTGTTTTTCATAATTTTGTCTACTTCGAAGGCTGTTATTTGAAACGAAGTGTACACTTTTTCCTAATTCCTTCATGAGGTCAAAGAAGTCGCCCGATCCTGGTAAAGGGTCTTTATTCCATATAACTCCTGAAAAAACGTTAAAAGTTTAATAAAAAATATATTTATATAATAATCTCATTTATATACTAGCTTTTTCCGATGTCTCTGTCCCCATGCTTAACCTATTTCTATATCTTCTACAATAACGAACTTCGAAACTTGGAAACGAAAGTTTTCATCAAAATCGTTTCAGTCTTTTAGGCGAAAGCGTAACAGACTGACCGAGGTACTTTGGCATTAATTAATTAGTAGACATTTCATCCTTAAAAGGTATAATCTAAACTTTAGATCTATATTTAGAATCTAAAGGATGTCCTAGACACAAAAAAATGACAATTTATGTACGGATACATAGATTTTATAACAACTGTTATATAAATATATATTAATGTTTCCTGTTGCATTTTCCTTGTCACTGTTTCGTTGGGGCTGAATCATGAAAAACATTAACACAATCAATTACGTCATAATGAATCATAAGATACTCTTAGAAATCCTATTTTAATGAATCCTCGAGGAAAACGAGGGCTCTATCAGATGTGTGTCTGCGAAATTTAGCTCCTAAACAAATGGACCAATTTCGATGTCGTATTTTTTTTGAAAAGATGACTTGATCGAGATGGAACTTAGCGATTTATGAATACCGATTCATCGGTTTATCTATATCTAACATACCTATATCTTTCCTAATTCAAAATAGACGAAGTCATAGACCTTAACTAGTCACTATTAAAATCTTAAATCGCTATAAACCCTAAAGGTCAATTGCGTTCATAAGTAAATAAATTTTAATAAAATAAAATATATAATTATTGCCTAGAAACAATATCAAGGAAATTATTTTTTTATATAATTAAGTAGGTACTTGATTGACTTTTTAAAATGTATAATTTGACATGCAATTTCGTTGCTAAGCAACCGACACAACATGCAAAGAACTAGATATAGAATCTATATTGTTTTATATTTCCTTATAATAATAATTAATAACGAATAATTGACATGAAAATACTTGAAAATTGACAGAAATATTTGAAATTTAGTCCAAGATGACAATCAGCTGATCACATGAAATTTATAGGTTATCGTCTTCAACATATAATACATCGCCACTTACCATCACAATCCGAGAATACGTGTTCAAAAGAATCAATGAATTGCTTAAATTCATCACTGTTAACTTCGTTTAGATTCACTGGCGCCATTTTCACAATATTTAGGTATATATTTTATTATAGAGGTTGTAACACGTGCGTCTCTAATCCAGTTTACGCGCGTACTGTGCATTGCGCTTGCGTAATGCGTGATGTGGTTCGCAGTAAAATAGTTGACGTATAATCAACATTATTATGCGCTCACTAAGCTAATTTATGACGAAGTTTACGTATATAGATACAATACCTGGTAGGCGTCTGGCATTAAATTTGTTTTGCGCTGGACGTTGGAAAATTTTGGGATAATTAAAAGTTTTGGCAGAGAAAGCTGATACTTGTTAATATATGAACCCAATACCATTTGTTAATGACTTACACAACGAGGCGGTTCAAACCTTCAAATTAGATGTGGATAAAAACATTTAACCAAAAGTAAGGTATTATATATTAGATATTATATATTTCTGAAACCTTGTAAATATAAATTTTCAACCGTGAGTATTCAAATGAGTGATAACATACAATAGAGCAAGAATATAATGAAATGTAGTCACAAAGACTATCATTGGATTAATCATAAACATAAGATTAAGTGCTTGACTTAAGTACTTAGTAGAAGTATTAAATTGACCGCCTTCTTGGGCTAGTAGTAAGTGCGTAAGCGTTACAACCGAGAGGTCCTGGGTTCGATTCCAGGTGGAGATAAAAAAACTCGGTCTGGCAGGGCATACAAGGCTGATCACCTACTTGTCCCTAAAGAAAAAATCGATCAGTGAAACAGATGTGAAATGCATCTGCCCCATACTCCACTAGGGGACACGGAACTTCACTATTTATAAGTATTAAATTAGTCCAGTAATATATTATTGCATAATTCATATCTAAAGTAAAAGATAAGCTTATCAAGAGCCATGTTAGGGATGTTCATGGTCGATAAAGTCCGTTTACTCATTATCATCATCACCTTTTATAGAAAATTATTTTTGTTTCAACAAAAAAAAAGATAAGATAAATCTATACAGATAAATAAAATTGAATTGTCTGTTTGTAAAATTAAAATAACCTCTTTTTACTAAATGCATATGGACGTTTTCACGGTACATATACCAATATATATATAATATATTTTTTTACAATTTTTGTCTATTTGTTAGTTCCGGCTAATTGAAATGGCTTTACCGATTTTGACGGGACTTTCACTGGCAGATAGCTGATGTAATAAGGACTTTATTTTAATAAAAAAGTAACTATTCCGCGCGGACGCTTTTTTACTCTGTTCATAGGCTATATAACATCACGTCACGACTCAATCAAATATCATAAATCTTAAAGGTACTTACTTGGCTTGGTTGTATTTGCCGAGTAGAATTATTATTGTATTTTTTTATTATTTTAAAGTCGGTTATTAGCTTTACAAACATACTGTACAATCATCAATAGTAGGTAGGTATATATTCTATAAACCCTGGAATAATTTTATATTATCATTTAAAATAAATATTAAAAGAACTAAAATATTGTTTTTTATCAAAAGATCATTCTAATAAAAAGCAAAATAAACCAAAATTTCTACAAGCCAACCCTAAATATTTATAAAAGATAAAGTTACATGTAAAATTTTCAAAAAACCACTACACTAATGGAAACAAAAGGTGTAATATAGTTTACATAAAAACTTTTCCCTTGTCTCTGGCTTTCTGAGTAGCATCACGTAAAAGGCCTTAACCAAGTAACAATCTTCGCAAACTCTAAACCGCTAAGTTTCTAAGTGCCTATCGCTACAGTATATTTTAAACAGTTGCAATCCATTAACAACATTGAACAGTTTTTATTTGATCTTCGAGGTGGGAATACTGTTAACGTATACCTACTCCGCATAAAGTAAAGTGAAGTCCCGTGTCCCCTAATGTGGTATGAGGTAGATGGAATTCACATCTGTTTCATTCATAGATTTTTTCTTTAGGGGCAAGTAGTTGATCAGCCTTCTATGCCCTGCCAGATCGTGTTTTTCCTTATCTCCACCGGGAATCGAACTCAGAACCTCTCGGTTGTAACGTTTACGCGTTTACCACTAAACCAAGGAAGTGGACTAAGGAGGGAGGTGAGATATTGTATTAAATAAGGCTTATATTTTCGGGAGACCTTACTTGCAGGTCGTGTGACTCATTGCTATTATCATATTAAATACACTTTTATGATAAGATTAAATTTACATTGCATTTATTTAGATATATTTACATTATGATAGAAAACATGAGGAAGATAAAACAATAAAAGAAAGAAGATATTATGTATGTATTCGAAATCGTCATCCTAATATTAACATGCACAGCTACTGAATATTTTATTTCGTATGCTAGTGTTGTTAACATTAATACAATAAATGGACTTGGGAACTGTGGAAATAGAAAGAAACTTACTTGGCGAGGGTTTTTGATAGCTTTTTCTTCTAAAATCTTAGTTAACCAATATTAAGTATGGAGCCGAAACTGTGTGAATATATTTCAAAAAATTATTTATAGTGTAAAAGCTCTTGAAATAATGTAGTTATGCAAGATCATAAAATAAAATAAAATTAAATAATAGAGAACGTTCACACATTTTGATTTTTAGCCCACCCAATTATCTATTGAAAATGGAAAAATCGTGTGAAAAAAAACTATTTGATACGTTAATTTGTTCCCGAGATACAAAATTTTAAATGTAGGTCGATGTGACGTCATTTTACAACAGCTCGCGCAGTCTGTCGCGTCGCAGCTTGTGAAGAGTGACAGAGAGAGAGAGCGGAGTGTTGTACTGTGCCGTTACGCTGCTGACACGAGATAAAACTTTATATGCATGTAAAATCAAAATTATTGTTCTTTTTGATTAAATCAAAAACTGTATTTGTATACAATATAAAAGCTCTACTGTGACAAATTTTCAAACGATTTTACCTAGTAACATTCTTCATTGTGATATATATACGCAATTAATACTTTCAAACTGTTTCCTTATATAGGTTCCTATGCCCGGGGGCAGAAAGATTTTAGAGCAGAGAATTCTGTCCTATGCGAGACTTTTATCTTTGTTACACATATAAACCCCTCAATCGCGTAAAAAATACAGTCAATTTGAGAACTTTCAAAATTCCATTCACCTTTATAATTAATTTTTTACGACAATACAGGAAATTAATTTATCACAGTGGAACTAATTGCTTTAATTTTGTTTTGGCAATTGTCTTTGGTAGTTTTTACAGTATTTTTTTACTTAATCACGGTTCTAGGTAAAAATTAGTTTAAAATCTTTTCATAATATAATATTAATTCATAAAAGTATTCTGATTTAGAACTTTTTGTTTATAAGATGCAGGAGGCTCACTTACGAGAAGCAGTCCACCGCCCATGGACACGGGTGCAGCATGTCCGGCCTTTGTAAAGAGATGTGTGAAGTCACGTGTCCCCTAGTGGGGTATGGGGCAGATGTATTTCTGATCTGTTCCACTGATCGAATTTTAATTCAGGGGCAAGTAAGTGATTAGCTTTCTGTGCCCTGAGTTTTTTTTTATCTCCACCGGGAATTGAACCCAGGACCTCAAGGTTATAACGCTTACGCATCTACCACTAGACCAGAGAGATACGTTCTTTTCTTGAAGGTCCATAAGTCATAATTCGAAAATACAGAAAGCACAGAGTGGTGGTTCGCGGCAAAAACTACGTTAGAAAACGCTCAGTAGTGGAACGATGATCAGCGAGGTGATACGGATGAAATTTCATATTATGTCTCGTATTTTAATACTAATTATTAAAAACTAACTCCTACAAATTCTTACCAACACAACTAACTTCTTCTCTAATTTCTTTACTATCTCTGCTATCGACCTTTGCAATTCCCTTTCCAATGGTCTTGCTGGTTCTTTTTTCTCTCCCAAGATTCTCCTACATAACCATTACCTCTTTATTTCCTCTCATTAGATTATTCCACTGTCTAGTCTCTTCTCTTATGACTGGGTAGTAGGAGAGATCGCTTTAAAAGCGATAAGGCACTCCACAGGCCCTTTGCACAATGTTTTGTATTATATCATAATCATAAATAATAATTGGGACAACTCGCATACATTGCTCTGATCCCAAAGTTAGTTAAAGCACTTGCGTTATGGTAATCAGAAACAAAGAGAGTAACCAGAATAAATACATATATTAGTTTATAAACCTTTCGATGCAGAAGGCAGGAGCACTACCAATTGCGCCAATCGATCGTCTAAATATAATAAAAATAAATTGTCAACCGTTGATTTTACGATATAGACTGCGTGATGCACCAGAAGTGCTGGGTTCGAATTCCGGGGGACAAATGAATGTTATGGTTGGGTAGGCATAGGAGGCCGATCACCTACGTGCCTGTTAAGAAAATGACTATTGAAACAGATACATAAATGTGTCTGCTCCATGCCCCACTAAGGGTTACGGTAATTTCACTTTTTATATAAATAGTGAAGTCCCGTGTCCCTTAGTGGGGTATGGGGCAGATGCATTTCACATCTGTTTCACTGATCGATTTTTTTCTTTAGGGGCAAGTAGGTGATCAGCCTTCTATGTCCTGCCAGACCGAGTTTTTTTTATCTCCGCCGGGAATCGAACCCAGGACCTCTCGGTTGTAACGCTTACGCGCTTACCACTAGACCAAGGAGGCGGTCACTCACTTTTTATATACCTTCTTTTATATATTTTTACAATTTCTAGAAAAACATATAAGCTACGTAATTTATATTTTTCAAACCTCGAGTCGACGATATTGACAATTTACATTACAAAAATACTTAATAATAGACGAATTCGCGACACACATAATTTAAGATAATATTTTTATAAGATACTTCAGACGCAAACTTTTGCAATTAGGATAACAAGCGGAGACAAATTATCTTTTGAAGTATGACAGAGTTTATCCAACCGCTAGAAATAACTTCCTATATTATAATGAATTAAAACTTTTTGCCTGTCTTCTTTGTTTATGAAAAATATATTTCCTAGGAACTTGAGGTTCAACTGTTAAAATCAATTTTTGTTTTTCAATATATTAAGATGGAAGACAATTTAAAAAACCTCGACACGATGATAACAAATAATAAAAATTCAAATGTATGGACATATTTTCATGAATCATATCATCAAATATCCATCTTGATCGTGCTTTCGATCGAGCTTTTGAATAAAATAAAATTCGGTCAATTCGCTAGTAACTATGTTGCTACAAATATATATTAATAATTTCGTCAAGGGGTACGGTAGACTCGATCGAAACCTTAAACTGAATAAAAAAACATAAAAAAATAAAATGAGTCGACAACATATATCCGCAAAATTCGGATTGTAGAGTATTTTGTTTAATTCTGATGGAGCTGAAAGACTAATCGCAGTCGCCATTTTGGCCACTCTAGCGAAACGTCACTGTCACTAACTACAGAAATATGTATCTACTTACATTTTGGACCTACATGTGTATTAGAGTCACATTTCACCCGAACGAAGCCGGGTTTTCATCTAATAGACAATATTATAGAGAACGATTTGCATTTTTGAATGAATGATTAAATTCAAAAATTTTAGTTTTTTAAAAATTCGATAACAATTATTATAGACTTTGAGAACTGGCTTAAGGAGTTGTAAAGGTAAAAGTTTATATGGAAGATCTTTGTTTTTATTATTATAGATAGATATTTTGTATATGTTAAAAAAAATATGATATAGCTTTAATATTTTTTACTATAGGAAAGCTGACAGTTCCATAGTGACCAAGTAAGTTTGCTCGTTGCTAAGGGCGCTGTTATAATTTCCATACGTTTAACGTAGATGTTGAAAGATACTTAACCAGACTTGTGATAGAACTATTGAATATATGGAATTGATATTCTGGGTCAATTTCCCTTTGAAAATGGACAGATATATCTGTCAATTCAATATTTCTTATATTTATGATACAGTAATGAGCAACGGCAGATAGGATTGACGAGGGTAACTTTTGTTTGAGTTTCAGGATTTTATTGGGTACACTACACGTCTTATGCTCACTAAATGAGTTCAGAATTTTTATGGTGGGATGTTTCAATAAAAAAGTCGTCAAATGCTGTGAAAGTTTATGTAGTTAAGGATCGGAAAGCAGTAATTGGAGCTAAACACTCTGGCTTTTTTCGTTATTTTTATAATTAAACAAGGTTTACGGATTATTTTTAACACAAAAGCTGGTATATGGATTTTTGATTCTTAGTGTTATTTCCAATGTATGAATAAGTTAGCATGGAGTGAGAGACAAAAAGCAGAGAAAATCGATTTGTAATTCATATTGCGTTGTACATCTCGGATAAGGGTTTTCATACAAGATTATTACTTTTTGATTTATTTCCTTAGAAAGAATTACGTGACAGTAATAAATACAAACAATATAAAAGATCTAAATATTAAAATATTAAAATTAAATATCTCCATGCTAATTTCGTAGCTGCTGGTGGCGCGGCATCAATTGCAGAAAGAAAAAAAGGCGAAATTATGAAAGTCTCATGGATTCTTATATTTTCGTTCCTTTTGGAGTAGACTTTGGGTCCATGAGGGTCAGAAGCACGTGGATTGTTTAAAGAGATATCGACGCGCTTAGTTGAGACGACAGGAAACCCGAAAGCTGGCTCATATTTCAGCCAACGCGTTAGTATAGCAATACAACGCGGTAATGTAGCCAGTATTTTGGGTACATTACCAATGGATTTTATGAGCCTTTTGTATTTTTGTAAATATAATTAAGTACATTATTGTAAATATTTAATAAACACAGAATATTTAAGTGAATTTTTAAGGCACAACAGGTATTTTAAATTGTCTTCCAGTTTAAAAAAACCTCCCGAATTGTTAATTAGAAATAATAATATGTTAATTACCTCATAATCATAAATGTATGGAAAGATCGTTATCAAAATGTAGCTAAGATGTATCAAGTCTGCTTTCAAACGAAATGATCGCATGAAATTCGGTCGGTTTGTTTAGGTAGGTAGATTTGTTTGCCATTGTACCTCACATACATACGTCAAAGTTCATCATAAAAAACAATTTTTTTATAGTTAGCCATAAAAATAATGGAATTTCATCATTTCAAATCCATCAAAATTAAATTACCAGGCCTGATATTATACGGTTGCCTTATGTTTTCTTGCTTTTTGTTTGGAGTTTTCTCAAAATTAAAATTATTGAATGATCGTAATTTAGCTAATTTTATTTGCAAAAAAATGTTTGCATATAAAATATACGACAACGCTACACTTTTCATTCCATGCGAGAAAAGTAGCAGCCACATATATTATATTATATACTATCTTCCAGACAATTTGTCTCTGACTCCTGTAGAATAAACTTGATGAAATATTCTTTAAGTTAAAGCAAACGCTGTTAGTGGTGAGATAAATTGTTTGAAACAAAAAATACTTTTATCTACAAGGAGCGCAGACGAAATGCTTTCTTTGCACTTTAAATAAGTCTGGTCAATTAAAGACAATATTTTTTAAAAGCTTCGATGTTTTAATAACGGGTAAATGCTAGCTGTAATGTAAGTTACAAACGTAAAAACATACAAAAATACAATTATTTCCTCATAATATAAGTGCAAATTTAGGTCTAGAATTAAGCTTAAGAGTTATGTCACGGTGGCAATATCCATTGATTTTCATGCGAATTTTTCTGTTTGAAACTTGACGTTATCAAGATGGATTTTAGCTTCAATTTATGAAGTTTCATTTCAGTTTGATTTCCTCCATATATGAGGTGTATGTAAGAAATCGGACATTTTTAAGTAAAACTTGGGAGTAAGCTGGTGAATGCGTGACGAGAGCGTTACGAAAAGTGTGATCGGGCGAGGCGAACGGAAGTTGAGACGGAGATATAAGTTAGTGAAGATAGAAAGAGAGAGATAAGTTTCATATATTACTGTAGGGACAAGAGAGAGATATGCGAACATAAATTTTCTTTCTCTCTTAAGTTTTACTTCAGTCGTGTGGTCTAAAAAGTTTTTTTTGTCAATTTATTTGAGTTCATACTCTACTACCTAAAAGGTATGTGTTGCACATGTAACTGCTCTAGAGTATCAAGAGCTGGTTTCCCACTAAACTCACGTCGGGAACTTCTAATCGCATTCAGAGACTCTTGGAGTCATCTTTGTATTCTACGGCACGTGAATTTAAATATTCACATAAAATGTAGAAGAAATTGTATTAAAATTTAAATAAAACTATATCTCGCGCTACTCACTGTAAAAGCATTTTAAATAAATATTTATAACGCCGTCAACTTCGAGAGTGGTTTAAAGTTGCGGTTCAATTATAACTTGTAGGTTTACGTCACTGGATATTACGTTGTCTTGTTTTTCTTTTTTAATTTTATCACAATTCACTCAGCAAATATAATTATTAATTATTATATTTACCAAGTTTTTATGTTAAATTTGGAATTATTGGTGAGGCTATACAATGATTTATTAGATACATTACCCGCGTTTATTATGATAAGTTAGTTCGAGTTATTTCACTATAGTTTGCTGTTATCAATGTCGGTCAAAGAAATTGAGAAGAAGATAGACGCTTTAGAAATGTGGTGCTGGAGACGGATGCTTGGAATATCGTGGACCCAATTTAGAAGTAACCAATTATTGATGACCTGGGCAGCGTCTATCTACCAACAAAGTCAATTAGTACTTTTTTAGGCCACGTGTCACGACGAGATGGTGACTCTATACAGCGACTTGTGGTGCAAGGTAGGGTGGAAGGTAGCTACAAAAGCTCGTGGTAGGTCACCCAAGAGGTGGACTGATCAGGTCAAACTTGCTCTAAGCGATCCACTTCATGAGTGCACCAGAAAAGCGCCAACCCGGAAAGATTGGTGCAGGCTTGTGAAGCGAATAATAACGACTCTGACGGGTTAGCTATGATCACTCTGTCAATCTATCGCCTAGGAATATATGTACATTGAAAGATTTCTGTGAAATAATGAACACATTATGCTAAAACAGTAAGATAAAGAAAATAAGTGTTATTTTTTTACACTGTTGCAATTGCTCTAAAGTTCGAGTGACATGTCTACTTAAGATTCGTCATTGGAACTCTGAATATGGAATGTGTAATATTAAAATTAGCTTAAAGAAACAGTTACGCAATAAAACATACTAATAACTGTATAAAAATTAGTAAATTATTAAATCACTATATAAAATTGCCGTACAATTTCGGCAGGCGCATAATTACAATATCTTTATCAAAACGATCCGTTAATGATATTTGGCGAGAGTAGGTCAGGAATTTTTATTTATTTATAAAGTTATATTTCAAAACTTAATTTATACATACAATTGCTTTGATGAAGGAGGCTAAATATGCATAGCCGATAATATAGGTACTGGGACTGTATAATTGACTATAAATCGCAAAATAAATACAGTCTTCTAGAAATAAAATGTTTTTTGGTCCACTTTTACATGAAAATCAATCACATAGAAGTACCTACTAAGAAATATTTGCAAGTCATATTACGATATTCCTAAACATGTGAGCTATTAACCGGAATTTATTGGAAGACCTCTTAAAGTGGTTTCTTTGTGACCCTCAAAATATTTTGTGGGAAACTTCAAATAGCACTCAGATCTCTTTGTGCAAAAAGTGATATTTAGGTTAATAGTCGGTAAGTTACGTTTTATTGAATTCGACACTGATATATGATACTTTTGAAGGGTTTATAGGGTCAGCGTAATAGATTATATTATATAAAGGGACCATGAAATGTAGGTATGACGAATAAAATATTATAATTGAATAAACGAATTCGAAGGAGAAAGCTCCCAGATTGACTGTATGTTTTTTGTATGTAGTTTCATAAAAATATTACTTTATAATATACTAGGGATCCGCCCCGGCTTTGCACGGGTAAATCTCGTAGGGTTCAGCCTGCGTTTGCAATGTAAGCGAAAAATATGTAATTATTTACGACATCATATTAGAATCCTCAAAAATAACAGTATTTCTCCACTATTTAATAGATGTTATTATACATATAAACCTTTCTCTTCAATCACTTTATCTATTAAAAAACCGCATCAAAATCCTTTGCGTAGTTTTAAAGATTTAAGCATACATAGGGACAGAGAAAGCGACTTTGTTTTATACTATGTAGTGATGAACCAAAAATGTGTTGCTGATAAACGATTTATTTATTACTTATGATAAATTAATTGTTTCTTAGCCTATCGTTTGACACCTAACTCATCCAAATTGGTCTACAGATGGAGACGTACGAGCGGAACATCGGGAAAAAAATACACGTCGAATTGATAATTTCCTTTTTGGTTTTTTGATCGGGTTAAAAACAAGTACAAACTAAACTACTACGTAAGATCAAAGTGCATTGAACCTGAAAAGAAATTGCAATTAATGTTCTTATTCCAAATTATAATTCACTAAACACTTTTTTATGGTCGTTATACCTGGATGGATCATCCACTGAATTGGTTTGCATTCAGCGTCACAGGTGATGAAATAGTCTACAGATCATAAAACCTTTATTTCTACATAATACTGTCCTTTCGTTAAGGTCCCTTTTTTGATAATAAACATTTTATGATAATGAAAATACCTCCCAGAGGTTTTATAGCAAACGCCAGTTTGTATGGGGCACTTTTCATGCGAGAAAAACTTAATGAAAATAGCTAATTATTGTATGCTTTATGTTAATTACAAGAGGACAAATGGAAAACTGATTACCTTTTAATATGAAAATGGGAAAATATAATTTGTAGTTCAGCTGTTTACGTTTTTCTTTCAATTTCAATGGCGTGATTATTTGGTGTTGATACCCGGGAAACATTTTGAAACGCATATTAACACATTGATTGTTATTATTTTGATTGGTAAAATAATATTATTTGTATTTTTTTTTTAATATTCGAAAGTAAAGGCATCCTGACTAGGATTGTGTTGTAAACTAGTCCTTGCTGAACATAATATTACGGATACATGATAAAACTAGGGTTTAACATTAAACAATTTAAACAAACGTGTCAAATGACTTTCGTTGTCCTATCAACACAAACAAGGCCAGAAAAGCAACTCATGTAATCTCCTTACGTAAACTAATCCTGGGCGCTTATGCAAATAAAATTACAGCAGCTTAAACAAGGCCTATCAGTCAAAACTTGTGACGGAATACGTTGCAAACGAGAAAAGTTTTGATTTCAGCTTTAGAAATTCATTAGCGCCGGCCGGAATTACACCGGCACGAGGCGTTAATAAAAACTTCCAAGAAGTTACCCTTGGAATAAAGCCAGGATATTGGGGGCAAGGCTAGCACACACTTGACTCTTGCGCTCAATGCCCTCAACGTTGATTGTTTTTTGGGAAGTATTTCTTTTAATTTATCAAAGTCATAACTACTGTTCTGTATTATATACTTCGATTAATTAAAACCAACAAATTAAAATATTTCATTCACGGGCATCTAACCCAGAATCCTCTTAAATACCTTCGGATCGTAGATACCATTGGAATGCATATTTTTAATGTATTGAATACTATAAAACTGCTTTAGTTTCATTATGTTCTTTGATAACTTAAGGTAAGGGATGAAAATGAAAATCTCGTATCATCAATTACGCAGATAATTCTCAAAGAACCCATAAAGTAGCAAGCAAAACCGCAGGAGGGCAATTAGCGAGATTAATGCATCCTACACGGTGCATTTCAGGTAAAGATCTATGTATGTTGTCCTGTACTGTTAAACGACTATGTTTCTCGAAATGGTACACGATTGAAAGCTTGTAGGGTGACAATCCTATGACATTGTAGTGTAAGTTATTTCCATTTGAAATAGAACTACACAGATCAGAGTCTATCTCAAATAAATTATTCTATAGGAAAAGAGGTTTGAAAAATAAAACCCATTATTATAGGTATTTTATTCTGCCCTTCAAACCAGTCTAGGCAGAATAACAATTGTATTAAATCATTAACGCCACTGTCCACTAATAAAACGGACTTCACTTTAATACTATATCACTAGATATAGTATTAAAGTGAAGTCCCGTGTCCCCTAGTGGGGTATGGGGCAGATGCATTTCACATCTGTTTCACTAATTGATTTTTTCTTTAGGGACAAGTAGGTAATCAGCCTACTATGTCCTGCCAGACCGAGATTTTTTTAATATTTTTTTTATCTCCACCGGGAATCGAAACCAGGACCTCTCAGTTGTAACGCTTACCACTAGACCAAGAAGGCGGTCGATATAGTATTTAGTAGTGACTTAACGACCACTGGTCAACGACAGTATTTACAAGTTCGGTATCACGTGGTTACTGCAGCGAATTGCGACTGTGGCACTATCTAGTGAGTTTACTGTGCCCTCTATGTCCTCTGTCTGTTCATAAAAATATTATTTTAAAATTATAATAGATGTTGAATGACACAAACTGTACTTACTAAAAAGTGGTCCTACAAACGAGAATACTGCATGATTGGATGATTAGATTTTCATACATTGCAACGATGGTTCTTAGCTACCTATGAACCATCTCACGTCAGATAAAAAATGCCAGTTTTTAGTAGTATCAATACCAAAGTAGTTACGTTGGAGTCAAATAATGATATTTAAAAATTTTAAAAACATATAGTCCCTTACCGCCTCCGTGGCTAATTGGTTTACGCGTCTGCGTGTTGTGCCGGAGGTCCTGGGTTCGAACCCGGGGAAAACAGGAATTATTCGGTTGAGTAGGCACAGAAGGCTGATCATCAACTTGCCTGTAAAGTAAATGATAAGTGAAATAGACACAGCAATGTGTTTGCCCCATGCCCCACTCGGGGCTACGGGAATTCACATATAGTCCTTAATTGTTTAAGTAAGCTCCAAATTATTCAAGAAATAGAAACACTTGAAATATAAAGGCCTTTGCCTTTAGAGTTTATACCAACGTTCACATTCGGGTTGCCATTAATTATACTAAATCAGTATTAAATTCACTGCGTTATTAAATGTAAATGAGTATTTTGAGCACTGAATTCTAATGTAATATTTTAAACGTCTAGCTTGAGATTTCTAACGTATATAAATATTTATTACCAAGAATGCTGTTAAAACTTAAAGAAAATAATAAAATATCGTATCATAGGGATTAAGGGAAGGATATACTAAAGTTTTTACGCTTCAATATATTGAATTTTATGAAAATAGGAATGAAAATAAATAAATCGAGTGTAAGCATTTTACAGAAATAACGTATTTTCAACCAGGATTAACTAAATATATGATAAAAATTACAAATATACGTAACTTGTAGTTAAAATACAGTAGATTGAGATTTACAAGAGTTTATTTAAAACAGAATAGTTTTTATCGAGTTTGTCGAAGTAGTCGAAACAAATAAAACACTCAAAGAATAAAGATTTTTGAGATATAATTAAATAAAGTCATACTAGCTGACCCGGCAAACGTTGTTTTGCCATATTAATTTTTGAGGTGGGCTACCCTTATCACTTAGGGGTATGAAAAATAGATTGTAGCCGATTCTCAGACCTACTGAATATGCATATAAAATTTGGTAAAAATCAGTAAAGCCGTTTTGGAGGAGTAAGGTAACTAACATTGTGACACGAGAATTCTATATATACGATTTTAGAGTCTTCTATAAAGTATGTGATTAGCCTTCAAATTAGAATGTTTTGTTTCCTCGGGAATAAATTTCAGCAAATTTCACACAATGTTAGACACGTGACCAGTTGTTTAATAGTCTTATTTATATTATAGAGAATAAAGTCAGTCTACTGGTTGACTCATAGACTCCCGTAATTGTAAAGATTTTTAGATATTTCAAAAAAATTTTTTGGAAGTTAGCTCTTGGTGTAGAAGCAATTTTTGACATCTTGACAGCATTTACTTCGCAGGATAAAATCCTGATCCGATCTCAGTAAAAAGTTGACTTGATCGGATCAAAATGAAAGTTTTATTGAAGTATTTCGAATATTCACTGAATTTTAGACAGAATTTTGAGAGATAATAGAAATACCGCGACTTCATCCGTGTGTTGCACTATTTCAACCACTTTCATGCCTCATAATAAGCTGAAAATAATATTTTAACTCGAATAAAATTTACTTACTTCTAACGTTTAAAAATAAACTAAAATAAAAAATAACGTTCAAATCATTTACAACATTCAAACATTCATCGTTCAATCGCTCGTATTCGAAATTTGAATGATGTAAAAAGTAGCACTTAGGATGATTAAACCCCGAATCGTTAGCAATCTATCAAAATGTCGTATATTCCGTTCTTGTCTACAAACTTGAGTGGGATTCAGAAGTCCGACTAAATGTATCGTATGCTTGAATGATAAACATACGACGGATTAGAATATTTAGTTGAGACTACAGGGAAACCGAAAGCTGACTGATTTTTCAGTAAGCGCGTTACTACCTGGTAATGGAGCCAGCATTTTAAGTACGCACCCTAACGGTTATGATAGTGAGCTTTTCGTATATTTGTAAAAATCTTTAATAATTAACATAAAATATCAAACCTAGTTTTGATTTTTTGCCATCGACAAACGATCTAAAATTGTGACCATTTTGCAGTAACGCAAATTAAGAGGTTTAGTAATTAACAATACATCCTATTTCGCAAATCAAACTGATCGAATATAGTTAAAACCTTTTGAAAATAATTGCTGTAATTAATATGGTTCACCAGACGTAATAAAGCTCCAGCCAAAGTTTAAGAATTTACCCGTTGACCGCTAACTTATATTGTTGTTATTAAATTCAAGACTTGGTAATATTTTTAAGCTCCAATCTAAGCGGTGTTATTTGTTTGACGGTCTTGGCATCATAGGTCTTTAACGAATTGACCGATTATTGCGGTTTCTTTTGCGGAAAGCTGACGTGACGAGATGGTTCATAACTACAAATTATGAAGATCTGTTTGATTCTTAATAATTATTAGCTAACCTGACAAACGTTGTCCCGTCTGACTATGAGTATTGAATTCTACTTGGTATAATTAAAATACCAAACAGACTGTGAACTGAGAAATGCGAAATTATGACAGTTAAACATTTAAACAAATGACAGTTATTTCAACCGCTATAAGATTACATTAGAAAAGTTTATATTGTTAAACGCATTAAGAAGTTGACGTTAAAAAAATTGATAAAATCGTTAAGTTTTCTTAAATTTTTTAATTTTCCGCGCAACCTTTTTTGTTTATTTCTTCCATAAAAACCTTCTCCTCACGAACACAACAAAAAATATTCAATATGGTGCAGTCGTTCTAAAGTTATTCTCATACACACATTTCGGTGACTCATTTTTATTTATATAGATTAATATCTTTGGTGGTTTTTAAATTATCTTCAAGTTCACTAGTTTATTTCATTAGAAAGTATTTACTCGTATGTTTTCAGAAACTTGTATGCAAACTTGCAGAGGTATTTAGCAAGTCGTTATTGTTTCGCCAGTTTGCTTATATTTCAGTTTAGCTCTTCATTAATCTTCATAATAATTAACAATTCTTGCTTATATTAGTTACACTGTTTTCATTTGTGGCTTTAGAATTACACTGAAAATTAATCATATAGTTTGTTATATCATCATCATATAATATCATCAAACAACATCAAACAGTAAAAACAATTCAAATTAACAATAGTCAAAAATATAGAATGTGAATAAAATAAATGTAAATTTTTAATTAATGTTATTTTTATTAGTTACTTGTGACCCGCCCCGGCTTTGCATGGGTATAAAACATACATAAAAACCTTCCTCTTCAATCACTCTATCTATTAAAAAAACCGCATCAAAATCCGTTGCGTAGTTTTAAAGATTTAAGCATACAAAGGGATATAGGGAAAGAAAAATTAATTTTAAACAAAAAAATAAAACCGACCTCAAAACGCACTGAAAAGTAAAAAATAAATTTTGTATTATAAATGAACTTAGGTACTATAAATAAAAGACGTAAATAGTGTTGATAAATAAAATTCATCTAAAATTCTACAAGGGCATAAAACTGTCATCAAACTCAAAAAAAAAAATACACGAATTGATAACCTCCTTTTTGGTTTTTTTGAAGGTCGGTTAAAAAGCGACTGTTTTATACTATGTAGTTACTAGTGGACCCCACGAACTTCGTATCGCATCAGAGTTCCGAATAATGTACTTTATGACATGGTATTAAAGTTCAAATTGACTTTTATGTATTACTACGAAACTTTTGTATGGGAATATAGAAAAGTGTTGTTTTTATACTTTTTCAGGTAATTATTTAAATTTTTCTCTCCGTAAGAACCATCCTCGTACTTCAAGGAATATTATAAAAAAGAATTAGCGAAATCGGTTCAGCTGCTCTCGAGATTTGCGCTTATCAACACATTCAGCGATTCATTTTTATTTAAATAGATTAATTATATATTACAATTAAAATAATAATAACTATGAATTATTATAAAAATTAAAAAATACAAATTACTCTAAAATATAATAAACTTAACTTCCTACACACAATTTAAAAATATTTTAAAAAAGTGCCTTGTGTATAGTAGTACCCTTGTGCTGGCTCTTAGCTTACGCTGGCAGCATTTCTTCGATGGATTACAGTGCTAATGCGCAGAGCGAAGAAAGCATACTTTGTATAAAAAAAATTTTAATCGAAACAGGTCTTGTGTAAAAAAATTATATGAGTTACAACTAGTTACAAGATTACGACTTATTTGACGCGTATCGCTATATTTTGTTCAATTTACACAATACTTTAATGAAATGTACAATAGCAACTATTAACTTTATAATAACATAGCATTTGGGCTATGTTATTGTAAAGTTTAATTACAACTTCATAACATATTTCGGCCAACGTTGAATAGCAATACCATGTAGCCAGTATTTTGGGCACCCCCGCGAATTGGATGAGCCGTTTTTATTTTTGTAAATATAAGTACATTATTGTAAATAGGTATTTAATAATAAAAAATTACAGCTTATTTATAATAATTTCGTGTGAAAGAGAGAACAAACAACCATACATCCGCACAAACGTTCACTCTTACAATATTATTTGTGTGAACTGAATTGAACTTTCAATTAACATATCACGGAAATAATGATTTTCCGATAAAATTTGTTATTTATGCGAGTTTATAGCGGTGTTGGTATTCGCCATATTTGCCAAAATTGTTTGTTCCAATTTTACAACAAATTGCCTAACTTTGTGCCATTTGCTACACGTTGTCGTGTATTTACAGCCTTTAATTCCAATTTTTGCTTCATACTTAAAATTTCTATTTGCGGTCAGTAATTTTCTAAATATGGCGACATACGAAAACTCGTTCAAAATGAAACATATTGACAGATAGATTGTCAATCAGAGGTAGGAGTGAAATTATTTATATAGCCTTTATGGCATTGGAAGGTTATCCCGTGGAAATTTTTTCCGTTTTAGCAACATTTTCCATTAATACTCCTCTCCTGCTAGTCATATATGTAGAAAATAGCATTTACTCTCGAACCCATTCGCGTGAGTATCCTATTAATTCCATGGTACCTTTATTCAATAGAACCAAAATACCTAAATTTCCAAATTTTTTCAAACGATGATCTGCAGGTAACGTATATAGTAAAAATAATTAATAATTAATAATTCTTAATAAACGTTGCTTAGTAGTTAAATAATCTTAAATTCATATCTTCAAATTTAGGTACCCTTTGAACTCAGTTATAAAACGCAAAAAATAAATTGATGAAGTTGCACAAAACAGACACTGTTTTATTTCGAAAAAGCGTACATTTCGCAATAACTCGGGTAAGATGAAGTCTCTGTCAGTTCATCGACCAAAAACCATTTCTCCGCACCTTTCACTCAGCAGACGTGGCTAGACAATGAAGGTTTGTTCTACATCGCACAGACTATGAAAATACAGATATAATTCAAGGAAAAAATCATCACCCAAAAAACTTTTTAGAATAACGTGTTGCGTGTCGTAATGAAAGATGAGTTAGAGTAATAAGTTTTATTACTTAAGCCATGTCGACCTGATACTAACTACCAACTAACTAAATATTTCAATAAAATCTTTATTTATATACAAAGTAGCCGGACATCAAAATATTATTTAATCACGTATTCACCTAAAAAATCTTACGCAGTATTTGCCACGTAATGCTGAGTAGCCATAAACGTGTTAGTATAGCAATACAACGTGTTAATGCAGCCACTGTTTTGGGTACGCACCCTAACGGCTTTGAGCCTTTGTGTTCATAAATATATTTAAGAACACATTTTTATTGTTTATTTAAAACATTTGTAAATAGTAATTAATGTCTCTTATTTACAAGAGCATCACACATTTATAGAAAACAGTTTGAACTGATTAAGCGCGTCTGCTTGGGACAATATATATATCTTATACAAAATTTTATAATTTGCCCGATGTTTTGGGTGCCTTACAGTCTGTAGGATCACGGGCGATATTTGTTAATATTATAAATTATTATCTTATGATATCAAAAAAGTCGAAGTAATTTCTAAGTTATGTAACCTCTTTTACTTTTATAAAATAAGAAATAGATTTTCACTTAGAAGTCTCCAGTCTTTTATCATAGATGGAATAGAAAATTGTTCACCCGTGAACCGCTCGAATAAGACATGAACGAAAACACGGAGGTAGTTAACCCAATATTTATCTGATAGAAATGGCTGAAGAATTACAAGAGATGTGAGAGGTGCTAGTAGGATTTGAATAGCCGAGCCTTGGCACACGTTGCCTGCTGAACGTGAGCCCAAACGAGTAACGAGGCACATCTATAGACCGAGCATTTAGCTCGCGAGGCAGCCGTGCCCGGTGGAGACCCGGCTATTGACACTGACGCCTCTGTCCCCTCATTATCTGCACCGTGTAACGGTGTATTGTATTCCGCGCGCAGTCTCGGATAAGGGGCTTGGAAATTGTTTTACGTGACACGTTATAACGAACGGGAGAGGACTTGTACGCGCTTTGAATAACAGCCTGAAGAATCAAGCCAGGCCTATTTTGTTTCATGGGATTGTCATTTTGATCTCTCTCGGACTTTGAATTAGGGGAGAAATGGAAAAGTAAAAACCACTTGAACTTACTGACGGAATAAGATCTTTTTCTTTGCCTTTATATTTTAGGCGAACGTTTTCATATATTTTAGATTATATTATACAAACTAAGTATACATAAGTAAGCACAGTTTTAGTTATCTAATATTATTATTCTAGTCATAGATTGCGTTATTCATTAAGAAAATTTTATAATTATTTTTAAAATTGCTTTAATATAAATTTATTTTCAAAACTCTAGTTTTAAGACGACACTATCTACCTGTTCATAAATTGTTTTTACTTAAATTAACTTGTCTCAAAAGTTTCTCTCCCATTTAGTATAAAATAAAAAAGTTTAAAGAAAACTTTACGACTCGTTAAGTATATTTCGAAATAGTAGATACTTAAAATGCTTAAGTATTTGTAGGGAAAAATTTTCAGCGCCCCTGGTGGGTACGCGCCGAATTACATAGCAGCTTATTGACAACTTTCAAGAAAACCTTTTGAAAACTTTGATAGTAGTCTCATGGTTGACGCACAGAAATATTTTCAAATCAAGACGAAAACAACTGACGTAATGTTGTTTTATTAGACTGATTATATCAGGGGATAATAAGCTAAGCTTAACCTAAGCTGAGAGTAATAAGTTATAACACGTAAGGCAAGTTGGTGCGCGCAGGTGGACAGAACGCACCAGGCGAGTCGCCAAGTTCTAAGTTTAAATCCGCACCTGTGACAGGAAGTAGCTACGTGCCGCCAACTTCGATGCATCATAACAAAGTCTACTCACCGACAGTGGTATAACTAGAGAGCTAAAAAAAACATATTAAGTGTACTCATAAAGGCCCACAGATAAAAATTAACATACACAAAACTATAAGTTATTAAATAAACTCAAAAATGGACTGATTTTTTTGGATTCGTCTAAGCTGAGAATAGCAGAATAACTATTAATAATATAGAAAAATATATGAAAAAGTTTTATAAATAAAATTCATTTCCTCATTTCCTCCGGAGTGACGTTTTAGGTGACACGTTATTCAGCACTCTGATGAGATACGAAGTTTGTTGGATCCACTGTAAAACATAAAGCGCTTTTAGCATTGACACACACAGCAAGTGAAATTGTTTCGGCTTTTTTTGTAGTAGGTATACTTTTCTTTTCTTTTTAATTTAGATATAATTTTTTGGTTGTTAACTCCCATTGTAATACATGTTTGAATGTTTGGTGTCTTCCTGTGACTGTCTTAGCATGTTATGTGACTCAACCGAAATAAATAAATTGAAGACGATTTAAAAAACCCCAACATATTAAAAATAAGAAACTCAAAAATAGAACAGAACATTATTATTATTACCTAAATGTAGTAGGACTTATCGCGTAAATAAACATTATTTATTTACCTCAACGAGAGGGTTATGAGGGTAGATAACAATACGCTCATTTTACACTAACAGCACTCTCCAGTCTTTCTCGTGACCACGGCCGTAACAACACGGTCGAAACATCGAGGTATATAAATAATGTTTCTTTGCGCGATAAGTCCCGCTACATTTAGGTAATAATAATGAGTTCAAATCGAGAAAGTCATTATTTATGAGAACATAATTAGTACGTAATAATACTCATTATCAAAAACACTGCATCAAAATCGGCCCATTCGTAAAGGAGCTACAATGCCATATCTGATAGACATAGACACATCAAAATCTTTTTGCGGTTTTGTTGAGATGTGACATGGTGGAGATTGATGTCTACAATGAATATCTGTTGTCAATTCAAGAGATATTGTAATGTAGCCAGTATTTTGGGTTAGCGAACTAACGGCTTTGATGTGCCTTTTGTATTTTTGTAAATATAATTAAGTACATTATTTTAAATATTTAATAAACATTAGTTTCATTTTAAAAAAAGGTAAAATAAAATATTTCGAATTTCTTTAAATTTCTATAATTTCACTTGTTTTATCTAAGCAAATGTTTGTCTGTGGAAACGAGCTGTACGTTACACTCATTGAAGAACTTGTCCCAAGTTGTTTCCATTGCCTAATTCATGTTACTTTCAAAATATCTTCAAATAATATATCATTTATTTTTATAGGACAGTATTTATTCTGGAAATATATATAACTTTTACAATAATCATCAATGGCATTGTTTTTGTCAGATATAAAATGTCCGAGAACCTAAGTAACCAAACCCAGTAACGTAATACTAAAAAATTTTACATTTTTAAAAGGATTAAAATGCAAATAATTGAATCAATTCTTTTATTATTTGTTTGTTCGGCTGTAATTTATTAGCGGTGTCGGTATTGTTCATTCGTTCGCAGTGTAGGGTCAATTTCACCCAATCAAGGTATAAAGAATTCAGTGGATTATATCATGCCGTGTCGCTACACGGTTGACTAGATTGCATCGGGGCTAGCGATTGTACAATATTAATGTCATTTTTTTTTAAATATCAAGTTAAAATTATTTAAGACAATCATAGGAAGAAATAGGCAACACGAACATTCAAACACGTATTATAATGGGGACCAACACACCAATTACAAACGTCTAAATTAAAAAGAAATGAAAAGTAGACTAAAAAATAGTGTTAAAATTTTAACAAAAAAAATCGACTTCAAATTGTAACTCTAAAACTACTGAACATATTTTGATGAAATTTAAAAAGGACTACACGGGAAGCACCAGATTTCAAATAAATAAAGAACTATCGAAATCGGTAAACACAACGTAACGTTCGTTCTGAGGTAACAAACATTTAAAAAAACATAGCGTCGACTTGTGTACCTCCTCCTTTTTTGAAAAATAACAGAACCAAAATAAAAACACAACTATCATTCACTCCTTAGGTTTAAGGATACCTCAACCTTTCTTTAGTATATTTTTAAATCTTTACGTGTATCATATTTTTAGAATTATTATTTTATTAGAACTTATACGTATATTTAGAATATTAATTAATAGCGTATTCTTATCTGAATCGTCGTGTGAGGAGGGAGAGGAGATTTAGATTGCCTTCAATTTAAGCTAAGACTTCACGTATGACATGCATTGAATATAAGACAATAACCCACTTAGCCACGGAGGTACGGTTTAATGTTCTAAGACGGAGTTGGTTTATATGGCTATATTCATTTCATTTTTATTTCATGGCGGCCCACTCGACCTTCGCATGAATTGCTTAACGTTACGCTGTCTCGTTTACCGTAAACTAGAGCATATTAGAAAAGATAAACAATATTTAATACTAAATATTAAGATATGAATGTAATTTGTGGATTTCAGTGGCTAACACTGATTTATAATCTATATACTAATATTATAAAGCTGAACAGTTTTTTGTTTGAATGCGCTAATCTCATTAACTACTGGTTTCAATTGAATAATTATTTTAGTATTGGATAGTCAATTTATCGAGGAAGGCTTTAGGCTATATAATATCACGCTGAGACCAATAGGAGTGAAGCATCAGTGAAAAATGTTGCAAAAACGAGGAAAACTATTCATATTTGAGGCCTTCCGTTGCGCGCTGCGTAAACGGTAAAACTAAAAATATCATTTACGCAGAAGTACTTTAAATATATTCTTTAAAAACTTCTTAATCGCGATCACAATAACAGAAATTGACGCGAACAAAGTCGCGGGCAACAGCTAGTGTGCAATATAGCTACAGTATGTAAAAGTGTTGACAACCCTACGAAATAATCCCTGGTCTATTCATCTGCGAAATCTGTTTATCAAATTAAAAGCATTTACGAACATTTGCTGTACAAATTAAGCCTTTTAATATTTAACAATTTTTAATAGATATAAGAATCTGTACTGATGACAATCTATACTATTTATTAACCGACCTTAATAAATACAATTTCCATTGTCATGTTAATGAATTAAACGATTTTTATACTACACAATTTAAACGAAATACAAATTGATGCAATATAAAAAATGGTTTTCCTATTGCCTTATCGCGTGTTAGCAAGATCTCTTACAGGCAATCCATTAATAAAACGCCTCCGTGGGTGAACATAAAAAAGTCTGCTCACGACCAACTTGGAGCTGGATTTTACTATTATGTTACTCATTTTAATTACATTCTTTAAAACAATGTATATTTTTTACAAATTCAATGAGACAAAGTATTAAAGTTTCAACGGGAATCGCCAATCCGAATAACCAGAGATAAGAGTTCAGTTAGTAATGAACTATTCAGTGATTGTTAAACTATTCAATGAGAATAATTTCTACCTGGCACAATACCTCGTCAGTAGAGACGAGGTATTATTGTATCAGAAATCGGTCTGATTTACCTGATTTTTAAGAAAATAGAATTCTGAGGTAGTTGTAGAAAATATATTTATACCATAAGTGTAATTAAAGATAATTAAAAAAACCCAACATATAATTCACAAATAAGTATAAAATAAAAAGATGACAAAGCTTCATAAATTGTATCTAAGACGATTTGAGATATTATTTCAAGTTGAGCGACTTTAAACCCACATTGGATATTAAAAAAGAAGTCCCGTGTCCCCTAGTGGGGTATGGGGCATGCATTTCACATCTGTTTCACTGATCGATTTTTTCTTTAGGTACAAGTAGGTGATCAGCCTTCTATGCCCTGCCAGATCAGGTTTTTTTTTATCTCCATCGGGATTCGAACCCATAACCCGGCTGTAGCTTTTACCACTAGACCAAGGAGGGAGGTGAGATATTGTATTGAATATGGCTAATATTTTCGAGACTTTACTTGCAGGTCGTTTGACTCATTGTTCACACATTAAATACACTTTTATGATAAGATTAAATTTACATTGCATTTATTTAGATATATTTACATTATGATAGAAAACATGAGGAAAATAAAACAATAAAAGAAAGAAGATATTTTGTTTGTACTCGAAATCGTCATCCTAATAATAACATGCACAATTGCACAGTTATTAAGCCAGAGCTATTGAATATTTTATTTCGTATGCTAGTGTTGTTAACATTAATACAATAAATGGACTTTGGATATTAAAAAGTCCTATAAATTACTGGCTCAATTACCGTGTGATGTCACAATACTGACTTGTCGAAAAATGAGCCAGTTTTCCTATTGCCAAAGAGAATAAACGTCGATATCTCTTAATAATTAAAGAGCTAAGGGGGCGCCTATTAGAGTCCACCGGAAACATAGTGGATGACGCTTTCTTCGCTCTGAGTACGTATTGTGATCTAGCTAGAAACAACATGAGGTTAGGTTAATTATTTATTAGAGTTATTTATTTTAAACTACATTATACTTCGATCACCTATCCTAACGACATTAAAACTCTCCCTTCGCAAAAATGGCTAAAAATTTATTTGGTAAAATTGTTGTTTTTACTATCTTCCTCGCAATTATTCCATATTTTCTCATTAACACCTTCCCTGGACTACGACAAACATTTCAAAATCAAAATCAGCTAAATCGGAGCAGCCGTTCTCGAATTTTATAGAGATAAACAAACAGCAATTGATTTATTCAATATAGATTTAGGATGAATTAGGTATAATATTTAAATGTTATATGAATAAGCGTTTAATATTACATAAGCAAGTTAAGCTTTGAGTTAACAATTATATAAACTAGAAGATGTACCCAAATCTGAACCAATACACATAACGGATTTACGAGCGGTTTTATCATCGCGATACGCTGCAAAGTCGAGGTGCCCTAATAAAATCAACAATAAACATCGAATAACAGCCGTCTACAAATTATGACAATTGGATTGGATTATGACAAGGACATTATTTCCTTTTTATGTACGAGATCCCACAATTTATGTGAAAGTGATTCTGTTACTCGAATTTCGATTTCCGATTTTAGTACTTTTACGACTTATAGAATTATATAAAAAAAACAGAGAAAAGAAAGCCGGCAATGCACCCGTGGATCAACTGGTGTTTTATATTTTTAACCGACCTTCAAAAAAACAAAAAGGAGGTTATCAATTCGACGTGTATTTTTTTTTTTTTTTTTTTTGGCGACGTTCCGCTCGTACGTCGCCATTTGTAGACCGATTTGGATGAGTGAGATGTCAAACGATAGGGTAACTCGTCGAAGTGGTCCCATTTTTTTTTAGAATTTTTGCGATCAATAGTTTTCAGGTTATTGAAAGAATAGTTTCACAATCGGACGAGAAATCGCTGAATTCCGCGCGACCATGTCGTGCTTATTTGCTTATAACTCTATGATTTATGAATCCTTATCGATAAATTAGATGTTATTCGATTTAGTATTAAATTTGAAACAAGAGAGAATAAGAATCAAAATAATTTGATTTATAGTTTTAGAGATATTGAGGTTATAATATAAAAAATTGAAACATCTTCAATTAGTTCGCTTTAGCAATAGAGATGTCCATGTTATATTAAATATATATTAATTATAATAAATTAATTTAATTAAAACTCATATTGTCAAACTTTTTACGGAATTTTATGAAAATCTAAGCCATATATTTGATGTTATGGAGCAAAACTTGTCAACAGAGAAAAACATGTCATACGTTATTGTTTACGCGTCCAGTTTAGATCTCTATAGCTCGATGTAATATCAGTTTATATCGATGACTTATATATCATTTTATAAAACATTAAAAGGGTCATATATGATAGTAAAATCAATAAGCTAGAAGAAATGCTTCTAGAGATAGAGAGAATATAGTCATTGAGTTCCTACGGTAAATCGCAACGTGCCTTCACTTGCTTACTATAAAACACCATGAAAACTTAATTTATATGAACGATATTACTTAAATTTTTAGTATTAAACGATTCAGTTTTGCGTTTTCTTATTTTCATTAATTTGAAAATATTAAATTAAATGAATTAAATTAGTTTTTAGTGTATAAAGTAAGCGTAAAGTCAGAGCGTCCATGTTGGTTTCGTTTTGATGGTATGATAACCAACTACCTATACGGTTTAGAAGAGCCACTCAAAAGTATAAAATAAATTAATTTTAAACAAAAAATAAAACCGACCTCAAAACGCACTGAAAAGTAAAAAATAAATTTTGTACTATAAATGAACTTACTATAAATAAAAGACGTAAATAGTGTTGATAAATAAAATTCATCTAAAATTCTACAAGGGCATAAAACTTTCATGTTGTTTTTTGAAAGGCGGTGAAAAATATTTCGAGTTTTGAAGATTTTTCGCTTATCTAAGTTCGAAATAAATTATTCTAATATTAAAAAAAAACTATTTTTGTTTTGAGTTGATATTATATCCCTTGCAAGACATTTATGTTTTGTAGGCTTAACTTATACTTAACTAACTTATTTTAAATCCAGTTAGATAATGCAAAAGTAAGTTTAATGCAAAAGCTAGCATTTGACATTAATTCTGCCATATCCAAGTTAACCAGGGTTAAACAAACTCTCAACTCGGCGCTTTTATAGTTTTATTTATTTTTTGAAACACTACTAATGAGTTTGACACTATCGCCTTGATTACATTCAGCAAATACTGGATGAGTGTTTTATTGAATTGGATTTAAGTCTAAATATAGTAATTTAAATTAATTAAAGGTTTCAGCTACATATTTATACCAATGTATTATAAATTATGTGTGTACTAATTTACCTAAATCTATATATAAAACAAAGTTGGGTTATTTACATCATTTATAACTCAAGAATTTTGATCTCTGTTTTGTCCGATTCAACAAAACAAGGATAGGAAAACTAAGAATAGGAAAAAACTATAAATAACCTATAAATAAACTAATCCTATACATTTTTTTCAAGTTAAATCCATTTTAATCAGTCGCGGCGATTTCGCGCGCAAAAACTCAAAAGTGCCGCGACGGGTGCGTCTTTCGAAAAAAGATGGCCGCGGCACACGAAGGGATAAATAAAAACTAAAAATATAGAAAAATTCACGAAATAGTGTGAAGAGAATTCGTTTTATCATACATTTTCTATGGAATGACGTTTTAGGTGACACGTTATTACTCGGAACTCTGAAGCGATACGAAGTTCGCGGAGTCCACAAGTTTAATATAAACGTAATATACAAGCTAACTTCCCTTCTACTCTGTAAATATTGCTTGTTAAATTCACTCCCATAACTCAGTTAATTGTTAACTTTTTGGCCTTCAAAATGCGGTAGAAGCTTCGACCTCCGAGAAAACAAAAAATGCCATAAAGTTGATCTTTTAGGAGTAATCAGAAAAGAAGATGCAGAAATGTGTATGCCTCATTCCTCACTCAGAGTGCCGCGATATTTTCTTGCTTTCTCCAAAGTCTGAATCATAAGTTTACATAAAAAATTACATTCATATTTATTAATTATCATTCATATAAAGTAAAGTCCCGTATCCTCTAGTGGGGTATGGGGCAGATGCATTTCACATCTGTTTCACTGATCGATTTTTTCTTTTAGGGACAAGTAGGTGATCAGCCTTTTATGTCCTGCCAGACCGAGTTTTTTTATCTCTGCCGGGAATCGAACCCAGGACCTCTCGGTTGTAACGTTTACGCGCTTACCACTAGACCAAGGAGGCGGTCATCAATCATTCATATACTGTTACGATTACCTCACATAATATCTTTTTTGTATTAATAAACATACTAATAATTATAAATAACATTTTCTAATGAACAAATATTTATAAATTGTTGCTAAGATCCATAACGATCATTACAAGCTTTAGAATAAGCAAAAAGCGTGGAAATTTTATTTATTTTTATTAAGAATTCAATTGATCAAATTTAAAAAATAATTCGTATACTAATCGAGATATTAGTAGTTTACGAAGATTTTTAATATTAAAACTGTTACATTTTTATATAGAAATTAAACCACGTGTACAATTTTATTGAAAAAATATCACGATTCATAATTATACCGACATTCGTATAAAGAAAAGTTGACTTAAATTACATTCTTATTTTTGATTCATTCACTTAGAAGCTATGATGCCATACTCTTCAAATTAATAACACATCTCTTTTTGTATATGAAGTTAAAAATCCATCAAAACAAAATACACCCAAAGTATTTATGTAAAATTAAAATTGAAGAAATTTTCAAGTATTCTACGTATTCTGTAATGTTCTCAGAGAGGCAATAAATCTAGTCTCATTGGCGTTATTTGACATCAGAGATATTTATGGGGTGTTAAATGTTGGGACCGACCAGCATAAATTATTGTTTGCGAAACAAGATTCGGATGATAACGATTGTGAATTGATGACTTGAAATAACTTTAAAATTATAATAATTAGATATTAACTTTTTTTGAACACAATAGACTATAGAATATAGAGCAAGCTTTTTCAACAATAGTATAACATTTTATATTAACAACAGATAGGTACAGCCATTATTAAACGTTATAAGATTGTGATTTTTTTTATAAAACAAAACGCAAACAACCAATAGGCTCAGTTTGAGTTCCGGTTGGGCTGCGGGTTCGATGCCCGTCCTTAAAATGTGATATTTTTTGAAGTTAGTCATAACGATTTCATACAGTTGAACTACTTTTACCAGAAGGATGACGAGCTTTTTGATTGACTGCCTAGCATCGGAGAATCCTATACCTTCATAATTATTTCTTTCGCTAATAGAAACTATTCTACTACCATTATTTCCACAAGAAATAACTATATTTTCATAATATATAAAGTTTAAATTAATGTATCTGTTATATCTACATTTAATTATATTATTATTATATTAAATTTTAATAAGACTTTATCTGACAAACCGAAAATACAATATTATATTAAATACTAGCGACCCGCCTCGGCTTTGCACGGGTATAAAACATATATAAAAAACTTCTTTAATCAATCTATCTATTAAAAAAAACCGCATCAAAATCCGTTGCGTAATTTTAAAGATTTAAGTATACAATGAGATATAGGGAAAGAAAAAGCGACTTTGTTTTATACTATGTAGTGAAGTTAGTAACTAAATAATTTATTTTAGTCTGAATTGTTATCTATAAATACTTTGTTTGCGATTTCATAAAAGAATTTACATTATGTTTATTTTGATTTAAATAGGATTTTTTGTGGATTTAGATAGATTACGTAGATTTTTAGTCACAGTATTTGTGTTAAATTGCTGTAAAAATAGAAAAAGAGGAAAAATAAATTATTAAACAAATTCTACGCAAAGTGGCGGATATCAGCGAGGTCATAATGTTAATATATCCCTTGACCTGTATTGATGTTGCAATTAGTTGTAGAAATTAGAATCGATACGATCCCTTTGTCCATGAAAGCTCAATTTACATAGTCGTACTCCGAGTTCAATTAATACAGTTAGCAAAAGTCATCTTTGGATACTAGATTTGCAATTATTTTCTACTCCATTGATGTCAGGAATTTTAATGGACTAGCTCAAAGGCCGGAAATGCAACGAGGGTGTGGTTGGCAACGCAGTTATCCATGGGGCGTAATCCCTTACCATAAGGGATCCCGCCTGCCCTGTTTGCTCTAATATAAAAAACTCGGTTTTTAAATTGAATTTAAATCTATGATGAATTGTTTTTTAAACTCTTTGTGATTCTAAGATCCTGTCACTCAAAATGGGTGTCTATCACTGAGTATTTATTGGTAAAAACCGCATGAAAATGCATGTGGTAGATTCCAAGATGAGAACAAAATTACAGAGAAACAAAAACATACAGACGCTGCCAGGATACGGTATGCTGCCATTATTTTGGCTACGCCAACCACACATTATTTACATTACAAAAACTTATAAAAAAATTCGAAATACGCTACTTTTAGTTTATTAAGTAACGTAAAACGAAAACGAACTGTTGTCTATTATAAACAGTTTATTGAAACACCTAACAATGTTTTCATCTCACAAACTTGCTTTTATCTCTGTGTTCTTATTTACTTCAGCAATAGTTCGTATAATTACGACGGAAGTTCGCTCCGGAAGTCTGTCACCGTAAAAGCGATCAACTTTTGCAATTTAAAACTTTCTCAAGAAAATAATGAGGACTTACTTAATCCTATTGATTATACAACGTTTAATAATAGATTAGAAATACCTAATGAACCTTCTAGTTCGTGTGTTTTCTTACCTATA
The DNA here is from genome assembly GCA_912999735.1 of Aporia crataegi. Classification (NCBI taxonomy): domain Eukaryota; kingdom Metazoa; phylum Arthropoda; class Insecta; order Lepidoptera; family Pieridae; genus Aporia; species Aporia crataegi. The sequence goes on along the minus strand of OU538748.1, from coordinate 1,636,759 downwards.
GTGGCTGTACTCTTCACACAACGAGCGTGTGTTAATTTCGTCGTAGCGTGGCTTATAGCCATTTTATTTTATTAATGTGATATGCAACCGATGTGCAATAAAATGATATAGGAGGGCAAAATCAATAACGAGATGGCTTGGAATGAATACTGAGATGTGTGAGTGAAGTGGTGTATATATGATCCAATTTTCATAACGATGTGCTACGCGATGCTATGATACGTGCTACGCCGACGCAATATACGCGCAAAATTATATGGGTATAATGAAATTGACAGTTTTTATTCAACAAAATAATAATTTCGTTGTTAAATCATGATTACAGATTGTATACGGCAAAAATACAAACAACACAATGCATTATATTTTTCAGAAATTATATAGTTTCAAACGAAATAAATTTAGCCCACTAATATATCTTTTTATCAAAATTTGATATTATTGTATCGTACTCGTAAAATGAGTTTATTCGTTTTTAAATCTTTATTTAGTTTCAATACAATCTAACTGCAAACAACGGCAAAAATCTACTTTTAATTCCAAAGTTCGTTGGAATTTTCTCGAGTTGCCTAGAAAATAAAAAGCAAGCGCTCAATACCATCCCAGATACTTGGAATGATGTGCCCCAAAGAATGTCTTTATTGCACGACGGAATTCCTTCAAAGAATCCAATATTAATCGGGTTAAACGAACCTACCTCATAAATGTGAAGATATTCGTTAAGATATTAGATTTTGACATATATTTTAAAAATACAATATTGACTCACATTATGTATGATTTTGTATGAAAAAAAAAACTACCGTTAAATATATTATTAAACTGTTTTTAATCCTAAACAAATAATAAATTACTTATTGTGTTCAAAAAAATATAAGACAAGCAGCAAATTCACCTAATAAAAACAATCTATGTTCCTGAACTCCTTTTACGTTCGTTTTTTAATAATAATTTAGAAATAGGACATAATTTAAAAATTCCCATATTAATTACAAATAAGATAAATTGATAAAAAGGATTTAATAAATTGAAGGGTCAGCTTTCGAACAAAAAGTGCTTTATTTTTCCTAAGCTACGCCTCAGATAGACACACTAACCCACACACACAGATACTCAACACACAACATTTTAATCTTCTAAAACCACACCTTATTCGTCAGAAGTTAAACTTCTTACGAACATATAATTCTACATAGCTCAATTTGTGATTCAAAGCAAGATCCACAGACCGCAGGGAGCTAATTTATATAAGAGTCTTGTACATTCAATCAGACCACTCTGCACTCTTTATTTACCTCTGTGTATTACACACAGTAATACTTTGATTTTATTTTGCATTAAGATTTCATTGCTTTATTTTGAATAATGGTTACTGACTTGGAAAACGTAATAAAAAACAATTTTACATACTTGTAATGCTATTGGATTTTTTCAATTATGTACAACAGTATTTTTACATATCAATATTATGTTATGTATCTTATTAAAACCAGAGAAGGAAGAACTTGACGTATAATTATTGTCGATTAACCATATCGAAAAATGAGAAATATGCTGAATGCGTGAGTTTTTGCTTTGGGCTGGTGGAATATGCAAAGAAGTTTCAGGTTTGCCGACAGCGCTAGGTCTTCTCCTGTTTACAACACTCACGCACTCACCACGACATGTCACAAATCCTACTTTTAATGTGCCGAGAAAAAACTAATAGTAATATTTAAAATCACATGCGCACGTTCTGTCTACACATAGTCTATATATATACATATACATATAACAGCCGAGCGGAGCTAAGATGGCGTCTGCGCCGCAACAACGTTACACCGGTGACGTGACGTTTTAGCGTGAACAATAATATCTCTACGAATATACAGAAATTTTCAAAAACTCACTATTATATTAATTCTATTAATTTGTTTCTCAATACTTAAGCAATTTCCAGATAACTCCGATAAAATTATCCAGTGCTTTAAGAGTTTTTAGTAGGGATATAAATCCAAAATGCAGAAGTTCTTTTGAACATTTTGTTGTCAGCTAGGTACATAGCTAGGTTGGCCGTTGTCAATCTAGTTTTATCGAAAAAATGGACAACTACAATAAATTGGTTGATTGATATTATTCTGTTTTCGATATTATAACTATATTAAAAGCATATTTTTCCCCTAAAGCTTTGATCCATGCGACACAAGATCCTGCAGTGACGTCACGTTACAGCACTCTCTCAAGTAATCCCGCCATTTTTGCGATGTCACAGATTATATCTAAGCCTTGATTTAAGTATTATCTAGTCTTATCACTCGTGATTTATGATAAAGTCCTACAGTGGTATATTTTATTTATTAAAAGAGTATTAACAAATAATTCATCAAAAAATTGATTTTTAATTTGATTTTGACGAGTTGTATTTTTTTTTACATTATACAAACAATTTCAGTTAATTTCAGATAATATTATAAGGTATTGTGTAACGAATTACTGTTTTAATTATTTAATGATGATGATGTATGGATGCTTGTTACTTTCAGACAAAAACTATTGAAGTAGCTTAATGAAACTTAACAATAATATAGCTTATACTTTAGAATAACACATGCTATTTAAACTTATTGTATATATTGACTAAAATATAATGATTACTGTCAGTTAAGTCGGTGCCTAAGGTTGGTAGTCCAGACTCTACATGAGTAACAAAGTCCCACGTGGATGACGTCACAAGTTATATTAAATAAATTATTAGCTGTTCGAATTCGCGGATTCATACGACTCTTTACGGATTCATTCATAAAGAAAATTGGCTTAGCAATTTTTTCACCCCCGATGAAAAAAGAGGCTGTTATAAATTTAACGTGTTAAGTTGGTCTGTATCTGATCGTTACTACTAATTGAAAAAACTGTATTTTGTTCCAAATTTGATGTGATACATGGATCTTACGTAGACAACTTATGAAGACCTGTTCTATCTATGTAATTAATATGTAGTGTTTCTGTCTTCATTTTCACTTGCTGGTGTATAGCGCTGATATAAGTTCTGATTCGTAGCATATTCCTGTGCGTGCCTGATCAAAGTGGATTAACATAATACAAAAGATAATGTCGGCGTCTTGAGGGCCAAAGAGGGCATCACTCGAATCCAGAGCTCAGCCGGAACAACAGAACATTATGAATAATTCCAACAAAATTCTGGATTATGTTAATATCTGATTGTGATTCGGGAATCACGAGCTCCGTCGAGAGCGCAATTTACAAAACATTGTTACGAGTTTCTAACTTCGATACGTGCGGTTAATACATTTTGAATTTCCAACTTTTTATCTTGAATAAAATGTATCGAAACTCTTGGGTTATTCTAAAAGGAGTGTTGTTTGTCTGGTAAAAAGGGAAGTTTTTATATGATTTTCAAGATCAGCCTTCGGCTTTCCAGAAGTCAATATTATATAACAAAATATATTCATAGTAATACAATGATAATTCTCCTGACCGCCTCCTTGGTCTAGTGGTAAGCGCGTAAGCGTTACAATCGAGAGGTCCTGGGTTCGATTCCCGGTGGAGATAAAAAAACTCGGTCTGACAAGGCATAGAAGGGTGATCACCTACTTGTCCCTAACAAAAAAAAAAACGATCAGTGAAACAGATGTGAAATGCATCTGCCCCATACCCCACAAGGGGATATGGGACTTCACTTTACAATGATAATACCACAATAAAACGCTATATTTTGGGTACCCACCTCCGCGACGGTTTGATGTACATATTTTGTGAATGTTTAATTTTTTTTAATATCCACGTAAAACATTTGTAATTATTATGAATACATTATTAATAGATTCTAAAATAAGTATTATAGTGTATTAATATAATCTATACAGATGGTTATAAATCCGATTGATGAGTTATCAGCTGTGGTTAGTGGTCTATTGCAAATTGGAGACATGCTTCGAGGCTACATTGTGAATGGAACGCATCTCACAAATATTGTTGACTTGTGATTACTGCTTAGGAATACGCATTCAAGGGAATTTACGATCTTACGGTTTTAGTAGTAATAAGTATGGTATATTTACATATATACAATTTGCAGATTTAATACCTAATATATCTAATTTAATGACGAAGAATAAGTTTTTATCCTCTCTTAAAAAAATATACGACGAATTGATAACTTTCTTTTTGGTTTTTTTGAAGGTCGTTTAAAAATAATTAACGCAAGTAATTACCGCTATCAAAAAATACTCTATAAACTCGTTGTAGAGCTTTCATCGAGGATAATCTGAACAGACAGAGACGTGATGAGGGACTTATCATTATATTAAACGTGAAGCAAAAACATTGTACCCCTTTTTATAAGAATCGCCTGGACGGAAGAGTATGAAATTTCCCACACTTATAGTTTATATAGAGAAGTGGAGAATGCTAATATTTTTTGAAACCATACTTTAAAAATACATTAAATCAATAAAATAAACATTACGCACACTACTGCTTGGATGACTCACAGCATACACACTCATACATACCCTTGAATTGTGGTCGAATTCCGATCAATGGGCGACTTCTAGTTGATATAAACTTGCAGTTTCATAATTTACTAGCGATATATATATATATATATATATATATATATATATAAACCTTCCTCTTTAATCACTCTATCTATTTAAAAAACTGCATCAAAATCCGTTTTCTTGTATTTTTTTGTATTCCATTATTTTTATGTGATGTATGAATAATTAATGAATAAATAATTCAGGGGAACATGTGAATGCGTAACAGACAAATAGAGTTACTTTCACATTTTAATATTATTACTGATTCATCTTTTTAATTTTACTTCCCTAAATCAGTTAGCAAAGCTGTATCGTATAAATCAAGTAGTAAGTGTTAAGGTGTAATTTGCTCACGCAATTAAAGCTAGTTCATTGCAACCACGCTGTTCGCAAAACAAGAAACAACATCTTTAATCAGGACCTCTCGGAACTTCGCCATTTGGGCGCCTATTACATATACCATAGCAACTAAGTAACTATTTTGATTAATATCAAGATTTTAGTAGATAGGTGTTGTGTTTGTCAATTCCTAAAACACTAAAGATTTATGTATAGGGAGACTTTTTGTGAAGGAAAAAGAAAAGATTAAAATTAACATACAATCTATTGTTATTTGGTTTTGCACTTTTTGTTTGTAATGTCTGCTACAACTAAAAAAGTTAATTCCCGTAATCTCTAGTTAGGCATGGGACAGACACATTGCTGTATCTGTTTCACTGATCATTTTCTTCATTGGCAAGTAGGTAGTCAACGTTCTGTGCCTACCTAACTAAACATTCATGTGTTTCCCCGGGATTCAAACCCAGCATCTACGGCGCAACTTGCAGAAGCGTAAACCACTTAGCCACGGCGGCGGTTCTGCTACAACAATGTTCTTTCATAAATCAGTGAAGATATTATCTGTTGTTCCATGATTTTCATATGGTCTGTTTGGATATAAATAAATACTTATAAATTAATGTAGAATAAACAAATAATAATAATTTAAACTAGGTGATTTGTTTAATACAAATAATTACACCAAATTAGATAAAATGACTTGGTAAGAATAGAAAATATGACAACTTATTTCAACTAAAACTATTTACTTTATAAACTTTTATTAAGACTGGTTGTTCAAATCAAAAAGTCTTCTTTCTTTCTTCAAACGTTAATTTTTACTTTGTGATATAGATTTACAATATACATTATTCAACCTTATGCCTGGAAAGCAGAAAGTGGATATTGATTGAATGAGCACAGTTGCTATCATTGTTCTGTAATACAGCCTCGTCGCCGTAGGTGTCTGATTGTGACATTAAATTACTTCCTAACGGCGCGCCACTAATTGGGACTATGACGTAATGAGAAAATGTGCAGATTGAAACCTTAACATTTTAATCAAGAAATGTACCAGAAATGAGATTAAAGAAAGTTTAAGTACTAAGTACATTGAATTAATAATAATATAGCCTTTTCATTTATTTTCTATAAACTTTAAAATTGTAAATGATTAAGTAAGTATAATTTTTAATCCACATTATAGGAATCAGTTGATAGGGTAGGTTTATGTATAAAGTGAATTAAAATTTATTTAAATAATAATACGTTTTCTTTAACACACATGTTACGATCTATTTAGCCACATTTAAAAAATCTAGAATACAGCATGCTTAAGATAAAATCGTTCTTTGATTTTTTATATCCAGAATTTCTATAATACCTAATTCCTATACTACTGCGAGAAGACTTATCTATTATCTATGTATGTTTTATATAAAGTAAATATAATTTGAGATAAGTTGCCCGTGGCTTCATATTCGTGGAATTAAGAAGCACCAGTTTTTCAGATTTGCCTTGAAGAAAGGACTTTTCCGTATAATAAGGTAACATACGAAACAAAATCCCGCTCAGTAATCCCACAATTACAATTTCGCCCACCACTAAAAAAATGCGTGGTGTCTCAAAATACATTCATTATACCAAAAAAAGGCAAAAATATTGTACAGTCATTATCTTAGCTAACTATTAAAAACATAGTTTTCTTAAGATAACTGTTCAGATATCAAATTTTACAAGTTAAAAATGTCAATTACTAATAAGAACACATTATAAATTAAAAATGTAGCTAAGACCCATCCCAATCACGTTTCATACAAAAAAACTACATCAAAATTCTATCTAGGAGTTAGGATGCCACAGACAGATACACAGCTAGGTCAAATAGATGTTGAGTTGCAGAAACAAGCTCGCTTTTACCTATGTAACACCCCTGTTTTTGTCCCTAAGGTTAAAAAAAACGAATAACCGTTAAATACGAATTAAAATTAAAATTATTCCTATTTCAAACCTAATAACTGTTCGATCTAGAATCTAGATTACGGTCTAGAAATTTTAATTAAAATTCAAATTGTTCCATGGAATTTCTTAATTGGATAAGTTTTGTGTAGTCCAAATTTTATTACAAATATGAAATTGGATTATTTATCTGCCTCCTTTTTACGATCGATTTATTTTGCCTAGATTTTTGTGCTGTCAATTGTCAATACAAGACCAAGTATAATGTTTATAATAATTTATAGAAACTGACAAGCAATATAAGTAGATAGTCGCTCCTTGGATTTATTTATGGCAAGAACATTTCTTTCTACGTGATTAAGAAAGTAAATGTTGGCACAATTAGGCACGTTCGGAATATTGTGGAAGAGACTGAGTGTGGAAGATAGATAGTGTGCAAGGTTGATTCTTATTCGTAGCGATTAATGAAACTAATATTAGTTTTATTAGTAAATGATGTAGTTTTATTTATATACATACTAATATTATAAATTCGAAAGTAACTCTGTCTGTCTGTCTGCTATGCTTTCACGCCTAAACCACTGAACCGATTTTAATGAAATTTGGCACAAACATAGACAATAAGTTGAGAAAGGACATTGGGTACTATCTAATTTCACTAAGTGGGTATATAATATATTTATTGTGACCATTTCAATGTGCTCAAACACGGTACATCTGCAGTAAGTGCGGGCTTACCTGCTAACTATTGTATTATTGTGTTTATTGATCAGTCATGTCAGGTCACCGGATACCAAATTATGAGTTGATACGACCAATAAAAATGGCTCTTAATGCCTTTACCGTCAGAAGCGAGCAGGTCGTCTTCAAACAAGAGATAAGAACTATTCTAATATCCAGTCACTTTTATAAGTACCTATATAGGTACTTGACGTAAAAAACAAAACTCCTGTCCAAAAAACTGTCTAATGCGGACGAAGTCGCGGGTACAGCTAGTATTTAAATAAATCTAGACTTTTTATAAAAAATCTACCGCAACTATTATTTATTAATGAGAGATATGTAGGCGCATAAACATGTAGTTATAAAGCTGTGTCTACAATAAACGAGCCAATCACGAGCGGAGCCATTCTGGTCGTTGTTCGCATCATCAAGTGTGAACTTTTATCGAACCTACACTATAACCTATCCTCAACTGTGATGCAAATCCTTTTGTGTTCGTCAAAAAACCAACCTTTGGAGGAATACAGTCGAGCACGAACCAAATATCAAAGCACGTGTTAGCAATTTATTTATTTACTATTTAAAATATATTAGAATGTTATAAATTTATTTACCATTTAAAATATAATGGAAACTACACTAAACATAAAACATAATATACACATGATCCAATGACATGCCTATTTACTCAAAATACCCACCAAAAAGCCAATCAGGTGTGACAAGTCGTTATATAAGAAATAGCTATGTAGGATTTTATTTTACTTACGTGTCTCGACGGTACCGTAGCTCACAACAGGGAATGCCTGCTCTGCCTGGCGGCGGCCTTTTATACCAATTTTTAGACTACCCACGAGGGTAGTTCGAGATTCTTCGGATATTCAAAGGTTTTAGTCGTTTCCACGACGAATAATCCACAACCGAGCATTCTTATCTATTACACGCTTGTTTGAAGCTTGTATGTCGGTCCACACTACACGAATTTGTGCTCGGCTCGTGCTCTGCTCATGCTTGGCTCGTCTAGCGTGGAAGCAGCTTTACAATTGGCTGATCTTAAAGAAAAATCTTAAAAGTATTTTCTTTTAACCCCGTTTCTGTGTCTGCTGTCTCCAAAGCGAACTAATACAAAATATGAAGATGTTTATACACTTATTTATATTTGTAAAAAAAGTTCAGTTTCCTTTGTTAGTTTTAATCCCATCATTTAATTCGCTTAAACTGCGACCGCATTCCTTCTTAATGGCTGTTTACATAGCACTATACTATTCGATAAAGTGGATTGTGTCTATGTTCTCTGTAGTCTATGGACTTTCTTGTCCTTTTAAATTGTATCTTAATATATATTTAAGCGTATTATCAAGGACACGTCCATTAAATATATTTCAACAGTGTCACAATTTATTTAGACAGTTCTTAAAATATAAAATGTACATACATTTTATTGCATTTATAATTAATTTCACAAGTTATTAGTTATCTTTAATACGAACTTATGTCGAATTATTATTATATTGCCCTATTTAAGCTTTTAATATTCACTTAATGAATTAAAGTCCCACATGTTTTTTAAAATACTTTTTATTACTGTATATGTATAATTTATTTTATCTTGTTGTTTGTTGTATAATTTAAGTAAAATTATTATTTTTAAAATATATTTTAAGCTTTGGAATTCCCTTACCAAATACTTTCCAACATAACCATTACCTCTTTATTTCCTCTCATTAGATTATTTCACTGCCTAGTCTCCTCTCTTATAACTGTTGCCCAAAAGAGATCGCTTAGTAGCGATAAGCCAACTCATTATTATTAGACAATAGGCGATAAGGCACTATAACTATGTTTTGTATTGTATCATTATTTAAAGTTAAATAGTGCAGTGTAAAAATCATTAAATAAATAATAAAATCACTCTTCTTTTCATAACTGCCAAGAATTTCCACTAGAAGTGAATTAAATAGAATATCTAGGGTGTCTAACGTAGAACTTCCCTTGAGCACTCTTACACGGTGCTTAAAATGTACTCTTTATTATAATACCTTTTAACTTGCTTTTAATGTATGTAGCACTTACTGGAGGAGCGTGGTTATATAGTCTCTCTATACAATATTAGTGAGGAAATTTAAAAACAAACTGTTATTAAATTAAGTCTTAAATTTTATCATTAAAATTGTACAATTATTTAATAATTAATGCTGTAATAACAATAACATTTTTACATCGTAAATTCGTAATGTTTAGTATTGAAATTAATCATTATGCCACAATTCCGGACAATATGTGTGAAAATATCTCTCAAAGTGAGAACTCTAATGAGAAATAGACACCAAATATATGATTGTATAAATGTTAATGAATGGAAAATGGTATTTCTTTAAATAAAAATAATAATTCTTATTTATGTATCCATAGTCTAAAATATATTTGATGGATAGCTTGAAAATTGGAATTTTTAGTTTATAACAATGTTTAGTACTCTGTGGTAAAACTTAGATTACTAGAATATTTTAGCATAGTAATATCCGCAGTGAAATGGTCTATAAGCATTCTCTTGATATTCAACCGCTTCATTTGGCTTAGGAAGATTTTTAAGCTTTTCATGTAAATCACTTCGACATTTAGCAGAATTTAATACTTTGTATTTAAGCAATTCTCTCATTGTTGTTAAGAGTACTTAATAATATTTTATAGCTTCATTTTTTAGATACAAATATTCCATAGGTAGAATTTTTTATAATAACTAAAAAGGCTTAATAGTTCGCCAAGATTTTTTTAAATAAAATTGAAACAATTTTAAAAAATTCCCCGAAATACTAATCACTACATTGTATAACACAAAATAGCTTTTTCTTCCCCTATATCCATTTGTATGCTTAAATCTTTAAAACTACGCAACGGATTTTGATGCGATTTTTTTTAATAGAGTGATTGAAGAGGAAGGTTTTTACATATGTTTTATATCTGTGCAAAGCCGGGGCGGGTCGCTAGTTACATATATAAATATCTCGTGAATGGAGAGACTAATATGAAAAACCATTAAAATCAATTCATATTTTATTTACTAGACAACAAATTTATAGAGTTTGCATGGGGATTATTAAAATTATGCCGCGAGCATGCAGATACGGTAAATATAATATAATGACAGCCGGAACCAACTTTGTAGTCGGCGCGACTACACAAATAACATTTATTATTATCTAAATAAATAAAATAAAGATTATATTTTTCTCGCGAAATGACTGAATTCTATCCACGTAGACGAATTCGCGGACCAGTATTAAATATGTATGACTTGCTTTTAAATCTCAGCCACATCATATGCAAGAATCCATTCAAAGTTTGTTTAATACTTTGAGAAGACTGTTTGAATTAAATTGTGAACTTCGCGGAGCTTTTGATTAAAACAACTCTCTAGTTTTAAAAAAATATGTTTGAAGCCTAGTTTGTTTGAGGAGGTTTTAATCTGCGATAAAGTATGAACAGTCAACGCCGCTAGCATTTTTACCATACAAATAAACATAATTATCATCATCACCATCATCATAATCCTAGAAAACCTATTGGTTTTGAATAATTAACGTTAGTAATTATAATATTTTAAACATTTACCAAATGTGTTAAGCCGTGCCGACCATCGTTCGGGAAACGCAGCGGGCAATCTGTAATGGCGGATTTCTCCAGTTCCAGCAGCTTCTTCGTCACTGATCGTCGCACCAAAATGCAGTTCTTAGCCGATACTGGAAGTACATTTTTTCCCCAATCAGTTGACAATGAGACCAAAAACTGATGCCACTCACACACCCGTCGTTTGACCATACGTCAAACTTAAAACATCCATTATTCGTCGATGGTTTAAAACAATCGCATACAAATTCCGTATTACAGCTTGAATTTAAAGCCTTCAACATTCTTCTACCAAAAACGTCGGCAAATCCTCTAAAGTTATTCAAATGAGCCACAGTATTCGGAATAAATGCATATTGAATTTGTTTACGTTTGCAGAAGTCAGTGCTAGGCTACACTGGGCTATACCTACTATCTATTTAAATTTTGCGAATTACCATATTATTGCTTTTGATTCCAATCCATGGATTTAGAATGGTCTATTCCCAGCTTTGCACTGGTCTTGCACTCTGTATGACAACTCTGTTTCAAAAGAATATCTATTAAGTGCGACGATCTGGATGTTTTTAAATAGACTTTAAAAGCTGCATTTTTAAGCCCTAAAGGAAAAATGGGAGTGGAAAATTTATATTAATATATTAACTACAGTTTTTATCATATTATATTTAACTACAATTTTTAAAAATCTGTTTATTTATTCATGAGATAATCTTATTTACAAATAACATGTTTCATCTTCTTCAATTTCTCTTGTTCATTTTAACATTTTATATACCTAAATTCTATCCAATTATACTTCACCGATCTCATTATTGAGATATTAGATGTACATACAACTAGATAGGATATTTCTTCTGTTAAATGTGGAATGAATCCAGGATTACAAGATGAAATCGAAGATATTGGTGTTACATCGATGATTTGATATTGTATTAGTTTTGCTCGAGCCTCCATTTGTATCGACTTTTCTGAGAATATTGAAGATGCCGAAATTTATTTATCTGTAAATAAATTGGTTATTGATTAATTATTTAAACAAACAAAATAGATAAGCGAGACAAATGTAATAGTAAATTTAGTCTCATTATTTTTTTTAAATTTCATTTATATCATTTATATAGTCACTAGCGACCGGTTCCGGCTTTGCACGGATATAAAACATATATAAAAACCTTCCTCTTTAATCACTCTATCTATTTAAAAAAACCGCATCATAATCCGTTGCGTAGTTTTAAAGATTTAAGCATACAAAGGGATATAGGGACAGAGAAAGTGACTTTGTTTTATACTATGTAGTGATTTGTATCATAAGCAGATCATTAGATTGATCATCACTCAGGTTCGCAGCTCAATACAACTCAATTTGGCTATTTTTATCTGACCAATTTTGTGCAATAAAATATACTGCAATGAATGATATCATTGTTTCCAATGGTTTAGGTATCCATTTCATCGAAACGTTCAACCGACGTAAAAAACATTGTCAAATTATACCTATCTATCGAACCCTCTCTGGAAATCTCCCTCTTGGTGGATACCATATGATACAGAGACAGAGTGTTCCTTTAAAAAGCTGAATTTGATTGAACGTGTTTCAGAAACTACTATTTTGAATTGAAAAATAATTTTTGTGTTGGGTAGTCCAGTTATCAAGGAAAGTGTGAAGTCCCGCGTCTCCTAGTGGTGTACGGGGCAGTTGAATTTCACATCTGTTTCACTTATAAATTTTTTACATAGGGGCAAATAGGTGATCTGCCTTCTATGCCGAGTTTTTTCCCCACCAGAAATCGAACTCAGGACTCTCGATTGTTACGATTACGCGCTTGCCACTAGAACAAGGAGATGGTCTAAATGCATCAAGGAAAGCTAAAGCCTATAACTCCACTTAACGAAGGAAAACAATTAATACAAACGTTATTTTAATTAAATAATAGATAATCAAACCCACGTTTACTTTCTCTACAATACACTCCACATTTAAGGATCTCGTAAAGTTATAATGTTTTATTTTATAGGCCTCCTGAAACTACTAGATGTCGCTATCTTTATAGATATTTTATTACTCCAATATTACGTACCTTTATGTCTGTTTTATTGGGTAAACATCTATTGTAATTTGAGTATAATTTCGTAAGAAGTGAAAACTTTACAATTTCTCAAAATTTCTATGGAAATATAAGGCATGCCTTTACAATAACGATACCAAACGTCATTTTTATACAAGTTTACTTTGCGTCAAGGGACGACTGTCTAACATTAAAGGCGCTTCATCTGATATATTTTGGCTCTTTATGAATTTTTTCTTCTTCAATTTATATTAAATATATCAATAAAACTATAGCAAGTTTTTTACTTCACAGAATCTTAATACTTATAACGTATTGATAGCGAATTAATTTGTCTTAAAACTTCTCGCGGTTAAATATTCTCACACAATATATCGTCTATAGACATGGCCCTAGACGGTAGAAGTCTATTTGCAAAAATTCAATTTGAAGTGAAAAATGCAACTCTTTGATATACGTCCTTAATGGTATGGCGTCTCAAAGAACCACTATCTTGATAAACGAATTTCCGGTCTATAATAGCGTTGGAGTCGATTTCGATAATGTCTTCAGTCATCAACCACGTTCCTATCATTTAATTGTTCATAAGTACACATAAAGTCTCTCACCGCATCTGCTTGTCTGTTGACGTCTTAAACTTACAGATTGGATGTTTTACAACATTTAACTATTAATAAGCTACATATTTGATACTATGAATAAAAAGGGGCACACAATGGTCAACATATGAAAAAACCCGTCAACACAAAAAATATGTATTATTTTTAGGGACGCATTAAACTCAAACAAAAAACTCGCGGCGTGAAGATATTAAAGATAAACAAATAATTTAAATCTATTATACGTTTTAAGGTTTACCATTATACCATATTCAATGCACCAGTAATGCACGCCAAACCTTCAATTATTTTACTCGAATGACACGCCAATATGCGCCTACCAGCCACAGACTGTGATAATCATTTTGTGTTAATTAAAAAGGTATATTTTAAATGTTACCTATACCCGTTTTCACTTCAAAAAATAGTTGCATATAGTGGGGTTATAGGGGGGACACATAGCTAGGCTGACGGACGATAGATGGACAAAAAGAGTAACATCATGGGAAGGCCCACGGGGAAAACGCCTGAGAGGAAGACCGCTAACGAGATGGACAGACGACATCATTAAAACGGCAAGCACGAGCTGGATGCAGACAGCACCAGATAGAGATATCTGGGCTTCTTTGGAGGAGGCCTTCACCCGAAGAGGGGTTCTTGTAGATTAATTATTATTCATTTAAACAAACTAAACAGAAAGCTCTGTTATTATTATTTTTTTGCAAGAAATAAAAAGGCTTTTTATTTTTATTATTATAGTAGGGTTATGGAAAAGCTGTTTAGTGATTGTAAATATTATTAATTATTAATTAGTTCTGTTAGTAGTATGTTAGTTACTACCATTCAATAATATAATGTACAATATAAGAGCAATTTAGGCTATTTTCTTTTAATGCTTGAGAGGTATCGCCTGAGAACTATTTAAAACTAGTATTGTACATGTTGGTTTAAATTGTGCGTGATACAATCTTAACAGTTTTATAGTTAAGGGCAGATTATGATTTTAACATACGAAGATAAAATAATATTATAGCAAAGGCAAATTTTAGGTAGAAATTGAACTACAGCTTGAAAGTGTTGTAGATATAACACGACTAGGGAAATCAAGAAATTTGGGGCCAATAAATTGTTTTCGCTGATTTCCCGAGCGTAAGAAAATTGATTTGTGTTATAATCTTATAGAGCTCTCAAGAAAACCACAAAATATTGTAGAAATAGCTGTAATATTGAGATTCATTAAACCTTGGAATAAAAATTTATTCAAGCATATTTTTTAGACCGCCTCCTTGGTCTAGTGTAGCATTACAACCGAGAGGTCCTGGGTTCGATTCCCGGTGGAGATAAAAAAAACTCTGTCTAGTAGGGCATAGAAGGCTGATCACCTACTTGCCCCTAAAGAAAAAATAGATCAGTGAAACAGATGTGAAATGCATCTGCCCCATACCCCATAACGGGACACGGGATTTCACACTACAGAAGTGTAACAGAAAATAATAGAAACTTAAATACTAAGGCACTGACTTCCAAAAATTTACTTGCGGAATAATTATTTCTGTTTTTAATTATTACTTTTTGGTGGACTTTCACGTCGTCTAACTTTTAAAAACAAATGAAATGAGGATTTCAGTTTTGCATTTTATTTTCCCTCACTATATTCAATTTTAAAAGTTAAATTTCCTTATCCAGTATCATAGACTTGCGACTTAAGCAAACACATTTCCGGAAACTATATTTGCAAATAGGTGCCATAGAAAAAGCTATTATGGCTGTACAGGTATCGCGGGGCCGTATGTTAGATGCGTTGACGGCACAATGCATACAGAGTAGCTACTAGCTAACCACTCTAAAACTGAATACATTTCGGGGATCGAATCCTTTGTTTAGGGTAAAAAGCGCAAAAGCTTTGTAAGCTTTGAAATAACTGTGGTAACTCTAAATTCGATTAAGATACTTTGTAATATTTAATAATTTATCTATGTATAATTGGAGGAAGAAAATGTTTGTAATGTTAACAGTAGCATTGCATTGCTAAGATCTAAAACGGCAATGTTTCCTATAAAATTAATAGATGTGAAAGAGTTTTAAGGAAACATAAAAAATATACATATGATATTTTTAAATATCTCAAGATTAAGGCTCTATAAAATAGCAATATAATCTTTTTAAAAAATTTAGTACATTTATAAGAAATGCATCATTAAAAACTGTGTGATTTCGTATTTGCTATTTTTGCCGTCATATTATGACAAAACACAAAACTTAGTCATAATGACATACCAAATGCATACGAGAATATTTCAGAGTGCAACACTGTTGCGAAGCCGTGGAAAATATTTAGAAGCCATTGGTGGTGGTTAAATATTTTTTTTTATTATTTTCTGTTATCGTTTCAAATATTTGTATAATATTTTCATATATTATACATTTTAAGTATTTGCGTTTTTCTTATATTATATATTTATATTAAGTATTAGTGTCACTGTTTTTATGTCTTAAACTATTTAGTACAGATTATGTGTTTATTTGTGTCTTTAATGTATTTTTCCTTTTTATATGATGCATATGTTTTTTTTTCTTGTTGTAAATAAATAAATCGAATAAAATAGAATCATTAAAAAAATATAATAGGTCTTTCACGTATTAAATAAAAAATATATATAAAAATCTCCTTATTGTTCAAACTCGGTTTAAAGTACAAAACAGAAGGCAATTAGCAACATCCAAACAAGAATTACAACACACAATAAAACCCTTTACTTTGATAAATGTTCCAGAGCAAAAATGTCATTTCCATTGGGTCCGCTATTAAAAGGTTTAATCTTATGAGAGCCTACAAAAAGCGGACCTTTGTTTTTATAAGTGATTGATCGCACCCAGCACAATTAAGATGGCCCAGATTTAGTGATCCATCGAATGTGACAACTATTTGAATCTTGAAGAACGGAATAATCTTAAATATACGAATTTTATGCCTACATAGCGAAAAGTAAGGATTTGTAACATCAATATTTATTAATATTGAAATTAATACTGAAATAATAAAATATTTTAATAATCACTTACTTAAAAAAGAAAACGGTTAACTCGTCTTACTTGTGTGTCTGGAAACGACGCTGCCTGACACAAGTACACAGACACAAAATGAGACACATATACACATAATAATATTTGCTGAAGCTTTTTATAAAGTCGTAAACATAGTCAAATAAATGAGAACTAAACTGAATTTCGTGGCTGTTCGTGGTAGTTCCGCTCATGGGCGATCGCGTCTCTCGTGTACGCTCGCCACTCAAAGCTTCTTAATTGAAAGCTCGTTATAAAAAATATAACTTAGTAAAGATTATTAATTTCTTATTGTTGTGTGTAATAAAAATGATATACAAATACAAGTTTCGGTTGGATAGGTACCGAAGGATGATGACCTATATGATGAAATAGATGTAGAAATATGTCTAAATATGTCTCACACAGAGGTCAAGGATTACAATTCACAAATAGAATTTCTTACATTTTATTGCCTCAGTTAAGGGTTACTATGAATTGTGAAAGTACGTAAAAAAATTTCTTTAATTATTTTCGCGCAAGTTTGTAAATAGAAATTTGAAAATTGCTCGCCATTTCGTAACAATAACTTTTTTTTATATAATTGCTTATCTTGAGATTTTCACAAGACGGTTTGTGTGTTTGTCTGTGGCATCTTATCACTTTAACAAAGAGACCAAATTATATATCCTTTACTTAATATCAGCACATGATCATTTGTCAACGTCAAACTTACAAACCAAGTTTACAGGCAGTTCGGAACGCGCCCTGATCTGAGAAGCCAAGAAACTCAGTCGGGAAGAATTTTTTTCGACCATGTTTAGAAATTTATAACTATTATAAAAATTTATGAACTGGAACAATTTATTCCCAAGTGTTTGTATCGTTCAAATAATTAATCACTTTATAAAAGTCTCAATGAGTTTTTGTTAAAGAAATGTTGTAACCGATTTCGATGCAGTGTTTTTTTGAAAGCTGACGTGATGGGTATTAGCTAAAATTTATGAAAATCTGTTCATCTTTTATAAGGTTCTTATTCATTATTATATCGGGAATTTTTATAAATTGTCTCCAATTTTATTTGTTTACTTTAATATTGTCTATTGACATTTCTACATTTGTATGGGCGACCCTCTTCACAGGAGGTCGGTTTCCGCTCTTGATCAGAAGTATTCTGTAAAAGGAAATAAATCTTTTTCATTATTTCATTAAATTAAACAGTGCTTTAAGGCTTAATTGGTGCGAAAGTAATCGGATGATTTACAAACGACTCCATTACTGTGCAGTTCATTGAACATTTAAACTTATCAAAGATGAGTGGAGCTCTCGATATATATTTTCAGTAAAATTGTATGTACAATATACTGAAGCAACATATATTAACAGTAGCGTATACCTCATAAAGACAAAAAGGTATGTCCTACCTTACCCAACTCTAAGCAGTATTAAGTTATAACGAATACACCAAAATTTAACAAATATAGTCTTAATCTAATAAATACAGACAGTGAAATATCGTGTTATTATTAGTTTTTTTTAGTTTATAAGATTTTGCCTATTTGCTTTGTATATTACAAATGCAAGTTATAACCGCCATGTACTACAATTTATATGTATATAGATATATATGTTACCATTAAATCGTAAATACCATTAGATTATAATCTGTCTCGCGAGATTGTGAACCGTTACATTATTATTATTATTATAGCGTTTTATTACCATAACGAATAATATATTAAACAATTATATCATATGATTAATTATTACATAATATACAGTGCATGCATTAAAAACTAAATTAAAATATTAATATGAATAATCATTAGATTTAAATTCCAATCATAATAAGTAATTTCAATATATACAAATTTTAAATGATAAATAAATTAAAAAGAATCGAAATTAAAATAAAAAGAATCAAAATCAAAAATTTTATAAATCATAGATCATTATGGACCCCTCTTCGGGTAAAGGCCTCCTCCATTTTGCTCTACATCTGTCTGTATTTTGCTTTGGTGATACAGTTTTCACCAGCTTTTCTTTTTATCTCATCATTCTATAACCGTAACATATGGCTAACAATTTACACAGTATTTTTCGGTAGATCTATCGAATTGAAACTTAAATGATAATTTACATTTATTTGACTGACACCTGTGTTTTATTTCTAACTAGCGACCCGCCCCGGCTTTGCACGGGTATAAAACATATATAAACCTTCCTCTTCAATCACTTTAACTGTTCAACTTCAAACTGCATTAAAATCCGTTGCATAGTTTTAAAGATTTAAGCATACAAATGGATATAGGGAAAGAAAAAGCGACTTTGTTTTATACTATGTAGTGACTATGGATACAGAACGGCCTACTGTAAATTATTAGCAATCCGACAACCTCGCGATATAGATTGTATCAAACGGTATTTACAATTTTACGGTGACATACATAGGAATTTATCATATTTGTTCCGAATTCAAAGGCAAAATCATGACCCATATCGTAAAAATAGAACAAAGAAAAGTATTATATTGCGATATTCGCAATAAAGGACTCGGCTAATATAATTTCAAAAAGCCCATTTTAATTTTAATTTTTCCCACAAACATTCCTGTAAACGATATTGAATTGCTTTATTGCGGTTCTTTCTTTGAATTAAACAATTTCGATGATAATATTACATAAAAACTGTTGGTTTAATTTATGAAAAAATACTGAGATTAAATTATAAAATTTGCTTTCAAAATAATTATAAATCTTTAAAAAAGCTGAAAAGTTCGTACGTTTGGTTAAAACGCACTAATTTCAGGAAGTTCTGGTTCGAATTAAAATATTCTACGTTGTCTAGACCATTTATAGAGGAAGGCTATATAACGTAACGCTACAATGAAATTAACATTGATGAAACCATAAGAAACCGATAGTAAAACATACATAAGTATGTGGCGAATTGCGTGCGGCCTCCTCTCATGTAACTCCTTGCTGCACGCCAAGTGAAAAGAACAATTCGAATATTCAAAAAATCTTGAGAATTCGAGAAGGAGCCGCGTCATAGAAAAAACAGATTCATTCCATCAGTCCTCTCCGACTCATCGACATATTTGAATATTAATAACTAAATTCTAATTATCAGTGTATTTACTATTATGATGTAACTATTATCTGTATAGCATTAAATAATCAGCAGTGTTCAGATTTATTATTTGGAAGCCACACTATGACATCATGAAAGAATAGGGAGTCAGATAGTTAATAATACCAAGAGTAACATAGCACCACGCTATAAGTATATAAAGAAAATAATTTAAAACTGTTGCGACCATCTACTATACATATCTTCCTCTATCATACTATATCTTCCAAAATTTTTCTTTACCTAATCTTTCTTCATTTCAGCGTCATATCATCACCACATAGTACATAAAAGGTTAGAATGATACAGTATTGATATTATTAGAAACTATATTTTAAAATTAATTACCTCTAAATTAAATTATAATTAAGAGTACTAAGTTTGTTGTTAAGGTAAGAACTTCCTTAACCGTAATTTTCCGTTTAATACTCTAGAAGTTATTTATGTAAAATTTATAATAAAACTGGAAATGTTTACAAATTATAAATATTCAGTTATTGTATTACATACTAGTGGACCCCGCAAACTTCTTATCACTTCAGAATTCAAAATGACCTGTATCATAAAACATCGTTCGATAGAAAATGTATGACGAAACGAATTTTTTTATAAACACTTTTTCGTGAATTTTTCTATATGTTTAAAAGTTATTCTGCTATTCTTGGATTACACCAATCCAACAAAACAGAAATTATTAACATCGGTCGAGCCGTTCTTGATTTATAAATGGTGAAATAAAACTCGATGTTATTTTACAATCACGGTGTGTTTAATTTTAAAACCCCAATTTTAAAGAGTGTTTTATTTTGTTGTCACAAGACAATCAATAACAAATATTAGGAAAATAAAGACAGACCAATGGAAACGCTGGTAAAAATTAAGCAATATTTAAAAGCAATAAGTGAAATTTAGGCCATTTAATCCCTCGTCACCTTAATTAGAATACCACAAACAGTCACACAGACACACAGACACGTCAAGCTTTTAGCTCTTGTTTGTATAGTTAAAAGGTTAAAAATGATTATTAAACGTGTCAAACAAAAAGACAATTAGGTAATTTACATTGTGTATTTCGGCATGTAGATGTGAACTTTATACAAACAACACCAATTCTATTCTATCCCACTCATAATATAAATGCGAAAGTTTGTATGTTTGTGACTTATTTAATTTGTAAGTTCGTTTATTCAATAATTTATAACTAAAAATATTATAAAACAATATGCCTGTTATGAACTAACTAATAAAAATATTAGTACAAGCTACGTAAAAATACCAATACACTAAAAAAAACTGTCAGTTAATTCTATTTTTCATTTTGTTTTCGTACTACACTAATTCAGTCCACGATCTCAAAAAAAACAGGTTTCGTGCATTTTATGATAATCATAATATTGAATTTCAGATTTATTTATATAAATTGTTATATATTGCAAAAAAGTCCACTATAGACTAAAATAGTAACTATTTTATACTGTAAAATAAGTAAAATTTGTCAGTCTTTTAGTTTCAGAGAATAAGACCGTCAATGTTGACGGAAAGAAAGCCGGCTAAGGTTGACATCGATAGTTCATCTTAAGTAACTTATGAGGTTTCTTTAATAATAATTCAAGATCCATTGAAAAATATGCCTATTGATTAGCTTAAAAACACCACCTAAAATGCAATTCAATAGGGGAGGTTACCCTTCTAAATGAATTTAAATTAGAGTTGTATATTATGAGAGTAAGCATACTTATTTAATATCAAATACCTTGCACTCAAGAAGCAATTAAAATGCAATATTAACGTTAAAATGAACACTTGTCATACAAATATTAGTAACGAAATGTTTCCTGAAATTCTCACTTATCGTTACGTAGAGTCGTTCCGCTGTAACTCGTACTTCGTAGTGTAGTTCGTAGTTTCAGTTCAGTCTTCTTGCGTCGTTCGTGGAGGACGGACGTTCAAAATAAACAAAGAATTATACGTACATTTTGTGGTAGTGAAGTGATTGTGTTACGGATTTTTTATTTACTGATTTTGTAAGTAATAATTACACGTTTATAATGGTTAACTTCATGAGAAAGTTAGTAAACTTTTTTCTTTTTTAATATTAATGTTCAAATTTAATTAAGTATTTTTAAATTGTGTTTTTGGATTATTAGTTTTATGTGTTTTTAAGTATTGTTTAAATGTTTATAAAGCAACCGAAAACTCTAATTTGGGCCTCATTTATAACCATAATATACATAAATTCAAAACTTGTGAAAGTGCTTGCATGTAAAAATTAACGAAATACACAGATTCATACACTACTTAATATTTATCACATATTTTATGCAGCCTGCTGAAATAATTTTAATGTACATATGTTTGTACATACACGGTACCTTAAATAAGGGTAAAACTTGTTTTGGGATGTTTATTCAGTAGACAATATTATTGAATTATGTTTAATCTCTTAACTCTCAATATACTCTCCAAAAACTCTCAAACATAAAGACATAGTTTAACTCAATCTTACTTTTATTTTATGAAATTTATTAAGACAACTAGCGCTTTTTTATTGCAAAAAGGCTTCTGTGTTGCCAACAGAAAAAATGTTACGGACGCAAAAAAATAATAAAATTATTATGTTTCATTGAATCAAGATTGATATTAAATATTTATTTGAAAAAACCTTTCGATTCGATTGAATTAATCTTAATTGATTGAAGATCTCTAAAGAAAATCCCGGAACGGAGACAAAGAAATGATTTATAACGACCGATTATATTAATACCAATATTATATTTAAAAAAATGTATTTTTGTTTGTTTAGAATAAACTAAAAAACTACTGGGCAAATTTTAAGAATTCACTAATAGAAAGCTTGACTTTTTCATCATGTTTATACTTTATATACTCATATGGTCGCAAGTTCAAGGTGCTTTCATTTTAAATCAATTCATACAAAATACACATCTTTTTAAATATTACCTTAAAATACGAAAATAAATATTTTATTTCGAATTTCATTTCATTTTAATAAAATTTTGCAGAAGAAGCCTTTGTGAGGCTTATTCTACGAATAACTATGAATGACATGACGATAAGTTTTTCTGGAAATTTGTGAATGAGAAACATTAATATTTTCCTTTGATCATAATTCAATTTTATTTCATCAAGTTCACGACGAATGTCAAATATTTCATTGTAATATTAATTTTTAATAATTTATACTGATATTTATAAACTACTTTATCAATTAATACTAACTGATTAATGATCCGTTTTTATAATAGCTACCATCTTGTTCTCGAAATCGTAATTCGTTAAAGATATAGACGGGTGCATTTTTATATTGTAAAAGTAAAAAGTAATTAATAAATGTATATGTCACATGAATTGGATTTTATCATAGTAAATGTTACCAGTGAAGGTTTTTGTTTCATTTTAAATAATGTATGAAGTTTAATTTTTTCTGTACCGTTTATTATTAACTCTTATTAGGGTGAATTACTTGTTATATTTTAATAAGTTATCCAATTTTAGCTTTGATGTTTATGTAACTTTGACAATTTTCATTAATTACTTAGATATACTTATATTTTAATTATGAGGATACCTCCGCATTAGTATTTGATTCGAAATGTCTACGCGTCTACGGCGTAGGCGCTTACGACTACGCAAAATAAATATGATTTATATTAATGACCATTTGCTTTGGATATTCCTAAGAGACATGCTGACATCTTATTGATAATTAGACACATATTAGATATAAGAAGTAACTTATAGCTTATTTTCAAAGAATGATCGTAGTTTAATGCCTGATATTAATACATATTTAAAGTGTATATCATATTATACATATTTCAACTGTGGCTGACAGTTAAATAAAAACTATATAAAAAAGAATTAAAAAAACAATGATTCTACATGGCAAATATTTGTAAGGCTCTTCGGATTAAATATGTTTAATTAATCATGTATTATAACAGTTTTGCGCAAACTTCAAAATATTGTGTCGTCTTAGTTTGTAACTTTTAGTTGGTCAATTCACTAAATAAACAAAATATCATTTTTTTTTATATTTAATTAATTAAAAATATTGAAAATAAGTTTCAGTCCCAAATTTCAACTCGAATTTAAAGAGTTAATAACGGATGGGGCAAAATGGAAGTTTTGACATTACTTTGATCTGATGCTAATGAAACGATTTCAATTACAAATGAAAGCTTTTAATCATTAAATATTCTATTTCAGCATTAAAATTTAATGTATTGGATTTTTGGCAGTAACTCTGTTTTCAGAGACAAGATAGAAATATTTTGTAATTTGCTCTAATAGTAAAAACTATTTCTACATTAAAATTTAAATTGCAAGTATTCGAGTTTGGGCAGTGATTATGCTTTAGAAGTAATAAAATTGAAACAGTATTTATTATGGAAATATACCTCCTGTCACGGTCGCCAATTATTGTGGAAATATAATTCCTTGTACAGATACGTTGATGCACTGTTATTTATGAAACTCTAAGAACTAATTATCTAATTTATTTGCAATTAAAAATAAAAGTCATTTTCGTGTTTTACTTCATTTTTTTCCAAAGACATGCTGAAAAAGTGATTAATAAGAAGAATAATAACATTGTAGAATATAAATATAAAGCACTAAGAAAATTACACTGAGTCCGGACATGAAGCTAAATGTATAATAAAAGAAGATATGAGAAAATCCAATATTTTTTCGATGTCATTTGCAACTTCTATATAATTTGAATTTTGAATCATTATTCTCTTCATAAAGCGTGTAGCAAAGAGATTTCTCACCAAAGAGGCCTCACGCAATTCACAACAGTATTCTCACTAATCCAATGATAGTTTGGATAACTGGATTGAGATTATCAAGTGTTGAAAAATTAAGAAAATTTAAAAAAGTGACAACCCGACTCTCTTAGCTCTTCTTAGAGCAGAGCGCTTTCTCGAACGAATTGATGTTGTTTGTGATTCTATATGAATAGAAATATTTTTAATTTGCTACTTTTTTAATTGCCGATGAAAGAAGATGGGTGTTTTAATTTTGATGTGTCTTTGTGTTTGTCTGTGGCTTTGTAGCTTAAAGAATGGACTAATTTCGATGCGGTTTCTTTGAAAGTTTGATCTTAGCTATAATTTCTGCAAATTTTATTTATAAGATATTCTAATCATTCGAAGTTCGGAGATTTTTTAAATCGTCCTCCACATAAAATCACAACTAGCAGCTAGTATGTAATTATTTCTTGCTTTCACATTGTTTCTTTAATTCAGAAAAGGCTTAGAAATTAATTTATCCATCATTGTTTAGAACTCCTTAAATTTTCAAGTTGAAGCAATAATTCGAACTGCCTTCAATGTCGAGTAGAAAACAATTGAGCATCGCGGGGGGTTAGAACAATTCGCGAATTATTCGAGGTCCCAAACATAACAATGGCGTTCTTATTTTGGCTCGATAATAATTTCCACTGGCGATGTTAACAAGCAATTATGAATAAATGCCTTGTTTTAAATTATCAAGAAGAAAATTGTTATAATTTGTTCAGTCGAGTTCTTAGGCTTTTAATTGAATTTCTTAGACACGCAATTCCTTGGATTTTAAACTTCAAAGAGGGAGGGGTTCTCAGTTCGACTGCATGTTTTTCTCACGATTGTGATGTCAATATAAAGCGATCTTTATGTTTTGTTTTTTCGTTTGTATTTTGAGGTCCAATATAAATTTCATCAAGATTGATTGAAAAATTCACATACAGACAATATTGTGATAATAATCTTTGTTCATTATTAGTCTCGAGAAAGTTAAAAACAATAAACCTATTTAAAACCGAACATGAAAAAAATATACATTTAAATTAAAAACTCAATCTAAAAATCTCCAGTAACCTGATAAAGCTGCATGTTAGCTCCAAATTTAGTGCGCTTAATAAAACTCAAATTTCATGCAATATCAAGTTTTAACAGCGCCCTAAGTGACTAGAATTTAAATATAATTTTTGGACTTTACACGTGTATATTCAAAATATAATGGTGAATTTTAAAATTTATTTATGATTTGTTTCAGTGATTAAAATATTTTAATGATATAGAGATATATCATCCATATAAGATTTTATTTTTGAGTTCTTCCAAATGAATGTACCTTATACCCCTAATACTAGCTTAGAACGAGTTTAGCTTACCAGCAAAGAAATAGTTTTTTATGAAATTGGTACAGCAATTTTTGTTATTCATTACATAAAATACAAATAAAGTTTAAGATATTTATGTATAATAAAATAAGAAAGAAAAAGGATTCGTATAATACCTTTGCATTTTGTAAGAAGCTTCGGATTTTATGATTTTCTCTTGACACCAACTAAATATATAATTTTAACCGCCTCCTTGGTCCAGTAGTAAACGCGTAAGCATTACAACCGAGAGGTCCTGGGTTCGATTCCCGGTGGAGATAAAAAAAACTCGGTCGGGCAGGGCATAGAAGGCTGATCACGAACTTGCCCCTAAAGAAAAAATCGATCAGTGAAACAGATGTGAAATGCATCTGCCCCATACCCCACTAGGGGACACGGGAATTCACACACTCACAAATATAATTTTTAGAATGATTATTTATATTTCATTAATTGAAATGCATTATTGATTTGTTTTCTTAATTATGAGACCATCTTTGAAATAAACACACTTATTACAATTGATACACAATTA
Organism: Aporia crataegi; assembly: GCA_912999735.1. Classification (NCBI taxonomy): domain Eukaryota; kingdom Metazoa; phylum Arthropoda; class Insecta; order Lepidoptera; family Pieridae; genus Aporia; species Aporia crataegi. The sequence continues at coordinate 1,610,051 of OU538748.1, read as the reverse complement.
TATACGCGTAAGAAACACAAATAAAAAAAACCACATAATAAAAATGAAAACCTTCTATTTAGAGTGGTTGAAAATCTCGTTTATCTAAGTCTCTCGATATAACAAGAGATTGCAATTTACAATACCGTATTATCAGTACAAACTCAGCACTTAATTATCGCTAATTCCAAGACATTCACCGACGTTAGATAATGATGATTGAGTAAGCGATTTATTACAAGTCGAGGTAAATTAAGCGCATTTCGGTGAGCACTTACGTCTATCGATCACACACAATTAGGACTTGATGTATGGCACTGAGAGTGGAATGGATCTATTTAAATGTCTGATGCTAAAAGAGGGTTGTAGTATTTTGACGTAAGTTTTTTTAAAGCTAACGTGATCAAGATGCTTTTTAGCTACAATTTATGTAAATCTGCTCATCAATTCATGATTTTGATGCAATTTTTAAGTATAACTTCTATACGCATGCTTGATTTGGGAAGTAAGCTGGTGAATGCGTGACGAGAGAGTTACGAAAAGTGTGATCGGGCGAGGCGAACGGAAGTTGAGAGGGAGATATGTTAGTGAAGATAGAAAGAGAGAGAGATACGTTTTGTATATTACTGTAGGGTCAAGATAAAGAGGTGGGAGCACAGATTTTCTTTCTCTCTTATCTCTTACTTCATTCATGTTGTCTAAAGCACACTCGTTTTTTTAAATATCACTCCAACAAGACAGCACCGACATAACATAATAAAGAGATATATAGAAATTTGTAAACAAATATTAAAAGTTTATATTAAATGTTATAGCATTGTTTGCAATTTAAAACCATATTAACCAACAAAACCGCAATAAATCACAAAAACAATTTAGTGTGGTTTCGATATCATTTATTTATTTATCATATACAATTATAGTCGATGATTGAATACACCAAAGGTATTCTTTTTAACGTGTTTTTTTATTAATTTAACCTTAATATTTTCTATTCTATGTAACAAAATCTTTGAATAGGTTTTCCTCCTATATAATAATAAGTCCATTGGTGTTGCGTTCAGATGTAAGACTAACTACTGGCTTATGTAAATTGTAACTTTCCAATGTATTATTCATCTATTACATCAATCAACAAAATTGCATTGATTCATTACTAACGAAAGGCCTTGTATATATTCTTCTTCCAGTAGCTTTTCTTAAAATGTATAAAGACGGCTGTACATTGATAAAGCCATTAATGTTTTTCTTATATTAAATTACAAATTTATCTAAGAGAAGCTAAGTGAAAATCGTCGCGATTCATCAAACATTGTCCTTAATCCATCAAGTTGAGCCTACTTGACTCGACTCGTGTTAGGTGAGCCCTTAAACCCTTAAGAATGTCTGCGAAGATAGCTTACGTTTAGATGATACTCAACTTTAAGGATTTTTATATATTACGATGTGGATAAAATTGTGGAAGAAAATGTTGGATTATAACTTCATTTATTTTAACACTTTCGCTGCCCACTTGAGTGCGAGCGTCCTGTTCATTTTGTATGAGCCAGTAAAACTGGCGGTACCGCTACTATAGCCCCGCTCAACTCGGATCCGAATAGGCGGCAGTGAAAATGTTAAAGGCATTTATAAAAAAACGGTTACCAATACAATATTAAAAACATCCACCTGCGCTCTAAGAAACAGCCCGTCAACATTTTTACAAAATTACATCACATACATTATCAAAACTTTCATATATTTATTTAACTAGCTGATGCCCGCTGCGTGGGGTATTGAGTTGTTTCCTTTTTTAACAGTCTACGTAAAAGTGTCTATTTCTGGGATCGTCACTTCAAAATGAATGGACCTATTATGATGAATCTTAACTACAATTTACATAATTTTCGGAAGTTGCTACCAAACTGTAAGAAAAATGATACCCTTAAGGCACCGGATTCCAAGTATTTACCAATAAACGGAAATAATTATTTTACAATTAAAATGCTTTAATTTTAACTTTTAGTGCAATTTAAAGTCAGTTTATTTTTTAATTTTTTAAAGTGCATTTTACAATATAAGTCTTGCGGCTTCTTAATTAAATATCTCTAGTGGGCATATATCGTATACACTGTGTACATAAAGAAAATAGTTTGAATATATTTTATTTTTACAATTTGTAAATATAACAGTTATGTATATATACGTAAATAATTTTAGTATCTAACATTTAATATGTATTTAATTAAAATTATATCATTAAACTTTCGATTAATTATATAGTTTACATTTGTAAATAAAATATAATCTGACAGCCAAACCTAAAGATAAAGATGTCAGACACCGTTTGACGATCCATGCAGGTTGAAGCAAAACGTCAAGAAAATTTAGTAATCATCACTACATAGTATGAAACAAAGTCGCTTTTTCTTTCCCTATATCCCTTTGTATGCTTAAATCTTTAAAACTACGCAACGGATTTTGATGCGGTTTTTTTTTAATAGATAGAATGATGGAAGAGCAAGGTTTATACATATGTGTTATACCCGTGAGAAGCCGGGGCGGGTCGCTAGTAATCAATAATAGTATAATTTGTGTTAATGCGTTCAAACCGTTTCCTTTAATGTGTGATACTCCGTAAATAAAATATATTACTGTATTAACTGTATAGTGATTTGGCTTATGAAGTTATGAACTTTCACAACTCTCAAAGGGTTTGCAAGTATTTGATTACAACAATGTACGCACAAATTTGGTAGACGGATTTAAGTTTTGTTAACTGTTGATTGCTTTGGTACATTTTATTTCTTATAATATATTTTATAGGACTTTTTAATCGACTGTAAAGAGGAGATTCTGGTGAAACAAATAAACAAATTTTAATGATTTTTACAAACGATACGTCGCGGATAGTTGGAACGGGTCGCCGCGCTGGTTAATCAATACAGATAAATAAAATTGGAACGTCTGTTTGTAATATTAAAATAACCGCTTTTTACTACATGCATATGTATGTAAACACGGTACATATACCAAAATAACATTTTTTACCATTTTCATCTGTCTGCTTGTTTGTTCCGGCTAATCTCTGAAACGGCTAGACCGACTTTTACTGTCAAATAACTGATGTAATAAGAAGTAATTTAGACTTTTTTTTTAGAAATTAATATAAATAAATAATAAAAAAAATCCTATTCCACATGGATGAAGTACCTACATAATACATATTTATTATTATTTCGCTGTTCGCTATTGTTTTTAGGCTATAACATCACGTTACGACGAAATTAACGAGGGTGAAACCGCGGGGCAGAGCTAGTTACACATATTAAAAAAATAACCTGCTTACCTTTCGTTTCAGATAATGCACAGCAAGAAGCGGCCACGTAAGCGAAGATCAAAAAGCAGTGCGGTAAAATGAGCTTTACTGAATATGTAACATTATTGAGTTGAGAGCGAAAATGGCGTTCACAGTACGCCCGCGGGGCGAACTTTCCAACAGAGATTTGTTAGTTGTGCTTCTGTTCTTGTGTCAGACTATAGTTTGTGACAGTCAGTGTCCGAAGTTCGCGGAGAGACCTCTGGAGACGAGGGTTCAAGATGCTTCTATAGTTTTTAGGGCAGTCGTGGTTCAAACACATTTGCAGGTAACCGTTACATCAATATTATAATAATAAATGTACTTACTCTTAATTAGGGCGGCCATCCGTCAGGGTTTTTCCGGATTTGTCCTAGTTTGGAAGACGTCCGGGGAGCGTCCGGGCGGGGTTTAAATTGTAGTCTTTGGACTACAATAAAAGTCTGGGTTTTCGATCAGATCCCGTTCCCATAATTTAATACCTAAGATGATTAAAAAATACAGCAATTAATATTTAAAAATTACTCACTAGTCGTCACACGACGTCACAAGACCACTATTTCATGCAACAAAAGAGGCTTAAAACTAGTTTTCTTCATCAAGTACGGAGTAAAATGTATTTCAATCAAGATGTAAGTGAATGAAAAAAGTATTGAAATGTCCGGGGTGAAAGCTCCAAAATCCGGGGAACTTATGCTTCTAGTCCTAGGAGGCAGGTTTTAGAGATGGCAGCCCTACTCTTAATTCTAAAATATTTATAGGCAAGAGTTGAATGGAAACATGCGACACAAACATATATAGGCAAAACATAAAAAATGAGACTAAATTAATACTTTAATTCTTAAGTAGCTTAAAATATCATTCTAGTTTGACAGCATCAAAGCACTTTCAAAATTTGTAAATTATTACATTAATTACTGAATTTTTCACATGCTCGACGCTATATTATGTACACGCTTTAATGCAAACAACTTTGAAATGTGATACAAAGGTTATACAGGTTGTCTACATTTAAAATCGAAATTTTTTACAGCAATCTCATAGTTGTAAGTAACTCGCTGGAAAAAACATAGGTACTGAAATTTTATTAATCAACATTCTACCATATATATCCATATTTGCTTCCCTTTCATGTCAATAACAAATCTGTCAGAATGTTCAGCTATTTACCGTAATCACAATAACAATTGAATGCAAATGCAATTTCGGTTAAATTCCGGTTGAAATTATTTCCAATATCAGAATTATTGTACATCCCTTGTCTGAAATGTCTCACTGTTTTGCATATGGCGTTTCATTGATCATTAACCTACGATGAAAAAGGGCGGGTATTAAAAGTTTGGCAGTGTGTCTGTGAATCTGTGGATTTATGTGTCTGCCTGTGGAATCATAGCTTCTAAGCTAAAGGACCTTTGAGGTTTTTTAATCGACTTTAAAAAAGGAGTAGGTTTTCTTTATTTATATAATTCGACGCGTATGTATTTTTATGTTTGTTACCTTTCGACTGGGTAAACCGATTTTGATGATTCTTTTTTTGTTTGAAAGCTGGTGCTTCCTGTGTGGTCAAAATCTGTTCAGTAGTTTTAGAGTTAGTACAATTTGAAATCTTTTTTTTAATTATTGTTTGAAAGCTGACGTGATCGAGATGGATCTTAACTACAGTTTATTAAAATCTATTCATCCATTTATAAGATATTCTTATTAGTAATCATTAGAGGGAGGTTTTTTAAGTTATCCTATAACATGTTGCTTTTAAATTAATTTTATTAATATTTAAGTCAAATTTATGCATACTTAAATTTATTAACATTTGTTTCGTGATTTTAGGGACATCGTGTTACCAAAAAAACTTTTTATTATATAGAATCCGTCAAAAGACACTTTTCAATGTCCAACTCAATTTGAAAGTGATAAATGGCTGATAACTTTTTTACGATTTCATTTTGTCCGTAGATTATAGAGGTAATTTATTGCAGGTCATAAAGTTCGGACTTTAGGTTCACTATCCAGTATCAAAGCGAGGATAATACTTGAACTCTGCTAATACACAGTTCTCATATGAAATCTTAACAGCAATGCATATATACTATTCAAGCGACATTAAAATAGAAAATATATAATTAAACATATATTCGCAATGAACTATTTTTTTTGTTTATGTAAAAAAGCTCATTTAAAACTACTCTTAAGAGATGATTCAATTAACTAAGTTTACAGAATTTTAAAGACACGCTACTAGATATTCTAATAAAATCAGGGTTGCCCACTTATATCCATGAAGCTAGAAGATATTCTCCAACAGTTCAATATTGAAATTTTCGGTATGTTTATATAACATACGAAAATAGACATATTTTTCTCTCCTATTACTATAATAAATATTTCATTAAGGCGTTAGAAAGTTCACATAACAGAACCTACGTAAAAGATAATAATAAATAAGTTAATTAGTCATGAATTAGATGCACTGAATACTTAACAATATTATATAAGAAGTAAACCACATATTTTAGTTTTAACTGGTTGTGGGCATTATAGAATGTCCATTTTTTAACCGACCTTCATATTTTAAACTAACAATGTTTCTCAGAAAAGTTTTTGCGGTAAAATAACTGAAGTACTTTTTAATTTTGAATTAAAGTGTAGGTTCTAACTAGCGACCATTTTTATAACGATATATGTATAAGACTTATTAGAATCGGATAGGCTGACAAAATTCATGAAGTTATTAAGGGTTTTTGATAAGAAATGATACTTTATTCAATTTGGTAATAGTCACTACATAGTATAAAACAAAGTCGCTTTCTCTGTCCCTATATCCGTTTTATACCCGTGCAAGTCCGGGGCGGGTTGATAGTATGTTATAAGTGTATTTGGAATAGTTTAGATATGAGTGAACCAAGCTTGTTTGTTCCAGCTGACATATCCAATTGTTGAAATAGCAAAAGTGATAATTGCTTTTCGAATAAAGGTTAATTGTGATAAGCTTTGTACAACCCAGGTCGGTCTTTTGGACTCATTAGGAAAAGTGAATGGTCTCCTGAGATATTTGACTGGTTATTTGGAAATCCTAATTATATAAAATAAATAAAAGTTAAAAACAAAAATTATAATGAACTAGCCACCTCAATTTCGGGGTTGCCTGTCTCGCATTGTAATTAACTTTTGATTTTAATTTTGCAATTACGCCTAAGATTAATTAGAATTATGTTTTGAAAATGAAGATAATTTAAAAAAAACCGACCTGTTAATTATAAATGTTAATTTATATAATAATCAGATTTTCATACCTACGAACCATCTGGAGTGCATCAGCTTATAAATAAACCTCATTGGAGACTCCGTTTAGGAGATACGTTACAGATAGACACACAAATACGTCAAACGAGAGATAAAAATAAGACCATTATAGTAATGTCCTAATAAAAATTATTATAAAGTATTTTTTCGTATAAATAACTGTTCTCTCATGAGGAATGATACAGCTAACAATGTCTTTACTAAAACTAACACACTAACATAGTTTTAATATCAATCTTTGCTAACTACTACCTCAGTTACTAACATTTTAAGGTTACCTACTAGGCTATGGTATCTGAAAAATAAATAGTTTTTTAAAATGCCTAAAATACGACAGTACACACTTATAACAATTCCAATTAGTGAAGCGAACTGTTTATCAAAAATGCAATTTGAAAATGGAATGAATTTTATTAGATCAAGTTGAAGTGCAATTTCGCTTCCAAATACATTTATTATCAGAGGATTCAATATAAGAACTCGGGTAGCCGTAGGCAGCTTATTAAATGTAAGATGAAAGTAATCATATATCTTGGCAAATATGAGATAAATGCACACAATTGTACACCTTATTAGTTTCACATAGAATTGGTGTTTGTAGGAATGGTTTAGATAAGTGATTTCTGCTTTACGACATAAAGGACATTTGCTTAATAGAATGAATGTTGCTTAATGGACTTTGAATTAGTCGGACGCAAAACTCTTTGAAGTGACTACATACATTGTAATTGAAAAATTACTTTTAGACTATGAAAGAGTGACGAGGTATTTATTTTTAAATAATTATAAATAAAATGCTACTTGTTCACAATGTTAAGGATATACCGAGACCATTTTTAAGCATTTTTGAGTTTCAGCTAAATTGCGAATGACGAAATATCGAAGGCTTGCTTTTTTTAAAAAAGTCTCGTCATCATAATGGTCATCCATGGATGTAGTAAATACAACACTTCTTGGTGGTTCTTGATTTATTTGCTAATGAATAGCTAATAAATAAAATATATTTTTCTATATTTTTATTAATTATTGGCCATATTGTAAATCTTAAATCGTTTTTTTTATATTTCACTAGCTGACAGACGTTATATATAAACTATGAATAATGAATTCGAATTGGCTTAATTAAAAATACCAAATGGAATGTGTACTAAAAAATGAGAGTTAAACATTTAAAAACTGACAGTTACGTCAAACACTATAAAACTAGGCGTCCACCAGGCGGGCCGCATCGGGTCGCATCGCAACGCAAAAATCCGCTTGCTATACATTTTGTATGAAACTGCCTCCACTAGAGACGGGGCGGGCCGGACTACGACGGAATCCGTCAGCGGATCGCTCCGCGAGCGTATTTTTCCGTCAATGCGGCCCAGCCTGGCCCGCCCTGCCTCTAGTAGACCGTAGCTCGCTTATTATATGTACGACTGACTGTTAAAAATCCGCCGATGCGGCGCGGATTGCCTGTATGGTGGACGCAGTACGCAAAAATGCGCATCGTACCGTTGCGGCCCGACCCGCCCCAAGAGGACGTCTAGCTTAAGACTACATTAATAAAGTTTATATTATCAAAAGCACTAAGAAGGTGACATAAGAAAAGTAGATATTGTCGTTAAGTTTTCTTAAATTTTCTAATTTCCACAACTTTCTTAATTATTTATTTCATAAGAACTTTTTACACACAATAATAAATTTTTTGAATGTTCCGCGCAACTTTCTTAATTATTTGTTTCATAAGAACTTTTTACAGACAATAATAAACACAACAAAAAAAGAATTATCCAATTTGGTACTGTCGTTCGGAAGTTATGTGCGTACATAAATTTCGGAGATTCATTTTTATTTATATAAATTTATTCTCTGTTAGGGATTATATGAATGAATGAACTTTTTGTTTCAGAGCAAGACGTTAGATTTAGCTCTCGTATCAATATACCGCGGTGGATTGGACCTCGCCTCAGTCAGTCAGTATTCTGGCTCACCCTACAACACCACTGACAGGTAAGTGGGTTATTATAAATAGTAATATTATTATTAAGACTGAATTTATCTTAAAACAAAAATTAACAAGTATAATGTGTATGAGTAAATTCATATTTTAGTTGGAGTTGTTTTAACTAATAATGAAATAATAAATGTCGGTAGTTTCAAGAAACAATTGTTAAGAAACTGTTAATTTTTTATTGCTACTTTTTACTTACTTACTTTTATTATTAGTTATTGTAACTTCTTAAGTAAATAGATATAAGGACTAACATTGGGTTTTAAGAAAAAGGCTACTAACAAAGCTATGGGAATGATCCTGCAATAAATGTTTTTATTATTATTATTTTATCAACTTAAGTTACTAACTTTGATGTACATATAAAGTGGATAACACAATTTATTTGTGACATCGGAAGAGACTAATGTTCAAGACACAGGCTCGGCCTAGTTTGAACGTTAGTGCACAAATGTAAAATGTATTGTTTATCGTCAAAACTCATAATACAAACTTTGTCATTTATTTTTAGAGTTGATAACCAATAAAATATTTTATTATTATTATTATTATTGAAGACAATTTAATAAACCAGAAGATTACAAGCAGAACTATCTCATAAAAAATATTAGTTGTAGCAATGGTAAATTTAAATCACAAAAAAAACATATCAAAATCAGTCGATTCATTTAGATGCCACAAACAGATACACATACACATCTAATCTATAACATACCACTTTTTTACGACGACGTTTTAATTTCAATTTGCTTCACCGATTTCTGTTCTGACGGTGTCTATAAGACCTACTGGGTCATATGTAACTGAATCAGCTACGAAGTCTAAAAACCGTATTATAAAATTGGGTTGAACCATATAACTGCTATATTACAAACTGACAAGTAGCATTTATGTTTTAATTTTATATTTTTAATTTCATTTATTAAATAATTTATAATTAAAAAATTTAGAAAACAATTTGCAATATTTCTCTGTTATGAACTAACAAATATTTAGATTAAAATTTTACGTAAAAATACCTATACAATTACTATCCGTTAAATCTGAACGTTTTTTTAAAATTGTATGGTTATGATTGGGATTTTATTTTTAAAAATTTATAAGTACTTCAAAGTTTGAAGGAGTGTATGAACTGTGGACTTTAGCACAATTTAATGGACATAATAACTTCAATTTTATTTTGTTTACTTACTCCACTAATTCAGTCCACAATCTCAAAAACAGTTCTCGCGCATTTTATGAAAATCAAAAAGCATAATTGGAAATATATTACAAAAAGCGAGGCCGCTATGGACTTCAATAATAACTATTGTATACTATTCAATAAATCAAATTTGTCAAAGGCTTTCAGTTTCAGAGAGTAAGAGCGACCATTTTATGCAAAAAAAAAGGTTAGAAATTTTCTTCAAATTTAATTTAAAACTGTGTAATATTTAGTATTTATAATTTTATTGAATTAAATATCCGAACGTTTTTATTTAAACATTAGAAAATCTTAATAAAAACAAAAAGCTCTTAATAATTGTTGAGTTTGTATTCAAAATACTGGTTGATAACCGCATTGTAACACATTGGCCGAAAAATGAGTCAGCTTTCGGGTTCTCAGACGTGTCAACTAAACGCGTCGATATCTCCTTAAAAAATCTAACGGATTCCGGCCCCAACGAAACGGCTCAAACAAATCACGTAATATGAAGTTATTACTCAAACCAGTAAATGTCCTCAATTTTCAAATAAGCTAGAAAATTGTAAATAATTTTGAACGTGAATATTTTAAATTTCCCGCGCTTCATAAACCACGAGCGAACAATATTAAAGTGCTGGGAAAATGTAGGTAGTATTCACTATGGTTGTACTATTAATTTTATTTAAACAAGTCTTATATCCCTGCTTTTATTGTATATAAACTCTTAAAATGTAAAAAGTTTTGGAGAGATTGGCTTTCTTTTTCAGTCAATTGTCAAAAAAAAAAAAACTAAACGAGATAATTGTCATTCTTATAAGACATTTATTTATATAGTATATGAAACCAACATATTTTATTAAAATATCTTCCTTTATAAAAATAGATTTCCTTCTATTTATTAAAATAGAAAACATTATTTTGAAACAACTAGGTTCTTTACTACTTAACTATGTACTTTTAAAAAAGTTCAAATCAACTATAATTAACATTTATGTAAGGAAAATAAGTATTCCCTTTATTTTGAATTTTGCCGCGCTCCGTTTTGTCAATGGAGAAGTGCTTGCAAATTGATGTTTACGTCAAAACTGACAAATGAGTGAAGCTATGAAGATAAAACAAAACGGACAAAAGGTGGTGGATTTTCAGAGCAAGACGTGACAAATCTTTTCAAAAGTAAACTTATAAATAAATTATGTTAATAGATCGATAGAAGAATGAACTTATACGTCATTTCTTTTTGTTTTTTTCAGAGCAACACATGTTTATTTTATTTACCTGCTAGATTACCATATTTATGATTTTTTTATTATCACTACATAGTATAAAACAAAGTCGCTTTTTCTTCCCCTATATCCCTTTGTATGCTTAAATATTTAAAACTGCGCAACGGATTTTAATGCGGTTTTTTTAATAGATAGAGTGATTGAAGAGGAAGGTTTTTATATATGTTTTATACCCGTGCGGGGCGGGTCACTAGTAATATATATTTGTAATATTTTAAAGAGAAAATATTTGTATTTTAATTTCTGTTTGAGTTGAAAACATCTTTTTTTTTTTGTCGTTCTTTTGAAAATTATTTCACATATAAAAATCTGGACTCTTTCTTAGTTACATGTTACATGGAGTTACATGGAAGAAATCTTTATTCAAAAATTAATGCAGAATAAACATTTCTTAAAATAAATATAGTCATACAGTATGAGTCTCATATTAATGCTACCGAGTTAAAAATACATTTTTTAAACAAAGTTACTTTTATGTAACAACGTGCAACAACCAACAATAAAAACTATAAAAAGTAGGACATAGCAGTTAGTAAGTTCTATCGTTCGCCTACAAAACGCTTACAACTGAAGGTAATAGCCACCTCGGAACTTTTCAAAGTGCCGAAGTTCCGCTAGAAGAGTGTTAAGATCACGCAAACTTATTTCGGCTTCGGTAGTGATGAGTGATCAGCGATATAATATAGTTGTATATCTGACCTATATATTGCATTTAAAAACATTTAGTATTACGTAAAATACATTATTTTTGATAATAATTGATATTTCTTTATTACTTCTATATTGTTTAATGATATGCTAATACAGTAAAATAATATAATATTAAAGCTATATGCTAATTAAGTAAAATCTATATTATCAAATTCCTTCTGCTCTAAGAGTTATAAGTAATCAGTTGTCTGTAATACAATGATAAGTATATCTGAACGAAAACAAATGCTTCTTTCATTTGTTTTTGAATACGCGTAGCGTAGACTATAGCACTGTATGTAGCCATGAAGTTGTTTCGTAGCTCAACAAATGTACTTTAATATGATCATTAATGATTTAAAATGTTTATTTTACTTTTTAACGTTTTAACTAAGACGTTATAAGCAATAAAAAAATACAAATATCACACAGACAAATACAACCGTACCTACGGTATTGGACCTATCTCTCGCTACAGTACATCTATATCTATCTATCTTATGTAGGTACGCATCTATAAGCTAGTAATGTAATGATATTTACTCATATGTTACTAACTAAACAGAATATATTATATCACAAACTGGAAATAAACTTTATGAAGGTCTTTTAATATCATACTAAGATAATAGAAAATGAAATATCAAACAATAAACTTCTGGTATAATTATTCTCGGAAATTCTTCATCTTCGCCGACGCTTTTAACTTGTGTACTGTCATATACAGTAGACCGAGTTAAAGATTAGTATGGAACTCAATTAAACCAACAAAGTTCGCGGGTTCGCTATCCGTGTAATTAAATTTCCACCCGAATACTGCGCGCTTCGAATACCGATACGCGCGAAAAGATTCAGTTTGCCACGTAAAAATATTGTGTGCTAACAAAACTGGTAATACTTATTTTTCATCTCTAAGTAAGTTTTTGGCCGCAATCGCACCTGATGGTATATGGATCATTATACGTGTTAAATCCGTAGGTAATAATGAGAAATGTAAGGAGTTCCATTCCTTTAATGATTGAGAAGGTTGAACCAAAATGTGCAGTTATGAATATTAATAGCGAAAGGTTCTCTGTGCTTCTGGAAGTATGGAATCTGAATACTATTCCAGTGGTTAATTATTCATTTTTAATATTTAATCCTTACAACGCCTTGTCAACTTAGAAAAGATAATTTAAATTGATATATCTGCATTCCATCGTCCTATTTTGTACTCCGCAAAACCAACAGCACAGTGGATTATGGATATACATCATTTCATTGTAGATATCCTAAGGTACTAAACCGTGCGAATTGGTTCTTTCTACCCGATTAAATCAGCGAAGAAACGGAACTATTTACCCGCCACAAAATATTGCGATAGCTGATAACCTAAAGTCAACATTTCACATCGAATCACATGAATGATCGCACGTCACTTAAATCTAAATTTAATGTCTGTTAATAAAACTCGTCTTGACCTTAAAGCTTGGCGTCCACCAGGCGGGCCGCATCGGGTCGCATCGCAACGCAAAAACCGCTTGCTATACCTTTTGTATGATACGGAATCCGTCGGTGGATCGCATTTTTCCGTCGATGCGCCCGGCCCGGCCCGCCCCACCTCTAGTAGACCTTAGCTCGCTTTATATACGTACGACTGACTGTTAAAAATCCGTCGATGCAGCGCATAGTGGACACAGTACGCAAAAATGCGCGTCGCACCGTTGCGGCCCGATCCGCCCCAAGTGGACGTCTAGCTTAAGAGAACAAGCGAGAATCTCATTTGGGTTAAACATGTTAACAAAACTGAACTAGGCTAAATTATTTCCAAGCACAGTATCAAAAACCGTTATAAAAACTTAAGCAATTCACGTTTTATGTATGTTTTAAATTTAAGGTCAGTTCTCGCGTTTCGCTAGAGACTTTGTTTTAGTAACGTAAACATTTTATGAAGTCTAAGGATATACTTAAATTGTTTTTATGGCGCGTATACACTTGATAGCCCCTATTCTTAACCTTACTAAAGTTTTCCTAAACATTTAAAAGGCAGTTGTGTACGTAATACAGTATATATTACCTTGTCACTAATATCGGTTCTGGGTCAATTGGTTAAGTTAAATTTAGATTCTTCAAAATGACGTTAAGTATCATATAATTAAATTGTTTTCACGAAATAGTAACCATAAAGTGAAGTCCCGTGTCCCCTAGTGGGGTATGGGGCAGATGCATTTCACATCTGTTTCACTGATCGAGTTTTTTTTTTATCTCCGCCGGGAACCGAACCCATGACCTCTCGGTTGTAATGCTTACGCGCTTACCACTAGACCATAGAGGCGGTAAAAAAAGTAACCATAGTAGCGCTTATAATACAATGTAATTTTTATATTACACGCAAATATGAGGCTAATTTTAACAGATTTTTGTGATTTTTTTTATTTAAACGGTTATAACTTTAAAAATGGTCCTTTTATACATTTTTATCGAAATTGCTATTACAGTTTCAATTTTTTTAAAATTTTTTTTTAGTTTCTATAGTTTGGAATAATAAAGCAAGTAAGGGAGAAATAATATAATCAAATTTCCAGAGTAATGTTGTAATCAAAGGTACACAGAAATGATTTCTTATATCATCTTATATCATAGCATAAATATAGAAATCCGAAGAAAATAGAGAACCGGGTTGGGAATCGATTGAAAAATAAAAAATTAAGTTTTAATTCCGGTCTTTATTTTTAATTGCTCGTTAACCGTTTATGTTCCACGACACGACAAAAAGTAAATATGAGGGTAATTTTTTCTTAACTACTTCGAGTTAAATCTCGTGTATTCTTAATAACATAATGCATTTGTATTGCATTTAATGCAGTTTCAGTAATTTCACCTGGGAATACAATAATTGTTCGACTGAAGTTAGAATTGCTAAAGTTTGATAGAGTACATTTTGCATTAATATCGTGACGTCACGCTATCATTAAATGAATTTTGGCATCTAATTGGCATTAATTATTTAGAAAATTTAACAACTAAGCACTACAGTCCCGGTTGTTAAAAAATGTATGATGATTTAAAGTGACGTTCACAAACAATCAATGATATTATTACGTTAAATAAATGAATATTAAATCGTTTTTTATACATTATTATATTTTACACATAATACATTATTATACAGTATTCCATACAATTCACACTACATAAATCAAGAAATAAATATTATAAAGAAACTAGCTGACCCGGCAAACGTTGTTTTGCCATATTAATTTTTGGGCTACCCTTATCACTTAGGGGTATGAAAAATAGATAGTAGCCGATTCTCAGACCTACTGAATATGCATATAAAATTTGGTAAAAATCAGTAAAGCCGTTTCGGAGGAGTAAGGTAACTAACATTGTGACGCTTAAATTATATATACATATAAAATAATTTGTGTAATTCTTAATGAATTAACTCAAAAAGTATATTCCTCTTGTTAGTATGGTTTGCTTACGCTAATTAATTTTTAGACAGGTCAACCTTAAGATCGGCTCACAGCTGATTGCCTGCTTCAATTGGAGTATGGCTCCTCAAAGTGAGCTGGTGGTCTTCTCCAGAGTCAGTGACCCCGTTGAAGACCTGGAAACCACTCCTCCAGATGGCTCCTGGTTAGAAGCGACCGCAGCGGCTGTGCCCTGGAGTTTGGGTGTCGATATAGCAATCTGGAACGCTGTTGGTGAGTTTATATATTTTTGGGATGGTCAATTTTTGGTTTTATCAATCGAATTTAATGTAAGAGATTTATGACTTGAGTGTATGTTTTTTTATATGATTGCAACGCGATTTTGAAGAAAATTGTGAACCGATTTGAAATATTCTTCTTTTCTTTGATAGATCGGTGGACATACCTATATGTATTGCATAAATAAATTGATAAAATTTATAAATATAAATGTTGGACATTTATTATGTATCAAGAGTAACCAAAGATTTGAATATCTAAAAATCTATTTATTATTTTATTTTGGAGAGAAGTGAAATACAATTATGATGGACAATCAATAGAATAAAATCTTTGAAAAAGCTATTAACCAACTTTAAAGGATACTTAAAAGTATTAAATAACACAGAGCTATTATTAATTTTCCTGCCAAGGAAATATTTTATTATCCTTTTAAGTTAAACCGTAATATTTCGCTTCATCAAGCAATAAAACCGAGCTCAAACTTTCAATAATAAATACTATTTAGAAGAAAACTTAAGCAAAGAACTATTCGAAACCGCAGAAGTAACATTTATCAATATCGCAAGACGTCATAAAATTTTACTTTCTTACTTAGTTCTTAATCTTGTTATTAATCACTATATATTATTTATATGCTTTTAACATTATGTACAAGTATGTAAGTACTTATATATCTACGAAAATGGCTTGATTTGTAGAATGTATTTCTATAAACTACTGTCTTGAAATTATTGGTATCCATTCCTTTATCTGAGTGGCCTCGAAGAGAGCATTTTTGTAGCGATAAGGCACTATTACCAAACTGTATATGTTACAGTTAAAACCCGTTGTTAGATAGAACGCGTTTTCCCTAGATAGGGCTAGTTTTTACTAAATTCCTTTGTTAAAACTAGAAATAACTAGTGAAAACTAGACTTACCACTAATATTTTTGATTTTCAGATAAAATTAGTTGTCACTCCGAGATTTATTAAAACTAACACTAGAGAAACTATATTGGGTCTGATATATATTAAAATATATATTAAAAAAATCTAGAACACAGTAAGAATAATAATCTTACTAACCTAACCTAACCTAAACTAACCTAACCTAAAACCTAGGTGAAGACGGTCGCGTGATGTCTAGTAAGAACTAGTTTTATTAGTAACTGATATTCAATTTTAAACTTAAGTTATTCTAGTTTCAACGAAGGCATTTAGTGAAAACTAGTTCTATCTAGGGAAAACGCGTTATATCTAAAAACGGGTCTTAACTGTGACATATATACATAATGGTGTTTTGTTTTCTAGGTTGGGCAGGATGGGGTGAATGGGGGGTGTGTAGTAAAACATGCGGTGGGGGGAGGCAAACACGCAGACGCTATTGTTCTAAGGGCTCGTGCGAGGGATTCGGAGAGCAGTTGAGATCCTGTAACTCTTTTGAATGTGAAGGTAAGACAGTCTATTTTCGTAGGAGTATTTTGTTTATTAACTTGTTTACTTATACCGTGGCTGAGTTCAACATTGATAGAACCGTACGGCACTTTTTCATAGTACCTAATCAATAAGTTATCGAATAATACTTTATACATTTATTAAAAATAGTTCTATAGAGAACAACTTCAAAGTCTACAATAAAGTAATTATTAAAAAAAAAATCTACTAGAAAATAGACATTTAAAAGTCAGTCCCTTGAAGTTAGAGATTTTATAATTTTTGTAACAATTTGACACCGAATTATAAATATTTTCTTTCTAGAATGATAGAACTGTTTTATTTATTTAAAAAATAATAATACGCTGATTCAAGCACTCTTACAACCAGGCAACGCTGTAATAAAAACTGCAAATCTGGGTCGGGTCGCTTGTGTATCAAATCTAGCTAGAATGGTTCAGGATGATAATATGACAGATCTTGATATCTTGAGCCGTTCTAGCCGTTAAATAGTATTTTTACTTTCGCTTTAAAATTTCTTAGGTTGCATATTCCCTCGTATTTCTTTTTATATATTTTGTGATAGAAATGTCTCTATTTTGTTAAATAAATCCCAGCTATCAATGCTTTGTTCATAGGTACGATAAATCCTCTCGCGCCCGGTGCGAGACGGAATTTTCACCCCGCACAAGCCAAGTGGGGTCGTGTAGCAGACAGACCGCATGCGTTCAGTTTGCGGCCAAACTCTTACATATGGATTGCCTCTTCGGAGCTATTTGCAGCTGGGAACGCCTTCCCGCGGGAGTTCACTTTATTCCTCTCGTTGAGGTTACGTCCTGAGGTATACTAGCGATTTAAGAAATTGGTTAAAACTGTAGGTAACCACTAAGATTTATTGACTATTTTAAGACACGAATTGTGAGGCAGTTTTTGCAAACACTTGTCGGTACTGACAGATGTACGAATGGGCTGACTTTCCATTTTATTTTTTGTATCATAGTTACATATCTGTGTATTTGTATTCTGCAGTAAAATTATTTTTTAACCGACTTCAAAAAGGAGGAGGTTCTCAATTCGGATGTATTTTTTAAAATGTTTGTTACCTCAGAACTTTCGACTGGGTGAACCGATTTTGATGATTCTTTTGTTTAAAAGCTAGTGCTTCCCGTGTGGTCCCATTTAAATTTCATTAAAATCTGTTCAATAGTTTTAGAGTTAGTATTTTTTGTTGTTAAAATTATTTAGCACAGTGTTTCACTAACAACCCCTTCGATACGTTTTTAAACGTAAGATTACGACGACGATGGATGAACAGGTTCTTATAAATTGTAGCTAAGATCCTGAGGTAAGTGCGTGTAATAAAAGAAACACTTTAAAATATCAGTATGGATAGCTTTATTTAGGTTTAAATGGAAAAAAATCAACGTAGAAATTTTCAATTACATTCAACAATAATGTTTATAGAGTGGAGGTTATGGCCAAGGGACTCTCTTCTCTCTGAGGTCCCGTCGTCGTTCAGGGTCATTTCTATCCCTGGAGCTGGCAGGACGAGGTGCTGCAAGACTTGTCCACGCTGGAGGTGGCTCCAAGAAGACCATCTACCTCGCTGTACCGTTGTATGACTTTAGATGGCATCACATTGCTATAAGGTGAGTCCAAACCTGCTAATATTAATTTGTAATACTAGTCTTTACGAAATATTTTAACCTAAACTTTAAAATAAGAAACAAAATTATCTAACCTAATATTAAAGAGGAAATATTTGTATGTATGTGTGTATGTTTGTAATGAATAAACTCAAAAACTACTTTGCCGATTTCAAAAATTCTTTCACCATTGGAAAGCTACATTCACTCTAAGTAACATAGGCTATATTTATTGCTGGAAAAGATTAGGGATCCTTACTAAAACTGTAACATAATCCAAGGTTTAAAAAAAGTGCCCTAAAAATTCTTTCATCGCATGCGCTGCGGAAACTATTGATGATAGAACAAAAGCACACTGTTAAAAAAATGAAAGGGAGGGTTGTAAGGGGTTGAAACGTGAGGGATGAAAAGTTCTATGGAAGTACCGTCATTTTTAGAGCTAAAAGCTTTTAGACTATATAACATCACATTACGACGAAGTTAACGCGAGTGAAACCGCGGTGCACAGCTAGTAATAAATAAAAGTAAATCAAAAAATCTGTGCCATGTGGGTTGTAAGCCCGCCCAGCCCGCTTTCCAAGGACTGCTCGTTACCATTCTTACTTTGTTTATATGATTTTTTTTCTAAAATTACCCAATTAATTTCGATAATACTCTGAAAAATGATACCTCACAATCAAAAAAATTATCACTAAAATCAGGTTTCGCTATCACGTTACAAAAGACGTATTGAAAGCCTCTATTTTTGAAGTATATTGAAAATAGACAATTGTCAAAATAAAATATATCTGAAAGAAAAAAAAAAACATTTAAATAAGTGCAAAATTAGGGTTTGAAATTGTATTATTAATGTAAGATATAAATTCTTTCAATTTACTATAATGTTGAAAGAATTATTAAAGGAAACTTTGTTAATATTTCAGTCGAGTTTATGTTGGAAGACGAGGTCGATTGTAATGAGAAATTAAATTTTAATTTCGGTTTGCTAAGATGTACCTTCGCATTTTAATGAAGGGTAAAGTTCCAAAGAGCCACGGGCTTGTACCAGCAGCTGCGACTGCGTAGAAAAAGAAAAAACTTTAAAAAAGGTTCGGTTTGGATTTTCTTACATACTTTACCTACCTATAATAAACAGCTACAAAGCAAATTTCAACATACATCAAGTAGTTCCCAAGATTTCATGTTAAGTCTCTGACTAAGTTTATCTATATGTAAAAATACCTGGTTAATATTCTGTAACCAATTTTTTGAAGTGTCAGTTGTCATGACTTGCGACGTGACAATTGACATTTCAATTTTGATGCCTTAAATCGGCGGTATTCACTAAAATTGTGTGATTTTTTTTTTGTATTTTATGAATTTTTAATACGGAATAAGAATAATGCAGTTTCTTTTTTTCAGTTGAATAATTAGTAATGTAAATAAAGCTGTTTTTTCAGCAATATACAATTGTTTCTTATTAATTAAAACTATTGTGTATATAAGACAGATTTCTTGCAGTAAACCCAATGATATGGTCGTTTGGTTACGGGTCAACAAACTTAAATAACAAACACGATATTAACACATTCTCATTTATTTGAAGTCGATAAAAATGCTATTGAAATATTTTTTACGTGTGTAAATGATATCTTTGTATTTGCAATCGGATATATATTGCATGCAGAAGTGAAAGAACACCCTCGGGAAATTTCATTCACGCCATGATGTGGGTTTGAGTAACTTCGTAACATAAAATATAGCACTTTAGGAAAAAATATGAATTTTACAACAAATGTTCCTGTTATAGATTATTATTTCAGTAGGTATACCTATTTTGCTAGGATTTTTTTCTAATTACAATATATAAATATTACGAAGAAAAAAGATGATAAATGTTTATAAAATTTGTATGTGTATTGTATATCCAAACACGAAAGTAGTCCTAAAAGCTAGAAATTAATTTAGTTTTTCTTTAAGAGTTTTGATAGGTTTAAATTATACCTATGCCATTTAACCACAGCATTTCAAATCTTACAGTAAACGTATTGTGTATAAATTAGAGCTAATATGTTCTAAAAGAGAGCGTACAGAATCAAAAAAGTAATTCAACGTTCTACGTTAAATTAATCTATTCCATAAAGCATAAATTCACATTTCAATGCCAAAACGAATAAAATTCTCCCGTTCAGCCATTGCACGTAGGTTGGCGCAAATTGCAAAACTACGTCATTAAGATTTTTACTTATATTAAAATTAAAAACACCTTCAACAGCGCAGAAGAGCCCCTTGAGCACAATTTTTAGCAGTGAATGGTGACGCACGAGATAAAAGAAATAAACGATGCGACAAAGAACGTAAATTGAATTTAAAGCTTTTGTTCATCATCCATTATACCTTAATGTTTAAAAATGTATTCTCATAAAAGTACATCCTATCACTTAAAATCTGATAGTAAAATGTAAGAAAGAAACAGGCTTAAATTTAAAAGTTAATTAAAAAATTAAAAATTAAAAAGATAATTGCATGAGTTAAAGATCAGTGCGTTAGGGTTAATTATTTTATAATTCCTGTTACAATGTGCTTACAAATATTAAATTCTTACAAATTTTCTCTTTTATTTTATTCAAGATCCTTATATAATATTTAGTTTATAATTTGAAATGTTGCCAGTGAAGATTAAAATATTTTTAACTGTTGATCTCCTTAAATATAAATGTTGCTTACATTGACACAATGTCTTTGTTCATCTGTGTTCATCGGTTTTGTCACTCACTCGCTGCCGATTTTCTTGCGAGAATATTATAAAACTGGTAGAAGAAAGATTTTAGTAAAACAATGATTATAAATAAGATGTGATTATGTATCTACTGTAAATGTGGCTACAAATGGGCTACAATTTGCTGAATTCTAGTTTTGATTGGTTGCTTAATTTAATATCGTAGCTTCAGTTGCCTCGGCAACACAATATTTTCTATGAGTTTTTCCTTATAATATACCGGTACCTGAAATAAATTAATATAGTTGGATTAATTTTTATCTTTTGGGTCATATAGTATATACATATAGTACATAACAGCGTATATTGCTCCTTGATTTTAGTGTTCACGATGACAACACAGTTCGAGTGTATGTCGATTGTCGCTGGCTGAGGACGGATGTACTTGAGAAAGATGCTTTGGATACACCACGGGATGCTGACCTCATTATAGGTTACCTCTTCTCGGTAAGGCTGTTTTTGAGCTTACTAAGGCATTGTGAGATATTTCTGAACCATTCCGTCTTTCGGATCTTCAATAAAAGAGCGTAATTACCCAACGCACTAACACTAAGTGTGCCTCTTGCACGTTTATTTGTTTGCCCGGAATTAGAACCCAGGACCTACGGTTTAACATGTATTGAACATGCATCTGTTTTGCTTTTGCTGATACTAATTATAAACCAACAGTTTATAAATATTATTTGAGTTTTTTAAATTTAAAACTGTAGAAGCAAAATTACTTTTTCCTTAGTGTTAACTTATATTTTATGATGACAGTAAAAAATGTTTTTTCAAACCAAGATAAAATTAATAACATTTTATCAATTCCATTATTCGTTAAGCTTTTAACCGAACTAAATGTAAGAAAAATGCGATGAATCATATTTATGACGCGATTTGATGAAAATATAAAGCGGAAAATTAATTTTCCGCGAATGACATAATTCTTCCTGAATGAGTGTAATGTGTTGACATTTTTTTCATAACGCTACACTTTGTATAATGAAATCGTTAATCATTTTGTAAAAATGTTTTTCCTTGTATACGTGATGAGGTAGTTTACTTAATATCAAACCGTTTTTATAAGTAGGCTATTTTTTGAGTTATGACCAATAACATTTATGAAAAATTGCTTGTAATTTTCACTTCGTCAGATACACGGTTGATGTCATATGGTTACAGTATTTTTAATTGTTTAATTGAAATTTTATCGGAGTTGAAAACATCAATAAGAAAATAATAATATCATGAAATGGTACGATATAATAATGCAGTAAAAATCGGTTGTCTGTAAAGTCGGCTTACTGACGATAATTGAACGTGACAACATCAACACGATTGTGCCTCAAATGGAACGCCTCAGAGCGAGGTAACGCCGCATGAGTCATGTTTTTTTCGTGCGTGCAGCCGGCTCCATCGAATTATAAGACGTTGTCACGTCAAAAAGAAATAATAATTGTGCAAGGTTTTTGCATCATCATTTTTGGCATCAGTGCCAAACTGCTATAAAAAGTGAATTCCCGTAACCCCTAGTAGGGCATGGAGCAGACATAGTTCTGTATCTGTTTCACTGATAATTTTCTTTACAGGCAAAAACATAATCATCAGCCTTCTGTACCTACCCAACCGAAACATTAATTTGTTTTCCCTGGATTTGAACTCAGCACCTCCGATGCAACACGCACACATGTAGACCACTTAAGGACGTGGAAAATAATTCAGTCAGATTTCCTTTGATATAAAATCGTAATATTTAATAACATAATATTAAGGTAAATTAAATAAGAAAATAATTAAATAACTTATATGGTGCCACAAACAAATAATAATTAATCATTAAAAATTAATAATGGCGGCATAATCGCATAAAACCAAAAACATTAGCTGAATTGAGAATTCACATTACATACTTACGTTACTATATTGACTAAATAAATCAGTCCAAATGCAATTATTTATCTAAATAATATAAAATTTTGAATTCGAGTTAAAACAGAAAACATTTAATATCAACCTTGTATATAAATTAGTTTCATCTTCGAAGGGACACGGTCAAAAATCTCACACAAGTTTTTTGTATTATAAGCAGTATTCGATAAACTTTAATTCTTGATTTCTTTTCAACTACTAATTCAATTCAATCTATTTAATTTTTCAAGTAAAGATTGTATTGAATACCATATTATTCCACGATTCCAAAAGTCATCTATTTTCTTAAAATAGTTCTATCTAAGATTGTGTGGAATCTATAATGTCTGAGTCAATATCGTCTCATAACTATATATTATCATGTTTTTATCGATGGTGAAGTAACAACAACTAACCATTACAGTCTAAAAATTACAAAATATTTTTTCACGCTCTCATTGAATTACATTACAATTAAAATTCACTTAGGACATTTTACTAAAACATGGCACCTATAAATACAAATCGATAAATAAATAGATATCTCAATGGAACTGTTAGGATTAATTGGCTCACATAGGCGAAATGTTTGACCAATCTATTTCAATAACAAAATTAATCAAATCACAATTAAATATTATACCTACATGGTCCTTCGAGAAAAGATGAGTTCACACATTTTTTACCATATTAACAATTAATTTTCATACATATTTTCCCTACATATTTATACAAATATTTCCAAGCAGATGTAGTGTAAAACTGTATTTTTGTAATATATTAAACTAATTTGTTTTATACAGGGGGACCTAGAACAATTAGTGCTGGTGCCAAGAGCTGGACAGGCGTACAAGCAATGTTCGAGTCAAGCGTACGGCATCACTCCGTATGTTAAATTAAATACATAATTCTGACTGACTATGTTAAACCTCTAGATCACAAGGTTTCTATCAGTTGACCACCCATCAGTTTTGTATTATTCAATAGCGTCTATATTATCTCTTATTTTTCGTAGTGTTTTACTCTGAAATTTATTTACACATTTGTATTTAACAAGAAGTTTCACGAGAAAATTATTCAGTGTATTTCCTTAGCCTTTTGCACATCAGTGATTTCATGTGATTAATAGATACGCACTGCTGCCAGCAAAGATGTTTCTCCATTTATGATATATTCTTATGTCATGTACAAACATATACCCGACATTAAAAAAATGTTTTTATTGATTTTTAAATTGTCAATTTTATTATTTGTAACAATTTGTCCATTGCTGGCATACAATTATTCGTACAAAATATGTCACCATTATGACACTATGGGACTGACAGAGCTGAAACATTGAAACAACTATTGAGAAATCGTTAGTAAAACGGTTGAGATATTATAAATTATAAAACAATTTTCTTGATTATTCCTAAGCAAACTTTCAAGCCTTAGGTAAATGTTTTATTATTTCCGTATTAACTTTAGTTTTTATAAGACATTTGCCTTATTAAGCCAGTTGAACAGATTTTTAAGACCCGCACATTAATACAAAATGTATGTGGAAATATTCTTCATATTTTTCAATAGGTATATTATATATGTCAGAGTGAAGATATATACAATTAAAATTATCTAATCCAAAATTGATAAAACTGGACATGAAATCTCTCAGTAAAGAAAGTGCAATGAAAGTTATTTCTTCAGTAATAATTTATTAGTTGCTAGTAGAAAAGTACAAATTTTCTTGAGATTTCTAATAATCGTTGAAAACACAAGATTTCTTTCAATTGTATGAAAATATTTACAAAAATCTCCAAATGAACAGAATCGAATGGAAAAATCATGTAACTGTGTTTAGCCTATATAAGATACTGTAAAAAGTATTTTAACTATCAATAAGTACTAGTAGATATAAATGTGCATAGTGTTTTATAAAATATATTTAAACTGTCAATGTTAACTTTAACTAGAATTTACTTGTAGAATTGTGATATTTACCATTTTAATATCAGATAGAATATTCTATAGATCACGTGACCCTGATGATATTTTAACAATATAAAAATTAGATGACGTCGCAAAACTTTTGATTACCAGTGTCAAATGCAGGTACAAAGAGTCTAATAAATTTAAAAGATTAGGAGCTTGCAATCGGTCATCTGCACTCACCTAAACCTGTATTAATGTTGTGACCAATCAGAGCGCAGGATGAGTTCAGAAGTGATTTTATAGAATACGAGGCCAGGCCCAATTTATTCATTTTCCGAACAAATAAACGATGTATTACAGTTGTATCAGCTCAATTTTAGCCACATAAACTCGAGCAATCGTACAAATTTCACTTCTTTCTAGCCAGTATGTGTTACAATCCGTGTACACGCATCTAATAATACAATTTCAAAATATAAACAATGCTACAGTTGATTAAAGTCTTTTATTGATAAAATTTTGTTTCTCGTTAAAATAATATCAGTGTAGATAATTGTTAGAAAACTTATTTTGTATTTATTTGTAAGAACTGTATATATTTTGTCTGGGTAAACAAATAAACGAATAAATCAGTATGGCGTTTTATTCACGTATTCGTCCTGTATAAATATTTTGATATTAACCTTAACGTTTCGCATCTCGATAGGGTAAAGGAATCGATTTGATAACCTCCTTTTATAAAGACCAGTTAATAAAAGTATGGACTCATTTATACTAAACCTATCTAAGCTTGGCATACTAAGGCGTATGCCAAGTGTGTGTATGGTCTTATTTTTATTTATGCGGCTAAGATTTAACACATGAGTGAGAAATATTCCGCTTAATTTCAAACGTGAATCTTGGCTTAATAAAAAGGTAGTCATTATTAACAGGTAGTATTAGTACCTATTAGTAAAAAGGCAGCAGTCTCCTAAGCAAATATTGGATTAGTTTATATGTGAATTTAAGTGTCGGAAGCGTTTTTGGGATAAGAGATAGTCACAGTTATCCGAGTCGTTAATTATTTATTTGATGCCTTTTTTGAAGTTTGATGCAATTTATATATATATATATATATATATATATATATATATGTCGGGGTAGAGGGCGACGCCATCTGTTGTCGAGAGGCCGTGTAAGCGGGGCGCCTCTCACGAACGTCTTTTGTTTGTGTCGGCTGGCGTCGTGAACACTCTGATCGTGAAACGGTGCGAGTGGTGGTCGGCGCGGCTCGGGAGCCGAGCCGCTGGTGGTTGGAGGCGAGGTTTGGCATTCAGCGGATATAAAAAGTAACGGGCTTGGTTACAGAGGCGGTGATTATTATTCAACGGTCGTTCTTAGAAGACGAAACCCTGTCCAGTTGAGTGGTGGTGTATTTCAAGTGCGCGAGAGTTATTGGGCGGAGTCTGTTCGTGTTTGGTGAGGTATCCATTATTATTTTAAGCGAGGAGAACTCAGAAGTAGTGAGCTGGAGTTCACGGTGGGGAGCGAGGCTGGGGCTCCCCACGCCTTTTTAGGGTTATAATCCAGCATAGCTGTTCCTTGCTGCCTTATATAATGAGTTCTCACACATGGTGGAGTGAGTGTGTATTTTGGACAAATAGGCATGTCATTGGATGATGTGTAGGTATATTATGTTCTGTGTTTAGTGTGGTTTTACATTATGTTTTAAATGGTAAATTGATAAACCCATCGGCATGTAGTTTTGCATTATATTACAAATAGTAACTTGATGTGAGTCTCCGTCTTGACGCCCACGATTGCTATGATCAATTTATTAGAGGTCTTATTTACTGTGTGCTCCGACAGCCTTATTTAATATGTCCACTCCGACATATATATATATATATATATATTGAAGAAGAATCGTTGAAATATATTCATAAAAATTGGATTGAAAGTCACGTAAAATCATATAAAAACATAAAATTGAATTGGAAACTTGCTCCAGTTTTGTAGTCAGTTGAAAGTAATAATAATTATAAACTTTATAGCACCACTCAACCTGTCTATAATATTACAACTCGACGTAAAACATCATCCGTTATAAAGTTTGGAGCCTAAATCCTTATGAGATTCATTTTAGTTTCAAAATTCAAGGATTAAGTTTCCAGAGCGGAAGTTTAAAAGTTACTTGAGGTCGCTCACGTACCTTAAAACTTTTTGGACACTTTTATTTACCCTTTCCTGTCAATTAATTTGAATTGTATGCATTTTAAATTATGTTTCATTAAATATTTAATAATATGGGTTTATTATTAACATGCAAAATCATTTTAAATTGGTTTTTCAGTAAAAATAATGTTTCATTAAAAATTGCGAAAATAAATATTAAATATATGAATTACTAGTCATATCGATCGTTTCACACCTTCGAATTTAGGACATAAAAAAATCCTTAATACATACTTATTGTCTATATTAAAACTATCCTGTATGTCCCTTCAAAAATAATGTATGAAGAATAAAATGAGAAAAGTTGCCTATTTTATATGTGTTTATCTATTAATTACCCAATATGTGTATGTTTACAAATATTATATAAATACATAAAAACAGGGCCTCTTTACTTTTTTGGACAACTGAAGCCTTACATACCTCTGAATTAAACCAAGTATAAGAATGTATCAAGAAAAATTACTAACAATTATTAATACATTGTATATACACATATTATATATACATATTTGTAAATCAAATGACGATTTATTTTCCGTTGATCTTCTTGTATAAGATCAGAATCTTACTGAGAATTCCAATTACAAGGACGCGTGACTCGAAAGTATAAAATCTTCGTTTTGACGCACAAAGGAACGACCCAGTTGGACTGATACTGAACATAATGCTCGATTATTCAATTTAATAAATGATGTGAATTATTAATACCGATTTTGGATCAAAGAGTATTAATCCTTTGACATCAGCTAACAAGGGAATTGTGAATGTATGTTAAAAGAGACAAATTGATTTGATCGGTTTAAAGATGTAAGTTGGTAAAGTCATCCCTATCAGAGCCCCTACTTTAGATAAATTCTTAGACAGGTATCTTTGCCACCAGGACTTCTGGCTGGTTGCTCCTTGGGTTCATTTTCCTCCTTGATTTTTCACATTTCTACATATGTTTCAATCATCATTTTGCTTGAAGCCTCATAATCGAAGCCTCATAAGCCTTCTGTGCCTACCCAATTGAAACATTAGTTTCCTCGAGATTCGAACCTCGGATGGCAACTCGATTTATATGCCATACGCGTAAATCAAGCCACGAAGTAGGTTTAAATCTGTCCCGGTAAATTGGTACAAGTTTTAATAAAATGGCACAGAAGCTTCCGTCAGATTTATTTTTATATTTTTTTGAGAATTACATAATCTGTCAGCCCAAGTAAATATTAAAAATCATGAATTAAGACTGACAAGTTACGGATAAAATAATGAAGTTTATTAAATTTCACATAGTCATTATTTTACTAACCACCCTTTAAAGTTTTGACAATGAACAGAGATAAATACTCATTCAATCATTAAGTAAAGTATCCATCAGTCCTCATTGAAAATCGTTAATTATTTCTTAATTGCACTTTCACGGTAGTTATTTAAAAAATAGTAACATTTCCAGTAAAAACTTTTAAACGAATGCTGTAAAAGCTAGAAATGTTGAGTTAAGCTATTCATTAAAGTTTTTTAAATGAGAAATTTCGCTGGAAGTACGTTTTGATGGGTCGGCGAACTCGTTTCTTTGTTAAATTATTTTATTCTTTTACTTAAAACAATGGTGGTAACCAGGTATTTTTCAGGTTATGTGTGGCAAACTTTACGTCATCCTGACAATTATTAATGATGAATTAGTTTTATTAAACAGATTCTGATAAAGGCATTTTTGAAAAAGTAAGCTTCGCAAACCTATAACATAATATACTTAGTTTTTAAAACACACAGAGTCTTGGTTTTAATATATTTTTAAACCTGCATATTGTTTTTACTATCAAATAGATCACTTTTCGATGAAAATACAAGAACATTATGACAAAGTCATGATAAACGGCTTTATGACAGTATATCGTACGTGAGAAATATTCGGTGATTTGTTATTAAAACAACGATTTGTAAAAACGTACAATAATTGTCTCGCCGAGAATCAAAATATTGAAAAGCCTCACACGCTTTATCCTTATAAAAATGCATATAGGCTATACCCCAATTTATTATCCGTTCGTTTATCGAATATTACATTCTTTCTTGTATGCAAACTGCTACATTACGACACTCTACGCAAAGACGTAGCACCGCTACGAAATTTACGTAGCGACCGTTGTGACCGGGTTGTAAACTCCAAAGTATAATTGCTACGAATCATTACTTAAACATTAATTTATATAATAAAGTTTTTCTATAAGTCGTATCGTAAAAACGGTGACTTATTATAATATATTTATAATTAT
Organism: Aporia crataegi; assembly: GCA_912999735.1. Classification (NCBI taxonomy): domain Eukaryota; kingdom Metazoa; phylum Arthropoda; class Insecta; order Lepidoptera; family Pieridae; genus Aporia; species Aporia crataegi. The sequence goes on along the minus strand of OU538748.1, from coordinate 1,580,485 downwards.
ATTATTTAACTCAGGCGATAAACATTCTAAAGCTACGTATTTACTATAAAAAATTTATTACCTTTGTGAGCCTAGAAATTTAAATTTGTTTAGATGGTCATAGTTTTAGCATTCAAACAATCCAGCTTGGCAACAATTCGATTTGATAAAGTTTCCGAGCAATTTCATGCAGACAATACTATAGTATTGTATGTTTATTTATGCGTTATCCTAAAATCTGATAATTGTTTCGTAATATAACAAACTGACGAAAAATAATATGAAATGTAAGAATGTATGTTTCTAATCGCAACCGCTGACCGCCTCCTTGGTCTAGTGGTAAGCGCGTAAGCGTTACAACCGAGAGGTCCTGGGTTCGACTCCCGGTGGAGATAAAAAACTCGGTCTGGCAGGGCTTAAGAATTTCGATGAGTGAAACAGATGTGAAATGCATCTACCCCATACCCCACTAGAGGACACGGGACTTCACTTAATCGCAACCGCTCCCTTGGCCAAGAGGTTCACGAATCTACGTGTTTCGGATGTCATGGGTTGAAATCAAGGGGAACAAATATATTAGGTATTCATTATTTATTATAATGTCTAGATAAGCATAGAAGGCTAATAACCTAATTACATGTATATTTGTCAAAATATAAACATAAATTATATGACGTAGAAATTATAGAAGGATAATTTGTACATCATACAACAATGTTGTGGATAAAAAGTTACGAAGAAGCCGGTCTGGTCCAAACTTACTTGGCAACTATGGGATTGACAGTTTTCCGATAGTAAAAAAAACTATCGAAAAATAGTACCTAATCCTATGTTTGACGTACTATACTGGTTACTAGTGGGATCACTACATTTTTATCCAATATACCGTGGCTCAATCATTCTCTTTGCACTATTTCAATGTAACCGCTGGTTTTGACGTTTTTGGAAATTGCCAGTTTAAAATTGATTCCTTATAACTATAGTTCAATTTATCTTACTAAAAATTATTTATTGTATTGTTTTTTTGAACAAAAATAATTAACGGGTCTGTTTGTATTATAAAATAGCTTTTACTAGGAACAATTAAAACGAAATCCCATAGTCACATGGGGCACACATCTATTATAACAATTATTTTCTTTGTTTCATCGGGATCCATGCTCAGGACTCCCATTACAAAGTGCAGATATGTGAGCCACTTAACTACGGCTAGTTTTGTCCATTTTTACTGGCTTTGTTGGCGTACATTATGCCTGTTAAGCAAGCGAAGTCTAAAATATATTAAAATTTTCCAATTTTGGCATTTAGCTTAACTATAGAGATTCCGATATAATAATATTGAATGAATGACATCATGTGCCAATGCACCTAACATATACTTGGCATAACACTCTGGCGATGGGCCAAGTGGGAGAGCCGTTTTACTCCTGAATTGGCAAAAGCTTATTGTGAGCATATCTCAACTTTGTTCCTAAGGACGTTACGATATAATTCAGGCTTTTCAGACTTTGCTAATTGAAAGAAAGCTGAACTGCAACGTCGCCAAGAACCCAAATCCCATTCTCACGACGAAAAAAGTGGGGTGGAAGTTTGACATGAGTCTGAGTATCTGTGGTGTTTGTAGCATCGTAGGTCCTAAATAAATGGACTGATTTCCATGCAGATTTTTATGTTTCAAAGCTTGATTAAAAAATTAGCTACAATTTATAAAGATGTACATCCAGTTATAAGATATTTTTATGTGTAATTAACATCTGGGTAAAAAAAAAGGTAACAATAACAATTAATATTATTACAAAAACTCTTAAACAAAGTCAAAGGAATAACCATTAACTGTTTCGTGTAGGTCTGTAAATAGGCAAATACTTTGCGCAAATATTTCTTACACAAATTATGTACAAAACAGCCTCTCAAAGAGCTTATGTTATTTAATTAAAATAAAACGCCGTTTGCTTAATTAAATGTGCCGTACGCTTAGCAGGCATTTTTAATTCATTTGGGAATCTTTGATATTCTTTGAGGCTCAGAATTTTTCTGCAACTTCTGAAAATGTGTACTCAAATGAAAATTGGAGGCGCATAGCTATATAAAAGAGACTACATTTTTAATTTGGACTTTAGAAAACAATTGGATTTTGAAAAAAATAAAGATTTTTTTACAAAAAGCTATCTCACACTTTCCCAACTTGTTATGTATAACTACAATTGTAGAAGAAAATATGTTAATTATAATATAGAATATGTAAGTCATTTTTTTAGAACTAATTGGATATACGTGTTGTCTATTTTTATATTTTGCCCAAGAATTTCTTATCTTCCAGAAAAGGAAATTGCGGCACACACTTGAAAAGTATTTGGGACACTGTCAAAAAGAAAAGTGGATGACAAAAAGTGCCAGCAACATCCTATTTTAGAAATAAATTATTTTTTAGGAGTCGATGGTTGTAATTTATAAAACTCCTTAGCTTGCAGAGAAAGGTCGAGAAACAATGAAATACAATGAAACAATGAATGAATGAAGAGTTGAATGTGGAATGTTAATTTATTAATAATTTCTAAAACACAAGTATTTGTACAAAAATCTTAGTCTAAACTTAGCACTAGGGTTAACAAGCATGAAGCGCAGGCGCAGCCAATCACGTCCATGTACTTTAGAGCGAAGGGCTGTGCGCGTGTGCGTACATGGCGGCTACAGTACTCCCCTCTGAGAAAAACGTACTCTAGGTTTCACCGTGCGTCCTGATCTTGTTACGTAATTTCTGGCTGGTGCTTCTTTTGTTGTATATTTATCTTCCGAGTCTGACTTATCCTTAATCTCCTTGTAGTCGATTGATGTGTCTTGCTCGTGGTTGTATATGAAGGCTGGTTTAAGTCTGTCGATTGATATTACAGAAGTTCGCGTAGGCAATTGGATTGTGAAGTGTTTTTCATTCCTTTCTAGTACTTTAAAGGGTCCGTTGTAAGGTGGTATCAATGCCGTGCGTACTGTATCATTTCGCACGAAAATATGTGAACATGTTGCTAAGTCACCATGGATGAAAGTTTTATTTGTGTGGCGCAGTCGTGGTTTTGGTGATAAAGTAGCCATTGTTTCAGATAGGCGACTGATAAACTCCGAGTCTTCAATGTTGGATTTTGCAGGTACGAAAAAATCTGCCGGTACTCTGAGTGTTGTCCCGTACGTCATTTGTGCGGGACTATATTGTTGGCTTTCGCGTAGTGCTGTACGTAATCCCAATAAAATTGTTGTGATTTCTTCGCTCCAGTGTGTATTATTTTCTCTTGCCATTAGTGCACTCTTTAGCGTTCGATGCCAACGTTCGACCTGTCCGTTCGCCTTAGGGTTGAATGCCGTTGTTCTTATGCGTTGTACGCCCATCTTTTTACATAAGGCGGTAAAGAGTACTGACTCGAATTGCCTTCCTTGGTCGGTAGTTATTCTTAAAGGAGTGCCAAATCTTGAAATCCAACCGTCGTATATAGCCTTAGACACGGTTTCTGCGGTGATGTCGCGTGTAGGAATCGCTTCTGGCCACTTTGTACATCTGTCTATTATGGTGACGATGTATCTGTAGTCGTTTGACGGAGGAAAAGGACCGACGATGTCGCAGTGTATGTGCTCGAAACGCGCAGATTCTTCGAACTCTCCAGGAGGGCTTTTTGTATGCCGTTGCACTTTAGCACGCTGACATCCGATGCAAGCTCTAGTCCATGTGTTTACATCTTTGTTTATTGACGGCCAGAAGTATTTTTTTGTCATGATCTTTCTTGTGGTTCGAATGCCGGGATGACATAATTCATGTTGCGCTTGAAATGCATTAAAACGATATGCGGCTGGTAGATACGGTCTAATATATGATGTCGACACCTCGCATGTGATTGGCTGATTGCATTCGGGCACTTTTATGTCTTTAAATATTAATTTCGGGTTTTTCTTGCATTCCTTTAGTTCCTCATCTGCTTGTTGATCGATTGATAATTTATTGTAGTTGATAAAAGTGTGGTGAGGTATAATAATTTCTTCCACGCGAGATAATGCATCGGCGGCTTCGTTGTTGTTTCCTTCGATGTGTTTAATCTTTGAACAAAACTGGCTAATGAAATGAAGTTGTCGCTCTCGTCTCGGCGTATCGCTGCTGCTTGATGTTCTCGTAAGTGCAAAGGTTAACGGTTTATGATCCGTGTAGATAGTGAGTTCGCTTCCTTCAATTAATCTTCGTAGGTTTTTTACAGCTGTGTACATAGCTAGTAATTCGCGATCGTACACGCTATATCTACGTTGTGTTTCACTCATAGACTTCGAATAAAATGCTAGAGGCTTCCATATATTATTTTCTTGCTGATGAAGAACAGCGCCGATGCTTTTGTCAGATGCGTCAGTGTATAGCCGAAGTGGTGAGTTAGGAATAGGATGTGAGAGTATCGTGGCGTTAAGTATGCTTTGGCGGCATTGCTCAAACGCATTTTCCGATTCCGGTGTCCATTTGATCTGTGTTTTATCATTTTTCTTGCTGTTGTGTAGGTATTTATTCAATATATATTGGTTTTCCGCTTGCTTAGGAAGACAACTGCGATAAAAGTTAATCATTCCTAAGAATCTTCTCAACTCTTGAACTGTGGTCGGCTTAGGGTAGTTAATAATTGCTTTTGTTCTCTCTTGGGTTGGTTTGATGCCTTCTGAAGAGACTTCGTATCCGAGAAATTCAATTTTTTCTTTCCCGAAATCGCATTTTTCTAAGTTTAGTGACACGCCGTATTTGTCGAGGCGTTCGAGTACAGTTTCTATATGTTTTCTATGTTCTTCTTCCGAGTTTGAAAATATTAATATATCGTCGATGTAGGAAAATACTATTTCGTCGAGACCTCGAAGAACTTCGTGCATGAATCGTTGAAATGTTTGACCTGAGTTCCGTAAGCCAAAGGTCATGCATTTGAATTCGAAGAGTCCAAAAGGTGTTATAATGGCGGTCTTGGCGGCGTCTTGTTCGTTATTAGGTATCCAGTAATATGCCATTTTGATATCCAATTTGGAGTATATTTTCTTTCCGTGCAGCTGGTATGTGAAGTCTTGAAGCCTCGGTATAGGGTAGCGATCGGGTATCGTAACTGCATTTAATCTTCGGTAATCTCCACAAACGCGAAGTGATCCATTTTTCTTTTTGACGACGTGTAAAGGACTAGCCCATGGGCTATTTGAGGGCTTGCATATACCCATCTCGATCATCCTTTCAAATTCAAGTTTAGCGGCCTTGTACTTGTCTGGGGGAAGAGGGCGTGGTCTTGCGAATATTGGAGGTCCCGTAGTTTCGATATGATGCGTTGTATTATGTTTAGCAGGTGTCTTCATTGATATTGGTTGTTTCTTCTTCGGGGTCACCAATTTAGGAGTCGATGGTTGTAATTTATAAAACTCCTTAGCTTGCAGAGAAAGGTCGAGAAACAATGAAATACAATGAAACAATGAATGAATGAAGAGTTGAATGTGGAATGTTAATTTATTAATAATTTCTAAAACACAAGTATTTGTACAAAAATCTTAGTCTAAACTTAGCACTAGGGTTAACAAGCATGAAGCGCAGGCGCAGCCAATCACGTCCATGTACTTTAGAGCGAAGGGCTGTGCGCGTGTGCGTACATGGCGGCTACAATTTCATTTCATTCTATCTGGTACCAATGTGATTCTTCTTTGAATTTGTTTTTTACTTTATTACTATAATATATCCACATTTAGTGTTAAATTGCACGTTTAGACATCAACTACTTAAAACTTCATAATTTGTTCATACAGCTGATATCTGCTTGAAGATTCAATTAATTTTCAAACACTCATTTTATCTTTGTATAATTATGTATGATCATTACCGCAGTGACATTATAACTCACTGCGGTAGCATGATATCAGTGCACAATCGTTAGTCAGCCGAACAAACATGACTGGCTGAATGCCAGGAGTAATGCAACCTTAGCAGTGTGAAACGATAACAGAAGTGGGCGGGAAAAATTGCTGTAAGTATGTTTAACTTTCAGACGACTAAATAGTACGAGGTAAAATAACTCAGGTTATTTTTGTAGCATCAGTTAACTCTTTAACAATTAAATATTAATATAAAATTAAATAAGTTAAAATGGTAACTTAAAAAGATGTTATCTTGAAATGTAACAAAGAGAAGCAAAAAACTAAAATACATAAAGAGGTTAAAATACGCGTTTATGAAAACAAGATTAACTAATTTAGTATTCTAAGCACATACATGTATTTTTAAAACGTTTTCAGCGCACGTACAACTCAAACACTACTGAACAAAAAAGTCTAATACAAAATCAGTTGTAATGTGCAAAAATTTATGAATAAAATCCTTCGCTTTGCACTTTTTGTGCAAGGAGAAATAACTTCAGTGTCGGCGGAGAGCGGAGTTTGTGAAAGAAATCCGGCTTCGAGGAGTATTTGTTGGTATACGTATTGATTACTTTATTTTCTTAAAAATGTAAGCGAACTTTCATCTTGAGATAAAATAAACCTTAATAGATGAAAAAAGTTACTAGTTAAATTCATAAAAGAAAAGTCATAAATTTTATTTTTTATACACTTTCATAGCTTACTTTCGACAAACGTCTCCAAATTTTGCCATAATGTTTATATTTTGAAGTTTATTTTCATTTTATTAAAATAGAGTTTTGTTAAATCGCTCTTGGCAAAGCTAGCACCCTAAAGAGTTCGTTGAAACAAGAGGCGACATGTGGAAACCGTGTAAGTTTTTTATTTATTATTAGATTCGCAACCTTTTATTCTATGAAAGACAAAATTCCTTTATGATACCTACGTAATATTATATTAACAAGTTTAAAGTGAATGTGTTATTTTTACATTATGAAAACCACTGAAAAAACAAAACGATGAACTAAAAATAAAAGGTACAAGTAGTAAATCCAACAGAAATAAAACAGTTTTCATAGAATTTAGCCAATTTAAAAATTAACTTGATAAATTCCCAGGGAATTTATCTTAGTAACTGAATGAAGCCGTTCAGTAGATTTCACAAACAAACAAAAGTCGATTACGTAGTACGTAAGGTTTCTATGGGATAGTTATTACGCAAAAAAAACTAATTGACTTTTAGCAAAGTACTGAAGATTTCAGGCCAAATGAATAATTAAGTTAAGGTCTCGGTGTGTAGCTAATAAATTATTAGTGAAATGAGATGTTAGTCTCTAAGGAGTGTATATAATTAGATTGTAACTAAGCAAAATTTAGTAATTAAGTATACTTATATAAGGTGGGCCAAAAGAAGTCATCCGATGTTGTTTGGCTCTCTTTTTTTTTCTAAATGAAAAAATTCTATTCTGTTTTTTGATTATGTTTATTTGAACCTTTAAAATTTTATTGGTCAAGTCGAAAAAATTATATCGGCCAAATGGGCGCCTTTAGAATTGATTGCCACACGGGCTCGTTTTATGGCATTTTTCATCACTTCGGCAAGAACTTCGGGCGTCAGATTCTCGCACTCTTGTCGAATGTTGTCCTTGAGGGCGTTCCGTCCGAGTCTCGGGCTTGTTCACGTAAACATGGGACTTCAAAAAATCCCACAAAAAAATCTGGAACGCTTAAATCGGGCGATCTTGTGGGCCAGTGCAAATCGCCAAAACGAGAGATGAGGCGACCGTGGGCCGTTGCTCCGTCCTGTTGGAACCACATGTCCCTCAGTCCTAATTCGTCCAATTGCGGCAGAAAAACTCGGTCAACATTGCCCTATAGCGCGCACCGTCCACTGTTGTTTGGCCAGTGGCATTCTCGAAAAAAATGGTCCGATGACTCCTACAGCGTGAACAGCGCATCATGCAGTCACTTTGAACGGTTGTAATGGCTCCTCGTGCATCACTCGTGGATTTTTGGTGCCCCAGAAGCGATAGTTTTGCTTGTTCACTTATCGGCGACGGAATTCGCGCTACGCCAACACCACAGACGAATTGTTACGCAAAAAAATAGACACGATTATTCCGCGTTCTTGGAGAGTGTATCGCCATGGCTTTTTCACTTGTATTCTGAATCTGTCTAGTCCACAAATGTCAAAACAGATTTGACATTAGTGGCTATTTGCAAAAATGAGAGCATCTTCCAATAGGGTGATTTCTTTTGGCCCACCTTGTATATGTAAAATATTTTAGAAAATCTACAGATTATAGTTACTCAATAGTACAAACAAACATTAAAAGATGGGCATGACCTGATAGTCGAAGTAATATAGAAACTATATTGATTTGGAAGTTGTAATTGAGCTCCTAATGGCTTGCATGGAGTGACTTACCTGATAGTACCGCCAAGATAGTGTAACAGTTTTGACAAACGTTTCTGTGAGATTTAATTAACGCTGTGGTCATTGTCATGTTATTACATGAAAAAAATTACTTGTTATTTCATGATGTTCAAATAAAAGTCAGCCGTAGGATGGTAGACCACATTTTTGATCTATAAAGTGTTAGCCATGATGAATGTATTTTCTAATAAAATGAACTCTCATTTCATGAAACATTAGCTCCATGCCTCTTAAAAAACATACTAGTATAGCGCACATTTTGTAGTGCAAGTTTTGATTATTTGTTTTCTTTTACTATTTTTTACTTTTTTCTTTTTAAATTCGTTTTGCGTTTAAATGCATATTTTAATTTTTACAATAAATAATTGTTCTAAATTTAAATTCATAATTATTATAAAATGAGAGTATCGTAGTTACGGTAGGTAGAGGCCTCGTAGCGTTTCGAGAAAACTAATTGTACCTACGGGTCGGGCGTGCATTAATAGTGCATTACACGTTGCAAAGGGTGCCCTTCTGCCTTTGTTAATTATTACGGACTGACATCATTTGATAATAGTGCATCAATTTGCCGACCACGTTGCCATGTAGTTAGAAAGAATGGATAGCCACTAACCCGTCCGATCCGTCCTTAACGATACATTAAAGATATACGAAGCGTACGCTTCTGTAATCCAAAAATTATAAGCAATTAACATTCCATACAACCTTTCAAAATAACTTAATAAACTTTTCACAATTTCTGCGCAACCCTTTAAAATATCTTAACATTTCCACTATTTAATCGGATTACAAGTCGATCAGCAAAATGTTCACGTCTTTGATCTGCAGTGCAATATCGGCGGCACGCCGCGAGCATTCAACATAACCTAATGACGTCATAATTCACTATTTAACTGTAAAGTTAGCTGCTCATTGGAGACCGCTATTTATTTGATTGGATTAATATTGTATGCATAAAATAATACAGTAAACTTCGCTTTTATAAAACTGTATTTTTCAATGATATATTTAAGTACATGGCTTAATTTTAACTTGTATTGTAATAAGTACTTTAAGTTTTAAGAGTGTCTTAAATTACATTTTAAAAAAATCGATAACTACATAACTTCTTGTCTTATAAAACCTCTACTCGCGTAAAAAAGGTTTTTTGAAGTAAGACAAACACACGGAGAAAGACTCAGGCAAATATTATATTTTATTTTTATAAATCCACAGCCGTTAAACATGATATTCTCTGCAACCCCGAATAGAATTATCCATCACGCTAATGTTATCTCGGCATATTCCCAAGATTTACGAATGCTTACTGGCACGAAACATTATATTTCTCTTGTACGGAAAATATTTAAATTCACAGGTTTGTTAAAAAACTCAAAAATATCTTTATTCATACAGAACCTTAAACCACAAATATGATCGCCTTTATAAGTACTTTAAGTTTATAGGCTGTTTAAAAACGCGCCCAAGTCGGAGATGACCACTGAACAACTAAGAAACTCAATTGCGTTCACATTTTTTCTGACCAAGTTCACAAAAGATACGTTTTGAACTGAGCGAGCTTTCGAACTAATAAGACATAGGGGGAAATGTAGGACCAGTCAGGGAAAAATGTATAAAAATTTTAGAATTTATGATTTTTGTTGGATACGTCAGGGGCAAATGTATAAGAAGTACATTTGCTTTACATACATACATTTACATTTGCTTTTTTGTTGAAAATTATATATATTTTACCGACTTCAAAAAAGGAGGAGCTTCTCAATCGACTGTATTTTTTGAAATGTTTGTTACCTCAGAACTTTCGACTGGGTGAACCGATTTATAGATGCTTTTTTTCTTTGAAAGCTGGTACTTCCCGTGTGTTCAGTAGTTATAGAGTAACAATTTAATGACGGTTTTTTTTGTTAAAATAATTATTGTACCTATCCATATACTATACTAGTTAGTTACGAACACATATTAAGTCTATTTTTGGTAAGTCAATCATATTAACGTGCTGTCGCGATCGTTTTGTCATGTCTGTGTGTCGGCATTGTAGCTCTTAAATCAATTTTGATGCGGAATTTTTTGTTTGAAAGACGAGAGCAAGGTGGATCTTAGCTTAAAAATATCTATTCATTGATTTATGTAGTACTAGCGACCCGCCCCGGCTTTGCACGGGTATAAAACATATATAATAACCTTCCTCTTCAATCACTATTAAAAAAACCGCATCAAAATCCGTTGCGTAGTTTTAAAGATTTAAGCATACAAAGGGATATAGGGAAAGAAAAAGCGATTTGTTTTATACTACGTAGTGATTCTTATTTATAATTAACATATCTGGGGGTTTTTAGATTGTTTTCAATTTTACTTGTCTTATATGAGATACGATGTTCATGAGTATATTTCTTTAAACATAAACATACAATTTTGGTACAGACTTTTTTGGGTGTTTAATGTAAAATAAAGGTAAGTAAATGTAGGGTTATTTTAGAATAAAGATTTTGTCGAAATTATATAAGCTGCTTACAGTCGTTTAGATGAACGATTCTCATTCTAAAATGTAGATTTAAAAGAAAATAGCTGAAAGAAACCTAAGTGAGCACATAGCTCACAGAAGTCACTTCAAGTAAACGGCTACATATTTCCTCAAAATTGTTTTGCATTTTTACTCGGCAAAGCTATTTCCGCAAGTTGTTGACGTACTGTGATTTCGTTTTTTAAACCCGTTTTTGAGGAAAGCATTGCTATACATTAGCAAGCAACCTATGAGGTTCAGTTGTTTAAGATTACTTATGTTTAAAAGATCTTTATTACTAACACTGCGTGACATAAAAGTCCGAGATGATCACGTCACTTTCAATATGTGGATAGTTGCAAAATCTTTGTAGCTAAGTTGGTAATATCTCGGACTTTTTTAGGTTGAGCCTATCCAAATTGAAGGCGGTTTGTAGCAGGCACAATTGTTATATCCGATCAAGAAACGAGACCACGATATCATGACATACCTAATATCTAGAAGTATTTTGCTTTCCAAAATACTTTTTTTATGTACTTCTCTTTATAATATTTATTTTGAGTAAGCACCCCCTAAATTGGAGAGATGAATTTAAGTGTGATTCTACATTGCTGAAAAAATACACATCTTTATTCCTACTTTAGAACTGCTCATATACTATAATACCTACTTAGTAAACAATAACGCCGTATAATTTACTTGGTAAATTATAGATATAACAAGTACATAGCACGTTTAAACCTTGTTTTAAAAACATATTATATGGATATATAAGCGCCTCTAGCGCTTGTTGCATCAATAAACACAGAAATCATATAAATCCATAAAATATATTAACCATTTATGAGATTTAACAAGAATAACTCATACTCGCGTGATCCACAAGATATATCGACGGTCACTCGGCGGGGCGTGGAAATAAATCTTCAGATATTAATACATGGATTTATATGGTTCTTTAGCCTTACACATAAAGCAAATTATTAAGCACTGAAATCATTGATTACTTTTGTATCATATGTTGCGAGTGCATTTCATATTTCATTAGCGCAATTATGTGTGATAATTTCTTGAAAAATGCTTAAATAATGCTCAAATATTGGAAAAAACTTGTTAATAAGATTTACGGTGTTTTAAATCTACGAATCATCGTGTATGATGCGTTTATGGAAGGGTCATGAGTTATAGTAAACCAAGAATCTATACTACAAGATGTGTCAACTGCCACGTCTGCGTGTTATGCAAAAAGTCCTGGTTACGAATTCTGAAGAAAAAAATTAATGTTTGTTTGAAGAGGTCGGTGAAATAGAGACAGAAATCTGTCTTTCCTAATATGCCTATACATCAATATTTCACTAATACAAGATGTATTAATCTACTGTTTTTAGTTTGTAGATAAAAAATATATTTCCCGAAATAGGACTGTTACAATATGATCACTAATACGTTGTAAGTATTATACCAAATATCAACCTATAAAGGAAATAATGATGTCTTCGATATCCGAGTACTCTTACATTTCTGACCCAATTAAGAAGTGCTACGAGGGGCAGCATTACAAACAAAACTATACCTTAACGCGATGAGATAAAATTCATTTTAGAATGTTGCAATAATTTAAGGCAGTATTTAGTTGTATAAGGACCTTGTGAATTACTACATAAGACTGGTAATTGAATATGAAGGCTGCTTGTTCTGACCAGTTCTAGTGCTTGTTATAGACATTAACTTGGGTCTTGTAACAGGTCAGATAGGTATGCTTAGGCACCAATTAAATTGCAAGCCAATACACTTTTTGGCAGGGAAATTTATAATCCAAAAAGGTTCCAGATAAATTTATAGTTTTTCATAAAGTTCCCTATAAATTTTGTCTTATCTATCAAAAGACAAGTTGCAGATTAAGTTTCTCCGAAATTATAATTTCAACTCGCTAAAATCTCGTGGATGATCATTATAATTAAAGCTATTTCAATAACGTCAAATTTCGATGTTATTATTTGCAAACAATAACATCAATATCGGTTTATTCATTTAGATGCTATGATGCCACAGCACACATTACATTGAACATAATTTATTGATCCTCTTATGCGACGGGAGTGTTAAAAAATTTCAACGTAATCGGTTAATAATTAGCTTCAAAATCACGTAAGAAACATAAAGAAACAGTCCAATTGAGAACTCGAAAGATGTTTTCCAAAATACCAAAACAGCGCAAAAGTAACTCCAAACAATGATTCGGCTATTATCAAGTTACTTAATGATACTCAAAAATTCATTCATTTCGACTTTCGACCCTCGAAATCCGACCTCATTTGCGAGCTTCAATTACAATAGGAATATTTGCCCAGCTAATGCGTTTACCCATTACGAAGGTCGATCGCCAGTATTTATGCCTCTCGAATTCATTCGTTAAATGTTACTCAAAAGTCGTTTGCTTAGGATCACTAATACGACGGACAATATTGCTTTAATCAATTATTGAAATATTGGCCTCGCACAGGGACAGTAATTTGTGTAAATCACATTTTCTTTTTAGCCTACGACGCAAAAGAAGGGTAAGTTTGAAGAACACACTTTATGTAAAACGCCTTACATATTTTTAACCTCTAACGCAAGAGAGCTATTCTAATTCTATAGTGTCTGTGTGTCAATCTATAGTTTCATAGCTTTTAATAAAAAACTCGCGTCATGATTTAGGGTTTATCTATCTTATTATCTGTACATGTGAAGAAGTGTTACTTTTTAGAGTTATTAATAATAATTGGGACAACTTGACAACAAATGTACTTGACATTTCTCTGGTAATCAGAAACAACGAGGGTACCTACAGTAAATTCATATAAAAGTTTATATACAACCAAAACTTGGAAACATTCGTAATTCATCACACAAATAAATGCACAGGATTAATTTATCAATGGATTTTAAAATAGTCTTAAATTTCACTGGTTGTTCATTTTAATTCATTTTTAAATTTTAAAAAGCCGCGACGAAGTACAATATAATATCATAATATTATCAACTGATTGCAAGTCTGTGTATACATATATAAATGTAGGTTTATTGAAGAATAGCTTTTAAAATCTGTCAGCTGCATTCAGTTAAAGTTTATGGGTAAATATATTTCGTTCGCAACTCCACTCACTTCAATTGTCCATTGAGTCGATTGCTTCGACAACTGGAAATATCCTTTCCAAAATGTCAATCGGCTTTTGTACAAACATTTATTTTTACAATTTGAGAGTTAACAGAGTTACTTGCGCCGAATGAACGTGGTAATTGAAAAAGGACTATGTTTTTTTATAATTTTTATAATTGTAAGGTTACGGGAGAGTCATAATGATCCAAAGCTAATGATAAAATAAATTGGATTGTTTAGATCGTCAGTTTGCTGAAAAATATTACCTGCTTTATTTATCTACAAAAAGCTTTGAATCGATACGAAAAATTATAAATATCGATTTATAAGTGAAAATCTCTAAAGAAGTTCTAACAACTAAACAAGAATCATTGAAATTTGATCAAATTCGTCGTAGCAATTGCATAGAAATATATACAGTCCACATTTTTGAAGTCCAACAAAAGTGATCAGAATGTCCAATCTCGGTTTCAAAGTATGTTATTTAGCCACATTTGTAAACTAACTAAATAAAAAAATCTTTCGAGAGAACCTACTGCTAAGAATCTGATGATATTGCGTAATCTCTTTAGATATTACCTTATTGGGAAACCTACGCAATACAAATTCAATTACACGATTTTTGATCATATTTCAGTTTTAAACAAATGTTTGTAAGAAACCGAAACTTCCTTATCCCTAAGGAAACTACGGTCTCCGGGTCATCGTGAAGAAAAAAACCAGGAAGTACCTTTTCTCGCACAAGACGCAAAGAATACAAAAGCTAGTACCTACTCATATAAATGGTATCATGTTCAACCCAAAATTCCAAATAGCTTTATATTTTAGGATATAAATCTCGGTAGGTTTTACTCGGAGAATCCGATGCGGTATAAATCAAAACTGTCCCTTTTCAAGTACAAGGGAAAAGACTGTCTTAAGGGTTTCTTTAGTAAAATTGTGTTAAACACTGTCATCTAAATAAATAAACGGAAATCGGTTAATTTAATTCAAAATCAATGAAAATAATAACTTATTTCAAACGTCATTTAGTTTAATATTTTATTTATTTTGACACAATAAACCTCGTTAATAATATTAGATATATAACAATAGAATAAATTTGAAAAAACAGTAAAAACCAAGAAAACTCATCGTAATGGTCGGGGTATGTACCATATTTTTGATTAAATTACCAATTATTAATTATTAGGAATGCAAAACTCGACATATTCTTAGAAAAATTTTAGAAGAATCTAAAAACATATTGATACTATCATAAAAATTGTAATTAATTGAAAATATTGCGTACCTAATAAATAATATGTTGGAAATTTATCGTGTCTTTCTAAATGTTTGTAAGTCTATTGCAGCAAAAAACATACAAAATTTGATAAGATTTTATCATGACAGGTTGAAACTTTATATAAATTAATGTAAGACACGTATTTTTATAGGGGTTGTTACGAAAATGTTGTTACGAAGTTACCCGCTGTGACAAAAATAAACGTTTATTTCTTATAAAATACTTCTCAGCTGTTTAAGATTCAGAAATAAACAGAATCTTCGGTTGTAGTTAAAAAAATCTCAAATAATGTAGTCGCGTTTCTTTCCATAATTTATTTTCCAAAGCTTTCCTTCGGTGACTTGTGAAGTTTTTGCTAAACGAGTTAGGCTCCCGGTGCTGTATCATTTCTGTTTTAAATTATTTACAGTTCCTAAGAGTTTTCTGATTAACACTGAAATTGAGAAACTTTTTAATATTTACTAGCTTTGTATCTCGCTTTTCTCGATAAATCGACTCTCCGACACCAAAAGAATTTTCTAATTTAAAGCATTCTTCCTGAGATGAGCTATTCCATATATTTATTAATCTAAATTCCGAATATTATGCCTTGAATACTTTAAAAAACTTTCATACAAACTCTTTTTCTGGCCATCGCAATATCTGTCCTGCCTATCATATTTCTGCTTCATAATTTAGCCAGTATACTTTCATTTTGATATATATATGTATGTATGCCATCCGTGTAACGTGTAACTTAGCTTCATTAAAGCGTTTCAGCAGCTAATTCCTATTTAACTAATCAGCTATTTTATATAAAAATAAGCTGAAACATAGCTTAGGTATTTGTAGCGAAGAAAATTTTAATTTGATTCTAATGAATAAAGCTAAAGTTTGCTTAGATGATAAGGTTAGAACAATTTTATTATATTTCAATTCATTCAAAGGGCATGAAAATATATACATATCGCATACTATAGGCAAGTTTTTATTTATTAACTTCACGGTTAACACAGGTCTACGGATGTTAGTTTTTTAATGATATAGAGAGCAAATGGGCAGGAGGCTTACTTATGAAATACGGTCCGCCACCCATGGATACCCCTAATGTCAGTTGGGCCACGGTACACCCGTGTAATAGTGAAATTGTGTCATTTGCGGTTACGGATTGCGTGAGATTTTAAACTAAAAATCATTATTGTAATTATATTGATAAGAATTTATAGGCCAAGGCTTTACACAAGTATTTAAGAAAGTATAATTTTACCTAATTGACTTTTAAACATGATTGTACAACGATATTCAGAAAGTGTCTTAGTAAATAAATTGAAAATAAAGTCTACGCTTTACCATCCCACGCATTTGATTGATTTATAAAACCTTTTTTTACGCTAGGTACATACAAATGACTATAAATTTAACTCCACAATCTATAACATTTTATACCCGACGCAATAAGACTAACTTAAAAAACATACAGACAGACATCTGTGTGTGTTTAAAGAATTTGAATTTGTAATATCTTCACACATTTTATTCACATTATACAAAGACATAATTTGCCAAAATATGTAAATATTAAAAAAAAAAATATCGAAAATTTCTCAAATTTTGCATTGGTACATTATTTCAGTGAATTTCCCAATATTTCTCAACGAAAACCTTGAGTGCCTCGGAAGGAAAACATCTCAGGGAAATGTTTATTTGCTTAAGAAAACTACAGGAATGATTTTAAATGCCACTATACTTCTGTTATTAGCTTTAAAGGAGCTTTGTACTGCAGTAAATTCAAAGCTGTAAAACAGAGTCATGCTATTTACATCATTACAAGCTGAACTTTAATGATCTAAATTTTGTTGGATTTTTCTAATTCAAGAATAGCAGAAACTTTATTAAAAATATAGAAAAATTCACGACAGTGTTTTTGGAGAAAATTCGTTTCCTCTAGGTTTCCTCATACATTTTCTATGGAATGACGTTTTAGGTGGTCAGAATTCTGAAGCGACCCGAAGTTTGCGGAGTCCACTGGTATTCTATAAAAGACTTTATTACAACGAATTTTTATATTGAAACATTTGGATATTTCAATAATTTCTATTCTTTATACCGTTCAAATTCTTGATCGAACCAGTTAAATTGAAAACAAAAATCTCAATAATTACAAAATTTTTAATATCTCTTAATTCGCCAAGGTTTTTGAATATTTATCTTTATTTATTTACAATAATATATTTTAAAAAATATGAAAGGCTCATCAAAGCCGTTGGGGTGCGAACCCAAAATACCGGCTGCATTACCGCGTTGTATCGTTATACTAACTACGAAATATGAGCCAGCTGTTTTTGTTAAAAAGTTTTTTTTTAATAGTATATAGGAGGTACACTTAGGATAAGCGGTCCGCTGACCATGGATATTCTTGACGCCAGTTAGGCCACGGGTGCGTTGGCAGCCTTTTTAAAGAATTAGGCTTCGTTCTCTTAATAACTGAACAAAACGCAGGAACCAAGTGCAAAGCAAATGATAAAAAGTGGTATGTCACCAGTCGAACCACCCCGTTTTGGCTGAAAGCCCGAAGGTCAACAGCATGGTATTTCCACTTCATAAAGCTTATATTTAAAAAAATCTTCACTGAACTAAACTTTTATCGGCATATATATACGAGTAAACTTGACCGCCTCCTTGGTCTAGTGGTAAGCGCGTAAGCGTTACAACCGAGAGGTCCTGGGTTCAATTCCCGGTGGAGATAAAAAAAAAACAAAAAAACGGTCTGGCAGGGCATAGAAGGCTGATCACCTTCTTGCCCCTAAAGGAAAAATCGATCAGTGAAACAGATGTGAAATGCATCTGCCCCATACCCCAGTAAGGGACACGGAACTTCACTTTTCACTTTACGTTCGAGTAAAAATTAGTAAATTAAATGTCGGTAAAAAATAAATTTGGAAAAATTATAGAAATTCAAAGCCAAGAATATTTTAAAAGATTTATTACATAGGAAATCCTATTTGAGAACGGAAGACATGCCAAACGGCTTACGAAAGCCAAACGGTTAACTTGATTTAAGTTAGAATTATTGCGTTTTACAAATCCATACACGAACCGCGTGCATTACAATTCATTTTATAAGTATAAGAAACCATGATAGAATGTTTAGATGATTTATGATTATCTCCGAAATATTATTATATTATTTTATTTCTAAATTGTCATAACTTTTTTGCTGCACAAGTAAGAAATGTTTTGCACGGAGTTATTGCAATATAAGACAATTTCCAAACCTGTCGATGTAATGATTGATTACAAATTGTATCTCATAAATGGATGAACATAGATATTCATAATGTGGCTACCATCTATGTATATTGAATCAGCTTTCGAACAAAAAATCCCGCACCGTTATCCATTCTTAAGAGCTATAATGCCAGACAGACATACAGACCTACACAAACAGACTCACGGACACTTCTAACTTTTATGTTGGATTCTCCATGCTACTTAATTGGCTGCTGGTGGCGCGGCATCAATTGCAGAAAGCAACAAAAGGGGAAAATATGTTCCTTTTGCAGTGGAGACTTTGGGTCCATGGCGGCCATAAGTGCGTCGGTTGTATAAAGAGATATCGACGCACTTAGTTGAGAACACAGGAACTCGAAAGCTGGCTTATATTTCGGCCAACGCGTTAGTATAGCAATACAACGCGGTAATGTAGCCAGTATTTTGGGTACGCACCCTGACGACTTTGATGAGCCTTTTGTATTTTTGTAAATATATTTTAAGTACATTGTTGGATTGTCATTTGATTCTTTAATGAAATCGTCAGTTGACTAGGATATGCAAAAATAAATTCTTTAGTCAACAATACCAGATGTCATTTAACTGTTTTATTATTTGAAAACACCACCGCTCAGTGGAGGCTTTCTTCTTTTCTCCTCTTTCTCATGTAGAAGTTTAAAGTAAAAATACAAACAGTGGAATTTTTGAATTAATTTCTTTGTTTTCGTAAGAGCTCTGATAGCATACATCATCCGCGTCATCTTGACATTTACGCATAACATAAGCTGCCTTAAACGTTAGACGTGTATCCGGATCGTGTAGCAACCAATACTGAAACATCTTTAGTCCATATTTTGTAATAAGGCCCATTAAGTTTATATTATAAACAGAAGACGCAATGGCAATACCAGCAAATTTTTGCCACTAGTGTATTATTATAGCATTAAGATCCCAACACAATGCATTGAATGAGGTTCTGTTATTGACAGCTGCGTGACATAGGTGCTTTGTATGTGACATATTGACATACGAGTTACAGGCTGAAGGATAAGATTGAAGATTCTTCACTTAAACAAATTCAAAAGTACGAAATCCCGTAACATCTCTCGTTTCGTTTCGCTGATCATTATTACAGGCAATGTTTGTAAACTAAAATTTCATTAAAATAAACCGTTAAGCAATGGTTTGGTGAATGACTGTAGACATTCAAAAACTGCTGTGCATAGTCATGTCATCTGTCATCTGTGCTTATCCAATAACAGCATTTATTCCCCATGATCACAGCGCATGAAATTCTTAGCCGTGAAAGCGGTGTAATCCTTACTAATATTATAAATGCGAAAGTAACTCTGTCTGTATCTCTGTCTGTCTGTTGGGGTTTCACGCCAAAACTACTGAACTGAATTAAATGAAAATTGATACACAGGTATTCTAGAGCCTGAGAAAAGACGTAAGCTACTTTTTAATGCGAAAAAAAAGTTGTAAGTGGCGGGTATGAAAAGTTCTACGTAAGTATCTATTTTTGGAGCTAAAAGCTTTTAGGCTATATAATCATAATAATAATTGGGACAACTACCATACATTGCTCTGATCCCAAAGTAAGTAGCTGAAGCACTTGTGTTATGGTAAGCAGAAACAACGAGGGTACCACAATAAATACATGTATAAGTTTGTAAACAACCAAGACTCGGATACAAACATTCGTGCTCATCACACAAATATATGCACCTACCGGGATTCTTCTGGACCTTTCGATGCAGAAGGCAGGAGCACTACCAATTGCGCCAATCGGTCGTCAAACATATATAACATCACGTTACGACGAAGTTAACGCGGGTGAAACCGAGGGGCAAAGCTAGTAGCTTAATATGTCAGTCGACCATAATGGAACAACTTTAGGACATTGAGCATTGAGTAATAGCAGAGTTGGCCTCAAGAGTAAGAAGTTACATAATAAAAAATTATAAATATGAAAACTTTGAAGGAAGAAGAATTTAAAAAAATTCCAACATACTCAGCATAGAAAATGACCTTATTATACCAGAGAGTAAACAACAGATCAGTCAAAATATTTTTTTATTATAAATGCGAAAGCCTGTGAGAATGAATAAATATATGGATGTATGTTACTCTTGCTGGTTTGGTACTCTTAAGAAATATATGTACGTGAAATCGTAACAGACAAACAAATAGATTTAGTTACACATTTATAATATTATATTAGTAGGTATTGTTCGCATTATATTCCGCATAAAGCCGAGATCACATGCATTATAGCCTGCATCCAATTAATCTAGATTCGGAGCTATAAATTAAATCAACTGGAAATAAATTGAATGCTAATACTGACCGAGTTTGGCAATTATTGTGCACCTGCTTTCAATACCCAATTTTAGTGTTCGTGGATATTGTTAAATGTTCTTACCGATCTAACTTGGAAATAAAATCTCTCAATCTATCTTATTCAATTCTATGGTGTTTTTTAAATTGATATTGTAATTTTATTTACCCGATTAATATTCAAAGAAAATAGTTTAAAAGGATTAAGCGTATAATACAATTATACACTTAATTTTTAATAGTTTCTTGACTGTTCCTCATAGTTTTGGGCGCGTTCGTGAACAGCTTGTAAACAGACCAAAGTGACTGAATAAAGATTTTGACCTTGACTATGTTTTATAAGTATTTGTAATTCATAGATAAAACATAATAGGTGGTGTAAACAAGAGAGTTATAACATAATGAGAGCTAAAGCTACCTACTAGGAGCGAAGAGCACTGACTTAATTTAAACTTCTAATTACCGAGTCATTACAAAGACTACACTTAAGAGTTAATTAAAAATACTGATTGGCCTATTTCTTTAATGAAATACAGAAGTGGCTATTAGAGTTTCAAAAGCTTTGTTATCTTAATTATTAATTTATTACTAGTATATTTGTATATTTGTTACTAGCTGGTGGGAGTAGTAGGATGAAATATACTTACTAATTCTCATACCTATCCAATATACATAAAAAATTCATCAAAATCGGTTGAACAGTTTCGGAGAAGTGCGAACATAACATCTTGATACGAGATTTTTATAAATTAGATTTAAATATTTAAAAAATCATAAGTACAATAATTAATAATAATTGGGACAACTCATATACATTGCTCTGATCCCAAAGCAAGTAGCTGAAGCACTCAGAAACAACGAGGGTACCACAATAAATACATATATAAGTTTATAAACAATCAAGACTCGGATACAAACATTCGTGCTCATCACACAAATTAATGCACCTACCGGGATTCGAACCCGGGACTTTTCGATGCAGAAGGCAGGAGCACTACCAATTTCGCCAATCGATCGTTGATAAGTTATTTCCCAATTACGAATTAAATTACTCGGTTGCCAGAAAAGTCACTGAAATGACACAATTAAGGTTTGTTAAGCGTACTTTTTTTAACCCTCCACGAAAAAAAGAGTGTATGTCTGTCTGTGGCATCAATGCTCTTAAACGAATGGACCGATTTCGATGCGGTTTTCTTGTTTGAAAGCTGAAGCGATCGCGATGAATCTATCGATATATCGATTCGTCCGTTTATGAAACATTCTTATTTGTAATCATGATTTCGGGGATTTTTTAATTGTCACCAATTACATTTCTTTGTTAAATAGTTTAGGCATAAAAGCGTAACAAACATATGATGCATGAAACTTGTATTGCAAATATTTTTTTTTAATAATTAAGATGTAAAAGTTTTGTTTAAAGTAAACAACATTAATAAATTACTAAAAATATATTGCATTAAATAAACGTGACATATTTTGAAAGAAATTAATATGCATTCTCATTATTTTAATTATTTTGAGTACACTTGCGCGCCTTTGACACATTTTACTTCAACTATTTTACCTTTATGGAAAATATTAAAGAATTTTTAATAAATTTTCACATGTGTTCATATTATACAATCATTTTAACTAAATAACTTAAAATTAATTATTTAAATTAGGTACATACTTAATTTAAACAAATCGGCAATTTATTTTCATTAGATTTTTTACTGTTGGAAGCTTTTTAATTCTATAGTGGCCGCTAGAGGTAGGACTTATCATACAAATATTCAATATAAGCTATGCGTAGCGTTCAAAGATACAGAATCAGAAGAGAAAGTTTGCGGGAATCAAATTCAGTACATTTCACGCATTTATTGCAATTTAATGAATAATAGTGGTTGAATATCATATAATATAATATATATATACAGTACTGTATATAACATTACATACTACAAATTCTTTGAATTCGATGTAAATTTATAACAAAAGATCACGAAATATAAGGCACCGGAATATATCTTTTCTATAATTATTATTTATGTAAAATTTTGCTTTTACGTCCAATTCAAGTCAGTTAAAAGATTATTACATTACTTTTATAAGCTGCATTATTTTTATGTTAGTTTTATTGTTACGTTTAAGTAATTACAAAGACATTACAATTTTATTCTTTTCCTACATAAGAATGACAATGAGATCAAAGAAACGTCTGTCGAGTAAGTAAAATTTTTTCGCGTCAGCCCTGTTTAGCGTCTCTGTGACAACCCTATTGTCATTGTAATTACTTTCGTGACGCTCCGTGGAAATGTAGAGAGAGTGTATTATGAAAATTTGCTTTTCATATAGTTTTTCGCAAAATTATGAACAATGAAAAGAGCACAAAGTTTGAAGGCTCGTTCGCAAATATGACAACCAATGATTAAGGCGTTTACGTCGTAAGAAACATTTTTGAAAATTTAAGCAATGCTAGATTTGTATTTTTAATTATCTAATTTTTTACTTCGGCGAAAATATGCTTATAGAAAATTCAGTTTCAAAAGTATAAGTTACAGAACAATAAGTTAAGAAATGAGGAAAGAAGCCAGAACGGAGCCAGAAATTGAATAATCCGACACGATAACAACGGAATAAAAACTCATTTCATAAAATTTTTTTTTTTCGCTCGTCTGCGTGTTTGCCCGGAAGTCCTAGATTCGAACGCCAGTGAAACAAATATTTCGATTACTTATAAAAAATGCTCAATGAAGATGATGCAGAAAATTCTCACAGAGAATTTCACTTAACATATTTAGTATAGAGATAAACTAGACCATGTTTATTTATTTAAAATTTAGATTGCCTATTTTTTTTTATTCTGAGGTGTTTATTGTAGCCACATAAAAACCTCAGACGAAAAAAACACAAAAACAATCTTATGTTCGGATGAATGTGACTGTATTTACTGGCAATCGGCCCTCTTATATTTTTTATATTATAGTAGACACAAAGAACAACAACAAATTATATTAACAAAACAAAAACGGAGAACAAGCAATACGGAGAAAAGATTTTCTTCTTCTTCATAAAAAAAATAGCTTCCCATGTAGATGCCAATGTCCAGTAATTGTGGTAGTATCGAATTTTAATTTTTAAACTATATACAGAAAAATTTTAATAAAATGAATATTCATTTGGTTTTCATAAGTAGAGAAAATATTATTTAATGCTAAATATTTCACAGTTTGATCCTTTGAAAAAAGTCGGCCAGTTAGTCACTGAGATCGGGCAAGGACGTTGGCTTCCATGGCGAAAAAGGTTTGAAATAGGGCAGATATGCAGAGAGAAAAGAAGAAATATTGTATTTTTCCAACCTAGGTAACCTAAATTCAAAAAGCTGGTATAAAATTATATCCAGGCTTGTCACAGTAAGGATCGTAGTTTTAGCTGTCACGTCCTGTCCGATCAAAGCCGTTATCGGGCGCGTGATCCGTTTGCGAGATACCGGTGGACATACCGTTTGACGATCTGCTTTATCTATGATTATCCTTATCGTAAAACCAGTTAATAGTGATGTTACAATCAAAGAGCTTTCGTAGAACACATTCACAAATCAGCTAATTTTGATCTGGAGTTTTCGTAGATATGTATTTTTAATTGATGTGTAAATTTTGTAAATTGGCACCTACTTTTAACTCATGGTTACAGATATATTAACTATAATTAAGTAAAATAAGTTGGTACAATTTTATCATAGTTGGTGGGTCTTTTTCGATAAATAAATAGTTGTTATCAAGAAACCGACTTTTCTGTTTTAAAAATCAGCGTAATACAAAAATAATTATTATTTTGTCAAGTTTAAGACAAATTAATTTAAAGATAATTTAAATAACCCAACAACTAATGTCTTTTTAGATCATGTCAGGTTTCAAACAAACACACCTCATTAAAATTGGTCCACTGCTTTAGGAACTACAATGCTACAGATCGACGCACAGACACGTCAAACTTAATAAATGTATTTTTGAATCGACGGTAAAAATTATACGTGAAACAAATCACAAATTAGTCTGACCCACTTTCGGAATATTTTAACTTTTATTTTATTTACGTCTCAGTTCAACTATTAGCCAGTTTTAGAAATGCCAATTAGATTCCTCGAAAAGCTTAAGCAAAGTCATTTAAAATTATATTTTACGGGAAAATCCACTTAAAATTTTCCTGGAAGGAAACCAACATTTTCGAGACCTTAAATTTCAAGAGTCTATTCATTTCTTTTTCAAGCACTAGTCAGATTATAAAGCTTTTAAAAGGAATTAACGCATGTGAGCTTTCCGAAAAGCGCTTTAGAAAAGCCTCCATAAGATCTACCTTTTGAATAAGAAAATAATTTCTTTATTTGTCAAGAAATAATGGAATAGCTTTAACAATATTTTGATTTTGATAAGGTTCTTAGTTCGACGATTTATTTTCTTGAAATATTATATGATCGTTAAGCCAATTATAAATTGATTTTAATGATTCGCTTTGTTTTTTGTCCAATTGGTTGATTGATCGACCCATTGGTTGTTACTTTGCTATTATAATATATAGGTAATGTGAAGTCCCGTGTCCCCCAGTGGGGCATGGGGCAGATTCATTGCATATCTGTTTCACCAATCGATTTTTTTTCTTTAGGTGCAAGTAGGTGATCAGTCTTCTATGCCCTGCCAGACCGAGTTTTTTTTTATCTCCACCGGGAATCGAACCCAGGACCTCTCGGTTGTAACGCTTACGCGCTTACTACTAGACTAAGGAGTCGGTCTATTAAATAGGTACTAGTAAATATTTCTTAAAAACTGCGATCTATTCAGCCGTTGGCGTGATTGACTTACAAACTCACTTAGGATTGTAATATTATTATCACTCTATACACTGAAGCGTCATAAATACAAATACTCAATTTTTGAATTCCGTTTGGAACAAGAATCATAATTTTATCTCCAATATCTTCGTTACACAAAATCTAATGAAGTACAAAATCCAAGTACTTCAAGCAGCAAGTAAATAAAAATAAGATTAACATCTGCTGAGTTTAAGAGATTCAACCGTGCTACTATCAAACCGTGTTGTAACTCGTAGTAATTAAAATTAAAATATTCTATAAATATTTAAAGCATTCCTTTTCCAATATCTTATATCGCCTCCATGGCTAAGTGGTTCATGCATCAAGCTGTTGTGCCGAAGGTTCTAGATTCAAATTCTTTGGATATCTATAAATGTTTCGATACATACTCGTACAAACAAGGCTGCACCTACTGCATGTAACGAAAATTAAAAAAAAAGTTTTTATTAAAAAATACTGTTTTGACGTTGACTATACGTTTTGTTTGTTAGTTACGCGACTGTGAGTGTAATTATGAACTTTATTTATTACATTATATCATATTATGATATGTCATAATATGTTAAATTTTACTGATATACTAAATATATTGTTATATTGAACTCGGATTACTCTAAAGCGCCACATAAAATTCCTTAAAAGTAAACCGACTTCAAAGTGCGCTTAAAAGCTATTAAAAATTAGTAAACACAAATGAATTATTTACTAGCGACCCGCCCCGGCTTCGAACGAGTATAAACATATATATAAACCTTCCTCTTCAATCACTTTATATATTATAAAAAACGCATCAAAATCCGTTGCGTAGTTTTAAAGATTTAAGCATATAAAGGGAGATAGGGAAAGAAAAAGCGACTTTGTTTTATACTATGCAGTGATGATATTACTTTTGAGCCGATGTATTTGATACTTTGAGTTGACTAACTACCGTGTTAGTAACTAAACAACTTCGCTGGAGCGCTCTAAAGTGAGTCAAGCTTTCAAACAAGTATTGGAATAATGAAACCTTAATAGTAGTGACTTATTAATATTGAGCAAAGCTGAAATATCAATTTATAACAAATTTAGTCAGCCATGAGGCAAATTTACTAAGAAATTAATATTATAATTGAAGAATTACTCAAATAATTTTTTTTCACTTATGTTAACATATTTATAACTCTGTAATGGCTGTACAGACTAAATTAATGTTGAATATTGAATTCTTCTTAATCTCAAATAGTCTCTATGCTTAAGAAATGTAAAGAAAAAACGTATTACGTTAGAATAATTTACAAAAACATTTATGATTAAATTTCGCTTTCTCATATATATTGCATATAATGATGACATGAAGTTTGCCATATATTATATTATATACAAAAAGCTCACCATGTGAATTTACTATTCTTATATTTTCATTACGTTAGCTTTTCGGTTTTCAGAAGTCTTTAAGTGCGTCGATATATTTTCAAACAATCATTAAGTTTCATTAATACTAAATAATGTGAAATATTTTTGTTGCAATAAGTTGGGTAGGTGCATTTATTTGTGTGATGAGTACGAATGTTTGTTTCCGAGTCTTTGTTATTTATAAACTTATGTATTTATTATGGTACCCTCGTTGTTTCTGCTTACCATAACACTAGGGTTCGAATCCCGCTAGGTGCATTAATTTGTGTGATAAGCACGAATGTTTGTTTCTGAGTCTTGGTTGTTTATAAACTTATATATATATATATATATATATATATATATATAACTTATATTGTGGTACCTTCGTTGTTTCTGCTTACCATAACACTAGTGCTTCAGCTACTTATTTTGGGATCAGAGCAATGAACTATGTGAGTTGTCCCAATTATTATTATTAGTTACGCAACGGTGTTACACCAAATCCCATCTAAATGCATCGGACAAAGTTGAATCCATTTTAAAGTTAGTTCGAACGAAGCTTTTAGCGCAATAAATGCCTTCCTTCCTTTCTTAAAAGTTTCCTTTAAAACAAAAAGATTTGTTTCTTATCCGAACAAACGAGTATCTTGCGACACTGTTTTCCTTTAGTGCCCAACTTTAGATATTAAATCTGCCCAAGATGTAAGGAAATGCAAGGCTTCTATTGTTTTCTAAAGCCTGACATTCGCACTGACGAGAACTCAGATAGTTCATTTAGATAAATTGAGAAAATCTTATAAATTTTCATAGATATTAAATATTATATTTACAAGCGTACCTTTGCCAAGAGTCGTAAGATGCGAAGCTGGTTTTTTGTCTACAACGCTAAGACACTAAAGAATAAATGAATTCAAATGTAGTCAAAATTAAGTAATCAAAATTAGGTGTACTAACAAGTTCTCATTATTCCTTAGTAATAAAAATTCTGTGAGTAAATAACCTTTTTAGTTAGAATTTCGATTAATTAATGATCCGAAACTTGAACTTTCCACTTAGTTGAGAGCGTCTCGAGCAATTATCGGCAGATATCATCGCCAACAAATTAATGGACTTCGGAATTCTTGAACTGATTTGATTTATCACGACCGAATTACTTGATACTAAAATGGTCTCTGGCTCAATATTACTACGATATTTTGTATCTCTCTCGCGTCGTCTGCCTCACTCATGAGGGTCATGACCACCACCATATATGATCTTCCTTCTGTTAGACTGATGGGTGGTTTTCTTGCGAATTTAATTTAAATAACCACCGACGAAGGGTGTTGTTAAAATTGTTATGCCCTCCACCAGACAGCAGCAATACCAGATGGTTAGAGTGTTCACTAAGACTTGTACTTGTTATTGCTATTTTAAGTCTATTTTAAGAGGGCGCACAATGCTAGAAAAAAATCACCCGCTCGCTTCACACCTCCCCGCACTCATCTAACATATAGATGCCAGGTGAATCAGAACTAGAGTGTTCTACGCGGAATAAAAACGTAGTAAGCGCCGAAATAGTTTTATTTTAATAACTATTATATATTAAAATATACAATTTTTTTTTAAAACCGCTACCACAGTCACTAGGTAATATTGTTTTATATTATGTATTAAAATATTGACTCTGTTTTAAGCATAGTTTTGAACATAAATTGATTTTAGTTGAAAATTACATGTAACTTTGTGATTTTTTTTCTATCGATAAAATATTAAAATTTCATGTTTTCACTTAGTCCAGTTTCTTTTGAATATAATGTTATGTCTATACTAAAAAAACAAATAAATTGTAGCTTATTATCGAGTGTAAAAATCAAATATAATATCAACAATTTACCTTTACACGCCCTCTTAAGTTCATGGTGTTGTTTGGGAGTTTTTAGGAACCACGGTTCATTTAACAGGTTTCTTAGTATGCCATTTTGTGCCCTTTGAATGATTTCAATGCTGGAGTTACACACTGATCTCAACAGGATGCCCTTATAAATAAGGAGTTAAAATGTTCTTATATATCATCATCATGTGAGGGTTATTTTAAATTGTCTCTGATTTCACTTATTTATGCAAAGATTTTGCAAAACTGAAAATTAACCGTCGTTTAATATAAAATTTGTTTCATATTAATAAAACAATTTACTCTTCATTATATTTTATGTAGCATGAACGAAATTAAAGTTCGCGTTACCTTGTTTTATTATATTTTAGACTCTGATCAATTTAATTAAATTTGTCGCATGTGTTAATTGATTTATTGTTAAAATAATTATTTGGAACAATTTAAAAGTCATTAAGTCCTTTTTGATGTTGTGGAAAACATTTAGTAATTTTATAATATTTAATATAACTGCCTCCGTAGCTAGGTGGTTTAAGCATGTTGCAACTGAGGTCCTAGGTTCGTATCCCGGGGAAACCAATAAATGTTTTGGTTGGGTAGGCTCACAAGGCTGAAACACGGTGGATTTCTCCTTGTAAATATAACAAGTATTATATTATGTGAGTTAATCTTAAGCAGTTAATCAGTGAAACAGATGCAAAAATGTGTCTGCCCCATTCCCCACGCAGGGGTTACGAGGCTCATACTTGTGATATAATTGTATTAATATAATATTTATAACAATACAATTATATTATGCCGACCCAATAAAATAAGTTATATAACTTATTTCTATTTAAAAAAATACACGTCGAATTGATAACCTCCTTTTTAGTTTTTTTGAAGGTCGGTTAAAAATAGGAGGAGAAGGCTCACTTATTATAAGTGCACCGCTGACTATGATCATCACCCACAATGCCAGTTGGGCTGCATGTGTGTTGCTGTCCTATTAAAAAGAGGTATACTCTCTTCCTGAAGATTCTCAA
The DNA here is from genome assembly GCA_912999735.1 of Aporia crataegi. NCBI lineage: Eukaryota > Metazoa > Arthropoda > Insecta > Lepidoptera > Pieridae > Aporia > Aporia crataegi. The sequence goes on along the minus strand of OU538748.1, from coordinate 1,550,555 downwards.
ATCATAGCGATTCAGAAATACCTCTAAAAGCTCAATTCAGGGTTTCTAAATGTGATAATGTATTGCAGTAAATTCCTTAGATGGCTTAGTTGTGGAACAACAAACACACTTCACAGTCTTAACACGTGTCGTGATAATTATATGGGCTTTCGTACTCAATAGTTTCGATTTGGTATATTTATTTTGTTTTAAATAAGACTACTTTAGATTTAGAAAATTTACTTAGATTTAGTCTTTAGTCAAAGTCTTTTCTATAGTATTATATACATTTGTTAAAATTTAAATTTTCGAAATATATGTAAAAAGTTTATTAAAACGCTTAAAGTTTGCACGAATTATTTGCGCATACATTAATTGCAATGATTTATTGCTGCCAGTGTCGGTCAAAATATTTGCATATTTGATTAAAAGCATTACAAATATTTACACTTGAATAATTTTTAATATTTTGTTTAAATACTTTGAAAAATCTAATTTATTTCTACGTTATTTAGATCTTTATTATTTATTATACTACACTAGTTTTTACATGCAATTTCATCCGCGTTAAATCCCGATGACGCTTAGAAAGAGTGATAAAGAACCAGAATCAGAGCTTAGAGCTTCACTAATATGCTCGTACAGTAGCTGTCAAGAAATATTTTTTAAATAGTTTAGTAGTTTTTATTAATTATATCTAAAAAAAATCTTTATTTTTACAATGTAATTATAAAATTCTTAAAAACGCTTAAGACTTGGGGCTTATTTGACCTCCTATAATTAATCATTCATTCTTGTTTCTTTAATAATGTAACTATTACTACTGAATACTAAACAAGAGATTGGATGATATTAAATTACGACAGTCGAAGTTCAAATTTAAGTATATATAAACACTTGCGACCCGCCCCGGCTTTGTACGGGTATAAAAATTATATAAAAACCTTCCTATTCAATCACTCTATCTATAAAAAACTGCATCAAAATCTGTTGCGTAGTTTTAAAGATTTAAGATTTTTATACTATGTAGTGATTATTACCTTGAAGTAACAATTTCTATGCATCGCAATGTCTAAAAATGAGTTATATTAATACGTTTTTAATTATTCAACATATTAACATAATGACCTGAAACGTGACTCGGTAATATTTCGTCACGTATTCTGTTAAGAGCGCCAAGTAACGACATCGTAAAAGTTTATGAACGTATCTTTGTACAGAACTATTATGTGCATTAAAGCATAATTTTAATATTTCGATACGTCATTATAACAACGATTATAAAGATTGTAAATTTTTTTCCAAAACAAATTGAATTTAAATAGATTTTCGTTCAGGATTTTATGTAAAGTTAAACTTTAATTTTTACTCGGGAATACATAAAATTCTTTTTTTTTTTTGGGAATCCTTATATATAACGCATAAGATTAAGATTACAATCTTTATTGACATTGTTAATGACGTATCAAATTATTAAAATTATGCTTTAAATGCATATTCAAGTTATTCCTAAAGAAGCTAAAACATACGCTTTCCTATAAAATTTCTTATCAATACCACAAGTGCATGGCGAAACCTCATATCTAACATACATTCCATAGCCATTATACCCTCGCTACACTAATTACTCAATTTAGAGTTCTTCATAAAATTTAAGCACCATTACATATTGTAGTGTACAATAGCTTCAGCTTTGTGGATCGAATTTAAAACGATACTTCATATTTATTAATACGAGCTCCGAATAGCCTAGCAATCAAGTTTATGATTGACGATCTTTCGAATCTGTTTTTTTCTGTTTGTTACCTGATTTTGAAAGCAATATACATGTTTGGAACCGCCTCCCTGGTCTAGTGGTAAGCGCGTAAGCGTTACAACCGAGAGGTCCTGGGTTCGATTCCCGGTAGAGATTAAAAAAAGTCGGTCTGGCAGGGCATAGAAAGCTGATCACCTACTTGCCCCTAAAGAAAACAATCGATCAGTGAAACATGTGAAATGCATCTGCCCCATTCCCCATTACGGGACACGGGATTTCACTTACACTTACCTGATTTTGAGCTCAATAGTGAATTTATTATTATTTTTATTTCATTTACAGTTCGAAGGTCCAACTAGTGACTTTTTATAAAATTCAACAAAATCTAAAAATTAATATAGCTAGATGAAATTTTAGGACCACACCTTGGTCTCAGGATTGTTCTACTCAAAAACAAGTATAAAGAAGTTTATTTTCAAAAAGTCACTTACATGAAAAAACAATAGATATATTAACAACATTCGTTTCTTAATTGGGGTTAAACCAGATTGTAGAGGTACTCCTATTTCGTTGAAATGTTTACAGTTTGTCAGTACTAACTGTTCATTTTATTTTCTGCCTTAATTGTGTGCACTTACCGAAGCAACCAAAAGAGATCCGATCGATTTGTGGTTCATTTTAAACTGATTTAAACAACTAATAGTTAATTGATTAGGCATTTATTTTTTATTTATTTATTATTTATTAACACTTCGTTGCAATAAACAATAGGATACAGATAATAACTTAAGCTAAATGGAGTACAACGGGCGGCCTTATCGCTAATCAGCACTCTCTTCCAGGTAACCCAACAAGGAAAATAAAAAAGTAATGATGGAAGAGTGCATGAAGTGCGAAAACTACTAAATCCTTAACAATAACAAATATGGTTCAAACTAAAAACTAAAAAGTCTAAGCGGTATCTATTACTTATAAATCTCCGCTAAATATACTCCGAGGCTGTGCTGATTTGAATGCACCAAGTTCCAATAGATGTTTATATAATGAAAAATAATAATTGCCTGGAAGAGATCGCTGATTAGCGATAAGGCCGCCCGTTGCATTCCAGTACAACAAAATGTGTAAAAAAAAATAGTAAATTATACTTAGTTACATTCTCTATGTGTAGCTTCCATCGCGAAAAAATTAATATAAAATATAAGTATGTGCTTTTTACGTTTAAGAAGTGCCGTCCGTGGCGCTTCGGTTAATGGAATTTTAAAGCAGCTTTTCACACTTTTTACTTAAAAAACTAATCCGGGTCTTCGCCCCATCGCTTTGATAGTGCCAAAGATAACGTCAACTTTTAAGTGAAATTCAAATTTTATAAGAAGATTTTATGTTAATTCAGTGTTATTTTTTAAAAGGTGTTCAATTCGACTTTGTTTGTTTTTTCCGCGTTTGTGAAGCCATTCATAAACCAATATTTCAACGTTTAATTTTCAAAATAAATCATCAATATTTGAATATTTACAATTATGTACTTAAATATATTTACAAAAATACAAAAGGCTCAGCCGTTAGGGTGCGTACCCAAAATACTGGCTACATTACCGCGTTGTATTGCTATACTAACGCGTTGGCCGAAATATGAGCCAGCTTTCGGGTTTCCTGTGGTCTCAACTAAGCGCGTCAATATCTCTTTAAACAATCGACGCGCTTCTGGCCCCCATGGACCCAAAGTCTCCACTCCAAAAGGAACGAAAATATTTGAATGATTTATTTTTTGTTTGATAGGACATGATATGGTGGAATGTAATCGAAATTGATTTCTTGTTAAATTGCGAAATTTACAACCTAATAAGTAAGAATTATTAAATACTCACTGAAATATATAAATAAATATATATATTCATTAACTTAAACAATGGATAAATATTGTAACTCTTCTTGATCGTTTTTTTTTTTGAAGGGCGTGTTTGTCTTGAAATGTATTGATGACGTCGCTGACAAGTTACCTCCATATCACTCTGTCCTCGGTCATTCTCATAGCACTGGTAATATAAGTCCAGTTATAGCTTTTACGATTGTTAACCCCCGAAATATTAATAACAAATAAGAATATTGCATAAGTGGATTAATAGAATATTTTTATAAATCGTAGTTAAGAACCATCTCGTTAATATCAGCTTTTAAATATCATAATCGTTCCATTGCTTAGAAACTGCGATGACACAGACAGACAGTCAGACCAACAGATATCTCTAGCTCTATCAGATAGCAACCCTTATATATATATTTTTTTAATTAAGAAACTATAATTTTTATACAGAGAGATATTTGTTTAATGTACATTATTTAATTTAAACAAATTAATCGAACCAAAAGCGAATAGATTAAACTGTATTGTTTTAATTACTAAAGTTTGAGCCTAAAGCTCTCAAGTATTTAGCTTACGTCCAAGAGGATTGATAAATTCAGTCATATTTTACTCGCTTTCAAACTAAACACATTAAACTCAACAAATTTACTTGTGCAAAGTGAGTGAAGAGTTTTGATTGTACTTCACTAGAGTTTCATATTAGTGGATACTGCTGTTTGCTGTTATACATACTTTATTCTGATCTTTTAGCCAATTTTCGTGGCGAAAAATAAGCTAATATTTGGCGTTTAGAGTGAAGTTTGTTGAAACTTGAATGTGACAAATATGTCGTGTTAAAATGTTCTGTGGAGCTCGATTGAGCTTGGTTAAAATCGGTTATCAATCGCTCGGCATTTTTGCTGTATTCTAGTCCTAACATTGAAGCGACTTAAGAAGACTTCAGAAGATAGAAGTAAAGAAGAAGTACAAGAAACTGCATTTCATGATGTTCTTGGGCATACCATCTGCCAATTTTAAGATTTGGCCACGATATTTAATACATTTTCGACTAATAACTTAAAAATAATTATGTAAATGAAGCAAAATAATAGATAAGTTCTTATAAATACTAAATTCAACTTTTAAAATTATACATATGTTAGAGTATATCGTATGTTAAATATCTATAAAGCTCAATTTGCTTATCTTCACAAAAACAATTTTCTATTGTTGAAAGCAACAAGGTAGGCATAATTAATATTCCGAGGAATGACAACGCATATTTCATCATTTCATTAAATCATCATACATCTCATCCCATCTGCGGTCTGCCGGTGCCGACGTAAGCATAAATATGTCACCGCTGATGTATTGTTTGTATGTTTTTGTTTGGTATTAAAAGTCTTATTATGTAAATCCGTATATTTTAATCACCCACGCACAAGGAGGAGTGTTACAAGTTTCACATGTCTGTTTGTAGCTCGCAGCTCATATATGAATCGGGTCGATTTTAATGCAGTTTTTTGCTTTGAAAGCTGACGCTGACGTTCATCCATTTATGGGTATCTGTTATTAACTAAATTAAGGGTGTTAACGAGATGGTGCTGCAGATGGTGAATGAAAAGGCAATCTGGAGTACTTCGGTCATATAATACGTAATGGCAAATACCATCTGCCACATGCATGCACTGCTGAGCATGGTTCATGAGCACAAGATCCTTGTTCCGAGCCACTGTGTCCAAGATTCGGATAGCCTTAATGGCAGCCAACCTCTGGTAGGAGATGGCGCCACAAGAAGAAGAGGTTATTAACATGTTGAAGGGTTTTACAATTGTCTACAATTTCATTTGTTACCTCTATTTAGCACACGTCAGTGAGTCACTACTTTGTGCGATCGGAGTATGAATGTAGGCTGATCCATGTATCGCTGAATGGTCGAAGTTGAGCAGTGCAAGATGCTGAGATCCTCTTCTCGGAAGCTAAGATCCAGTGGGCTATAGGAGTGAGTGGGTAAGTAATAACTCAAGCGAAACGAGGCACAACAATAAGGCTCGATGGGTCAGGTTCTATAAAAAGGTTTCAACTTACCAACCCCAATTTCCCGTAAAACTATTCCCGGTCACCCTACGGCCTACACTATCCCCAACACTTGAAAAGCGTCTATTGTAACTCGGTTTTTAGTTACAATGCGACCATAATAAAGGCGGTTGAATAAATTATAATAATGAATGGCGCTTTCCTGAGGGACTCGCAAATTATTTGTCTTGCTCGTTATTCAATGTTAATAAGTGTTGTGCGGCACGTAAAATTACTAAATTCTCTCACTAATAGAAAACTAGCTTCTTCAGAGTGGCATATATATTTCATAAACTCAAACTTAAATGTTAATTTACACAATAATCTTTACGCTACAATAACTTAATAAAAAGTTAATATTCATTTAACGTTTTAAAAGATTACGAAGTAAATATTAAAATTCAACAAAATGGTAAATTAGACTTATTTAAATATATAAAAATCAATTGCTGCTAGTCGCGCTAAAACTCGAGAACGGCATTACCGATTTTGCTGATTTTGGTTTTGAAATGTTTGTCGTAGTCCAGGGAAGGTTTAAACGGTGAAAAAATATGGAAAAATTGCGAGGAAGATAGTAAAAACAACAATTTCTTTTGCCCATATAAACTGTTCTACCTACGGGTCAGCTAGTGTTTTATAAAATTAAAACTAAATGTTTTTGTAAGTAGAATAAGTTTACATAAAATATAATAGGATTTATTTTTCCTTCATGAGAATTAACTCAGTCGTTAATAAACGTAAAGATAACTAGTATCCACGTAAATAAAAAAAATATAATACAAATGTATAGAGAAAACAATATTTTAGTTTTTTGTATTTAAATATATAAAATTTTAAGTAAATAATAAAAGAAGAAGAAAAAAAATTCAGAAAATGGCGGACAGTAATTTTTCTCTTGTGTTAATCGCATTGTACTTTAGTACAAGAATTTGAAATAATTAATAACCATCCATTTTCGTAATAATAAGTAATCTTATATATAAAATTCTCGTGTCACAATGTTAGTTACCCTACTCCTCCGAAACGGCTTTACTGATTTTTACCAAATTTTAGATGCATATTCAGTAGGTCTGAGAATCGGCAACTATCTATTTTTCATACCCCTAAGTGATAAGGGTAGCCCACCCCAAATATTAATATGGCAAAACAACGTTTGCCGGGTCACCTAGTCTTAGTATAATATACAACAGTTACAGTATAGTTTGTACAATAATATGTAAAGTAGTAATCCTAAATTTTCTGTTTCAACTAAAACATTATTGACTGATATATTTTATTTAATCTGTTAACTTCATACCCTCAACGATATAATATATCACACATACAATAAAGACGATTCACGCATCTACTTTAGATTTAAACCCTACAGTTTACCCTTACTCTATATGTATATAATGCTATATTTCTCAAACGAATTTACACTTTATTCGTATTGGTTTAAAGCAAATAATCCTTTGCAGAGATTTTGTATTTTGATCCAACGAAATAGTGATTTAGGGTCGTTTCCTATGTCGAAAACCACGGTCCCTTGAATTAAGGTGCTCGCGTTTATAGAAGATTGAAGTGACCGCAATTAGTAACTGGAGCTGTATTATTTTACTTAGGACATTAGCTCACGTTACTAAGGATATATGGATTAATTACCTACTTTCTTATTCATACGAATGTGAAACTTGTAATATATGGATTATTTATCTAAACAATAAAACTCTAATACAACAATAATAGTCATACATCAGTGTCAATTATGAGATTAGTATCAAAGTTTTCGTTAGGCTTTTTACTATTGGAAAGATGTCAAATAAATAGTTAAGTAGTCAAATAAGTTTGCACGGTATCAAAAATACTTTACCAGAGTTTTAGTAGAGGTAATTATATTTTTGACAGAACCCTTAAAACTACCTCCGTGGTTAAGTGGTTTACACGTCTGCGTAATTCGACGGCAGTCCTGGGTTAGAATCATGGGGAGACAAATGAATGTTTCGGTTGGGTAGGCAAAGAAGGCTGATCACCTATTTGCCTGTAAAGAAAATGATGAGTGAAACAGATACAGAAATATGTCTGTCCCATTCCTCATTGAAGAGTTATGGGAATTCGCTTTAACCTTAAAAATAAATTGACACCTTCCTTCAAAAAAAATCTTTGTATTGACACCTTAATTTATTCGAGTAGCTCTTGTTTACAAACTTTGATCGGTAACATTATTATTATATGTATATAGATTTATTATTTCTGCTTCCGTGTTACATCAGGCCTAATATAATGTTTATGTATTAAGAAGGCCAAATTTATAAATGGCACTTCAGTTTTACTCTGATAAAAGTTACACTTGTAACAAAATTTGAATCGTAAGTATAATTTTGCACGTAATTTAACTTCCTCTTGTTACCAAAACTTTTCAAAGTAGAAGATATGTTAATGAATCTGAAAGAACTGAAAGAAACTTTTGACATTCAAAATAAAACGTTAAAATTTCTGACTTTGACCCAAATACTTTGAACTTAAAATAGTCCTCTTGGTATCAATTCGTTTATGAAATACGATGCCACAATAGACACATACCCACAGACACAGAAATGTCAAACATAAGAACCCCTCTTTTTTCTATGGGAATTAAAAAGAAGTAAAAAAACAAACACTCATCACAGTATTGTTATTAAAGCTTTAATGTGACATTTTACAATCAGCTAAAAGTGCATTTAAAATGATTAATTCCACTCTTAAAGAAAACAACGACTCATTTTTAACACAGAACGAGTCGAATTTAATTGCTCTGTTGTTAGGACTTTTAATTGGTGAGGCGCGAAATTAATTAAAAACTATCACTTCGTTCATTTTTAATGACTTTTTATCCTTTTTGACTTTCAAAAGTTTTAAAGTCTTACTTATATTACGAAAATTCACATATCGCTCTTAGACTCTACTTTGTCAACTCTCAGCCATTAAAATCATTAAAAATGCACTCAAAATTAATTAATACAACAGAAAAGGCATAGGAACAAGGCATATGAAAATATATGCTTTAGTAAGAACGCCACCTCAGTGGTAGATTATTAGATAGATACATTACATTACATACATTAGATACATCATTTAGATTTAGATAATATTGATTTGCATTGAGAAACTGTCAATTCTATAATGATTGAATATTTTTTTGAGTTTTGAATTATCGGTTCCAGTTTTCCACTGACTTCTCTATGTGTTTACCTAATCAGGTAACATTTTATTAGGTTGTATAATAATAATTATACACCAGACTTTACCATCTACTTAATCAGATTTTTATAATATACATTTTGTTACTTACAAAGAGTCTAGCTTGCCGTCACTTAAATTAATTTAAATTATTTTAAAAAAAGGTCATAGTTTTGAATTTTTTTTTTTTTATTTTTTTTTTCCGATTTATACCTAGATAATATCGCCAGTAACTATGCAGTAGAGCGCGCGATGTTTATTGGTGCTGTTTAATTTTTTTTATTTAAAATAAATAAGTTTATTTATAAACCAAAATCAACACCTTTCGACCGAGAATTGATTGTAAACTTCGTACTGGCTCTGTTTTGGTTGTAAAAGGACATAGAGCACATACAAATTTCCTTTATTGCGTTCTAAAACAAGTGATCCAAAAATGTTGTTTGAGGCAATTTGTCTTTGCGACGGCACAATTTCAGTGTCCACACGTTACGCAACGCTCCGCTTTCCACTTGTCATACTTCAACCTCGTTAGTTATTTGCTGTTATGTATTTTTATGACATGCAATTCCAGGGGTTTACCAGCATTTCATACCCCAAAAGCGTCTCACATTTTTCTAAAAGAAATTGTACAATTCGTGGGATTTAAAAATATTCTTTTTAATAATCACTAACAGTCACAAACTTAACAAGCAATATAAAATCAAACTAAATTACCTCTAAGTGAAGTTCAATGTCTATCAAACGAAGTGATTTCAACCCTCCCAACCTCTAGTTACCAATATTTTGGACCAATACGACAGAAAAGAAATACCTAGCTTACGACAGAAACGAAATAGCTTAAGACAGACAACCTTGTAGCAAAGAATGGCTACTTTTATTTTATTTTTATTAACTAAGTTAAAAGAAAATGGCGTATATTTACAGCTGAAACTTCAAAAAGCTTTTGTAAAAGCTCAATCAACCTTACGCAAGTGAAAATAAAACTACAGGGGATCTTAAAGCCGTTGTTAATAGGGTTTAAATTTTAAATGATCGCTGCAGTGTGCTAATTCCGGTTGAGGCTTCGAATTTTCGAACAGAGGCTGACTCTAAATCCTCTCATTACATCTAGGCTGCTCTAGCCATGGTAAAAGAATATCAGATATGATTATATTTTTGTCTACACTAATAGTTAAATATGCGTAGCAAAATGGTACGCGTCTACATATAGTGGAAGTTATGTCAAATCCCGGGAAATACAAATGTATATTTAAAGAAAACAATTTAAACGGATTAAGATATTCAACACAATTTTTTTTACAATTATTTCTACGTTTCGCGTACATTTACAGATGCAGTCTGTGTCGACGTTAAAAATGTTACATGTCAAATAGTGACAGCCGAAGGTAAAGCTTTATAAATATACCGGGTGTAATCTTTAAGTGTGCACTGGCGATTATTCCGTAAATATTAAAGAAATAAAAAACTTTAACCTGATATCGAAAGTACTTTACCTAATAAGCAAAATGATAATAATCACTTTTTAAAAATAAAACGAGAAATATCAAAAAAAAAAAATACATTAAACACTCCCATACATTTTATTTCTAAGTAAGTACAAAATTTTTGTTATTAAACTACCTACTTAATTTAATTTAAAAAGTGAGGATACTGAACAGTAACAAAATTTAAAAGAATAACTTGGATTGCAAAATTCAAAGAACACCTTGATCTAATACAAAACCAAGAAAATTTACTTTCCATTAAAATATCAGAGTTACCATTTAAGTTAGAAAGGTATAAATTATTATTAATCTAATATAAACTGGAATTTTTGTACTTTAAAAAATATTTCTTTTAAAATTGAACATGATGCCATCGAGGATGGTTGTACAACCTTTGATATTTGGGTGCAAACAAATATTTAGGAAAATATTAAAAACAATGACTGTAGTCAGAATTTATCTACAACTTAACGTTTTTAAATTACCTCAATGGGGGCTATCGCACAAGAGTCGCTTGTATCGCGTGAGGTCAAAAAATTACTAGTTATATATATAATTTCTTTAATTTACCTGTTGAAGAGTCCTTCGCGAAATAATCGCAAATATGGATTATTTGATGAATGTGAACGCTTTGAAAGCGGAATTAAGAAAAAGAGGCGCAAAAATATGATGACAGTTATTTATAATTAATAGACGAGATATTATTTATAATTAATTAATGTGATTCAAGATTCAAGACTTTGTTTCGGCACCGATCTTATAAAGTCGTCTTTAACAGCTCAGCTCTGGACCTTAGTCAACAGTGGCGCCAACTAGTGAGAACAAAAACGATAGTCCCCATTACTTACAAATAAAGTATTTTGATGCTAAATTTTTCATGGATGTCTATAAGTATATAAGTTTCATTATTTAGTTTGTTACTAAACAGGCAATGTGGTCGTTTCTGGAGCTTTCCATAGCTTATTATAATGACGCGGGGTTTTTCATAAACAAGGTATCAATTATATATAACAATAATATAACTAAATGTACTTTTTAGTAAAGGAAATTCGCGATTCAATGATGAATCGCGAATTTCCTTTACATTACACAAAATTTACGTGCACATTCTAGTCAGAGCTATAGGGATGTGTTGATTAATTATTAATATGGTTTCTTCAACTGAAACCACATTTTTTATCAAAATAGGAAGAGATGCGTGATTATTTAGATGAAGTTCCTAAACTTACCCAATTTAATAAATGTTTGTCAGATCGTACAGACATACCTAAATGATATTTTTCATCGTAATATAATTTAAAAGTTTAATAAACCCTCATCTTTCACAACCTTCTGGCTCCGATATCAAAGGCTTGTTTCTGGATCGAATACAACATTAAACAATAATAACTTTAAATGTATTAGATGCGATAGAGATCACAATTTCTGTGCAATATTTAAACAATCGAGCATTGATGAACGAATTTAAATATTAAAAACTAAACTTTGTTTTATTGTTGAGAGTGTTTACCTATAGTTGCAAATTAGGTCCTTGTGGCATATGCAAAAATTATTGTACAATGTTACACTATTACAAAAATAAATACTATCTGTTCCACCCACAAAGAAAGTTATTTCCATCGTATTAATCGATGTAAAAAACCCTTTACCAAATAAGTCATTAAGTCGGCGCTGCTTGATTGCTGCAATCAATCTTCTTTTATGAGTGAAAAAATAAGAGATTATTTATTTTACAATCGTGTCCCATAAATAATATTACTGTTATAGGCATTCAAAAGGTTAATTTCATTGCTGAAATCAATTAAATACATGATTAATTCAATATTTATTTTTTACTAACAGACAGAACAGATTCAATTTCCGCTCTTATTAATTTTAAAAAATTAAATCTTCCAACTAATTTACAACTTTTTTCTACTGTCTTTCATCTTTAGATGTTCTCATTTCTACAGCAGGCTCTGTGAAAATATTTTAATACAATTAATTGCGACCTGTAATTATATTTTCAAAAAGTTTTTATAAAAATTTTGTTTTTACATAATTGCTAACATAACAAATATTTAAAAAATTATATAAGTTTAGGCTTATCTGATGTTGTTTTACCATGACCTCACATTATCGCTTTCTGGTCTCTGTAATTATTTCACCAAGCCATCGTTTTGTTGATGAAATTGGCAAATGCATTGCTCACAAATCAAATAATTATTTCAAGGGATTAATAACACATTATTTCCCATAGTAAAAATTTGTTTATATATTTAATAAATAAAATTATTACAGTATATATTTCAAGCATTATATTTAGTAGATATGAGAATGGGTCGTAAAATTTTTTCAACCTACCCAAAAGTTTTTAATCGCGATTTTAGTATTTTTGTATAAACAAATGTCAAAGTTTTAAATTAAATATTTAACTAGATTTATATTTACATTCGATATCTCTGAAAATTTATATAGCATATCATTATTACTTGTTTGTCTGCATGTTTGCATTAATCTCAAAATCTACTGAACGGATTTAACTAATAATTAGAATGATATTCCAGTAGTATTCAAAGTTCATTTATTTTTCTAGTCTGAAGGGTTTTAAATGATGTTGGAAACCCTATTAGGAGTTTAAGAATGCCTGTGGCAGGGATTGCCACTCTTCCATAACACATATAATTTAGATTTTAGACTATAGGTACTAATAATTTTGAATGTGCGTGTATGTCACGCAACTTATTTTGGAGTATAAATAATTCTACAATGTTATAATTAAGTTTATTCAAAAATGTTATGATTGATTTCTTACAGTCATAATTTTTTTTATTGCGTATGTTTAGTTCCTCGTCCAAATCGTTGTACCAACGTTCAGAGATCGCATAAAATTGGCGCTCTGCAAAAATGATACTTACGTGTGCTTTCCTCCGCCTCCTATGAACTACCGGAGGTTGCGGTGTAACAGATCTGTGAAATCTCACAGCCACAATCAGTACCTATATAGTTTTCTGATTGATAGTAACTTAAAGAGTTCGTTAAGTTCATCTGTTGGAAATCATAAAGTAATATTCAATAATTTCAACAAAAAAAAAAACTTCGAATTATAACTCTAAAACTACTGAACTGACTCTGAAACTACTGATTGATGAAATTTAAATTGGATTAGACGGGAAGTACCAGCCTTTCAAGAAAAGTATAATCATCAAATCGTATCACCCATTCGAAAGCTCTGAACCAAAAAATACCGGTCCAATTGGAAAACTCCTCCTTTTTTGAAGTCAGTTAATTTTATATTTAACAATGAAAACATTTCCCAATAAAATTTTATTTCACTTTTGACATATAGGTACAATAAATTCAGAAACGATCTGTTGGTCTTTCTATTGCTATCATATATCAAACTGATTCGCTGCGGATATTTCGATGGATTAATGGAAAACTTACGCGTTTTTATAGAATGTATTCTTTGAATTATAAGATTTTATCTTATCACTAGCCGTTCGAATTATTTCTAAATATAAAAAAACTTCAAAAAAACTTAAAAGCAATAAGAATCCTATTTGGTGAATTCGGAAGTGATTAACGATTAAGAAACTTATTATTTTCTGTTACAATTTATCTGTGTACGTATAATATAGTCGAAAATGAGTAAAAGTTAGCATTATAATGACTCGTTTGTTTTTAAAGAGCTTAGATATTAACATAATTTGTTAAATCTTTAAATGTGACAATTACTTAAACCACAATACAATTTCTTTTTTAACGTATGGATTTAAAAATAGAACAACATACTTTTCATAACCAATAACTTAAAACTTGCAAGTGACGATAAAATACAGATATTGCGCCGTATAATATTTTGCAGGAAATAGAGGGGAATAAATAAATTCCGTGGCAAAAGTTTAGTGAAACAATTCTCCGCGGTCGCTGACCAGTGAACAGCGTCATCTACATGCAATACCCGAAGGAACCGAAGCATCGCTTACATCTGTACTGAACACACATATTTTATCCTAGCTAGTGATGTATTATCGCACGATAATACACATATAAATAATTATATCGTCCTACGATACATATTATGTGTTCGTTTTGCGACTATACATTGCATAAATACCTATGAGACAAAGTTGTTTGCATTTGATTTTCCGACATAAAAAAACAGGGTCCGAATCCTGTAGAATCATAAAATTTGATCACGTACTTGCTTGTATAGAAAATTCTTATAATGAAATATGCCAATGGTTATTTTATTTTTTCCTCGTGTTATTACGACTTTCTTTCAACAAGTCTGTAAAATATAGCCTACCAAGGTTAATCCAGCGAGGAAGTATATTTATCATTCCACAACTGAGCGTTTATTAATACATTACCGCAAGCTCTACCAATTTGTGGAAACTACCTTTGCAAATATTTGCATATCACTTGAGAGTCACACGGAGACAAGTATTCAAGATCGCGGCTTACATTTAGTAAACCTTAAATGACCCGCCAGCCCCTTTGCCTCCTATTTATAAAAAGTATCGATACATTTAGACATCACTATATGCTGAAACTCGCTATTTCAGCTGTCAAGGCGCGGTTCAGTCTTGACGTGACCATACATCCACTGAATATCCACTTCAATCTTATAACATTCTTGTTTTATTCCGTTCAACGTGTTCAACTGATACTTGAGATAAAACTTGGCCTTTTGTCAACCGTTACTATTGGGAGCTTGGGTTTTGATATATTATCGTCAGATTTCGTACAATTTAAATAAAATTATTTATTTTTTATTTGAACAAGTCCAATCGCTATTCACCTTTTAATTAATCTATTGGACTTTAAGGGTTTCTAAATTAAGGACTTCCGTAATATTGTACCTACACATAATCGTTTTCTTTGAAACTTGAACTTTGAAATGGAACGCGAATGAAAGATATTTTAAAAAATTTATAACAAGTGTATTTTAGGATAATCTTTTAAATCTCACTTTTCTTAAATTAAAAAGGTGACAAATAAAATCTTGAATAAAACCGAAATTTTAAATTATATTTTTTTTTTGTATTAATATTAATCATTTTGTATTATATAATACAAAGTGATTTTATAAATAAACGATTTGTGCTGAATCATACATTTTAAAGCATCGAAAAAACTCACCAAAAAATTATAAAAGAAAATAAGTTTTCTTATACAGATTTGATTTTTCTGAAGAGATATTAGACAGGTAGTTATTAATAAAGGTTAGTTATTAATAATACAGTTAAAGGCGTTAATAATTTAACTGAATTTGTTTCTTCAAATCGCAAAAGAATGGCAGCTAATATTAATTTGCAATAAATTCAAGTCAGCCGCATTTTCCACTCAATAAAATGAAAATCTCTGCAATCCCGTTGCAAAATCTATTAACGAACGTTGGCACTTGAAAAAATCCAATTAGTCATCAATATCGCTTATAAAATTCGATTCCACGCAGAATAAGTACGCAATATTGCGGTAAAGTGTGATTTAAAATTTTCCCGTTTCCTCAAGATGTCGTATGTTCTGTGACAGGCGACATGCTTCGACTTACGAGCCGTTCAAATATTTATATAAGAGCTCGCGGGACATACAGACGTGGAAATTGATAAGCATTCAAATTTAGAAAACAAAATGTAGATTATGCTTAACTCAGCTTAACTAACACAAGTAGCGTTAGTGTGGCAGTTTTGGGTTTAAACCTCGCGAAAGGAATTTTTTCAATGCCTTAAACGTTAGGGATACAAGAAAATAAAACTGTGACTGATTTGTGAAGAAGCAGAAAAATTATCCATTGTTATTAAATAATATTTTATGTAAATAGATATATAGATAATTTTTCAATCTGCAATTTTATAATTAAAGATGGTTTATAAAGGCGTTTTAAATCTGTTTTATTACGTGAATGCCTTTTAGTTGGTGTTTGGGGTGTACTTAAACGATTTTCCGATTCCGTAACAGTATTAAGTATAGTAATATCTCTGCATATGCTTGAAAACATTAGGAGAGTTTATCAATAAATGAACGTTAACAGTCGAAAATGTCAAGTTCGGTGTATAAATTGCCAAACTTCAGAACCGTATGTCCTATTCGCAGATACATTAAACGACACCGCAATCTGCCACCGCTCAGAGGTTCTGTTAAGAAGCCGATCATCCACCGACCTCCTCGCGTTATATCGAATAGATTAGAGTTATTTGAGATTTTCATTTTATCAGGGGATAATTTGATTGGAGCTTATGCGTCTTATTGGTTGAATAAATCATTCCTTTTCCACGCTTCGAGCATGAATTCACGCTTCCCAATGATTTCGTGTTTATATTGATCAAATACTTTTCTTGTCTTTTATGTAACTCACAAAATATAAGGTTTGTTTGTTGTGGTTATTTAGCTCCCAATTTGTAATATTGGTTATTAAATTATTTATTAGCTTTATAGATTTTTATGAAAACTCATGTATTTATTTTAATGCTTTTAATTTATAATTAACTAGCTGTACTCGCGACTTCATCCGCATTAGAAAGTTTTTTGGACTGGAGTTTTATTTTTTACGTCAAGTACCCATATAGGTACTAAAAGTGACTGGATATTAGAATAGTTCTTATCTCTTGTTTGAAGACGACCTGCTCGTTTCTGACGGTAAAGGCATTAAGAGCCATTTTTATTGGTCGTATCAATTCATAATTTGGTAACCAGTGACCTGACATGACTGATCAATAAAAACATAATAATACAATAGTTAGTAGGTAAGCCAGCACTTACTGCAGAGGTACCGTGTTTGAGCACATTGAAATGGTTACAATAAATATATTATGTACCCACTTAGTGAAATTAGATAGTACCCTATATCCTTTCTCAACTTATTATCCATGTTTTTACCAAATTTCATTAAAATTGGTTCAGTTGTTTAGGCGTAAAAGCGTAGCAGACAGACAGAATTTATAATATTAGTATGGATTAAATAAGGTTTCGATTATAATAGGAATATACTTACCTTTACGTAAATCTTACGTAGGTACCTTTACTTATAAACGAAACAAAACACTGAAACAGAATCTTAGTTTAGCAACGTTGTATAAATAATAAAGTAAGTTTATATAACGTAATCACGAAGTAGGCACGAATAACATACAACAGTGTTACGGAATTTTCTTTAAAATAAAATAAATACAAGTTACAATGTAAGTTTTAACCCGCCTTGAAAATTAACTAACGATTTCTATAAAAGATTTGAACATAAAAAAGTTTACGAGGTGATTGTTGGAATAGTTTCGGCTGATTACTTGACGAAAACCTTTTTATCGGCCAATCTTATCTTAAACTTCGTTAAGATTAACTGCATCAATGGTTTAACGATGGAGTTTAACTGAGTTTTTATCACGTGAAACTTATTCAAGATTCTATGCCGTTTGAGTTTTATTGAATTTTTATTTTATATTCCAAAATTTACTACTATAGTTGAATTAAAAAAGCACAAAATTAAATTTAAATTTAACGTTAAAAATTTGTACCCATACAATGATAATTTTTATGTCAGAGCAATACATTTCATTACAATATTAATAAAATGAATTTAAAAAAACTATAAGCCATCTACCTAACTGTAACAGAAAATTTAAAGCTATTTGCTTTGTAGATTAATTGTTCCCGTTTTATTGATTACTTTATTAATTACTAACATTTTAAAATCTTTAAAGCTTTAACACATTTGAGTTCGAGGTCATTGACGTTTGTATTCAAAATCTATGGATAATAGATACTATTTATTATATAAAAAAAATTATATAACAACGGACAATTGGGAAGGCGGGTTCCCAGATGGTAAGAAATCACCTCCGCCAGTAAAGTTGCGTTGTCGGCTTTTTAGGTACGCACGCCGCTTAAAGTTCGCAAGGTCGTATCCATGGGGAAATTTTGATAGAGTTTGTTGCACAAGCAGGTCGTGCGAGAAAGAAAGTGGCGAGCGAAGCGCAACGTGGGCGAATTCCAATTATCCAAGAGGTTACTATGGAAATTCTCCGTGCACTGAGTGGTTCGCTGGTGATAAGATTAAATAGATTTACTTTAATCTTAATTCTTGGCAGACAAAATCCCGGGGTTTACTTAATAACGTATAAAAGAAATGGAAATGGCAGATTTTTCCTCTGAAATAGGTCACCTTTATCCTTATTTTACAGATGACACAAATGATTTGCTTTTTAAGTATAATCTCCGGCAAATCTGATAATTGGCAAAGACTTTCCTCCGAGTGTAGATTTTCCGACGGCCATTTTCTTTTCGTTTTCAGTTTATCTTTCCCATCTAATTCAAATGTCTGTATTTTTATGTAAGTTAAATGAATCATAAAAATAAAAGACGCGATTTTTCAAAGAAATAACTAACTTGTGCCCGTGGTTTTGTTCGCGAAATATTCTTCTCTTGATTTTAATGTGTTCTTTTCTGTGTCACTGAAAATATATGATAAAAACACTATTGGTTGAGAAGTTAAAATCTGATTGACTAAGTTTTAATTATTTGTAAAGATTAATAATTACTTCTTATTAACACTTTTTATTGTTTGTAAATCTTTAAATTAATTACTAATATTTTGAGTATTTGTGAATGAGCAAATAATATCTACCCTCAAAAAAATTTTCATGATAAAAACATGCCTGGTTTTTTCAATGTTCAATGAATAGAATAGAATAGTAATTGATAAAAGTTTGATATTCAATATTGTTGCGTTGCATTAAAATATCTCTTCTAAATTGAACTTCTAGTAAAATAGTATCTAATAGAATGTCTTCGAAACAATTTTCGTAATTTAAGAAAGCAGTTTTGTAAGATCTTAGATTAAGATAAAATGTAAAATTTATTCATTGACGAGAAAAAGGCGCGAAAGCAGCCAGATTCAATTTCAACCTGTTCGTAATTTCCTGTTAAATTTAAACACGGTTGACGCCCTTTATAAGGAAATCTACTTTTGAAAGTAATAAATATTCAATTAATTTTGTTAAAAATATTTTATTTTATACTAGCGACATTCCCAGCCACGCAGGAATTGCTCTATCCGAGTGTGTTGTAAGATTTTTGGAATTTATATTTTCTCACTAAAAGCTCCTAAAATATTCATGTATATATAAGCGAATTTTGTAATTCTTTTGAGAAATAAATGTCTTAAAATGTCTTTAAACCTTATATATACATATAAATATGCATATATTATAGGGTCTTAAGGTCTTATCTTGAAATTAATAGGGTAACAATTCGTTTAAATATTTCAATTTACGTCATTCTATGTGACCAATTCTTATAATTTATATTGGGTATACCAGTCTATATTTTAAATCTATAATATTTATTACGCTTTCAGGGTTTAGGCAGAGTTTTATATGAAGTTCCTAGTCGGCAATTTTTTCAGAAACGTTCATCAACCACCGCTATATTTCATAGAAAACATTGACAAATTATATACTCACACTCGCATATGGCCCATAAACCCTTCCTGAGAATCCACTTTATCTATTAGTCGAAACTGTACAAAATCCTTCCTGTACATTTCGAGATTCGCTAACAGACAGACTGACACGGAGTGAGCTTTGTTTTATAAAGTGTGTTAATACTGATAAAAATCTGTTGCTATTTGTTACTCTCAAAGTCAAAGTCTAAATATCTTTATTCATTGAAATCATATTTGATCATTTTGAATCGTTATTTTTTTAAATAGTTTACAGAAAAAAAATTATCATAAAAAAATAATAATATAATATTTGGTTTTATTAAGACAGAGTTAGAGCAGGTTCATTCCCAAGCTTTTTTATCATCTAAGTAATCCGTTATTTTATAGTATGCTTTTTTATAAAGTTTTAATTGTGTTTTTAAATTTATTCACTGACAATTTAAGTATATCACTTGGGAGTTTATTATAAACATTGCCCTTTAAAAGATTTACTAGCTTTATGGAGCCTACTAGTGGCAACAGCGAGTTTATCTTTATTCCTAGTATTAAATTCAAGACTATCACTGTTTGAGACTAGACTTGAACATATTCGAAGCTTCATAATATATTGCACAAAACATATTCTAGTAGGTTAGATTCCTGGAATAATTATCACTGCAGTATATTCAGTAAAGACTGGCCTAAATCCTTTGTCTAGATATGCAAGTTCATCGTGTAATTAAAGGACAATTCAGATTTAACAACCGAGATCTCAGAGGACTAGATTGATGGATAGTAGAATGCGAGGCAATAAGAATTTTAGAATAGATTTTCATTTCATTTTGAAACGTTCCTGACGCCAATAGTAACAGTGAACAGAGATTGGAAGTAATAATATGTTGTCTAGGCATACATTTTTAGTTTTTGTTTCATCTAAAAACAGTAATAAAAAACGTAATTTTTAAACGTTTTTAGGTAATAAGTTATAAAAAGTTTATGGAATTAATTCTGAAGTTATATTATTAAAGGACATTCAAATCGGTGTATATATTTCTTCACCTTTCGTAACAAAATAAAAATTTACAATAAATCGATACTATTGACATTAAATAATTCATCACTTTTAAAGCAAATTAGTTTTAATCATAATTACAGAATTAATTACTGAAAAGCACATTAGCAAAGTTAAAAGGCAAAAAAGGCAAGATAAAACATTTATGTTATACAGCAATCTAAGAAAAAAGATTTAACAAAAAATAAAATAGAAAAGTTATGTAAATAATAGCGATTTAAGAAATATATATATTTTCTTAAATATATAGCTGTTTACAGCTTAAAATGTACGTTACGTCTGACATAAGACTCTTATCGTTACGGTAGAATCTTTGAATTTAAATTTCAAAATGTCTCTTAAATTCAATTCTTACTCTATTTCGCTCTGTGTCTTGCATTGTTGAATGTATTAACATTTTTTATAAATCCCAAGACTGTATTTTGCTTTTATTTCTTTTCTATTCACAAGTACTTTCCAACTTAAATCGTTTTATAAAATATACTAAAGATTATTTATTTTTTAACCGACCTTCAGAAAAACCGAAAAGGAGGTTAACAATTCAACGTGTATTTTTTTCTCTTTTTTAAATGCCAAATATTTAAATAAAAAGATTGAATGAATATTCCAGGACTTGAATAAAAAAATTAATTGAATGGCTTGGCGCCCCCTTTCAAAGAGCAACGTGACAGTTTTGTGCCCTTGTTGAATTTTACGTGAATTTTATTTATCAACACTATTTACGTCTTTTATATTTTATAGTAAGTTCATTTATAATACAAAATTTATTTTTTACTTTTCAGTGCGTTTTGATGTCGAAGATGTGATGTAGGTAATCAACTAATCTATTAAATTACTATTTGACAACTGCCAATAGTGATTTCAATTACTTTATTCTATACAAATTCTATAGTTTAGATTTTACTGGTTATGTATGTGGAGTATAACAAATTTGGATTTATTTTCATCTAGGATGCGTTAAAAGCATCTCCCTCCCTAAAAAAGAGTCCCTAATTGGGTTTCATTGTAAACGCTGAATCTGTTGGTATGATTCTCTTTTTATAAAAAAGGAGTAACGTTGTGGCCTGATCACCATCGAGACATCACATGGAGTGGTGTAGAACCCGAGCGTAATAAACTTTATGGCAATAGATATTGTTTAATATAAATGCTAAATAATACCGAAAGCTTCGGAATTAGCTTGAATGTATTAAATGAGTTTTCTGTATTTAATTATTATCAAAGTACTCACCTTCACAGCTCGAGAACTATTCATCGAGCTTATTTTAATAGCTTAAGAGCTAAAGGAAGTTGTTGAACGGGAAACTATTTAGCTTGTGATGGAATAGTTTTAACATCTTACTTTCTTATTTACTTACAAATAATTTACTCTGTTTTAAAGAAATTATATTGGTCATCGGTGGAGGTTGCACAAAATCATTTTTGCATAAGATTTTAATAAGTGCGTACAGTCATCAGACCATGGTACTTATTTTTGAGATTTTCTTGTTCTGTCACGAATTGTTTTGTAACAGATATTTAATAACTTTTGCTTTAAATTATAAACTCACTAGCTCTTAGAGTACCATTTTATTATTTACAATTCTCTAAGTATTTCATTATCTTATTGTTCCTTTATACGACTGAAATTCGTTTTGCATCTTTTTCACTTGAAAACCTTTGTAATATCAGGTTATTAGTATTAAGTTTAAATATTTAATTCACATTTTATTAAATACTTTCATACTGCTATCTTCAAGTTTTGTTTTATTGTCATTTATCTCTCCCGGGATTCATAATTTAATAACCTTTATAACTTTAAAAGTACCAAGAAATAATCGCGAAACCTTCAAATTTAGGTGTACGTAAAGAAAACTAAGCAGCAAACAAAGATTTTATTCAAATTTCACGTTAAACTTCTGAAACCTTAAAAACTTTAGCTCGTTCATTCGTTGAAATTTAAGCCATGTACATTTGCCCATTCAGGCATTTCTTAGTCATAAATCATCGTGAATTGCGGTTTCTTTGTTGTTTAACAGCCTACCAGACAGTGAAAGACGTTGCCTACTAATCTAAGCATTTTAAAAAGCGTTTCAAATGAGCATTTTTATTAAAACTTTTGACATAGCATATGGTCATTAAAATTGTTGTAATAATTTTTTTATACTTAGTTAATTATTTTAAAACATCCCTTGACCCAGGCACCGTCAAAGCCTTACATTCGATGAAATAATAACTAATACTGTAAACCGAATTGTTTATACATGAATTATTTTGTCTAAATATAATACGGCGCTGACGATAGCTACTTAAAATCGAGATTTCAAAGTGCTTTCATACAAAAACAAATGTAATTACTAGAATTTCAGTGGTTTTTACTCAAGTTATAAAATACTTTATCCATGATTAAGTTTAGCCAGCATAATAAAATTAAAACCGTCACAATAAGCACTCAGTATTAGCATAAATTGCGAATGGAGATAGAAATGGAATCCTTGATGAAACTCTAATAGCTGCTGACTGCATTTACAATCAAACTAATTCCGGCAACGGGCACATGCAAATTCGCTGTCCACGCCTCGTCTTACCTTTATATATAAAGCACTTATTATTAACCAACATCTTTGTAAAATATTAAAAAGTGAAATCCCATGTGTAGGGTATGGGGCAGATGCATTTCACATCTGTTTCACTGATCGTTTTTTTCTTTAGAGGCAAGTAGGTGATCAGCCTTCTATGCCCTGCCAGACCGAGTTTTTTTTATTATCTCCACCGGGAATCGAACCCAGGACCTCTCGGTTGTAACGCTTACGCGCTTACCACTAGACCAAGGAGGCGGTCCTTTGTAAAATATTAATCCACTGTATTCTACTTTAAGATTCGTTCGTAGGTCAGAGCGTGAAATTTAAGACAATATAAAACTCCCTGTTTTGATTAATTAGAGTTACAATAATAAGACCTATTAAAATTATTTTTTACAATAATAATGACTCATGAACATATCTAGTAGTAGCTAAGAACTTTCAATTAAAATTTAAAACCGCATAATTATTGGCAGGCATATAAGATACCCCAATGGTTTTGATGAGGCTTTTGTATTTTTGTAAATATATTAAAGTACATTATTGAAAATAAATGTTGTTTGTTACTAAATAAATAAATAAATTTGATTTAAAAATATTAAATTTTCTATCTAATCTTCATTTTTTTTTTCATTATGGCGAATAAAATAATGAATATTCAAATCGATCAAGCCGTTTGTGAGTTTTAACAAGACTTTCGAATAACAATAGTAGTTCTAAAGGTCTACTTTAAATCAAGTGTTTATTTAAACTTTTCCCAAGCAAACTGCTACAATTTTATGTCGAAATAGGCTCATAACAAAGTGAATATTCTAAGTTAATCTTTTGTGTGGAAACAATGAAGTAGTGTGCGAGTTCTTTGTATAAAACGGTTTAAAGTTGCTTTATTCTGCGGCTTCCTCGGCACAAAAGGGATCGCTTACGTCTTGTGTTGTGTAAATAACATTTTGTTCATGTAACATTTTGGATTTTTAATTTAGAGGCACAAAAAAAGAATGTTTTACTGCTGACGCACAAAGAGGTATTTTATATGTTCGACGTGTTAGTGTATCTGGTTGTTAAACGAATTCATTAATTCTGCTTTTTTTGTTTGAAAAGTAACATAATGATTTCTTTCATCCATATACGATACTCTTATTTGTGGGGTTTTTTAAAATTATCTTCCTTTTCATTAAAATATTAAAGTTATATATAAGTGTGTAAAGTTGCTGATTGCAAAATCACTTAAGTATGTCATAAGATTACTATTGAAATTTTTGATAGGTTTTTTTACGATCGGAAGCGTATCAATTCCATAGTGGCCAAGTTTGCGCGTCACCACTAGGGGCACGGTAAGATTTTCCATACAAAAACTTATTAATTACAGCCCGATTACAAAATTGCGTTGACACATACAACTGCCCTATAACAAATCTGACACGCAAAATTTGTATAATAATTTACCACTTATAATTTCATTTATTAAATAATTGATATATATTTAAAAAAAAACAATTCGCAATATTTCTTCTTTATGAACTAAAAAATACCCTAAAAATACCTAAATAATCGTTAAAGAGAAATTGTCATGTTAATCTGAGCACTTTTTGTAATTTATGGTTATGAGTTATTTAAGTATGCTTGGGAGTTATTTCAAAATTCGGAGGCCGCTATGGACTTTAACACTATTTAATGGACATTATAACATATATTTTATTTTGTTTACTTAATCCACTAATTCATTCTACGATCTCAAAGAACAAAATTGACCATTTGTCAATGAGGTTAGAATGTAATAAACCTCTTTACGCAGAGGTCTACAGAAATGATTTTACTAGACTAATGGTAGAGTAAAGTGAAGTCCCGTGTCCCTTAGTGGGGTATGGGGCAGATGCATTTCACATCTGTTTCACTGATCGATTTTTTTCTTCAGGGGCAAGTAGGTGATCAGCCTTCTATGCCCTGCCAGACCAAGTTTTTTTTATCTCCACCGGGAATCGAACCCAGGACTTTTCGATTGTAACGCTTACGCGCTTACCACGAGACCAAGGAGGCGGTCTAAAAAAGGGTGTTTACCTCTTGAATGGTAGAGTAACAGATATTAATTAATTTTACATATCAGTTTACTGACAATATTAAAACGTATTTCAAGTTGGTATAATGGTAGAATAATTTGAAATATTTCACTCGGTGTCCCATATTCCTGCGAAGCCTGTTACGACACACCCAGCCGACCGGAAATGCGAAGGCATTCGAGGTTTTCGTTTCAATATGAATTTCCACTTTATTTTCATTTTGGAATTTTTTATTTAAAATTTCGCCATGTTTGCGGAGTGTTGCTGTATTGTGGATTTTATTTATTGATCTTTAGTTGCTATGAGAACGTCCTAGTGAAAAAGTGCTTTCTCTCTTTAGAAATTACGTTAAATAGAGTTTTGAATACAGAAATAAGCACTTTTTATCACATACTGTAGCTTTTATATTTATAAATAACAATTTAAACCGTTTAATTCATACACATTTCGATATCAACTCAACAACAAACTCATTATTTAATCGTTCGATTTAACATACTCAGGTTTATCTTATTTGTAAAAATCAGCTAGGGTATGAAACAAAATTTAACAAATTAAAATTTGTTACACGTATAAAAATCAAAATGGAACGCAACATATATCCTTCTAAAGAAAATTATTTTCCAATTTTCAAATCGATGGGTGTAATACAATTATTTAACAAACTAAAAACATCAATTAAAATATAGTTCTTGAAATAATACAATTATACCGCATTTTTTTAAATCGGATGAAGTCGCTGCTAAGCCGCTGAGTTTTCAAAGAGAGTTTACTCTCAACTTTATCAAGCTGACCAGCTCAAATGAATTTCTAGAAAGATTCAAGAGATTTACGAACGTCGGAAGTTTAATACCATTTAATATGTAGCTAATACTTGAGCTGTTTTCTTATTGGATATTTCTTAAGATTTTCCATCAAAAATTTTTTTGTTCCAATATATGTAATCATAAAAAAACCATACGGAAGATCATAAGATGATTTGTCATGGAGAAAAATAAAGAAGGTCGGTTATCTGTTAAAATTTCTACAAATATAAAGAAATCAGAATGTCAACAACGATTTTATTAATGAATAAAGGAGTTAATTTTTCATACTCAATACTGTTAATGACGTGTGGCTTCAGAGATAAAAGCGTGATGAGAAATTACCTTTCAGCATATAAATTTTATAAAAATATATTTTCGAGTTGACTCAGTGATAAATATTAAACCGTTAGACAAACTTACACGGTAGCTATTTTAAAACAAAAGTAGCCTAAATTTTCCACATCCGCCTCCAACAGAACAGAACATTAGATTTTCTGTTTCAGTTGGGTAGGTACAGAAATCTACATGCCTGTAACTAAAATGTAAAATACACAAAAATTTAACTGCCCCATAGATCTTCATAGACTGGTTTTCAAAACGTCTTGAATTGATTACAATCTTTTTCGTCTTTGATATTTTAAATTAGGGATGCATCGATATGCCTTTTTGCCGATACGATACCGATACCGATACTCTTATAAAAATATCGTCGATACCGATACAAACTATTAGTGAATTAAAATTAAGTTAAGTTAAAATATTATATGAAACACAAGTTTGGTTAAAGTTTTTAATTTCTATAAAAAAAATAGTTACAGACTGAACGAGATTCAAGGTTTAGCTATTAAAATTAATTAAATGTAATAATTAAAATAAAAACAATAACTGTTAATAATTAAAATTAACAAGATTTCTGTTTAAAAAACAGAGCATTCTCAAGTTTTGCGGAGAAAGCCGAATTCGGCAGTCTGTCTGTATAAGACCTGCGGTGTAAATCTCTCAGATGTATCGTTGTATCGGCAATAAAAATATCGCCGATGCCGATATATCAGCAAACCCAAAGTATCGCCGATATATCGGTAACGGTATCGGATGCATCCCTATTTTTAATATTAAGTTTTCCATAGAAAACTCTTAGTAAAATATTATACTAAAAAGCTATTAATCAGGACATAGATTGTCGTTGTGTACGCGATATCTGAAGTATAATGGCTACCTCTCCATAACAGCCTTACAGAGCTTTCATTATTTATGATTTATACCTATAGTAAAAAATGTGAACACCCCATACCTAAATATACGAAATAGGTACTTATATAATAGATAATGTTAAGCAAGGAAGACAAACCTGCAATGAACGCTAGCGTAGCTAAGTGGTTCAGGTGTCTGCGTGTTGTGCAAAACATTTATTTTAGGTTCGAGTGCCGGGGAAACAAATGTTTCGGATAGGTAGGCACAGATGACTGTATAATTGCCAGAAACAAAGTTAAGAGAAAAAGGCAAGCCTGTTTTAAATTCGGTTGAATAAACTTAATACTTATGTTATATTTTTAGAATATTCTATCAATATGTCTATATAATATTTTTGCTTTCATACTTATGGAAATCCGAGGTAACATACATATTGTATTGTATGTACATATTTATATATCAACTAAGCATTTTATCGTACATAATAATGTTGATTATAATTAAAAAGAAATCGTAACAATGTTTAAGTCGGTACGTTTATTTAAACGTTAAAATAGTAAATTTAAAAAGTAACTTTATAGTACTAAAATCCCGCTTATTTAGTTATTTATTAAAAATCAAAAATAAAACGTATATACTAATGTGGAGCATAAACCTGTTCAGTTTTTCCGTCCACATTCGTCGTTACAGTATAAAATAAAAGAAAGACACACATTCATATAATTTAGTACAAGAATACAATTTAGTAATCTTATATATAACCTCAATTTAAATGGAAATTTCTTAGGAATGACTGGTCTGGGTATGAAAAATGAGATGCCACCAACAGGTGCGAGGTGACTTTTGACCCTTGACATGATAAAGGCTCATTGATAGATTACGCTCTGACTGCTGACGCAGCATTATGCGTTGAGTGGAAGGAAATATACGGAGAAACCTCGGCACGAGCAATGTTTTATTGGATTTTTGTATGTTTATTTCCTTACTTATAAATATACAAAACAGAAAATAACTCGTCTAACAAAAACACTAATAATTTCAAATAAATCACCAAAAACCGAAAACCAGCTAAGTATAAGGAACTTAATTTGAAACAATGTCTCAAATGTTCTGTCACTTTCTCGCTAACGTGCTGTTTTAATGCGTAAAACGAGATAAAACATAAAACAAAGATAATAGTTGAGCAATGACTGCAAGCATCCGTACAAGACGTTCATAAATGATCATGAATAAATTATTTTTGACTGTGTATGAATGCTCAGTGATAGCTTGATTCAGTAAAATCGGAGTGCAATCTATGAATTTGATGTTTACGCTCGGACATGCTCATCGCAATAAACGAACCTATGTTTCTAGTTATTTTTAGCCACACCGTCGCTGAGTTGAAGGCAGTTATGTGACTCTCTTTCGGACCGATGTCATTTATTTAAATGGTAAGGGCTCTTGATAGAATCAAAAACGAAATGGTATATACAATTTAGATTTTTTCTTTGGCCTACTAAATTCAAAATAAATAAATAAGGAATTTATATATAAGCACTTGTTTTACAACTCACCAAAAGAAATGTATATAGTTTTTAAAAACAATCAAAGATGATACACATTATTATCATACCATCACCTGATTGTGTGTCCAACTGAAATAGTCCGATTTCGATGCGGATTCTTTTGTTTTGAAAGATGATTTGCTAGAGAGGGATCTTAGCTACAATTTATAAAGTTATGTTTATCCACTCATGAGATATTATTTCTTTGTAAGTTATATCAAAAAAGTTAAATCATCATTCTCTAAGTGGTTCTTGTTGATAGCAGTCTCAGAGCCCGATCACCTATTAAGAAACCGTTCATCTCAAGTCAAGTGGCTCTCGAAAATCCTGCATTAATAAGAAATTAGAATTATTTTCTCTAGAAATAACAAACAATTTCTACAATATATTTACAAAAATATAGTTTTTTAACTTCGCTGCAGATTTTCCTTCTTCTCGCCTCCGATTCATCGGTGTGCCTTCTGGTTTGTTTGAGCCACATTTTCTTTTGTCTTAGGGATTCCAGTTGAGATTGTTCTTTTCAATATCATCTAGATCCTTTCAGAGCGTATGGGTTCACTTCCATTTCCGGTATTTTATCGGTCAATTGGAACTTCAAGGCAGCATTGGCAAAAGACAGTCATCAATAACTTTCGTTAGCAGGCTTGGTAACTAACTCGAAGTTAGATAAATAAAAATGTGTGTGTGTGAACACACCACAGAAGTGAAAACTTCAATAAGGCGAAATTAATAATACGAAATACAAGTTTTTTGCGTTCTATATTGCGCTTTCTCTCTCGCTCAGCTGACTGTTCCTCTCATGCTTAGTCGACTCAAGCCGACTTCACTATGTAACGCTCACGTGACGCGTGACGGCTCAGTTCAATTCAGTATCCACAAAAAGTGCTAAACGCGCCTAAAGAAGTTTTCACTTCAAAAACATAAATACCTAATTCTATCTGGTCAACGTTATAACGTGTCACCTGAATTCATAATGTAATACATATTGGAGTGAAATTTTCAATCCAATATCGAGCGAAATTGACATATTCATCTCACAAATTGGAGTCGGTCTTGGCTGAGTGCATACGAACGTAAATTTCAACACTTCATACTCTAATATAGTGTATGAGACTTACAGCTTCGACATTTTCTTTGTATAGTAGTTTTAAAGCTTAATTCCACGAGAGTAACTAGATTCTATAATTTTCAAAAAGTGAAATGAAGTGGGATGTGAGCCAGACACATTTCTGCATCTGTCACTAATCATTTTCTTTAGCAAGTAAACATTTTCTTTTCAAACTTTTATACCAGGTACTCAAACCCAGGATTTGATGATCCATTTAGACATACCGATTATTTTAAGATTTAGTTTAATAATTATATATCTTAATAAGAGCAAGTCAAACAATAGACAATTGACTGAATTTAAATCTATGTAGAGGTATCATTTTAATAATCCATTAATCTATATATTTAATATATCCAATGGCTTTACAACATAAATTGTTCTTTATGCATTTTTTAAATTTGTTTTTAGGGAGATTATATTTTGTGGGATTTTTTTATAATATCTTATGCTAACCCCCAGGAAAGATTTATTACATTTAGACAGTCTATCGAATATGGACAGTCAATATCAAAAATCTAAGAGAATATCATCTATAAAATATTACTGTGCTATAAAATATAGAATTTCAGACCACAGACACCACGTACGTCTTAGCACACATCACTTTGCAGACTTAAAAATTGTACAGAGTGAAATAGAAAACGTGACGCGGGTCTTAAATTGACTTTATTAACTTCGGTTTACTTTGTGTTTGATTAAGGGAGAGAATAAATGAATAATTTGACTCCGAGCTTTAATGCATTTTCATAATAATTCTATTTATTACTTTCTATGCCCCGCAGTTTCTACCCCGTTACTAATATATAGACAAATTCTGTCACAATTTTTTTTTAAAGTCTTAAGGGTTCATCATATATGATTTTTACTAACTCTAACCGTTTACGCAACAAACGCAATGGAAGATCTCAAAAGAATAATTATCCTGTTTTGATTTATAATTATATATTGATGATTCTTTCTTATTGATCGTAGCGTGTTTAAAGTGATCTATTCCATACAAAAGATTACTTAATTCCAACCGGTAGGTCTTGAGACGTTTAACCAAATAGACTATTCAGCATTATATATTTAATATAGGTATATGTACCTCTTGTTCAATGCGTAATAATTATGTCCATTTTATTACTCTTGGGAGAATTATTAACAAATATTGTAGAATCAAATGAACCAAATGTTCGGGACAAAGCAGTCACAGAGGGGATCAAACTAATTGAACGAACTAACGGTGGGTTCCATCGATAATCGAGTTTGCCGCAATTAAATGGGCTGCACGTAGACGGGCGATTCGATCAATTTGAATAAAATCGTCCAAAGCGTTTAAAATATTTTATTCTATTTTGAATAGATTATTCTATCTATGTACGATTGGTAAAGAAATAAACTTTTTGATAATTAATCACGCTTACACTAACAACATAAGAAGTAATATGCTTTAATTTAAAAGAAAGGTTGCTTATAACAATAATGATTTTGAAAATTCTTTTACTGATAAAAAGTTATATAATTGCCATAGCTTATAATGGTAATCGTAGTAAAATGTAGTGATTAAAAACATTGAATAAATTCGGCAAAAAAATCGTCAGCAATAGCTCGTTTGCTTAAACCGTATCGCGTCGTAGACAGAATATTAATAGCTTGAAATTGTGACAGCTCTTTAAAATCTTGAGATGAACTGTGAGGGTCGTGTTTTATCTATTTCTTTCGTTATCTTTTAAATGTACATTTGATTTGATAACTAGATTAGGTCTTAGTAATTGAAGGCAAAATTATACTTTTACTAAAAGAATATTTATGTTAAATAAACTTTAAAAAACGAAGTTTTTTTACTCTATTTTGAAGCAATTTTAATGGTTTTTAATCGACTTCAAAAAAAGAGGAGGTTCTCAATTTAACGCGAATTTTTTAAATGTTTGTTACCTCAGAACTTTCGACTGGGTGAATTGATTTTGATGATTCTTTTTTTGTTTGAATGCTTCCCATGTGGTCACATTGAAATTTTACCAAAATCTATTCAGAAGTTTTTGTTACAATTTGAAGTCGTTTTTTTTTTCGTTTAAATTATATGATAAGTCAAATTTCAAAAGTGGTCACATAAAAAGTTAATCGAAATTGATTGGGTAGTATTTTGAAAAATTCAAGTACCTAAACAATATCTGATCATTTCTAATATTGTCTCGGGAATGTTTCACTCCTTTTGAGTGATAATTTATTTATTAAATGCAATGTTGGCAATCGGAGCCAAGCTGTTAAAGAAAACCATAAATTAAATATGTTTCACCCTAAAGCATCGCCTCCAAAATTTGTCTTGTAGAACAGTTATTTTTATTTTATTTATTACTAGCTTTTTCACGCGATTCCGTCTGGGTGTGTATCCTATTTCTATATCTTCGTTAATCTTCGACAATGATGAACTTTCTTACAAACTTTCATACTCTATTTAAATTACAT
Source organism: Aporia crataegi (assembly GCA_912999735.1). Classification (NCBI taxonomy): domain Eukaryota; kingdom Metazoa; phylum Arthropoda; class Insecta; order Lepidoptera; family Pieridae; genus Aporia; species Aporia crataegi. The sequence continues at coordinate 1,518,029 of OU538748.1, read as the reverse complement.
CACTTTATCTTTTTTTTTTTTCACAATAAAAAGTAGCCTATTTTCTTACCTGTTCTATTTTTCATTTCTATTTGTGCACTTTGAAGTGAATTAATCGTTTTTTTTAATAAATTGTAAATTTAACCATATGAATTAATGGCATTTCTTTATTTTGCCACGGAATATACACACATTTTAACCCACAATGTATATGGTATTTTGGAAGTTCCCTTCTATTTCCATTACATAATTGATCAAAATGTTATTATAAGCTAACATTGCTGTATCATAAATAAACAGGGAATGAAATTCAGTTTCATTCTTATACGGATAGCATAAAATTGTGATGGTTGTATGTATATTTTTAACCGACCTTCAAAAAAACCAAAAAGGAGGTTATCAATTCGACGTGTATTTTTTTTTTTTGGCGATGTTCCGCTCGTACGTCGCCATTTGTAGACCGATTTGGATGAGTGAGGTGTTAAACGATAGGGTAACTCATCGAAGTGGTCCCATTTTTTTTTAGAATTTTTACGATCAATAGTTTTCAGCATATTGAAAGAATAGTTTCACAATCGGACGAGAAATCGCTGAATTCCGCGCGACCATGTCGTGCTTATTTGCTTATAACTCTATGATTTATGAATCCTTATCGATGAATTAGATGTTATTCAATTTAGTATTAAATTTGCAACAAGAGAAAATAAAAATCAAAATAATTTGATTTATAGTTTTGGAGATATTGAGGTTATAAAATAAAAAATTGAAAAATCTTCAATTAGTTCGCTTTAGCAATAGAGATGTCCATGTTATATTAAATATATACTAATTATAATAAATTAATTTAATTAAAACTTATATTGTCAAGCTTTTGACGGAATTTTATGAAAATCTAAGCCATATATTTGATGTTATGGAGCAAAACTTGTCAACAGAGAAAAACATGTCATACGTTATTGTTTACGCGTCCAGTTTAGATCTCTATAGCTCGATGTAATATCAGTTTATATCAATGACTTATATACCATTTTATAAAACATTAAAAGGGTCATATATAATAGTAAAATCAATAAGGTAGAAGAAATACTTCTAGAGATAGAGAGAATATAGTAACTGAGTTCCTACGGGAAATCACAATGTGCGTTCACTTGCTTACTATAAAACACCATGAAAACTTAATTTATATGAACGATATTACTTAAATTTTTAGTATTAAACGATTCAGTTTTGCGTTTTCTTATTTTCATTAATTTGAAAATATTAAATTAAATTAATTAAATTAGTTTTTAGTGTATAAGGTAAGCGTAAAGTCAGAGCGTCCATGTTAGTTTCGTTTTGATGGTATGATAACCAACTATACGGTTTAGAAGAGCCACTCAAAAGTATAAAATAAATTAATTTTAAACAAAAAAATAAAACCGACCTCAAAACGCACTGAAAAGTAAAAAATAAATTTTGTATTATAAATGAACTTACTATAAATAAAAGACGTAAATAGTGTTGATAAATAAAATTCATCTAAAATTCTACAAGGGCATAAAACTTTCATGTTGTTTTTTGAAAGGCGGTGCCAAATATATAAATAAAGACTTATCGAATATTCCTGGACTTTAATAAAAAAAATTAATTGAATGGCTTGGCGCCGCGTTTCAAAGAGCAACATGAAAGTTTTATGCTCTTGTAGAATTTTAGATGAATTTTATTTATCAACACTATTTACGTCTTTTATTTATAGTAAGTTCATTTATAATACAAAATTTATTTTTTACTTTTCAGTGCGTTTTGAGGTCGGTTTTATTTTTTTGTTTAAAATTAATTTTATATATTCATAGAATCAAAATAAAGGAGTCCTTCCAATACGAACGAATTGTAAAAAAAAATCAAATCATTCGTCTTATTAATAGCAAGCTTTTATTCGCGAGCTATGCCCCTCAGAAAAGTCTTACGTCTAATTAATAAAGATTTTTTTAAATTGATTAAATATTTCTATTTACTTACAAACGAAAATACAAATCTTTTCTCCTTCTTGTATAATCTATTTTAATTGCAAAATGTTTGTTCTACAATGGAATTTAAAAAACTCAAATAATCATATATATTAATAGTAGTTACATTTTATTTGAATTACATTGTATACATGTATTTTGATATCCCAGCTTAGTTATAAATTTTTATAAATGTTTCATTAAATTTTCTAGTGCGAAATTAAATTAAGCGCGATTATTTCAATCATTGATGTGAAAATACACATATATGCAATTACATATTATAATTAATATTATGGAATGATGTTTGCGGTTGCATCAAATAAATAATATTATACTACCAGCTTCTAGGCTTAGAAGGCATTTTTGGCTTATTGAAAGATGATGTGTATTATATTTCACTAAAGAAACCATAGAAATTATATTTAAAATAAATTCAGTCTATTTTTTTCTTAATTGCTCTATTTTTATAACTATATAAGTGCTTTAGCTTAAAAATGAAACTATAAATTGTCATCAAAATATCATGCGCCTACTAGAAACATCATAGCAAATATACAATTAACTCATGGGTAGCCGAATAAGTTCTTCAAGAAATGAATTCCCATATAAAGACTGTGCCACTGTCTAGTAGTCGTGGCAATCAAGAAGTTGACATAAATAGTGTACACAAATTAAATTATGTTACATAAATAATTTGAGTAAAATTATTAAGGTGAATGTAGTATATACATCGCGGAAGGACGAGCGACCCACCGCGATTATATGTCTAAGAAAACCAGCCATCAATAAGACATACATGGTCACGACCCTCATAAGTGAATATACACTCCGTAAAACAACTGATATTTCTCAATAAGTAACAATAACATTAGTGTCTGTTATTAAACGGAAATTAAACATAATAACGGCTAAGGAAATCACTTTTTCATTTCAATAAATTTTTTAATTAAGTTCGTGCAAATATTAGTCTCCGGAATATGATATTCGAAAATATTGCTAAACGATAATTCGTAAAATGTCTATATGCGAATTGTTACAACAATTGTTACAAAAATTCAATTTAGAAACAATTGAAGTCAAAAAACTTCAATGGTTTCTAAATTGAATTTTTCTTAATATATTCGAGTTGTGTCTAGTTGAGTTGGTCCTCTTCTGTATTGTTAAAGTTTATTATCTTTAAGAATAGCGCCTTATTTCCACTTTTAAAGCATTGTTACATAGAACGGTAAGTTATTTAAATGTGAATTGAATATAAACGCATATATATTTATGAAATAAGTAGGTTTCAATACATATCTTAGGACTTAGGAGTTATTATAAAAACAATGAAATGGAAAAAATATACTTACAAGTGGTCGTACAACTACATTCCTCTCTGCGAAAATAGATCGAGTCATTAGTATACATGTGTGTGTATGAAGTTCCGTGTCCCCAGATGCATTTCACATCTTTTTCACTGATCGATTTTTTCTCTAGGGGCAAGTAGGTGATGAGTTTTTTATCTCCACCGGGAATTGAACCCAGAATTCTCGGTTGTAACGCTAACGCGCTTACCACTGTACCAAGGAGGCGGTTACGGATATTATTATAATATTTAAATTGGCAGAGAACGATTAGTTTAAACTTTAGTTGAAAATTATTTCATATTTTTTTTTTCGTCATCAAATACTCTATCACTGTGACATTTATTTTTATGAAACCACAAAACTCTTATAGATATTTAAAACTGAAATAAATTGTTAAGTCTCAATTCGAAATGAAAATAATTTTTCCATTTATTTCGAGTGAAGGATTTATTAATTTAAATCTCTGGAGTATTTGAAGCGAGATGAGTGGACACGCTAGTAAATATAAATTCAAATATTTGCCATTTGTATATTACAGTTTCATGCTCAGTTAAGCGTATTAACTCAGAAACATTAATTTTTATATCAGAAGTAATAGTTAAATAATACTTAATATTGCTAGTAATAACTCTCGACTTTGTCTTAATAGCGGAAAGTTGGCTTCGGCCTTCGCAGAAGTTACTATGTATACATTACCCAGTTCGTTGTTGTATGAACTTGACGTTTTATTCATGCATTATTTTTTCAACTAATTAACAGACAGACAGATGCAATTGTCTTTGTATTGTACTGTCACTTGATCTAGCTTCTTGTAAATCAAGGAATTTTTAAAATATGCCCCGTTTTTTATAATTCTTTGCTTATATAACGAACAAAAATATAGAAAAGCGAATTTGCTGCGCATTTATTGCAGCTATTATGAATTGATTTTTATAATGAATGTTTATTTGTTTGGTAACTCATCCTTTTAAGGTGTTCCCGTACATGAATGATTAAAATTCTTGAGTGTTTCTTTAAAAAACCTTTTAATACACACATCATAATATTAATACGTAAAGCAAAAACTTTGTAGGTATCTCTTTTTACGAAAATTGTGCGAACGGGTGATAGTGAAATTTGCCACAGTTAAAGTTTATACGGAGAAGGAGTGCATAAAGCTATTTTTTTTATATAAAATGCATTAGAAATACATTAAATTAATTAAAATAAACATTTTGCAACACTATTGGTTGGAGGACACACAGCATACACACACATATATACCTGACTTACTCTTGAATTGTGGTCGAATTTCGACCATCATACTACATAGTATAAAACAAAGTCACTATTTCTTTCCCTATGTCCCTTTGTATGCTTAAATCTTTAAAACTATGCAACGGATTTTGATGCGGTTTTTTTATTAGGTACTTAGAGTGACTGAAGAGGAAGGTTTTTATATATGTTTTATACCCGTGCAAAGCCGGGACGGGTCGCCAGTTAGTAATAATAAAACTTTTGATGAAATACTGTGATTCTCATTGAATACTTTTTGTATAAAATTATTCCTTATTACTCAGCAATTGAACTGTTTTAACTTAAAAACACATCTAAAAATCCAACAAAAATGCCACTTCCAAATTTCGTCAAGCCATTTGCTTTCCAATTTTAAGAACACCATCGGCGCCCTATGTCAATCAATGATGCTCCTTTGAAAATAAAATCAATCACTGGAGAACAACAAAACCAATTTATCTTGAGCCGCGAGAACAAATTAAATACTTTAATACATCGGGCGTGACTTAAAAAGAACGATTTGAAGAGACTTACTGCGTTCTTTCATATAACGTCCTAGATAAGGCATCTTTTATTTTAGTTAATAATATCGTTTAAATATTTGACTAACCTTGAACAAAACTAAAAAGAAAGTTGTTAATTAGACGTGTTTTAAAAATTTTTTTATTCAAATAAGCTTTTACAAAGCACTTGAATCGTCGATTTTAGATTTGAAACTGAACTATGAATTAACTACAGAGTTTCTGTAGTTAATTCATAGAAATCTATAGTTTTTACTTTGTTTTGTAATGTAAGGTATATTTTAGAGATCCAGTGACGTATATCATTGGTCTAGTAAGAAGTGTCACTCCCTCTATATCCGCGTTCTAAAACTAGCCTAGCGAAGAATGCCCTTTGAAACTCACGGCTCGTTCAATCTCGCTCTTAAAATCTATAAGTGAATTTCAAAAACTTGGTTTGTGCACAAAAAAGTTAAACTTAAATAAAATAAAAATTATAACTCTACATGGTCAATATTCGGAAGGATAGAGATATTTATTTTACAATTTTCTTTTACAGTTTGACAATATTTATTTATTAATAGTATTTATTTACGCTTTTGATTAGAACCTACCAAATATTTTCAAATTTGAACGTATATAAATTATTACGTATATAAGATTTTTTTATTTTTATTTATCTGTATAAATTTATTGAATATTTACAATAATGTACTTAAATATATTTACAAAAATACAAAAGGCTCATCAAAGCCGTTAAGGGTGCGTACCCAAAATACTGGCTACATTACCGCGTTGTATTGCTATACTAACGCGTTGGCCGAAATATGAGCCAGGGTTTCCTGTGGTATATTAATATATATATAGGTTACGTATATTAATTTTAGATAGAACTAATAAAACTTTGGCGTAAAAGTGAAAAGAATGTAAAAATCTTTCTCTTTCCTATCTATATGCGTGTTTATACGCGTTTATTAGTTTTTATATCTATTGTCAATTGTTATTTGACATAGATATCAGATTTCTTACACTCACACACATAAAATAACGCGTTTCGAGTATTACGCGTTCAATGGATTTAAACAAAGGTCGTAAATTTTGCGAACTAAAGTTGATTTTCCTTTGACATTTGCAAATACTGCACTCACATGCGTGAACATGGAACCCGTCTCGCAGTTTAGAGTATTTAGGCGTTCAGTGGGACTGGGTTTGGAAAAACTATTTACTGTTTGTAGTTCGTGAGTCTTTGCACTCTTCATCAGACAAGAAACGACTTTGTAAAGGTAGCGGTTCGCGCCCGAGACCGCGACCCGAGACCGCGACCGTACTTGACGTTAGGAAATGTTTGAGCGCCAGTTCGCGAGCGAGACCGAGGCCGCTCGGTCTCGCCATATATTCGCGCGGTCGCGGTCTTCGGTCGCGGTCTCGGGTGCGAACCACTACCTTAAGCAGGTGAGAGACCAAGTATTCACACGTTGCAGTATATACGCCTCACGCATACATACATACCTTATTTACTCTTAAATTATGGTCGAATTACGACCACTAGGCGACCATTATTGTGTAATTATCCTTACGTGATATCATATACATTATAAAATACATTTAACTTTTAAGAATACAGTTTATCGTACAACCCGTGACAGTATTCTTAACTTGGCTGTGTTAGTGTAACTACTTGTAAAATAATTGTGACATTTTCCGCATCCGGTGAAATAGTTTTCGGTTTATAAAGTAGGCATACAGAAGTCAGACGCTGATCAAAATTCTTAATTAATGATCTGGCGTTACGGCCAAAAATAGTTGCATCTTATAATAGCTAGAAGTCTAGACACATCAACTGACAATGTCTGGAATGTCCTGCTTCGGTTGTCAATTGAAGCTTTCTCTCAGTGTGTGAAGTCCCGTGTCCCCTAGTGGGGTATGGGGCAGATGCATTTGACATCTGTTCCACTGATCGATTTTTTATTTAGGGGCAAGTAAGTGATCAGCCGTCTGTGCCCTGGCTGACCGAGTTTTTTATCTCCACCGGGAATCGAATCCAAGACCCGATTATAACACTTACGCGCTTACCACTAGACCAAGGAGGCGGTCATCGGTACTCGCTTCGGCAGTACATATACTAAAATTGGAACAATACAGAAAAGATTAGCATGGCCCCTGCGCTTTCTCTCAGTGGTGTAATTTAAAATTTTATAATTGGAAAATTCATTTGGATCAGTAAGCACAAATTCATGAATTAATATTTATTGAAATATAACAGTAACAGGTGGAGGTGGACAATGGGTAGAAAGCTATGCATTCATGGTTTTATTATAAAAAGATAATAGTTTGCCTTTATATTCAACTTCTCTCATCATGGCAAGGTCTTGTCAAGTGGTTATCTTGTTATTTTAAGTTAATCAAGAATAGATTTCTTAGGATTTTTCGCAGTCCATCATGAGTAATTAGATTTCATCAAATGTGTAATTATAGTACATGAACTTAAGTAGTAAGATAAAAATCTAAAGTGTATACCACTTAATTAAGGTTCGGCAATCAAAAGCCCAATAGCACCGGTCCTATGCACATACTTAAACTTTTTAATTATCCCAGTTTGACAGACAACTCAGAGTTCACGTTAAAAATTTTATGACATCCGCCGTTTTATGACACCATTCTGGAACCGCCTCACGTTGTATGGACAATGGTTTCAAACTGTCGAATATTGCTACATTCTAATACAGCCTTTATAACAATAGCTATAAGATCGAGTTTTTCATCACATTATTTTGTCCATTAGAATAAATGCTGCACCGTAATCAGCTGAAAATTGAAATGAACATTCATTCATAATACGGGTTATGTTAGTTAAGTGCTTGGTATTGGAAATTTTCTTAGTTTTTGATACTTCCTTCGTTCTTTGAAAGAAATTTCCTACTATTTTTTAACTACTAATTCCTACAAAAGTTTCAAAAGTATCTATCGACTAGTTACCGAGATTTGAGATATGCTTCTCATTCTGGATAAAGAAGTATAATTTAACGTTTCACTCGTAAATTTATTATCATTGGTCTGCATTCCAATAATAAATCCACACGGGCTGCAGATTTTTTTTTATAATCTACCATAGGAACATAATTAACATAAAAATAACATACATAGCGATGAACCCAGTTAAATTTTATCAAAATTGAATAATGAATTGAACAATTTTAATACACTTTGATTAACATTGCTACAGTAATTTCATATTAGATGATCATAATATTTATTTTTCTGGAAAGTTTAATTTTCAAATTACAGTAACTCCAAGAAAAGTTCATAAAGCTCGGATTAACAAACAATTTCGTTAATTTTTTAATACTTATAAAATCGATCGTTACACAAGTACAAAAGCTGATATTAAAAAAGTTTCACAGATCCGGTTTGAAACTGCTGCGTTGCTTGTGGATAGCTTTTGGACGAAGCATGGTATAAAGCTGCGCGCTCGTTCGAGGCTTGTAAGTCGGTCCACACTAGACGAATTGTGTTCGGCTCGTGCTCCACTCGTGCTCGGCTCGTGCTCGGCTCGTGCTCGGCTCGTGCTCGGCTCTCCTAGCGTAGACGCAGCTTACAATTTCGAATTTTGAAAATCACTATGACAAATTTCATTAGTAGTTCCATGTTTATTTTGTTAATTAGTTCTAGTTTCAATTTGAAAAATCTCAGAATTACAAATAAGTATACCCCATGAATAGAAGAAGATGAAGAACTCTTCATAAATTATAGCTAAACCCCAACTCCATCACCTCAGCTTTCAAACAAGAAAAGTATAATAACCGGTCAATTCTTTTAGTATGTTGCCATAGACAGACCCTCAGACACGACAAACTTTACCCCTCTATTTTCGTCGTTGGTTAAGGAAAAATATATTTATAATTAAATTTTACAGTCCGTCAAAGCGTCGCCGCTTTTGTATCAAATCTTGAAGGAAATCGGAAACGAATATCACCCTAATGAGAATAGGAACTAGCATCTATTAAGGAATGTTATAAATAGCTTATCTTAACTATGAACATAGGATGGAATTCTGTTTTCCTGAGTGAACGACTTGTGGGTATTAATAGACGGTGAGAGGGAGCCGGGTGCCCCATTCTTTTGTTCTCATTTCGGTGGAAAATAGATCCGAAGGGTGCGCGGCGTGAGTCAGTGTGCGGCGGCGCGCGCGCAAATCGCATGAATTTCAGTGCCAGTGTGGTGATGTGTTGTGTTTTTGTGATTCCTTGGAATTTATTTGGTAAGTTTTCATTACAATATTTACATATATATGAGTGAAATATAAAAATTGCATTAATATACATGTAAATTTTTTGCATGTAATTTTATTAACATCAATTTGATATACAACATCTCTGATGGTAATTGTAATGGTAATTTCAGTATTCCAGGGTTAACCTTTTCTTCCCGTGTCCCTAATGTGTACATCATCCAATTTTCACCATTCTTGTGATGTTAAATATTAAGTTTATCTAAAGCGGCCCACAGCTCACATAAAACTTCCGTCAGTATATTTTATGAACGTCAAAAGTTGGCCCAAATTATTAAGCGCGCGGGTTGGCCCATTTTCCGTTCATAATTTCGAGATATTTTGGTTAATGTCAGCTCGCCTCGGGCTTTTAACTTGGTGATAACAGCTTCACGTTGAAAAACAAATGGCAGAACTCACTATTCTACAATTTTCAACACCTGACTAAGTGATTCATGAGAAGATATAGATTCACAATATATTCACAGTTAAGGCTAATATTCATAGACTTCGACTTTACTTTCATACTTAAAAGGCATTAACGTCAACGGCGAAAACATTTACGAGGAAAAAATTAATAAAACTAACGCTACATTATAATACAAGAAAATATTTTATTATGGTCGGGTTATACGTTAAAACGACCAATACGTATTACGTATATGTATTTAACATGTTTGTAGGTTAAATTTGGCTCAGCTGTTCTTGGATTGTAAAGATATAAGTAATCAGATTTTAATAAATAAAGCTTGACTCTTTTGGAGTGACATAGGCTATATTGTGTGTTCTTAAACGATGTAAAAGTTTTTTTGTAATATTAAATATAAAGTTTTACCATTGTTCTATATACATTCGGGGACACTTGAGCAAGAACCATGTTTAAAGATAAATAAAAAGCCGATTGTAAAAGTTAGAATTAAATAACACTTACAGGGTAAACTTAAAAGTTAAAGCCCAGTCATATTATAAATGCGAAAGTTTGTAAGGATGTTTGTGACTCAATTACGCTTAAACGGCTTAACGGATTTGAATTTGCCACGCAAATAGAATATGCTCTGGATTAACATATTGTGTACTTTATATAACGGTTATATACCGCGGGGCACTATTAGTGTTTTGTAGAAACTATATAACTCACTCTTGACATTCCCATAGTGCAATAAAACTATGAACTAGGAAAACTTTGGAACAGAATACATTGCTATTTTAAATTGTTCACTAAAAAGCATTCTTTTATACTATGTAGGAACTAGTTTGATCAACACGGCGTAAAGGGTACAAAATTCACGAGCTTCTGCAAATTTCATATGAAATATAATATTTTTACTGCACCGCTCTTGAGGCCTGTGAAACAGTACGATATCATTATTGCCGGCTCTATTTGCCACTATTAATGACACACAATTTAGCTAAAATTCCCAAAATAGCGTCAATATTTGATATCATTAATATGCCGATATCAGCTGTATTCGAATTTGTGTGGCTTGGTAGTTGCGCATAGTTGATGCTAAAATCTCGCTGTCTCACATTTCGTAATGAAAACGTTATCCTATTACTATTGGTTTCCATGGCAACGACGTGCGATTAAAATTTAAAACACTACATAATTTATATGGTATGACATGGAGCGAAGTAAAGCGCGTAGCTCAAGACCGAGCGGAATGGAGACGTACTGTGCACGCCCTCTGCCCCATCCAGGGGACTAGCTGACCCGGCAAAAGTTGTTTTGCCATATTAAGTTTTGGGGTGGGCTACCTTTATCACTTAGGGGTATGAAAAATAGATAGTAGCCGATTCTCAGACCTGCTGAATATGCATATAAAATTTGGTAAAAATCAGTAAAGCCGTTTCGGAGGAGTAAGGTAACTAACATTGTGACACGAGAATTTTATATATAATATATTAATTAATATTTTTTATATAAAATATGAGGCAAACGCCAGATGGGTCACATATCTTGCTTTTTAAAGTGAAAAAGTACTCGCTTTTTTAGGTCCTTAAAGACCTTTTAATTATTAATTAATGCAACTAGTTCCAAAAAGTTGTGGCGGTGGTTGAACAACATATATTGAGGTGATACTGAAATTTCGTATTCTGCCTTGACGTGTGAAAATTAAATTCTCCTGTTGATTTTAATCTGATCAACTTCTCTAAACACTTCACTTACAAAGAGTTCTTCTGAAACCCTAAAAATATTTGTAATATGTCTGATGTGATGTTTAAAGCTTCGAATAGTCCTTTAATTTAATAAGTTCCTTTAATTGTTGAATACACAAAATAACTTACAGAACGTAGAAATGAAAACGGGGGCTGTTGACAGCGACGCATAATCAAGAGGGCCGGAAATTTATCCAAATAGTTAACACTGAAATTTAAACTCTAAAGTAAGGGATTAAGGTATAAAATTCTTTGACTATAAACACCAACAATAATATGGAAACATTACCATTCGTCGGTATTTTGTATCGTATGTGCATGACATTGTTATTGCATTATTAAAAGTTAAACCATACGTGGAATTCGCGGTAATCCGACTGTGAAGTTATGAATAAATTTAGCAAGGCTCTAATAGAATGGAACAAAAAAGTTATTGAGAAGTAGAACATCAAAGGCGAAATACAAGAAACAAGTTTAGATTAATGCTAAAAAAATAGAGTAAAAAAGTTTATTTGACGTCTTTTATATATATTTTTTGTTTACGGCCAGTCTTAGTTATACAATTATTCCGCCACACTAGAAGGGATATGTTAACCACGTAGCGTTTTAAGACCACTAGATTATTTTTTACACGTTATTTTAAATTTAACTTCTCGAGTCTTTATTAAGCCTAACATAAGAAATAAGTGAAATTGAAGGAAATTTAAAAACCTTTCGACATGTTAATTACATTTAAGAATATCTCATATCTTTGTAAATCGTAGATCCATCTCGATCAAATTCTATAAAACGTATCTAATTCGGTCCATTCGTTCAAGTGCTACGACACAGACTGACAGACATACACCAACTAAATGTTTCTTATTTTCCAAAAATTAACTTAAATATTTATTTACCAAAAAGACCATTTCCAGCACATAGTACTGTACATATCGGTAATTCTATTTTTTTAATTTACGTAAGTTTACAGCAAAAGCTTTATGAATTCTCATTATTCCACGTTGAAATATTGCAGCATGTAAGCTTTTCCGATTGCCTTGTAAAAATATTACGTCATTTCCGTGGAAATTATTGTAGAGGAAGTGATAAACATGGGAAAATATTTACTTTAATTTCCCTATTGTTTTTTCTCTTCTTGTGGCTAACAATTTTACTGATGCCGATTAAAATTAAAAGTAGGTTATTATTATGGCAACTTTTATAAATCTATAACTTTTGAGTTAGATTCAAATCAGTAGCCTTTACAAAAATTAAGTCTGTGTATAGGTATTTTATTTCGCTAATTTCAAAACCCACTGCATGGATTTTCATGCGGTTTCAACCATTACCGGGGAAAATTTTTGTGCATTATTTCTTCTATACTACGATAATGATTTAAAATATCTATAAAAACAAGACGACGTATATTAATATCAGCAAAGCTGAGCAGCTAGTGATATAATTTAATTATGTTTAATTATTTAATAGCATCACCATTTAGTATCGATCGAAATCTCTTTGAACTACTACAATAATAGAGAGATTCCTAGCTTTAGGAACGTAGCACCTTTATATTAAATTCGAAGTGTTCCGTATTTCCAATATTAAGCTGGGAATATTTCCCTACCTCGGCAAGCCGTAGCGTTGAAAACAGTTTTATTTAAGTAAATATTATTAATATTATTTTATTATTTACTATTTTCGCATTCAAATAAAACTTCTATATAATCATTCAATGGCCATTAACAATAATCTGGATTGAGTGCATTTTAATCTATTAATTAAGAATCTATATGGAATAGAATATAGAATTTATATATAATCCTAACATTCTTGACTAGGCTGTCGAGCAATTTTGCATTGTCGAGGTTATGAACGCTGTAATTCCGTAATGCCAATTAACCAAACAAGTTCATCCGTTGTCATCAGTCGTAATTGGAAACCCTGATGTGTAATAATATTAATTGTTTTGTTCAGAAAGACTCGATTTTATGTGCTTTTAAACGTGTACAATTGGTTGCCCTAAGTGCTTTTCAATAATGAAAATTAAGTTTCTCCGCAGGCGAAATTCTATCTACATCTTATTTATTACTTAGTGCTCATTCAAGTAGGAACGCGCGGGCGCTGTGGCGGGTGCGGCGCGGTAGACGAGGCGATTTCGAGTTCACGCCGCCAGGCGTTTGCGCGAGTGCAGTGTTCTCGAACCTACCGATTTTTCGGTATTTTTACCGATATGGGCACTGTTCTGCTCGGTTGAACTTACCTGACGTCGCGAGTGAATCGCGCGCTCCGCCGCTAGTTCAACGTGAACATACACAAACATTTTCACGCGTTTGATATTGCCGCTAGCACGTTGCGCGCGCCAGGCGCGAGCCCGCTTCTTAGACCGCACGTGCGTCTCATACGTGAACACTTGGATATTACGCCATATGTTTGATATTTCATGACCGCGCCCGCCACCGCGCCCGCGAGTTATTAGTCATAGTAGTCATTCATAGATGAATTGCGCACTATCAACGGCATTGCTTCTGTGACAGATCTATTTTGTTGTCCGCTGACTACTCTGTCACAGACTTTAAAACTCTTTCAGTTACATTTTCTACAATTTTGTACAAAAGAGATTAGATATAGGTTATTTTGTGTTAATTAGGACTAAATTTTAGATATGTTTTAGTGTTAAGTTACTGTAAGAATATAATAACTAACATAAGATTTTTAATACTTTTTATTATACTTTTTTAATTTGTAAGTATTCATTATGACCTATATTCAAGTATGACCGCCTCTTTGGTCTAATGGTAAGCGCGTAAGCATTACAACCTGGGTCCTGGGTTCGATTCCCGGTGGAGAAAAAAGAAACTCAGTCTGGTAGGGCATAGAAGACTGATCACCTACTTGCCCATAAAGAAAAAATCGATCAGTGAAACAGATGTGAAATGCATCTGCCCCATACCCCACTAGGGGACACGGGACTTCACTATTAAGTATTCATTTGGTGGCAGATTTATAAGTCTTCAACTCAGTACGGTAGGTGTGAGATATAACTATCGCTAAGGTTTACTCCTAATAAGAGATTTCTGATGTCATAATATTATTGCAATGGAGTACCGACCTTTTTGTTTCATTGATATTTATTGAATTTCTTTCTAGTCAATAATGTGTAATCAGTTTCAAGAAAAGTAGATTAGAAAATAAATTAGAATGAACTCACTTTTCAAGACCTCGCTCTGCTCTGAGAAGAATCAAAATTCAGTGGGGTTCTCATTTTTCTGACCATGTTAACAAAAATACATACATTTCTTGAGAGCTTTTAAGTCAGTTGATAACTTTAAGCCTTTATTTAAGTAATTAGACAGCATTAAACAAGTATCCAAGTTCGTACAGTCTCCATTAATTCTGCGAATACCCATTGTGTTAAAATTAATGAATACCTCATTGAAAAGCCACGCAATTTAAACTCGACAAAAGTCTCGTGAATTTATCGTTCCCATACGAGGAGAACGGATCCCTATCGTTTTGAACTCGATTAGAACAAAAGACACAGCGCCTCATTTCCATATAAAAAGTTTAAATAGAGCTTTTTCTATTTCATAGAGAAATAAATGACTAATGACTTTAATAATAAATTGAAAAAGTATTTTCAGTCATGCGAAACTCGTATCACCGAGTATGCAAGTTTCCCCCAGTTGTGGTCTGAATAGAAGAGGATACTTACAGATTATAATGTTCTTTAACATAATACTTCTCAATGTACCTAGCTTATATTTTAACTTCTAATATATAGATAAAATTACAAGTGGATTTTTCAACATTGTTATATAAATTACTAGCGACCCGCCCCGGCTTCGCACGGGTATATTATACATATAAACCTTCCTCTTCGATTACTCTATCTATTAAAAAAACCGCATCAAAATCCGTTGCGTAGTTTTAAAGATTTAAGCATACTATGAAGTGATGAATGGTTGATTTAGCAAGTAGAAGCAGCAAACAAAATCGAAAAATTAATTGGTAGGTAATGATCAAGACAATATCACAGACATTAAAACAGATAACATATTATCTTTTAAAACTTTATATAATTATTGTAACGCCATCTATGGATTATCGGTAGAGCCACATTGGGTTACAGATAGGCTCTGTGCTTTAGCACCGAGTGATATATTGTGTGTCAATACGTTCAGCTTTTCAAAATATGCAACAAGTTTTGTCATGCATTCGATACATCTGCGTTAAATATTTGTATGGAAAATCTTATACCCATATTTACGCGTCACTATGAGATTTACAGCTTTTTAATTCTAAAAAACCAATCGAAAATTTCGATTTCGAAGTCATGGTTGACCTGATTGACCAAGTTTCAAGTTGTGTTAAAAGTCAATTCGAAATGCATCCATGAATTTGATTATCTTTTAAGGCTGGCTTTTTATTTTGACATTACAAGAAGAAGTATTCGAAATTTTTTTGAATTTAGAACTAATTGATTTCTAAATTCAAAACGAAAAAATCAAATCTACTAAAAAACTAAAAAAACTACTAAATACCTATTGGTAGATTAAATTACATTTCGTCGTTCTATTTTAACTCAAAATTCAAACTAAGAATAATATTTTTCCTAATAATAAATCTAGGAAGATTAAAAATTGTAACAAGGAAAGATTAAACATCTTCCGACCAATTGTCGCAAAATGTTCGTTCATCAAAGCCTCATAATCTGATATATAAATGTCACAGGCGAGTGTAACAGATGAATAATGTATAGGGTTGAACAGCAAATTACCATCTGTTCTAGCAGGACCTTTGACGTAGGCAGATCTGGGGTATATTGATTAATTGCGTTACACGTCTGCTTTGAATCGTTCAATTATTTCTCATTTCATACATATTATCTTATTTAATGTTCTAAAAATTAAAGATTCTTTATTATGTCATAAAATTTTTACAGTTTTATGCTAGAATTTTACTTGCAAGTATACGTACGTACTTTAATACGTGAGAATATATCTACAATAGAGCCTTGGAAAATCTTGCTTCCCATTAGTAAGTAAATTTTTGAAATTGGTTCAGTAGTCTTTGAGTTTATTACATAAAGACCACTCAGTCACGGAGGTGGTTAATTTTTGTTATATTCCCGCAAAACTCCCATACATTTTATGGCATTTTCGTAGCATTTAATCAGCAGATCTATCTTCTCCCTCCATTAGTAACCTCACTGTCCAATTACACGCGTTCATTATTATTATTATAACTCATCAAACATTAATTAATACATAATTTTACTACACACTTAAGGCAAAGTATAAACCTCTAAAATCTAAGAATCTCTTTCTGAAATTTATAGCGCAATTTATTTATCACTATCTCTTATATTTTGATTAATTATTCATTATATATATTATATATATATATATATATATATATAGATAGATTAATCGTTGATTAAATATTCGCCCACAGACGCGTTTTAGTTATGAGATAATTATTTTTAAGGGTGAGGCCAAACGAACGTAATATTTTTTGAGTTGTATGACGCGTAATTTCAGTTGCGTAATTTCTTATTTATTCGCTTTTATACAAAAGTCGTGTCGGCAGATAACTCATTTTGCGTTGGCGTGTTGCACAAACTGGACTTTTGTATGAAACCGAATACAGCAGAAATTACATAATCACAACTCACAAAATTACGCTCATTTGGCCTCACCCTAAAAGCGAAATCGCACCATTGCGCTTAATATATACCTATTATATATTTTGCTGAATATATCATTAACTTAAGTTATATAAATTACTAGCTGACCCCGCGAACTTCGTATCGCTTCAGTGCCGAATAATAACGTGTCACCTAAAACGTCATTCCATAGAAAATGTATGAGGAAACGAATTTGCAATAAATTAAAATTGCGACTATAATTTGAGATTTAAACTATCCTATCTCTCAAGTTGGATCGAACTGCACATGGTGTGCGAATTTTATTATAATCGGTTAAGTGGTTTAGGAGTCCATTGAGGACAAACATTGTGACACGAGATTTATATATATTAAGATTTATTTAGTATGACGTGTAATATAGCCTTTAAAATCCGACCGGACAGTTTCCGACCGTATCTCAGCTGTTGTAGATACGGTCCGACTTATAATTCCCTTATACACCTTCGATAAGGCTTGTAAGGGAATTCTTAAGTACGGTGTTTCGTACTTGACCTAGAGAACACAATGTATTATACATTGTTTTATGTATCAAAGTTATTTTACAGGTATATGGGATATTTTAATTGGTTTTCTTATTGTTATAATATACCATAACCATTTTATTCAACAAATGTTAGACTT
This sequence comes from Aporia crataegi, assembly GCA_912999735.1. Taxonomy (NCBI): domain Eukaryota; kingdom Metazoa; phylum Arthropoda; class Insecta; order Lepidoptera; family Pieridae; genus Aporia; species Aporia crataegi. The sequence continues at coordinate 1,500,207 of OU538748.1, read as the reverse complement.
TGATTGAAATTGTATATTCTTAATTTTTAACTCAAAAACGATAAAGTACTCAATGCGATAAATAAAAATCCATTTCGATGATTCGCTTTTAATTTTCTTGATCAAATATTTGTTGAAATTCTTTCATTTTAGTGAATTTTGTAGGCGATTTTCATTTTTTTTTCAAACATTTTATTCTATTAAAATAGTATATTTATTGATTTTGTAAACTTACATAGCATGCCGATTAGATTTAAACGCCAAATGTGTATTTATCAAATAATATGTAGCCTTTTATCTCAATTAAATTACCAAATTTAATAATATTAATAATAGACCTTACAACAGAACGCCATTTTATATACAGTCATAGTCGCGGATGTCAACATATAAGTTTTACTATAACAAACACGATGTCCTCATATCTATGTATGCGTTCAGTTGGAAGATCAAATAAGCGGAAATAATGTGTAATAGTATTGAATTATTTATATATAATCTATATTATATGTCTCTCTGTACTTCTCGATATTATGTGTTGTCGTCTGACTTTTATCAGTCGGCTGATGAGGTCGGGTAGGTTTTCGTGTTCAAACTTGTAGGTGCGCGGTGGCCTGTTTAGTTCGAAGCCTACTCGAAAATCTGTGGGCTTGACTGTCATCCGGTATTATTCAATAATTGTTCTTATAAGAAGGGGAAACTCTGTCTGATTGGGTAGTCGTGTCCTTTGATTAAATAGGAAAAGCAAAAACATTGGACAAAGCGTATATGTTTATTATAGTTTCTATTATGTTTTTAATGGTTTTGTTAAATTTCTTAAAATTTATTTTATCATGTCACGTGGATAAAGTCACCAGCATAAAATGTCTGTGTATATCCAGATGTAACGTATTGAAATTACGTGTGTATTGACGTTTTCGATTGGAGCGCAAAATGACTGGTAAAAGCAATCGACCAGTTGAAAAATGAAATTTCCTAACAAGTTTACAATTTGCCACTGCAACTTGATAAGGAAGAAATAATCTACACTACAGCTTATAGGACTTAAAACCTATATGTACAGTTTTTAGTATCAGCTTTTTGTTCTGTTGTTAGCTAATAAACTATTCGTTTAGATACCTGTAGTCAAAATATCGCTCATCAGTAAACACATATTATTATGATAATTTTATCAATAAGAGTATTTAATAAATAGAAAAACAGATATTTATAAAGTATAGCTAAGATCCATCTTGATCACGCTTTTAAACAAAAAACGGCTATTCGTTTAGATATTCGATGCCACAGACATACATACTCACAGTCGAACTTATAACTCAAGGGATAGTTTTAGTGTTTTTATATGGGGTTAAAAAGGCTCACTAAACCATAATCGTTAAGACGTTGAAATACCGTAGACTGTCACTGTAAGTATTTTAATGTATTACATATGAGAACTTAAAATATATGAAATATTAATAAACATATAACTTAATTAATAAAAATTTCATAATATATTTCTTTTTTTTTTAAATTAATATTTTAATTTATTGAATATTTACAATAATGTACTTAAATATATTTCTTTTGTATAATTATAATAATTTTATAAGAAACAATATAAGTCGATATTAAAGGTAATTGAGCGTATTTTTATTGAATTTTGTAACATACAATTTACATTATTAAAATTACACAAAGATATTTTAATATATTGCTATTATATATGCTAACATATGCTACAAATTTCAATCGCGCTAAGAGGATGATGTGAAGTTCATCACGCTCTTTTTCCGATTACAGTGGCGAAACTTTATATACCTCTAGATCAGTCTTTCCCATAGTGGGCGATAACGCCTTTAAGCGCCGTAAGGGGCCCAAAAAATTGGGGGTCTTGGTATTATTCTTAGTCTCTTTGGTAAGAAAAGTAATGTTTTTAAGGTGAAAAAATGGGGAAAGGGGGCGTTATAAAATAACTGATTTTCAAAGTGGGCGTTAGACGAAATTAATTTGGGAACCTCTGCTCTAGACTTTAGAAAGTGCTACATATGTTAGCTTTTTCACAGAATCGACAAGTTTAACTTATACCAGGTACAATTTAATACCCCGAGCATGTAAAACGAAAGATATAATCTAAAAACACTCGTGAGAGAACGTCGAAGTTAATGTAAACGCACGTTAATCCCAACTAAATGTGTCTCCCGCGTCACGTTCCGTTCTTCTGAACAAAGCCAATAACGTAAATTTGTCGTTTATTCCCTTTGGAACTACACTTGACTTATCAATAGAAAATTAGATGAAATGGTGATGGACGCGGAATTCAAATCAGCTAACTTCTGGTATAGTCTTTATTAAAGGCTTCTCTGCAAAGTCAAAAATTATTCAAACCCATACATGATCGCTTATGAACGTTAATTAAATCGAAGTTTACAGTCTGTGAACGTGACTCGATTTCAGAGCCACGGCTAAGAAACTTAGTCAGTATCATCATTACTACATAGTAAACAACTTGTAAAATCTATGAATTACTTTCATGATTATATGAAAGAATATAGAATCGCAATATAAACTGAAGTGCCATTTCATTACATTCAGCACAGCATGTCACATTATACTATAAAATTTCCTTAAATTCTATAATCCGCCTATATACACGGATAAAGCTGCGTGTAAAAGCTAGTGAGTTGTTAAGTAACGAAAAGCGATTTTAAACTATTACAACCTTACATTTTGACTTCGCAGTATAGGAATATGATGTAACTACATTTTAGTCAATACTAGCGACCCGCCCCGGCTTTGCACGGGTATAAAACATATATACTTTCTTTTCAATCACTCTATCTATTAAAAAAAACCGCATCAAAATCAGTTTCGTAGTTTTAAAGATTTAAGCATACAAAGGGATATAGGGAAATAAAAAGCGACTTTGTTTTATACTATGTAGTGATTTACATCTCGCAAACTCTTTCCAATTTCAAATAGTTGACGTCGCCTCGAGCACTGTGTTTACGATATGCCATTAATATGGAGAGTTTAAAAACAAAGTGCTTTACGATTTATGCTGAGGTGTTTTGGCAACACTTGATGTTTATAGTCAACTGAAGCGTAAACATTATTCGGAGGAAGTATTGGTACAGTTTCACGCAGTTGACGCATTTTCGAAATATATTTAAAGAGACAATATTAAATGTGTCGACAAGTTTATTGTAGGTCTTTCTGAACTCCCAAGACATGGTCCAGCAATAGGATTGAATATAGGTCCTTAAAATAATAGGAGATCAAAATTGGAAACAAAAGGCTAAGGATAAAGTCCACAACGTGATGATCCAATTATGATGGCAGTCTCTCTATGCTATTTTATAAATATCACAGTTTAAACGGCATTCATAATGTCAGTGCAATAAAACCATTTGTTTTGTTAGGTTAGATTAATTTAGCAATGGATGTCACATTATACTGATTTTTAACCACTGACATAAAAATAGGAGCGTTATACGTTTAACGCGTACTATATCAAACGAATGGACCGACTTTGATGAATCTTGGTTTGCTTGAAAGCTTACATAAACAAGATGGTTCATATTGAAGGACAATATTTTTACAATTTTTTGATTCATCATTTTCACTTGTAAAACTTACGTAAAAAGTCACGAGCTAATCTATACTTAATATTATAAAGCTGAAGAGTTTGTTTATTTGAACGCGCTAATCTCAGGAACAACTATTCGAATTCAATAATTCTTTTTGTGTTGGATAGTCTTCCGTTGAGGGCTTCCGTTGCGTGCGCTGCGTAAACGGTTCAAGTTACCCAAAAAATATGTATGAAAGAGTACTTTAAAATATATTCTTTTAAAAACTTCTTAATCGCGATCATAATAACAGAAATTGACGCGGACGAAGACGCGGGCACCAGCTAGTTATAAATAAACTCATTTTTCAATTACGTAAAATTCAATAAATGATTGCCTCAAAATATGAAGCAATAATATGATTAATGTTGAAACAGAAACATATAATTGATGAGATCAAATTATTCGTTTCCATTCATTTTTGTCTCCTATTTTAGGAGTCAAATTAATTATTTGTCAGTCTTCTGTTTCAAACTTCGACAATGTTTTAATGAAAGGCATTAAATTACCCTCTTTTAATGTTCAAACTCAATTATTTTAAATGACAGGGTTTTCAAATGGATTTTGATTTCTATTATTTAACTATTATTTAGTTGTAACAGAACCATTGCTACCATTAAAGGTTATCTTGTTACCATAACGTACTTGTCTTAGCAATATAGTAGTCTTTCATATTCTTTTTATTCATAGTTCTTTTTATAATATTTGCATTCTACATACCTACTCCTACATCACGGAAGTAGTTTGTTTTATTCATTATCCTTCTAATCATCATATATCTCCACACCCATCTACTTTAGTTTAGTCACACACATATAAGTACTTTATAAATATTTTACCTACTTCTTGAAAGAACACGCAAGCAAATAAATAAACAGACGGCTAAAAACTTTTTTTTCGGTCAGATTTCGGGGAGGGGGATAAATCGCAACTATCCCCCCTCCCCCCTCTGTATACGTGTTTGCGCATAGGTATGTACAATATACCTATCTCTCAGAAGTCTTTCCACTAGTTTCTAATATTATAAAGTAGTTTGAAGTCTATACATTTCTTATATTAATTTTTAAGAAGTAAAAAAGATTGTAAAAAATATAATTTAACCTTCGCAATACGTAATATAAAAATAAAAATAGCACAGTCTGTTCCCAAAAACTGACCTAGTTTCAGCTTTGTAATTGCACTATAATGATTTCATTGAATTGCTATAGACATGATTATTATCTCCTATTTATGTCGATTTAACTGTATATATTTATATTTTTTATTTATTTCTTACAATAACTAATATTTAACCCTAGACGAAAAAAGGAATTTTATATAATTTCGACGTGTCTGTGTTTTTGTGGCATTGCAGCTACTACAGGTTTTTTCGTTTCAAAGCTGGCATAATTGAGATCTCAGAGTAAGTCTCTTACTTCTAACTACTAAGTAATATTTAATCTGTTATCGAGACGGATTGCTATTGATTAACTAGAATTTAAAAGTAATTGTAATTAATTAACACATCGGGGATTTTTTTTATTTTCTTCAATTTTTTGTTTCTTTTTCGCGATAATACTTGCATACGTGTATTATTGAAGTACATATATATAAAGTATATAATTATTAAGTATGTTTTTTTAACTTTTTTACAATTTTATTTTATACGCAATCTATTTTTTGTAATAACTATTACGCGTAACTTGTGTGATCTAGACACAGTTTTTCATACGTAATGCTCCAAAATCCATACATAAACAACTTGGCAACAGATTGCGTTTTTTTCGTTCACCAATTGACACGGTTTCTAAGTGGAACACGTGGGTGGATAACAACAAATCGTTTAAAGCTAGACATAATAACCATAGTTTTCTATATTTTACGATTAACAATACGTTAGAAGTACGTTTACGCGATTTTTACAGTGTCTTTGTCATCTATATAAAACAATGGTGTTGGTTCCTCCATTTTTAAAATGATAACAATTGGATTTGATTTTTTTAAATTGTTGGATTTAATTAAATTAATTAATATAATAATAATATAAAATACTAATATTTAATTACTTCTTTATTTATTGGATTCGTCTTTGACCCGGATACCACATATATCTATCATATAGGGGTTGGTATATCATAAAAAAAACATTTTTAATTAGACGTAGTAATGAAATGTTTATTTAATATACGAATATAGAATTACAGATGGTTACATTTACACTAATATAAATAGAAAAGATTAGCCGAAACATTTATTTATTTAGCTGGGTCCGAACCCAGGATCTCCAGCGCAACACGCGGATTCATACACCACTTAGACACGAAAGCGGAAAATCGTATAAAAAATAATAATGTTAGATAAACGTCTTTCTATCCTTTTTCTTTTACATCCTACCAAAAAGGGCCGCAATATTCATAAAAACTAAGCATTAACCCAAAACGTTAAGGTGACGTAATCTAGAAGGGCATATTAAATCACAATAAAAAGCAAGTTGTTCCTGTCCACGGAAGCAGTAAATGAGTTTAAGGATACCTCCTCATACGCATCAGCTGAATACATTATGAAAGAATCACAGGATGTGCGATAAAGAAACTGAATACTTTGGGTGACAATGCTTTAAGACGTTCATGGCTTTTAAGATATGATTTGGCTATAAAATATCTCGGGTGAGCGTTTGATAAAGCTGCGACATTACTATTAATATTCATTAATTAATATAATGTATTTTAAGCACCACATAAACCACCACAAACACACTAAACTTAAATACACTTCGCCCAATCACTTTCCTATTTATTCGAAATACATAACCGCTACACAATTGGACAGTTTCCCCTTTTAAAAACCACTATTGAACCCATCTAAGAACAACTATAGAACTCTGCCTCGAAAATATCTCTATGACAAAAAGCGAAACCTGGTTGAGTTTCTAGACATGTTTTTTCTAGATCTCGGCGCTTTCTTGAGCACGCCTATAAACAAATTTTATTGTCTATTACATCTTAACCTTATTGTTTGCATAAAATGGAAATTGAAAGTCTGATAACTTTAACTTATAGAATAGTATAAAATAGTTATTAAGTTATTCTTTAGCGGCCCCCAAATTTTGATATTCTAATGAAATTTTTAGAAATATAATCAATCATAACCACATAGTTACAAAAAATGCTCACATTTAACTGACAATTTACCTTTATTGTATAGATACTCGAATTTTTACGTATTTATATCAAATATTTGTTAGTTTATCAAAAAGTTAATTATGAATTGGTTACTAATCGAAATTACAAGGGTTAATTATTATATAAATGATGCGTATCAGTTCTGTGATAGCGCAGTTGTATGAGAGCTGCTTTGAGAGCTGAATGTGGCCGGCTCTTAAGTCACTTCATAAACCTTGATCGTCTGTGAAATGACAATAGATGAAAAAAAGGATTTTTTTAATGACATTTTCTTGTGTCTCTTCTTTATATCACTTACATTATTGTCACCCTTTCCCCTACATCTAGAGTACAAATAGGGTCCTACGATCTCCTCTTGAATATAAACGGCGGTATTTCCATTCGCGGCAAATGGTCTGGCAATAGGACGTGAAGCTTCGAGATAGCCTACTCTTTTATGGTTTCTAATTTGATTAATAGCTTAGCGTTTCGCCAAATTAGAAGTCGAATAACGTATGTTATATTTAATGAAGTAAACAATATATTAAAAAATTGAAAATCTCAGTTAACCATAAGTCGGTGTATCACAGACTCCAATAGTTTCTTTGAAACCGTCTTTATTAATTTTTAGTACTCTTTGAACTCATATTAAACAAACACAAATAAAATTTCTTTTTTACACACAATTTGTTCCAAGTCGATATTAATCAAGATACCAAAAAAGTGTATAAGTAAATTATATTAGTTAATTTAGTACTTTTATATTTCGAAATTCTTAAATCTAAATAAATTAAATCAAATTATTACATTTCAAAGCCTTCGAGTTCTTTGTGTTGTTAGAACGTCTAACTGAAAAATATATTAAAATTCTTTTAAATTTGTTACAACTTTATTATTTTTTTCAAAACATCTCAATTTTTTATTTTGCCTTGATGTAGATTGTTTGTTATAGACAAACTTGATTACTCGATTTAAATATTCCTAAACAATATTTTCTAAGAATATTAATGTTCAGTATTCTGTGTTAATTTATTGCTAATACTGCAGTAAGATGAACCACCTCATTTCGTTGCACCTCTTTGGTCGGGCGCATAAATAATAAAAATAAAAATTTAAAGGGCGTTCTGGGAAGCTTCTTCTTTTTTCCCCTTCTTCATATGAACAACTCCTCTTTTTTGGAATTAGCTTAACACAGAATTCATTACGGATCGTTTTTATATAATATACAGTTCACTTACTTAATACTTTTATTTAATTTATTGCACGCACAATTAATATGAAAATTTTCCGATATAAATACTAGTTTAAAATCTAAATACATTTATTTATTGAGTTTTAATATAAATGTATATTTTAAGATATTTTCATAGTTACTTACATAATCATTAAAATTAGCATTAATATATGGGGATTTAAGTCTTCTATAAATATTAGTTTTTCTATAATGAGCTTGCATTATAGGAAATATGGTTAAATATAGGTATAGATTATATCGTTTTAATACCGATTTTTATAATGATAATACGGAGACAACTGAAACAGTAAGATACATCGCCTATGTTTAAAAAGTACCTGACCAATAAACTGGTTGCTGACCCAGCACAGTTTTGTTAATAAAGCATAATTAACTGAAGTAGTTTCTTTCGCGTTGCGTTTTCTTTTTAAGTAAGAATTTTTTAACTTGTATAACTATGTTTTTATTACATGTATTTTGTTATTAATAATATTTTATTAACTTGATCAGTGAATAAAGGGTATATTTGTACTAAATAAAGAATAAAATAATAGTCACTGGCTAGGAAAGAAACTTTCACTTCAAACATTGTATTTCGTAATAGCGAAAACATAAAACTAGATGAAATCAAATAAATACGGCTCTACGTGTGGGAAAAACTTTTTAAATGGATTCAGAAGTTAGACATTTTAACTTCTTAGAGAGTTTTCTGCCGTCTTATTTCAGTCATAAATCTGCGGCCGAATTTTGAAACTTTAATACGCTCGATATCACTTGAAAATTGTTACTGTTTGTTGGAAAACTCGGAAGAAAAGAGAAAATTAAGTGTTATGAGGAAAATGCTCTCATAATCTCGCATCATTTAGTTTAATATCTAGTCAATTGATAGTTGATTTTTTTTATAATATAAATCGACTTCATAAATTACTAAAATGTGACAAATAAAACAGAACAAAACATTCAATGTTGCAAATATTTAAAAGTTGGTGCGTTGAAGTCGGTAGATTGAAGATTTTTGTGTTTCAAATTGGTACAAGTACTTCTAAATATTTACTCTGTACTTCTGTTTTATTAGGTCCTCAAACAAATTTAATTTCACGATTTTAAGTGGACATTCTGGAACCACATTAAAAAAGTGAAGTCTCGTGTCCCCTAGTAGGGTTTGGGGCAGATGCATTTCACATCTGTTTCACTGATTGATTTTTTCTTTAGGGGCAAGTAGGTGATCAGCCTTCTATGTCCTGCCAGACCGAGTTTTTTTATCTCCGCCGGGAATTGAACCTAGGACATCCCGGTTGTAACGCTTACGCGCTTACCACTAGACCAAGGAGGCGGTCTCGTCCAGAACCACATTAATTAGATGAAAATATTTATTTGTTTATGTATAAATATTGTAACCATGTTTAAACTAAAAATATCATAAAAATAGCTTACGTTTTACGTATATTCTAGGGTATGCATCATACTAATATATTTTTTCTTCACGCAGTGAGTTTGTACACGTAGGCCGGTACGTGGGCGGAATATTAACAAAACATTAGTTTCAGTAAACATTACTGGATTTACTGATCCGTACCCAACACACTAGTTTCTGTTTCTGACGACTCAATGAATTTAATTTTTCGCTGTGTACGCTTTCCGGTCTCTGGTCAAAGACATTGTTTTGAAAAGTTGTATAATTTATAATAGTTATAAACATCTCTACCATAAGTTTGCTTGACTAATTTTCGACCGCTTAAGATATTTGTTTAGAAAATCTTCCAGAATTTGTCCGCTTTTATTAAAGTGTCAATTTTCCCTGTCAGAATATGATTGATGCTGGTGTTGCATTTCAAAATATAAAACTGAAAGAAAATTATTTTTTAAAATATGAAACCGCAGTAGTAGAAAAAAAGTCTTACAGAATCAATAATAATTTCAGCATTATCAAATTATAAAAAAAAAGATTTGTATTTTTTTGTAATAAACATACTTGAATGATTTATAAAAATATTTTATTACAAGGAAGGAGTTGTTCCCTAGTTAACGTTCCCGCTGCGTAGGTTATATTTCGCATTCACGCGGACAAAGTCGCAAATAAAATCAAGTTCATCATGTAATTTAAAATAATCATTAATATACAATTTATCATTAATCAATATACAAAATGATATCCAATACAAATTAATCTAGGTCAAGGTAAACATAATCAAGACATAATTATTAGTTCGTTACACTATACCATAGAAAATTGATATATAATTTACATGATAGCTGGCTTATCAGAGCTTACAAAGCCTGTAATGAACTATGATTACGAGTAACTCCTTTGATATCAAATTGTAGCTGACGATAATTATAATAATAATTGGGATAACACACATAAATTGTTCTGATCCCAAAGTATGTAGGTGAAGCACTTGTTTATGGTAATCAGAAACACCTAGGGTACCACAATAAATACATATATTATAAACCACCAAGACTCGGAAACAAACATTCGTGCTCATCACACAAAACCGGTAAAAGTACCTACCGGGATTCGAACCCAGGGCCTTTTGACGCAGAAGACAGGAACACTATATTTTGTGCCTACCAGCCATTGATAAGTTTACATTAGAAATATACAATATAACCTATTGCTAGTTTTTTATTAATTTTATAAATACTACGAAGATTTGTAGCTGCGTAGCAACGTAGCAGGATCTCGTAGACTAGCATGACGTGCTAAGCGTAGTCATCAAATAAATCGGATGTAAGCATAATAAGATGCTTATTCTTGCAACAGTTTATTATAAAGTAACCATCCTTAAACTATTGAACAAATAATTATCTCTAAGTTTATTACTATTATCTGTCTGTCTATCGGTTTTTTATGTTATTTTTTTATCAGATAGGAGACAAACGGGCAGCGTCTTTTGGGTCACGGGTGCGTTGTTGGTCTTTTAAAGAGAGGTTCGCCCTTTTTTAGAAGGTTCCTAAGTCGTAATGGTTCGGAAGTAGCTCAAAGTCTGGTTGCGCACAATGGTGATGCGCGGCAAAAAATGCCTTAGAAAACGCTCAGTTGTGGAACTGTGATCATCGAGGTGATGCAGATGAAATTTCGCTATTATTCAATAATATTTATTAAATATTACTCTTTAACGCCTAAAGCATAGGCTTCAATTTGAGAAACCACATACCTTTACCACAAAAGAAATCTTGAAGGGGTTTAAATTGGACAAAAACGTTAACAAAGTTCTGCAAAGGCCTATTCAAATAAAACATGGAATCAATACAGCCTGTATTGTGGTCATGACGTCTACGAAAGATTTATGAAATTATAATTATCCTTTGATCTTTTGTAATTTCAAATTTGAGCTCGCTTTATTAAATTGCGAACAAAATTAAATTTGGATATAAAAATTTATAGAATATTTAAAATAAGATCTAGAAATAAAATAATATTTTGTGATGTTAATAAAATATATATGGTAATAAACTATATATTTTAATAAGCTGTATATGTTGCTATTCTAGGCGAGTGACAATATAATTCACATCATGGAATTCAATGGAATTTATGGACAAATTACAAACAAACAATTTATGGAAGAATTTTGATATCACTTCTTTTTAGTCATTTATTGAAAAGGCATACACAGAATAAAGTTACAAAAACACAGAATAAAAAAATTACAAAATTAAACTAAACCTAATTCCATTAACTCTTTATTTTAACAAATAAAATATTTTCGAATCTTTGTAATAGAGCTAACTACATATTGTTAGTAAATGTAAAATTTATGTAACATTATTCAGTATTTTGGATTTGCACTCCAACGGCTATGATAACACATTTTACATTCTTAATTATATATTTCTAAATGACTTTATTTATTAACACGCTCGAAGCGATGATTTTTCTATTTTTTCAATTCCTGCAGTACAAGGCGTTTTACACCTGTTCATAAAACTATAATTGTGGCGGTACAGGCCTTATTAAACCCTGTAACGTTTAAGAAACTTTTTTTTTGGCTTCATGTAATTTTTTTTTTGCCTTAAATGTTAACAATAATTAATTGATTGACATAAATCTGAATGCAATCAATAGCATGTTTTGTAGTCGCACTAAGTTGCACTGTAAGCGAGACATGGACAAGGTGTTTCAGACTCGGTTTCGCAGTCAACGTGTTAAGAAATAAAATAATTAATTTGGAGAAAAATAACTGAGCGCATTTAATTTACCTTACTTAAAACGCTGTTTTCATTTCTCGGATTCACTAATGCACAGTCGTTTCGTGACATCATTACGTTTACATTAGCAGAGAACGAACGTTATAATACGTGTGCACCTTAATTTTCATTAAGCACAGATTAAGGCGAGGTTTCGGTAAGAAATGCGGTGAAGAGCTTTGCTATAAAAATCAACAAAACTATTTTCACTAGATTTATCACTCTTAAAAAATGGTATTTTATACTCATGTAAGTCTATTTCACGATTTGATTCACTGGGCTCGGTCAAAAAAATCCTAAACGAAGCCTAAATAAAGTAGAAAACACAATACTTTTGTATGAATCTGATTTTACCCATACATTATATAGCTATTTTTTCGTATTCACAAACTACAGAGCTTATGTAGGTTTTAGTTTAAAATATTAACTGCTTCTATTTAAAAAAAACCAAAAAAATTCTCATATTCGGGTGATCTAATACTGCATCGATACTGTACCTCGACGCCCATCACCCAACCCGCCACCCGATTAGTCAAGCGCTTCCGCCGGTGCGGCTCCCCGCACCTCACTACCTAAAAAAGTAGATTATGTACCTATCCGGCCTTAAGGGCCATATTCTACTTGGATCTAGTTTTAAAGGTTTAAAGAAATTTGAAGAGGATTTTAGAAGTCGTAAGTTTAATTTTTTAAATACAAGCGTTACAGTTTTTCGTGTTTATTTTTTAATATTTTTCACATTGGTGACTAAATAGTTTGGGCAGAAGTTTAATTGCTGATAATTAAGTTTTTATTAATTTTTTTGTTTTCTAGAAGGTTACAAAAAAACAGTTGGAGAAAATAGAGTTGAGAAACGTCTTTATTCTTAACTCGAATGTATAATTTTACCGCTTGATGGGAACTCGCAAAATAAACAAAGCCTCAGGTGTTTGTGGAAAATGAAAACTTCTACAGTCTATTGAATTTTTATAGTAACGACATTAGTATGATTTTTATTAAGAACTAGCGACCCGCCCCGGCTTTGCACGAGTATAAAACACATAAAAACCTTCCTCTTCAATTACTCTATCTATTAAAAAAACAAGCATCCGTTGCGTAGTTTTAAAGATTTAAGCATACAAAGGGATAAAGGGACAGAGAAAGCGACTTTGTTTTATACTATGTAGTGATTCTCCATAGTATCTAGCTAAATTATTAGTTATTGCAAGAAGTGACCTATAATTTTCAATATTATATGACATTTATAATATGAATGATCGCCTTATTGGTCTTGTGGTATGCGCGTAAGCGTTACAACCGAGAAGTTCTGGGTTCGATTCCCGGAGAAGATAAAAAAATTGGTCTGGCAGGACATAGAAGACTAATCACCTACTTGCTCTTAAAGAAAAAATCAATCAGTGAAACAGATGTGAAATGCATCTGCGTCATACCCCACTAGGAGAAATGAGACTTCACTTTACACTTTATATTATGGATACCTCTCACAATACCTCAATAAATCAAACAAAATTTGTTTTGTAATTGGCTTAAAAATAGCTTATCAAACATTCAAGGAATATTTTCTTTTGAAGTCAGTGTGATGTTTTTCATAACTAAAAATTCCTAAACTTTAAAAGTGGCTAAATAATTCTGTCTTCATTTAGAAGAGTTCTTTCATAAATTGTATGTAATGGCTTATTTGAAATATATAAAGATGATTTTTATATTTATAAAGACGTAAAAGATACTAAATGAAATCTGCTAGTAGGGCAGACATATTTCTGTATCTGTTTATCTGATAATTTCTTTGTAGACAAGTATTTCGAACATTTATATCAAACCTTACCTTTCCGAATTATTCGGATGTCATAAATATTTCGCTCAAAGAACCAAGATATACGATGCCTGGGTCAGGGACAGTTGAATAATATAAAATTTAGTTCAAAAATTCACTTTTAATAACTAGTACCTGACAATCACGACTGTTACATAAAATATAAAAGATATTAATACTAATTATGATAATTTAATTCTTCTAAAAATGCTAATTCAAAATATGCTTATAGAGATAGTTGGTGACCGTCTTCCATTCTCATAAGGGTCGTGACCACCTACCTCATGTATGTCTTATTGATGGGGTGGTTTCCTTGGGAATATAATCGCGGTGAATTTTCTCTTCCTTCCTCTCTATATTTTAGAGGTGATTTAATCCTCTCGGTCACATGTTACCACTACAGGCAACCGTGACCAAGACACCCGTCCGGCGAGTGGCAGCCCAACTAGAGAAAGAATACTAATACAAATCAAATTATAAATTGCATTCTGGACTGGGGATCGAACCCCATACCTCAGGCTACGTAAGCCTATAAGACTGCTTAGCCACGAGGCTCTCAAAGCCTCAGAAATATTTAAAGTCTAAGAAATGCGCACGATCCCTACAAACTTTAACCCATTGAGATATAAAAAGTAACTCGTTATACATTGTTATTTTTCTTATGTTTTTCCTCGATTCATCGTCGTACATCAAATTACCATCTGGAGTCATCTCGACTATTTAATAATGATTGATCAATAGACACGTGTGACGTAAAAATAGAAGCGGATAAATCCTAATTGACTTTCAAACTACGACGTTAGGGTAGCTTTTTTACCCCTCGACTCGATAGTTTTATAACCTGTATAGTATACATCTGCCTTTTTTAAAGTTCAATAACCCCTGGCTACATATTACAAAGAGAAAAGAAAATTTGTTTGTATTGCAAAAAATATAAAACTACGCATCGGATTTTAAAATTCTTTCACTGGTTGAAAGCTGAATTATTTCTGAGTAAAATTAGTAATAATGATCGGTTAGTTTAGTCCTGAAAGCAAATTTTATATTTATATAGAGGAATTGATACATAGACTAAAATAGACACCCTAGATAAACGACTTTATTGTTATTGTTTTTCAAACAGAATTCTTTGTTAAAAGCTAATCTCAATTAGAAGAGGTGATTACCACAGAACTAATTTTAGTTAAATTTGTGGTTTTGTATATTTAAAACTAGTTTACTAAACATTGGAACGACACGAAACCATTTATTTAGAAACAAAATGAAAACAAAATATAAGTACTAACTTATTAAATAAAAGCCTCCTTTATACCTGAGTAATACTGTTCTGTCAGAGTCAGAATCTCTCAACTGATTGTGATAATTATACCCCATGAAAATACATGTTTTATTGTTACTCAGTCGGGGTTATTAAAAAAATAAAACAATAATAGCTTATCCGTAATATTTTATTTCCAAATTTTGTTGTAGAGCTACTGATAAACATATTTTCGATTATTTTAAGATTTTTTATTAAAAACTCATATCATTAAAGTACCTCTGAAATCAGCAAAAGTTTAAAACGACAACGCCATGTTAAAACACTACAGAAACAAGAACGTAAAACAAAATTGCAAGTTGTAAACCGGTTTTGTAGTTGTCATGAAACTTGCGAAAACTAATTATAAAAATACGACACTGCGGTTGCTAAGATGTAATCGAAATTTTATTAAACATTTTCTTCTGATTCAACTTTAGGGGCTCATTAACGTTCTTGAAGTTTTTCTTAAACATATTTTCTATAATTTTCTATAAAACATAAAAAGATATGTAAAATTTTAATGTTAAATAATACACATTTATTTTACATATAATACATACATTGCTCTGATCCCAAAATAACTAGTTGTAGCACTTACGGTAATCAGAAACAACGAAGGTACCACAATAAATACATATATAAGTTTATAAACAATCACGAGTCGAAAAGAAACATTCGTGCTCATTACGCAAATAAATGCACTACCGGGATTCGAACCCAGGATCTTCTAGCGCAGAAGGTAGCAGCACTACCAATTGCGCCAATCCGCCGTTTAATAATTATATGTTAAGTGTTAATTTTTTAATAATGCGCAACAACTTCTATATTTATACAAAAATGCGATGGGTGAAGACTGAAAAATCTGAGATTTTTGAAAGCCTTTTTTCCAGCTACATTTAAACAGAAATATTAATGCCGATGCCTTACAGATTAAATATTTTATGATTTTCTGATAAAGTTTGGCAACTTCAACTATTATTTTTGTTTTATTACTTTTTGGTGGAGTTTGAAGTTGATTTATAGATTTTTAAAGGATTTTATTTCACGCCTTTGTGGAATATTCCCGCGACAAATAAGTACTTAAAATAAAGCGGTATCTACATATCATCTGGGTATGTTATCTTTAGGTATCGTAACAGAGAAAAATATCATAAAGTTACTATCTTTTGTTGCCATTCCTACATACTTCACAATACACGTTGCATTGTTCATACGTCACTCTTAAAATTTTAGTTTAGAGAAGTGTATTTGAAAGTTTCTTAAACTATTTTAATCGTAAACAAACAATAAATATTCAAGTGTCTCTAGAAGAGTCGAAGAATTCTCGAGTTTCGTAATATTCTTTAAAGGAAAGTTTTCACTTCGGAGTGCTTCTTTAAGTTTATTTACGTTTTGATAAAAATTGAATTTCTTTAACAAGTTTTTAAACTGTATCTCAGGTATCTTTGCAATGTTCCAGTATTCAAGTTATATTTTTTAATTGTCAGTTATTTTATTTTCCACATCTTTAAAAAAAGTCCAGGTCTAATCCACAACATTGGATTATTTCACGCATCACAGGACGGATATTCAATACGTATTACGTTGGAGCTCCTGGGTTAGAATGAAAAATAAATAATTCGATAGGCACTGAAGGCTCATCACAAAAAAATATCTGTTTCAATATTAATATGTCTACCTGATGTTTCACATAGGAATTACAGGATTTCACAATATTGTAAAAGGAAGAAATTTTATGTGGCGTTATAAGACACCAAACAGAATGAACTAAATGATTCATTGCTTTCAACTATATTGATTTATGGCTCTAGTTTATCGTCTTTGTGTGTTCATTTTCACGAAACTTTCTAACTTCTATTATCAGCTGTTGGTACCAAAACAATGTACGTATTTATATAAAATCCTGTTGGATTTGAGAAAAAACATGTTTGTTTTTTATTAAAATTCCTAAAAACATTAGGTTTTTGAACGAATAACAGTAGTACATACATAGTAGTGACATTTGATGTGTGAAATTTTGGTCTCTAAGCTTATTCTGAGAATGACTTGCTTTGTTGCGGAAAATTTTAGTAACAAATGTTATGCTAGCAATTACACAATTACTTAATACACATTAATAATATACTTTTACAGTTAGTAAAGATTCGATCGAAATTTCCTATAGAAGCCGTGTAAGTCTGTGCGTAACCGCTAGAGGGCGCTGTTAGATGTTTATTACAAATAATTAAGAGAGATGCCTTCGAAAACATACTTAAATTAAGTTCTTAGAGTAATTTATACTTATCTTTACTAAATAACAATTTTAATTATGAAGCGACTCTGAGTGTGGTTTTGTCTTTAATTAAATTCTAATATGGCATATTGCTTATTAATAAATATTATCCCCAAGCTTTAGGAATATGGTATATTGTTTTCGATTTAGAATATATTAATCCAATAGGGTCCTTGTGACACGGATATTACTCCGTTGTAATTATTACCATACTAACTAGCAGTTAATTAATATTGAATTTAGTTTGAATAACTGCTTTGATATTCTCATCTTGATGACGTACAAATCAATTTGTGTTTGCGTAATCTGTTCGTATTGTTAATAGATTTTAAACTTATCATAAATTGCTTTTCCTTTTACTAAATACAAAATATATATAATAAAACTTTTTTCTTAAAACGAAATTTATATCAAAAGTAATGCCTCAACTAAAAATGTTTTAATTTGTATTATTACGTCTACTTCCCAAATGCATATGAATACCTCTCTACCTCCAACGATTTCCTTAAGTACGTTCTGAATTTGATCCAGAAACATAAGGATTTTCTAAAAAAACTTAACTACACGATTCATACACCTTAACTTTGCACATACATTAGCAGATTTTTAATTTTGATGCATATTATTCATTTTAATAATTTGATTAAATGAATGATTCTAAAAAACAGCAACTTCGGAGTTCAAAGCAGACTAGAAAAATGGACTTACTAAAAAGTCACTACTGATTTTATTTTACAGATACATCAACCGTGCAATTACTATGGAAGTTTTCGATAGGTTTCTTACTATCAAAGCTGTCAATCCCATGTGACCAAATAAGTTTGCACGTATTCACTAAGAACGTTGCCAAGTTTTTCATATATAACGAAAATGCTACCGAAAAATATATTACCTAAGTCATGGCTGATACACATTTTCAAACTTAAAAGCTTGATATTCCTACAATTAATGCGTGGGCGCTTTGTAGGCAGTGAATTAAATTAAACTGTGACATTAACCCCTTTGACTATTCAATATAAAACAAAGTTATCGAGCCTATATTAAATTATATTTAGGAAATTTCAATTATGCTAGGAACGCTTCCTTTCATAAAATACTTTCATATTCTGATGCCTGCGACTTGCCAATATTTTCACTGAACTAAAAAGTGGCCCGTTTTCTGACACGAACATTAAGCTATCACTAGGTGAAAATTTTTATTTGTATATCTTATCACGCACCAATATATCGAAAATATATCGTCTATACAAATGATTCTTGTCTATAACGTGTATTATGCTAATGAATTTACATGATTTTAAAATTGGTTAAATGTAATTTCAATTATTTAGTCACACGTTAACAAATTCATTAGTAAACTGACTTTAAAATGAAGGAATATAGTCACTCACACAATAGACTTTCTAACTTTTCTCATAAAGAAGCAAGTACTTGACTTACCGACTTAAAAATCCCGCCTGAAATGCTAAGGAGTGATGATCCATCTCATTAATATTCCGAGAAAGTCAACGCTTACTTGAATTTCATCCCTTTTATCAACGTCAAAGATATCTTAAATAGGTACTCTTTTATTTCGTGTAATGTTAAAGAGGCTATTCAAAAGTCCATAAACAAAAATCCGTTCATACATTGTAGCTAAGGTACATCGCGGTCACGACAGTCAATTTAAATAAAAAAAGCATTGAAATCGTTCCACTTATTTAGAAGCTTAGTTGACATATACACATAGACACGCCAAACTTATAACACACTTTTTTCGTCGGGGTTCAATAAAAAAGTAATAAATAAAACAGAAATAATAATATCTGCTAGGAATTATTAAAAGTCTGAGTTACCTCAGTTTTAAGGATGGACATAAATAAATTAAATAAAAAATCCAAGATAAGCTACAATTTGACTACGAAATACGGTAAACACTCTCATGAAATTTCCATTAGCCGTTCTAACGACTTAGGTCATATGACATCAAAACAAAGTTTGCCAAACTAGAAAACTATTACTAAAATTATATTTTGGCACATATTTTCAAAATTCTATTTTAATCTGTTCTAGGAATTAAAAATTTCTTTTTTAAAATTACATTTAATATCAACCGTATATTGTACTATGGCTGAGCCGTATAGTATAATAATAGGGACAACTCACATTACATTGCTCTGATTCCTAAGTAAGTAGATGAAGCACTTGTATTATGGTAATCAGACACAATGAGGGCACCACAATAAATACATATATAAGCTAATAAACAACCAAGACTCGAAATCAAACATTCTTGTTCTTCACACAAATAAATGCACCTACCGGAATTCAAACCCGGGACCTTTTGGCGCAGAAGGATACGTACTACCAATCGCGCCAACCAGTCGTCATAATAAAATATATAGTTTGTATTTCGTCTATTTTTAAGCTGTTTCTACATTTATTGCCCTGTTTAAATGTGAATGAAATACGTATAACTAAGCTGAGTTAATTAGTTTCATGTGATATCACATAAGACGTCTCAAAGAATAAGATCCTATCTTGTTAGATGGAAAATGCTGGTTCTACCACATTTTTAATAGTTTTTAAATATATTTTCGCTACTAGAGCCATAAAATACGACTTTAACCGCACGGGCATATAATTAATCTATGACATTTAACGTCTTACTTTCCTATTAGTGAAATATTTTTATAATGTATACTAGCTGACCCGGCAAACTTTGTTTTGCCATATGAATTTTTGGGGTGGGCTACCCTTATCACTTAGGGGTATGAAAAATAGATAGTAGCCGATTCTCAGATCTACTGAATATGCATATAAAATTTGGTAAAGATCAGTAAAGCCGTTTTGGAGGAGTAAGGTAGCTAACATTGTGACACGAGAATTTTATATATAAGATTTTAAATACATATATCTGAACTGGAGTGGTTTTAATTAATTTTCTTAATTTACCCGCTTCTAAGTTATTTTATTTCAAGTCCAAAAATAAAGATTAAATGAAGAGGTAGAATTGCATCATTATGGAGTGCACGAGAAAAGGAAACTATTTTCTGCTCGAACTCTTTCATGAAATTGTCACATACGAAGAAATCACTGATATTCTATGCCAATTATATTGAAATACTTTGTAAAAGAAATATATTTTTAAATATATTTACTCAGGGTGAGTTGGAGCTTTTTCTCGCTAATAATACAAACAAAAGATATTGTTGTAGTGTTTTAAAGATAATTATAAGATAAAATACCTATTTTCAATGTCTTCTGTTACATGGAGTATTTAAATCTATATGTATATAACTATATTAATTTTAGAAATTATTCTTCTATTCGTAAATATTGTACACAAATATATAAATAGATTGTAGAAGAATGTCGAAGACGAACTCTTAATAATCCCCAAGGCTTAGTGGTTTATGCTTTTGACATTCAACACCATTTGAAAGGCTCGTTATTTATGATATCTTTGCCTGTTAATAAATTGGTCAGTGAAATAGTTCACTGTTTTATATAGGTACTAGACATGTTTGAAATGTAATCTAACGAGCGAAATATTCAATTCACATATATTCATGAAATCCAATAGTTTATTTATCAAACAAAAAGCTAACAAAGTTTGAAGCTTCAGTGTAAACACGGGCGGAAGTGACGTCACAGGAAGTCGGCGGAAGCGGCGCCGCCATGCTTCCTTGCTTCATTTGCTCCCGCGCAAACTCAATCATTCCTTCAGATTGGAATCGAATTGAATATTACGATTCTGTGGTCGCTGCAAAATATTTCATACATTTTATTTATAGCTCAAATTTTGTTTATTTTATGGAAACGTCTAGAAACTGTAATATATTTATATAGTTGATAATGTGATAAATTATGATGATAAATTATCATTCTTTAACGTGAACGTAACTAAGACCGCGACCAAACTTCGTGTATCTTTCGTTATCTCCTTTGTTATTTGAGAAACATTTTAGGGTTATATATCTTTGTGTTTTTGTTATTTTAAAATCGTTTTGTTACCTATATAAATAAATAAAATACTTGGGTTCATTTATTATCAACCGTCTCCTTGGCTAAGTGGTTTATGGGTCTGCGTGTTGCGCAAGCGGTCATGGGTTCGAATCTCGTGGGGATAAATGAATGTTTCGATTAAATTGGCGCAGAAGGCTGATCATCTTGCCTGTTAAGAAAATGATCAGTGAAACAGATACAGAAATATTTCTTCCCCATGCCCCACTTATATTGAAAAATTTGCTTACATAACGAAAGAACTAAAGAAATATTTATGTCAACTTATCTTTTAAAATGCCAATGTGATTTTCATTATCTCGTTTGCTATATATTGTAATGAAGAAGTTTACAATCCCATTTAAAAAAATATGATTATTTTAAGTAACTTCAAAATTTGTATTACTTAAACGTCTGAAATGCGGTCATTTTCTCGTTGACTGAGAGTTTGACCGAGAAAAGTTGACCAGCCATTATAGATAAGAAGGTAAAGTAAATACTGATGCAAAAGATGAATGCCACTTTTAAGTCCAACGGGCGCAATGCCCTATTACCCCCAGCGGATGGCACACGTTTCCGTTACGAAAATAAACCCGACAGAAATAAACTGAGGGTAAGGATTAGATAACCATGATTCATTGCACCTCGTTAACTAATCAACATTTCGAAATAAAAAAGACTGAAAAATTTCTTTTTCAAACACGTGACTAAGCTTTTTATAGCTTTTGAATGTGGAATTATCGCTTCGTTACCTTAATAACTTATTTAAAGAAAAGGCTTCGCATTTAAAAATGGCTTCTGCCAATGTCAAGTAGTTGTAGGAGTGGCAAATAAATTTTATAACTATTTTGTGTAATTTAAAAATGTAACATTAAAAAATTAATAATAAGAACCACATGAACACACGTTTTCATCTAATGATTTTCCCATTAAGTCAAAATTCATTACAGATTTTCTTCTTCTAAGAACGAATATTGAATAATGCCCACAACCAAGCCCACCGATTATATTGTCTGTGAGTCAATCCCCATTCCCCTACTCTTGCTTACACAGACTGGCTCCCCCGTGCTAAATCCGAATACCTACTGGTACAAACAAGAAACCCCATCAGAGGTATCACAACATCAGCCGACCGAACAAATCTAACATGGTATACAATTTTTAACTGGACGTGTATGTATCCGTTTGTGGCGTAGTATCTCCTAAAGAAATGCAACGATTTCGATGCGGTTTTTATAGGCTGACTTAATCGAGATGGATCTTAGATTGCAATTTATGAAGACATGTTCATTCATGAGATATATTTATTTGTTACTAGCTGACCCGACGAACTTTGTACCGCCAATAAAAGATAGAATGGGTATAGTAAGCTATCCTTGAAAGGTACTTACATGCCACCGAGGATTTTTTTGTACATCTATAAAAGAGGATGTCCCGTTATGCATTGTTTTGTTATATCTCAAAGGGCAGCGTCGTTGATGAAAGCTCCCAGATACGTTGTCCTGTCTTAACTATGAAAATTGAATTCAAATTGGTGAAATAATTTAAAAACTGACAGTTATGTCAAACGCTATAATTAGAAAAGTTTTCGTTGTCAAAAGCAATAAGAAGGTGACATAAGAAAAGTTGATATTGCCGTTAAGTTTTTAAATTTTCTAATGTTCCGCGTAACTTTCTTAATTATTTATTTCATAGTAACTTTCTCCAGACAATAACAAACACAACAAGAAAATAATTATCCAATTTAGTGCTGTCATTCGGAAGTTATGCGGGTACATATATTTCGGTGATTCATTTTTATTTATATAGATTAACATGCCCGGGGGTTTTTTAATTACAAATGTGCAAAACATTTTACTTTTATTGATTGCTTTATCTATCAAATCTCTGAAAAACAGTGCGGTGACAGGCGATTTTCAAGTTCTTTGTAAAGCCAGTCAAGTGACAGTCGCCCGCTCTTAAAACACTCCGGTTTTATTTTCTTCATTCACCGAAAAATGCTTTAAAGGCACTTCACATTTCATATCACGTTGGCTCCTTTCAAATATCTCGTCCTTTATTTTGAATTTTAATTATCATGTTCTTTTTCGAAATTTGAAAGAAGCTTTAAGATTTTTTATTTATTTTATACTAGTGGACCCCGCGAACTTCGTATCGCGTCAAAGTTCCCAATAATAAAGTGTCACCTATAACGTCATTCCATAGAAAATGTATGAGGAAAATTTTTTTCTTTTATTTTATTTTTTCGAAAATTTTCCAAATTTTTCTCTCACGTAAGAACGATACTTGTACTTCAAAGAATATTATAAAAAAAAAATTGGCCAAATTGGTCCAGGCGTTGTTGAGTTATGAGCTTACCAACACATTTTGCGATTCATTTTTATATTATAGATTGTTACACCTGTTTCCGAAAAGATTAGGCAGCGAAGGTTGCCATGATCCCTTCCAGTGGCGTATATAAAGGGTAGCAGGGCTGGTAAAATTCCACGGGCCCCGGACCCAAGAGGCCGTGAGCTCAGAAATATTTTTTTGACATTGCACCTGAGTATTTTACTTGAAAAGTACTTTTTTTAAACATTGGGCTAGCGTGGGGATTATAGCCCATTCCCTCTCGCCTAAGAGAAGAGGCCTATGCCCAGCAGTGGGACGTATATAGGCTGGTGAATGTGAATGAATGTAAATTTATAAAGAAAATGACAAGTGAAATAACATAAATTTTCTTATAAAAATAATTTATTCATCCTATGTGTTACACTATACTGTATATAGTGTACTAGCGACCAGCCCCGGGTTTGCACGGCTATAAAACATATATAAAAACGTTCCTCTTCAATTACTCTATCTATTAAAAAAAACGGCATCAAAATCCGTTGCGTAGTTTTAAAGATTTAAGCATAAAAAGGGATATAGGGAAAGAAAAAGCGACTTTGTTTTATACTATGTAGTGATTAACTTTTGTCAGTCCCAAAATTTTTTAGCTATAAATAATATTTTAGCTATAAGTTATCATATGTATGCAGAAAAATAAATGCACAATCATAATATACACTTAAAAAATATCTCATAGAAACATCAAATAAACAGTGTCAATATTCTAAAAACTTAATCAAATTTAAAATATTTTCGTTTTTGCTTGAACAAGTTGATTTTTAATGTTATTTATTGTTGGCACAGCCGCGTAAATTATGCGAAGGAAGCCCCGCTCGTGATGGAAGGACTGTCACAGGCATTACTACAACGAATCACTTTTAACACCACTACTATTGGTTTTTATTAAATTTGTTTTCGGAGCATAATATTAACAATCAGATTAAATTTTCTTTTGTTAAACATAAATACATTTATCCCTTATTAAACATGATACTAAAGAAAGGAACTTATATTGGTTTTTGTTTACTACTGACAATACGATTTGACCATGAATACTCGACCAACGAAGTGAATATCTTTATTTAAACGTGACACATTAACTGACTTTTGTGATTTTAAATATTTAAATTATAGGACAGTATAAAATACTTTAAATACATTAAGAAACGATAAGAAATCTTTCAGAAATCCACTTTTTTACAGATTTTTAATATAATATTATTTAGAACATTTATTTACTATAATGTACTTAAATATATTTACAAAAATACAAAAGGCTCAAAAGGCGTTGGAGTACGTACCCAAAATACTGGCTAAATTACCGCGTTGTAACGCTATACAAACACGTTAGCCAAAGTATGAGCAAGCTTCCAGGTTTACTGTGGTAATTTTTAATATAGGTTATTGCAGATAAGTACCACGAATAAAATAATATGCTATTTTACTGTTAACGCAATTTGCCAAATATCAATTATATAAAAAAATGTAGCAAATTTTATCAAAATTTAATTTTTTAAACTATTTACATTCGACTTTGTGTAGTAGGGGTAAGACCGTCTTCGCGAGACGGGTATTATCAGCACAAATAATTTCCTATTAGAGCCACACACTAAGCTGCCTTTCCAATTTTCTAAAATAAACATCCACCGTTTGAATCTCTGTAAGTGACACTGACGTATTTGCAGTTTTAACTTTCTAGGAGAAATAGTTTTTCACACGATGCTTCTTGGGATAAATACACAGCGTATAAATTCAATTAATTTGCTTTAACAGTTATTTCCAAACCGACTGAGTTTTGGGCGTGTTCTTGAACAGTCTATAAGCTTAGATTTAAATGGCTTTCATAAGCGATCATGTAGGACCATTCTATTACATTCATATTTTTTCTCAACGTAAATCTAAACTAATATTATAAAGAGGAAAGATTTGTATGTAATGAATAAACTCAAAAACTACTATGCCAATTTCAAAAATTCTTTCACCATTGGAAAGCTACATTCACCCTGAGTAACATAGGCTATATTTATTGCTAGAAAAGATTAGGGATCCTTACTAAAACTTAAGTAACCTAACCCAAGGTGTAAAAAAGTGCCCTATAACTTTTTTTCGTCGCATGCGCTGCGGAAACTAAAAAAGTACACTGTAAAAAAAACGTAAGAGGTTGTAAGGGGTTGAAAGTAAGGTCGAAAGAGCTTAAAGCTTTTATTAGACTATATAACATCACATTACGACGAAAATAACGCGGGTGAAACCGCGGTGCACAGCCAGTTCAATATATTTCACTATACACAGAACATTATATTTAAAACAAAATTTTTTAACAAATTTATCAATAGGTATATAAAACACCATTTCTAATTCAAGAACGGATAGACCTATTTTGATGATATCAGATTTGTTGGATTCGTCTAATCCGATAGCAGATTAACTTTTAATTTAGAAAAAATCACGAAAAAGTGTTTATGAAGAGATTTCGTTTGATCAGACATGACGATGGAATGACGTTTTCGGTGACATGATTATTTGGGACTCTGAAGCGATACGAAGTTCGCGGCGTTCACTAGTTTACAATAAATTATTTACAAAACTACAAACGGCTCATCAAAGTCGTACATTCAATTAATCTCCGGTCAATTTAGACATCCGAGGTTACAATAATTCGCACCCAGCTGAAAATTGGTAGGATTGTTCAAAACACCATCATAAATGAAATCTAAAGTCCTCATCGATCCGATACCTGGAATTCATGAGAAAAAGGTCACACAAACGGGTTTTTCGCAATTTTCAGCAAAACGGTAAGTTTTATCATAAAATAGCCTAGACAGAAATTGTAGATCAGATAATTATCTATAAAAAATTTCTAGATACTTTTTTCATAAAAGCCACTGTTGAGATTTAACGATTTCAGATTTAACGATTATAAATATTTAATAATTCGACAATGATTGTTACTTAGTTACGTAGTATGGATTAAGATTTAAATCAAAGAGATTTCAGTTTCAAACGATCGAATACAAAGATCATACATGAACCTCGGGGTTTAATCCTTTCAAAAGAAAAGTTTCAATAGCAATGGTGCAGAGAAAACGATTAGAAATCAACCAATTGGATCGCTTCATTTCAATGGACTTGTTTCATTGGTTTATTTTTAAACATGGAATTCTAATTCAGTGAGCGTGCAATCGACAGTTACTGACACACAATTTCGATTTCAAAAATTCAACGAATTTTTGACCCACGATAAAAAGGGATTAATAAGTTGATATAATATAATATGTGTATCAGTCTGTGGTGTATCATAAACGAATCGATAGATTTCTATGCGGTTTTCTTCTCTTTTTCACTTTTGATAGAGCGTCACGCTTTTAACTTGCGGTTCGGTGTGTAGTTTGAAAACTGAGGTGATCCAGATTGGCCTTAGCTAAAGTTTATGAAAATCTGTTTATCCCTTTATGAGATATCGAGTAACTTGTTAAAAGCATTGTTTTAAAATATTTTCTAAGATTTGATTCTATTCAGTTGTAGCAGAAACAAGCTTGCTCTTATCCTGTGGCTTAATGAAAACATCATACGTAATGCTTCAAAAGAAGATAGACTGTTGTTCTTCAGATGATATCTTATAAACATTCACCTCACCCAGTCTGTCAGACTGCACTTACATGACTTTTCGTTATATTTTTTACTAGCACTGCGCCGCGGTTTCACCCGCGCCTACAATATAAATATTATTAATCACAATAAAATATAGCCTATGTTACTCAGGGTGAATGTAGCTGTGAAAGAATTTTTGAAATCGGCTCAGTAGTTTTTGAGTTTATTCTTTACAAACAAACACACAAAAATACAAATCTTAGTTTAGATAAATAACACCTCTATAAACTTTAGCATACTTGTTAAAATCCATTCAGTACTTTGGGTGAAAGAGTGATCCATACAACCTCACAGACTTTCATTATATAAATAGGATGTCATATTTCCTGTTAACGGATGTATCTGACAATACATGCTTGAATAATACAGATTCCCTTCCGGCACTTAGCTACCAAGTAGTTGTTTACTGAATTTTCCTCGAATATTATTGTAAAAACCCAGCACAAATCTCACCAATCACACTCATCTCACACTTGTTACTCTGTTTTCATCTCTCTAAACAATATTTCTGAAAAATCGAATCTCTGGCCCCATAAAAAAAACCAGAAATAATACTACTTTGACCATGTAGACGAAGTTACATTAAATAGTAATTAAGTAAATTAAGAAGAAAAATATTTGATCTCTGGTTATGAAAGCGCTTAGAAGGCGCTTTCAATCATAAAAATCAATTCGCAAATTAACACCATAAGAAGTTTTATTAAAAATAAACGGAGGGGATTAATCAGTTGAAATGCTTCGCGCTCAATCCTCACTAATATTATAACTGCGGCAGTATGTTGTTAGTCTCTCGGTCTGTCGCGTTTTCACGCCAAAACTACTAACCCGAATTAAATGAAATTTAGTACACAGATAGTCTAGAGCCTTAAAAAGGTCATAGACTACTTTTTAATGGGTTGAAAATAGGATGAAAAGTTCTATGGAAGTATCGTCATTTTTAGAGCTAAAAGCTTTAATGCTATATAACATCACGTAACGACGAAGTTAATGCGGGCGTAACCGCGGGGCAAAGCTGGTAAATCTATATATCAACTTCATCTGTCTGCCCTTTTGCCCTTTTTCAACCCCTTTAAGTCTTTTTTTTCGCAACAGGAAATAGATATTATGCCCTTTTTAAAGCTCCAGTCTCTGTACTAAATTTTTCAATTGATGTATATTACTTTAGGTATGGAAACGTAACGAACAAGTAGGCAGAGTTACTTTGGGATTTATAAAATTATGTACTGAAACGGCAAATATTCATTTTCGTATGAATACTAATTATACGGAATTAAATATCTTTCTCTTTGAACTGTTGCTCTCATTAAAATGGTATTATCAATTTAACTGTGAAAGAACGGAAATATGAAGTGATAGTAAAATTTGATGGGAGAATGTTGCAGAGAGATTTTTGTTCCTCAATTTTTATATACATCCTATCCTTTGCATGTTGTTACCTAACGTTCGTAAAAGATTGTCATCACAAACTCATCAAACAATAATAATTCTTTATTTCTATTGGAAAGTGTAATAAACCGTTTTTTACCTTATAATTTTCGTTTTTTAGCTACAGCTATTGGCTGGAGTTCACGGTGGATGGGCGAGGTTGTGGCTCACCATAACTTTCAGAATTATAATCCTACATGTAATGGTAAATTGATGATTTCATAATACTTATTTCTCTTTGCAATATTCAATACAAAGTTTCATGGTCTATTTCAACCACTTCGTCTTTTTTTCGCAATAAAATGTAGCCTATATATAAACTCTAGTCTATATCTGAACCTTTCATCTAAATCGGTTCAATGGTGTAGAAGACAAGATAATGTAAGTAATTATAGATAAATAACAATAGGGCGACCTCAAACAAGCGCATTACGTTTCCATAACCCAATTCACATAATATCTAAATTGTTCGCTCATACCAAGCCTTAAAGGGATCGTTGAATAGGGTTAAGAAATTCCGTTGAAAATCTTGTGTTAACATAGGAATGTTACTTACGACGATAGTAGCACATCGCCGCTCAAACCACTGGGAAATATTTGCGTGCCAACATTGTTGAGAAGATCCGACGTCTGACGCAGTAAGAGCGGCAGCGTGAGCGATAATGCTTTTGTTTTTGAATGTACTTCGTAAATAAAGCTATCTTCTTTATATCATGTATATAATAATAATAATAATAGAGCCATTTATTCCAAGTCTTCGCTTTCGTTTTAAATTACAATGTTTGTTAGTAAGTTGTAGTTTAAACATTAAAAAACATTTACTTACAATTAATGTTAGTAATATTTATGAGATTTTTACCCTTGTTGGGTAAAAGCCTCTTCCATCCTTTTCCACGACTCCCTGTATTTGTCTAATATATATACATTCCACTTTTTTGAATAGGTAAAACCCGATAACGTACATTTCTACTTTATTTCTTTGTTTTATTGTACATATAAATTTGTAGGTTACCTATTATATTTTATTTTTTGTTAAGGACCATAAAATGATCTCACAAATATTTACAAAATTCGTCATTGTGATATTTCTTTTATTACAACAATGTTGGCTGAAAAAGTTTCCTCTACCGCTCGCGAAGAGTCGCGCCCGAAAATCAACTTAAGTAGAAGCAATAAGCACTTGTGTTGAACAAACCTTTGTCACGATGCGGCCTGAATTTCCTTCATCTTAGAATAAGGTCTATATTAATATACCTAAAGGTAAAGGTTCTTGAAATTATTTTATCCCAACCTGAGGATTATTGTTTATATAGTGTTTGATACGAAATTAAATATCTATAAATGATTAAATTAATTATATTAAAATATATGTATAAATTCAATTACATAGCAATAAATTAATTTAAAATTTAGAAGAATTTTCTATAATGGGCACTAGGTACGCTAGTGATGTGAAATAATAATTTTAGGTATTTAATTTGATAAAATTACATTTATATATTAACAAACATGATAAAATATTTTAAGTAGGTAATTATACCTACAACATAAAAACTAAACTTCAAATGAAAACTATCATTCCTATCCTATATATATAAAATTGCCTACTGCATATAATGTTGTCTTACTAAAATTGAGTTTTTGAAATATCTTTCGCCTACTTTTGCAATAAGCTGCTTGTGTCAATTCACTAGCGTTTTCGCATCTCCACGCTACTCTGTAGCTGCTGGGGTCGTGGCATGGATTGCTGAAAACAAAAGACGAAAATATGAAAGTCTTATAGATTCTTATATTTTCGTTCCTTTTGGAGTCGAGACTTTGGGTCCATGGGGGCCAGAAGCGCGTCGATTTTTTAAAGAGATATCGACGCGCTCAGTTGAGATCACAGAAAACCCGAAAGCTGGCTCATATTTCGGCCAACGCGTTAGTATAACGCGTTCGATGAGCCTTTTGTATTTTCGTAGATATATTTAAGTACATTATTGTAAATTTTATAAATAAAACTGCTTTACATAAAACTGTAAGGTACCTACTAAAATTTCTACGACCACTTCAGCTTTTAAAAGTTACTTCTCATAAAGTAATAATAATAATAAATCCGCATTTTAGTAAGAAAAATATAGCGTGGCTTGCTCAGAAACTGTATTTTAGCAAAATCTTGATTTATCTCGCCAAGCTAAAAGCCTGCGGTTTCGAATAAATAATAATTCTTTGGGTATACTAAGCTAACATATTTCTAAGTATAAACTAAATTTAAGTTCTTAAAATATGAGCACTGAACTATTTAGAAATTACCTAGATAATATCATGATAGCGCTAATATTTTTAACTTCTATCGTCAGAAATAAAGGTATTGAATGATAATAATTTTAGGCCTTATTAATTCCATGCCAATTTATTTATATTGACCTGTTTGAGTAACTATCTTTCACAATATTATATAGGTAATTTGATGGTTATATTAATTAAGACAAACGGAAAGTCATTTACCTTTTTGTAAAGGAATACATTTTGCACGCAGCCGCTTCTATTTTGAATGGGGGCATGTTACCCGCGAAGGTGAAGCAGCTAAACTTTAGTTTATTATTATAGAGATCGCGTGTTAGTACTTAGGAGTACGGTTAAGGTTAAGGTATGGAAGAAACTCGACACCATTCACGAAACTGACGATCAATAATGCAGAAGTATCAGAAAAGATATAAACATAGTTCGAACAATAGAAACATTATCAATTACCTCTGAATATCCCAGTGTGCCCCAAGGAGATATAAATCTTCATAAGGAGGTTACGCGTTGCTCCCACTATTAACTGATTTTGTGGTTTCCTCCACTGAATTAGGCAAATTCACTGAAAACAGAATGAAATACAATATTCATGATTTAAATGGTGGGAGCACAAACCAGACCCAGAAGGAGCTTACATTTTCGCTATATACTTTGCTAAACTGCTAATGATGGTTTTGGCTTAGGGTAAAGGTGTTTTACTCCCGATGAAAAAAGAGTTTTAAGTTTGACGTCTATTTGTGTCAGTAAATAGCGAGAGCTCGCTAACTTTGTCCTTGAATATATTACGCCTACTTAAAAAGTTCATCATACTGGCTGTACAGCCCTTTGAGAGCCTTAGCTTCCTCCGTTCCCATAGCCATTGCACCCCGTATTATTTTAAGGTTTAGTATTTTAAGATAACTCCATCCCATGAGCCTCCGTGGCTAAGTTGTTTACGCATCTGCGTGTTGCACCGGAGGTCCTGGGTTCGAATCCCGGGGGAACTAATGAAAGTTTCAGTTGGATAGTCACAGAAGGCTGATCACCTACTTGTCTGCAATGAAAATGATCAGTGAAAAAGATACAGCAATATGACTGCCCCATGACCCACTAGGGGTTATGGGAATTCACTTCCATTTCATTAGCGCAATCTCGGTCTTCCATGTTTTCTTCTACGGCCGGGTAAATACGTTCTTAGAGGCCTTTGCTTGTTAAAATCTACTTAGAAATATCTTGGACAATAAAACTGAGTTTAAACATAAATAAATAGATAAATTAATGTGATAATTGGTGATCCCATGCTAAAACTGAGTGTGAGTCACAATATAAATCAAGTGTCAGTGCATTTGTGCCGAAATTGCGGCCGCTTTCAGTAAAACGCTAAAATATGACACTGTTGCAGCACTTAGCTGTCACACAGTTTAAATAATATAACAGGAGGGAAATTGTTAAGCCAGCATCAGTACAAGTACCTATATCAGTTTTGTTTTTACAATATATTCTTAAAATAGGGCGTTTGCGAAACTTTTTGTCCGGCAATTTTATTTGTCAGTACCTCAGTAAAAACGCCTGTCTTTTCCTTACTAGTGTTTAGGCAGAGACAAAAAATAGAAAAGCAACTTTAAACTTAATAAACTAAAAACACAACAGGCAAATTTAACCAGTCCATTTAGATAAATTTAATTAGTCATTAATATTTATATTTTTAATTCAGTGAAATGGTTAAATTATCTTAAATATATCTCTCCGACCTCTGTATCTCACTCAGGCTTACTGTTGTACGTAGGCTGTGTTTGAACAAATGTTTGTGACATCGTGGCCTGAATTATGTGATGACAGTTGACAGCGATTTAGTGCTTCTAGCAATATTCTATTCAAATTACAATGTGCATTGATTGCTTTGTCGTCCTTACTTTAACAGTTTAAGTACGATGTTACAAGGTATTCAAAATATATTTAAATGCGATGTTTCCAAGATCATAAAATCGAATTCAAAATACACTAACAAGAAGTGAATAGAACAAAAATAATAATTGTACTAGGAAAATATTTAGGCGCCTTAGGGTTAGTAATTTTATGCTTTTCAGTATAACATTCCTGACAAATAATTATTAATATCAATTGATAATTGGTGTCACACACGCGTAATAAACATACGCCTCCTCCTTATTAAAATTTAAAATTAAATGTAATCTTACGTAAGTCGTTTTCCCAGACAAGGTTATATTTAAATCAAGTTTTTGTGAGAAAATGTTAATTTAGTAGGATTACAAAAAATAGAGAGAAACTTTGGGTCCATGGGGGCCAGAATTGCGTCGTTTGTCGCGCTTAGTAGAGGCCACAGGAAACCCGAAAGCTGGCTCAAATTTCGGCCAACGCGTTAGTAAAGCGATTAGCGATACAGCGCGGTAATGTAGCCAGTATTTTGGGTACGCACCCCAATAAATGAGCCATTTGTATTTTTATAAATATTATTAAGTACATTATTGTAAATAATTTTCCTTGTAAAGTTGTATATATTTATTATATTTACAATTGTTTTTATATGGATATTAAAAAATATAAGTATGTAAGTGCATTTTTCATTAAAAAACATTCATAAAACTCTACTATATTCCTACTTATCTTAAATAACCAGTTTAGATTTTAAATAAAACCTACAAAGGCTTTTCGATGGGTACAATTCGAAAATAAAGCTTAGTCAAAGAAGGATTTCGTTTGGTATGAAAATAGGTAAGCCTTCGGCAGCCGATGACAAATTGCAGTCATGTTGCACTCACAGAATTGAAATACGTATTTTCATACAGCAACCACGTTTTATTACTTAACGGGACTTTTATAGGAAATTAGCCTTCCTTGATCAATAGAATATCCAGCAGAAACATTATTTTACTATTAACAGAAACATGTAATAACATAAGCATACAACATAATTCATATTCTTGACTTCAAGAGTTCGCGATGCAATGTTGTTGTTCACAATCCGAGTTTGCTTTCGACTCATTAATACCTCTATTAGTCTGATCCAGTCATGCGTTCTTCTTCCATTATAGTATAAAGTATCATCTGTATATTTATCTGAATCTAGGTAGAGCATATCTAACTCTTGTAAACAAAGCTCATTATGAAATAATAGTTTTTAACTTATCCCAGAAATGAGGAAAATATGTACACCTCACTCAGAGAAATACGCGAAATAAATACAGGCAATGAAAAGCACATACATAATAACACAGTAGAGCCATATTTTACTGCTTGTAAATGCTAAGCCGGATTTGTTATATGGCGTTCCTTGTTGCTTTACTGCGCCACTATCCTTGCGTTAATAAAACAGTGCCTCGTCTTTGTTTGTCTACCTGGTTGCATTACAGTCGACTTTTTATAAATTTTCCCGGCATTGACAAGCTCTGTACAGGTGACCATGCAGGCAATTTGTAATCATGTTGGTAATTTAGTAGCAGGTTCTTCTTTTTCGGAAACTTGCCGGAGCTGTCGTTAGGCTGCATCAGTGCTTTCTAGAGCCGCTGCATTTCTCACTGTACTTACTCCTTTAAATCTGGCGGTTAACTGTATTGCGAGCGCACTGGACTATGGTACATTGTGTGACCTTGGCTATGACGTCAGTCCAGCGGATTGGCGAACGATCTTGCAATATGCCCTCCACCTGATCTTGTATTACAAGCCTCTCCATTGAGTCCTCGTTTCTTTATATATGACCAAAGAGCTTTAAGTAGCTAATATGTTAAATAATAGGAAAATTTAATATACGTAATTTAATCTGGATAAATTTTTTTTGCAATCTTAAGAGTTATCGGTATCAAAGATATAGTGGATAACCTATGTGAAGCTGAGCTTAACAAAGAGTGAAGAGATGCAGAAGTGTGTCTGCCTACAGTAGGAACTTCCATAATGTGGAACCTTGGTACAATAAATTCGCTATAATTGCACAAAGTGTATTCATTAGCGCAGTTTTCATATTTATGCCTTTTGTTTTTATCGCTCGAACACAGGCAATCGCTGATTCCATCATTTATGAAATTATTATTTATATCTAACGTAATTTGACTATTAAAACATTTTTATACGTTTTATGAACGTAATCGTTATATTTTTCTGCGAAAAATGATGTTTTTCAAACGTGGGCTGAAAACGATTTCATTTTTACATACAATATTTTATTTCGCTTTAAAAATTTAAGCAAATCCCGATTGTTTTTACTTTGTAGATAAAATTTTAACAATATAAAGTCCATTATTTTTATTGACTAACATGGTTGATGCTTTTATAAAATACTAGCTATTACACGCTGTATAAACAAACAGCCTTTGTGACTCGGAAAGAGGGTAGCTTCCTATCGGTGAAAGAATTTGTTAATTTGGTCAATTAATTGAGTTTCATTAATTACAATACCAGTTATTTCTTCTCCTAATCACCACATAGTATAAAACAAAGCCGCTTTTTCTTCCCTATATCCCTTTGTATGCTTAAATCTTTAAAACTAAGCAACGGATTTTGATGCGGTTTTTTTTAATAGATAGAGTGATTAAAGAGGAAGGTTTTTATATATGTTTTATACCCGTGCAAAGCCGGGGCGGGTCGCTAGTATATTATATTCTCATATATATTCTAAACGTTCTATTTTAGAAAGAACTATAGTCTAATTACTTTTTCTATACATTCAATATTATTATACATTTATTAAATAAGAAATCTCATAGTTGAATAATACAATACTACACACACACACACACATATTTTAGGTACAAAATTCATAAAAGCAGCAAGCGTCGTGACTAGGTTAGCTAGACCACAATCAACTTTTTATTAGTATTTAAAAATGTCTTTTTTATAAAATAATTAGAGGTGATATTTAAAATCTGTAAGATAATTTTCCAGTTTACCTATTACAAACTTGAAACATGTATCACCTTATAAAATATTAATAAAAAATCAAATCTCTATAATCTCATAGATATACATTAAAATATCTTTTTGTCAAAGATTTGTCGTAAAAATGGAATGCAAAATTGATCTTTATAGATTTGTATATACAGTACACAGCGTTTTTTGATTAATTTTTCAAACCACGTCTTCTCGCTGAAAAGAAGTGGTTCTAAGTGGTTCTTTAATATTCATCGTTCATGTACTGAAATATTGAATTCATTTTCTTTATTGTGTACATTTGTAGAAAATAAGACGCTTTTTTGAGGCGGGTCGAGATTTATTAAATAAAGAAATGATTTCGTTCTTCCGCAATGTACCAACGCTTAATAAAGTCTTCATTTAGTATTCTTAACCTCCGACGAAAAAAAGATTTGATAAGTTACCCATGTGTGTCTGTGGGTATATCTATGATATAGCTTCTAAATTAATGGACCGATTTCAAACCGGTTTTTTGAATGAAAATTTATTTAGCCGCGTTGAGCAGTTTTTGGTAGGAAAATCTTATGGGTTCGCGTCACCGACATGCTAATGTTAATTGTATATCTATTAGTAATATCTATAGCACGTACTACTCTGGCCGTGTGTCAAAACAACTTGTTATGGTACGAAGGTACCAAAATAAACCACGACTCGGAAAAAAACGTTCTTGCTTATCACACAAATAAATGCACTTACCGGGATTCGAAACCAGGATCTTTTGACGCAGAAGGCAGGAGAACTACTTATTGCGCCAACCGGCCGTCAAAATTACTTATATTTATATCAAAGAAATTTTATCTTCTAATTTTGAAAAATGTGTAAAATTTTTTTTCACTTTTTTGTCTGCGTGGCCATACCTATATGTGTCACTCATTAAGTGTGAGTCTAGCTTCTCATCAATGAAATAATTATATTAGGTCCAGTAGTTAATATAAAAAATCTTTTATCTTAATGATATTAGTGTAGAATGTAAATTAATAAGTTTTTACCTATAACTTTCTCGATAAAACATTTTTGCTATTGATAAATTTCGGTTTTGAGTTAAGTAGATGCTATTTTGGATTAGATTTCCTTTTCTGCTTTATAAAGTTATTCAATAAGATTATCTTAATAAAGACCTTAGCATGACGTATTTAATTAAATAATTTACATAATATTTTGTATCACCTTTACGATTCCAAACAATTGTGAAATTTATCGCGAGAACTTAAAGCAATTTATATTCAACAAAGAAGACCAAAGTCTTTGTTCGAAGTTCATCATTCGGTTTGTTCGTTAAGTTATGGAGTCACCGTCTAAAAGGGTTGATTACATTCACTTCTAATTGTTTTTGTTAGAATTCTATTATATTTAGTTTCCCCCCTTAATTTAACTTGTTTGTACGGTTAACAGTTTTACAGTTAAAATTTTAAAAATATGCAGTTAAACACTCAATTATACATCTCTATCCTCTATCTCTATTCCTCTTCTAGAAACAATTTATTTTACGTTTTTGTAAAAAACTTTGATAACGTGTTTCAAAGAACATTTAAATATTTAGCAACAATATTTCAAGTTCAGTTCATACCATTTTATTTCTCTATAAAATATTTAGCTCCAAACAATACACAGTAATAATATTTTATATCCTATTATTTTTTTAGTTTTTTAATCGGATACATTGGTAGTATTAAATTTAAATTAGAATTGCTACATTCAAAGTTATACAGAAAGGTCTATAAAACCGACACCAGAATGTTCTAGTGAAATAACAACCTCTGCAGAGAAGAGGAAAACGATTGAGCTTACGAATGGTTTTTCCATGTATTCGGCATAATATACAAAGCGAACATACGCGAGATTTAGATAATTTGCTATTATTTGTTGTGATGGCTCAAATTTATAGATTGGTACATATAGTATTGAATTGTATTACGATTTTTCTTTCATTAAAGTCTGTTCTCAACCTAAAATATCAAAAATTTAACCTAAACATATTAGATACTTATTTTATTGTCTGCATGTTGCGCCAGAGCTGTTCTAGTTCCGGAAAAAACAAATATTTCCTTTACTCTTGGCTTGCATTGCTACGTGTAGTAAAAACTTTGAGCGCAATCCCACAGCGGCTGTCGTCAGCCAATTTCGTATTGTGCCTTCGTTTGCAGGTTTTTCGGCAAAACTCACTTGATAAGCCTTTGTTACGCTATAGGGAGCTTATGATTTATTTTGACACATACTTTGTTGGTTTGTGGCTTTGTTTGTGAAATTTGTAAGTTTAAAGATGGTTCACTCTTGGTAGAACGGTATTGGCTAGCACATTCCGCTTCACAACCGTATCAAAACTCTCAGGTGCACTCATGTAGTGAATCGTTCAGAGCATGTCTGATCTGTTAGATCCACCTCATGCATTAAATACAATAATTTTATTAATATTTTAGATTTTTTTCATTAGAAAGTATATCTTTATATTTAAATATTATAACAATAATGTACTTAATTATATTTACAAAAATACAAAGGCTCATCAAAGTTGCTAGGGTGCGTACCCAAAATACTGGCTACATTGCTATACTAACGCGTTGGCCGAAATATGAGCCAGCTTTCGGGTTTCCTGTGGTCTCAACTAAGCGCGTCGATTATTTTAGATTAATTTAGTTTATGACAAAGAATATTTCTTCTAAAAGAACATAAGAGGCAAACGGACAGGAAGCTCACTAACTGAAGTGTTAAAAATTCATAGAAAATTTTCATAAATTCTAGATAATATCACGTTATATAGCAAAAAAATATTGAATCATAATCATTTCCTTCGTAGTAGCTACGAAGGTACAGAAAAATAACGAATTCTGTGAAAAGACTTCTAAATTGTTGAAAGAAAGTGTCATCTTAGAGTTATGAGAGAATCTTATACCTAATAGTTGTTGTATTACAGCCTTAATTAAGGTTGTAGCGGTATAATAAAGGCTCTAGCGGCATTAAATTATAATTGCTTCCTGAATATGAGCTTTGAGTTAATGGCTGTTGTAGTTAGTGACAAGTTGGGATTTAGTTGCTGCTTTTGGTAACATCTTATTCAGTATCAACTTCAACTATATAACTTTAACAAGAAGAACCTTCAATCAATATTGCAATTCATTAGTTTCAAAAAAATTATAAGCCGAACGATCGAAATGCACTAAAATGTACCTAATCAATAAAGTAGAAATTGTCCAGATACAATATTTGGAAGTAGATGCTTTATTTTAATAGATCAAGAAAGTTTAGTAAGAATCATTCAATTCAGCCGTATTCTTCTCGAGCTAAGAAGCAGATAAAATAGAACGAGAAAGCTATAAGAATGTGTAGGCGTATTAATGCTAAATGGCCTGTGGCGAATTCATTTCCTCTATATTTACCGACGTCTAACACAATCTTCCGATAACCTATTTTTCTTGACCTTTTATTGTCATTTCGTATTGCCTTTTGTTTTGTTGTTCGAAAGCGTACAAAGCCATCAAATATGAATGTTATTTTTCATCTAAAGGTAAATAAAAATAAATCGACAAATGTGATGTTAAGTGCAAAGGTCCAGAACGCCTCAATCAATTATGCTACTTGTTCATATTTTCGTCAGGAAACAAGAAAATTACATATATACAAAAAACGTGAACAATGGGAGCAAAATAATGAAAATGTTATTTAAATTGTTTGTCCAAAAATAATTATTTTAATTCAGCGCCATCTACACAAAGCGTATTAAAACTTTATAAACTTATTAAACAAACCATAACTAGATGATGAATACTGTCTATCTTGGGCTATCTACTTAAGTTTGTTTCAACACTTCCTAGATAGCGCTATTGCTTTCTTCTTTAAAGTCCTAAGTCCCCTGGATAGCGTCCACAGTACGTCTCCATTCCGCTCGCTCTTGAGCTACGCGCTTTACTTCGCTCCATGTCATGCCAACTGCCCTCGCCTCCGCGGTGATCGTCTGCCGCCAGGATTGCTTAGGGCAGCCACGTTTTTGCTTTCCTTGAGGGTTCCAGTCTAAGGCTTGCCTATGTATATGTTATAGCGCTATTTAATTTTGTTATAATTTAATTGAACAATTTCAGTAAATAAATAAATTTTATTCTTTGTTCCAGATACATCACCAACGCGAACACTAACGAACGAATAATTCCATATGCTTAGTCATTTGTAGTTCCTAATTAGTATCATGTATAATTCGAATGAGTTCTTGCATAGTGCCGGAGTTAGCCGGCACATGCAAGCTACGGGTGAAGCCCCTTCCCAGAAAACAAGCATGAAACGTAGATCCTGCGAAGTTCCTTTAGGAGATATATCCTCCAACAACTTTAAAGTATCTTTAGGCGATATTACAAATATAGATAACAATTATGACTGTCGGTCTCTTCGATCTGTGAAGTCTGAAGACGCTCGGTTACGCTATTACAGACCAATAGATAGTAGAAGTGTTAAAAACTTTAGATCGTCCTTAGCTGATATTTCCACTCTATCGCGGCCCCCTAGTTACGACCAACTATCGCGGCGATCCCTGGTCGAAGGTCCAGATGGACTTGGGATCACGTCCAGCATTGAAGGCGTGCTCTGGTCTGATGAAGAGGAGACGGAGTATTTCTACCATGAGAACATCACCTCGGCGTGGAATCAAGGTATGATTAATTTAATACATTTGATTATACCTATAACTCGCTTTGGATCGTGTGGACATAAACAAGCAATTTACTCGAAAAAAAAATTTCTCATGCAAGAAAGAATTTTCAAAATCAATCCTTTATTTTGGGTTTATTACTTACAAACAATAATATAAATATTCCTATTTCCTACTTACTTTCAGACGTCAGACTTTCAAATTATATATTTATGTTACATTTAAAAACAAGTGTATGATAATTTTGATGCCAATTTTGAAATAATTTGGTACAATAACAATCTTTGGGAGATTCCCATGTTCCTTGCAAAGTATAATATAGCCTAATTTATCCCTGACACCCGTCACATTTAATTTAATTAATTTAACTTTAGTCTTACTAAAAATAAGTAGGTAGAAAGAGTATGGATTAAGATAACATTAGCTTATTAAGAATCAAGGAAATCCTTAGATTTTAGTTATAGGCTTTCTTTATTGGCTTCAGTTTTATTTGCAGATATCTTTTTTATATAATTATTTATACTCATAGACATAAAAAGCC
Source organism: Aporia crataegi (assembly GCA_912999735.1). Classification (NCBI taxonomy): domain Eukaryota; kingdom Metazoa; phylum Arthropoda; class Insecta; order Lepidoptera; family Pieridae; genus Aporia; species Aporia crataegi. The sequence continues at coordinate 1,458,878 of OU538748.1, read as the reverse complement.
TTATATTTTTTAAAAGTTTATCACTTTCTCATAACTCTTTCTCATTATTACTTTCTCATAAAGTTTGGGGTGCGTTACCAAAATACTGCTACTTGAATGTTTGAATTTTTTGTTTATTACGCGATTTTGAGGTCGGTACTAAACTTCGGTCGATACCAGACTTCCGAAAATCGGCCTTGTAAAATTTATTACTTTTTAGAGAACTATGAAGTTGTTTCTAGTTATTTTTAAATGTTTATGTGAATGTCAGTTAACAGTTTACATTGGAACTGGCTTTTTAAGTTCGATATCTGTATGTTTAAAAATCCCTGTATACTGATCACCAGTTAAACACAGTTAACAAAAGCCACAACTTATTTTCTTAATAAAAAATCAATTAAGTAAAAAGATTTATTGGCTTCAAGTAATTATCCACTTAAGATAAGGACACTTTTTCACTTAACGGCTCAGCATTACTTATATTGCGGATGTTGATAAGCCAATTTTGATAAAACTTTGATTGATTTTATTAAATTTCGCCACGGAACGGTGGCATCATGATTAATTTTCGTGCGCCATATAAAAAGAAACCTTATTTACCTTCAATTTACAATGTCGTATGTAAGTAAACCAAATAATAAAAAAATTATAAAACAACTTTAAAAAGGAATAAATAAATAATATTACTTCGAGGCAAATATATTGAAGTAGTAAATAAAGGTTAGCCAACAATAGAGCTAAAGGTTTTATGATTTTTTTCACAGTTTTTATACTGTATTTAACTTTTAGTTTAATAAAATATTATTCAATAGCGTATGCTAATATTAGTATGAAAAAGGTTTTTCTCTTGCCCCACTAGGGGTTACATGGCCAACTGGCCAGACAGGCTCACAATACATCTCCAAAATTTCAAAGAAAACTCATCTCGGAGTTACTCGCTTGTATTATAAAATAGGATACTGTACTCTTTAACCATGACCGTATTTATAGCTATTATGTCATTTCCTCCACTCTAACCTGATAAATGATATCTAAGAATGATAACTGATACAGACCTTGGTTTGAGCAAGCTTTTGTCATAGATAATAATTCAGATGCATTCTTAGGTAAAAATAAGGTACTTACTATAAAAAGCTAAGTGCAGTAATTGCTGTAATCTCGTTTACTGTCTTTTCTGATTATAAATAAAGCTATTATATTAGAAAAAATAAACAGTATCAATTTGAAATGTTGTGACTAAATGTGACCAGATGCCGCATCTTCATCAATGTTCTTTAATAAAAACATGAAAAAATTCATTGATTTCAATTCTTTGTAATTTGGTTTATCATGTTTATAAATAATTTTAGTATATTTTGAGCTCGCGAGTTTTACTAGCATTAATGATAAATAATTTTATTTCACTCTTTTAAGTGAAATATTTTAAATAACAATGAACTCACATTGGAACGTCACATCGTAGATTTGTATGACTATTTAGTTTTTGTTAAATTTTTCAAAAAGTACTAAATCAAATTCAATTAAATTTATAGTATTTGCTTATAGCTATGTTTACTGATCTATGATCATTAAAAAGCTAACAGACCTTGCTCTGTGCCCTATCGAATTATCTAAACGATGCTTAGCACTGATTTATCTCACAGGTGTGAGGTGAGAAGAAACGCCAATCACGTGTGCCAATTAGATCTCTTAAGTATTACCCACTACGAAGAGTTCTCGATTTTATATATTTTTTTTATAAAATCGAGAACCGAGAAAATAGAATAACTATTGCTACAAAAAGATTATTTAGAATCGATTTCATCGTCGTAACTTTACATCTTTTCTTTTTAAAATTAATTTTAAACAAAAAAATAAAACCGATCTCAAAACGCACTGAAAAGTAAAAAATAAATTTTGTATTATAAATGAACTAACTATAAATAAAAGACGTAAATAGTGTTGATAAATAAAATTCATGTAAAATTCTACAATGTCATAAAACTGTCATGTTGCTCTTTGAAACGCGGCGCCAAGCCATTCAATTATTTTTTTTATTAAAGTCCAGGAATATTTATTCAGTCTTTTTATTTAAAAATTAAAAAAAAAATGGGACTACTTCGACGAGTTACCCTGTCGTTTGACCTCCTTTTTGGTTTTTTTGAAGGTCGATTAAAAATTGATTGAATGATATATTTTCGTATTCCATTATTAAAAAATTATTCGGTCTGTGAACTTAAGTTTATGAACATCACATAACATTATGTGATAATGTTCTGTCATTGTCTGTTTTTGTTCCAAAAATGATGCAAAAGCGGGCATCATTTTTGGAACATGGAGCATGTAATTAGCATATTATTTCGATCGGAGATTCAGATCTAATCGAGTAACTGTCGACGTTACCAGTATTAGTGGTTTGCTCCAATTACTTTTTCTGTATCTCGTGGCCATTGAGGACATTATAAGCTCGTATATCGTGACACTTAATCACTACAATTTTTTACCCGACATTATTAATAACTCGGCTTTTTATCGATATCAGAACTAGACCACCTTTAAACGAAGTAGTAAATATATTTAAGCCCTTTTTATTGAATAGAGATAGAATTCGCATCCCGGGAAAATCTCCCACGAATCCACCATTCCTGACGATTATACAAAAGCTTGAGTTAATGATGTCGGTACAATATTGGCTTAGCTTGGCTTAGTAAAATAAGCTATAAAGTAAAATGCCTGATCAAAGTCCAAATTTGAGTTTCTGTCATCATCAATCATATTTTTTTAAAGCTTACTTTTCATAAAAGTGACTTCAAAGTCTAAAGAATTTGGCCCTTAGCTCTATTGAGCGAAGTCACTGTGAAAGTTACTTAAAGCTAGCTTAGTCATGTCGTCCAGGTAATTTGTTATTGCAGATATCAGTTAAGCTTTATTTAAAGTAAAATTTAAATACAGCCTTCGAAAGAATTTCTCAATAAGTGGATGTCTAGACTGTAATGACGTCAGCCCACTTGCTGAGCAGCCTACGGTGCCCTACTTCGATTGTCGTAGGCTTTTAGATCTCGTGATCGAATTATTTGCACCGATTTTTATTAATGTATAATAAAACTAGTGAATTTGAAAACAATATTAAAAAACGCTTCGACATAAATGGTTTAAAAAATGTAGCGAATTTCCATTTGGATCACGAAAACTGTTCAAGTACCGATTACAAAATTTTTTAGATACGAATCTTCAATAAAATCTAGAAAATTTTTACTTTCAATGATATTAAAATATTTTAAGGAAGATGCGGCGCAATGAATAACTTAGACGATTTTTCCATTACCAAGTTCAGGTGGTTAAAATATGTTAATAACTAACACTCAGTATAATAAATAATATATAGAAGTCGACCCAACCTAACCTCAAACTTGTACAATAAGATAAACTTAGAGAGAAATCCTTTCCACACTTTATAATGCTATTAACTCGCATGTTTCATATGTTTGCAGTGTCATAGTACTTTCATCGAGTTGTCAGTATATATGCGGACGATTTGTTACAATGTTTCTTATGTTAGGTGCTGAGTTTCGCCGTAGAAATATGAAATTATTTAACAGTTAAGAAAATAAATAAGTATTACAGTGAATGTTACACTCCAACATGTCGTGTTCTGTGTAATGTAAGCGAAAGATCTGTGTAATGTAAGTCACGCTGTAGACCCAGGTTTTCTTCAATCCAAAATAATTTTGTTATTAAATAAATAACTAAAATGGTAATTATTAATAAAATAATTAAAGTAAGATCATGGAAAAAATATTTGTTCTATTAAAGGAGAAACTCTATTTTGTTAATTCAGGGCCCAATGTAAACACCTTTCTCTGAGCAATTGCCATTTTTAACGCAGGTTTCTAAAATTGTTTTGTTTTTATTTAAAAAAGATATTAGTAAAAAAACTTCAAAATTTTACATTTAAATAACTTCATGACAAGTAAAATACAAGGATTGTTTTCTAGAGAATAACAAATTTCATTAATTCCCATATAACAGAGATTGCTATTTGCTACTGAAAATTTCGATAGATAGAATGCAATGCAAAGTTAAGTAAGTTTAGTGAGATTTTCCATACAAATATTTAATGCAAACGCTATCGAAAAATACTTTAACCAACTTGTGGTTTACTTTACCCAATTGTGGTTTACTTTACCCAATTGTGGTTTACTTTACCCAACTAAAGAACAACATTCGTTACGTCTCCTCGTAAAGTAAATACATAAGTTTTAATACATTTAGCGGATACATAATTTATTTATGTACAATTCACTATATTTATTTGTCTAACTTTGGTGACTTTTAAATAGGTTCTATATACATATTTTAAAACACTTAACTTCACGCGGTAATGACGTTTCGCGCATGAGCACTTGGATAACATATTAATATCATAATAAACAGCTTTCATTCAAAGGCTTTAGGGCAGAAAAACATTAGTAGATATTTACTTTAAACTTAGTTTCAATCTTAAATATTTAGGATAATAATCTGAAGAGTTTTTTACAACTTTTAGAGGAAGGTCCCGTGCATTTTAAAGATAGAAATGATTTTCATTAAATAATTTTGAGAGCAAAGCAAATGATCATTATTTTGATGTAACAAAACTTTTTTTTAAAGTATTTGTTAAATCTTACAGTTAAGTACCAATAAATTCAAGTAACGAGGCACTTTATTGAAATTGACAGACGTCATGATTACATAAAGACGCTATAATTTATCATTTTTGACATGTTGCTCGTTTGCATGTTGTTAAAGTTAATTTTCAAGATACCTGTTCTAGGTGGGTGAAGGTCGTTGAAATTATGAATGGAAAATTCGTTTTTAAAATATCTTAAGTAAAACTGTAGACAACACGTTTTTGAATATGGTTGCGTAATAAAGCCTTAAAAACAGTATTTTTGTGTTGATCAAAAATTGTTATTCAGCACCAAAATATGTTTTAGTTACTGGATTGTAGAATTAAGTTTTACTTACCATTTATAAATTTTTCACTTGTAAGTTGTTTTTAAATCTAGTGGTGGAAAAGAAGCTATTTTGAGCTTTTATTTAGAGGAGCAACACTTTGGTAGTCTTTTTTGAGCGTCTGTCTGGCTGATAATTTCTTTACAAGTATCAGGCGATCAATTCAATTGTTTCTCTAGGATAAATCACTTATTCACAGCGTACGTAGGTTATAACTTATTTTTTATGAAGGGGGAAAATGTATTTTATCCTGGGTAGTCAACAAATTAGTTAAGCGGGACTCCCGACACATCTCTCATCTTACTCTGTACCTCAGAGAGTTGGATGAGTCCATACGTAGAGTTATAATTGTTGTTTAAATTCATAAGTGAGCCTTTTTGTTTTGTTTTAATCTGTAATATATAGACATTGGCAGCTTACAACTATAATAGATATTGATTTCGCGATAAACTGCATCCCGACCTGAATGAACAACTATCCAAGCGCCACTTATAATGGCGTCAGTAGCAGCTTTTCCCACTTTCCAACATTACTATAAATAAAGAGTTTATGTCCGCGACTTTGTCTGCCTATTATAATTTAATTATATTTATTCCTAATGTAATAAGCGATTTTTTTAGGTTATGTTTTTTTATCAATATCGAAGTCAACGGAAAGAAAAACTCCTGTCGCTAATAGAGTGCAATTATTTAACGTTTATGTGTGTCTGCTGTGGTATCGAAACGAATGGACCAATTTCGTAAAAATTGTGATATAAGCTTGATTGTCTTCAATATGTAAATCTTCCTCATCACTTTATACATTGTTGTAAGTAAACTACATGCTAATCCGTTGAATATATTTTAATTTTTTCACTTACAGACGGACGCAGCATGGGACTTTGTTTTATAATAGTAATAGCGTTCACACGACACACACATTTAAATATATCAGCTTTCCAGTGATCTTAGGAATTATGAAAGAATGGTCACTCTCTAACGATTATCTCATGGAGAAATCATATGAAGTTAATTCATGTTTATCATTCAAGAAATACTTGTAATATTTCAGAGGAAAGACGCCATTTAATAGCTAAACTCTACTCTTGAGAGTTTAAGATCACCTTGCTCTTCCCTTACAATGCAGCTATAAATTTTATTTATTTATTTGTATGAGACGGTACTTTGTCAAAATAATGTAGGAATTGAAAATCATTTATAAACACGACCGACATGATGATTACATAGTAATATCTTAAATTAATAACTTATTGTTAGAGATTTATCAATTTACCTTTAAGAAAATAATAGAAACCCCTCCAAACGAAAAAAAGATAGTCGATTTAAAAATGCTTTAAGCTCATTTGAATATAGATTACATTGATTTTATTTCAATACGCGCTATTTTTGAAATTTTTTTTAATACTTTCTCTATAATTAGTTGATTGAGCCCGGGAAACGGCCTGCGCTGATTAACTATATTCGGGTCAATGCCTTTCAGCGATATACAGACTGCTATTTTAAGCTAGATTATTTTTTTTGCAAATTTTTGTAGTATTTTCTACACGAGTATGTTTGATTTCGTCCGCTTAAGATCCTTATAAAAGATAGATCATAAACAGATATTAAAACCTATAGTTACAAATATAAGTAGTTATAAAAGACTCATCAAAATGCATGTAAATTAGGTAGACATTCACTTCTACTTTGAAAAAAGTGCAACTGTTTTTCTAAAAAGAGATAATTGAGCAACGATTATAAGAGAGGGATTAAAAATATATGCAACATACTGTAAGAAACAATGTCGAAATTAAAACATCTCGTCTTCAAATCAAAAATCGATTAGTACATTTCTTGAACCATTTCCAAAAAGATTAACTGCAAACATTTTGCACGTTTTTGCTTGAATGTTAATGTTCATTCGCCATTACATTCGCTTGGACATGTCTTAGTTTAACTGATGTCTCTGTGTACTAGCTGTACCCCTCGGTTTCCGCTCTTAAAGGAAATAATATTTATAATCCCTTTTATTATTTATACATGTAATATTTTTAATTGAATTCGCTCCCATTGGTCGTATCCAAAATATATATGACCTCTAAATAAATGACCTATAAAAATCGGTTCCTAATAATTTGCTTGCAATCTCATAAAAGACATACAAATGTACACCCGAATTGAGAATTTCATCTTTTGAAGTCGATTGAAATCTACATAGGAACTGAGTTATATAGGAATTTAAATTAACCGAGGCACGCTAGTAATGAATGCGGTGTATCTGTACCAGATAATTAGCGAAACAAAAATAAAACCAATTTCTTTATCACACCGCGCTTTCACGAATCAATATAATAGTCAGTTTAAAATATTTATATCACGTGATATTGAATCTTAAAGCCAGTAGCATTTGATCGAAAATTACGTGAATAAATTATAAAAATGTAAGCTTTTGGTCCATGGTACGTTTACTTTAATGATTCAGCATGTTTTTGAGTGCTTTATTATTTTAATCGAAGTAGAGAAAGTCTTAATGATATCTAATTTGCCCTCAATTACTGAATTGTACTTTGGGAATTATTGTGAGAAGAACGGAGTAAACAACAATAAATACTTATTCTTATATTTCTTCAAAAAGCTATACTTTCACAATATAATAAAAGAACCGATCTCAAAACTCACTATAATGGTGAGTTGTATGTAACGCAATTTTGTAATAAATACCTGCTAATACTAAGGATATATATACTTCAGTCATAAATATTATTTTTTAAAACCTGTATTTCCATTTACAAAATATAAACATTCAGGGAATCAAAGTAAAATGCCAGATGCAAAGGAAGTCATGTAAATATTTATCATTTTTTGTGCATCCGCGCAGCCGAAACGGTATTGAAATCAAATAAATGGAATTCGAAGAAGTTTTATTCTATATCTATACAATATACATATATCATCGTAAAATTATACATTACTAGCGCCCCGCCCCGGCTTTGCACTGGTATAGAGGCTTATGGTTAAGCGGTCTTATAAGCGTACCGCGAATCCTGAGGTACCGGGTTCGATCCCTGGTCCCGAATACAATTTATAATTTAATTTGTATTTGTATTCGGTCTCTGGTAAGGCTGCCACTTGCCGGACGGGGTGTCATAAGTGGTACGGAGGAGTACAGGCTTGCCTGCAGAAATTCAACCAAACCAACAAAAATTATGGGTTGCCTGGAAGAGATCGCTGTTTAGCGATAAGGCCGCCCGTTACACTCCAGAGCAACAAAGTGTTTTAAAAAAAACATATATGTAAACCTTCCTCTTTAATCACTCTATTAAAAAAAACCGCATCAAAATCCGTTGCATAGTTTTACAGATTTAAGCATACAAAGGGATATAGAGAAAGAAAAAGCGACTTTGTTTTATTATGTAGTGATTTCTGAAATAGCTGGTATATGTGATATACCAGACTTCTGTGCCTCCGGGCACATGTATTTCAGTACATGCCAGCCATTCATTACAGGTTTATTTCATAACTACTCATTCACACAAATAAACCGACTCCTGTATTTCTTCCCATTCTGGAACAATGGGAACAGGTTGCGAGCCATTTATAGCGAACAATTTACTTATTAGAACTAACAAAAAATGGCAGCTAAAATGGAACATTATTGACTAGTTTCAAAAAGTTAAATTTCACGTATATGACACACGCTACACGTTGGACGAGAAATGAATTAGACTTTGACTTTTCAAGTCTCAACTATTTGTTATGACAGCTGTTTCGTGATAGTATATATTTTTTTAATTATTAATTAATTATATGACTGGACTGAAATTTGTGAGACAACCCATATGCAATATATTTATTGACATATTAAATTAAATATAAAACATGTTTCATCAAATAAACATCTCGGTGAAGGTCGTTGTATAGCGGGATCTTAGACCATATTTAAAGCAAATGTTAAATGAAAAAGTTATACCTACCATTAAACAGCTAAATTTTTACTAATTATGGTATAGGAACATCATTTAGATAAATATAATTTGGTTTCATACTCTACAAAAAATACTCGCGCTCAGTGATATAATTAGAACAATATTAAAATATTTCCAGGACTTTCAAAACATTATAATACATAGGATTGGCGTTCAGAGAGTAAAGATTATGTTCGTGAAATAAATTATTTTTGAGTTTCAGTCTTATGAACCAAATGTATGGTTCAAAGCTATGTATATTATAGTTAAGTGCAGCTATCAATTTGACCTTAAAGCTTAGCGAGCCATAAGTCACATTTCTTAACACTTTATACAAATAAATGAAGCAGCATTTTATTGTCTCGGCTGCGTCTGCGAATGACTCATCGAGTCAACGATCGCATCCTGCCGCGCACCTTTGACTGACTTCTACTTTTTATGTTATATAGTCCATATTCCAAAGCCAATACCGATGGGTTAAAAAACGGGACATTCTCGAAAAATATACTCGGGAAATAAGGTTTTTTATAAATTTTATAGGATTTCGATTATTCGCACTTAAATGTATCTAATATTTCCACTTATTCGATTCGATTAATTGAAATCTCTTAACCTAGCATTAGTAAAGGGGAAATGGCTATCAAACTTTTATATATGTTACTGTAAAAGCTCGAACTGCAGTAAATCCTAAGATATTCCAGTAAAACCTAAGATTTACCAATTCCTAATGGTAAATGTCCCAAAAGATTTGCTATTCGAACTTTTACTACCATTCCGTTGGTAAATCTTAGGATTTACATTAACGGCACGGTAAATGTTGAATGTTGGACACGGTGGAAGAACAAGGATGCTCAAAGAATGTAACCGCAAGTATAATAATATTACAGTTGAGGCTATCATGACATATTTGAAATTATGCCAACCTTGTCAAAAGAAACAGAAGACTTTGAAAAAGGGTATTGTCATTAAGCCTATACTTCATAGTGAAATGAACTCACGTTGTCAAGTAGATCTCATAGATCTACAAACTAATCCTGACGGGAATTATAAATTTATATTAGTTTATCAAGACCATCTGACTAAATTCGTGATCCTTCGTGCACTTCAAACTAAACGCGCAACTGAAGTCGCATATCATCTATTGGATATTTTTACCACTTTTGGAGCGCCGAACATCCTTCATTCCGATAATGGTCGGGAATTTAGTAATCAAATAATTGAAAATTTATGCTCTATGTGGCCAGACGTTACAATCGTACACGGAAAGCCAAGGCATAGCCAGAGTCAAGGATCGGTAGAGCGTGCAAATCAAGACATAGAAAATATGCTCAGTACGTGGATGGAAACCAATCAGATTACAAAGTGGTCAGAAGGCTTAAAATTTATCCAGGCCATGAAAAATCGAGCATATCATGAGGGAATCAAATGCTCTCCTTACGAAGCAATGTTTGGTAGTCCAATGAAAATGGGCATTGCGACATCAGCTATTCCTAAAGATATGATTGGACTATTAAAATCTGAAGAAGATTTGGAAAATGTGTTGCATTCCCGAAAAAATGTTGAAAATATGATAGAACAGGACAAGGAAAACAACGTGGTTGGTAATGAGTCAGAAGGAATAAAAAAAGGAAACAGTAAAAATGTGAACAACAAAACACAAGAAAAAGAAATTATTGCACTGGAACAGACCACAGAAAAACAAATAACCGATGATAGTGATGATACCAATCTAACTTTTCAAATACAAACCGATTCAGAGACAGAAAGCGCTATTCAAGCTGAACAAGATCCAATACCAAAGAAGATAGAATCTATTCAAACAATAAGAACAAAAGCAAAAGTTAATTTGGAAAACCAAGCTGAAAAAATGAAAACCATGTCAGCTGATAAATATTCAAATGTGGAAGTGGGCCAAAATGTAAGACTGAAAGTACCTGAAATTGACAGAGCTAAAACTGACCCAAAAAGCATTATTGCAGTTGTGATAGACGTAAAGGACAATGAGTTTTACCAACTAGGTACCAAAATGGGAATACTAAAACAGCTTTACACCAAGAATCAGTTCGCCGCATGCTCTGAAGATTTTATAAAGATAGAAGAAATTGTTACGGATAAAGAAGTGAGTCTTCGAGAAGTTGTCGGAAAATTGTCGTTAACTGGAGGACAAGGATTCAAAAAATGTAATTGTCAAAAAAAATGCTCGACGAAAAAATGCACCTGCAGATCATCAGGATTACTTTGTAATTCTAAATGCCACAGCAGCAATCCTTGTTGTAATCACATTTGATTGTCTTTTTTTACTTTTAAACCAAATAATAAAAAAAAAATAATTAAGTTTGACTAGCTTTTGTAAGCATTATGTTTGTATGTCGTTGTTAAATTCCAAATAGAGAAGTACTGATTCAGTTAGATATGATAGAGATTGAGATATTCAGAGATATACGTTATGTGTTTTTTCAGAATAATTTAAATAAGTTGGTATTAGTTTGTACTTATTACTATCATTATGATACCTTTAAAATACTATGTACCTGTTTTGTCTAATAGTTCAAAGTAAATAATTCAGAATTAATCATTGTTTTATTCCTAAAACCAACATCTACCAGCTGACAGTGGTAAAACCTAGCATATACTGAATTCGAATGGTAAAAGCTCGAAAACATCGTCGTATCTTCAGAAATACTTACATTTACCAACTCATGTCGGTAAATCCTAAGACTTACACTTAAATCTTAAGATTTACCGTAGTTCGAGCTTTTACAGTAACATATATATCTTAAATTAAGCATTTACGTCGCGCGGGAAGAACTCGATATGTCTCCGAATTAATTGCACCATGCATTTGACTCTACAAAACCGTGGTGTGACTTTAAAATAAAAGCTTTTTTCGTCAGTAGAATCATAGAAATCGCATGGGCATACGACACAAAAGCCAAGCTATACCAGGGCTTTCAGTTAAATTAAAAATGATCTTATCATGTCGCTTGTAATACTAAATAGATTGCCAAATCTGTCAAAACTATAAAAACGTTATATTGGATAATTTTGGGATAATTTAAATAGCAGATTGTGAGCGCATGACAGTACAATTAACAACGGAGAAAATTTATTGTGTACAACATTACGCAACGACATACGTAAGGACTCTGTACGTAAGGCTCTTACATTATGACTTAGTGGGTCACTCATACACCTGTGGATGTTTATTACAATAAACTTTCCTCAAACAAAGCTTTTATATTCAAAAAGTTACTAAAACACTTAAAACATTATCATATTATTGTTTTTTTTCAATTCGTTCAAGCAACTTGAGTCGCGCGGCCAGTGATAGAGAATTAATATCAGCCAGCTGATTTTGGTTTTAGGTAAATGATAGGTGGATCTCTAAGATTTGTTCCAGTCTATAATAAATAAATAATAATAATTAATAAATAATACATTTTAATTTGGATATTATAAATAGTACATATTTTTTGTGTTTAAGGTTAACAAAACATCACATTTTTAAAAAGCTCATAAGTAATGCTTAGTTAATATTTAAACATTTTTATCACGAACACACGGTGTTACTATCAAAACTATTAATCTTTTTCTGGGCAGTGGTTACAGAAATGATAGATTAAATTAACTGGTAGATACTTATCGGGATCATTGTCTCGTTAAAACGGGCGAATTTTATTTATAGCTAAATAGAACGACTATCTGGGAAAAACGGTGTTATATAACGCAAGCCAGTTTCAAGTTAAATCAAAGACAATTTAATTACCTAGAAGTATATAAATATCTACTATAATACTAATAACTTCTACTACTCTACTCTGCGTGTGTTCTACTATTTGGAAGAACACGACACAAATATTATAATTCTACTAAAACGAATATCTTACTATAGAGAACGCATCATAGTAGTGAAACCTCGTAACCCCCTGTGGGGCATAGGACATACATATATCCGCGTCTTTTACACTTTCTTAACAAGCAAGTAGGGATCAGCTTTCCGTGCCTGCCCAGCCGAAACATTAATCCCGAGATTCGAACGGCACCTCCGGAGATGCATAAACAACTTAGTGACTAAGGCGGTTACGAATTTAAATATTTATTTTAGAATGTAGCGAACACCCAGATGCATTCTTTTAAAGCTCATATTTCAAATTATTTAACTTAAATAACACATCTAGGGTAGTGTCTCATAAATCCATAGAAAAAAGGTAATAAAATTAAAAAATCTCGATGGGAAAGGTCCGAAGTGAACGCCTAAATATGTTTGGAGCGTAGCCTCGCGGTACAAGACTGGAATTTTAAATAGGCCCATATAAGCTTTGGGGTTTGGGGCAAAAAGCTGTCCTTCGAATAGTTTCGTGTGGTGTCTGCGAATGTGTGCTGGAAAAAGTAGAATATAATTGACATTGACAGGAATTTAGAAGAACATATGCACTCTGGATTACCGCTGTGATTATTCGAATACTGGAGAAACAAATATATGTTTCCGTTGGGTACCGAAAAAATGGGTAAATGAAATATGTATGTCCGTTTCACAGCTTACCAAAGGGATTATTCATGAATTTAACTTATAATGATCATATGTAACTTCTTGAATCTCCATGAAAAAAATCATGTTTTTTCAATGATTTCTTATTTATTATGACGTGTATGAACTTTCTTTAAAAGAAAGACTTATGCCTTCAATTTCTTGTAGACCTAAAGAAGACAAATAATCTTATATTTTTTCATTATGTCTCAAAGGCAATGTTTCCTTAGTCGGTCGCTTTGTTTTTTTCTACTTCAAAAATCATTGCAAAATGTTGTGTTTCTTTTGTTTTCGACAAATTATACATTAAACTCACAAAAAATGAGTCCATCTATTATATAACGGACGAAAAACAGACGCGGTGAGGGACTTTGTTAACCGATCTTCAACACCAAAAATTAGGTTATCAATTCGACGTGATTAAAAAAAAATACTGATTATATACAGTAGTAGTGGTATAAACCTACGTTAAAGATGAAACACCAAAATTCAGAGAAAATCATAAGCAAGTGTTTTAGAACAATAATAATAATAAAAAAACAATAAATATTGAAAATAAATGTTATAATAAAAATCTTAATTTATGCTAATGCAATATTACACCTTAACAAAATTCTAACCTAAATATGTAACCATTAAACACGCACTTAATGTGTGCAACTGTATCAAAATTTTACCAACCTGTTTGCCTTTTGGAATTGTGGCACAAATAAAAATAATGTCACACAGCACACCACACAAGTCTCTGTTTTAATTATTTATCTATACAGATAAATAAAATTGAAGTGTTTATTTGTAATATTAAAATAACCGCATTTTATGCATATGGATGTATACACGGTACATATACCAAAGTAACATTTTCTCCAAATTTTTGAATGTCTTTCTGTTTATTCCGGCTAATCTCTGAAACAGCTGGACCGCTTTTGACGGGACTTTCACTGGCAAATAGCTTATGTAATAAGGAGTAACTTAGGCTACTTTTAGTTTAGAAATTAACATAAATAAATAATAAAAAAATAACTAATCCGGGCGGAAATACATAATACATATCTATTATTATTTTGCTGTTCGCTATTTTACCCTGTTTATAGGTAGACTATATAACATCACGTTACGACTAAATTAACGCAGGTGAAACCGCGGGGCACAGCTAGTAGATATTTAGTAATAGAATAAGTATTCCAACCAAACCAGTATCCATTTTTCTACATTTAGTATTACAATGAAAAAAGTGTAATTTTTTGAACTTTATACCTGAGATAGTGTTTCTCAAATATTTTAATTCGTTGTCAATAATCATAATAATAACCAAAAAAAATATTTACACCCTTTTAGAACGTAATCTATAATCGTAATCGGATCGATAGAGGTCTTTAAACCTTTTTAATTTTTTTATGACGAAGATGACGAGAGTAGATTGTCAACGAAAATATTTATATGTTTATCAGAAAAGTAATACTTGGAATTTAAAGAGAGCAAATCTAAGTTTTTAATGCGTATTTTGAAATCAGTTAAAATATTGTAGGATTCAAGATTCTAGTGATCTAAGTAAAAAATCCTTGTATTTTATAATTATTTTATTTAGGTAAGCTTGTTTCGTACTTCTCCATGGTATCTTATCAATTTTTTCCTTACCAGGGTTGTCAAAAAGAGGTCGCTTGTTAGCGATAAGGCCGCGTAACACTTATTAATTACTTATGTTTTTTGCTGTATTAATTATTGTGCAACTAAGTGTGAATATATATAGATACTAGCTGACCCGGCAAACGTTGTTTTGCCATATTATTTTTTGGGGTGGACTACGCTTATCACTTAGGGGTATGAAAAATAGATTGTAGCCGATTTTCAGACCTACTGAATATGCATATAAAATTTGGTAAAAATCAGTAAAGCCGTTTCGGAGGAGTAAGGTAACTAACACTGTGATACGAGAATTTTATATATAAGATATCACTACATAGTATAAAACAAAGTCGCTTTTTCTGTCCCTATATCCCTTTGTATGCTTAAATCTTTAAAACTACGCAACGGATTTTGATGCGGTTTTTTAAATAGATAGAGTGATTAAAGAGGAAGGTTTATATTTATAATCATATTCATTAAATAGTGGAGAAATACTGTTATTTTTGAGGTTTCTAATAATTCGTAAATAATTACATTTTTCCCGCTTACATTGCAAAGGCAACGTGTCACTTAAAGGCGTTTTAAGTGACACGTTATTATTTGGAACTCTGAAGCGATACGAAGCAGGGTCTACTAGTAAATAATATAACCAAGATTACATTGTAACACTCCGAAGGTGTCTTAAAGAATTTCAGGCAATATTGAGAGCCGCTTGCTTTAGAAGAATGGCTCATTATGCAAATGATGGACCGTTGGACGTTTATGACCCGGAATCGAGATCTAGCTTACTCCAAAATCGTAAATCTCATTTACCGTTCTGTATTGTCACTACAATGCGCATTTAAAAGTACTTTTATTCAGTGATTTTGTATTATGTAATTTTAGGCTGTAGTGAAAAGGTTTTTAGACTACCTGATAAAGTTTCACTTTCGATTCGAGTTTGTTAGTAATGTTACGTATTAAATGAATATAATAAATAATTAATAAAAAAACTATCATAACGAAATTTTAACTAGTTAGAAAAAATTAAATTGTAATAGAAAATAAAATACAGTTTATTAAATATTTACAATAATGTACTTATAACTTAAATATTATATATAAAATTCTCGTGTCACAATGTTAGTTACCTTACTCCTCCGAAACGGCTTTACTGATTTTTACCAAATTTTATATGCATATTCAGTAGGTCTGAGAATCGGCTACTATGTATTTTTCATACCCCTAAGTAATAAGGGTAGCCCAACCCAAAAATTAATATGGCAAAACATCGTTTGTCGGGTCAGCTAGTAATAATTCATTAATTAGTTAATAAACTGTTTGCCTCCTATCCGTTAAAAAAAAGTTAATGTATATTTATTCCATGAATGGACCACCTGTTAATGTGACCACGTGTGATTTTGACAAATAGAAAAGAGTACGCGTGATTTAGTAATACGAATAAGAAGAAAATTCTTACATTTCAGTGAGTGGGTATATCTCTAAACATACATAATATGTACTCAAATGGATTGGGATCCTCACACACACTGTCTTCGAGGCTAAGTTTGAGCCTGGGGATATGTATCTATGAGTCTGATCCTAAATGCATGTATAAAAAAGTGTGAGACATTTATGCTATGTAATTTAGTTTGTCCATATTTAGCTTTCTTAACTTTTTAGAAGGTCTTTTTCTATAGCTTCAAAATGTTTGACAAAATTCGAAATCGAAACGAAAGCGTACATTGCATATCCTTAATATGTGATAATTTTTTTATGTTTCTTAATGATATACATAACTTAACACGCGCAAGAAATAAAATAAGTTCGCTGTGTAATATTGAAAAGTGATCACGCAATACACATTAACACTTAAAGCCCAATCATTACAGCCAATTGAATTGGAAAAATTTACAGGCTGTATCAAAACCTAAAAGCCCTTTTCCAAAATAAGTAATAATTGGTATTTCAAGACCACTGTCAATTGTTCGAATTCCGGTAGGTGCATCTATTTGTGTGATGAGCACGAATGTTGTTTCCAAGTCTTGGTTGTATATAAACGTATGTAGGTATATAGGTATTTATTGTACCCTCGTTGTTTCTGATTACCATAACACTGCTTCAGCTACTTACTTTGGGATCAGAGCATTGTATGTGAGTTGTCCCAATTATTATTATTATTAAGACTTCGGCTAAAAAGTTCTCATACAACTTATTTACTTTTTACTTCGGAACATGAGACCTCGCTCGGTGAATTCTTAAAAACATATGTTTTTTCATCATTTTGCGTAGAACATTCCATTGAATATTAAAAATAGTAATTGGAATTATCTTGTCGTCTAATGAATTTAGAGTTTTTGAATCTTTTTTGAAACTTTCTGGACTCCACTGGATCTTATATTGTTTAAAATTTTATTTATTATATTAACCGACTTAAAATTGCACGAAAATTTAATAATATAGAAATAATAATTAAACAAGAAAAATACTTCGCTTTTAAGTTGTAGCGTATTTATTTTTAATCAAACTCTAAATCCAAAATAATTTTCAATTAGACATCTATTTAATTATTTTATATCGCAGGATCCAAAAGCAACACAACAAAACTGTATTCCTTTTTTTGCTTATTATAAAATTAATAATTAAATTATATTATTTTAAACACTCTGTATTATCATCCTTCGCCTTCATTATCGTTAACAATATCACGTTATAAAGATCCCATGTTGCTTAAAGACATTAAACAGAATGCAGCAAAAGTAGTTGTAATCAGATTGCTCGTAAACATTTCATAAAATTGAAAAGGTTCGATTATTTACAGGCAGTTTCCATTATTTATCGTTATTAGTATCAGAAAAGATGTTTGCAGTAACGCTAGTGGTAGTAAATAACTAAATTAATAATACTTTTTATTATCTTATCTTTAGCTATGTTCACTAAGAATTTTAACACTTCAATAAGCAATTTTAATTAACTACACTAATATTATAGCTAAAGAGAGAAGGATTTTTTCGGAATAGATAAACTCGATAATTGCTGAAAAATCTCTTTAGTTAGCTTTTAATATTGGCTAGTAAGTATTTACTCCTCGTGACAAATCAAACGAGCCCAAACTTGACAGGGTTGCAATTTTACTACACAGTTCCCCTGACCACATCCCGCCTTTGTAGTTAGACCTTGGATATTTTCTGGGGCTTGTCATGACGAATTAAACAAGCCCAAGCTCGATTGGGTTGCGTTGTTTTATTATGGAGTTCTCATGGCCACCTTCTCAGCTCTACGACTTTATTTAAATGTCATCTGATTTACATGTGTATGCAAAACTTTAACTTAATCGTAAACCGGCAAGTGGCTCAAATTTAGTTGCAAGATTCCACCTGAACTAACATACATTGCAAGTTAAATAAAAGTTTGTTAAAATAAAGATGCAAGGGAATGTACCCTATTTGTTCCAATTCCCAATCCTATATAAACAAAGGCGTGACTACCAAATTGTGAAGATTTAACAAGTAAAATTAATTGCTCTTATATTACTGAATGCGTCCGTATGACCATAGAATAAGATCTTTTATTCAAAAGATTTGTTCTCACAGATAATATTGTATGTCGTAAGGTTTCAATGATAATCATCATTCGTTCATAAAATTAAGCATATAATTATTTACAATATTTTGATATAAACCTCATCGAACATGGAGATATTGGTTTTTCACAGAAATAATTGTCATTTACAACTGATTGAATCCTACAAAAACATTTAATCACTTTTCATTATTAAGCCAAAATCATTTCACTTAACGTAGAGTGCACGATACACTGTCACTTTCGAATTTCGAATGATTAATGCTCTACAAAATTATAGTGGTTTTTTTCGCGCTAGGGGCAGGATAAGTACTTTCGAACATTTCGTTTTATCGTATATTATCATCTATATTTAATGTAAACAAGCTATGTACACTTCACCTGCATTGTTTAAAAGTAGTATTTTAAACCATTTTTGATGATTTTAAACCATAAGTTTGATGATACACGGTAATCCGATCATTCACTTTTACCATGTTTGGCATGTTTGATAAATTGTTACTTTATATTCTTTCATTTTGGGTGTTTTTTATGAATTGAGCGCGGTAATTATTACAATTATTTGGAGGCAGCTTACAAAGCCTAAAATTTCGCTAATAATTTTTGATATTGACTCTAAAAATCAGTAATAATTTCAGAGATTCGCTTATAGATTAAAAAGGTAAATGTACTTACATAGTCGCGGGAATATATGTGAGCTACTTACCTAGTATATATTTAAGTTGTTTTATTTACTCTTTATAGCTACGTTTATGTGCAAGTGGAAGTACCGTGCCTTTAGACAATAGACTTTAGACTTTCGTGTAAAACGGGTGTCGCCAAACTCAAAGTAAATTTGTATGAAATTCCGTTTGGTGTAATTATCATAACGACACGACTTATGTAATTACCATACAAATTAGATTTTCGTCAGACGACATCCATTAGACACCATCCTACCGGGGAATACGACAGAATGACATACGGACAAATCCATACCAATTTTATAAATTCGAAAGTAACTCTGTCTGTCTGTCTGTTACGCTTTCACGCCTAAACCACTGAACCGATTTTAATGAAATTTGGTACAAATATAGATAATAAGTTGAGAAAGGACATACGGTCCAAAAAACTCTCTAATGCGGACGAAGTCGCGGGTACAGCTAGTTCAGTATAAATTCATAACAGAATTTGCAATTTTTGAGAGCTGTTATTATGATATCACAAACCGACACTTCAATTTTATTTGTATAGATAGGTGTAGGGTTAATATAAGTTGCATGACGAAATTGACCAAAAACAAGGTAAAAAATAAACTGGATTTGTGGGAACAGTCGAGTTTTGAGGCTTTGCTCCTTTTTCGTCTCCAGTATCGTGAGGAAGCGCGATTGAGCGATCAAATTTTTATGACATCACTTAACGTATTTTACAACTTGATACCCAATTAATTATTTATTATCAATTTTGAGGACCTCTCGCTGTGTAGATCAATTATTTTATATCATTTTTAAGTAGTTTTTAGAGATCAAGTTGGAATTTTATTACGTTAAATGTGAGAAGATTTTATTTAAAGAAATTTCACGCTGTTTTAAAGTTGATTTTATAAAAAAATCGATCAGAATTCGATGCTCAAGTTTTATATCAATGTACGTATTATTCTAGTCTATACAATATGTATTCTGTAATCTGTATAGTATATTATCCACTAATATTCCAAATCTTTCCCCAAATTTCATTTTAATCCTTTAGTCAAAACTGTTTATTACTGAAGCTTTCGATTTAGATATGAAGTTTAAAATCTAATTTATTTCATTTCAAAGCGTGCGAAAAGTTATCCGAATTTAATGTTATTGTTGAGTGAGGGATGTTGGAACAAATAACCAAGTAACAAAAGGGCTTCAACCCTTCCGCAAATTAAAGCTTATTTTATTGCTTGTACACTTATTATATTTTGAAATCGATTAAAATGCATGTTTTGAGTTTAGAAAATAGAAAGCAAAATCACGTTTCTACATGTTCGTGCAAATATTCCAGAAATATTCATTCACAAAGTTATAGGAACTAGAACAATAGCAAAGGGCAATAATAATAATCAGATTAGCCGTTGCGTGTGTGTGCGTGGCGTCAGCGGCATCAATCGACAATCGTCATTCACTCACTCATTGAGATCATTCGTGTCGGTGCCGCGGTCCGTGTCGGTTGTGTCACATTGCCGCCATTTTATAACGCATCGAATTCAAATTAAAAAGTGCCGTAACTGAAACTGTGGATGTGCTTGTGATGAGTGTTTAGTGACCATGAATTCTAAAAAGTTGGAGTACCTAGATGATGCCTCTATCGAGGAGAGAATTAACCTCAGTTGCCTAGGTATGTTTTTTGCTAAATCTCATTAGTTTTACTGAAGACCTGCAAATAATTAATGTTAAATTGATTGGAACATTGACGTCTACGACGTTGTTAATTGATAACTCGGAATACGGAAGCATGGAACACGTTTTATCCATATTATACAACTATTAATTAGGCAAGATAACTCTCAATGTTTACGTTTCTCTTGATATGTCTAAGAGACTTGCAGCCCGATAAAATTATACGTTGGTTTATAGATTTTGTTGACAACTTTGTTATCTAAAAGTTCTACCTTCTTACTGATATATTATAATTCAGTTGAAGTGATGTCGAAAAGTTTAAAATATAAATTTAATAAAAATACTTTATTTAATAGGTAGATCGCCCATATAATATTTGAATTATCAGGATTATAGAAAATGACTCGATATTTTATCAAAAAAATATGTTTAAGTAAGCAGGTAAAACTTAACTTCTTTCTGTAATGCAATAGAAGATTAGTCAGCATCACACGTAACATGTTGAAACTTGGTTGAATCTTGACATTGTTGTCTATAGCGGTAGTCGGTACTTTCTATAAAAAAAAATTACAACAGGTGTTTATTGTTATGTCAATTGTAAATTCTTTATCTCTACCTCTTTTATACTCTACGTTCTGTGTTGTCTCGTTTTTGAAATAACAATTTCACCATAGTGAGAAAGTGACCGATGATGGCGGATGATTTGAAACATTGACTAAAGTAAAAGAAGTAAGGATGTTTTATCCTATTCTTACCTTTATTATATCACCTACTTACTTACCTAAAATAAGCGTCTCGCTTTCAATTAGTGAGATAATATTTAAATTTAAAAAAAAATATTAAACAATAATTTCTGGTTGTAAAACTTCTTTCGCCGAGGCATCCTTGATTATCTTCGATTGACATATTAAAATATATAATATTTCCCATGGCCACACAGACGAAGTCAAGAGTAAATACTAGTATTAACAATAAGAATAAAATAGAAATATTCGATTATATTTATAAACTATAGAACATTTTTGAAAGACAAGAATTCAAATTCGTCCCAGACTTAACGCTTGGAGTGACTTTCATCCCTTTTTTAACTATAAGTAAAGAAAGGGACAACTATAGTAATTACGGGTGTATGTGTGGGTGTACCTCAAGGAACCACAGGACTATGCCCTCGGGTAAGAAACGCAAGAGCATATTTTGCGGTTACAAAGTTATCTTGTACCTATATAGATCTCAAGTTATTTAAGTAACATTACTATAAATAGTAATTTGCAATGTAACGGATAGGAAAAAACTGACTCAGTATATATTTTTAATATGGATAAGCAGTTTGTCGTTTTTAGATCAAACTAGTAATTTACTCTGCCTTCGCCAGAAAAAAAACTAAAAAACAAATGTTTTGGCTGGTAGGTATTTTTGTTAAAATTCGTCCTTAGATATTATTTTCTTTGTCGTTTTTACAAAACTGTAGTGTATTTGGTATCACTAAATATAATATACTAGACCGATTAGTATTTTTCTGCTTTATTTAGTGTTCAACGTCATCAAAACTGAAGATTCGCTGGAAAAAAAGTGTTATCGTTAACTCATAAATTTGACGTTTAGGAACGTGTCTCCAGCTCTAAAATAAGTTTGGGCATGAGTTAAATATTTGTATATTTAACATTAATAATATTAATAATAGATATAGTATAGTATAAATAATATTTAACATTTCCACTATGAGACATCTTTGCAATATTAAAAAACCTATTAAAACTCATGGATCCTATTATAATACAATCGATATTCATTTATTTATTGTATCATGATGGGGCACACCCATATCATACGAAATACGGAAGTATTTGTTTAAAAATCTTTTGTTATTGACTGTTATCTAAACTCGATTCACGAATTTGAACTTATTCAAATGAGGTGATTGTGTCTATAGTAAATATTTTAATGTATTATACTAAGGTGTGTGAAATACCGTAACCCCGTAGAGAATGTGCAGGCACATTACTGCGTCTTCATAAGTTAACCGCAACAGTTATTTGTTTTTCCGGGATTCGAACCCGAAACCAGCGGTTCAATATTAAGACGTTCAACTACTAAGCCATGGAAGTCGCAGCTATATATTATTATGTTTAACTAACTTTGTGTTTACTCTTCAAGCCTTTTTTCACTATAAAATGTAGTCTATGACGTCATATTCCAAGCTCTTGTCTGTCTTAGAAAATCTGTCTGTCAGAATCACTTTCACATCACTACATAGTATAAAACAAAGTCGCTTTTTCTTCCCCTATATCCCTTTGTATGCTTAAATCTTTAAAACTACGCAACGGATTTTGATGCGGTTTTTTTTAATAGATAGAGTGATTGAAGAGGAAGGTTTTTTTGTTTTATACCCGTGCAAAGCCAGGGCGGGTCGCTAGTTTATAATATTAGTAGGATTTTTTGACTTATTGTTCTTAACGGTTGACAAAAATGTACATATATTCTATGTTTTTCAAATGTTAATAAATTGCATATCATAGTATAATTTAAAACGATCATTAGCCTAGAGAAGGTCACTGTAACAGGTTTATGTCAAATGATCTTAATTAGATTAGCCAAATACATTATTAATATACGTTGTGTTTCAACTTAGTAAGTAGGTACTTATTTAAATATTTATTCTTTTCAAAATTGCGTTTCGTTTTTAGTCTCTTTAATAATAAGGATGTCAACTTTCAAATAAAATAAGTTTATATTGAGAAGAAATGCATAAAGTTTTTTATAAAATGTATTAGAGAAA
The DNA here is from genome assembly GCA_912999735.1 of Aporia crataegi. Classification (NCBI taxonomy): domain Eukaryota; kingdom Metazoa; phylum Arthropoda; class Insecta; order Lepidoptera; family Pieridae; genus Aporia; species Aporia crataegi. Next base: position 1,435,143 of record OU538748.1, on the reverse strand, counting down.
TATTAAATTAATTATAATAATCATTACGCACACTACTGCTTGTATGACTCACAGCATATACACGCATACATACCTGACTTGCTCTTGGAGTGTGGTCGAATTTCGACCAATGAACGACCGTTAATAATTAAATAACTTCCTCGGTAAATGAATTATCTAACACAAAAAGATTTCGATTCAATTCGAACCAGTAGTTTTTGAGATTGAGATTAACCAAACTCTTCAGCTTTATAATATTGTAATAAGCTTTTGGTATCAATCGACACCGATACAAACTAAAATAATATTATATGAGATATAAATATCGTGGGCGTAACATAATTCCTTTACCTCAAATATTACGTAAAACTGAATGTTTAACAAGGCTTAATTTAATACAGAGTCATAAAAGTATACATTGCATTGATCCAATCAAAGATTTGAATGAGCTTTGAATGTTTATTCAAAGGGTGTGGTCATAGTAATTTCTATATATATTATACTTTAAAATATATTTACTTTTTTTTCACTATAATTTATCTTTCTTTTCTTTTTAATTTAGACGTATTTTTTTAGTAATCGTTGTGTTAGCTCTCATTGAATACGTATTTGAGGGTTTGCTGTATCTGTCTTCATGTGATTGTCTTAAAATGTGTTATGCGGATCAGAAATTAATAAATAAATAAATAAAACTATAGCATATATAACAATCCGTATTTTTAAAAACGCATTTAGGCGTCGTAGAAAATTTTACGTATTAATTACAGCCGGTTTTTCGGATAAAAAATCCGGTTTGGTTTTAATCAAAATATCATTCTTCCTACTCTATTTTTTCAATTTAAGCAAATCCAGTTTTTCCCATTATACCTAATTAATCAATCAGATGCTGCTAGGAACAAATTATGAACATCCTTTTTGTTATATTGGATCAGAGGCGGTCCCATATCAATTTTCTTTGTAGAAGGATTATTTAATAACTTAGTATACTTTGAAACCGGTATAAAGTTTATTTAAAACAAATTTTATCAATGTGATACAGTTTTCTAAAAATAATTCTACTACGGTAGTTTAATCTTTCCGCTCTACAATTCTGCCATAAAGTAGTACCATTTATGGTAACACTGAGCATAATCTTAGCAATGCTATTGCTAATGATAACCCCAAGGTACGAAAGCTCTATATTTGTAAAAGCTCTTAGCTTTTACCGTATTTTACTTTTGTCCTAGCTTCGCTTCGACCACAACTAAATATTGGAATAATCAAAAGGGAAATTGGAGACAGTTTTAAAAACCCCCAAAATGATGATTATAAATAAAAAGTAGGATCTCAAAGTAGAAGTAACTAACATCCATCTCTATCACGTCAGCGCTCAAAAAATAATAGTGTTAAAATTTTAACAAAAAAACTGTCTTCAAATTGTAACTAAAAATTGTTAAACTACTGAACAGATTTTGATGACATTTAAAGGGCCACACGGAAAGCACCAGCTCTCAAAAAAAAAGAATAATCGAAATTGGTTCACCCAGTCGAAAGTTCTGAGGTAACAAACATAAAAAAACGTCGAATTGAGTACCATCTCCTTTTTTGTTGAAGTCGATGCCACAGAGACATCAATCTTATCACATCTTTTTTCATCAGGTTTAAAAAGTACAAGTAAGTAAGCGTATACAGAATGAAAGTAAGATAAATCAATCAGTTCAAAGCCTGTCTTTGCAACATTAAATGTTGCAAGTTAAAAAAAAACGAAGAATATGAAAGTATGGATATCTCTATAAAAGGCCGGCAATGCACCCGTGGCCCAACTGGCGGTGAAGTTATCCATGGGCGGCGAACAACTTATCAAGTGAGTTGCTCGTATGCCTCCTATTCTATATAAAAAAATGTCCTATTTGAAGTCCTCTGCAAGCAGACCTCTTGAGACACTTCACACCAATATGTCAATAAATATTATTTCCTGACAAACCTTTTAAGTTTTCAACCCTTTTAGCTGCGTTGCTTAATTGAAACACAACACTTAGAAACAAAAACACCATTCACTTCACACGTAGACAAACGGTCTACGTCTTCTTTACAGTTTTAATTTTTATTCTTAACTTGACTTAATTAAAAATATTTCTTAAGTCATCTAATAATCACAAAATTACAAAATTAGTGGTCTATATTCATAATAACCTATGTTATTCAGAAACTGATAGAAAGTTTGCTGTCTATCCCATCAGTGAAAAGCATTCTAAAATCAATGCGTTAGTTCCAGAGTATTTTTTACAAGTAAAAATAAAAATCTTGTTTTTTTATATTATGCAGTATATTAAAAAATATTGCTTTATATAATATTGTGTAAGTACTTTTTATATATAATACTTTTTATCTTTAATAACTAACGTAAAATCTTGTAAGTTTATATTTTTTAAAACATACCTATTGAAAATGTCATAGATTTGCAGTACCTAGTATTATTATTTACACAACATTCAAACAATTTTTATGAGGTTAAATAACTTTCAGCTTAATTTTTTATTTAAATAAAACCTAAGAAACCTTACTTAGAATCGATTCCAATAGATAAGTGAAAAAACTATGGAATTTTAAAACGCTGTCAAAGATTTATTACAAAGCGTCTTTGTCCCGTAAAAGCTGTGTAAATATTAAAACAAATTAGTGACACAGGAACACTGAATGGGGTTTTGTTTGCCTATGTCCAATTGTTTGACGTCGAGGAAGCTGAAGGCAGTTTATGATTACACAAGTTCAATAAATAAAGATATATAAGAGGCATCTGTACTATTTAGGAATACGTTCCAAATTTTATACTAGCTTTAATTTCGCCGTAGCGTGATGCCTGACTTGTTCAATAGATAATCCCACACACAACTTTTAATTAAATCTATGTGTATTTTATGAAATAAGCGCTTTCCAACATACTCTTCAGCTTTATAATATTAGAACAGTAGTAGATTAGGCATTTATAATGTATTATTATATCACAATAAAGCAAAGAACTGAAATTTTTGAATTACATATGTTTGTAATTTGTATGAAAGATCTCTTGACATTCAACCATATTATTTCAAGTTTATACTGTACTAGCGACCCGCCTCGGCTTCGCACGGGTATATTATACATATGAACCTTCCTCTTCAATCACTCTATCTATTAAAAAAAACCGCATCAAAATCTGTTGCGTAGTTTTAAAGATTTAAGTATACAAAGGGTATAGAGGGACAGAGAAAGCGACTGTTTATACTATGATATTGTAATGTTTTAATATTTAGTTCTAAACAATCTGAATATTAAATAAATTATAAATACATAAATATTATCCATACATATCATACTAGGACTCCATAACAAAAAATATAATATGTATATCTAGAAATTATGTACATTCATATTATATTCAAGGTGCGTTGGGCTTGATTATATTCATTCAGTACCGATGCCAATTATTTTATCATTATTACAACGTATTATTAACACCTTGTCATTTTTGCGGTCCATTTTGCAAGGACACCATCCAAGATTGCGTAACGTGTCGTATCACTCAACCTTACGTACTATTAACACATAGTACCTTTATGAGTTTCTCCATGAGTTTAATATTAAAATTTTCTAAAGATTTTTACTGATCGAAGATTTCTTATAGTTGCCATGCCACCAACTGCTACAGACAAATATTTTACACAATCGCTATAATATACTTTACCAAAAAGTGTAACACATAGGTAATACTTTGATCAAGCTTATCATCGAAATAGAGTTTTAAACTTAGTTACTAGAACAATTTTCCAGCAGGTCCCTTGAAGGTAAGAGATCACCGCTGCTCCAAGTTTCGCGGCATTTGAAGCTATCGAATATTTTACCAAACGCATTGTAGATACAATTCGCTTACAATGTTGAATACGAATATAAAATTGACAGTTACATAGTTCTTAACTTAGTTCAACAAGTTTATCTTACGATCGTGAGAACTGAAACTAAGTATTTTAGTATTTTACTTATATTCGCACGGAAATTGACCATTTTTGATAGGTTCTTAATTCTTTTATCTTGGTTAATTTTAGTAACGGATAAATATTTATTATACTAAAATTATAAAGGAAAATTTTTATATTTTCGTTTGTAAATATATTATTGTTTCTCTCTCTCTTTCTTTCAGAGGTTAAAAACGATAAAAACGCCTAACTATTAATTCAATAACTCTCTCTATGCTGAGTGGAGTTGCTGAATTCGAAATCCTCCTCCTGAAATCGAGGCAAAGAAACGCTTTAATTTGACGGGAACTGAAGGTTTGTAACGAAAATGATCCGTGAAAGATGCAGAAATATAATTTCCTTTGTCCTACTTGTTACGAGATTTCATATAAATTCTATGTCAATATTCGCGCACTTTTGCTATGAGATTACGTCCCGAGCATACGATGACCGCCAGTAAATTCGCTTCAAATAGGTAAATAAAGCGGTCTGATGAAAGGCAGGCTTGTCGTCAGATGGCACCAATTGATAAGCCTTTCGATACTTCTATCTCATACTTGTCTCTTTTATTACATTCAATGAAGTTTAAGTTATGATTTTGTAGCAGGATGACTGATACTTCGCTTTATACACTATACATTTACATGAATAGCCATTTATAGAAATATAAAAGTTTAAACTGTTGTGTGTCTCTCTGTTGCATCAAAGCTCTTCAACGAATTTATTGATTTTGATGCGATTTTTTTGTTTGAAAGCTGACTCGATAGACATTGTTCATAGCTGCCATTTATCTTATTAGATTAATGAGATAATATTTTTATGTCATTGGATTATATTCCTAACTTATCTAATAAAAATAGCCGAATCAGTACAGGCCGTGAATTTTGCGCTTAATAATTTATTAAAGTAGTTGTAAAACTACAAAATAAAATATTAAAATGCTAAGGTCATCAACTTGTTAGGTACGATATTAAAACCTATTTATAGCTCTCATTAGCAATTAATAAATCGCAAGGAATTGATAAAGTGCGTGTCCTTTGTTTGTCGGCCACACACGACGTTTCAATCCCTGTTTTATAAACATCGTTTACGGATTACGAAAGATTAAAGAGAGTTAACTTTATCGCCTGTTAAACTTCACATATTTTCCTATTTTTTTTAAGTTTTTACGGATGAGTTTTAACATGATATCTGAAATTTTTTTTTTCTGTACGAGTACTTAATTGTGATTCAAACATAGATGTTTCTAAATGTAACCTCTATGTCATTATTTCGACCAATTATTATTTTATATCTAAACCAATATTGCTATAGAATTCAAGATTTGTTTCGGTGCGTCACCAAAATATAAGTAGTAGATTTTAAATTTCAACGAAACCGCTCGGCTGCGTAATAATTAAGCTCTACATAATATGGGACCGGAGCCCAAAATTTTGCAAATAGTTAAGTACCCTTTTATTATATTTGTTATTCCAAGAGCCCATACAAAAGATGAACAGAAGGGAGGACAATGAGTACGAGAGATTGTCATCTATAGTAGAAAAACTCGATGTAAAAAGAGTATTTTTAATAGTTTGACGTGTCTGTCTGACGTCTTTGATTTTGTTGGTCTGTCTGTGATATTGCAGCTACTGGGTAAACGAATGATCCAACTTCTATGCGGTTTTTTTGTCAGAAGCTGATCAAGTTGTGTCTTAGCTATATTTTTATAAGATCTGTTCCAACTATTTATGAGGTATTCTTGTTATGAACACATCGAGTTTTCTAAATTCTCTTCAATTTCACTTGTATTATATTGGTTATTGACAGATGGGAGGACAATAGGCACTGTTGAAGAAAATATTACAATAATAAATATTTAGTAAGTACGTAAAAACTTAAAAGATTATCATCTATTTTTAAACGACCTTCAAAAAACCAAAAAGGAGGTTATCAATTCGACTTGTCTTTCTAATATTCTCTCTTTTTTTCCGATGCTCCGTTCGTATGTCGCCATTCAAAAACCAATTTGGATAATTGAGGTGTCAAACGATAGGGTAACTCGTCGAAGTAGTCTCATTTTGAAATTTTTACGATCAATAGTTTTCAGGATATTGAAAGAATAGTTTCACAATCGGGCGAGAATTCGCTGAAATTTGCGCGACCGCGTCGTACTTATATGCTTATAACTCTATGATTTATGAATCCTTATCGATAAATTAGATGTTATTTGATTTAGTATTAAATTTGCAACAATAATAAGTAAAAATCAACTTAGTAAGATTTATAGTTTTAGATATAGTGAGGTTAGAATAGTTTACTTTAGCAATACAGAAGTCCATGTTATATTAAATATATAATACTAATTTTAATACTTTAATTTTATTAGCATTTATATAGTCAAGCTTTCCACAGAATTTCATGAAAATCTAAGCCATATATATGTGATGTTATGGAGCAAAACTTGTCAACAGAGAAAAACAAAAACACGTTATTGTTTACGCGTCCAGTTTAGATCTCAAATCTCGATATATCAGTTTATATCGATGACTTATATATAATTTAATAAAACTTTAAAAGGGTCATATATGATTGTAAAATTAATAAGATAGAAAAGATAATTCAGGAGATAGAGAGAATATAGTTAATCTTACTTTGGTGCCAAATATATGAAAGACGTAATTTATATTATTCCAGTACTAATTAAAAAGAAATTGAATGGCTTGGCGACGCCTTTCAAAGAGCAACATGACAGTTTTATGCCCTTGTTGAATTTTACATGAACTTTAAATTTATCAACTATTCACGTCTTTTTATTTATAGTCATTTTTGTGTTAATAAATGAACCATTAATAACACAAAAATTATTTTCCACTTTATAGTGCGTTTCGGTTTTATTTTTTTATTTAAAATTAATTTATTTTGTTATCTCTAGGCTGAGTGGTTGATGGCCACCTGTATGATACGAATGACACATTACATAGTCGTAAAATTCACCCACAAACTTGTTTAGACGTTTGTCTCGTCTGAGAAAAATAAACAGAAAACAATTTAACCGTGAATATAATTACACCCACCTGTGATCACTCATTGCCACGCAAATTGGCGTAAAGGCTAATGAACTTAGATTGTTATGCAATAGTAAACAGAATTTCTATTCAAAATAGAGGTTAAAATCCCGCAAGAGTTTTAACTCTTGCGGGATTTTAACCTATAAAAAGATTTATCTTATCTCTATAAAAGATTTATCTTTTATAGTAATTGATGCCAAAAATAGAGCTAGAAAATAATTACGAATTTGTTTCCGAGATTTTTGTGTTACAATACGCTTAATAAATTTGTAAAAGCCATTATTAGAGGTATGTGAAAATGGCTAGATAATAAATATATATAGACAGAAACTTTTTCATGTTCCACTTAGTAGAGTGAGACTTGAGTTTTTTACAGTCTCCGTATGGATTTATTATTCATTTATTTTTAAATAAAAACAGATTAGAAGGTTCTTTTACAGTTTAAAGAGCAACGTTACATTAAACCGGAAACAAAAAAAGAAAATCTATAAAAATTTAAAATTATGACAACAATTTAACGAATTTTCCATGCTTTTTAGAATTAATACAATTAATTTCTTAGGCGAAATTCGTGTCAGACATTTTAATTTATCTGTGCAAGGTAAATGTGGGGGAAGAAATGAGGTCAGCACTCGGATGTAAGTCATATTTGTCGCCTACGTTGTTAAAAGTTACCGCCTCCATTACGGAATGGTGTGATTAACACCGGAAATATTTTAGTAAACGAACTGGGGAATCGAGCAACAACCGAGCGATTTCTAAGGCAGTCTTAGGCGCGGGATATACAGAAGAGACGTGGCGACGGTGGTGGATAGTCAAAGTAACACAATTTAAACCTTATAGTACGTGACATAGCGTCGTTTTTGTCGAAAAGGAGAATTACGCCCGCGCCTCCAAGCGACGTCCCACCACTAGGTGACGCGCCACCGCCACTGAGTGGCAAAAACGACGCTATGCTACGTACTATAAGGTTTATTATATAATGTTAACTTTGACTATCCGTCACCGCCGCACGTCCTCGCCACGTCACTTCTGTATATCCCGCGCCTTACTCAGCTAAAGGCAAACAGCTGCCTTCAGAGGCATTTCCGAAGCAATACATCTTCTTCTCGGAATTCCTTCTCTCACTCTCTCCTCTGTATCTCGCAACGAAAACGCCAGATACCTATCCAATAATTATCTTAATGCCTCGATTGAGGTTGTATGTCTGTCTGTGACAGCGAAGGGTTTTTAAATTGTCTCAAATTTCACAGTTCTTCATATCTGTAACAACATCCACTCAATAGTTCAAAATTGATAAAATGGAAAGATCGATAAAGCAACAAGTCTATATTTGGTTCACGCAACCCGTATGCTCTGACAGGTGCGGAGCTCGTCTGGCTTCATTTTTTGTCCAATTATGGATAAAAAAACATAAATTGTCCTTTTCGAGAGCCGAATCGAGAATATTGTGTTCAGGTATGGCACAAGGATAAACTGGATGATTTAAATTTTTGACGTCTCTGTGTGTCTGTGGTGTCGCAGCACCTAAACGAACTTACCGATGCAATTTTATTAGGTAATAAATTGCAGGTAAGATCCATTGTAGCTGCAAAAGTCCATAAGTTTTTGAGATATTGTTTTTGTAATCATCGTAGCGGGTTTTTTAGAAATGTTCAATTTTACTTGTGTAAGTTTTATAATATACACTACTCACTGCTTCTAAACCTAATAACATTTAAAAATCCATAAAAAATTTAAGAAGAAAAACTTAGGTTCCATAATTTAGAACGTTTAGAACTATCTACTACTTTTAACTACAAATTAATTATGGAACGATTTTTATATATCGTGTTTAAGATTAGTAATGTAACGTAGTTAGGTATTTTAAGATAACATTATTATCTGATGGAATGTGCGCTCTTCCCTAACACAGGTTCTCCGAACTTAATAGTGAAGCCCTTCAATCTGTATTCTGTAGTAACTAAAAAATGGTAAATAAAAAATAAAAATATTTTTGAATAATTGGTAAAGAAGTAGTGTAAGGCTTAAAATTTTAACGCGTGTGAAGTTATACACATGACCGAACCGGTAGTAATTACAAAGAGATCCCCTTCAAATCCACCTGCCTTCACGCTTCGTTTGTCACTTTGTTTGTTGCAAGGGGGTTGCAGTATTGTTATTGCAACACTGCAACTAATGTCAACTCTAATTTTTACTTACGATCTGCCGCAGTGTTGCAGGGATTGCTTATAATCAGTACTGTTTGTACTAATCATAGATTAGATTAACATTTTACTAGAAAAACAAACAGTTCGAAACTATGTATATCATAATATTAATACGTGAAGCAAAAACTTTGTATGCCTTTTTAAGAAAATTGCGTGTACGGAGGAGTATGAAATTTCCCACACTTAAGTTTTATAGAGGAGTGAAGATTTTTTTTATTAAAAAATACATTAAATCAATAAAATAAACATAACGCACACTACTGCTTGGATGACACAGATTACCCACATCATACCTGATTTACTCTTGAATTGTGGTTGAATTTCGACCACAACTACTTTTCTGAAAATGGTCGGAAAAAATGAGAAACCGACTAAGTTTCCTGCCTGTAAACAATGATTTAAATGAAGTTCATAACCGATAATGTGTTTGACTCTATATAAATAAAATGTTTTTGATTTTGACTTTGAAATGTGGCTAAATATCAAGAGCTAAGCTTGCTCTGAGCTTGCTACATACCATACCCCACTTAGGGAACTAAATAGAAGTCGTAGGCATTAACGCTATTTAAAAAGAAATAACAATTATTCTTTGTAGAGCTCGCTGTTACCAACTTTACGTTGTTCTCGTCAAAGGAAACAATTTTTAATTAAAACAAGTTCATTACAAATCAGCGGGAGATAATGGTTTCTGAAGGCGTTTGGAAATTGTCTTTCTCTTTTTATAATAGTAAATTAATGTAGGTTTGGAGCGAGGTAGAAAATGGTCACAACTCACAATTATCGAAATTGAAATGTGTTTCTCAAAGTTTAAAGAAATGAATAATTTAAGGGAGAAATTTAGGATAATATTTAATTATTATTTTGTTATTATTTAATTAATATTTAAGTGGAAACGATACTGCAGTTTAGATAATAATAAAAAAAATGTTTTTAACAATTAACAATATATACTTACTCATTTTTGAGCAACCAGACCTCTAGTATAAGGTGATAAATCGTTCAATCGTTAAAATGCTAAGTTAAGACTTTTTAAAATTATATTATGGAACTGTAATTTTGTACTTGAAATAAACGTAGGTATATTATTATTAATGTGTCCCAACTATTTGTGTTATCAAAATTTATTTAACAGTTGAAGTGTGAAAGTGTAGTTAACAAACAAACTCACTTTCACAGAAGTTACAAATTAAAAATACAATACAATCAAAAGAAAGTAATTTAACCTAAAAAATATTATTACAGAATCAAATTACAGAAAATCGATACATTAAAATCGAATAATAAACTCACAATCTATCTCGGACACAGCGATACTGGGTTTTTATAGTTAGGATTACAATGGAGAATGTTACTAAGTACGCAAAATTGTCACAGTAGAGCTTTTACGTATACAAATACACTAGTTTTTGTTTTATTAAAAAAGAACAAGTAGTTTTGATTTTACATGCATTTAAAGTTCGTCAGCTCGTGTCAGCAGCGTGACATCACAGCAACACTCCGCTCTTTTCTCTCTGTCTCTCTTCCCGAGCTGCGACGCGACGGACGGCGCAAGCTGTTGTAAAATGACGTCACGTCGTCCTACTTTTAAAATTCTGTATCTCGGGAACAAATTGATGAATCAAATAGTTTTTTCACACGATTTTTCCATTTTCAATAAAGAATACGGTGGCCTAAAAATCAAAATTTGTGAACATTCTCCATTGTTAATTTTACTATACCTAATGTAATTTAGTTAAAAATATAATGTTTTAGAACCATATTACATTAAGTAGACTCCCATCTCACTACCTGATACTGGCAGAAAAAAGGACCGTTTGAATACTCAAAAGGTAATACCGTCTTAAAATTACTTTTCATACTATTTCACTTCTTATTTCCTCTCAATACAGTACAGAATCGCATAAATTGTATGTGTGAAACCGATATATTTTACACTAATTGATACTGTGTCTATCAATATTGTTTTTTTTAAATTTTAACGCTTTCTCTAACATAGATGTTTATGTATAGACTACCTTTATTACATGATTCTCTTTATCACAGAGGTTGTACTCGGCTTAGTATATAAATTTTCAAAAGGTTTTTTACTAATCGACAACAGTAATTATTCGATAAAAAATAAAACATAGGTTCACGCGTCTGCCTGTTATGCCGAGGGTCATGTATTCGAATCCCGGGAAATAAAAGTTTCAGTTCGGTTCAGCAAGCTGATCACCTTTCCCTAAAGATCAGCAGAACAGATGCTGCAATCTGCTTTGCTCCGGTAGGAATTGCACATGTTTTCAGTTGCGGTTTTTTTATTTTTTTATTTTTGTCTCAACTCCGTAAAATGCTGCTAGTAGAAGCATGCTAAAATTAAATATTATTATTACTCGCTAAAATCTAACAAATTTCCTTTTACGTAATGAGGTAATGATATAACTCAAAAGCTTCGTTCCATTATACGTGAAAGCATTGATTTATTTCAAGATGTACAATTTAATTTCTAATACAGGATTAAATTTCGTTTATAATTCCTAAGCTGTAATTTGAACAGCATCTTCAGTCTTATTTCGTTGGCATTAGTGGTGATAGTGGTTTGTAATTTGTATTACCATGGAACTCTTCAAGATTTATGGATAAGACAATTAAGCATTGATTGGTGGATGGTTGAAAGATAATTTCTTTTTGATAGGTCTATTATAGTACTGGTCGGGTTGTACAGATTTTAGTCTGTAATCATAAAAATTCCTGTTTCCATTCGTTTGGCTGTTTCCCAACTTGTCTTCCTTCAAATTTCTCCTCCACAGACACTTCTTGTCCTTATCCTACTTCTATAAATGTGATTCATGCAACAGCTGATACTTGATATTTGTATTGTTAAGGATTTAGTTAGTAGTTTTCGCGCTTCTTGCACTCTTCCTTCATTACTTTTATTTTCTTTGTTGAGTTGCCTGAAAGATATCGCTGATTAGCGATAAAGCCTCCCATTGCACTCCAAATTAGCTTAAATTAATATTTGTATTCTATTGTTATTGTAACGAAGTGTTAATAAATAAATATAAAAAAATTTCTACGTTATGTGTACATAAGGTACCTACATATAAGACAGTTTAAAAAATCGCCCGGTTTTTAACTCCAATCCGTAAACAGTATTAGATTTAAATGACAATCCCAGCGAATTTGGGGCTGGCTGCTAATATAAACGAAGGTCAGTCAAACTACACATTATAGACAAAATTTGCGCCAATTTTGCACCAAAAAGAATTTTGACAATGCCTATTATATGAACACTATGTATTCAATATTCGGTATTTTCTTGAAAGACTCAGTCAGATCAGTTCTTTTGATTGAAAGTTTTTAAGCAGGATCGAGATGGATCAATTTTTTTTTGTAATTAACACGTGACGGTTTCAAAATTGACTTCAATTTTATTAAAAAGCTACTTTGAGGCGTACGCTCACATAACAAAAAGCCAATTTCAAAAATGCATTATAATCTGGGTCAGAATTATAAAGAAAGGTTAAATTAAGTGTCTCAATTCCTAGTATTACAAAATGCTGAAAATTTTTACTAAATGCGAAAAGGTCAACATTTTGTAGAATATAATTACGCTTTACGCAACCGGTGACAACTTTACGAGGTGAGAAAACTAAAAACGTGTATTTTTATGGATTTCACAAAATTCCTGTTTTGTATTTTGTGTGAAACTTTTCACCGTATATGGTTTGTTTGTATGATTTTTTATGTGAAACCAAAAGATATTTTCAAAAACACCCAACATTTTAAATATAGATAATTGTAAATATATCACAAATTGATTTACATTTAAAGCGAGGGTGTTATTAACTGACTTCAAAAAAGGAGGAGATACTCAATTCGACGCTATGTTTTTTTTATGTTTGTTATCTCAGAACTATCGATTGGGTAAACCAATTTCGATGATTCTTTTTTTGTTTTAAAGCTGTTCAGTAGTTTTAGTTACAATTTGAAGTCGTTTTTTTTTAATTTTAACACTATATTATTTTAAAATGTTAACATCTTCTGATCATGTTAACACCTTCTAATCTTAAACGAATTGACCGGTATGTTTTTTGCTTGGTAGCCGATGTAATTGATATGGTCGTTATCTACAATTTATCGAAGGTCTGCTAATGAGGTATTCTTCTTAGTAACTAATATTACGAGGGTTAAATTCTTCTCAATTTCACGTGTCATTAACTCTTTGAACGGTATTTTGTGAAAAGGATTGAACAGCCTTACGGCGAAACATTTAATTTAATTCATATTTGATAATCTCTGCTAGGGCTGGCAGAATGTGAGAATTAATTCACTTGAAACATCGCTCCCGGCACCATCAAAGCCATTGTATTACAGAATAGTGCCAACAATAGTGCTATTTGTACGTTTGCGAGATGTAGCCGATACCCGCTTATAATAAATTGACTGCAGACAAGTCTTACCGTTAGCGCGTTAACACCTATGCTTCGTCTGACTATTAATAGTGGCAACCCTAATTATAGAATGGGAATACTCATTTTGACATTTCAAATTGGAAAATATTTACTATAATCTATGGCAGTCTAAAAATTATATGTATAACCTTTAAAAACTGTACAGTGAAATTTGAATTTGGAAATATATTTCTCTGTGGATCTCTGTACATAAAATAAAAAATTGTGAAGAAGAGATTTTCTTAAATGTATTTGTAGGTATTTTTACTAAATATATATCTAAATATCTTATTAATTTATGTTTATTAAATTAATAAAGTATTTAATTTCAATGTGAACATAAAAATACATAAGTTTTTCTTACCCAACATTTATACTTTGTGAAGTGAATTAAGTTTAAAATAACAAAACTAACTGGCACCTTTACTTCTTGTTACCACGATAAATGGAATTGGTTCTATATAAATAACCAAACTATTAATTATCATTAATTAAACCCATAAAACCTTATAGGAATGAAACATATCAAGGTAATAATATTATTTCTAGAGCTTTAAGAGTCTGTATCCTGCAGATGACTACACGGTCGGTTAATGGTAGTGACAAAAAGTACATTTTTTAATTGATCATTCATATCTATATTGTAGAGTAGTGGCTCGTCCCGGCGTCGCAACGGGGACATAAGATTTTTTTAATATTTTTACCCCTTATTTATATTTATTATTGTTTTTTTTTACGTTTTTTGTATAAGAGTATTTCTAAATTATTTTAATTTTTACATTTCTCTATTTTCCGCAGCGCATGCGACAAAAGAAGTTTTAGGGCCCTTTTTTACACCTTGGGTTACGTTACTTAAGTTTTAGTAAGGATCCCTAATCTTTTCTAGCAATAAATATAGCCTATGTTTGTGAATGTAGCTTTCCAATGATTTAAGAATTTTTACACAAAAATACAAATCGTTCCTCTTTATAATATTATTTAGAATTTAGATTAGATTTAGAAAAGTTGTCGCAGAGTATGGGCGATCAATATTAGATTCGTCACGGTCCATTGTTGAATTCAAAACGGATTCTTCTGGAACGGGATGTCGATGATCTGATCAAAGAGAGCTTGTTGACTACTTGCACTGCCGTGGACAGTTGACAAATATGTCATATGTCAGTTTAATCAAGGTGTTGTCAATGATACACCCAAATCAATTAACTTGACGTTCCATTTTACTCCTTCTTATGAGCTCATTATACCGAAATTGTTCTATTATAGCGATAATCAATGTTGATTTGGCAGTGTTCTAATATAATAAGAACATTGCCTTGTCATTGACTGACCATGGTACATAGCAGATTCTGAGCTCGCTGCAGGTTCTTAATAAGTAAAGCATTAAGCTTCCAGCCCTTTCCACTCGCTTTCACTAAGTTATTGCATAAAGTCTATCTAAATAGCCATCGCGGCTCGTAAAAACAGAGAACGTACCATTAATATTATATTGTCCTTGTACTATTTAAGTTTATTATCTTTGGTTGTAGTCTTTAATTGTGAATCCGTGGTTTGATTAAGGTTATATTAAATGTGACACGCAAGATTAATGAAGCGCTGTGTTTTTCTTTATTACTTTTTATTTAAACGTCCCTCGTAAAATTAAAAATCACCTGACTTGGTATACCTAACCTACCACTTTTAATTTGTTCATGTAAATGTCTGTTATATCCGAATGCAGATAAATGTATTGACAGATACGGTTTCCGATTGGGTTTGTCGAAAAGTATAAGTTCGTTTCTTTAATTAGTAATTATTTTGTTATTAATGAAAAGTTGAACGATTTTGCTTTTGTTGTTCAAGTTGATCGACGTGGTATAACGTATGAGTCGACTGTTTACTTAAATATTTAGGATATTAACATAAAAGCATAGTCATTTACTAAATATCTAATGTCGGCCTAAATTTTATCATTAGGATAAAAGGCTGTATTTCTTTCGAGATAATTCAACAGTAACTACTATTTCTATATCATTCAATGTAAAATTGGTACAATCAAACGATAGAATATTGAAGTCTGTCTGCATACAATGTGCAACAATATAATTGAATGGATGTACCTTTATCCAGAGATCATCATACTTTTATCCAATAGGTATTAAAAACCCATGTTTAAAATTCAAATGTTTTATTCATAGCGTTTAAACTGTTTTGAATGTGCGCCAAATGCGAAAGTTCTTTGTGAGAATATTTTACTGCAACTTGTGAAACTTGACCTCAAGTACTTTAGTTAATACCTTGGATTTAAAATCGTATAGTTTTTTAAGTATTTGAAATAAGGATTAGTTATTGTATCATCGGATTATAACTGTTTTTCAACGTTTATTATACAAATGAAATAATTATTCCAAGGTGACTTTCGAAAGGAGTTTATTTTACTCATATATACACACCAAAGGTTTAAATCGACGATTTAAATCTTTGCTACGCACTACAAATAATTACCCAAATCAAAAAACGTACCTACATTACTGAACCTTAGTAGTGATACTAAGTATGAAAATACTTACTTTTACTCACGATTTAGTTCGCGTAGACACGCAAAATATAGCCTATATCAGTTAGAATCTAGCTTCTACATTAGTGAAAGAATTATTAAAAACGATTAATTAGTTTTTGAGTTCCTTCGTTATAAACAATAAAAGTGTAGACTATAGAAAATAAAGCCTAAATTTTATAAATTCTAAAAACCAATAAGAATTTTCTAACTTCTATATGCTAGCATAGTGTATATGAAATAGGACATTTTCTTTACCAAAATAGACGGGCATTACAGCAGGTAATCTTATCTTTGATGTTTTATTTCCTGTCCTAATATAGGGCGTTCAACGAACCTTATTATGATTGAAACTGATGTAATCTGTCTGTTTGCATTAAAGATAAACTCATACAGCCGCATTCAATTTCTTTTAAAATATCACTGCACAATATCATATACTGTTTTAATAACAAATAATGATGAATTTTTCATAAAATTATTAGACTTAAAATATTAATTTAGGTACCTACATAAATTCCCGTAACCCGTACGGCATGCAGCAGACACATTCCGGTATCTGTTTCTCTGATCTTTTTCTTTACAGGCAAGTAGGTGATCAGCCTTATGTGCCTACTCAATCGAAATAATTGTCTCCCCTGGATTCGAACCAAGGACCTCCGGCGCATCACGCAGATGCGTACAGGACTTAGCCAGGCGGCGGGTAGGTACTTAAGTATATAAAATTTTAAAAATTATTATTTAATAATACACAAATCTTCATAACCCAAAATACTGCCTGATCGCAGTATGCGTTGTATCGATTTATCTACTAACGAGTTCGCCGGAAAATAAGCCAGCTAACCGTAATGAGAAAGGTTCTCAAGTCTCATCTGAGCGTGTCCATATTTATTTAAACATACTTTTTTTTATCTTTAATTTTTATTTATTATGAAACAAAATGGCAAAATGAATTTTATATATAATACAAAACAATAATTTTAGAATAAGTTCTATCAAAAACTAGAAAAAGAAAAAAAAGAGCTTTTTTTCATATAAAGAGCTTTTGTTGTGCTTTTAAATCATATGTGCTTTTTAGTAAACGAATGTGTAAATATGTATATTACAATAGAATATAATAGTCGACAAACAATATATGTACGCTTACAGATTGACCTCCAATAAAAAATAATATAGGCGTTACTCTTTAGAAATTTATTCATTAATATCATTAATTCTAAATTTGTTTGACAACAACCAGTTATCGGATTATTCTAACCGAAGTTTAAGTATTAGATAATCAAAGCTTAACCGCAGATTAGGGCTGTCAAGAGAAATCATTGCGGACAAGTCTTTAATTAGCGCATCGAACTTTCTAACTGCCCTTACAGATTATAGACCGGTCTAATTCATAAGAAACTGCTCTAAAAACAATATTAGACAAGTCAAAAATAAACTTTCTTCAAATGAGCTTTTAGTTCAGTTTACAAAGCACTTTATTAGATCTATTTATAATTACAGTTACGAAGTTCGGAAAGTAGGTTCTGCCGAGAAGTACCGGCAAGAAACTCGTGTGTTACTCTTTTAAACAGCCAATTATTACATAGTTTTAGGTGAATTGCACATTTTACAAATAATTTTATATTACTTACTAGCGGTCCGCTCCAGATTCTCCATTTGCAAGATAAAGTAATATATTAACCGTGTCGCCTTCTTTACTATGTCTAAACTCTAAAGAATATAGATTTTATACTCGTATTAGGAAAAGTAAACAATATTTACTGTAAGTGTTGCATCTGTATGTCATGAGTTGGCGTTGGTATAGCGATAAAACGCGGTAATGTAGCCAGTATTTTGAGTACGCAAACCAACGGCTTTGATGAACCTTTTGTATTTTTGTAAATATATTTAAGGATATTATTGTATATAATGTATTATAAAAGAGTTTGCCTTTATTTATTCTAAACCATGTTATGATAATTCCATCCCCATTTCGATCACCAAAATCATAAACAAAAATCACGTTAAAATCGTATAGGAAGTGCGATGCCACATACAGACACGGCAGACTTATAAGACCACTCTATTTGCGGCGGTGGTTAAAGATGTTAAATATTAAGCTTGCAGAGTTTAAATACGATAAAATTATATTTGCAACAGCAATCGCATTCTTATTTCTACCGGTTTTAAAGCATGTTCAACGAGAACACTTTATCTAGAATTATCCTTAAAAGGTTGTTTATAGGACAGAAAATTATAGCAACAAAAAGATAATTACTCGGCGCAATTACTTTCCATGTGAGTGAAATATATTGTTGCGTATTTTGCATCCGTATGTCTCGCCAATATTGGTATTTACTCTTTATTAATATGCTACATTAGATTTTTCATTTTAGTACGTTGCGGAAACAAATTAAAGTATCTAGCATGGGCGAGTTTGTATTTCTATATTCACAGCGATCAAGAATTGGCGGGTTATATATCTTTTCTACACCAATTGAATGGATTAAATATGTTATTCCTTTAAAGGGCTTTTGTATAGGAATGTAATAATTCTGTAGAATATATTTACTTGGAATTTGGAGGTCATACAATTCTTTCTGTTCCATGTACGTACAATTACCTTATACAAGTAGGTAATATAAACGTTTTAATCTTTTCATCGAACGTTTAAGAAGATTGTTTTATTTATAAACACGTTCCTCTTAAGTATATTAGTGTAATAATTCAAATTAATTTGTATCAATTCAAATTATATGTATATAATTTGTATGTATGTATTTGTATATATATGTAGTTTACATGCATGTTGAAGAACTCTCCCAGGTCTGAGAAGAAAGCTCCAAGAATCTTATGCGGAGGTAATATTTGTCTGCATGTCAGAGATGGTGCAACCCATTACCAAGTATTGCCATTATTCAAATATTCATTAACATTATTATAACCCTCTGTAAGCAGTTTTAGTCTAATATCTGTTTGAAAAATGTGAAAAGCTCCCTGTTACGGGAAAACTTTTATCGTCAATATAGGATTCACAGCTTTGGAACATAAGTTCATGGATGACATATAAATTTCTTTACTACAGTAAATGAACTCAAAACATTTAAAAATCTGCGTCAGGAACTAAAATAGCTTTCCCCTTGGAACGATTATAAGGGACAAGCATTATCTGACACATCAACCGATGAGATTTAATTGTGAGCAAGTCAATTAGTTACTGCGATAGCTTAGATAGCATCACTCGTGAGAAATTGAGTTTCTACGTGCAACTATGCAGCTTGAATCTATTTTCGTACAAATATACGTCATTTCTGTGTTTTTCCCTGATGTTTTTTATTTTTTCTTTTTGTTTCAATTATATTTATTGTCTTAATATAATTTTTTTGTCTAGTTTCTAATTTTAATGATTACTTCTATTTTTCTTTTCATTCAAAACCTAATTATCAAAATATATCTGTCTTAATTACCTATATTAACTATAAATCTATTTACTTCAGCTGTGAAATATTTAGATGCATCTATACCCACTTATATCTTTTAATTTCGACTTATGTTTTCTACTTGTGGTTTGTTTTGTTTCTCGCTAAATAAATTAATATATAAATAAATGGCTTAACATTATTGTCTTTTCTGATAATAGTTTCCTACGTCAAATTGAAAGTCTTATAGGTATTATTATAAATATTTCAATGTGTTTCATTGCTCTTTTCATAGTTTCTTCTTTTTTATTGGCCTCAGGAATGTTCCAATCTAAAGCGATACTTATTCAGTTTTCAGTTTGTTTTTTTTTTTCGTTTTATAATTTTGTCTGTTTTATTTTGTGTTTTTATTTTTTATTATAATATATCTACTATTATATATAATAGGACCTTAGATAATATTGCTTTGCCTGAAAGTATCTCTTTATCTTTGTTTTTGTGTTTTTCATTTCTCGCGTGTAATGTATGGCCTTGGAGGCAATCTATTATAAATACATAAAGCTAGCAGTAATTTTTAAAAAACAAATTTATTTGAAGGCAAGAATAAAGCTTGAAAAAGATAATATATGTTTACATTATTGCAAAATCATTTAAAAGTAATAGAACGCTTCAGAATGCACTTCTGATAGTCGTATATCCTCCAAATAAGGTGCATTCGTAACCCAATTGTGCAATAAGAAATGCATGCCTGGCGCCAAATGTCTTCGCATAAACTCTTATACTATATTACCTATATGTAAACAAATTGTATACATATATTATAGTGTACGAGCTGTAACATATAATGTAATTATATACACAATTGAAACTGAAGAAAATTAAAAAAAAACCTTACATACACAGTTATTACCTACTTGTTTATAAAGAAAGTGATCTATGAAACCCCATACCTTACACTTTTCACTGATTGAGATAAGTAGCTCCACCACAAATTTGTTAAATTATTATTATTAGTAAAATTTCGATTTAACGAAAACAGTTTAAACGGATTAAGTGCAAGTATTTAACACAAATTTTACAATTACTTATTTCTTTTTCCCGACGATTCACGAAATGCTATCTGAAAGTTTTGATACAAATAGAGACTGATCGTTCAGATTAAAAGAGCGTTTAATCGACTTCAGGTTAAGTAGTCATAAACTTTTAATCGTCCGATCAAAACCCCACGAAAAGAAATTATTGGTTAATTCATGAGGTATTCAATTCGGATCACGGGTCCGTTGAAAGTGATTTCGAAAAAGCTCCAGCCAAATAAGGTCATGATTTTAATCCAGTTCTAACGAAAACGAACCGAATTTTCGGAGATTCACTGATAATATTATATTAATGATAATATGCTTTAATAGCTGTGCCCCGCGGGTTCACCCGCGTTAACTTCGTCATAACGTGATGTTATATAGCCTTAAAAGCTTTTAGCTCTAAAAATGACGATACTTCAATAGAACTTTTCATCCCCCCTTTGAACTCCTTGCAACCCTTTTTTCGCATTAAAGTAGTCCTTTCTCAGGCTCTAGAGTCTAGACTATCAGTGTACTACATTTCATTTAATTCGGTTCAGTACTTTTGACGTAAAGCCGCGACAGACAAACAGAGTTACTTTCGCATTTATAATATTATTGGATTATACCTCCTAGCTAGTATCTGTAATTCTTTTTTTTCCCTCTAAGTAATACTGTAATATAACCGACTTTGGCTAATAAAAGGTTCTAATCTAACTTAATATGGTCTCCCTATCTCCGTTTATTAAAAGTCCTTAAAATATTGGCTGGTAACCATTAACAAACTGAAAACCTATAAATGAGAACGGTTCGATCGATTTTTATGATTTACTTTAACGAATAAAATTAAGATTGTCGATTGATGATGTCATGAATGGATCCATTTTCTCATAATAAAGCTCTGTCTGTAATTAAGCTGTCACTTGAATATAAAAAGCTTAATTTAATAAAAAAGAAATACATTTTGAATAATTTATTAATTTTAATACAATATGAATTATTTTAACACATTATTTTTTTTAGCGTTAAGTTCGAAATCACTAGTTAATAATGTAAATTACCGTATGTAGGTACACTGTACAGCCCTATAAATAGTCGGAAGCAATTGCCCGTAGGGTTATCACTTATCTAGCATCGACACGAACCATTGTATTGTCTTACTATTGCCACTCTCATTTTCTCTGTTTAATCATTTCTTATCTTAAGTAAGTACTGATAACAAAATAGTTTGGTCTAAATTAGATTTTGTTTAAAGTCTGTCCTGAGGTAGACTAAAGTTCATATTTATAACAGCAGCTTTGTGTTCATCTATGCAAAGTATGCTCTGAGTAGAATAATGAGAACAAATGAATCGATGCGTTTTTTACTGACTTCAAAAAAGGAGGAGGTACTCAATTCGACAGTTTTTTTTTAATGTTTGTCACACCTGAGAACTTTTGACTGGGTGAACCGATTTCGATGATTCTTTTTTATTTGAAAGCTGTTTCTTCCAGTGTGGTCCTATTTAAATTTCATTGAAATTTGTTCTGTTGTTTTAGAGTTACAATTTGAAGTCGGTTTTTGTTAAAATTTAAACACTATTGTTTTATTTATCTATATATATATATATATATATAGATAAATAAAAAAAAATAATGAATCGCTGAATGTGTTGATAAGCGCAAATCTCGAGAACAGCTGAACCGATTTCGCTAGTTCATTTTTATAATATTCCTTGAAGTACGAGGATGGTTCTTACGGAGAAAAACATTTGGAAAATTGTAGAAAAAAATGAAATAAAGGAAAAAACATTTTCCTCATACATTTTCTATGGATTGACGTTTTAGGTGACACGTTATTATTCGGAACTTTGACGGGATACGAAGTTCGCGGCGTCCACTTGTTGTAAATATATTTAAGTACATAAAAGAATTATCGAAATCGATTCACTCAGTCGAAAGTTCTGAGTTCAAACATTTTAAAAAAACTGCGTTGAATTGAGTACCTTCTCCTTTTTCTGAAGTCATTAAAAGGCTCATTAAAGCCGTTGGGGTGCGTTCCCAAAATACTGGCTACATTACCTCGTTGTATCACTATACTAGTTTGCGAAACAATAATCGATTTGACCTCATATTAAATAGAAAAACTATTTTAAAAAGCAAAGGTTGTCTATATGTTTAGATGCCATGACCTAGTTCATATAATTTCATTCATAAGTTATATCGGACGTATATATTTGAAATTCGTGACTCCAATGCAATATTGCCTTGGGCGTTACGAAGGGCTTGTGCACTGATGATATGTATTGAAATTACAAAGCTTTATCTTTTGAAAACAGTTTACAATTTGACTGTACCGTTTAATGCTTGTTATGCGATTATAAACCGAGTTTTATGATTAGTTTTTTGTTTATGTCATACATCATACATTCTTATAGCTTTATTTACCACTTAAATTCTCCAAGGGTAAAAATCTCCTCCATCTTTTCCTATTTTTTTTTTCTGTAGCAATATTTATTTGTTTTTTTCCTGTTCTTTGTAAATCATCGATGCATTTCTTTGCATTCCAACATTCCTTTTCCCTTCTGGCCCACGCCATTTTGTTATTTGCCACCATTTATCTTTCTATCTGGCTACATGGCCAGCCCACCTCCATTTCTGTTTCCGACTATCAGGCTTCTCATCTAAAACCTTCCAAATATTTACCTTGTACAATTATTATTTCGATTCTAATTACTGATTACTTTGAAGTTGGTTTATAAATTTTAAAAAAATAGAGCTCCTGTAATGAACCTATTAAAAAAAGGCTTGTGTTTTTAAAAGTACCTATAACCGCGAAAAATATTAAAATTTTACATTTATTTAACTTTCTATTCACTTTTTCCAACGTTTTGCGAACTTTACCGCTTGCATGGTTAAGGTTGTGATGCTCGCGTCAATTAAAGAAATTATGATTTATATTTTTTGGTAATTATCTCAAAATATACTGAACCGATTATTTAGTTAAACTATTTCTGAATGATAAATGCTATAATGTAAATGCTATCGCGGACAAAGATGCAAAAGCTAGTAAATAAATACAGAAAGAATTGCTATATCACGTAGTTATTAGTTTCTGGCCATTAGATAATCATCAAGCAATTGTAAGTTACGATTGGTTACGCCTGTCTTACAACCGTTACACTACATGTCGATGTGCCCCAAATAGTTAACACGCAGCGTGGGGAAACCTTATCTGTAAAAGGGTCAAATATGTAAAATGTCTTATTATCTACGCTAATATATTAATAATTTCTTTTTTAATGTAAAACTATAAGAGCGCGTCCGCACAGCGATATTTCACAGCGCGAATTTTTTTCCGTAATTCTGTAACACATTGAATCTTATGGAAGTATCCACATCGACGGTAAAAAAATCGCGTGAATATAAAATCTATGATTTGATATAAATTGATCGCTGTGCATTGCGATTTTTACCGCGCGAAAAAATTCGCGCTGTGAAATATCGCTGTGCGGACGCGCTCTAGGTTGTACATTAAATCTTTATTATCAGGCAACATCAAATCATGTAGTGTCCAATATCTTTATTGGCTATTTATGTTTAATTAATACCGTTTATATGTAAAAAGATAGTACAAAAATATTACTTAGCTAAAGAGATCGAGAAAATAAAATTTCGATTATTCACTGTATATAATTTTAATAAAAAAAGACTTCAAATTGTTACTCAAACTACTGAACATATCTTGATGAAATTCAAATGGGACCACTCGGGTCCATACCAAAAAATAAACATCAAAATCGGTTCAACCAGTCGAAAGTTCTGAGTAACATTTAAAATGGATCTTACATACAATTCAAGTTATTCTAATTTCTTGTTCATCCATTTAATATGAGATATAATTATTCGTAATAATATCGGAGTTTTTTAAAACGGTATTTTATTTCATTTGTGTCTTCTTTATGACAGTAAGAAACTTCACGAACCTTTACAATAGCTATGTTGTAACTAGCGATGCTACTACACCGTTAGAAGCTTATAAAATTAACACCGAGAGTCAGATTGATGCCAGCGCGGTTACAATCCCTTCGCAGAGCTTTTGAAAGCTCTCATTACGAAAGCTTTGATTTAATCCGCTTAGGGAATCCGCTGATCGATATATTATATACTGCTAGATTTAACGAATGGATGAAATAAATTAATGTATGAATATAGATTTTAACTATATATTTAACTAGCGACCCGCCCCGGCTTCGCACTGGTATAAAACATATATGTAAACCTTCCTCTTCAATTACTCTATCTATTAAAAAACCGCATCAAAATCCGTTGCGTAGTTTTAAAGATTTAAGCATACAAAGGGATATAGGGACAGGGAAAGCGACTTTGTTTTATACTATGTATTGATTCTGCAATAATACTAGATATGGCCATCATTGACTATTTGCCAAAACGTTTATGTCCCCTATATTCAAACCCAAGACCCCTGACGCAATACGTATATGCATAAACGACTAAGCCACAAAGACAGTCAAGACTGTGTTGTGATGCATAGCAGATTGTTGCAACTCTGAAAATCTTTCTAACATTGATTTCTAATTTTATAATTTTTTTACAGGTAAGACTGCGCGTATTTGTATTCTGGACGTGTGGCAAGTATACATACTGATTATGTTTGTAATGTATATAAGCTTAATTATCTAACAGATATTTAAGTAGTATGTATATATGTAAGATATGGGTCATTTCACGTCAAGCGGACAGGCAAATAAAAGTGAGGTTCTGAAATTTGTTCATATGGGATGCAGTTGTATTTCTAGTGGATATGAAGACGAACACACAATTTTTTTTCATATGATGTGTATTTATCAAGTTACGGGCTTCTAATGAAACGTCTAAATCAAAATTCGGATTGTGTGAAATGCTTAACATATAAGAATCTCTTAAGGCAGCTTTAATACCTATTAAATATCACACCTACTTAAAATAGTGTAGGTATAAGGATGTTCATAACGCTCTTAGAACCTCAATTATTTCTCATAAAATTATTTTTTAATAATATACCTACCTAAAGAATCGAGGCAAAACAAGTCAACAAAACTCTCAGCGAAACAGTTTAATCCGAAGGTTTAACCAAATTAAAGTGCGTAGATTTGTCACGTTACAATTATTTATTACTAAACTAGTGACCCGCCCCGTTTTCGCACGGGTATAAAACATTTATAAAAACCTTCCTCTTCAATCACTATCTCTTTAAACCGCATCAAAATCCGTTGCGTAGTTTTAAAGATTTAAGCATACAAAGGGATATAGGGACAGAAAAAGCGACTTTGTTTTATACTATGTAGTGATATTTCCAAAATTTCACGTGCTTTACAGCCTACATGATCACGGCGCTCAATCCGTTCTGTTTTTAAACATTACTTAAAAACGTACGCATGATGTAAAATAGAAGTATTGTTAATATTTTCTTTAGCGTTTGGAATAATTTATCACAGATCAAACAACGCCAGACCTTATTTACACTGTGATGACACAGCATACGCAACTCATTCATAAAACACACGAACAAATAAAGAACAATAGTTGTGAAAGTGATGACCGGCCACTGGCTCAGTTAACACCTACGCGCGTCAAATATTTTTTACATTTTATAATTATAAACCATAAAAGGCTGGCTTAAAACTTGCAGTTATGATTCAAAGCTTTCGAAGTTTACCTACTTGGTATGTCATATGTGTGAAAACCGCCCGTGGTTAAGATAGTTTGCGCAACTGTGTGATGTGCCAGAGGTCCTGGGTTCGATTCTCGGATGGACAATTAATATTTGTTAGCACAGCAGGTTGCCTGTAAAGATAATGATCGTAAAACAGACGCAGAAATGTGTCTGCCCTGTGCGGCACAAAGGGGTTATGGCTCTTAAAGAAATACCAAATTTTTTTTTTATGTTTTTCATTATTTTGTTTCTAATGTAGGACCTTTAACCTTATTTAAAATAAAATGGTTGTTCACACGGGCTAATTAATAACTAATTACAGCAAAAGTCTATTATAAATTATAATGCCGGAGTAATAAAAGCGATTCCTCATATATGTGGTGCGCCAGCGTATCCCAGTCTCGACCGCATGTGTCGATTCGAAAAAGCCGTTTCGCTTCCTTCATCATGACGCTCCGCCAGATTGAAATTATGCCCTCTGTCAACGTCAATCTAATGATTCTGAGTAATCCACTCTTCTGAGCTATATGCCATAATATATATTAAAATGTACAGGTTGATTTTTGTCTCTAATGTCTAGAGACCTTCCAATATTGGCTGTATCGAGACTTGACTAGTCCAACAAGTTTATTGTTTAACACTTCCTTATTCCAAAGGATTAAGGTATATTTAAGCGGTATTATTTACCTCATTTTCGCAGACTGGCCGGCGTAACGAGCGTTGTAGGCGGACCGGACAAGTCCATTCATGAATTGGGCAATTCAACCCACACAGTAACGGATTATGCCAGTAGTAATAGTGTTAATTGGTACCGTAAGGTACAGGAAGCGGCCCATTTGATTATTACGAAATGCTGTACTTAGGACAATTTTCACAAACATCCCAAGTTATATCGTCCGCGGTTTCATCCGCACGCAATAGGCGTTTTTCTTGTTCGTGGATCATTTCATTGACGTTCCGCTCGCATGGCTCGTAGGGGAATTTTATATCGCTTTTTAGCTTCCTCAGTTATTTCTCACTTATTCCTGGGATTAGCGCGTTTAAAAAACTTTTTAGCTATCTAATATTGTTGATGTGTATAGATTTAATTAATTTAATTTTCTTGAATATGTCTATTAGAGTTGTGCGTTTTTCTTTAATTATTTCTTTGCAACTCCCAATGCAAGAATAGGGCGTTTAAGTTTTACGTGAATTTTGTAAGTATGTCTATATATAGCATCGTATCTCCTTACCTAAACAAATGCACCTATTTCGATATGGTTTTTATTTGAAAGCTGAACGGGATGAATGCTGATGTTGGATGGAGATGGAATTTACAATTTACGAAAATAAATTCATCAATTTATGAGATATTCTTGTAATCATGGCGGGTATTGGAACGAAGTTCCTTATCACGTGTTGCGAAAGGCTAGGCGGGAAAAATTAAGACCAAAAATTGTAACGACACTTGCTATAGTTGTAAGGCGTGCGCGTGTTTCTCTGTCTGTCTCTCTCTCTCTCTCTCATAGAAAGCAAGCCAGTTATTTTTGTTTCGTTTCGTTTTTAAGAAATAGAATTTTATTACAATTCCTTCACTAATTAATCGAAAGGAACTTCGTTCCATCCGTATGTCCCTTGACACCTCTCAAGTTTTTATTATCTAATTTAGTCTTCAATTTGTAATATGTTCAATTCATGGAGCAGCTGTCAGGGTCATCTTAGGAATAATTATTTACAAAATTTTATGATTGGAAAAGTACTTATCACTTGTACGTAGTACTTCTCATCAAATCCACAGACGCAGTACGGTTACTATGTTTCTACATCAGCCATGTTTGGAAAGTTGATCTACCATTAACTGTTCGTCTGTCTATGTTAATCTGTGGTCTGCGTAAGGCATTTATCATTGGTGTAACGATGTAACTGGTTTGTAATAAATCGAGCGTAATGTTTTTAATTACCGCTTGATAATTCACTAATTTTAATTGATGTTACTTTAATTTGAGACATGTGTTTACTTGTCATTAAAAATAGTTTTGTTAATTTTTAATGGACAACAACTGCTTCAACTTAATGCGTAACTATCTCTCATTAGTAGTTATAATCGATATAACCTTGCTGTTTATTAAGCATCTTAAATAAAATTGATATTTTATTAAAATTCAAACTAAATGCAGTCTCCACTTTGATAAAATCACTTTTCACGTATGACGTTATCATAATATCCTTAAAGAAATGTAGATAGAAAATATTGTTTCTAAATTTCTTCTCTAGAAACGAATTTGCCGCAACTCCTAGTGGGGCTTATAAAGTGTCGGTGCCATTAAGTCCCGCTCCGTCTAAGTTTTCATTCATATTTTAATTCATAAGTAAAAAACTTAGATTACTTACTTGTCATCCAACAGTTGAGTGACATTTTTTTTGGCGTTTTGACACTCGAACTCTCTATCTAGACAAGTAAATAATCAAAGTAAAAAACCCAACCGACATTGTTTCTCTGGAATTTAATCCCAGAATCGTCGGTGCAACACTGAAATTCAAACGCCTAATCTAACTAAAATACCCACGGCCTCAGTCTTATCTTGTTAATTGGAGCTACATTATCAGTTTTAATCTATATTCAAAGACTTTCAGTTCTGATATTGCTACTATCTTATTAAACTATGAATATAATGATGATATCTAAATATTAAATTTATTAATACCGAATAACAAAACTAGTAACACATTACACGAAGATAATACTGCTGATAAGCGATAAGCGAACAATGGTCATGCCGTTCACAATGACTAATAGAATTGCTGACATATATGTTTGTTTCGCTATAACTGTTCAATGCCGGGCCTTTTGCTGCTTCTTAAATCGATATCTGTCACAACACTAGCGCTGCGTAGGGATAAATCTATCCTAATGTAGCTAAATATTATGTCCTATAATTGCTCTAAGATCTTTGCTCGATGTTTTCGTTATTGCAAGAAAAACTACCCCTCAGCGAAAAAGTGACAGAACATTCGACATATTGTTTCAAGTTAAGCAACGTTTAGGATCGCGTTACTAATGTATAGTGTATGTATATAAGGAAAAATAAACAATACGATGTTGAAACTATCTCTTTCTCGCTGATGTACAATTTCAGTTTCAAAAACAAAGAGAAAAGATAATAAAGACTAGAAGAAAGATCATTGAGCTGTTTATGAGTGGATATCAGACTTGAATGAAACTTGTTAGAAAATCATTGAAACGACAACATGCGTATTACGCAAAAATTAGCACTTTTCCGCGAATTAATTACTACGAGATTAAAGTTGACATTTAAACGAGTTATTTTGTAACCGCTTTCTTAACTGTCTCAGTTTACGTAACGATAAACCTCTCACTTGTAAACCCTTACAATCCGATCAATTAGTGATTAATTGTTCGCGATGTTGAGATTATAATTAGCGTTTTTGTAATTCAGTTAGCGAATTTATAATTTTTGCCTTTATTTACACGGCTTTTATAATTGTAGGTGCTAAAGGTAGTGCTCCTGCCTTCTGCTCCATAAGTTCTGGGTTCGAATCACGGAAACGATTCGAATCGAATTGTTGTGAGTTTTAGGTGTTTATAAACCTATATATGTATTTATTGTAATACCCTTGTTGATTACCATAACACAAGTGCTTCAGCTACTTTGGGATCAGAGCAATGTACATGTTAGATATTCCAATTATAATTACTGATGTATTATGGAGGTATTATGATATGTATGTATATTATATAATTTAGCAACTGTAAATAATATAAATCTATATAAAGAAAACTCACAAACGCCTCCGTGGCTAAGTGGTTTATGCGTCTGCGTGTAGCGCCGGAGGTCCTGGGTTTGGTTAACACGTTTTAAAAAACTGAAGATTTATTTTATTGATATTAAATCACGAATAATAATTAGCTAATTGTAGGTCGTATATATTTCAATAATTTTTGTTGTAAATAATTGTTACGTTATTAAAAATGTTTTCTTCTAACGTTCCAAACTCTTTCCTGTACATTCTACGTAAAACCCGTTTAGCAATGATGTCATTGCGTTGCATGCTACAAACAATCAACACAATATTACAATAACGGGCTTTTTATGTTAATAAAGATAAGATATTTATAAAACACTTGTAATATTTTTATAAAAAATCATTTTAATTGAAATATTAACTGCAAAAGGCAAAAGCGCTAATATTTCTTCAAAATTGACGTTCCCGACCTGAATTTGTTTTCGTTCCTGGGTGGACAGCGTTTTTACCAGCCCTCTTTTCTTTTGATTTCTCTGGAATTGAACCCAGGACTTACGATTTCGACTAATATAATTTGTAATGATTCCTTGACATACAGTTAAGTCATGCTTTAACTCTGAAATAAAAGCCTTTTAGTGTAAAAGTTCTCATTTCAGCGAGAACAATACTTCAATTTACCGTTTTCAGCTTCCGTGAGAAATACAGTTTTAATCCTAAAGTACTCGAAATTTTATGAGCTATATTTCACTTGTAACAGCCGAAAGAAACACACCGTTTGACAGTTACGAGTTAGCCGTTAACATAAAAAACAAAAGAAATACTTAGTACACCGCAAAGTGGGCAAAATAAGGCTATATCACCAAAGTTGAATCTTGGTATATAATTTTTAACCAACGACGCAAAAGGCGTGTTATATGTTTGACGAATCTGTGTCTGTGGGGCTGCAGATCTGTGTGTCATCCATTTTTGAAATATTCTTATTTATAATCATCATATCGTCATATTACTAATGTAGAAAGCGTCAGAATTCACATAGAATTTACAGTTCATTAGTATAAATTACTATTAAATATTACAATTAAAATAATAATGACTAAGAATTATTATAACATAAAAATTTTTCTTCAATTTTACGTATTAGCAAGAATTGCAAAATATTTTCACTGAATGCTTCCAGCATCACAGCCCATAGAGATTGCTAAACTTATCTCACCCGCGTCTCGCTTACTGTATATACCTATAGATCTATATACTACTAGCTGACCCGGCAAACGTTGTTTTGCCATATTATATTTTTTTTTTTTGGGGGGGGGGGCTATTCTTATCACTTAAGGGTATGAAAAATAGATAGTAGCCGATTCTCAGACCTACTGAATATGCATAAAAAATTTCATGAGAATCGGTCAAGCCATTTAGGAGGAGTATGGGAACGAACATTGTGACACGAAAATTTTATGTATAAGATTTATATTTGTTAACCTAAATACCAAATATATCTCTAAAACTTAGCAAAAAGAACTTCCATATCAATTTTCAACTCAAAGTCGCCTTTCAACCATTCAATACTATTGAAAAACTGCACCTAAATTAGTTATTTTCTGCTTTTGTTGATTCTTTTACTGACAATCGTCCTTGATAGTAAATTTTTCTTATCAAAGTTAAAGAAATTTATTGAATCTAAGAAATATATATGATATATAGATTCGCAGTTCACATAGATCAACATCTGCCAGCCATTAATAGTTTTTTGGTCAAATTAGTGTAAACATTTGGATATTGTGCGAATGCGTAGTTCAACGGTCGTAACGGACGTTGACTTGATATTTTTTATATTTTATTACCAACGTTAACAAAAACTTAATTTATTGAATTGTGTCTCAAGTTTATTGGTCCGTGATTATTATATATTGGTTTATTGATTAAAATTTATAATCTGACCACGGACACTAAAGACTGGCAGATTGGACATTCGACCATTACTTAAGAGGGAGCTAGCATCTTTCCGAGTGACAAAGCCTGTACTTTTTGCACATACCACGTAGTTGTAGGCAAAAAATGTAAGAAACTAATTAAAATTTATATTTTGTTGAGGAAGTGTAACGAATTGTTTAATTTCTGTTTATTTATTTTGTTATATGTATTTATTTTAAATGTCGCACCAACAAAGCAGCACCAATACAACTTAAAAAGACTAGAAAATCTAAAACTAAATGCATCCTCAATGAAAGTTACGAAAATATACAAATAGACATATTATCTAGAAATATATATGTTATGTAGCTGTAATATCTTACTTCTCATATGTTATATAAGTATAGTTTATACGTGCCTACAAAAGACAATTTTCTTAGAAACAAGCTTCAAATTTGCTTATCCAAGATAATAAAGCTATTTACGGCATCGCAAATCTAACATCCGTTGTCTACTTCCGCAGATAGTGTAAAAAATGTTAAAAGCATTAACTGCGGGATGTTGTACACGTGTAGGAAACATCCACTTAATACTGCCACAAAGAAAGTGTATCCCGACTTAGTTATGTGAAAGTGAGGTTAGGTTTACGCTTAAACGCTCAACAGATTTCAATGGGTTTACAGATGTACTTTGGTATGGCAATATGTACATTTTAATTACCGAACTTCGAAATAATTTGAGAGGATTTTGGCGTGTTAAATGTTGGACGTGTGTGTTTGTAACATAACAGACGGCTTCTTCGTTCTACATACATCTT
This sequence comes from Aporia crataegi, assembly GCA_912999735.1. Classification (NCBI taxonomy): domain Eukaryota; kingdom Metazoa; phylum Arthropoda; class Insecta; order Lepidoptera; family Pieridae; genus Aporia; species Aporia crataegi. The sequence goes on along the minus strand of OU538748.1, from coordinate 1,402,345 downwards.
CGCCATAATTTACGAAAATTGGTTTCATATATTTATGAGATATTCTCATGTTTTATATTATTTAAAATGAATATATTTAATTATCTTCAGTTTCACTTGTTTTTGCGGTTGCTCTCATAATAATAATTTATAATTCTTTTCTTGTGCAATAAAATAAAACAAACACGTGTGACCTGTAATGTATGAGGTAATCAGTCGTTGAAGTATTAGCAACGCTTCTCTAGTTTATCGTTTGAACCTCACGTAGAGACCCTTTTCCATAAAGGTTAATGGAGAAAAGTTGATAAGGCTTTGTGAGAAACGCTGTTTCTTGAATTCCAACTAAATTTTAATATTTTTTTGTGATTTTGATTCTATTTCATCACAACTGTCCGGGAATCACTGTATTGTTGAAAACCGCTTGAAATCCTTTCAATTTATTTACAAATTAGCGCGAACACAGACAAACGGCAAGGAGACTGTTGTATTATAGGTACTGAGAACCTACAAAAATTACTACGGTTTGCAAAATCTATTTTTGAAACTTTAAAGAGACATCGAAGCAGCTAATTGAGTCATTAGTACCGCCATAAATTTGGTCAAGTGATTCGAAAGCGTAAAATATTTGTGTAAATATGTGACAGCTTCGCTAACTATATTGGCCGAACAGTATACAATATACAGTAGAAGTATTAAAAATATCGATGGTTACAGATATCGTTAACACTTTACGGGCTAGCATATAATTTCAACTATCTTATGGGCTCTTAATCAGCCATTCGTTCCATTTAGATTTATTGTTGTATAATTTGTTTAATTGTTAAAGGTACGCAAAATCGCTCGAGACTTTGTCACAGTGGAGCTTATATGTATACAAATATACTAGTTTTTGTTTTATTTAAAAAAAGCAAGTAGTTTTGATTTTACATGTACATAGTTCGTCAGCTCGTGTCAGCAGCGTGAAGTCACAGTACAACACTCCGCTCTCTCTCTCTCTTTCTGTCTCTATTCTCGAGCAGCTACGCGACTTAAAATGACGTCACGTCGCTTTACATTTAAAATTCTGTATCTCGGGAAACAATTGACTATCAAATAGTTTTTGTCACACGATTTTTCCATTTTCAATTGAGAATTCGGTGAGCTAAAAATCAAAACGTGTGAACATTCTCCATTGACCCAACCTTAATGGTTTTACTCCACTGGTTATTTATAACCGACAAGATTAAATCATCTTCGATTATGTTTACATAACCCCTGATCTTTGGATTCCTGGCAACTACCGTGGAAGCTAACCCCTGACCGTGGATAGATATTTCTAGATTAACTTAAAAGCCTTTCGACGTGATAATTTCGTGTTTACATTGGGGCCATAACTTTCTAGTAAATGTACGTGTATGTTTAGATTACATCGCATTCAACATAGCGCCAGCTTTCTCTGATCTTGCTAAGAGATCATCCTTATCTGTTTGAAATTTAAGTGAAATTAATACTCATTTACAAAGATTCCCCAGAGAATTTAATAAAAGGTAAAATTTATTTTAAAACATAAGCCGACGGCGAGTGGATACAAAGAAAATATTTGGTAGCAGGTGCCCTCAGGTGTTCAGTAGGTGTGGTAGGTGTTTTCTGTTACAGTATTTTTTTTTTTTTGTTTTAATGTAGTATTTGTATATTTTTAATTTATACGTCATTTTTATGTAATCGTGTTTGGATGTTTTTGGTTTTCGATTTTTCTCTGTGATTATTTTTACTTGTGTTATGTGGTAATCTTCATCACTATAACTACATAGTATAAAACATTTCCCTGTGATTATTTTAACTTGTGTTATGTGGCAATCTTCACTACATAGTATAAAACAAAGTCGCTTTTTCTTTCCCTATATCCCTTGGTATGCTTAAATCTTTTAAACTACGCAACGGATTTTGATTCGGTTTTTCTTTAATAGATAGGAAGGTTTTTATCTTTGTTTTATACCCGTGCAAAGCCGGGGCGGGTCACTAGTAAATAAATAAAGCTTGGCACAGATTTTTCAAATATTGTCCATGTAGAATATTTAATTACTTTTATAGGGTCACTTTTTAATCAAAATTCACGTTTTCAATTAAAAAGTTAATCTAGGAATTATTGAATAACATTGAAATATCTGCTATATAATTTTCATTACATAGCAGACATTAACGGTTAATCATTACAAAGCCTTGTGACTCAATATGTTACCATATGTTAAGTTTATTTTATGTAAATTGTTTGCGTCGGTGGTCACTGAAAAATAACATCGATTATCGAAATTAATTCGATTTTAGGACGCGGATACAAAGAACAATGGATCGTAATGTTAAAATACTTGAAACAAATGTTGTTTCATTTGTAAGTATTTTTGTTATATTTTTGTATTAAGTAAAGATAACAGTTTATTTAGGAGTCGTAAAGGGAGGTATAAGAAGGATATAGTATAAGCTATCCTGTCTGTATGGCCATGCATGCTTTAGTGAAAAGTTTTAAAATGATCCAACAGTGAAGTTTATTTATTTAAAAAATACTTCAAATCTTTTCTCTTTATTATATAAAGAGTATAGATAGGCATATCATATAGCTTTTCAAGACTTATTTTTTCTTTAATTAAACTAAAATCTCCGGTAAAGCCTTATAAGTGATGAGTATAACCTGCAGCGGAAATGCGGTGCATTTTCCGAATTATTTTCGGCCAGCTCACCATGACTAACTTTTTCGCGTATGCTCATTTCAATTTGCCGTTGTTAAATACAGGATGTTATAAATACCGCATTCCAAACAATTGTTTATATCATACAAAACCACCAGCGTGAAGTCTAGACCATAGCAATTTTGTCTGTTGTATTTGTTTAAATAACTATGAAGTATGAAATATTCGAATTTTGATCCAATTAATGCATACAAATTTAATTATATTTCTAGGCTAGCTTACCTAATCTCTAATTGTTTTGACTTTAACAAATAATCTGGAAGACAATTTAAAAAATCCCCGATCAGGTCGGTGAAACCAAAAAAAATCGCATCGAGTCATCCATTTGAGAACTATGATTCCAAAGAAACACAGGCACGTAACATTTATAACACTTCTTTTTGTGTCGGAGATTAAGAATGATTGAACTCGTATAATTTTGAAATTGTTAATGGAATTGAAAAAATTCTAAGTAAACTAAAAAAGTAGGAAAATTAAGCTATTGTGACAGATGTTTCTTGGTAAGAATTTATGATATCACGTACGTCGATGTCAGATAAGATATGAGCTGAATTTTAATGACAGTTGACTATACTCGTGTATGACTCTTTTACTACAGATGAATTTTATTGCTCCCATAATAAGTGACAATTGTCTTAGCACCCTATTGATTCCATAGTTACAGTCTTTCAACATCATGTTATTTAGTATTTTTTTTTAATATAATATAGTTATTTTTATATATTTTGTATTTGTAATTTCACTGTCTTGTTTCTTATTAACGCTGAGACACAGCTAGTATTTTGGGTACGCACCCCAACGGCTTTGATGAGAATTTTGTATATTTGTAAATATATAGTACATATTTTTATTGTATATGGAAAAACTTCATTGAAAGATACAAAAACGTTATTTACAGGTTGTTGCGAGTAAAAATATAAACAGCTTAAAGCGTTTCAAAATGCTTAGAGACCGTATCATAAGCGATTAACGAACATGGCTGGATTATCAACGCCTCCTCTATCCTGCGATTTACGATAAATGTACACGTATTATCCGATATCATCAGTATACGATACGGGGTTCAATTCTCATATAAATGAAATACATATCACTATGAAAAACTGTTTAATTCCGTAACCCCAAATGGAGCATGGGTACATTTTCTTTTATAAAATAGTTGTACTGGCTAATTTACCATTTTCTTCATAGTAATAGGTGATATGTCTTCAAAGCGAAGCATTATAACTTGACCCGTATAGTTTCGCGCAACACGCTTAAAATTATCACATTGTAAAGAAAAGCCAGAGAAAAAAAAGTCTCTCGTGATTGTAAAATTCTAAACAAATGTCGGTTGGGTAAGCTGATCATCTACTTGTCTAAAAAATTATAAGTTAAACGGATACCGCAGTTTAAATAACTATTTCTGTATTCTATACAAATTAATGTCTAATAAATCTGATCAAAGATAAGAAATGAGTCAATTACAACATATTTTTATAAGTTTTAGATGTCGATACAAGAATAAGGACCAAGTAGTTTTGTTTGATGGCAAGATTGCTACAATATAACAGCACATTCGTTCACTTCAACTGATAAACAAATATTTATTAGGTTATGAAAAGGTGCTTATTATGGCGCGATCTCAATATCTCTGATAAATTATGAGGTGAAAACCCGATTATCCTGATACATAGAAAATATATTGTCATTACATTAGATTTAATTGCTGGAAAGTTTTCTTATAAATATAAGATTAGAATAGAGCTTTTAAATACTAAGAAGATCACTGAAGTTTTTAACTTTATATTATTTTTTTTTTAACTTCTTTAACTATATACGCGCAAGTAAGATCGTTGCGCAAATTGTTGTCTCGTTCTGGCATCAAAAATTGCACGTTAGCAAGAAAGTGACAGAGTATTTGTGACATTCAAGTTAAGCAACGTTTATAAGTACTTACTTATAACCGGCTGTGCGCCGTGGTTTTGCCCGCCTTAATTCCATCATAGCGTAATGATTCCCTATAGCCTTTTCGATAAAGCCTTTTCGATAAATGGACAGTACAACTCGAAAATAATTTTTCAATTTGAATCAGTATAACCGAGATTATCGCGTTAAACCAAAGAAACAAACTCTTATAATATTGCAATACAAGCTGTGCCCCACGGTTTCACCCGCGTTAATTTCGTTGTAACGTGATGTTATATACCTAGCTTATAAACAGAGTAAAATAACGAACAGCAAAATAATAGATATGTATTATGTACTTCGTCCGCGCTGAATAGTTATTATTTTATAATAGTTATTACATCAGTTATCTGCTAGTGAAAGCCCCGTCAAAATCGGTCCAGCCGTTTCAGAGATTAATCGGAACAAAGAGACAGAGAGAAATTGTAAAAAATGTTATTTTTGTATATGTACCGTGCATACATCCATATAAATTTAGTAAAAAGCGGTTATTTTAATATTACAAACAGACATTCCAATATTTACCTGTATAGATTTACAACACAGAGAATTAAACAATGTATAAACCGTATCAATACTTAATGAATATTAATCAGAAGCTGATAATATCGAGCAAGTCTTAAGACGGTATTCAATCAAAGTCAATTATTAATAACAAAAGCCCATCTGGGTTGATAAATGTATTGTTTTTGAATATTCAAGGTTAACATTGGCATATGTTTTAACCGTCGATGCAAAGAGAAGGGTGTTATGATTTCGACGCATGCGTATGTGTGTATGTGTGTCTGTAGCATCGTGAGATCAAGTTGTTTAAAAGCTGTCCTGATCGAGATGGATTTTGGCTATTTATGAGGTGAGTTTATTGTCTTCAATTTTACCTGTGAACGTTAGGTAACGTTTACCAAGTAAAAAACATGGCTTTAATACTAAAATAAAGTGTAAAGTGAAGTCCCGTGTCCCCTAGTGGGGTATGGGGCAGATGCATTTCATATCTGTTTCACTGATCGATTTTTTATTTAGGGGCAAGTAGGTGATCAGCCTTCGATGCCCTGCCAGACCGGTTTTTTTATCTCCATCGGGAATCGAACCCAGGACTTCCCTGTTATAACGCTTACGCGCTTACCACTAGGCCAAGGAAGTGGTCATACTAAAACTAATACTAAAATAAACCTCGAAAAATTACATCCCATAGTCCCATACGAGATGGGGCGGACACATTATCTGCATCTGTTTTATTTAGTGATTTATCTTATATATAAAATTCTCGTGTCACAATGTTAGTTACCTTACTCCTCCGAAACGGCTTTACTGATTTTTGCCAAATTTTATATGCATATTCAGTAGGTCTGAGAATCGGCTATTATCTATTTTTCATACCCCTAAGTGATAAGGGTAGCCCACCCCAAAAATTAATATGGCAAAATGTTTGCCGGGTCAGCTAGTTTATTATATTATTATTACGAAAATACTATATATTATATAACCACATAATTTTCATACCCATACATATTTATGATCAGGCCATATCCCATACAGAGTTAATGTGGTTGTAAAATAATAGCTTAATAATAAGAAAACGTGTAATAGTACCTACAATACCTCTAGGATTGCCTCTTCTAGGCAACCTAGGTTTTATCGACCATGTGAAATATCACAGCAAAGTTGTGAGCACTTTTTCCGTAATTTTCCTTCCATTCTTAATTGAAGGAATATTTTGTAATACCTAGAAGACGCGTATCAATCGAGGCCATGATTATCAGTGGAGCACTATCTACAATTTTATCAATTTAGTCATTTCAGTAGAATTTTATATATTTCATTCGTGGAAATCAATAAGGAAAATTTATTTTTTTACACTCAACGCAAAAACTTTAATGTGTGTAGCGTCGTACACCTCTTAAACGATGGACCGATTTTGAGTTCTTTTGAAGCCTTATTTGTAATAAACATGGTTTTGAAATTGTCTTCAATTTCAATCGAATGAACTCATAAAACAAGTTTGCGAACATAATATTAATTAATTGTTAATTTATTTTTATTTGCAAAAGTTCTACAATTCAACAAATAACAAAAACTATATGTAAAAGGTGCAAATTTTAAGATTACATTTCCTGAATACGAAAGTCTATGATAACAAGTTAATCACTTTTTAAATAATATGACACTCATTACTTCTATGTAGATTTTATATCTTTCTGACTTAATTTTGGTCAAGTTTAAAAAACAAGTTTAAGCAACTCTTAAGACAACCGATTGGCGCAATTGGTAGTGCTTTTGTCTTTGCATCAAAAGGTCCTGGGTTCGAATCCCGGTACTTGCATTTATTTGTATGATGAGCACGAATGTTTGTTTACGAGTCTTGGTTGTTTATAAACTTATATGTATTTATTGTGGTACCCTCGTTGTTTCTGATTACCATAACACAAGTGCTTCAGCTACTTACTTTGAGATCAGAGCAATGTATGTGAGTTAAATTATTATTATTATTCTTAGCTGTCTTATATATACTCGGTTAGATATAATCGAGCCTCAACAATAATTCAAAAGGTGTTAGATCCAAATGATAGGGTGTTATGTTTGTTTTAATCACACCTAGCTTGCACAGTTTCCTGTTATTACGAGATATTACATTCTGCATAACATAACAGGAATTAATGATATTATAATGATATGCTGTAAAGCGACAACTGTTTCCTGCTGGAAAAAATATTGGAAACGTCGAATAAATATGTTCGCGAGGAAGTATGTGTCGTAAGAGAGATATACAAGAAACCTGTATCCATCTAAATAAATGTCAAGATCAAATTTAGTAATTAACAATAAACGCGACTCAACAATCCCAATGTAGACACAACAACACATTTTTTAATTTTCATGGCGAATGATTTATCTATACTTTTTGTTTGTAAATATTTAAATTTGTGCACTTTATGTATATAATAAATGATATTTAACATTGTTCTAATATAGATAATAAAATCTACCTTTTCAACAAACAATTAAGAGTCAAAATACGTAAAATCATTTACATGATCATCAAACGCGCCCAAGTCTGAGAAAAACATCGAAGAAACTCAGCCGGTTCATTTTATTTTCTTATCATCTTTAACAACATATAGGTAAAGTAGGTGAAATGAATTTATTTAGGTATTTGACTCCGTCGTGAAACAATAAACAAGCCTTTTTTGTCAATCCAGTTCGGTGTATTGTTGATAATAATCATAAAAGATAAACTTATCGAATTGTGCGTCTGGCGCCAACGATTTTGACTGAATATATCGAATTTATTATCGATAAAGTATTATTGTTATCAATGTGTCGTAATAGACATTTCAATGCTATAAAATAATCTAGTTCAATGTTTGAACTATAAAGCTATCTACCGACTTGTGTTGTAAATTTGTTTTGACTGCATATAACTCGGGAGATATCGTTTTTCTGTTCGTCTAGTAAAGTATTTTTCGATAGGATTTGCGTATCATAATATTAATACGTAAAGCAAAAACTTTATACCCCTTTTTATGAAAATCGCGGACGGAAGAGTATGAAATTTCCCACACTTATAGTTTATATATAGAGGAGTTGATAATGATAATATTTCTTTTAAATTATGCATATAAATACGTTAAATAAAGATTACGCACACTACTGCTTACTTGACATTCAGCATACACACACAAACATACCTGACTTACTCTTGAATTGTGGTCAAATTTCGACCAATTGGCGACCACTAGTTTGTATGAAAAATCCGTAGTGTAGTGGTTACACGTCAACTTATTTACACTATGGGATTGACAGCCTATGGTCACTATGGGATGCGGAAACCTAGTAAAAACCTATCTAAAACGTTGACTTTATACTTTATATTCGTACAGTTCATTTGGAACAAACTCGGTTCCTAGAGCGACCAAAATTGACGCTAACAAGAATTGACCCAAAAGCAATGAAAATTGCATAAGTAATTATTTTCACAACATTTTAAAAATACTATCATTTGAACTCCCTAACTTTATGTCTACATAAAATAAGTAATGTCAAAACAACTTTGTACCTACACTTTACAGCTGTGTGCGCAACTCATTTGCTTTTAAGTTTAAAGCAAGTTAAAAAGATAAGCATAATGGTTACTCATAAACATTCCAACTCGATACTTTTATATTTAAGTACAATTTATTTTTATAGACCTATTTTAAAAGATATTATTTTGAAACTAGTTTTAATGACATACATGAACTTTGTCAAAGTAAATTTTAGATTTCATTAGACTAGCCATATATCAACCATTGTATAGTGTTGGTTATTCAGAAAAATACTAGCAGAGATTTTTTGTTTTTATTTGTAAAATTCATGAGATGTAAAACATTTAATACTTAGTTGAACAAAAAACCATACAGCAAAAAAAAAGAAGTACAATGGGCGGCCTTATTGCTCACGATATCTTCCAGACAACCCTGGTAGAGAAGAGTAATAAGAGATCTTGAAAAAATGCAAGAAGTTCAAAACTTATAAACTTAAACAGGTACTATAAAATAACTTGACCTTAGTAAGGATTTAATATTAAAATAATTATTTACTTCAGACAACAATACATTATGTACATACAAGCGCCAGTGTACATTACACTCATACTATTTATGGCAAGGAATGTCTTATGAAAACATGCAGGACCAATCTTTACTTACCAGCAAATTTGATTGAACTTTATTTCTTTGAGATAAGGTTTATTTTTAAATAATACAAATCTCATATGGTGCCAGCAGCAATGATCTTCAATTACAACGTTGCATCTAGGAAATTAAAATATTTTTGTTTATATTGCGGGAAAATATTTGCATAGATGTTGTCCTAATTTGTTTTCGCAAGGTTTTCGGGAAAGCAATTCAAGATTTTGGGCAAAAGGTAAATTAACAGCGCTTTTTCAACTAAATAATTTAACTCTGAAAATATGAATTTAAAGTGTACCGTTACCCAGACATCCCGCCCTTTTGAGTGATAAAAGTGCCTTCCATGTCATTGAATGTCTCACTCGCTATCAAATGTTCTACAAAGTACTAACGATCCATACAAATCTCTAGCATTGAAAATTCTAATTAAGCACACATCAAGTGTACAAAATTGCCCGCATCGCGGTTCAATAGAGCTTCCGTTGTTATTTTTAGGTTAGAATGGCGTTGCTAATTTATAGTGACGCGGTCGGTTCATGAACTTCAAATAATGTGAACAGTGTCAAAACTTTCAATTAAAAAACAGTTTGACGAGTATATTTAACACAATTTTTACAATCCTAATACGCGCGAAAGTTTGTATGTATGAATGTTTTTTACTCTTTCACGCAAAAACTACTGAATGGATTTTAATGAAACAAAATAACACTGGCTATAATTTATAAAGATATTGTGTAAATTAGTCAAAATATAACGATAAGTGTCAAGTAAGTAAGGGAAAATTCTACCATTGCATGCTATTCTGGCGTGCGCTGCAAAAACCTTTAGAATTACACGTATATAATGTATAATGGATAATCTTAGATAGTCTTACAAAAAAGCCCGCGACAGCATATATCTATCTGTCTTTTATGGGTAAATCGCCATTATCGCCAAAATAGTGAACCATAAATACAATAAAAATTCATAATTTATTTGTAGTATACATTTGGTAGTAACAAATTGATCTTTATATCAAAATAAATATTTTGTTATTGTCATCATAGAAAGCGACTTAACCACAGAACCAATTTTGATGAATTTTATATCTTATGTTTATTTTTGTTTCAGGTATGATACCATCTTAAAATACGACTACTAAATCTAGAAAGAAATGTAAGAAAATATTATAAATCTAAAAAGTATTTTGTGTCACATGCAGTAGCATGTTGTAAGGATTTTTCAATCGATCAACTACATATTTTAAAAAACTTAGTTTCCAAGCATTTACAAGAACGCTCTGAGAAAAGCAGGCCAAGAATTGAAGTAAGTTATAAAATTTATATTACCGAAACGTTTCAACAAACAGTTTAAAATGAACTTTCATTTACACTAACAATCACACAATTTTAATGTCAATAGACGAACATTTCATATCTCTATTTTCATATTATAACATTTCTTATCATAAAAGTATGTCTTAGCGTTACTAATGTCATGTTCTAGCCCTTATTTTGAAGTACATAAGCTTCAAAATACTTCAAAAAATTACCATTTAACGGGTCGTTAGCAGGGTTCGTTAATCTTAATGCTAGTTTTGTTGATAACTTAATTTTGTTTGGGAGTCCACGCCTTCGGCCTTTGTAGTTCATTGCCAAAGAACTTGGCGTTTTAAGACTCGAAACCAATTATAAAATTGAAGACAGTTCAAAACCCTAGTGATGATTATAAATAAGAATATCGTATAAACAAACGTTCATAAATTGTACTATGGAACCAGCTTTTAAACGAAACAAAAACACTTGAAAATTGGTCCATTCGCTTATTAGCTAAGATGCCTCACTCTCGTCTTTTCGCTTCGGGGATAAGAAGGCTTAAAAGCGTTATAGTTTTCATAAACAACGGTAAGAGATATCTCGCCACATTCATGCGGGGGTTTTCCTTCAAAGACAAATTATAAATAGCTCATTTCATAAAGGAAGCCGCATTAAAAATACATTCCCAAAGCAATTAGCCTATCTAGCGTCTGATAAAAGCAATAAATCTTAGGAGCACAATTTGAGTGTAATCACGTCCAACGGAGCGTGTAATTTATAACATCTTGTGTAATTGTACCGAAATGAAACTCATCAATCATTAATCCTTGAACTTGATGAGGGTTTAGATACCAAAATTAAATCTCTTCAAAGAATTAAAATAGCCGCAACTGTACTTCTGTGGAGACAGTCCGTAATGCGCTTGCCCGTTTTCAAAAGATACTCTTTAACTAAAAGAGGTATATATGTATAATCTAAGGAAAAATATTGTTTCGTTTGGTTTGCCTCATAATTGGTCCAGTACACTGTGGTTAATTCGTGATCGATTACAAATATCGAAACAGACATAACAATCGAATATTTTCAGCTTTCTTTTGGCATATATCTTAATCTCGCACACCTCCGCCCATTATCTTGACTGGTAACTGCATCACGATTTTCATTTATCAATCGCATTCTGTGAACTTTTATTTTATACATTAACGAAACTGGTTTTAGTATTTTTATGAATTTAACTGTCTACATTTCGTATATAAACTTCAAATACTGTATTACAAATGTCACAGTTATAAACCGCTAAACTGATTCTGATCTATATTGAGACTTCTACAGCTTTTTGGAAAAGAACAGACAATTCCGCACTTATCATTTTATTAAATAATATTCTTTGAATCGAAATTATTTTACTTGCTTACTTGACTTATTGATTTTCTTAAAACTTAAAATACTTTTAACGAGCGGGCGATCTTAACATTGTTACTCACGTCGTTTCGCAGCTAAATATAATATTACAAACTGAAAATGTCAATAAATGGCGCTGATGAACTTTACCAACTATGGTACTTTCATTCACACAATACTGATTTATAAGTTTCACTGATTTGTCTCTACTTCGCTTACAAAACGCTTCATAGAGTCTTTTAAATATACAAAAGACAATAGTAGTAGTAGTTTGAATGGGTACATCGTGATTGTTCTCAATAAATTCTAATAACTAAGACTTTCTTTCGTCAGCTGTTCGCAGCAACATTAATCAATTGTAAGAAATTGAAAACGACGACAGCCATTTATTCAATATTAGCCACGTGCCATTATTTCTGCTGATTGCTTGTTATTTACGGCTTTATAATTCATACCACGTTGTACCACTGAGCTTTGAGATCATTTCTGGAACCTAGATAACGCTTTAATTTGTTTAAAATTAACGCCAAGAAAATAAACAAAGTTTTTAATTAAATATAAAATACATTTGAGATGTTCGCTACCCTCACACCAAAATTACTTGATGGATTCTTATCTGATTTTGACAGTAGAATAGAATATTCATCATAATAACAAATGATAAAATTCACCATAACCGAAACATTCTGAATTTGTCCTCAGAGTTCGAACCTAGGACCTCCGGCGCATTACGCAGAGGCACACATTAATATTAATATTAAAATAGGAAAGCGATTTAAAAAAATGTTTAACTTGAGAAATATATAATTTTCTGTGCTAATAAAGTCCTAAAGTCTGTGTTCCCATCTCACGGACATCAAGTACCATAATTGCTGAACATGTTACAATCTAAGGGTTAAACTGTAATGATAGGTTAACACCAGCAAATAGAAGGGTCGATGGTAGAACGTGACCGACCTGATAGTGACCGTTAAACGTATCTTGCCGTATTGTAATCATCTTGTACAATTGTACGTATTACTTGTTACGAAATCACCAATATACACGCCTACTAGAAGACTGTTTAAAAGGAATTGCTAATTCTTCGCAGTATTTATCCTCACATCCTCTAATGGTTCCTTGAACTCGAATGCCTCCTCGCCAGTTTCATTTGTACATTATTCATTCACGTCACACAAATTGTACTAATAACGATTTCAATTCGTAGTTAAGGGAAAGTTGCTAAAAATTTAATAGAAAAAACTGCATTAAAAAAAGAAATATTTTTTTTATTTTATTTTATTGAAAATCGGTGCCTTTTGAAAGTTTTCTGTAAGTTCGGCACCATCTTCCAACGTTTGGATTGAGGACATATTTTACAAAATCTTTGTTTTACTAGAAAACCCATTCACATTTTTCCAATTATGACTGTATTAAGTTAATCAAAAATGCATTTAACAGAAAATACAACTTAGAACAAGTAATAAAGGAAAATCTTATATTTCTTTATTTTTAAATTACTTTTGCTACTGTAATAATCCTGCAAACAATACTGAAAATGTTCCTGTTAGCAAAGTGAAATTTCAGCGTTCCAGATCTCTCTAAAGACAATAGCTTATAATAAATCTTATCAAAAGAAATATGCCGGGAATGCCATTATGCACGGTACTTGCTTTCACTGCTATCTCGATCGCGACATGCTCTCGCAGACGTTTGACGCTTGTCACTATTGATATAGTCTGTAGTCAATATAATCTATAGATTGGAATAGACAATTGGCTAGAGTTTGATCTGCCCGATACAATGTCTTTGTCATAACTCCGCGGCTAAGTAATTCACGCATCTGCGTGTTGCGCTGGAGTTGGGATTCTGTGGAAACCAAAGAAATATTTCGGGTGGCTAAGCACAAGGCTAAGAAACAGACAGAAATTTATAAATATAAAATATGATAGTTAATTTTTTGTAAGGTTTTTTTTATTACTAAGCTTCATCTTGCCAACAATTTCGATTATAATAATAAAATTTTGTACATAAATTGTCAAGAGTATAAAAACAACAAATGACACCTTTTATCGATATAGGATATCATTGGCTAATGAAATTCTTGGAGTTGCTAATCATTTAAGGAAAGAGAAAGATTCTTTGACACTTATAAAACAAAATATAGAAAAAGTACCCAGCTGCGTTTTAATAATCTTGCGGATAGAATGTTTAATACATTAAAACAAAAACTAAAGATTTTGTAACAAAACCCGGCAAATTTAAATGATCATTAAGGCCTTACGCATGCATTTGCATTCTGCATTCTTTGTAACATTATGGAGTCCTTGACTCTAACAGAGGCGCTTTGTACCGGTTCAGTCATCACTCGCTATCTAGACTTCAATCTCTTTGTTTTAACTCGGCTACCGACCGTGTAATATTGGTCTATAAAAGTAGCTCTCAAATGTATCTACTGATATCTCATTCTATTACTATTTACTAGAAATGAGAATTTCTTTACATTTTTTATAATTTTATCCAGAACGGACAATAACCTACCTTACTTGGGATCGATGCGACTTCGTCCGTATGGAAATAATAATAATTTCAGTAATTTACCATTAAAAAAATAATAGAAACCACACTAAACATAAATACACTTCGCCTTAGACTTTCCTAATTACTCGAAATACATAACCACTACTCAACTGGACAGAGATTTCCCTTCTAAAAACCACTTGCATAATGCTCTATTAAGAACAACCCTACTTACTGTAGAACTAATCTATTATTATAATGATTCTTCTAGCGAAAGAAGTTTCAAAATCGTTACACTATTCATTAAAAAACACACAATTTTTTTTAACTATGTATTATTGATATATATGTTACAGTCAAAGCTAATTTAGTAAATGAATGCACATACTAGTCAGTGAGTACATTTATTAATCTTATCCGCAAATTCATGAATTACAAACGGAGTTCAAACTTTGACTAGTTCGTGTATGCATTTTCTATGACAGCTTAGTAAATGTTTGCACATCTATTTAAATAATCTTTGAAAACAAACATAACCTCTATACAAATTTCCTTGAAAAGTAAAATCGAAACTTATGTATATACGATTTTTATTGTAATTTTAGGTTAGAAACTTGCAATTAATTTAGGAGGCAGTAATGTATTTATTTCTTCAACGAATGAATTCGAATGACCCAAAAAAAAACCACTTTCATTGTTACCTTAGAGCGTAAAAAAAAATTTAACTTCCAACATATTCTTTGACGTCATAAAACAAACAGAAAATTTTAATTCCTTTTCATCTAACACTCCGCTCTTCCTATATTTCCTATAGGAAAATATGTCCTATATTATCAAATCATGGTTCTACTGAAGTTTATTAGTAAATGAATGCATTTGCTAAACGATGCGTGCATTTACTAATTGTACTAATTGTGAATACCCACCCAAACTATATAATAGTGAGCCTTTTATGTATTTGTACCTGTATTTTTAAATATCGATGTAAAAAAATGAAAATATTATGAATAAATAATTATCTTATTAATTAGAATACGATGCATTTCTCTTTATAAGATTGCAGATAATTGAATAATAGCAAACTTTTGATAGTAAAATTGTCATAAGTCTCCTTGAAACGTAATCGTTAGGACTAGGCTACGTGGGCCTAATTGAGTTACATATATCCGTTTACCACAAATAGAAAATGCGTATGGAGGGCATTGTAATAATATCATTAGTAGAGATTACAAAACAAAGTATAAAACGCGTAAATCTATGAATCAACTTCGTATTTGTGTGAAGGAACCTGGATAGCGCTAACTATAGCTTATCAGCGCCATCTCTTGACATTTAATAGTGTTCTGCATGTTATTACTGTTTTTTAATAATGTAGCTCTAATTCTAATATATTATCAGTAAAAGCTGTAAACGTGATAACAAGCCATCGCTGCGACGCTGGGCGGGCCCGATCATAATATTTTCGCTCTTAAAATAATGTGAAGGGCAGAGACTGATGATTCACGAAAACAATATATTTAAAAAGTTTTCTCATAGATTTTAGAATGACTTTTTTGACAACATTGAAAAGTATGAATTTTTTGAACCTATAAGAAATAGCAGTGTCAAAATAAAACGTGCGAAGTTAGTAAAAAAGAAGTAGGTAATTGTTAAAATTATTGAACATTTTCACTTTTTATGTTTTGTCATTGTCTAATGATGCCTTAGCTTTTTATCTATGTATATTCAACCTGCTCATACGCAATTGAATATAATTTAAAATTATAGTAGAGATTTCACGCATCAGATCTCGTATAGCTTAATAGGTCATGTATTGTTTGCATTATAATTTACAAGTCTCCATTTGTCAATATTAAATGTTCGTCAACTGTTTCTGTCAATTCTGCTGTTTGCATGATTATATCTTACGAAGTTTTTATGTCAATAACTATCAAATATTCGTATTTCAAATATATGAATTTGAAATCTAAATTTTCATATCACACTTAACGTCCTCTTTAATCCCCGAGGCCCGACCCAAAAAAGGGGTTTTTATAAGTTTTTAAAATGTCTTAAAGTCAATTGTTTACACACACTCAAAGCTGGCGTACGTTCTAGTATTGAATAAGAAGAAATAGGTAAGAATATATCACAATTTTTTTATTTCTTAAAAATACAATATTGTATGTCATAACTCTCTCAGTAGTTCAGCTGGTCAGCTCAGATGTTTGAGATTATAAGGTATTATAAGCTGAGCACTTACTTTCTTGTAAAGATAACTATTGATAAACTGACCGCTACTCCATGACATTTGAAACATGTATTAAGATTTTATTTTCTAATTAACTAGCTGTGCTGTGTGCTGTGTTTCACCCGAGTTAATTGCGTCGTAACGTGATATTTATATTTTATATACGTATATAAAATATAAAACAATTAAAATTTCTGAAATAAAAGTAACCTAAGTTACTCCTTATTACATCAGCTATCTGCCAGTAAAAGTCCCGTCCAAAATCGGTCCAGCCGTTTCAGAGATTAACCGGAAGAGACAGACAAAAATTAAGTTATTTTGGTATATGTACGTACTGCTTAGAAAAATGTTTTATCCAATGTCTTGTATAGCACATACTTTATTATGTGTTCACTTTCGCTTAAGAGCAAATATCGATTTCGGCCACGAAAGTGAAAAGTGCTTTTTGGAGTCGTGACTGTTTTGATTTATGGGCCTTTTAAATTTGAAAATCAATTATTATGACGTTCGTAACCCTTTTAACCTCCGGCGAAAAAAGAAGAGTGTTATAAGTTTGACGTCTATGGGTCTTTGTGTTTGTGTGTCAGTCATCCATTTATAAGATATTCATAAATACCTAAGTATTTACTTAGCTCATCCTGCGAACTATGTACCGCCAATAAAACATAGAATTGGTATTGTAATCTATCCTCAAAAGGTAGATAGATATATGCCACCAAGGACTTTTTTGTAGATCTATAAAAGAGGAATGTCCCATTGTACATTGTTTTGTTATATCTCAAAAGGATTAGGCAGCGTTTTCGATGAAAACTCTCAGGTGGCGTGCCTTTTACCAACATTTTCTACAATTTGAACTAATTTACACAAAACCTTGACAACATATATACTTTAACCGATCATGAATCACTCTACCTATTGATAAAATTCGCATGATAATTCGATCAGTGGTTTTTACGTTTATTGCAGAGACAGACGTACGCGACGGGCAATTTTGTTTTATAATACGTAGTGATTCTTATGTATATGCATTATGTTGGGAGGTATTTAAATTTTCTTCACTCTTCAATGTCACTAGTATTCAATAAGATCTAACCACGATAGTTATAAAGATGCATAAAAACAGTTATAAGTAAGGTTAATGGGGACTGACCGTTGGTTACGGAGTAGACGGAGTTATCAAATGGAGGAGCCACTTTTTGTTGAACATCTCAGGCTTGCAAGTCTTTAAAGAGTATATTAATTGGTATATGTTGACGCGATTACTCATAAGAAAGAAATGGTAAATGATCTTAAGGCAATTCTTTAAAATTAAAAACATACAATTTATTTAAAATTAAAATAAGTCGACCTTAAAGTGCACTAATTATATTTAAACCTAGTATGAACAGAAATAACAATTCTAGAAAGTATCTGTTTAGAAATCGCTAAACTGTATAAGAACATAATCTACTTACCAAGATTTAGAATTTTCTAAAAAGTGCCTAATCGTTCTATAGAAATTATATGAAACCTTTGTCATACAAACAAACAATCGTTGACATTTCAATTGCGTAACAAACATACAAAAACATAGTCAAATTGAGAACAGAATTATAAAACAGTTCAGCTCTTGCTGTGTACGTGACGTTGTAATATTTTTAATGGGGAATAAATTTCTTTAAACCCAACAGTAACTTGTTAATGAAATACAGATAACAAATGCTGTACATAAAGAGATAATTGAATGATCTAAGCCCTCGTTTGAAAATGGAAGTTACGAGCAGGCAGTGAAATATTTCGCGAAATGTTAAGTTATTCATCAATAGAAAGCTGGTTCCTTCATTTTATTTACATCTGCTGCCCACCATAACTCCGTCTGAGTGGCCATTAGCAAAAATAATGGATATTACTTCCAATCAGGACTTCCTGGAGAATAAAATAATGTACCTCATAAGTTACAATGGTGTTTTTATGATAATTATTTAAAACTGCTTTAATTTGCATTGGGTTAGTTGATTTTCAAATTTGTTTAACTAAAGAAATAAATAAATACTATATTGTATCTGTGCGCCTACAAAGTAAAGTTTAACACTTAAAATTTGATACTTCCACAACTACTGGACATCAGAATCCATTTGTACATGGGAAGTCATTGTTAAGAAGTTTGACGTGTCTTCGTGTGTGCCTTTGTGTCTCTCTGTGGCTTCGTATCTACTAAACAAATAGACTGATTATTATGCGTTTTTTTGATAACTGAAGTGATGAACTGATTTTTGATTTGTCTTCAAATTTTAATGTTTTGGAGAGATTTGATTCCGTAATTATCCGGGTCCAAAGAAGCGACATCTTTGTCGGAAAAACTTTATATAAGGTTTCTAATTCGATTGTATATTTGTTGTCATCGTAACAAACATATATTCTTATTATTTAAACATATCTAAGTTAAACATATAAATATGAAAATAAATTATGATGAAATGTTAAGTACTCACCGGAAGCATGTAATCCTATATAATAAAAGTAATCGGCAGGAAACCACATTCTCGATAAGAAAACCAAATAAAGCCGCCGTACGAAATGTAACTTTCTATAACTTTGTTTACTTCATCACTAACTATGAGCCTCTTGCTTTCCTTGCTCTGTATTTAATATCAGTTGGTACTTTATTAAAACAAAATATCACCGCAATGAGTTACTACGCTTGGCTGAAATAACTTATAGACTAGCGACCCGCCCTGGCTTTGCACGGGTGTAAAACATATATAAAAAACTTCCTCTTCAATCACTCTATCTATTAAAAAAAACCGCATCAAAATCCGTTGCGTAGTTTTAAAGATTTAAGCATACAATGGGATATAGGGAAGAAGAAAGCGACTTTGTTTTATACTATGTAGTGATTTAACATCAGCGCCATAACCATACCTCTTATGACACCCCGTCCGGCAAGTGGCAGCCTTACCAGAGACCGAATACAAATACAAATTAAATTATAAATTGTATTCAGGACCGGGGATCGAACCCGGTACCTCAGGCTTCGCGGTACGCTTATAAGACCGCTTAGCCATGAGGCCTCTAAATTTTATGTGCCACACGAAGTCGGGACTACAAGCTACTCATTCATATTATATTTTATTTGAATTCCATATATAGATATGTATCTATGTATCAAATATAGCTTGATTTATTCGACAGTTAAAAGAGCTCTTAGTTACCGTGAAATTGGTGAATTTATGATATAATAAAGCAATTATTGTTATCGAAAACATAATTTAATTATTTTTATTAGCCATATCGTTCCAATAGTTATTAATAACTTTCTTTACCCCAAATAAAACAGCTTTTTATACTTAAAATTTATAAAATAACATAAGCTCTAGTGGGGTGTTGGACAGAAATTTACATTTGTTTCACAGCGTTTCACTTCTGTACAAACTGATTTTTTTTCAGGACTGGAACCAAGATTCTTAACACGCATTAATTGTCGTGAACTTCAAACGAGATTCGTCTATACTCTCAACTTCGACGTGTTAATTCATCTAGCATTCCATAAGTGAAATAATTTTTAAATTGGTGCAGCAATCTGAAGTTTCTTCATTACATACAAAAAATACAAAATATCTTTTCTCTTTAAAATATACCTTTAAACATGTCGCTTGTCAATGCATACACTGCTAATGCTTGTACATGATAAAGATGCCACTTAATCAATTTAATATTGAGAGTTAATTAAAATCATTTTAAAACTCCTTGCTAAGATAATCCCTTTTAACCTATTTACTAACACAGGAAAGTGGTAATATTATTTTATACCGCTATATTTATTGGTCTGATTTAAAAAACTCTCACTGGTAGAAAGCTAGACTCTAATTACATTAGGTAATAATATGTCCTGGCGAAATCAAAAATGGAAGCTTGTCTATTTAAATAAAAATAAATCACCGAAATGTATGTACGCGCGTAACTTCCGAACAACAGCACCAAATTGGATAATTCTTTTTTTATTGTGTTTGTTATGGTCTGGGAAAGTTAAAACTTAACGACAATAACAACTTTTAATGTCACCTTAGTGCTTTTGACAATATAAAGTTTTATAATGTTTAGCGTTTGACATAACTGTCAGTTCTTAAAAGTTTCTGTCATAATTTCTCATTTCTCAGTACACTTCAATATTCATATTTAAGACAGAATAATGTCTATCAGGTAAGCTATTATTTAATAAAATGTTTCAAAGAAATGGTTGTCCTATTTATGGAACAAATCAAAACCGTTAACGAACGAACGCAAATCAATTCAGCTCCAATGCCATATCAATCTTAGTATTAATCATAGTAATATTTCTGCAATTTGTGCATGCCTCATATGCTAATGTGTGTCAATTTATTTATCTGACCTTCATTCGAAGACAAATAAAACAAAACCGTATAAAAGGTAGGTAACAATGGTTTTATGTTTTTCTAATCCAAGAAACTTAGTAAAATTCTATTAAATTCTACTAAAGCTATGTTTTCCTAGCGACGCATTTTTCGCATCGCGTGCGACGTGTTACGCTCAGCTTAATACGTCACCTACTCCTCCATTACTATATACTTATACATATATACTTTTCTTTAACGCTATATTGAGCATGCAACAGCTGATACCGCTTAGACTTTTTAGTTTTTAGTTTGAACCATATTTGTTATTGTTAAGGATTTAGTAGTTTTCGCACTTCATGCACTCTCCCTTCATTACTTTTTTATTTTCCTTGTTGGGTTGCCTGGAAGAGATCGCTGATTAGCGATAAGGCCGCCCGTTGCACTCCATTTAGCTTAAGTTATTATCTGTATCCTATTGTTTATTGCAACGAAGTGTTATAAATAAATAAATAAGAGAAATTTAGCAGTTGTTCGGACTAGTACCAGCAGCTGAGTTTCATGTTCGAACATCGAGGCAGAATAAATTTCATCCGTACCACCTCGATGTTCGTCTTTCCACAACTGGGCGTTTTGCAGCGCACCACCTGTCTGTGGAAACAGCCTTCAGTGGTACTTCCAAACCATACGACTTAGGGACTTCAAGAAAAGAGCGTACCTCTCTTTAAAAGGCCAGCAACGCACCCGTAGCCTAATGGCATTAGGGGTGTCCATGGGCGGACCGCTTTTCATAACTGAGACTTCCGCCCGTTTGCTCGCTGTTCCATAAAAAAAATTAAAAACCGCTTCCAAATAATATCTTAGATTATAGAATGGAAATTTTGGCTTAAGTCCATCTCGATGACAGAACCAAAAATTGCATCATAATCGAACTTATGACATCCCTCTTTTGTGTCGGGGGGTAAAAATATAATTTATCACTTAGGCGCAATTGGTAGTGCTCCTGCCTTCTGCATCAAAAGATTCCGGGTTCGAATCCCGGTAGGTGCATTCATTTATTTGATGATCACGAATGTTTGTTTCCGAGTCTTGATTGTTTACAAACTTATACATGTATTTATTGTGGTACCCTCGTTATTTCTGATTACCATAACACAAATGCTTCAGCTACTTACTTTGGGATCAGAGCAATGTATGTGAGTTATCCTAATTATTATTATTATTATCACTTTTCTCGTTACACGTAATTTACTTTAACACCCTCGTTGTATAATTCCCGGTATATCAAGATCATTGATAAGTTAACTGATGACAATAGCGTTCTTCGCAGAATTACTTATTGTTCCAATTTATCGATATAACACGTTTTAATGTGCAAATTGTTACTAATCACACGATTGCAATGAAAAGCCTCTTTATCAACCATCTTTTGGTCTGTCTACACATCAGCAAGGTATGAATAGATTTACCAAACAGAAATATCAAAACCGGTTGTTATTGAGCTTAAATTCACGTAAGAAACAAAATATACCTACAATCCATTTGAGAACTTTATTCGTTAACCTCTGAAGCAGACAGGTGTGTTTTTTGACTTGTATGTGTGAAGTGCGTCTGTTTGTAGCCTCGTTACTCATAAACGAATGTACCTTTTTAACGTTTCTTTTTTTTGAAAGCTGATTTCATCGAGATGAATCTTAACTACAATTTATTAAGATTCATCCATTTATGAGGTAATTCATATTTATTCAATTTTATGCTGTTTTAAAAGATGCACAACTTTTTTGGTATTTTTATATTATTACATCGTAATTAGAGTTCCGAACCCAAAGGGTGAAACGGGACCCTATTACTAAGACTCCGCCGTCCGTCTGTCACCAGGCTGTATCTTATGAACCGTGATTGTTAGATAGTTGAAATTTTCACAGATGATGTATTTCTATTGCCGCTATAACAACAAATACTTAAAACAGAATAAAATAACTGTTTAAGGGGGCTCCCATACAAAAACGTGATGTTTTTGCTCGTTTTTATAGATAATGGTACGGAACACTTCGTGCGCGAGTCCGACTCGCACTTGGCCGGTTTTTATTTAAAGCGAGGAGTGTTAAGTAAAGATAAATATATTTATTTATTTTTTCATTAAATGTACCACATTGTTTGTGTACGCTTAGGATAAGATAACTAAGACATCGAATTTAAAATCATATCTTAACACTGCAGCGTTGTTGCTTTGAAATTCTTTATAAAACACCGCGTTTAGTCCAACAAAAATAAATTTTCCACCCACGCGTTCAATATTACTTAATAAACCAATTAAGTAAATTATAGAACATTTAAAATCCAATTTTTGAGGTAAAAATCAATACAAACATATTTTTTTATAACTTTCTCTATAATTATGCCGCCTTTTATGAGCATTTAAGTTGTAAATAGAATAAAACTTCCATCGAATAAGTTCAAAATATTTCGTTTTCAAGGTTTAACGCTGAACATCTACTGTTAAAAGAGTGCCAGACATGATTATAAATAAGAATACTTCATAAATGGATGAATAGATTTTCGTAAATTGTAGCTAAGATACATTTTGATCAAGTCAGCTTTCAAACAAACACTTTACAATCAATTCGTTTTGGAGCTATGATAGCACATACACACATACCTTAAAACAAAAAATCTGGCTGATTAAAATACTAGGTAATAATAATCAGAATAATTCGATACTTGATCTTGAATTAATTATTTTTTTTAGAATTGCGTGAGAAACACTTGTGTGTAACAGTTGAGTGTTAAGGCGAAAAAAAGTTAATAAATCTGTTTTTGTTCTTCTTTAAGATCTTAGAATGATATAAATAACATCTAACTTTATAATTTATCAAAAGATTAGCTTTTACATCCCAAGTTTACGAATACGTTGTAATTCATCTTTTTAATGAATTACCCAAATATGCACCGTTATTTGGCGTTAATTAGTACTACAAAGTCGAAACACCGAGGCTTTTACGGTATTTTAAGTGCATAGTCACAAGTCTCGCGATAAATATCACAGTTCTTAAAGTAAAAATCTATATTTTAGGGCTTAAAAGTGTGGATATCACAGTAGCTGCTACTTTTTTTGCAATAAAAGTAGCCTTTCCGTTCTCTAGCTCTAATCTCGGTGTCAAAATTCATCAAAATCGTTTCAGCGGTTTAGATGAAAGCGTAAAATATAAACAGATAGGATTACTTATGCATTTACAATAATAGTACGGATATTTTAAATATTTTTAAAGGTTATCTTTCTACTTTTCAACACCTAATTACAACTTTATCTAGAGCATAACTATAAATCTAATTAAAATACTGTTACTAGCTAAAAAATACGCGCTTTTATTCACTTACAAAAATAACTAATTTAAATATAAATACATTTAATCATCGCATACAATTAAAGAAAGAGAATATTTTATAATAGTAATCTAATGAGAGCTTTTGAAGTTGGGGCCTGAGAATGACGATTCAAATTTTTTTCCAAGCTTTTTGCGCAGTTTTTTGAGTATAGAGTATAAAAGTGTTACTTAAATTTCGTGTGAGTTATTTTAACATAAATAATTGTTGATTTGAAACATCTATAGGCGCACCTAAAGCCGATTTCTGGCGTGGCGATGTACTCCGCCGCCAGTTCACCGTCCGTTGCACGCGCGCTGTTTTATTTTATCATTATGCCATATTTAGTTCCCATCGTAATCTGTTCTTTTCTGCATATTACTTTGACAAAATAATGTCGATGTTTCACATCTGCCAGGCGTCCCGTAACGGCTCACAATTTCTTTTTATTATAAACTAGCGACCCGCCTCGGCTTCGCACTGGTATAAAACATATATGTAAACCTTCCTCTTCAATTACTCTATCTATTAAAAAAAAACCGCATCAAAATCCACTGCGTAGTTTTAAAGATACAAAGGGATATAGGGACAGAGAAAGCGACTTTGTTTTATAGTATGTAATGAAGCTTCAACAAGTTAGCTAGTGAGATACAACATATTAATGAAATTAATTGTATACACTACTGCGCCGATTTAAAAAATTCACTCACTGAATTTGGATTATATAAATTCGACCTTTGCTTGAATAAACGTTTCACGGTAAAACTTGAAATTCATTAACTTTCGACTAACGAATTCAAAATAAACAGATAATCTAAATTTGAGCTATAAAGCATTTTGGATAACGAAAGGGTCTTAGTCATTAATGGATGATTTATGGGAACTGGGACCAAATTACTTTATCCAGGATTCTAATTTATTAGATGAATCTTTTGATTATATGTTGTTTTTGGAGTTATAGCTATTATTACCTACTACGGAAAATTATAAGACGTTACATGAATAACTTGGAATGATTTAAAAGAAATATTTTAATACTAACTGAACTTCTACGGGGATATACAAATTTCCCCTACAAATATACAAATAATAATATTCATCTGCATTACGAACAGAAACAAAAGTTCTAAAAATCATTGATTTGGTTTCTAACTCATTTAGATCATAGTTTTCAAACAATATTCTGTGTAGGTTCTATACTAATATTATAAAGCTGAAGACGCGTTTATCTAAGGAACTAGTGAATCGAATTTGAAATTATTATAGTGTTAGATAATCCGTTTATCGATGAAGTGTTAAAAAGTGAAGTTCCGTGTCCCCTAGTGGGGTATGGGGTAGATGCATTTCACATCTGTTTCTCTGATCGATTTATTCTGTAGGGACAAGTAGGTGATCAGCCTTCTATGTCCTTCCAGACCGTTTTTTTATCTCCACCGGGAATCGAACCCTCGGTTGTAACGCTGCGATTACCACTAGACCAAGAATATCAGTCATATCGCACTATGTAGGCTATAAGATCACACTACGGTGAATTATACAACAACAAGTTGTATTGTAATATGTATCTAATTTTATGACTTTCAAACTTGAGTGGTTATTCTGCCGTTTAATTAAATATTTTTTGCTCGTGTAACAATTTATACAAAGATAAAAGTGTAATAAGAGGAAATTTTATTATGATTCTATTGATAGAACTAGATGAATGATAATAAAGTCAGCATGAGGTTAACACCACTCGGTAAATTTAACCTTTTCATTCCTTTTATATGTAACTTAGTGTACTGTATACCATACCTATTAAAATAGATAATGTTACATAATAACAGCCTCTGTTGTACCATATAGTGTAAACAATCTTAACTGAAGAAACTTTAATGAATGTTCAGTTTTGAAGTGTTGTTTTTCTTCATTTTACAAGCAATTGCATTAACTGGCTCAGACGCCGCGAGAAAATGGTGGGAATTGCCTAATATGTATTTACTTATTCGTAAAATTTTGTGTATTTAACCTCCGCCAGATGACATAGTCCTGTAGTCAGAATGAGATCCGTAAGATTTTTGTGTAGTTTATGGAACTAAGCAGTCACTTTAGCAGCGTTGGAAATGAAACATCGTCTGAAAAAGTACAACCTTACTTTCTTGACTCTTGTGTATCACTTTTTGCTTTAAGATATTTTAATGATATAAACCATGTCAGTTTTAAAAGTCATATATTTAAGTAATATGTAGTTCTTAACATACAAAACAGTTGACACTGAAGATTCAAAGCGATCATCATAATTTGGGCAAATCGATAAATTATATATGATGATTCTATAGGTTAGAATACATTAATGCACGGATAAAATTCAAGTGTTAGCAACAAAAGCAAAATTCAACAAATATTTTAATGAATGAATCAAAAAGTGACGCATTACAAAAGATTTAAAAATGCCTTTGCGTGGGTAACTGCCTACAACTTCTGTATATGTATATGTAATATATTGTTATAATATTTTGTACTGAGTGTCACAATTCGCTGACTCAGAATTCGGAGGCGCCACTTGACGTTTATGGCTCGAATAAAATACAATCATGGCGATAATATAAGTGATATGACGAATAAGTAAATATTCTATGTTTAATTGATAATATCGGGAAATAAAATTAACGAAAAACCAGTCTGCTTACTCTCGAATACAATTCCTATATCAATCCAATCCGAAAACCAATATTGAAACACTAGTTGTGCCCAGTTTCACCTGCATTTAAATCATCGTAGCGTGATATTATACAGCCTAAAGTCTTCTTGGTATATGGACTATCAAACACAAAAATAATTTTTCAATTCGAAACAGTAGTTCTTGAGATTAGCGCGTTCAAACAAACTTTTCAGATTTATAATATTATTGATGGCTCTCTTTTATTGGTTTTGGAAGTTTGGCACCATTAATGAATTCTAGTTTAGTTTATCTAAGAACCCCTCGGTTTAATACATAGACCACTCTAACGAGGGCGACTTTTGCATGACAAACATAGATTTTAAACCAAAAATACAATACAAAAAGGTGGATTTGCGCCTATTTCCACTTAAAAATTACAAATTAATCAGAAATAATAACTCGACTGGGTAAGATTGGTCGGTGGCAAACTATAACAGAAAATCATAAAATGATCTTTAACCTTAGAACATTGATTAGAATATTTTGAGTAGTCAATTTAAGTCAGATTGTGCCTCAAGCTTTTCCAAGAAACGGTATTTTACCAATTATAGTCTAGAATCTAGATCTATACATTCTATTTGGGTACATCCACTCATGGTGGTCTGTAATTTATCTGTCAAGTGGAGCGAAGCCGCGGGGCAAGACACTATTGACCTTATTTTTCTCTATATCTAATTCTAGTGTATTTCCCATCAATTTATGATATGTCTTGATAAGAATCAGATATTGCTCTCCCGTTTGAAACCAATTAATTGATAATTTATTTGAAATCCGATACAAAGATACTTTTATAAACATCATATTTTTCTCATGTAAGGCACATGAATCATGAAATATTTCTTGCCAGTTTCCATAATTTCACATTAATTGCTCCTCATTATGATGACTGGAATAAATCTATTGTTTGCGATAAGGCCCGTATGAATCGTATCATTTATTTTATTTTGACACAAACGCTCATCACAAGTAAAAATAAGAACTAAAGAAAAAAAGTATTGTTCTAAAGTATTTCATATCAATTGAGTCATAAAATTCAAGGCTGAAAAGTACAACTTAATTTTGGTAAGGCGTGGATTCGATGTCTGATTGTAAAAACGAATATAGGTCGACAGCACATCTTGATTAATATGTTGTGGGCATAACCAAGAACTTTATAACTTTAATGTAATATATTAATTTTACCTTTACATATTTGCAGCTCAGATATGTAGATATACTTAGTTTTTGACACTTACTTTTATATTTTGGTCTATGTACAAAATACTTCCATATTGTAGTTTCATTATAATACAGTTGCGTAAGTGAGTTATAAATATCCTTAAAATCTTTCGCATTTATAATATCTAATAAATTAGTATATGATTTCGACTTTAAAGCTCCCAGTTGACTTGACTTCTTGAATCTCTATATTTTTTTTTGCACACTTTATTGCACTGGAGTGCAACGGGCGGCCTTATCGCTAATCAGCGATCTCTTCCAGGCAATCCCACAATTTTTTTATTGGTTTTGGTTGAATTTCTGCAGGCAAGCCTGTAGAAATTTAACCACTCCTCCGTACCACTTATGACACCCCGTCCGGCAAGTGGCAGCCTTACCAGAGACCGAATACAAACACAAACCAAATTATGAATTGTACTCGAGACCGGGGATCGAACCCGGTACCTCAGGCTTCGCGGTAAGCTTATAAGACCGCTTACCCATGAGGCCTCAATTTTCAAAAACAAATTATACCCTCTGAAAAAGAACATGAAAATCCGTTCAGTAAATTTCAAGTTTGTCGCTAACAGATGTAGAGACACGTAGCGAGGTCTTTATTTTGCGTACGGATACAATTATGAATAATCATTAGTAATCACATCATATCCATAAAATCTCCCATACTGATACTTTCCTCAAATGAAAAATTCAAACGACAGCATATTTAGTATTCTCCCGTTTTATTTGTCCAGGTGCGAAACAAACTTTACCTTGTACAAGGGAAATTTAAACTTATCAACATGTATATTATGATCATTTTTCTATGCACAAGTAAAGACGCGATATGATTATCTTGTAATTCTTGCTGTTTGATATTTCAAATGCGTTTTTGTCTTAGCTCGCGTTTAATTTGTTCAAAAATTGTAATTTTGAAAACCGCCTCTGTGACTGTGCTTCTTGTTGTGTCAGAAGTCCTGGGATAGAATCCCGGGGAATAAACGATTAGGTAGATACAAGTTTTACTACTCGCATGTAAAGAAAATTATCAGTGAAGAAGGCGCAATTTTTTTTTTTTTTTTTGAAAATTACTACTTAAAATTCACACATAACTTTCATTCTCTTTTGATTATTTTGAATGAAAAATCATAAAAGGTAAACTAACTAAGGTGCTAACTTTTAAACATGCTTTGTAGCATTATTATTTATGTTTTATAGTAAAATTCAAGCAAGACATGCAGACAGAGATGGCTAGACTTTTTTATAGTATACACTAGATGAAAACCCGGCTTCGCTCGGGTGAAATGTGACTCATAATATTTAAATACACA
Source organism: Aporia crataegi (assembly GCA_912999735.1). Taxonomy (NCBI): domain Eukaryota; kingdom Metazoa; phylum Arthropoda; class Insecta; order Lepidoptera; family Pieridae; genus Aporia; species Aporia crataegi. Next base: position 1,372,684 of record OU538748.1, on the reverse strand, counting down.
TGTAGGTACAAAATGTAAGCAGATATGTCTGTAGTTGTGGCAGTGACGTTTCGCTAGAGTGGCCAATATGGCGACTGCGATTTGTCTTTCAGCTCCATTAGAATTAAACAAAATACTCGATAATCCGAATTTTGCGGATATATGTTGTCGACTCGAAATCTTTATTTTTTTATGATTTATACTATAACCCTTGACGAAATTATTGATATAGATTAATATAGATATTATTTTATTTATATAAACAATTAATAAAATTATTAATTGTATATATAAGACGGTTTATAGGCAAAGGAATTTTAGATAATATTCTCATCTATGTATCAGAACTGGTAACAAGTGTTTCCTAATGAAGAAAGCGACTTGATGAGAACCAGACAAAAATTTCTCAAAAAATAACTTAAAAGCTCATTAAACTAAGCATGATGAATGCAAGGCTATTAATAGTTATGCTTTGGTAATTATTCACTATGAATAAAAATGTTTGACAAAACGATAACTAAATTATAGCGTACAATCGTGGAGAAAATGCTAATTCACTCATAATTAAGACTTACATGCTAACGCGTCATAAAACTCTTGGTCGACGTGATAAATTATTATATTTTGAAATCGAATAAATAACCCAATTCGATGTGTATTTGTGTGTTGCGTTAGAGTTGTAAAGTTTGAATACCTGGGAAACGAATAAATGTTTCAAATGGGAAGTCAAAATGATCACCTACTTGCCTGTAAAGAAAATGATCAGTGAAACAGATACATAACTGTCTACCCCACGCCGCGCTGGAGACATCACTACGGGATTTCACTTTATTATGTCAGTATTTACATAAGCACACGTGTACGCGACAGTACAAGCCAAGGCAGGTTTAGGTTAAATATAGAATCGTTTATTTTTGCTCGGTTTACAGTCTGCGGTTCACTTACATCGGTCTGCGATGTCTGCGTTTATGTTCATCTTTTTAATTGATTATTTCTTGTTTCAGGTAAATTGCTATATTTAAGAAATTCTACGGGTTTCGACAGTTTGTTATTTTATTATCAACCGACTTCTATAAAAGATCCAAATTATCAAAATCATTAAATCTTTAACCTTAAAGCTTAAATATATTTTCTTTGTAGATGTTATTTCTGCTTTTATACTTTTTTATATTCATTTTCATGCCTGATTTGGAAATACATTTGAGCAGCTGTTGGTTTAAATTGGCATAATATCTTTGTTTTTGACTAAAATCTCATGTATCTAAGCTAAAATCCATCGAAATCTTTATGTCCGATTGGGACATATATTTCGGCATTAAAGCTTTTTCATGAATCTAATAGTGACGCATGATAAGTAAGTAGTTTTTATGTTTATCGCAAACAGACAGTCGCGGCGGATGACTAAGTTTTATAATATTTAGTGAAACTTTCCTTTATTCATTATCCATTGATTATTGTGTGTCAGATAAGACACAAAATGCAATTTTAAAGCCGACCTCACAGTAATTGCGAGTATTGGCGATTTTTTACGTATTTTATATTGTTTCGTTCGTTTTAAATAAATTGTGAAGTTTCAATGTTTGTGCAATTTGATATTAATACTTTCGAAAGTAGCTTTTTGTATAACGGATGTATTAAGTTATAAAAATAATATTCTTTTTAGACTTCTGGCTGATCTTGGATTAAGAATTTAATTTTAATGATCTGTTGAATTTCACTATAATAACATATATTAGATGATATATCAAAATTTCAATTTTTAAAAGTTGAACACATTGTCCTTGACTCTGAAATTTTCGTTTCAGACAAGGTGATCAGTCTTCTGAACCTACGAAACGAAACGTTTCTTTATTTTGCCGCAATTCGAACCCAGAACCTTTAACGTAACACCCAGATGCTTACACCACTCAGTTGAAATTTTGTTCTTAGATTTTAATTTATTTATTAATATTTTAGTGTTCAATTCCTTGTCTCACCTATGCGAAACTGCATCAAAATTTGTTATGTAATTTAAATATTATGCAGTAGTGAGATTTGTAAGAATTATAAGCTAATTATTCGTATTAAATGCATAATCTGTTATTTTAGGACAATTTTAATACGATGCTTGAGCAAAAATATTCAAAAGCAACCTAAATGCATTAACTAGAGATAACAGGTTGCAAGTAGATAACAAGTATTTAGAGCAAAATACATTTTGTCAAGTTAATCTTATCTTGTAGGCTTTTGATATCCACCGGTTAAACCTTAATTGACCTTCAATTATTTAAATTATCAAATACTAATAAAACATAACTTGCTGTACTCTACGGTTTAACTCGCGTCAATTTCGTCGTAACGTGATGTTGTATAACCTATAGCCTTCCTTGATAAATGGACTATCCGACACTTAAAGAATTTTTCAATTCGAACCAGCAGTTCCTTAGATTAGCGCGTTCAACCAAACATCAGTTTTATGGCAACTTTTGTACTATGCTGCTTTTTGTTCACGCAACGAAATTAATGCAGATAAACCGCGATGCACAGCTAGTTTTCATAATAAAGTCTTACATAATCCTTATGTAACATAAAGCTATATAATTTACAGAGAACGTGGTTTCATTCAACAAAATGTCGGTATGAAATTGCTGTCATATCCCAGCAGTGACAGTAAAATTGGGTTGCAATATTGTACCTCGTCTTAGTTTACGAGTTGTGTTTGTTTGGTTTATAACCTCATGTTATTTTAAAAATATTGATTTAAATAACGTGAAATCTTCATGCAGCAAAAACGTACTCATATTTGTATTTAATTTCAGTTCAATAAACTTCAAACTTTGACTATTTATAGTTATAATTTGATTGAGTTTTTTTTTAATTAAATAAATAACCGATGCAAACATGTCAAACTAATAATACTCCTCCTTTCGTGCGAGGGTTTCATTGCGTTTAGAAGATTTCTTTTACTATAATATCAAGTAAGTTGTCTTTCGTTTATTTTTATTAAATTAATAAATCTTATAACACTTAAAAAGACATAGAAGGACATTTAACAAAAAGCCAACTATAAAATCGTCCGTTGTATTGCGATGTCGTCAATACATTAATCATTCTGTTATTTTCATAGAGTACCTACATACGAAGACATATGATCATTAATTCAATTTGTAACATGACTGGGCTAATAAAATTCTAATTTGATACAACTAACGGATATCTTCGCGGCTTTAGATATAATTAAAATTCCAGAGAAGCTTTAAAATCTCGATTTATTTATTGGTAGCAATTATTATCTATTTCTCCTTGTCTTGCGACAGTATAATCTGTTATGCTTACAAGCCTTAACCACTGCACTGATTTTTATGAAATTATACACAGACGTAGAGTTCGGGAAAGGATTTTCAATAATTGGATTGGTATTTTATCGTATTTTACAATTGGTAATTGGCGAATGGGTTGTATGTAACCGGATAGCGCCGTAACATAATAAGAGCCATAAACACGTACGCGCAGTACTTGTAAAGCATAATGCAGTGGCTCTATGTTTACAGACGTAGCTTGAATGCCTGGTTCATGTTTCTCGTCCATCAAATTAATAAAATATACCATATAATATATATACCATACCATTATAATGAAAATAATCTGTCTCGTACACGCTCAAACGTAAAACTATAGAAAGATTATTGTTATCATTAATCTTATTTTATGCGAATTAAGATTGCTAATGCATTCACAATTAAACCACTCAGGAGATCATCATGACGTTTTGTACACAAAGGTTAAAGATTTTATTTTACCATTACGACTTAGGAACCTTCAAGAAAAGAGCGTACCTCTATTTAAAAAGTCGGCAACGCACCCGTGGCCGTGCGTTGAGGGTGTCCATGGGCTGCGGATTGATTCCAGTAGGTGAGCCTCTTGCCCGTTTGCCTCTTATCCGATAAAAAAAAAACCAACCTATTCACCTGTTGTTTGGCCACCTGTGTGGCTTCAAAGTGCTTTATAGAATGAATATTTCTGTGTAGTGTATTCTAGGGTAACTTGAAGTCGCTATATAGTATCTTTTTAAACATTTTTTATTTCACGAGTTTGATTGGAAATGCTCGATTATTAATACTGATCAGACTGTCTAGGTATAAGAATTAATAGTTTGTTGAATTTTTGTAAGTAAAAATCAATGCATCAATAAAATGTACACGAGACCACCTCTGAAGTAGGTATGACCGATCAAACAAAATAAAAACCAAAAACTTGGGTTTTTATATAAACTTGAGTTTTTGTATAAACCAGAACCCCGGCATCATTTATAAATTGGCGGAAAGACGGCAACACTTAGCATAAACTGCGTTTGCCTAACGAGTGTTTTTGCATATTGCACTGTTAGATACACTCTGTATGGTGAAATGCAGCTTTAATGATCACTTTCACCTACTTTTTATCTTGGTCTAGTGGTAAGCGCGTAAGCGTTACAATCGAGAGGTCCTAGATTCGATTACCGGTGGAGATAAAAAAAAACTCGGTCTGGCAGGACATAGAAGGCTGATCACCTACTTGGCCCTAAAGTAAAAATCGATCAGTGAAACAGATGTGAAATGCATCTGCCCCATATCCCACTAGAGGACACCCCAACAAACAAAAATTGTTCTTGTAGTGGCTTATATTGCCAAAAATAATATTCTTATAGGAGCCGCATTATCGCTAATAAGGGTGCGTTTGGGCACAAATTATAAGGACAATGACCTTATACTCCCCTTATAGGTGCTTTATAGCCCGCAAATTAAACTTATAATGGCAAGAAAAATGCTCCTATAAAGCAAATACTCTTGTAAGAAACATATAAGAAGCGTTAATACGGGCGATCACTCTTATACATGTTTTATTATGGTCCGGTACAAGGGAGTTAAACTCATTGTGGCCAATCAAAGGTTCTAAAAAGCCGTAGGCCCTTATAGCCGTCTGTTTATGATTCTGCAATAAGTCTTTTTCTGTGTTTTTAGTGATTTACATTATTGTGCAACTTTTTGGCGAATAATGGTAAACGTCAACCATTTTACTGACAAGTGAACGGTAAGTTATTATTTTATGTAGTTTTATTACCTGATTTATGTGCTTGTTTATAGTGAAAAGTGTATGGGAATTTAATTGCATGATATAATGTGGTACGCTGTATGTTGTAGTGTCAACTCGCCCTTGGATTTTAGCTGTTTTTGTGCTACAAACGTTATTAATTATTTAGCCATGTTATAAAAAGTGCTATTATGAGAGCAAAACGATTCGTACATCGTCTACAAGGAGTCTATGAGAGTGAAGACTTTATAACGGCAACATTTCTTGCTTATGCTATCGCCATTTTACGTCGTTAGGGTTCCTTTATCTCGAATAAAATCCTGAGCCTAGCTAGTCTTGTTCTCATATGTATAAAATTTATGTTTCACTATGGTTGGGTTGGCTGAAAGAGGTCTCTTTATAGGAGGGATAAGCTGAATTTGTGAACTAATTATAAGTTTGATATTTAATTATAATATTGTAAGTACATAATAAAGAATTTAATTATATATATATAATATGTTTGCAGGATATTGCAATGGTAGTAAACATATTGGCAGATGTTGACAAATTCTTACAAAGAGAAGATCTTAATTTACATAATAAGCGATGGCCATGGAAGTGGACACATTTTATTCTAAGAAAGAAATGTTTTAATTGTACATATCCGACCCTTTGTAGTTTACCTTTACACTTTATAGTGGGTCGTGAAAACATAAAGGTTTTGCGACAATTCACTTTCATTTTGTGCCAAAATTGTAAAGACTATTTGATTTACGACCACTTCATTGAAGACGAATGCGAGTACTGTAATCCTTAATTAATTGTTAATAAGATATTCAATAAAACATTACGATCATTTATTTCCTTTTCATTCTCATTTTCTATAAAATAATCCTCTGCGGAACCATCATCTGATTCGTGAGTATCGGCTTGGTCATTTTGTAGCACCATAGGAGTAGAGGTTGTGGGTGTCATGCTTACAACCATGTTTTCGTAGGCTTTTTTTACTTTTCTTCTGTATCCACCGCTCCTTTTAAACTTCTTCCAGTCTTTTGAATCCATTTTGAAATGTGAAGTCCTCTCCGTAATAAATTCACGAAATCTGCTGTACTTTCAAAATGACGATTCTAGTTATGTAAAACATTTTAATGTAACCATATAGAGAATAATATATTTATAATCACTGTATAAGAGGATACGGATTGCTTTCATCCTTGGAAAGATCATATATCATGTTAGAATTCCTTTGTTGGATAGACGTCTTATCAATTGCTCCTATAAGTTAAAAAGCATCATAGTTACCTTGTGCGCTGCTTTTCTAAGAATAATTGACCATATTAAAAGCCTTTATATGACTTTGAATATTATATGGCTAAACAGCAATATCACTAGCCTCTATAAGAAGAACACATGTCGAATCCTTATTGTAGCCGTATTAATTGGATTTATTAACGGTTACACAGCCAAATTATAAGAATAAAGGTAATATTAGCCAAATCTTCTAATAATGTGCCACTATAAGGAACATTGACATAATAAATGCTCTTTTAAATCAAGTATAGGAGTTTAGACCTTATAGACTTAATTTTATAAGCCTAGTTTGTTTGTTGGGACGGGACTTCACTTTTTATTTAATACCATCAAAATATACATCAATTAGTTACCGTATGCTAGTCTCAATAAAACTAAAAAAGAGGAAATCTTCTAATGATTTAAGCGAAAAAAAATCAGAAAAGTTATACTTAAAGTTAAACATGAACAAATTGTATGTTATGTGGACTTTAAGTACACACGCCAACAGTTAGGTATCCTTTTGTATTGTAAAATTTTCAACTACAGTTATAAATACTGGAAAACAGAAACCGCCCGATTAGAAATGTATGAGGGGTTGAAACAATAGACAAGAACATGGCGATTATTGCTATTAGAAGCCGGAAATGTCAATCAAATAAAAATGTAATAAGAAAAGCTCTCATTACGAGTTACAAGTAACTGAAAGTCTGGACGAGATAGTGTTAGAATCGAGAGCAGGAAGACCTAATAATACCCGTCTGGTGACTAGTGATGTGGTTACTTATCGATAAGATATTGTAGCAAAATTACTACTTCAACTTTTAATTAAGCTAAAGTTTTAGTTTACTTTATAGTGATTACTTCTAAGTAGATAAAGGGTGTTGTGAAGAGGAGGTGAAAGGATAAAAGAAACGGCTACTCGCCTTTCCTAGAGAGATTCAAACAAATTGAAAGAGATTCAATAAAATTTAATGTTTCACACTTAGGTAACAAAACAGCGATTTTCAAAAATAAAGCTAAGTCTAAACTCTGAAAACTAGCTGGAATACCGATATACTTCCCCTACCTATTTGTTAGCGATGCAATTACTAAATAAAAGCTTTACTTTTATAGGATTTCAGACAATCTTAAGGACAGTGATTAGATTTTATATAATGCAGTTAGATTGGAACTATTTCTTAGCTTATTTATTTAACTCCTTAGTATTAAGGCCGGGTAAAATAAGATAACTATTATCAATTTAAATTTTATCGATAATAAGTGTATACGAATATCCGTGATAACATCACTACGGTATTGTCGCTACGACCGGTGGAATCAGTGCCTTGTAAAGGCTTCTTGGTAATATAGGACGAGCATAAGTTAGCTTTATGAAGACTGATTCGTGTCGGATCTACAGTCCAGTATCGGGTTTACACCTGTTTCTTAATGTATATAAAAAAATATACAAGCTGATCTTCGCGAGTTCGTTTGCATAGCAGTAGGATAGACTTCATACTAGCGACATACGTGACTATGTATTTTGGAAGTATGGACTGTTTATTTAAAAACCCCGCGAACTTTTCTTCAGAAAAAACAAAACACTGCATTGATGCATTGCAAACATGCAATTATTATTATTTTCCGTCTGTTTCGTGAAATATTCAGATATTTTGATAGCTATTTAAAAATGCTAAACTTATAAGTTTCTTATTTTAACTAAAATAAAAATCAGATTATTTTTCTTAATATATATTATATACGATACGTAGACACATACGTGATAAAGAATGTAAAAGTAATTTCAAGATAACATTGAAACTTTAGAGTCTGATATAAATCTTTTTCGCGCTAAAAATTAAATGTGTCAGTGCGAGAATTCGCGGCGCCATCTTGCTCTGCGCATGACATTTTAAATTGCCTTGCTGCGAGTGATAAAGTTTTATTATTTTAATCGTAGGCTACATTAATGCTTAACATTGTTATTAACGGCTATAAAAGATATTATTTTTTATATTTCACTCCCAAGTTTGCATTTCTAGAGGTTATTATAGGATCTTATCTATAGAGGTATGCATATGAGTGAATTCCCGTAACCCCTAGTGGAGATGGGGCAGAATAATTTCTGTATCTGTTTCTCTGATCATTATTGTTATAGGCATATAGGTTATCAGCATTGTGTCCCTACCCAACTGAAAAATTCATTAGTTCCCCCGGAATTCGAACCCAGGACCTTCGACGCAACACGCAGACGCGTAAACCATTTAGCCCTACGTATACCTATATTTTAATAGTTAAAATATAAGTATTTCAAACTTGTACTCGAATTTGTCCGCCAAACCCAATAGAAGTAAAATGAAGACAATTTAAAAAAATCCTGATATGATAACCATAATTAAGTATACATCATAAATAAATGAAGAGATCGTAATAAATTGTTGCTAATATCCATTTCTATCACATCAAATTTTACACAAAAAAAAAACATGTATCGAAATCCGTCCTTTCGTTTAGGAGAAACAATAAAGATCTGTCATTAATTCAAAATATTAAAAATAATTTTCTTATTTGTAATAAACATATTTTGTAATAAACAAGGGATTTTCGAATTGTCTTCAGTGTCTTACTGCGTGTACCGATTAAAAGTAGAAAATATGACTAACTAAATATAATGTACTCATAGTACGATACATTTAAAATATACATAGATCATTTTTAAGATTCAATTTCTGTATTAATAAACTATAAAAATGCCCGGGAGCTGAGTATATTAATCTTTAACGAAAGTTTCGAGATAAAATCTGCATATCAGCGATTTATACGAGAGAGACAGTTATTAAAACTATTATTTATACCTCAACAGCATCGATGCCAAAGTAATAATTATGTATTATACATTTATATAGCTTTAACGAAGATATCGCTGTCAATATAGTTGCAACTATTTCTTAAGTTATAATGTCTTTCGCAAGGACCGATTTTTATACGTTTTTCTTTGGTTGATAGCTAATTGATTTCGTAAGGGAGGTGGAGATACAAGTGAAACAGCTATGTATGCCACAACTTGAAGTGTTGCACTGGGTTTTTTATGGTACAAAAGGATTAAGGCCATTCAATATATACCTTTTGTATCATTTCAAAACACTTCATAATATCAAAGACCATTTTTCATCCAACTGTCAGTCTATGTATGACTCATTGACAGTTCTCTATTGTCTATTGTGGGTTCGAACGTTGGTATTAACAGTTGCCATCTATTAAAAATTACGTAAAACCAATAGGTTTTATATCTATTCAAATTTTATTTCATCTGTATAATTTTAATCATAATGTAAAGAAAAAATGTTAATGTATGGTTGTAATGAATACATTTGATATCCTTGATTTATTTTAAAATTCATTTTACTTATGGAAAGCTATATTGTTTTTGAGTAACATAATCTGGAGATATGTATGGCCACATCCACAAAGTCGATGTGAGTTTGAAAACAACAAAAAAACAGGTATGAAATTGTTTTCTTTGTGGGAATATTAAATAAAAGATATTACGCAGTATAAAGTGAATTCCTTTGTCCCCTAGTGGGGTATGGGGCAGATGCATTTCACATATGTTTCACTGATCGATTTTTTTCTTTTAGGGGCACATAGGTGATCAGCCTTCTATGTCCTGCCAGACCGACTTTTTTTATCTCCACCGGGAACCCAGGACCTCGGTTGTAGCACTTACGCGCTTACCACTAGACCAAGGAGGCGGTCACACATATAACGCAGTATAATTATGGTTAAATGTAATGCTGTGTTCATTCATCAATTTAATAATAATCAGCTGGCACCGAAAACAAACACTGTATTAACTAAAAATATTCCAACGACTAAGAATATACCACATAGATTTATTTTAAGTTTATCTCTGTTATAATACTTTGGTGATCTCATTTCGTGATATTAAAAAGGTAATAAAATTTTACCAGTAGCAAGCTTGTCCATCTGTAAATGTTAACCTCCGAACGGTTTGCAAAGTTGCTCCATAAAAGTAAACTTACCTGGAATCTAAGATAAAAACGTGTCGACGACATGTAGCTTAAAATATAGATAAGATAATAGCAGACATAACATACCGGTCTTAGTCGCGTGTTTTGAACCAACACTTAAAAACGCTAACGGAACAATCAAGTATTTTATAAAAATCCATAAGAATATTGCTAGATCTACCATTACTTTGGTATTTTTTATTCATTAAATTTTCAATAGCCGCCAACAAACTTACATATCCACTAGTTGACTAGTGCTTTTGAAGAAAAAGACCACATGTTACAAATAATAATCACTACATAATATAAAACAAAGTCGCTTTCTCTGTCCCTATATTCCTATGTATATTTAAATCTTTAAAACTACGCAACGGATTTTGATGCGGTTTCTTTAATAGATAGAGTGAAGAGGAAGGTTTATATGTATAATAACATCCATTAAATGTGGAGAAATACTATTATTTTTGAGGTTTCTAATGTGATATCGTAAATAATTAATTTTTTTCCGCTTACATTGCAAACACAGGCTGAACCCTACGAGATTTACCCGTGCGAAGCCGCGGCGGATCGCTAGTAAAAAATAAATACTAAACACTAAGGTACTACTTTAAAAAGCCCTTTATCGTTTGTTACATTTTTCAACATTTATTTCCTTCCTGTTTTTTAAAGTATAGAAAATCTCCTTACCTTAGAAAAAAAGTAAAAAGTCTTTTTCTAAACCACAAACAAAGTTACAGATTTTTTAACTTAACTATACTAAAAATAATGAATAAACGAATGCGTACCCATCTTAGTTCTAGAGTTTAATGCTACAATATCATCTCATATTAATTAAAAATAGAAATTGTCAATAAATAGTGTATATGTGTGGTCATGCCGTATCTAATCGTTCACTTTACGATACTATTATCCTCGACACCTCACTCTAATAGCGGCGATAAGCAATGGCATGTCAAGTGTTGTAGAAAATATGAAAACAGGACGCGTACAAGGCTCCTATAGAACTTTACACTTACGACTAATTTTGAGATATGTCAACAGTTATTTCCTTATATTTTGAAGCATTTAAATGTCTTCAAAAAAGAGTACTATTCCAAAGGAAGGCATCCATGAAAGGACAAGTTATTTTGGTGTCTTAACATCAATTAAAAATGAAAATTTTCCATTTTAAATATTTTTGTGTTTTGCTGTATTGTTGTTGTCTTTTTGTGTAACTAAGACGTGTTAATAAATAGTGGATCAATAACACTACTGCAATACTTCATGATCGAGAGCACTGGTCGAGAAGAGAGAGTAGATCTTAGCAAAAGTTCAACCGTGATATAGACCACGTGTTCGTGGAAAATGCAGCTAATTACGACTGTGGCGCCATCTAGTCAGTTTTCTCCTTGTTGCATTATCAATTAACTTACACGGTAACTGTAATTACTGTTTGACAAATGAAAAAGTATAATAACAATTAATTAATTTAAATAACTATTTAATAAACATCGATGATAATATATTTTCTTCTTTAGTGTATGTGTGTAGAAACTCAGAACATGTAAATAAAAGTGTTTCATCTATAAAAGTAAAGTCCCGTGTATGGGGATAGTGGAGTATGGGGTATATGCGTTTCACATCTGTTTCAGTGATTGATTTTTTCTTTTAGGGGCAACTAGATGATCAGCCTTCTATGCCCTGCCAGACCGAGTTCTTGTTTATCTTCACCGGGAATCAAACCCAGAACGGTTGTAACGCTTACGCGCTTACCACTAGGCGAAGGAAGCAGTCGAACGGCGGTTTTAACTATGACTGTTATTTTTCGAGAGTGCGTAAAATATTTGGAAAAAGGGAAATGTATTATCGCCCTTAGCTACGCACAAATTTACACGGTCACTATGGGTTTGACAGCTTCCCAATAGTAAAAAGTTATTGATACTAATAACTAAACTAATGTTCGAATAAATATTTAATTTTCTTAACTTTATAGAATATCGAATGACCTTAATAGATGTGTCCAAATATCCAAGTCAAAATGACAAATGATTTGTACGTGCACACTAAAATATTAAATAAAATGTCCATGACATTCCTGGACACAAAAAAGGAGAATTTTAATGAAGTCAATTATTTTAACGACTTAAATTTTTCTAATGGAATGTCTGCGTACCTTTTGGAGCTCATATATTACTCAAATTATTAATTTAAAGCAAGATCGTATCCTCGACATGTTACTTACAAATATTAATTTCTCTCAAATGAACAGATCTACATAAATTATACCTAACCACTTCGATCTTTCAAAGAAAAAAAACCGCATCAAAGTGATCCATCCCTTTAGGAGACACGTTGCCAGAATCATATACACATATCAAACCTATTACATCCCTCTGCGTCGGGGTTTAATTATGTTTTCATAAAACTACAACTGTGAGGACCGCCTCCTTGGTCTAGTGGTAAGCGCGTAAGCGTTACAAGTGAGAGGTCCTGGGTTCGATTCCCGGTGGAGATAAAAAAAAAAACTCGGTCTGGCAGGGCATAGAAGGCTGATCACCTACTTGCCTCTAAAAAAAATCGATCAGTGTAACAGATGTGAAATGCATCTGCCCCATACCCCACTAGGGGACACGGGACTTCACTTTAAAACTGTGAGGAAATTATTATATTTTGTTGCATTAAATTTACGAGTATTAAAATCTAGTTCAACTAGCCTTGTAAATTTTCTCATTTACCCATATGCCATGACCGGTATGTAAATGTATGTTATTAAGTTAATCACTTGTAATTTTTACGGTCACTTAACACGTTAAAATTAATAGTATTCTAGTTGGGTAAATGCTCAAATTATTTTTGTATAATTGACTGCATATCTCTAAGCATTTTGATGCTTGTTCGTTCCACAACTGAGCGTTTTCTAATGCATTTTTTATCGCGCACCACCACTGTGTGGACCATCAACAGCCTCCAGAGGTATATCCGAACCAATACGACTCAGGAACCTTCAAGAAACCGTAACTCTCTTTAAAAAGCCGGCAACGCACCCGTGGCCAATTGGTATTGTGTCCAAACACAATACAAAAAAAAACACTAATACATCTAGCATTCGCTTGCCCCAGTTTCGCTTCATTTGCTATACATTACCAACGTTGTCTCGTATTATAAACTCTAGATTATATTATATTGTACTAAAAAAACTGAACAAGACTTGAATCGTTGTGGCTAAAAATGCTGCCTTATACTTTAGATGCCGCAATCAAGGCTCTTTTTAACGCGACACAAAAAGAAGGGGTGTTATAATACCTGGGTGGTGAATGTGTCTATGCGTCTGTTTGTGGCGTAACTACTAAACGAATACCTATTGTAGTAAGTTCTTTATTTGAAAGCTCAAATGATCTATACTTTATTCTAACATCGCTGACATTAAATGTATAAATCTGTCGACAAGTTTATTAATTTCTTTATGTCTCCATGTAGCTTTAGTTTATAAAGCTGTTTTATATTAATACCATAAAGGTATACGAGTAAAGAAATTAATATTAACACGAGATTATAATAAATTTTAACCGGTTTATCGTGTTTACCTTGTTGAACAATCATGGTAACGGCCAAGTGCAGATTTTAAAAATTCTTGTAGAATTACAGCTCGTATTCGGTCTCTATCTTGAATCTAGATTCATATATTTTTATGAAGTGTGACATTTTTATTAATTTTTAAATTTAATAAGTTGAAATTTAAAATTGTTGTTAACATAGTACCGTAACATTCTAAGCGATCATTCGTAAGCGTTGTGATTTGAATAAATAATTTTTGACATCAATATTATTCGATATTGTAGCCAAACTAATCATAAAATCTCAAAGCCAAAGGCACCGACTTTCAATATAAATATTTACTTTGATTATTTTTCTTGCGCTTTGAAGTCGGTTTTTGTATGTGTAGGTAATATATTTTCCTATAATCAAAGAAAGCATTTGTTCCATATCCATCTTTTTCACTTATGTAATGTGAGCTACATTGGGCAGTCTATGTATAAATTAATTATTACACTCAATTTTATTGACATATTCGGGATATTAATAAACAAATATAAGTTATCTATTGCTCTCTAAGCCAGCTCGGGCGTGGTCCAGACTACAAAAAGGGGATCATAATGACAAATGGTTGAAGACAAGCAGACGACAATGAAATTGAATCTCAATGCCCCTACGCGTAGGATATTTCGAATATATTAATATAATCTCGTTTTATATTACTTAACGGTACTGGAAGCTAAAGCCTAATAAAATATTTTGAAGGAAATATATTTATATATTCGGCCTTGTATTCTATACTCACAGTTACTTAAAATTGATACAAAAGAAAAACAAATAAATCCTAATACTAATTAAATTAAAAACAAAAAATATCTTAAAACTAAATTATTTTTACGAAATTGTATTTACTATGTTCCTCACATATCTCTTTCTCTTCACCATATGTCGGCTGTGTATGTTTTCGACCTGTCCCTTATCAACTAGTTCGCTACGTCCTGTGTCCAAAAAATAAACGAATAAATCAATTTCGATGCAGTATTTCTGCTTGAAAGCTGCCTGATTGAGATTGATCTTAAGCTTTAATTTATCAAAATCTATTCATCCATTTGTGATGTATCCTTATTTGTAATTAACATTTCAGGGGTTTACGTTTAAGTTAGCTATATCCTAAAACACTATACTTACTTATTAGTCTCTGGTTTTAAATTGTTAAGGTCACAAGGAAGTTGCCTTGTGACTTTCCAATTATTTAATATCCATACTAGGAATTGCATCTCCTCTGCTATTTCTTATTTAAATTGCTCATAAAATATCCATCATAAAGCCCGGTCTTATCAAGGTAGCTACTGTTTCGCAAAGCAATCATCATAACATTAACGATTACACGATCAGTTATAATGCCGAAAGTATGTATCGACGACCATAGTCGTAACATTAAGGGATTTTTTTGCATTATCTTTTTGTACCTCCCACAACCTATCAAGATATTTTCGGGTTTGCGACAATGCGAAAGATTTTGATGAATTTTGTTAAGTCTACCTTTAACAAGTGAAACTGAAGACAAAATCTCCTGACGTGATAATTAATGATCAGACAACTTGGCAACGCGTTCAAAAATTTGATTGGAAATTTGGTTATTTTGCCATATTAATCTTTGGGGTGGACTACCCTTATCACTTAGGGGTAAGAAAAATAGATAGCAGCCGATTTTCAGACCTACTGAATATGCATATAAAATTTGGTAAAAATCAGTAAAGCCGTTTCGGAGAAGTAAGGTAACTAACATTGTGACACAGTAGCTGACATAATACATATACATACTAAATTTACTTGATTAAGCGCTGCTTAAGTATCTACATAGTTCACCTAAGAGAGCTTTTTAGATAAAACTTTACCCATACATAACTCGCCCCTTATTCTTTGTTATTTAACATAATATTATTAAAATAATTGGCATCTATAACGGCTTCAATATTTATTTCAAGATTTGGAACACGATAAAATATCTCCTTAAAATTAAATTGCATAGTATAGATTATTATCTCGTAACAGATCCTGATATAATGAAAGCTATTTATTATATAATTCATGCTTTAATTGCTTTGGATAAGTTAATAACGTTATAGACACATGCCCTGGCTTCACATCTACTGTATTGATAAAGTTCGCAGTGGAACCATTTCCTTTTTACTACACATACAGTAAAATGCAGTAAAAAGATCCTATCTCCTTAAAATGCATGTGTTGAGATTAAGAGCGATATAACTTTTAATTGGGTCAAAAAATACAATTATTACTAACAGATGGAACTGTTACTTACCTCTTTTAAGTATTTTTCAAGAATATACATGAAATTATGCAAATTAAAGAGTTTTAGGTCAATTTTAATTTTCAGCTTCCGTTTATAGAATCAATATATTCTGTGATAACGTCGACATTTCAATAATTTATTATGTTTTTATTTATTTATAATTATTTGTATGAAAAAATTAATGGCGCCCTTTAATGAAGTACGTGTTATGATGGTTTTTTTTTTACTTTCTTTATTTACTTAAAAGATACATTCTGTACATACTAGTGTATGGTATCCTAGTAGAATTATATAAAACAATATATGTATAATAAAGTCATCCTATAAGTAGGCTAACACTCTTGCAGGATTTATAGCAGATAATTAAATAATTTATTTGGTTAGAATAATAGGAATATGTAGGTACACTGAGATATATATAGGAATTTATGTAACTGTGTTTAGAGAAGATGATTATGACGAAGTTATACGAAGACGAAGTTAACTTTACGTGACACAGACACAGAAATGTGTCTGCCCCATGCCGCATAGGTTACTGAACTTTTAGAAGATCAATGTAAAACATTTCATAAATATTTGTTTAGGATTCTCGCAACTTATCTCCACTAAATAAACAAGAAAACATGTTACTCGGCAAGGCTTGTACTTGTCAAAATAGTTGAGCGTGGGCGGCGTTGTCGATTCGTATCACCCATAATATCCATTCACCATTACTATATTAATTAAATAACCATTTAAATTGTCAAGTGATTTCGTGTATTTACGATAACATACCTATGTAATGACTTTATATATAGGTGTTTATATAAATTAATTGTATAGATTAAACGTGTTTTAGTATTAAGATACACGATGTAAATAGAAGAGGGTAAGGGTATCTAGTCCTAATCAATACAATGAAGTAATAAATATTCTAAACCTTTAAACTATTTTGTAAGAAATCCTATCAAATGCGATTTTTTATGAATTCAGTCAGCAGACAACAAAACGCTGAACAACGTCGGTCAAAGAAAGTACGGACACTTGGAGACAGAAAAAATAAATATAATATCTTTTATTAAAATAATTAATTGAATCCGAAATCATAACAATTTCTTAAAAATTATAAATCAAACATTTCAATGCAGATTTGACTATAGCAGTAAAATTCATCGGCGTCTTTAATTTTTTTATTATTCCACGAAAAATACTTAACGAACTGTAAACCCATGAAATAACTGTGTGTCACCCGTAATTGCTCACTTAAGCTCATTTTATTATGCTACTCAGTCATTAATTAGGCGAATTTTATATGTTCTTTGAATGACAGGATTCCAAGGACTTTATGTTCGCGTTGACATATTCTTAATTGGTTTTCGAGTCAGATTACCATTAACTATTGCATAAAATTTTAAGGAGTATTTTATATTTTCTGTATACCTTACCAGGTGTACGAAAAATATAGAATCTGTCTAGGTATCTGCCAGAATGACTAGATTAATTGTTTCGTTCCTTTGGTTTTTTTAAATTTTTAGGTCTTCCTTCCACACTTGAATCCAACCAGCTTACAACGGTGGGCCCCCTCTCACTCAATACCAAATAAAATAGTTATAATTCTTGTGCGTAATAATTAAAACATATTGATGTTAATTATATAATATTGTAGAAGGTTTTTATTCGAAACCAGCACATTTCAAAATTTGCATCCATATTAATAAATCTTAAGTTCAAAGTATCGATAATACAAATAACAAAACCATATAATGTCAAAGTAAACCTCAAAACGTGTAAAACGTGATTCGCAAGCCATAACAATAAATACGTTACGAAAAACCGCGCCTTACCGCTCTAAAATTACAAAAGCCTGCAACTCTCAATATAGTTTTACCATAAGACTTCGCATAGGTATTGCTTTATTTGCTTACTGTATACTTTAATTGTATATAGCATTATCTCTGCATAATACATAGTTGTTTTATACAAACCTAGTTTAGGCCATACGTCTGAGATCTAGAATTAAATGATCTCAGCGAAACCAAGACGGACCGCTAGTGAAACCTATTAGGCCTGTTCACTAAAATGCCGTTCACAGTTCGTTCTCGGTCCGATCTTCGGCAAATTCATACTATCCGTATGACCAGACCATGGCCAGATCATTACGGATAATATGAATGCACACATATAGTTTTTACTTGATAATATTTTATCTGATCGAGATCGGACCAAGAACATACTGTGAACGGCATTAAAGTGAGGATCTGGCTTTATATATCCACATAGTAATACACTACAGTTTATGTTAGCAGTTTACAATACCTATATATTAAACATTATAACGAGGATGTACAGGATGTTAAAAGCTGTGAACTTTCTATCGGCTCACACCTAAGACCTAGTTACCCGATTTCACACACAATTCTACAACATTCACTGTATGCATCTGTTTCTAATTTATGATACCATTTTAGAAGCGCATTCGATTATGGGACTTTCTATATAAACCATTTATACCATCTATTTAAATAACCGTACCATTACAAACAAAGTTAAAAATATTTTGTTTAAACTGTATTCTAAACTTCTGTTGCTGCGTATGTTCGTGTATCACGCAAAAATTTCACAGGTTTATCGAAATTTCCATTATTGTTCATTTAAGTTTCAGATAATTTCCGACATTAGATATATATTTTTTTGGCCAATATTTCTATTACTGTCGCATTATAGAAATATAGCTAAGTACAGTATGAGGAACAATTCAATAAAAATATTCAAGACTGATTGCCTTCAACAAACGCAAAATACATTTATACAACCTAGTCCCAATGGGGTTACAACTCAGTTCATTATAGTTACTTACGGTTGATAGATAATTGTTTCGATGTATTCTCATCTGTTTGTTACTAGATCATTAAGCTCGTTTATCAATGAAAGATCTATTGAAATTAGTTGGGTACGCTTTCGATATATTTCAACGTAAGGCAATAAATCAATGACTTTCTCGCTCAATGAAATTAAGCACGTACTTGTATGAAATAAATGAAAATGGAAGTTTTATATGAGTTATTTATGTATGTAAAATATACGCGCGGTCAAGTCATAAACCTGAAACATTTTAACCCCTCACGCAAAAAGGAGGATGTTATAACTTCGACACGTCTTTGTGCCCGTCTCATAGGTTCCTAATCGAATCGATGCGTTTATTTTGAAAGATGACGTAATTGAGATGATTACGTATGTAAATATTTATAAAAAACTTCATCCATTAGGGTAATCATATTTATAATTAACATTTCGGGAGGTTTTATGTTATTAAATATTAACCAACAAATGTGCCCATTATTGTGCTGTCTTCGGTTCAATATACATTAATTGCAGGTCGAAGCTGCGAACAGCAAGGATTAAATTCTCGGCTTATTAGTAGTTATGACAGCGATGTATAATTGGATCGGTACGATTTACGATGGCATACACTTTCACATCCATTTATTACTTAGTAAGGTTCATTGGGCTGTTTTGCATCGAATTAAGTATGTCTTGAGTAAGCCAACAAGTGCGAGAAACGCGCCGAGGATTCACACTCCCACTAAGGTCTCCTCCAATATTAGAAACATTAGTTCATGTTAAGCAACGATTATAAGTGAGAGAGTTAGTAAGTAAGGTACAGTGGCCTGGTCCCACATAATCCTTCTCACAAACAATCTCGCAAAAATGTCTTAAATAGTCTCACTAAATGTCTTTTTTGCATATTTCTTACCAAGTGACTCAATGTTACTCAAAAATTTATCAGCAAAACCTGTATAGATTTCAAGATATTTAGTAAGTCAGAATTTGAGGTGATATAAATTTAACATCCTCTTAAATCGTTGGATTTTTTAAAAAATAATTTATCATTCTATTCTCTTTACCCGCAAATAATTACTCCGACTGAACAATGTGCGAATAGTATTAGAACGAAGGCATTAAATCAAATAGATAAGTATGTGACAGTGCGCAAAAGCAGGTGCAAACAAGTCAGTCTCTAAATCAAACCCTTATCGATAGAGCCTTCATAAATATTAAATACGTAATCTGATCCAGTTGCGTAAATCGATTCAATGCGCAAGATTCTTTCCCTTTAATCGCTGATTAATTGGTAATTAAATCTTTCTGACATTACGTATCAGATGCGGTTTTAATAGGAAATCGAGACGTTGTGGACAAGGTATATACGCAGTTGCGTAAATTTCTATTTTGGGGTTTAGGTATGACAATGTATGCGTAGATTTAATGCCATACAATATAATACTAACTTGCGAAAAGTAATTTTTTTCCTGTTGACTGGAGTTTTTTAATTTTTCTCTTCATAAGAACCTTCCTGGAATTATGAATGGTTTAACAGGTGAAATTGAAAATAAACAAACCTCCTGATATGTTAATTACAAATAGGAATACCTCAAGTGTAGCTAATAACCATTTCAATCAAATCAGCTTTCATAATAAAATCGCATTATAATTGATCGTAGCGCTGTAACGGTTGCGGACAATGCAGTTTCTATTCTGCGTTGTACACTTCTTTTCTTTAATTCCCATCATTGACTTTGTCGGAGCTTTTCTATTTTAATTCAAGTTTAAAATCTTCCTTCGACGACTCGCCTATCAATGGTGAGAATTCTTCCCTTATTTGGATTCCGCGTTTTGCACAACATATTTATTTATAAATATAATCTAAATACTTTGTTTAACTGTTAAACCAAGATAATATATTAAAATGGCTGTGCAACATATTGTGTATAATTACTAATTAACTACTTTTGAGAGCGAGAGTCTTATATATAGTCTATATGTGTTCTTATCCCGGACGAGTATCGCCTTACAACCTTCTATTGTGCAGCCATCCTGCTACAGCGTGAAGTTATATAGCCTTTTTCGGTAAATGGACTATCCTACAAATTTCAATTTGAATCAGTTCTTCAGTTCAACTACTATTATAGATTTGTCCATCAACTGTTTCTCACCACTCACGAGCCGGACTGTTATTTATCTTATTATGTCACAAGAGAAGACAGTACGAGTCTGTCACCAGGAGAGCTGATGTGTATCAGAGTGATCGTGAGGACGATGAGAACAAATCCACGATCCGTTGTGCAACACCCATCACGGTGTGTCGTGGTGATTTTATCAACTACACTCAAGCTTAGTTCCGAATTTGTATGAAAAGCTTGTGAACCATATTATATTTAACTAAAAGGGTAACTTGTTTCATCGGAACTCTGTAGCTTAAGTTCTATCGAACAGTCGTAAACAATTTATCAAAAAAACAACCTTTTAAACTGGCGTAAATCCACCCGTCAATTGAACAAGATTATTTTTCTATGGTACGTTCTTTAACTTTACTATAAGTTGTGATATTTTTCGTTATCTATAAAAAAACTATCATAGTTCTTCTAGTTTAAAAATGCTGTCAACATTTAGCCACATATTGTTAAATGAAAGAAATGTACCTAGATTATTTTTGTATATATTTTCACTGAATAAAAACAGACTTAAAGCTGTTTCTTACTAATGTCATTGAAGTTGCAAAAGATTCTCGTACCACTGTACTGCGGTCTAGAATTAATCTCAAAGCGTGGGAGTACACTATATTTCATGTATTTTCTTAGGAAATACTTAAAGTAATTGTTGAGTTAATCCAGGTAGGTGTACCGTGCCGCGGAGCAATAAATAAAACAAAAGCAAAAGTCAATTTCTCGCCAAGCGATCGTTAAACGTGGTCACGACCAAAATCTTAAGCTGCTTGGGTTGGCGATAACTGAAATACATTTATTCCATCCCATGCTATACTATTTTTAAAGTCGTAACTGGTAGCGGAACTGAATAAACAGATATTCAATTCATTTATTGATTTTCATATTGAAATAGACTAGTGGCATTGGAGACTTTAGAAACCCCTGATATATTAATCTATATGAATAAAACAAAGTCGGTATTTAGAACTCAAGAACGGCTGGACCGATTTTGATAATCTCTGTTTTGTTGGATTCGTCGAGAATATTAACATATAGAAAACACGACAGTGTTAATCAAGAAAATTCGTTTCTATGGAATGACGTTTTAGGTGACACGTTATTATTCGGAACTCTGAAGCGATACGAAGTTCGCGGGGTCCACTAGTTACAATTAAGAATGGTTCAAAAATGGTCGAACAAGTCTTCATACAATTGTATCTCGATTACAAATTACCGCATTTATTTAAAAATACCGCATAACAATCAATTCCTTTGTTTAGGAACTACGATGTCTTAGCAGATACGTCAAGCTGATTAGGTGTTATAACTTAGCTAAGATAATAGACCGCCTAGTCTAGTTGTACGCGTTTACAACCGGGAGTTCCTGTGTTTGATTCCCGGTGGAGGTAACAAAAAAACTCTGTCAGGCAGGACATAGAAGTCTAATCACCTACTTGCCCTTAAATAAAAAATGAATCAGTGAAACAGATGTGAAATCCATCTGACCCATATTCTACAAAGGGACACGGGGCTTCACACTCGCACAAGATAATAGGAAATAAATATAACTTATAGCATTCCTTTTTTTGCGTTGATGGTTAAAAAATAAAAATACATCTTGTCCATACAGCACAAGCCTTACCATTTCATGTTAAATAGAAATTATATCAGCTTTAAATCGAGCGGTCACTTTGGTTCAACGTTTTGTGTTACTGTCACCTCACTGTATTGTAATTTTGCATCTCATTTAGTATAATGCCTTTCCTATATACAGGCTGTTACATAGATTTTAACTAGTTCTTACTCGCGACTCCGTTCATGTGGGCGAGTCACTCGGAAGATGTTTAGCTTCCTATCAGTGGAAGAATTTTTAAAATCGATCCAGTAGTTTTTGAGTTTATTCATTACTAACAGAAATACAAATACTTTTTCTTCATTCCTATAGATTTAAAGTTTCACTTACAAAACAAAATTAGGAACAATAAAGTAGCAATTATGTAGACTAAAACGTTATATATTATTCATTGTTACATATATCAGAGAATCGGAATGGATAAATTAAAACAAAAACCAGATAATAAGTTAATAACCGACAATAGACAACCGATTGTCGCAGTTGGTAGTGTTCCTGCCTTCTGCATCAAAAGGTCCCAGGTTCGAATCTCGGTAGGTGCATTAATTTGTGTGATGACCACGAATGTTTATTTCCGAGTTTTGTTTGTTTATAAACTTGTGGTACCTTCGTTGTTTCTGGTTACCATACACAAGTGCTTCAGCTACTTACTTTGAGGTCAGAGCAATGTATGTGAATTGTCTCAATTATTATTATACGATTAAGCTGCCTTAGAAATTTAATTATAATAAACTAGCTGTGATCAGTGTCATCCGCGGGACAGAAATACATTTTCTGTTTTGGCAACATTTTTCATCCATGATCCGCACCTGCTCATCGTATTGTTACGTATATAAATGCCGATAAATTGAGTATCCAACACAAAACAAATTATTCAATTTGTACTAGCAGTTCCTGAGATCAGCGTGTAACGAAGCAAACAACTATGATCTGTAATATAAGAGATTTATAATTCATATCAATCAAAACCAGAAGCTTCAATTAAATTTACCTATTTCGTAGTAAACTAAATTGCGCAAATACAATTACGACAAGCCCTTCATATTATCTGTGGAATATATCAACATCGGCGTGGTCTCTGGTGACAGAATACAAATGTCGACCTCATAATTCCTAACAAATATCACTAGGGTCACCGCTTATGAGGCAAACAATCGCTGGATGGAAGAGATAAGGGCTACGGCATAATTTGCTCTCTGAAAACATCAATACTAATATTATATAGCTAAAAAGTTTGTTTGTTTGAACGCGCTAATCTCAATCCATCGTCCATTAATCACGTGAGGCTCGAAAGGGGGGAGGGGGTTCGGCAAAAATCACGAAATATCACAAGGGGCGAGGAAGGGCTTAAGATATCACGCGTATTTATTTTTTCTAAACAACCTGCAACCTTTCTGTCTAGACATTTTTATTATGGTCCTTAATTTTTTTAATTATACTTTATACCTGTTTTTAAAGATAACATTCTAAAATTTTAAGATTATTCGTAGGTACTAAAAAATATACGTGATTTTGGGTAGGGTTAGTCTAACCTCACCACGTATCACCAAGGGGGATAGAAAATGCTCAAAAAACATCACGTGATTAATGGACAGCCCCATACTGGTTCCAATGGGAAAATTATTTTTGAATTAGGTAGTGTTGTTTTATCGAGAAATTCTATGTAAGGGCACTCTATGACCAATGGGAGTGGCTAAGTTTACATAAGAGCAGCATTTTTTGATCAAGAGCGACTATGTCAACACCTCTTTTTCGTCGTGAGTTAAAAATAAACAGTATGAACTTAAAGTTTTGTCATATCGACAACTGATGATGTACCTATTTTAAACCGCTGTAACAATGTCGAAGTTTTATGTAAACACGAAAATATTTCATACTATTCAATGGTTGCACTGATGAGTCACGATCTATTACAAACTAATGCGATTCATAGAATATAGATGGCGACACTTGACATAGATCTAGCACACGTAACATCAGATAGCTTGGCCCTTAAGGTAATAACGTGATGAGCATTCAACACTTGTCGCGAAACTAGGCTATTCGGGATATAAATAAAACCTTATCTTATATTTTAAACGGCTTATATAATTGAGAATTTCTTGCACATGCCCACTATATCGCGACTGTATAAGTATAGACTGTAGGTTCCCTATTCGTAACATTTCGGCAATTATTTTATTATATTCTTCTAAGAGAACAAACTCTGATGTTACCTTTTTTATTTTAGGTACCAGTTTCTAGAGTCTAGATTCTAGAAGATATGGAATACTTTGTAAGTTTTTTAAATAAAGTATAAACAAATGGGTTAACTAACTTACTAAATATAAGTGATTACATTTAACAAAGCTTTAATATCGGCAACTTAATATGACAATGAATAAATTAAATAATATCTAATAATATAAACCCTTCGACACCTAGCAAAACAATGTATGGTATTGGATTAATATGGGATTGTTTCTTATTTGTCTACAAAATGGCCCACTATAACCATTCTTATATCTAAGAAATTGGAGTGTTTTAAAAGCCATGTCAACGTAGGTATCCTTATCAATCAGTTATGTTAATAATTTCATGCACAGTATTTTTATGGTGCACACAATACAATTCTAATTATTATTTTAGGTGACATCAAAATAAAAAATAACGCGCAGAAATAAATTCTAAGTCTTGCCACAAAGTTCAAGTACCCACCCACCTACCTACCTTAATTATGCTTAAAATAAGTTACATAATATATGTACAACTAATTAAAACGTTTTAATCTGTATAATAAAAACTTAGTAAAGAAATAAACGTATTCCTTTCCGAACAGTAATGTACAAAAAACCAAAACAAAAAACAATGACGCAATAAGGGTTCACATGCTGACTAATAGTAATTACTAACGAATGTAAGCAGCGCAAATTGGCTGGAATTAGCTTCACACCAC
The DNA here is from genome assembly GCA_912999735.1 of Aporia crataegi. NCBI lineage: Eukaryota > Metazoa > Arthropoda > Insecta > Lepidoptera > Pieridae > Aporia > Aporia crataegi. Next base: position 1,347,012 of record OU538748.1, on the reverse strand, counting down.
GTTATTAACACGGCTCCCGTTTTAAACAATGCTTATTTAATAATACATGAGTTTTTGCTTTCTTACAAGCCTGACTAGTTTGTATCACTACTAGCCTGCGATGCCTGCGAAGCTTTAATTAAGAAAAATATCTAAAATAAAATGTTTAGATATGTGTATGAAATAAAACTTTGTTATCACTACATAGTATAAAACAAAGTCGCTTTTTCTGTCCCTATATCCCTTTGTATGCTTAAATCTTTAAAACTACGCAATGGATTTTGATGCGGTTTTTCTTTAATAGATAGGAAGGTTTTTATAAATGTTTTATACCAGTGCGAAGCCGGTGCAGGTCGCTAGTCTTAAATAAAAGTACAGTAAAGTGCTCAAATTAAATTTAAAGCTGGCTAAATAATAACATTTTAATGGTTTTTGTTTGGAGATTTGATTCTTAAGTGCTTTCTTTCCAGATTCGAATTAATATGTAGTTCTTTTTGATTTCATTTTTGTAAGAAGTGATATAAATTTATCGACATTGAAACGGAAAACGAAAATTAAAAAACACATATACTTAAATGGTTTGGTATATTTTTAGCTTAGAATTTCATCGTTTTGATGTCTTTTAAATTTTGTTTAATCATGGTGACGCTGCCTTCATGCATAAGGTGTATAGAAAGATGAATAAAGTATTGATTTTAAATACCTTATATGTTCAACCGCCTCCTTGGTCTAGTGGTAAGTGTGTAAGCGTTACAACCGAGAGGTCCTGGGTTCGATTCCCGGCGGAGATAATAAAAAAAACTCTGTCTGGCAGGACATAGAAGGCTGATCACCTACTTGCCCCTAAAGAAAAAATCGATCAGTGAAACAGATGTGAAATACATCTGCCCCATACCCCACTAGGGGACACGGGACTTCACTTATATGTTCAACTGAATACAAAACTACGAAAAATGCAGCCTTTTCAGCCTCAAGAACACTAAAATATAACAAATACGCATAAGTATGATTATTTTGACTGATTATGACCGGCAAGAAAAGGAAAAAAGTCGAATTTGTAACGAAAAAATTTGATATCGTTATAATGAACAGTTAAATAATAGCGAATACTGATTACTTTTTTGCAAACGTTCTAATAGCCGACAAAAAACAACTGGACCGATCACCTGTTGGTGACTCAGCGTCTGCTCACTCAGACATTTCGCTAATACCAACTAAATTTGCGCATCCCTTTCCCTTGTATGGACTAAAAAGAGAGCGAATACTCATGTAGCCAAGCGGAATACACGTGTGAGTCGTACACGCATTAGTGGACGAAACAAACAAGTTTATCATCCATGGCATCCTATAATTTAGGTTTTTTTAGTTGAGGAATAGGATTAATTAGGTTAAGGAATACCTTAAGTATTTTTATACATTTAAATAAAGTAATAATTGGCAGTTAATATCTATTTTCATAAGTAGAACCTGCTTATCGAACCGGTGCAGTGGTTGTTTTGAAACATACACACTTTACGTCATTGACAATAATAGAAACGTCAATACGATTGTCAGTTGTCGTTTCAAATTTACACACCCATCTTACGCTAAAGTCGTTTATCTAAAGGCCCTAACTCCACCACGTTTAGTCAAGTATAGCGTCTGTGTGTTTGTATGAAAAATGTGGAATTAAGGAATTGACAGTTTGTCAATAGTTAAAAACCTGTTGAAAAATTCGATGTTAAACTTGTGGTTGACGTACTCTTATAACGACTTACATCATTGATGAATGCATAAATTTTTAAATACAATAAGTGATCAGATGCTCTTTACAAGCCTGTATAATCTTTTGCCGATTTATAAGAGTAATTGTATCGACTTTATGTCTTCATTTACGAGAGTACACTTGATTATCGTTCATTAACGTTATTTCATATTAATGACCATTAATAAGCGGTCATTAAATTCAGTATTATTGGAATATCTTTGTGGGCAAAAAGTAAATTAAAATCTTTGAAATTCTTAACTTTACGATTTACTAAGAATGCTTTTAAAGAGTTTATTTCAATAAATAAACTATTGTATTTGTCTGACTTTTATACAGAAAAAGCTCATCATCAAAGCCACCGGTGCGTACCCAATACTGGTATATTAAATTTAGTAGATCACTACATAGTATAAAACAAAGTCGCTTTCTCTTTCCCTATATCCCTTTGTATGCTTAAATCTTTAAAACTACGCAACGGATTTCGATGCAGTTTTTTTAAATAGTGATTGAAGAGGAAGGTTTAAGTTTACGGGTATGTTTATACCCGTGCGAAGCCGGGGCGGATCACTAGTTATATATAAAAAATGGCTTATATAATATTAAATTATCTGCGAAGACCAGTCCGAGCTTCGCGGGTTGCTATACATTACCCGTAGCGCCTCGTTTACTGAGTACAAATGTCTAGTTTGCTATGTACAAAGGTTATATGTATGAGCTGTCTTCTCATACGTGACAGAAAGAGATAGTAATTTAGGTATCTCCTATTTTAAGATTTAGTAGCAAATAGTTACGCTCATTTGAGGTGCTTAATATATTACACAAGCACTCCCATAAAACGTTGCATAAACCATTGATCACAAAAATATAGCCAATTTAACGAATCGATCTCAAATTAACGGTCAATATGCCATTTTTGAAAAGGTCACAAAAGGAAAGCGAACGGTAGTTTGTTGAAACAAGTTCGGGAATGATTATGCAAACTTTGTTTACAACTGCAATGAGACTTTAAGTAATAAATTACTCCAATTATATTATTTTTCTCTGATAGTAGTTTTAATTGTAGGGCTAGTAAAATAAAAGTCCTTAAATTCTGGCCCATTCAACTTTAAATTAACTTACATCTATGGACATAATATGTATAAATATTATATTGATTTACAAAAATGATGTTTCGAAATGGCATAAAAACGCATCATATATAAACATTCAGAACAAATAACAATGCCAATGAATTCCAGACTATGACAGGAATACTCATGATTTTGCTTTTAATAAAATATTAGCTGGATAATTTACATATATAAATCAAAGCTTATTTAAAGCTCTCAAATGCGTGCAATTTCGATCACAATGTCATTTGTCGTTCGTGAATCATGAACTTGTATCGTTTTACAATGAAAGACCATGTCGCGACACTCACACGCAAACGACATTCGAATTTAATTACAGACACGTGATTTATAGCTCTTAATTTGAGAAGTTGATTTAAGACTACCCAAATTCCAAGATTTGAAGAAAGACATTCTTAAACTCCCTCAGAAAACTTAATAAACCTTGAATCGTATCTCATTTAGTTCACGCTAAGAATACAAATTACGCAAATCAATTAGCCCAGCGAATCGATTTATTGAGTAACGATTGACAACTGGACCTTATCAATAATAAAATGTATCCTTTCAGATCTGGCAGCCTTACGACAACTACTAGAGAGTGAGACTGGGGGCACAACTTGTCCGAGTTGTAATATGCCCTTTGATAAGGGCAAAAAGAGAAAGCTGATTGATACGTGCGGACATGAACGGTGTTACGCTTGTATGTTTAGAAACGAAGCGTGCCCCATTTGTGCTCGGAAGAGCCAAGGTAGGAAAACCATGGAAAGATATACTCCCTCGCCGCAGCAGTCAGAGCCCGAATGGCAGTCACCAATGCGACTACCGAAACCACCGAAAGCGGCTAGCCTTGCGCAAAGCTGTCCCACACCGCCGCATACTAGGAGAAGATTCTTCTTAAGCCCGAAGTCCTTACGCAGTCCATTTGGACACCGCACCAGCCGTCACAGTAATGAAAACCACGTGCCTTTATCAGGTAAGAATACAGGTTAATAATTTATTTGTTATCTTTCAACTAAAGAAGTTGAACATTATTAATGACATAAAAAAACACGCATTAACAAAAATTCTAAATTTTGACAATTAATTTTAATATCTAAATGTTTACTTAATCCAATTTCGGCTTTAGGATTTGTTATTAATAAATGAGAACGCTACAAATGCCCATCACCTACCTTTAATTGCTCTCAAACCTTAGTTGCTCTTATCCATTCATATTTAGATCCCGAGGATTCTACGGTAAATGGTGAGTGACAGATAGCGCCCACGCACCGCCGCCGGATGTACGTAGGTTCCGCAAAGGACCGGTTGTCTAGCTTTATTTATTAATGTCTCGAACTTTTGCAACACTGCCCGCGCAGACTGCGAGCCGACGAATTATCTCGGCATCTGTTACATTTTCTATTCCCATTAATTACATCATTCAAATGTACCTGGATCACAGCTGCGGCCGCTATTAGTTTCAACTAAATGTCGTTTTAATCAGCCGTCCAACGTTTGTATCTATTAAGTGTTAAGTTAATAGTGCCTTTTATGATTAGTTGTTCTATTTCAGCGATTTTCTGTTGACATTAAATTATAACACAATAATAACAACTTGAAATTTAAATGTAAAATCTTTTGGATTTGAAATATCCAATGTTTTGCAATTTCAACAGGGTTGCCAGAAGAAGGGCCGAGAAGCGCTGCGTGGACGAGCCTTGTGTTCAATAAAATAAGATCTCTGTGGTCGGCAAACTCATCCGTGCCTCAGGGACTCAACCAATTGACAGGCACGATTATTATTACGTCTAAGGGATGTCGATCGAACGATAAATATGATTCATTAGCTATAAAACTAAATTTGAACCAATTCTATTGATATTTTTATTGACTTTATTATTACAGAGCTTTACTTTACAAAGTTCTGTGAACAAATAAGTTTAATTTGGTCGACATTCCGATGTTTTGCACTCTGCCTGATTTCGACCGCGTCGTTGTATTGATGCACAGCTTTTCAAAACCGGTTCATATTTGGTTTGTTTTGTATTTGTTTTTTATATCACAGCTTAAGATTTTGATTCATGTACTATTTGTTGTTAACAGCTTTTTTATTGTATACCTGGACTTTATGAGGCTGTACTAATTAAATTATTTATCATTATAGTCTATGATATTAAGGCCAAAGCCTAGTTGTGGTCTCTAAGTCAAAGGAGTAAATATATCTTCAATAGAGTTTTACCCTATTTACTTTATGTTTGAAGATTTAAGCCAAATGATTCACGATTAAGTGCGATCCAAATTCGCTTTCATAACAGCATTGCCATGACGGTTACGTTTATACACAGCAAGACTCAGTCAAATACATACAGCCGTTCTGAAATCATCTATTTGCTGATCTACATTCAATACTTGCTTGTTATATAAATACGCTAGCTTTTGCCCGCGACTCCGACCGCGTGTTTACCTTTTTTTAACACCATCAAGAAGCTTTTGCTAAACACTGGCGTGAAAGTGTAACAGACTGACTGGTAGATGGACAGAGTTACTTTTGCATAAATAATGTTATTATGAAATTAGGGATTAGTTGGAAAATTATCTCATTAGATGGTTTTTTTGAGCCAATCTACAAACGCGTATCTGGAGTAGAATTAATGCTTAAAGACACTAAATTTGAGATTGTTGATAAAATATTTATACGTGGGTGAACGATCTCGAGATAACGTTATAAGATAAGGATCAATTAAGTTATTGCTATACTTGAAACTAAACAAGCTACCACAGCTATTAGAATTTTAATTATACATTTCATACTAAAGTAATTATACAATATACATTTAATACTAAAACGCAAAAACAAGATTTATAGTTCCTTTTTCATAAGGCAATCTAATGGCAAAAAATGTGAACACTACCCCTTTACTTCCCGTCTCCGCCGCCTGGGTCTAGTGGCAAGCGCGTAAGCGTTACAACCGAGAGCTCCTGGGTTCGATTCCCGGTGGATATAAAAAAACTCGGTCTGGCAGGGCATAGAAGGCTGATCACCTACTTGCTCCTAAAGAAAAAATCGATCAGTGAAACAGATGTAAAATGCATCTGCCCCATACCACACGGGACCCTTTACTTAATACATCTCGATCATGTATCATGTCAGATTTCAAAGAATAATCCGTATCGCAATCCAGTCTATTCGCTTAGAAGCTTAGATGCCACAGCAGACGCAACACACAAACTTATAACATCCCTCTTTTTTCGTCGGCGGTTAAAAACTGAGCCCGCGATTTCTTTTTCATGACTTTCATGAGTTCTTTTTTTGCACAGAACGTTACACGTTTTTTTTTAATTTACTTGTTTACTTCTTACAAAAATTTGAACATTACTTTAATATAAATTAAATAACTTAGTACATATTTACTTTTTAAATATACATTCAGTCAAAACCTGATGCTAAATGAAGTGAAATTGTTACCTCAGTTTAATTTATTTGTATCGATGCGAAACAGATTTGATTGTTCGTACTTCTTACCACACAAAGTCGGGTACATCAGCCAGTGATATTATGCTGCATTATTCCCAGGTTCACACACGCATTTAGCATATCAAATCAATGAATAACACTGTATATGCATATTTTTCGCATTCAGTACCACGCATCACTTTGAATTCACACTGTTTAGTGTCGATTGACTCCAACGCAATCAACAAATCAAACAATACGCTGGGCATAGACATATTAATTATTACGGTTACGAAAGTGTATCTGTTAACGTTTATTTAGAAAAGATAAAGTCAGTCAAAATATTAGTGAAATTAATATTTAGAACAGTAAGTAATAGGGACTCAATCGTCTGCGTCTTGCGTCCTTGGTTCGTTATTTATAATTTATTATTATTAAAAGAAATTCAGAAATATCCCACTGGGCTTTACAGGGTTCGCGTTATTTTAGTTGGAAATATAATGAGTATAATTGTAACTTAGTTTTCTAGTTTCGAAGTTTCCAAAATGACTTCTTGAATGAAAAGTAAACTAACATAAAATTTTAGCAATGCTAAAGGAATTAGTTTGAACCACTCAAAGGAAGTAAGAAGGGCCTGTATTTAAGTCGATACGATGGATAACTTATCTTTTTTTAAATATATTATATTCTTTTTAAACTATCTTAGAGTGCCGACCTCTTGGCCCTAATAAAAATAAAATAAGGATTCGCTTTAGAAATCCTAACAAAATTGAGAAACAAAAACAATGTAATACAAGTTAAACCGTGGGTGTCGTTTATAATTTCAATTATGTTCTAAATACAGACAAATGTTAGAAAGATGGTTATGATAAATGGCAACAATATAAACAAGGCCGTATTTTACATAGCAATTTATTCGTATCGACGTAAATATCGGACAAATTGTTTAATAGAACAGAGTATAACATACAGTAGAAACAAATTTGAAAATAGCTTGGCTGCCAGGCTGTAAAAATAAATAGTTAAGAAGCCAATTTAATACTTTTATTTTGTAACTCTTTTATACTAACAATTGGGCCCTGCTAAAAATTTAAAATAAAATATGTAATAACAAATCTACTGTATTTGTTTATGTTAGTATGTAGTTGAACACCAAGCGATCAGTGCTTGGTCTAGGACGGCTTTCTACTAGATGGACAGAAGATCTCTCACGGCTTCTTCTTCTCATCATACATAAGCATTGTTTCCATTTGCCCTACTGTTTAATTACAAGTAAGAGCCCACTAGCTCGTGGGCTGTCCGCTTATTCACAGATTATGTCATATGGACCAAGGCAAAAGACGCCCTCACATTGTCATTTCGTTTCGAAATAAACAGGCTGGACCATATTTTGTATACGTTCAGCTATACAAATTCATTCTAATTTACACTTTTATTTAAACTTTAGTCTATAATTAGATAGGTTAAATATCATTTTATAGAGCTCTTGTATAATAGCCAGTCTATCTTCTTGGAATTGGAAAGAGATCACTCTTAATAGTCACACTGTGAAGTCAATTTTAAAATTAACGGTGTTTTAATTGACTCATAGATGTCGTATCACGTCAAGCGTTTGCGTCGATGTCAAAGGTCATCACCTCTGCGAATGGCTTTTTTTCGAAGCTATTCAAATTATAATTCATATGAGTATTATATTTATCTACACATCACATCTCAGACAAAAAAGTAATTGTAAACAGCTAATATATATATTACGAGAAGTTGATGATTTATGATATAAAGAGAGGCGTTTTTTGACAGCAATAGAAACTAAAATACAACTTTTTATAATTATGTTTTAAAAATTAACTTAGAATAAATGTATACATAGTAAAAGCGTGTGGATCAACTTCTAAAATTGGAAAAAAAGGTCTCGATGCGACATAGAACAAGAAAATTACTAAAGGGAATTTTCTGATGGTTTGAACACACGTGGATCGTGAATAACTAACAAGTGGTGAAATGGTTATTACCATTTCATGGATATTCATATTACCATTCAATGGATTAAACCCATTTTTCGGTTTAATCCATTTTTAGAGAAAGAGAAGAAGAAGAATATGGGTTTAATTGACTTATGATCCTAATTTAAATAACAACCTCAAGTGACGCTCGTTTCGCGAATTAATGTGAGTAAATAGAAATCATAGACAAAAGCATAGGAACAAAAAGTTCTTATAACGTTTCAAATTGTTAAATAAATATAAATAGTTTTCGTCTATTCCATGGATCTCGTCATACTTAAGCATACTTTATTATTTTACTTGATCAGAACAAGAGTTTTAATTATTGACTGAATTACGAAGAGGCAGTATGAAATACTGACAGAACAATATTTCAGAAATACTGATGTAATGATATGATTCTTTATTATATAGCTTTATCGATAAAACACTCAAAGAATAACCTTATGTGTTACCGCTACAGTATTATATTTCAAGAAAGGTATCCAACATGGCGCATTGTATTTATTGCGTAAAATTTTATATTATTAAATTTTTATCCTCGGCTTTATTAAAACGTTTCAATAAACTATACGTTATCTGTAAATTGACATTGACGTTTAAAGGGAATTTGACAGAAAGTTGACATTTCAAGATAAGAGTTGCACGAGTTTCGATGTTTCGATAATGGACTTTCGTAATCGTTGAATACATTATTATGATGTTAAAATTCACAAAAATGCCGACCAAAAATTATTCATGGTAATTTTTTGCAGCCACTTAAGAATATTGATTGCAATTTAAACTACCGAATACGTTCTACATTTATTGATTTTTTTATTATACAGTTTAATAATATGTCTTGATATAGAACTATTAATTTTCCAGTGTCATATATTTAAAATCAGATTGTAATACAGATTCTGCATTTCACGGTTTACCACGACTAACAAATAAACTTTATTGAAATTTAATCAATGTTTTATGTTGACAAATGTGGTCCACTAACTAACACTTGCCTTTTTTTACACTCAAAAAATGTATTAAAGCTTCCCCTGGAAAAAAAAAATTTTTGTAAGTAATAAACTCGAAAGCTACTGAACTGAGTTTTAAAATTCTTTGGGAAGCTTGGATCTTTCTGAATGACATGAGCTGTATTAAAAACTAGTCTTCTAAATGCTTTAAATTAAGCATATTTGAAACATTTCTCTTGTATAACAAGAGCCTTGGCCGTGCGTTGTGTAATGTCTATGCCTTACTTCCCACTGACATTTGATTTAACAATTCAAACCACTGTCAGGGTCAATTGCTTTTTAAACCTTTGTGACGTGAACTTGACAGATGACAGCTAGATGTTTTACTTTTAATAACCTTCAAAAACTCGGCTGGCCATATAGTGATCGCGGGAGAGAAATCTAATTTTATTGTAGTTCTCGCGTTTTCAAAAACCTATCAATTATGTTATTGTATGAAATTTTGTCATCTAATTTACTACTTTATTTAATACTCATACAATTATAGGAAAATCTACGCTAATATTGTATGTTTGTAACAAATAAACTCCAAAACATTCGCTTGATATCTTTCTGATAATATTCTATTTAAAACTTCGATATTAATATGTAGTATGTAACTTAGATTAGCCCTCGTTAACCACGACTATACTTTATTGATTTTCGAATGTTATTTGATGTTATTTCAAACAGTCAAAACAAGAATCACCCGCATTGTAGGTGTGGTATTAACACCGGGATGCACTCGTTAACTATCCCACGCACACGGGAACCGGCTTAATCATTTTAATAGTACTGAAGGCTATACATTACTCTTTACATCAGAAAAGTATGATGCTGCAAGTAAACCAGCAGGCAATGTATTAATGGCTTCGCTCAATAAGCTGTTGGTTTATATAAAAGTGTAGGATATCGGAGTTATATGGGAAGGTTGTTTGGACTGAATGAAAGGAGTAAACCAAAAAGTTAAGTTATACATAAATGTATTTATGTTACCTGTAGGTACTAAAAGTATAAATAGATATTTTTCAACAGACGTTAAAAGAGAAGGTTCTCAATTTGAAAAACATAAATGGCTCTGTGTCTCCGCGCCGGAGGTTCCGTGTTCGAATCCGGAGGAAACAAATATTTCGGTTCGGGAGGCACATGAAGTTAAACATCTACTTGCCTGTAAAGGAAATGATTAGTGTAATAGACTCAAAAATGCGTCTACTCCACGCCCCATAAGGGTTAAGGGATTTCACACGTGGACGAAATTCAAGCAAAAACGAAGCCTTACATAGCACAAAAATAGTGCTATTTAAGGCTTCATATATATAAGATATAAAATAGTAATTTTCTTCCTTTTTTCCAAAGTATTTTTTAAACGCTATGGATTTTACGTCTAATAAACAAGTTTATTCATTACGAACAAAAATACACATCTTTTTCCGAATAATATTAGTTAGAAGTACAAATTGTAATCTTTGAATAACTAACTCCAAAGCAATAATTGCCGGCTATTATCTAAGATTTAATACTCAAACACTGCGGAGATCGTAGTAATTTCACGAAAACAATAAACAAGAGATCTACGATCTCACGATTGTGGAGTTATTGGCGCAATATTATTGCTACTACGGGCCGGATTAATTGAGGACTAAGGAGTGTTACCAAAATTTATTTAACTTAAGATTAATGCATACTTTATAAACCCAGCTGAGTTTATTCGCTGTTTTTCTCAGTCCGAATTTGATGTCGTTTTTTGTTTAGAAGCTGACTTGATCGAGATAAATCTTAGCCACAATTTATGAGAATCTGTTCATCCATTTATGATGTACTCTTTTTTTAATTAATATTTCAAAAAGATTTTTGAATTGTCTTCAATTTCACTTGTGTTCTATCAAATGGTTAAAATATCTTTAAATTATTAGGTACTTTTCGGTCAAAAACAATCAAAGCGTCGTTTCCATTACAAAAAGTTAATTTCGCTCCGACAATCAAATAAATGAATTCGCAGCGTTCCCACGCGATTCGCAGGTGTTGTATTGTCAGGTTACATCCTTACATTTCCTGTTCAAACTTTTTTTCGAATATTTGTTTCTACTCTTTGACCGACATTGATTCAAATTTCGAAAGAGGTTCTATATTCATATTTAATAATTCGATAAAGAAATTATAATTGGCCAGTCCATTGCCCTCAAGTAATCTGGTGAAAATATAAATTTATCTGTGGATATTATTCATCTGGTTAATCGTACCATAGATTCTATCTATGGATAAATTTCTCAAATCAAATTTAAATAAAAACATGCATGCGGTAAAAATAACTTTATAGGTATTTAGATTATTAAATATTGATTTATTACGAAGAGAGATCAAATAGACGATGTGAGTGTTCTTTCTTATTTTATTTTGATTTTATTTTAAATATCGCGTATTTTGTATTTTATCTAAGATAACAAATTTGTAACATTAAAATTTTATTAGGTATGTAAACATTCTCAGTTTATTTCAACACTTAATTAATGTAACGGTCCTATAAATCTCCGTGATTTAATCACAACAGAACTAAGGAAGTATTTTAAAAACAAATACTTCACATACTCCTGCAAAACGAATAATTCTCATGCTTATAAGATAATTCGTATACATTTTAGCTCCGCCATAACCTTTCTTATGATTATTTCCTGTTTGCAATTATGTAAGAACTAAATCTCACAGTCAATTTGAAAATCTAATGTGGGAAAGTGAACTTTTTTTTAATAACTCAACTACTATTTTATTTATTTTGTGTTTAAAGGGAAAAAGTATAACAGGAGAATATACTTTTTAATTTATTCGACTCTTCTTAGTTCTTACACGCCGCCTCCATAACGTAATAGACAAGAACTACTAATTTGAATTAATAGAAAACATATTGCAAACTAAACAAAGGTAGATATTCTATTAAATTCTACCAAACAGTGTTGAACGGCCGGTTGGCGCAATTGCCAAATTGTTACCATAACACAAGTGCTTCAGCTACTTTGGGATCAGAGCAATGTGTGTGAGTTGTCCCAACTTAATATATCTAATTTGATTTAGTGTTAATGTCGTGGATAGGTTTTAAAATTGGCAACTTCATGATCCGTAGATGTCATACAATGCCACTATTTTATGAATTGGTCTTAGTCTTCTGTCTCGTTTTCGCAACAACAACTGAGCGTCAGCGAGAAAGTGATGGAGCATTTCAGACTGTCTTAATTTACGTTTTTAAGGTATATGCTATTATCAACATATAATTTAGTTTTGTTTGGTGAAAATTGAAAAGGTTTTTTATTCGTGTGATTTTTTTTTTGCAATTTCGCATGTAGGGTGTAATTAAAAATTGTACACTACGGCATGATGTGTTGTTTTTACACATTATATAGCATTTTACACTGTTTGTAAATATTTGTAAAGTATAGCATGAGTGTGGCGCATGTAAGTCCTTCGCAAATACGATATTAATTTGTCAAACCATTATGTATGGAACTTGACATTGACAGTCAAAGTAGTGACTTACCTTTTGACACATTTTGACATACAAGACAATTCTTATTACAGTCCGACCAAGTTAACTGTGAAATGAGTGATTACTTAGTGTAGTTTTTTCAGTGTTGCTCTTCTTGACTTGGAATTAATTATTATTTCAAATTCTCATTAAAAGTCATATTATGGTCTATAAGATTTAAAATCGTATGTCGGCTGTTGCCCTCCACTTCTTTCGCGTGGAAGTTATTTCTAATAATTATTCAGATTAGTTTATCTATTCGTGATTAAATAATAGTCACACTGAAGGTCGAATAAATTTATTTTATTAAAAAGTATCGTATTTGCTGGACAATACAAAATTGAAATGGACATTAAGGACTATATTTCTTATATTTTGTTCTAGATGACGAAGGTGGTCATATCAAGCAGGGGTTCGAGTCCCGGCGACAAAATGACCTATACATGCGTTTGGGACTGCTGCTGGGGGAACGGAGGGGATCCAGAAATAAGTCCAGGGAAAGCTGTACTTCGCTCGCGTCATTGGATGCGCAAACGCTAGCTTCACATAACACTAGTCCGGTTTGTTGATTTTTTGTTTTACTTTACTTTGGCAGAAATTTCAGACACTAAATCCCCTACTCAAAGAAGAGTGTATTTAGATTATCTTTGCGGCATTGATCTGAAAACAACAAGCAATGAAGATATTAAGTTACAATTGTCATCAATAATATCAATATATACCTTACCTATTGCGTGTAGCTAATATTAGCCCAAATTTTTTTTTAAAGTTGCATTAGCCCTTAACCTTAATAGGTTTCCATACTGACAGGTGTCAACACTGACTGGTTCATCGGAAGTAGATGCAGCAACTCCTCTGGGAAGGGACTCTTTGGGTTCCCTCGCCTCCATGTCACTGTCAGCTGCCAGCAACTGCTCTTCATCAAGCCCTGGGAGCAGGCGGCATTCTGTCACAAGTATGTATTTTATTTTATCCAGAACGAGGCCAGAAATTAGAACGTAAAAATGACCACTTATCTTCGGATTATGTCAAAGTTCACGGCATTTTTACAAATATATTTTAACAGTTATTATATGACACTTATTAATAACTATTAGCTATGTGTAGGAATATTTTTTTTTACAAATTGTCTTTACTGTGCGTAATAAAGAGCCAAGTTTTGTTTTAGAAAAGTAATAAACAGTATGAACATGGTATTTTGTGGCTAAATGTCAAGAGATGGCGCTGATGTTCTATAAATCGCATTATCAAAGTAATTTCATACAATCACGATTTCAGTGTTTGCACTTTGCTTTAATGTCCACTGATTTTACAGCCTTACAAAACGGAAGAGAAGAATTGGCTCGGATATCTTCAGGGTTCTTTAAGAATAGGAAAACAGCGGCGCGACGCTCTGCTAGAGTCACCAGCAAGGCATCTTCCACATCTTCAGAGCAAAAGAAAGGTATGTTATTTAAAGGCCCTTCTATAGTGAAACATATCCAAAGAAAAATGTATTTTTAAGAGATGTTATAAGTTTGACGTGTCTGTGTATTTTGTCTGTAGAATCGTACCTCCTAAACGAAGTGATGGATTTTGATGCAGTTTTTTGTGGAGATATTTCAGTTTCTAATCATCATATCTTCATTATGACTTGTTTAAATTTGATAATTATATCGTACTCTTTCAGTACATCCTCTACCACAACTGACATTACGACCTTTGTTCTTCGAAGTACCCTCAACTGATGGTCAAACTCCTTTCTCAGGAAGACATTGGCTCATGAGGGATATGGAGAAAGCACTGGAATCTGCTGCATCAGGTAGTTTTAATATTTAATACATTTAAACATAAAAAACTGTCTTCTTATTTATTTATATCAAATCAAATCAGAAATGTTTTTTTAAAAGTCTAATATATTATCAGCTGTCTAGTTTCTAAAAAGTAAAGTGCATAGTTTACAAATAACAAAAGTTCGTAATTTTCTTTCTCTTTGACATAATTTATTTCATATGTGTTGGTCAAACATGGACTATAATATCCAGCCATGGTTACAAAAGACGACTAAAAATTATTTATTTTTTCTGCTATGTATTTTTTGACACGTGAGGTTTATGAGGTTTAGTTATTCATAAATTCATCGCCCTGTGGCAGGTAGTTCTTTCGTTTTTTAAATTTAATTATATATTATTATGTTTCAGGAATAATAATCTCGGGCAGTCCGGGCACTGGAAAGACAGCGTTGATATTACAGTTAGTAGAATATTCGTGTTTTGGTCGGAAGAGGAATTTTGAATATGAAGAATTGCGAGAACAATCAGATATAAGGGAAATGTTGCCAGAAGAGATCGCCGCTGAAATTGTCTCGCAGCTGGCATCACAAGTCGTAGCTTATCACTTCTGTCAAGTGAGTAAAATATTAAAATAAAAGTATACATAATATATAAAATATTGTGCAAATTAATAACACTTTTTTCCGTTATTTTGCAAATTTTCATAAATTATTACGTATGGACCTTTATAGTCTAAACTTAAATAAATAAAAATAAATATATAATCTACACAATTTTTAAATTAAATAAAACCTGTTACAGGCTGACAACAACTGTACCTGCTTAGTAGGCGAGTTTGTTCATTCTTTAGCCGCACAACTGTGCCAGGCTCCCAGACTTCAAGCTTACAGGGAATATTTACTCAGCGAGGCTCATATTTTGTCATGTCTCTCTTTAAAAGAGTGCATCGCGGACCCGGATTTAGCATTCGTCAGAGGAATCATAGAGCCATTAACGATTCTACGAAGAAACGGAAGCATAGACTCCACAAACAGCATTATTTTAGTCGATGGTCTTTGCGAAGCGGAATATCACCGGCCGGACCACGGATATACAATCGCTTCTTTCCTGTCGAGACACGTCCCAGATATGCCATCGTGGCTTAAGATTGTCGCTACTATTCGAACACAGTTTTTGGAATTGACCAAACAATTGCCATACACGAGACTAAGTTTGGACGAATCGGACAACGTGAATAAGGATCTCTTGGAATACTTCAATGCTAGAGTTCAACTC
The DNA here is from genome assembly GCA_912999735.1 of Aporia crataegi. Classification (NCBI taxonomy): domain Eukaryota; kingdom Metazoa; phylum Arthropoda; class Insecta; order Lepidoptera; family Pieridae; genus Aporia; species Aporia crataegi. Next base: position 1,331,185 of record OU538748.1, on the reverse strand, counting down.
ACGCCAATCATAGAAACGAATATCAAAAGCTCGACGGGGAAAACTGAAGGTGTACACAATCCTGTCATGAAATTTGCTCAATATGTCCTGCATTTGAGTCAAGGGTCCTTCTTATTCCTCAAGTTAATCATGGATCTCCTAGAACGAAGTCACATTGTCGTCAAATCAACCAACTACAAAGTGGTCCCAATATCGCTTGCACAAATATTTCTGCTGCAGTTCAATCTAAGATTTCCCACCGTCCAATCTTTTGAGAAAGTGACACATATTCTGAGCGTTTGTCTTGCAGCGTTATATCCTTTGACCCTCGTAGAAATATACTATTCAGTAAACGCCCTACTCGTCGATACGTTTTTGCCCTGGGAAGAGTTCTGTCATCGATTTGAAACGCTCACAGATTTTCTCGTAAAACGTATTGACAATACTTACATGTTCTTTCATCCATCGTTCAGGGAATGGCTTATTCGGCGGGATGATAATGAAAGCTCGAAATTCCTTTGTGATTTAAGAGCTGGTCATTGTGGAATAGCTTTCAGGCTATCGCGGGTTCAGGCGCCGCTAGATCCTGAGAAATCTATGGAACTAGGTCACCATATATTGAAAGCCCATATGTACAGAAACCTTGGACCTGCACAGCTAGGGTTATGTCCGAGAGATTTGCAGGCGACTTTGGTTGCATCTAGTTCAAGTAATGTTGGCGAAGCGATCGCTAATTTGAGGAATATTTATACGCCTAATGTAAAAGTGTCAAGGTTAATGCTGTTAGCCGGAGGTTCCCCTAACCAAGTAACTGAATGTCTAGGAAATGCCCCGTTGCTGTGTATGTACGCTTATCAAGGGATTATTGCAATGGTCGGGTTGTTGATAGAATTTGGAGCTGATCTTGAAATGACGAATTCACAAGGATGCTCAGCTTTGTCTCTGGCTTGTCAGAGAGGACACACTGATGTTGCAAGAATGCTTTTAGCTTCAGGTAATTTACTTTTTAATTATAATTATTTTTATATTAAACTTATTTCTCGTTGAAATATAAAATAAAACCATAGACAGGTGTTTCCTGTTATCTATTTACACCAAGAAACTGACTTAATTACTACTAGACTAGTTGCATGTGTGAGGCGAAATAAAAGTTAAGCGTTAAATAACTAGCAACCTTATATATTCATAGAAAAGAGAAAACAAACAATATAAAAATAGTACTTGGCAATAAGCTTCTGTCATCTATAACTAATACAAAGAATGCCCACATTTTTAAAAACTAATTACCAAATGTGATCTATGTTTTTCAATTTTTTTAAAATAAAACAATGTTAACATTAGTTAGGACTCATTCAAAATTACCTTTGTCAATATTCATTCTAGGTGCTTCCTTAAGTCATACGGACACAGCCGAACAGACTCCATTAGTGCACGCGGCCAAGAATGGCCACCGAGACACAGTTATTTACCTCCTGGGTTGCCAGACGGGCAAGGACGATCGCAATTCAATAGAACTCGATGATGGCAACATTGAACAAATTGTACCTGGGGCGCGACACGCCTTAATAGCTGCGGCACAAAATGGACATCTCGATATTGTCGAATATCTACTAGATACGGCTGAATTGATCGTAAGTATATTTGAATTAGCTGACACCCACGCCTTCGGCGGTGCAAATGTTAGTTTTTTCCTGAATGTTCATAATTTTTCCATAAATACCATTTATATACGTGACAGCAGACAGATTTCTGTTTTTGTGGTTTGTTATTTCTTTCTGTTCTTCGTTCTTTGATTCTACTCTTGACCGATTACAATATACGTATTGGAATTCTTTTTTTTACATTTACCTCTTTGAGTAACTTTTTTTTTTTTCAATTTTTTTTTTCGTGATTTGAGAAATTTCATCATAAAAGTCTCCTTGCCGACACAAATTTGTCAAACATTTTGAAAATAAAATTATATCATTTAAGATGTTTCTCTTTTCTAGCCGGACGGCATATGCCCAGTAACAGGAGAAACAGCGCTCACAGCCGCCTGTTCTACTGGTGATGCGTCCATCGCTGATGCACTTTTAATCCGAGGGGCAACTCCATACTCTCTAAACGCAAGACAAATGTCTCCATTGGCCTTGGCTGCTAAAAATGGAAGAACAGCTCTAGTTTTACGTCTTCTGGACTCGGGTGCTGATGTTGCTGGATCGGGAGGAAAGAATCCCCTGATTTTAGCTGCTGCGGAAGGTCATGCTGATGTACTGGAAATGCTGTTAGCTCATGGTATGTTTTAGGCTATTTTTAATCCATTTACTTATCCGTTATGTTCCAAAATGTTTGAAAAGTATGAAAACAAAACAAGGATATAAAATTGAAAACAAAAACAATAATATCAAAAGATTTTCCAACTATCAATGTGATCTTTTTATTAAATTGTTTTATTATTAAATTTTCAGGTTCGGATCCCGAAGCAGTGGATTCAGATGGCGTGTGCGCATTAGGTTGGGCTGCGCTGCGCTCACGCATGTCCTCCGTCACTGTTCTACTTGATAAAGGAGCTCATATCGGTAAATTCATCTTTTATATTCACTAGCTGCGCTCCGCGATTTCTTCTTTACTTTTATCGTAGTATGATGTTACAATTTTTTGTAAAATTACTCAAAAATGATGTGTTGCGGCGCGTAACGCCTACGCAAATTATTATAATTATTAATTAATGTGTATTGTTCTCGATTGCTTTTATATTTCAATCAGGCGTTTTTTATGTAGAATATGACTAAATGTAGCCGCCATTTTGTTTTCTTCTTATTCATTCGCTAGTCGTCCTCGTGTAATAACAATTATACAAGTATATTTAAAACTTTAGGTTTTTATTTATTACGCCCCATTTATGTTAAACTAAAATATCATGTATGATGGAATTGTTATCCCTTGAGAGTTCTTTGAATAAATCCGCGACAGCATATGTTATCTTTCAATGTTGACTCACTATAACCTTTTTTAAGCTAAATAATACAATCAATAAACTTACCTTTAAAATGATCTTTAGACCAACCTGATGGCAATGGCAGGACGCCATTAGGACTAGCCTGCGGAGGTCCAGCGGATTTGGTAGAGCTTCTACTCGAGAGAGGTGCTTCTTTGGAAAAAGTAGACCACAGCGGTCTTAGACCTTTGGACCGAGCAATTGGACAGAGAAACGTTCCCGTATGTACTTAAATATGTGATCTTAGCGCGACTTCATCCACGCATTTAAAATATCGCCCATATCACTCATAAAGAGTTAAGCTTTTCATCAGTAAAAGAATTTTTAAAATCGGTCCAGTGGTGTTGACGTTTATTAATTCCAAACAAATCCTATCATCAATTATGAGTTATAGTTAGACTATTTCCATTGATTCTTTCGTATCGTTGTCACTATCCTCTTTAGGGATGCATCGATATGCCTTTTTGCCGATACGATACAAACTCTATGTTATACAAGTCTGTCTGTATAAGACCTGCGGTGGAAAATAATCTCTCAGATGTATCGTTGTATCAAAGTATAATCGTAGTAACCCAAAGTATCGCCGAAATATCGGTGTCGGATGCATCCATAATCCTCTTCTATTCCACGTTGCTCGCGCACCATCCAAAATACTATTAAAACATTGTTACTGGGAACACATATTATTTTAGGATGTTTTAATAATAATTTCTTAATATGTTGCAGGTGGTAAACTGCTTCTTAAGGAAGGGAGCGAAACTTGGACCTACTACGTGGGTAATGGCTTCAGGCAAACCAGAATTTATGTAAGTCCTATGTATATTTAATCTATAGTTATATTAAACTAGCTGTGTCTCTTGGTTTCCCCCGCGTTAATTTCGTCGTAACGTGATGTTATATAGCCTATAAACAGCGTTTACGCAGCGTGCAACCTATCCAACACAAAAAGAATTATTCAATTCAAACCAGTTCCTGAGATTAGTGCGTTCAAACAAACAAAATCTTCAGTTTTATATTAGTTTAGATTTGAACTAATTGCTATGGAAAATTGATATAATTTTAATTAAGAGAACGTTTAGATTATTTCAATATGGTCTTGAAGATGTCTGTTTCTGCGATTTTATGATCTAATAGATCAGGGTTTCCCAACCTTTGTCTTGTTGAGGCTCCCCAGACTATTAATAATTTTTTCATGCCCCCCTCCCCTTTATATTTTTAATAAGTACATGAATAGGCATGATGTTTCATTTCATTAATTTTATGCATGTAAATCAAACATTACATTGAAATGTTATTTGTTAATTTTTTGTTTTTTCTTGCATGTTTACCTTACCTCAGTGGTATACAAAAAAATTACAAACGCTTTCCGCCCCCCTTGACATCTCTCTACGCCCCCCTTGGGAGGCGTGCCCCCTGGTTGGGAACTCCTGTAATAGATTAACTTTTTATGTTCTATAGAAACTATTTACCTAATAATAAAATTCTTTTTTAGGCTAATTCTCCTAAACAAGCTCCTAGAAGACGGGAATCTGTTATACCGCAAGAATCGTCCGTCCGAAGCGGCACATCGGTACCAGTACGCACTGAAGAAGATAAATCCATTAATAAGTGATGAAGGGCAGACCACGCCGGGTGCTCAGCCAGTGCCACACGAACACATTTCAGCCTTTGTTCAACTTAAGACTAATTTGCTACTTAATTTGTCAAGATGCAAGAGGAAACTCAATGTAAGTACATACATTCTCTTAAATCTTATTTCGATTTCGCCCTCTGTGGCTAAGAGGCTTACCGTAAGTCCTGGGTTTGAATCTCTAGGATACAAATAAATGTTTTGGTTGGACAGGTAGGTTATAGAAGTTGCAATTACTTGCAGTAAACAGACGCGACAGAAATTTATCTATTCCATGCTTACAACACGTATACACGGATCACACATTTAATTTCAATTTCACATATAGCTTCTATAAAATTTTACTTATATTATTAACTTATAATAAATAATACAAGTCCAATTGATCACCTTTTTTTGTAATTCGGTTAAAAATGAGGTATAATACTTTGCTTTTATAATTAATTTTATAATAATGAAATTAATTTTAAAATTTTTAAAGCGTTAAGTATGTAGGTATGATATTCACGAGGATAAGATTTATTATATTTGTTAATTAGTTCGCAAATAAATTTACTAAAATTTTAATGTCAGCGCTATATCTATTACTGTGACTTTGTTAATTTCTGAATGCATCGTCGTTAATTATTTTGTGTTGCTAGTAAAATAGAATATCAGCTTATCTGTTTAAAACTATGTAATGATGAATTTCCTTGCAGGAACCATCCGAAGCTTTGGATCTGGCGGCACGCGCGTCTTTGCTCCGTCCAAATGCGTTTGAATGCGCGTACGCGATGTCTCGCGCGATTCTCGCCCTTAACAAGCCAGCGGACGCTTTGCCCCACGCCCGACGCGCCTTGCTACTGGCTCCGCCCACGGATTTGTCCGCTTCTAGAACCCTTAAAGCACTCCAACAAGAGATATTGGCAAGAATGAACACACAGCATAGTCTTGATTCGCGGTCTTTGAGAAATTATGACAGTATTAGTCTGAACATGCCTTAGTGAAGACATGTGTTTCGCTTTAAGAATTTCAATGTATATAAACATTTTTGATGGATCGACAGCCCGTATGTTATTCAAAATTCGATATATTTAGTGGAAAAAAAAATTACATTATTTTTTCAATTCAGTATCAGCTTCCACCCAAGCTTTATTTAGTTTTCAACGTTAAAAAACTATGAATGCTACTAAAGATCTTTGCTGTTTGGTCTCGTTTTTGCAACAGTAATTATTTTATATCAGTGAGAAAGCGACAGAGCATTTGAGACATTGTTTAAGTTGAGAACGTCAATTTACAGGCTGTTTAAGAACGCAATTTGCGGTTGAAAACGACACATTTGAATAGATATATCGATTATAAATTTGATATATTTTATAATATTTACTTATTTTGGTTATATTTGACGACCGTTTGGCGCAAATGGTAGTGCTCCTGTCGGCATCAATCGGTCTCGGGTTCGAATCCCGGTAGGTGCATTTTTTTGTGTGATGAGCACGAATGTTTGTTTCCGAGTCTTGATTGTTTATAAACTTATAAATCTATATATTTTGGTACCCTCGTTGTTTCTGATTACCATAACACAAGTGCTTCAGCTACTTACTTTGGGATCAGAGCAATGTAAGTTGTCCCAATTATTAATTATTATTATTATCTACACAATAACTAATTATTGTAATTATACTTTCAGTCAATTGTCAATGGTAATCAGTGTGATAGAAAAATTTATTGAAATATTTTAATTTGATTGTGAGAAATTATAACATGAGTTCACATGCCTCAGTGCTTCGTGCCTTAACACTGGGGTACATTTTACGAAACACCTCATATTTATGATACGAATTGTACGTAGCCACTAGAACTGAATACCGTTATTAAAAACACATTTATGTGTTGTAGAAAGATCTAGACTTCTACCAATTGTAACCAGTTTTTTCAACATAAACCGGGCTATATAATATCGCAATGGATCAGTGAAACAAATGCAGAAAATATATCTGCGTCTACTAGGAATTATAAAAATTAGTGCCTTCCTTTGGTAATATAGATGAATGTATGTATTATTTATAACACCATTTGTAGCGATTTGTCTTATCTATACTCAATTTTAAAAATTTTGACTTGATAACTAATGGTCTGTCAAAAATTATTCACGACAAATTGTTGCGACATACCGTACATATTATAAAGCGAAGTATAAACCATAAAAATCTGTGAATAACATTTGTTTGTAATCAGCGCCATCTATTGATATTTAGTTCTAATTCCAATCCATCTAGAGAAGTTTAGGTTTGAATAAAACAATCGATGCATAATAATTACGATCGAAACAAACGAATCGAATTACAATTATACAATTTTGGATTTAGCTATTTTAATTATATTTAAAATAGGCTAAACCGTTTGTTTAGCATATTTAAGTATTCTTTCCATACTTATGTATGATACACTTACAATCACAAAATCATCTGAATTTGATTTTTAATATTGGATTAATCAAAAAATATGCTAGTTAACTGCAGATGTTACAAGGTACCATGAAAATCAATCCTTTTTTAATTTAAATGGCGCCTAATTGTTTCGATTTTTTAACGAGAAACATAAAAGTTATATAAATGTTTTATATTGTGGCAAAATCCACAAGAACATGAAATACACAATTTGAATACAAAAAAATGTGAAAAATATTTTTCGATTGTATATATTTGACATTATTAAGTGCTGTTTGTTTTTCACTTATGAATTACTTAATTATTAGGTTAATTATATGTGATGAAATGACATTTATGTAAATAAGGTTTCCTATTGAAATTGTATTTCACATGTACAGTTTTTAGTTTTAGTTCTCGAATATTCGCTTGCCATTTTGTTAAACTGCTTTTTTTGATGCAATAGATTTATATTCATAAAAAATAAAACGCTTCAATACAAGGTGTACCTATTCCATTAATTAAACTTCAATTTTTTATTATAGATCTAAAAACATGTGAATGTATCAACTGAATAAATTCGTAGTTTTCATAGTCAATCATTCTGATATAAAATCACAGATGACTTGTGTATTTCCAATAGAGTCCTAGTTTCTCAGACTGTTTCATCAGTAATAATTTAAATCGATCAATTGGCTTTTGAGTTCATTCGTTACAAACAAAAGTACAAATCTTTTCTCTTTATAAGTGAAGATGTCTAATCTCAAACACCATTTGTAATTTCAGGCGGCAAAAAATTTAAAAATGTTATTGAAGTGTTCTAAATTTTTATGAATAAACACACTATACTTAGTTTATTTTTAATTAAATTGTTATTATTTAATTATATTGAGTTAAACTCATTCGTCCGTCTTGCTATATTCTTTATTTTCCGGAATAAAAATTATCACGTAAAATAATGCGAATTTTCTTAAATATTTAGGGATTTCTTGCGTGAAGTCCTAACAAATAAAATATCGGTAATTATTTCGTATATAAGACCGTTTTGAAATGAATTATATGTAAAGAAGTGACTTGATTGTTGTTCTATTTTATGTATAGATAAATGGAAATTTATTTGTTATTCTCGCGTACGCCGCTGAATCAATTTTGATAAATTTCTGTAAATAAATAGAATTTTACGAAAAAAAATCATTATTGGTTATTTTTAGCCAAATTTTACATTGCGGAAAACAATTGTATAAGGTAACACTAAACTAAGTTGAATTTTCGATGCAGAAGTGTGTTTGTTGCGTTGTATCTCCTGAAGGGATGGTCTTTGACTTTAATATATAAAAGTTCGGTGTTATCTTAAAATTATTTATTTAACTTTGTTTTAGATTAAGGCATGATATTTTCATAGTACTTTACAATATATAAAATGAATTGCTTTTAGAAAAATTATTGAATTTTAAACATTTCGATGCATTTAAATTGTATTCATATTGGATTAAGACTGAATTCTTGATGCAATGTAGATTGTAAATGAATGAGTACAGTAGTTTCTGTTTTTACAGAAATATTTATATAATAAATTACATACTGCTTTATTTTGTTTTTATTTATTTTATCCATGACGAACGGCCGGTTTCCGATGTCAGTCTAGTTTATCTTTGTTTTTCAATAACTTCCTTACGCCATTTCAAACTTCAAAAGCTTCGGGAGCTCACAAGGGAACATATTTCGGTTTGGAGACTAATCCTAGGGGTTATTTCACTTGATTTGTAAATAAACCTGGACAAAATCGAGTTAAAGCTAGTAATAATATTTAAATATAAACTACAAAATATTACAAAGCAGTGTCAGAAACTGGACGCCAAAGGAGAGCTTTGTTGATTTTGTTAAAATTAATAAAAATTCGTGTTAAATTCACACAAAAATAATAATCATAGTGAGCTAAAACGCCTACGCACACCACCACAGTATTAAGTCACACTATAGCACTTAAGCTTGCTGTCTACTTTATGGCCCCGCGCCGTGCGTTAAGGTAGCGGAAGGAGCGATCTCGGTCTCGCTCGCGAACTGGGGCTCATACATTTCCTAATGTCAAATACTGTCTCGGACGCGAACCGCTACCTTAAGACTGCAAGGTCAAACAGCTAGTTATTAATGAACCCCAATACAAAGTACGTCATCGTAAGCGCTGCACTCTGGATAAAACTATAAGACCGAGATGCAGCAGCTATTGAGTGAAATAAAGGCAAAAAATGGTCAAGTTATACGGACTAAGATATAAGGATATAAGGACTAACACTAGATTTTAAGAAAAAGGCTACTAACAAAACTATGGGAATGATCCTGCAATAAATGTTATTATTATTATTATTATACTAGACAATAACCAGTTTTCTACCAAGCTGTCGATCGCTACCATTTTGAGCCGCGCGCCTATAACCAAATCTATACAGCTGTACGGGGCAAATACCTCCTCTTTTTTTGTTCGAAAGCTGGTGCTTCCCGTGTTCTCCCATTTAAATTTCATCAAAATCTCAAAATGTTATCTCAGAAAAGGCAAACAAGCTGAGATTACAGCGCTAAGTAACTATACAAAAACTTCACTCAAAATTTCAAATTACTGATTTCTCATGTTTTTCTTATATTCAACTCTTATCAACTACATGCAATAAACACAACACATAGCAAATCTCAATTATCAATCTCTGAGAAGTTTAAATAAATTATAACACAAAATATAATAAATCATTTATTTTTAGAATTACAAAGTTAAGGATCTGTATATACCATCATTATGTAGAGAATTTAAAGGGAATGTTTGATTCATACGTTGATAGACGGGTAGAATCACTAGTGTTTTTGGCTTTGGCTTAACATCTATAATTTTAACTGGAGGGGCATTAGATCCTAATATACCGAAATCAAATATTTTTTTATTATGTAACTTCGGTTTTGGTTCGGGTTTAGATAAGCTTTGGGTTTTCGTTTCTAATATTTTGAATAATTTATCAACATCGTCTTGAGTGATGTTTGGAGTGTGGACTATTTCTTGGAATATTTTATTGCACTTCGGATTCTTTGTTCGCTTTGATGCTGGACAAGTCTGTAAAAAAGAATATTATTTTTTTGAGTAAGTTGACTTTAAATGAAATTATTTTTCAAGATACGCAACCACACACACACACTTCCCGTATATTTCATTGATTATTTTCTTTATATGTTAATTACAAATAAAAATACTTTAAATTTATAAATTTTACAACAGTTAAGATCCACCTCGAAAGCTGACATGCTTTTAACTAAAAACACCGCTACAATATCGGTCGCATATGTTCTTTTAATGTGTTTGTTACTTATAACTTTCGACTGGGTGAACCGATTGTGATGATTCTTTTTTGTTTGAAAGCTGGTACGGAAGCACACAGGAATGTGTGGTCCCACTTAAATTTCATCAAAATCTGATCAGTAGTTTTAGAGTAACAATTTGAAGTCGGTTTTTTTTAACTATAATATATAATTTCTATTTTTCAGGCTCATCATTCGCAACACGCTTCTTGTGGTAAACTTTAAGCAAAAATAAAACTTACCATAACCATAAAATCTAGTATGTTAAGAAGTTTTTTAGGCGAAGAGCAATATTGTCCATACATTGGCGTAGTCAGAAAAGCGCTGAACAATAACTCATAGATAGGCGTTGTACTAGCTTTTTGAAGTAAATTCTTAATTTTGAAATAATCGACGAAGCCATATTGGTTCAAAACTCCCATTTTATTCAAAACACAGCTTGTAGGTCGCGTTAGTTCCTTACACTGGAAAAACATTAAAGCAAAAATATTTAAAATAAAATCTTTTACTATAAACAACTAAATACACTAGAAAGCAAAAAGTTTTTAATAAAAAATTTTTTGAACAGATTAAAATTGTCATGTCTATGTGAATTTCTTATTAATGCTTTATTTTCAGTCAATTTCAATGTGTCCCACCAAATAAAAATTATTTTAAAATTGGTTCATTGGCTTCACAATTGTATAGGTAATAAAATACGAGGGTTTTTGAAATTTTTAAATTTCGCGGGTTTGGAGAAACCGCTTGTAAACATTTTTTTTTAATTATGTTTGTACAAATGTCCCTGATGTATAGTGCGTTAGCTGCCCAGTCTATTAATCAAACGATTTACCAGCTTCAGTTTGGTAGGTCCCTCTTTATTGCCATTTTTAATTTCATTACAATATAATGTTTTGTTTTATTGTGATTTTCTGTTTAATATACTTATTTTATTAAAAGGAAAGGCTTGTTTCTTTATAAATAATTATCTCAATCGGTCTAATAGGACAGTTAACGAATAGTAATGAATAAACATTTTAAAGATCAAATTTCTTTAAGGGAAAAAAAATTATTTCTCCCATAATTCAACGTATCTCAATTAAGGCAACACTTTTTTGCTGTGCTGCCAACATAACGGAATAGGAACTATAAGATGAAACACACTATACGATAAAATTTTCAGCAATATTCATTGCTTACTTTTTAAGTGGCAGCCGCTAAGGTTAGACGTGTTTTTCGAGCTCAAAGAATTTGTATTAAACTTTGCGTGAAAAATGAAATAAAGTGTAATATTACAGGAAATTTGAATTACAAGCGGTTTAAATAGCGAACAGAAAAATAATAACAGCTTATGTATAATAATAAATTATGTACTTCGTCCGCGCGAAATTGTTGTTTTTTTATTATTTATTTTTATAAACTTCTAAAACAAAAGTAGCCTAAGTTGCTCCTTATTACATCAGCTATCTGTCAATGAAAGTCTCGTCCAAATCGGTCCACCCGTTTCAGAGATTACAAACAAACAGACTCATAGACAAAAATTGTAAAAAATGTTATTTTGGTATATGTAATAAAAATCAGTTATTTTAATATTACAAACAGATACTCCAATTTTATTTATCTGTATGTGTAGTATATTATTTTAAATAAATAAACAAAAAGCTGGTACATACATGAAATCTGCTCTCCCAATGCGACGATCGTTGTCTTTCATACTGAGACATGTATTGTACAGTAGACAATGACGTCACACCACACTCTGACAATACATCACTTGACACCAGACTTGGAACATCGCAAATCTGGCGACGAAGTTTCTAAAAATATACAGAAATTATTTCTTCAACATCATATTACCACGTTAATTTGGCTAGGGCGCACAGCCGGAGGTATCGGGTTCGATCCCCGGTCCCGAATATAATTTAATTTGTATTTGTTTTCAGCCTCTGGTAAGGCTGCCACTTACTGGACGGAGTGTCATAAGTGGCAAGGAGGTGTGGTTGAATTTCTTCAGACAAGCCTGTAGATTTCTTCCAGGCAACCAACAAAATATTGGGTTGCCTAGAAGAAATCGCTGATTGGCGATAAGGCCGCCTATTGCTCTCTATTGCAACAAAGTTTAAAAATTTTTTTAAAAAAACTGTTCTATAGGTGATGAATTTTGATGAATTTTGACAAAACTGAATATTAGTATTATTTTAATGCTAAAAAATATCTTTATTGTAACTCCACATAGAGATACATCAGTTCAAAGAAGCTTAATCTTTTATCACGATACAGATAAACAGACTGACACACACATTAAAATATAACATGTTGAAATACACACCGGCGCATATTTCCCGGAACTTATCTGACAGATAATTTCTTTGCCCCTGCCATCTCTGTTCCTATAAAAGTAATAAAAATATTAATATACACACACATACAATAACAATACAAAGAATAATCTGTATTATTGAGAAATTATTTGTATATTTATCTGCACCTCAAAAACCACTTTTTCTAAAGTTATAAATTATATAAAAAACTAACTGTGATCTGCGGTTTCAAGCCGCTCTCGAAACAAATTATTTACCGCCATTTTTGCAACATTTTTCATTGATGCTCCGCTACTATTGATCGCATGATGTTGTATAGCGTTGCTTGAAAAATGGACTTATACAACACACAATAATTTTTCGCCAATAAAAAAAAACTCAGATTTATAATAGACTAGCATTGCGCCGCGGTTTCACCCGCGGCTACAATATAAATATTATTTATCACAATAAAATATAGCCTATGTTAATCAGGATGACCTTTCCAATGGTGAAAGAATGAAATCGGCACAGTAGTTTTTGAGTTTATTCATTACAAACACACACAAAAATACAAATCTTTCCTCTTTGTATTAGTTTAGATTAGGTTTATAATATAGTATTTATATGGAAACATATATTTACTTGCATGGATCTTCTTTCATGGCGTAAGGGCAATTCTGAAAAATAACTTTTCTATATTGGCTATCCACTATGCTCTATAAAATATTCATTAGTATGGTCTAAGATCCCGCTATACAACGACCTTCACCGAGATGTTTATTTGATGAAAAATGTTTTATATTTAATTTGATATGTCAATAAATATATTGCATATGGGTTGTCTAACAAATTTCAGTCGAGTCATATGATTAATTAGTAATTTTAAAAAAAAAAATTTTTTTTACATTTATTATATAATGACTTTTATATAGTGAATTATTCCTTATTTACGTGTACGCCCAGAGACTTTTTTGTAGATATTTATGAGGGACAATATATTTTATTTCTCAAAGTATTTAAGTAGAGTTTTAGTTTTCTCCTAGTCTGCTACACGTAAAACTTTCCCAAGAAACACTCTACTTTTGAAAAGCGCATGGAAAATAGTTCAGTACTCGAGTTTATCACATAGACGTAGCCATAACTCCTTCGTTTCATTTACTGTGTGTGCTGATTATCTTACAATTATTACAAGAGTTGGATTTTGTATTAGAATAATTTTAACAAAAAAAAAAACGACTTCATATTGTAACTCTAAGAATACTGAACAGATTTTGATGAATTTAAATGTGAACACACGTACCACCAGCTATCAAAGAAAAAAAGAATCATTAGAAGTTCTGAGGTAACAAACATAAAAAAATACAATCGAATAAAGAACCTCATACTTTTTGAAGTCGATTAAAAAAAATAGTTTGAAATTGAAATGTTGTGACTACCAAAAGATGGCGCTGTCATTCACAAGTCATTCATAAATTTCATATACATACCTCATGAAGCACGTCCAAAACGCACGAGAGCACCTCATTAATGCGACATTCAGCTTCGTATACTCTGTGGAGTTTGGTAAAGCACTGTGTTGCCACCCTCGCTTTCGCTTTCACCCAATCCGGGTGTATTTTAGTCATATTATCCAATAGTTTTGAAAACGCCACCGTATCTATGTCACCAGAATCTAATATGATATCCAATTTCTTAAATATACAGGTTTCTTTTTCACACTGAAATTGCAAATAATGGTACTTAGAATCCATTTTTGATTACAGTGGGTTTGGAAATCTTAAAAAAAGATCAGCGACTCAACTTATTCTACATAGAACTAACAAAATATGTAATTTTATTATACTAGTTTTTTTCAATCCCACGTTGAAATCAGGTTGTTATAATCATTCAATATCTATTTGAATGCATTCATTCAATTCATTTCAATTCATTCAAAAAAAAATTCATTTCAAGTTATCTTTCCAGAAATCGATTACTTCGTAATAAGCTTTCGAACTTTAGAATTTTATAGTGTATGAATTTTGGCCTAATAAATTTATTTATTGTTAATGCTTGTCAATAAATTTAAAAACTTCGCTTGGGATTTTTTTTTGAAAAATTGAGTATAATTAAAGGAATTATTTCATATAATATTGGGACATACATTGCTCTGATCCTAAAGTAAATATCTGTATAGTATTTACACTTGTGGTATGGTAAGCAGAAACAACGAGGGTACCACAATTAATACATATATAAGTTTATAAAAAACCAAGACTCGGAAACAAATATTCGTGCTCATCCCACAAATAAATGCACCTACCGGGATTCGAACCCAGTACCTTTTGGCACAGACGGCAGGAGAACTACCAATTGCACCAACCGGTTAATAAACAAACTTGTTTTACGTCGCATAGTGTTAATTATACTTACAGATAAAGGAACAATTTTAGCGTCAACTCCTATGACTTTCGGTTGTTCTGTGGTGGTTGGTGGTTCGTGGGAACTGACATCGATAAAACCCAGTCGATCTGTCACATTCCATGACATCTCAAAGTGACATTCGTTTCGCCATGACGGGTCTATAAAGTTGCTTACGTCACAGCACTCCAGCGGATCCCATTCCTGTCAAATCCAATTCAAATGTCAGAGATTTTTTCATTTTAAAAACTTTAGTTCCTAATTCATTAATATAATATCACTAAATAGTATAAAACAAAGTCGCTTTTTCTTTCCCTATATCCCTTTGTATGCTTAAATCTTTAATCTTTAAAACTACGCAACGGATTTTGATGCGGTTTTTTTTTAATAGATAGAGTGATTGAAGAGGATGGTTTTTATATGTTTTATATGTGCAAAGCCGGGGCGGGTCGCTAGTATACCTACAAAACAAAGTTGGGTTATTTACACCATTTATAACTCAAGAATGGATGGATGATGATCCCTGATTAAAAATATAGAAAATTCACGAAAAAATGTAAACATGAAGAAAATTAGTTTTCTCATACATTTTCTATGGAATGACGTTTTAGGTTACACATTATTATACGGAACTCTGAAGCTATACGAAGTTCGCGGGTTCGACTAGTAAGTTATAAAGCAGAAATAATCAACATACAAAGAAAATATTCATTTCAAATGACCGTCTGAATTATTTTCACTGAAAATAATATCATGCTGTCTAGATATATTTGAATTTATAGTTTCTGTTGAATTTTTCCAAGTCAAGCAATTTCAATGATATATATAATATTATGAGACCACCTCTGAAGTGCTTTTTTTACTTTAAGCAAGAAAAAAATCATTAAAATCGTTCATAAGTTCGCGATCGCGTAACAATTATACAAAAAACAGTTGAACAACTTCCTCTTCTGAAGTCGTTTAAAATAACTCTTACCTCTTCTGAATCCTGTTGTTCAATATCCTGTAACTAACATTAAAAAATGAGTATGACATTATAAATTAATTATATTTACCGCCTCCGTGGCTAATTACGCATCTGATATCAATTCTGACTTCTTTAAACTTTATTTTTAAAAAAGTTATCCAAAAAACACAAGCATATGTCTGACCCCATGTTACGATATTTCACTTTTTAAAATGTACAGAAACTTACATCAACAATTTGCAATTCAGATTTTTCTGTGGTACTGGCAAAATTAACCTGAAATGTAAACATTCTATTATTAAACACTAGCAACCTTGAAGATTGTTGAGGGGAGAAAGTCAACAATTACCAACGCGAGTGCAGTTGTAAAATACAACAGAGGACTATATTTGAATCTTTTTTGAAATCTTTGAAAAAAAAAAATTCGACTGTCTTGAGTGTTGTTCATCAACAATGGCATTTTAGATACTTATTTACCCGTATATTGTCATATATTAAAAATAATATTATATAATATTAAAATAATTATTAGTATTTATGAGTTAAAACAATTTCAATTCTTCTTTAAATTTTCAAAACACGCTTTTTGTAATTTATTTTATAAGCACATTTATTTTTAATTCAAAAAGAAATTAACCCATATTTCTTATCTCATATATTAATAATAATGCT
Organism: Aporia crataegi; assembly: GCA_912999735.1. Taxonomy (NCBI): domain Eukaryota; kingdom Metazoa; phylum Arthropoda; class Insecta; order Lepidoptera; family Pieridae; genus Aporia; species Aporia crataegi. Next base: position 1,314,531 of record OU538748.1, on the reverse strand, counting down.
TGTATATAAGGTAGGGTGGGGCAAAGATCCGCAGTGGGAAATGATCCGCACCGCCAATTTAAAATGATCGCCAAATGCTGTCGTGGTTTTAGACACATTTTTATGCTGGCAACATTGATAGCAGACGACTCACAAAAGTTATATGGCGTCCGACCGGCACAACAATAACAATGAGGTGAGATTTCTTTTTACTTGTTTTGATGTATAATAATCCCTAGGTCATCTTCAGTTGAAAATGCATTTTCTATACGCTTTGCTGACTTTTTTACTGGTTCGATTCCATAATTCAGGTTTTGAAAGGCGATGTAAGGACAATAATTTGGCCAAATGCGCATCTCTTGTTTTAGGTTAGTTTGTGTTTACAAAATGACAAAATGGGGCAGAGGTCCGCACTTTGCTTGGGGCAATGGTCCGCGCGCGGACGTTTCAACTCTCGACTTCCCTGTTCCTGGACCTTCAAGGCTGCCTGATGCTGTTTTTTCTACTAATTCTCCTGAACCTGTCTCCACGTCACCTCTTGTGTCAGTTGTGTCTCCAGCAGACATACTACCCCTTCCCAAAGCAACACGACGTAAGCGGACCAGAAGAAGTTTAAAATCGACACTTCTAACATCTTCTCGTGAATAAATAAACTGATTAAAGTTAATTTTTCTGTGTATTTCATCTCAATGGGGCAAAGATCCGCAGCTGCGGACGTTTACCCCAAACAGTGGGGCAAAGGTCCGCAAAGGCAAGGTTGTCTACCTTTCCTTTTTTTTCCTAAATGGTGCTTATTTCGCTACTAATAAAATGGTACATTGTAGCACATAAATTAGGATTTCCAGTGAAGCCAAAACCTGTAGGACCTTTTACTTATTGGATGAGAAAAAAAGTTGAAACCTAAAATTGCGGATCTGCCCCACCCTACCCTATTGGGCAAAGCTATGTACTCGTAACTATGTTTTAAACATTATGACATAGTTTTTCTATAAGTAATAAAGTATATAAATTGCCCAGCAGGCAACTTATATACCTTTAAATTAGTTAATTTGTAAAATTAGTTTTTACCTTTTTGGGAAAAGCATATCTAAACGGCTGAACCGTTTGCGAGTCGTGGATATGATATTCGATGAACTTCTTGAAGCCACATTCACTGAGATTATTCTTAACCAAAATGTCCGGCAATTCACAGCATTTGGTGTTGAAATACTGAAAGGGATAAAAAAAAATATAAATATATATTACACCAAAAAAGTGAAGTCCCGTGTCCCCGTAGTGAGGTATGGGGCAGATGCATTTCACATCTGTTTCACTGATCGATTTTTTTTCTTTTAGGAGCAAGGGGCCTCCTATGCCTTGCCAGACCGAGTTTTTTTTATCTCCACCGGGAATCGAACCCAGGACCTCTCGGTTGTAACGCTTACGCGCTTACCACTAGTCTAAACCAAGGAGGCGGATTAGACCAAAAGTTGATGAAGTTAAAAGATTGATTGTATGTGTCTGTCTGTGGCATAGCTACTAAAAAGATTGACAGATTACAATCTATGAAGTTGCTGTATTCATTTTTGAGATTTTCTTATTTAAAAGCATAATCTGTGAGGTAGTTTTAAAATTGCCTTTAATTTCACTTGTGTGAAAATCTTCCCGTTGACTGATCGAGTTGTTATCTAACATTACTTGTATGCAGATGAATCTGGATTCGATTTACTGGTAGTCGGTTTGCAAGGCATATCACCTAAATCCCCATTTAAAAACTAGTTGATTCAATTATCTAACATTAAAATTAGTGTTTTATATTTAAGTAAAGATTAGTTTAGACAGGAAATAAATAAAAACATGCCTGTTTGAGTAATATAGTGAAATTTATCACTTCTTTGCGTGACCACGGCCGTTGCAACACGGTTGACACGTCGAGTTAAATAAATAATGTTTCTTTGCGCGATAAGTCCCGCTATATTTAATAATAATATAGTGATATGTTAATTTTAATTCTGCAAGTAATTTTATCACTCACATTCCTCAGGAACCACTCCGGCCGACGCTCAGTAGGTAGACTTAATTCAAAATCATTGTATCGACTGGAAATGTATGATAGCATATAGTTATTATTACAGAAAATCAACTTATTTATCAAAATAGTGTCTCACTATAAAAGATTCACTAAAATATATAGAATGTCACCTCTATGCTACGAATAATAATAATATGTCTAGAAACGTAACTCTCATACAGAAAACCCACCAACGTTTGATCTTGACAAACATCAAGGTCAATACGTTCGCACGTGATTGGTCGCGTCAAGGCGATGTGAGCAAGCGATTGGTCGAAGGCCACGCAAATATGTAACATGGTATCTATTTTGTTGGTGTTTTATTTGCCCTTTTTGAGTTTGAATTACACTTCTAGACATATTATTATTCGTAGCCTCTATGTATGATCCACCAAACAATTTGACCACTAAAATAGGTTCATGCAGTCGAAGTTAAATCTTTCTTTCTTGAAGTCGTTCGAAGAAGCATGAAAAGAATAATCTAGAACAACATATCTACGTGAACAAGTGATATTATTTTTCAAATTACATTTGCTAACCTCTGAAAAATCATGAAGTTATATGCTGAAATCGAGGACACTGGGGTGCATCTGTCATCATTACTTCTCTTAGTTTCAGGACAATTCTGAAAAAAGAGTATTTTGCATCTTGAGAATTGAGGTTTTTTTGAAGGTCGGTTAAAAAGCTCAGTTGTGGAACGACGAACATCGAGATGATGCGGATGAAATTACGTATTCTGCCTAGACGTTTGAAGATGAAACTCAGCTGCTGGTGTTTAGATACTTAACATCTTAATTTTCTGTCAAATCCATTTATTTAATAAGTTTGCCAATTGCTTGTAGGCAGATTTTGATAAATAATACGTAAATAAATTCGTCATCAATTGCTTCATTCTTCAAGACGTTTTCTTGTTCGAAACATGATAAATATGTCTAAAAAAATATGAATTTTATATCTTACCTTAATCAAATTATCAACAACACAGAGCAACAATGCCTGTCCTGGACACGTATTAGTATATTTCCTGGTTCGATTCTCGTAACAAGATTCTACCGCGTTGTCAACAACTTCCCGCCATTCGGATGAAAACAGGCTTTTTATTGTGTCTGAGTATACATCTTTTGATGGCAATGCATCTGTGAGATTCAATTTTTCGTTAAAACAATTCCATTTGTGACACTGAAATAAAATTATTATATCCTTAGATATGTACTTTACTTTGTATTTTTGTGATGTGTTTAATCAAGATCTATTTAAATAGTACAGGAAGTGAGAACGTTTCAGAATACTTACAAGTCTGTGACTAGATAAAGTAGATTTATTACCCTTGACCCGATACTTACCAACCGTGAATTTCCTAGATAAGACCTTCCGAAGCCAGCTTGTGCCTGAACCTATAAAAACGGTGTATATTTTATTTCCAGAAGATTCACAATTATTCGACAATAGTTTTGTCGTAAAAGACAACCTAGAAAGATTTTTAGTAAAATTATTTTGTCTCTTGTAAATTTCCGAGTGACAAAACACGTTATGCCTTATCGAGTTTTTTATTTACGAGTCCAAATTATAATTTCAATACACCTTATTACTTTTTTATGATCTTTAACCTTCTATTTCCATGGTTACAAAATCGGATTTGTGATTCAGTTTTAGAAATTGTGTAGTTTCCGATCGAATATGTTTTTAAATGATTGTGGACATTAAATCCATTTTAGCAATGTCTTAATTTTCTGGTAATCGTAAAATTGTTGTTGCAAAAACAAGAAATCATAGATCAGAAAAATAAAGCAAAACATTAGCAAAATCATTAAGCAGTTTAAAAATTTAATTTAAAAATAATACATACATGAAATATTGCTAAGATTGCGCGGGAAGGAACCTACGCAAACAAATCATTATTAAGCAGACCTTACAAGAGTTCCGAATTGGAACTGCGCAATTTTTTTTAATTTAGACAACAACAAAAAATACAACTAAAGATAAAAAACTGTACGATAAAACTAATTGGCGCCACAATATTTTTGTAACACACAACTTGAAACAATAACTCGTATCTCTAACTTGTCACTTTTTCACTGACATAAAATTGTTGTCGAAAGAGCGAGATAAAACGCATTATTTACCAGAGTTAAGATTTTGTCTCCTTTTAACTCGATTGTTTCTATTTAAGTATTTATTCGAAACATTCTAACACAGTGAAATTTCAGCAAAAAAGCAGCGTGCAGAAAAAGACTCGTAAGCAGACGTAAAAGATGGAGGAACCAAGTCCTTCAGAACTTCTCGGCGAATTTTTCAAACCGGTAAAATTATTATTATTATAAAACACAAATCTTTTCTCATATTATGTACTTACCGTGTTAATAACTAGTAGAAACCAAAGAAACCACATGTTCGATTGATAGCGAAATCACGACTGCCGACTGCCGAGGGGTCAAATAATTGATAACATATTTATTTGTGCTTCTGGACTAACTATCTGACACCAGTTTATACTTTATATATGTACTAGTCTGGCCACAACTTCACAAGGATTGCTATAAATCACTTGCTTCGGATCGTAAGATAGCATTGCTAACATTAAATACCCGCATTGCACCGTAAGACCGTTAGAATTTATTTTTTCGCGCGTTTTTTAGGTTTACGATATAATTTTATACTGTAGGGCTTGTCGGGTATTTTAAGTATTGCAGAGGGAGATTGAAAATATTAAAAATCCATACTAAATTGTTATTAGATAAAATACATATTATAAAAATACTAATAACGACCTATCATAATGAGGTTGCTGAAACGACTGAAGCGAGTTACGTTAATAAATTACGAAATAAATCAAAACTAGAAGTCAGCTAATTACAGCCACACCTAACACTACAGGCTATCATAGATACCTACTATGAACATCTACGAGTAATAAATAAAAATGAATCACCGAAATGTATGTAAGCGCATAGCTTCCGAACAACAGCTCACAGCACACAGAAATTGGACAACTTTTTTTTGTGTTTGGAGAAGGTTCTTATGAAATAAATAATTAAAAAAGTTACGCGGAACATTAGAAAATTAAAAAAAACCCTAACGACAATATCAACTTTTCTAATGTCACCTTCTCAGTGCTTTTGACAATATACTTTTCTAATGTAATCTATAGCGTTTGACATAACTGTCAGTTTTTAAATGATTATGCCAATTCGAATTCAATATTCATAGTTAAGACAGGACAACGTATCCGGGAGCTTTCATCGAAGACGCTGCCTAATCCCTTTGAGATATAACAAAACAATCAATAGCGAGATATTCCTCTTTTATAGATGTATTAAAGAGTCCTCGGTGGCATATATGTGACTTTGTAGAATAGCTTACTATACCCATTCAGCATTCTATCTTTTATTGACGGTACAAAGTTCGCTGGATCAGCTATTATTAAATAATTAAGGTAGATAAACTAATTTAATTTGACAAATTTGCGCATACAGAAACAATTTAATTCCTCGGAATTAGAACCCAGAACCTTCGGCGAATATTGCCATAGAAGTGAATTCCCGTAATCCGTAGCGGGGCATGGGGCAGAAACTTTTCTGTATCTCTAACTGATAATTTTCTTTACAGGCGAGTAGGTGATCAGTATTCTGTACCTACCCAACCGAAACATTCCTTTGCCTCTGGGATTCGCAACCAGGCCCATGTTAATAATCTCATAGTGGAAGGAACCTTATATTATTTAGTAGGTAAAAGAAATCAATAAAACGACCAAATATTACCTAACAAAGTTTATTGGGCAACCCATAAGTTAGTTCATAAAACAAATCAGCTACTTAAATATTAAGCAATACGAATCGGAAAATTTAATGTAGCAGGCTTCGACGGCAACGAATATTAATCAAACGTACAAACAATACAATAGATTTAACTAACACCATGATTGAATGTAGATAATTATTTTTATGTCGAGTTTAAAAAACAGATGCACTCAACAACAACTCAATTCTATCATTATTTTTACAAATCTTTGATTTTTCTCAAGTGAAACAAAAAATCTCCTAAACCCTTGAGTGTCATTCGCTAGAAATATTACGTCTATTTCATTGGTACCTCCTTTAGAAGCAAGAAGACATTCGTTTCCTCGGAACTCATTTAACACATATCTATAACACATACATAATAAAGCAATATTAGAACTATCTAAGATGCTTTAAATACTGACACTTAACTCTTTCAAAGTCAAACTGAAACAAAATCCCGGATATGAAAACACATCACAAATCATAATCTAGTCAACATCTATACCAGGGACGAGGAGACAATGCTATCGTGTGCCAATATTTACTAACGAAATAAATATATGGCGGGCCAAGTTATTGCATTTTAGGCTATATTATTTAATGAAATAATATAAAAAAGAATTATTCTGAACGCTATTGTGCAATATAACAAAATAACTATTGAAATAAGAATCTGGAAATAAAGTATTTGACATTCAAAATAAGCTAAAAGTTGTGGTTATTGTGTGTGATTGGTTAAGTAGTGGTGAAATTTCTAATAATACGAAAAGTTAACTTGATTTTAGTTTGTTGGTCTACGAGGCCCGGAGATGGCCCGCGGGCTGTATTTTCCCCATCCCTATCAATAATTCAAGAATGTCAAAAGTTTATCCAAAAGTTTCACAGATGTTCACTAGATTATAATTGGATTTTCGAAAGACGGGTCTTAAAACGCGTCAATGTATTAAAAGAATAAATTCGTTGCCGTCGGCTTTTATAGTCAATCATTCTGGTTAATAATCACAGATGACATGCGTATTTCATCCCGAGGACAATTTATAAGAGTCCTTAGCTAAATTGAACCTGAAATAGAATGTTTATATGTTTTACTAACCCTCACTTGTGATCTCTTCACTCAGGCTGGCTTAGTGAAGTCCCATTTCCCCATAGTGGGGTATGGGGTAGATGCATTTCACATCTGTTTCACTGATCGATTTTTTCTTTAGGGACAAGTAGGTGATCAGCCTTCTATGCCCTGCCAGACCGAGTTTTTTTATCTCCACTGGGAATCGAACCCAGGACCTCCAGGTTGTAACGCTTACGCGCTTACCACTAGGCCAAAGAGGAGGTCAGGCTGGCTTAACAGTGAAATATTTTTTTAAATCAATCTAGTAGTTTTCGAGTGTCTTCATTACAGACATAATTTTAACAAAAAAAAACCGACTTCAAGTTGTAGCTCTAAAACTACTGAACAGATTTTGACGAAATTTGAAGCACCAGCTTTAAAAGAAAAAAGAATCATCAAAATCGGTTCACCCAGTCGAAAGTTCTGAGGTAACAAATAATTTTTATAAAATACAATCGAATTGATAACCTCCCCCTTTTTTGAAGTTGAAGTTGGTTAAAAATATGAATTTTGCTTTTTACAATACTTAGTATAGATCAAAGGACCTTACAAAGAATATTCTTATTAAATATTTCTCATCAAAATTGTTAAAGTAATTTTTATCAGATTGATTACAATAATACTATAAAATACAAAATTACATATTTACATTAAAATAAAGGAAAGTTGTTTTTCATATGTTTTTGTGTCTTAAATAAACGAAATATTATAAAATCCTACCAAAATAACAGAACATATTTTTAAAGTTCATCTTCGCAAAGAATGCTAAAAACACAAAACACTAGTTTCTTTTTCTTAAAAAATCTACATCTAAATACAAAAACGTTTCTTCAACTTTTTCTGTGAAAAATAGACAAAAACTCAAAGTACATAGGCCACTAATATAAAGTAAGTTAAGTAGTAGTAGTATAAAGTTAAGTTTTTGAATGTTAACACAGTCTTAGAATATCGGTCTTGGCATATGCTCTTCCAATTAAAGCATTTCTAAACAACAATAACTAGGTACATGACACTCCGTGGTCTAGGTCAATTTATTAATATCAGTGGCTTTTTCTGAAAACTTCATTTACCTACATGATAATTTTTTAGAAGTCTTTTTATGTAATTAGCAAAATCCTTAGGAAATCGAAATAATCATATATCTGTGAAATATGGATAAAATTACATGCAAATATATATAACATACCTAGTTTTGTCTAAGCGGTGTGTTGTGAAATTATAGGAAGGCTCCAAAGCCAAAAGCTCGCTTGATGCTGTCAAAATAGTAGCGTTTCCAGTTGTCACGGGTCTGCTCCACTTCTGATGCTGGGACCAGGTCCTGTTTTAGTGTAACTAGGGTATGATCATCCTGAAAATCATAAAAACTTTTTTAAAAACATAATAAGAAATTGACAAAGTACTAGATTTTACATAAAAATGAAGACATTTGCATAAAATACTGTATAAAATATCATCACTGAACAGAACTTGCTGCACTTTGATATCTTCTAAACAAATGGATCTTTTCGGATGCAGTTCTACTTTTAAAGCCGACATGATCCATTTACTTCATATTTCGGTTCAATTTCAGTTGAATTTAAATTTTAAACTTAACTTGTCTGAGAATTGCTCACTTTTCCCACCGAATAATTAACCATATAATATGTTTAAATACAGCAATAGCCAGTAACAAAATTCTACCACATTATTATACTACAGAGAAAAAAATTTCATAAATTAATTACAAAATTATCATTATCAAGTTTAACTATAAACTACCTAGTACTCAGTGGTGTAAATTTTATCAAAATAGGAAACATTTTTGAAACTAATATATATATATATAACTAGCTGGTATATATAACAGCTTAAGTATATAGTAATCCATAGTGAATGAATTACATAGTTATTATATTTTTACTGTATTTGCAAATTATTAACAATCTAATACTTTTTTTCTGAGTTTGGTAAAGTAGGCAATGTCTCTATAAACTGCAAGCCACTGCTAATACTTATTAGCAGTGACTTATTACTCTAAATAGAATGTGAACAAAAAGTATGTTTTGCAATATATGTGATAATCAAATTCTTTTTTGTGTATCAACACAAAAAAAGACACTCACTTATACATTTATAATATTAGATAGTAACTGTTTTAATCTCTATTTTAATTACATTATAAAGTATGTATCCGTATTAAGTCCTTACTAATGTGTACTTAACAAATTTTAATAAGATTATGTTGCAGATTGCTTTTATGGAAGGTGAAATCGAACAGTAAAACTTTCCTTTGAAATGGCTTACCTTCTCATCAATACTGAATGTTACTTCTGAGAAATGATGTTCAGGCCACTGTTTATATCTCCAATATTGGACAATTTTCTTGCCAGGTACCAACTCCCTAAATTCCCCAGTCACATTCCCGCCAAAAAGTGAAAATTTGCCACCCTTCTCCGCCTCCAACTTGACATGTCCTTGTGTAAAAGCAGTAACCATTTCTATTCGAGTCATAGCATCATAAAATTCATGGGCGCGGCATTGAAATGTCTCTGTTAATTCAATACTTTTAGTATCAAGTTTACATCCAACTTTCTTCTCGGATGTGACTATGGGTTCCATGTTAACTTTTTTATTAAAACCACTTGTTATAGTAGACACATTATCTGGTTTAACTTGAGTTTCACCCTTCTTCGGTAAGATGAGTCCTTTAGAGAACTCTTCCTTAAGGCTTCGAATGTATTCTGATAGTTGTATGCGTATAATGTCTTTACCCAGACTGTGCATAAAGGCTTTCACTCGCTGCGCTTCATCTCCACTACCTTTGACAGTCACAGTAATCTGAAATTTTATTTTATTTATTGTATTAATACATATTTTATCTTGTTATATAAAACAATTTCAATCAATGTTTTATAATATTTCTTTTGACATGGTTTCTTACTTAATTATAATTGAATTTTAGGTGATTTATTATGAAAAATGCCAAGATGTAAACTTAATGACAGTTGACATCTGATTTTAGGTAAGGGGTATGTTTTATGAACTAAAAGCATAAAATTTGACTTACATCCACTTCACTGACATTATTTTCTTCTGATAAGTTTGGGATATGAATTTCTCCCTTCACCTTATCAGCAGCACCTGCTAGCAAACCTTCCCACTTCAATTTGATATCCCACTCATAGAAAAATATTAATTTTCCCTTTCTATTATTAGCAGAGGCTTCACCTTCTAATTTCTCTATCTCAGTTATCTTACAATCTATGCCATTTTGTTCTATTTTTAAGTTATTCAATAACTCTTTTAATCGATCCTTGGACCATGGTCCTGCATTCTTTTCTGTCCAATGCCAATTATTCACGTTTGTGGCATCAGGTCGCTCCTCCACAATCCAGCGAGGATCTCCTTCTCCCCATTTAGCCATTTTTCAATTGGTGTAGGAACAACCAACACGAGGTCACAATGATACGCGGTTTTCTTATATGAATGGAAGTTCGACTTTACTTTACTCCTTCAATTTTATCACCTGGTTTGAAACGACAACGCCTATATAAAGGATCCCTAGCGATATTTAACAATTTTAATTCGTCCGTTTAAAGCAAAATGCAGACTTGCAAATTACAATCTTCGAGAAACGTCGTGAATTACACTACACACGGTGTTCTATAAGTCAAATTTTACCACCCTTCTTATCCCTTTCCTGGCAATATGTCAAATGTCCATAGTCATATTAACATGATTTGAGTTGCCATTATGGTTCTTCAAAATTACATGTCCAATTCGAATACATTTCCATTTTGAAGGAAGGCGTTAATTTACAAACTTTATAATAATATGATAAAAATAAAAACATTTTGAAATAAACAAAAGAACGAAGTATTTAATGTCTCAAATAAAAGCATAACTTTAACATTCACTGCGTTTGAAATACCGTAAAGACAAATTTTAAAAGCATAGTTATATTTAATTCCACATAGTTATAAATCGTTCAATAATTACTTATCGAGTACAAAGAATAACTGTGTGATGCGTAAATAATGTAAGTAGTATATACCCCAATACTAATTACAATCCCTACACTTAAGGAACAATTATTTTCTGGCAAGAAATATTATTCTGTACGTTTCTAGAAAATGACCGGTTACCGGATATTGTAGAAGTTTCGTTGCACGCATGCTAATACTTAATGACTTATCTAATAAGGTTACTAAAGAGCTGCTTCTCAATATGACCTATCTTATAATAATTATTTTAAAATTTTCCGTCAAACTGATACTTAAAAATATCATACTGTAATGTATACATAATGTAAAACACATTTAATTTGTATTAATAGTTTCACTGTATACTAAAATAGAACGCCTGCAAAAATAATAAAGGAAATTCTACCTTGTGTGATGTGTCCCAACATAACATTTTCATGTGGTGTATAATGAAGCAGGCGTAATATATTACAATTTATGACATAAACAAAATATTATATGAGTACTCTGTACTTATAGATAAAGCAATAACATTTACGTAAGGATTTTCTAAACAATCTTAATTTATACACCATGCCACATATAACCCGTAATATTATGGACTACTACTGTGTAGATTCAAGATACATTGTAACTTGAATATTATGTACTAATTACTTATAAAAGTTCATACAGCACCAAAAGAATTATGTATTTATCACACTAGAACTTGCCATTAATCAATATAATTGCCTACTATTTACAATTATTATCTTGTCTGCAAAATATTATTTCAGTTATTAATGGCATATTATGGAGGATAATAAAACAGCTTATCTCCGAGTGAATGAGATAACATATAGCTCGTACAGCATTGACATTTTAATTCAGTCTTCTTTGCATTCTGGTCCAACGCGGCTGTTATGCGCAGTGGCAAATAAAATAAAACATGTTCCCATTACGACGCGTTGGTTGTAAGGTGTGTTAGTGTTTTAGTACTCTATCAAAGACGAAATAAAAAAATTCAACTTGCTGACTGAAGGGAAAGTTACATGCGTAAACGTCGCTCAACTAAGATCTTTGCTAAAAGTATTTTGTCTCGTTTTTGCTACAACAATTGCAAGTCAGCGAAAAAGTGACAGAGAAAGAACATTGTTTCAAGAGCAACATTTACAAAAGGTTTTTTATCCATCTGTTGCAGATTTTAGAGCAATGGCGGGCACCTGTTATGGTAGCAGGAAAATCACAGAAGTACAGCACAGCGGCACCTCGGCCACTGACCCTGCTTACTGACGATGAACTGGCAATGAAGGATACCAGTAAGATTTTTCAAGAATTACAATTACTATTCAAAGTCAAAAACCATTTAATAGAATCACATAGGTAGATCATTGGGTAGATGAGCGCTTATGAACGTCACTCAAAACTTAGATTGTTAAGCACACGTGTACTATTGGGTGAATTATTAACTATTCAATAAACTTCAAAACTAGTTAGTAGTTGTTAGTTATGCACAAATGTTTTCGAAAACAAACATCAAGCAAGCTATGTACGTATTGGAGAAATTAAATTTAAATCAATTGCTTCAGTTAAATGATCAAAGACGAAGCAAATCAACACTAGACCTTACTAAGTTGCTAACAGCCAGACCATAGAGCTTTGAGCTACCTGTGGCCTTTTTCCCATGAGTCGGTTGGCTCATTTTATTCATGACGTTGAAGTCTTGTTTCAAAAAAAAAATTCAAATCAAAATAAACTATTCAAGTAAGCTTTTGAATCATCAAACTTTTTTCTTAGATCTATAGTCCATATAAGTATATTTTTTAATAATTGCAAATTTAAATAAATTAAGAAACTCATCGATTGTTTTTTTTAATACCACCCGGTCGCCTGAGTTCACATTGAATAATATACGGACCTCTAACTGGTTCTATAAAACAAACCTTTGGTATCAGCCGTCAAGGATTTTTTGAATCTTTATGCATATATTTGGTATATTACACTCAGATATATCTATAGCTTGCATTTGGATTTCGACTTTAAAGAAAAGGCTTTTATTTAGCTACAGATCAAATGTAGGTATTAACAGATAAACTATGAAACCAGACATCTGTGTAATTATGTATAATCAAATTAGATTTTTTATAAAAAAAAAAATTATAAATAGTTGAGGGCAAATATTAGATACAATAATTTTTTGATATGAAAATTCATAATAAAACCTTATAAAAATGTCGATAAATAATCATCTTGTGTAATTCTATTTCGGATGTAGAGATTAATAAACTTATACGAATCTTTTTATTCTTTCGAAGAATGATTTTGTATGAACCTACGTTTAAACAGCTGAACGCATTTAAATACATGCTTTTCCTTCTTTTCAAGGGCGCATCAAGCTATTTATTAGGTACTTGCACTGCGCCGCGGTTTCACCTGCGCCTACAATATAAATATTATTAATCACAATAAAATATAGCCTATGTTACTCAGGGTGAATGTAGCTTGCCAATGGTGAAAGAATTTTTGAAATCGGCACAGTAGTTTTGGAGTTTATTCATTACAAACATACACACAAAAATACAAATCTTTCCTCTTTATAATATTAGTTTAGATTTAGATATAATATGTAATAAACCTATCTATTAAGCATACGTTACCTATTTGAGTAACAACTAACAAAATATCAATTTAAGTTTGCACAAGGCCACATACAATTATTGATCATTCATTAGAATCATTCAGAAATACAAGAATGGCGTAAAGCTGACCTTTTGTCTTTGTCTTTTTTATTTACAAATTAGGTATAAATTATCTAAAAATTTCTGAAAAAAAAGAGACTTCAATCCGACTTTAGAGCACTAAATAGTATCAAAAAAAAAATTTTTAACAAAACTTATTTGGCAATAAATTATTTCATTTATTATTTGGCAACTAATTTATTTCAGGTATTTTAATTAACTAGGTAGGTAAATTATTATTTACTGTTTCATTTATTACAATTTTATTCCGTCATACAAATTTAACTAGGGCAGATACATTTCTGTATGAATCTGTTTCATTGGTGACTTTCTTTACAGTAAATGGTTCCAAGCCGTATTAATTAGTATTAACGTGCAATAGCGTCGGACACACCCACTCTAAACTCAAGGTCAACTTAGAAATAAGAGTCGATTTATATTCAATTAAGCGCTCTAACCGATCGATTGTAACGCGTTTTTCTGTTCAGAAGCTTACATTTACATGCTCGAGACAGTTCTTAGGCGTAATTTATGTTTATTTATTTATAATTATTTAAATTTATTTACCTATGTTCATCTATGAGATATTCTTATTTGTGAAACATGTCGGGTTTTTAAATGAACTTCACTTGTATTGGTAGACAGGCTAGGTCATATTGTATAAATATATATAGCATAAAACAACTATACATCTGCTATATTATAACAATAGTATAGTTAGTTCAGAATATTCTAGAATTTTTCTAGAACATTTCCAAATACATTTTGGGAAACGTTCTAGAAGTATTTCGGTTGAATGTTATTTAAATTAAATAAACATTTAAACGCGTTTCTACATTATTACGCAACTATATCTTATCAATTGAAAACAATTCCTTATCTCAACGAACCCATTTCCAGTTACTAAGAGTAATTTTACAATTGAATATTATAAATATTTTTTTTAACTCTGTGGTAGATCACAAGTCTGTTGTGTCGGGTTCGCTTTTCGGGGAACGAATAAACGTTTTCTGAATGAATCTAGATTACCTACCTTTCTTACTCGTAAAGAACTGAGATCATAATTCGAAAATACGTTTGCCCCATGCAACGGCAAAGAACCACTGAAATCGATCTTTCGTTGTCTGAAAAAACTTTCATAACGTGATTTAAATTATGTAGATATATAAGGTATACCCATTGCAGTCCCCTAAGAAACCTTCAGAACCTTCTAGAAACTCTCACCCACTGAATTAAATTCTTCTTCAATTCCTTCACTATCGCTATCAAGTTTTGGTATGCCTTTCCAAGTAATATCCGTCTTGCTGGTTCTCTTTCCTCTTTCAAGACTCTCCTACATAACCATTATTTCTCCATTTCCTCTCATTAGACTCTCATCGTCTCCTCTCTTATGACTGGATTGACTGGAAGATATATCTGGGTAGATACTGTTTTGAATTGTATCATTATTTGTAATTTTTTTTAATGTAAAAAACATTATATAAATAAAAATAAATACATCAATGTCGTATCTTGGACTCTACATTTCAAGTTTTGTAATTTATACTAGAAAATTGTATTTTAATACTATTTAACTTTAACCTATAATCAATATACAGTACCTAAAAGAAACGCTAGTAAATACCAAGTAGTATCGTAGTGTAAACATGTCAAAATATCAAAATTGAATATGTATCTTGACATACGACAAAGGAATTTACATTTTAAAAGGTATAGATAAGATAAAAAAAAGTAATAACAAATAAAACATTTAAAGGTGACATAAAATTTCACGGTCGTTCAATTTAATTGAATCCACTAAAAAAGGATCAATTTAACAATAATATCAGGCGATTATTAGAATAATCCACCGAATAAATATTATATGCTTGATTTTCAATTCTCTTTGTTTTGTAGAGCTGATTGCTTATAATTTTTATAAAATTGTTTTTTAATAAATCTTAAAAATACATTCATTTTATATTTATTTACCATATAAATAAATTTACAATACAGGTCAGAGGCATTAAGTTTAACTACGGTTTTACGGCCTATGCAGTTTATGTTTGTCACTACCTTCAAAAAAAGGAGGAGGTACTCAATTCAACGCTGTTTTTTGTGGTCCCATTTAAATTTCAGTTCAAAAAATCTGTTCAGTAGTTTTAGAGTTACAATTTGAAGTTGTTTTTCTTTTTTTTGTTAGAGTACTAGTAACTAGTAACACTACTTTTTAAACTTCTTATTAAAAAAATGTAATTGTTTAAATATTGTTCAAATGTTTTTTGTTTGTCCAGTTAGGAAACTCGCAACAGAACAGATCGCGCCATTAGTGAAAAAAATGGAAGATGAACATAAAATCGACGACGGAATTAGACAGATGCTCTTTGACAATGGTGTAAGTACGAGAAGGGTTTGGGAATAATTTTAAATCTGTCGCAAATAGGGAAGTTTGGTCTGTGGTCATATTTGTTTGTCTCTGACTTCAGTTCCTAAACGAATGGACCCAGTGGCGTAACTTTAGAGTGGCAGGGCTGGCCAAATGCCACAGGCCTCCAACCCAAGAGGCCGTGAGCACAGAAATATTTTTTTAACATTGTACCTGAGTATTTTATTTTACTTGAAAAGTATTTTTTTTTAAATTCCATTTTCAAAATTTTCATTCCCTTTCGCCTAAGAGAAGAGGCCAGCAGTGGGACGTATATAGGCTGGTGAATGTGAATGAAAGTAAATGTATAAACCCATGCTCTTGAAAATAAAATTGTTATTAGTGTTGGATAACTTCTTAAGTGGTTTATTAAAATTAAACTAAGTACGTGAAGATTACTGATAGGGCCCCATCAAAAGAATTTATTTAGTTTAGTTTAAAGCTGGTCATGATCGTTCTTAGATATTTATGAATATGTTCATCCATTTATGAGATAAGCTTGTTTACTCAATTTTTTCTTGTTATTTTACATTAGACGAGTATTAATGTCAGACCTTAAAAATTGCGATAATTGTTTTAAAATTTTATACTAATTCGACCCAGACTGTGTTCAAGTGGTTCATGCGTTTGCGTATTGCACAGATCCTGGGTTCGAATAACGGGAAAACAAATTGGTTGGGATCAGTGAAACAGAGAAATGTATCAATGTCCCACATGGAACTTACGGGAATTATTATAACTAATTTTATTAAAATACTAGTGGACCCCGCGAACTTCGTATCGCATCAAATTTATTATCAAATCAATTTTATTTTTTCGAAAATTTTCTCTCCGTAAAAACCATCCTTGTACTTCAAGGAATATTATAAAAAAAGAATTGGCCAAATTGGTCCAGGCGTTGTTGAGTTATACGCTTACCAACACATTTTGCGATTCATTTTTATATTATAGAAGATATCTTTACAGCTCATGGGAATAGAAACACCAGAAGAATACAGTGGTTCAGGGTGTGGTTTCCTAACGATGATGTTAGTGGTGGAAGAGTTATCACGAGTGGATCCAGCGGTTGCGGCGTATGTGGACATACATAACACATTAGTCAATTCACTGTTCATGAAGATAGGTACTGAGGAACAGAAGAAGAAATATTTGACCAAGTTGTGCACGGAATATGTTAGTATCTAATTCAAACTCCTTACTAAAAACGTGACTCAACTAACTAAAGAGCTCTTCGTAGCTTCCAAAGTCTAAACGATAACTCAACTTCAATACGATGTATTTTGCTTGAAATTCTGTCAGTTTAATACAAATCTTCATAAATTTTTAATGAACTAAAAACAGCAAAAAAACAGCATTAGAATCGCTCAGATCGTTTTGGAGCCACCTCCATACATATAGGATAAATATATAGGATTATTATAATATTTTTAGTTTTTAAACCAAAGTAACATAAATATATATGAAATCTTTCAGGCAGGAAGTTTTTGCCTCACGGAACCAACATCTGGTTCTGATGCGTTCTCATTGAAGACTGTCGCAAAGAAAGATGGCAATCACTACGTCATCAATGGCTCCAAAATGTGGATCTCAAACTCGGATGTGGCTGGAGTCTTCTTGGTTATGGCCAACGCTGATCCTTCGAAAGTAAGAAAAATTTCCTATTTTCGAAATAGTGACTTTATTTGAAACTTAAATTCATTTAAGTTACAATTTTCTTTATTATAAAAAATAATTGTAATGTAATATTATTGATATCTCAATATTTTAAAGACTAAAAAAGTAATAGATTAATTATTATATTATTTATTTATAGTTTTGACGTAGGCATTCTATGGCATCTATACTTACTAATGCGAGTCACTCTGTCACGATTTAACGCCAAAACTGCTGAACCGAATTAAATGAAATTTGGTACACAGATAGTCTAGACCCTGAGAAAGGACATAGGCGAAAAAAGCTTTGAATGCGAAAAAAGGGTTGTAAGAGGTTGAAAGGGGGGAGTAAAAGTTCTATGGAAGTATCGTCATTTGTAGAGCTAAAAGCTTTTAGGCTATATAACATCTCGTTTCGAAGAAGTTAACGCGGGTGAAACCGCGGGGCACAGCTTGTATGTAATATTTATCCATTGCTGTCTTAGACACTGTTTTAATTAACAGATATTGTTAAAATTAGGCAATTAGGTTTATTAATTAAATAATTCATTTTATTTCTCTAAGTCGTGTTATAAGTTAAAAAAAAACTTTTTCATAAGTTAAAAAAATGAACATAAATTGAAATTATCATATAATTTCAAATTCTGCATAGAATTTTTTAGTTCTTGTTGAACTTTTTAATAACGGCCCAATCGATTTTGATAAAATATTTATATTGAGACAACTCTGATCCATCAAACGAAAATGTATTATTTAAATCGGTTCATAATTGGTCTCAAATTACTTAACAAACTTAACAAAAACATTGAAAATGTCAATTGGAAAATAACTCATTAGGCAATACTTTTCCATGGCATCATTAAAAATTTCCACCCTTTAATGACACAATAATAGAATGTTGCAACGTATTGACAAACAATTTGATATTTGTTATTATTAATTTATCAATTAAGTACTAGTTTATAACGACTTATGCAATAACAATCATTATTACTCTATCATACATAATTATACGTTCTCGTCATACTTATTACATAAGCATTTATTATTCCATGTACATATATCCTATTGTATATCTTAGACCCGTGCCTCCTCCGAAACGTAACCTAATACGTTATAAGTTGTGTCAAATTTCATTTGAAAAGTACGTTAAATTATATATAGATAATATATATATATAGTTATAATTATAGATATAATATCAATATAGATATATAGTTTAAAAAGCTCCGAAACGTTAAACACATATAATATATTCATAAACAAGTAAACAGATCTTTATTCATTAGATCCTTGTAAGCTTTCAAACGAAAAGCTGTACCGAAATCAGGTCATTCGGAAGCTCCTATGTCAAAGACAGGCACACTCAAACTTATAATCACGAATATAAATAATAATATATAATAATAAATAATATATTATTGTGGGTTGCCTGGAAGAGATCGCTGATTAGCGATAAGGCCGCCCGTTGCGCTCCAGTGCAATAAAGTGTGCAAAAAATAATAATAATAAAACTTTTAATTAAATAATATAATACCCTTCTTTTTACGTCGGGTTTTAAAAATATGTAGTCTGTAGATTAATTCGAGTTATATATAGAACCACTTAGATACAAGTTTATATTCGAGAGATACACTTTTTCGAGTTTGAGGTAAAATACGAAATAGCTTTTAAATTTTCTTACCATTTGGTCCCATATGTTTATCAAGTATCTGTACTTTAGCAAGTACATATTTAAAATATTTTCTTTCCAGGGCTACAAAGGAATCACCTGTTTTATAGTGGAACGCGAAACTCCAGGTCTTAGTGTCGCAAAGCCCGAGAACAAACTCGGTATCTGTGCATCAGGCACTTGTATGGTCCACTTCGACAACGTTCGAATCCCGGAAGAAAACATCCTCGGAGAATATGGAAAGGGGTACGTTATTAAGAACTTATGGAATTTAAATTACAGCATAAAACTACAGAAAAGCTACACGTCCACAGAACATTTAATAAGCCTTTTATTAAATGTTCTGTGCCCACCTTTTGGTTTTGTGAATAAAAACCAGTAAATTAAATTATCAAGTACTTTCCTTAAATTTGTATTACCTTATATAAATAATTTAATTTTAGATACAAATACGCCGCCGGTTTTCTAAATGAGGGTAGGATAGGCATTGCAGCGCAGATGATAGGGCTGTGTCAAGGTTGTATGGACGCCACTATACCCTACACATTAGAAAGAAAACAGTTCGGGAACAAGATTTACGCTTATCAGGTTAGACCAAATTAATTAAACAAAAATCATTATGAAAAGATGCATAAATTGTATGCATTAATCCCTTCAAAAGCTACATTGCCACAGACTGACAATCAGGTTCGTGAAACTTATAATCACTTTTTGCGTCGGGAGTTTACGACAAAGAAATCTTTGTCGTACGAACCATTACATTACAGAACGACCTTAATGTTTATTTTGTTTGCAGGGCATAAGTTACCAAATAGCTCATCTTCAAACACAATTGGAAGCGGCGCGTCTTCTCACATACAACGCGGCCAGGCTTAAAGAGAATGGAATGGATTTCGTCAAGGAGGCCGCTATGGCGAAATATTACGCCTCAGGTATAATAGCGGCCAACTTTCTTGATCGTTGAGAATATAGCCGCAAACAACCACGCAAGGCCACGCGATGTTAACCGGCCATGTTTACAGTGATTAGGGATGCATCGATATGCTTTTTTTCTGATACGATACCGATACAAACTCTTATTGAATTAAAATTAAATTAAGGTAAAATATTATATGAAACCCAACTTTGGTGAAAGTTTTTAATTTCTATTAAAAAAAAAACAGTTACAGACTTTGAATGAGATTCAAGGTTTACCTATTAAAATTAAGAATTAAGTGTAATAATTAAAATAAAATCAATAACTGTTAATAATTAAAATTAACAAGATTTTTGTTTAAAAAATAGATCATTCTCAAGTTTTGCGGCGAAAGCCGAATTCGGAAGTCTGTCTGTATAAGACCTGCGGTGGAATATAATCTCTCAGATGTGTCGTTGTATCAGCAATAAAAATATCGCCGATGCCGATATTTTGGCAAACCCAAAGTATCGCCGATATATCGGTATCGGATGCATCCCTAACAGTGATCAAATTTCATGAATTGACATTATTTTCTTTAAATTCAAATTGGAACTGAGAACTTTCTCTTTTTTTGAAGTTAGTTGGAAATAGAATTTTTTGTTTATCAGATTCGAAATCAGGGCTAATATATAAGCCCATTTGTCTCAGATATATAATTTTTTTCTGATCACAGACTGCTACAAAATAAAATATTTTCATTAAATTCCTCTTCACAGAAATCGCACAGACTCTAACATCAAAATGTATAGACTTTATGGGTGGTGTTGGATTCACAAAAGATTTCCCTCAAGAGAAATTCTTTAGAGATGCAAAGATTGGTACCATCTATGAAGGAACCAGCAATATGCAGTTACAGACCATAGCTAAGCTTATTGAAAAACAATATACACAATAATCTGATTAATGTTAGATGTTATTTGAATTAAAATGCATATATGTTGTGTACCAGATATACTTTATTTAAAACAAACTTCAATATAAATTTATATTGTGGCATTTTCAAAGATGTTTTTGTTACATTTATATTGTCACTATAGACTACATTATATTGTAACTACAGATAAATATTATAAAGACTGCTATTTTGATAACTTTCTATTAATTTATACAGATAATATTTTACAAACTAAACTACTATATAAAGCTTTGATTAAAATTATATTAATTACTTGGGATCATGTGGCATTTTAAAACCAACCATGTTTGCAGTTTCCTCTACACTTCTCTCTCCTTTGCCTTTAAACTCTGTATTAATTTCCTTATAACGTCGTGTATTGTGGAGGTATTCACAGTAGCTTTTTGCTCTAAAATGCATTTCGTCAGCAGCTTTACAAAGTTGTTGGTCTGTTGTTTGGTATTTCCGATACTGACCCAAAATGTATCTTGCCATTTGGTTCTCAGCCAGTTTGGGAGTTGAACTCTGCTTACGCAACTCCGATAAGAGCTGTCGCAGTGTCGCTAATGCAGGTTTTGAAGAAATAGATGCCATTTTTAGACCTTCAAATAATATTTAACTTCTCAATCATAAGAGATGTTATAAACTCCTCAGTGTCTTTGTACTCTGGCTTTTCTCGAATTAACCAGAATTCTACAGGTGCTACTTTCAATTTATCACTTGGGAAATAATGAATGGAAGTATCATTAAAAATGTCTTTGTATATGAAATTATTTTCTAATGAAACTTCCGTTGTGTATGAGAATATCTTTTGTATGTATGGAACAGATTCTGATAGGACTCGAGTAAGTTGATTTTCTAAAAGAGATGTAAAACTATTACATAGCAGAATGCAATTTTCCAAATTAACACCCCAGTTACTCCACAAAAAATTGTTAGTTAGTTGCTTTGGACAGTGAGGTAGATAAACTATGGTTTTGCCTGTTTTCAATATTACATAACCTCCTTCATTGTTTTTCTGAATGATAGTTAATTTAAAACGTTTTAAGAGTTCACACTCTTGTGAACTGAAAATAGGATCATGGACTAAAACCTTAGCTATTTTAAAAACGTCCTTTAAGCAGAGCACTAATGCCAGTTGGTATCTTGAAATATTGCACTCACCTATATGGCCGAGACCAAAACAAACTAGTTCTACAAATTCTTTATCTTGTGTAATACTACTCACTGATTTAATTACGTCTTTATAATACTGGGAAACCTTTAAAACATCCACAAGGGATAAGATTCTTCTGAAAAAAGAAAGCGATATGCATTTTTATTAAAGAAAACATAACCTCAAAATAAACAAAAAAATCTACTATATTAGGTACATACTCATAAGATTTTTCAATATCAATATTATACGATTCAGAATTTAGAAAATCTGCCGGTTTCCTGGGCACTTTTGTGGATTTGTTTTTAAAAGATTTTTTCGATGAAACTATTTGAAAACCATCACTGTCATGTTGCAGATTGGACATTTTTGAATCAACTCTCAACTGTCAAAAGCTTTGACGTCAGATTTGTAAATCATCAGTCCAAAGAAAATTCATTTTTGGCGCCATCGCAACGTATTTTCTAAAAGTTGTGTATTTTCGAGATTATATATGTTACTAGCTGTGCCCCGCGGTTTCACCCGCGTTTACTTTGTCGCAGCGCGATAAAGCCTAAAGCCTTCCTCGATAAATGGACTATCCAACACAAAAAGAATTATTAAATTTTAACCAGTAGTTCCTGAGAGTAGCGCGTTCAAACAAACAAACTCTTCAGCTTTATAATATTAGTATGGATATGACCGCCTCCTTGGTCTAGTCACTAGTGGTAAGCGCGTAAGCGTTACAACCGAGAGATCCTGGGTTCGATTCCCGGTGGAGATAAAAAAAACCCGATCTGTCAGGGCATAGAAGGCTGATCACCTACTAACTTGTCCCTAAAGAAAAAAAATCGATCAATGAAACAGATGTGAAATGCATCTGCCCATTATACCCCACTAGGGGACACGAGACTTCACTTTATATGTTACAAGCGACCCGCCCCGGCTTTGCACGGATATAAAACATATTATATAAAAACCTTCCTCTTCAATCACTCTATCTATTAAAAAAAAACCGCATCAAAGTCCGTTGCGTAGTTTTAAATATTAAAGATTTAAGCATACAAAGGGATATAGGGAAAGAAAAAGCGACTTTGTTTTATACTATGTAGTGATGTGTAAAATAAGAGTTTTAAATAAACTGTTCAGCAATGTGCAGGATTAAAAGAAAGTGATATAATTCGGTGAAACGTGACTTGTTGTGATGTGGTCTTTTTACTTTACATACGCAATTTTACTTCGCATCCCAAGTAAATTTATAATGAGGACAGAAACTAATATATTATTATAACAAATAGTTTCAAATAACTGTATGTAAGAGTTTTATAAAAGATAAGTGTTTATTATTAGTTCATTGTTTATTTTTATCATAGTGGTTTATCGTAACACCTGATAATAAAAATAAGGCAAAGTTGTAACTATTTCATATTGCTAACCGAGAAATTCTAATTAATAAAATTATAAATAATAATGTTATAATAAAAATGAAAATATTTAGGTCGGTACCTAATTTTTAACAATGTAATATCATAGGAAATAAATAAATCTGTTTGACATTTTGGCTTTTCAAAATTGTACAATTTTGTTATTGGTATTTGATAAGACCATTTTAATATTGAATTAAATCGTACGGTACGTTTACAAGAAAAGTTTCTAGTGCAAAATTCTAAAATTTCTATATATTGCACCTACATAAAAATATTTATACTTTTTGAATAAGTGATAAAAATTTATTCCAAGAACAATAACAATGTTACAGTTTATAACTATTTTCACCTACATAACGTCCTTGGCTAAGAATTTAGGTGAAGAAAATTACCTACTTTTATAGAGGACAAACGTTGCATCGCATACCGAGTGATCTATTGTCCGAATTAGGTGTCATATGAAACCACTGCATTCAAATCACGTGCCCGTATTCGTTCCAACATACCGTAACACAAATAAGGCAACAATAAGGTGTAAAGTATATTATTGTTAGTGTAAACTTGGTATCAGGACGACGTCCCTAGAACCGCCAAAACGCAACGTCAGTTTCGCGCATAGACAAAAATTCCATAGACTTTCTACCGCTGCGTTCAAATGCATAATTAAGTTGAATTTATATAACATATCGTGTTTAAGTTTTTTGTCTGTTTAGTTTTATTGCGTCGGTTGGGTGTAACCAGCGTCTCTTTGGTAGTTAAATGGTTAGTGAGCAGGGACAATGGACCGGTATGTAGTGAATCGACATTCAATAAAGAGGAGGAGTAATGACGGATTGCTGGCTAAATGGAGGCGGAAGTATGTGACGGGTCTACTGACAGGAAGGTCATGGATCACCAGCGGATTTTATTTGAACGTAAGTTTACTTAAATTAATTAGAGTAAATGATTCAATTAATAATTGTAGCTTGGAAGATTTTATGATTAAAATACTGTGTAGAATATATCACTCTCTATAGCTCAGTGGTTATATCCATAGTTAGAAGTAGGTACAGTGTGTTGAGTAGTACCAAATATATTGATCTGACAAATAATAGGTAAAATTACTTGGGACACTTTTGAATAAAAATAATCGTAAACAAATTGTATTAACGCACACGGTATCCCGTATTCCTTTAAAATTATCATATCTAAATAAATCCAAGACGAATTCACCGTTTTAAACTACTAATTAATGCGCAGTTTTATTAATACAATGCAGCCAATAAAAACGTGTTAGCAATACAATAATATAGAAATTTCGATTATCTAATATGGAAGCGTGATCAGCAAACACGATACGTTCACATAAAATATTGCTATCACTCAATCTCCAAATAAGTCACTATAGAAAACAAAGGAAAAACTAGCAGTCATTGTATTGTACATAACGGAAATAATTTTCTTTTACGGTATCTGAAGAAAAATCGACTTTTCTTTCAATAGCTTATGGCTGCTTAGAGATTGAAGATAATTTAGAATATCTTATAAATTAATGAACAAATTCATAAATTACAGCTGAGATCTATCTTGAAATTAAAACTAATCTATTTCGAATTATCTAGTTTTAAAACAAACAAAAAACTACATCAAAATCGGTCATTCGTTTAGGATGCCATAGACGGACATAGACACTTAAAACACCCATCTTGTTTCATCGGAGGTTAGTAAACGAAACGTTAAAATGCTGTCGATACTTTGCAAGCTCGTGGTGAACATACAAAAGTGAAATTCCGGAACGCACCCATAGAGGCATAATATTTATAGAAAAATAGGTCACTAATAAAATGACGCATGGTAATGCAAGCTTCTATTACAAATCTTCAAAGAAGCCCTAGACAATTTATCGCAAAAGCCATGAATCACAACACATTATCGTGACGTAGTTCCTTTCGTTCATGTAGGTATATCATAAACGCATTGGTAACTATGTGTTGCCTCTGCGTTAGCGATCCTGGATTCGAAGCAAGAGAAAAAAAAAATGTTTTACTTGAGAAAGGACAAAAGGCTTTACTTCTCAACACCTAACACTGTTTTAAATGATATAAGTCGTACCGTTACAAAATCTATATTAAAAGTCATTTGCATAGAGATCTTTAGCGTTAATGGGTGTTGAGAGTTTTGTCTACGTAGTCTGATCATGCCAGTTGCTAGATCGGTTTTTATTTATTTTATTTTTAAATTTCTTTATTAACTTATTAGATACAATCTGTACCTACATACTAGTGCGAGGTATGCTAGTAGAACATTAAAAAACAATATATAATAAAGTCACCTATAAGTGGGCTAGCACTCTTGCAGGATTTATAGCAGATAATTAAATAATTTATTTAATTGGAATAATTGGAATATGTAGGTAACTAAGATAATATATATAGGAATTTATGTAACTTTATTTAGATAGTCATTACATTTAATAAACATAATTTGAGAAAAAGAAAAAAAGATTGACCCGAAAGGCGGTATTAAGGAAACAACAAGAAGTTAGCATGTTTACCTGCATTCTTAGTTCACAGTAAGTGGCGATCACGGCCCGAGCGGAGATGCACGCATGCCACTCCCGGCCGATACTTAGTGGTAATACGGGTGGGTATGGCGCGCGCGCTCGCCGCTGGGCCGAACTCGCAACTTCTGTTCCAGCTGCTAGAACAGTGAAACATACATAGAAATGTGTCTATCTCAAGCCCATATACGTGTTACAATTATGATAATATACTCGTTTAAAAATAAAGATAGATTGAACAACAGCATACAATTAGCGGTAACATTTAATACATATTGCTTGTCATTGCAATCAATTAGTATACAAGGCCGTGTTTTAATTTTTGTTGTATTTTGCACATAACAAAACAAAAATGGCATTTAGCAACTTTACAACATTTTGAAAACCAATAGTTTCAAAATTTTATTATTACATAAAAGCTAAAGTTTAAATTAATAATTTTCTTTAACAAAAAGATTTCAAAGTGTACTAAAAAGTGATACTTGAATGAAGCAGGAATAATCATTCTACTAAGCATATCCGTAATGGAGAATGTTACTAGGTAAGCAAAATCGCTTGAAATTTCAAATAAAAACAAATGCACTAGTTTTTGTTTTATTCAAAAGAGCAAGTAGTTTTGATTTTACATGTATTTAAAGTTCGTCAGCTCGTGTCAGCAGCGTGACGTCACAGTACAACACTCCGCTCTCTCTCTCTCTCTCTGTCTCTCTTCTCGAGCAGCGACGCGACGGATTGCGTGAACTATTGTAAAATTGATGTCACGTCGTCCTACTTTTAAAATTCTGAATCTCGGGAACAAATTGACGTATTAAATAGTTTTTTTCACACGATTTTTCCATTTTCAATAGATAATACGGTGGACTTAAAACCAAAATGTGTGAAAATTCTCCATTCGGTAGCTTAGGGTTAAAGATTTTATGATTTTCTGGTACAGTTTTACATTATACAAATATCTGTTAAGATTAAGAAACTTGTAGCTCTATCAAACAAAAAGCGAATAATTTATGCATAATTTGCTTCACAGTCGTGTAACATACAAGAAAACACTCGAATTGGGAACTTATTAAAAGGTCATATCAGTTTCGTTGTGGAGCGTTCGTGGATTCACTTGGGCATCATGGTCTCTCATGTCTCAAGAGTTCTGGTCGTTTTTCTCGCCACTCCAGCATCAACGATGCCGAAGGGCATTTGTCACCGTTAATGTGCTGGCCATTTTAGAGCCGAATAGCATTATACGCAGTGATGGCAGGCGTCCTGTTGTTTTATTGGTTGCTTGGAGTCGTGGTCGTGGACACACAGGCGTCTTCGCATCTCCATGCTACTTCCGTGGCTGCTGGTGGCGCGACATCGATTGCAGAAAGCAACAAAAGACGAAAATATAAAAGTTTCATAGATTCTTATATTTTCGTTCCTTTTGGAGTGGAGACTTTGGGTCCATGGGGGCCAGAAGCACGTCGATTGTTTAAAGAGATATCGACGCGCTTAGTTGAGACTACAGGAAACCCGAAAGCTGGCTCATATTTCGGCCAACGCGTTAGTATAACAATACAACGTGGTAATGTAGTCAGTATTTTGGGTACGCACCCCAACG
Source organism: Aporia crataegi (assembly GCA_912999735.1). Classification (NCBI taxonomy): domain Eukaryota; kingdom Metazoa; phylum Arthropoda; class Insecta; order Lepidoptera; family Pieridae; genus Aporia; species Aporia crataegi. Next base: position 1,286,666 of record OU538748.1, on the reverse strand, counting down.
GCTTTGATGAGCCTTTTGTATTTTTGTAAATATAATTAAGTAGGTACATTATTGTAAATATGTAATAAATAAATTTTGTGTCCTGCTTATCCTAGGAATTGTAAATTTAACTAGGTATAAATATAATTATGCTGGTTTAAGAGGTTGATTGCTGACTCATACACTTCCCTTCACAAATTCATCTAATCAACACCTTATATGCGCACGCTGCGTCATGAGTCAGATTGAATTGATTACACAATTTTAGGATTTTTTCGTTGTTGCCATTAAAATAAATTGCGTTAATTTGCCTGAAATGAAACGTTATTCCAACTATTTAATTCGGATAAGATAATATATTATTAGGTATTTTAATTAAATAACAGCATTCATTAAGGCATTTTAATATAAGTTTTACGTTAAATATTTATCAGCTCTTACCAAACACGTTAACCTGAACTCTATACACAATAACTTGAAATCAAAATGTATTTACTATAATAATTACTATAATAATATCTAATAATTACGCGGTAATTTAGTCAGTATTTTGGGAACGCACCCCAACGGCTTTGATGAGTCTTTTGCATTTTTGTAAATATAATTAAGTACTTTACTATAATCTTTGATAAATAAAAAAATCTGCGTTTAGCCATCGATGAAAAAATGGTGCATGGATGCTTATAGCTACATTGATTCATCCAGTGGCGTAGCGTGGCCTATTATAGGCGTGGGCGAAGTCGAGCCCCCGACGCGGTAAGCGAGGCCCCTTTTGTTTCGTTTCCAACATCTACCCAATAAATCTATCTTAACAAACATGCTTTACCGTGTCTTTATGAAGCGTAAAATATTATGGTACTTTAATCCATATCCTACAAGTTATAAACTGTCTTATCTTATTCTGAATTAGGTACCTACTTCTAGAAATTTTGAAATCCTTACTTTTTATCAAAATGTTTACGACCTTCACTATTTTGCTTGAAGTACATATGCATGTAAAGAAACGTTTGGCAAAGCTAAGCTGTGTTGCCAGACCGTGACGAGTGTGGCCTATATTTTTGAGGTTCTTATTTTATTAAAAAATAAATAAGGAATTTAAGTTTTATTTCGTACTTGAAGAGGCCTTGCGAGGCCCCTTTAAGTGCGAGGCCGTGGGCGCAGACCCACTTGACCCACGCCTAGCTACGCCACTGGATTCATACATCCATTTATGAGATATTTAAGTTGTCAAATTTTTTCTTGTCATCTAATTTTTAAACTATAAGAAATTGAAAGAAAACGTGTTTTTTTTATTTATTTATTAAAAGGGTTTTTTGCGAAAAAGTCTAATTTAAACCCTTCAGTGTTTACATGATGCCAATAAACAATATATAGAAATAATTCTACAAACGTTTCAGATGTTGCTTTAAATAAGATCGTAGTAAATATTTAAATCAACGAGTGAGGAAGCATTTGTCACGCATCGTTACGATGTAAATATGCAAGCTGGGCTTAACTCGGATAAAGTTTATAGAGAAAGTTGTTTCGGCTTGTTTGGAATCTAAATTGTTTACAGTAAGGTCTCTTACTAAGTAATAGGAAGTAACTGCTAATATCTATTTATATAAGAAATACATTTCACAAATACAATAGCATTAGCTGTGGCCCGCGGCGTTACCCGCTCTCAAAAAGAGTAATTCTGTCCCGTTTTTGCAACATCTTATATACCCTATATAACAGTTATATAGCCTTCCTCGATAAATGGACTATCCAACATAAATAATGTTTAATTCGTACCAGTAGTTCTTGAGATTAGCGCGTTCAACCAAACAAACGAACAAATTCTTTCGTTTTATAATATTAGTAAGTAATTTTCTAAAAGTTGTGTATTTTCGAGATTTTATGTGTAAAATTGGTGGAGTTTTAAGTACAAACTGTTCGGCAATGTGCACGTTTAAAGGAAAGTTTTATAATTCAGTAATACGTGACTTTGTGATGTGGTCAAAATTCCCTATATGCCATAAGTAAAATTTCCGCCATTTTACTTGGGACACGAAATAAATACATTAATTAAAATAAAGACATGGCTTAAAGCTTCTGTAAGCAAGCCAAAAAGTTTAAATATATTTTCTACAAAAGGCATCTAATTTTGTATCCATTAAACTAAAAAACTCAATTGATAGTAGGTAATTAGTCGAGATTTGATCTCATATCGACTAGCAATATCGCAATACATAGGCCAAACGGTTATCGACACGAATTTTGCATTTATTTCCAATGAATAATATACTTTATTACCTAGAACATAGCGGATATACCAACTAGCTAAAATTACGATTGCAACAGAGCCAAGTCGGCATTTCGTACTTGTAAACATGCCACTTTTGCGGTTAGTTCAATACTCAACGCTAGAAGGCAACGTTCCGTGTAAAAACATTTAATATTGTATTAAATAAAAATTTATTCCTACGTTTCACTACTGAATACGTTCAGTTTCACTAGAATTGATAAACAAGAGACTGTCAATTTCAGACATTCTATTTTTGAAATTGTGAAGATGTGAAAGGAGTTTTTAGTGGTGTAACAAAAAAGTTTGTATATTTGTGGTCATAAAGGTGACAGAATGCCACAGATATTTTTCAAAAAAGTCATGGTGGTGCGGGATCGTAACGACTTCGAGGTGAGTTACTTTCCCTTTCATAGAGCCCATAGTGCAAATCAAAACTTGTTTAGTTATGCTTCTATTTATGGTAAAAAAATCTATATAATACAATTTTGTTTGGTTCATGTAAATTAGATTAAAGTAGGTTAAGCCTACCACACTTGATAAAAATTGTAGTTAAAAAGATTGTTATTTAATATAATTTTTACCCTAACGGTTATGATGGGGGTTTTATATAGTATATGTAAATAAATAATAAACATATTTATTGCGTGACAAGAAAATCTGTGATTAATTTATATCAGAACTAAACTGCAACCGTGTTTAAATGGTTCATAACTCTGCGTATTACGTTGGAGGTCCTGGGTTGCTAATTATTATTAGTTACCTGTTAAGAAACCGCCTCCGTGGCTAAGTGGTTTATTAGCGTCTGCGTGATGCGCCGGAGGTCCTGAGTTCAAATCCCGGGAGGAATGATTCGGTTGGCAAGGCACAGAAGGCTGATCACTTACTTTCCTGTAAAGAAAATGATTAAGGAACAGATACAGAAATGTGTCTACTCCATAACCCAGTAGGGGTTACGGGAATTTACTTAACTGTTAAGAAGACTAAAATTAACTAAAATTGGTATTATCAAAATAGCAAATTTTTAACCCTATTCATAAAACTCAATATATTTTATTCTCTGAAATATCAGAAGAAATAATCCACACACGAGTTCGCTGGCACAGGATACTATATGTAATATAATTTGACATCAGATAATTTATTACGAACAGCGTAATAAAATTACAACATTTATGGCAATAAGTAATGCAATTTACTGGCAACATGTAAATTTGACAGGAATATTGCGTATCTGTTGCAATCGCTGAAGTCATCGGGTGCTAAACGCGTTCCGAATATTTAATTCTCAACGACTTCTACTAGGACTCTTCAGACGAAGCCTTTGCATTTATGTATTTTTACCCGACTTTATAAGACGGTGTATCTATGTTCTCTTTTATATTACATGATTGTGAAGCAATTGTGAACTTATTTGTTGTTTTGCAAACTTCAAAGGTAGTTTCATATAAATTTTAATTTCCTTGTTTTTAAACTGTTTTATTTGTTAAATTCCGTATTGTATCGTTTGTCTGCGACTCCATATCCATGTCTGCCCTATTTCAAGCACTTTACGCCTTCCTTATTAGAGATAGAATAATTATAAAACTATTCACTAAACTAGTGCCCTCTATCTTTAAAATGACTAAAACGTCTAAAACCGACTGTGCTCGATACACCTTTATTTCTCTAGTTTTTTAAAAAAATTCTAATCTATCTCTGTACTAAATTCTATCCAAAAACAAAGACAGGTGGATAGACACACAGTTACTTAAATAATATTAGTAATTTACATACAAGAGTATTAAATATAAAAGAATAATTATATATTCTCATAACATTTATAAGGAAAACCTAATATTTTATTTTACACCGGTTTGGTTTACAAAACATGCAGTGGTTTAATGATATCGATACAATGTGATTTGTTACATTAGGATAACAACCTTGTTTTATTTACAATCTCTTTGATAACTACTATGCTTAGCTTTTAGCGTACTAAGCTTTTAAATAACACGTTCATGGACTTTCAGAAAATATTTGTTCTGCTAACGTACCGAGTCGAAACAGTATCTTGAACTGTATTGTTCATCTATGAACTTGTGTATTTTTTGGTATTCAAGGGATTTTTTATCGAGTCGAGATTGTAAATAAAGAATGGTCAAAAAAATGCGATATTATGTTAACGAACACAAACATTATAAAACAATGCATTTATATGCATAACTTTCTAGTTTGTTATAAAGAACTTTGATAATAATTAGATTAAAAGTACATCAGTGTCATTTCTACCGCTTCCTTGGTCTAATCACTAGACCACGATTAAAACTAGACTAGTGGTAAGCGCGTAAGCGTTACAACCGAGAGGTCCTGAGTTCGATTCCCGGTGGAGATAAAAAAAACTCGGTCTGGCAGGACATAGAAGGCTGATCATCTACATGCCCCTAAAAGAAAAAATCGATCAGTGAAACAGATGTGAAATGCATCTGCCCCATACCCCACTAGGGGACACTGGACTTCACTTAACTTACTTATAATATATATAAGTATATTATCAAGTATTTTTCAAGTTATTTATTAACGCTAGTTCATTATCCATTCATCTTTTGAAGACTGTCAATTTAGTCTGTAAGTAGAGCGAATCGACCCGTTGCGTAACTGGACTGAACTTCATTGAACGTTTGTCAGCAATGTTAGCTTGGCATTTACTTGGAAAAGTATGAGCTTTTAGATGGAATTTCGAAAAGGATACTTTGCAAAGTTAATATCATAAAAGCAGATAGAATCATTATGAATTAGTGAAAGGCCTTTTACACAAACTTTTGACATTAACAGCGCGATTTCTTAACATTTAACCACAATATTTCAAATAGTCATAGTGTTTTATCTAACATAATATTGTATAATCAGTAACTATTTATAATCAGTAAGAAGATACATTAAATGTGATGAGTTCGTCTGCGATGCTAAAGGTGGTTTCAGACTACGCTATAATATAATAGCATATAGCATATGTTCATAGCGCATTAATATCGCGCACCATACATTACGTATAGTCAGCCAATAATATTATAAAGGTAGCTTTACAGTTATGTGTCTATAATAATGTATGGTGCGCGATATTGTTGTGCTATGAACTATATGCTACCTTATGCTGTTATATTATAGCGTAGTCTGAAACCACCTTAAAGCTAACCTTTATTAATAAATGCGAGTAGGTACATGCATCAATTCCCATTATTATATTAATATAAATGTTAAATAATAGAAATCCAAGTCTAATCTAAAATAATTTAGATTTATATTATTTAAATATAACTATCTGTGTGGTTTTACCCGCGTTAATTTCGTCGTAACGTGATGTTATATAGCCTATAAACAGAATAAAATAGCGAACAGTTAAATAATCATAGATAATTATGTATAATGTAGTTTGTCCGCAAGGAATAATTGTTTTTTATTATTTATATTAATTTCTGAAATAAAAAATTAACTTCTTATTACATCAGCTATCTGCCAGTGAAAGTCCCGTCAAAATCGGTCCAGCCGTTTCAGAGATTAGCTGGAACAAACATACAGACATACAAAAATTGTAAAAAAATGTTATTTTGCTATATGTACTCTGTATACATATTATTATATATTCATTAAGTAAAAAGCGGTTATTTTAATATTACAAACAGACACTCCAATTTTATTGATCTGTATAAATTAGTTGAAATGAACTTTGAAATTATTACCAAAGTTTAAATTAAACTTTAAAGGCTTATCTATAGATAAATAGAATGATAGAGTTAAGGTATGAGGATAAAACAGAGTTAAATAACACGTTCTGGATCACGAGAGAGTGACCTGACATAAAGGTATGCTATGGTTTCAAAATTTCAAGCAATTGGACGCTTAATAACTTCGAAAATGCTATTAGTTAAAGCTGCACTGTCTCAATTAAATTTCAAGTTTATATATAGAGCAATAAAGTTGAAATTGAAAGGGCAAATATTTGTTTAAAGGTTGTGGGAAAGGTGAAGTTACACAATTATTTGTATGTGGTACAAGTTTAAGATTGAATTAAAATAACTTTACAGCTAAAAGACTGTGTCTGTCTGTGATATACCCGTAAGTGGGTTAGTCAATTTTTGACCCTTTTTTGTGAAGTCTAAATTTATGCGTCCATGTGGACACTGTGTCCATATGCACACGGTGGGCAGTAATGGGTTAAAGTCAATATATCTTTATTCATTTAGAATCAAAGACATGATCACTAATAAAATCACTTAAATATAAGTTTACAGGCTTTAATTTAAAAGACGGGCACAAATCTGAAAAGCTAAGAAACTCAGACGAGATAAAAAAAATCCGGCGGTCCTCAAAAATACATTTTAAACAGGCCGTGGCAATGAGTTTACGCTGAACGTAAGATTTAAAGACCTTTCCTTTACCTGAAGAAGTTTCTTTTCAAGGGACTTTATTGAGTCTTCTTACATAGCTTTGGCTTGGAGATGTCCTAAGTAGACAGTTAAAATAGTTTTTCAAGATTCTTATTTCATATCTTAGACACAAATCTATAGAAATACATCCTAAAGACTTTCTGCTTTCATTTAGACGCGTTGATGTCTTTTATATCGAACATTTATAACTGACCATGGACCACAATACTTTGTTATTTTATTATCTTTATTTATATCAATACTAGCGACCGCTCCGGCTTTGCATGGGCATAAAACATATATAGAAACCTTCCTCTTCAATCACTCTATCTATTTAAAAAAAACCGCATCAAAATCCGTTGCGTAGTTTTAAAGATTTAAGCATACAAAAGGATATATGGAAAAAGCGTCTTTGTTTTATACTATGTAGTGATGATTGTGTATACAATTTCAATCATATCTCATTTACCCATATCTCAATAATAACAAGGGGATAATTTACTAAGAAATATTTTTTTCAAGGGATTCAAAATCAATAAAATCAATGTGAAACGTGATGGTTGATTGTTATTTTATTTTAGTCTAAATTAAACATTTAGTTTATGTCTTAAGGCCTTCAAATCATCAATTGTCAATTGTCTTAAAATGTTATTTTGATATCATCTTTTCACTTTGATCATGACGGTAGCTTAAGTTTTAGCTTGTAGGTTTCGCACTTCTTGCACTCGACAAACTCTTACTTATTTTTCCTCACTAACCCTAGTGAGAAACATTTCTTGGAAGAGTCGCTTGTTAAAGATAAGGGCACACTTCTAATTCAATATTTATATTTTCATATTGTGCAAAGTCCGTGCAATATTATAAATGCGAATGTAACTCTCACTGTCTGTAGGTTTCGCTTTCACAGCCAATCTACTGAAACGATTTTTATGATATTTGACACAAGAGATATGCTTGATCTTAGGAAAAAACATAGGATACCTTTATTGCACGAAAATACTTTAAATGGTTGACATAGGATAATAAACTTTGTCTGAAATTCATGGCCAATGTCGATGGTTAAGATATAAAAATTGGGTAAACAAAAAACTATAATAATTTTATTTATTTAAACACGAAAATCTTACGATTCTCTTAAAATTAATATAAACAGTTAACGCATGTTAATATAAGCGGAAAAAGATTTCTCTTTTTAGACACTCGAGTTACTTAGTACAAATATTTACTCCTACAAAATACATATTTAATTTGCGTCTTGCATAATTTCAATAACTTTCACACTCATTGTTTTGAATCATTTCGCCCATTCATTGCTAATAACTTCTATCATACGCAATATTTCTTTAAAATAAAAACGTACGGACCTAGTTTTTCATTTTATCTACATTTCCAAAAATTATGAAAATTGGACTATGTTAATGGGGGGAAAAACGTTATCGCTTTTTGTATGAAAATGTCACACAATCTAACAGCTTCACAATCCTCTTAAACTATATATATAACTTAAAACATAACAAACTTAAATCGAAAGTTATCCCGTTGACTGTTTACGATCTTTTACGAGTACAAGTGCATTACATAATTATTACGTTTTGATAACTTTCTACCATTGATGGATTCCGATGATTATGTAATAGATAATCAAATACGTTAATGTTGTTTTAAGTTTTTTGTTAGAATTTTTCGAGCGAGTCTAACTTGCTTGACCACATGTATTAGGCTGGGAATACACATGACTGTAACTGGCACACAAGCTACTTGCACTTGCAACTTCATGTGTATACGCTAACTGACATGCCTATCTGGCATGCAAGTAGATACCACATTTGAGTTTTGAACAGCTACTAGCATGTAATGTGAAGGGCTACGTGTGGGGCTACGAAGGTATGCAAGGACGCAAATTTCATGCAAGTATAACTTGCAAATGTATCCACAGTTACTTCTACATGCCGTTAACTAGCATGCAAGCTACTGTTTCGTTTTACAGGCATGTGTATTCCCGCCATTATGTAGATAAATTTTCTCATACTTTTTGACGTAGGTATAAATATTAGCTCTATATGTAATTATAAATATATTTTTAACAGACGGTTTTTTGAGGAGGTTCTTGAATCGATTATTCTTTTTGTATGTCTGTTACGCGTCTGGGGCATAAATTATAAATCACGTTTCGTTGTTATTAAATAATATGTAGATTAATGTATAACAGTAAATCTATTGACCGACATTCATATATATTCCTCGTAGAATTCCTATTTTATTTACGACTTTTTAGTTTGAAGAAGAAAATCCATGACATAGAGAAATACAATCGCACAGACTGCTGACAGACTAATACACAAACTATTATTATTTCGTTTTGAATTTCCGAAATCCTAATTTTGCAAAACACTTACTAGTTTTTAGTTTTTACTAGCAACTTCGTCCGTTTGGCCATACAATACAGCCTATGTCACTCAGCAAGACTAGCTGCCCATCAATGTAAGAATTTTTAAAATCGGTCCAGTAAATTACTGGACTAATATTTGTTAAAAATATACAAAATCGTCCGCACGGAATAGTTATTTTTATTATTTATTTATATTAATTTCTAAATAGAATTAGCCTAAGTTACTTTTTATTACATTAGCGATCTGCCAGTGCTCTCCCGCCAAAATCGGTCCAGCCGTTTTACATATTAGTCGGAACAAATAGATATACAGACAAAAATTGAAAATAAGCATTTTGTAAAAAGCGGGGTTATTTTAATATTTCAAAGAGATACTCCAAATTGGAGTCTCCAATTTAATCTTTATAAATTATTAAATTTACAACAGGATAACTAAGAAGTACAAAAAGTGTACCATTTAATTTATCTACAGTTAATTATAATTACCACAGTTAATCAAAATGTAACACTCATTAATTACAACCTCTCAAGCCAACTTCTGTCTCTCTTTCTCATATTCTTAAATCATACATCCATCTCACTCAACGTGCGACGTTACAGATCAAAACTTTTTGCGATCTTAAGGCATTGTCTAACCGTTAATAAGTACAATTATTATTAATAAAACAATTAAGATATATACATAAGTTAGAAAATCTTTTAAAGGGCGATGTATACACTTTTATAATAAACACCCAAGTGAAATGTTTGAACTGACAATAAATAAATTTAAAAACACAATTAAAAGAAAACTTTATAAAAAAGCATACTATAAAATAACGGATTACTTAGATGATAAAAAAGCTTGGGAATGAACCTGCTCTGCCTCTGTCTTAATAAAATCAAACATTATAATTTTTAGAATAATTATTTTTATAAACTACATAATATTTTTAGAAATTGACGATTCAAAATGATCAAATATGGTTTTAATGAATAAAGATATTTTGACTTTGACTTTGACATCATTTTTTGTTATCTGTTTCTTTCTTGTATATCTAACAATAAGTGTTAATAAAATAAAATTAAGTTCATGGCAATATAGATTATACAAAAGTTGCATGTCAAATATCATCAGGCGTTCACATATTTATATGGTTAATTTTAACAACAAAAGTACGTGGAAGAACCAATTAATATAAGTAAAAGTTAGATGCCGACCGAAGTAAGATAAATAAAATAAAAAACGGAATTTACAAGGCGAATACTGGTCTATGTCTTTTGATTAATATTTATTTATAATTTATAAAATATATTTAATGATTTTCTGTTACTGATTTTGCACTTAGAATTTGGTTTATAGATTTAAAAAAAACTAAATGCTTTTGGATGTGACATGAGATGAATGAATTAAGAACCTCCTCTCTTTTGAATTCGGTTTAATAAAATAATCTACTGTAATATAAAATAATAGTGTTAAAATTTTAACAAAAAAAAACCGACTTTAAATTGTAACACTAATAACAGATTTTGATGAAATTTAAATTTAAAGCACCAGCTTTCAAACAAAAAAGAATCATCGAAATCGGTACGTACACCCAGTCGAAAGTTCTGAGGTAACAAACTTAAAAAACATAGCGTCGAATTGAGTACCTCCTCCTTTTTTGAAGTCGGTAAAAGTGTATTATATTAAAAGTTACCTTTTAATTTACATTCAGTAGTATATTTTCTAGAAGGGCTTTAACTAATTTATGACATAAGTTAGGAAATTAAATTAATTAAATTTAATAAAATAAAAAATACGCACCCTAACGGCTTTGATGATCCTTTTGTATTTTTGTAAATATATTTAAGTACATTATTGTAAATATTTAATAAAAAAACTTGATTACTATAAAAAAAATTAATTAAATTTCTTATTTTATATTTTAATTTAAAAATAATTAAATATAATACATTATTGATAAATTGATTGATGGATTTGAAATCTCAGTTGTTAGGTAGTTTTTGTTAAATAAATTTTCAATTCACAATGTTAGAGAGGGGCTTTAAACTTTAAAGCTTAACCGTTTGGTTAAACCGTTTTAGCGGTATATTTCTGTTAAGAATCGTATACACTTACATAATTATTAACCTCCGTGGAAAAATCTTTAACTATACAGATAAATGAAATTGGAGTGTCTGTTAGTAATATTAAAATAACCGTTTTTGACTAAATACACATACAAAAAAATAACATTATTTACAATTTTTGTCTGTCTGTCTAATCCGGCTAACCTCTGAAACTGGACTGATTTTAGTGAGACTTTCACTGGCAGATAACCAATTTAATTATAAAGCTTTGTAAACAGTATGCATGTAAAGCAAGGAACTGCACCTTTGGGATTGTATTATAATACCTATATAGGCTATATAACATCACGTTACGTCGTAATTAACGCAGGTGAAACCGCAAGGCACAGCTAGTATCAATTAAGACGTTAAATTGATCAGAAAAATCTCATGATGATAACAAATAAAAATATAAGTGGATCAACAACTGATATTCAAAGCTAAGAAACATTTCGATCTTGACAGCTTTTAAACAAAAACCGCTTCAAAATCGGTCCATTCGTTTAAGAGCCACCCAAAGACAGGCTAGTCACTTATGACACCTCTTTAGCGTTGGAGATTAAATTTATTAATTTTATTTCAAATTTTCGGCCAACGCAGGATCAGTTGTTAATAATTTGTATTCTTAAACTATGTTAGTCACTACATAGTATAAAACAAAGTCGCTTTCTCTTTCCCTATATCCATTTGTATGCTTAAATCTTTAAAACTACGCAATGGATTTTGATGCGGTTTTTTTCAATAGATAGAGTGATTGAAGAGGAAGGTTTATATATATGTTTTACACCCGTGCAAAGCCGGGGCGGGTCGCTAGTATATTATAAATTTATGTAGTTGTGTTAGTAAAATAAAGTATGTTAGTGTGTCAGTTTTAAAATAGACATTCTCTTAATGAGTTTCCCCATTAAAGAACCATTCATTTTATTTGCAACTAGTTGACCCCGCGAACTTCGTATCGCTTCAGAGTTCCAAATGTGTCATTTAAAACGTCATTCCATAGAAAATGTATGAGGAAACGAATTTTCTTCATAAACACTTTTTCGTGAATTTTTCTATTTTAATAGTTATTCTGCTATCCAACAAAATAGAGATCATTAACGTAGGTCCAGCTTGAGTTATGTATAGTGTAAATAACCTTTTTGTATACAACTTGTGTGGAATAAAATATTTAGTGATAAGGGAACAAAGGTAATGCTAACCTATATGATAATAGAAAGAATGGATGACACTCACAAGGCAGAGTGTTTAGTCTACCGAATAGCAGATTATCTTATTTTCGGTAGACTGAACAATCAGTCGACCGGAAAATGTAGAGAAACCTTAAGATAATCTAATTGTTCGATCCAAACTACATGGCTCCTTTATAAAAATAAACCAAATGAAACGTATAAATATTTATTACTAGTTGTGCCTCGTGGTTTCAAAAGCCTAAAAATAAGTTTCAAGCTTTCAGCTCTAAAAATGATGATACTTCCATATAACTTTTCATCCCTCCCTTTCAACCCCTTACAATCCTTTTTTCGCATTAAAAAGTAGCTTATGCCCTTTCTCAGGCTCTAGACTATCTGTGTACCAAATTTTATTTAAATCGCTTTAGTTTTTTTGGCGTGAAAGCGCGACAAGCAGACAGAGTTACTTTCGCATTTCTAATATTAGGTAGTATGTTGTGTATGACCTAATTAAAAACTATTTTTCAAATCATTATTTGCATTTTATATTTACTGCTTGAGCGCACTTAATTTAAATTTTTCAAATTTTATAATCGCCTAGCATATTACTAAAAAATTTACAGTATAATAAGAAATATCCCAGTTGAGTACCGTTTGAAGTCAAATCAATTCAGAAACGCAAAAACCTCAACAAACCATGCTTAAGTATAGTTTAAGAACAAGATGAGAAATACTCAAATATGATTGTTGTTTTATACTTAAGTATAACTTAAGTCGTACTTAACGTAAAATTCTCAATTCAGAAACAGAAATAAATGAACTTTATAGAAGAAACTCGATTCTCGCAGCGCATCGGCTTGCACTGAGCAGGTCACTTATAAGTTGAAGTCCTTGAGCTTTATTTCCTAAAGCCCTTTGTTCGTACGATGGACTGTTGTTAAATGGCTTAGTAACAATTCAAACGTATGTGCTATAAATCGTTTTTCAATAAGATATAAAGATTTTTTTTAATGACAGGAATTATAAATTTGCGATTTCCGATTAAACAAATCTATCTATAATGTATATCACTACATAGTATAAAACAAAGTCGCTTTCTCAGTCCCTATATCCCTTTGCTTAAATCTTTAAAACTACGCAACGGATTTTGATGCGGATTTTTTGATAGATAGAATGATTGAAAATAAAGGTTTATATATAAGTTTTATACGCTTGCGAAGCCGGGACAGGTCGCTAGATAAAGCTGAAAGAGTTTGTTTATTTGACCGAGCTAATCTCAGGAACTACTGGTTGCAATTGAATAATCTTTTCGTGTTAAATAGTCCATTTATCGAGGAAGACTTTAGGCTATATAACATCACGCTGCGACCAAAAGGATCGAAGCATCAGCGAAAAATGTTGCAAAAACGGGGAAAATCATCCATATTTGAGAGCTTTCGTTGCGTGCGCTGCGTAAACGGTTCAAGTTACCCACAAAATATGTATGATAGAATTATTATATTATATCTACCTTTTAAGGTTAGCCAACTATACTAGCTAACCCATTCTCTCTTTTATTGGTGATACGATGATTGCCAGGTCAGTTAGTAAGAAATATAATGAGTATCCTACATCTGGATCTTAATAAATTGTAGCTTCTTTTTAATTAATTAATTAAATTCACATCGGTTATGTCAGCTATCAAAAAATCACATATTTCTTATAACACTCCTCTTTCTAGTCGTGGATTAATCAGCTCCGTCGATTATCACGAATGGATGAATGATTATCATAAATATTATTATAAAGTATTGCAAGTCATGAATTCTCAGGAATTATGTCTCGTTCATATTTAACGTTTTTCCAGTTACGCTTTTAAATATTGAACAAGGTTGAGTTAGAATGTTGTTTAGCGGAATCCGGATTTAAATCCCATCTATTTGATTAAGTCTAACTGTAATATAAGGAGAAGGATATGTACAATTTTAATTACATATTTATTATAAAATATTTAATGATATACATGGTACTAACTAATAAAAGCGGGTTGGGAGGAAGAGAAGGGCATGGCTGAGTAACCTTAGGGAGTAGGGTATCGCGACTGCAGGAGACAAACGACAATTTTTGGAACTGACTTCTCTTGTCTTCCTCTCTAGGAGAGGAGTCAAGAAGAAGATGCTTTTTTGCTTCTTTCAGGCACGAGAAGAAGTAGAATGTTATGCTAAAGTTTTCCGCTACAGTTTACCCATCTGCGTGCTCCAATGAGTTACTAAAAAGAAATAGAGGAAGATAGTAAAAACAATAATTTCATTTTCCCATATAAAATATTCTACCTACTTTCCTGTCAAACATTAACGTTTGATTCCCATTCTAGCTTTTATTAGCGGTGCGAAGTTCTCCGGGTCAGCTAGTATATGAATAAAGATATTTTTGACTTTAAAAAAACATTTAGCCAACTTTAAAGAGAACTAAGTAATAACAGAAATAGTCAAAAGTCAAAAAATTTCAGATATTATTTTTTATTTTCATATATTAGAACGTTGTGCAGCTTCTTTATTGAGCTATCCAGTTATTCGAGTTTAATTCAGTAAATAGACTGAAACAGAAATGCACTTAAAGAGAATTGCCATTAATTTACTACTATAACTAATAATAATTGATTGAGACTAGCATACTTATTGAGAAACTAAAAGACTGATCTAGGACATAACATCGAACGAATATAGAATCCTACAAACTAATTTAGTTTAATTATAATGCTATTAATGAAAATATGACCTTGTGGCGAATTGCGTGTGAACTTGAAGAAACTCTTTGCCATGGGGTTAATTAAAGAATATGAATTCAAAATTCAAATCATATAGAATTTGTTAATGTCATCGTCAAGTACTTGGATTCCCTCATATCTTCTTTCATTATTATATATTACCTTCTGATGTCCGGACTAACAGTGAAATATTCTTAGTATTTTATATATATCTTACAATGTAATTTCTTATACTTCTTATTAAACTATTAACAGTCTGTGAGTGTTATTGAAGTATATCTATTAAATACACACCAAGATGGAATAGAAAAATAGAAGCCGCAGTCAAGCAATTTAATTATTATATATAATATATAGCAACCCACTGTTTAAGGGATAACGTCATGTCAGATGTGCACTTCGCGACAACAAAACGTCGCTTGCCATAAGAAGTTTCTTCCCAAATTGCGCCTTCTTGCAACGGCACGCTCTTTTTAACCGACCTTCAAAAAAACCAAAAAGGAGGTTATCAATTCGACGTGTATTTTTTTTTTTTTTTTTTTTTTTTTTTTTTTCCGATGTTCCGCTCGTACGTCGCCAATTGTAGACCGATTTGGATGAGTGAGGTGTCAGACGATAGGGTACCTCGTCGAAGTGGTCCCATTTTTTTTTAGAATTTTTACGATCTACAGTTTTCAGCATATTGAAAGAATAGTTTCACAATCGGACGAGAAATCGCTGAATTCCGCGCGACCATGTCGTGCTTATTTGCTTATAACTCTATGATTTATGAATCCTTATCGATGAATTAGATGTTATTCGATTAAATATTAAATTTGCAACAAGAAAAAATAAGAATCAAAATAATTTAATTTATAGTTTTAGAGATATTAAGGTTATAAAATAAAAAATTGAAAAATCTTCAATTAGTTCGCTTTAGCAATAGAGATGTCCATGTTATATTAAATATATACTAATTATAATAAATTAATTTAATTAAAACTCATATTGTCAAGCTTTTGACGGAATTTTATGAAAATCTAAGCTATATATTTGATGTTATGGAGCAAAACTTGTCAACAGAGAAAAACATGTCATACGTTATTGTTTACGCGTCCAGTTTAGATCTCTATATCTCAATGTAATATCAGTTTATATCGATGACTTATATATCATTTTATAAAACATTAAAAGGGTCATATATGATAGTAAAATCAATAAGATAGAAGAAATACTTCTAGAGATAGAGAGAATATAGTCATTGAGTTCCTACGGTAAATCGCAACGTGCCTTCACTTGCTTACTATAAAACACCATGAAAACTTAATTTATATCAACGATATTACTTAAATTTTTAGTATTAAACGATTCAGTTTTGCGTTTTCTTATTTTCATTAATTCGAAAATATTAAATTAAATTAATTAAATTAGTTTTTAGTGTATAAGGTAAGCGTAAAGTCAGAGCGTCCATGTTAGTTTCGTTTTGATGGTATGATAACCAACTATACGGTTTAGGAGAGCCACTCAAAAGTATAAAATAAAATAATTTTAAACAAAAAATATAACCGACCTCAAAACGCACTGAAAAGTAAAAAATAAATTTTGTATTATAAATGTACTTACTATAAATAAAAGACGTAAATAGTGTTGATAAATAAAATTCATCTAAAATTCTACAAGGGCATAAAACTTTCATGTTGTTTTTTGAAAGGCGGTGCCAAATATATAAATAAAGACTGAATGAATATACCTGGACTTTAATAAAAAATTAATTGAATGGCTTGGTGCCGCGTTTCAAAGAGCAACATGACAGTTTTATGCCCTTGTAGAATTTTAGATGAATTTTATTTATCAACACTATTTACGTCTTTTATTTATAGTAAGTACATTTATAATACAAAATTTATTTTTTACTTTTCAGTGCGTTTTGAGGTCGGTTATATTTTTTGTTTAAAATTATTTTATTGAGTTAACAGAGTTTAAAATTTCATACAATCTGTGGCTTCAAAGAATTTAACATTTACGTAGAGTTCCTAATTCCTTTCCTAAATATTAGACATTAGAATTTGAAATATTTATAGTACCTTAAGATATTTGATACATACATTCACATCAGTCATCAAATTCTATATTTGCAAAGAGCTTTACAAATTAATATTGATAATATTACATTAGGTATCGTGTTTTGTCAGTGTAGAAAAGTATTTTCTGAAAAAATGTTCTAGGTTAGTTTACCTAATTGTATCACCTACTATATTTTATTTTTAATAACAATAAAATTTAACAGAGTGCTTAGGTTTTCTTGCGAAGTGCTCTCGTTACATTTGTTATGTATATATAATAAATACAGAAAACAAAAAGCGAATGTCGTTTGACCTTCTCGAGTGAGGCAAACCACTGAAGCATTACGTGTCAACTAGATCATGGAAATAAATACCATATTTGGTATTTGATCGAATTTGAGATCTTTCAACCACAACGTTCTTGTAACCGCTTTGTTATTATACAACTACAACAAACAAACGAACAAAAAAACTCAAGAATCTTTCGAATTTGGTAGGAATAAAGAATCAAGGTCAAAATACAGTAGTTACCATAGATTTTTGAATAATATTTTCAGTGGAAAGTCATAGATCGACGTATCTTAGCCAAAGACAATAAAATGATAAAAAAAGTTCTGTATTACAGCGCACATTCCGACATGCCATGTCTTCTTAAAGATTAGCCCGGTTTCAAATAGGCTTTAAAGGTTGTCTACCTAATAGATATAAACAACAATAAAAAAACATATATTATTTACAGTTAAGTAAAAAGTTATACAATTTTAGTGGGACCTTATTTAAGTATTTAAATCTTTTTTTACTCTATCTGTGAAACATTTTAAGGCTACATCTATACTTGCATCTTGTATTTCGTCTTATACATATGTTTTCTTTCTTGAATAATAAATAAATATATACTTCTATCAATTGCAAACATAAAAAATAAAATAAATTTAACTAATCCTGTTCTACTAATTAATAACTATAATTTTACTAAAATTTGCATTAAAACCTAGAAAATTAAACAAACAGATGTTTGATATGAACCTTAGTGCATTATTTCTAGACTTTTAAACATCCTTATTCGCTATAATATTTCATATCTGTTTTGACGTTTCTTTCCACTGTTTGGTATACAATAACATATTTGTCATAGTTTATGCCTAGAGATATATTTCATAATAGAGGTTTCACAAAAACATCGTCATAACCAGAGACCAAAGACATATTTCTCAATACTAATATACATTGTTGAGACTTGCAGCCCCATCTTCGGAGACAACTTCTTTACTGCCACGGTTCATTGACCCTGTTCCCTGTATATGCATTTCCTACATACAGGTAATGTAATCTTCGCGAATATTACCTTGACACAAGAGTCAGTATTTCTATGCGCGCCATCGGAGCGCGACGTCTTGTTTGGCGGCCATGTTTTGAGAAACATCAACAAACGTTCCAATTTTAAATTGGCTGCACTCTGATTAGTCTGCATTACGAATTTACAGTGATTTTTAATCTGTGAGTGTTTTGAGGATTGCCGGTATTCAGTTTTCACACGTCTGACAGGTGGGTACGGCTTTTTTAAAGCTTTTATTTACCTTGCTATGCTTATATGTAAAGTTGTCCTTAAATTTTACAAACTCTTTTCTAGTATTCGATGGAGCTTAAATTCAGTACATTTGTGTATGTCAATACAATCTCAATCTAGTCGCGTAATTCGGTTAAGCTGATAAATAATTCAATGGCCGATGATAATGACTAAAAACTTTTTTTTTGTTATTAGTTTAATTTAACAAAACTTCAATAAATTCTTATATAATAGTGGAATGTCCTGACACTCTAGTAAAGTTCTGTATGAGATAATACAAAAAGCCACATAATGTAGTAAAAAAGTGATAATCCCTGTATGCGGAATTTATACACATATCTGCTAAACAGGCAAGTAGATCAGCTGTGATTACTCAACCAAAATATTCTTTGTTTCCCTAGGATTCGAACTCAGTTTTTGTAAGTGCAATACGTAGATGCGTAAACCACTCAGCTACTGAGGCAGCCGGCGTAGTAGTCTTGTGTTCTATTATATCTAAACGATTCAACTTTCACAAACTTGACATGATTCAATTGTAAGTATATTTCCGCTGTTGAATTCTGCGCAGACAATAAGTCAGTCTTTGAATCATGGGAATTGGTACAGGAAATAATCACTAATTTTAATATAAGGACACTCAGACATTTTAAAACATCTTTCACGATGTATGAGTTAAAGATATTTAGGATTCTCTTACAGTTTGGCATCGACTACCAAATACTTTTACTGATTAATTCTGTTTTATTTATTACTTTATAGTAAATTGAAGTCGGTTTATAGTTTTTTTTTTTTTTTGGTAAACAAATTTTTTTACAGTCTGTGTTGTGTGAATTTTATTTTATCAAGACAAATTGAGAACCAAAACAAATACAT
This sequence comes from Aporia crataegi, assembly GCA_912999735.1. Classification (NCBI taxonomy): domain Eukaryota; kingdom Metazoa; phylum Arthropoda; class Insecta; order Lepidoptera; family Pieridae; genus Aporia; species Aporia crataegi. Next base: position 1,267,138 of record OU538748.1, on the reverse strand, counting down.
TCTTCCCCATTCAACCTATATATATGTTATAAAAATCATATTATGTTTCTATTGTTTTACAACGTATGAATAATTTTCACCTATTTTCGCTAGTGGTTGGAAAGTCCGCAAAGCTTAGAAGCTTTGAATTCGCTATTCGTTATTACTTGTTACCTTAAAGTTTTGACGCTGAATTCAAGGAACGAGTAAATATGTCATTTATGTGCAATTTTTAGCCTCATAACGACCAACATCCGTTTTTATAATCACACCAGGGAATTAGCTTAACTCAGGGTCATGTTACAACATTTGGTTTAATAGGTACTTACTATATAAAAACCACACATCGTTTTTATTTTACGTATTAGAATTTTATGCCCATTTAGCGGTAAAAAAAAATAATAGTTAAATTATAATTATTATCGATGTCTCACACGGCGTGAGTTTTACGTGTCAATTTAATAATTCATCAAATTGATCTGTCTTTCGAGCTTTACATCGAAGATTTTATCCCCCGACAAAAAAGACGGGTGTTATAAGATCAATGCGAACGTCTGTGGATCTGTGTGTCTGTTTGTGGCATCGTAGTACTTAAGCGAATGGATTTTCTACTTTCGATGCGGTTTTTGAAGGGAAACTTCTTTAGGCGCATGAGGGTAAAATTTTTACAGATGAAACGTCACGCCAGTATGCAACGGAAGTGTCGGAGCGAGTGAGAAAGATTGAGAGAAAAAGTGAGACAGAGCGAACGTCGTATCACGCATAGTGCTATGGAGTGTGAGGAGTGTTCAGGAACGACAATAGATGCTATTTTTACAAGATATTTAGATAATGTTGAAACACGAACTTATGTTGCATATTTTACCTATCATAATGCTTTAGTCACAATAATACCAATACAAACAACGTCAAACAATGTAAATATTGAAGAAATAAATTGAAAAAATTAAATTTATAATTTACATTAATTTTCAACACTTTTTTTATTTTAATGACAATTAAATTCTTCCTTTTTCCCTTCCTCTTAATCTTGGAAATTTAAAGTTTTAGATTTGTATAAATATAAACAAGATTTATAAATTAGTTCGCCAAAGAAGTTTCACTTCTGACATGTGTACTTTGTACGCACGCATGTTTTTTTGATTGAATATTGACATATTAGAGATGGAACTTAGGTACATAAAATACTCATGAAAAAATAACCTACTTTTTTGAAGTCGTTTGATGAAAATCTGAATATTCGTGGTTTCTGAAACTAAATTATACCACGTAATCAAAACGGAAATGCAATTTACTGCTCCATAAGAATAATTACAATTTATCGTGTTTTTATGCGTTAATTTTATCATTTGAATACTGAATGAAAGTGAAGTAACTTTTCGTAGACAGGCTGATAGACTGTTATTATGAATTATTTATAATTTACTGCAATATTAGCTACAAATTTTAACTACAACAAACTAATTTTATTTAGTGTTTATTTTATTTTGTCACAAACAGACCTAAACAAAAACAAAGATAAAAAACGTTGCACAAACACGCTATGTGCGTTGTGCAAATTTTATTTGTTGCCGAAAAACTAAAATTTTAAGGTGTTGGCTTTTTGTCGATGTTCGTCGTACCACAACTGAGCGTTGGCATTTTTGCCGCGCACCGCCAATATGTGAAGCCTGCGGTTCTCTAAAGTATTTCCGAACCATTCTCTTCTGTTCTCCAATCTGCAATAAAAGAGCGTACCCCTCTTTAAAAGGCAGGCAACGCACCCGTGACCCAACAGGCGTTGAGGGTGTCCATGGGCGGTGCACCCCTGCTCGTAAGTGAGCCTTTTGCTCGTCTTAGAAACAATTTTGTCTTCTGCACAAGGTGTCTAGACATAGAAAAGAAAAAATATATAGTCAAACTAAAAACCTCCTGTTTTAAAGTTGCAATTGTTACAAGTTAAAGAACAAGTTTAAGTTTTGGTACCTCATTGGTCTAGTGATAAACGCGTAAGCGTTACATCCGAGATTTCCTGGGTTCGATTCCCGATGGAGATAAAAAAACACTCGGTCTGGCAGGACATAGAAGGCTGATCACCTACTTGCCCCTTAAGAAAAAATCGATCAGTGAAACAAATGCAAAATGCATCTGTTTCATCATACCCCACTAGGGGACACGGGACTCCACTTCACACCCGCTACTATTCACTATGAACATCTCTTTTTAACCGACCTTCAAAAAAACCAAAAAGGAGGTTATCAATTCGACGTGTATTTTTTTTTTTTTTTTTTTCCGATGTTCCGCTCGTACGTCGCCATTTGTAGACCGATTTGGATGAGTGAGGTGTCAAACGATAGGGTAACTCGTCGAAGTGGTCCCATTTTTTTTTAGAATTTTTACGATCAATAGTTTTCAAGATATTGAAATAATAGTTTCACAATCGGGCGAGAAATCGCTGAATTCCACGCGACCATGTCGTGCTTATTTGCTTATAACTCTATGATTTATGAATCCTTATCGATGAATTAGATGTTATTCGATTAAGCATTTAATTTGCAACAAGAGAAAATAAGAATCAAGATAATTTGATTTATAGTTTTAGAGATATTGAGGTTATAAAATGAAAAATTGAAAAATCTTCAATTGGTTCACTTTAGCAATAGAGATGTCCATGTTATATTAAATATTTACTAATTATAATAAATTCATTTTATTAAAAGTCATATTGTCAAGCTTTTGACGGAATTTTATGAAAATCTAAGCCATATATTTGATGTTATGGAGCAAAACTTGTCAACAGAGAAAAACATGTCATACGTTATTGATTACGCGTCCAGTTTAGATCTCTATATCTCGATGTAATATTAGTTTATATCGATGACTTATATATCATTTTATAAAACATTAAAAGGGTCATATATGATAGTAAAATCAATAAGGTAGAAGAAATACTTCTAGAGATAGAGAGAATATAGTAACTGAGTTCCTACGGGAAATCACAATGTGCGTTCACTTGCTTACTATAAAACACCATGAAAACTTAATTTATATGAACGATATTACTTAAATTTTTAGTTTTAAACGATTCAGTTTTGCGTCTTCTTATTTTCATCAATTTTAAATTATTAAATTAAATTAATTAAATTAGTTTTTAGTGTATAAGGTAAGCGTAAAGTCAGAGTGTCCATATTAGTTTCGTTTTGATGGTATGATAACCATATATCTACAGATATATATACGGCTTAGAAGAGCCACTCAAAAGTATAAAATAAATTAATTTTAAACAAAAAAATAAAACCGACCTCAAAACGCACTGAAAAGTAAAAAATAATTTTTGTATTATAAATGAACTTACTATAAATAAAAGACGTAAATAGTGTTGATAAATAAAATTCATCTAAAATTCTACAATGGCATAAAACTTTCATGTTGCTTTTTGAAAGGCGGTGCCAAATATATAAATAAAAAGACTGAATTAATATTCCTGGACTTTAATAAAAAATTTAATTGAATGGCTTGGCGCCGCGTTTCAAAGAGCAACATGATAGTTTTGTGCCCTTGTAGAATTTTAGATGAATTTTATTTATCAACACTATTTACGTCTTTTATTTATAGTAAGTTCATTTATAATACAAAAATTATTTTTTACTTTTCAGTGCGTTTTGAGGTCGGTTTTATTTTTTTGTTTAAAATTAATTTATAGAACATTAAACATCTTTAATGAATTCCTAGTATTTGTGATTTCTACGTTTCAATTAACGAAAATAATTTGATGCACGCAGCTGCAACCAGTTTTTAGGTCATTGTACTTCATCTAGCCACACAACGGTACTCATTTAGTGTATAGAGTTATTGAGGTCTGTTGCGTATGATATTCGATCATTTTGCCATAGATTCGTGACGGAATAATTTAATTAACTTGTATTTGAGGATACAAGCAAATAGTATTTAAATGCTGATTACACCAATTAGAAGTAAAGTGTGTGTGAATTCCCGTAACCACTAGTGGGGCATGGGGCAGACACATTGTTGTGTCAGTTTCACTTTAAATGGATATAAATAAAAATGAATCGCCGAAATGAATGCACGCGCATAACTTCCAAACGATTGCACCAAATTGGCTACTTAATTCTTTTTTTGTGTTTGTTATTGTAAGAATGCTCTTATGAAAGAAAAAAATAAAATAGTTACGCAGAATATTAGAAAATTTAATAAAACTTAATCTGCCTTATTTCAAAATGCGGTTTAAGGATAGGCCGGGTTTGTTACACAAGAAAAACCTCATTTTTGTATGAACGTCTAGTGTATCCTAGCAACCAGTACTGAAACATCTTTAGTTCATGTTTTGTAATAAGGCCCAATATTACAACATTAATTTTTCTAATGTAATCTTATAGCGTTTGACGTAACTGTCAAATGTCAATTGTCAAAAATTTTAACTGTCACAATTTATAATTTCTTAGTACCTATATTTTATTTGGGTATTTCGTTGGGTATTTTAAATTATACCAATTCGAATTCAATATTCATAGTTAAGACAGGACGACATTTGTCGGGTCAGCAAGTTACAAATAAAACTGTCGAGTTTCTTGTAAAATTTTGAATAATTCACAATGTCGCAATCAATCATATATATATCAATGAGAGGCCAATATTCAGATCAAAACTTTCACACGTTTCTTATCACCTATCACTGATAAGAGCTGTGATAATCTGCGTTCTTTATTTATATCACGTTCAATTTTACAAGGAAATGAATCAGGCGATGTTACGTAATAAGTGAAATATAGTACCTACCTAATTATTTTTAACACATTTTTAAAATTACAATACAACATGTTACGATTAAAACATCCTTACATAAAATACGCATTTATTTTCTTAGCGGCTCGACCGATTTATATGAAATTTTTATGTGTATTTGGTAGGTATGAGAGTAAGTCGTAAAGTACTTATCATCCTCCTACCCCAATTTTTTTAAATCGCGAAAGCTGTTTGTATACCTATAAGCGTCTGATGTTTGATATTTATACGCTTTTTATATGGAATTTTAGTTACTTTTATAGTTGTTTAATATGTAAATTATTACATAAGATAACAATCACAGTGGAAATACAATAACACCGAAAGTTATATACCTACTTTAACTTATTCGATCTTAAAGCAGTTAATAAAATATTTTTTGTCATTTTATTATCAACTGGGGTGAGAACAAAGAAACTAAAAACTCGTCTATAAACTTATATAACTTTAAAAAATAAAATTGGAGTTTAAATCAAGTAACAAACATACAATTTAATTAGGAGTCTCCTTATTTGCAGGTAGTTGATAAAGATAATGTAGTTCGTAGTATATATTGCAAAAACAAATGAAAATTCACATTGATAAAAATCGTAAACCTTGCCAGAATTAAATCTAGCTTAATTTTGCCAAATGTACCTTTTTCTCCAAGGCAATGTATAGAAAGGCCTTAGTTAAATGTTAAGCAATATATAGACATAAAATATGATCCTTTATATCACCCACGGAAATGTATGAAGGTGAGATTGGCTTTTGTTAGCTCACACGTGGGATTTTCATACAAAGTACATTTGAGCAATAAGATTGATTGCGTTGTTTTAAAAACTATTGATACAGCCATCTTTGTCATATGACTCATGGAGGTTAGAGAGGAGAACAATCGCTGTAGAAAATAGTGTCCCAGAAATATGGACAAAATAAGTGAGGCGCTGCGATCGCTAAATTATCTCAATTCAACTAACTTCATCTACTTGTATTTATACATATATATTACATACTCATAAACAGCTAACTTTGCAGATTATTTCCGATGGCAGCGCGGCTGGAAATGAATTATAAATTCTACATTTTTCCAGGGACGGGCGGGCTAAGCAATTCTTTAGTATCTACGTAGCGATCGTAATTAAGTATATATTACTATATACATATATAAACTTAATATTACTATATATACTTAATAATATAACTAATATTTTCTTTAGAAATTAATGACTAATAAATCATTATGAGAACGTCGTTTATTAAGAACTTCGTTCCCTTCAAAGTCGATCTAAGTTTAGATTAACTACTGAGTAAATACCAAGTATATACTTAGCTCAATATCACGCTAATATGACTCTTATAATAAAGAAATAGAGGTTAGAATGGAATGTATTAAATGTTGCCCTTGATGAATGCAAGTCCAAATTAATTTACTGACGCCCCACTGTTTACGGATTCTGTTTTAAGTTATATTTAGTTCAATGCATTTCAAGTGCAAGTTTGAGCCCGATTGATGGTCGTATGAATGAATTAATATGGTAGTTTAAATATTATATGTATTTATAATATGTAAATTATAAAATTACTAACATTGCTTCTAAGGAGGTTACTAACAATTTGAGCTGAAAACTTTTGTAATTATCTAACGTTCTGTGGTCAAAACAAAAAAATAATCAGATTTTGAAATTGTAGGAAATACCAAACTACAGACTACAGTTACACACGTCAATCGGAGTGTTAAAACCCCTTATTTTTCTTCTCAGGTTAAAAGAAAATACAGATTTTTATCGTGTAAAAGTTCTAAATAGTTTAATCTTAAAATGTTCTCTGTGTTAATTATAAATGTTTGAAATTAAACAGACGGAAAGATAAACAAAGGGAAGCAGTTAATTAGTGAAGCGCCGAGATCAATGGGAAAACAGAATGCCTTAGTTTTTATGTTTCATGTTATAATTAAAATGTTCCATGCATACTCATGTGGTTATATTAATCATAATTAAGTTTATTTCATATATATTTAGGCCACTTTTCAGATTAGGTATTTAAATGGCTGGACAAATAATTTTTTCAATATTCGATCCAAGGCTGGCATAACAAGATATTGCATGAAAATCTGTCTATAAGAAAATTTGTTTACTTTAGTATTAAAGTTAGTCAACTAAGATCTTTGCTTAGTGTTTTGTCTCGTTCTGGCATCAGAAATAGCACATAAGCGAAAAAAAGACACAAAACTTTTGAAGCAATGTTTTTAGGAATATTATGTTCAAACGAGAAAAATTAACATGTCTGAAATCGGCATTACTGTATATTTTTGCGATGTTTCGAACACAAAGAATTGTTTAATGAGAAATATCGATATGTTAACTGCAACGGTGACCCTGAGTAATGTTTAAATCGTTAAAAAAACTAATCTTTTAATTACACAATATCCGCTTTGCTATGACACAACAATTCTTACAATGTCGCCCAGTACTGGTTTTTATACGAATTTTTGTTTCAACTGCAGTCAAATAGGGTTGTCACAAGATTACTGCACATTTCAAATTTTATTTATAAAGCAATGAAACTATCTTTCTGTCTGTTACGGTATCACGCTTGTGCCACTGAACTGATTTTGATGAAATCTGGTCTAATGATAAACTAGAGCTATTATTTATTGCAAAAATGGCTTGAATGAGACAAGGAAATAGGGCCAATATACAGTCGCGGCCAAAAGCAATATAAAATAAATTTAAAACGACTGACTTCATTTAAACAATTTATCAAAAATAGCCAATTAGATTAGGAGTTTCCTAAAAAAATATTTATCCTTTTGTCATACATTCTGTAAAGTAAAAATCGATATGATGGAAGCAACACAAAAAATAGAACTAGGTTACACAATTTCTCTTTAACGTGAAATTGTGATTGCCAAAATGGGATAAATCATTTAATTACTGATCAAAGATGAAAATTATAAAGAAATTTACTAATTTAACACTTTTTAATCAAAGATACTTTAATCAAAGTTTTCAAATCTATACATTACTTTCCAAAGTGGAATGTCAAAGTCGTACGTTACATGTCAATGTCATTAATAAAAAAACTGTGCGGCGAAGCGCCAGCCCTACTGATCGAGACCGGCTAATTTGCTTCGGTCGTTTTATAGGTTTCCCTCAGCTCGGGTTACTTCACAGAACATTAAATCTGTTTTTGAGACTTCCAAGTAACTTTGTTTTTGCATTTTAACTGTTGTTTTTAAACTTTTTAGTATGATATTATTATCTCACACATTATATCAAGTTATTAATAACTTGTCTAACTTCTCAAATGCTCTGTCACGTTCTTACTTACAAGTCAATGTTGCTGTGAAAACGAGATACAATAATGAGCAAAGATCTTAGGCAACGTTTATAAGTTAGAATATAAATACAGACTACATTCGATTCTCAAGTTACTGTTACAAAAGGCACAGCTATTTTCCATTCTTTCTGGTTTCGTTTAGACTTTTCCAGAAGCGTTTTCTAAGGCATATCCTGCCTTGTATCATTACTTTGTGGAACCCGTTGCCTTCAGAGGTATCGAATCTGCGACATACGGACCTTCAAGAAAGGGAATTCCTCTACTATCATTGATGAACGATGGTCTGATAACTCTTAAGTAGCCTTCTGCTGCTATATTTTTAAAGAATATACCTTTATTGAATTCGAAGCATTGACGCCGCAAGACCCAGACATACTGCAACATGTTCTTTAATGTGTCCTGTCTATCTGTGCGTAAAGAAGCGTAACAAATACATAAAGAATTCAAGAAGTGATGTGAAGCCAAGTGTGAAGCTTCCGCTCCCACGGGACCTCACGAAATCATCCTACATTTTAATTCATAGTTATTAGAATAAATAGTTGAAACTAGAATAGATTCAACAGTTTAAGATTGATAAAAAGTACTTTTTTTACGTATATAGCTATAATATGGGACAACAGGAAAACTGAGTCTCTTTATGGTAAGAAAACACCTAATCGGCCGTCAATATCAATTAATAAATCTTATTTTTTAGCTTTTCAAGCCTAATTTTTCGTAATAAAAGGTAGCCTGTCTTTTCCCAAGCTTTATTCGATCTGTACCGAATCCAGTCGTTTGGGCATAAAAGCCTAATAAACAAACAGACAGAATTACTGTCGCCTTTATAATATTAGTTCTGATAAACATGTCATGGTGTTTTTGTATCAACTTTAATTAAATATCACAAAGCTATCATTAATAATCAGATATGAGAACCGGTTAAATAAAAGCCGAAATCAATTAAATTTTTTACCACTCACATTTAATTATGTACCCAGCATCCGGACCAATTGAAAATGAGTTATTGATGTTTGAGATAGTGAAAGGTGATTGACCCTCAGACCTGTTCCACCTGACTCTATTGAAGCATACGTTTTGTAATATCTAATTTATACAAAATTATAAGCCTAATAAGGAAGTAGAAAATCTTTGGAGTTTATCAGCTGTTTTATTGATTTATCTTCCTTTATTATTTATTTGACAAGAAACAAAATGGAGACATCACATGTAAAACATATATTAGACGAAATATAAGATATTTGTATATTGTTTTGCAGCTGAAGTGAAAATAATTGCATAAAAGAACAAAGCAAATCCATGATTGATTCTGATTATGTAATGTTTTAGTCCATATCCCAAGAATGTTATAAAAATAATTATGTGAATCAATCTCTTTATGAATTACATGTTAATGTGCAATTTTTAATGTACTTAAATATATTTACAAAAATTGTTGGGGTGCGTACCCAAAATACTGGCTACATTACCGCGTTGTATAGCTCTTTTAACGCGTTGGCTGAAATATGAGCCAATTCCGGTTTCCTGTGGTCGCGAAGCGCGTCGAAATCTCTTTAAACAAACGACGCACTTCTGGCTCCCATGGACCCAAAATTTTCCTCTATTTTTAATTGATTTTAAAATTTATCATTTTCATAAAACTATGTGCACACCATTGACCGTATATTAATAAATATATAAGTACATACTAATATATAAAGAGAGTGTGTATGGTTGAAAGATCTTATCTAAGGAACTACTGTTTCGATTTGAAAATTATTTTTGTGTTAAATACTCCATTTATCGAGGAAGACTACATATCAGTATATATAATATAACATGCATTTCCTGCTCTTAACATTGAGTGTAACCAAACTTGTGGTACAGTACAGAGCAATTAATACAAGTACCGTATCGTCTGATAGTGTAGCGGAAAACAATTTCTCACGCTATTCACAAATTTCATATTACAACACTTCCCACGGATTAATAACTTCAGCTTGATGAGTGCTTTAAATATAACCTCCAACAAAATTGGGGGTTTTATAAGTTTTACGTATCTGTATGAGTATGGCGTCATAAACGAATGAACCGATTTTGAAACGGTCTTTGATTAAATTTTCGATCGAGATGGACTATAATGAATATCTATTCATCCATTTATGAGATTTTCTTATCTGCATGAACCAGTCAAAGGGTTTTTACCGATTTCAAAAAAGGAGGTACCTACTCAATTCGACGCTATGTTTTTTTATGCTGTCAGAACTTTTAACTGGATGAACCGATTTCGATAATTTTGTTTGAAAATTGGTGGTTTCCGTGTAGTCCTATTTTAATTTCATTAAAATCTGTTAAGTAATTTTAGAGATACAATTTGAAGTCGGTTTTCTTTGTTAAAATTTTAACACTGTATTATTTAAATTGTCTTCAATTTGCATTTTTTAATTAAAATGTTTTTTTTTTCAGGTAAGCATCTAAAGTGCTATAATATACAGTCTGAGTAAGTATTATATGTTTGCCTAAAAGTCCCTTGTGATATAATTGAATTGGTTCGTTGTTACATGAAAAGATATGGCGGAAACAATTCGGAACGCATTTACATACTATTTTGTTATATAACCACTACAGTATATAATTAGTATTATGTATTACAATCGTCCTTATGGCGGAATTTTCAAAATAGTCTCGATACTAATTTTTTATTAGGACCCATTTAATTGAAGAAACAACATATCCTAGTTTGGTTATGTTAAAACTTCTATATTTAAAATCAAAAGACATTATGAGAGTTTAACTACAAATAATAATATCTCATGAATGAAAAAATATTCATAAATTGTAGATAAGATCTAGGTCACATTAGAATTCAAATAAAAAACCTCAGCAAAATCGGTCAATTCGTTTAGGATTTACGATCCCACAGACTTGTACCTAACAAAATGCAGGCAGTGTTAAGGGATGTTATCCGAGCGACTCAATCGCCAAGCTTAGGTCAAAAATTGCCAGACATTGCATAATTAAATTAAATTCCGAACACAACAAGCAACGCCATACATACTAAGGCAGAGAAAGTTGCCTGCAATTATCGTAACAGGTCCCTGTTAGAATAAATCAAATCGGAACACAAGCGTACAGCTACCTGAATTACCACTAAAACAACCTGTCTTTCGTATTCTAGGACGAGAAACAACTTTAAATATAGTTTCAAGAGTTGTTAAACTAATATTTTTTTAAAGTTTGTCATTTTTTGTCAATATGTCATTCAGTGAAGCTATCCCATCAGTGAAAGATCTTCAATTCGGAACAAATATATAAATATTTTCTCTTTATAATATATATTACTTGCGACCCGCCCCGGCTTTGCACGGGTATAAAACATATATAAAATCTTCCTCTTCAATCACTCTATCTATTTAAAACAACTGCATCAAAATCCGTTGCGTAGTTTTAAAGATTTAAGCATACAAAGGGATATAGGGAAAGAAAAAGGGACTTTGCTTTATACTATGTAGTGATTATACATCAAAAACAACTCATTGTCTTTGAAGGAGTTGAAAGATGCCATCATTAATTGAACAAAACACGAATAATTAAGTATCTTTGTTGATATAATTTTAAAAGATTGACTGAAATAATTAGAAACAACTTACCAAACACTCATCTGTCTATATTTTTCGAGGTTCCAGTAAGGATTATTTTCACCATTGTGAAATCTACGAATTTAAAGTGGGGAAATTACAGGTTAATTCTAAATAGAATAAACCTGTATATAACTTTAATTACACAAGATACACGAATGCAGCAGCACGAACGCTGATGTAAGCGTTTTTATGTAACTTTCTATGAACCACATTGTTCCACGATCATTACTGTTTTAACTTGTGATGCGCAGTAGCAGCTTACGAATTAATTATTTAAATAAATAAGCCTCTATTGCTGACGTCTTTAACTATTTAAAGTTACACAATGTCAAAATCAGAGTCAAAATATCTTTATTCATCATATTTGATCATTTTGAATTTATAAGTATAAATTAGTAAGTACTCGTAGGTGACGTTCATAATCGATGTGTGGTTCTACATGAATGAAGATATTTTTGACTATGACTTACGGATCCTATTAGAAACAGAACCACAATTGGTACAGTAATCACGCAAAGTTTTGAAAACATTTCACCCATATTTATGTGTCATAATGAATCAGTAAGTATTTGAGTCCGTGCCAATTTCTGTTACACGCATTCTTACTCATTCACCATTGGACGCAGTGGATATGTTTTTATATAAATTGAGACAAAATTTAAGACTTATTATCAACTAGCTGTCCTCCGCGGTTTCAGCGGCGTTAACTTCGTCATAACGTGATATTATATAGCCTAAAAGCTTTTAGCTCTAAAAATGACGATACTTACATACAACTTTTCATCACCCCCTTTCAATCCTTTACAACCCTTTTTTCGCATTAAGTCTATGTCCTTTCTCAGGCTCTAGACTATCTGTATACCAAATTTCATTCATCGGTTCAGTAGTTTTGGCGTGAAACCACGACAGACAGACAGAGAGACAGACAGAGTTACTTTCGCATTTGTAATATTATTAAGGATAAAACACAGTTACAACTTTATAGTCATCTAGATGCGTGACTAAAATAATCCATTAAAACCAAAGGTCTTTAAAGTCCAAATTTATAGGCCGCAATTAGAATTTACTATAAGTAATATTTCTCATTAAAAAATGTGAACTTGCACTGCAAAGTTGCCATTAGAATAGAAAAGAAATATTTAATTAATTTTTGTTTTCCGTACTGTAAATTGGGTGTTCTTACTATTCTTGTAACTTTAAATAAACGTATTTATTACTATCGCAGCAAAGTAAAACATAATAAAAAGAAAATTAAAAAATGCTTACGAATGTAATAATATTTTTTAAAGATTACTATCATTCAAAGTTAGCAGTAATCTAACCATTAGCATTAAAGCATACTTTGAACGGTCAGAGTCACGACTGTAAATTTGAGTACAATTTTTATGATCTTTCTTCAACATTGTACTCAAATTTTTCTCCATAATTCTGACATATAATTGTAAATAGTATGTAATAATAATTAAAATTCATCAAAAATTTAATCAAAAATAAAACTTTAAATTGTTGCGTTTTTCTTTTAATTTATTCTTTGTATTATTCCATGTTAAATAATGTTTTTGTGAAATTGTTAGGGATATGTCTTTATTGTATGCTGTGTTCACTCTTTTATTTCCTAATGAATTAAGTTTTTTTATATGTAATATGGTGTGAACCCTAAATAAATAATTTTCAGTTTTCTTTAATGTATCTGACCGCCTACTTGGTCTTGTAAGCGCGTAAGCGTTACAACCGAAAGGTCCTGGGTTCGATTCCCGGTGGAGATAAAAAAAAACTCGGTTTAAAGGCATAGAAGGCTGATCACCTACTTGCTTTTAAAGAAAAAATCGATCAGTGAAACATGTGAAATGCATCTACCCCATACCCCACTAGGAGACACGGGACTTCACTTTGATGTATCTTTTTTGTTCCCTAATATAATAAATTACCTTAACAGTATTAAAATATCCGAAATGTTGGTATCGCTAGCTTAATGTTCTCGTATCCGGGTTTCCCGTTACTCGCTTTTAAACACTAAATATATCCTCCGGTGATTGAACTCACGACCGATATACTTATTTTATAGCAAAACCATTTCTTCTATTTGTAAATCTCAAACATCTATAAAATTTCTTAATAACTGAGAACGGATATTCGATCAATATACCCATTCCCATGGTGTATATTTAAATACTTTTTAACCCAAAAGACGCAAATATGTTTAGCATTTCTGTGTGTCTGTGTGTCTATGGCATCATAACGCCTTAAAGAATTGAACCATTAAGTTGTTTTCTTTGTTTGTAACGATTCTGAGTCGGAACTTAGAAACGATTAATTACTATTTCTTGTAATAACATGTATATTTTTCAATTGTCTTCAACCGAAATAAAAGTATGTTTCGGTTGGTAGTTTTCCCAGGATGTGAACCCAACCCGCCGGAGTAACACATTGAACCCGAGACCGTCAGATGTGTGAGTAACTTAACTACAGAAGTTATGTGAATTTTAACGCGTGACCAATTATAATTAAATAGTAAACTGTGGTATTAATTACCAGGAAGTTAAATTGAGCAAAGAAGGTTAAGTAAATTATAGGCGTTAGTTAATTATTGTAGATCGATATTTTTTGTGTCTGCCTCTTGACCGTGAAACCAAGGTTGACGAAATATCAGCCTCAATAAAATGGTGGTATATTTAATAAAATCTATACAGATAAATAAAATTGGAGTGTTTGTTTGTAATATTTAAATAACCGCTTAATACTAAAAGGATATGGATTTATACACGGTACATATATCAAAATAACATTTTTTACAATTTTTGTATGTCTATCTGTTCGTTCCAGCTAATCTCTGAAACAGCTAGACTGGAAGATAAACTGGAAGATAGCTGATGTAATAACTAAACTTTTATTTCAGAAACTAATTTAAATAAATAATAAAAATTAAATTAAATTATTAAAATTGACATAAATTTTACTTCTTCACCATTATTTAAGAATTTATTGACTTATCCTTTTAAGCACGCAAATGAAAGCGAAATTAGCATCGATATAACGGTACCCAACTGACCTACAAGTGAACCCAGCTGGTAAGTGCACCGTGTCAAGACAATTTTAAAGGTGCTAATATTTGGGTGACTCGAAAAGGTCATTGTTCAATTGTCGGGCAATGGAATACAGTTTATTCAGTAACTCATTCATATTATCTACAGTAACTTTTCTGTCGTAATCTTTATTTCTGATGGTGGTGGTGTAGTTCGCATAGCTTTCTCCAAGCCATGTCGTCTGCCTGTCACAGTGCCTGGATCGTAAGGTCTGTCTTTGCCTTCAATCAGATCAATCCAGTGACTTGGTAATTGGCCTCTAGCAGTGACGTAAAAATTAAAAAAACACTTTTTTCTTCATACATATTTTTGCCTGAAGAACATACTAAGAAACAGGTCTCATTTTTCCAACCAATCTGACCTTAAATATTATTAAATCATAAATCATAATATTATACTTTGAGATCAAAATGATTACAATATTCTGTTGTCTGTGATTAAGATCTATGGTTTAGTTGGGGTCTGCAGTTTTAAATTGCTTATTAAGACGTCTCCATCACAATAATAGTCGGGGTTATTGACATGACAATAGTTTAATTTATGGTCAAGTCCGAAGGGCCAGCAAGTTACTGGCTAAGGACGCTACTTAACTACAATTGTTAACTAATTGATGGCTTTATGATAACTTCAAAGTAAAAAAACAGAAATCATATAATTTATTTTTTAGTAACTATAAAAACAAAATTCTTAATTCAAATAATTGCAAAAATAACTTGTAAATTTATGTAAAAAGACATAATGCCTATTTAAATTTTCAAAAATGTGTCTAAAGATGTCTTAAAGCTGCCATTTAAAAAAATAGAGTGTTCAAGCTAATATATTTATGAACGCTATCTTCGGCTAATGAAAAAATAAATTAAGATTAACCTTTTAATTAAATAAACTTTAATTTTGATTTGTTCTTAATTAACTTATAATCGCTCCAGTGGTGTATTCGTTACAAACAAAAATCTTTCCTCTTTATAATATCATTAAAGATGTTATAAATTGTATAAATGCGCTTAGTTGAGACCACAGGAAACCCTGGCTCATATTTCGGCCAATGCGTTACTATAGCAATACAACGCGGTAATGTAGCCAGTATTTTGGGTACGCACCCCAACGGCTTTGATGAGCCTTTTGTATTTTTGTAAATATATTTAAGTACATTATTGTAAATATTTAATAAATATATCTTATTATAGATGTATATTGTAATAAGAAGTAAACTTCAAAGATCTTACAACGTATTTAAAAAGAAAATGTAGCTAAATAGTGTTGAATTTTTTGTTGACTCGTGGTGTCAAATTTCGAGTGACACCGTGACAAGCTGTTTAAACGTAACATGAGACATTTCACGAATAACGGTTTTTTTTTATTAAAACATTGTAAGTATTATTATACCCTCTAAAAAAACTTCGACGATAATTTTTATCCTGTATAATCGCTGTTTAACCGCCTCATATGGCTAAATTGAGCCGGAGTCCAGAGTTCTAATCTTGGGGAAACATACAAGTTTAGTTAGGCACAGAAGGTTGATACTTGCCTGACAGACGAAACACGCAGAAATACATTTATCAAAGTCAAAATATCTTTATTCATTGAAATCATATTTGATCATTTTGAAATCCTAATTTTTTAATATTATGTAGTTTATAAAAATAATTATTCTTAAAATTATAATATTTGATTTTATTAAGACAGAGTTAGAGCAGGTTCATTCCCAAGCTTGTTTTACCATCTAAGTAATCCGTTATTTAATAGTATTCTTTTTTAGAAAAAAAATACACAGAACATTTAATAAAAGGTTTGGTATTATAAATCTTTTGAACTGGTAATATGTATAGAATAAAGATTATCAATTTACCTCTAAATAGAGTTTTAAATGGACCAATGGTATTCTCACAGAAAGATAATTTCAACATGTGCCTACGTTCCACATCTGTGGGAACAATATCCACATCATCATGACGTCCGAAGACGCATTCATCAATCATCGTTCTTTCTCTTTTTATTAAACGACCTTCAAAAAAAACCAAAAAGGAGGTTATCAATTCGACGCGTATTTTTTTTAAATGTACTTAACACTCCTACGTCGCCGTCAGTGAACCGATTTTGATGAACGAGATTCATTAATAGTACAACATTCATTTTTCACTTTTCAGTGCGTTATGAGGTCGGTTTTATTTTTTTATTTAAAATTAATTTATTTAAATTAAAGGTGGACTTCAATGTCTTCATTGAAGTCTTGTAAATCCCCTGCAAAGAAAGGGATTAGGTATTAACTACAATTCTAAGATCTTTTCATTCATTCATGAGATATATATACAGATAATTAAAATTAGTGTCTGTTTACACGGTACATATATCAAAATATTTTTTACAATTTTTGTCTGACTGTTTGTTCCGGCTAATCTCTGAAATAGCTGGACTGATTTTGACGGAACTTTCACTGGCAGATAGCTGATGTAATAGGCTATAACATAGGCTTCTTTTTTAAGAAATTAATATAAATAAATAATAAGAAAGTATATTCCGCGCGGATGAATTACATAATATGTATCTATTATTGTTTTGCTGTTCGCTATTTTATTCTTGTTATAGGTAACAGCTAGTTCTTAATAAACCATAATTTCAGGAGTTTTATAATTGTCTTAAATTTAACTTGTTACATTGAAATCTCTGAAGTCATTTTTTTCAAACGCTCGCGCACGCGTATTTTAATTGTTTCTATTTCATAAATTGACATTATTCATGTGTCTATAAATTTTAATTTGATTTATATTGTGTATTATTATTGTTTATTATTTATTTATTACTAGCGACCCGCCCCAGCTTTGTACGGGTATAAAACATATATAAAAACCTTCCTCTTTAATCACTCTATCTATTAAAAAAACCGCATCAAAATCCGTTGCGTAGTCTTAAAGATTTAAGCATACAAAGGGATATAGGGGAAGAAAAAGCGACTTTGTTTTATACTATGTAGTGATATGCTGGTAGGTTTTATAACACTTCTCTCTGTCATTTCTGCAGATGACTAAGTACAGACAGTAAACTAAGCCCCTGTTTTTTATCATTAACGGTGAATAAAACGTGACTTTGTGGGACGATGCAATCGCTGCTAACGCTAAACAAAGATATTGTTCACCTTATTCTCATATCAATAGAAAGGATTGATTATATTTGAATTTATTGTAAAACTATTTTCAGCGAGAAAGAGTAGTTAAAGACATCCAAGTAAACCCAAAAATATACATAATACAGTGTTAAAATTTAAACAAAAAATCTGACTTCGAATAATTCTAAAACTACTTAACAGACTTTGATAAAATTTAAATAGGACCACACGGGAAGCACAACCTTTCAAATAAAAAAAGAATCATCGAAATCTGTTCACCCAGTCGAAATTTTTGATGTTACAAACATAAAAAAACAGTTTCGGATTGAGTACCTCCTCTTTTTTGAAGTCGATAATAAATGCTGTGTCGTCCTTATATATGGATGTTAAATTTGTTTATTTGACTTATCAGTTAAATAAACAGAATAGAGGCAAACCGAAACAACAGTTATAATCACAATCACTTTTTAATTTCAAATACTATATAGGTAGTTTAATATATTATTTCACATCAAAATTAAGGTTACCATCATTCTTTCAGTTAGAACCGTCTTCCTGTCTAGTCTCCTCTGCGTGGATATCTATGACAAGTAGAAAACAACGAAAACATAGTCTATGTTTCAACTCTATATAATTAGTCTATGCATAATAATAAAATAAATATATAATTTATATTAATATATTAAGTAATTTGACTATTATTCCCTCAATTTCTTATTATTATTAAATTTATACTAAATATATCAAAAATACTTTTGATTGTAAAAAGCGACATAAAAGTCCGTAAAATTAAGTTATACCTACGTCAATGTCTCAAATTCCCAAGCATTTAGCAAACAAGGGGCCGAGGGTCTTAAAAAGCGACCTCTGGTCACTGGATGCAACTGCATCATTCATAAACATGTGGAAACGGGACAAAACAAGGAAAATCTATTCAAGTGTGATAGAGACAGAAGATTGCATTCCGACAGTTTAGTGAGTTT
This sequence comes from Aporia crataegi, assembly GCA_912999735.1. Classification (NCBI taxonomy): domain Eukaryota; kingdom Metazoa; phylum Arthropoda; class Insecta; order Lepidoptera; family Pieridae; genus Aporia; species Aporia crataegi. Next base: position 1,248,273 of record OU538748.1, on the reverse strand, counting down.
ACGGTGCGCCGGCGCAAGCGGCCCTCGGGCGCCGCTCACTACTCAGATGCAACCGTGTGAGTCGGACGTGTGTTGTGCTCCGTGATTTTATTAATAAAGGGAAAAGTGACGTCACTAGTGTTTTGGTGTAGTGTATGTGGCTCTGAAGAAACCGAGGGTACTTTCACTGGACTGAAAGTTTTGAATTCATTCGGAAGGCTTCGAGGATATGACATGCGAGAAATGATAAGGTAAATACAAGCTTATTAAATTAATAAAGGAATTTAAATATTTCTGTTAGTCATACAAATTTATAACACCACAATTCTAATTTAATTTCTCGTTTTCGTCCTCTTAAAATAGGAACTGAGTTTGAATGAATTCAAAACAATCTTTAACTGATCTCCATTTGAGTTATGTTGTTCTAAAACGCCTCTTTTTAGATTTTATTTAAAATAACAAAGTTAATAGATATTCTCTAGAGAAAAATCACTGACTATTTGGGATAATTATTAAATTATAATGTAAGTAATAATAATTTTGAAGATGTTAAAATTGTTTTTGACCATTTTTAACCGACCTTCAAAAAAACCAAAAAGGAGGTTATCAATTCGACGTGTATTTTTTTTTTTTTCCGATGTTCCGCTCGTACGTCGCCAATTGTAGACCGATTTAGATGAGTGAGGTGTCAAACGATAGGATAACTCGTCGAAGTGGTCCCATTTTTTTTTAGAATTTTTATAATCAATAGTTTTCAGCATATTGAAAGAATAGTTTCACAATCGGGCGAGAAATCGCTGAATTCCGCGCGACCATGTCGTGCTTATTTGCTTATAACTCTATGATTTATGACTCCTTATCGATGAATTAGATGTTATTCGATTTAGAATTAAATTTGCAACAAGAGGGAATAAGAATCAAGATAATATAATTTATAGTTTTAGAAATATTGAGGTTATAAAATAAAAAATTGAAAAATCTTCAATTAGTTCGCTTTAGCAATAGAGATGTCCATGTTGTATTAAATATATACTAATTATAATAAATTGATTGAATTAAAACTCATATTGTCAAGCTTATGACGAAATTTTATGATAATCTAAGCCATATATTTGATGTTATGGAGCAAAACTTGTCAACAGAGAAAAACATGTCATACCTTATTGTTTACGCGTCCAGTTTAGATCTCTATAGCTCGATGTACTATCAGTTTATATCGATAACTTATATACCATTTTATAAAACATTAAAAGGGTCATATATGATAGTAAAATCAATAAAGTAGAAGAAATACTTCTAGAGATAGAGAGAATATAATAACTGAGTTCCTACGGGAAATCACAATGTGCGTTCACTTGCTTACTATAAAACACAATGAAAACTTATTTTATATGAACGATATTACTTAAATTTTTAGTATTAAACGATTCAGTTTTGCGTTTTCTTATTTTCATTAATTTGAAAATATTAAATTAAATTAATCAAATTAATTTTTAGTGTATAAGGTAAGCGTAAAGTCAGAGCGTCCATGTTAGTTTCGTTTTGATGGTATGATAACCAACTATACGGTTTAGAAGAGCCACTCAAAAGTTTAAAATAAATTAATTTTAAACAAAAAAATAAAACCGACCTCAAAACGCACTGAAAAGTAAAAAATAAATTTTGTATTATAAATGAACTTACTATAAATAAGACGTAAATAGTGTTGTTAAATAAAATTCATCTAAAATTGTACAAGGGCATAAAACTTTCATGTTGTTTTTTGAAAGGCGGTGCCAAATATATAAATAAAGACTTATCGAATATTCGTGGACCTTAATAAAAAAAATAATTGAATGGCTTGGCGCCGCGTTTCAAAGAGCAACATGACAGTTTTATGCCCTTGTAGAATTTTAGATGAATTTTATTTATCAACACTATTTACGTCTTATTTATAGTAAGTTCATTTATAATACAAAATTTATTTTTTACTTTTCAGTGCGTTTTGAGGTCGGTTTTATTTTTTTGTTTAAAATTAATTATTCAAAAAAACAGAAATTTTATGATGAATCGCGAACTGACGCTATTTTGCCATTAATGCTTTAAAATGTAAATATATGCAAAGTTGGTAACGTGAGATTGTTTTGTAATTGTGTGAGTATTTAACAAAAAACTTTAATAAAGACATGTCATCACGCGAGTATTTTTATGTAAACTCAGTTATACAGGCCTGCATATGAAGTTGTAATATTATTTACTTAAAGCGTAAGGATTTCAATATGTCAAATTTTATAAATTATAGCTAACTAGCGACCCGCCCCGGCTTTGTAATTACTTCGATGATTTCAAATATTAAAATGCTTTTGCTTTCTTAACTTTAAAAGTAAAATTAATTTTGATTAGAAAATAAAAGATTTTTATCTACTGTGTCATATTAATTTTCTTCTTACCTTAAACTCACAGCCAGACATTCTTCAGAACTAATACTTTTGCGCAAAATCGTATTTTTCCTTTTCATATTATTTTTTATCAATTCATGTTCAGAATTGACGAAAAGTCGCTTTTTCTTTCCCTACATCCCTTTTTATGCTTAAATCTTTAAAATTACGCAACGGATTTTGATGCGGTTTTATTTAAATAGATAGAGTGATTAAAGAGGAAGGTTTTTATATATGTTTTATAGCCGTGCAAAGCCGGGGTGGGTCGCTAGTTGTACAATATATAGAAAAAACATATTCAGTGAAACATAAATGCTCCATTGTCAATTGTCAGAATAATGTAGCTTCCTTTTTAACACAAGACCCAAATTGTTTAAGTTAATTTTTATTTAATAATACTTGACATTAATTAATGTTTTTAATATCACTTGATACATCCCTAAATTCGCAAAAGGATGCCGCAGACGAAGTCTGAGTTTTAATAATAATTTTAAACCTAATTCTTACTTATAGATATCTACCTACCTACTCTTGGCACTAAAAACTTTAGTAGGGAATTCTAACATAGGTAGTAACTAACCTTGAATTGTTAACCCATTAACAATATTAGACCTTTAATCTGAAAAATAGTTTTGATTTAAATTTAATTAAATCTAAAATACCTAATTGGTTCAATTTATGCTTATAAAATATTAAATTTATGCAAATCGGCGAAATTCAAAACAATAGAAGTGACCCAGTTTTTCTAGTCGACGCAGTAATATGAATAATTAAACATAAGTAATTTTTTGCCCTCATTTTTAATGCAAAATAAACAATTTTATTGAAAAATTATTTAATAATTATAATTATGCTTATTACTTTTTTCATATGTTTGTTTTTGCAACTTAATACTTATGCATATTTACTTTATTTCATGTTTTATATGTACCTATGTTATATATTATAATTAATTATTTTACTACAAATATCAATAATACCGTCACGCCTTTTATTTCCCGCAAGGGTAGGCAGAGGTGTATACACCCACATTTCGCTAAATATTATTATGTTTTAAATTTTAATCCTATTGTAATAGGGGGAGAGCCTATTGCAAAACACCTGGCACAATTGGGAGAAGAAACCCCAAATATACCCTACCTGGAACGTATAAAATATATTTATATACAAAAAGCTCGTTAAAAACTTATAATAAAAACGGTATTTTAAAAACCTGCATTTCTCTATCCCTAGTAGGCATTTCCGGATCAGTATTTCGGAAAAAGGAAAATAGAAAAACTAATAATAGAAAAAAAATACAAAATTTATTTCATGATTAATCTTTTGTTTCGCTTTTTTAATTTTGAGATAATCTATCTAAAGTCTAGAACTACAGGTAGGTAAGCCTCAAAAACCAAACATCGGTATCCATTCTTCTGGATTTTCATAAAGTTTTCACAGTTACGTAAAACTTATAATACCCCACTTTATGCGTCGATGGTTAAAATACCTAACACTAGAACAGTGTTATCTTAAAACAGAATGCCATATGTTTGCTCTCACTGTGATCATATCACGAATGGGATATCATTCAAACATACTGAGATTAGTTCAGATAAACTTCGCGTAACCTTGTGATGTTTCACTTTCACAGACAACGAGGCCTTAACCAACTTCAAAATAGGTGTATATTCTTAACAAATAAATGTTTTACAAAGATTTTTAATTTTTTAAACAAATCTACCTATTAGATGTTTAAAACTAGTTGGGTTATTTACACCATTTATAACTCGTTTTGATATTGTGATATTAATGATCTCTGTTTTGTTGGATTCATCTAATCCGAGAATAGCAGAATAACTATTCAAAACAGAAAACTTCACGAAAAATTTTTATGAAGAAAATTCGTTTCCTATGAATGAATGATGACTAGATACAAAGAATAGTGATTGAACGTCATAATAATAGTTAAGATTGAACTCGGACACGTTTCGGAAATTCTTTTTCTATCCAAATATTCTTTAACTATAATGAGAAATTGTTGTTGATTGTGTGGATATATTTTCTGTATGAAGTAAATATTGCCCTTATATAGCCATGAAATCATCTACAATACAGAGCATGCATTGTGACTCAACGCGGTAGTTAATAATTACCGGTAACATGGTATGGGTCTAATTATCTGTCTTTATCTGCATATAGATTTTGCCCATGGTTTGTACAAAACTTCGCCTTTATCCGCTTACCCTTTATTCGTAAAGGTAATATCCTTTCTCAAACTCATCTCGGTTCTATCATAAAAATTGGATCAGTGGCTTAGGTAAGAAAGCGAAGCAGACTTAAACATTTATAATATTAGTAGGAATATAGGGACTCTCATTTGCGAATTCGTCCGATTCACTTAGAATTTGAAAAATATTTTGAACAATTTACATACTACTTTTATAAACTGTTTGATGTATGTGCTATATTATAATAGTTCCTGTTTTTTCGTGCGACGAGAAAATTGAAAATTTGCACGGAAAAACAAAAACAACACGTTACCCAAATGAAATGCGAAGATACATCTGTCGAGTCAGCTAGTCAGAACAAGGGAAATTGAAGACATTAAAACCCATGTTAATAACGAATTAGAATTCCTCATAAATAGACGAACAGATATCCATAAATTGCAATTAAGATCCATATCGATCATGTCAGCTTTACACACGAAACGAGTCACGAATTTAAACAAAATCCGCATCGAAATAGTCATTTCGATGGACCATTCGTTTAGCTAGTTTACGAGGCATAAGACAGACATACAGAGTAACTAATAACACTTCTTTTTTCGTCCGGGCTCAAAAATAAGTAAAATCATTCGTCAATTTTACTTACAAAGGAAGTGACGTCATTACCAACAATTAATAACGTACTGAAGAAGTTTTAAGTAATGCTTAACCAGTGAGAACGCCAGCATGTGTCGGTAAAATGCGTCAAAACGCTGACAGACGAGGGCTCGATTGCTTCCTTCCTTTGATATTTTTAACTCTTGAAACATTTATGTTTCTACAAACATGTCTATTTCATAACACTAAAGTAGTCCTCAGAATATTGCTTGGTTAGGATTAACACGTATTGACGACTTTTAAGGCCTTGCAATCACCGAGCCCTGCCGTTGGGTTTGAGTGTATTGGATACAGCCGCTAAGTCCCTCCCACATTATTATACACAAGCATTGGGACTGGTATTAGCTAAAAAGAGGCAAAAAAGGATCATCACGTAACACTTTTTCAAATAAACCTGCCAACGATCACTCGCGAGTCGCACGCACCGCGTGAAAATGCGTTCGGTAAATTTCTAAATATAAGCGCAAACAGCCGCAGCTAGGGATTACCAAGATAAGCCATTGACGATAAAATGAAACCTTACTATAAAAACAATTGTCAGTGAGTTTTCTACCAAAAACTTGTTCTTATTCTAGACTTTAGGGTTAACATCCCTTTCAATTTTGTTCATTACTGAATTTTCCACGGGACTTTTCCTCTTGTCCCATACAAACCATTTGAACCATGAACAAAGGCCAGTATACTCATTGACGTATTGGCATCCGATACTTGATTGACATCCATTGTTTTTGATGAATAATATCACTCATTACCATGCAATAGTATGAATGCGCTTTTTAACTTTTTCTCCAACCAAAGAGTATGGAGCAACGATATAATAATATTTAAATAAAAATAAATAAACAGAACAAACAATTAAATACAACGTGGAGATCTGGTGGACAATGTTATCTTCTCTGTTTTATTTAATGTATACCATCACTCCTACTTCTCTACCAAAGCGGTAAGCACCAATCACAGACCACCGATCCCTACACTTTCATCCATTAAATTGATGTACTTGGTGCTTACATATTATAAAAGCAACATACCACCACAAGAAACATGAGTTTGTAATTAATTGCTCAAAATGTTTGGCAGTACACAATAAAGCGCTAAGAACTATTTACTTACATTTGATAACATTTCTCATGTATCGACATTTTAAGTTCATACTGTTTTATCTAATATAGTATTTAGCTCTCATTTATTGAATGCTAAGCTGGGACTTTTTTATTTGGTAAGAACTTATAACCCTAGTAACTTATTGTTGAAAAAACTTGTTATTAACCATATATTGCTTAAAGTTTTAAGAAAATAGCTATTTTTATATATATATATATATATATATAATAGCTTAATTACATAGATTGTTATTCTGTATAATTACAATTTATACAATCGGCCAAACTGTAAATAAATAAAATAGAAGAGCTTAAATAGTATACCATAAAAAATTTAAGCATTATCTATGTTAGAACATAGATTACCTAATAGTTGTTTTGAGAACATCTCAATTTTTGACAGTTTGTCATGTCAGTTGTCATGCTTGTAAAACAATGAATTGTTTTGTCTAAAATATGCCTTTCGCGGTTCATGGATATTGATGCTTCAGGATTACTTCAATGGATGCTAAAAATAGTTTTAAATTTCAAGAATTGCAAAGGTTTTTCAAAATTGCATGAGTATTGAGTTTGCAATTACCTAATAGTAATTAATTACATCACTATTGACAATGAAATCATGTATAATTACAAAACTAACACAGTCGATAAAGTATTTTCGATTCATAAAAGCCAGGAAGCTATAAAGTGAACAATTAAGTGTTTAAACTATCTTAGGGTCAATAACACGTAGCCTATAGTTATAAATAACTATTATATTTATAACTGCTATTTTGAAGTGGGGCTGGCACCATGGTTTAAATATAATATTTTTAATCCCCGTCGAAATACGAGGAGTGTTATACTTTTAGCGTGTCTGTATGTCTGTGTGTCTATGTGTCTGTCCATAGTATCGTAACTCCTAAACGCATAGACGATTTTGCGGTTTTTTGTTTGAAATCAGAAAATGGATCTTATATAGTGAATTCTCGTAATCCTAGTGGGGCATGGAGCAGACACATTTCTGTATCTGTTTCACAGATCTTTACCGAACGTTAACATAAGTTTTTGGGCAAATTTTATTCATTGCTGAATTTGTAACTAAAACTTTATGTTACATATGAACTAGTTAAACAAACTCATCAAAGTATTTTTTACTTCAAAACATCGGCTTCAATAAATATTTTGTAAATTTATCACACAAGAGTGATAGTATTATAATTAAGAGAATTTTGTAAGCCATCAACTATTATTTGAAAATATCATTTTTTCATATACCTGCAATAACTTGTATTTTATTTGCTTCGCTTTTACGTCATAGTAATATCGGTTGTTAAAACGATGAAATTGTAAATATCGTTTATGTAAACACTGTTATCGAAATATTATCCAGAAATGATTGCTATCTATTTAGTACATATGGCGTAAAGTAAAAATTAATAATATGTATGTTATGTTACTAGTGACCCACCCCGGCTTCGCACGGATATATTATACATATAAACCTTCCTCTTCAATCACTCTATCTATTAAAAAATATCGCATCAAAACCCGTTGCGTAGTTTTAAACATTTAAGCATACAAAGGGATATAGGGAAAGAAAAAGCGACTTTGTTTTATACTATGTAGTGATATGGTATTGTATTATGTAGATGCGATTATTCTTCAAGAAATATCTTTCTATTAAGATACGTTATAGACATCTTTAGTACTTCCACCACGAGTTTATCCTGAGCATGTATTAAATATGTATGTACGCGGAATAATAAATACTTACATAGTTTCTATGAGATTGGTTGTCAAGAGTAAAAAACCTATAGAGAATTTCTCTTGTAAACTTGTTGGACGTACTGATATAAAAATTGCAGAAAAGTAAAGTTACGATATAAGGTTTTACACAAAACGTGATTTTTCCTTGTAATCGTAATCGGCAAGTTACATGAGTCAGTTTTGTAATCAGAATCGACTCAACGTCAGTCTGACAATTCGATTGTTTAGATATCGTTGTGTTAAAATGTCTTTTACGAGTATTAAGCGTTACTTTGAACATGTAAGTACCTTTATATCCATTTTTTCATAGAATAGTATGAAATGTAACTTCAATTTAAATATATGACGTTTTTAAGGAAGTTTTCATAAAACTGTCTCAAATTTACTTACTTACGTAGAAAATACTATATTTTTACGAACATTTTGTTTCTTCGAATTCGAAAATTTCTATGAATTTATCAAGTATTATTTTTCGGAAAATTCTACATTGTTTACAAAATGTATAAAATGGGAAAGATCAAAATTCCTATAATGGTGATTGTTATGAAAGTGGATGAAACGAAATACGAACCATCCTAGCAGGAATAGATTTCTTCGCTGCGATTCTTTTGGAAAAAATATTTTCATTAGCTTCTTCAACCATTTCATTCAGTCACCAGTTTGTCAAAGACCGGCCGAGATCTTGGAACTCGTCACATTCGTTTATTTATCGGTCCAGCAGGCGAATCTTTGTTACAATAGAAAAGTTACATGAATAAAATTATTTAAATATAAATAAAATTCAAAATGTCTACATAATTATTATTTATACATCTAGGCACACAATTTTTGATTTAATTTTTAAATTTTTCAATTTAAAATTATAAAACTAAACGAATAAACAAAACAATTATAGTTAAAATAATAAAAGAAAATATTTTGAGCTTTTTTATTTTGTAAAGTATAATATAACGATTTATTTACAAAAATAAACTTAAATATATCTACAAAAATACAAAAGACTCATCAAAGCCGTTAGGGTGCGTACCCAAAATACTGGCTACATTACCGCGTTGTATCGCCATACTAACGCGTTGGCCGAAATATGAGCCAGCTTTCGGGTTTCCTGTGGTCAAATAATAATTAAAATATTAACTGGATAATCATTTTCTCGCGGGAAAAAATATTAATTTGTTCAATGGCAATTTTTTAATCACTATATTAGCACAAACATTACTGAGATAATTTTTCTCGTGTACCCATTACGACACGTACCTATTATGAAATAACATCACATTTCACACGATCAATTCAAATAGGTCACTTGTTAGACTTGTTTATGGTCCGTTGTCGATCGATTACTATCTTACTGATATTCAACCTAGCACCGCTATTAACTTATATTTACCGTTAATTCCTATCAATACATTATCTTGAAATAGTTTCAAAAAAAAATTGCTTTGAGTTAGTCCAATCAAAACTTAGAAGATTTCTAAATGATGCTATATTTGTGTAGGTTCGTGATTCATTACAAATCCGCTATTGATATTGTCATGTGTCATACAGTTGTCACCTATAAATCGTAAATTTAACCATTGTAGCGACGACTTCAGAAAAGTAGGAGGTTCTCAATTCGACGCTATGTGTTACCTCAGACCTTCCGACTGCGTGAACCGATTATAATGATTATTTTTTGTTTGAAAGCTGATGTTTTCCGTGTGGTACCATTTAAATTTCATTAAAACCTTTTCAGTAGTTTTATTATTGCTGTATGCTGTTTGCAAAAATTTAATTATCTGTGGTAAATCTAAAATAAATTAATATGCTGTCATGACATGAAATATCGTCTTTTTATAGAGGAAAAAATGCCTTTTACGCACCTTGGTTGGCTAGCCAATTATGTTGAAATCCCGACACATCACTATCACAAACTAAAACTCACTTAGGCTCCCAAAATCGTTGTTATACTTCCTGAAATGTAGGCAGTCGTGAGGAAAAGGGAGTAAGTAGCCTTAAACTAATGATTTAGTAGAAATAGTGATGCATGCATGCCTCATTATTAATACCTTTCATTTTAATAAGTTTAAAGTTCATCTTGTAATCAATTTTTATCGTTTTGAGAAGTGAAAGTACATTAGAATGCTTTTACTTTTATTCTATTTGGGTTGCCATAACAATATTCAACACATTATTGTTTGACTATTAAAACAATACACGAAGGCGGGTCATACTTAATTGGTTAAACTATTGTTGTGCTTCTAACCATACGTGAAATGAATATTTTACAGTCTACTAACATAGTGAATAAAGTATATCACCTTACTGTCTTTCTTAGAAATAGTCAAACTTTCGACTATGTAAAAATATGATACAATACAGCTTGTGTGGAAGCTAACATTTCCCAGCGACCACAGACTCGTGAAGCGGTGAAGAGCACAATACAGATTATACCAGTAAAGAAAAGTAGTGCAAAATTTAAAAATTTTAAAACCAAACTAGAAGAAAAAGAACAATTTTACAATTTTTTAAGATGATCGTTGTTAAAAGATGAAAAATAATTATTCTTTCAAAGTGGAGGAGGCCTTTACTCTATCAAGGAGTTTCTATAATACATATAAATTAACAAATAAGACTTACATAGAATTAAGAAAACTTAAAAATATATTTGAATTTAAAAAGTTTATAGGAAAGAAAAAGACTTTATCTGTGAAGTAACTTTTAAAATAGGTCCAATAGTTTTTGAGTGGTATCCCTACAAACAAAAACACAAATATTTTCTCGTAATTTTTAATTAAAATTTCATGTAAAATATCAAAATGTTTGGAAAAATATTTAATATTACAACTTAAAAGGACAACGCTGAAGCCATTAAAAGGTTACAAAAATGATTCGATCAAGTACAAAGAATACGCATTTTAAATATTTGCATTAAAAACATCCGATTTAACTTCCTACTGCATTTATTATTCGAATTTACTTTTTTACTTACGAACATTATTACTATTTTTTCGTTTTTGCTCTTGATCAGACTAACATCATCAAATGATACTTTTATATTATTTTTAAATACATCTTTAAATTAAAAATTATTTTATTATTATTTTACTTAGAAGTCACTTTTGTATGAAAGGTTGTTGATATCTATAGAATACTCATATATATGTAAGAGATACAGGATCCATATCGGATGCAATCATTACTATAAATCACAATATTAAACAAATCGGCCCTGATTAATTATTTTCACACTAATATTTAGCAGTTCGTCATTGAATCGGTGACGCGCCTGCGATGCCGCCCAAAAACAATGAATCTTCATCTTCTTTTGTTTTTAAAATGGCCGCCTCGCTTTCACCAGCATGACGCTCCGCTAGAGTAGCCCACGCTTGTCATTTGTCACATGGCTACCCTTCTGAACCATGCGCCGTCACGGCCATACTGACATTCGCCCGTCCTCGGGCGTTTACTCTTTCTTCTTCTGAAAACCAAACATTATTTTACAACCAGTAGGTACTTGCTCGTTCATCCTGACAGTAACCTTGCTATTTCAATTAGTCTCCAATCAAACATCGGGTCAACATTACATACAGTAATTTGTATTACTACTACAGTATTGACATTATTCATCTCATTGTCTATTCTAACAACTTGGACCACTATCCGTCCATTCTAACAACTTGGACCGCTAAACGTCCATTCTAACAACTTGGACCGCTAAACGTCCATTCTTACAACTTGAGACCACTACACATCCATTTTAACTAGGTACTTGGACCACTACACGTCCATTCCAACTACTTGGACCACTACGCGTCCATTCTAACTTGGACCACAATACGTCCATTACTTGTCCATTACTTGGACCACTGTCCATCACTTGGACCATCTCGTCCATTACTAGGACCACTCGTCCATTACTAGGACCATTCGTCCATTACTAGGACCACTCGTCCATTACTAGGACCATTCGTCCATTACTAGGACCATTCGTCCATTACTAGGACCACTCGTCCATTACTAGGACCATTCGTCCATTACTAGGACCACTCGTCCATTACTAGGACCATTCGTCCATTACTAGGACCATTCGTCCATTACTTGGACCATCTCATTGTCCATTGGATTATCACAACACATCTGAATCGCAAGAATGTGTCCCTTGAACTAACCCCAAACAGGTATAGCCCGGACGACAACCTACGACCAGGATCGACTCAGCATGCTAACTATCTGGACCGAACCAATGTGTCCATCCAGGCACCCATAAAAGGGCATGGACGACATAATTTTCGGACCAGGATATACAACGACAGCTACATACTAGACTAAGTGAATAACACATACAAAAACTTGATGACGTACCTCTTTACAAATCTGAATTCTTTTTATCGCCAAATTCAGTAAATGTGCTGGGTGCTGAATCAGCCTTAACAGTTCCGGAGTCAATGGATACTATTCTACTATATGATGTTTCCGGACATCAATCATCGAGGTACGAGTATCAGTCGTTTGATTTCAACTTTATCGAGTCTACCCACTTTAGTCATCACCTCATCAGACTAATAAAATTGCGGAACCGATTTTAATGTGTGAACTAGAGACCAATATCATTGAGTGATGATACCATTCTACGCTTTCGACTCTTATACGCCGTCCTGGCCACCCTTTCATCAGTCTCCTTACAAACCCTTAAAACTCCAAACACTGACGCATATACTCATGATAATGACAGTCATTACCTATACTTTCCACAGGGCTCCATAACAAAATCAAATCACATGCAAAAAGAAAACAGGTCGCCAAGGCTCATTGTTTTTTTTTTTTTTTTTTTTTACATCACTTGCACTCATCGCTTGCGGCATCCCTTAAACAACTCTCGCGCTCAGAGATGAGTCGCACCAGTTCTCATTTGAAATATAAGAAATAGAAAACCTAACAAAGTTCCACAGCATACTCTCCCCACACTATAGCATTCCCAAACGTATTAACTGCAAAGTACAAACCAAACTTTCAGGTGACGTTCGTTTGTGAATAGGTGCAATGTCATGCAAAACACGCAAAAACAGAAAGACTTTGACTAAGCCGTTTCTATCTCAAACAGTATAGCTTTCATCAACATTCATCCAAAACATCTCGTATTATAAATAATTAATTATCTTTGAGCTTACATAAAGTATTGTAAAGGATTGTATGAAATAAAACCGTAAGTGAAACCGTACCTACAATGAATATTGACGGCACTAAGAATGAGGCAGTTACCCTTATTTTTTTAAATGTTGTTTCGTCCTATGCCGGTAATAGCACCAAGTCGTTACCACTACAACTAATAGTTAGGCAGATCATTGTCAATAATAAAATAAATGGAACAATCCCACCGGAAGACATAGTCAGGGTGCCAAGTCTGTCTCTGCACCGCTTTTTGACCAGTGGCCGCTCGTTCGGTTCCCTGCAGTCTGGACAAGTCGACGATTCGTGGTCTTGTTGACTACACACGCAGCATGTAGAGGATGACAACTAGGCAATTAGCTATTGATGGAGTCTTGATACAGTCTTGATAAGTCATCATGTCTAATTTCGCTGGAACTATCTTTTCTGTACCTGCTTTTATTAGGATTAGTTTCAATTACAGAGTTGTTATAACTAGTTCTCAAATTTATTTGTATTATGTTGTCATATGCTATCTCAACCTTTTATAAAATATCTTAGAATCTATAACTTTTTAAATGATCAATTTTTTTTATTTAATTGATCTTGAACTGTAACTCTTACTCACTTTCCAAGTAATTTTCACGAACAATAAAAGATTTCAGAAGATTTTCTTCAAACAATAAACAATAGAAATAATAATCTTTTCTCCTAAGACACTGATAAAAAATCAAGGAAGTGAAGTCCCGTGTCTCCTAGTGGGGTATGGGGCAGATGCATTTCACATCTGTTTCACTGATCCATTTTTTTTTATTATCTTCACCGGGAATCGAACCCAGGACCTCTTGGTTGTAACACTTATGCGCTTACCACTAGACCAAGGAGGCGGTCAAGTAATCAACTAAAACTTAATAATCATTAATATCAAATCAATAGGTAACTCTAAAACTACAAATATTTATGCCAACCCTATATCAAAAAAATAGGATGATCAGAAATGTCATGTGACATTGGTTCTATAATATCTTGTACTTCCATTGAATCCTTTCACCTACCTTGCAAGACATACAAAGTTTTCAGTACCATAAGTAATTTCTCTCCAATATGTATAGCACTTCTAGCTATCTTTTAAGACTTGCCTTTATTAGCATGACCTGTATGCATTATTCTCAATATTTCAGACCCCAAAGAATTATCTTTGATACAATAGCTATCTAACAAAGTAACTTCTAGTAATTCTTAATTATTATTCTTTTACAATGACTCAAATGTTACTACATATTAAGATTTTAGAAATGTCTAAATGCCAGTCAGCAGTATATATTTTAAGATCTGGAATATATCTTACTATCATATCTTAACAATTTCAACACCTTTTTAACCCAACACTTCCTTTGTTAATAACCATTTCTAACAACTATAGACTATATTATGGCTTGTGGTCTGTGTTCTAAGATTATCTTCTTACCTTTAATAAATTGATGATACTTACCAATTACTAAACAAATTGTATAAAGCTCTTTTGCTCTACCTCTTCTAACAATTATGTAACATTCTTAGAAACATTTTCTTTCCATCAGAAACATAACTCTATAACTCAGAAACAATATTTGTTCAACAAGGATTCATGTTTATAGCACATTCTAGAACTATTAAACTTACTTAATTTTACTTCATCAGTATTAAATTTTACTACCTTGTCCTATCCACAACTCTACACCACTTTTTTTTATTTTACATTCACTCTCCTTTAGACATGTACACCAGACAACGTGTACACCAGATATGTGCCCAGTTCAAGATTTCTTTTTTTTTTTAAATCTAACAGATAAAATAAAAACGTTCATACCTCAAACTGTAAGTAAATACTTTCCTTATCATCCTTCAATACAAATAAGATCTTTTCAACAAAAATGAAGACAATGAAACCATAGTGCGTTTTTTTTGAACTGACCCTTTTCTAGTTCTCTACTAATTTCATTGGAATGGGTAGTACTCAATACCCGGTACAATTGGCTTATGGTAGTCATGCTACAAGCAGGTCATCAGCCATCGCGCATAATTCCACTTTATTTTTTACATCAAAATAGAATAAACAAGCTCCATACATATTCAGACATTGAATTTTAGATATCCATACAGGAAGGTTCCATAGGTAGCTTCGTACGCATTTACTTAACTGGATTTTATCCTCCTTCACTGGGGGCAACTATTGCGCAGCAAGAATAAGAGCAAACAACTTCCATATTGCCAAGTTTTATTCTGCAACGTACGACTTTACGACATACATTTCGTCCTCTATCCCACTTCTGATGTAAGAGATACAGGATCCATATCGGATGCAATCATTACTATAAATCACAATATTAAACAAATCGGCCCTGATTAATTATTTTCACACTAATATTTAGCAGTTCGTCATTGAATCGGTGACGCGCCTGCGATGCCGCCCAAAAACAATGAATCTTCATCTTCTTTTGTTTTTAAAATGGCCGCCTCGCTTTCACCAGCATGACGCTCCGCTAGAGTAGCCCACGCTTGTCATTTGTCACATGGCTACCCTTCTGAACCATGCGCCGTCATATATATTGGAGAAGTAGCGCAAATAAGGTTTGCACAACCATTTGAATACAAGCTGAATAAATATTTACATACGAACTAGCCAAAACAATATAATTGTAAACATAACATCTAAGTAACACTCATACAACGTTACGTATATTTACTTAAAAGATCGTAGACCACTTTGTAAGAATCAGCCTGTAATAGTAACAAATCTATAATCTATATACCTACTATTATAAAGCTGAAAGAGTTTGTTTGTTTGAACGCGCTAATCTCAGGAACTACTGGTTCGAATTGAATAATTCTTTTTGTGTTAAATAGTCCATTTATCGAGGAAGGTTTTAGGCTAAAGGTTTATAACGCTGCAACCAATAGAAGCATCAGTGAAAAATATTGCAAAAACGGGGAAAATTATCCATATATGAGGGCTTCCGTTGCGTGCGCTGCGTAAACGGTTCTAGTTACCCAAAAAATATGTATGAAAGAATTATTACTCTTTAAATGATGTCTATTGTGACATCGTATCTCCTAAACGAAGCCACCGATTATGATGCGATGTTGGAAAGCTGATGTGGTCGAGATGAATCTTAATACTTAGTTCATACTTCTTTCTTACTTACTGACTTCTATTTATGAAAATCTATTCATTATTTTATGAATCATTCTCATTTGTAACTAATGTTCAATTAATGTTTTTTTTAATTGTCTTCAGTCTCATTATATCCTAAGATACGAATCATTTGAATATTGCTTGTCTGCCTTATTCCAAAACGCGGTTTAAAGATAGGCTTGTTTGTTATCAGAGAAAAACCTCGTTGTATGAACGTTAGACGTGTATCCTAGCAACCAATACTGAAACATCTTTAGTCCATGTTTTGTAATAAGGCCCTTGAAGTTTAACTGCGGATTATGCAAATTATTTACTTCAGACTAAACTAAAAGTTCAACGGTTGACAAGAAATGTCATAAAAACAGATTAATAATTTGAGTCACGTCTTGTATAATCATAAACTTATTGAACAACCTCGGCTGACAAAATAAATTTAAATCTTTTCAGCTTGGTTAGTCACGACATTTAAATTTTTTGCTTGTTTTTTGTTGTTAGAATTGAAATAATTTTACTGAAACCATGTTTGCTATATAACTAGCTGTGCCTCGTGGTTTCACCTGCGTTAATTTCGTCGTAACGTGATTTTATATAGCCTATAAACAGAGTAAAATAGTAGCCTGAGTTCCTCCTTATTACATCAGCTATCTGCCAGTGAAAGTCTCGTCAAAATCGGTCCAGCCGTTTCAAAGATTAGCCGCAACAAACAGACAGACAAATAGACAGACAAAAATTGTAAAAAAATGTTATTTTGGTATATGTACCGTGTATACATGCCATACTATGTTTGAACGTGCTAATCTTATGAATTTTGTTCATAACTATAATTAGTGCTTTAAAAGCAGTGCATTTAGCGGTTATTTTGATATTACAAACAGGCACTTTTATTTACCTGAATAGATTAGTGGATCCCGCGAAATTCGTATCGCTTCAAAGTTATCACATAAAATGTTATTCCATAGAAAATGTATGAGGAAAATTTTCATGAATTTTTATACATTTTTAATAGATATTGTCCGATTAGACGAATTCAACAAAAGAATCATTAAAAGTCCATCAGTCTTGAGTTATAAAGGTGTAAACTATTCGACTGAGTTTTATACATATATATTTTTACATAGATTTTTTTAAGTGAACCGAAATAAAAAAAACTGAAGTCCTGTTTCCCTAGTGGGTATGGGGCAGTTGCGTTTCATATCTGTTTCACTAGATTTTTTCTTTAGGGGCAAGTAGGTGATCAGCCTTCTATGTCCTGCCAGACCGAGTTTTTTTTTATCTCCACCGGGAATCGAACCCTCGGTTGTAACGCTTACACGCTTACCACTAGTCCAAGGAGGCGGTCAGTCGAACCGACTTCAATAACCATAATCTCATCAAGTTTCTGTTTCAATGAAACAAAAAGCAAATCTAAATCCAAGTATTAATTTTGCCGTTTCGATAATTTATATAACAAACTAAACAATAATGTGCCATAATTGGCGCATAATCTCCTCCTTTATAAAGTCAGTCAGTTTAAGCTACAGTCCTTCATCTTTCATCTCAATCACGACAGCATTCAAACAAGTTCCGCATCGCAGTGGGTCCATTTCTTTTGGAGCAATGCCACAGACAGACCTACAGACATACCTTTTTTTGCGAAGGGGATTAATAAAGGTTTATACTTTCTGTACTGATTTAATAAGAAATAGGGTTAATTTTTCTTTCGCATTCCGTTGATACAAAACATGAAATGCAATCTATTGTTTCAATAAGTCGCAGGTGTTAGTTTATGTAATACAAAAAAGTAGGATTAGTCATATCTGATTTATCATACTTTGAATAACCGGTTTACGTGGGTTTACTAACTCCGAATTTGTTTTAAACATACTAAATAAAAACTGTAATGTAATGTACGATGTTATTTTAATAATTAAAAGATGATTGATTTAGAATTTATTAATATTACAACATGTGCTATGATTATGAGCGAGCGAGAGCAAGTGACAGTAAGACTATTGCCATGTACATAATAATATCTAGCGGGGCAGAGTTGCCAATAATAAATACCAATGATAATGATGCGTTCAAGTATACTACAAAAACATGTCAAATTGATGACATTTTTATTTTTGAAGATCGGTTACAAATGAGACAAAATATTTCATGCAAAGATTTTGTTTGAGGAACGTTTAATAAATACTAGATGAAAACCCGGTTTCGCTCGGGTGAAATGTGACTCATACTCATGTAGGTACAAAATGTCCGACTCGAAATCTTTATTTTTTATGTTTTATACCTTACCCCTTAACGAAATTTTTAATATAGATTAATATAGATTAGAGATTCTGTTTTTGAAGACAATTAAAAATATAAATGAAAACATGACTATAATTTATCAATGTCTATTCGTACACGAGATATCCTAATAGATATGTAATACTTAATTAACATGTTTTTTAATAATATCAATCATGGTAGCGCTTTAAAGAAATATCCATAAACTTCCCGATTGTCTTGAGTAGAAAGTTGAGTGACGTTTATGGGTAGAAAACTCAGTCTAGTATACCATAGTGGTAGATTTCGCTTACTTTCACAATAAATATATTATAACAGGTTGTAACTATATAAAGGGCTTTTAAAATAATATTTTTATTTATCTATTTAATAGGAATTATCTATATTATAGCATCTATCTATCTATTTATTTATCTAAGATATAGCATCTATAATCTGAGTAATATTTTTTTGTGTGTGCAGTCCTGTGTCCCTTAGAGGCAGATGCATTTCACATCTGTTTCACCCATCTATTTTTTCTTTGTCACGTCACAAGTAGGTGCTCAGCCTCCCATGCCCTGCTAGACCGAGTTTTTTTATCTCCACCGGGAATCGAACCCAGGACTGTATAATATAATACTGTGTAATTACATACTGGATAAGGTAGTTATTGTACAAATTGTATTAAGAAAATCTTAATTTAATATTTGATTCCTTTAAAAGTTATTATAAGTAAAGTACAGAAATCAAAATCTTAACAGTAACTAAGATCAATCACGTCATATCATATTAAACTTATAAAATCCATTTTTTTAAAATCGGAGTTAAAGATAGTATATATTTTAACCCCATAACTTAGGGTTCGTGTTATTCTAGTAAGTAGAGACCTAAATTTAAAATTTAAACAATCAAGCGTTTCTTTTTTCTAAGTGATAATCAAAGTTAGCGAAATGCAGTGTTATAAACTTTATAGTTTCACTAAGGGCTCAAAACCCGTATCAGCGAAAGAAATACCAAACATGTTAACTGTCTGAATTTACTAATATCACTTCTTTCTGGGCATAAGCACCTGAGGCTACAGCACTAACAAAAAATTCTCAACCACAGACACACAATTACCTAACCACTTTAGAACATTAAAATTCCTTACAAAATATAATCTTCCACAATGATTCCGTGGGTAAGAAACATTTCTTTAATAATTCTCACAATAGTTTAATGAAATGGTGTAACTTTGATGTAATTCTTACGGTAATTTATTTTTTAAATGTCGGTCTTTACAGCAACTTTCACCTGTCAAGTATTATTGATTTGACAACTCAAACCTGAATGTCATAAACCTATAAACTTGCGTAACTCGAAAGAAAGAAATTGTTATGTCAAAATTTACACAGAGCGTAAATATTTTAGAAAACGAAAGTTTTAATTATTACAAAAGTTCTTTTTTGATCATAACTGTTTTCAACCGATTCTAAATGAGGTAAGTACGTTTTTTCTTACGCGATTGTGAAACCATAATGAATGATCATTTTCATTTTATTTATTACTTTTTACTGCATTAAGGTTGGATTAACGTTTTTTTAAAACAATTTTTGTTATCAAAGTTGAAGAGATTATGAACATAAAGTTTCAACTTTAAGTCTTAAAACCAATATGTGTAATTTCAAACTTTATGCATGACTTACATATTATGCATTTGCATAATGTATCATTCGGCACCGTTTAATGTTTACAAATTATCTTAGAGTATAATTATTATTATTAGCAGCACCTATGTTTGATTTATAGGTCAACCCGTTAGAATTGTTAATTGGATTTGATTCATTAACATTTTGTTCACACTAATTATCTTTTTCCACTTACTTTGTATTAATTTGGTTTTTTGTAGATATCTTGAGGAAAAAAAGTTACTTTGTGTAACCCAGTAGTCTCGGTGTTAAAGTATGACGTGTCGAATGGATCAATAATGATAAGTTTTCAGAACTTTCGACTGGGTGAACCGATTGCGATGATTCTTTTTCACCATTTCAATTTCACCAAAATCTGTTTAGTAGTTTTTGAGTTACCATTTGAAGTCTTTTTTTTAATTTAAATTTTCAAATTTTCGTCACCTTTCAAACAAACCAAAACGCAACGAAATTTAGGTGCATTCTTTTAGAAGCTATGATGCCAGACGACATGACGAACTCGTTTTTGGTCGATGGTTTTTAAAGAGAGTAAACGATTTCTTCTAAAATATTAGTTTCGGTAAAGATAAAATGATGTGTATGATGTCATCGACATATTATACAAAAATTTCGTTATACGAAGGATAATAAAAATGTCAAGTCGGTCCGTTTTTGGCGAGACAGACCAACAGAATGACTCACTTTGGGTTCATGGCCGTATTATTGAATATTTATTATTTTTTAAATACCAATGACGTGTTGTCTGTAAAAGGTGGCTGAGTTTATAATGAGCTTTTAAGTAAAATACATTTTATTATAAGTCCGACGCATAGTGCATGGGGTAGCCACAATTCTGTGTCTATTTCACTGATCTGTTACAAGTAAACATTTATAAGCCGTGATACGTTTTTATTGCTTCCTCGGGAACTGAACCCCGGTTCTTCCGACCAGAACAGACTTATCTACAGACAGTGGACAAGTTAAAAAGTTAGAAATTTTCAACTAATTATATTTTTACACTTCTGATTGAAAAAATTCCTAAGATATGCTATATGGTATATTGTTATTGAATAAGTTAAGTATATAATATTATGTATATAATAATAATTATTATTATTATAATTGGGACAACTCACATACATTTCTCTGATCCCAAAGTAAGTAGGTAGCTGAAGCACTTGTGTTTGGTAATCAGAAACAACTCTCTCACCCCCACAACTCAATAAATACATAAGTTTATAAACAACCAAGACTCGGAAACAAACTTTCGTGCTCATCACAAATTAATGCACCTATCGGTATTCGAACCTGGGACCTTTCGTTGCAGAAGGACCACTACCAATTGCGCCAATCGGTCGTATATGTAAAGGTTTTTCGGGGCATTAGAAGCATGAAAACCTATAGATATTATATAACATCCTATTTATATTCCTACGAATCTATTGTTAACTTAAGTAAACAAGTAATTAAATTAATATTACAACATTAATTTTGTGTAATTTTTAGTTATAATAAATAAAAGACTTTCCACATACAATTATTTGAACCATTGCGTAATTCAATTTTTCCATTAAAGCGTATATATTTGAACAACAGCTAAGTACGTACTTGACCGAATTTGACAAAATTAACAAAAGTACATACATATTTGTATACACACGTGTGTCCCACATAAAGTCTATCGATAATGCCCCCATGTGGGGTTAGAGTTACGCATAATCAAAATTAGGACGTAAAACTGTTTTTAGGCGTTTTGCAAGTTAGAAAGAAAAATTTATTAACACATACTAAAAACACTAAATTAACAAATCAAAATGATCAGAGAAACAGATACAGAAATATGTCTGAACCATTCCCCACTTTTTTTGGATGTACGACTCCTACTTTTGATAGAGTAACTCGTTGAACTGGTCCCATTTTTTGGAATTTTTGCAATCAATTGTTTTCAGGATATTGAATGAATAGTTCACAATCGGGCGAGAAATCGCTGAAATTCGTGCGACCGCGTCTTACTTATCTGCTTATAATCCTATGAAATATGAACCCTTATCGTTGAATTAGATGTCTTTTGATTCAGTATTAAATTTTAAACAATAATAAATAATAATCAAGATAATTCAATTTACAGTTTTAGAGATATTGAGGTTAAAATATCAAAAATTTGAAAAACTTGAATTAGTTCGCTTTGGCAATACAGAGCCTTTCAAAGAGCAACATGACAGTTTTATTTTAAACTAACTGGCCCGGCAAACGTTGCTTTTGGGGTGGGCTACCCTTATCACTTAGGGGTATGAAAAATTCATAGTAGCCGATTCTCATACCTACTGAATATGCATATAAAATTTGGTAAAAATCAGTAAAGCCGTTTCGGAGGAGTAAGGTAACTAACATTGTGACACGAGAATTTTATATATAAGATTTTACATGAATTTTATTTATTAACACTATTTACGTCTTTTTATATAATATATTAGGTTCATTTATTTTTCACTTTGTAGCACGTTTTGAGGTCGGTTTTATTTTTTATTTAAAATTAATTTTCACACAAGAAGTGAGCTTAAAGCTTCGGACAATGCTCACCCTTGACTTTTCTGATTAATACTTCCATGTGAGGTTCATTGTTCAAATATTGTCCAACTCTTATCACGAGCACATACCTAACCTCTGAACCTAGTCTTCTGTAAGACTAAGACATACTTTGTTTTTATTATCTAGAAAATTCACTCTAAAGTTAATACTACGTCTATGCTTTCTGCCATTTATCTATCTCTGCCCTTTTTGAACGTCCTTCAAAAAAAAAAGCAAAAAAAAATCAATTTGTATATTTTATTATTTAATTTTTGCGTATTTGGCAAATGTGTTAACTACCGCGGTTTAATTAATTAAATTTAAGTATTAAATGTGCTTTAATTTATTAAAATTGTTAAGTAGATTATTTCGATGTTTATTGTCATTTCTAGTTTCTACCGTATTGTGTTTAATCAGTGGCGTGGTGTTGTCCGATTCGTGTGTCGCCTCAATTTCACCGTGTACCGGTCTCGCCGACCTGAATTCCACTCTATGGTTATTATTAACTAGTTGACCGCAACTGTTTAGACTTTAGGTGCTGGGCTTTTGAATCTCATTTTATAAGTAGTGGTTCTACTAAAAAATCACGTTATTATATAACAGATACATAAAAAACGAAAACAGATGTTATATATAATAGATATATTTAGATGTTTCTCAAACTGCGTGTTTCATGACTTAGAAAATTAGGAGGGGTTAAAGACCACAACTATATACAGAATAGTACAAGCCAAAGAATTTGTATTAATCTGAAGACCTTAAATAAAATTTAGGTTTCAGTTTTAGTGTTAGAGCCCTTTCAGTGGGATCGAGTGTATTTAGTTGTCAATGTTAGATTTTCTTATCGCATTCTAATAAAAGCTAAGTGTTTGTTTGTTTGAACGTATTAATCTCAGGAAAAAAAAGCATAAAATTAGTGCTTTAAAGCAAATTAAATTTATCGTATTTATGTTTGAATGTTAATTTTTTTACTAAAATCGAATTTAACAAACATATTTAGCTTCGGTCTTCACGGTTCGTTCAGTAGATGATTGTAAAAACTTCTTTAGAAAGAAATAAAAACACGATTTCCTTTTGCGATTACAGTACAGAAACAGCAAAATGAAGCGAAATAGATGCATAAATATGTCCGCCCTTGACAAAGTTTGTGTTTCGGGATTTTATTTTATGCACTTTCAGAAGCATGCGCTAGACACAAAAATATATTGCCTATCTTACATAACTAAGATATAATAATAGGTATTTAATTTAGCTAAGATAATACGCGACAAATAATTAATAGTTATATAATATACTTATAATTAAGTAAATCAATCAGTATATTTATAAATAGTGCAATTTTTAATAACATTTAAAATTATTGCCCATCCTGTCATATAGCTCTGTGTACACCACTGAGTTCTTCGACCCAATTGAATAAGCAATGCAGAAACAATAGGTTAATATCGGCTAATGAGATGACCTTGCAATATCCTCATATTGTCTACTCTAATTGGTCGTCTATCTTCACAACAGTATATGCAAATTAGCAACACAATTGCAACTTGTAAGTAGATGCTGATTGCTGACTGACGGCTTTACACCGGTGCTGCACTGTGTATTCCAGAGGAAATAAGAGAGGTGTGTTCTGTCTGTGAGTACAAGTCCAGTCCAAAAGGTCCCGTCAAAATCAGTCCAGCCATTTCAGAGATCAGGAACACACAGACAGACAGACAAAAATTGTAAAAAAAATATGTTATTTTGGTATATGTATTATGTACCGTGTATACATCCGTATGCATTTAGTAAAAAGCGGTTATTTTAATATTACAAACAGATACTCCAATTTTATTTATTTGTATAAAGTACAGATATGAGAGACTTAACTGATGGAATGAGATGAAGTATGAACAATTTTTTCTGAAGGGCGGACATGTAATAATAATACATAATAGAGAATTGTAGGTGAAATACATAACTATAATTTATACTTTAAAATAAGATTTGTTTACAAAAATATAATTTATTTACACAAATATAATTTTAACAATTCAGGCTTTCATTAAATCGGTCCGTTAACTTAGCTATGAAAGCGGAACCATCTCGCTTTCGTTTAATTAATATGAACTTAATTATTACTTTTGGACCTGTTTAATGTTGATATTACAATATTTAAATCTTCATTTCCGTTTATATTATTTGAACCGTGTGAAAATGTTTAATAACATAAGCTTATAGTTGATAAAGTCATAAAATGCAATCGATAATTATCGCTAATAGGTACTTCAATCAAAGGAATACATATTGTTGTCATAACGATTACTGCAACAATTAAATTTCATTTATTATGCGCATATTATGATCAACGACATCAATTTTTATTTAAATGTATTCAGATTAGATTGTTTAATCATGAATACTCTCTTTGCATACAAACGATGCATAGCACCAGTGAAAGTATTAATTATAGTTTTTTTCTTTTCAGAATGCCAGTTATGTGATCAACAGACGCTATTCGAGGAGCAAGATGTCACCTGTCTGCCACAACTTCGTACAGAATGCGTGGAAGAAAGATTTTTGCTCCAACTGCTTCAAATCACGTGAAGAGCATGCCAAGCAAGACAGGACACAAACAGACAGCAGCAAATATTTATCGACTCCATTTCAAAATAGAAGCACATTCTTCAAAAAAAATCCGCCAAGCATTCTAAAGGTGCACTCTAAAAAGAAAAGCAAACGTAACGTTCGCTTCCCTGAAGAAGTATGCAGCGTAATAGGATATGGAGGTGACGACTGGTCTGATGGAGAAGAATTCGAAGTCTCCGAGGACAACGATGAAGAGGATACATTCCCAGACACAGAAGAAGAAAGAGAGCTTCATAAAATAACAAAATGTAATACAGATTTTAATACTGTGAAAGCTAACCTATTAGGTGATTCAGTCGCAAAGTCGTATACATCACTAATGCTAGGCAAAGTACAAACAGACTCTGACGGAAAGAAGAAAACTCTTATGGTGTCAGTTACCCCTTTCGGGCAAGACAACAAAGGTCCTTCAATCAAAACACATGTTCGGAAACCTGCACTCATATCTGTTACTGACCATCCCACCGAAGAATCATCAAATAATAATTATAAAACAAATATTATACTTTCTACTTATATTAAGGAATCGGAAACTATTGTTGCTGCTGAAGGAGTTAAATCTACTGATAGTATACTTTGTACAGAAAAATCATTGCTTGAAGAAATTTCAGAAACATTGCAACAAAATCGAATGGGTTCAACTGATATGAACTTTTCTCAAATGGATAACAAAAAGCCTACTGTGGTTGAAGAAAAAGTAAAAGAGAGTATGCAGGATGAGTACGAGATAAAAGAGTGTAGCGAAACTAAAAAGAATGGCATCGTAAGAAAATCGCCATTACCTAAGACTCAAGAAAGACCAAAAGTTAATCTAAGTAGATCAGAGTTTAAGTTTTGTAAAATTAACATTGAAAGCAGAAGCGTTGATTCCGCTGTAAGTACTTTAAATTCCACACCCAATAATTCTTTCACGTCTGATGATGAAAGTTTCAGTGCAAGAACTGATTCGGACAACGATGATAGTGGCCATTTCTCTGATCCTCACAAATGTGATGAAACCGTTAAGATCAAGGTGTTTAATGAAAGCGATAAAAACATTAAAATGTCACCGATCGGGCAGTTGAGAAAGGTAGACGGACAAGCTCATACTGGATATTCAACATTTCAGAATCCAATTATAGATATGCCACCCATCATACCTAAACAAGAAGTTATTTTCTCCGCGGAAGCGAGTCGTGAACTGGCAGGTGAGCCCGATGGCCGGGCTGATCCCGATGAAACAAGCGAGGCTCCCGCGTTACCTAAGAGCCCGATTCCTTCTATGGACCCACGTCCGTCATTCCTTCACGGTATGATCACTGACATAATGCCGTTGAAACCGGTCTTACCTGAAAAGCCTAAGCTTCCCGTAAAACCTGTTATCAAACAAACGAGTAAGAAAAGTAATACCGCTACACAAAACGTTACGCAAACAACAAAAAATGAGGAGAAAGTATCACGACATGCTAATGAGGAAAAAAATAATGAATTATGTGAAGACAGATCAGATACTATATATTATGCAAAGCCTGTATTAACTAAACAAGACAGCGACACATCGCTTAATAGCTTATGCAAACGGAAAGCGCCGACCCCACCTTTATCTCCAACGGAGGAATTTCCTAATAATATTTACCAAAGAAATCCAAACGGATTCATGAAGTCTGACTCACCGGTCGTTCGAGAAATGGAAAAACGAGAAAGAGCTGTAATGTCATCGTCACCCAAACAGAGACATTCGAACGAGCCGGTCACGTCCAAAACAGATATTCCGGAACCGGCGCCCAGACGGAATATATCTCTATCACATGACAATTTATTATTAGATGAGAAGCGAAAAGGCAAGCTTAAGTTTTCTATCAAGAAGTTATTACGTATTGGTTCCTCGAAGGATTTGGACAAGAAAGAGTTAAGCGTTGCCACCGTTACAAAGGTGACAAGTAAAACTGAGGAAATATATGACTTGACCCCAAAACCAAAGCCGAGGTTGGTGATTATTCATCCTTTGGACATCAACGGATCCAGCGTCGAAGTGGTGAAATCGAATTGCGAGATATCTGACAATTTGCGGCGTCTGAGTCATGACGATGTTTCAATATACAGTGGGTGTAGTTCCGCGACAGATGACATGCCGAAGGTCGTCAATAAGCCACCGCCTCCACCGAGGTTATGTAGCGAAGACTACAAAAACGCATCTGGTATACCTAAGCCCGCTAGACCGCCGCCTCCTAAGTCTATCGCACTACAGAAAAAACAAAAACAGCAAACCTGGGCGGCCGCTCCCAGTAACAGTGACAACATTTATGCTAATTTAGGTAAGTCACGATTTAGTCCGTCTAGATTCACGATATTAAATCAACTTATTTTTATTGCTAACATTTAAATATGTACCTTAAAGGTTTTATAATTTATTTTAGAATTCAGGACACATAAAGGATATTAAATTATCTTTTAAAAAACATATATAGCTATCTAAATTAATAATATTATGTACCTAAAAATATACCTAACCACATGATCATGTAAGTTTCCTTAATCAACAGGCACATTATAAATCAGGCAAATACAAAACGTCAACGAATTTTTGTGACTAAAAAACAAACCATACCTTTAAAACTCAACGGAAATAAAAAATCGAGCGGACGTCTAGTAAGAAATTTAGAAAACTTGATTTCTAAACCGCGAAGAAAAAACGACGGGTGTTATAAGTTTGGATGTGTGTATATCTGTGACGTCATAGTAAACTCTAAAGTAATGAACTTGTAAGCTGACTTGATCGAATTGGATCTAACCTAAAATTTATGAACATTGGTTCACCCGTTTTAAGGTATTCTTATAATCATCATGGTTTTTTAAATTGTCTTCGATTTCACTTGTGTTATTAAACCTATAAGTTACTAGACATCATTTGTCTCGCTCTCAACATGGAGTCAATAGTTCATTTCAAATTATACTTTTTTCTTACATAGATCCAAAAGTACTCAAAAAAGTTTATGTCAAAAGTAGCTCGACTCATGTTATTATTTTCATAAAAAATACTTAATTTTCAGCAAGTGTATATATAACATTGAACACAGTTAGATTGTGAATTCCCGTAATCCCTAGTGGGGCATGGGGCAAACACATTGCTGTGTCTATTTCACTGATCATTTTCTTTACAGGCAAGTAGGTGATCAGCCTTCTGTGCCTATCCAACCGAAATAATCATGTTTCCTCGGGATTCGAACCCAGGTCCTCCGGCACAACACGCGGACGCGTAGACCAATTAGCCACGGAGGCGGTTACAGTCTCATCAATATAACAGTTAGATTACTTGATAGTAATATAACTGTGATCTCATCGCACCGACCTCGTCTTGTCGTGACTAGAAGCTTTACATTATAAATAATTACAATTTATTTAAATAAACAGATCAAGACACTTTTAAGGCTTTCATTGCTAGATATATCTAAAAAAAAGATACATCTAGCAATTACACTCGACTGACGATACAATCAACAAATAATTAATAATAGAGTGTAGTCCCGTGTCCCCTAGTGGGGTATGGGGCAGATGCATTTCACATCTGTTTTACTGATCGATTTTTTCTTTTAGGGGCAAATAGGTGATCAGCCTTCTATGTCCTGCCAGACCAAGTTTTTTTTTTATCTCCGCCGGGAATCGAACCCAGGGCCTCTCAATTGTAACGCTCTCGGTTGTAACGCTTCCGCGCTTACCACAAGACCAAAGAGGCGGTGCAATTAATAATATAAGGTGAAAAATATTATGAGACACGTTATTTAAACCACAACCAAAAAGTATTAAGTTATATTTACTCAGTAAAATAAATATTTAAAAATATATGTCTGGAGCGTTCGCGAGAACTTTGGAACACATTTTTTTATTTTATTATTTATGAAAAACTTGAAATAAGTAGAGTAGATTATGATATGAGTGTGTAAAGCTGGTGATTGCCGCCAAGGCGCTTTTAAGAGAGCCGAGGACGTTAATAATCAATACTAACGTGTATCAAACGATAAATGAAAAGTCAAAGTTTTATTTAGTAAATTAAAACTTTGACTTAAGTATTGAATTTGCTTTAAATGCATCTGAATGCAAATGACAACCTCAGACAGACAAAATTTCGTTTGAGTTAAATATTTATTTATTAAACACGTACAAGCTAAAATTGATTATTTAAACACGAAATTGCACGAAATAAACAAGTAAGACACTAATTTATATTATTGAACGCGACAACCCAATGTGATTTTATTTCATATCTAAACTCTTTTGAGACCAAAGAGGTTTAAAAAAGGTTTTACTACATTATTGCACTAGTGCGTCAAAATGTCATACTTTGGTTACAAGCGCCTTTATATACCTGAGCGCGATGCGATAAGAGTCAATTTATGAGCAAATGTGTTGAAAAATACATTATAAACTAGTTCATGCTTTTCCGTGCACCAGATTCGTCGCCTATTATATTATAAACAAACAATAAGTTTACAAAAAGGAAAAAAGAAAGAAGAGACGACTAATACCAATATTATTCATTTACAGGAGAAATAAGATCAGCCCTAGCTCCACGAAAGCCAGAACGAACAGCTAGTATGCGTGAGCGAGAAACTCAACTTGAACTAGTAAAACGCAGGACACCAATCGACGACGACAAAGATGAAATAGATGATGGACCACAGGAATTAGTTCAGGCCACAAACGATACGGTAATTAATAGCTATGATGATGTTTACAACAAATATGATGATCAATGTGACTCAGCTAAAAACAGCGACAGCGATTATGAATATGTTAACCACGCGCGGTCCAGTTCGCCAGAATGCGACTCCGCCAAGACTCCAGACAGACCAGAAAGAAAGGAAACTGAATTTCCAAAATACAACTTCCGTTCTTCATTGCCGTACTGCGGAAGCGAGACCGAGTCCGAGATATATTCCCCATACAGCTTCTACAGCTCCAATGACAATATGGATACTCCAAACAACGATGATTTCCAAGCAGAAGCACCTAAAACGAACAAACTACGAGTTAGAAAGGGCAGGAGCGTGGTACACAAGAACTTAGAGGACAATTACGGAGCTGTGGTTATCGCGAATCACGAGGCATTGGCTCAGGTTTTAGAACAGGTAATTTGATATAATTCATGCAATTTTCTTATACTGAATCGAGACATGGCGTGATGTAATTGATTAGAAAATCGCCCTTTAGTTACAACGGTTTATTCAACGATAAAACAACT
This sequence comes from Aporia crataegi, assembly GCA_912999735.1. Lineage (NCBI taxonomy): Eukaryota > Metazoa > Arthropoda > Insecta > Lepidoptera > Pieridae > Aporia > Aporia crataegi. The sequence continues at coordinate 1,217,531 of OU538748.1, read as the reverse complement.
GTTCCATTTTATTTATTTATTTTACATTTGGAAAACTTAAATTTGTAAAATAATAATAATAATAAATTGATATAAAAATTAGCCTAAAAATTTCTCACATTTGAATAGGTATGGGATCCAAAAGAAATACTATGTCATGTGTACTGATAGGTTTTGAGAAGTTCTGCTACTGGATCTTGTCTTAATTTACTATTTGAACCATTAAACGTGGTGTAGATTGTTAAATTACAGAACAAAAGACTTAAATTATAAATAGAATAAGAATTAGAATTTTTAACACCTGTCACTACAATCAGAGAATTTTAAGTTTAAAGCTTAAATAAGCACCTGCAGGACACCTGCAAAATAAACTGAATATTAAATAGCAATTTATTTAGTTGTTATAGATACATTGATATTTAATATTTTTCCGGTCAGCACATTCAGACCGACCACTTATATTTTCTAAGTATTGGATTCTAATTTGGATCCACAGACTCAGTTTATTACATATTAGAGCTATGATTAAAACATCATGGCGAAAAAAAAACAAAATATTTTTCTTCTCAGCACAATTTCTCTTCACCAAATTATTACGTGTTTCAGGTGCAACAAAGTGCAATGATGCAGCCATCTCTACGTGGCCTGAAAGCGTGCACGAACCTCCGCTGGACTGATTTCTCCATTCAGAGCAAGCACATGAAAGCTGGCAGACGTGTCTTCTACCCAGCAGTCTGGAATTCCAACCAGGGTCCTGTCAATGTCACCCTGATGCTGTATAAGGAGCATATGGCTTCGCAGATGATCTGCCAGTCGGTGCAACCCCAAACGTTGAGTTTGAACGCTATCACAGAGTTCTGTGACTTAGTTCCACTGCAGCAGTTTGGAGAAGATGGAGAGGATCTGGTTCAAGGTGGATTGATATTGACAAATATAGAAATTCAGAGAATTTTAAGCATAGATTTTAGCCGGCGACCGGTTGTCGGCCGGGCTCCAGTGGCACTCTTAATTTTTCTGTCATAGTAAAATGCATGTAATGGCTTAACGATTTGATCTTGAAATGTATTTGCGTTATTGTATAATTATCGCCAAGAATTGTGATGACTTTTCTCAATTTATCCTAACTTATTAGTTATTAATGTCATCATTTTTTAAAACTGTAGTAACAATTAAGTGTATGCCCAAAACTTTGGGTACACAGAAATATGAAAATATTTTTTTTTTATATTTTTTCAGCTACCATTGTTGTACTCGCTCACGCGCAGGCTGACACGATAGATTCGTATGGCGAGTACCTTCAGACCGCTGACACGACGTCAAAGGAACACCAACTCGTCCAAACCGAGCAGAAACACGAAGCCATATTCATGATGCTGCAGGTTATAATTGGACTCAAATGCCTCCAAGCCCGGGGTGTTGAAGAATTGCCGGAAGCGCTTACCTCTTTTATCATCCTGAAGGAGGTCCAGCTTAGCAGTTCTCCTACTCAAGATGAAAGGCTCAATTCTCTGTCAGCACCGAAGACTAATTGCTATGGAAGATTGTGTATTTTACAGGGGTAAGGTTCTTTTTTTAACATTCTCTCTCTTTAACCAATTCTCATGAATTTTACTTTAAGGGAAGATACTCTAGGTTTCATTTCTTATTTATTTTACTAATACAATATAAATATGTAGCTGTTTTTGTTGTTGTTATAATTTTGTTGTTGTTATAATTCTGCAAAAACATGGATTATAACGTGTAACGACCTAAATCGTTTATTTTATTTACTTCTAAATAAGCTTTTTAATATTTCTTTTTCTAGACTGAGTGACGACATAAATAGCAGCAAAGCTGATGACGAAGTGCTTTCATCACTATGCAAATGTGCAATGAAGGCACTAGAAATACTTCTCCCAGGAGAGAAACTAACGTCTCTTCTAAAAGAAGTGTTGCAAGAAGAACGAGCAATTTCCCTAAATCAGGCAAAATGTGTCTTAGAGTTTATGCTTTGGGGTCCTTTGGATGTCGTACAAGGTGTCCCTGTAAGTGAAAGAGAGCTATCATTACAAAGATGGCTGGACTTGGAAAGAGCGACAGTTTTGCATGGCCTTGTCAGAACAAGAATACAGTTAAACGTGTTTGAGCAATTACATTTGATGTTCTTGGTACGGTCTACAGCTAAGGCGATGTGCGACGCGTCAGTGTTACTAGAAAAGGCTGCCGTGTATTAAGCTTTACCTGAATTGTCTATGCGCATTTATTCGCCCATATAAGGCACCCTAAGGCGCGGGATATGCAGCCACTCGGTGGCGGTGGCGCGTCACCTAGTGGCGGGACGTCGCTTGGAGACGCGGGCGTAATTCCCCTTTACGGTAAAAACGACGCTATGCCACGTATTATAAGGTTTAAATTGTGTTACTTTGACTATCCGCCATCGCCGCCTTATCTCTTCTGTATATCCCGCGCCTTATAAAGTCTTACGACCATAAACAGTCCCAAATTTCAACACACACATTTTACAGACCAAAAAGTTCGAAATGTGAATTTCCTTTCAGTTAAGGGATATCAAAATATTTTTATTTGTAAATAAACATATGCGCATAGCTGAATTAATTTAAGATTATTATTAGGCACTCATAAAAAATGCTGTCCCATTTTGTTTATTGGTATATTATTTTGCAATATGTACTTATGCAAGTGATTTAAAGATGTAGATTATGTATTTGTAAAAATATTGTTTTCTTAAAACATAATAATGTGGATGTACTAAGTGCACCTCTGCCTACCCCTCCCCCTCTCCTTCAGGGAATCAGCCGTGACGATTTTATTATTATTGTATTTTTACGTTCGACTATAAATTAGTTTTATTTCTTGCCTTGGGACTAGCCATATGTGCCAACGAATCGTGTAGGTACTGGAACATACTCAAATTCTATCGGTGCCTTGTATTATAACATAATTGTAAATGCATGTATTTATATCTAGAATAGAAGCAACTCTGCAGTTCAAATATTTCTTACATGTATTAAGATTTATTAAATAAACAATTAAACTAAATACCTGTCATTTAATTTAAATTATTATTAACTAAAAAACTTTCTTTTAGTTGTGTAGCGTTATGTGCGGCTACAATTTACTTCTACTTTTGATTTATTTCGTACTTAGCAACCCACTCCGGCTTCGCACGGGTATAGGTAAAACATACATAAAAACCTTCCTCTTTAATCACTCTATCTATTAAAAAAACCGCATCAAAGTCCGTTGTGTAGTTTCAAAGATTTAAGCATACAAAGGGATATAGGAACAGAGAAAGCGACTTTGTTTTATACTATGTAGTGATATTGCAAGGAAACAATTAAAATAAGCAAAAGTGGAGTCGAGTTAATTCAATTGACTGCTTATATGCTGAAACTACGAGGTAATGGGTGTTTCGTCCATTACCAGTCTGGGCTAGCTGGCTTCCCTCGCAGTTGCTGACTCCGGCAACTTAGAAACAGACATGCTACTCATATCCACAAAACCAAAGAAATTCGATATCGCGATTCAGGGTAAGCGAAATTATTGAGGGTATTTATTATTAAATAAAATAACTAAGAATATATTATAACATAAAAATTTGGAATACAAAATACTCTAAAATATAGGTAATAAAATAAATTCTGTATTAATTTTAAACGCACTTTTTATTACGTTTTGAGGTCGGTTTTATTTTTTATTTAAAATTAATTAATTTTATACTTTTGAGTGGCTTTTCTTAACCGTATAGTTTGTTTCCATACATTCATACTCGTATATAAAATGAAACTATGACATGCACGCTCTGACTTTTCTATGGTAACAAGAAGACGCAAAATTGAATTGTTAAAAACTAAAAATTAAAGTAATATCGTTCATATAAAACGTGCTTTCATGGCGCTTTACAATAAGCAAGTGAGCGCACGTTGTTATTTATTGCATGAATTCAGTTACTATAATCTCTCATCTCCAGAACTATCTATAATAACTTATTTATTTTACTATCATATATGACCCTTTTAATCAATACATAGTATAAAACAAAGTCGCTTTTTCTTTCCCTATATGCCTTTGTATACTTAAATCTTTAAAACTACGCAACGGATTTTGATGCGGTTTTTTTTAATAGATAGAATGATTGAAGAGGAAGGTTTTCATATATGTTTTATAGCCGTGCAAAGCCGGGGCAAGTCGCTAGTGTTTTCTAAAATGATATATAAGTCATCGATATAAACTGGTATTACATCGAGATATGGGAGATCTAAACTGGACTGTTGACAAGTTTTGCTCCATAACGTCAAATATTATATGACCTAGATTATCATGAAATTTAGTGGAAAGCTTGACTTTATAAATGATATTAAAATTAAAGTATTATAATTAGTATATATTTAATATAACATGGACATCTCTATTGCTAAAGCGAACTAATTGAAGTTTTTTCAATTTTTTATTTTCTAACCTTAATATCTCTAAAACTATAAATCAAATCTCGATTCTTATTTATTATTGTTGCAAATTTAATATTTAAAACTAAAAACATCTAATTCATCGATAAAGGTTCATATTTCATAGAACTATAAGCAAATAATTTCAGCTTATTCTCACCCGATTATGAAACTATTATTTCAATATCCTGAAAACTATTAATAAATTGTGAAAATTTCAAAAAAAAATTGGATCACTTCGATGAGTTACTCTATCGTTTGACATGCAATTTATTCAAATTGGTTCACATACGGCGACGTAGGAGTGGTACATCCAAAAAAAAAAAACGCGTTGAATTGATAACCTCCTTTTTGGTTTATTTGAAGGTTGGTTAAAAATATGGTTTAAGCGCGAAGGCGTTAGAAACACTCGCTCAAATATTAAGATTTATCTAAATGGTGTTTGTAATATTTGGATATTTAATGTATTCCAATCAATCAATGGTCGAGATTTATGTACTCAAAGTTGTTGATTTTGCGATTAGGCTAACATTTCGTTGTGTTCAAAGACAATCGCTATGGTTTAGATTGCTTAAGAACACAGAAGACAGTTGAACAAAAATATCTGAACCAGAAAAATATTTAAATATAACTTCTTTGTTAGTAATATGAATATCAAGTAGGGATGCATCCGGTACCGACACCGATACGGACATATCGGCGATTCTTTGGGTTTGCCGATATATCGGCATCGGCGATATTTTTATTGCCTATACAACGATACATCTGAGACATACATATTTTCCACCGCAGGTCTTAAACAGACAGACTTCCGGATTCGGCTTTCACCGCAAAATTTGAGAATGATCTGTTCTTTAAACAAAAATCTTGTTAATTTTAATTATTAACAGTTATTGATTTTATTTTAATTATTACACTTAATTTTTAATTTTAATAGCTAACCCTTGAATCTCATTCAAAGTCTATAACTGTTTTTATTTCTTAATAGAAATTAAAAACTTTAACCAAACTTGTGTTTCATATAATAGTTTACCTTAATTTAATTTTAATTCACTAAGAGTTTGTATCGGTATCGGTATCGACGATATTTTTATAAGAGTATCGGTATCGGTATCGCATCGGTAAAAAGGTATATCAAAGGATCTCTAATGTCAAGTGTAGGTTATCTAGACGCGTATCCATCTGGGTTTATTAATTTCAAACATGAACACAAATATTATGTTCTTATAATAATTATATATGAAATACTAAAAAGTGAGGTTTGTTTTTTGTTATGTATATCTTTTTTTCATGGACGTCGAAAACGTGGGGAAGCCTGTGTACGGGCTACTGCAAATATTACTAGGATATAATTTAAAAGAGCAAAATTGGGATCGATGTAATCATATTATCCACAGCTACGAGGTGGGCTGAAATTCAGTACTTTCCCTAGCCCAGCGGAGCCAATCGCTGGTACCTTACCACGTAACCGCTGACCCCGAAAACTTAGAAACAAACACACTACTTATACTCCAAAACTATAAAAAACTCCTTATATCGCGATTCAGTATGACCTAAAATATTGAGGGTAGTTACAACAACACACTACCGCCACAATTGGTTAGATTTCACGATGTAATAATAACATTTGACATATTTTTATCTAAACAACGTTTTCTGTTGAACATTTAAGTGGAGACGATAGACACTTTCGACGTGTCTATAATAATATATATAAGCATTCAATCGTCTATGTTAAATTTGTGTATTAATTACATGAATTAACAATTTAGGCTCTAATTAAATTTTATTAAAATTAGCCCAACAATTCAGCGCTTCAAGACTCAATTCAATTATTAAATAAAAAATTCATATCTCTTCTTATCTATACATCTATATTTATTCTAAGTAGTATATTTTTATAGACTGAGTGACAATTAGCTTCAAAGCTGATGACGAACTGCTCTCATCATCATGCAAATCTGCAATGCATTATTATATGGCACTATTCTATCCCAGGACAGAAATTTACTCCATTCTTCAAGTGTTGCAAGAAGAGCGAGCAATTTCCCTAAATCAGGCGAAATCTGTCTAAAGAGTTTATGCTTTGCTATGATGATGATGATGACTTTTTTGGTCTTTAATGAGAGTCTGGTTAAAAATATGTAGGTCATTTATAACCTTTTTATTGCCAGGAAATCAATTCTATATAAAATATTGTTTTCTTATGTCTTTTAAAACGAAAGATTCAAATTAGATTCACAGACCGTAACATTATTTTGATAAATGTCTGTCATCTGTTACAATTTAAACAGTTTTAATGTGAACAAACACAACTATAATCTAGTATAGATATATATAACTATGATAAAGTTTTGTTTGTTCACATTAAAACTTTTTAAATTGTAACCGATGGCACAGAAATTTATCAAAATAAAGTTATGTTACGGTCTGTGAATTTAAATCTTTCCTTTTAAAATACAATCTGTGCGCCTTGTTATTTTATATAGCAAACGCGGCTCGTTACAATTTTAAACAGATTTTAATTTCTGTATTCCAACAAAATATTTATCGTATATTTTTGAAGATTGGATGAAAAAAGACTGGCGGACTTTGAAAAATCTCTTTTCATGTTAATTATTATTACTAAATAACCTCCAATGATATTGATTTATTAATAACAACAATTCAATTTTATTTTTAAATATATTTAAATAAATACTTCTTCTACTCTGATTCATAGATTTTAATCAACATTCCTATTCATACGATACGCAATCTAAGCATAGAGATTTTAAGTCACCAGGTTTTATGTTTTTATATGCCAACAGTATATTGAAAGTTAAACGTCAAGACCCAAGAAACTTAGGTAATACTAAAGAACTTAACTTTAAAGAAATGAAGGTTAAAGTATATTAAACTGTATTACTTTTAGGTGCCTACATAAATACATACATTTATGTCTCCGAAACTATAAGTCGGTTTCGTCCTTTTTAACCGACCTCCAAAAAACAAAAAAAACAATTCGACGTGTATTTTTTTGTCCACCAATGTTTCGCTCCTAAAGATTGAGGTGTCAAACGAAGGAAAACTCGTCGAAGTGGTCTCATTTTTTTAGAATTTTTACGATTACATTACAAGATTATCATCAGGAAAATCGTAACTTACTTAAGGACTTTATTACTTAATTCTGGGTTTACAAAAAAAGGTTCAATTATGATTTCTTTAAAAATATATATCGAATTTCGTAGGTTCATAAATACATACATTTATGTATGAAACTATTTGTCGGATCGCGTGGTTTATTATCTCATGTATGGGATTATATTAATAAATTATTATTTAACAAACTGAGGTACAGTGCAGGTTTCATTAAAATCGGTTGAGTAGTTTTCGATACGTGGAATCATGAATTTTGTTAAACTACTCAAGGAGGTACTTACACAAATCGGGCGCCATTCAAGACTCTCATCATCTAAAGTATTACGTACTTACTTACGATAATAATTATAAATAACGAAGTAAAATAGTAGGTTTAATTTTTTTTACTGAAAATACATACGCAACTAAATAACATCCAATTGATTGATTGAATACAAATAATTTTATTTTATTTTCAAAGATAATTAAAAGAATATTTATTTTCTTAAATTCGTATATTCACAATTTTTATATTAATATGCAATTTAATTCAAAGATTTTCTTTGAATATTATGAAATCATAGCATTTCCGCGAATTCAACACATCCATTATTATTATTAGGATTATTCGAATGCCGTGCATAACCATATTTTAATGAATTTCTACCGAATTTATTTGCTAGTTTTTTTCTATAAACATTCAATGTAATTTAATTAATTCTAACATAATATCAATTGCCATCACGAAATAACCTGTACCATTTTAGGGGTAATGACTAATGCAGTGTTGAAATACCCTCACAATTTCTGCACATACTGAATCGCGATACCAAAGTTTTTCTGGTCATGGGTTTAAGTAACACGTCTCTTTCTGAGCAGTCGGGGTCAGCTGCTGTGAGGGAAACCGGGTGAACGTGACTGGGAAGTTCACTGAACTGAGAAAACAAACATATCATCTCCGGGTAAAGAACCAGGCCCACACCTCGCAGTTAAGCGCAGCTACTCGATATCGACCCCACTTTTGCAATTTTTAACTATTTTCTAGTATCGTTTCGTAGCGTGTATCTAATTGATAGGGCGCTTACGAAAAAAAAATCCAACAGGAAACCCAAAACAGACTTTTAAATATTTTAGGTACACATTTTATATTATTAAGAGAAAACATTTGTATTTTTGTTTGTTATAAGTAGATTTAAGAACATTAAGGCGACTAATTAATTATGTGACATAGGCTTAGATGTATAATTTCATCTCCATATAGTTTATTGTAACGTTTGTCGTTCTCGTTAATTACAAATAATATTTTTATAATAGGTATAGAAATCAGAAGGATCCCGCTATTCTTTTTGAGGACGGTGTCTAGCAACCGTGGACCCAAAAGGAGGCTCATCGGCGTAGCGTGGAGTAATGTAGGCGTGGGCGAAGTCCCCGAGGCCCCTTTCCTTTCGTTTCCAACATTTACCCAATAAATCTACCTTACCAAACATGCTTAACCGTGTCTTTATGAAGGGTAAAATACTTTAATCCAGATCCTACAGGTTATAAACTATTTCTGAATTACCTACTTCTAGAATTTTTGAAATCCTTACTTTTTACCAAAATGTTTACCACCTTCACTGTTTTGTTTGAAGTACCTATGCATGTAAAGAAACTTTTGGCAAAGCTAAGCTGTGTTGCCAGACTGTGACGAGTGTGGCCTATATTTTTGAGGTTTTTTTTAATTAAAAAATAAATGGGGAGTTTAAGTTTGATTTCGTACATGAAGAGGCCTTGCGAGGCCCCTTTAAGTGCGAGGCCGTAGGCGGAGGCCCACTTGGCCCACGCCTATCTACGCCACTGACTGGGGGATAAACTGTGCCAACGGTAAAGTCACAGTTTGAGGAATTTGCTCTTTAAAGCTTATTTATTATTTTAGTTAGCAGGAAATATTAAAAAAACGAAAGTGAATTGCAGCACCCAACATTTTATACAAATTCTCGAGGTACGGTCCGTGTAGTTTATTCATATTTATTAAAAACATGGTTTAAGCGCGACGGCATTAGAAACAATCTCTTGCACCCTGTAATACCTATTAAGATTTATCTAAATCGTGTTTGCAATATTTGGATATTTAATGCATTCCAACCAATCAATGGCCGAGTGTACCCAAAGGAGTTGATTTTGCGATTAGGCTGCCATTTCGTTAAATTCAAAGACAATCGCTATGGTTTAGATTGCGAATAGGACAGTTGAACAAAAATATATGAACCAGAAAAAATATTTAAATATATTTAAATATAACTTCTTTGTAAGTAATATCAAGTGAACCTAGGTTATCTAGATGCGTATCCATCTGGGTTTTAATTAATTTCAAACAAGAACACAAGTATGTTCTCATAATAATTATATATGAAATACTAGTCAGGTTTGGTTTTTTATTCAATATTTTTTTTCATGGACGTCGGAAACAGGTACACAAGCTCGGATTTCCGTGCTACTGTAAATGTTACTAGGAGTTAATTTAAGAGCAAAAGTGGAGTCGAGTTAATTATATTATCCACAACTGCGAGGTGGGACATGTGACTCTATCCTACCGACCAATTGGCTCATTTCGTTGGTTTACCACGCAGCTGCTGACCCCGAAAGCTAAGAAACAAACATGATACTTATACTCCACAACCAGAAAAACTCCTTATATCGCGATTCAGTATATTGAAAATATTGAGGGTAGTTACAACAACACACTACCGCCCAAATTGGTTCGTTTAATCTAATCGTCGTTACTGGATTTTAGTATTACATCATTTTTAATCATCTAATGGCTGTTTTGTTGGAGTGATGAAGTTAAATTCGTAGAAATAGTATGATTTACGTTAAAGATAAATAAGACTATCCTCGAAATTATCTCGAATTCTTTATTCTGCTTCGAGACTTTATCCGAGTGATTACAGTCATTTTATGTTTCAAATCCGATTGGTCATTTCCATATATACACAGCCTAAACTAATTGGTATACGCATTGCGTGTCCGGAGGTCCTGGGTTCTAATCCCTGGCGGACAATTAATGTTTCGGTTGCATGAGCACAGAAAGGCTGATCACCTACTTGCCTGTAATGAAAATTATCAATGAAATAGATACAGAAATATCTCTGCCCCATGCTCCAACAAGTATTACACAATTTAAGAGGCATCTATCTTTATTATACTCAAGGCTTCTTTGATTAATTATAAATATTATAGAACATTATATCATTGCTGGCGGTTCCACCCGCTTGACATTGGATTGCTTGGATTGCTGCTCAGTTGTGAGTTTGCTCACTTTCATCCGATTTTGGAATGACTACGTCTCATCGAGCCATTCAACATCATGGTGCTCTAAATTTAGAATAATCCATTATCATTAGCACAACGAGCAGCGACTCTTACAGGTCTAACTTTCCTAACAGTGCGTGTGTTTACTTTTTTATGGATCTCTTCGATGTGACGATTTAGTGTCTTGACGGAAGCATGATAAAGACCACACGTTTTGCATGCTCGAATTAATAGCCTCAATTTTGTAAAATAGTTAATAACTATACTCTACTCCCCTACTCCTCATGTCATCCAAAATAAGCAAAACAAAGACCTCCCCCCTCCCCATACTTCTTACGTAATACTTGAACGGCCAATAAATAATTTTGGTGGGGGTAGAAAGTCGAAAAGTACTTTTACGACCTATACTCATACCTAACAAATATATATACCAAAAAAATCATAAAAATCGGTCGAACCTTTTCGGAGGAATTCAACAATAATTGGGACAACTCACATACATTACTCTGATCCCAAAGTAGCTGGAGCACTTGTGTTATGGTAATCAGAAACAACGAGGGTAGGTACCACAATATATATATATAAGTTTATGTACAAGTAAGACTCGGAAACAAACATTCGTGCTCATCACACAAATGAATGCACCTACCGGGATTCGAACCCGGGACCTTTTGATCTAGAAGGCAGCACTAGCATTGCGAGACCAATTATTATGAAACGATTATGTTCATTCAGAATATTATAATCCTAAGCCACTCAAAGTATTTCAATTATAATTTTCTTTTTGCGAATTTTTTAATTTCAAAACAAATATTACCTTCACAACATTTTATTGTCTGATTTATTTAAGCGTAATAACAAGCGACATATTATTAAAATAATAAATTAAATTAAACAAAAATAATAATAATACAATTCGTGTCGATATTAAGAGAATAATAATCAATTTTTTTAAACAAACTTATCAAAAATTAAGAATAATGTAAGTATAAATTTAACTATAAAAACAATATCGAAACATCGATCCATACATAAAACAGTAAACAAGTTAATCTGTACATACATTTTTTGAAGACTAAATAGTGTTATTTCTAGAATTATAATTTATTTCTGGATGCTACGCAAAATGTACTAGACGTTTCCGTTTCTTAAATTGAAACAAATATCTCAAATGCTCTGTCTCCTTCTCGCTGACGTGCAATTGTTGATGCGAAAAAGGGACAAAACACTAAGCGAAGATTTTCATGAGCAGTCTTGGTGAGAAACGTTTGATGATTTTAGCTTAATACAATAAAACTTTACATAAATTAAAACGCATAATCAAATAATAAAATATATCAAAAAAAAAAACAACACACAAATTATTATAAAATATAAAACACATTCACAAATATATGGAATGTTATTTACAAAAACAATTTGAGCATTGTGTCAAGCATGAGTTTTATCGCCATTTATAGATATTTATGTGGCGATAACTCATGCTTGACATACCTATATTGCACCATATCTCATTATATGGCACAGCTTTTACTACTGTAAAAGCTTTGCCTAGGTTGCATTCGCTTTAAAAGAGAATATTTTTCCAGTCTTTGCAACATTTTTCATTGATACGCCGGTCCTATGGCTCGTAGCGTATTAATTACTTTCACGACTAAAAGACTATCCTATACAAAAACAATTTTTCTATTCCGACCCAGCAGTTACTTAAATTAGTGATCGTCCAGTAATCACATTCAATATCTTAATGTTTGTATGGTATTATATTTGAAAATGAAAAATTTAATATACTTTGTACCCAAAAAAATACACGTGATATTGGGTAGGGGTGGGGGGATAGACTAAAACCTCACCACAAATCACCAGGGAGAGGGTTAAAAGTTGCTAAAAAACATCACTTGATTAATGGACGACCCCTAATCTCATTCTACGTACCAAAAAAACAGTCTTCTGCATCTTTTTAGGCTGACTGTCACTGTATGAGCCAAGGCTCAAGCAGGCTTTTTCTACAAATGGCGGATTCTTGGTAGTTTTTCATCTCTTCTACCTGTTCTTATTTTAGTTATTTTAAACTAAACTGATGATAAATCTAATTTTATTTCTAAATTTGAATTGCCTATACAGTTCGCTGACGTCACCCATACGATATCCAAAACGATAAAACTCACGCTTGACATACATTAACTCTTATCAGATCTAATAGAACCTTGCTTAATACATAAAATTAAATGCGTAAAATGCTTAACAAATATCATTAAGTCTTACATTTAAGTAAAAAGAAATATTGAAAAAATTTTAAGTATGACAAAGGAAGGTGAAATTGAAAGTATGCAAACACCTTGTTGATTTATACATTTCCCCTCTTACTCATAAACATTACTCAACTTAATACAATGCTCTATCACTTTTTCGCTAATATGCAATTGTTGATGCCAAAACGAGACAAAACATTGAAAGAGCAACATTTATTAGCTCATTAAACGGCAGTGAATCTATAAATACGTATTCACACAAAATCAACACACGGCGGGAAATATTGCATCATCCATCAATTATTAGATTTATCCTTTATCAAAATTTGAATTCGGAATTAAGTACTTTATTGTTATTGATTGTCACACTGGTAGTGTGCGACAGAGATAGACTCTATGAAGCCGAAATTAGCCGATTGTCTCTTTCCAAAGGTCGATGTGCAATATTCGCCGGGCATTATAAATTTCTTATATTATTTTTTTCTTAAGTATTGTCAATATTGCTTTATATTTATCAATTTACATTTAAATTTACTGGTAAAAAACTATTTACAATCCCTTATTAAAGTAGACATACTGAGGTGGTTTTCCATCTGTGTTTTTTACAATTTCCTCATAATTATCCTTTTCGAAACGTTTTATTGTGTCAATTGAGAGTTTGCTGAAAAAAAAATATTAAAAAAATACAATCCAAATATAATTATCTATACTTATATTAAGATGAAGTGTTTGTTTGGTTAAACGCGATAATTTCAGAAACGACTAGTTCGAATTCTATGGATAAGACCAATAAGAGAGATATTGATTATTGATGTTTATAATTGGAAATTTTTTGCAAAAATAACCTTTTGAGAGTGAAACCGCGGGGCATATGTAGCTAGATAAAACCTCTTACGTAGGTAAGTTCACATGCGTCTAGCATTGAGAATTGCTAGATTAGAATTGAAGATACTGGGTTCAATTACCAGGAATAAGAAGTGTTTCGTTTGTGAAATCATAGAAGCTACAGAAGACTACTAGCTCTTTAGGAATTTTAACACTATTATTTTATCCCTATGAAGTACACAGTACTTCATAGGGATAAAATAATAGTGTTAAAATTTTAACAAAAAAAAAACCGACTTCAAATGTAATTTACTGAACAGATTTTGATGAAATTTAAATGGGATTACACGGGAAGCACCAGCTTTCAAAAAAAAGAATAATTGAAAACGGTTCACCCAGTAGAAAGTTCTGAGGTAACAATCATAAAAAAAAACATAGCATCATTCGTTTCTAACGAATTGAACGATTTTTAATATTCATCGAAATCGATTCAGTGACAAAATTTTGAAAAAAAACTTCAAAGTTCAAATACGTGCCATTTCAATGACATTTATAAAAATATGATGAATTAAATAAAACGCGTTATAATCCATTAACAACTAATTCTTTAAAACATACCATCGTTGCGGGAAAATTGCGCAGGCTGTCGGCACCATGAATGTTAAACTGAAAAGAAATATCATATAAGTTATATATAAGTTTTAAATTGTCTTTTATTATGTGTTTCAACATTTTATTTATTATGAGGCAGCGACCACAGACCTGCCACAATCCCTATATACCTCTTTCGCTTCATCCACTTTCATTAAATTCATCATACATCACCCATTACGACTAGGTCCACCAGCACCCACCTCACCATTCACAAACGTTCTATATACCATTCTTGTTACTGTTTTCATTCATTCTAAGTACCCAAACCATCTCAACATTTCATACGTATCTTTTGATACGTCAATTTGTTCCTGAGATATAGAATTTTAAAAGTTAGACGACGTGACGTCATTTTACAACAGCTCACGCAGTCCGTCGCGTCGCTGCTCGAGAAGAGAGAGAGAGAGAGCGCGGAGTGTTGTACTGTGACGTCACGCTGCTGAAACGAGCTGACGAACTATAAATACATGTAAAATCAAAACTATTTGCTCTTTTAAATAAAACAAAAACTAGTGTATTTGTATACATAAAATCTCTACTGTGACAAAGTTTCAAGCGATTTTGCGTACCTAGTAATATTCTTCATTTCTGTTTGTACGAAGAATTTCTGAAGAAATCTTTTTTTTTTTCATCTATCTTTTTTTTCTGTCTAGAAGTGTAATTCAAACTCAAAAATGGCACCACGCAAATAGATACCATGGTATATATTTGCGTGGCCTTCGACCAATCACTTGCCCACATCGCCTTGACGCGACAAATCACTGGCAAACGTATCGACCTTGATGTTTGTCAAGGTCAAACGTTGGTGGGTTCATTTTTGAAGCGCTATCTGTATGAGAGTTACGTTTCTAGACATATTATTATTCGTAGTTTATACTGTTCAAATTCATCTCTATCATGTCAAATTTCGAATCAAAATCTTTCCATACGGGGCTAGGATGAATAGGCCCACATATACACTTTTTGTTAGCATTAAGTCACGTAAAGATAAATGCAGTTACACTCACAATAACCCAACGATACCCGTCTGTATGCCAATATGCGCCCACTTGATTCTCTGCATCCAGGCTTTGGGTTCGATTTTTTCCATTATCACGGGAAGAAGCAACATTCCCGGGGCACACATCACTATTCTGAAATTACAAAACAATTATCATTACCCTTCGCTCTGCTCTGTCGAGGTCCTTATTGATTTTTCTGTTTCAATTCTCAATAAATCCAAAATAAGGGAAGGAAGATATATACAGGGTGTCCAGTAAACAGTACGACATACTGCAGGGGATGATAGCTAGGGTCAATACCTACCAAAAAAACACAATATATGTTCAGCAAAATCTTACAGATTTAAAGTTATACAACATTTTCCGAAATATCGAAAAATCACTACTTTGAAACAGATTTTTAAGCATCTCGTAATGAAAAATTCCTTTTCTGGTATTTTTTTTACATCAAATTATTCGTGAATAGTTACTTTACTAATTGATAAGTCTTTTTTCTATCAAAAACAAGAATGTTTTAAAGAAATAATATTTTTTGTTTAAATTTTTACAGAACAATTTTCTTATCGCTTAACTTTAACCTACAGTGGTGAAAAAAAAATGTATGTGACAGTTTTGTACAACAGACTTAAAAAATAGCTCGTTTAATGGTGATTTTGGAAAGATACAATACTAGTGCATTTTCATCAAAAAAATACAAAAACATGCTATTTTAGTTCCAGAGAAGCTGATTTTGTTGAAAATGTAATAAACGTAATTTTGACAAAACCACTACGAGAATAAGTATTAGCTGCTCATTTACGCGAATTATTTTATTGTATCGCCCTAACCGAAGTAGTTGGGTCTTCTTCTCGTTCCTGAAGCACTATGTCTTTATATTTGCGTGGCGGTGGACGGCCTCAAGTTGTTGACGAAGACATAGTGCTTCAGGAACGAGAAGAAGACCCAACTACTTCGGTTAGGGCGATACAATAAAATAATTCGCGTAAATGAGCAGCTAATACTTATTCTCGTAGTGGTTTTGTCAAAATTACGTTAATTACATTTTCAACAAAATCAGCTTCTCTGGAACTAAAATAGCATGTTTTTGTATTTTTTTGATGAAAATGCACTAGTATTGTATCTTTCCAAAATCACCATTAAACGAGCTATTTTTTAAGTCTGTTGTACAAAACTGTCACATACATTTTTTTTTCACCACTGTAAGTTAAAGTTAAGCGATAAGAAAATTGTTTTGTAAAAATTTAAACAAAAAATATTATTTCTTTAAAACATTCTTGTTTTTGATAGAAAAAAGACTTATCAATTAGTAAAGTAACTATTCACGAATAATTTGATGTAAAAAAAATACCAGAAAAGGAATTTTTCATTACGAGATGCTTAAAAATCTGTTTCAAAGTAGTGATTTTTCGATATTTCGGAAAATGTTGTATAACTTTAAATCTGTAAGATTTTGCTGAACATATATTGTGTTTTTTTGGTAGGTATTGACCCTAGCTATCATCCCCTGCAGTATGTCGTACTATTTACTGGACATCCTGTATGTATATAGTTTTAACTTTTATATATATAAATGTATATAATTTTAAAATCAAACAGTTTTTTTAGGATTCCATACCCAAAGGATCCCGTTTAACCCTATTACTAAAAATCTGCTGTCTGTCACCAGACTATTTCATCAACCAAAATAGTTAGACAGTTGAAATTTTCACAAATGATGTATTTTTTATTGCTGCTACAACAAATACTAAAAAGCAGAATAACATAAATATTTAAGGGGGCTCCCATACAACACATTTTGTATGGGATTTTTTACCGTTTTTATAAATAATGGTACGGAACCCTTCATGTGCAAGTCCGATTCGCACTTGGCCGGTTTATTTATTATCTCTATCTATCTAGATTACAGAAATTAAAAGATATTATTATCCGCTCTATATCTGCTAGTTAAAGTTGAGATATTTATGTCTTGGATACGCAAAGGTATCTAGTATTTAGATATTCGCCAGAAACGTATTTTGGATACGTGTCGTATAATTTGTTGGATCATTTCTTGAAATATAACTTAGGTAAAATAAAAATGGGTGGGGTAGGAGGGTGAAAAATACTTTACTTTGAAAAAAGCACATAGCTAGAGGATACACAGAAAATTTCATAAAAATCGGTCGAACCGTTTCAGATGAGTACGAATACAAACACAGTGATCCGAGATTTTTAACAATGTGTTTAGTAGGACATTTCTTGAAATACTGTACTTCAAAGTATGGGTGGAAATACTCAAGTCGCTATAAAAAAGTATCTAAATAACTAAGAAACCCGTTTTTTTCATACAAAATAAACGGCTTGTTGTATTTAAATGAAATTTTGCAAATAGTGTAAGGTCAAAATTAACAACTTGTATATATAATTCTTTAATATAATTTTTAATTATATATATTATAAATATATTTTTTAATAATATTCAGAATGACTCACCTGGACGTAACAACCTGCGAGATGCCCTTAACTGGTGCAAGTTGTGATTTTCCGATAATTTTTCCATTTTCATCAGTTACGTCCAAACCTAAGAATTTATATATGAATTTCCTTTCATAAAATAAAAATATATACTGCTGTTAGAATAGTACCTAACTATATATATATAATTCTAAAAAGTAAAGCAAAAGTATAGTTTTGTCTCATTTTAATGTTAGACATATATGGACAAAAATTAGTATGTGAATCAATCCATGATAATTTGTATTCTACTAGTGGACCCCGCAAACTTCGTATCGCTACAGAGTTGTATGAGGAAACGAATTTTCTTTATAAACACTTTTTCGTGAATTTTTCTTTATTTTAAGCTATTGCATAGATTTTATCGCGGGCTTTGAGCGCGGCGACTGAACCAAGAAATTTCGTAACGAAAATAAACCCCGCCCCAGCGGTACATCGTCTATTTCTCTCACTTACGCCTTTACAAATGCTTCATGTAAGAAAGAGACAGTGTCATTTCTATAGTTTGAATGTAAAAAGAAACTACAAAGAGGATTTGTCACTCCTAGATGGAGCGATTTTCAATTTGATGTATTCTTAAGGTGGTTCGATCAGGTCCCACAGAACTCAAAGCTCGCTAGATGGCGCTACTTTTTCTAGTTTTTATTTTTTGTGAAATTATCTTTGTATTTTTATAAGTCTACTTACGCGTAAAAATTGTGTATAAAGTGTTTTAAATATGATTAAATACTGCATAAATAAAATAAATAAATAATTAAGTAACTCGACTTTTTTATATTATTTATTTAGATTAGTGGTCCGTACCGAATTCGCAGGTATTAATGTTTCTTTTTTACAAACTAGGTATGTTTTTAGATAATTTTTGAGTAATTTTTGAAAACTCACCAAGTAAAATTTCGTTTTGCCTCATCAACGGAATGTTCACCCAGTTAGCGGCCGCAACAGCCGCGAAAGGGACAAATCTCTGAAAATTACAAATAATCAATTAAATAAAATTATTTTTTTATACAAAATGTAAAAATACATATTATAATAACAATTAAAATCAAACAAACTTTATTTTTAGTGACAAATGCATAAATAAAATAATAGAAAATACAATATTATCAAACGAACGTGACATTAGTTTAACTTACATTACTTTTAAAATATAATAATAGTGTTAACATTTTAACAAAAAAAAACCGACATCAAATTGTAACTCTAAAACTACTGAACAGATTTTGATGAAATGACATTTGTCAAAGAATTCAAATTTAAAAGAATCATCGAAAGTTGTGTGACAAACATTTAAAAAACGTCGAATTGAGTATCTCCTCCTTTTTGAAGTCGGTAAACAGATAAAATATCCAATTATCTCACCGCTAATATGGGATTGGTGGCCCGTTTCTGTATGACAAATTTGAATGTGAGCGCAGTGGCCATCGCCGCAGAGGTCGCGGACACATACGCGGCGCCCATTTGCTTTGTTGTGAGTGGCGAGTTCGCGTTTCGGTTCGTATAATTCACTAACGCGTTGAAAGACTGGTTCACCCATTGCCAGAACACCACTGCCGTTGCGGTCCTAAAAATTTTAGGTACCATATTCTTAGTCCTTAGTCCCTTAAGTCTCTTTTCGCGAATAAAGCCTATAACCTTTTCCAAGCTCTTATTTACCTCTGTACCATATTTCACCAAAATCGGTTCAGTGGTTTAGGTGTGAAAACATAGAAGACAGACAGAGTGACAGAGTATTTTCCCATTTGTAATATTAGTTGGGGATTAGTAGTAGTGAGACTTTCACTGGCAGATAGCTGATGTAGTAAGGAGTCACTTAGGCTACTTTTATTTTAGACGACCGTTTGGCGCAATTGGAAGTGCTCCTGCCTTCTGCGTCAATAGGTCCCGGGTTCGAATCCCGGTAGGTGCATTTATTTGTGTGTTGAGCACAAATGTTTGTTTCAGAGTCTGGTTGTTTATATATGTATTTATTGTGGTACCCTCGTTGTTTCTGATTACCATAACACAAGTGCTTCAGCTACTTACTTTGGGATCAGAGCAATGTATGTGAGTTGTCCCAATTATTATTATTTTAGAAATTAACATAAATAAATAATAAAAAAACTATTCCGCGCGGAAGTACATATCTATAATTATTTTGCTGTTCGCAATTTTACTTACAGGCTAATAACATCACGTTACGACGAAATTAACACGTGTGAAACCGCGAGACACAGCTAGTTATTAAATATAATATGAAAATATTAACTCATTGAGACTATTAAATTAGATTTGGATACTGGCTGAGTCGGCAAAGTTCGTACCGCCAATAAAAGGTAGAATGGGAATCGAACGTCAAATGTTTGACAGGAAGGCAGAACAGTTTATATGGGCAAATTAAATAGTTATTTTTAGTATCTTCCTCGCAATTTATTCATATTTTCTCACCGTTCAAAACTTCCCTGGACTACGACAAACATTTCAAAACCAAAATCAGCTCAATCTGCTTAGCCGTTCTCGAGTTTTAGCGAGACAAACGAATTTTATATTTATAGATAACATGAACACACCTGTACCACTGTAACATAGCGCCCGTCACTAGACATCCTCCAGGCATCTGGAACGACATCCTTCCAAAGACATTCTGCAGTTCCCCACTGTCCGGGTGGAACGCCGACTCATACAGCTGCTTCGAACGCACCACCTGGTCCAATGTGGTCCCTGCTGGCTCTTTGCCTTCTCTGGAAACGGACATATTCCAAATCAGGAGATACCCACCACTATCTGAATGAAATTACATGTTACCAGAACCATGAATGGATGGACAGATAATTATGAATTGTAGTCAAGTTACTAGCTAACTTCCATGCAATCATTCAAATCTCTTATTTGAAATTGTTTTTTAGGTAACAGGTAGGCTTTTACCAAGCTCTAGTATATCTCTGTGTCAAATTGCAACAAAATCGGTAGAGTGGTTTAGGCATGAAAGCGTAACGCATTTAAAATATTAAGTAGGGAAGTATTGACTTATACACAACTATAATCCAAAACAGACACAAGATAAAGATGTTTATAATATTAAGTAGGGAAATTCGAGAAAGTCCTCCTTTGAAGTCGTTTGATAATAGAGATTACATAATATAAAACAAAGTCGCTTTTTCTTTCCCTATATCCCTTTGTATGCTTAAATCTTTAAAACTACGCAACGGATTTTGATGCGGCTTTTTTAATAGATAGTGATTGAAGAGGAAGGTTTTTATTATGTTTTATACCCGTGCGAAGCCGGGGCGGGTCGCTAGTTATAAATAAACGTAAGATAAAAGATATCGTGTTTCATATCGCTATAGCATTATTAAATGTCAAGTTTATGCCAATGATAAAACAACGCGTAATGAACGAATGACCTTGCCACAATGATCATATATTAAAAGATAAACAATGAACAGATATTGTTTGATTAAGATCTGAATGTGTGTCCAAACTCGATTGCACCGGATTACAAATAAGACTATTTTATCTTTTCTAAATCTATACAGATTAATAATTAATTGGAGTATCTGTTTGTAATGTTAAATAACCGCTTATTACTAAATGAATATGTACACACGGTATTTATACCAAAATAACAAATTTTTTTTTCTATTTTTGTGTCTGTTTGTTCCGGCTAACCTCTGAAACAGCAGGACCGATTTTGACGTGGCTTGTACTGGCAGATTAGGCTACTTTTATTTTTGAAATTAATACAAACAAATAATAAATAAATAACTATTCATTAAATAATAATTAAAGACAAATCTTATAAAGCTTGTTCAAGTTTGATCCAAGAGTAGATTGCCCGTAAAGTGACACATTCCTATTTGTTTTTTTTTTTTTCTTTTCACGCTAAAGAAAAACAAAATAGGCTCTATGGGCAACTTATTTAATTAATAAATACAGTTTCAGAATCAGGATGGAAGAAGACAGAGAAGAAGATTTTTCGTATGGAAATGACATTAACACTCATGCTTATCTACTTTGCAACATCTAGTCACTCCCATACAAAACAAACTAAATTGAAGAAAATTTAAAAAACCATCTACAAATAAGAAAAACAAACGGATAAACCGATTTTCATAAATAAAACAAAATAACCGTATCTAATTCCTAACACTATATAAAAGAAATACTAGTGAAATTAGTAAATCTATATTTATATTCATAAAACAAAGTCGGGTAACATCATTAATAACTCAAGTACAGATGAACCGATTTTGATGATCTTTGATTTGTTGAATTCGTCTAATCCAAGACTAGCAGAATGACTATTAAAAATATTTTTTTTAAATTATGAAAAATTATTTTTGAGGAAAATTCGTTTCCTCATATAATTTCTATGGAATGACGTTTTAGGTGACACGTTTTTATTCGGAACTCAGAAGCGAATATCTTACACAATAAATACTTACTTATACTTAAAATACAGTTCTTTAGCTTGATACAACTCTTTTTCTGGAACCAATGAGAGTAGTGGGTTAGAGATGAAAGCGAAGTGTCGAAATCTGCCCACAAAAGTTGTTTGATCCCACAACGGTTGGGTGATGTCAATTCTCTTTTCTGATGACATATTCTGAAAAAATAAAGAACCATATTATTTTACATCTCAATCAAAATATATTCATTTATTCATTTTATCAAATACATGATCGCTTATTAACATCATTTAAATGGAAATTTGCCGAAATCTCTGTTTGCTGAAACTCAAGACGTGTTGTCAATTTTTCCGACTATGTTTACAAGAAAAAGTACATTTTTGAACTGGATCGTATAATTTCAAAGCGCTAGTATTGTCAACATAGACTTAAAACTGTGTGTTTTCAGGGTCTTATCTTATCTTTAACTTTAACTTATCTTTACTAAATTTTGCATAACAATTAAGTAATAAACCTCACTGTAGATTTAACAATAGTAAGCAACAGCTGAATTTCAAGACAATTTAAAAGCCCCCTGAAAAATGTTAATTACAACAACGGTAATTAAAACAAGGTAATTACAAGTAAGAATACCTCATTAATGCATCTTCATAAATTGCAGTTTAAAACCACGATCACATCAGCTTTAAAACAGAAGAAACCACATCATAATTGGTCCATTTGTTTAGGAACTATGCTACACATATAAAAAGACATATTAAACATATATACCTTTTTTTTGATTGGGGATACTTAAGGTTTCAATATTTGTATACTCGCTCAAACACAGCTACTTTCGGATCACGTCACAAATCTGATACAAAACAAGAAATTAAGTACAAATCTTACATTATTTTTATTATCTAAGACACATATTTATTACGAGTTGGCTATAGCATTTCAAATGCGTAGAATTTTTTAATTTACTTAGAAGTAAATAAGAACTATAATCGTTTACTCTGTCATATCATACAAGAAAACGATGAGGAATAAAAATTTATATTAAATAAGTCTCCATCAACTCTCTCATATTTCTCATAAGAGAAAAGATGTAATGTTCTGCCAGTCATACAATAAGAAATTCCCCATCTTTTAATTATCTGGTTGTAGTATGAATAAAGATTTGAACTTTCATTACAATTGTAATATGACAATTTATTTAATATTTACAATAATGTACTTAAATATATTTACAAAAATACAAAAGGCTCATCAGTCATTAGGGTGCGTACCCAAAATACTGGCTACATTACCGCGTTGTATTGCTATACTAACGCGTTGGCCGAAATATGAGTAAAATTGTAATATTATAATTATGTATTAATTTAAATTTTATTTTTCAGTCCAAAGATCCATTAAAAAAGATAGTATTTCAGACTTAGTTGTTATGTAAGTTAAGCTTGATAATCTGCTGAAATGCTGTGGTTTAAAGATTAAATAACTTAAGCAAAAGATAAGTAATAAAGTAAATATCTACAGGGCTTTTCTTTATTTTATTATTTAGTGTACAGTAGATATTTATAGCAGCTTCTAATGCTAAGTCTACCAATGTCAGCAAAAACAGATTACTAACATAGATTACTATGATTTAAACTAACATTAAAGATAAAGTTCCCTGTTAGTTAGCCTTCATTTCTTTCTAAAAATGTAGAGAGTTAAGAAGTTTGACGCAAAAAGATTCTCTGGCAAATAATGATGGAAATAAATAAGTATTTAGGATTATTGGAGGCATAATAATAAATAATAATAAATTATAGACCTTATTATAATTTTTTATAGATCATTCTAGAAAATCTATAGATAATATCACATTCTATTAATTTAAACTAGATTAAGATTATTATTATAACAAAATCAATAAGCTTTTTAAAGTTTCAATTTGGTTATGTTTTAACATTTTTTCTAACCAGTCATTAGTTTAAATATCACTTTAACTACTAGATCCTAATTTTTAAATAAAATGACCTTCAATAGCAATTGAAACATTCAGTGTAACTATAGTTTTAGCAAAATAGACAAAACTTGTTGCGGTAATTATGTAAGCCTATTTTAAATCGGATTATTTAGCTTGCTTGCATAACTTCTTTTATTTATTGAATTAAACATCTTATCATAATATCTTACCGCAGTTTATCTTCTGGAATACTTAAATATAATCAAACCAATCTTTAGCTTAGTTATAACTTATAAGTGTAAGTACGTAGGTATATAAGAATTTTTAAAATAATTTAAATTCAAATGATGACCGATAAAGTCAGTGTCTACCAACTACCAAGACCGGTGTAATTTGATTGATGAGTGATGACATTGACAATATAATTTTGAACGATGTCCTATTTCGCATTCATATGTCAGTCGACATTGATTAAATAGAGTTTACATGCAATTTACAGATAAAATATATGGTAAAATTTTTGATTTGACAGCTCGATTTAAAAAAAACATGGCGGCTGTTCTAGCAACAGCCGATATTATGATGATTCAAAAGAATTCTCAAATTTTAGTAAATGTTGAAGAAGCACTAGAGGATTTATTAGTGGTGTCTTATTGTAGTGAAAATAAAAAATTTCAGGGTGTGCTTTTAGATTCCAATAAGAGGTATGTACTTATTTTATAGCCCTAAGTATTTATTGATTGAGTTCAATTCCTCGTGTTTTATATTTATTTTAATATTTACTGTCCTTTTGCAGCAATTTACCGTTTGGTGTGTATAGTCTCAATCCAGCTTTTGCAAAGTCAGGCTATAACCACGGTGTCCAAGATGAAAAGTTACATTCCGTTAGTCAAAGATTCACTTACCAGGAACCACAATTCTTGGACGAGGACCACAAAACTAAGAAACAAGCGAGTAAAAGTAAATCCCAACCACGTCAGAAGATGACAGTACGTTTAAGACCACGGAAGGTCCTGTGTTCTAATTGCCAGGGTATTTGTAATGAGAATAATGAAAACGTAAACGTGTCGAAAAAACGTAAGTTAGATTCTGACGATGATACGCCTAAAACATCGTCTGAGTCATCAAAAGTCGATAAAAAGTTCCCTAATATGAAAGGTATGCTAATACCGAAGCTCTCTAGACTGCAACCGAGTGAGATTTCAAATGCTATGAAGTCAACTAAAGCTCTTTCAAGAAATAGTGATAAAGTTAAAAGAGAGGAAAGCGAAATATGTGATAATAGTGAACAAACACAAGAAGTTGCATTTGTGAGTGTCTCTGATGACAATGATAATACAGTAGACAGTAAAAATACTGACTCTTCATTTAGCAACCTTTTTTCAAGTGCAAAAACTCTTAAAATATGTTTTGGTGAAGGTGAAGGTACTGTTGTGAAAATTCCGCCCCTAAATGGTGATTTTAATGAAGATTCTGGTGTGTCATGTGATATGGCAAAGACATCGAAACCAGATTTGAAAGCAGTTAAAAAAGCATTAAAGAAAGCCAAAAAACAGGCTAAAAAAATTGCTACAAAATCAGACAGTGTAAATGAATGCTCACCAAAACATATCGGTGCATTATCTCCAAGAAATAATCTATCACAAAGTCCACCTTTGGATCCTTTAGAAAAGAAACATAGACATAAAGTGAAACATAAAAAAAGGAATCGTGTTACAAGGCAACGTGATGAGAACTCCACTAAAAGTGATGGTGACAATGATTACTTTAGCAATATTGATAGTTGTTTGAAACAGAAACTTTCTGTAAACTTACGACGTTTAAGTAGTAACTCATATGAATGCAAAGATGATGAATCCGATGATTGTGGAAGTGAAATAGTTCCAGACTTTCCGGCTAATTCTGAAAGCATTGGAGGGAGGTTGGTGAGAGTTTCGCCTGGTGATATTGTATGGGGGAAGGTGATTGGATTCCCCTGGTGGCCAGGCAGGGTTCTCAGTGTCACAGCTACCTCTAGAGCTCATGTTGCATGGTTTGCTTCCAACACATCATCCCTCATGCCTTGTGATAGCTTATGCCCATTTTTAGAAGATTTTAAGGTATACCATAAGTATCATCTATATCATACATCCTATTACTAACAATCTAGTTCTGAACCGATTTTGAAAAACTATAGATTTTTAAAAATATTTGATTCAGAATTAGAGCTTACACACACTAGTGGCTGGCTGCAATGCAGCACTTCAATTTTTATATGAAACCACATGATATCATTGCATTGACTTGCGGCCAGCCACCAATCACTCCTGTTGACTTGACGACTGAATGCGGCGCAGCGCAACCCTCCACGCAATGTTTAATATAGTGTAGCTAATAATTCTTCATACAATTTAACTGACATCCTAGTGTATTTAAAAAAGTTATCTTCATATTTCTTTAGCTCTGAAATAAATATATTAAACTCTCTGCCTCCAGTAGAGGGTGTATTCAAAATCTATTTTTGTTTTTACGACTACCTTTACCACGAAAATATAAATAAATAACTGCAGCAATTCCTTCGACGTCCATCATGTTCAACATTTCTAGAAACACTGATGACGAAATGCAGTTGGCCATAGAGCTAAACGCTGTCCGTGATGTGGCACGCCACATTTGCGTATTTACGAGTGCGTTGTAGGCCTTTGTCTTAAATATAAGTTAATAATTATTTTGTTCTGGCAAATTGCATTAATCTTATCAATCTCGACAGACATAACCATTTATTTAATCAGTTATCATAACTAACGGTTATACGGCTCTCATTATTAGAATAATTTTTTTAATGGCGTTTTGTTTAAACTTTGTTCTTAAAACTGCTGAATTAAATGTAGGATAAGAGTAACAATGAGGTTTCTTTAAATTTTTGATGCATTGTTTGTAAAGAAACATAATCTTATATGTTTATAAAGAGATATATCAATAAAATGTAACATGTTACTTACTATGCGATTATTGTACATCACCGTTTCCGTGGTTTAGTGTTTTACGTGTCTGTTGTTGTGCTGGAGGTTCTGGGTTTCAATCTAAGGGAAACAAATGTTTCATCGAGTAGGCACAGAAAATGTTCCTCTAAAGAAAATTATGAATAAAATGTATGCAGTAATGTGTCTGCCCAATGCCCGACCAAGAAAACGGATTTCCTAAATATTACAATCAAAATATAACTTACCATGCAATTTTATGATCTTTTTTTTAAATTATATTTAAGATTGAAAATAAACGTAATTTACAACCAAGTAGTTCAATCAATAACTTATTTTGAATATGTAATATTTCAGCTCCGTTTCAACAAAAAGAAGAGGGGTCCGTACAAAGAGGCCGTGAAACAGGCCACGGTTGAGGCTAAACAGACAGAATCTCTGGATCCCCTCGCCAGCCCAAACCATGCATTAGCTGCTATGTCACCGCGACCCATTGATGTGTTCTCATAAATATTATAGCTAGAATACTATGGATCTTGAGCAATGAAAATAAAATACTCATTTAATTTCACTCTGCTTGTCCAAGCATGGATTACTTATGAGCATAAAACACATTTATCAGTACTTAAGATCCATATTGTTTTTAATAGATGTACTGCCCATTTTGATGTGATATTTTTAGAACATTATTTACAGTGATGAAGTGAGCCCGATTCTTGAGAATTTATCATTATTTTTTTTTTCTTTTTGTGCTTTGATGATGTTTTCAGTCAAGTTTATAAAACACGTAACGCGTACCTAACGTGCACCAACTTCCTTATGTTTGCCTCATTTTGTTTTATTTTTTATTGCGTTTTGAAGTCAATCTATGTTTTTTTTTTAATTTTATCAAAGTTTAATATCTGATATTAATATTTTTTATTTAATTAAAATTGTTTTCTAATGAGGGTGATATCACCTTGATATACTTTCAAAAATTTAGCAAAAAATGTTAGTTATTTTTTTGAGTAGGTAAGTATCTGTCACTGGAAATAATAAATTTCCTAGAAATAAATAAATATGTTTTAAAAATTACATAATTAATGCAACATATGTAAATATTAAATATTGTTAAGAGGATTGTGTAGTGCCGATACGCGGCGTGAGTAGGTATTTAAAAAAATGCTATCTCTTTCATACCGCTTTGCCTCACTCCGGGCGTGCGATAGAGAGAGTTGCAAGTCTTGGAGACAATTATGTACCTTCATTTCCTTTTTGAAATATTGTTTCGGGCGATAACGTTTTCGCCCACCTAAACTTTTACTGAGACAATTTGATCTCGTTAGTTTAAGTACATCTTAATTTAGGTCTGTACGTTTTTTTTCTAGTAATTGAGTTTAGTTTATTTTAAAAAAATAAAACCGCTCGAGGAAGATTTTAAGTCAAAAATATAGATATTTAGATGCAAATAATAAAAACTTACGGACCTAGTTTTTAATTTTATTTACAACATTTCCAAAACTTTTGAAACTATGTTACAAAAGTTATATCTATGTTTAGGGGGGGGGGAAAAAAAATATATCGCTTTTTGTATGAAAATGTTCTGCTTCACAATCCTCTTAATAGGCTATGAGGCATTGTTTCGTCACTGAAAATAACTATGTAGGGCTACTACATAATATATTATAAGCTATAACAAATTTCCGAAGTATACATTCACAAAACGAAACTATTACTTACACTAAAGTAATTTGTTATTTTAATCAAAACGTTCAACAATTATCATATTGTGTAAGACTTACTTATACGGCACAAAATGATCATAAGTTGATTTAAGGAATTCGTCTTGTTATCCTTTTATTTGGTGCAATATTCAAAATAATGTTTTTGTAGGATGTTTGAAGTTTATTAAAATGGCCATAATTGAAAATATAATATAGCCACGCTGAGTAGAGTTTTTCACACATGGAGCCACCTCTTAATGGAGAATGTTACTAGGTACGCAAAATCGCTTTAAACTTTGTTTTTGTTATAGTAGAGCTTTTATGTATAAATACACTAGTTTTTGTTTTATTCAAAAAAACAAGTAGTTTTACATTCCTTTTAAGTTTGTCAGCAGCGTGACGTCACAGTAGAACACTCCACTCTCTCTCTCTCTCTCTGTCTCTCTTCTCTCGAGCAGCGAGGCGACGGACTGCGTGAGCTGTTGTAAAATTTCTCTCGGGAACAAATTGACGTATCAAATAGTTTGTCCATACGATTTTTCAATAGATAATACGGTGGGCAAAAAATCAAAATGTGTGAACATTCTCCATTATGACGATATCAAACAAAGAAAATCATAAAAATGGGTTCTTAAAAAGGCCAAGCCGATTTTAATGATTTTTTTGTAATAATAAAATGATTTAAAAAAAATAAGTAAAGAAATCGCTTTTCAGGGATAAGGCCTACAGTTGCTATCTATCTTTCTTATCTTTAATGTTTATGTTTTCTTACTGTATTTTCTTCTCTGTTTTGTAACCAAATATTAACGAGGATTTAAATGTGCAAAGCCTTTACAATATTTGGAATCGCCTTATTAAAGTCATCATAACTTTTAAAATGAAAAATCGTTCTCGTGTTACCTATTTAAATTTTCATATTTTTTATTAATAATAGTTTGATATAATATCAGGCTTCCACCTAGAAGCCTAATATGTTTTTATATATTATCCGTACTTATTTTTTTAAATATTATTGCATAAGGGTTCTATGTTTTGACGACATACAAAGACAATATCATGATCACACTGCAGAAAAGACAGTTTTTAAAAAAAGACGTCTCATGTAAAAACTGCCAATTTGCCCGATTCTGCCAATGTCCAGTGGTTCTGGTAATATCAATGTTTTGAAAAGAATTGTTTTTTCGTTTGGAAATGACAAGTTGTTGAACTCACACTAAGGCCGTGTTCAAACCAAACGTATGGTCAGCCGGCGAATGTGAGCATGCTCACTGTGAGTTCCATTGTTAACGTGAAACTAGACGGTATTATTCGTCAGCGGCCACGCATAGTCGGTTAGGTGAGAACTTAAAATAAATATACATTGTATAGGTACATATATGGAAATATAATAAACTACGTAACGCTCGCTCACCGTTGCCGGCTGACTACGTTTGGTTTGAACACTACCTGTCAATGTCATTCTCATAAAAAAAATATATGGCGAGATCTAGTTCATATTGTCCTTGCATAGGCTCCATGTAGATATACCTTACTTATAAAATTGTTTAACTTGAAACAATATCTGAAATATATGTACCATTCTCGTTGTCATGAGCAAGTTTAATCGTGTCTTGAGTTTTAATAGTCTGGTCAGAATGCGGGCGGGTCGGGACGCCAGCGCGATCTAATGTACCAAATACTATAGTAGAGGTCACACAGAGGACGACACGTCGTGGCTCGTGGCCTGTCAGACACGCGCCGCTATTCCGAACCGCCCGCTGTCTGACCAGACCATAAAGGTTAAGAATGAGACGATATCTTTTTAAGCAACTTGTAAGATATTAATCTGATTTGATGAACGTAGAATACCAATGTAAACATTAGACGGGGTAAGAGCTATTTGATTTGCTGACTAGTGAGGAGGGCTTAAAAATTACTATAGAAATTTCTAATGTACCTACCCGTAACTATCCCCGTCTGTGGCATAATTAGCCTCTAACCGATTGGACCTATTTTTTTAATATCGAAGGTTTTTTTATATTCAAATTCACTTGTACATTACGTGATGGCCATTCCGTTAACTTTGTCTAAGTTATATTTCATTTTTGTTTAAGTAATTTAAATTTCTAAAAAAATTTTTATTTAGATTGTTATTTAATTTATAAGCATTTATTTTAGAAGGCGCCGGTAGGAATAGGTTATTTTAAATGCTGTGATGATTTATTGATTTTGTATACATTTCGTAAGTTAATACATTTATTAGGTCATTGATTAACTGCAAGAGGAGAAATTTTTTTCACCGACTGCTATATTAATAATAATAAGTCTAACTTAAGAATACCAGTATATACTTAATTAAATCTGGAATTATTTCCTCGTTGATGGGGCAATAATTGCATTCCTTAGCCTTGTCTTTATTTTTTCCATTTTCAAGTACAACGTAGATACACAGATATTAGTAGATTATGAAGCATATTGATATACCACTAGTAAAATATTATTCTTTTCTACATCGCAGTCGGGATTTTGATTAAAAAAATAGCTCTTATTTTGCTTATAACTTCAATAATTTCCTAAAAAAATTAGTGTATGACTAGTGTACTTGTATGGTGGATATATTATAACGTAAAGCAGGCATCATAGAAATTGTAAAGATATTAGAAAATTGTCAACAGTGGCGTAGCGTGGCCTATTATAGGCGTGAGCGAAGTCGAGCCCCCGACGCGGTAAGCGAGGCCCCTTTTTTTTTTCGTTTCCAACATCTACCCAATAAATCTATCTTACCAAACATGCTTTACCGTGTCTTTATGAAGCGTAAAATGTTATGGTACTTTAATCCAGATCCTACAAGTTATAAACTATCTTATTCTGAATTAGGTACCTACTTCTAGAATTTTTGAAATCCTTACTTTTTATCAAAATGTTTACGACCTTCACTGTTTTGTTGTAAGTACCTATGCATGTAAAGAAACGTTTAGCAAAGCTAAGGTGTGTTGCCAGACTATGACGAGTGTGGCCTATATTTTTGAGGTTCTTATTAAAAAATAAATAAAGAATTTAAGTTTGATTTCGTACTTGAAGAGGACTTGCGAGGCCGTGGGCGCAAGCCCACGCCTATCTACGCCACTGATTGTCAAACATTTTCTTTTAATGAAGCCAAAGGTGTTGATCATTGTCATATTATATTAACTAATAATGCTTTATATTCACCTGTTAAGTAATAAATGTGTAACTTTTACAGGAATTGTATTTCAATAAACTATAAGTGTAGGTACGTATTTCATTTGGTTTTATTAGACTCTTTGTAATCAACCTGCATAGGCTATAAAGGACGCGAAACGGGAGAAAAGTAGATTATAGATACCTACCTAAAGTAGCGGCAAGCCATGATGGCCGTTTTGACTTATTACAATAGTGATGTGA
Source organism: Aporia crataegi (assembly GCA_912999735.1). Taxonomy (NCBI): domain Eukaryota; kingdom Metazoa; phylum Arthropoda; class Insecta; order Lepidoptera; family Pieridae; genus Aporia; species Aporia crataegi. The sequence continues at coordinate 1,185,085 of OU538748.1, read as the reverse complement.
CATGTCAATTTATTCTCGAAAAAAAAATATAATCAAATCTATAAGTTTTAATAGCAAGTAGTACCTGATTAAAAAGGTTTAATAAAAAATATAAATGTTTACTTAGTATATTTAAACGAACTGAATATTGGAATGAAAATGAATATACATACTTTATATGCACACAGGAACATATTAATACAAAAAGAGACCAAAAAAGGTGTCACAAAGGGCCATATTTAATGATTTTTTGCATAAAATTGACAATTTTGATGTTCTTTCTCTCTGAAACTATAAACATTTGACTTATAAAATAGTATAAAATAGTTATTATTATAGCCCATAGTGGCCTCGTTTTTTTTCAATGTAACTGAAATTCAGCAGTAGGTAGATATTATGTTTTTCATAAAATGCGCGACAACTTTAAAAATGTGATCGTGGACGGAATTAGTGGACACATTAGTAAACAAAATGGAACGTATGTTAAACAGTATACTGTCTATTAAATACTTAGTACTAAAGTCCAAAGCGGCCCCAAAATTTTGAAATACTTATTAAATTTTTAGAAATAAATTCCCTATCATAGCCATAAAATTACAAAACGCATAGATTTAACTGACAATTTCTCTTTATTATGGATAGGCATTTTTACGTAAAATTTATATCTAAATATTTTTTAATGTGAAATTAGTAATTACACATAATGTAAAATTATTCATAAATGGTGGTCAGTTCTGTGATGGGCCCGTAGGGCAGTTTTATGAGAGTTATGTGCGTCAACGCGATTTTATAATAGGGCTCTTATTACTTAGGGAATCGATTAAGGCATATAATGTGAAGTGTACACATTTTAAGATCTAATTTACACTTATCCTTTTTTTAACAACTGGATTTTTTTTTTCAGTTTCTCCTGGATTTAAAACTCCATTTAGATAAAGTAGATTATGCATTTTGAATAAAAATGAAATATCAGTTTAGTAATAATTAAAAAGCCTAACATATTAGTTTAATGGTTAAAGAATTATTTATTCTCATTAAAGAATACAATTCGCTTACATTGAGAACTTAATATTGCCGGACGGTGTAATGGTAATAAAACAATAAAACAAAAGAAAAAATAAAAATATGCGGGTAAGTATACAAAATAAACTAGGTAGATTACATCAAAACACACAACAACAATTCGCTCCGCGCTGGCAGTATCATTCCTATACACACTACACAGTTCAAACTCGCAGTTTTGATGTAGAATAAGAGTAACTGGATGCGACAAGTAGCGAGGTAGTTATTATAATTTTAATTTTAGAAATAATTTATTTGTGCGATTTTTGTGTTTAAATATCTATAATTATTGTGTTTACAGAACAATTAATGGAATTATTATTAAGCTCATGGTTTACAGTTCACACTAGTCTTTCCCAAAGTGGGCGATAATGCCCCCTTCTGGGCGCTGGAGGCCTAAAGGTAAGGTAAAGAGCCCAAAGAAAATTGGGAAGCTTGGTCAAATTGGTTCTTGAGTCAATTACTGGAAACTGATATTAACACTTGTTAAAAATCATCAAATTCACCTGACATTAGATTAGTTTTAGTAAAACAAATGTTAATTTTTGCTTAATTTTGAATAAAAGTACTCTTAATAGTAAAGTTGTATTATTATTGCTCTCTTTGGTAAGAAAAGTCTGTCATGTTTTTAAGGTGAAAAAATGGTGCTATAAAACAACTGATTTTCAAAGTGGGCGTTAGTTGAAATAGGTTTGGGAACCTCTGGTTTTCACTGATCCTGAAACCGGGCTTATAATGCGTTTTTTATCTATGGTACATAAACTTAGTATATATCTAATATTTTTCTTTAATCTACAGCTTCCCTTTTTTTTAAATTGTTATTTGTCACTGAAACTTGACAGAAACAGACTACAGAGTCAACTATCAAATACAAAAAACAAACGGAATCAAAGTATTCAAATTTGAATTCACACGTTTGATTATTATTTTTATTTTCAAATATTTTGATTTTAGATTTCGGTTCTATTTTATGAATATGTTGATAAAATGAGACGCACTTACAGATCTAAAAAAGAAACTGGTGGGTTGGACGCGCTGGACGTAATACAAAATGTGGGCGAGAAAGTTACAAAATTCGACGCATTTTACATCCAAAATATTAAAGATACTAAACGGGAATTGTCTTGTTATGGTGTTTTAAACCATCGTTCTACTTCAAACAGAGTTCGCAAGAAAAAATTTGTTAAGAGACTTAAGGAACCCGACCTTACCATGGCGTCAACATCTAAGACTACTCTTTTGACGCCAGATAAGTCCTTACGGGTTAACAAAGTTGAGGATCTGTTTGATCAACTATTGAATTCTTCTCCTGTTAATAATTCACCAATTACTACATATGTTCCCCAAAAAAGGAAGGAAATGTGAGCTTAATTAAACAAAATCTAACAAATTATTAACTTTGACCACCACAGTTTTAATGTGATTGATGTAAACTTTTTTTATTATTTTTAAAAAGAATCTTAAAATCTGGATATGTTATAGTTAAAATGTAGTTTTGGACAGATGTCCATTTATTGTGATTGAGTTAATTTAAAAATAATAATATTTTTATCTGCATATTTTTAATAATTTTTTTGTCTTATTTATGGTATTGCTGTTGATGATTAAATTTTAATTTTTAGGGGTAGCAAAAAATATAAAAGAAAATATAACTACTCAAGTTCAGATAGTTCAGGTAATGCAATGACTAACATTTTTTTTCATGTCTCTATATTATAAATTCAAAATTGACTTAATAATTTTACTTTGCTTTTAGGATCTGATGAAGAAAATTTTATCAAACAAAATCAATCCCTAAATGAGACTAACATAATGTCACATAATTTATTATTAGATAAATGCAACACTCCTATAAAGTTACATGATTCCATTGAAGATATAAAAAATAATTTTTTTTATTTATCTAATTTAAAAAATCAACCTAATTCAGTAACACCAAAAAGACCTCAATCTAATGTTTCTGGTCTAGTTAAATCTCCTTTATGTAGTACTCCATTGAGTGAAAAATACAGAGGTCAATCCATTTATAAATATTCCCCTATAAGGAAGACTGCTGTAGCAGAAAATAGCAATGTTAATGCAAGTATTTATTTTGGAATAAGACATAGTTTGAATGAAACCCCCAAAAAATTAGTCACAAATGAAAGTATAGATTATAATGAAATATGTGAAGCAAATAATATTTCACAAACTATTAAAGAACAAGAACAGAAAGAAAATCTTAAGGATAATTCTGTACCATCTATAGGGACACAAGGTAAATATAATAATGAAATATCTATATATGAAGCAAGTTATACTTCACAAACTATTAAAGAACAAGGACAGAAAGAAAATCTTAATGATAATTCGGTACTAATTATAGAGACACAAGGAAAATATAATTATGAAATATCTATATGTGAAGCAAATAATACTTCACAAACTATTAAAGAACAAGAACAGAAAGAAAATCTTAATGATTATTCTGTACTCATCATAGGAACACCAGAAAAATATAAAAATGAAATATCAAACAGTATCTCTGCAGTGGAATCATGTGACAATGTTTCTAAAGATGACAATAGTATGGAGCAAAAGCCTAGTGTAATTCTTCAAACATCTGAATGTTTAAAGTTACAAGGTTTCTCAGAGATTCATAAAAGTAGAGAAGAATTGTTAATTAAGTACAGAGAATATAATGCAGAACTAGAAGAAGATCTTTCTCTAATGTCAACAAAAGATGACTTTGCATGTGAAAATTGCTCACCTTTAAGTAACAGTTTGACAAGTGTATGTGAGACAAAATCTGATGATTCTGAAATTATTGAAACAATTTCTATGTATGATACATGCAGTGAAGATGACTCCAAAGAAAATAGTATAAAGGCAATTCTGAAAGAACCAGTTGTCAGAATTGAGAGATTAAGCCAATCTGTATTTGAAAAGTATTATACTATGCAACAATGTAATGTAAAACCTGATAGAAGTGATGAAAGCAATGCTACAGAAAATTTTACAAGTTTTGAGTCAAGCATAGATTCAGAAAATTGTTCTGATAAAGAGAATATTGAAGAATCAATTAGCTTTGTTACAACTAGAAGAGGAAAAGGATTCATATCCAATGATTCATTTTTATTTAATTTAGATAGCTCAAAAAATTCAAGTAGTAGTTTAGAATTTGATAAGACTGCAATTAATAATGAAGATTTAGAGAAAACATGTTTCAACTTTAAAGCATTGGTAGAACATAGTCATAATTCAAGAACTACCTCATGTTTTGATTGGGAAATAAATAATTTAAATGATGTTAACCAAGCTGATTTCATTACATTAAACAAGTCTAGGATTACTGAAAATTCTAACTGTGTAGAAAAACAATATGTTGAGAATGCAAATGTGGAAGTAAGTCAGATATTTGAAGACAGTGGCACAGATCTACAATGCATTAATGATACATTAACACCAAGACAAAAAACTTCTATATGCATAGTCCCAGAAGGTGTGAATATGAATGTAACAGCAACATGCCAAGAAAATATTTTAGAAATGGAAGTAGATACAACATATTGTGTTGATATTAATTCACCAAAGATCAGAAATGAAGTGGAAGTACAATCCACATTTGATAAAAAATCAGTACCAGTATCAATTTCAAGTCAATTCAGCACAGGAAAACTTAGTGAAAAATCCAGAAGTTCACAAAGGTCATCCAATAGTTCTGACATTACAACTTTTAATTATTTAAATAAAAGCTTGTGCAGTAAATATACAAATGACACAAACAATATAGTACATAAGAATATTAGAAAAACAAGGCAATCTAAGAGTATACAACGATCTTCAAGTGCAACAAACAAAACTTTAAGGCAAAGTCATAGACCAGTAAGACCTTCAAGAATGACACGACACAGTGCAAGATTATCACAAAATTATGGTGACAATACATTGAATATTAGTGAAATAAATAATCCCATAATATTATTACCTGGAAAGAAATGGGAGCGTTCTCTAAGTATCTACCGAAGAATGACAACAATGGTTGATGGTATGGATGTCTCTATTCTTGATGTGGAGCCTTTAGAGCATAAAGGTAGAAAATATAGTCAAAGTGTTAAAACAACCATGGAAATGCAGGCAAATAGTAAGTTAAGATTTTTTAATATTCTAATAAAACCTATTTCAAACTTGTTTTTTTAATAAGCATTAAAAGTCACCTCAATTTGACACCAACAGCCAAAGTTGCAGTGTAATGTCAGGTCTGAATATCAATTTAATATATACCATTAAATAATAATTTTAAGATTATAAAGTAATTTAATAATTGTTTTTATTATTTTACAGCTTCACTTCACAATGACTCCTATAAAAGTCGCAGAAATACTTTTGTCTCTAAGCCCATTCGATCAACAATCAGACTAAGAGTGTGTATATTTTATAGCTTTGTATTTTTATTGTACTCGAGAATTAAGAACATGGTAATAATAAAATAATTTTTTTTCAGGATTCTAATGTTTCCAGTTCTAGTATATTATGTTCTTCAACACAGTTACAGGGTAAGTGATATAGAGTTCTTGTTTTAATTAATATTTATAATTTTAATACTAGAGTTTGAATTTTGCGCGTAAACATTATAGCACAGAAATGAACTACATATTAATTTTGTGTCTGTACTCTGTATAATCTGTAAAACGTTTAATAATGCAAATAGAAATGACACAATGTTGCTGCTTAAAAAATAAACAGCGATAATTTGAGGAAACTTAATTTTATGTTCCTGTTACTTTTATATGTGATTTATTGAACTCTTCATTGAAATGATAACATTAACATAATAGTTTTTTCTCATTTGATTTAAATAGTGGTACTAAAAGAATAAAGAGTGTAACAGCAATCACTGTTCGAATAATTTTGGGAATAAGAAATATATGTTGCTGGCCATACTAGGTTATAACTTACCTATTCAATACTCATCCGATAACGTTTCTCTTTTCATTACGTTTTCGTATTTCATACGCAAACGTTTGTTAAATATCATCGTAGAATACGCAATCGTTTTTAGTGTTTAAAATTTTTATTTTAATTATTTTAAAGAACGTTTTAACTACATTGTTAGTGACTACCTTAGTATTGTAAAATACAAGGACAATACATTTTGTGCAAGTTTTAATAGTGGACTATTTGACTATCGTACAATAATCAGTATCCCTAACGGGATAATAGCTTGGTTCTGCGCCTTTGTTATATAAAAAGTGTCTAAAGCCAAGTGCATGCATCTTTCTCTGCAATACACAGGTTAGTTGTGAAATATTTTATTAATTAGGCCATCTTTGTGCGCTTGTTTTCGAATTCTACATCTACGACCTACCTACGTAATCATTACTCATGGGGAAAGTTGCCATTCGCTTCCTTGTCATGAATTAAGGTGCAATTTCTTACAGGATTTTTGACCGAGGATTGTGATGATACGGTTGTTAACTTATCAAAACTATCGCTCGGTGACCCAGAGGTCGACGGCAGGGTATTAGAGAAATTTCATGATACAAGTCGTTCGAGCACAGCGCGTGATTACGTTTTGCGTCGCTGCAATCAAACAGATGCATTGCCCTTTGATGAATGCTATCCAGATACGTAAGTAACAATATGTTTAATCATCGAGTTCATTTTTATACTCCATTAAATGCCTACCACATGCCCAAACAAACTATTCTTTTGTAGGTCATGTAAATACTAAATAACAAAATGGTGGAATCTCTGACTATTAACTACCTACTTTTGAATAAATAACATGTGCTTATGATATGTTTGTATCTAAAATTTATATAAGCATCATATTTAAATCCATGAGATAAATATTTAATCTTAAAATATTAACATATTCAAACCTAACCTCAAACTTGTACTTTCTGCTTAAAATTTTTTTTTTTTAATTTAATAAGTATCTATGCTACTATGGTAATATTTTAATGACTTATTAGGTAATTAACAATTGAAATTTAATGAATAATAATTAGCTTAATGATTTAAAGTATTGATGTATATTATATACTATAGATTCTATTTTGTTTACATTTTATATATACCATGATTTATATTATTAAGACATTAGATCACAAACAAAAACATTTCAACTACCAGGCTTGACAAAATATGTAATTTTTTTCAAGGTTAATTATATTTATTTTAAATTTGTAATAAAAAGTGTAAAAGGAGCAAAAACTACTCAATCAGTCTTTTTAAAGTTAATAAAAGAGTGATAGTAGTAAGTAAAACACTTGTTTATATATATCTGAAGTAAACATGATTGGATATAACCTGCTAAGTGCCTTGATTGTAATTGGATACTGTGCAATCTAGATCATCGGATAACTTTTTTTTCCAATTTGTTACTCTTTGATATTCCAATCTTGGTTGGTTTTTCTTCTCAAAAAAAAATTAAGTTTTCAATAATGTTTTGTTTTATTTTGAAAATTTGGGAATGGGAATGAAAGTATTAAAAAATATATATTTTAGTTTTCTTAAAATTTGTTTTATGGACTTTTGAGTCGAAAAAATCTACTCTAAAGTGATATTGACATTCATATTTGTGATCAGAATATTTACTTACTGAATTTATTATTTGTATTTTTATTGTATATATTACATTTATTACCTGAATGTTAAGGTTACAATATAATTATATACTAGCGACCCGCCCCGACTTTGCACGGGTATAAAACATATAAAAAAATTCCTCTTCAATCACTACTCTATCTATTTAAAAAAACTGCATCAAAATCCATTGCATAGTTTTAAAGATTTAAGCATACAAAGGGATATAGGGAAAGAAAAATCGACTTTGTTTTTTACTAGTAGTAATTGTAATATAGATCAGAATCCCCATTCATTCTGTTACAACAGGTCCCTGAAGAATTGCCGGAAAATTGGTGAAGGTGTCTATGGGGAGGTGTTTCTTTGGAGGGCACAAGACGGACGTGCTCGTGTGCTAAAGGTGATACCGGTGGCCGGAGAGCTGCATGTAAATGGCGAGAAACAGAAGGAGTACCACCAGATCATCTCTGAGATTGTGATTGCTATGTGAGTTTGACAAAAAGTTGACATTAATTTGGTTTTTTTTTTTAATATGGATGAATGATTAAAATAGTTTTGTTTCTATGTATTATTACATAATATAGCTCTTTATTAAAGGAAAAATTGTTGTATTTGTAACAAAAATTTTGTGTTATAGGACTTATAGGTACATTATTTAATTTTGAGTAATTGATGATTGAGTAAGGTTTGTTTGCAAATTTCTTACTTTTATTGTGTTCCCTATCTGCCAATATTATTACAGTTATTTAGATAACTTCCTAGTCTAAATAGATTATTTCTGGATAGGTTTTTTTTATTCTCAACTCTTGTGGTGGAAGCTTTTTGCCTTATTTTTCAAATAGTTATATACCTACAAAATTACTTCAGAGATATAATATATTTAACAAACAAATCCTGCATTTTTGTCTTGATTTTATAATTCATCACTGTTGATTTTAAGCAAAATTTATTTATATTGATGTGGTTTCAAGTGGTTTTTGAAATTAAATTGTGTTTGTCTAGTGTGAATTGCCTTTTGAAAAAAACTTGGCTATCTTTAACTTGTTATTTCTAGCCATAAGTTTCAGTTGGCCAAGAAAATATCTACTGGTTTTTACAAAAGTTTCCATAACATCTAATTATTGCTTTTGTCATAATAATATACTATTTTTTGTATAGATTTGAAATTTTTATGTTGTATACCTGAAACATAATACTACTATTGCAAGGTTAACTCGACCTTGTTGTTTCATGACCTGAACCTAAACTGGGGTGGTCAACAACATTTTGACTGTGAAGAGCTATTATTTAAACAATATGTTTGTATTACAGGGAATTGAGTGCTCTCAGCGCTCCGATATCCAATATAGAAAGACATTTTGATGAAGGGAAGACAGCAGAGACTTTGGATTTACATTCTGTAGAGAATGCAACTGATATTTTTAACAAGGTAAGTCTTGGTACCATTTGTACCTGCGTTACTAAATTGACAGAAGCAGTTTGTATATGTGGAGACATTTTAAGAAAAATTAAAATACATAGTTATATGTAATGAAAATATTCATTTCTCTGTGTAGTAACGTAGTTTTTGTTTTTTTTTTCTTCTGATTGTCAATAAATAAATTTTGCTTTTAATAAACAAGTACTACTGGACTGTTTTTAAAAATTTCAATTGCTGTTTGTATTTTGTTGAGGTTCAATTTTCTACTAGTAGTGTTTGTTAATGTATAGAAACTTAATCATATATGTACAAAATATAGAAATACAAGGAAATGAACAATTTCAATGTAACTTAATAATATATGCGTAGAAAACCTTGTGCAAATGGCATTGATTGCGTTTGAAGTACTTCTCCGACACACATCTGCGGATATTAAAAAATTACACGTGTTTAATTATTACACGCTAGCGTTAAGAGGATTGTGAAGCTGTTATATTGTGTGACATTTTCATACAAAAAGCGATAACGTTTCCCCCCCCCCCCCCCCCATTAAAATAGTCTAATTTTCATAATTTTTGGAAATGTTGTAGATAAAATGAAAAACTAGGTTCGTACGTTTTTATTTAAAAAAAAATATTGCGTATGATAGAAGTTATTAGCATCCAAACATCTATATTTTTGACTTAAAATCTTCCTCGGGCGTTTTTATTTTTTTAAAATTAAACTAAACTGAATTATTAAAAAAGAAAAACGTACTGACCTAGATTAAGGTGTACTGAATCTAAAGAAACCAAAATTATCTCATTTCCTAAATGTTTAGGGGGGTAAAAACGTTATCGCCCAAAACTATTTTAAAAAGGAAATGTAGGTTATTGCCTCTAAGATTTGCAACTCTCTCTATCGCACGCCCGGAGTGAGGCAAAGCGGTATGAAAGAGATAGAATTTTTTAAAATACCTACTCACGCCGCGTATCGGCACTTCACAATCCTCTTAACAAGCGACTGCATCTGAATAATAGCCTGTCATAGGAAGTCTAGTTATATATCGATGAATCGGTGAATGGTGCATTACAACTCACACGACACCGACGTGAAGTGGAGACATTTGCTTTGCACTTGGTTCTCGCGTATCGTTCGGTTAGTTGGAGTACTAGAAGCCCAATTCTAAAAAAAAGCTGGCGTAGCACCCGCGACCCAACTGACGTCGTATTCATGGGCGGCGGACCGCTTCCTAAAGGCCTATATTATAAAAAAAACTAGTTTATTTACGATATAATAGTCAGTACAATTATAGATTCCAATTGCATCTTACCTTAAAATAGACTTGGAAGGTCACGTTTATAGCGTCGATGTTTATCAACATTATCTCGATATTGATCCTGAAATAGTTATTTCACATATTAATCATTATAATATAATTTATCAGTAAAATGTAAAATATGTCCTGGTTCGTCGACTGACTGATTTATCATTGTCAAATGTAAACTATTGCTGCCTTATTCAAAAACGCGGTTTAAAGATAGGCCGGGTGTGTTACCAGAGAAAAACGTTGTATGAACGTTAGACGTGTATCCTAGCAACCAATACTGAAACATCTAGTCCATGTTTTGTAATAAGGCCCTTGAAGTGAGCATGAGCATTTATAGTCATTTTATTAAGTAGATATCCATTAAGGAAGGGTTTTTGGAATTTCTAACCCCTGAAAGAATTGAAATAGGGTAGAAAATTTGTATGGAACCCCGTCATTTTTGCAGATAGATACCTTAAGCTTTATTTTTAGCATTTTGTTACTGTTGGAGATTGAGTCTATGTTCTTAATACTGCGCGTGGGAATATATTGTGTATGTCCACGTGAACGAAGAGGAAAGTAAAATTTAGGTACCATAAATATCAATTTAGCATAATTATGTTGTAGAATTGAATTGATTAATATCAGGTACTCGAATAAAAATTATATTTTTCTAGCTATTAATAATATTAACAATGGCGTACTAATAAATATAACGCGTGAGTGTTGAGCATTATTGCTATCTATTTAAATTGATTAGACATGTTCGTTTGTTGGAATCAAGATATTGTTTCTCTTGAGTAATTCCTTGTTATTGCCCTTATCATGCACACTACGCAGAATTTTCCTGACGATGTACACACAGTGGTATTTGTTTTATTATATACTAGCTAATACTCGCGACTTCGTCCGCTTGGCCATACATTATAGAGTAATTCATACTGAGTAATTCTCGTCACTACAAGTTTTTTTTTTTTAAATTGATTTAGTACTTTTGTGTGACATTGACGTTACAAACATACAAAAATACAAATGTTTCTCCTTTTTAATATTATTATTAGCGGCTCGCCCCGGCTTCGTAAGGCTATCAAGATTGCGCTTAAATCGCGCTATCAAACTTCTTTTACAATGTTTTATAGTTTGCTTTGTGTTCTGTAGGTGTACAAGCGAACAGCAAAATAATAATAGATATGTATCGTCCGCGCGGAATAGGTATTTTTTTCATTATTTATTTATATTAATTTCTAAAATAAAAATAGCCTAAGTTATTCTTTATTATATCAGCTATCTGCCAGTGAAAGTCCCGTCAAAATCGGTCCAGTCGTTTCAGACATTAGCCGGAACAAACAGACAGACAGACACAAAAAATGTTATTTTGGTATATGTACCGTGTATACATCCATATGAATTTAGTAAAATGCGATTATTTTAATATTTCAAACTGATACTAAAATTTTATTTATCTTTATAGATAATAGTAAATAATCTATCGAAATTCGATGGTAATCTTACATGGCCAGAATGAATTATATGAAATGTTTGCGTGGATAGCGCATTTCTAAACAAATCAGCACAAAGTTACAGTCAGACATATCTTATCAGCACAAACAAAGCACGTTTATTAACAGTGCAGCATTGATAACTTGCTAATCGAGTCTGGCCCATTTCTCTTATCATTTCAAGGCATCCATCACAAGACGTGAATGGAGTCATTTAGAGAATAACCCCGTATGCCCTTTGAAAGAGATGGAAACACATTTAATTATTAATACGTACAAGTTATTTTTTTGTTTAGTTGTTATCAGTTTTGACCGCTCCTTGGTCTAGTGGTAAGCGTGTAAGCTTTACAACCGCGGTCTTGGGTTCGATTCCCGGTGGAGATAAAAAAAAAACACGGTCTGGCAGGACATGGAAGGCTGATCACCTACTTGCCCCTAAAGTAAAAATCGATCCGTGAAACAGATGTGAAACGCATCTGCCCCATACCGCACTAGGGGACACGGAACTTCACTAACAAGTATTTGCAACTAAGGTCCATGTTGATCGCGTTAGTTCAAATTTATAAAAAAGGCATCTTAATCCGTCCATTTAGGGGCTATTGTGCCACAAACAGACGCACATACACGTCTTAGGTAAAAAGACGTGTTTTGACGATGAACTCTATAAATGTTTCATTAACTTTTAAGCTAACATTAATCTTATGGAGAAAGTTTAAAAAATCGTATACCTACTAGCTGACCCCGCGAACTTTGTATCGCTTTTGAGTTAATAGCAGGGTTCGAAAAAATCCGATTTTTTATTTATATCGGATATATATCCAGGCTAAGAAAAAGAAGCTAATTTCATTCTGTAATTGGATTAAACACTTAAAAATGTGAGAGGAATTTTTAAAATAATATAAGTCATTAAGTAGTAGTAAGCGTCAAATTACCACATGATTAATTAAAAATAATAATTTCAATAAAAAGCTATCCGTGCTGGTTCACTTAAATTCATTTTCTCCAACTTTAAATCAGGTTGCTATTTTAGGAAACAATCAAAATTATGCTGAATTGTAGTTTTTCGCTACGTGTTGCCAGGGTAAACTTTAATCTTTAAATTTTTAAGTTCACTAGACAGGAAAAAATCAATTGATATATGTCAAGATAAAAATCAATTGATATATATCAGTGAACCCTGGTTTAAAGTCATGTGTTATCTAAACGTTATTCCATAGAATAACGAATTCTCGTCATAAACACTAGAATTTTTCTATATTTTATATTGTTCTGCTATTCTCGGGAATACAGCAAATATGATATCATCAAAATCGATCCATCCGTTTTTAAATGGTGTTAATAACCCGACGTTATAGATTTAACAGTTGAAAGATCTATTAAAACTGAGCCATTCTCGAAATTGACACCATTCGGTAATATACTTTTGGTTTCCATTGTGTAATACGGCACTGTACATTTGCCCACAAGTCTTACATAAGCGCTGAGTCAGTGTTGCACTTATCGGAGTTGACGTGCACAATAGAATTTTTCTACGTATTATGATTCATTTACACTTATGAATCACACATGCTAATTCAGCTTATGTTCACCGTTATCGCATCGGTGCTGTATGGATAAAGAATTATCATTTTACTAGCTGACCTGGGGAACTTCGTCAATAAAAGGTAGAATGGGAATCGAACGTCAAACGTTTAACAGGAAAGTAGGTAGAACAGTTTGTGGGAAAATGAAATTGTTGTTTTTACTATCTTCCTCGCAATTTATTCATATTTTTTCACCGTTTAAAACTTTCCTGGACTACGACTAACATTTCAAAACCAAAATCAGCTAAATCGGCACAGCCGTTCTCAAGCTTTAGCAAGACAAACGAACAGCAATTGATTTTTATATATCATTTTATAGAATGAACAGTGATCATAATAATGTACATATCGTTATTTTATTATCATCACGCCTATTTCCCAAAGGGCTACCACAAATCCATACATACCTCTTTCGCTTCATCCACTTCATAAATTCATCATACACCCTCGCCGATACGGGTATAATCGATATGCATACTAAAATATAATAAATATTTAAAAAAAATGTAAAGACCAATTTCGATGTATGTATTTGTATGAAAAGAATAATATAACTCTTCACCAGCAATTTATTCTACGATGACTCAAGTGTACTTTACAGTAGATGATATATGAAATCCGAATAGGGGTTTTCATTAATATAATTAAGATATTTACAATATTTATTTTTCCTTAATTATTTGTATATTTTGATTTAGCGCAACTTATCATTATCGTGAGACTCGGCTAGCAATATGGCGGCCGGTATGTCTATGCACACAAGCAAACGCGTGTTTGTTTGCCATTTAGTTTTTCTGTTAAACTAACCGTACGAATGGTAACCACTTTCCCATATATGTATAATTCATCAAAGATTTTACATATTACATACATCTAAGTAATGTTAGCGTGGTATTATCTTAGGAGATAGGAGATCTTAGCGATAAAGAAATATTATTTTTATTCTGTTGCATTTTTATCAACGACATCATATTATCTCCTCACTGAATAGTTCTTCTTTTTGACTAAATCCACTAAATATTTAGTTTATTTTTGCGCAAATACAGCTAGTAATAGTAAGCGTAATTTTAATCGTGATTTCGAAAAGTCAATTTACTTAGCGTTGTAAGATTTGTAACTAGGTACGTTGTTTGTTTATTTCTTCATAATTTTTTTATTTTTATAAACAAACACATTTTAAGGCGTTTGGCATAAAAAACGAATTTACCGAAAATTCGAGTTAGCGAAGTATAAATTGTTTGTGTCGACTTTATAACTTTAATTTTCATTTCAAAATGACGACAACTTTTAATTTTCATCTCAAAATAATTGTTGAAATAATTACTTGTGCAGTATTAATAATAAATAAATATAATTTGTTATGAGGATAACTTGTTTTTGCATAATATGTTATAACAGGTTTTCAAAGATATTAGAATATAAAGTACTTCTGAGGGCGCTACTCCTCCCTGCCCCCTCTGTGCCTTTTCACATGTTCCGGGTGGCGAAGTGTATGGTCATGTACATTAGCTTTCACACCTACCGGTTGACAACCGGTCGTCGGTCGGTCGCCGGTTACACACCGGTCGTGTGAAAGCAATGTGTTTAACCAACTAGCCGGCGCCGGCTAGCCAGGAACCGGGACATGTGAAAAGGCTGTCTGGGTACGCCTATGCTTCTATAATATCTCTTTCTCTGTTATTTAACGCGAATAGATGATTGGTATTTAAAAATACTATAAGAGTTATGGTTAGGTTTCAATATGTTATAAGAAAATATATTTTTTAATGAATTATATAGCCAATTGTATTTCATAGCACCAGAATAACGCTTAACGCAAAAAAACTAATCTTCAAGTCATTAAATACATTTCAATATCGAGCGATTATACGTTAAGTTCAATTAAAGTTTAGGAAATACGCTATACAGAAATGTTTTTCCTTGTACGGATTACATATATGAATTAAACTATATAACGAAATGATTTTCCTTTTACGTCTTAGGTGTTTTTTATAATTGTAAGGTAATCAAATAGTATTTTGACATATTTTTTTTTTTTTGTTGTTTTAAACTTGAGTTTTTTCTATTTATTAACGGACATTATCGGACCAGAAGTTATCAATGCTTGTCTATTCGATGAAGACTGAACCGAGTTCATGAACGGTTAAACCGTTTTTCATACATTTTAGCTAAGATTAGCTAACAAAAAAATCTACATCGAAATTAGTCTGTTGTTCACTACTTATTTCTGAGTATGGTCGTTAACGTAACGTAAGTCATTCGGTAAGGGTCAAATATCTTTATTCACTTTCCACAATGATGTCTAGTAAATAGCGAATTACTTCTATTTTAATAAATAGATAAGTTGGATTAGTGCCATGTTGCTAAATAAAGACACAAATACGGCAAACTTATAACCCCTCTCTTCGGTAGTTAATAAAGTGTTCACTAATATATTTTCGACTTTGGTTTAATGTCAAATTCATCTGTTACAGGTTCTAGCGGTCCGCCTAGTGTACGGTAGCTATCCAAGCCGTCTCCTCGACCTGTGGGAATTGTACGACGAGTGCAAAGGCTCTGAGAACGATAATCCATCGATATTGCCACCCGATCAACACTACATCGTGCTAGAGTTGGCCAATGCTGGCCAAGACTTGGAGAGTTACCAGTTCAACAACGCGGAGCAGGCGCACGCTCTATTCCAACAGGTAATAGACACGTCCGGCTGACAGCTCTCTCTGATGACAAATTGACAGCTGTCAGATGTCAATTTTTGGAGCTGTAGAGGTCTATTTTTGTAAAGTATATATCTTATGGCTTTCTGAATATTTTATTATTAAAGAAGTCCATAATTGAAATTTAAAAGGATTATAATTATTAATGAGTACACAGATATTATGTAATTAAATACTTTACAAAATTAGAGACCTCTTAAAGCTTCACTTTGAGCTTCTTGAATTTAATTGATTTTGGTTTAAAAAATATTTTTACTAGAATTTTGTGTTGAATGTAATCTGTTTGAGTCGATTAATTATTTGAAACCATTTTTTGTTAATTATTTTTTATAATTTGTTTTTTGTTTTGTGTTTTTTTTTTCAGCATTTTTCGCATGCCGACTAATGACTGCAATGGACGGTAGGTGAATTTCTTGTTCAAGTGTTGCTCTATCTTGACTAGATTTTCACTTATCCTTCAAAGTGGTTGCTGCTTCTTTATCAAATTTATTTTGCATGTTTTTTCATCATACGTGATTTATTTAAACCTCTTTTGTACCAAATAAAATTTAGTTTTAAGTTTAAAAGTGGGAAGAAAATATTTAATTTACATAGGTACTTAATTCAGAGCAGACTCAAAGCGGGTTGCAGAACAAAAGCTAAGCTAAGTTAGTTTAGCTTAACTCGCATTGCTGCTGAAGTTTTTCTTACTTAATAGTTTAGTTCACATAGTTTGCGGCCTGCACACAAGTATGGAAAACTTCGTCAGCTATGCGAGCTAAGCTAAACTAACTTAGCTTAGCTCTTGGTCTGCAACCCGCTTTGGCATATCAACAACGAAGAATTTCATTTTCTCCGGGAATCAAATGTTTTTTAATACCAAAACTACTCAATATTATTTCAGCATTAGTTTTACTTTTATGTTAAATTTTGTATATTATAAAGATGTTTAAATGTAATTGAAATTACAGTAAATTAATTGATTTATTTATTATGTTTTAAAAGTGAAATTATCAAGCACTAATACAACGCAAAGAGAAAAAAAATCTTTATCTAAATGCAAAAAAAAAAACATAAGTGGAAACTGTATTCTACTAGAAAAGCAAGTTAATAACCAAACATTGTTTATTGTGTGACTAATTAGTGAAACAAAAATAGTTAGGTTGATGGCCTGAGTGATCGCTCAATGTCATTCACCCATCTCTTGATATAAAATTAACTATTGTAACTGTATTTTTTGTATTTAAGATTTTGATAAAATATCGTCCCGATTAGTATACGCGAGAAAAGGCTAGAGCGATTTATCTCGATTCTTCGAAATATATATAAACACACAAAAACATGTAATTTTGTGTTTCATAATGTTTCATGTTGAAATTATTCAACTTGAGTTTGAGTTAACATTTAATAAGAACAATAAAAGGAGCGAAGCCAACTTTATGTATTAATTATTGAATTTCGTTATGTTATATTTTTTATTGAAATGATGGTAAATAAATGTTTGACCAGTGGTTGTGAAAATTGTAAATTGTAATAATATATAATTTTTATTAATTAGGTTTCGTTCGGTTTGGCGGTGGCGGAGGAGGCGTATCAGTTTGAGCATCGCGACTTGCATTGGGGGAACGTGCTCATTGCTCCCACAGAACAAAAGGTTTGTATTACGGAATGCTCCTGGGTTTTACTTTTATTTAGCTTAAACCGTTCGATCACATGGCGGTTGTTTGATTAATATTTAATTTTTTAACAAAAATAAACTGACTTCAAATTACATATAATTAAAACTACTGAACAGAGTTTGATTAATTACCACCCGGGAAACACCAGCTTTCAAAGAATCTTCGAAATCGGTTGACTGGAAAGTTCTGAGGTAATAAACTTAAAAAAAAAATAGTCTAATTGAGAACCTCCTCCTTCTTTTAAAGTCGGTTAGTTAAAATGTATTTAATCTCCATTTTTTATGGAGTCTGTCTGTTATCTTATGGTGAACAAATTAACATAAATTCGAACAGAAAAGAAACTTCATTTGTTTAGCTTGCCCTCAGACAAGTGAAATTGATAACACCCTTATTTTTTTTGGTTATATTTATAACAGATGTGTTTCCATTGCAGTTCGCGACTTTTGTGCTGCGCGGGCGTCCGCACCGCGTCCGCACCTGCGGCGTGAAGGCAACGATAATCGACTACTCGTTGTCGCGCGTGACCTTGGGCCGCGTCTTGTGCTGCGACCTCTCGGAGGACGAGTCGCTCTTCGACGCGGTTGGCGATTATCAGTTTGAGGTGTACCGTCAGATGCGAGAGAGTCTTGGGTGAGTCATTATAGTCAGTAAAAACAACTTATTTATTCATTAGCGTGTCGCTAGTGTTGCCATTTGACGTATTCCAAATCAGATTATGGGTATTTTATTTATACCGATTGGCGCAATTGGTAGTGCTCCTGACTTCTGCGCCAACAGATCCACAGTTCGAATCCCGGTAGGTGCATTCATTTGTGTGATGATCACGAATATTTGTTTTCGACTCTTGGTAGTTTATAAACCATAGCACTAATGCTTCAGCTACTTTGGAATCAGAGCAATGTATGTGAGTTGTCCCAATTATTATTTAAAAAAATTTGAAAACAAGTAACTGACGTAGAGTTCACGCACACTTCAAAAGCTGACAGCAGAATGACATTTTAAAATGGCGGCTTTAAATTTTGTCTACTGAACAAATAAGTTAGTGACACTATATTATCTATTTTTTTTATTCACCACCGACGAAAAAAAGGGTTGTTGTAAGTTGTAAGTTTGACTTCTCTGTGTGTCTGTTTGTGACATGGTACCAAAATTATAAAGTTTCGTCATTTTCATTAGCAGACATTGTCTTGTTTTGTTATAGTTTATATTATAAATTATTTACGATTGAAATAAAAACAAATTTGTTTTCAGAAACGACTGGACGAACTACGAGCCGTACACGAACATTCTGTGGCTGCATTACACTGCGGATAAAATGATAACAGCTCTCCGCTACACCAGAACGAACACAAAGGTTCACAAGCATTTCATTGCACAACTCAAGGAAATTAAAAACACTATACTGTTCCAGAGCTCCGCCTGCGAATACGTCATTACAGACAACGAAATTTAATAATATATATTTTTATTCCTAATGTGAAATAAGAAGCTTCACTTCGAAATGATAATTTTTATAAATCCCAATGAATGACATATTTTTATACTTCAAAATGGATCTCCTTTGCGATTGTTATAAATTTGACTCAGAACAATTTAATTATAATGTACATAGATTCGATAAATTCGTGAATGTAGACGCTAAAAGAATTATTTACAATGTTTCATATTTTCAATGGGAGGGAACCTTTCATAAGGGAGTGCCTTTCAGATTAAATAAATTCATATATTACATTCTAGTCGTTGTTTCATTTCACATCCCGTTGGTTGTTTGTACGAAACTTAAGGTAGGGTCATTTTTTGCAATCACTGGAATTTATTAGGAAGGTACAGATTTTGTTACAAGTTACATACTTGACATCAGTTGTATGTTATACTATATCGTATTCTCCAAAAAATTTTCTATCTGTGGAAATGACCCTTCTTGTCAACTATAACTTTGTGTTCCGAAGACAGCTACTGTTTTATCGCTACGTCAAACTGTTGACTATTGACTAAATTGGCAAGTAAGAAATAAGAAGTCTCAAATCAGCTGGATCGGTCATCGGTATCGTAGTCGTCTGTCATACGACATTAATGTGCTTTGATTATTAGTAAAAATTAGATAAAAAATAGATATATATGTACCTAATTAAATTACGTTAAGGCTTTGGTATTTCAGAAAGCAGGAACGAAAAAGTACGAATTAATGTATAAGTTGCAACTATCGTAAAATAGATATTACTTAGCAATGCTTAAACAATAGCTGTGTAGTGATTTAAGCTGATAATTTTTGTTTTACCTCATTTTAATTATCACGTTTAAAATAAATAATAAACAACAAAATGCAGAGTAGAAACAATTCCCTTTCTGGTAAGTTATAATAAATAGAGCATTTATCTTTCGTATTAACTAAAAACATAAAATCGTATAGTATATCTTACTAAAACACATTTTGTATATAGTGCTTGGTCCTACTATAAGTGGATCACCAGGTGTATTGCTAACACCAGGAAGAACTAGAAATATCGCACAAGATATGGAGGCTTTGAGGTTATCACGTCAAGATAATCCGTACTTACAGGTGCGTAAACGAACACAATTTATGTAACATACGCAATGACTGGTACGAATATATAATTTGTTACGTTACAGCAGGTAATGGCAAGTAGAGAGAGTCTAATCGAAAGTCATCATGATGAATGCGATTCTGATGATACCATACTAATGTCACAGGTGAGAGGAATGTTTCCAATTTAAATTATTTGCACACTATTAACTAAATCTAGAAGTCATTAAGTCAAGCAGCCTTATTACTAATAAGCAATCTCATACACAGAAGCCATATTATTATATTAATTTAGAACATAAGACATATATTTTCAGGAATTTGGTAGTACAGCTCTTGATTTTGTAGAAGATGATGCTGTGACTTTAAAAGAAGTTCATGAACATATGATAAGGTCACCACCACCTATAAGTTGTTGGCCACAAGGTATGTATGGCTTAGATTAAATTTTTATTATTAACATGATTTTATGGTATCCTTTTGAGATAACTTACCTTGCCTACTTTCTCAGCTACTAACATATTAGTGTTTACCTGAATATGGAATTTGAGATCAGAAATTAGGAAAAGGTGCTACCAAATTAAATTATTTACTTCACTGTCATTTGAATGGAATATAACATTTTAAATAACACCTTGCATGTAACTGTAGAATAAAACCTAGGCTATATTGTATACATTAAAATACAAATACATACTTAAATGTTATCATAATATTGTTAACTTTAATATATTCAGACATTGATAAAATACTATTTACAAAACGCTGCTGTTTAAATTTAACTATACATTTAATATGGAAAAGCTTTCAAATGTGTCAAAAAGTATTATGATCATTATTTTTACTCAAATGAAAAAAATATTAAAGAACAATTTTAAAAAAATACTTTTGATCTCAAGTTCTGTTTCAATCGGCTTAGAACTAAAGCTTACAGATGTGGTTTGAATTGAATCATTTAACTGTAAAAAGTTTCTTAAGTTAATTTAAAGAAATATTTTATTGATTTCTGAAATATTGGTATTTTTAGAGATATTTAAATAATGTACTCATATAAGCTTAACTAATGTTTCTCGCTTGCTACTTGGATCAAGATAATCTGTCTAACCGAGCTTCCAGCGCATTTGATTTTGGAGCGGATAGTCCTGTCGCATATAGTGCTTATTCAATCAATTCACAGGAAAAGGTTACTAATATTATATTAATGTATGTGTTAGTACTTATTATATTTCCTCAGTAAAACTTGGCTTAGTTTGTGGTTAACATTTAAACACCCTAAAGTTTCTAAATAGTTGTGTATAACTCTATTCATAAATTCCTAAGTTTGTGAGGATGGATGGTATGGATTTGGTGATACACAGAAAAACAACTGAATGGATTTTAATGAAACTTTTCATCAGAATAAGATATAGGCTATAAATTATAAAGCTATTGTAAATTGACTAAAATGTAACGATAAGTTTTAAATAAATTTGAAAAACTAAGTGTTACCACCAATATGTATGTACTTTATGAGATAATTGTAATTAATGAGATGTTCAAGTGGACGAAGTCACGAGTTAAACTAGTATGATATAAAAGGTTGTTACTAATAACATCACTTCTTATATGGTTATGTTTCAATATGCATCGTATTAAAGAAACTTAAACTGTTAATATAAATTTTAAATTAGTCATTGCAGTAAATTAGAAATATGATTTGAATTTTTATTAAACACAAATATGGAAAATAGTTAGCAATAGAATATGGCACTCCCGATTACACTTTCTCGAATCAATTTTCTAGCGTTTATTTAATATTGTATAACTAATTTATAAATCTCTGTACACACGCTTTCTTAACAAACAACTAGGTGATCGGCAAAATCACCTAAAAACGCAACATTTTCTTTCCCCGAGAATCGAAAGCATACTACATAGTTCTGTATTTAGTGTTTCTTCTTTTTGAGTCTTTGATTTGTTATTCTTTTTTGTGTTGTCTTTTATTATAAATTTCTTTGTGTTAAATAATTAAATTAAAAATCTTGGGAGAGTTGGCAAGAATTTAAATGCTTAAACATGTTTACGTAACATTTCCAGGAATTAATAGGGTCGAGATCACCCCGTCATGGGAACCGGTGTGATGAATCAAAAAACAACAACACAAGACCTAGATCTTCAAGATCCGTCTCGCCACGAGCTCATGATATCTCACTCTGTGGACGGCCATTGTCTCTGCCAGGTCAGTTTGAGCACCTATTCTTATTATGGCCCTAAAATGTAGAATTTTAAATTACAACATTATTACCATGAAAAAGCGAATTCCTGTAACTCCTAGTGACTGTTTCACTGATCATTTACAGGCAGTTTGGTGAAAATAAGCCTTCTGTGCCTACCCAACTGAAACATTCATGTGTTTTCCCGGGATTCGAATCCAGAACCTCCAATGCAACACACAGACGTGTAAACCATTTAGCCATCGAGTCGGCTATTGTAATTATTGCTTGTTTAATCTCCGGTGGAAAATAATATATCTAAACGAATGGACCTCTTTTTGATATAGTTTTATTTTTTTCAAGCCGACGTGATAGAGATTAATCTCAGCTAAAAATTTTCTTTTCATTAATTTATGAGATATTCTTATTTTTAATAATCTGTTAGAATCTTTATAAATTGTCTTCAATTTCACTTATTTTAATGGATAAAGTGTGTCCAGAAAGTATATGAAAATGAGTGTACAATCAATCACTTTCTCCACCAGTAAACAAACCAACTTTGAATTACAGGTGAAACCCATCTTCGTACAGCGTTGAATAAAAAGCAGAGTCAGCAAGACAGATTTTCGATTCTCCAACCCCGACCAATCCGGAGACCTAACACCAAAAGGTCAGAGGATAGTGTTCAACTGGTGCCAGACGATAAGTAACTAACTCTTGTGACCATGTCAATATTGATTTGAATGAGAACATTGAAATAAAATTTTCGGAAAGAAACACTTCAAAATCTATGAAGTTATATTTGACTAGTTTCTGAAAAGTTCTTGAAAATCAGTTCTTTGGTGTATTAGAACAACTCAAGTTGTTCTTAAGTAAGGAGATTAAAAATAATGTTTATTTTTTTTAATTTTATTTCATCAAGCAAAAATATAAAATACACTCATTATTTAAGCTGTCAAAATCGTAACAACATGGCATCAAGTCACTTTTTTTACTAGGTCTAAAGTCTGACATACAGCCACAGACTATGATCAACTACTATGATATATTGACGTGTGAAGTCATATTTCTGTCTCGCCAATACGTTTCATTTCATAATAAATAAAGTTTAATTTATGTTTTTTTGATGATATTCAATATTTTTTATGAACGCCAATATCTTATGAATAGTTAAACAACGCCAATGGCAAATAAGAAATCATTAGTTTTATTTTTGGTCAATAATCCATTTATCACCTTAAACAAATATGTTATATATTATCTTTTGCTTATATTATCTATGTTCTATTGAGATTTTTTTTTCATTAAAAAAAGAAATAAGTTTTTATGTTGATGTTATTTAATTTCAATGTTGTTTGGAATGTTAGAATGGTAAAAATGATGGTTGTATCTCTAATGTGTTTACAAATTGTTGATTGGATGTTTATAGATTCTCGAGAAGGAAAATATGTTTAGTAAGTAGACATTTGAGAAAAAAATTATTTTTGAAGCTATTGTGACCGAATTTTATTATTGTTATATAAAAGCCTTCTACTAGTATTCAGTACATAAAGTAATATGTGTAAACATTATTCATTTGAATTGTATTTACACTAAATTCAAATGAATTAAAGTATTCAAACTGCTTAAACTAAACTCAGAAATAGTTTGTTTCACGTAATATAATTAAATACAATATACCTAATCATTTGTGAACGTCATTTTAAAATTCGACCATGTCTAAAACTAATTTTAAAATTAATTAATCAACTGCTAGTAACTAGTGTTATATTTTGAATATAATATGGTTATTAGCCCATTTTCTACTAAATTTTTATAAAATTTGTTTTTATGAGACTTCTAAAAATCTTTTATGGAAAAGTGTCTCTCATTATTTACATCTCTCAACGTTACGTGAGGTGTGACCTTTGGTTTTTTTTATTGGAAATACAATTTTCAACTAATAGATTGTTTAAAAAAAAATTAAATGAACTCATTCCGTTTTCTACGGTTAAATTGGAAATTGTAAATTAATTGTCACTTATTAATATGTCATTCTTGCTGGACAAGAATTTGTCTTAAAATTAGCTTGTGTATGAATTAGTAGTTTAAAGATCTCGCGAATTTGTCGATCATTTCTATACAGGCAAGTAAATGCAGGCGGAACATTAATTGCCCTCCGGGATTCGAACCCAAGACCGCATTTTATGCTTTTTCACGTAATGATAATTACAACCCATAAAAAAAAATTACAATTTTATATAAAAATAGTGTCTAATTTAAGATTTTAACGCTTTAAAACCAGTCCATTATCTTAGGAGCCTAGATACAGACACGTCGAACTTTTACCCTTTTTTCGTCGGGTCTTAAAAATAGTTTTATTAATAATTGGTATTAAAAATTACGATACTGCAGACATCTAATGAACGTAGCACATATAAAATTGCTCATGGTAGATATAATTGAAGCTTTTTTTAGAATATTGAAATATAAAACATAATATGACTTTAGTATGAAAAATCTTTGTTAAATTCTGGTTTTAGAGTTGCTAAAACTAGTTTGATTTCGCAACAAGTTGTTTTTGGTCCGACCTACTTATCTGCCGCCATTTTAAAATGTCACTTCATTTTTCAAATTGGTGATTAGTCTATATCAATCAGTATTTATTTCTGCTGATACTAATATTTTTTAAAAAAAAACTTCTCTACTGGTTAGTAAAATAATTTAGATTTTATTTTTAAGGGGCTTAAAACTATATCATGCATGGCCTACCCTATAAAAACTTAATAAGAAAATACGTAAAGAATACAAAGAATAAATTAAGAAAAAATAAAATCTATATAAAAAAATGAATTGATGTTAAGTCTCACAAAAACTCGAGAACTGCTGGATTTGGCTAATTTTGCTTTTGAAATATTTGTAGAAGTCCAAAGAAGGCGTAAAAGGTGAGAAAATTTATAGAAATTATAGTAAAAGAAATGTTTATTCTGTCAAACAGGATGCGTTCAGAAATTAATTTTTCGATTGATAGTAATACCAACAACTAAATTCATACTGTCAGGGTGCGTTCTGAAATTTTATTGGCGGTACGGAGTTTGCCGGGTCAACTGGCACATAATAAAATTTAATTAAAAAAATATTCAAGTTTATAACAACAATGACGGACGACGGTATTAAGTCTTCCACTACGTTCACAGTTAAGTTGGTCGGACTTCATTTGACCTTTTTTTAAAAATTAAGAAGTTATTCTATTAAAACATTTAAATAAAGGGAAAACACGTGATTTAGTAACGCACAGTAATTGGTAGTTTTGAACTAGACTAGGACATGAAGCCTAGACTTAAAATTACAGAATATATCTTTGATATCACATATAATTAGTTTATATAGGTGCAAAGCATGATTTCTCAATGATATTTTTGGTTTATGAACAACTTCAACATCTTTGAACAGATTCTGTGTAATGTTTGTGAATTTGTAAGAAATAGTAAAAAATTATCAATTCTTTTGTTTGTGATGACATAATGTGGGCGTTAATTACTAACTTTAAAACACTACTTATAAAAATTGTTTTATTAGAACAATGTATCAAATCTTGTGTCACTTTCTCGCTGACGTGCATTGTTGTTGCGAGAACGAGACAAAACAGCAATTTTTATACGTACGTACATAATTTATCCCTTTTATTTAAACTCTATATAGGTGTTATATATACTAAATTTTACTTTTGATGTTATGTCGTCTCAATGTTTATATTGTTGTATGTTTTTGTCTTTGTCTAATTTTAAAGTACATTGCTAAGTAGCTTGTGAAAGTCCGTAGAACAGCAGAAATCCCATGTTTTAAAATCCCCTGAAACTTTCCGCCTTACATAAAGGCTTAAAAAACACGGACATAATATGTTAAGTTAAAATACTTATACACTTTTCATCAAAAAATCGAAACACCTCTGAAGTTTACTTTGATATTTTTTATCAAACAAAAAAATGCGAATTAATTCCGGGCGTAAGTTATCATTTAACGAATATCAATTTTAACAATGTGTAATTATATGAATCCTCTTTTTGAACCTTCGTGTCTGTTTGGATTTCTTGATGAAGAGCATATTTTTGTTTAATATTTGTATAATACTCACAATACGAGTAGGTATGCTTTAGGTTTAACGTAAGACACAGTTATTTAGTACTTAATCCTAACATAAGATTTTAGTATTGGACTATATCCTTCAAGGCGTCTGGGCTTATTAATTTGTAATAAAATATGACAAGCGATAGCAAAATTAAAAAAAAAATTAGCATTGGCAATTTCACTTTTAACGAGACGAGAAACCCGGCATTAAACCTTCAATAATTATAGAAAATGGTTTGGTTGTTCGTAGAATTAATTTTATACATTGAAGTTTATAGTCTACTAAAATTATAAATAATCAACTAAAATTGATTTCTTATGCCCGCTGTCAATAGTTTGTACTTATAGTCAACTGTTGACACCGCTAGAGGCGCTAGTGTCGCGTGAGGTCTTTAGCTAGGTTACGCTATATAGCTTATTTTTAATTAGGACTTAATTATTTTGAAAGAGATAGCTTTCGGTTTTAATTATGAACTCTTACGAATAGGACTCGCAGCAGTGCGATATTCTAGAATCTAGATATTACGATAAGGTCTTCAGGTGCTATGTATGTATGCTATGCTATGCTATAGGGTTGCCTGGAAGAGATCGCTTGTTAGCGATAAGGCCGCCTGTTGCACGCCTGTTTGTTTATTTTTGTTTTGTTGTATTGTTTTCTTTCTTGTGCAACTAAGTGTTATTAATAAATATACTTATTTATTTGAGGAAGACCCACCAACTATATTTCAGTGCTTACGACATATGAGTATGCGCGTAAGCACCTAGTGGTTTGGTTTTTCCTTGGCTAAAAATCCTTGACCAAACTTGTGGTGGAGGTGCACGACCTTACTCGACAGCGGCGCCATCTGGCATTCTTGCTTTCATGCTTAATTTTGACAGCGGGTGAGAAATTTAATCACAATTAGCATGTACCTATAGATTAAGTTATATTATCTGGTGCCATTGTATAACATTCGTTCACGCTATTGTTATTTTCCTTGTTTGTAATGTTTTCATTATGCTGCGATATAAATTTTAGTGCTAAGTTTTCGGGTAATTGCGGGTCGATTACCAGGTTAAATAAATAAAGATGAAACTATTTCTATTTTTTTCTAATACTTCCCAGAAAACCTAAGATTCATAGACTAATTGCCTTTTCATGGCATTTCATACCCGGCGGCCAAGTTTATGGTCATGTCGGGCAAATTACGCCGGTACGTGTGAAAGCTAATGTACATGACCATACACTTCGCCGCCGGCAATCGGAACATGTGAAAAGGCACTAATTATGATTGTTTCATGTTAGTCAAAAACTGACTTTTGAAGGCCTTGTTCTTTAACTGATTGTCTGATTCTGCATTTCTATCACAATTTTTACAAGATAGCATTTAGCTTTTGTCATTTAAAAAAGTAAAAAGAAAAATTGTAGTTGGTAAAGAGTGTGGTGTTGAAATAATACAATAGAGTTTAATTATAATTTTATTAAATTAATTCTATAACTTTTTACATATAGTAAATTATATGTGCCACTTTTCGTCAATTACATTGAATATGATGCCATGTCACATCAGTAGTCACAATAGTACCTAATGTTTGCCTCTACGATCAGACAAATGTACGTACGCCGGGACTGATGGAAAACACAGCGCAACCCGAAACACTCTGCCATTGCTTTCGAATTGATTGCGGGGACTAGAGTCCATTGTCAGAGAAGAGATGGCCAGTGTTCCGAGCCGGCGAAACGCAGCCAGCCCCACAAGATCCCTCGTCGCTCCACCATCAACTTGGTCCAAGAATATATTTATGAAATAATTTGTATAAAAATTTTGGCTCCAAATATTTACACAGTGATATTTTTTACACGCCGGACTAAATTTTATAATACAGCGACTAAGTTGGGTAAACAGTCGAGGAGCGGCGAGAGGCGTCGGACGAGGATTTATTGCAATTTTTCTAATAACACATTTCTTAACTAACGAGGGGCGCGCTTATAGTGCGGCGTCTTTTCTAATACCCTATCGTTACAGCGATAAACCTGTTTCATATACGGCGCCCTACGCGCAAACTACAGAAGAGAGGACAGACGGAAGATATCGCAAATCAAATTCACTGTAGCAATAGGATACAGATGAAATTTAGTTAGGGAAGAGACAACATCGAAGGCAGATCTGACTGGACGTCGGCTACAACTGTCGTCCGCGGTACCTTCTCCCTGTTTCGTGTTTAAAATTAACATTTACAATTAACACTCAAGTAGGGGCTTACACAGAATTTGTACTCTTTTAGCGTCCCGTCGCCGCATAGACTCATTACACTCGAGCGAACGAAATGAACTTGAGCGGGCGTGAGTCGAAGCAAAACACTGGTACTCAATAAATAACCGAAACAATATAAAATAAACAATTTAGTGATAATATATTAAAATATTTCGGAATATAATCTTTTAGATTGAGACAGGACTTGACAGATGCAACGTGTCTAGGCGACTCTAGTGTTGAATGACCGTCTAGATTACTGACCGCACGTTAAAAATAAACTGTATTGTAAACGAGAGCAACACGAGAGCCGGCTTGTGATCATGACTGTGTGAAAGCTACAGGCATCGGGCTTGGGTTGACTCGATTCAAGGATATCACCAAAATTGACTTCATCTGACAAAGACTAGATCTTACTCGTTGATGGTAATAATAAGTACTGCTGAAATGGAAAAGAAAAAGCTAAACCGACAATTACCTCACGCCTAAGTTAATGACTATTATAGCGGAGATTGTATTTGTTTTGCTTGCAAATTTTATTGCTACTCTGTTAATCTATATTAACAGAGTAGCAATAAAATTTGATACGAGCTGTACCATAGATCATAAAATCGGTTGGGACAAAATAAATGTCAATTTTGGCGGGTAAACTGCGTGAATAGTTCGAGTGCAAATGGCGCCCGACGGAGACACGGCTCGTCCGTAACTGATATAACCTTAAGAGATCAGGCTGTCATTTAAAACAAACATAATTACAAATGATTACAACTATACTTATCATAACATCCATACTTTAAACAATTTACAATATGAATGATTCGATAATAATTGGGTCCAAAGTGATGAATGAGATTTAGTGTTACCATTTTCTAGGAGTGACAAAATTAATTTAAATGACATAAATACCACTACCGTTTCATGATATAGATGATTGGCAACACTTATTTGATTACGTGTCAAAATTAAAACATAAGATACCATTCGTACTTAGAAAATGAATTAACAATTTATTAATAATAAGATATAATAGTAATAACAAAAATATATTGTGTACTCTAACTTCAGCTAGTAATTGCTTTATCAACAAGGTTGTATTGTCGAGCATTCATAAAATATTTTTTTATTTTTTTTTGGTACGAGTGTCCATATAAATCGAAATCCGCCTAGTAATTATGTCATTTTCTGTACATACCTATTATATTTAATTTAGAATGCCTGAAGCTTGTAAATATTTATTCTGTCTAAATAAATACTAAGTCTTATGTTTTACATTTAATTTTTCATTACAATGACACATTACCAGTACAGTTTCATGACAATGAAGTGAGATCATTAATAAATCAATATTTAATACTTAAAAATAGGATGTTAGTTATTTAAAAACGTGTCCTTTCATTGTATTTGTGCTGCCACAGATTGAATTGATTAGTATAAAGTTGAGATTAGCACAGATAAGATTTCAGACACGCCGAAGGTTCAACGGCTCCATTGATATTTAAAAAAATTAAAGCCGTATCTTCATTACCAAAATTATATAAAAAAGGTTAAACTTAATTTAATTTTTTGGTGGGTTGCCATAATGATGAACCCAAAAATGATATAGAATTTAGTGGCATACGCGATTATGAAGGCGAGCTTCACAGATCTAATTCTATTTGATTAATTTATACAAGAAAAATAATTATGTATATACAAAAAATATAATATTGATATTTTATCTATACAACATTCGCTATTTGAGTCGATAGCGACATATCTTATATTGTAAAACCAGTAAGAATAAGTACCCAAGGATTTTACTTGACTTCTATAATCGAATAAATAAATAATAATTTGATATCGGGCGGTTGGACAAGGGCGCCCGTTGTGATGATGATGGAAGAAAGCGGATGACAACAAAAAGATTAAAACATTCAATCCGAAACACAAGAGAGAAGAAACGAATATATTTTTGGCAATTTTGTACTCGGTAATGGTTTGCGTTGTGTTGTCTGCGCGGTGTCGCGTTGGGTCGCGCGGTGCGGCGCGGGTACGGTCACTTCGGCGAGTCACAAGTGCTGACGCGGGACGGGATCCCCACTCAGTCACGAACAACAGTCGTCCCAGTACATGAATCAACAAAATGTCCTACGTTTGTTTTGTTTACGTTACGGAGTCACGCGCGACAACAAACATGGCCGCCGCGCGCTCGCACCGCGCACTGCTCACCTGCAAATATTATTAAAACAATTAATTTCAATCTTAATAAAAATGTACATTCATTACAGATAAAAAGGTGATCTTTCTGTCCCTTACAAACCAAAGTATTTTGTTTCCCGAGAAACACTGTGCCACAACAGGCATTGAATGTTAGACCTGAAGTCAATGTTAGCGGTTAATTACTTATAAAGGTTACTTGACTGGAAACAGTTTCAAATTTTCTGTCACTTTCTGATCTTGACTATATACTATGACTTGCAATCGTTGTCAAAACCAGACAAAATACTGAACAAAGATCTTTGTTGAACAATCTTTATACATAAGGGAGTAAAAGAAAAAGGTTATTTTTCGTTTTCTTAAACCTTTAAACTCTTTTATCATAAATATGCAACAAATAACGAGTGAAACTAAAGACATTACTAAAAACCATCTAGTGATGATAACAAATATGTATATCTCATTAATTGATAAACAGATCTTTAAAAAACCGCATCGTAATTGGTTCATTACGTTAAGAGATGTGTCCTAGGAGCTACGATGCTATTAGGGTAGAACAGGCTGACCTAGACCCTGGTGTAGCGAGAGCGCGCTGGCTTCGTGCAACGCCGCCTACGGCTCGCCGCGTCGACGCCCACACCGCTGTCTCCGCTGTGTCCGCTCACTAGAGACTCGCTGTCACTCTGGTTCGATGTGTAGCCGATCACGTCCACTTCATCTGGAATTCGAAAATAAATTCTCATAGTTTGCGCTTAGATGAGACCCGAAAGCTGACTCGTATTTCGGCAAACGCGATAAGGCAGTACTTTGGGTACGTACCCTACGGCTCTGACGAGTCTTTTGTATATTTGTAAATATATTATTAACACCCTTGCTCATAAATTGACTCTTATCGCACCGCACTTAGGTATATAAAAGCGCTTGTAGAATGTAGGTGCATATAACATAGTTAGGTGTATAAACCAAATTGTGACATTTTGATTGATTACCAATACGCACAAGTGCGATAATGTAGTAAAACCTTTTTGTTAAACCTCTTTGTTCTCAAAAAAGCGTTTCGATACGAAATAAAATCACATGCATTCATTACCTACTTAGTATAAATTAGTGTTTTATTTGCTTATTTCATGCAATGTCGTGTTTAAATAAAAAATTTTAACTTCTACATGTAAATTAAATGTCTCATTCAAATAAAATTTGACTTTTAGGTAGGTAAGCAACCTCATTCTTATTTTTATTAAAGCACTCTATTCAAGATAGTCTATGGTTATCATTTTTAAATGCGCTCGCATAAGTCAAACTTTTTATTTACTTAATAAAACTGATTTTTAATTTATTTTTATTCACAAGTGTGATGAAAAACGTCGTACGATACACGTGAGTATTGATGATTACCGTCCTCGGCTCTCTTAATACCTTCGGCCATGGGCTCGTGTCTAATACCGCCTCGACGGTAATCACCAACTTTACACACGAAAAATCAAGCGTAAAAAACTACTCTTTTGCATTTCAATTTTGTGCAAAAACGAATTTCGTATCGCACGTTCACATAATAGATAAGCGAATCACGACCGATATTCATTACAAATCACTTATTACAACGCCAGGCGCTTAGATTATCTAGATAAAAGCCGCTATGGCTTTGTATACTTAGTCAAAATCGATACGATAAACCCTCACACGTGTTAGCTCGCGGAAACATTACAATTTAATATAATTTATATTACAGACACGAATGTGAGTTTGTTTGGTACGCTTTCATACCTAACGATATTCTAATCATTAAATTGTTTACAGAATATGACACATTTTGTCAAGAAAATTAATATAAAAGGCATCGAGCGGAAACACTGTCATTCGGTGCTATATTATTTAAACGTTTTTGTCAGCACTCAGTTACTACAGCCAGTAAATACGCGTCACCTACGTTTAAAGTAACATTTAAATTTTAAAGGGTTTAATAAAATGCGATTTTCAGCACATTTAACTGCATAAATGTCATCGGATGGCTGGGGTCAGGTTGGAGTCGGTGTCAAGCTCATATTCAAATTACTCTGACCCATTTACCCTGTCCCGCGTGAAACGATCCCGCTCTGAATGTCTAAAATTCAATTTGTACTTAATTCAAATATTATGCTCTTTTAATAGAGAATTTAAAACAATCAAAATCTTCATAACCCCGACACAGTTTGACGTAGTTGAAAACTGAAATATTTTATTTTTCTTCTTAAGATATTCGCATTTTAACCTTATTTTTATGCATAAAATGTTCAATTTTGTCGCTCCTATTCTCTGATACTGAAAGCCTTTGACAAATTTGACTTTTAGAATAGTATAAAATAATTATTATCCCAAAATGAAATCCCAAAATTTTTTTTGCTATTCCCAAATCTGAGAATAGCAAAAAACTCAGTCGTATTTTTAGTTTTTCCGACCATGTTTACTAAAAAGTACATTTCCGAGCTGTAGCAAATCATTTCTAAACAATTATTCAAATAATCGATAATTTTATTAAAACTGTAGCTAGCTTATATTTAACGTAAGTTTTAAATTTATTTATGGACATTTTGTATTTGTCTTTACCTACAATGATGCCACAATGTTTGGAAACATCAAATAAAAAATATCTTACATGATATTTCTATTCCGGATATAGCTTTGATATTTTAAACGAATCACTGGTAAGCCTCGATTCAGTAGAAAGAAGTTTGATTAAAAATAGGCAGGATACTCCCACAGCGCCTCGGCGCCTTATAACGACTTCAGCTATAATTCTCCTTTGATAGATTCCTTCAATTTCTTAGCATATTATATTTAGTTTAGGCCGGTTATACTCTGTTGATAGCGGGCACTTTTATTGATATATGGGGAAATTCCTTGTGTGAGGCATGGGCAGACGTATTTGTGGCTAAAAATAATTTCAAAATAGTACATAGAGACATCTTACGGCTTCTAAACCTGCATCTGAGTTGGACCTGTTCTGTTGCAGCCTGGCTGAGTTCACCAGGATGACGATTTTTGTGTAAATTGTATTCATAGCAAATTATATTGATACTCACTAACGCCTTAGGTCATATCCTGTCAAGTTAGTTTTAAGATTGAAATGTATAAATAAATAAATAATATAAACTAATGTCAATGTCAAGGTGTTAATTTTTCAATAATATAAGTCAGTCGTTATACTGCATCAAAGTGTTTTACTTATAGTATTTATGACTGATCATTTCGTTTACAGGCTTATGTGCCTACATAACCTAAGTAATCTAGCTGAAACATTGTTTTTAAGATTAACGTACATATGTGTGTCTGTAGTATCGCAGCTTTTATAAAAATAGACCGATTTCATGGTGATCTTATGAGTAGCTATAAATGATAAAGATCTTTCCGTATTAGGTATTCTGTGTCATGAATAGCATATGAGATATTCTTATTTGTATCATCGTCGGGGTTTTTTTTAAAATTGTGTTAAATTTCTTTCAAAATTTTGTATCTGAGTAAAATGCAATAATTTACATGTCGTTAAAATTCAGCCTAACGTAACCCGTTCGCCGACGACGAAGCGATAAGCTTTGAAGATTCGATCGAACGCGATCGTTTCGCACAGATTATCTAACGTGTTTTGAACGTCAACAACTATCGACAGTTTTGAATGGGAATTATCTTGAATCAGGCTAAGTGCCTTATAAGTTGGGTGTACCTAAAGGAAATTGTTAACGACAAAGTAATATTCTTCTAAACTCCGACGAACAAAGAGAATTTTTATAAGTTAGACATGTGAGTCTGTGCTCTGTCACTGTTATTATTAAACAGATTAAAGCAAGAGTAAAAAAAATCAAAGTAATTATTTCTACTTTATAGTAAAAGTTATAGTTACTGCCTAGTTAAACAAAAGAGTAAAGGTCTATAAGACGTAAGTTGTCAATTGTCATTGTTGCAGCCGGACTAGCTGGTGTGGCGGGGGCGGCCATTGTTTTTTCATCTATTTCGTGATATCTGGTGTTGAAGCGTCGGTTTTGTACTAAAGATAAATAATTTGTTTCCACCTATTTTGAAGCTTTTAATTTAGTTATATTCGTTTTTAGCGATTTATCTTAATTGTTGTTTTATTTTACTACGGACGGAATGTCTGAAATAAAGTTTTATTATTATTTAAGAACACTGCAAAATAATTGCTGAAAGAGTAAACGAAGTCTAAGCAAATATGCTAATTATAAGCAAATATCCAGCGGACTTTAGTAGAGTAGTTTTCTCTCACTAAAAATACCACAACACAACACAAGTAGATAGAAGTTATTTGCTAAGTAAACAATTTATGTATAATTTACATTTTCTTCTTCATCCCAATTTGTCGAAATTATTACAGAAGAAGATTATTACGCTTAGAAGTATACCTTTAAATACTTACTAAGGATTTTTATACCTAGGATTTTGTTACATAAAACAATCAATGAACTTAAAATCCGAAAATACATATTACAACTTACCTACACGAACAAAAACACAAATCAGGAAGAGGCAAATCGAATTTCGAAATTAAAATCACCGTTAGTGCCTTTTCACATGTACCGGCTACCCGGCGGCGAAGTGTATGGTCTTGTACATTAGCTTTCACACGTACTGGCCTAATTTTCCTGACATGACCCAGTCGGCTATCCAGCAACTGGTATATGTGAATATTTAGATAAAAAAATAACCACTGGCCACTAAAACCAACCCCGGTTACATCCCGCTTTCCTGTGTTTGAGAGGCACCTGGGTTCGCTTTCACGGTCTACCGAGGTAAAGGATGCATACAGAAATTAAGATAAGCTAATTTTATTATAAAGTGCAAATCTATTGAAATCGTTTTTAAGTTTTCGTCGCGCTATTTATCTATTAATGTAACTTTAAATATTAAAAGCGACGTCAAAGACGCCATATCCCCGTCAAAAAGGAAAAGTTTTTGACCCTTTCGAGCAACGAAAAAGTTGATTACTTGTTAACAACTTTATACAATATTCAAGTTGGGTATTTTTCCACGAAATATATATTTCATCTAGCTGGAGCCTACGATAGTTTGAGAATAAAAGGAAAATTCATTTTTTTCTAAAAATAAAATAGGTAATTCTAATTGTAAGTGTTATTTACAATAGTTAGAGTTAGTTTTAATTAACAAAAAATAAATAATTATAGAACTTTGTTTTATTACACTAGCTTTTACTAGCGACTGCGTCCGCGTGGCCATACAATATAGCCTAAGTCACTCGGTAAGAGTAGCCTCCTATCAATGCAAGAATTTAAAAAATCGGTTCAGTAGTTTTTGAGTTTATTCGTTAAAAATATACAAATTTATCCTCTATAATATTATTAGTGTAGAATTAAGTAGGTGATCAGCCTTCTGTTAACCCCGATCAAACATTTATTTGTTTCGGGATTCGTATTTAGGACCAGGCTCAGATACGTAAACCACTTAGCCACGGAGTTGGTTAATCAATAGGTAAATTATCGAAATAGAAAAGTGAGACCGTGACGAAACGTGATGACCCACACGGCATAACTGTGAGGCCGATTTGAATGTATCATCATATAGTTATGTTATATAATGAAAATTTAATATAACAACAATATTGTAATCAAACGATTTCACGGCCTCGCCAGGGTCAGATTTATGCGAGATATGTAATTTTTTTTATTATATGAAAAATGTAGGACTGACTATCAGTACATAAGACACTGAAGCGAAAGACAGATAATAAATTTCTCTTTTGGTGTCTGCGTTCCGTTCTGTTTTTGTCCTTCAATACGGATTTTAAATATTTAAAAGTTGTAACATTATTTTCATATTTTTAGAATAATTAATAACTTTATATGCTTCGAGTGCCAAAGATTGCACAAAAAGACTTGTATGTCCAAAGCGAACACTACAATCTGCCGCTATATTTTTGAACTCTTGTATCGATTCGATCGATACAAGTTCGAATATAATTGAGCGAAGTAAAATGCGAGGTATGGGTATTATCATATAATCCGGCTCTGCTTGTTGCTATGACGGAAATAACTGAGGAACCCGGTAATGGTTGCCATGACAACGCTCGATACAGCTATCGAAATTTACTTTACGCAGCACTCGAATTAAATAACATTCAATCAAATTGGAAATATATGTACGTGGAAATGCCGTCAAAGGTAAATGTGTATAATTATTGAATGAATGTTTATTTATTAGTCTTCCCATCAATTAAGTTATTTTTAAAATGGATCAATAATTTTGAATAAAGAATATTGCATGACGCGCAAAGTTTATTCTTTTTAGTGTGTGTGTGTGTGTGTCGAAATTTTATAGATTAAATTTAGATAAAAAATTGTATTAAAATTCTCGAATCAAAAATTCAAGGTTAGTATTAAAAAAGGTTGTATCATAGGGTCACTGGTCAGTTTTTTCACACCTCTGGCAACGGGCGCTACATCTTAGAGAAAGTTATTGATAACAAATCGTTCTCGAGTTACCAGAGACGGTAATATTCCGCTATCTAATTCGCGAATCAAGAAGGAAATGAGAGATGTCGTCCGGCGGATATTGAAATTGTAAAGTTGGGACAACTTTTTGCTGGCAAAGATTGGACTTGGACTCAAAGTGCAGGAAATAAGTGAGCTTCAAAGGCTGCCCTTTTCTATATCAATGATCTCATTAACTTCCTGCTCGCGTTTTTGCTTGAATATAATTAAGATCTTTTACGCGAGCATTACAATATTTAAAAGTAAATGAAGTTTTTTTAAGTTAACTAATAAAAAGAAAAGACCTTTTCCATCAGAGCTGTAGCCAATACTGGATATGCAAGATAAGACAGAGCTTACACCGCAGAAGCGACTTCTACTCGAAACAACATAAAAATAGTAGTTCCTACAGTATAATTCTATCGTGTTTTTGTAAAAATTGTTTAAAAAAAATTTTGTTCAAGAAAGTAGTTTTAAGTTCAACGCCGTCATAAGAAAAAACTTTTTTTTTATTTACTTTTTTCCCGGAAAATAACTCTATCTCATTAAACAGTTTTCTTTAGATTGTATATATATTTTTTTCCCTAAGCCCTATATGAAGCTGAATTAAGTAAATCCGGACTTTTTTCCCCTTATCAATATGTAGGCACGTCTTCGCAATACACCTAATCGTATTTATTAGGGGCTTTGTATACATATTCATTCGTTTCTTAAGATTAATACTATGTAGTGAGTGAGACAGTAAAAACATTACCTATTGTGATATAATATCACTTCATATTACTTACGCATTACGCATAAGAATTACCTTATATAAAAGTGAAATTATACAACCCCTAGTGAGGTATAGGGCGGATAGATACATTTCTACCTTTGTCTCACAGATAATTTCCTTAGAGGAAAGTAGGTCATTAGCTTCTTCTGTGCTTATCCAATCGAAACATGCTTTATAAGACGCGAATCGTGAGGCCAGGGAGGCGGTTTTATTAGAGATTCATTCATAAAACTATTAAGGATTTAATAATATTTTGTCTTCTTTCGTCAAAACTAATTCGTAATTTGGTGGAAATTGACAATATAACTTAAAAGGCTCATTGATTCGTGTGAAATTATAAATGGCCCCGTTAAAATACATCATACCTATTAAATACCCAATCTAAAATGATATTAAATTTATAGAGCTGACCCGATTTTGTCGATTATTTCGGAGACAATATAATTGAATATAGAGTTATTATGGCGTTCTCGGAGACCAAGGTTCTCTTTGGGTCGCTGCACCAACAAAGTATGCAGATTGTAAATTTTAATATCACTTAATAACATCACGCGTAAGCGTTGTTATTCGTAAGGTAATCTCAGCGTTCAAATTCTGAACTATGCTGAGCGCTCTTTGAACACTAATCCAGTATTAGACACGCCATACTTGTAAGTGGCTCTTAATCCCTAAATAATCACTATACAAAGGTTATCTAAACGGTTAATACCTTTTTAAGAGAGATCTAAGTTGAAAAATATTAAAAAAAAACATTTTTAAATTTACATCTAAAACACAGCCTCTTTGTGATTCGTAGTTTGTGACTGCATTCATATTATATAAATTTTTCTTAAATTTAAATGTTTGCTTTATTTAATAGTCATAAAAGAATAAATACTATTTAAAAATATATTTCATAGGCTGTTCTTCCGCTATGGATCCAACCGAGAAAGGACGTTTTATACTCGCTGTTAATCCGTAAATAATCAATATACAATATGTTATCAAAATGATAATGCCTTAGGTATCGCGTACCTTAATGGCCTCTGACGAGCTCACTTAGGCATTATATATGAGCTAGTTTTGCGGAATAATGGGGTTTGAGGCAATATATTTTTGTCTAAATTGATTCTATTATATGAGAATGGCGGAATCGTAAGTGCGTATTTATTTAGTAGGTACTTCAGCCGTGTAAACGGATTAACAGTAGAAATGCGGAAGTGAGGTTATTTTGCGGAATAATGGAGCATGAGGATATATTTTTGTCTAAATTGATTTAGTTTTTTATATAAGAATGATGAACTCATATAAGTACGAATTTCTTTAGTACTTCAGTCGTGGATTGTTTATTTTAACAGCATAGAAGAAATGCAGTAGGAAGGTTGTATTAAATTATGTAACACTTAAAGAAAACAGTTTCAACGGATTAAGCGCGTATTGACACTGGCGAGATTAGCACAATTCATTTTATAAGGGTAGGTAACCATTTTTTTTGAAGAAGGAAATTCATACGTTTTAATCAGCTCAAACATTGAATTCAGCGTAATTATAACTGTGTTTATAGAACAGAATTCCAGTAATAAATCGCCATAGCAACGCGCGCTCATAGTTATAACCCCACATAATAGATTTATAATGAAATGGGATGAATGCCGCGAGTGAATAGTCAATTGAAGTCAATACAAACATTTCATCAAAACCATTCATTTCACTAACATTATTAATTTTAAATACCCTTCGATCATGGCTTTACACGGCAGGTTTCTATTTAGGTAATCGGTTTATTACATAATAAATACTTATTATTGAATCAATATCTTATCGAATGCTAAATAATATAAAGATTACTCAACTTTAATCAGTATAATAAAAGGTTAATTATTAACCTTTGGTAGCGATAAATTTGTTTTTGATATCCCCATAAACAGACACGCTCAGAGATCTTCAAAAACATGTAAAATCAGCATAAAACGCCATTCCCCGTCATTAACCTTCTATCATTCGACATCAACTTTTAACTGATTCTTGGGGTAACTTTAGGTGCCCGGATAGGGCCGTCTCTCTCCTTTTTACTAAATTTTTTTAAGCGCCAACGAAAAAATAGGACTGTTAAGTTACAAGTATGTATAGACGTCTGTGGAATTGTAGATCCGAAGCGATTGTGATTCGATTATTTTAAAAAATGACGTGATCAAATGGGTCTAAGCGACATTTAATTACTAATACAATAAATAAATAATGATAAATATTGTGTTAAATTATTTAACCGTTCAGTATTCAAAGATAATCCTTTAAATATGTAACACGTGTAGATAAGACAATAGCTTAATTAGCTCAAAATTCTTTTTATAATAAAATAATAATAAAAATGTATTTTTTTTTGTAAATAAAATGTTTACAATATTTTGAACAAGCCCTCCCTGTAAGTAAACAGAGTTACTTGTGTTGGGAGTGGCTCGCTGACTTCCCTTATGGTATCACAAGATTAAATTAAAACTATTTGACTTTTATGTTAAGAACGCAATAAAAAAGAAACTTAAAAATAAACAATAAATTAGGTCTACAGATACAGTATTATGACTAGGAGATAAATTATTATTATAAATTTTTTAATTCTTATTTAAACATGTTTTTAATATCGTATTTTTTCCTAGAATTATTAATTGGTTTTCGAATAAAAATCGCCAACCCTGAACTGCCGTCAGTCCATTCAACATATATTGCAGGAAATTGGCGCGAGGGAGTCCATAGCAATCCGGTTGCTATTATAATTAGTCCCAGATTAGTTTCGTTCTGTATGCAATACAACTGGTATTGCATACGGAATGCATACGAATCGTCTTTGATATCGGATATTGAGCGTACAAATAGCCTCCGATGCTTCGGGCTATAGTTATTGATATCAATTGGACGGCCCAGGGTAAATATTGTGGAAATATCGGATGTATATTGCATATGTCCATATTCATTACGGTTTGAAATATGAGCAAGTGATGTATTTTCGTACACGCTTGTGTATTCTGTAACCCCCAATGCAAAAAGTGGGGTTTTGTGAGTCTGTGGGTATGTGGATCTGTGTGTGCCAGCATAGCTCCTAAATGGACCGACTTGGACGCGGTTTTCGCAATGGTTCCTAAAATTTATGACTCGCTTCAAGACGGCAATTCTGTTATAGTAATTTGACTATGTCAAAATTAATTTTAGTACTGTCATACGATTATCAATTTAGTTCAAAGGAATAGCAGATTAGCGTTTTTGAAATAACTAAGCTTATTAGCTTAGTTAGCTTAAAAAATTATGATTTAGTTATTTGTCTGGGGTTTTTTAAATTGTCTGCAATTTCACTTAAATAAAATATTTAATGGTAAGTGTTTTCAAAGGAACTAACGAGTGGATGCATATACGTGCATTTCTCATGCAAAGAGTCCATTGCGACGGGTACAAAAGAAATATAAAATTGCGAATAGAAATGCAGAATGTGTTTCTGTTGCGTTTCAATATTTATTATTGTAAGAACTCTCGGAGAAAATTGAATTCGCACAAAGTGTGGATGACGTCACAGTTATAACACGAAAGCTCTCTGCATTTTTCCGTTCCTCGACTTTTATCCTACTTTTACGTTCGTGTATTAACTTTGAATATTCGAAAAGTTGAATAGCTTTTACAAATACATACATGTGTTTTAACCACGACGCTAAAACATATATGGCTGTTATACGTTTGAAGTTTTCAAATTTAATAGTTTTTATCAGATAAGAGGCTTACTTATGAGTTGCGCTCCGCAGCCCCTGGACAAAATCAACGTCTGTTAGGCCACGGGTGCATCGCCGGCCTTTTAGGGAGGACACTCTTTTCTTGAAGGTCATAAGTCGTAATGGTTCGGAAATACTGGCAGCTGGCACCACAGAGTTGTGGTGCGCGGCAAAAATGCCTTAGAAAACGCTTAGTTAGGGAAAAAAACATCGAGGTGATACGGATGATGGTAAAGATAATTCTGCATTAGTTTATCTTATAAACTAAACAATTATGTAGTTGTTGTTTTTAGATTTTGACTTATACGCAAAATAGGTGCATTGTAGTCGTCGAATTGCGGAAATAAGCCCGTCTATACTTATACTAGATTTTGACTTTGATAGAAGTCTGGCATGAACGAGACGGATCGTAGCTACAATTTATAAAAGTCAGTTCATTAATTTATGAGTATTCTAATATGTTATTACCATGTCGGTAGATTTTTAACTTGTTTTAAATTTCATTTGTTATTGATTCTATTTAGAAGCTTACAGCATCAAATTCTTAGTATTATTTCCGAGAATAGAACTATTTTATATCTTTAAACTGACACTCAATAAACCAGATACATAGCCACAGAGATTCACAGACACAAAGTTTTTGTCGGAGGTCAAAAAAAATTCTAGTAATTCTGAATAAATTACTATATAGACACAGGTAAAAGATATTGTGTAATATATATGTGTAATTAAAAGAGCCACATTATCGTATAGAGTTCGCATCGCTCCCGTTTCGGAAATCCGTAGCAGAGAACTAATTAACCGTAAACGTTGGTCTCGCTTCCTATTTGCTCTCGACATTGTATAACTAGATATTGTACATAATACTGGAGTCTACTCTTGTATTATATACAATACAGTATGTAAATGATTAGAATTTCTATAATTTTTCTGTTTTCTTTAATAACACAAATATATACATACTAAATAATACATATATATTACACAATAGCTTTTACATGTGACTTCGTCTATATAGTAATTTGTTCAGAAATATTAGTAATTACATAAGATTATTTACATTAAATAAATTTATATCTACACTATATTCGTACTGTCCCTTATAGATTTTGCAGCGCACACCAAAATAGCTTGCATATAGCAAAGTTGAAAAAACTTTTTATTTGTCGTTCAACACATACTATAAATATTGGCTATGTATTATTCTCGTGTAATGTTATAGTTATGAGTCATTGAAATACACACAGTAGTTTTTGTGTGAAAGAGTAACATACATCCGTACATCCATTCTCACAACATTTCGCGTTCACAATGCAACTTCTCTCGAGTAAGCCGCATTTGATAAATTTTGGATAGATTCGGAATAAAAATAAGTTATTTCCAATGCCAGAATCTGATTATATGAAAATTTACTTAGGTCAATAAATCAGAGTGTGGTGACGTCACTTCCTCACCCTCCCACACCTTAATCCCCATAAAAGTCGGTTATTTATTTGTTTTCCGCACACAAATTATCACCACGACAAATTGTTATTTCCCATTAGCATCTCGTAATTAATTGTGACTGTAATACTTTTGGGAATCTCATATTCATAATAAAATAAAATCTCGTTTATTGTGTGTACTCATTATAGTTACAGC
Source organism: Aporia crataegi (assembly GCA_912999735.1). Taxonomy (NCBI): domain Eukaryota; kingdom Metazoa; phylum Arthropoda; class Insecta; order Lepidoptera; family Pieridae; genus Aporia; species Aporia crataegi. The sequence continues at coordinate 1,141,418 of OU538748.1, read as the reverse complement.
TATATATTACTTTATTTGTTAACCTAAATACAATATCATGTTACTAAAACTTAAAACAAAGAACTTTCATATTAACATTCAACCATCTTTATACCCTAAAGAACGTATGAACGTCAAGTACTTTTCGAGATAACGTATTAAGTCAGTGAATAAGTAATTAATTGCTAAAGTGAATTCCCGTAACCCCATGTGGGGCATGGGGCAGACATATTGCTGTGTCTGTTTCACTCATAATTTTCTTTACAGGTAAGTAGGTGATCAGCATTCAGTGTCTACCCAGCCGAAACATTAATTTGATCGGTGATGAATTTCTGTGATCCCGTCTCACTCTTTGACACGTCAACTATCTAATTGCTAAAGACTTTTTTAAAAAAGAAAATATGTTTTGTAACACGGAATAAAATTAATACCTGACTGAGTTACTTAGCTTTTCTTCTCAGAATTGAGCGCTTTCTTGCTTACAAAGAAGAATATCTCATAAATGGATGAAAGTATATTAATAAGTGGAGAAATGTTAATAAATGTTGACTAAGATCTATATCACATATATTTTCAAACTAAAACCTCATTGGAATCCATCAATGTTCATGAGCTAAGATGCCACAGAGAGACACAGATTACAAACCTGCAGACCCAGGGGACTTGTCAAACTTATATCATGTCTTATTCTGCGTCAGAGATTAAAAATACAGAAACTACGTACATACAGACACCAGCTAATCTCAAATAACTAGTGAAATTACAGACGATGAATCACAATGAAACAAATGTTACACGTTTCGTAGACGAGAGAATACTTTCAGCAGACTGATTACAATCAATAATGATTTCACTCAGCCATTGTTTTGCCAGACTTATAAATCTCTGTGCTCGGGTCAAACGCTGCAAATAAATCTTAATGTCAACTGCCAAGTTTTGAACGTTTTAAGATCTAGGCACGGTATAAACATCTTTTTATAAAAGTTCGTTCAAAAGTTCTTTAAACATCATTTATCTGTACATAACTGAAATCTAAATTTACAGACTGTTTAAGGATTCGCTCAAATCTGAGAAAAATAGCCAAGAAAATCAGCCTGGTTCTCATTTTCTCCGCTAGTCGTATACCCAGGACGGATGTGAGGTAAGTAAGGGTTATATTAAATTTCAAAAATACCGTCGCCCTCGTTAAATTCTACAAAGAGTCATATTCGCGCTCCAATTTGCCCCCGATTCAATTGCCACGCGTCAAATGACTTGCGAGATTGGAAATTTAGTCAAATGATAGCTTGGTTAACTGACTTTTATGCGTAACGAGCCTTTTTTAGTAATAAATTACGGCCAAATATATACTAACAGATTTTAAAAAATAAGAAGGATAAAGGATATTTATACATGGTTTGTTTTTTATTTTATAGTATAGGAGGCAAACGGACAAGAGGCACTTATGATAAGGAACATAACGCGAGAACCAAGTACAAAGTATATGGCTCCAAGTAAGTGTCGTGTGAGAGAGTGGAATTGCACCTGTCACACCAGCCCGTTTCAGCTGAAGTTCGAAGGTAACACGGCACGGCGTCCATCTCGATCACATCTTTAAACATAAACAACCGTATCTATATTGAATTTATTTTAGAGATATTCCACAGACGCTAACCCAGAGATACGGATACGTCAAACTAATAACAGCCCTCTTGTTTTTGTTGATGGTTAAAGTATCTAATATTAAGTCTTACAAAAATCGTGAAAAATTCATAAGGACAACACAACATAAAAACATTAATAATATGTTAAAATAAATCAAAAGCACAAAGCTGCTAAAAGGACCAATTAAAAAAGCGTATCCAAAACAAAAGAGCATAATGCACTCAGAAATTTTAACGAACCCGCGATACGAAACATCCGAAAAATCCTCTTTTTATTTAGGTACATTTCCGTTGCACAAAAAAGATATTTCATACAGTGCTATTTAGTAAAAAAGTTGACAAAGCTTAACAAGCTCGCTGTCAAAGTCAAAGGCTGTAGCTTCGAGCGTTTTGCGTTTATCTTTTAAATATATTTAGCTTTTATGATACAGTTATAGTCCCTTGGTAACAAGCGAGAGAGAATTTGGAGGACAAATTGCAATTAATTTACCGTCCTCTTGGCCAAAAGTAGATATATAATTTTAACGTCCCTGTTGTTATATGATTCACGCGTCTGACCAATAATATTCCAAATAATGCGCTGGTGGTTCTGACTTCGAATCTCGGAGCAACAAATATATAACAAATTTCATTTACATAGGTACTTGGCAACATGGAATTTGAGGAGAAAAATTCAATTTTGGAAAGTAAATAATAATTGCGACCTCATGGTTAAGTGATCCTTTTCTAGAACTGCGGATGAACATATAACATATATTACTTGGAAGCAAGAGACATACTCTCAATATCGGTCTGTGAAATAAAATCTCAAAATGACATTTTTAATCAAGAATTGTAACTTAATATTTCGAGTTTAATATTTACAACCATGTAAATACAAACACGTATGAGAATGTATTAAATTTCCTCTGATTCCAAACACCACCCTCCGTGCTTAGGGAATAAAGCCTAAATTCGCGTCCCCATAAAAATTTTACTGTCCCATAAATTTACACATACGTTTGTTTGTAAAAAAAGGAACGCGTTTTATTCTTTGCATGATATATTCCATTCATAAAACGGGAAATCCGATTACGTTTTGCCTATTCATATTTTTGTCTCATTTCAACCGATGGGGATTCAATATAGCTGACTTTGTCATGGGAATAGATTAACATTAAGTTCCTTTCAGTGTTCGCAATATATCATAAGTCCGCTACTTTACATAAATCGCGTTAAGAAGTGAAATATTCCTTTACATAAGTTGATAGCAGTATGCTCATCGCATCTTGAAGATACAGTGGCACTAAGTGCAATAAGACTTGAGAGGTGACATTTTATTTATTTATAACCGATATAAAATCAACAATTAGCTTTAGATTACCTAATCTAATTTATTAAATAAACCTTCTCTTGTACTGAAGAAATTGTACAATAGAAGGTTACTGTGTAATCAGAAGTTATAAATCAAATAACAGATTTTGGGAATATGAATCATTTTGAAAGAATAAAAAATGAAAATGTGACGCTTATTAATATTTTACGTTCTTTAGTTACATTCAAATTATAAGTGTTATAGGTGTTACTGACTGCCCCCTTTGCAGAGCGTGCTTGAAGGGAGAAGAGACGGCCGCCCACATTATTCTGGAGTGTACGGGCGTTACCACCAACCGGGCCAAACACTTGGGACCAAGGACTCTCTCCAAGGTTATTGGTGACACCAGAGGTTTGATAAACTTTTACAAGTACAAAGACAATTTTAAAAAAACCGATTTGATAGTTACAAATATGAATATCACACGACTATCTTAACTAATTACCTATTGCCAGAATACTATAAAATTTGCATAGCATACGAAAGTAGGCTCAACGGGGCGTGGGACATTGAAAAAAGGCATTTTGATAAAAAAAAGACTGACATTTTTGTCTACGCCAGAGCTTTTTAATACGGAAAGCGGCGTAAAAGTCTTCAAAGGGCAAAAGCTTTCAGAGTTTCCATTCATAGGCAGTTTGTATGGTGATTGCTGCCGTAAAAATAAGCATTTGCATATGAATTAAATGTGTATTGTGAGGGAGTCTCTTGGTCTCTAGTTTATACATGTGTTTTGTAACGCACAAAGAATAACAGTCATACGTTCAAATTTCACTGAACCCACTCGGCTGTGTAAGCGATTTCTACTGTACCCGTATTTTAGTGATTCTAACTCTTCATGGTACACGGCTTCTTTTACATTTAGCACACGGCGACAAAGCAGGGTGCTATAAGTTTGATTCAGTGTTTGTGGATCTGTATGTTTGGCTGTGGCATCGTACCTCCTAAACGAATAGGCCGATTTTTTTCTGTTGACGTGATCAATACTCTTAACTCTTTCTTTGGTACTTAGTTACAATTTATAAAGAACTATTTATCCATTCATGAGATATGCATAATAATTATAAATATCGTATCGGGGTCTTTTTTAAATTTTATTCTTAATTTTTTTTATTACTATTATTAAATTTTTAATTTATTACTTCAACAAAAACATTCCACGAAGGCGGTTCAGTAAAATGATAACCTAATCAAGGAATGGAATAATTAAGCGAACAAAAGTAATAATATTTGATGCCTCTTAGGTATTAAAGCATACTTCTTTATTTCACATGCGTATTCGTAGTCGCGTAGCTTTGTGGCTGCTAGCTCCGTAGCGACCACTGCTACGGTTTGCGTAGCGCCTCGCTCGATATACAAACAAAATCAAGGAATATCCAGTTATAACTAACAAACGGTCTGGCCCAACTCCACAGTCAATGCTATATATTGCCTGCAATTCGTATACTGATTGTAGATTAATGCTAAATTTATATTAGATAAAAAATTTGCACTTTACATTTTGGGGTTAAATGTTAAGAGCTGATGAATGTGATATCAGAGTTTTGCACGTCGCTTTGATATGTTCAAATATTTATGCATATACTGAACTAAATTTTAACATTGATAAAGATAAATAACTTAGAATATTGGACAATTGGTTTCGAATTCCAAATTGGCTAAGAATAAATCACAAGTTTAGCTGCAATTAAATACGTATTTAATTTTATATAAATCTATCACCAATATAGTATTTTTTATCGCTCATGTGGCCAATGAGTACATTGTTATGAAGGAGTCTATCTTCCCATTATTAAAAGAACTTGAAAATCAGTCAATTAGTTTTATGAGTTTATTTGTTATCAAAAAATACAAATCTTTTCTTTTTATAATATTATAGACATACTAGACTTTTCAATATAAATTTTTATGTTAGAAAAAAGCGTAAATATTTTTTGCTGAGAAGTCTTTTTGCGCGAAGTAAGATACGACTTAATAAAATAGCAACTAAACCTTAACGACACAATCCAATCAATTTTTACGATGTTCCTTGGCATAAATAGACATTTAATAGCGAATAAAAAACTTATATGTGTTCCCAAAGTTAATTCATAAAGTACCGGAACTGGGGTAAGGCCGGAAACAGTGCTGTATACTTATTAAGTGATTTAGGTTATAGATACGCCTTTTTTATATTTCCTTGAAAGGCATACACATTTGAATGTGGTTACACATACACAGACATTGTCCAAATTTAGCAAATAATTTTGTTATAGTGTGTGTACTTAAAAATTAGTAATTCACTAAATGAATAAGAGATGGCGCTGTTGTCTGTTCGCAAAACTCGCTATCTTTGAATTTTCACTGTTGTATATATGTTATGAATTATAAAAATAAATCAGCCTTATTTCAAAACGCGGTTTAAAGATATTGTATGAATGTTAGACGTGTATTCTAGCAACCAATACTGAAACATCTTCAGTCCATGTTTTGTAATAAGGCCTAATGAGTTTGAGTTCAGTTTGTGAATCAGCAGAAGTGTGTGGTGTTTCAGTAAAGCAACCCGTACCGACAGACATTATAGACACAATATTAAAACACTGTGTCTTGTCTGTTATTCCCAGATTTGGGTGCGTTCTTGAACAGCCTATAAACGAAGTTTAGAGTAAAATTCATAAGCGATCATGTATTTATTAGACTTTAAATGCATAGCCGTCCGTTAAGAACAAATTTATTTGAATACAAAGAAAATAAAGATATCATACAAAGTGCGCAGTGAAATGAAATTTTTTAATATCCATTAGATCAGCCAAGTATACAATGCTCGCAAGCCTTTTGTATGAAGCCTTACATAATTTAATTTCGTTCCGAGCTAGTCGCATTATCTTGTAAGACGATAAGCTAAAACATCGAATGTCGTTGAATTTTATAAGCTCATTACTGCGTTTTTAAACTGGGTTTATCTATTAAGCCGACGATTAAACGATCATCGAATTTTAAAATGACAGTATTTTTAATCCATACACAAAAAGAAGGTTGTTATAAGTTTGACATATATTATATTCGTCCATAGGTTTGTATATATACACATATTTTTAAATTGTAGCTAAGATCCATTGGTTTCAACCAAAAACTCTGCATTACAAACGGTGCATTCATTTAGATGCTTAGATAATTATAGACACGCCAACTTTATAATACCCATCTTTTTGCGTTGGAGGGAGGGATAAGAAATCGAAAGAGGCTTTAGGCGCTTCAGTGAATTAAATTTACAAACAAAATTCTAAAATTGTGATATCATTCTTGCGATCCGATTACACAGTGTAACTTAAATGTGTGGCACACGCGTAAATGATAAACATCATAATGTTCACAAACAAACACCGGAACTTATATAGACAGACAGCTTAACATCGATATATTGCTCACGTCGCAATAGCCGCATCTACCAAACAAAGGCCTTGGCTCAGAATTACATTACTGTCGTCGCTGGACCATTATGCGGATGTCCTGTCAACGGCACCTGACTGATCGGCCTATCAGAGTTTAATCCTTTGTTTCGACTCTAGGTATTATAAACTTCCCATTTCAAATTACTATTGGATTTCAATAGAAGCACAGTGCAGTCAATTGATTACATTTATATTAAGATAAGCTACACTATTAAATAAATATTAATCGAAAATCTAATGTAAAATTAATACTGTTACTATATAATCTCGTGAGATTGTAAATTCAAAAATTAACAAGTAAGATTTTTCTATAGATGAATATCTATCGAAGTTAAAGTTATGAATTGTCGCATCTCGCGCCTCGATTGGTAAAGTTATCTTTTTGACAATTCGGTTTTTTTTAATCTTTCCTTTTTAAGAAAGTTTACAGAATTGATATATAGTAAAGCAGGTAGTCACTCCAGTTCTTTTACACACTTAAAACTAGTTATTTCATTTCAAAAAGCTCTTTGAACCTTTCAGCAACTTAATTTGAGGTTACTGTATCATATAAATTGGTTACAAAGTTATATTGTATCGTGTTTTCAGACTCACCGCTTTCAGAGACGGATGAGGGCGATCGCTCCGCGGTGGAGACCCCAGAGGACGACTCTAGAGAGGAGAAGGAGTCCGCGCGCGTCGTGTGCGCCATCGAGCTTTCAGATATTGATCGCGTCACGTCTCGACTCGTGCGCAACTGTGCTAACCTCCGCCGGAGATACCGCTGCTCCCGCGCTAACTGCTCTTTGTGACCTGAGTGCCGCTTTTCTCGCTCTTCGAGACTCTGAAATTAAAAATTACATGCTCCGTCACTTTCTTGCTGACTTGCAATTGTTATTGCGAAAACGAGACAACACAATATCTTTATAAGAAAAGGAATACATTGTCATATCATGTCATACATACATATAGGGACTAAAGATACTATTAGTAAAAATGTTACAATACGAAGCAGAACGAATAATTATGCAAATGCTCGAACTATGCAAATGTGTAAAAACTAGATGAGAGTAGCGATATTCAGTTACGCGGTTCAATATTATATTGAGTGATCGCAGACGGGATTTTGAATTCAATATTTCGACTATAAGATTGATTCATATCACTCTTAAATTGAATATTCGTAAATTATTTACTTTAGGTAACAGTGTACTACTTTTAGTAGGATGATACAGTAAATTTATGTAGTCAAATCATAATCTATAAAGGATACTAATTCTAACTAAAATAATTCTTGAGCAATTAATTAATTATAAATATATAGACAGTGTTGTCTGAAATTGAATTTTTAGCTATAAAGCCGCCCATTGTCTGCTGCACTCTTTATTAATTATAATTTATGTTAAACTCCATAACTTATAAATGTTGCTTAACTTGAAACAATGTGCAATTGTTGTGACAAAAACGAGACATAACACTTTGAGCAACGCTTATAGGATAACGAATATAAAATTTTCTACGATAAATATACTAAACAAATGTATTCCAAAAAATAAAATTATTATTAGTATTAAATATTATTTATATATTAGTATTAAAACTCTTTAAAGGCCTATTGAAAGAACTTAATACTCAATAATACATAAATATAATTAATAATATTCCATCAGTATTTCATTACTACCATACGGGTTGCGAAAATAATGAGGTTAGCGAATTAATGAAACATAAAACGCGAATGATCATTAAGCGTTTGAGAGTGGAATCTTTCCCGGCATCCGGTGTTTCGTAGTCCATCAATGCGGAATGAGTTCAGTTAAATCAGTGCTATCGGCTGTGAACTGTGTAGCATCGAGCATTCATCGCTTGCATTTGTATAAAACCTAGGTCCGAATCAGTGAATGAAAATGGTTGCTGACTAAATTTTCGCTAGGAGTTTTTTAGGCCAGAACATCTAAGCGTGTAAAAAGCAATTTATAAGAGACATTTGAATTTTAGTCAATTCTGACACGATAAATTTCTGTATCTGTTTCACAGATCATTTTATTTACAGGCAAGTAGGTGATCAGCCTTCTGTGCCTACCCAACCGGAACATTCATTTCTCCCCCCGGCATGCGAACCCAGGACCTCCGGCTCATCACGGAGATACGTAAACCACTTAGCCACTTAACGTGTAGCTCTTTGGTGTATAGCTTTTTAAAATTATTTTACGCTTCTTGGCGGAACATTCCCAAAGTAATATTAACAATTAACAGATAATTAAATTATCATAACAATTATTAAGGTAAGATGTAAATGTGACCACCTCTGACGACTTATCATAAACAAACATACAAAAAAATATAACAAGTGAAATTGAAGACAATTTAAAAAATGCCCGACATATTAATTACAAATAATATCTCATATTAATGGATTAACTGTTTCCTTTGACGTTAAAGTCACTTTTAGATAAACATAACAATTTGTTAATTACAAAAAAGCCATGTCTATTAGCACAATATGTAATATTACCACAACCACGCCCATGTAGTTGGATTGCATAAATATAAATCGTGGATGATATTCGGCTGTGAAAAATAAACTGAGCGAAATATGAGCACTGTATAAATACATTTTTGAGCGTCCATCGGGCTTGTTTGTGCATGGTAAGGGCTTTTCCATATTTTACATTTTGTTTGCATTTCCGAAATAGTGCCAGTTGGGGCGTCTTTATAGAGATATAATTATTACATTACTTTTTTCAACCATCCATAATCAAAATAAAAAGTTTTGTCAATGTCATTTGACTCTTAACGAAATCTATGGAAAAAGTTTTTGGCGATTTCTGTAATTTCTAGTCCTCATACCTTAAATGGTCCCATAGATTTTGATTCCTGCATGAAATGGTATCGATGGGCATAACATTTTTATTTTAGCTTTTTTGGCGGTAGCTTTTTTCCAAAATCTGTTAAAGCAGTTCCGAATATCTTAAAAAGTTATGTATGGTCTCCTTGCAACGTTTTCTTGTAACGGTTAAGGTACCTACCCTTAGTCTTCCGTCTCAATTAACTATCCTGTTATATATAAACCTATATAATTTAAAGAAGAAAAAATAAACAGTATGAACTTTAAATATTGTGACAAAATATATAATATATACTTGGCACAATAATATTTAGATTTTAAGCTTAGGTAGATAGAAGTTTAACAACTTAGCTAAGCTCATCTACGTACCCTTGAATATCATAAATAATTGTAACTTAAAATGATTGACTTTTTCAATATAACGCGGCCGTAGGGGGGTAAGCACACCGGGAGGGCGGTCACACCACCGCGGGCCATCCGATGAAATATCCCTCTCATAAATCTGCCACCTCTCACCGCCACGCGTCCTACCCTGTCTATTTTGCACTGCACCGCTAGAGGTCGCTCTTTTCTCTTTGCATTCTAATTTATTTATTTGCAAAGGCATACACAATAAGTCAACCATGAGATCACTGTCGAAATTTTCGATTGATTTTTTACTATTGGAAAGCTGTCAATTCCATATTGGCCAAGTAAGTTTGCGCGAACCACTAGGGGCGCTGTAAGATTTTTCATACAAATAATTAGCGCTATCGAAAGATAGTTTACCAGACTTGTGGTAGAGGTATAGGTAATAAATACCAACATCGAATCACAGAACCTATTGTATACAACAAAATAATAATTAAGAAAAAATAAACAAAAGCAGTATGCTTTTAAACAAAACCCTATAAACCTATGTATAATATATATATAACCCTATCGGAAACGGCTTTCGTTTAGGATCTACGATGGTGCAGACACACAGACACGTCAAATCTATAACACCCCTCTTTTTCGTCGAGGGTACAAAGATAAATATGTTAGACCTATGATTATAGGTAGACTAAATATAAAACAAAGTTTGGTTATTTACACCATTAATAACTCATGAACGGCTGCATCGATGTTAATTATCTCTGTTTTGTTGGATCCGTCTAATCCGAGAATAGCAGAATAACTATTAAAATATAGAAAATTTCACGAAGTGTTCATAGAGGAAATTCGTTTCTTCATACATTTACAGTTATTCTATGAAATGACGTTTTAGGTGAAACGTGATTTTAAACTCATAAGCGATACAAAGTTAGCGGAGTCAGCTAGTATATATAATATAAAGTAGTACTTTGTGAGATGAAAACGGCACATAAAAATGTTGTATTTTTCGCGGCAGTAAACAAAATTGCTGACGCAATCGCGGAGATTATAAATTAGAGCGATGTGAAATTGCCTTCGCAGCGTTGAATAAAGTTATATTTTATGTTATGATCAATCAAGACTTAAGACTTTTTACTCAACTTGGCGGGAGCTTTTATTAATAACACATCTAGATGAGATATAATTTAAAAAGATTCTATCGTTTCTATTTTAGTAATCAATATTGTATCTTTTTTTGAAAAACTTTTGTTTTTTTACTATTGTGTCCGTACCAGCGAAATAAAGATTTTTAATTTAATTAATTAATACATAAAATAAGTAAAAGATTATGTTTAAAAGCTACATTGCCACATAGACACACAGATACATGCATTAACTTATAACACGCCACTTTTGCGTAGGGTTTAAAAATCTGGGTAAATCAAAGATCAAGGCAGCGCCATTCAAGCGTATAAATAAAGTTAGGCGGGTGACGTTGGACGTCTGATAACTCGATAATTCATCTTACAATGTCATATTCTTGGCAACTTTTGCTTTGAAAATATTGTTATTTATGGAGACGTTGTATTCAGAAAACTCAGTTTGCGTACATTTCTCTTTATAAGTAGCTTACCTGATTGTTGCCTTGTAAATTTTAACAAATATAAGAGAGTCTACTATGTATTTCAGTGTTAAACTAAGTTAGTTACCGTGTGTCTGTCTGTACGTGAAATAGAGCGGTACACAATTGTAAAAAAATTGTCACAAATAAGGAGTAAATTGGAACTAAAATGTAAAATTAAAAAAAAAAAAAATATTTCGTGCACATTATGATAGCCGTAAACACCATACGATTCTTATAAATATCTTAGGAGTTATACATAAAATTTAAAAATAACTCGCGAAAAATAAATTCGTTACTATGTGGTTAATAAACTGTATTATAAAGTATATGCTAATAGGTGGTTTCGATGAATTTTAAACAAGAGAGTCGAATCGGTCATTGTTTAATTGGTTGATCGAAAAGTTTTCCAATTTGCACGGAAATATACTCTGACTTCACGTCTGATTTGGGAATTAACAACTCACTGTAGTAATTTAATACCAATTTAGAAAGGAATATTTTAAAGTCGCATTATTATTGCATTATTCATCTATAATTATTAATATTGTAAAAAGAAAAGATTTGTATATTTTTCTCACCAATCAACCATAAATAAAGCTCTAGAAACTGTGACTGAACATTAAATATTTTTCAAAAATTCAAACTGTTGTTACAACTGGGTAAATATTTTATAAATCTCTGTCTATATACATAATATAAAATATGTCAAGGAAAAAAGTAAATCATAATCAAAAGTAATCTTCTATATATATAAAAATGAATCGCTGAATGTGTTGATAAGCGCAAATCTCGAGAGCAGCTGAACCGATTTCGCTAATTGTTTTTTATAATATTCCTTGAAGTACGAGGATGGTTCTTACGGAGAGAAAAATTTGGAAAATTGTCGAAAAAATAAAAGAAAAGAAAAACATTTTCCTCATACATTTTCTATGGAATGACGTTTTAGGTGACACGTTATTATTCCGAACTTAAATAATAAGATTATTGTCTTTAAAAGTTTTAATAAAAGGAAATTAGTGATATAACCTCTTTGTTGTAAGGGAAAGATGCCAGTGTTAGGAGACCCCGCTCTTCTGTAACATTAATACAAAATACTAATTATAAGTTAAATAAATTTATAAGTAAAGAGACGTTTAAAGTTGTGTGTGTATGGGTTCATTGCAAACAAAAATACTAAATTTATCTATATAATATCAGTACAGACAAAAAGAACAAAAAACCCTCAAAATTTCTAAAAGTATTCGTATGAATAATTAAAATAGATACATTCATAAAAGATCACATACCAGAAACCATATAAAATAAAAACGCAAACATAATACAATGCAGTCCAACGCGAGCTTTATATTTTCGCTTCCGAAGCCGTAAAAAACTTTTCACATTAAAAACTTACTAACGAATGTTGAAAAGAAAACAATTCTGAGGGTAGTTCAATTTGTTTATTCCGTTGCTTTAAGTGAGAATTAGTAGGAGTGGGTCGTTATATCATTTTAAAAATGTTTCTAACCTTCGGTGTACTTAAATTTCAACAAACAAACGTTCGTAGCGTGTTGCGTAGCATTTGGTACGAACATAAAAATAGTTTTCAACACACTAATGCTCATGAAGTGACTCTTATCACACCGCACTTAGGTATATAAAGGTGCTTGTAACCAAACCGTGACATTTTGATTACCATTACATACTAGTGTGATAATGTAGTAAAAACTTTTTATTAAACCTCTTTGATCTCAAAAAAATTTCGATGGTAAGTAAAATTACATTGGATTAACGCGTTCAATAGTATAAATCAGTGTCTTACTTGCTTATTTCATGCAATTTCGGCTAAAATAAACACTTTCATCATGTAATAAATACATCTTTCATTCAAATAAAATTTTATAATTTTTTTTGTAAGTAAGCAACCTCATTCTTATTTTTATTAAAGGAGTCTAGCTAGTTAGTCTGTTGTTGTCTTTTTCAGATGCGAAAACTTTTTATTTACTAAATAAAACTGATTTTTTATTCCCAAGTGTGTTAAAAAAACGTCATATGATTAAAGTGAGTATTGATGATTACCGTCCTTGGTTTTCTTAAGAGTTTTCTTAAGTTTTTTCTTCTTCTCGGCTTGGATCTTTTTACCGCCTAGGCGGTAATCCCCAACTTTACACACTATAATGTACTATTATTTGACGGTAACTAAATAAGTGAAATTGAACACAATTTGAAAAACCCTCTGACAGGTTAATTACAATTAAGAATATCTCATGAATAGATGGACAGACATCATAACTACTAAGATCCATTTCGATCATGTCAGCTTTCAAACAAAAATCGCATCAACATTAGTCGATTTGTTTAGGGGCGATGCAACAAAGACCCACTTTCATCAATTGTATTAAGATTTTATTTCTTTAATTAAATGTTTGATCCTAGTACCCTATGATATTTCCAACACCATCTTATTAAAGATAGAACTATAAGATAGAGCTTCGAACAGAACTAACACTTACCAAAACTTACTCATAAATAAAAAAACATCATTAATTATACAGCCTATACATTTACAAGCGTCTATGCGTCATTACCTCGAAGCAGGCAGGTAGCTATTAATTCGCAGTGGAATGGCAATACCCTCATTAAAGCCCGAGGGTGTAATATGCCCGGATTTATTGGGGAAATTTTCTTCTTTCCCCCCTTATTTACCACCACCAAAACCGCCTCTATGGCTAAGTAGTTGCACCGAAGGCAGGGTTCAAATCTTGAGAAAAAAATGTTTATTTATCAACAGTTAGTTGCATAAGGAAGAAAACAATACAGAAGGGTAAGGAAAGAAGAGATAGGGTAGGCACAGAAGACTGATTATTTTTATTTTTAATTAAAGAAGACAACGCAAGGTCTACAGATGTGAGTAAATTATCTTAACTATGCTATTAGATTTAAGATGCTATTAGATTTAAGATGCTATCTTAAATCTAATAGCGATTTTGCGACTATTAAAATGATCATTGAAACAGAAATGCAACGTGCCAAACGCAATAACTGTGAAAAATTAAATCAATCTCCGATCACATAACACGTTACCTTTTTACGTTAGACGGGAAACATCGAGACGTGACGGCAACCCGAAAATTTACGATAAGCGTTTCACGCACCTCATAAACTACAAATTTAATACCTACTTACTAATAAAAGGTATACATAATGTTAATATACGAAACTGCCGAAGGTTGTAAAAGATACATATCTACATTCTCATGATTGTATTTTCGCGACACTTACATATTAACTAGTGCCCTGCAGATTCACCCGTATAATTTTGTCGTAGCGTATATAATGGACACATCGATAATTTTTCATTTCGAACCAGAACTTCCTAAGATTAACGCAATATATATTGTAATATATTATGAGGTGGGATTAGCCAAGTAGGTAAAATAAATCAGTTTCGTAATTAACCTTTCCTCCCAAATCTTCAGAGTATAGTTAGTGATAAATATCAATGTAGTTTAATTAGATATAGCAACCGGAATAACTCTCCTGTATACAAAAAACTCCTCCTCCTTGGTCTAGTGGTAAGCGCGTAAGTGTTACAACCCAGGACGGGTTCGATTCCCGGCGGAGATAAAAAAAAACTCGGTCTGGCAGGACATAGAAGGCTGATCACCTACTTGCCCCTAAAGAAAAAATCGATCAGTGAAACAGATGTAAAATGCATCTGCCCCATACCCCACTAGGGGACACGGGACTTCACTTATACAAAAAACTAATAAAACAGTTATCAACAATTTTATGCAAAATATAAGATTAAAATTAGTGATGCAACGAATACGAATACGAATATTCGTATTCGCCGAATAGAAGACATTTACCGAATATTCGTATTCGGCGAATACTAATACGAATATTTAAAAACTAATATTTTTGTACGCAACTCTATTTACTGCAGATTTGAAAAACGCGCGTAAAAATATGACGTGTGCAGAGGCCCTTAACCGCAACGACGACGCGACGGGGGACTCCCCGGCCATAGATAGGTTTATACAGTTTCCGCGGCTCCGGGAGAAACTCCCTATTCAGTGGACTTTCGAATAGATTTGCGTTTATGGAATGTGATGAAACTTATCTATTAGCAACGATCCTTGACCCCCGATTCAAAACAAGGATTTTCAGCTCACCAGTGGTCGTTGAAACCGCTCGATCAGTTCTTAACACTGCTCTTGATAACAGAGAGGCCGTAAGACCGACAAGACCTCCAGAAGAACCTCAACCGTCGACAAGTAGAGGAATTTGGCAAGTATGCCAAGAAATAATTGAAGAGGCTGAAATGGAAGAGCCAATTTCAATATTTTCTGGGGATTCGCAAACTAAAAACGAGATAGATGCTTATCTAAAGCTCCCAAATTTATCGCCGACTGCTGATTCACTGGCTTTTTGGCGAGAAGATGTCCATTTTCCAAGTCTGAAAAAGCTCGCCCAAAAATATTTTTCACTGAAGCCATGTACAGTCGCCTCGGAAAGACTTTTTTCAACGGCTGGGAACATCCAGACTGAAAAAAGAAATCGCCTAAAACCAGAAAATCTACAAATTTTATGTTTTTTAAATAAAAATTTGCCCGTTGTAAATTTTAATTATTAGAAGAGTAAACATTATTCAAATAAATAAGTCTTTGATTACCATGGCGAGATATTCGTATTCGTATTCGTATTCGCCGAATAGTAGGTTTGATATTCGTATTCGTATTCGTATTCGTAAAAGTAGTATTCGTTGCATCACTAATTAAAATGTATCATGCCTCTTAATGCACCTTACAATTTGCCATGGAGAATTATTTTGTTTTATTAATTATTTTTTAAAACAATTTGAAAATTCAATTTAAGAAATGCTCGTGATTACATATTATTTAATAAGGCGAAACTTGCCTTGTACCCTAGTTCTACATTTTGGCTAAAACAAACCTTTGGGAACAAAGTCGAATTTCTTTATTTCCCCATCACGTTTCATCCATTTATGAGCGTCATATTATGTTAACTAACATCCGACATGTTAACTACATATAACGCTTATAAATGGTAATATGGTATTTTCTAAATTATCTCCAATTTTACTTGTATATAATTCAACTGTTTACTTATAACTTTTATATATTGTATCTGTAATAAGCTATCAAATTAAATAACTATTGTAGGGTAGTTGCAAAACGTGAAAATAGATGTCAATACTACCTTCATTCGTATGGTTTACAAATACAGTCTACGTAGAGCAATTTTGAGCGACGCCTAGTTCAATTAGAGCGGAGTCCAATGCGACATATTGGATTTCAGTCGAAATTTAGCCCGAAGCCGTGGTGGAACGCAAAGACACCCTCATTAGTGTAATGAAGCCGTCACTGTGTATTTTTACGCGGAAATGAGCTGTTTTTACTTCGCATTTTATGTTACATATTGTATCCGAGATACGTGACTTGACATTTGTAGACATAGAACAGACATATGTTTGCGTCTGTTTCAGTGTTATATTTTATATTAAGAACAGAAAGCGATTATCAATACGAATAATACAAAAAAAAATTAATTTAAAAAACTTATCCGAATTTCAAATATGTACACACGACACACTAAGCAAATAATCTTTCGAAAGTTCTTAAACAAACTACACAATTACACTAACATTTTAAATATTACATTATATATTTTACAAAAAAAAAAAGAAAATAATTTTTAGCTTTTCTAAAAGAACATTTCCTATACTTTACGAAAATGCCAAAAATTTTGCTTGGTTATATACTATTCTAATAATTATTTCAGAGATAGCAAGCTAGTTTTGACTATCGATTGGCGCAATTGGTAGTGCTCCTGCCTTCTGCATCAGAAGGTCTCGGGTTCGAAACCCGGTAGGTGCATTCATTTGTGTGATGAGCATGTCTGTTTTCAAGTCTTGGTTGTATATAAACTAATATATGTATTTATTGTGGTACCCTCGTTGTTTCTGATACCATAACAAAAGTGCTTCAGCTACTTACTTTGGGATCAGAGTAATGTGAGTTGTCCCAATTATTAAAAAAACTAGTAACGTTGATTATATTCGATTGTTTTAAATCTATCCTTTATTCAAGCAATATATTGTCTAGGACAGGTAGGCGCGGGTAGCGGCTGGCACAAAAATAAAATAATTATAAATCCGAGCCCTTTAACCAAAATGGGCAATAAATTTCCACAGAGTCAAGATATACGACTTCCGTAGTCGACTGTGCGAGGGTGAAACGGGTGGCATGATGTACAAATATATGGTGTGCACTTACCAGAATAGGTCTCATAACCTTTTTAAAACCTCGATTAAGTTTGACGTATCTGTGTGTCTTTTTGTAGCATCGTAGCACCTAAACGAATCGACCGATTTTCAAGCGGTTTGTGGCGGCCTGCTCGCTCGACATGCACATTTACAGAGCGCCTGTGTATTGCGGTGTGCGGTTGCTTAGCAACAAAAATAATAATAACAGTTGTCAATATTCGTTCATTTCTTCCTAGATTCTTTTCTTCTATAAAATGTATATTTTTCTTGTTCTTGTTAAAGTAATTGTATATTTTTTGTAATTAGAAATTGTAAATACATTGTGTATAAGTACTATACGGATTATTTTTGACATCGCTCCTCTTCCGCTACAAGCTACATCACGCCACAGGTTTTTTATGAGACGTGAACGCGGTGGATCTTAGCTACAATTTCTGAAGATCTATTTATGCATATATGAGATATTCGGCTAAACCTGCCTTTGTTCGTATTATATAAACAGTCATATACAATATTGTTTATACAGAAAAAATGTTTTCAACTTTTACGATTACTTTGTTCGTGTCCCTGTCTCTAGTTACAAACAGTCATACTCTTTACTATTGTACCGTGTGGGAAGTTAGGGAGGCATTAATCGGTAAACTTAGTGATTCGCAACCACGCTTCATAACACGTTGTAGTCAGCTATTGCGGATGTTAGATGCTTTTTGTTGATAGCTCGTTACGTTTAGATTGATTGTGTTTGTTCTTACTGAAATAATATCTTTATAATTATAAAACATAGGAATTGTTTCAGCGAAGCGATTCAAGATGAACATTAAGAGATCACGCTGTGGAAATACCGCCGCCGTGGTTAAGTGGTTTATGCGTCTGCGTGATGCGCCGGAGGTCCTGGATTTGAATCCGGAGGGACAAATGAATGTTTCGGTTAGGTAGGCACAGAAGGCCTGCCCTTACTTGTTTGTAAAGAAAATGATCAATGAAACAGAAACAGAAATGTGTCTGCCCCATGCCCCATTGAGGGGTTACTGGAATTCGCTTTTCACTGAGGAATTAGACTTTTTTTGTATGAATATGACAATATAGGTACCTATTGTAGTTAAACTAATGCCTACTCCTGTCTCTCGAATGGAAAATAATACATAAATTACTAAGATCCAACTCGACAACTAGGCATTTAGTAAAAAGCGGTTAATTTAATATTACAAACAGACACTCCAATTATTTTATCTGTATAGATTATTAACATATCAGGAGGTTTTTTAAATTATAATAAATTTCACTTGTTGAATACAGGTCTATGATAGTCTTAGAGAGAGAACTAAGGTTTAATAATAAAAATATAGAGAGGTAAAGAACTCAATTCGCACTTGACATCTGTTGAGTACAATCATGTCCAATTTATCGTTACTTCAAGTTGCTACGGCTGCTCTAGCACTCTCGACGGATTCGACAATAGCTTAGGAGCTGCCTCTAAATAAGAGTTCGTATTTTTATATCGTATCGAAGATCTTATTCTACAGCCCATTATATCTTAGCACATACGATACGCATGGTCTATTGATCGGTAGAAAAAGTATTAGGTGTAGATAATATATTTAACATTTTTATATATTCCCTTTAAATGTACATTTTACATATAATTGCCTCATTACATTTCTGTTTTATATTAACTTTTGAGTACACTTTGTTGATCCAAAGTCGGATTATATTTAACCCAACCTTAACTAAAATAACTACTTATATATTTTATCTATATTAAACAATTATTTACACCATTTATAACTCAAGTACAGGTGGACTAATTTTGATGATCTCCGATTTTTTGGATGCGTCTAATCCGAGAATGGCAGAATAACTATTAAAATTATAGAAAAATTCACGGAAAAGTGTTTATGAAGTGAATTTACGATATTATTCGGATTTTTGAAGCGATACGAAGTTCGCGGGGTCTGTCAGTTATTAATATATTTACTTTCCCTATGTGTTATACGACAAACACGCATTGTTTGCTTAGTAAGTAACGTACGTAGCTCCTGAACTACATTTGCCGAACAATGACTGGTAGTTTCGGTCAATTCCGAGTTTCGCAGAGTCATGAGCTCTATGACAAGGCAAACACGTTCCGATAATTATCCGATTTCGAGAGTGCTTACCGCCATATTTCACGCCTTTCTTTGTCAACTATAATATGTAGGTAGGTACTATAAAAAAGTATGTTAAAGTATATACCCAAAGCACGTCTATAATTTTAAAACTCCCCCGACTGGTTAATCTGTACAGATAAATAAAATTGTAGTGTCTGTTTGTGATATTAAAATAACAGCTTTTTACTAAATACATATGGATGTATACGCGGTACATATACAATACAATTTTTGTCTGTTTGTTTTTACCGGGTAATCTCTGAAACGTCTGGATCGATGTTGACTGGACTTTCACTGGCAGATAGATGATGTAATGAGGAGTAACTTAGACTTTTATTTTAGAAATTAATATAAATAAATAAATAAAATATATTCCCCGCAGACGAAGTACATAATACATATCTATTATATTATTTCGCTGCTCAGTATTTTCCTCAGTTTACAGGATATATAACATCACGTTACGTCGAAATTAACGCGGGTGAAACCGCGGAGCACAACTAGTTACAAATAAAATATTAATGGATGAACTGATTTTCTAAAATTTTACCCAAGATATATTTCGATCACATCAGCTTCCAGACAAAATAATCGCATAATAATCGGTCGTTTATGACGCGGTTATTTTGTTTTTAATTAGTGGTTTAAAAATAACTTATGAATATAAATAAATTTGAAAACATTGTTGCGTGACACAATCGCGTGATCACCGGCTAATAATGGTTTGTTTGATGAATGACAGCTCCTTTATGCAATCTTTGTAATGGCACACATTCTCATTCATATATTGTCCATTAAATATTAATATTAACGAAACATTTAATATCGAAATAATAGATTAACCGCCTATGTGGTTTACCACGGACAATTTACTTTAAGGTTTCATAAGATACACTAATCATGCCATTTTCACAAATGCAGTGACTAAATATGAATTTATTTAGGTCCGTCAACGGACATTACAATAATATAATAATATACAACAATAAAAAGACTTTATTAAATGTTCACCTGTTTAAGTGTAAACTCAGCAATGTACATAAGCATAAACTTTTACAAGATAGAAAAAAAAATTGTCCCATGACTTTTCCTTTTACATAATTTATTTTTTTTATATACTGGCTGTTGTGCCAGTGGGGAAAATCAGAGGTTTTTTTAAACATATTTATGTTCTTTTTTTTAATATATAGTTAAGTATGTGTGTGTGTTTGTATGTGCTTATAAATAGAGGTAAATATTAACAACTCAATTCTCTAATCAATGTTATGTTATTATAATTTCTTTTACGTTATTGTGTATACGTTGTGTGCGTTAATAAGTAATCATTTTAAATATATATTGACTCATTTCACATAATAATATTAAAGCTTTGATATAACAATGAAGTTTTATTTGATTTATATCCCGACCGGCATACGTTATTTATACAATAGCGGACAAACTGGTCAGGGTTCTCTGATGGTAAGAGATCACAAAGTAAAGTTTCGTTGTCAGCTTTAAATGTAAGTATATGATCAAATTTCACCATACATTCTCGCAGGCAAATGATAAATAAACCGTTGGTATATTTCGGGTTGGTTTCAGTACATTCGCTTTTGTGAAGGTGAGAGATGGCCGCCAAACGGACGCAGCCCATTCATCTTCTCGCTTCTGTGGGTTACAGAAATATACTCTCACTATATTTTCCTATGAATATTTGCATATGGTGATATAAATGATTCTTAAAATATAATTCTTCACAAGGCAATTTATTTATAATGGAGACGAAACAGTACAATATTTAAGAAAATAACAAGAAACGCGATGATATATCCTAATTGTTTCACATAAAAATATAATTACAAAGATATCACACACGTAAATGATACTTATTACGTGCAATAAAGATAATTTTAAATTGAGTTTTTTTTGAGTATACATTACATAGATATTATAGATTGTAGATTGATATCAAAAAGTACTTATTACATGCTTACAAATCCAACAAACACTTCCTTAAGTTATTCCATCATTACGCATTTAGCGTTACTCACGATCACGCTATTCGTCATCTTTGCAAAATAACAAATAGCTCTACCAAAAGTTAAATTATTTTTCGATTTTCATTTGCGTTAATTATTTTTATGGAAAATCTTACAGCGCCCCTATTATATACTATAACTTACTTGGACCTATGGGCTTAACCATTTTCCGATAGTAAAAAATTAATGCTCAATGCTCGTCTCGTGTTTTCTCTATATTTTAATGAATTTTGGCCTTACTGTAAGCTTTAAATAATATATTTTATATTTCAATCAATTGCTGTAAGGATTTATGTGGTCGCCCATTGGTCGACATTCGACCATAACTCAAGAGTAAGTCAGGTATGTATGTGTGTCATTCAAGCATTAGTGTGCGTAATGTTTATTTTAATTTATTTAATGTATTTCTAATGCATTTTATATAAAAAAATAGCTTTAAGTAAGCAAATTTCACGATCACCCGTTCGGGAAATTTTCGTGAAAATGGGTACTAAGTTTTTGCTTCACGAATAAATATTATAATTTAGCATTAAACGGTGTACATATAGAGGCGTCGAAATTAAATAAAATGCAATTTGTAAAGAGGCCACCGAGTAATGCCGAGTTGATCTCATTGCGCAATTACTCGAAACTGCATTAGATTACTACGGACATAATCACATTACGTCGGCACATCGCGCCCGCGCTTCGGGCGTATGGGGAGTTTGTGTCGTATATTTTCCTTGGAAATTTCTATATTTTCCTACGTTTTATCGATATACCTTATTTTGCGTGTATGGATGTTATCTACTTTTTTTAATCTTTAAACGTATTTTTGTTTCTTCTTTAATAAATCTTAACACACGACGCATTATAAAGTTTATGAATTACTTACATTTGTATGGAAGAGTTTTATAACATATAGTAAACGGGACGACTCGGGAAACGTATACTAGTAATCCCTGCGAAGCTGGTGTGGATGGACCGCTATTTCAATTCATAAGCATATAGTGTGCGAACAAAGCCACAAATTACTAAACTTAAGTACATTTCGGTTAAAAATTGTCGGTATATCTTGGTTTAAAGAAGTTATATTTCAAACTGTGAACGTCGCAACGCGTCTTCCTTTCAGCGTACTCGAGAGGACCTTCAATAAACAACACTGCAAAGGGTTCATACAATTCCGCCCGACGCTTCCGGACCGCCACTTCCGGACCCTCAGGTCTAACTATGCCTCAGCCCCTCGGAGGCTACGTTAACCTCCCTGAAAACACTCCTTTATGTCTTCTCGGAGTGGTTTTGTAATAGCTTAATGTGACTACTATGATTTTTCCTACTTTCTAGACTCTTCGACTGACATAGGCTACATTTTATTATATATTCATCTAAGTTATTACATACTAAATTTTATACTTCTTACATTTTACATAACATATTCCTATGCATAATAATATCCCATTATAAAATATGCATAAAAAAGGCCTATAATACCCAGAAACTATAATAAAATGGAAACATTAAAACGAACACTTTTTCTGAATACTTTGACTTCAATGTGCCTAATGTCTAACCAATTTTTCTCTGGGAGTCGATGGTAGATGCTAGGACTGCGCCAAACTGCGCGCATAACCACAGTTAGGAAGGTATAGTGTAGGTTCTATATCAGGATAGTTAGTATTATCTGTGAAGTAATTAAGGTGCATGCACTAATCTTAACTCCATACTCATTACATCCTCAGGCGCTCACACCACATGCAACTGACGCAATGAGATCATACAGAGTAAACAGTGAGGAAATGTTCTATGCTTTTGTTACATTATAACTCAATTCATATAAGGCTTATTAGAAGTAGTGTGATGAAGAGTCTGTATTCATTATTGACGCTATCAAATGAGAAAAGTATATGTATTTTGAAATTAATTAAATTTAAGTTTTATAACTTCTATGGATTCAAAGTTTTATATTTGCCCAAAACACAAAAAGGTAGCTTATATCAATAAAAATAAATAAAAAATGAATTTATTTCTAAGTAAAATGTTTACAATATTTTGGACAAGTCTTCCATTGGGAGGTTTTCGCCGACTTCCCTTATGGTATCACAAGATAAACTTAAAACTATTTGACTTTTATGTTAAGAAGACAATAAAAAATAAACTTAAAAATAAACAATAAATTAGGTCTACAGATACAAAAAAGCTTATATGTGACGTGTTTTGACTGCGTTGTGCGTTAGACTGTGGTATGTGTGCACGTTGGAGATGTTATTGTGAAATGGGATTTACGGGTGCATTACAAGGGGATGTTGCACTAATTGTATTTGCTAGTCACATTAAGTAATATTCTTGATGCAATCGTCTAAGTTTATTTTATTTTATCGAAGAAACTAGGGATGCATCGATATGCCTTTTTGCCGATGCGATACCGATACCGATACCGATACTCTTATAAAAATATCGTCGATACCGATACCGATATAAGCTCTTAGTGAATTAAAATTTAAGGTAAAATATTATATGAAACACAAGTTTGGTTAAAGTTTTTAATTTCTATTAAGAAATTAAATAATTATAAAAACAGTTACAGACTTTGAATGAGATTCAAGGTTTAGCTATTAAAATTAAGAATTAAGTGTAATAATTAAAATAAAATCAATAACTGTTAATAATTAAAATTAACAAGATTTTTGTTTAAAAAACAGAGCATTCTCAAGTTTTGCGGAGAAAACCGAATTCGGAAGTCTGTCTGTATAAGACCTGCGGTAGAAAATAATCTCTCAGATGTATCGTTGTATCGGCAATAAAAATATCGCCGATGCCGATATATCGGCAAACCCAAAGTATCGCCGAAATATCGGTTTCGGTATCGGATGCATCACTAGAAGAAACTTTCTCAATTCGACCGTATAATTTTTATCTTTATTCATTTTAATTTTCTTTTTTATTCTATAATGCCCTGTTGTGGGGGCTGGAGGTTTACAGATTTGCAGGTTAATTCAAGTAATTAATGTTATTGCGGTTTTATATGTGGTACGTAATAGATGAAATAAGTTTTGTTAAACCTTTCAAATGGGCTCTAGTATAAAAGCTCTTACCTTTATAAATCTTTTAGCCTTAGTTAATAATCCTAACGTTGTGTGTCGTGACGCTTCTGGGCCCAGCGGAACCATGTCCTTTAACTTCTCTAGACAACTTCTTAAATGTGCTCTCCTGTAACAAAAAAACATTAAATTAATAAAATTTAAGACATCCAAATATTTGTTTACTATGAATTCGTAATAGACAATTAAAGAAAATTATAATACTTATGAAATAATTATAAACGTAGGACGCAATTCATAAGGAAATATACCAAGGGCAAAGAACATTCTTGGATTCTGTTTTTCTTAGCTACGGTTAGTAACCCGTAATACCTAGTGAGTTGTGAGGCAGACACATTTCTGCAACGGTTTTCATTGATCATTTTAAGGAATTTATAAGTTGAATTCAGAAAACGAAAGCGGAACCAAAAACGTGCACACAATGAGAATAGGAAACGGTACATGAACATTTTTCAAAGTTAAAATTTTCAAATTTTACACATAACAAAATTTTAATGAACAAGACATTATTCAATATTCATAATACTTAGCTGAGAATGTCTTAAGAATATTAATGTTCACTAGTATTCATTAAAATAGCGTTACAATTTAACAGCGGAAAAGAAACAAAACAAGCATTTTTTGTAGCGTTCGTTAGCAAAGGCACTGCCCGCGGCCACCGCGGTCTCGCTCGTATGATCGGCCATAACTAAGCTTATTTGCAATATTCTCGAAACGACAATTTTCTTTACGCGTTTAAATTTTCCTTTAATATTTATTATTCTATATACTTTTGCTAAGCTCGCAGGAACTATAATTTTAAGTTTCATATTTAACTTGCGGTTGCTCGTAGTTCCGTCTGAATAAATTATCTTCTACAAGATCTATCTATAGAGAATATAGTAAGGAATGAGACAGTTTGGTCTCTTTGAAAGAAAGAATTACAACTCAACTAACGAGTCTGAGAATACGCGTGGATTGTAAGGTTGGTGCAAACGACAAACAAACAAACAAACGTTTTCTAGCCGTATTAGTTTCTTTCTTGTGTAACTATATGTTAATAAATAAATAAATGCTAGAAGACTTTGTCTTACGTTTCTAGATCTAAGACTTACTTGAGAAGGGACGGAACAAAAGTCCTTGTAGCAGGAGAGGAGCATTTACAGTGCATGTAATAAATGTGAATGAAGCGAAAAAGTTACGTAAATATGTCTTTGGTCACACTTTCAAAATAATTTAAATAAGGATGGACTCCACATTAATTGATATTGATTGAACTAATTAAGAGTAAATGCAACAAAAAGATAGAAATGTTTCGGAGTTAACTGAGGTATTGTTACGTTATAATAAAGTTCTAAGTTACAGCTAAGCTAAAATATTTTTTATTTGATTAATTTATTATGAGAATAGTAGGGCACTTCTACAATAACATTTACGAGCAGAGAAATCCATGTGTTGAACATTAAGTACGTTAGAAAAACAATGAAAGAAAACAGTCTAATGTAGTGTCCTAATGTTAGTGGACAATAAGAAACATAGCAAAAACTTATTCGAAGAAAAATTACGGAATGTAACGATAAATACGAAAAACTGACAGCTCGTGAGGGACTTTTTTTAGATTGTCTTACAGACAATATATCAAAATTGTATAAGTCGCAGTTCATCCATAGAATAAAACAGGAAGTAGCCAAATTCATAGAGTAAAAACCAAAAGGCATAAATATCTTTATACTATAATCGATCGAAAGTGGTTGTGTAATTTAAGCAAAAAGCGTTTTATTTAGAATTGAATTTACAATTAAATAATCAAAACAATAAACGTAATATATGTTTGCAGTGCTACAATCAATATGATTATACCAATATGAGGTTATTAATCAATATATTACTTACATATTAATTATTGATAAAATATTATTAATTTTTAACACATATATAGAAAACGAAATAAAACATTTACTTTATCATAAGACAGCTATAGAATGTAATACTAAAAACATTAAACTACAACACTATACAATATTTATAAGAACAAAATATTGTGTGTATTTTTAGTGTGATTAAAGTTTTATGCACATTTTCATCACTTATTGTGAAAAAATATTCTTTTATTCTTAATACACAGACAAAGCCGCAGGCATTAGCTTTATTG
This sequence comes from Aporia crataegi, assembly GCA_912999735.1. Lineage (NCBI taxonomy): Eukaryota > Metazoa > Arthropoda > Insecta > Lepidoptera > Pieridae > Aporia > Aporia crataegi. The sequence goes on along the minus strand of OU538748.1, from coordinate 1,114,580 downwards.
AAATTATATTAGAGTCCAACGATTGAAAAATACAATCAGGCAAAATTGTTTCGCGCCGCCATTTTACGTCAAAGTCAAAAGTGACATTGACAGGCGAGTATCAGATGCCCAGCCGTAAGGGCAATGAAATTTTATTGTTCTCATTTCTGAAATTACAGTGTATTTCATTTTCGGGACGTCACCTCCCGAGGTGAAATGGAATTAATGTCTTCCAGCAATATTTGACACTGACATTTTGATGATTTGATTATGCGAATATCAGAATACACTTGATGTACATTTTAAGGGATGAAAACCTTGTAGATTTACATATAACGACGGCGATGGGGGAAAATTTATTTAATTTATCAATGGTTACGCGTCTGCGTGTTGCGCCGGAGGTTTCCGATTTCAAATACAGAGGAAAACTAATAAATGATTCGGTTAGATAGACACAGAAGGCTTGCTGTAAAGAAAATGATCAGTGAAGCGCGGTTACATTTAAAAAGATAAACAATCGAAATTGAAGACAATTTTAAAAATAAAAACATAAAATAAAAAAAATCTTAATTAATTGTAGCTAAGATCGCGTGAATCACTTAACCGTGAAAGCGATAAAATTATTATTCTTAATCTGTGTGTAATAATTCCTTAGTAAAATTGAAATTTCCTCACGCCAGAACAATATTAAACGCTTATGCAAGTCTTGGCGTAGAGTAGACAAACCCATGCAAGTTAGGGAAGATGCTCGTCGAACTATATTCATGCAAATTACTCTGTGGCAACGAGTTATCGCTTGAATATGTATGTTAATACCAACATATTACATTTAACTTGAAGCGAAATTTGCATATTTTTCATCAAGCAAAAGTAGGATGCGAATATTTAAAGTTTGAATGAAGACGGGTGCTACTTGCCACTTTGATTTAGCACTCGCGGATGCAACCGCCTGACCGTTGTTCGGTTAATATAATACTTTTTAACCATTGACGCAAAAAGAGAGGTGTCGCAACTTCTTTGTAATATTATGCGTTGCCATAAGTTTAAATTGTTTTAGGACTCCGTTACAAAAAGTGGGTGGTTGTCGCAAGCTCCTTTGTAATAGGCGTTGACATATTTTTAAACTTACTTTTTTATATAATTTTAAATTCTGATTAACGATGTCACTCATAAAATAAACTATTTTGCATTTTACAAGTTATATTAGAAGGAACTCGATTTTGATATATAGGTGTGAGTTTTCGCTTAGTGCTCTGTGAATCTCAGCTTAAGACATTGTTTTAAGTAACGTTCTTAAAAGGGATAAACGTTTAGTTAAAAATATAATTTAACGGGCAATAACTTGTAACCGGTACCAATTATCGCGATTGCTTGTATTATCATCGCGAGTGCTTCCAATTTTCGTTTGATGAGTTTTTTACGAGTTCCGAGCAGTCGTATGTAATTTAGTGGATCGTAAAACGCTGCCTGATAACAATGTACTTGCAGTATATTAGGGTATTAGGGAGATCTTTGTCCGAAATGTTCCCCACAATGGCCTCTAAAACTGCTGATTTACCTGACTTGCGCTGGTAATAATCGTTGAGTGCTTTTGAAGGGTAAACTTGGGCATACCTAAAAGCATAGTTTTATCTTTTAAGGTGACTTTAAAGCCCCTTACTAATAATATTTGCTTAACTTGAAACAAAGGTGCAAGAAACAATTTTTTGGCCATTTTTTCTCTGACGTATTATTTTCATTTCGAAAATAAGTCAAAACAGAATAAGTTCAATTGAGATCTTTGCTCAAAGATCTCAATTGAACAGCATTTATAAGTAAGTGAGTATAAGGACCTATTCTCTAATTTAAAGCTAGGTTTCAATAATTGTTAAAATATATTTCTGTATGAAGTTTGACATTTTTCATAGTGCAACAGCATAGGCTGCATGTAGAAGATCGATTTTTAGAAATAAATCCGCCCGCCCGTTACACATCTCGTTTTGTTTTCTTCCTCGATGTATTGATACTCGTTTTGAACCTCGAGCCATAATCCTGATAAAACAAAGACGTCGAGGTATAAACTCAAAACAATCTAATAAAAAATAAAGTAAAATTGAATATGAGACTTATATCCAAAAGTTTTTGGTACCACTTACGCGAAAACGGTCGTAAACGTAAAAACTACGAGCACATCATCATGTTAAAACAGCAGTGAGTAACGTCTAACCAATCGTGGTAACGACATCATTTCACTTTAACGCTCTTTACAAAGAAGTCGTCATAAGACGAAGTCACAAAATGTTGCATAATGTAACAAGTTTTCCTCAAAATAAAGTGTACCTATTCTATAACTATTTTCGCCCGACTACATAATTTCAACTGCAAACTTTATTTGTTATAACAAAATGAAACTGTAATTATATATTTCATCTTTTACAACCGCGTAACAAACATACATAAAAACGTATTACAGAATTGGGATTTTTTTTTTTTCAGGCGGTTAAAAATCTATTACAAAACACAGTAAAATATACTGTATAAATAATAAATCCATTTCTAAAAAAACAAAGGAAAAACTCAAAAGTTTACTGCCAATTGATATAATTTTAAAACACAGTAGCAGTTTAAAACTTTAAACGCTCGTAATTAAGCAAAAACATTACTATCACGAAATAAACCTTTTTATGCGATTTGTATGCACAATCGTGCACATTGCGCGTTGCCTGTTTTTTTTAATTGGTCAACTCTCGTGCTGGGCGCACGCGATCATGTTTTGCATATAGATTGCCACCCCACCTCCTTTTCAAAACAAATGAGGTTTCACTGGACGGGACATTTTAGTTTTTATAGCAAGGGGTGACCACTGATTAGGTATTCGATTAAATCTAAGTGCTTTATAATTTAAAATCACTAATTCGATACGATTTCGTGTGAGTTTTAAGAATTAAATATTTTTATTAAATAAAAAAATGAAATTAACTAACATGTACTAATTTTAATTCGAAAATGGGGTCCCTTCCAAGAGAAAATGTTCTTCTAAAATTCATACCCATGATCTCCACAGATATTTGAAAACTCTAATAGACATACAACAAAAGATGAAAATTTATCGTTAAGTAAAATATCACAATCTAAGTAGGGCACGTTTCAGAGTAATTTAATATATAAAGGTATTCTATAAATTGATTGACCGCCTCTTTGGCTTAGTGATAAGCGCGTAAGCGTTACAACCTGGAGGTCCTGGGTTCGATTCCCGTTGGAGATAATAAAAAAAACTCGGTCTGACATAGAAAGTTGATCACCTACTTGCCCTTAAAGAAAAAATCGATCAGTGAAACAAATGTGAAATGCATCTGTTTCACCATACCCCACTAGGGGACACGGGACATCACTTTTATAAATTGACTATAGTGACAAATGTTAAGAAAGTCGATGTAATACGGCACATGGTCTTAGAATAAGTGACGTAGGCGAAGTAAAATCTAGATCAATAAATGACTATGAGCTATGATGTTGTATTTAATTTGAAAGTATAATCACTTCAAAAGGTAACTACAACACGTTCAAACTATATTAGTATAGTCACGAATGTTACAATTATTTACGAGTTCTATATTTAGTTCAGATTTATTTCATTTCGCTATAATCAGTACTTAAAAGAAATTAAGCTATAATGGACTATAATTTTGAAACGCCGCCATTATATGCGTTATTCATGGCTTCATTTATTTAAATTTTTTAATAATTCTAACTTTTTAAATATTTCTTGAATGTATAATTTGTCTCATAAATATCGTAAATATATTGAACTGTATATTTGGAAGTGTTTGTTAGGCCTTTGTATGTTTATCACTGGACTAATTATATTTTTGTAAATTTTTGAGGTGGCTGTTGGAAAAAAATTGTAAGGGTATGATAATACAAAATCAATGACATTTTTTGTAAATTGATACTAACATTATTGACCATTTACATATCGAATTGAATGAATAATATTTGCATATTAATTATTGTAACCAATATTGTGGATTTCAAAATAACTCTGTTTGTCTGTCTATATGTTACATGCCTACACACAACTAAATCGATTTCATTGAACCATGATACGGACAGAGTTGCGGGCAAAAGATTGTAAAATAATAGCTTTGTACATTTTTGTAATGTAAATTTAGAAATTTAACTTAAAGAAGCTCCATTTTGACATAAAGACAAAATACTATAATAAATAAGGGAATTGAAAGTAATTTATACAAATAAATGAAACAGACAGTTTAATTGAGATTCTAGATTTATGTATCCTAAGTCAATATACGAGACGAAGGTTGGTAAATGGTTTGTACCAGGGGCACATATCAAGCTAAGAGCGTTACAGCTGTGATCGGGGATCAGGAATGGGATGAGACGCGGTTTGCATTCATATGAGTGATTTCTGACCGCTGCGTCGTACGTGTTTCGCAAACTATAAGCTGTCGAACGATGAAGATCGATAGAACCTGTAGTATTCAAAGTTCCACTCTCAAACTCATGTTTATTTCATAGCGTAGCTCGGTATCCGTAGCCTATAAAATCTCGCTACGAAAATTAAGTAACCGAAATAATGCTAGCAGATACGCTACGGCGTAGCTTTCGTAGCGGATAAAATCTACATGCTACGAAAATTGTGTAACCGATATAATTCTACGCAGCTACATAAATTTTGTTAGCTACGCATTTATTGTTGCTTTTTTCGAACTTCGTGAGGTAGCGATATGAATAGAATGAAAGAAAAAGTTCGTCCTTTAAGTAAGAAACCGTGTGGGAAAAAAATCTCGATTATAAAGAATGAAGCGAAGTTTTTGAAGGAGGCGCCGATCAATATTGGCTCGAATCTGTAACAACTTTATCCATTATCGAACTCCAAAGTTCTACATGAAAAGTTAAATTTGCTATAATTGGAGTGATTTAATTTGGAGCATTAAACGAATCGAGCGGCCTCAAAACTTCCCTCCTCGAGTTTGATAAGAGCTTCTCAGTTGTGGCTATGAAATGAGCATCAGTATGTCAACCATAGATTTAGTATCGAAATTACGTAATCGAAAAATACTTCAGAAAACTCACGTTTCTAATTGACATGGTAGTAAGCAGCAGGCTTTGAAAGTGTGTAGCGGACGGCTAGTGTAAATTAAATTTATAAACGCATTAAATTCATTGTTTTACGCTTTTACGTTTAAACTGCTAAACTAAGGAGAAGGTATTAAGCTAATATTTCTCAAAGCTCTCACTCATATGAAATTAAATAATTAAAAACAAATTATTAAATATTATCAGACACATATATGATAGTTCGTCGCTATTTCAGTGGCCAAACAACATGTAAAGTCGAAATGCAAAGGCACTTGGTGTCAAGAACAAGATACGATGATGATTAAGAGCCTTCTCAAAGAACATTCGCGAACTATCCGTCCGATTTAATGTATTGTCACCTGAAACTTCATATTATTTAATACCAATTGTGCCCCACGGCCGCACCCGTGTTAATTTCGTTGTAGTGTGATGTTATATAGCATATAGAATACTCTTATGTCTAAATTATCCCAAAGGAACACACTACCGGTATATAAAGTACCATATATGTCAATCCAGAGCATATTCTATTTGCGTGCTTAATTTCTTTCAAATCCATTCAGTAGTTTTTGCGTGAAATAGTAACAAACATCCTTGCATACATACTTTCGCGTTTATAATATTATAGTAATTACTTATGTAATTTATAATATTAATATAAATTAGTAAGGATAACTATTTTGTTAATGTACATATTAATATTTGTATTTTGGCAATGAATAAACCCAAACCCACTGGACCGATTTTATACATTATTTTAATAACGGAGCGCTAGGATCTGAATGACATTGAAAAGCTAGTTAATACAAATTAAAAAAAAACTATAAACATACCAAATTCTAAAATTTAAAAAAAAATTAATGACGATATAAATTACCTATGATTTTGATATTTCAAGTTTTATCCAATCGAAAAACCAAATAGAACTTTGAAGTTCAGAAAATGTTACAAATTTACTGAAACTGTACAGAAAATGTTACGAATTTACTGAAAATGTACAGAAAATGTTACGAATTTACTGAAACTGTACAGAAAATGTTACGAATTTACTGAAACTGTACAGAAAATGTTACGAATTTACTGAAACTGTACAGAAAATGTTACGAATTTACTGAAACTGTACAGAAAATGTTACGAATTTACTGAAACTGTACAGAAAATGTTACGAATTTACTGAAACTGTACAGAAAATGTTACGAATTTACTGAAACTGTACAGAAAATGTTACGAATTTACTGAAACTGTACAGAAAATGTTACGAATTTACTGAAACTGTACAGAAAATGTTACAAATTTACTGAAACTGTACAGAAAATATTACGAATTTACTGAAACTGTACAGAAAATGTTACGAATTTACTGAAACTGTACAGAAAATGTTACAAATGTGCCAGACAATTTCAATAATTCCCCTAAGTTAATTTTACTTAAAGGTACCGTTGATGTATGTTAGATTTTTTTCGATGTGTGAATTAGTATTCAATCGAATTATCTGGGGAAGAGCATTTTTCATTATTTGATTTCAGGCAAAATCGCTTGGACCCTTCAATTTGCCTGGCGGATATTCAATGATTTCCTATCAGGGGATTCAAAGAGTTGAAATATTTGGAGAAATATTTCTGAACTGTACCTAAGGGTAGGTACAGTTCAGAAATAGCTATATAACATAAACCGACATCAAAATAAAAGGTAAGTTTGAGGTAGGTGGTACCTATCTCAACACCTAACTTAAAATTCGAAAGCACTTGAATCCATTACAGTATGAACGTAAGAAACAGTGCCTCAAATAAGGCATTACCTCCTTTTATTAAAAATCTTACAATAGCGCGAGGCAGTGAATGCGGTTTTGTGTTTACTCGAGTAGTCTGCGTTCAGGAACTGAGTCGGACAAAGTATTGAAGTCATAGAAAGAGCTACGGCGATGGCGTTAAGGGGTCTGCACACGAGAGGCGTTAATTATACGCCGAAGTCTGAGTTTATAATTGCCTCTTTGTTTAGGTAAATAGAAAGCCTATTCTTGAAACGGTTTGTCTTTTACCGTGTCGTTCGTAGTTCTAGTGAAGATGCTGGTGTTTTAAAATAACATTATAATTGATTTTACTACAGCATACATATCATATTAAGTAAGTATTTGAGTGTTTAGTTTACATTGACGGCAGATACTTAAGTCTAATAATATAACAAGCCATATATATTACCTTACGAATAATTATATACCTTTACGAAATAACCGCTGCTATGGCTAGGTGTTTATACTATGGCGTCATGTTAAACTAAATACAATAAAAGTACAAAATATAGGAAACCAGAAAATGTATATAGAGTTAATAAATAGACATAGTTACCGATACCGCGTGTACGCGTCGCATGTCTGAGAACTCCTTACATTACCTTTCACCACGCCACAGTAAGTTTAGATTCAATCTAGCCCGTTAGAAAGCTCTCAACAAATGTAGTTAGAGGTAGTCTACACGAACTGATTACATAACTCCAAACTTAAAAACGTATCTCCCACGAGCTATATAGTATAGTAGAATAAAGGAATCCACGCTTTGTACCTTATCTACTAAAATCTATATAGTAATGTCACCATATAGCTGTTTTTTATTTAATATAAATTTAAAAGCTTAAAAAAATTATTATAAAATTGTATGAAGGTGGAACATCCATTCAGGTTTTCCGTCCACGAGATTTGTTGTTACATATAAAAAACAATAAGTTTACAAAAAAGGCCATAAATTACTATAATGATTGATATAATTTTCATCAATTTGTGAATTTATTATTTGAAATAAAAATATCGGAGGTTTTTAAATTTTCTTCAGTTTTACTAGTTAAGTAATTGTAATCAAATACCTAACGCAAAATGATATAATTGTAATAAAATAAAAGCTAAAATCTAAACCTCATTCATACAAAAAAACAAACTAATACTCATTAATAAAATATTTGTGTTAATTTTTGTGTCAACATTGTGTTTCTGATGATGTTATATACATATATATATTTCTTTATAATTATATCATCATTTAGAATATATCGTTTATGACAGTAAATATATTTAAAGTTTAAACCTTGATATGTTAAGTAGTGTACGACAACATTGTTAAACATTTCGTTACACGGAATCCTTTCAACTCTTTAAAGTTCGATTGTTTGTGAACTGCTTAATGAAGATGCATTTAGTTAGGAACTGTGTTGACGTGTTGGAAGACAAGCAACTTTTGAAGCTTTTGAAATCATTGTTTGAGCGATGCTTTAGGCGAATGCTTGCATTGTAAAATTAAATAAATAAAGCATAAACTTGACACTAAAAGGAAGAAATAAAATAATAATTCTAAGCGGTAATTGTAAATCGATGACATAAAATTAACTGCCTTTATCTAAGGCACAGCTTTCGAAAAAGCTCTTTAATTTTTTTATAAGATGGGACGGGCAAGAGACTCACGAGAAGCAATCCGCCGCTCATGGAAATCCTCAACGCCTGTTGGGTAACTGGTGCGTTGTCGGCCTTTTAAAGAGAGGTAAGCACTTTTCTTGAAGGTACCTAACTTTTCAGTTTTGATCTTTAATGTTCTTTGTGTCGGCAACACGTCACACTTTTGCGTCCGGGTTAAGGAATATTTCACTAAAATTTCCCTAACTGTCTTGAATTAATTTATCTCAGAGAGCATACGTGTAATTGAAACAAATGTGCGAATGTAGTGGATATGATTCTAATAATATTTATCGCGAGATAGCCCTCCAGATTTATTGTGTTTATCTACGCTATTGTAATAACGAGATTTTTTTCACCCATGAATCATGAGCAAGGCGACAGCGTGAGTGTATTTTTTTATTTACGGCCTATGATATTACGAAATAACCGTAATAAAAGTAGTTCGCGCATTTGGATGTCACCCCAGAAGTCCTGGGTTCGAAGCCTGAAGAAACAAATAAACAATAAACAGCTGAGTATGCACAGATGGCTGATCCATGCAGCAATAGTTTCTGTCTGTAGCTACTAAACGAATTTACCGATTATGTTGCGATTTTTATGTTATTTTTATTTATTTGTATGATAAGCAAGAATTTTTGTTTCAGAGTATTGGTTGTTTATAATTTTAAGAGACAACTGTCGCTCACGACGACTTACTTATATCAGCAGGCTTATTTATTTGTTTAAATTTTAAAATAAGAAATAAATTATAACGTAGTAGCAAGGTTGTGTGAGTAGGTATGTAGGTATGTCTAAGCTTTGTAGAACTTTGAGTGATCTTTTTTTTATCAAAATGTTGCGAGATAAATCTACACCGAAGTGGTCCAGTCGAGGCAATTACATAATGTTTAGATCGTGATGGTTAATCTTTTTGGGAGGCGGCCAGCGATAAGGGACGTGTGGAGATGCAGTCATGGTTACTTTTTACAGTGGACAGTGTCGCAGTAAAGATGACTGTGCGATACTACGCGACCCTCACATCGAATAATACATTTGAGATTGCACAGATTCCGCAAGATAAGTATTCCATGTGAACATTTAAATATTTTTCATTCAACGCCTTCAACTCAGGCCTTAAGAGGATTGTGAAGTTAGATTGTGTGACATTTTCATACAAAAAACGTTTTCCCCCCCATTAACATAGTCTAATTTTCATAATTTTTGGAAATGTTGTAGATAAAATGAAAAACTAAGTCCGTACGTTTTTATTTTTAAGAAATATTGCGTATTATAGAAGTTATTAGCATCCAAACATCTATATTTTTGACTTAAAATCTTCATTATCATTCTTTACTATCATTTCAAAGCGCAGGATTATATCTTGGATTCAATGTTAATTTGAACGCTAAGATTGTAGTTATCAGAATATTACTACGTGAAATAAAATCGTTACCCCTTTTTAAGAAAATATGGCGAACAGTTGATCGTGAAATTTGCCACAGAAGTTTATATGGAGAAGAAGAACATAAAGCTACTTTTTTATAAAAATGCATTAGAAATACATTAAATTAATTAAAATAAACATTACGCACACTACTGCTTGGGTGACACACACACACATACCTACCTGACTTACTCTTGAATTGTGGTCGAATTTTGACCAATGTACAACCACTAGTTTTTATTTATTAACCTACCCTGTCATGTCTTTGATATATTGCTTACCTAAATACCTTAAAATACCTAACTACTAAATGTTTCTATTCGTGAATACTAAACGACTATTACTTGATTTTAGATAAACTGACATGGTCTCTCGATTTAATACTTTAAAACAGTGTTTATTAAGATACTTTTGTGCTATAAATTTATGTGAAATTGTTAAAGCTTGCTTATATAAGTGACAGAGTATGTCTAATGAGAGAATAAATTTTCTTAACCAAACTTATCGATAATTTTCCATTGAAAACTCATAGATAACGGGCCATTTATAAGCTCTAGTTTAATAACTGTAAAAACTTTTTCCTTAGAAATAATTTCTCACAAGTTCCGAGTGAGAGCCGGCTGCGACCACAAAACGCCGATATTGGGAAAATGCGATTTATCGACGCAGACGAATCACAAGCGGAATGTCTGCAGAAGCCCTAATGCCTCTTTAAATGGTTATATTTATTGCAATGCCCGATCGGAACCAACGCGTTTGATTACACTTGAATCACATACAATGGCCGTGTTTCACGAGGAGTTTGGTATATGATTCGATGGGATCTGTGTGAATTGTATATGGTAAATGTTTTCAACTACAAACCAAGCACGAATAGAGAGGGGGGGATAGTTGGGTTTTATCCCCCACCCCCGAAACCTGACTAAAAAAAAACGTTTTTAGCGGTCTGTTTATTTATTCGCCTGCTATAATACATATATAAAATACTTATAAGTGTGTGACTAAACTACGGACGATACTTCTTTAAGTTAAAATTATAATACAGTGATTACAGCGATTTTTACACAGTTCACATGGTTGTTTCAATGTTTGTCCCCTTCGCCCCCCGAACCAAAAGTCTGAATACGTGCCTGCTACAAACCAAACAAGTGCAATTAAACACAAAGAATAATCAAAGAATGAATTATATATAGAATATTCAAATATTTTAATTGTAGAAATGTTTCTCTCTTTGAAGCACGTTCAAAAACTTACGAGTTTGAAGATTTTATAATTTTCTGTTACAGTTTCGTACCGCCTACCAAATATTTCAATCATTTATTATTTCTGTTTTATTCATTATTGCATTTTGGAATTTTTTTGTGCATTTTTAAGTTAGTTGATATAGTTTCTTTTTAAACAAATTTTATTTCACGCTTTTGAGTAGAACATTCCTGAAACAAATTTTACGAGGATATCTATAAATAGTAGATATTAATAATATCAACTATTGAAAAATATTACATTTATTTGATAGCTGCCGCTAGCCGCCCGCCCAGCTTCCAAACAGTTTGCTAAACAATTTCTCATTTTTGCAACATGTTTCATTGTTGCACCGCTTCTATTGGTCGTAGCGTGATGATATCCTATAGTTATTCTCGATAAATGGAATATTCAACACAAAATTTTCCAGTACTTCCTGTTATCAACGCGTATAAATAAACATTCAAACGAATTCGTCGGCTTTAGATAGACATAAATATGAGTAGGATTAAAGTCCGGTGCGTGCGTCCGCTTCGTTGCATAATCCTGAAGGTCAGTGGGCTCTTAAAATAGCCTAAAACGATCAAAGTGCCCTAACGGGTCACTAGTCTGTAACCGCCCACGCCCTACGTGATCGATGAACTAAATCACTTGGTATTTACACTGATTTTTATTGTTTCAGAATAAATTAATCCTGTTAAATTTGTTTCTTTACGTAAATGAGAACTTTTTCTTGTTGAAGGTATTTTTTACCTTCAAAAAAGGAGGAGGTTCTCAATTCGAAGATATTTTATGTTTGTTACCTCAGCACTTTCGACTGGTCGAACCGATTTTGATGATTCTTTTTTCTTTAAAATCCGTATAGTAGTTTTAGAATTACAATTTGAAGTCGTTTTTTTTTTGTTCAAATTATTAAAGCCTGCTGGTGTTAAATAGGTTTTTTGTTTGAAAACTGAAGTTATCTCTGTTAGATCTGTTCATCAATTTATGCTGTATTCCTATTTGTTATTAACATGTCGGGGAGTTAATTTAACTTTCGTCAATTTCATTTATCTATTTGTTACATATGACTGAAGCCAATGTATTTCAAAATTATATCATTCCTAATATGTACCTGAAATTCGTGCTTCCGCGCCCGCCAACACTGCGGAATTGGCAGAATGCAATTTAAATTTTTCCCTTTTGTTGGTAGCGCGTAACAAAGCCACGGAGTAGACTTGACGAAATAAAACTACAACATTTCGCTAGAAATTCAAGACGCTCGAACTGTATTAGCTTTGTACGGACCTGAACCAATTGCATCAATGTATTTTCTATTTATAGTTACTATGCGCTGTGAATTATGATTTCCATAACTTTAAAAATCTTTACAAAAAAAAAGATCTTTAATCACCAGTTTATGTTAGACAAGTTTTTAATAGAGGCTTAATTCGCGTGTATGTGCGTATGTCACCCCAGAGTCCAGCTTATCACGGTTTAACAAAACCAATGTTTAAATCACTTTCTCGCTGACATTGAGGAACGTTTATAAGCAAGTGGATTAGTTTGTATTATACAACTTAGTGGACCCCGCGAACTTCGTATCGCGTCATAGTTCCGAATAATAAAGTGTCACCTAAAACGTCATTCCATAGAAAATGTATGAGGAAAATATTTTTCTTTTATTTTATTTTTTCGAAAATTTTCCAAATTTTTCTCTCCGTAAGAATCATCCTTGTACTTCAAGGAATATCATAAAAAAAGAATTAGCGAAATCAGTTCGGCTGCTCTCGAGATTTGCGCTTATCAACACATTCAGCGATTCATTTTTATATATATAGAAGATTACATTAGGATTAAATAGAAATGTATTTAACACAAGGCGCACGTAACTTAATATTGAAACTTATGATATTTATTCACAATTAATAAACGAATAAAACTCTCAGTAGTCGTGCCAAGGAGACTTCCACCAGCACATCCGTTGCTTGATTTATTCGTAAGCTTCACCAGATTCTCGGCTTTAAAGAAGTGGCTACAACGTCTAGGTTAGCGATTAGCGTTTTGAGTCTGTAAAGTACTTACTATACTTTGTAAAGTATTTTTCTATAGCAACATAAAATATATTTATAAAAATGTTGCAGCGCCTCTAGCGACCACGCATGAACTAACACGGCTACTACGGAATTGACAGACACAACTGGCGTTTTCTGATGCATTTTTTGCCGTGCACCACCACTGTGTGGAACCAGCTGCCTTCTAGTGTATTTTCGAACCAATACGACTTAGGAACCTTCAAGAAAAGAGCGTGCTTTTCTTTAAAAGGCCGGCAACGCACCCGTGGCCCAACAGGCGTTGAGGGTGTCCATGAGCGGCGGTGAGCCCGTTTGCCTCCTATCCGATAAAAAAGCAGTGAAGAACTTATAATTATGTAGTTATTTATAATATCGCAAAATTAACCATAGAATGTCATATTATATGAATTTTACTATATAAAATATACTTTGTCAATCTAAATACGCATTTGAAATGAAACTCGCTAATCGCTCACAGTGGAGTCACATTGTATTCGTTGTTCGGAAAATTATCCGCTACAAATACCGAGCTCGCATAGAGCCAAGAATTTTAATATTAAAAATCAAAACATTCATTTTTCATATACCGCAAACATTTCTCACATATCCACATAATATGAAAATAAAAAGCGCGACGTATTGGAGCGAGCTACGCATTCTTCATTATGTTAAAAATAATTTTGTGTCAAATTATAAAAATCCTCCGTATAACAGCTAAACCTTTACCTCATAACTATATAAATAGTAACTAATCTATTATTTTCCATTACGAGTAAATAAGCTTACAAACAAAAAACACAAAAATCTATATTAGCAATACGATGCCAATGACAGACAGACGTCCAAGACGTGACACATTAATTTTAGCTCTCATATTTTTGCGTCAGTACAATAATAATCAAAAAAGCCAGTCAACTTCATAGTCATAATATTTGACATTCGAAATATGTAATAAAAATATAAAAAAGTTGTCGCGAATAAAAATTTGAAGTGTGCGGTTTAGAAATGATAAAATGCAGTCAAAAGAATGACTTCATTAAAAGTATGAACAATTTAACTCGTGAGCATGCAGGCCGTAATTGTAAAATTATCCTTGCTAATATTATAAACGCGAAAGTTTGTATGTATGGATATCAGTTACTCTTTCACGCAAAAACTACTGAATGGATTTGAAAGAAATTTTGGCATGCAAATAAGAATGCTCTGGATTAAGATATAAGATACTTTTTATACCGGTGGTGTATTCCTGTGGGATAATTTAGAGATAAGAGTGTTCTATAGGCTATATAACTAATAATAAATATATTTTATCCGGTTAGACTGTTTGCTTTAAAATAAGTAATACTGCGTTAATAAAAGTCATTTATAATTTTGTAATGTCGATTCTAGCTGACTTTTTCTTCGTTCTTTTTCTAGTTCATGAGATAAAAAAACCGACCAAGTGTAAGTCTGACTCGTGGACGAAGGGTTCCGTACCATTATCTATAAAAAACGGCCAAAAAAAAATCACGTTTGTTTTACGGGAGCCCTCTTAACTATTTATTTTGTTCTATTTTTTAGTATTTGTTGTTATAGCGGCAACAGATACATCTGTGAAAATTCCAACTGTCATTATCACAGTTCATGATACAGCCTGGTGACAGACGGACAGGCGGACGGAGAGCGAAATCTTAATAATAGGGTCCCGTTTTATCCTTCGGGTACGGAACCCTAAAAAGAAATTAGATATCAGGCAAGTGTTACGTGCTTAACTTAGTGATGGATTACCGTTAAACGGCTCGGTGGAAGCGCTTTTAAGAAACTCGATCGTATTTTTCTAACATCTGTAATAGCTATTTTCGAAGGGTGAAGTTACAAATTGGTAAATAACGAGTGAAGACAATTTACTGATATGCTACAAATAAGTGGATTAACAGATTTTCATAAATTATAGCTAAGATCCATCTCGATCACGTTTGCTTTCAAACAAAAAAAAACTACATCATAGTCGGAGCCATGACGTCACATTCAGACACAGACGAGAAAAACTTATAACACCCTTCTTTTTGCGTTGAGGGTTGATAATAATATAGTGTAAAATTATAACAAAAACACGACTTAAAATTGTAACTCTAAAACTACTGAATAGATTTTGATGAAATTTAAACAGTATCACCATTGAAACGCTCAAACCAGCTTTCAAACAAAAAAAGATTCATCAAAATCGGTTCATCCAGTCGAAAGTTCTGAGGTAACAAACATAAAGAAAAACAGTCGAATGTAGTATCTCCTCCTTTTGTTAAGTCGGTAAAAATGGGTTTAAATCAGATTACAGTTAATAGTTAATCAGATTACAGATGAGTTATGTTAAACTCACTAATCTCAGGAAATAATGGTACTAAATGAATACTTATTGTGTTGATTAGGTAGGTAGTCTGTTTATCAAGAAAGGCTATAAAAAAATTCTCCGATTAAAACCAAGAGGCAAAGCTAGCCTTATATGTGGGTATATGAGAATAATACCATCTGGTATTTATTATCTAATAAGAGAAAAAAAATATTTATTTTTTTGAACTTTCGCTTTATGCAATAAGGAATAATATTTTCCTAAAATAACTTTAATTGTCAAAATGACAGCCGTAGGTTTTATTGAGCTCCAACTAAATTTATTTCGTAAATTGCCCGACGCCCTTGAAAAGTAAGACTGAAATATTGTTAATAATCCCTGCAAATAAGTCGACTTCGCTATTGAAATGAATACTTAAACACCCACTTTTAAATAGGAAATTACATCTCCCGTGGGATAATTAATATTTAAAATAGATTAATTTTTATTGTATAAAAATGTGTCGATATGAAATAATATCACTAAAATTACAAATTTTTAATCAGTTTGATTGGTATGGTTTGGATAAAAATAAAACGCATAATAATCAATTTTTAGATTATATGTAAATTTTCATACTCATTATAAAAAAAATTAACAATAGAAATATGTGATTATAATGTAATTTAAATTCTGTAACCTTTGGGCGCACACAATTCTTATATTAAGGCATGAAATAATATATCTTTTTGCATGGTCCAGACACACTTTTGCACCTGTTCCATAATTCTTTTAAGATAAGTAGGTCTAATCTTTTCTTCTTCAGGAATCGAACCCACACAGACAGACACAAGGGCACTTCAAACTAAATAAATTCTTATAACACACATACAGCCCAGTTTTTGCAACGGGGTTTTTTTTAACTCACATAAAAAAAATATTTAAAAAAAAATTCAAAGACCATCATTGTAAGTAAAATATTTAATAACATGCTTGTTGTAGCAAAAGCTCATTTTTAAAAGCAGCTTTAATCACCAATTTGAATTTCACCTTTATTTGAATTATTACCACAGTCTCTATACGCAAAACGCAGGTATAAGCTGGCATTAACATAAAACGCATACAAATGGAAATTCAAATGAGTTAATTAACCAATTCTGAGCCGATGGGGTGAATAAATCCAAATTAGCTGCATCACACAATTTTACGTTCTTCGTTATCTCGTTGAATATCATTAGATGACAAGTATTCTCTTTTTAAGGCTCTACATTCAAGCATATATTATGTGATAATAACAAGTGTCAAAAGAAAAAAATTACAATCATGAATCACTATAACGCTTAAAACGGCGGTCCACCATCTGAGTATTTTTATAAAAAATGATGTTATCTGTCTTAAATATTATAGTTTTTGTTTTTCTTATTATAATTATGTCTGTACCTATAAAATATAGTTTTTTTGGTACCATATTTACTAGGTATATAGGCAAATTTTTCAAAAGTCCATAAAATCTTAGACAACCTCTGAAGTATTTATCTATAACACAAATATTCATTAATAATTGTTTTTTTATTGCTCTCACAACCAGAAAACAAACATTTAGAATAAATGCCTCCCTTTTTTTTAAATCGGTTTAAATGCGTTGCCGATTGACCCGAAGTGATAAAGTATAGTACGGAAGAAAGTATATAAATCAGAGGCGCAATTAAATTATGCAAGTGAAGTGAGCGCGCATCGAATTGTTATCGAAACCCTACCAAATCGTACAGTGCTTCAAGTTATAAGAGACAGATTTAATCACACAATGTTATATTATTGTGATTAATTTAAATTTATTTGGTAACTTGGCACCTACTTAAGAGTTATTGTTGCAGGTAAAATTTATTAGGTATAATCATATAGAATACCCAAGATACACATTCAATATGTACAAAATATAACCAATTTTAAAATTTTGTAATACAACCTTAATTTGCAAAATTAAAGCTTTATTTCCAATGCGTGAGTGAGGCGGTTGTGACATTACGTCATGCGATCGTCAGCGCGCGTCAGCTGTGAGGGCAACTGAGCTAAATATGAATTCTAGCACAGTTTGATAGTGACATACTTTGAGCGTTGATGGTGTATCTGGGGTATTCTATATCGATGTAATGTATAAATTGTAACCAAAATTGATGTTTTTCTCAAATAACAATAACTAGATTTATAAAAAGGAAAATGTCTAGTGCGAAACCCAATATTAAGACATATTCGATGCGGTTTCTTTTGTTTGATTGAAATGGTCGAGATGGATCTTTGCTACAATTAAAACATATCTGTTCATCCATTTATGAGATATTCTTATATGTAATCATCATGTAGGGCGTTACATGATCTTCCATTTATTTTGACCTATGACTTAATTATTGAGTTTAAATTAATATTGTAACAGTTCACAATTACAAAATTTCTAAAACGTATGAAAATTAAAACAATCGCAAGGTTATTTTATTCTAAGTTAACGAAAACCTGTAGAAAAACTTCGTAAATGAAGGATACTTCTTTTTCATAATTTTACATCCCATGTAAAAGTTACAAATGAAAGATAGATTAATTATAAACGACCGAAAACACTCGCAATCTGTCATAACTTGGGGCACAGATTAACCCTCGCGTGCTAACTCGCAGTACATTAATGTGAGTTACGTCGCTTTTTTCGGTAATCAAGGCACCGGACAGTAGAACGCAAACACGTCATCAATCGTTCGTTACAATCACTTACCAGTGTAAGAAATCAGCACCCTTTTATCCGTGGGAACATAATGACATTTAAAACTTTTTCTTAGTTTCGTAGTATTGTTTGTTACTTCTATAGTTAATAATTATACATAAATTGACACGCTTTAAGATTGGACTGTGAAACAAAGAGGAAAACGAAGCAATTGAATTATGTATTTGATTTTCGATAGCGTCATATATCGCTTAACAATCATGCAAAGAAATTCTACTGTATGACGAATTGTGAATTTTCTCTTTTTTGGTGTCAGTTGAACAGATAAAGCATAGTTTTTCATGGATTGCCACTTTTCAAATCTTAATCGCTCAGTAGGTATCAATCAACAATTGAGATGTTAAAGTTACTTGTGTAAATAATACAGCGTTGATTGTAAAAAGGAAAGCGGTTGAAGGGAACATGAGTAATCTGTTATTAAATTTCAATTTATTAATAACCCAATACAAGAAGTCTTAATTAAGAGGGAGCTCAAAGCGGACTGAATAAAAAAGCTAAGTTTTTGCTTGTAATTTCTCGGTTGCTCGTTAATTACTAGCTCGCTATCAAATTTTTCTAAAAAGGCTGAAAGAAACTTTTAAAAAACTTTTAATTTATTTATTGAGGTCATTTAGTTTGAGTTAAAAATCTATAATTGTGTGTATCTATAATGTATAATTTTTGGATATTTCTCGTTTTATTTTTTAAAAGTTGTTATTGTCATTTTACTCATAAGTTAAGTACTTTCGATATCAGTTTAAAGTTTTTTGATATCTGTAATAGTTACAGAATAATTGCCTGTGCACACTTAACAATTACACCCGGTAACATTACATACAAAAAGTGTTATAAGGTTCACATATGTATATTATATGTGAATCTTATAACACTTTTCGTCGTAATGTTAGGCGGCACTTTGTACTTCACTTTATTTAAAATAACTACAAGTTAATTCAGCAAATTTATTTAATTAATTGATGTACAAATTAACAAAATCACGATCTTCCTATAGCGACGGAAACCGCGGAATTATAGACTCACGTCTGGACACTACCGTGTCGGGGCTAGGAAGCTTTAAGACTTTATTTAATTATGAAATGAATTTCTTTTATATGTATATGAGTTGCTTAGAGTCGCAAAAACTCAGTATTAATTCTGGGTATAACAGTACGCACATAAAAGTTGTAACATCCATCTTTTTAGACCCTAAAATAAATCAAAAACACCCCGCCGTCGCCTAATCATAGCTGCATGAACGTTAAGGGTAATTAAAAGCTAAAGATTGTCATCCAATCATGAGGGTACAATCAGTGCACCAAGACCCCTAAAAGGGCGTTCATTTTTCAATAGATCACTAAAAAACGGCGTCTCCATTACAGGTTGAGGAGTGATCCGACGCGACGGTACTAAGTGATTAAAATCGCAACGCTGCGCCGAAACAAAGCAGGCGAAATGTTCAGATGAATTTAAATGGAGAGTGGGGACAAAAGGTAGAGATGCAGCACGATAGGGTTACCGAGTTAGATGTTTTAATTTTATCATCCCCAACCGTATCGTCGAAGTAGAAGGTCCTTCGATAAGAGTTTTCATTTTGATATTATAAAGAAAGGGATATTTTCAAGCGAAATCATTTAATGTAATGCCATTTAAAATGATAAATATCAGCCAAATAGCCGCAACGGTTAGGCTTCCTGTACTGTTCCTGTGTAAAATTTCCCATCATTAATTCGCACATTCGCGCCTTTATGTCATCCATTATGAGCCGTTGGCATAGACTATCTTTCTCGTATTCCCAAAGAAAAAGGTCCAATGATCGCAAAATTAGATTCGAAATTAGAATATTATTTTTATTTTCAACAAGAATAAAAAGAATTATAACACAAAAATTTACAATTCCTTAATGATTACTAAATTTTCCCGACATTTACAGCCTGCATGGTCCGTCGCACGTGACTGTTTTTATGTTAAATCTGTTTTCTTTATAAGAAAGTCGCGTAAATATGACATTAATATAGAGAAAAATTAACAGAAAATATCTGAATACAAATACTTTTTGCCAGCCCTCTCATTGAGACGATCTATTAAATACTTTCGAAAATTTTCGCGCCACAGCTGCCGCATACATTTTTAAAATGGTGGTTTATTTAATTTCGGACGATCTTTTAATTAGAAACAGTTGAAGAGATATAATATACTTAAAAAGGATAAACGTATCTTCTTTAAGTTAAAATAATATAGATTTTCGTATTGTTTTCATCCACAAAAAGAAGGGTGTTATAATTTTAACTTGTATCTGTCTATGGCATCGTAACTTCTAAACGAATGGACCGAATACGATGCGGTTTTCGATTAAAAGCTATGATCGAGATAGTTCTTAGCTATATTACGAAGATCATCGAAGATGATCGAAGGTCGGAAGGTTTTAAAAATGCGATAATTTTATTACTTTAATACAGCTAAAGATATAAAAGTTCCACGCTTAAACAGCTGAACCATTAATTTATTTGGTAAACAAAATAAAGACACAAATGAGGAAGTTTTTGATTCGACTGTATGTTTTTACGCTATGTACCAATATTACTTATTATAAATAAATAAAAATTTTAACCAACTTTAAAGTACATTATTATATTACTTATAAATAAATAATTATAATTCTACAAGATTAACGATATTTACAATAGTATATGATTTTATGTTGGTTTGGCATCCACTATCAAATATTTGTGTAATTAATCTGATAGAAATTTAGATTTCAATGTAATTTAATGTCAGCTTATATTTATAAAATAATAATAATAACTAAAATAATTTTGATAAAATTTATAAATCATTAATGTTTGAAGATAAAGCTATAGATAGAACCACGCTGAAGATTATGCTGATACACTAACTGGGCCGGCTCTTCCAGGAGATCCACGGGCTGACAGAATACCAGCGTGAAACGTTACTTGCACTGTGTTTCGCTGAGTGATACCGGAGGCCCACCACCTCAAAGGCAACACAACATCTGCCCTGTTGTCTGCTATTATACAAAAAAAAAAAATACTAAATCAAATATAGTTGTAACATTTGGCAACCCTAGTCCTGTCCTAACGAGGGCATATTTTGTAACAAGAGCGGTGTTGCCACGATCTTTTCAATGCAGGAGGAAATGTTTACCGCGGAGTTGCCAGTTCTAGTTTTAAGACGGGCTTATTACACTTAAAAAATGTAAGAATGTTACAAAAATATTTAACCTAGTTTTTTCGGCTTATATTGCATTTAAACGCATAATCGTCGTTACTTTTTAAATCTGTTTCACTGAACATTTTCTTTACAGGCAAGTAGGTGATCACAACCTTCTGTGCCTACCCAACCGAAACATTCATGTTTCCCCGGGATTCGAACCCAGGACCTCTGGAGCAACACGCAGACACATAAACCGCTTATCCACGTAGGCGGTTAACATAATATTACAATACAAAATTAATTACTTTATAGAAACAAGTAGATAATTATTATTTTTATTTATTATTATTCTTAGTACAGTAACTTATCGCCTTACTTGGCGTTGCTTAACTTGAAACAATGTCTCAAAAGCTCCGTCATTTTCACTCATATGTGCAATTGTTATTGCAAAAACGAGACAAAAGACCTTCAGAAAAGATTTTAACTTAGCAACGTTACATGTATATCTACGCTTTGAACGCAAAAAAATAGTTTCTTTTTTATAAACATTTCTCGAATAAACTATGATAAAATAGTCGATCAAGGTAAAGCAAACATTTATAGGTGCAATGTTGTGTTTGAATCGTATTTAAGTCGCCAGTAAGTCCGCAGATCTTTATTTCACAGCATCTTTACAGATATCCCTGATCGCCTTTTCGCTGTTAACGTGTTAATTAAGTTATATCCTATAGAGCCTTTATATTTAATCTCCTATAATTTATACAACTAAAATAAAGCCGCGTGTAGCTTATTAAGCACTCAACGCCTCTGTTTTAAAGAACGCGCGGTACTTGTTCAAGCGAAGGAAAGGGGCATATTGGTATACATATTGACATGTTTGCATCACATATGTACTGTAATTACCCCCAGCCCTCTCCGAGCTTTGAAGTTGGAGTGTACTCAATGTGTTCTATGCAAATCATTAGCGGTGACGCGTTGCTGGCGTAATTGGACCACTCGGATATGGGTTCGTTTTGTTCAGGTTTCTTATATAAATTATTTCTGGTTGGTTTTAGAGATTTTTTTAAAATACTCCCATTGGTAGATGGCCTTATATGTTGGACGTGCTTTGAAACCAATCACTCAGTCAATCATTTGGCTCTGATATAGCATCAGGCTTCGAAAACACGATAAAAATCTTGTCTTTGTAAAGACAAAGTACCTTGAATAAGAGTAGGAGTATTTGTCCGTAGGTATGTTAGTATTTAAAGTACGTATTGAATTTAAAATGTAGCAGATACTACATTACTTATCTGCACTAGTTATCTAGATTTTAAATAGTGTATATAATATCCAAAAACTTTGTAAAACAAGATTATTTTTTAATACGTAAGATTTATTTTTTTGTTTACTAAAGACTTACCAATTTAGCACACACACACAAATGTAATTTTAAAAAAATAACAAATATTAATACATTTATGTAAATCTGAATTAAATAAATAAAATATTTAATTAAGTTGACAATATTAATGCGACATTTCTTGCATTTTGGCTTTACTTATTTATTTATTTATTTATTAACACTTCGTTGCAATAAACAATAGGATACAGATAATAACTTAAGCTAAATGGTGTGCAACGGGCGGCCTACTTAACTTAATTAGAGATTACAGTTGTTAAACGGCTGGTACCATATTAGAAACACAATTCGTGACGCCATACACTCGTTAGAACTTACAACATTCGCTTTATATTAAAACATCACACTCAGCTGGAATTATTGCAATAAAATCCGTTAAAAGGAATTCACACAACGTTCCAAAAAAAAAGTAGAGCACCTAAAGCTTGGACCGAACCAAAAACGCCATCAAAGGGCACAGAACGTAGTTATAAAAAGACCCAACGAATGCGCTTTACAGCGCTCCGCATCGCTTTACGGCACTTTAAAAGCGTTCGCTAAATTTATAATGAATCATTCATTCGGCTTAAACTTTTGCAAGAGTGTAAGCGACGCAATTCTGACATTTACAACGCATAATAGCTTTTTTCTTTCACTCTGAATGGGATGTTAGCACGCGCATGAATAAGTATGAAATGAATGCTTATTACACGAAGATAATAGGCACTGTTAACTCATTTGTTTCGTGTATACCTAACTAAAAGAATACTGAACTTAATTAAATATTCTCCTTGTAGCTTAGACTATGATACCCTTGTTTCATAGCAATCGTAACAATATTCATACAGAATAATGTGAAAGATCTCATGAAACACCGCTTAATGAATAAAGCAAGTGCCCGTTTCATTTCATTTAAAATTAAAGCACAAAAAATTGGCTTTTAAATTACAACAAACATTCAATATTACCTTAACTAAGCACGGATAAATTAAAAAAAAAATCGTTTTATTTTGAATTTTGAATTATCGTTTCCGATCCGAATTTCGTCTCAAGAACTACCTTTCAAAGTCTGTTATGACTCATAACTTAAGAGATTTCTTACGATTCAAATAAATGTATGATAAAGTGATGCTTTAATCTATTTAATTTATCGTCTAATTCCCATTTAAAGCTATTATTAATCACTGTAATAAAGTCTTGGAATGTCACGTGTTTAATATTCTCACAGTGTATTAACTCATATACAGCCATCACGCGTTTTAGGAAGGGTTAAGGCGAATTATTGACGAACAATTTAAACGTTATATAAACAAGTGAAATTCTAGTGGAGCATGGGGCAGATGATAAACAATTTTTCATCTTACTTATAAGCCTTAACTTCGCTGGTTGAACGCACTAATCTCAGGAACTTCTGGATCGTATTGAACAAAAATATTTTCGTGTTGAATAGCCCATTTATAGAGGCAATAAGCTTTATAACATCATTCTATGGACCAATAGGAACGGTTTATCAATGAGAAATATTGCAAAAACGGAAAAAAACATTTCTTGTAAGAATCCATTGCATGCGCTGGATAAACGGTTATAATCCACTTTAAAAGTTCTAAAACAGTCTTTGACAGAATATATATCTTTTAAACTCGACCTCACTATGACCTTTTTTACAGTAGTAAAGTTTGTTCTACAATTAATGAATTATCCGAAGGTGTGATTCTAACCCCGCAATAATAAGTATTGTCCATAGACAATAACGAAGGACACGACATCTATAGTTTAAGATTATCTATGGTAACCCATCCCATCACTTCCATTTACAGCCTACGTAATGCGAAGGGATTCAAACAATGTCTATTTAAGCTTTCACGCCGCCTTAGCACGCCTAAATCCACAGCCTCACGCACACTAACGCACTGATGTTTGTTGACCTGTACCAGCACGTCTGCAAACAACTGTGCTTAGTTGTTTGTTTTCACTGCGCCGTCTCTAAGATGGTTGTGTACAATACGAAGGCCTCGGCAAATAATGAATACATTGTATAACGGATATCTCGCATACACTGATGTCATTTGGATGATGCGAAAGCCTATTTACCAATGAACTAACCAATTTAAATCCCAGACGAAAGAGGGTATGTGTGCCTGTCCTAATACCCTTAAACTATTCGCAACTATATCGACAAAACTAAATACAAACTGCTACTTTATTACATATTACTAGAAAGAAACCGGTCCTCGATGCACTACAAGACATGCTGCTAGCTTCATTAACATCAAATATATCAAAATCTGTAAAGGCAACCCCATTTTAGACTGCTCATCTTTAAAATCAATAATTACATACCATGTCACAATGTTAGCCCTGGCGGTGACATAATTATAATATTTAAATATTACATTTTAAATGTTGCTTATTTTTTTATTTTCAAAATACATTACGTTTTTGTGTAAAAATCGATTATTATAAGGGCTTTAAACCTATTCGTAAAATTCGATGCAAAAGTAGTCAATGCAACTAGATTTTTAAAATCTTAGGTATGTGAAAAATTTACGTATTAAAAGAAAATCTAGTAATAATCAAGTTATTGTAAAATCCCTTCAAACTCTTTTGTGATGCTCTCGTAATTAAAAAAAAAACATTACTAATTTCCGAACCTATTTTACGTAGCCTAAACTAAAGACAATAAACGCCAACACACGTGTGAAAAGCCTTATCTTAGAATTTAGATAATTCAATAGGAACAATTAATCAGTCAGTTCTATATACATCCGAGGATTACTTAGGATTAACAAGCCATTGTTTAAAATAATTCGTTTATGTATGGAGATCGTCCAGAAAATTAATCACGTTCATTGTCTTATGTAAATTTTAAAACAATACTCACTCTGACAATAAGGACTTGTCCATTACCTGAAAATAAAATATAGATTTAATTCTTGCATTGATGGGCAGCTACATTTTTAATGAGTTAAATAGGCTATAGCAGAAGATCCCAGGGCCCCCAAATCTTGTTAATATTCTGATGAAGAAATAAAGACTGGTGTTACACGGGTGTTAGTTTCTTCGTGTCTGTTTGTGATATTGTAGCTCTTAAATGCGTCGATTTTTGATGACCATATCTGTAATATAACCTGATTAAACCAACATTTGAATAAGTGTACAATT
Organism: Aporia crataegi; assembly: GCA_912999735.1. Lineage (NCBI taxonomy): Eukaryota > Metazoa > Arthropoda > Insecta > Lepidoptera > Pieridae > Aporia > Aporia crataegi. The sequence goes on along the minus strand of OU538748.1, from coordinate 1,088,593 downwards.
TATATGATACGTGTTTAAAATAAGGTGTAATAATCGAAGCTCAAAGATGGAAGTATCGATGTGTTAAATTGAAAAGGCGGATAAAACGCAAGATTGAAGTATCGGGTAAGCGAAGCCCCGAGTAATTCGCCGGTTACCAATACCTTCGTTGGTTTAATTTCGAACGGCGAGGCCGCACCAACGCGCCGGCCACATTGGGGTTACAGGGGGAGCGAGGCGCGATTTATTCACCGCGCTGTTACAAGTTTGTCGTGTATTTTTGTCTGGTGTACACATGAAACATTCTGTGTATACATATAATTTCCTAAACAAATGGACACAAAGGTAGACAAAAATATCTTAATAATGTTTACGCGAGTTTCATACATTCAAACCTTTTTCTGTGCACAGACTAATTGTAATGCGTTTTTTTGTTTGAAAGCGAACCTCTTACGTCGGAGGTTAAATCATGTTAAAAAAATAATGTGCACATAAAAAGAAACACTAATAATTATTTTAATTTTTGTTCAACAGATGTTTTTATTCGATAAAATATAATACTATAGTAGTCTATACTTGTTTGAATGTATAGCATAGAGATAGATCATAGACAGTCGGTTATGATCTATGTTGCTAGATCTTATGTATATTATTATTTAGTTACTAGATATCATGACTTAATTAAACTTTTGTATCTCTCACTTGGGCCACACATCGATTTCAAATTGAAATAGCTTGGACCTATAATATCGTCTACAGGCATACAAGTGAGTTAACTTTTATTATATACTATTGACTATATATAAAACGTAGCATTTGTCATTTGTAAAGAGTTCAGTTTTCCATCAGAAATAATTTGCAGTATCGCCTCATTTTTAAAATTAGCTAAAAGTAGCAAGAAATAAGACATACAATATAATCCCATTAGCTCTAACATTTTCAATGAAAATATAAACGTAGAAAACTAAAAATATAAGAACTTGTAGAAAATTCATTAGCTTTTCTGAATTGTGTTATTTTTCGTTCGGAGTTGTTTATGTAGAGTTAGCTATGAAAGCTGACCTTTTCTGCATAAATTTTACACGCAACGTGGTCTCCGTCGAACAATAAATCATATACAACAGAAAATGATAAAATAGCTCTTTCTCTTTTAAAGTTAATAAATTCACAATTGTGTAACAATACAAAACAAACATACAGTTGAATTTCGAGCCTCCTCGTGCATTCGTTTGAACAACAGAAACCTTTTGACAAGGTTTTATTTAACTTACCTACGTATGTTTGTTCGGGTGAAATCTTGCAAGTTAAATTTGACCCACTTCCCGGTTTCTGATTGAGCTTAAATTTTGCATACACGTGTAAATCAAATGACAATGTATTCAAATGAAGTCGTAGAGCTGATATTATGATGCAGCCGGAAGGTGGACATGGGAACTCCATAATAAAACTACGCAACCCCATCGAAATTTGACTTGTTTGATTCATCATGACAAGTACTTTGGTCCTAGAAAATATCCAAAGTCTGACGATGGAGACGGGATTAGAACTTTGTAGTAAAACCCTGTAACCCTGTCAAGATTGATTTGTCTCGAGGAGTCGATAGATACTGGCCAATATAAAAAGTTTGTCGCTTAAAATGTCTTTAACATAAACTTATTCTAACAATTAAAAATCCATTTATACTTATACACTAATCCACATACGAAGTCTTTAAATTTCAACAATTGTCAAAGCTTCTAAATAATTACGTTGAAACTCATAGAGCGCAATTTGCATCGCCTGACGATGTGTTTAAATATTCAGTGTGTGCTTTTGTGGTTGAGGAATATCTTATTAGTGAGTACTATGAACTTGGGACTTTTTTGATAAGCTTACTGCACCCTCAGGAGTAGCTGCTAGTGAAATTACGGACTGGTACAATACTAGCTAAAAGTTGTATAGTATAGTAAATACATTTATATTACCGATTCCAATAATACTAGTTACCATCCGTAGACCAAAGAGTCGTACCTTGGATACGAGCTATATAAGGGCGTAGAATCAATTTCAAAATTAAGACCGTTTTATAAAAGCCAGAACTGTATTTTTTTATATCAATTTTCTAGTTATTAGTAAGTTTATAACTTCAGCAAAAGGATACATAAAAACAAGATCCTAAGGCCAGTATAGGATTTCCAACAGAAATCTATCTAAAATTTCAAACGTAAACTATTGTTTGACATATTGTAGTCTGCCATTAATTTTACTCATTAATTATCAACTGAATTTCCTCTCATACTCAGACGTTTTCAACCCTCAAAACACTGGTAATATGTAACAACAGCATTATTGAAACCAGAAACTTGCCAAAGTGGGGACCAGAGCTCATTGATATTCTGGCGGCGTCCCGAATCCTCTTTTCTCAAATCCCTTTTAGCAAACCGAGTTACTTGATCGGACTTAACCGCGGCCATCGTCAATAAGCCCAGATGCTTTTGTTTAAGTAACTAGTTTTATACACTTCTTTTTATACATTAATAAATGCTTGCGTCTTTAAGCAATAGAACAGAATACATTACATAAAATTAAAAAAAGAAAAAACATTTATAAGATTTCATAACGAAATGAATATAAAATAGTAAAAAATATAAAAGTTATTAACACAAAAATAAATAAAGATATTTCCATTCATATCGCTATCATTGATTGAAATTGATTGCGCGTACATTATTAGAATGAGGGAGACACATAAATCAAAGGTAAGCAAGTAGGCAACATCCGAAAGCAATGAAGGAGCGAACTCAATCGAGTCGCAAATAAAAAACTTTAGCAAATAAGGTATTTCTTTTGTCGGAAAGTGGAAAAAAACCCTGTCTGATTTATATACGAGCGAAAATGGCTCCAATCCTTCAAGTTTGATAAAAGAGACGTCTGCCTGCTAATGGAAAGTCGTTTTTCCTAAATATATCGATAAATTGTTGGGAAAATTTCGTTACGGATAGTTTGTTTGGTCTCGTGGAAGACGTCCATTTGCTGCTACATTTAACTGCTATAATTATTCGTAATTTTAACAAAAAAGAGGGAATATATGAAATAAGATATGTTCCATGAAGATAATATGTTAATAAGATATGTTGTTGTTTCCATTTTACAAATAATATATCAGGGATTCCTTAATTTGGATATTGTATTTCAGTTGAATATATTTTTGTCAAAATGCGTATATCATAATTCAACAGAACAATACCCCTTTTAACGTCGTCCATTCAGACGCAGCCGTACATTCAAAAGTAAATGGGGGATTGAATGAAAAATAGGATTATGTCGTGTCTTCGGCTGTTGAACATAAAAGATATATTCACACGCGTAACGTATTAATTACAATGCTTAGTCATGTTACTTAGGTTATTATTAAGACCCGGCCCTGACGTGTTATGTCGTCTTTTGTGACCGATTTATGAGTTTCGTTTGGTTATAGGTACTTATATGTGTCAGACAGGAAAGTGTGTAAAGGTATATAGGTACACACATTAATGTGACATGTTAATTAAAAATTACGAACGTTCATTAATAAATTAACAAACCTTCGTAAATTGTAGTTAAGATTCGTTCAATCAAACAAAAATAACCGCATCAAAATCAGTACATTCATTTAGGACGATGTGGAAACAGGCAATTCAAACTTACAACACCCCTCTTTTCATTAAGGGTTAAAAAAGCGAATGGCGGGCGTTTTGAGGTGCTGACAAAAAAATGTGTTGACTGACAAGTTGTGACTGAAACAGCCTATTTTTACTGACTTCAACAAAAAAAGAGGAGGTACTTAATTCGACGCTGTTTTTTTAAAGTTTGTTACCTCAATACTTTCGACTAGGACCTAGGTGAACCGATTTCAATGTTTTTGTTTTGTTTGAGCTTCCCGTGTAGTCCCATTTAAATTTCATCAATCTGTTGAGTAGTTTTAAGTTACAATTTCAAATAGTTTTTTTTTTTTGTTGAAATTTTAACACTGAAATATTTATTTATACATACACTAATATAAACATTTTGACAAATTGATATGCTATACATTGTTTTGTCCTTTTCGGATACGTAAGAAAATTCTCACGATAGACGAGGACAAAACATGGTAAGCTATACAATGTATCAATTGTGTAAATTATTTTTTATTAGTAAGGTGGTTAGAATGTAGCGTCTTATTGTGTACCTCCTCCTTTTTTAAAGTCGGTAAAAAAGAAACGCTATCAGTTTCTTTTCAATGCCGTGAAATCGAGTGAAATCCGAAGATTCACCTCCGGTAAACGATTCCGCTGACATTCCTACAACTCTCTCGAATAATATGTAAATCTCGTGTATCTGGCGACGTGACATCACGTGGTCGACGCCATTTTCGCAGCGCTTTTGAGAACTCAGTTTGACTTGATTTTTATAAAAATTCCTGATCTCGACACGGTATTTCGATTAGTTTCTTTGGATGCTTTGAGATATCTTATTTGTCGCATAGATTTTGTGAGTTTTATCCATTGGTTTAAAGCGAAACTATGTTTATGACCGCCTCCTTGGTCTAGTGGTAAGCGCGTAAGCGTTACAACCGAGAGGTCCTGGGTTCGATAAACTCGCTCTGGCAGGACATAGAAGGCTGATCACCTACTTGCCCTTAAAAGAAAAAATCGATCAGTGAAACAGATGTGAAATGCATCTGCCCCATACCCCACTACACACACTACACTACACACGGGACTTCACTATGTTTATGAATAAGAGACATTTTCATTTTTGAAGTGAAAACTTCTTTAGCATCGTTGTGATTTGAAAATCGATGAAACGAAAAAGCATTAGTAAAAAGAGACACATTAATTCATAAGATTTAACATGGAAGAAAATGAGTTATGAAGATCACTACACAGTATAAAACAAAATCGCTTTCTCTTTCCCTATATCCCTTTGTATATATTTAAAACTACGCAACGGATTTTGATGCGTTTTTTTTTAATAGATAGAGTGATTGAAGAGGAAGGTTTGTATATATGTTTTATACCCGTGCAAAGCCGGGGCGGGTCGCTAGTATGTGTATATGATACAGTGTTTCTTAAACATTTTAAGGTTTCACTTATACCACGTGTGAATTGCTTTTTTTATTTTATTTACTGTTATCTTAACTATAATTAGTAATATTTTGTTATTTTTAATATATACTAGTTGTGCTCCGCGGTTTGAACCACTTTAATATCCTCATAACATGATGATAGTACATATTCATTTATATAAATAACCAATAGAATATGTACCTACTTAGAGATACGAGATCTCTAAATTTATAAAATATAAAATACAAATTACAATAGCGTGTTTTGATAACCGAACAATTTTACACTGAAGTTGAAAAATATAAACACACTACTACAATAAAGTACCCTTTATGTAATGCCAGAGCATATTCTATTTGCAAGCTAAATTTCATTCAAATCCGTTCAGCAGTTGAAGCGTGACCGAGTCGCAAACATGCATACAACTTTCGCATTTATAAAATTAGTGGGATTTATATTGTCTTCAATTTCACTTGTATAAAAAATTAGGTTGAAAACAATATATAAACGTCTTAGTTCGAAATCGAATCGCTTAGCGAAAGGTAAGAGAGTGACAAATTCTTCATTTTACGAATCATTAAAGCCAAACAAAATAGCCTTTCAAAGGAGCGTTTGATCTTAAGAATTCTAAACGAACAGCTGCGACTCTTTGGTCTGTATGCCACCGGCTTCGTTTGGGTGTGGTTTAATAAGTCTATATTAGGTACTAAATATTAGTACTTCTATTGTGTTCAGTATACTATCATAATAGCTGACCCGGTGAACTTTGTACCGCCAATAAAAGATAGAATGGGTATAGTAAACTGTCCTTGAAAAGTACATATATGCCACCAAGGACTCTTTAATACATCTATAAAAGAGGAATATTTCGCTATGAATTGTTTTGTTATATCTCAAAGGGATTAGGCAGCGTCTTCGATGAAAGCTCCCAGATACGTTGTCCTGTCTTAACTATAAATATTGAATTCGAATTGGCATAATCATTTAAAAACTGACAGTTATGTCAAACGCTATAAGATTACATTAGAAAAGTTTATATTGTCAAAAGCACTAAGAAGTTGACATTAGACAAGTTGATATTGCCGTTAAGTTTTCTTAAATTTTCCAATGTTCCGCGCAACTTTCTTAATTATTTATTTCATAAGAACCTTCTACAGATAATAACGAACACATCAAAAAAGAATTATGCAATTTGGTGCTGTCTTTCGGAAGTCATGTACTTACATACATTTCGGTGATTCATAATATAGATATTTAAATACATCATCCATTAAAAGTGATTTATTAAAATGTGCTATATTCGCGTAAATAAAGAAGATTAACTAAAACTTAGTTACTAAATGAAATCGCGGTACAATGAATATTCTCTTAAATATGTATTGGCGCACGTATTTCTTGTTGAACAAAAACAATACGGTCCAAAAAAAACAAATTAATACCTCGTATTCGTTCTGTATACCGGTAATGGCCGTCATTAATAACACTAACGATCCGCCCTGGCTGCGTCTGTAATTTAATCCGCAATGAATTGCGAATGAGGAAAGCCGAGTGCAAATTAGGCTGTATGTACAACAAGACATTGTGTATACCACTAATCTTATAAATGCGAAAGTTTGTGAGGATGTTTGGACGTTTGTGACTAAAACACGTTTAAACGGCTGAACGAATTTGAATGAAATTTGAGACGCAAATAACTCTGGATTAATATATAAGGTAATTTATTCGATAATTTCGAGATAAGAGTATTCGATGTTTCAACTTCAGTATAAAATTGTTTGGATATTATACATTGCACATAAAATAAAGGACATCATGTTTTAAGTTATCCAGGGAACTATCCCTAATTAAAAAAAAACACCATTATAATTTGTATGTTTTATATATTTAGAAATATGAATATTCCATAGGCTATAATATAACATCATGTTATGTCGAAATTAATGCGGGAAACCACGGGGCAAAACTAGTTTATTATAATTATAAAACAACAAGAGGATATCAAGACAAACAAAAATGAATGAGATATTTTTAGATTCAGTATTAAATTATCAAAAAGAATAAATATCGAGATAATTCAATAATTAATTTGTTTGAAAGATTCACTGTCTTTTTACCAAGTTTGAGTTGCCAATAAAAGGAAAATACGAAATGACCTATAAAATATGTTTCAAGTTAGTGAACGGGTTATTGTTACGCGTATATACGCCCTAAATAAACGACTCGGAACCGATATACTGGCAGTCCTTTGTGTCATATTAAAATGGGAACGTACGACGCGAAATTCAGTTCATAACAAAAGATATTTTCAACGTACCTTCGAAATATCGAATAGTTCAAAGTTTACGATTATTGCTCTATTTTAGTATAGTTTCAATATATTCAGGAGTCCGGGATAGAAATATTTGTTTGTTTTCGAGTGTTCTGACTGCTGCAGAAATCTAAGGTAAAATCAACGGAAAATTAAGTTAATTCAAATAAATGATCTCAATTGTATGGTTTTTAATCGATCAATAAGATTGATGCGTCTGTACCTTTGGGTCTGCTGGATCGATTTCAATGTGGTTTCTTTTATTTAAAGGTGACGTATACGAGACGATCTTTACTATTTATCAAGCTTTCATCAATTACACTGTGCGGAGATGAGGATGCTTAGGTGGGCAGGTGGTGTAACTAGGCTGGATCGTGTCTGAAACACATACGTAAGAGGTACCTTCAAAGTGAGGCCTATGACCTATCCCAGACAAACTACGGGAGATCCGTCTGCGGTGGTACGGACACGTTATGAGGCGACCATCCAACCACATGACCAGAAGAGTTATACTACGAGGGCGAGAAAGACCCCCGACTAACATGGATATCTTTAATAAACAGTAATATCAAAGAAGCCCAAGTTAGCTAAGAGATTACCCAGGACCGAGCTGCATGGAGACGCATGATAAGGACGGCCGACCCCAAATAAAACGGGAAAGGGCCAGGCAGAAGAAGAGAAGCTTTGTTCATCCATTCGTGAGATATTCTTAACTGTTTTCACTTGATATTTATCAGTCGTATTTAAATTTTACATTCAAACAGTTGATTTCGTAATAATCTCATAAAAGCACCAACCACAATTCGACGGACGGACAAGTGTGCGACCGCAAACTGGCATATATATCACAACTCCCGATTCGCCGCCACGCATTTGATTTTATTAAATTCCACATTTGAATGTCGACAGTAGGTATAGAAACTTTGTAGTTGTTAAATTTCAATCTATAACACACAGTGCCCCGCAGCCTGATTATGTAAAATTAACAATTATCCAGCAATCAGCAATCAATGAAACAATGACTAAAAGGGTCATCGCAACTTGACAACTGCTATCGCAGGTTGATCGCTTTCGCATCGTCGTCAAAACCCTTACGTGATACCAAAAAATTCGCTGTCCCTTCCATGAACACGGTAATAATGCATATTTAATTCGTCGATTGTTTGCATTGCTATGGTTTCTGGTCATACGTAATACGAAAACGCAATTATTGCTAAAAATCACTCATTGCTTATCGTTTGTAAGATACATAATAACCCTGCCTATCTCAAAAGCTCAACTTTGCAACGTTTTTAAATTATACGTCGCTCCCATCGATCAACAATATATCAAGGTATCGGATAGACGCAAATAATATAGTGTTAAAATTTTGACAAACAAAAAAGTCGACATCAAATTGTAACTCTAAACCTACAGAACAGATTTTGATGAAATTTAAAAGGGGAACACACGGGAAGTCCCAGCTTTCAAACAAATAAGAATAATCCAAATCGGTTCACCTAGCCGAAAGTTCTGAGGTAACAAACATGGAATTGAGTACCTCCTCCTTTTTTTTGAAGTCGGTAAAAGATACGTCTCGGTAAAAACTGCGCACTGGAGGCTTGAGCAAGATTTTATTTAGTTTTTGTGACGAATAATCGAAAGTATCAGATAATATTTTAAAGATTTGCGACTTTATTACTAGGAAAATATAACCATGGCGTGGTTTTATATAAAACTGCTTTAAAAGTTTTGTCACTGTTAGTTAAAAGATGTAGCAATAAGTATATATTCACGCGGGACAGCATTTCGCTTTGAATTTGTAGGGACTTGATCCGTTGTCTAGTTGGTCGAAGGTCGCTCATATATTATAAGCCTCATTTGCCAATACAAAAACAATATCTCTATAAACCATTTTTAAGATTAATAAACAAAAAATCACACCAACTTTAAAATATTATTTTATTTATTTTAAATTGTTATGCAATATCTGGATAAACTTACATATTTTATTAAAATAAGAAACGCAGGTGCAATACAAGTGTTTTGCGACGCTATTATAAGTAGGTAAGTACTTAAAATATCAAAGTAAAGCCTTTGTCACTCGGGAACAGTAAAGGAGTTTTTTAAACTTTTAGAGTTTCACTATGATGTTTGTCAGTTGTACATATAAATTATAAAATATGATTAAGTTAACGTTTGAATCACTGAGATTGCCACTCTGTGATTTGGGGGTGGTTATTTAGAGGGCGGAAGGAGACGTGTGACAATGAAACTATACAAACCACGTGATGGGCCGCGCCCGCTGCTAATATTGATAGCAATTTAATTGTTTACATAGTCTTTGTGTTAGGAACCTGCGGGCATGTGGCATATTATGAAATAGCTCTGCCTTGCGGTTTCATCCGCGTTAATTACATCGTAGCATGTTATACAGCCTTCCACGATTACTTAAATACCTACAACACAATAATTGGAAGTTAAAATTAACAAAAAAAAATAACCGACTTCTAACTGTAACTCTAAAAGTAATGAACAGATGTTGATGAAATTTAAATGGGGAGGAAGCACCAGCTTACCAACAAAAAGAGAATCATCAACATCGGTTTACGCAGTTGAAAGTTCTGGTAACAAACATAAAAAAACATTCGCGTCGAATTGAAGACCTCCTTTTTTGAAGTTGGTAAAAACAATTTTTTAGTTCGAGAGGTTCTAAGTTCAAACGAACATGAAATTTTTTCAGCTTTTATAATATTAGTAGATTCACAACTAGCTGCTAGCATAACCCATGATAATAATCAGTTAAAAATTAATTATTTATAACTTCAAGGAAATTTAATTAGTATAAGTTATGTTTATTCATTTATTTTAAAAACCACACCAACAAAACAGACCCAATACAACATAAAAAGAAAAGAAAAACAATAAATCTTAACCTAAATGCAGACTGATTAATATTCGCAAATTACAGGCAAAAAAAGAAAAAAAGAAATTCAAAGTGTATATAAAATTACTCGTAGATTCAATCAAAGATCTATGAATAAGACGGAATTACATCATTAGGATAAAGGTCTCGTTATATGTCATACATTGATTTAACTCTTGGACAGTCTAAAATCTAAATACAGTATTATTTTACCACAAAGTTCAGATTGTTATGTTATTTTGGCTATGAAACAGCCACATTATTTCATTTTATTTATACAAATTTCATAATACTTATTAAAATTTCAATTTTCAAGTCACATTAAATATACATACAATACGTTAGCTAGAAAGACAATAGATACATCTGAACGTATCTAAAAGGCATTCATAAAAAAAAAAGAATTCAGTAGAAAATTTGAAAAACGGAATGCGCCCTCTAAATTCTGAACCGGAAACAAATTACTAGGCACGCGAACGCAACGCAATTGCGTAATTAGTGATGCACCGTTTCCGGGATAATTTCCTAATAATCCCGACTCGAGCTCACATACCCCGACACGATTTCACTAATCGAGTTAGGTTGTACCTCCGAAATTAAATCTTTTCTCGATATTTCTGATTGACTACACCAAACATAATAGACAATTTAGCAAGCCAATTTGTTACTACATTAAGAATCGTGTACGGTTAATTTAAATATGATAAAGCGCTAGATAATAAAATTCACTTATATCATATATACTTCTCATTAAAAGCAAAAATTTAATTCTAATATAATAAATGTAAATTTTTGTTAAATGAACGCGCATAAGGTGAAACTATTTTCTAGAAACGTTAAAAATCACTAAATTCTACCAACGCAACGTACTTGAATGGGCTGTTGAAATACAGCTTCTAGCGACCTCAATCACTCGAGTCTTATACAATGAACTGTTGAATAACGTAAATTAATGTTAATTGTAGGATATTTAAACTGTCAGGATTTCGCTCGTTTCAAAGTCATTAATTATGTAGGACAAACCAGACAAAGCGTCGGCCATTTCGCGTCTTTCATCGGGTTTCGCACGAAGCGGTTAAATATACACACGCTTATAAACGTCATTCAACTAATCATTGATTAAAATGTTTATCTTTTAATATTGCCCATAAGCGAGGAAGTGAAACATTTGATATGCTGACTGTAGTCGTAGAAGCCTTAAATATATCTCTTAAACTTCCACATACTATTGTTTAAACATAAAGAACGTACATAAAATTTAATGTAATTAAAGCTTTTATACCTACCTAAAAAAGATGAAGTGTACTTACTTATATTTGAAAGTCGGTCGAAAAAGGCTGTATAAAAAGAGAAATAATAACAGTCTAAAAATATACGAAACGCCCTTCGTCATTCTTTGGTTGAAAATCAAGTGGCGCAGCTGTCACGAATTTTTAATTACGTTTCCTTTTGTATGAGGATTGCTTATTTCGAGTTACATTTTATTCAAGAATCTTTGGAATACTTTCATATTTTTGTTGCTTTTTATAACAAGTAGGTACCCAGTAATTAATAACACTGAAGACAATTTAAGATTCCGACATGATGAATACCCCATAAATGGCAGATCTTCATACGTTGTAGGAACTATCTCGGTCACGTTAGCTTTCAATCAAAATAAACCACATCAAAATCGATTCATCTATTTATGAATTTCGATACATAGGTACACACACTCACAGACATGTCAAAGTAATAACACCCCTCTTTTATCGTCGGACGTTAAAAATTCGAATTAAGAATCGTGTTTTGTCCCAAAATTCCTTCACGGTCAAGCCCTGGACAACGCAATTCAGTATTAAGACGTTATTGTCCGCAAATACCACGATGGGGTATCACAATATAGTAGTTTTCCGCGGAATTATTCCAGTGGAATTCCCTGTGTTGCCACGAAAAGAAATCTATGGGCCGTAGGGTTGCCTATGAATAAAAATATTTCTATACATAAACAAAACAGTCAACACATAAAGTCCTTTAATTTAAAACAATTATTGGGTTAATTTAAACTTTGTCAACATTTTGAATTAAAGTTATAGTTACCCACTTCGTCTCGGTGTGTACTGATTAGATAGAGCTAAATATTATATTATATTACAAGCAAGTGAAATTGAAGTCAATTTAAGAAAAGTCCCGACATAATGATTTAAGCTTATAAAAAAATTATTTAAGAGCTTCGAAGAGATTGATTTACATAAATAACCAGTATTAATTTGAAATGTTGTGGTTTAATGTCAAGAGATGGCGCTGATGTACATGTAAATTTTTATTATACAAATACCGAAATGATTTTATAGTTTTGGTATTAAATAATAGAACTTTATTTAAACATATAAAAAGCAAGAAAATCACTATTTTCGTTATTATTCAACTTTCGTTTAAAACAAAGTTCCTTACTGCATCTGTTAAATCTGTTATAATCTCAGAATGCAATAAACGGATTTTCATCCAGTTTTCGCTCATCTTATGTGTTTAACTTACATTGGTTAAAATAGTGAAAAATCAAAGTCACGAAAAAAGCTAGATAATAATAAGAAATCATAATACTTAATCTCTGGTCCATATAATAGCGGTTTATCGGTTTAAATATAAGACTAATGGTATTTCTTCCGGATTGTGGCAACCCTAAGCACCCAGCAGGGTTGCGCCCAGCCAGTTCCGCTCTCGGACAATTTATACGATGGAGAATTTACGCGACTGTACCTGCGCCTGTTGAGTGGCTGGCAGGTAGATTTATTAGTCTCCAGTTTCCGACTCCGAATTGCGAATTTTCTTAACTGTTGTTTTAATCATAGTTGCGAGATGTTTTTATTGTTTACTTTTAGAACAGCCTTAGGGAAAAATGGCTAGCTAGCCTAAAATATGTATAAATGTATATGATTATGTGTATTTTTACATATTTTCCATTTCTGTGAAGAGGTGGTGCACGGAAGGAAGTGGCGAGGTACTAGATATGGTTGATTTCCATTGATATTTTTTAATCAATTTCGATAAATCAAAAATTATATGAGACCTACTCTAAAGTGTCAAACAAATACTATAGTGTTAAAATTTTAAGAAAAAAAAAAACCGACTTGAAATTGTAACTCTTTAAACTACATTTTGAAATTTAAACACGAGCCTTCAAATAAAAAAAGACTCATCGAAATCGGTTGACCCAATCGAAAGTACTGAGGTAACAAACATAAAAAAAAACAAAAAACAAAAACATAGCGTCGAATTGAGTACCTCCTCCTTTGTTTGAAGTCGGTAAAAATGGTCAATAACTTGACTTATCGAATTGAAAACCTCCTTTATTAACTCCATTGGAATTATTAGGAATCAAAATTCTTAACATGAGATAATACCATATTATATATACTGTATACAATATACTTAATAGGCCATTGTTTCCTAAAATGTGGTCCTCGGACACCTGGGTTCGATAAATTAACTACGCCAAACATCTCGTAATTATATGAATCTGATTTGAGATTGCAATTGAGTAATAATATCAACCCGAACATTTCTAACTTAGTTGCAAAAAAGCAGCACCAACCTTCTCATCAATGTTTTTCTACGAAAAAGTTTGTTTTTTGTTTTTTTAATTTAATGAAGGAATACTAAAATATAATATTTTCCGAAAATTGCACCTTTTTTTCACTAAGGGGTCCTTGCCTTTATGCTTGATTTCCTTGGGGGTCCGCGGCTGAAAAAGGCTATAATTAGGCTATGCTTATTATATAATATGGTATTTTCATATTCGTAGTTTTATGTAGTTTTTAAAATTTTTATCTAGAAGGAGTTTAATTTACAGTATCACAAACCACATATAATGCAGCAAACATGATGCCAAGAGATTATTTGATCTCGCTGGCATGTGCACTTTGGCCGCGCTGAAATCGAAACTGTAGAATTTGGCAGATAAACAGACACACTTGTATCGGCGAACATAACTATATTTAATTGTCTCCTTCATCTTGGCAATGGTCTCAGAAACTTTATAATATTAATGGAAACGATTATTTACCTCGTCAACTTGTAAATTACGCTCTTAGGAAATAAAATACTTTTTTTTTTAGATACGATTCACTAGGTTTTACAGATTCGTCGGCAGAGACATGTTTAAGACAATAAAATTTACGCTTATAAGTTCACTAACAACAAATCTAACGTCAATTTATAAATAACAATGATTATATTTAAGACTAGCTGACCCGGCAAACGTTGTTTAGCCATAAAAAAAATCTAAAATTATAATTCTTATAAAATATTTTAAGTAAAGTTCCATATAAGCTTACATCTTCTATTAATTTTGAAAAATCCTTAGTGGATGCTTTCGTCATATGAGGAATACATGTGTGATATTTCAATTTTCTAGCCTTAAAGGTTTGGCCTGTGCGTTGATACATCAGTCAATCACTTTTGTCTTTTATTTAAATACTAGCGACCCGCCCCGGCTTCGCACGGGTATAAAACATATATATATATATATATATATATAAACCTTCCTCTTCAATCACTCTATCTATTTAAAAAAAACCGCATCAAAATCCGTTGGGTAGTTTTAAAGATTTAAGCATACCTACAAAGGGATATAGGGACAGAGAAAGCGACTTTGTTTTATACTATGTAGTGATATATTAAAATTATTATATACATTATATTAACCGATTTTAATAACAACACGTAGCGGAGCAAGAGAGATAATTATGTGTTCGTTTCACTCATGTTTTGTGCGGGCAGGGAGGAAGTTACGATGCCAGAAATATGTCCTAACGATCACACCCCCCTTTTTGCTTCAGGATTTTAAAATACATTTTTTTCTCATAACAATATTAGTACACATTGAAATAACACCCACGTTCAAATTATTCAAAAGACCTTTAAATTCATTCGATTCAAATTCCTTTTAAATTACTACCTCATAATAGACGTCATCTCTGACCATCTCGTACGGTCAAAGCAAAAATTCGCCTATTTCAATCGAGGAATTTCAGTACCTCGTGGAATGAAATAAGGGTTATTCTCGCTTAAACTCGATCGGTATTTGATTCGTTTGAACCTGTTCGAGCATCACATACAGCTGACTGAACCCGAATGGACGATCCGTGACAGCCCTTTATATAATATCGCCTGTCAATATACATTTGTTTGTAAATTTTTAGATACGTATTGTTTTTGAGTGGTTCCAACAATAGAGTTATCGTAATATCGAATTTATGTAGAAGATAACCAATATTTTATTCACATGAGGGGATTCACAAGAATACTTTCTCTATGAAACTTGAATGCGGCGAAGGGGTCTTATTGTATACGAAGTCTTCAAAGTATAAACTCAAAAATATTGTAAGTTGTTAAAAGATGTTATGAATTTCTGTTGCAAATATTTTATTCGTAGAATTGTTCTATTTTATTTAATACTTAATGCACTTCAATGTTGCTTTACAATATTATAAAAGCATTGTGATATATCCATAAAGTTATTATATTGTATTCTATGTTAAATGAAGTATCCCACACAGAAATAATTTTTCAATTCAAACTAGTATTTCTTGAGATTAGCGCATTCAATCAAACAGATTTAAGTGGCATATAAACAATAATTATACATATATAATATATAGTTTCATTTGTTATAAAAACTTCACAGAGGTCGCTATAAATTAGTGCCGGTTCCCGCGGCATGCTTCGCTCGTAAATAAGGACCCCACACCACCGAATTAACATAATAAAAGACCTCATTCATGGAGCAACAGTAAATAAAGTTTTATGGGTGAAGGTCTAACGCGCTCGAAACGCAAAAGCTGGCCAAACTTAACAATTGTTAAAGGTTCTCTTTTAATCCTATGGTTAACAGTCACGACTTCCTATTATTACAAAATATAGCGTATCCGTAGCTCAGTGGTTTACGTATCTACTCGTTTCGACGGATATCTTAGGTTCGAATACCGGAGAAATAAAGATGTTGAGGAGCTGAAATGTGCGCCCTATTTTTTGTGAATTTTTTCATGACATCACTTTGTAAAATGGTTGAAATGGGCTTTTACCACTTTCGCTGAATATAAAGTCTTAGCGAAAATTATCTTTGAAAACAAATGCATATATTTTTTTTATTAAGTCGTATTGTATACTTTTTTATAAGGCCACGTATATAACAAAGCATATAACAAACTATGCGTGTTTTTAAACCATTACGATTTTCGGTGAACACATAGACAAATACTTCACACGTGGGACATTCCCGCGTCCATCGTTCATGTGTCCAGATAAGGGACGGACGTTAATATAAACGACGCCATAAATGTCACTCCGACACTATTGTGTCACCGTGCTATGGGATTGTCTATGGCATTTTTTATCAATAACGACCATAGAGCATAAAAAATGACGATTTACACTTTGATCGTCAATTTAACGTTCACAGTTTAGCCTAAGTTGTTTAGATTGTACTTACGCCCAACATATAATCATTGCTGAACTAATTAATATCTTTGGTAGGTGTTTTGTCTCGTTTTGACAACAGAAACTACATGTCAGCGAGAAAATGACAGGGTATTTGAGGCATTGTTTCAAAATATACCACGTTTATAATCCCATTAATACTATAAATGAAGTTTGTGAGAATGTTTGTGACTCAATCGCGCCTAAACGGTTTTGAATGTTTGGCACGCAAATAGAATATGTTCTGGATTAACATATAACGTACCTTATATACCGGTAGTGTGTTTCCGTGGGATAATTTATATTTAATGTTCTTTTTTAAAAAAAATGTTATTTCACGTAACATATACAGCTATATAACATCACGTTACTACGAAATTAACGCGGGATAAACCGCGGAATTAGTGTTTAAATACGGTGTCAAACTGTAGGAGAAAAATAAAATAAAATCTTTGAATTCTAAGGCATCCACTTGCGTTTGTAGAATGATTATTTCAGTTTATTTACATATTACCTACCTAAGTGCTCTTTATTGTCGCCTTTCGGTTTATCATTTATTGGTTAACTAGCGACCCGCCACGGCTTCGCACGGGTATAAAACCTATATAAAAACTTTCCTCTTCAATCACTTTATCTATTAAAAAAACCACATCAAAATCCGTTGCGTGCTTTTAAAGATTTAAGCATACAAAGGGATATAGGGGAAGAAAAAGCGACTTTGTTTTATACTATGTAGTGAATAGTGATGATATGTTTCACTTTCTATTTATATAATTTTATTTCAACTAAAAGATAGTCATCTGACATGCCTGTAGTGGATTTAGAAAAGTGTCTGTCCTATATAGAGTTTACGAGATTTCTTTTTAATATTTTAGTAATCCGTGGTGTGATGCGACTTTGTTATTTTATTATTATATTACTCAGAAGCACATTAGAGCACTCGCTAGACGTAAATTGTGCTTATAAAACGACCGCGTTGAAACGACAAAGTTTTGGAATAAAATCTTGAAAGCGAACCATTAAATACACTATTAAAAAACAATTATGTCGCCGGGCGTTGCTCGGAGCGCATTGTCACTGAGTAGTCCAAGTTTTCACGTCAATTTATGCGAGTTTACAAACTCAGCCGCCATAAATTTCAAAGGCATTGGCACGAAAAATCCCAGATCTGGAGTACAGACTAACGACGTTCGGGAACTGGCGCGAGATAAAGGGTTAAAGCGGTGTGAAATCGCCTTAAGGCTGCTTTTAATACTGTAATAAGATTTGTATCAAGATTTTAATACTGATACAAAATATAGATAGCTTGGCTATAGGTTGAAATCGTGTGATAATATTAAGACTGAATCAGCCTGTCATGGAACACATTAGACAAGTGAAATTGAAGGCAATTTAAAAACCGCGACATGATAAGCTATATTAATATTACGAGGAAATACATATTTGATTTTGTTTGTAACAAATAAACTCAATAACTACTGGGCGGATAAATTTTCTTCCATTGATGGAAAGCTAGAGTTTTACTGATTGTCATAGGCTTATAAACTATAATAATAATAATAAATGCGTTTTATTTTTCACTAAATTTCACTAATAAACTGGTGAAAAGACCTTCATGACTGGTAGCTAAGTTCCAGCTTGATCACGTTATTTCAAATAAAAAGAAAACCTCATCCAAATCGACATGCAGGACCCCCATAGACATGTCAAACTTCTTTATATATATATGTGTATGTATATATTAAATTACAATATATATAATAAATTCAAAAACATTAAAATACATCACTTGCAAGTTGGGTTACTAGTAAGTTCATAAAACCCAAGCTGTTTGGTGCAAGTGTACTAAACAACGCAGGTCGCATCCGAACGCTTCAGGCCAAGTTTTAGAGCAAGCATCCCGGTGGTTTCGGTCATCACTTGCAGCGATCACAGTAGTTTGCTCAAACTTTCTCCGGGCGAATACAATCAATTATATACAGGCACCCCCCGCACGCTAATAGCGACACTATTGCTAGACATCAGAGACTATTCTCCCATAATGGAAGCTACGGTGCCGTTTGTTTGAAGTTTATATCTACGATTAATTATTGCTTAGGATTTCGGGAGTAAGAGGAAGCCTTTGAATACAGATTATTGGGGAAATTCACGATGTTTAGGGATCTGTAAAGAAACTTTGGCCTAATAGGCAATATTACTTATAAGTATTAGATACTTTAGTACTAATAATATTAAGACATAGTGCAGGAAATTATCTTAAGAGGGGTTGCATACTTAAAACTAGTACAAAGAGATTTTTTTTTATATTTTCGTTTGTAATGAATAAACTCAAAATGCTGAAATGATTTTAAAAAATATTTCACTGGTAGGAACGTGAACTGTATCCCATAACACATATTTAGGGAGATATTTAACTTTTTCACAATTCATTTTCATTATACACAAGCAGACCGTAATCAGCATTCTGTGCGCACCCAACGGAAACATTTTATCGTTTCTTCTGGTTTTTTCATACCAATATGTATTGCGTCGTTAATATTATTATAACTAAGGAAGGTAAAGATTATTAAGGTAAGGTAGTAAAATATTGTAACCATTCTGCCATATAAATTACATGTCTTGATTAATGTTAACGTATTATTTACACAGAGAGTGGTCCATACACCTTCCCTACCTTGAATAGCGATACTGGTAAATTATAGAAACCGTGCAATAGAGAACAAAATATACACCTAAAGCTAGACGTCCACTTGGGGCTGGTCGGGCCGCAACGGTACGTCGCGCATTTTTGCATACTGCGTCCACTATGCAGGCAATCCGCGCCGCATCGGCGGATTTTTAACAGTCAGTCGTACGTATATTAAGCGAGCTACGGTCTACTAGCGGCGGGGCGGGTCGGGCCGGGCCGCATCGACGGAAAAATACGCTCGCTGAGCGATCCGCTGGCGGATTCCGTCGCGAATCGGCTCGCCCCGTCTCTAGTGGACGCAGTTTCATACAAGCAAGCGGATTTTTGCGTTGCGATGCGACCCGATGCGGCCCGCCTGATGGACGCCAAGCTTAGTAGTAAAAACTCTACGTCATCAGTCAAGCACAACATATTGACTTTCCACAGTCATTCACAAACACTGTCTGGAACCGATTCAAAGCATTAATCACTATTAAAGCTTAATTTACCCTTAAAAATACAATCGTAGTCTGAAGTCTCGATTTACAAAAAAACAATTACCACCACCGAGGCGAAGAGTAATTTTTCTCGAATGACTTGCGAAATGCTGCTCATTTGTTCTGAGGAATGGGGTATTAACTCCTCAACTAGTAAAGGTAACTGATAACGGTTCATTACGAGCCCCTTTTAGGCTTAAACCTTTATAACAGCGAATAGCTTCAAGCTTTTAATAAGTTACGCGAATTAATTTGGCCCTCTAATGAAAGTTACAATGTTTACCTATATAGCATTAAATATTACAACTAGTAATAAACTAAATATATATCCATTCAATTCTAACCTTTATATATTTTAACTCTAAATTAATTAATTCAATAGTTGTGTTAAAATGTTCCCAAATCAAAGTATTATATGTCTTAATATTGTTTCTCATTGGATTGATATTATAATTGTATTCGAGAGTAAATAACCAAAAAATAAATAATCTACGCGAGTATCACAGACTTAAAAGAAAACTTTTTGATGAAAATTTAAATTGTAATTTTTAATAGGTTTTTAGGGATTTAACTGTTGTTAACATGTTTGGCCATGTTTTAAAACATCTATTTTTAACTGATTTTCAAAAACCTAAGAAGGATGTTATCAATTCGTGTATTTTTTTATTCAGACATGTGATAATTGACACCCAGGTCTTTTCAGTTGTCTGTTGTTCAACACGCTTAATTTTAAATTAGGGTATTATCGCTCCGCCCCACGCTTTTGCTTTTACTGCGACCTGATCCTTATCTTTTTATTTAAAAATTCCTTGTTTTATAGACTGTGTCGCGTGTCACTGTGTAATAGGGTCCGTTTTTATTCTCTTTTTATTGGCGATTTCAAAGTTTTAAGCGTGTATTTATGTATCGTTAGGTGGGGTTTATTTTCTTGAAATAATCTACTTCGGCTAAAATATGCGCTCGATAACTGTAAAACAACATTTGTTTGACGAATAAAGGCGTAAATTAGCGGTAAATAAAAGATAATGATCATACTTTGTTTTTAAAATGGGGTTCGAGAAGTTTATACGGTAAAATTATTTTTTACGGTCTTGAAGGTAACATTAACTTATAAATAATAACACGAGAGTGAGCTTATTTTTCTTCTAATGTAAAAATAAAATTAAATATAAGGCAATTAACAAAAACGCCGATGTGGAAATTATAATGCCTCATGTATTATATAAAAAAAATGGATATGTAATTATTGTTTATTTTAATATTATTAGAGTTTGTATTCCCTAAAACAATAACAGTAACTTTAGATTTATATCAGCTTTTGTAATATGCAAATCCTATCCGATATATTTTGTTTACAATTCAACATTTGCATCACATTTATTGAATATTCCGATAGGGATTGAAATATTATGCGACGCGCAACGCAAATGTTATTATTTCATTGAAAATATTAAATTTCAGACTTTTATTAGCTAGCTTTATGTGCTTTGCCCGCAATAACAGAACTAAGGCATAAAACTAAATTGTTTACATAATATGATATGAGATAAAGGCCGTATTGAACAAAATATAACTAACTAGTGACCCGCCCCGGCTTTGCACGGGTATAAAACATATAAAAACTTTCCTCTTCAATCACTCTATCTATTAAAAAACACTGCATCACAATTCGTTACGTAGTTTTAAAGTTTTAAGCATACAAAGGGATATAGGTAAAGAAAAAGCGACTTTGTTTTATACATGTAGTGATGATAATACCTAAAATAATAAATTTTAAAATATATTAATAATTACGAATTATTTATATCATATTAAAATTTAGTACCAGGGTCGCATAAATTGCAAAGAGGCGTCCGTATACATTCAATTCCAGATAGCTTTATGAAAACTCATTTACCTATACATCAAAAATCTTAATCGTAAACTCATAAAAAAAAGTGCAAACATCTGCCGCTTTTTAACCGACCTTCAAAAAAACCAAAAAGGAGGTTATCAATTCGACGTGTATTTTTTTTTTTTTTTTTTTTTTTTTTTTTTTACCGATGTTCCGCTCGTACGTCGCCATTTGTAAACCGATTTGGATGAGTGAGGTGTCAAACGATAGGGTAACTCGTCGAAGTGGTCCCATTTTTTTTTAGAATTTTTACGATCAATAGTTTTCAGCATATTGAAAGAATAGTTTCACAATCGGACGAGAAATCGCTGAATTCCGCGCGACCATGTCGTGCTTATTTGCTTATAACTCTATGATTTATGAATCCTTATCGATGAATTAGATGTTATTCGATTTAAAATTAAATTTGCAACAAGAGAGAATAAAAATCAAGATAATTTGATTTATAGTTTTAGAGATATTGAGGTTATAAAATAAAAAATTGAAAAATCTTTAATTAGTTCGCTTTAGCAATAGAGATGTCCATGTTGTATTAAATATATACTAATTATAATAAATTGATTTAATTCAAACTCATATTGCCAAGCTTTTGATGGAATTTTATGATAATCTAAGCCATATATTTGATGTTATGGAGCAAAACTTGTCAACAGAGAAAAACATGTCATACCTTATTGTTTACGCGTCCAGTTTAGATCTCTATAGCTCGATGTAATATCAGTTTATATCGATGACTTACATACCATTTTATAAAACATTAAAAGGGTCATATATGATAGTAAAATCAATAAGGTAGAAGAAATACTTCTAGAGATAGAGAGAATATAGTTACTGAGTTCCTACGGGAAATCACAATGTGCGTTCACTTGCTTACTATATAAATTAATTTTAAACAAAAAAATAAAACCGACCTCAAAACGCACTGAAAAGTAAAAAATAAATTTTGTATTATAAATGTACTTACTATAAATAAAAGACGTAAATAGTGTTGATAAATAAAATTCATCTAAAATTCTACAAGGGCATAAAACTGTCATGTTGCTCTTTGAAACGCGGCGCCAAGCCATTCAATTAATTTTTTTATTAAAGTCCAGGAATATTCATTCAGTCTTTATTTATAGATTTGGCACCGCCTTTCAAAAAACAACATGAAAGTTTTATGCCCTTGTAGAATTTTAGATGAATTTTATTTATCAACACTATTTACGTCTTTTATTTATAGTAAGTACATTTATAATACAAAATTTATTTTTTACTTTTCAGTGCGTTTTGAGGTCGGTTTTATTTTTTTGTTTAAAATTAATTTATTAAATAGCCCACTGTAGCCAGCCCATAAAATTCAAACTTACACACGACCGACACATCTTTAATTTCAAATCCATAACCTTATTTAACATTTTAAAATTTAAAGTATCAGTACCAGGCTCTCATACATTGCAAAGAAGTGTCCGTATAATCTTGAAATGGTCCACGCATATTTCTGAGCGTACCGAAATGTTGTTAGCTTACCCAATTTTAAGATTTTTAAAATTTAAAACGTTAGTGCTAATAAAGTACCTAACTCGCAAAAATTGTAAAGAGGCATCTGTACCAACTTTAAATGTTCTATATCTGAGCATTTGTCCTGTGGTCACTACTAAATATATTTTTAAGATTTTTTAAATTTAAACCGTCAGTACCAGGCTCGCATAACCTGTAAAGAGGCGTCCGTACAATCGTCAAATGGTCCGTGCAGATACATTTTGAGATAGCGCTTCCGGTAGGGGATGAGAGATTTATGCGCCACTATATCACGATTGCACAATATACAACCGACCACACATTTATTCAATTCGAAATGCTTGTCAATATGCAATGCCAAAATTAGGTTAATTAGTCGGTGACCATAAATAAACTAAAGCAAATCATAGTAACGAGTTGTCGAAAAATTGATATACAAAACAAGAGAAAAACTTTTCATTCAAAATCATTAGACGACGCATATTCCACATTAAAAGAGATTATTTATTCAATATAGATACACATTTAGATATTATAAATGCAATATATTTTCTTTTATTGCCTTACTTATTCTTTATTTAGTAATTAATTTATAATAACAAAAAATATTGACTTAGATATAAGAAATTTCGTTATACTTATAAGAAAATTTAACTTTATTAGAAACGAACAATCAAAAAATTGTTATACCTACAAAAAGAGAATATTTTTTAATAATTCCAATGAAAAATTGACATCAATTCAAACAACTTCAGTCCAAGTCAAGAGACACTTTCTAAAGTTAAAATGTATTACGAAATGATTAACAAATGTGCTATCGTGATAAACATTTACACTCGCCGTAATTTAAGCTCGTGATGTCTTTAAACTTACATAAGGATTATCACTGCTTAGAGGGATCGGACCCAGCTAAGTGCTTAACTAGATCGTATGCGAATGGTTTAAAATATTATAAAAGTAAAGAGTGGCCTTAATGTAATGCCAAACCGTAAGAGGGAATCATAAATCCTATGGTACTTCGCTCCCACTTCGATTCGCTTTGTTTATTTCTAATGTTACCCGACGAAAAACATGAGGTGTTATAGGTAACTTTGTGTATGCGTGTCTATGGAATAGCTCCTACATAATTGACCGATATCGATGCGGTTTTTATTAGTTTGTAAGACGACGTGATCGAGATATAAAATGTACCTAAGATACCTTTAATTTATGAATATCTTTTTCATCTATTTATGTGATATTCTCTTTTGTACGAATATCAAGTTTTTTAAATAGTCCGCAAATTCTAAACTAAACTATGACGTTTTGGTACACTGTAGGTACTAATCTCTCGGATTGCTAAAATATTCATTATTCAGACAACAAGGTCTTTACAAAGGTTTAGTTACATTGCAATTTTAGGTGTGTTATTGCGTTGGTACGATACTAAGCTAAAATCCTAAGTTAATTTTCTGAAATACACATTTCAATTTCGTCAAGTAGAAATTCAAGAGACAATTTCAATACCGCCGTGAGCACCTTATATAATATTTTCATCTTCAAACAAGCCCGGGGAGGTGTCGGCACACGCTCCACAGAACACCAAAGGATATTCAGGCTCACAAATCTTTGAACTGAGAATATTGATTAGACGACACCTTGCGGCGAATAAATAAACATTACACATCTCCATGTTATTCAGAAAAATCCTAAGTCAACTCCCAAAGACTCACAGTCTATATAGTTATTATTATTACATTATTTAAAGAATTTAAATAAAACAACAAAATAAAATAAACGATTCCAATGGCAAGATCGAAGTCAAGTTCTTTTATAGAACTGTGCAGAAACAATACAGACAATTCGTGTAACGGAGTCGGCCACTGTCCGGAAGTTGGCAGGGATCACTTCCGGTCAGTAAGGCCTCGGCCCGACGTGCTTCCGTTATAACTCTATGTAAAGGCCTTGTGGGAATTAGACTGGGACAATATGTACAAATATTTAGCGGACGACATATTCTAAATATACAATGCGTATTAAAAGAAAATTTCAGATAATAAAAATCCTCAGACATGAAGATTATTTTATAAATTTATTAACTTATCTTTAAAATGAATTAAACTTAATTTCACAATTTAACTAAGGCCCGACGGTAAAAATCATAAGTTAAATGTGTCGGATCGATATCTGTGCATTTTGTATGAAAGCTGTAGAGAATTAGATGGATCTTAGATCTTAACAATTTGTGAAAATCTGTCAATCAATTTATGCGATTATGACACCTATTTAAAATAGGTTTTATATTTATTACTATCCAGAAATAAATAAGCTTTATTGTAACGAAGACGTAGCAATAAGTTAGTTAAAAAACTGCTTAATCTTTTGTTGAGTAATAAAGAATTGGGCATCCAATGTGAAGACGCTCGAACAAAATTGACTTGATAAACTATCCCGGCCTTCCGGAAACTTGGATAACCCCTGAACTTTTATATTTACTCGAAAGCTTTATCGGTGCCAAATACCTAATTACGCTACTAGGAAAGTTAGGGATGGTTACAGATTAATTTGGCTTAAGCCAAATTGTATTGTTTTAAATCGATTTGAAAAATTTAAAGTATAATTTTTTCGATACGCCATCTAACGGAATTGCTTGACAGTGTTTTTTTGTTTGTGGAATTTGTCTCGTATTTTTTTCGTCTATGGAAATGGTTGTTAATCTATGTAATAAATAGATTAGTCTTTTCTTTGCACAAAAAGTTAATTTAAGGAGTTCAATAATTTACGTTTGCACCATTTCTTTTTAATACATTCACAATGTAACCCCTGTGGGCAATTTAAAGAAATAATAGACATTGGCCACTTAATTACTTTGAAAAGGATATTAAGGATAAAGGCACTTTACTGATAATAAATAAAAAAATAAACAACCTGTTTTTTTGAAATAGGGCTAATTATTTGTTAATACGATTCCTCTTAGATCAGTGATCTAAATTAGTCACCTAACGATTACAGATAATTTTAACTACGTTGTATTCTTTTAAAATGAAAGGAATAACAAGCATAAATGAATTAAAAGTACATTACCACGTATTGTAAAGCGGTGGCATAGCAGTATTCTGTATTTGAATCCAGATAACGGAAATTAGTGTTACCTGTAACAAAAATAATAAATTTCAACCACCGAAAGCAATAAAAAACGCAAATGATTAAATAAAATGTGGGCGCCAGTTTTCTTTTTACCAAATCCATTAGAATAACATAATAATTATTATGTTAGTTTATCTTATATCCTCTGGCATATGAGACATAATATTAAGTGTAAAAGAATAAAATATAACAAATGTAAAAGGTACACAAACACATTATCTTTCTTAGATTTTACAGTTCGTAAGACTTACTAACGACCTGTCAAATCTAAGAAAGATAAATTGTTTAAAAATAATTTAGTACTAAAATTTCGAGTCTATTCAAAAAAAATATAAATCGGTCTAAGTCCATGGGACGTGATTAGGCACGAATGACAAAAAGGCGGATATGTCAGGTTGACATTGACAGTTGAAGGATGACAATAACCACGCCTCAAAAGTCGGAGAAACGTTCATTCTTTTTGACACGAGGTCATTAGTAGAAACTCGCGAAAGAACTTGGATATTAATGAAAAATAATTTCTTTAAAAATTAATATGGAAGCTTTAAAAAATTAATGAGAAATACAAAAAATATATATATGAATCTATTCAAAAGAAATGTATGCTTGGATATCAAAACATGATTCGCAAATGCGTTAATGTATCAGCCAAAAATCTTTCCCATTTTATAAAGAGACGTGATCGGTAAAAATTATGGCTTATAATCGTAGCAAAAGTACAAATCACTGAAATACATGAATTATCACTTACGTATGCGAACGAACGATCCAATTATTCGTGCGAAGCAAAAGTACATCCACGCCATCTTGACAATATGTAGTCACAAAGTTTCAAGTTTACTTATTTTTTCTAATATAATATTAAGTTCTATAATACAGAACTACCAGCTATCCCATATCCCTGTAGCTGAGGCGGCAGTAAAATGAATATCTATTCATTAATTATATAGTTTAAATATAAATCAAGTCTTATATACAATTTGCGGAAACTGCGGATTTTGTTTTAATTATCAAACTCATTTACATAATGCCCTGTAATGAATAACTGGACATTAGTATTGGTCACTGTTATTGCATAAACATCGTAGTTTTACATTGATAATATATTCATCATAATCATTATGATCATCAATGGCCGTGCATTATTTATGAGACGTAGCCACCTCTAGCAGAATCCTCAATTCCTTCTTGTTCGGCTGGCGGAAGGCCGAGATTTGATAATATATTAAACCTGTCAACATTCGGTAGTATATAGGAGTTTTCGATTTAATATCTCGTTGTTGAACACGAAAAATTACATTTGTTTATTCATATACTAGCCCGGCTTTGCACGGGTATAAAACATATATAAAAACCTTCCTCTTCAATCACTCTATCTATAAAAAAAACCGCATCAAAATCCGTTGCGTAGTTTTAAAGATTTAAGCATACAAAGGGATATAGGGAAAAAAGCGACTTTGTTTTATACTATGTAGTGATTTTCAGTTATTAAATTTTCATTAAGAATATGTAACATTACAATAATTTAAAATTGATTATTATAGTGTCCAGGCCTTTTTGCCGACTAATAATAATTTCAAAAGCACCTTAAAATTTGATTTAAAAATTCATTATAATAACATAGAAACTACTAATGTTATAGTAATTTCCACTCGACATTTGAAGGGTTATTACCTCAAATTGGTATTAAATAATTCCGATTTGCGAGCAAGAAAATTGCGAGACAGTACACAATCGATTGGGCTCGAATGCATTATTGAATCATTTGTTATTTTTCTATAAACGTTATAAAACAAAGTCCCTCGCTCCGTTTGACTGTTTGTTCCCGCTAACCTCAAAAGATACCAACTGAATAAATTTTTATTAGTCAATGCAGTGTTAAATTGTTATTTGTAAATTTATTGAAATACAATGGTACTTAATTTTTGAAAATGTTCTAAAAAAGCAGAATTTTACATTAAAATTAATGAATATAAAATTTTGCATAAAGTATAGAAAACTGAACAATAACATTATTAATCCATACTAATAATATTATAAATGCGAAAGTAGTTCTGTCTGTCTGTTACGCTTTCACGCTTAAACCACTCAACCGGTTGTGATAAAATTTGACACAGATATATACTAGAGCTTGGGAAAAGATACAGGCTATCTTTTACTAGGAAAAATGACTCAAAGTGGTTGAAATAGGGGATGTAAAATTGTACGGAAGTTAGTTATTGTAGAATATTGGCGAATATATAGAAATACAGCCGCAGCCAAAAGCCTACTTACTATTATAATACATTATTATTATTACGGCATTACGTACTCAACAAACATGTGTACGTTTTTCACGATTCGGTTAGCAATATAAGGTAAAATCCCGGTTTCCGTCGTTATTTCCGATAAAAAATGTCGGCGTTTGCACAAGTAATGCTTGAGTCAACAATTCAACATGCGGGTTGCGCCGTTATCCGGGGATTTTTTCCCTGTAAATCATAGGCTAAGAGCTAAACCAACTAAAGCCTATTAAAATACTCACATAAAAACATTCATTCGTCATATATTTCAGCTTGCTAAAATAAATCAGAAGTCTTGCTCTCGGTATAAGAACTCTATCGAGAAATTTTTGAGTTTATTTATTACATACAAAACTACTTTTCTCTAGATAAACAATATTGTTTAAACAATTACCACCTCATAAAACTGAACATAATATCTGAAATACTCTGTCACTTTCTCGCTTATGTGCACTTGCTGTTGCAAAATCAAGTTCGAGTTCGAGCAAAGATAACCATGAAAATATCTTAACTTTTTTAAATTTTATTATTAAAAAAATACGCGTCGAATTGATAACCTCCTTTTTGGTTTTTTTGAAGGTCGGTTAAAAAGAACGCTAATTTGCGCATTTCATATGCAATGTACACTTTGTCAACTCACTGAGTCTCACGAATTATTTATAAAATATTCTTTTAATTTATATTTTTTGGTTTAAAATCCTTAATCACATGCGTCGGCAAAGTGTTTATAAAACAGGGAACGAAATATTAAGCCGTTTACACATACATTGGAATGCGCGATTAGGTAATAATGTTAAAAGTCGAGTTTTAACAGGTAACAGTGAACCTACAGTATTTAAATAAGCCTAAACGTTATTAATTTATTTTTGTTTTATTTTTTGTGAAACTATATTTTTTAGTACATAAAGTTTGCATATTTCACCAAGGCATGATTTATACGTTCTGCCGCATCTACATTTGAATATAAGATTCACCAAGCGCGTTAAGTGCGCGAATAAGTGATACTTCAAATGAAAGAATATATAT
This sequence comes from Aporia crataegi, assembly GCA_912999735.1. Taxonomy (NCBI): domain Eukaryota; kingdom Metazoa; phylum Arthropoda; class Insecta; order Lepidoptera; family Pieridae; genus Aporia; species Aporia crataegi. Next base: position 1,058,883 of record OU538748.1, on the reverse strand, counting down.
TGAACAACTAAAAACTTTAACTTAGCCAGAATACGATAATAATAAAGAAAAAAAAAATTAAGCAAGTTATCGGTCTACTGTACAAGACAAATATTTCCAGGAATCGAACACAATATCCATGCAATACGTATTAAATATCTAAGTCATAAAAAACGTAGAGAAAGAGACACACGTCGTGTTTCTTTATATTAATAATAATAAAATATTTATTGGTTACCAACTCAAAATATAACATGACAAAGTTTGTTTTATGAGTTATTAGCGACCCGCCCCGGCTTTGCACGGGTATACAACATATAAAAAAAACCTTCCTCTTCAATCACTCTATTTAAAAAATTCGCATCAAAATCCGTTGCGTAGTTTCAAAGATTTAAGCATTCAAAGGGATATAGGAAAAAAAAAAGCGACTTTACTATGTAGTGATGACAATAAACAATACATTTGTGCACTAACGATCAAACTAGGCCGGGCTTGTGTCTTGGGCATTAGTCTCTTCCGATGTCAAAAATAAATTGTGTTATTTACTTATTTATGAAATTTTTAAGTAAGCTTATTTCTATCTAAACCTATTAGCCTGTATCGAAATTGCCAACAATATGTATATGAGAACTTTTTATAGTAGTACCTATATCAAAATTTTATCTAATTTCGGTCGGATTTGACGTCAAAAAGCAACAAAAAAATTGTGCTTTAATACATTGGCACCACTTAAGATATTGCCATACATACAGCTTTTATTGGATGGATCCAAGCAATAGGTACACTTATCTAGCAGCGCAGGCAGTCAATTTGATGTTCTCGTTTTTACGACAGTCTTTACGACGTGTCAGCTGAAACAGTGTTTTTCGGGAGTCAAACACGCGACGCTCGAATCGCCCTTTTGATATTTTATGTGAACTTAAGTGCCGGAGGGGTTTTATTGTTTTAAGTTTTGCCAAACACTCGATTTGTGAAGTATGCAAACGGAGACAAAGTGGCGACGCTGACTTTCCGTTTTAATAACGACGCAAAAAGAGAGGTCTCAGAAGTTGCGTGTTAACGTGTGTTGAGTGATGCGTCAGTGTATATGTGTGTCTGTCTCTGGCATCGTATCTCCTAAACGTATGAACCAATTGTGAGACATATGTGATTTAGGAATAGTATCTTTTATTGATTGGAACCACATTATATTTATGTATCTAAAAAAATAATTCCTTTTCTTTGGGTTACCTGAAATATATCAGTTGGTAGAGATAATCTATTATATTACTATGTCTTTTGTGTATATATAAGTATAAATATTATCATATGTATATTTATATACAAAGTTAATCACGTTCCTCCACGTTTAAATAGACACAAATAAATGAATATATTTATTTGAGCTCTTAGACTAGCATTGGCAAAGAAAAAGGTGTCGATAAACAATGTCGGCCGCACGCTCCGTCCGGTAATGGCACGTGAAATGGATTTGTGATGTAACTCCGCTATACATTTACCGTGCTGTGTTATTATTGATTCAGCTCTTCGGCTGTACTTTATAACTCATGGTGTACTTAAGGAAATAAAACATATTTTATTAAAATGTAAAAAAATGTGATACACAATCTAACAAATTTTTTTTTAAAACTATTAAACGACTATACAGTACGCAGAAAAATAAAAGAGAAATAAGTCATTCTACAAGGCAAATATTTGGAATTACAATTATAAATTATTTAATGATAAATTAATATTAAGGATATTAATGATAAATTAATGTTAAGGATTTTATGTTTTTCGTAGTTACGGTTTGATTGTATATTTTATTCTCATCTTTATACTTTTTTAAAGATCTGTATTTATTAAATAAGTTCCTGTGAAAACAGTGAAATTGAAAACAAAGATAATAATTCAAAAAGCGTTGAAATATTTTCTCATTGACATAACGATTCGAAAGTGAACGAAAGAGCGATTCAAGTGAATGAGTACAATCACTTAGTCCTTTAAGTGAATGAATCAATCACGGTTCGAAGATTGCTCTCGTAAAACGTTATATAATTTGTCATAAAAAAATCAATTGGAGGAGAAAATCACTGAATTTGATAAAACTTTTAAATTAGAGTTTAATCTGATTAAAACTCGTTTTACTAAAACTTTTCAGATATCATAAGACAAAGAATAATTACATTTCGGGGTTAATATATTCCTCTTTACATTTTATAACTATACAGTTAGTAAATTACGGCCATAACATTCAAGATCATTGGATCTAAAATCATGGCTTCAACTTTTTTCTACAATCTCCAAGATAATTTTTTTTTGCGTCCAAAGTTAAACAGTATGTATATGTAACATTTTTTTGTCTATACATATGCGAGCCCTCAGTTATATAACTCTTACGTTTTTTGTTTGTCAAACACAAAATACTCGCTCAAAATAAGTCTCTTCTAGCAAACCTCGCAGACGTTTGGAGAGCCACTACAGAAAGAGTTTAGCAGCGGGAGACTAAGTCCGAGAAGAACTTTATGAAATGTAGAAATGAAAGATGTAGTGTGGAAGGTCTTCGTGCAAGTGGAAAATTTAGACAAAAATATATTATTACCGTGTTGTGCTCATCACAAAATCAATTATTGATGCGCAGTAAACTCTCTTTGACAGGCGAGCTGTCAGAGTAAGGTTCAATATATTGAATTAATAATTGGAAAAGCTCCGATTTAAGTACAAGTTAATAAAGCCTGTTTCGTTATAGTTAAAAAGACCCGTTGAAAAACAAGTTATATAATAACTAGGATCTATTTATTTATAAAAGATGATTGTTTTAATTAAATAGCATTAAACTTCGCAAAGCGGATTTAACGCCGCTGCCGCACAATAAAGAGACATAAAACACGTTAATATCGGAATACACAATAAATTCCCGTTGACACAATCACCATTGTTCATAATCGGGAGCACAATAACTGGCGCAGAGCCTCCGTAATTTATGCCGCCTTCATAATTCCTATACACGAGGAAATTTATTAGGGGCAAATTAATTTCGCCGACGCCATCTTAATCTAGCCGCATCTGTGCAGAGCCGATGTACAAAAAACTATTCAATAACAACCGATGAATACATTTTATAATATATGGGTTTGTGTATCTGTAGTTTTGTGTCCCATATCCTAAACATGGACCAATTTCGGTGCGGTTTTTAAGTTCGAAAGAACAGACTTAGTAGTAAGATATAATATTTTTAATTTTATTAAAAACAATGAAATATCAAAAAAGTTAATTTGAAGATAAATTAAAAACCATCCAACAGGTTTATTACAAATGGTTATAAAACTTAGATCTACTTTTAGAAGCTAAAATTCCACAGACGGATATACAGCCACACAGACACACAGACACGTTAAACTTATAAATTTCTACAAAATATAGCAGCGTAAACACAAAATCCAAGTCACCCTTTTAAAACGCTACATTAATTTTATCCTAAGATGAAAATACATTGTGGATCATCTGAGCGTGCGTAAAAAGTTAATGCAACAATTTAACTAATGGCGCGCAATGGAGTTAGCGTAATCCCAATCCATCACAAGTCTGCATCGTAAATAACGTACGGAGTAAATGACGTACAGATTCCGAACATTTCATTAAACGGATGAAGTCGTAAACGACTTATGTTAAGAAAACTAGAATTGCTCAGGGGATGATATTACTTAAGTCCAGCCATTACACTGTACGATACGACAATGGTAAAATCGGATCCGGTATCTTCATCGATGATCTATTTACGCCGATCGATTTCTATCAATTTGTAAAAGGCTTCATATTATATATAAGGTACGCTGCGGGGCACAGCTAAATATTATATATTTTAAATATTATATATTTATTATTAGATGTGCCTGCAGTTTTACTAGCTATGAACCAATATTTTTCAGTGATGCGCCGCTCTTTAATCGTAGAGTGATGTTATATAGGCAAAAGCGTTCCTTAATAAATGGAATAATCAAAATAATCTTTCAATTCGAAATAGTTCCTGCGATTAACGCTTTCAATCAAACAAACTTCAGCTTTATAGTATTGGTATAGATGATTTTATTACATAACAATTAAATAGAAAGCTAATAATAAAATCGTATCGCAAATATCGTACAAACTGAAGTGATCTGTCAGTCTCGTCACAGCGAACCGGTCAAATGGATAAATTCGTCATTCGCATACAGATAGTATCATTCTCTGATTGATTTATTTCCTAAGCTTATTTATGACGAGACGATGTTTTTCTTCCACAAACTAATGTGATCCATGGATAAGGACTTATTAGATTTATATACATCCGTTTGAATGAATTTCGATTTCGATGTGAATCAGATTTTTGGGAGTCGGTGATATTGATATTTCATATTTATCAAGTATATTATATTTTAATCAGGTTAGGATATTTGGAAGGCTCAAAACAAATGTTAAGTTAGAATGAAATTACTTATAAAAAATTACTATATATACGATCCACTAGACTTCATGAAATAAGTAATTCAGTTCAAGGCCATTTTATTGTTTTTGCAACTTTTTATGTTATTGCAACAAATTGGCCATTCGTTTAGGAGTTACAATGTCACAGACAAACAGACAGACAGCAACACAAACATGTCATATATACAACCTCTCTTTTTTCATCGGGGTTAAAAACTCTCTCTACTCTCATAGACAAAAGAGGCTTTGACATGTTACGATCGTCGCTTTAATTAAATTTCACCAAATCGTGAAGGGACGAGTAATTGCTGCAGTTGGTACGTCAATCAATTTATAATTGAAATTGTTTTACCTTTAGACGATTTTTGACCCCGAATAAAAATGTGTCTTTATGAAAACCCTCCGGACAATAAGGATACTCCCTAAATAAACTTCATCAATTGAAGCTAACGTCAATCTCGATTATGTAACCTTTAGAAACAAAAACTGCATCGAAAGTCAATTCGATTCGGAGCTACTTCAGCACAGACAAACACACGCACCCACAGACACGACATACAGACATTACACCTACAACACATCTTTTATTTTCGGAGGTTAATAAGTAACGTACGAAAGTAATGACATAGGGCAAGCTTAAAGAATGAGCTATATTTTATATTTGTGGAAGTCGATATCAAACATTACCAGAAAATCTCACTCTTAGGCACAGATTTCCAAATACACAGCTTATTTAATGACTTTTAACCCTTTATATATTGAATTTTTTTTAGAAAGTTTAACAATACTTTATTAATACTCAGAGACAATATAAAGCTTGTATGAAAAGGGAAATATTCATGAATTATAAAGGGGCAAACATCTAGATTCCAAAGTCGTGGGACCCGTCCCCTGGGCCCGGCAACAATAGGGTCGTGTCACACTGGACATCGATACAACCTTCGTCATCCCGGAATCACCTCATTAAACATACAATTACTATTAAAGCGACGTGGTATGTAGGAAATAACAATTCGAATCTTGGAGAGGTCATTTAATTTATATCGTATTAGATATTTTTATCTTTTTATCACTACATAGTATGAAACAAAGTCGATTTTTCTTCCCCTATATCCCTTTGTATGCTTAAATCTTTAAAACTACGCAACGGATTTTGATGGGGTTTTTTTTAATAGATAGAGTAATTGAAGAGGAAGATTTTTATATATGTTTTATACCCTTGCAAAGCCGGGGCGGGTCGCTAGTTTTGACAATAAAAATCTCTCTATACATGCGGGACAAATTTTAAAAACAATTCAAATGCTATATTTTATATGCGAACGATGGAAAAATGCTTCGATGGTATTGTTCAATTTAAAGGTCTAGACCGTATTTAAAAGTTCTCACTACATTGGTTAACCAATCTATAGATGCAATGCAGAATGCTATATGTATATAAAAAGACTGTAATTTTCACCATTACAGAATATATCTAAGTTGTTGGATTCAACTCCTTCTGTGTGAATTCCCGTAACCCTTATTGGGGCATGGAGCAGACATATTTCTGTATCTGTTTCACTGATTATTCCCTTTACAGGCATTTAGGTGATCAGCCTTATGTGGCTACCCGTCTCCCTTTATAATAGCAATAAATATTTATGAAAAAATGTGCTATTTTTTCAAACGAATGGAATAATATTTTTCATAGCGTATAACTGATTATTAGGCGATACAATATTCGCAGGTTCTACTAGTAATGAAAACCCAAATATCAAAGAATAAGTGAGTTTCTCGAGAACCCAATCAAGTGTTCCAAGCCTCTCACGCCGATCGCAATGCATGTGGTTAACTAGCGTGAGTGTTAATTCCTGAAACCATAAAAACACTTCACACGAAAAGTATATTTCATTTTGCAACAGGAATATTTCTTTCCGATTTGCTTATACACGCATTCCATTACAAGCAGTCCACTCCAGCTTCGTAGATATTTATAAATTGTCTTATAATACCTTAATCTTAATATATATATAAATCTCGTGTCACAATGTTTGTCCTCAATGGACTCCTAAACCACTTAACCGATTATAATAAAATTCGCACACCATGTGCAGTTCGATCCAACTTGAGAGATAGGATAGTTTAAATCTCAAATTATAGTCGCAATTTTAATTTATTGCAAATTCGTTTCCTCATACCTTTTCTATGGAATGACGTTTTCGGTGACACGTTTTTATTCGGCACTCTGAAGCGATACGAAGTTCGCGGGGTCCACTAGTGGCGTTATAAATCGCGCTATTGATAGATAAATAATAAATCTATATAATATATAAAACAAATTATAACTAAAGAACGGCTGAACTAATTTTGATTATCTCTCATTTGTGGAGATATTGATAAATAACTCAAGGTATCGCAAAAACGCGTTTCGTCAATATTTTTCATAGTTTAAAAACTATAAAACTACTGCTAAGTGTGCTAAAAAGTAGTAAATAAAATAGAAAAATAATTTTATGAAGCTTGGAAGTCGACTTTTAAGATAATTAAAAACTCCTGAAACGATCTTTACCTACAAATAAAAATATTTCATACACAATTTTTTTTAATAGATAGAGTGATTGAAGAGGAAGGTTTTTATATATGTTTTATACTCATACAAAGCCGGAGCGGGTCGCTAGTATCTTCATAAATCGTATAGCTAAGATCAATAATACTATTCCACTGACATTGACAGACACGTCAAATATTTAACACACCTATTTATGCGTCGGACATTAAAAAAAAAAACTATTGAAAACCTCTTTTGAAGTCGTATGAAAACGAAACGATCGATGAACGTACGAACGCAACGTACCGAGTTGCAAACAATAGATAATAGATGTCGCTACCCGTAAACAATCTCAATTGATTCATTGCAGTTTCGTTAGCAGCTGCGTATAAATGATCGTAGTTTGTATTCCACTTCCACGAGTTAAATCTTTTTACAAAAGCCCCGAAATAGGTATTTCGAATTTACAATTTCGGTATTACGTAAGCACAAAAGCTCTGCTAAGCTTTTTTCGCAGTTCAACAAAGTTTAATTGATTTTATTATTGATATTGCATGTTCTATTTATCTTTGTTTATGGTGTTAAAATCGACACATTGTGTCGATTGTAATGTAATGTAACTCGTCGTTAAGTGATTTTTAGTTTTCGAAAAACTTTTCGAAACATTATTACAATTGGTGAAATAAAGTTAATTTAAACAAAACCGATAATTCGTTTTCTGCAATTTGTACATAATAAAGATAATGAAAATAATAAATAATTAATGTCTTGTTTAAAACTTATCAATTTGCAGACTGCATATATTTATTAAATTGACGTAAACAGCGCGTGATCTCGCTCACGTAGACCACGATGATGCCTAATACCTATCTACTAACGATCTTTATTTGAATTAACCAACTGATACTTCGCTTATGATTAAATTCACTCTTTGATAAAGATTCTTTTTTTATAATTGATCTGTTTTGTATCGTTGTTTCAACGCAGTGAGAGACGTTCATAAGAGAAGTAATATATGACATTACAGCCAAAGCGGACATATTGAACCAACAAAGATATTGCTCTTTGCTGCCTCTCTTAAGTGTGCATATTAGTAAGTATGTTTAAGGCTTCTAATATTTTTAAGTGCAAAAACAACTGGTGATATGTAAGTGTACCACTATTATAAAGAATAAAGGTTTGTATGTTTGTAACAAATAAACTCAAGTACTGGACCGATTTTAAAACTTCTTGATTGATGAAATTGATGGAACTGAGTGTCATAGGCTAATGGAGAAGTTTACCATTTTAGGTAAACCAAAAAGTTAAAAGGTAAAATAAAACAAATACGTGAAAGAATTAATAAAAAATCTTTAAAAAAGGAAAAAGTTATGGAACTTTGAATATGCGCTTGCAAGAATAATAAGTTACACGCGGATAGGTCAAATGATGTCACAAGCGGATCAAAAATACGTGAACTTCAATAATCTATTTCCAAGTAATTTATTGATCGATTTAAAAAAAAAAATCAACGATTGATTAGTTTTAATCTATATTTTAATGTTGAGTATAATATTAACAACATCATTAAACTAATCTATTATATGGCCACACGGACGAAGTCGCTTATAAAAGCTAGTGATAAAGCTAATAAGGCTAAAGTATCTAGTCCAAAGCAGCGCAAAGTCATGACCTAGGACAAGCTAAACACGCCAAGGCGAGGACGTGACTCTATAAATAGAAGTGACTCTACCAAGTTTCTCCTTATGACATCGCAAACGTACTCTCGGTAGGTACTCTCTATATAAAAATCTGTGAACAATTGTGTAGCCTTTGGATACAGTATACGTGAAAGGCTTATGACGCTCTTCGCATTCAATACAAGCCGCCTAGTTGGCGAAATGATTTACGTTTCTGCGTTTTGCGATAAAGATTCTGGGTTCAAATCCCGATGAAACATGTTGGACCATTGATCAATGAACAGATACAGAAATTAATGGGGATTTCAGACTTTAGCTACCTTTGTCTATGCCCATATTACATGTACTTATTATTGAGCTTTCTATGAAAAACACTTTTTTTTCTTCTAGTTATTATGAATAGTATAAATTACTATATATAATAGGAAACAGCTTATCTAGATCAGTGCACACATTGTTTGAGCGAGTTTATTGGTACATATTTATCTATGCACTTAGCACTATTTCATTCATTCAACCATGCGAACTTGATAATTTTCATATAACTGGCCTATATTCACTGATGTAATTTCATAATTCTAAAACAAGTCATTATTATAAAACAAAGTCCCTCTGTTCGCGCTAATGTCATAATCTACTAAACGGATTTTCATGTCATTTTCAATAAACAATCAACAAAATTGGGATTTCTCTTCTATAGATCTGCAAAATTTATCTTTTAGATAATGACAACATAGGCACATAAAATAATGTTGTATATATCTTATGTAAAAATTCAAGTGTTCTTTAGGTGCGATGCGGTTAATGTGAAGCAAGTTTTTGCGAAGGTGAGACCGCAAGAATGTAAATTTATATAAGTATATTATATATGTGGGAATGGAACGTAAGATTCTGAGTGAAATGGAACGTAGTATGAATGAGGGAATAGGAAGAGAGGGGAATGAGGGGTGGAGGTAGAACGACGACATAAGGTGTGTTTATGTATCGAGTTAAAAAATAAAGATTTTGTGCTTAAAATCAAGTATTTGCCTCAAATTTCCAATAAAATCCCACATTTATATGTACCAGATGTTATAGTTAATGCTCTGATCCCAAAGTAGCCGCAGAACTTTGGTTTTGGTAATCAGAAACAACGAGGGTACCACAATAATTAATATATTAGTTTATGAACAACCAAGACTAGGAAACAAAACATTAGTGCTCATCACACAAATAAGTGCACCTGCCGGGATTCGAACTCAGGTCCATTTGACGCAGAAGGCAAGAGGACTTTGCGCCAACTGGCCGGCAAAAAATTCACTTTGCTTGTTTTAAGTTAATACCTGAACTAAAAGCATAATATTTTAACACGAGGGAAAAACTTCTTTACACACACACCAAACCGCGCCACACTGTCCGTAAAGTACACAGCTCTACAACGATAAACACGCCGATGGAAATTCCTCACCAATTAAATAATTATAGAGTTGCACGCATGTTTATCTACGCTCATAATCATAATTATAGGCCAGCACTATGATAACGGGAAATGGGAATGCTATAGAATATAGTCCCTTGCGAGTTGATAACATAATATCGTTATAAATATTCTTAATAAGGATATATTGGATAGTAAATAAAGGAGTACATAAGGAATCGGTCTATCAGTTTTGACAAAAGTTTCTGTTAGATCTAATTATCACTAAGGTTACAATATTGCAAAATAATACGGCCTTGTTGTTTCATGACGTTAAAATGAACAACAGCAAGCTGGTAAACAATATTTTTGGTCGACTATCGAAGAACGAAAGCGTATGAAAAAGCAACAAGAAAACCAAATCTGAGTAAAAATGATCTTATAATAAATTTTATCTATCGGCATTTATATGTCAACTGTCAAAATCGGCCATATTGACACCACAGAGAAAGTAGAGCAAATACAAAACTGAAACGAGAACTCGTTGCAATATTGTGTTTTCTTATATTTCTATAAACATATAGAAATCACTTCGTAAAGTTTGACGTGTTGACGATTCGTCTGCTATCAAGCTTATTTACCTCATATGCTTCGAATAATTTTCTTTTAACTGACCTTCAAGAGGAAGTTATCAATTGATGTGCAGTTTTTATAAGTGCATCTAGGATTTTGCACAACACTTGTTATATTTCATAAATACATTTAAAAACATATTAATTCGAAACGATAGAAGCTGACCTCGATTCGAGAATGGCGCGATATTAACGAATGGTATCGTTAAAAATTTCATTGTCAATATCAAGGCTGTTTAACACATGTGGCGCTGATATTGAGGTATATCATTATATCTATAATCTGTTACGTCACGACCCAGGATAACACGACAGACGTCACTCAAGATTTTTATTTTTGTAATCTTTGAAAACATTGTATGTATCTTATATTTTATTATATGTATTTTAAACAAAAAAGGACGGAATAAAAAGTCAACTATAACATAACATCCAAATAAGATAATTATATTTTTTATTTTATTTTTATAATTATATTTTATATTTGTTTTTTTATTATCAACGCGTATTTCCCAAAGGGATAGGCAGCGACCACAGACTGCCACCTGCCACGATCCCCAAATACCTATTTAATTACGTAATAATTTACGTTTCTTATTTTCATTTTTTTACAAAAAGGAACAATTAAAATCAATTCATAATATTATGGCAAAATAACAGAGTAAAAAACATATAGTTAAATTGAGAACCTCCTCCTTTGGGAGTCGGTTAGTCTCGGTGATGATATCTACCTGTTCAGCTGACTGTTAACAAAGTACAAGTCGAATTGACAACCACCTTTCGTATTTTTGAAGGTCGGTTAATAGACGAAATCAAGTAATGACTGCAAGAAATCTTTGTTTTTCAACATCTGATGATATGCCGCGCCCATTATAATTATCACATGTTTTTACGATTCACGGGTTTATTCGATATTATGACCTTTAGATATTTTTTAATCTTTTGTTTATTTAAAAGGTAGACGGGCTGTCGTTATACATCAACACGTTAAAAGTGCAGGAAATAAAATGCAACAGAATATTATTTATTAATTTTTTGCGTCTCTTTATCACTGACAGTGATTTAAAAATTCAGTCCATCTTTTTTATGGAAGAAATAAAGAACATTCTGGTTATTTATACTAACATGAAATGAAAAAGCCAGAAGAGTTCAATTTTAGAATACATTCTCAAGAAAAGTTTGACAACACCATAAAAACGCAGGTTCGTAATGTGTTAAACAAATCGCAGAATTACATTTCAAGTGTCTATTAAATATAAAGAAATAATTAATTGTCGTGGTTTAGTGTTATTTATACTTTCGAATAATTATATTTTTGTTTGTAATGAATAAACACCGGACCGATTTAAAAACTATTTCGCTGATGGAAAACTATATTCTTTCCAAGTGTAGTTAGTTCCCTTTGAGGACAAAGTTGGGTAAAAACGAAGAACATCTAATGAAATAAAATATAGTAAAAGACTCAGACTAGCTACTTTAATTTAATTAAAACGTCATATCAAAAGTGTAAACATTCCTTTTCATATAAATTGAAAACAACTTTCAAACATATATGAATTTCGTGTCACAAAAGGGTACCTTTTTGACAACTTCTAAATCCTATCCACGAAAAGTTAATGAAATTTAATAAATGTTGAATCTGCAAACACACGCACGCAATCACGAACGATAAGTTTAATTTGTGAAGTGAAAACGTACGAAAAATATTATGTTTTCATCCTAGGCTTTTCAATTCTATTTGTGGTAATTTGTGGACATAACTCGCGAATTGACACTATAGGTTATTAATTTTTAACTTTCTTTTATTAATTTAAATAATTCCTAATAATATAAATCTTCAAATAAAACAGGTTTTTTTCTTTTCATTTTATTAACAGTGTTGTACTCTTCTAGTCATTGTAATTATCTATATAACATACTATGTAACAATGGTATATTGTGATATAATAACACTTCGTGATCATCAATGACCTTGTCATTATAAGACGAGTTTAAATAAATAATGAAAAATCAGAAATAATAATTCTACAAAGCATATAAACAATAATATTGTAATCCTAAGATTAAATTAAATTTTGTTGTTATTTATGTAAATATGTTTTTTAATAATTTTTAGTTTGTTTTACCGAAATTTACTGAGGATATGTCTGAGTTATAGTCTATTAAACTACACTAAACACTATGATTTTAATAATTTTAATATATAATGTATAATCTATAGTGTTAATAATGTTATTATAGTGTTAAACGTCGAATAAAGTGGATAGAAGATTTAACAGAGATCATGCGGAGTATGTTAAAAATAAATCTCCAGCAATGCTTCACTCAAACTCATCGTAATTAGATAACATGCAGTTACCATGCAATCGAATGTTAGGATGCGTTCACTCATCTTAATAAAAAAACTCCTAAGAAACTCCCAAACAGTCTAACATTTAGTACTAACTTACTGCTAGTAGGTTTAAATCCTTTATTTACGCGAGTACCACACATAAAAAAAATACAAATTTTTTTCAGCCATTCAGACTGCAAATTACGCGAAACGTTGGAAAAATTCAGTAATAATTTAATAATTGTAAAATTTTTGCTAAATATACGCGCTTAGTCCGTTCAAATTGTTTTTATATTTTTAAAGTTCAATATTGTTTTTGATTTTCCTTTAAGGTATCGTTATAGTAAATAGTACGAAACATGGCAAGTTTAACAAGCCAGAATTATAAGGCAGTAAAAGACTTGTCTTTTCAATCCGCGATGCAACGATATTCTGTCAGGCGACATCACACATTAATATCGCTTATCTAAAGGCCCTGGTCAGGAATACTTGCGTCTTTTTCAGTGATATATAAGTGAAATCAAATTTGAAAAACGCGCCATTGCAAATAAGACCTCGTAAATGATGGAACGGATCTTCATAAATGTATCTAAAAGCCATCTCAATTAAGTCAGCTTTATATAATTGAAAGAATTTTAAAAACCTGTTTTGTTTTGAGATCCTCTCTCAATATTTTGTCCATTACTCGTAGGTTAAACTCAGTCTGAGCTGCAATTATCACTTTCGTGCTTGCGCGACTTGGACTAGAGAATAGAGGCTCGATTTGAAACATACAGCTTAGATTATTTAACAGTCATGTGTCAGATTATTGTACGGTACGTGGACACCGCCTTACCCGCGCGTGCAACTATGACGTCACCGGTCGACCTTGCCACAAGCCCTGTTTTTACAGCACCAGATGCTGACAACACCACGCCAATTTGCATTTTATGCACACCGATTAAGACCCACAATGCCCTGACGATGAATCGTCAATTTGTACGCTTTCAATGTCATACGGGCAAAAAACTGATTTGAATTATACTTTCCACAGCGCTGATATTGATCTTAGCTGACACATGTTTAGTTACGTATTTTATATAGGTAAGACGGCACGTGTATATGAGTAAGTTGACTAAGAAAATCAATACATACCTACTTAATATTATAAATGCGAACGTAACTCTGTCTGTCTGTATTACGCCTTCACGTCACACACTGATTGGTATAAATATACTTTGTGACGTGTATAAGACACTGTATTTAAAATAAAATAATTTTGTTTTTTCACTTTGAAATTACCCCAGAACTCTTTATTTATGAAGTAATTTGAAGCACTGTTGGTATAATTTTTGTTAAGACAATATTTTTATTGTATTTTACTAGCAGCTCTCCCCGGCTTGGCAGAATTTGCTATTTGTACATACGAACACGCGTCGTCCCGTGTGAAGGCAGTATATCTTATATATGTATTATAGATCATAGCTAAATATTACATTATAAAAATAAGCAGTATTAACTTCAAGTTAGCATTAAACTTTCATACAAACACGAAAGTGATATATTACTTCAATGGTTTCCACTTTGTTCTATAATGAATACTGATACAGATTCGCTTTTCCCTTATACGCAGGTAATGGAAATGATTTAGGGTCTACATCGAAACATATTACACAACATCAATACCTAATCTAACACATGAAAGTTATCAGCGATTCGAACCGATACCGTGTCACTAACCGCTCGCCCGATATCATGACAGTTTCGATCCGAGAAAATATCACCGAAAAGGCTATTAGAGGCTTTTCCTACGGAATAAAAACGTGTGATATTAAATAAATAGGTATATATAGATTAGGAGGCTTATTATAAATATAGACTTCTTGTTATTTTAAAAAGACCTATATAAAGTACATGTTCCTATTACTTATTAATTAGTAGGCTGTGAGTGTGACTTATTTCATCTCCTTTAAACCTTTTTCCGCGATAAAAGGTTATTCTTTCCCAGTTCTAGTCTATGAATGAAACAAATTTCATCAAAATCGTTTCGGGCATAAAATTAACAGACTGACTATTTTTTCGCACTTGCATTAGTAGGAATAGAGTTCAAACTTATAATAAACTACCTTTTACTCGTGACATCTACTGCCTAGGCATATACATATATAGCCTAGGTCTATTACAATATGTAGAGCTTGTTAACAGTGAAGGAATTTTTAAAATCGGTTCAGTAGATGTTTAGCATAGGTGTTCCTTGCAAACAGTTAAAGATTCGATCCCTCTCAAGCGGGTTAAACCATGCCATAATGATGACTTAAGAAAATATCCATTATCGAATACTTAGTTTATCTCTGATTTATTATTAAAACCATTCATGGCGTTACTCAAATTGATGATAGCAACACTAAAACGAGTGTTTTCGGATACCAATATTTTTTTATGCTTTGTAATTTTATGCAAAAGGTTTTTGGCCGTCGGCCATTGCTTTAAATGCAGTAAGTATTCCGTATTACAAACATTATCGTCAGTTTGTTCGCTTTTAGGATTCTCTGTGGAGTCTGTAAATTACGGAAAAAACCTAAACGTTGTGTGTTTAAAGAAAAATGAGAAATAATCATGTTCTTCTCCTTCTGCGTCAAAAGGTCCTGGGTTCGTATCCCGGTAGGTGCATTTATTTGTGTGACGAGCACGAATGTTTGTTGCAGAGTCTTGGTTGTTTATAAACTTATACATGTATTTATTGTGATATCTTCGTTGTTTCTGATTATCATAACACAAGTGCTTCGGCTACTTACTTTGGGATCAGAGCAATGTATGTGAGTTGTCCCAATTATTATTATTAATAAAAGTAATTCTATTTATAACTTTTAAAGGGAAATACAATACAGAACCCGGCCTAATGTTTCGTCTTATCGCACATGCCTGTCTTTCAGTGAAATGAGCGAGCGATTTTATATCGCGTTTTAATAAAAACACGGAACACCGCGTGATAAGCTTGATGGCTGGGCGATTGAAAAAATATTTCAGTGTATTATTAAACCCTGACGCAAAAAATTATGGGACGTATTTGACCCATTTGACTGTATCATCGTAGCTCATAAACGGATGAACCGATTTCGAAGCGGTTTTGTTTATTTGAAAGCTGACATGATCCATATGGACCTTAGCTAGAATTTATGAAAGTATGTTTATCCATTTATAAGGTAATCTTTGTAATCACCATGTCGGATGTTTTTTTAGTCTTAAATTTCACTAATCAACTCGGATAACTACTGATCCACAAGCACCAGGTAATTAATAAGATTAATTAATGTTACTGCATCTACTTACTCTTAGTGTACTCCCACGCATCTCATATATATTTCGAACAAAGGAAGGAAATAGTTCAGGGATAATCGGTGGGCGTGGTCGCTCTCGAAAAACCCATTACCCCCATGACCCCTCTTTTCACTTTACGACTACAAAACAACATAAATAAATAGAATGTCTTCACTGTACTAAGATCTCGCTTCTTAAAAATCCGGCAACGGTACTGAGTTATTGATACATTTCGTTTAAAAAAACTATAAAAATTAATTTTTTTAAGGCTGCAAAATAATTCATCGTTTAGTTATATGACATAACAAGTTTAATAAGATAAGAGGTATACGGACAGGAGGATCAATTACGAGAAGCGGTCCGCCGCCCATGGGCATCCTCAAAGCCTGTTGGGCCACTGGTATGTTGCTGGCCTTTTTGTTGAGATAGATAAAGAGAGAGGTAGGTACGCTATCCTATACTCTATAGTTCACTATATACAATTGCACGCCAATGTTCACATTGGTGTGCATTTCATTACCTACTTAAACGGTTTGATTAATGTATACAAGTTTAAAAAGCCGGGTTTAATTTAACTTGCAATGCTCCTATATTTTAATTTGTTAAAAGAAATGTATGCGGACGAAACATATAAGCTGAAGGTAGAGGCTTTAAGTAGTACCATCTCTATTCTCCACACGTCTAAGTCATCCAAGCAAGAACGGAACAGGTGTAGCCTGCAGCTCAGGCTGATTTTAACCCACGAGTAACGGACAGAAAAATTGTTGCACATTCCTCTTTTTCCTCTCTCAAAACGAAACCGATTTTCATAATTCCCTCAATTATGAAAAGAGAAAAAGATGGTGTGTACTTTATTTTACAGACTTTAAGAACAAAGAATAGCATTGTTAAATTCGCCCAAAACACGTTACGTAACACTACGATAGCAACACCTACAGAATAAACGAAAAATCAGAATCGAAACGTATTTATAATTCATACAGTGCTTCAGAAGCACTTATGAGCATTGTGAATTTTTTGCAAAAAACATTAATAACTAAGCCACTCAAGAACCACTTCAGCGTGAGCCCACGCATGACACCCCCCCGAACCACCCTCCACCAGCCAGCTCAGTCAATTATTTCTGTCTACTCAAGTGAGATAATACGATATTTTCAATTTTCTTCCATTAGGGCTTTGTCAAACTCTATTGATATAACAAATAATTCTGTGCCAAATTGAAAAGGCGGCATTCCTAGAGTCAACTGACTCCGGAATTCATTAATTTAAGCTTTTAAGCGGAATTAATATAAGCTTTCAAACAAAAAAATTTAATCCGTAGTTTTATTTATGAACCAGCTACGGCCACGACTTAAACAATTGCAATAAAATGTGAACACCGTAAGTTACGGTCCGTATGACATATATTTACAAGCAAGTAGCTAATCATAGCTAATCAGTTTTGTTATAACCAAACCTAAGACTTCCGAATGACTGAACATTTTTGTCGTCAAAATTGAGCATGGGCATTAAACACGCCAATCTGACTTTAATATATGTATATCACTGGGTTTTGGAACAAGGACCAACTTGAAAGATATTTTCAATAAAATATAGGTCTTTTATTTTGCAACAAATAAGCACTTAACTACAATTTCAATTGAATATATTATGTAATTATAAAGTCTAATAACAACAGTAACGAAATGTGAAAATCAGTTAACTTTCGAAATAAACCCAAATAAGCCTTCCTTTGTAGTATTAATTTTTTTAATTTTGTAGTACAAATATTTTGTACAAAGACTAAAATCCTATTTAATAACGTAGAAATAAAACAAATTTATATTTATTAGCGTTACAAAAAGGCTTAGCAGATTACACGATTTTGTTTATTCTCCTTAATAGGCCCCAATTATATCAGAATTATTATTTAATTGGAATGTTTGTTATTCACGAGACGGAAAAATATTTTATAAACATCGATTTCAAATCAGACTGAGATTTTATAAGCTCTATTATATTTTATACCAGTTGATTCCCACAGCTTTGTCTGCGTAGCGTGTTTTGTTCACAAGTTCTCTAGAATAAATTAAACTTCTCATCGAAAAAATCGAAAAACCTCTCAATTTTGTTTTTCAATGAGTGTGTTAATTGACTTGACAGTTAAATGATCCGCATTTAACTGGCATTTATTATAAGGTATCGTTTAACTAATAATAGCGCTTCTAATGTTTAATTATTTAAATGCCGTCTGAATAGTACCTGCTTGTTTAAAATTTGATGACAGGCAAATTATTCTAATCATAATTCATCGAATCGAAGGTTGTATTCGTATTTTTTCAAAACTCTCTCGACGCTATACTTCTTCAATTTAAACAAGTGAAATTAATCCTGATTTATTGATTGATTGTGGGCCTTAATCGGTGTGCATAAAGTGCAAATTGGCATGGTGTTGTCAGCATGATTTATTGACATGATTACAAAAAAGATCATGCCATAATTAGATGATAATACCGGATGTAATCTTTAAGTGTGCACAGGCGATTATTCCGTAACTATTACAGATATCAAAAAAAATTAAACTGATATCGAAAGTACTTTACCTACCTAATGAGTAAAATTACAATAATAACTTTTTCAAAATAAAACGAGAAATATCCAAAAAAATTACATTAAACACTCCCATACATTTTATTTAGTATATTGCTTTTCAGCCAGTTCAAATCAATACGATATTGAAACACGGTTTATTATTAATTCAAAACTTTAAAAGTATTAAAAACTGAGCTATAAATGTTCGTAATTGAAGCAATCCGCGCAACACCCTCATGTAACTAATTCATACACCTGTACAGTGATTGATATCCTTCAAACACGTGATACACCCAACAAGTTCGTTACGAGGTCACTACCTGACTCGGATAAAAGACCTCTAACATTAAAACAACGAAACAAAATACTCAGAAATAAAATAATTGTTTATAAGAGACGTAGAATAAATTGTTCATCAACCATGAGTTTAGTTTGGAAAATTTCGATAGGTTTTTTTAATCTTAAGAATCTGTCAATCCCATAGTAACAATGTTTTACATATAAATATTAAAAGCAGATGCAATCGAAAAATACTTAACCAAACCCGTAGTAATGAAATCATTTTCATAAATGTGTGGCATCAAATACAAAGATAAATTTGCAACGATGTTAATGCGATCAAATCGAGCCGCGCGAAAGGTGATAAGTTCATCATTATGGGATCGAATACCGGGGAAACAAAAAGATTGCCATTGCGTAACTTGGAAAATTTATGACATTTAAAAACCTGTTTAATATTAACATAAAGAATATCTCATAAATCCTCTAATGTACATAATCCTCTAAAATACACACACATTTATACAGTTGAGTAATATAAAATAAAATGGTACTTAACTAAAAATTTTAGGGATTGAAAAAATAAAGCCCATTGCGTCATCAATACGACACACTTTCTCAGTAATATGAGACCTTAAATAAACACTTCAAACTTTTTTCCCGCTCGTAAAGGATCGACAGCCGTTTTTGTAAAGCTTGTGTTGTAAAATAAATGTATGATGAGGTGTGGTATATTTACTGATCATGATGAAATAACATGTAATTATATTATTGAAATAAAAATAAGTTGAAATAATATGTAGTTAGTTTTTTTTATTATACAACTTTTGTTCAATAAACTGGAAAAAAACAGACTCGATTCCAAATAATAATTTTTAATATATAACAACTAAAACCAGAACTGTTCTATTTTATAATGTTTGTCTGTTTCATAGTGATTTAAATAACATAAGTTTCTTATATAGATCCTAAACATTTTTTTCAAGTTAAAGCCATTTTAATCAGCCGCGGCGATTTCGCGCGCAAAAAATCAAAGGTGCCGCCACAGGCGTTTGTACATAAATATGGCCTCCACACACGAAGGGTTAAGAGCTACGATTCAACAGAGACACACAGACCCACAGACACGTAAAACTTATAACACCCCTCTTTTTTCGTCAGAGAAAAACGCAGCTATCTGCCTACTCTACTTTGGGGCTAATATATGTAACGTATAATTATACGATAAACACAGTCTGTCGCATTTAGTGAAATGTATTTGAAATCACGCGATAGTGGAGCATTTTGCCTCGGATTGTCGAGGAAGTTGTACTCATAACGTGCTATTTCCGTTCATTATTAGGAAAATAATACTGTATACGTTAGAAATAAATGTATTGTTTGAAATAATTATAGGTTGGGGCTATCCATTCATCAAATGTGAATTTATTTTTAAATACCTCCAAAACACGATACAGTACATAAAAGAACGAATGAAAAAAACACACGTCAAATTGACAGCCTCCTCTTAGTTTATGAAGGTCGGATAATAACTAGAGGAAAAAAACCATGCTTTCTCAAAAGGTAATATTTTCCATTGATACGCAACGTGATGTTATTAGCATTTAGCCCTTCCTTCCCCGATAAATATACTATCAAACACAAAAAGATTTTTTCAATTTGAACCAATAGTTCCTGAGATTATCGCGTTCAACCAAACAATCTCTTTATAATGTTAGTATTGTGTAAAAATTAAACGATAAATGAAGACTTGCGTTACCGTTTAACAAAGCTCACTGGCAATTTACAACAGCATAGTTGCCGGTTAGTTTATTCGTAGACCCGAGTCTCAAATTACGTTATACACCGTTCGTGATAAGGTAAAGACGCAGTCACGAGCGAGCGATAAGGTCATACTTTACAAGCCTCTCTACATACAAATATTAAATATACATAAATATTACGAAATAGAAAAATTAGAAGTTTCTTGGATATTTCAGATTCGGACGCGTTCTGAACTTTCTGTAAACATAAAATTTGAGATTGACGTTCACATGTGATATATGATATTATATGTAAAATAAAGAAATTTGATTTTAATTTCTTTATCCACATTTAGTTGCCAACAACAATACAATATACAATTGTACTTACAATAAAAAACTTAACGAAACATGTAAAAGTCAGTCAGTTGTTGCAAGGGGTGGCTTTATCACTAATAAATTATATATACCAGGTAACCCATGTTAGGAGAGCTTTACAAGTGAAACTGAATTTGAACTGAGTGAGTTTAAATAATATTTTACTAATGGATGTACAGATCTTAGTAATTATATCGATTAGACGTCAAAGTTACAACAGACATCTTTTTGCGTCGAGTTTTAAAAATTACATACAATATTTGCCTTATGCCTGTTGTGTAAGCAATATAATATTAGGTCCATGATTAGCATTCTAAAAGTAATATACATTGCAACATCCATACAACATGTGACAACAAGCCGACGCTTTTAAAAATTAATAAACGACAACATAAAATCGCAATCTTACCTAATCTCGGGCGACATTTTGGATATGCAGCCTAATGAGAGACATCGTTAGTCGAGATAACGCTACCCGCTCCGCGTGAAATGCGCTGAATGAGGGACTCGCATAAAATTATAAATATTTGCGCCACAATACTTAAAGCGCTTTTAACGTAAGAACAACCATTTTTTTAAATTCAAATAGGTTATTTATACAAACGGCGAAACTGTAATCTATACGAATATTAGAAAGAGAAAAGATTTGTATTTTTGTTTTTAATGTTACAAAAACTACACGTCTGATTTTAAAAAATCTCTCATCGGTTGGAAGCTAGACACTTTCTCAAGCTCATCAGTATATTGTAAATTCATATACGGATTTCTTATACTGTGCAACTTGACAAAATCAAGTGACTTAGTTCTTTAATTCAGCGAACTTATTATCAAAAAAACTCGATAAAATTACTCTATAAAACTATACATTTCTCCATTTAAATGTAAACATTACTGATGTAAATATTAAAATAAACCTTTTTAACCGCCAACGGTATAAGCTTGACTTGCACCACTTTCCACTTATTACTTAGCTTCTTTCACTTTAAAGAATCTTAATACGAAAACTCTAGTGATTTTTGTGTTTAATCCGCTCGGTTAATATCAGAAGCATATTCATCCATATACAACGCCTTAAACGACCGAACAATTTGTTCGTGATTACGGCTTGAGCTGTTTACACTCAATATTGCAATTTTTCAAATGCTTCTAAACTGTCAGCTGAGATTTATGGATTGTAAACAATTGTTATTTGGTTTTCAGTCGCAGAGCGTGCTTTCCATATCCTTAAACACATTATTCGTTGCATTAGTTCGCGATGTATGATGATTTATTGATGTTTGGATTTTCTGTATAAATCTCGATTTTTTACAACATTGATTAATTGTTATATACTGGTGTGTCAACGATATTATAACTTATTTTACCAATGAAGCTTTCCACTTGTTCTTAAATATCGTCGAACATGATACGCGAACGTGAGACTGTTAGATAAGTGCTTACGTGTTAACTGCTCGGTCAATTTAGATAATAAAGTCATTGCCGCTTCTATCTTTCTGTCTACGAGGGGATATGTCTATAGGATAGCTCTTTAAACCCGTTCTTTCGAAAAAAGTCACATATAATGGGGTGATTAGAGAGATATTTAAAGAAGATAATATAAAATCTTTAGTTAAATAAATTAGCTTAATCATTATATACACATTCTTATAGTATTTAACACAATACAATTCTATAGAACGTTTATGGATCTACCACATAATTATAAATAACACGGGAAAACAAAGCAGCTTAACTACGATCCGTTGCTGGTAAATTATTTTTCTCCGTACGTTCAAATTAATGATTTGAAAGTATAGTTTTTCTTGCAGGTATGGTTCAAAATTCAAACAAAACTTCAAATATAAAATTAAACAGCACTTGATTTAAAGCATCTTACGTTCAAGTTAAACATTTTCTAGCAGGTACGGTTGCCAATAGCAACAAGCCATCTATTAAAGACTCGTTATTGCCAGTATCGCCTCCTACATCCACACAATATTGTTAATTTGCTCCCGCTACAATTGTTCGGCTCTATCTTTGTTTATTCCTTTTCTCCTATAAATATAGATGAGTTCTTTATTGCGATCTCGGAATACATAATAACTTCAATGTCTACAGGAACAAAAGCTCTATTAAGCAGTTCTAATAATAGCTTTTTAAATATAGAAGCAATATTGATAACAATGTCAATGGCGTTTTGTATTATTCGATAAAGGGTAACGCTTTTATCGTCAAAAATATGACAGCGTGGCGCAAATTCAAAATGAATTACGATTTTTAGTTAAATATTAATTTGTTTTATGTTGTTGCGTGCGTGTGTGCGTTCATTTTGTTTTGTCATAGAAGCAATAAGCTATTTGAACAAAAAAAGGACAGTTTAGTTGCTATCAAACAAACAAGGATTAAAATCAGTTAATAATTATTGGCTAAGTTATAATCGCGTTGAGAACCAGTTTATATGTCGGTTGAAAATAAAATATCTTATTGATGAAACGATGGCAATGAAACTATGAAACTATATCGATAGTATTAATATGTTTTTATTTATTTTTACCTGCACTAGCCTATGATAAATTTTGCTATAGACAGCTGAATATCGCTATTCCTTTAAAGGTTCGCGTCCGAGACCGAGACGCGAGACCGAGACGTGAGACCGAGACGCGAGACCGAGACGCGAGACCGAGACGCGAGACCGAGACGCGAGACGCGCGACAGCGAGACGGTCGCTGCCCCGGTCAAGTAGTGTCCCCGGTCACGCTCGAAAAGTACATGTATTTAGTGTTTATGGAACAAGAAGTGCAAATATTTAAATCTCTCATTTGGCATTATAAGATTATTAAGGGTATATCAATAAGCGATACGGATGTCTGCAAAACGAATTTAAGATTTTCAAATAACTATTCCGAAATTATAACTTACTAGCTGTGCACCGCGGTTTCACCCACGTTAACTTCGTCGTAATGTGATGTTATATAGTCTAAAATCTTTTAGCTCTAAAAATGACGATACTACCATAGAACGTTTCATCCCGCTTGTCGCGGTCTCCGGTCGCGGTCTCGGCCTACAGTACATGCCGAAGAGACCGAGACACTTGTCGCGGTCTCGTGTCGCAGTCTCGCGTCTCTGTCGCGGCGCCAACCGCTACCTTAAATTAGCAAACAACCAGTGACATATCGTCGTGTGGTCGGCCCCATACGGCGCTTGCAAGGCTGCGACCGACAATCATTATCTCAACGTAATGCTGAGTTGCTATAACATTAATTCGACTTAATGAAATAGAGTTCAGTGGTTTAGCAAGGAAAATGTGACTTATAAATCATTAACATTATCGTGTTTGCCCTATTTCAACCTTTTCATACATTTTCTTCACCGCCCACGAAGAAGCTTATATCTTTGTATGAGTTCGTGTTATGTATTATGAGGCAGAAAACTGGTAAGAAGAGTTTATATACAAATTTATTTTATCATAAACAAAAAACTTTGCATCTCTTAATATTGTTTTGCTTGTAAACTTAAGGAACAATAATAATGTTTATTTTTCACTTAAAAAAGTGTAAAAGTGAATTGTGTAACGGCACAATACATTTCTGTGTCTGTTTCACTGATCATTTCCTTTACAGGCAAGTAGGTGAACAGCCTTCTATGCCTGTTTAACCGGGATTCAAACCCAGAACCTCCGGGTATTCTATTTTTTAAGTTAATTTTATTAAGTTATAAACAATCAACACTATTTACATCTTTCTATTTATATATTTGGCACCGCCTTTCAAAAACAACATGACAGTTTTTTGTTTTATATTTTATCTTGTTCCAAATTTAATACTGAATCTAAAAACATCTAATTCATCCATAAGGATTCATAAATAATAGTTATAAGCAAATAAGTAAGACGCGGTCGCGCAAATTTCAGCGATTTCTCGTCCGATTGTAAAACTATTCTTTCAATATCCTGAAAAATATTGATCGTAAAAATTCTATAAAAAAAAATGGGACCACTTCGACGAGTTAGTTTGATTTGATACTTTACTCATTACATCCAAATCGGTACACGGATGGCGACGTACTAGTGGAAAATCAGGAAAAAAATACACGTCGAATTGATAACCTCCTTTCTGGTTTATTTGAAAGTCGGTTAGAAACGATTAAAATAAAAAATAAATAATTAGTATTTGCTTTGTGTAATTATTAAAAAAAAAATCACGCGTCGTCCTTATATAAAGGTCTTTTGGTTTTTAATTTTTTTTGTCCATTTATTGTATTATGTGTATTTGCAATCGATTTCTTTGTATGCTTTAAAAATATATTTAAACACTCAGTTTTAAGCCAAAATGAAATAGTCATTCAATAATAGCAAACGAAACGGATTTAGCCGAACTATTTCGAGGTTGTCCTTGACATTGCACGTTTCGGTTCGTCACTCCCGCGCATAGCGATAACGGCATAACTGTTTGCTCGCTTATAAACATATTAAACTGATTTGAACTTGCTGATAATTTCCGCATACAAATAGTGAACTACATGGCAGTACATTATAGGCCTTTGAAACGAATACTCATTTTGGTATATAAGCTTTTATTATATTGAACGTCAGTTGGCGCAATAGGTAGTACCTTCTGCGCCAAAGGGTTCTGGGTTCGATCCTGGTAGGTGCATTTATTTGTGTGATGAGCACGAATGTTTGTTTCCGAGTCTTGGTTTGTGGTGTTTATCTTGAGATTAGCGCGTTCAAACAAACAAACTCTTCAGCTTAATAATATTGATATAGATGAAACTCAAAGAATGTTGGACCGATTCAGGAATATATTTCACTTAGAAGGCTAGACTTTTCTAAATGACATAGGCTGTATTATAACTATCGCAAACACCCACACAAAAATTGCGAGTAAAAACAAGAAATACAAAACTGATTTAAAACACATTGAAATATACCGATTAATAGTTTTGAGCGGCTCCTATAATTAATTCTGTATTTGTATAAGGGGCACTCGTGGGTTCGCACATGGTCGTAGTTAAATTTAGCACAAACCTTTGATAGCCGGAGACGGGTAAACTTATTATCGTCACGTAAATCGGTTGCCGACTTTTTTTTTTCATAGCTATCTCGATCCCTTGATGAGCCTCTTAGTTGACTAGATGGCGAGATGTCTGGGACTACAATTAGGAGTGAGCCGCGGCTTCGTTCGCATGAAAACAACGTGAAACAATGACGTATTATAGTTAGACTGATATTCTTTGCTAAAGATTAGTTACTTTGTCAAGTTGTTTATTGACTTAAGACAGTAAATAAATAAATCATACCTCCAGACAGAAAGTAACAAATCAATCCACACCAGCTGTGCTGTATGTGCGGTTTTTCACCAGCGAATTTCGTGCGTGATGTTATATACCTAGCTTCGATAAATGTACTATTCAATACAAAATGAATTTTCCAATTCCTTAGATAAACGCGTTAAAACAACCAACAGCTCTTTAATCTTTTGATAAAAGTATTAATTTATGTTATTATGTAAGATATTGTCATAAATAATTATTTTATTTATTAAAATTTAAATAGTATTAACAATAATTTGCACATGAAAGAAAATAACACAGCAGGAAAACAAAATAATTAATTAGGAATGCAACGGTCTTATTGCCAACAAGATCTCTTCCAGGCAACCCTGGTAAGGGAGACAAAACAAGAGATCATGGAAGTGAAAGAGTTCGAAACTTGGAAGCTCAAACATTATAATTGATTGCATCAAGGGTTAAAACATTATGATACCGTATCTTTGTTAAAATAATAAGCACACGTGTGCTCATAATATTGCTCCAAAAGTCCGAGCGATAAAGTCTTATTTCAGTATCCGAGGCTTGCGGTTTTTTAATGCCCCTACAAAGTACCCGCCCGCAATTCGGGAGCTTTATGAGCGAGCTTTAACTGGAAGATTTGTTGCCTACTTCACCTTAATAGATGGATTTTTATAGTGTGTAATAACGTTTGATTTTTACGTCCGGCGAAAAATGAGGGGAGTTTCTAGCGTCGTAGATAATAAACAAATGGAACGATTTCATTTTTTTAAAGCTGATAATGGATGGATTTTTGCTACGATTTATGAAAATTTGTTCCATTTTTTGTCAAATCCATTATTGAGATATTTATTTATGTATGTCGAAGGCTTTTTCAAATTATCTTTAACTTGTCAAAAGGATTTCTTTAACTGTCGTTAGAAATTGTTTAATAAAAAAAAAAACTCCAAACCGACTTGAAACATCATTATAATTTATAAAAAAAAATTTATAAAAACCGGTGCCTAATTTTAAAAGATATTTTACTGTGTGAAAATCTGGCACCGACATTTGCCTTGTCGAATGTATATTTCTGCTCTATTCATAATTTTGTAACTCATTTTGAAATCGTTCACAGTTTCTATTAAAATTACACTTATCTAGCCTAATGGCCCTTTTTAAGTTTACAACCAACTAAGTTTTCTTGAACTCGTGAAGCATTTATAAATAACTAGTGGACCCCGCGAACTTCGTATCGCGTCAGAGTTCCGAATAATACTGTACGAAGAAACGAATTTTCTTTATAAAACACTTTTTTTTAAATTTTTCTATATTATTAATACTCATTATCCTATTCCGTACAAAGACAAAACCAAAAACACAAAAATCATAAATATTGGTCCAGCTGTTCTTGAGTTAAAAATGATGTAACTAAGAGAACATTGTTTTATATTTCACTAGCAACCTTCCTTTTCAATCACTCTATCTATTAAAAAATACTGCATCAAAATCCGTTGCGTAGTTTTAAAGATTTAAGCATACAAAGGGATATAGGGGATGAAAAAGTGACTTTGTTTTATACTATGTAGTGAAGACATAAAAAATTTAAAGAAACAGTTCAAATTATCCTAAACCCCACATTGAACATCAAAGAAATAAGGAAATGGAGAATTTAATCCACTAACCCTTTAGCCTACATCATTAAAGTAGTATTACACACAAGTGGTAGTAATTTGGAAGCTCACCCTTTCAATTAAAAGCCTCTACAGGATCGTAACACTAAAACGTCACCAAAACCCGAATACCGCGATGAAGTCACCCGACACGTTGTAAACAAACGCATTAACATACAAACATAAAATAGTAAATGGGGAATATAGGTATCGTATTATACAAACGGGGCTCAATATTTGAGTTAGATATTTAGTCGTATTTAATGTGTGGTGTACATATATATCTCTCTAACTCTGTCTCTTATGCTTTCGCATCTAAGCCACTTAACCGATTCTGATAAAACTTAACACAGATATAGACTAGAGCTCAGTGAGAGACCTTAAAAGAGACCTAAAATAGTTGAAATAGGGGATAAAAGTTTATATAGAAGTTCGTCACTGTCGGAGATTGCTAAACTAAGTCAAAGTAGGTTAATTTACATCATTTATAACTCAAAAACGGATGTATCGAATTCGATGGTCTCTGATTTGTTGGATTAATTCACCTTTAAAAATATAGAAAAATTCACGAAAAAATGTTTATGTAGAAAATTCGTTTCCTCATACATTTTCTATGGAATGACGTTTTACGGGAAACATTATTATTCACAATTCTGAAGCGGTACAAAATCGCGGGCTCCACTGACATATAATATAAGCTATAATGACATATATATTCCTTCAACTGAAATCATCGATGTCGAAAAGATAAGTGAATTTGAAGAATATTTAAATACAAATAATATCTCATGAATGGACGAAGAGAACATCATAAATTGTAGCTAAGATTTAGTTAAACCGATAACGCCACATTTCAAAAAAAATTTCAACATCAAACTGGGTCCATTCGTGTAGGAGCTGCAATACACAACCACACCCAGAGACGTCATCTTTTTTGGGATTTTGATGTAAAACATTTATAGCCGCATGAAAAGCCGATTACTGGCGTGGCGACGCATGCCGTGGCGACGCGTCGCCACGGCATGTGATGGTTTATATATACAGTCTATAGTATATGTGTATAGTAAATAATGTCAATGTTTCACATCTGCCAGCCGTATCGTGACGGATCACAACTTTTTTAAAAATAGAAGTGTACCTAGTATTAGGAAACAGTGATACAAAAAGGGCTTAAGAATTTAATCAAGCTGGATCCTCTTAAGCTATTGTGCAATGTAAACGAAATGGAATAAGGTTCATCGATTGCGTCAACCTTTAAACTAGGTATTTCAGACAAGGGTTGGGTTACATGCTCGGAAGAAGAGTGATATTATTTTTAGAAAATATATAAACTTTATATATTTACCGCGAGTTCTTCTCGTGACCACGGCCGTTGCAACAAGGTCGAAACGTCGGGGTAAATATATAGTTTCTATGCGCGATAAGTCCCGCTATATTTGCTAAAAATGAATTCAAATTGCGAAAATGTATGATATAAGATTAGTTGGATCCATCATTTAAATGTGAAGGTCATTAAAATAAACGCAAAAACACAAATTGTAATTAGAAAAATTTCTTTTTCAGTCAGTACATTGGCTACACATTCCAAGGGATATAATAATCTATCTAATCTAATTCATCTGTTGCATGACGCTGAAAATATTTGACTCAGTATTCTTTAGCAATGACTGCATCGAACTACGCCGTTTTATCATAAGCTGACTGAGAATTTATTTAACAAATAAATTTTCTAAACGTTGATTGTCCTTTCCAAATTTTAGCCTACATCTGTGTCAAACTTCAACAAAATCAGTTTAGTGGTGTGAAACATAACAGACGAACAGAGTTACTTTCGCAATATTAGTAGAGACACTACTTGTAAATTATTAAAGTTTATCCATTAAGTCAAGGGTATATCATAGAACAAAGAAATGATCAAGTCAGAGTGACTCACAATGATAATTGTTATTGAGTACTTTAATAAAATATAGGTCAATCACTTATTGTTGTCTCGTGGATGTCTCACAATGACACGGCAGCCATTACAAAATCTATATAAAACAGAATCGGGTTATTTACACCATTATAACTACTCAAGGACGGGTGGACCTATATTAATGATCTCTTCTTAGTTGGATTCGTTTAATCCGAGAATAGTAAAATAACTATTTAAAATATAAAAATTCACGAAAAAGTCTTTATGAAGAAAATTTGTTTCATCATAATTTCTATGGAAAATGTTTCATGTTCTTCATGTTTTCTATGGAATGACGTTTTATGTGACACGTTCGGAACTCTGAAGCGATACGAAGTTCGCGTGTCCACTTACAAAGAAATAAACGAATCACTCTATTTACTTCAACATTTACCAATTTATACTTATAAACTATGATCTACCTTGATCAGTACTCAGTTTGTCTTGTAACTCTCGAAGCAAGATGATATAAGATTGAAATGTCTGTATGTGGCATCTTAGATTTGTTTGAAAGCTGAAGCGATCGAGATGAATCTCAATAACTTGTTTGTAATTAACACGTTTATATTTTTACATCTGCTCCAAGCATTTTAGTGTAAAGAAATAATGAGAGAATTGTGGTATTCTTTTATGTTAAAAATGTGATTAATATAGATAATAATAATAGCACAATATCTAAAGAATATTATAACAAATTAATAACAACGTAACACGCGTTTTTAAAGATAAAGCCAAGTCAGTAGAGACACGAAGATGTTAAAGTTAATATGGACTATTGCTGTATAAGCGATTTTATGACGTGAGTCTACTGTTGCAATAATTTTAATATCTGGTATATAACAATAATTTGTTAAGCTCGACAACTGACTAACTTCTAGGGGCGCTAACGTATTAGGTTAAGGTACTAATGCAAAAAATTATGTATACCCTTATGTTTACATTGTAAGGCATCAATTGCGGCATGTGAACGTTCTCTTACCGAGGGTGAACATTTTACGAGCGACGGCATCTCCTTTACTCGATCGGTAGCCGATACCATCACTTACTCCACGCTGCTTTCCACTAAACACTTGAGGAAATTTCTACATATCTACGTTAATAAGATATATATATATATATAACAAAGTATATCTATTATTTTAAGGACAACAGAATATCAACAAATACACAGAATACAAAATCTAGACGAATTTAAGAAAAACTAAACCAAATTTCTAAAACGTGAACGCAAAAATAAACGACTGTTTTGAAAAAATAAATACTCTTACGAACACTTAGCAGAGTAACAATAAGTACACTAAAATTTTTAAAATTACATTTAAATTGTTAAAATATGTTTATTTGTAATCATTGTTGAGAGTTTTTTTAAAAAAAATGCAATTTATTTAATTTGTTTTAATATCAAATATCTTTATAATAAGGACATAGTAATTTTTGAAAGGAATTTAATTTCAAAGGAAATATGAACAATGTCTTCTCGAACGGACATTCCTTCAGTGATATTCTTGGAATTCGCGTCTCCTGTTTAAAAATATAGACACATAGCTTCTTTCTTTAATAAGAGTTTCGCTGCTTTAGAACCGTATAAGACCTATAACTATTTTAACTTTTTGACTGACAGCTATTTAGGGCAAGCAGCAGACGCTATAGAAAATTACATTTCTTATTTATGTTATACAAGCGACCCGCCCCGGCTTCGCACGGGTATAAAACATATATATAAACCTTCCTCTTAAATCATTCTATCTATTAAAAAAAACCGCATCAAAATCCGTTGCGTAGTTTTAAAGATTTAAGCATACAAAAGTATTTAGGGACAGAGAAAGCGACTTTATACTATGTAGTGATTAAATAATAAAATTTTCAAGAATCTTTCATATTAATCCTACACAGTCACAGGCAACTGTCAGCACAAAGAGATTTAATTAAAGAGATTGTCGAATAATATCGTCGCTTTATTATCAACTTGTCATTTCCAATACGCATAATACGACTTTCATTGGCTAATAAAATGTGTTATCCCCGATCTGATTGTAACTAGCGCTTGATTTGTCATTGGCAAGTTAACTTATAAAAACATTCGTTCCAATTCAGAAATATAATACAAATAAAATAAAGCCTTCTATTTTTGCTTCGACCTCTGTACAATGTTAATTTAAAAATACCTAATCTTTTTTTGAGCAAAATGTTGAAACTATGTACTATGCACAAAAAAAATTTGTTTAAGTATATATTTGAAAAGTGTTAAAGTAAAATTAAGAAAGAATGTATCCCATATACCTACCTAAATTTTATCTAATCTAAGCATTTATCATTTCGAATGCATTTAATTGAACTAAAATAATTCGCCATCTAACAATTTTATGACGCAATATTAACATGCTTATATAAAACTGTTAGGTGGCGAATTATTATTCGTTTAGTGATAGATATCAGAAAACACCTTTCGTAAACCTTTTGTTTATAAAAACAAAAGTAAGAGATTTTAAAGAATCGTATAAAATCTAGAAACTGACTTTGAAGTGCAATAAAAAATAATAAATACATGAAATTGGCCACGGCCGTTGCAACACGGCCGAAATCGAAGTAAATAAATAATGTTTCTTTGCGCGATAAGTCCCGCTATATTTAATAATAATAATAATAAATACCTCATAAATGGATGAACACATTGAATAGCTTTGAACCATTTCGATAGCTTTCAAACGAAAATTGATTTACGTTGCAAAACGATCATAATCGGTCATATTCAGACACGTGACATTTAAAACACCCCTCTTGCACAGGGTGTCCAAATTGTTATTTTGTTTTTTAGCTGTTGCTAATAATATAAATGCGAAAGTTACTCTGTCTGTTAAGCCTTAATTACTGAATTTATTTCGGTTAAATTAGATATATTGGTACTAGAGCTTGAGAAGGCACCTATGGTTTTATTGCGAATAAAACATCAAGTGGTTACAACGGGGGATGAAAGTTTGTATGGAAGTTCATCATTATTGGGACTGCCAAAGGTAAAGAAATAGTATAAACATACAGACGGAGTCGCGGACATAACGGTGATTATTCAGTCGCGCGGGCAAAGCCGCCGGTATTAGCGAGTATCAAATGAACCTCTTAAGTGGTTATACAATGTAACAAATGACTTATCCCGGAGCGCACACAACAAAATGTATTTGTGGTAAATACTAATATTTACCTTCAACCCAAACACGCTGTGATTCCTATCAAATAGGCCTTACATACACGATAAATCTATACTTATATCATAAAGCTGAAATTATTGTTTGTTTGGTTTAACACACTAATCTTCAACAATACTGCTTCGAATCGAACAATTATTTTCGTGTTGGATAATCCATTTACCGAGGACATAATATTATGTACATAACGCTTCGACAAAATTAACGCGTGTCTAACATAAGTTAACTGTTAAATCATAGATGATTAATAAGTATTTTTCCAACTCTTTATGGCATTGTTATTTTAGAAGTTTAATTTTTTTTAAAAAATTTAAAATTTTTAGGTGTCTTTTGTCTATTCTGTCCAGATTGTATTAATCTTTAAAATGTTGTTTCACGAACAGATTAGGATACTTTTTTGCCACGTAGAACGTTTGTTAAAGTCAAAAAGTATCCATTAAATTTGGATAAAAATTTATATGAATACATAATAATGAACCATCAGAATAAATAATAATAGTGATCCATCAAATAAAAAATAATCATGACAATCGGTACAGTTAGCTTCACAATTGCCATACAAACATACAAAAAAACAAGTCGATAAAGAAATTCCTCTTTTAAAGGTTAAAAGCACACGCGTACGAGCCTTAGACAAATCAAATCTAAGGAAACGTAGCAATGGGAGGCATCTTCAAATGAAACTCAATTTCCTTCGACAAAGCGCACATTACTGTTTAGAGATTTGAGAGCCCGCGAGAACTCGTACTGTTTTCTTAGCGGTAAGACATCTAACATTGTTTTCATCTTATAAACGGATAGAGAAACTCCATCTTATATGAGTCGGTAAAAGAGTTTTTATGACGCTCGCGTCAGTCGAAAATAAATTCGGTCCGGCAACGACAACTTTGCAACGTGAATCCGTATTATGTTAACTGCTGTGTTTTCTATTTTATTGATTATAAACATTACTTTTCGATTTTATTTCGATGCTAATGTGAATTAAGATCGCAAGGTTTTTTTCACAGAAGCGAATTTGTTTTCGACTCATTGTAAATACCCGTTCTAAGGCAGATTTCGAAAATGAGTCAAAAAACATACCTGTGAAATATACCTACCAGTTTAAAAATTGTTAGAATATTTGAATACTCAGTTTAGATAAATCA
This sequence comes from Aporia crataegi, assembly GCA_912999735.1. Classification (NCBI taxonomy): domain Eukaryota; kingdom Metazoa; phylum Arthropoda; class Insecta; order Lepidoptera; family Pieridae; genus Aporia; species Aporia crataegi. Next base: position 1,024,409 of record OU538748.1, on the reverse strand, counting down.
ATAGTTAATCGTTATACATTTTTTAATAAATATATTTTCACGCCTATTTCCCAAAGGGGTAGGAAAATATACCTGTTTCGCTTCCTACCCCTATCATATATGCCCTGCTCAAGTATGGTTAAGTACTTGGATTTGGTCCAGAAACATACGACTAGGTCTCCCAGCACTCACTTCACCATTCATTACTATAATAACATTACTATACATTACTTAAAAATACATATAATGACGTAATCTTTTGCTTAATCTTGACTTCGTTCTCTACCTTTATTCATGAAATTCTTAAGACATAGCTTAAAATTACTTCACACTCTCATTAGCCGTGTACGAAAAGTTATCATCACTCATTCAAAGAGAATATTCAACAAACTTTCAATTCCAACAAATAATATTCAAAACCGAAACTCGTGTATTTCTCTAGGGTTGCCAATATTTATTTTTAATCCCTGACGCAGAAAGTAACGTATTATGAGTTTACCGTGTCTTTGTGTCAGCATCGTAACTCATAAAACAATTGACCGATTAAATACTGTCTTTATTTGAAGGCGGGATTGAGATGTTTACCTAAAACTTTGCAGAACAATATAAAAATACAAACCTTTTCTCTCTTTAAAACTACTAAACAATTTTAAAATTCTTTTAAACTCAAACTCACAATACGCCTAAGTTGACGGGCTGTTCAAGAACGCACTCAAATATGGTAAGAGCAGCCAAGAAAATCAGTCTTTCACTGAAAATCTAGATTCTGACATACACTATATTTCATATAAATAGGTTTAAATGAATTGCAGTGAATTCCATACACCAACCCTGGCATCAACTCATCTAAGCGTAACTTTGCAAGCCCGAATCATTTGCAAAACTTAACTCTGCTAACGTTACACCATTTGCCGGCGACATTTCTTCGTTGACAACTTTCCACCATAGAACAATTTATTAATTAAAAGCCATCGGAATTAGAAACAAAACAAAGTTAAGTAACATCTCGAATATTGCCATGTTTCGAAGCAAAAGCATCGTAGACAATTCGTAATTGACAAACTACCTCAAATACGAGGCACTTATAACGAGATGATAGATTTATAAATAATTCATTTTGTTCATAATATTATGCCATACAATTAATTGACATAGTTTTGATATAATTTCATAATTATTACATAGTATAAAACAAAGTCGCTTTTTCTTTCTCTATATCCCTTTGTATGCTTAAATCTTTAAAAGTACGCAACGGATTTTGATGCGGTTTTTTTAAATAGAGTGATTGAAGAGGAAGGTTTTTATATATGTTTTATACCCGTGCAAAGCCGGGGCGGGTCGCTAGTTAAATCTATAATTTATAATCTAATCTATCTCTAATAATAATCTATATTATATATGTTAATTCATTTAGACATTCCCCTATTTACATAATTATTTCTAAGAATCCTACAAAATCAACATGATGTATAGTGAATTCGATCGTTAGCAGGCTAGCATAACACACAAATTGGTTTTGGCGGCGTCTAAGTAGAATTACAACTTGCAAGCAATCCACAGAGCATAAACTAAGTTATTTATTATACCAACGTAAAGCTGCGTTCAGACGGATTTACAAGTGAAATTGACGACAAATTAAAACTCTCCTCGAAATATTAATTACAAATAAGAATACCGCACGAATCGATTCGTAAGTTGCATCTCAAAGCTGACGTGAAGCTTTTGAAAAAACGCTTACAGTTGGTCCACTCGTTTGTGTAAACGACGTTGGCAAGATGAATCTTCTTGGTCCATTTATGAGATTATGCTTTTTAATTATCGTTAATTTCACTTCACTACATAGTATAAAACAAAGTCGCTTTCTCTGTCCCTATATCCCATTGTATGCTTAGGTAAATCTTTAAAACTACGCAACGGATATTGATGCGGTTTTTTTAATAGATAGAGTGATTAAAGAGGAAGGTTTATATGTTACATAATATACCCGTGCGAAGCCGGGGCGAGTCGTTAGTAACTGATAAATTTCACTTGTACAAAGAATTCGAAAAGGTACATTTGAATTTAGAATTCCATTAGAAACAACGCACGTTGTGAAGTTGGAATGAAACGTTCAAATTTTCCAGTTAACTCTGGCAATATATTACAACTACTTTTGCGGCTTCTGTTTAAAACGCAAACTAGACCATTTATCTGTAGCTCTCGCTGGGAATTGTCTTGATCCATAATAAACTTCTCACATAGCATTGTATATTTTACACGCAATTCATGTCGCTTTAAGAGCAACATACCTGCGATCTACCTCTACCACAAGTATGGTCTAGTATTTTTCGATTCCGACTTCATTAATAATCTACTATTCGCGCTAATTGTTGGAACTGTTGGTTCGAATTGAAAAATTATTTTCGTATTGGATATTCCGTCCAAGAAATGCTACAACATCACCCCACGACGAAATTAACGCGTACGAAATCGTATAATTTAAAGTAGCCGTTTTACAGTAACACAGAGTTGTTTCGTTTATTTTTCTATCTTTATTTTAGGTTTTTTATTTTATTAATTTAGTATGGCAGTCAAATGAATGTTACTGTATTTATATTAAATTTTTTATCTTCTTGGTTATATCATTTCATTATGTAACACCCTTCTTTTTTCGTCGAGGCACAAAAATTTTCTAAAATTTCTCACAATTACGCCGATTCGTTAGCCATATTTGTTCAAATGTTTTTTGTTCACAATGAGTCATTTTAATATAATTTGCTCTGTAAAAATATTTAAATTTTATATTTGTCCAAATAGCCGGAATTAGGTAGTAAACTCCATAACTTACGTGTGAGATCGTTGACCGTTTCATACGTCCGTCCACACACGATTGCGCTTATATCATATTATGTTGCACAATATTAGGTTTACAATATTTATATCTCAATTATGGAACTTAAAATTATTTTTAACCGCCTTCAAAAAAGGATTAGGTTCTCAATTCGACTGTATTTTTTTTGTACCTAATAACTTTCGACTGGGTTGAACGATTTTGATGATTATTTTTTCATTTGAAAGCTGGTGCTTCCCGTGTTGTCCCATTCATTCATCAAAATCTGTTCAATAGTTTTAGAGTTACGATGTGAAGTCAGTTTTTTTTTAACTGAACTGTCCGCTCGTCTATAATATACCACCCAACAGCTAAATAATTTATGTAAGCGTTGTAACAAATAAAAATGTAATAATTTCTATCAACCAGTCTGACATCCGGGGTCAACGGCCTACCAACAATGGATTCCGTTGATTTATATAAAACACATCAATTTACACAAGCCAGTTCGACGCGTCCAACTAAAACCAGTCCTAATAAATTACCGAATAAAATTAACCACGAACGAACAGTTAGAAGCAATTATTTCATAAATCAAATATTAAACTTAATCTTGACAAACGACATGATTATTGCAAATAAGTATTTCTCTTAAACAGATGGACATATTTTCATAACTTGAAGTCAAGAACCGTGTCGACTCAAGTTAGCTTTAAAACAAAAAGAACCGGACGAAATTTGACCATTCGTTTAGGACCTACGATGGCACACACGTAGGTACTTCAAACTAATATATCCCTCTTTTTTGTCGGAGTTTAAAACTATACAAAATACATACACCCGATTTAAATAACTTTTCATTTGACGCTTGGTTGATAAATATTCATATAATATAAAAATACAAGAATTTACACGTGTACAAATAAAAACTTATATAATAGAAATTTAAAAACATATTGGATATAAAATATTATAAGTGAAGGTGAATGACCTTATTTATATAATTACAACAATACTGATACGCAATGTTTTGTTGTGTTAACAATTAGTTGCGTTGTTATAACTTGGCTGATAACAAATTATGGGTAACTGTTGCGCCGCGCGGTTTCATCCACTTTCTTAAAAGGGATAAATTTACCTGATTTTGCAACATTTTTCATTAATGCACCGCTCCTAGCGGTCATAGTGTGATGTTATTGTATTCCTTGATGAATAGAATATCCGAAAAGATTTTTTAATTCAACCCATTCGTTTCTGAGATTAGCTTGTTCAACAAAAACTGACCTTGAAGTATAGATAAACAAAATTTCAGAAATATATTCATTGATTCATATCAAAAACTTTAATCCCAACTGACATCATAAAATTGTTGATAATAGTTAATATGAACTGTATACTAATATTTGTTCCCGTTTACTCATACTTAATTGTTGTGTCTATGGTTTTTTTTAAAATGGAAAAAGGTTTTAAACATTAAAAAGTTTAAATTTAAATTTGGAATTCGTAAACCCTTAACCCCCGAACACAAGGCTCCGAGATATTCCCAATCAATCTCTTTTTATGTAAACAAGATTGACAAGTGTCATTAACCTCCCGTTACGCGCTACGTTACGCCGAGATAAAATATCTACAAATGTTGAATTTTCTTTCATTCCGCGAGTTAACACGCTGCTTGATGCGTAATTTATGTTTAAATTTGTACAAATTAACGTGCTTTTTGCGTATACATAGCGATTGGTGCACGTGTTTCAATATTTAGTGGAAAAAACAATTTAGATAAACTCGACGATAGGTATGGTAATTAAAAAAATAGGAAGTCATTCTAAATACTTGTAAATGTATGAACAGTTAGTTAGCTAAGATCTCAAACAACTTTCAAACAAAAATTACAGACAAAATCAAAATCTGTCAAAATCACACAGACATTTTTTGTCAGAGCTTTAAAATAAACGTAGATCAATATAAACCACGGATAAATGTAACAATCGTAAAGTACTTTCCGACAGCTACATGAACATATATTTATTTATTTTAAAAGCATACAAGACTGTTACACAGACTATAACAATATACAGAATTAAGAAAAAAACTAGATTGAATTCCAAAACGGTGTACAAAATAATGCAATATTTCCAAAAAATATAGCAACACTCTAGAGGCCGCGATCTTCTGACGTATAAAAATCAACGCCAATATCTTGTTTAGACGTAAAGAAAAATGGCGAAGTTTTTATCGAAACCAATTTCGTTGGGTAAGGGGCGATTACGTTTCTTACAGCCGGGGTTGTTAGTTCGACCGCTGTGTGTTGCTTGTGTAACCTGAGGAAGTTCTTTCATACATTATCGATGCTTGGTAATATAAGATTGCTTCTTTAACAAAAACCCTGCCATGTTAATTACGAATAAAGATATCTCATGAACACATTCATAGCGTTAGCTTTCAACGAGTTTTGATTGCAGATACACTTCAAACAAACCCCGTTTTTATTTTATTAGCAACAACGACACTAACACATTTCTAAGCATACACACATACATACGGTCTCTAAAATATGTAACTAAGGGCATTATTACAAAACATGGACTAAAGATGTTACAGTGTTAATTGCTATGATACTGAACAAAAACAAATCATATTTGTATGAACGTTAGACTTGTATCCTAACAACTAATACCGAAACATCTTTAGTCCATGTTTTGTAATAAGGCCCAAGTCTAAACTTTTTAAGCGCTATTGAGTCGGTTATTAATATATTAGAACACCACTTATACCACACTACGTAACAGAGTAACGAATATCCCTCACTTACTGATTGTTTATTACTTATGTGATTTAGAATATTTTGTGAGTAATGCCTATTTTCTAAATAGACTTAAGTACTTTTTCGAAAAGCGAGATCTCTTAATAACGACATAGATTTACTTAAAAAGAGGTCTCGACTTCAGTTTTAATATATAAAATTTAATATTTAGAAAATAATAAATAATAAAAAATAAAAAATATTTGTATTGTATTGCATAATAAAGACACTGCCTACGACAAACAAACTTCCGACTTTGTGATTCTGTTTTATTTGTTTATAATATATCTAGTCCGAGATTATTAGTAATGGGTATTTAATATAGCAAATATACAAAACGCTAAACAAACCTAGAATATAATATGTAGATAAATTAATTGATTCCTACATATTATATGTATAATTATAAATTGGTTCTAAAAATTTGTCATAAAACTCAATGCCACTTATCTGTACTTAATATTATAAAAATGAAGTGTTTTGGTGAAGGTGCTTATCTCATTATTAACTGTTCCAATTGAAACATTGGTGTTGGGTAGTATATATATAGATAGATAGATACATTCATCAAGGATAACTATATGTGTATAGGCTACAAAACATCACGCTACGACCAAATAGAAGCGGAGCATCAATGAAAAATGTTGCAGAAACGGGGAAAATGTGCCGAAAACGGGCAAAATTATTATACCGGGCTGAGGTCTAATATAAAACTCAATTTGTGTTAGATAATAGGCAATCCCAAGAATTATAGCCAGCTATCTGTGAGACGTAACAGCGAGCCAAACCGCAAACAGTGAATACAAGTATTCGGCTGCAGCGAAGTATGTACGAGTAATTATTCCGGAGGCCTTCCGGGCTCGAAACTTCAGCGGAATTAGTTTCAAACAGAAATATTCGTTTCCGCAACTGTCGAGCCTAGATATTCGATTAAGTTTCACACAAGTTTTCTTATATCTATCAAACGGATATACTGTTAAAACTATTGTAGCATATATATTTAATACTTAATGGAGTCAAAATAAAAAAATTATTAAAGAAATTTATTAACAGCACCCTTTTTGGTTATTTTGAATGTTCGATGTGTCTATATGTCCGTCGATGGGTACCTATTAAACGATTTTGTCTATTTGAGCGTTCGTATTTAACATGTCGGGGAGTTTTTAAATTGTATTGACTCATTTTAAACCTTTGAAAAATTTATAAAGCGTTATTATATTGATAAAATTAATGCATATTTTATTAATTATTTTTATTTAAATTAACAGTAGGTAATCATTTCTTAATAACTGTATGTACAGTCATTTAAAATTACTAAATATTACATTTTAATAATCCTGATATTAAATGTTCGTGATTCATGCAATAGCTGATACCGCTTAGACTTTTTAGTTTTTAGTTTGAACCATATTTGTTATTGTTAAGGATTTAGTCGTTTTCGCACTTCGTGCACTCTGCTTTCATTACTTTTTTTATTTTCCTTGTTGGGTTGCCTGGAAGAGATCGATGATTAGCTATAAGGCCGCCCGCTGCACTCCAATTAGCTTAAGTTATTGTCTGTATTCTATTGTAATTGCAACGAAAATATATATATCTAGTAATTGAATATGTGCAAATAAACAAACCGCCATAATTATTATTATTGTTATTCGTACATCTACTGAGAACTGGAAATAATCTAGGGTATAAATAATGGTAACGAGTAATCTTAATTAAATGAAGATTTAAATGTGTTAGAAGGGCGGTTGACGTAAGATTTGCTTGTAAATGAAAATTTAATGTATCCTTTATCAAGAGCTACCCTCTCCGAGACGATAGAGAACGAGTATAGTCCAAGAGATATAATCAATAAAATTCATTTGTTTGCGATAACTTTTGTTAATAATGTTACAATAACGACGTGATATAGAAAATATTTTAAATCGACTTCAAAGGAAGTTGTTCCCAATTTGGGAATGTTTTTCTATATCTTTTAAAGACTTTTGTAAAGACCATGTAGACTTTTAAAATATAAGAGTATTTATTTATATAGAAACAAAGTTAAACAATCGACTTTTAATTTCAAATTGTAATCCATAATGCCAGACTATATTACTATTACAAAGAGATCGTATTTTATTTGTAATGAAAAAACTGTGATTTGTACGTTAGTTAAGTAAAATATTAAATAATTTACAAACTGTAGCCAAGATCCATCTTCATGATGTTAGAAGCTTTCAAACCAAAAAAAAAAAACAGACAGACACACAGACATGTCAAAACAACTTATTTGCGTGGAGGGTTAAAAAAATATGTAGCTGCTGATAATAATGATAAATTTGATTCAAGTGTGTGCGATTAAAAAAATCGCACACACTTGAATTGTGAATCAATCAATTTAATGATTTATGTTTTGTATGAAAGGTTGATTATCTTTTCCGATTCCGATATAAATTAATTAAAATGATTTCTTCGTCGGCTCTAAAGCTATATCGATCAGTCAACCACCGACCGCGCACAAATTGAATCCAAGCGATATATTTAACGGAGACATTCCGCGGTGGCAGTTGCCGCGGAGGCGTTACTGGGGCTTGGCAACAACTTATCATAATATACTGGATGAACCCCGCAACTCGGCGGGGGAGGTAAATTTTATCTTATTACTTATTCATTAACAAGCGCATAACAGTCCTATATAATTTATTATATATAAGAAATAAAAGGCTTTTATTTATATATGACAGTTTTAATTGTTTTTAAAAATAGTCTCCTTTCAATTAAATTTAATATATCAACTTTTTTTTCCTGCTGGCACTGAAAAATGGTTGCAAAATTATGAGTAAAACCTCAAAAAACATTCATTAGTACTACATAAGCTAATTTACATTCATTCCACCCAGATTAGAGATGGAAACTATTTATTTTACATAATAATAACAATGCATATAACAGAGTAATTTGCGAAGGTTACTACATTTTGAAGTATCTTCTACATAAACTAAAATCTTAGACGATGAAGTGAACTTTTTTGTTACTCATAGTACTGTGTTCTTATACATAACATTGAACTGTAAGCTTCAGTGGGGCCCACACATAGAGTGCAGAGCAGCTTTCGCGGTTAAAAAGATTCGCCAGCTTAACGAAGACACGGCAAGGATTGTATATTTTAACTATTTTCACATGTCATGTCTTACAGAATTCTTTTACGGGGTAATTTTTGCAGATATGCGATCAGTTTTTGTACTGCAGAAGCGGACTATTCGAGCGACTTGTTACGGAAGTGTGTGCGCAATAAATTAATGAATCAAATATCATGACCTAAGCTTACGAAAACATATTAAATGTAAATAATTTTTTTCAATGAATTTAAATAGAATTCGGAAGTGAAGAAAAAATAATATAACTTTACGATGCACTAAACTGCACAAAATAAATAATTCATTTTATAGCAATTGTATACGCATATAACAAAATCCCAAGCGATATACAAAAATTGTCTTTAAATAATTTTAAATCTTACGTTAATCGTAAATTAATTGCTAAGGCCTATTAAAACAATCGATTATTGCGCTTGAAAATGATCTGCTCCAATTCAAAATGTATTTTTAATTTGTAAACGTGATCGGAAAACAATGATACCTAACTCCACTGAGTTTCTTGGCTGGTATTCTCAGATTCTTCATTCTTGAACAGCTTATAAACTTAGATCTAAGCGACATGCATAAGCTATTATGTACGTGATTCAATATGAATTTTTTGACTTTGAAAGATTAAAGTTAATTGGTGAAAACGAATCATAATCTAATCTACATCCATTCTAGCCTCACCGGAGGCGAAACTTACTGTATACACACACATAATATCTTTTAGGTACCGTTGCGCGTAATTTGCTCGCATCAAGCGACCACATCCAGCTTATTTCCTCGCCGAGATAAATCTAATATCACTGCCCTTAATATATGGCTTGATATGAGCACGAGATTAAAACCTGATTTTACATATTACATTTATTTACATAGAAATTAGATTAGATCTTTTCTCTTGTAATAAACTGCCTGAAACGTGGCAATTATGTGAAAGTAATTTAGATGGATACCGTTTTAATCCTTATCACTATGGTAAAACGACAATTTTATTTTCCCATACAAACTGTTCGTACTGTTAAACGGTGGCGAATTAGAACTAAGTTTATAAAAAGAACTTATACGTTTTATTCATAACTGTCTTATTTATAAAGTTAAGAAACTTATTGGCAGTACGAAGTTCACCGGGTCACTTTATATCTCATAAATGAATGAACAAATTTTCATAAATTGTAGCTAAAACCTATCTCGATCAAGTCAAGTTTACAAAAAGTGCATTATAATCGGTCCTTTCGTTTATAAGACACACGCAAACTTACAGGCTCGTCAAACTTATATCACCTTTATTTTCGCGTCGAGTGTGAAAAATCAATATTTTAAGCAATTTATCATAACGTGGTGTTAAAATTTTAACAAAAAATTACCGACTTCAAATTGTAACAATAAAATTACTGAACAGATTTTGATGAAATTTATGGGACCACACGGTAAGCACCAGTTTTCAAACAAAAAAAGAACCATCAAAATCGATTCACCCAGTCGAAAGTTCTGAGGTAACAAACATAAGAAAATATAGCGCTCAATGAATTTCCTATTTACTCGTAATACTCAATCAGACAGTTTCCTCTTCTAAGAAAAACTAATGAAAGCCGGCCGACAGATTGTTAGCTGTAAGTTATTCTCCGCCCCTGATTCAGTGGCACGGCTTCGGGCTAAACAGGTTAGCATGCGCACCTGTTAACGACAAGTTTGAACACAAAACCCGAAACACTCAGGTTGTTCACTACATCAGCTGACCATTATATATCATTTTCAAATTTATTTATAAGTATATTGAAATCGAATCTAGCATAGAATTAATGGACTGTGAAGTTCTTTTGCCTTGTACGCGTTTGCTGTATTGTTTTTTGTTGGTGATGTAGTTATACATAAATGGTAGATGCTTCAGTAGGTTTATATGATAAAGCCTGAGTGTCGAAAGTGAGCCGGGACCGCAGGTGGCTGAGTAATTGGCGGGCTCGCGGATGTGACAGACGCTGTGCAAACGCCAAATTGCTTCAGACAGCTGCCTGACTTCATATTATAGTTGGGGAGCTCGTCACTTCCCTGTCAAAACGTGGCTTTGCCAAATCAAAAGTTATCGTGCAAGCTCAGCGAGCCGGCAACATTTGGATAAAAGCTATTCAAAACGATACATTTCGGTTTTCATAAAAAAAGAAATTTTGTTGTTTTAGTTTAAAAGTCATCATTGATTTGAAACTGTAATGTAATTTAAAAACTCAAATAGTCATTAGACGTACATTTTTTGAACTAATTTATCAAATCATGAATTTATTCTAAATTATATCTTAATGCTTCACATATATTTGTGTTAATGTAATCTGTAAGAGTTACTGACGCAATTATAATATTAGTAGAATTTAGTATGTATAAAAACAAAATTTACTGTTTAATGGTCACTCATTTAAAATATTAGACTTACTAATATTATAAAAATGATCCTAATTAAAAAGAATGCCAGCAACAAATGCTATATAAACGCTAAATATATTATGCGACCGTTCTTTAGAAGCGAAAATAACTACCACGAATCCGCCATTCCTGGCGATTATAAAACTAAAAAAGCCTTATTTATCAAATGTAGAGTTTTAGATCGTTTTATTTAAGGCAAAAGCCTTCCTCTCTTAGCCTACAGGAGACAATAAAACTTCCGCACATAGGCGTTCGAAGATGGGATGTAAAGCTCCCACTACGCCAAATGTTCACAAATAAAACCTGAAAGCGAAACAATTTCATTCCCTTCCGCTATGGATCCGTTGTTTTGACACAAACGCTATTATAATAAAAATAAAAGATGTTTTAACGTGATTAAGGCGATTTTTCAAATTTATTTTTAATGCTCTCGGCGTATTTCACGAGACGGCTCCGAGATTAATTTCAGCGTTGCCATTTTATTAATTAAATGTTAATTTTATTAAAAGATGTCCATAAAACGTCTCAAGTCTTAGTGATTGTCAAATTACTAAAATGTATATAATGTTAAAACCTCGTCTTAAAAAAGAAAAACTGGTCTTACTTGTTGTGAAATCCCGTAATCCCCATGTGGGCATAGGCATTATGCGTCTGTTACAATGATAATTTTCTTTACGAGCAAATAGGTATTCAAATTTCTCAAACCAATCGAAACATTTTTTTGCTTCCCCAGGATTCCAACCCAAAACACTCAGACGCACGAACCCAGTGACAGAGGTGGCTTTTTCTGATTTTCTTCTTACTTTCTGTTCATCAAATTTCAAACTCGATTCTTATTAATTTTTTAGTACCTACTTAATTTATAATGCTATGTTACATTTCCTCCTGTTCTGATTAAATATTTTTAATAAAATCTTTTCTAACATTTGAACTCGGGCGCAATATTTTCAACAAATAATTTAAGCAGCGCGCGGGATCCAGAATAACAACGGCTCCTTCATAACGAACCTTTTTCTGCAACGTCGACTCCGCCATTTTGTTTTTTATTTAATCACACACAAAATGGCGGTCCCAATTTAGCGAAATGCACCCGAGCAACGGCAGGAGGTAGCCGTGATATACTATGATTGAGCGGGTGAAAACAGCTCTGCGACGGTAACAGGAAAACTTTTTAAACATATTTCATTAATTTTGTACGAAGAAAGTGTGCTCGGTTTATATTTGATCATGTTTTTGGGACACGAAAATGCTTTTACGTAAATAGGAAACAAAACGTATACATATTTTCTTCTACGGTAACATTTTTTGCTCCGTCAACTGGAACCCGATAACAGTCACTAGACCAATGAAAAAGTCTATTGGGAAACCTCAAAGGAAATAGTATAACACGCAGGTATGACCCTTATTTCGTAAATATTTTATTTTCATTAATTCATTTTTGTATGTTATTTAAAAGACTACGCAAGTCGCATAGTATTTCCTGCACACTTTTAAAATGTTAAACTTACAGAAGAGAACATAATCAAAAAGTTGAAAAGACAATAACATTCACATTGAAATAAATACAAATATACTAACTAAGTTGCTAACATTTTAAGTTATATTTATGTTCGTGCATAATTCAAGTTCATATAATATTATCATCATCTGTCAGTCTATCGCAACTATGTGGCATTCAATCATCTCTAAACAAATTTTTCGTTTGAAACTCTTAAGTGCTCGAAATGGATTTTACATGTAAAAATTCTATTCATTATTTCTTGAGATAAAATTGAGTGTAATTAACACGTCAAAGGTTTCATTATTGTCTTGAGATTCACTTGTCACATCAGATTTTGGCAAACGTTTTAAACACGGATAAAACCATTTAAAACATTTTAAGTGATCAGTTGCCTACAAATCAAAAGACCTCTGTCAGAGATTTTGATGGATCTATACTCTATAGGTCATTCCGTTAGCGATGAAACCACTGAAGTGGACACCATTAATAGGGGATGAGAACTGATTTAGTGCGGCGGAGCAGATATTGGCACTGAAATAGAGTTCCATTTTAAAATCTTTCGGTGAATGTGTCGTAAAACGGAATCAAAGAATGTAACAACGATATTTGCTCATTCATTTTTCATTACGGGAGTTCGGAGATTTTTGTGAGCACAACGGGAATGGTATATAAAATTATAAATATTATTTTACTAAAATAATATAATAGTAATGATTTGTAGTTGCAATTTAATGTATGTATCTGTCGCATCTTCAGCTCCAAAATGCATCAATCCACGTAGCTCAAGAGACATAGGTATGGCTATTTATAAGCACTGACCGAATCTTAGCTTCGGCGATTCCAATCACCTTACTTATACCTAACGTTGCTTAATTTGAAAAAATGTCTCAAATACTCTGTCGATGTCTCACTGAAACATCTTTTTTCTTGGGATTCGAACCCAGTACCTCCGGTGCAACAGACAGACACGAAAACCATTTAACCGCAAAGGCTATATACCAGTGAGACAGACACAGAAATGTGTTTGCACGCACTCCACAAATAAATAATCAAATAGGGCTCAGTTTTGTTTTTTCTCATTAGAATTTTTCCATAACGTTAAATCGTTTTTTCCGCTGAAAAATAATTCAGTTTATTCAAAATGTGTAGCTCGATTTAGTCTTGCTGTAAATAATCTACTTCAACAGCCATTAACAGTTTTTTCAGCCACGAGCTGGGAAAAATATAAAAAAATGTTCTTTCACTAAAATAAATCAGCGAATTCGGTCGAAAGGGTGAAACTAAAAATTTCAGAGTAATTTACTGAATCATTTAACTAATCTAAAATTACAAAGTATAGTGAAATCCCGTCTCTAGTGAACATGGGGCAGACATACTTCTGTGTCTGTTTCAGTGACAGAATAAGAGCGAAAACTTATGGCTAAAACATCTTGTAAAGTTACTGCTAACACTTGAGAATTAATTACACCAATTTACCTAATCTATATACCGTATTTTTAAACATGATCAGAAAAGAAAATAATCCGGCTGAGTATTTTGGGTGTTTTTCTCAAACTCGAACGCGTTCTTAATAATAATAATAATTGGGACAACTAACATACATTGCTCTGATCCAAATATGGTATGTGTTATGGTAATCAGAAACAACGAGGGTACCACAATAAATAACATATTAATTTATAAACAACCAAGACTTTGAAACAAACATTCGTGCACATAACACAAATAAATGCACCTACCGAGGGATTCGAAACCTGGACTTTTTGATACAGAAGAGCGCTAATCTGTCGTCTTCTTGAACATCTTGTAATCTTAGAATTTAAGATTGACGTTCAGAAGTAATTATGTAAATGCATTGTTGGAAAGCAATAGTCTTTACGTGTACTGTGTGTTCTCGTGTACGGAGACGCGATTATAAAAGCTAATGTTTTAAAACTTGTTAAAACAATGATAGATTGTATTGAACAATAAAAGTTAAAAGCGTCGTCAATTTTCGTGTCGAGTGTTTTAGACGTATTATGATCGAGTGAGGAATTTGAGTAGATTGCAGTTACATTAGTTCGTGGACGTCATTGGAGAGGCGAAAGGTAAATGGAACACGAATTTAAGACAATGTATAAACTCTACTTCCTCCGCTATGATGTGATAAATAAGAATATTTATATAATATTATTAGCTGACCCGGCAAACGTTGTTTTGCCATATTAATTTTTGGGGTGGGCTACCCTTATCACTTAGGGGTATGAAAAATAGATAGTAGCCGATTTTCAGACCTACTGAATATGCATATAAAATTTGGTAAAAATCAGTAAAGCCGTTTCGGAGGAGTAAGGTAACTAACATTGTGACATGAGAATTTTATATATAAGATTTACCACATAATTCACACATTTCACATATTTACCACATTTTCGGAGTGTGAAATAAAAGATGAAATAGAATATTGTAGAGTTGAAATTTATTTATTTATTTATTTATTTTATATGTAGCACCCAAATATCCTAAATGCTAACCTTAAGCTAAACAAAAAACATAAACAATGGGCATACTATAGTTTAAACATATAGGGCAATGACATGGGTACTTTAAAGTCTAACAGAACATAAAATCACCTTAAATTGTAAAATAAAAAGAACATTCAAGAAATAATTCTGTTGTAGTTTTTTATTAATTATAATCATTTATTTTGGACTCTTATGCGAAATAATGTTTGAAATAAACATTTAAATAAATTTTTAAAAGGGCGGCCTTATCGCTATCAACTCAAAAAAGAATAAAATTTATAAAGGGAAAATGCAGGAAATGCGAAAAGTACTAACTAAAACTTTTATTTACAATATTATATAAATACCCGAAACCCGAAACCCAAAACCCAAAAGAAACATTAAAAAATATAATGCAATCAAATATGGACACAAATCGTCAATCTTCCGTTACGGAAATTATAAAACGCCATTCGCAATCGTGTCACGCGCGCGGTATTTCACGACAAATCCATTTAGTGGAAAGATGCGGGCAAATAAAATAACGCCTGCACATGGCGGTCAACACATAACGTTAATATGTTTACTTGAAATGTATCTGACAATGTTTAGACATCTAATAGCCCACTGTAGATTCGCTCAACCACTTTATTTTAAATTTTATTTATGTATTTTAAAGCCCTAAAATTGACTTGATACAAATGAACATAGACAAATATCTGCAGGTCAACAATGAGATTACTATTAAAGTTTTCGATAAGTTTTCCACTAGTAGAAAGCTTTTCATAGTGGCTAAGTAAGTTTGCGCGTAGGATTAGGACTTAAACTAGGGGCCCTAACATTTAGAAAATAGATATAGTAAATCTACTGCTCCATTCAGTATTTACCTGAAACAAAGAAATCATTAATTAATTAATTTGTTGCACAAGAAATAAAACAATGTAGCAAGAAAACATAAACAATTCGGAGAAAAACGGACGACCTTATCGCTAACATTGCACGAGTTTGTGACAATTGAGATCACATTATTAAAATGTTTCCTCTAGACATAAATTTAGAGACTTATTAAGTAACTTAAGTCAATTAGTTGCAGGCATATATTTTGAGTTTTTACTTTCAAAACCTCTAAATATATTAATAAAAAACGGACAGGGGAATAAAAGGCTTTACATAGAATCGTTCGGACATGAAAATAACCTGCAGTTTTTTCGTCTTTACACTCGACACCTAAAACGTGTTTGATCGAATTTTAGCACAGGGACAAATGGACATTATTACCCCCGAAAACAGGAAGTTATATGTTTGACAATTTATTAATAAAACTTTGAAAGAGTCTGCAAATCTAAATTTGGTTTGCCAAATCGAATAAAAGGGATTTACCTCTCCTCTACCGTTTTTACGCTTATCCGTAACCCTTACGTTCGCATTCCCAGTTTGATTCCTCACCATTTACTTACGTGACTATGAATTGAAATGTATGAACTAAGATTATTTGTACTAAGCCAGTCTATGTAACATTAAGCCCATCACAGACTTAGCTATAATATATATTAATATACCGTACTATAATATATATTATAGCAAGCTACCACACACTGAGAAATATATATATTGCCTTCATTTTTATGATGGTCGTCCTAGTGCCATAATATAAAATGCAATAATTTATATTACGGTATAGCTTGGTGACGTCACAGAAATATATATTATAGCAAGTGTGCGGTCACTCGAAAATTAGTATAGAAAATGTATATGCCTAGCTATAAAAATATTAATATATATTATAGCTAAGTCTGTGATGGGCTTTAAGATATAAGTAATTGAAGACAATTTAAAAATGAAACATGATGATAAATAAGAATATATCATAAAGACGCGAACAGATCTACATAAATTGTAGCTAAGATACATCTCAATCATGTCAACTTTTAAACAAAAAAACCGCTTCATAATTGGTTCAGTATTTTAGAAGCTACAACGTTACAGACAGACACAAACACGTCAAACTTCAAAGGTCACATCACCCTCTTCAATTGCGTGAGCAGTTAAATACATAAAGTCTAATTAGGAAGCTTTTCCTTTTTTGAAAATTTAATAAAAATAACAGAACGTATATTTCATTGCAAGTAGGTAATACGTTTTATATAATTCAATGTAAATAATGTTATATAATCAATTTTTTATCTCGAGACATCTCAATTTATTTTCCATTAAAAGAGCGCACATCTTGAACACCCTAATGGTACAAGAATGGTCGTTTAATATTTAAAACAGAGGGTTAGGAGTACATTAGGAATGTGTATCTTATAGGTCGGTAGGACCCTGTTATTTCGGCAGATTTTCCATTTAATAGAGAATAGACAATAAAGCTAATATTTTTTCATATATAATAATAATAGTAATTGGGACAACTCACATACATTGGTCTGATCTCAAAGTTAAAGCTAAAGCACTTGTGTTATGGTAATCAGAAACAACGCGGGTACCACAATAAATAAATATATAAGTTTATAGACAACCAAGACTCGGAAAGAAACATTCGTGCTCATCACACAAATAAAATGCACCTACCGGGATTCGAACCCGGGACCTATTGATGCAGAAGGCAGGAGCACTGCCAATTGCGCCAAACGGTCCTCAAACGTCATATGACGGCGCGCTGATTATAGATAATTTATAAATTACGAAATTATTAAACTACAATGATTACTGAGCGCTCACGACGTCACACCGTGATGTCGTGAGCGCTCAGGTTTCGTCTTGAAACTTTTCGTTAACAGGTGCGTGTGCTAGCCGGTTTAGCTCGAAGCCGTGCCACTCTGTATCAGGTTGGTACGCGCCTGAATTCCAATTGGAACTCAGATGCGTTGCCGGCCTCTTAAAGAGAGAAACACTCTTTTCTTTAAGAAGATACTTTAAAAAATCACTGGGCTCTTTGTTTAACACTATCATCGTACAAATATTGCACATCCAAAGCCTGGTTTTATTTGAGAACACAAATTTCAAATTATATAACCCCATTCGTTGAATATTAGATTACCTACTAAATTAGAATGACCCTTGAACACTCTTTTTAACCTACAATGAAAAAAGAAGGCTGTTATAAATTTGACGTGTTGTGTATCAGTGCGCCTGTGTATCTGTGGTGTCAAAGCTTGTAAAGGAAGGGCCGATTTCGATGGTTTTTATGTTAGAAAAAAATCGAAATTAATCTTAATAACAATTGTCTTAGTCACCTATTCAGGAACTAAATTTGCTGTTTATTGTATTAGGAAGAGAGTCATGGTGAATTTGTGCATTTGTGTCGAATGCAGTGGTAAGCCGACCAAATTTAATTGTCTGCTGGAGTTAAGGGCGGCGTGGCTTCCACGTGAATATCGATCCGGTTTCCCTGCGCCCTGCGATGCGCTAAGCCCTACCAATAGGGTTGCCAACCAAACAAAGGAAATACATGTGAAAAAGTCGTACCAGTCAGCAATGCTGTTTCTCAATATTAATCGAAATTTAAACTGTATTACAGAGAAGAAATTTTAAAAACATTCGTAAGATCTCCCTTTGGGACACTTATAAGTTATATATCTCACATGAAAATGTATGATATGTAGAGTCCCAAAAAATTAACCCCAGCTTAGAATTTTAGCTTGTTCTTCTCAGACCTTTTGGGCGCGCTCATAAACATATCGATAAACTTATAAAATGTAGTTCACAAAGGAAGACGGCAATAATATTAAGTGCGTGAAATAAATGGATTTTTGATTTTAATTTTAAGACTAAAAAATACCAATTATTAGTTACACAATATAATCCTAAAACTAACATATATTAAGTATAAAGCCTATAGTTAAGTTTACACTTAAAAAGAACTTTCAAATTAAGCAGAGCCCTATCTCGCATTGCGTTTAAGGGCAGGTTAGTTACGTAATAGTTACCCGAAAATATGCGTCAATTCTAGCGACTCTATGCCCTATGTGGTTTTAAAATTTTACCCTTTTTATGGGGTAGGAGGCAATCTTACTGATCTATACAGATAGATTTGGGTACGCTTCCCAACGGCTTTGATGAATCTTTTGTATTTTTGTAAATATTGTTAAGTACATTATTGTAAATATTTAATAAAATTGTTAAAATATTGTTAAAAAAAAATTATCACTTTTTACTTAATGCCTACGGATCTTTTTACAATTTTTGTCTGTCTGTCGGTGTGTCTGTTTGTCCTGACTAATCTCTGAAACGACTGCACCGATTTTGACGGAACTTTCACTCGCAGATAACTGATATATTAAGGATTAACTTAGGTTAATTTTATTTTAGACATAAAAAATGAAAAAATAACTATTCCATGCGGACGAAGTACATAGTACATATATCTATTATTATTTAGCTGTTCGCTACTTTACTCTGTTTATAGGCTATATAACATCACGTTTCGAAGAAATTTACGCGGGTGAAACCGTGGGGCACAGCATATACATAAACAAGCAATTAATCATCTTTCGATACGAACATTCCTCTCATGGTTGTGTGGATATGGGTACTAGTTGGATATTTGTAAAATTGTGATGCAAAATCAACAGAATCTCATGTTCAAAAGTCAGTCAAGAATGACGATAAACACATATTGTCGGCCACGCGTAAATCGGAAATTTCAAAATAATTTGTAAGAATATATTTCAAATTATTGACGATATGATCTCGGTCTATTTTAAATCTAAGCCGAAATCTTTTCAAGATTTGGAACCAACTAATTTCGCAGTAACAAGTAAAATATTCAAGTCTCAACTGTGCGAATTCCTAGGCCCACAATAAAAATAACGTCTCCATAAATAACGATCCTTGCATACCACGCTTAGGACTCGCATACCTCAAATGCCTCTGAACTACAAACGGAACCGCCGAACGTAAAAAACGCATACAAGCGCGTGAGAACCATGCATTAGTTATTATTAGATAAGACATTTCTTTGACAATTAGCGCCCTTACTTAACTTGACATAATTTATTTATTTATTTTTATTATCACGTCTATTTCCCAAAGGGGTAGGTAGTGACCACAGACTGTCACCTGCCATGATCTTTACATACCTCTTTCACTTCATCCACTAAATTTATCATTCATGGTTGCCGATTGCGGGTGCTTTTCACCTGCACCTTCTCAAGTATTTTCTGGCATTAGTGCAGAATTGTACGACTAGGCCTACCAGCAAACATCTCACCGTTTCAAATAGTTGCTGTTGCAAAAACGAGATAAAACAGTTTGAGCAAAGATCTTAGTTGAGATCTTAGACTAGATGAAACTAAACTACTAGATGAAATTAAATTGACTTTTTGTCAAAGATATCAAAACCTTATGTTTTACAATGTTTTTTTTTGTACATGCATAACATGTGCTTTATTATGACATTAATAGTGTCTCATCAAAGTTAAATAAATGCTAAGCGGCCAAACACTTCACCACATTTTTCGTAAGTATAATTGCTCGTCTTGATATTTGTTTGAATTCTCTTTTAAGGCGCGTGGTATCGTGAAATGATCATCTTGAGGGCCTAAGGCTCTGTAATGAGGGTACTGAGAGATTTAAAAAAATATATGTTAGGGAAAAATATCTGCAATCTCAACATTTAAAAGATTGTGTAGAAAATACTATGTGATAAAAATTGTTGAAACAAAGCTGTTTTCAATTATTTTTTTACACATTTCTGTTGCACTGGAGTGCAACGGGCGGCCTTATCGCTAATCTGCGATCTCTTCCAGGCAACCGTTTTTTGTTGGTTTGGTTGAATTTATGCAGGCAAGCCTGAAGAAAATACAAATACGCTCCTCCGTACCACTAATGAGATCCCGTCTGGTAAGTGGCAGCCTTACCAGAGACCGAATACAAATATAAATTAAATTATAAATTGTATTCGGGACCGGGGATCGAACCCGATACCTAAGGCCTCGCGGTAGGCTTATAAGACTGCTTAGCCATGAGGCCTCAATTTTATTATATACTAGCGACCCGCCCCGGCTTTACGCGGGTATAAAACATATATAAAAACCTTTCTCTTCAATCACTCTATCTATTAAAAAAACCACATCAAAATCCGTTGCGTAGTTTTAAAGATTTAAACATACAAAGTGATATATATAAAGTGATATAGGCGAAGAAAAAGCGACTGTTTTATACTATGTAGTGATGATGTATGTGAATTATTATTATTCCTTATATCATAATATAAGTACCTATTATGTAATCTATTGTTGTGATCATCATAAATAACATATGAAAATGTTTTAATATCCTTAAATTTGAACTTGTTACATAAAAGTTTACTATGAATAATTAGCCTAACAGTCGACTTTTGGTGTCAGCTTACTAATTGTATTTGAACTGCGTCTGTACATTAAGTATCTTGTATTTATAGTTTATAAAGATACCATTTTTTCATTTTTTATTAATAGGTCACCTCATTTTACATATTTTATACTTAGTTTACGTATTATTTTGTCTTACTCATCTTTTATGTACTTAAAAGACCTGCAGACCCTTAAAGTGCACACAGTCTTGTCTATACCTAAAGCGTTAGTTAGATCCAACATTTGAACTGGGGTGCGTGTGAACGAGATCACAAGGACGGCAGGCCTGCCGCAAACAGAGTTGGGCAAACATTGGCACTTTTTAACACGAGTGCAATGACCTAACGAGCTGTATTTTACACGAACGTCTTCCATACATTGCGCTTTAGCGTATTATTTAACTAGGAAAGCCTAGATTTAAAAGCATAGATATTTTATAAATCCATAGACGTGTATAAATGCATATACTAAAGATAATGAAACGATTTCTGTATATTCGTCTTTCACTAACAGATAAATAATGTTAAAAGGAGTGATTCATTGAAAAACAAAAGAGTTATGTGCAAAAAATTAAGCTCCATTTAATGTTTCGTCTCGCCAGATTTTATCCAACATATAGGATTCATATCCAGCGTTTTCTTCTAGAATACAGTTTACTAGCTTTCTGTCGCGACTTTGTATGTATTGACTTTGTGTATATATATTACATACCCACGCACACAACTTTTATGAAGGAATAATTCAAAAATAATACTTTTCCCCGTTTTTGCAACATTTTTCATTGATGCTCCGCTCGTTTTAACTGCAGCGTGATGTTATTTAACCTATATCTGACACAAAATTTCAATTCGAACCAAGCGTTCCTGAGATGAACGCTTTCAACCAAACAAAAAAACTTTTAAGCTTTATAATATTAGTATCGTAGGGTGCAGGGAATCAATTCCATTCCCTATCGCTGGCAACATTACGATTTCCCATTCGCATCCACTGAATAACAAAACACCATTGTCTCAGCGCTAAACGTGACAGCCATAAACGGGTTATCGGGGTTCAAATCCGCGCGGCGTCAATAAAATTTACTGTTAAAATTATTGCCGCGGAAGGTTGCGAGAGGTCATTTGTATGAAGAGAGCAATTTCCATATCTTGAAGGAGTATACATAAACACGTAAACGATAAAAATAGAATTTTATCTTTTTGTTTGGGATTTGCACATCAATGAGTTACTATTGCTATGGATTACTAGCAACACATATGTCCTAAAACCTATTAAAACAATATAACATTTTATCCGACAGTCTGGACGTGTTTGACACGTCTGTTTGTCGAAAAAAGCGGGTAGTTTGTAGAAGTTTGACGTATCTGTGTGTCGGTAAATCTTTGAGTATGTCTGTAGCATAATAGTTGCTGAACGAATGAAGCAATTTCGATGCCATATTTTTGTTTTAAAGCTGGCGTGATCGAAATGGATTTTATATACAATTAGTGGACCCCGCGAACTTCGTATCGCTTCAGAGTTCTGAATAATAACGTGTCACCTACTCGTAAAACCCATCATTCGGTTTCATACCCCTAAGTGATAAGGGGTATGAAACCGCCTCCTTGGTCTAGTGGTAAGCGCGTAAGCGTTACAACCGAGAGATCCTGGGTTCGATTCCCGGCGGAGATAAAAAAAAACTCGGTCTGGCAGGGCATAGAAGGCTGATCACCTACTTGCCCCTAAAATAAAAAAAATCGATCAGTGAAACAGATGTGAAATGCATCTGCCCCATACCCCACTAGGGGACACGGGATTTCACTACTCGTAAAACATCATTCCATAGAAAATGTATGAGGAAATGAATTTGCAATAAAATAATATTGCGACTATGAATTTAGATATCCTATCTTTCAAGTTGGATCAAACTGCACACGGTGTGCAAATTTGATTAAAATCGGTTAAGTAGTTTAGGAGTTCATCGCGGACAAACAACGTGACACGTAATTTATATATTTTAAGATTTATAAAGTACCTATATATTCTTATTTTAATTATCTTCAATTTGACTTATAGATAAGACAAAAACTCTAGATGAGGGTCAACATTTATGACAGCTATCAATTATTCAACAACAAGCAGCAACTTTAGTCATTAGACGTCATTAGCGACTATCCCCTTATTGATCGTCCTTAACAATGGTTTTACCCACGCAGCCTGGACACCTTGTATAAGATTTTAGGCTCGGCAGGTCTTTTCCAGCTATATCCAGTTTATTCCAGCTATACAATACGATTCGCCAACTTCTTTAAAGTGTATACTGTATGCCTATATTTGTTACAAGTATCCGTCCCTAATTGTAAAATGTACATTTTCTTGATTCAGCTATTCAGATGTGGGCGCGTTCTTGAACAGATAAACTAAGATTTAACTGAAGTTCATAAGTGATCATCCACGTGATTATAGGTGCATAATAATAATAATTGGGACAACTCACATACATTGCTCTGATCCCAAAGTAAGTAGCCGAAGCACTTGTGTTATGATAATCAGAAACAACGAAGATATCACAATAAATACATGTATAAGTTTATAAACAACCAAGACTCGGAAACAAACATTCGTGCTCATCACACAAATGAATGCACCTGCCGGGATTCCTTTTGATGCAGAAGGCAGGAGCTCTACAAATTGGGCCAATCGGTTCACTATGAATAAAGATTTTTGTCTTTTGGTTTATGTGCACACCTTTCACACTTAAATGTTTGATTGTTACCACTTGAGCTGGACCAATTTATTAATATCTTCAATAGCCTACAAGACATTCGACGTACAGTGAATAGAATACTTAAGTCCAAACTCAATCAGCGCTCGTAAATCTGAGACACTAAACTTTTATTACGCGTTCTAACGAATGAATAGTCAAAGAATGGATGGCCAGCTGTCGTCTGAATCTAAATATCCAACTTTTATTAGGGATAGTTGGTTAATGCTGCGTTTAGTCGACCGCAGTTCACAATCGTGGATCAAATAGTCTATACTTTCGTAGGTCATAATAATAATGCCTAGGACATTGCTAAACATAAAAAAAATCGGAACAAAAACAAAATTAAACCTGCACGTTAAAAAAACATACATTATAAATATGCAGGAATAATGATTGTTAAGGAATAACAATAATGTAAAATAAAATATATTTTTATTAACATGACTTCATAGCAGTTATGAATATATCTTCTATAAAACAAAGTCTGGTTATCTATAACTCAATAACGTATGGACCGATTTTGATGATCTCTGATTTGTTGGATTAGTCTCATTCGATAACAGTCGAATGAATTCACGAAAGACTGTTTATAGAGATTTAGTTTCCTCATACATTTCCTATGGAATGACGCTTAAAATGACATATTATTAGGAACTCTGTAGCGGTACGAAGTTCGCTGGGTCCACTAGTTTCAAATAAAAAGCAAGTGAATTCTAGAGAATTATAGAAATACATTAATATTTTATAACAACAGAATATTTAAAATATTTTCATTGGTAGAAAAACCGCAGCAAAAGACCACTTGAGCGCATAGCGTATTTATTATGGAGTACTGTTTAAGTGGAGTATAATCTGAGTTGTAAAGGCCGGATTGAACGTAATTGAGGTCAATTATTTATCAAGTTTGCGCACGTGTCTCTCTGGCCGTCAGTCGATGTAAATATTGATATTTATGGAGGAGTTTTGCTGCTGCTTCGTACACAAAATTACTTCAAAACGTATGTAAACAAGTGAAATGAAAACTATTTAAATACTCCCCGACATGTTATATGTTACCTCGACGTTTACAAATATACTATATAACAAATCGATAAACATATCTTCATATGTTGCCCTTCCAACACGATGGTGTCAGCTTTCAAACAACAGCACGACAGCGGTTGGAAAATATATTATATATTTTCACAATTCAAGTGTATTTTTTTATTTTTGTTACGCGATAAAAGCCAAATTCGAATCAATTTTTATAATGATTCTTTTTCAAATCTATGGGTCATACTTTCGAGAAATTATTTTAAAAATCAACAAAAACTGGCTTTTTATAATCTGTTGATTGATCTGTTGTTGAATGAAATGAAGATTGTTGTTCCATTGATGAAGTAATAATTACTAATTAACATGTCAGGTGGTTTTGTTTAGTCTTCAATGACACTTGTTTTAATCAAATAAACTGGAATTGTTTAAGCAGTAAGCACTCATATCACGAATATAACTGAAAGTGAACGCATGCCAAATAAATTAACCGCTGAAGGTCACCTATTCTCGTAAAATATTTGCGTAAGATATGCAATTAACGAATAGATCTTTTGCTACTCTTGTAATATAAACCAACTTTTGAAAATTTTAAAAGTGGTTAGGTTTTAAGCATGAATATTTTATTTATTTAGGTATTCATTCTGCACCCAAACATGCGAATAATACGAAACATACGGACACACAAAAGTTTGAACACTTATAACTACATATATTTACATATCTTTGAAGAAAATATCAAATATTTCCGATATTCATTTGTTATAACAGAGGCAACTCAATGCAGAAAACAAATGGGGCCTTATTACAAAACTTGGACTAAAGATGTTACAGTATTAGTTGCTATGATACTAAACCAAAACAAGTCATGTTTGTATGAAGGTTAGACTTGTATCCTAGCAACCAATACCGAAACATCTTCAGTCCATGTTTTGTAATAAGGCCCATGAAAAACAACACAAAAAAGATTTAAATTGATACAAAAAACTATACATAAATGTAGTGCACATAATCTGTCTCCGGCTAGCGATAGATACTTTAAATTACAGATGACAATATTATATTATATTTATCCATAGACACACAAACCTTTATCCTATGTAAGTATTTTTCACAGAGGAAGTAGACGAAAGTTCCGAAAGACCGATTACTCAGTATACTCCCAACCTACCTGGTTATTTGGTGATTTTCATTGTTAGACATACTTGTGTATACACACACGCAGTAAACGAGACGACACGGGTGAAATCCATGCAAAGCCTGGGCGGGCAGCTAGTACAGATATATAGACGATTATGCAATGACCTAATAAACCAGAGACATAAGAGACATTATGTCAGCCCTATCATAACATTTTCAAACCATTTTATACATTCTGGCAATATTTCAAGCGACTGCCACCGCGACTCCGCGTATTCGGAGATTATGAACTTACTCGTGTTGAAAACTACGAAATCCTACTTTTAAACTCCCGACGAAGAGAAGGGTGTTATAGAGTAGTAAAGTTGACGAGTCTATTTTTCTGTAGCTTCGTAACTCCACGGCCTCAGTGACACATTACTCTAATTTTTACCGACTTAAAATAAGGACGAGGTTCTCAATTCGACGCTGTTTTTTTATGTTTGTTACCTATGAACTTTCGACTGGGTGAACCGATTTCGATGATTTTTTGTTTAAAAGCTGACGCTTCCCGTGTGGTCTCATTGCGGAGGGGGGAGGGTTTAAATTATCTTCAATTTCATTTGTCTAACATTTATAACATTAGAAAGTAGTGTGCAAAGTGGTTGATGCATCTGCATGTAGAGCTGAAAGTCCTGTATTCGGTTGATTGGCTGATCATTTTCTTGTTTATAAATAGTTAAGTAGACGTAGAATGTTACACAGGGATTCACGGGTCCATTTTAAAATTCCTAGGGCAAGATCTAGTCTCACATACGTCCCAAATTGTCGCCCAACTCTTGGGTATTTTTTGAAATTTCGTGTCAAAGCATTTCGACCGTCGGTCTCATAAATAAGGGTGAGACTGTGGGGAAGTTAATATTCAACGATGCGGTAGCGATCTAACAACTTGGCCGCGATCTGCTTGCTAATAGAAACTACTGTTTGACAATGACAGAGCAAAACTCAAATAATATCAAGTTCATATTCTTAATATTTTGATTGTGGAAACTGAAAATAATGCAACATCTGCTTTTTTTGAAGTAATTTTCATCTCCTATTTATTTGTATTTATTTTTGGCTTTAATAAGCCACATAACACTTTAGATACTCACAGTGAGAAATAGACAATGGGGGTCAAAAAAACCATTACTAAAAAATTACAATTAATACTAAAACGACTTTTTGACAAAGAGCCGTTAAAAATGTTCACTTTTATGTGTGATGGGTTAGTATTAGGACAAAGATCATTGACCTACACGTGTACCCGGTCACTTGTTCCCGACAGATTAATACAAGCCAATTTGCCCGGCAGGCCGTGCCTTCATTACAACCACGAGTTAAATTGTGCGATTATCGCCCGCACGTAACCCCGCTACGGATTCTTAACAGTGAAGCAAAACGTGATGGAATAACGATGTTATCCGGTACACGAAGCCCTACGGTCTGTTTAAATTTTGTTTTGGTAAAAAAGTGAAATCACGTACATACATCTATGCTAGGCATAAACAGTTCACTGATAATTGTCATTACAGACAAGAAAATCGTCTTTCTATGCCCATCCAACCGAAACAAGCATATTTATCAGAGATCAAAGTACACAGTTTTCAGTGTTTGTCGAACTAAATAACGAATACAGAGAACTTAATACGTAATTTGTGAAATAGATTTAATTTAAGCACCCGTGGCCCATCTGGCGTTGATGGCCCATGGATAACCTAAGTGAGCCTCCTATCCGTTTGCCTCCTATTTAATAAAAAAATTCATCGTTTTGAAGCGTTTCAAAGTTACGAATTACACTAGTAGGTCATGTCTAATACATTATTGTTTCATTATATATAGATATTCTGAAACAAAAATATCTGCGAAGGTTTGTTTTGTATATTTAAATTTGATTTATGATCTTTTTCATAATTAACTTTAATATTTAATTAACTAAATAAAAAAGCTTGCTCGGGCCGCTAGTGTAAATAATGCAAAGCACTTTCGAATCGAGACGATTAGATGTTTTTATTACAATTTCTTTATCTGTACTTTGTAATATTTATTACTTATATATTCAAATAAACAAGAAACAAACCCATAATTTTCAATTCGAAGACAAGTCTTCCATACGTTTCCAATAACCGTTTGTATCCACAAACTATTGAAAGCTATCATTGACATTGACAGCTGATAAGAGCACCCCGCTGCCTCTCACATATTCCAGTGACAAGAAGAGAATTGGCATTTTGATCGTCATTATACCATTTCTTATATGAGCAACAATTACAAGTATTGTAAGGTTATCAGAATACTTTAATATGAGTAGATATAGAAGTTGATGAAATATATAGATTAGTTTATTATCGAAATTTTCCTTACGTTTTGAACTGTTGACAACCTTTACGAAAACAATTTAACTGGATTATGACGCGTATGTTTATCACAATTTTAACTTATTACTAGAAACTTCAATTATTTTATTATATTATATTATAGGTATATTATTATTATCACAAAATTAATTATTATTACTAGAAAAATCGGGAATATACGCTTTAATCATTAAATCCGATTTTAAACCCCGACACAGAGTTATAATCATTAATTCAACACAATTTAACTCCAGCATGATGAGTAAAAAAGAATATTTCATGAACGGATGAACCAATTTTCATAAATTGAAGCTAAGATGATACATCTCGATCAGATTTCAAACAAAGAAACCGCATCCAAATCGGTTCATTCGTCACACATACAGTAATTTTTACCATACCTACCTCTTTTTACGTCGAAGTTTAAGTATCGGCGCAATATAATATTACGCATTATTAAGTGTTCGTTACGAAATTGGTATGATTTGTTAATTGAATTCAAAAAGGAGGTCTCATTTCGACAATGTTTTTTTATGATTCTTTTTTGTTTGAAAGCTGGTGCTTCCCGTGCGGTCCCATTTAAATTTCATTATAATCTGTTCAGTAGTTTTAGTTACAATTTGAAGTCTTTTTTTTGTTAAAATTTTAACACTAAATTAAGTATATATAATATATTGGGTACTTACGGATTAACGCCACCGCGGCCAAAATTTAATGGTTAGGAAGTTTGGACGATTTAATATAAAAATATATTAATAGTTATGGTGTGCCTTGTGGTTGAGTGTTTTTTTTTTCATGTACGAGCCGCAGCGGCTGAGGCTGATAGTCACAGAACCGAATCTGCTAACCACGACTCCACGTTGACTTGTCTGCCCTACCCCTAGAGTGTTTTTTGGGTGCCTGCGCTTTGTTACGCAAAGGCGAAAGGGTGCCATTCCGTAGCGCCGGAGCCGTGGCAGAAAATAACAGGATAACATGAAAACCAAAAAATAATTTGTACGAATACGAATAACAAGATTGCTTTGAGTAAACAACAAGACCACTGTAGCTAAGCATTAAGATCGCTTTCTATTTGCTTTTTAATGGAATTTTGGTCGCGGTGGCGTTAAGACGTAAGTACCTACCATATATTGTTTATTTCAAGAAGCTCAGCGAAACATCTGAATCGAAATACAGAGATCTGATTCAACCAATTTCCAATTCAAGGAACAATACGAACCATTTAAAGTAACAGCATTCGTACGTAAAATACTGTTCAAATAACAGTTCAGAGAATTCGGATTGCATTGCAATAGATTCCCAGGGTAAGGAATGGAAGAAATTAAATATTTTACATTTTGAAGCACTACTGAGAAACTAGAAGATTCATTCCCCTCCTTCAAGACTTTCTTCGCAATAAAAGCTAACCTTCCCTTTCTCACCGCCTCCTTGGTCTAGTGGTAAGCACGTAAGCGTTACAACCGGGATGTCCTAGGTTCAATTCTCGGTGAAGATAAAAAAACTCGGTCTGACATAAAAGGCTATCTACTAATGCATCTGCCCCATACCCCACTAGGGGACACGGAACTTCACATCACATTCCCTTTCTCAAACTTTAAATCTCCTAACTTTCACCTAACTATGTTTTTTCACTCTTTAGTCTCTTTACTTAATTTCATGAAAGTCAGTTCCATTTAGGCGTGAAAACATATACAGATAGACAAACAGTTGTTTCGCATTTATAATATAAGTATAAATTATTAGGAATAGGTCTAAATTTCTATCTGCGTTGGATGCTACGAATAAATAAGGAATATTAATAAAAAATAGAAATTCCCTCCCAGAGTCGTGAGCAGCCGCGAGCAGAAACGGGGTGCCGATAAACTTTTGTTATTTTTAACATGTTTTCGATTGTACGCGAGCATGATTATTTCTCATATAACACGCGTAAGTGGTGCCTGTTTGTGTTACGAGCGAGAAACGGACACAGTTTAACAAATCAGTTATTCCGTGAGCAATGAACTCTGTTCACCACTGGCGAGCCGATTGATTACGAAACTTTTTTGAAGCTTATATTAATATCACCTGGCATAGCGGGCGAGTTTGCTCCGATGTTTCTTCTCCACAGGCTAAACCTTAAAAACAGCGACTTTAAGGCTCTTGTCAAGAAATCAAAGTGGCGGATGTGACACCTATTTTGAGAATAAAAAATTTATTTCAAAATCCTGTAACAAATATACAATCACTACATAGTATAAAACAAAGTTGCTTTATCTGTCCCTATATCCATTTGTATGCTTAAATCTTTAAAACTACGCAACGGATTTTGATGCGGTTTTTTTTAATAGATAAAGTGATTGAAGAGGAAGGTTTATATGTATGTTTTACACCCGTGCAAAGCCGGGGCGGGTCGCTAGTTTATTATCTTTCTTATTTGAAGTCGATTGAAAATATTATTAGATTTAATTCTATTTAAATGTTATGTTACCGTTTCACATAAACTTGGCTTAAAT
Source organism: Aporia crataegi (assembly GCA_912999735.1). NCBI lineage: Eukaryota > Metazoa > Arthropoda > Insecta > Lepidoptera > Pieridae > Aporia > Aporia crataegi. The sequence goes on along the minus strand of OU538748.1, from coordinate 993,186 downwards.
TTTCTCTCATTTCCAACACATCGTTCGCAACTGTTAAATAAGTATACTACGTGAAACGTGGCGCGTAACCTTGCGTACGCCGATAAACAAGTGACGTCACGTCTATATTTAAGTGTTTGTGCGAGCGTGTGCGCACGGGTGAATGACTTAACTCAATCTGATTGCAAGAACTGGCTCCGTAACACTAGTTCATCTATGCGATTCAGGCACTCGGCTTCTTGGATTGTGTTACTACTTAAAGGTATGCTTAGTAAGCGGCATGCCTTTAGCAGACTCATTATCTGTACACTATTGCTTAAAGAAGCAAGGCAATTATTCCTTTTTAGGATACTAGATAGGTCATAAGCAAAAGTGGTAAGACGGTAACAGCATAACAATTATTAGTTGACACACTTATGTAGCAATTGTTCATAAATATGTTTTTATTAGAGTTGCATCGATGTGTATTTTTGCCGATACGATACCGATACCGATACTCTTATAAAAATATCGTCGATACCGATACCGATACTCTTATAAAAATATCGTCGATACCGATACCGATATAAACGCTTAGTGAATTAAAATTAAGTTAATTTAAATTATTATATGAAACACAAGTTTGGTTAAAGTTTTTAATTTCTATTAAAAAATAAAAACCGTTACAAACTTTGAATGAGATTCAAGGTTTACCTATTAAAATTAAGAATTAATTAAAATAAAATCAATAACTGCTAATAATTAAAATTAACAAGATTTTTGTTTAAAAAACAGAGCATTCTCAAGTTTTGCGGAGAAAGCCGAATTCGGAAGTCTTTCTGTATAAGACTCGCAGTGGAAAATAATCTCTCAGTTGTATCGTTGTATCAGCAATAAAAATATCGCCGATGCCGATATATCGGCAAACCCAAAGTATCACCGATACATCGGTATCGGATGCATCCCTAGTTTTTATGCTAGTAATGAGCATGTAGCAATCCAAGTGAAGCCGGGGCGGGCCTATACTATTCCACTATTAGTGTATTCAGAGAGTAAATCCCTAATATAGAGCCAACTGTCACCGCCCGAGTGTAGGCACAGATAACGAACAAAGCCGAGCGGCGAATGTGCACTGATGCTTGCGAGCAATTGATCTCCTGACGTTGATAGGCCTTAACCCGTGCATTCTACCTTTATACCACGTTAATGTAGGGTTTTTAAAACACTGAAATAGTGTAGGAAAAAGATTATTCTACTTAAACTTACAGGTGTTCATTCTCTAATTAAGATTCTACAATTCTAAAAACAATTCTAATTTCTAATTAAATTGGAGACGATTAAAAAAAAACTACTCAACTCGTTAAATGAATGCCTTATTTGAATGAACATTTCAGGTTTTTTTTTCATTTATTTTAAGTCGCTTTTTAACAGCTAGAGTCATTAGCGACTACAATATTTACATTTATATATTCTTGTACAAATTTATCTTTTTCATAAATTTTACTGTGTTTTTAAGCCATTTTCATCTTTTATGTTATTAAGTAAGTTAAGATTACATGTTATTTTATCTCTGATATAGGCCTGACAATCTTCTAAAATATGTTTTACAGTTAGATCCATATTGAATTTACATTTTGGTTTACTAATCATATTCATAATGTACACTTGGGTCAAGTTTTTGTGACCAATACGGAGTCGAGTAATAATGGTTTGATCTCTTCTATTAAACGATGTTGTTCCGCTTTTACTTGTAATGATTTTGTCGGATGTTTTTATAAATTGTCTTGCATTTCACTTGTACACTATGAAATGAGCCAAAAAGTGGGTGCATTTAATTGAAATTGACAAATGTTAAAAACATTTAGCTAGATATGCGGGGAAGTAACCAAGTTCAAAAACAATAGATGCCCGATCATTAACTCGTCACCATATAAAAGGGTATTTAATTTCATAGGAACTGCCAGACCCAGAGATACTTAAGTGCTTTTCAAATTGTGTATAATAGAAGCGAATTAGAAGTTACCGAAATCAATTCGAGCCGGATCATTGAACCGTATCATGATGACCTTGTACCAAACAATTTTTAGGCGTCTTTTGAAAACCGCTGGCGCGTCACATTAGTATCGTCGCGTTTAATACGAGCTATGGAGAGCTACGGAGGAGCGATTTTTAATACGCTTAAAATACTACATACATATTTTGTGAGGCTAGGAAATTTCTTATCCATACAAATATTATAAGTGCGAAACTCTGATCCGATTTTGATGAAATTTGATAAAGAGATAAACAAGAGCTCAGGAAAGGTAATATGCTTTTTCCGCAATAAAAGTATTGCGGAAAAAAATAGTTATAATGAGTGTGATAAGCGATGAATGTTTGTATTCGATGATTTGTTCGTGTACAGGTAGGTATTATTCACGGTTCTTAAGATTTCGATAAATTTGTATACCTATAAGACGTTTAAGTCAGCCCGTGCAATTCAAAATAATTTCTTAATAACAACGTCGTGTTGCGCCATCTAATGGTCTGGTCAGACAGCGGGCGGGTCGTAACAGCGACAGCTGCGGGTCTCTGACAGGCCAAGCGCCACGATGTGTCGTCCTCTGTTTGACCTCTACTATAGTAATTGGTATATTAGATCGCACCAGCGTCCCGACCCGCCCGCTGTCCGACCAGACCATAATCACTGAAGTGAAAAAAACATGTGATTCATTAACTAATATCCTAAAACGTAAATAGTCCTTTAGTTAATACAATAGAAGATAAAGACTTTATACCGACATTTTTTAAATGTTTTACAGTTTATTCGATTACATCCACACTGATTCAAAATTAAATACTTAAAACAAAGAAACATTTATTCCCAAAAACAATATGGCGCTCGGAACGCGGCCTTAAAGTAAACAATAGAATTAAATTGTGCCACTCTTTAGACAAGTACTCGCAAACAGTGTTATGATAATCCGTTCGTCCTATATTAAGCAAGAACAATGAGTTGTACGCGCACCTTCACACGAAATACGGTGAAGCTGCGATTTTCAAATAAAAAATGAGACGATATTTTTGCATTTGAATCGAATGGTTCGTTGTGACGATGTGTCGTGTCGTATTCAAAACATTATATAGTACGTTATTACGTCTTCCTTGTTATTTAAGTGGAACCTAAATAAAGATATCCTAATTAAGAACCGCCTCCATCGCTAAGTGGTTTACGCGTCTGCGTATTGCGCCAGAGGTCATGGGTTCTAATAAGAAAGGTAAGCACAGAATCTAAGCTGAAGGCTGATTACCTACTTGCCTTTTAAGAATATGATCAGTGAAACAGATACGGAAATGTGTCTGCCCCATACCCCACTAGGAGTTACAGGAATATACGTTCACTTTAATTAGATGTAATAAAGATTTAAAACAGTTGATCTGTTTTATGATTTTAACTGTAAATAGACGTATTCATTGGCAATAACTTATTCATATATGAAATTTTGAATTCAAATGTATTTTTACTATATAAAAGGTGATTGAGTAGTTACGTAAAACTCAGCTGTTGTCAATCATTATAAATGTTAATAAAATTATTTATTATTTAAATTTTCCGACGTTTCACAGCCTGCATATAATCCGTTCAATATGTTTACTTTTAAATGTGTTATACTCATAAGACGTAAAACAAATTACAAACTTATTTCATATAGGATGTCTCAACAACACAGTTAATATTTAAAACGCAATTCGCGTCCCGTATGAAGACGGCACAATAGATATGACAAAATGTACGCACTATTTTTCTAGATAACACCATAAATACGTGTCTGCTAACCTGCATCCCTTTATCACCGTTTTATCTATAGCCATACTACGAGTTGGAGCTATCAAAGCCATACGTGTTCTGCCTACAGAGTCAACTCTCGGAGCTATGTTTAATATAACGAAAATGTATATAGATTATATGAAACATACGCGCCGTATATTCAACCTCTAGATATAAAACTTGCGCAACAGCTTCCGTGGGCATTTCGAGAGCTGATTGGATTGACAAAAATATAGGTCAAATTTAAGACACATGTAAAGATTTTATTTGACAAGTTTATGGCGTATTAGTTTATTATTATAATAGAATCTTAAAGTAGATTCATTATGATTGATTCGATCGCACCAGAAAAATTGTGTTTTGTAAAGTCATCATAATACGCGAAGCAAAAACTTTGCACCTCTTTTTACGAAAATTGCGGGAACTTGTGATCGTGAAATTTGCTATAGTTAAAGTTTATATGCAGAAGAAGTGCATAAAGCTATTTTTTTATATAAAATGCATTAGAAATACATTAAATTAATTAAACTAAACATTACGCACACTACTGTTTGGATGGCACACAGCATACACAGACATACATACATGACCTAGTCTTAAATTGTGGTCGAATTTCGACGAATGGGCGACTACTATTTCTAATTAATGTACTTGGACTTTCAAAGTTGCCAAAGATAATAAAAATTAGAGAGAAGGCCACAGTACATAATATTAATTTAGATTTACAATTTGTAAAATCTTTCTTTGTTTCTGTGGAATAAATGTATCATTATTAACTTCAACTTACATAGATACTGACTTATATAGTATACTGATGATAAGACTGTAAGTGTTACCTGAAACAAAAAGTAAAACATTAATTAATTATCAATTATTTCAATTCAACATTTTTAACAATAATTCTGTATACATTGTTAGTGATCACAATAGAATGGCCAAAGAAATACTATAAGACAGTTAACTTTCAATAAGTTCCCTGTGGATAATTAAACTATTTAAAATGTATTTTGTTGCACAACTTGGCTTTGTAAAAGATAGACGTAAGTATGAATTTTTTGCCAAAACATGGCATGTAGAGACTGGTTTATTATAAAAAAAAGTTTATTGCAAAAACAATAAAACAGAGTTTTTTTATAAGTATATATATATTACCTATTAAAACTTTCGTCACTGGTAATGCTAACATATAAAAAACAGCTTTGCACAATTATTACATTAAATCCAGCTCAAATAACAAGCACCGTTGCATCAGTTTTTGTTGAATATTTTAATGTTTATTGTATTACAAATAGACATTCTACACATTCTCACGGTAGCAACTAGTTTTGCACGTGAGCACGCAATGCTAAGATATCATGCTTAACACCCGCCCTAACTTTGCGTGGATTATTTAACCGCATTGTCTCATTAACTGTTACCATACATTTATAGATTAGAAATAAATATTAGAAAAATTAAACAATAGTTTGAATTGGAATGGTGTGGCTATAAATTTCAAGAGTTGGCGCCGATAAATCACGCTATCACACTTATTTCTTCATACATTTTTTCTATCACACTGTGTACTTTGCTGTATAATTTACAGACAGATAAACATAAATCCACCAATGCTAAGTATTTATTTATAAAAAGAACTAGATGAAGACCCGGCTTCGCTCGGGTGAAATGTGACTCCTAATACACATGTAGGTACAAAATGTAAGTAGATATGTCTGTAGTTGTGGCAGTGACGTTTCGCTAGTGTGGCCAATATGGCGACTGCGATTTGTCTTTCAGCTCCATTAGAATTAAACAAAAAAAAAATACGCGTCGAATTGATAACCTCCTTTTTGGTTTTTTTGAAGGTCGATTAAAAACACTCGACAATCCGAATTATGCGGATATATGTTGTCGACTCGAAATCTTTATTTTTTATGATTTATTATTCAGTTAAGGTTTCGATCGAGTCTACCGTACACCTTGACGAAATTATTAATATAGATAATCCTTTGACATTTTAATATTTCTCTATACTAATATCATAGACGCACTGTTTGTATTATTGTTTGTAATATTTTCAAAAACATCGATTATTGATTTCATACAAAAGCTAGTCCTAATATTAATTAAAAATCAATTGATGTTCTTTATATTGCAAAACTCAAAAACGACTTGACCGAATTCAATGTTTTCTTGATCAGCACTCTATTGAAATTCTTCTTTGACATCATACATAATTTAATGTACATAAATATAATTCATTATACATAAATGACCCAAATTAAAGTTAAGTTAACAAATAAAACCATCACTTTAAACAGTTATATCGTAAAGTCAATAGTATTAATATTCAATAGAAATTAGATCTCACAGATGAGTGTATGTAAATTAGACAAAAACCGCGCATTCTCACCGCACACAATACGAGAAATGTTTATTGTATGTCAGTCCGCTTCAGTTTTTGCTTTAATTTGATTCGTAATTAATTAATTCCATTGCTATTAGGACACATTAATCTATCTATATATATAAAAATGAATCGCTGAATGTGTTGATAAGCGCAAATCTCGAGAGCAGCTGAACCGATTTCGCTAATTGTTTTTTATAATATTCCTTGAAGTACGAGGATGGTTCTTACGGAGAGAAAAATTTGGAAAATTGACGAAAAATTAAAATAAAAGAAAAAACATTTCCTTCATATATTTTCTATGGAATGACGTTTTATGTGACACGTTCGGAACTCTGAAGCGATACGAAGTTCGCGGGGTCTACTAGTAAAGAATAAATATGAAATTAATATGTTACAAGAAATTAAAATATATGTTGCTTTATGCATACACTATTTACAAGTGAATTGAAGACGAAAAACATAAAAATAATATTTTCACAAATTGCAACTAAAAACCATCTCGAATAGGTGCGTCAGCGTTTAAACAAAAAAAAACATACATTGGTTTAGGAGCTATTATGCCACAGACAGACACAGAGAAACGTCAAACTTATGACACCTCTCTTTTTGCGTCGGAGGTTAAAAATAACTTGTAATGGAACAATAAAACAGATATATTTATTTACTTATACATTGATTACACCTTTGAATTGACCACCAGGAAGAGGCCAATTCAAAGATGCAGAAGGCACTCTTAAGATAAGCAATGCACTGGCCTGGCTCTTTCCTTGAAGGTCCCTACGTCGTAATGGTTCAGCAATACCTCTGAAGGCAGCTGTTTCAATTCTAGAGTTCGACAAGTTTCGATATATTATGTAAATATCGAGTTATGCAAATGATTTGTATGTTTGTAAGTGCGCGGGCGCGTTGCGCAAACGGTACATGCAACCCAAAAACGCGAAATCGTCCGTTGAACCATACCTTGCCTAATGTTATTGTGAAATGCCATTTGCTTGCGCACATAGTTAGCGCTGTTACTTGTAAATGCCACTTTTCTTTAACCAAGAAATAATTTAAAAATCTCCCGACATATTGATTACAAATAAGAATCTATAATAGTATTAAGAGAAAAGATTTGTTTGTTTGAATTGAATAGGCTCTGAAACTAGTGGACCAATTTGGAAAATTCTTTCACTATTAGAATCCTACATTATCCCTGAGTAGCATAGGCTATATTTTGTTGTGATTAATAATATTTATATCGTAGGCGCATGTCAAACCGCGGCGCAATGCTAGTTCCTTATAAATTGTAAGATCATATCAATCACATTAGCTTTCAAACAAAAATACCTCATTATAATCGGTCCATGAATTGCAAATTATGAATATTATCTATTCATTATATGTTCTATAATCTATTATAGAACATATAATATTTAATACGTGAAGCGAAAACATTCCAAACTTTTTTAAGAAAATTACGCGAACGGGTGAAGAATTATATGGAGAAGTGCATAAAGCTATTTTTTCATATAAAATGCATTAGAACAAAGATTACACACCACTGCCCGAATGAAACACAACACACGCCTTACTTACTCTTGAATTATGGTTTAATTTCAACCACTAGCCGACTAGTTTGTAATTAATTACAAAGCTAATACTTTATATATTATTATCTATGATATATTCTTTTATCATAGATAAAGAGCAACATGGGTTATTACACATAGAAGACAGTTTTGACAGGTAAAATACTTTATGGCCATACATAAATAAGGGTTATACCATAATGCCCACAGATAACCGTTATATTCCGCTGTAAGGCACAGGAAGTAACGGTTTTTGATATTTTGTTCGCAACTGTAGTTCTTACGACGACTTCTATGAATTTGACTATGCAGACTGCAAAATTGCGTTAACATCTTCAATTTATTTAACCGTCTTCATGGTTAAGTGTTTCACGCATCTGCGTCTCGTGCTCGAGATTTTGTGTTCGAATCTAGGCGGAAACAAATAAATGTATCAGGAAGGTACAGAAATGATCTACGTACCTGTAAAGAAAACTATCAGTCAAAGTCAATTTTCTTCATTTGACGTAATTTTCATGATCATCGTGAATGTTTTATGTTACGGAACGTTCAAGAACGCACCCAAATCTCAGAAAAATATCAAGGAACTTAACAACACATATATATGTAATATAATATGTGAATTGTAATTCTACTTAATCTGGTAAAGTATTTTTCGACAGCATCTGCGTTAATTTTTTGTGAGGAAAATCTAACAGCGCCACAGTGGTTGCGTGCAAACTTAATTGACAACTATGGGATTGACAACGTTCCGATGGTAAAAAACCTTTTGAAAACTTCAATAGCAATGTAATGGCTGACGCACTTGTAGCAATAACACTAAGATTCCCTTCAGCCTCCTATTAAAACGATAGTTCAACGATGCCACGCACGCATAAAGTACTATCGGTAACGGTGTAAGGTAAACAATCATTGTACGCGGTCGTTGACGCCTCGCCCGATGTTTCCAAATCGTCGACCGATTTGCATTCAACGTCGTCCACGGATTAAGGTCACGCTACATACAGAATTTATCCGTATTAGCTGTCAAAAGGCAAAATTTCAACGAAATCACAAAGAAGTTTCATCTAATTAACATTCATTAAAATATTCGCGCGTGAGTTCATACAACAAAACAAGAAACAAGTTAAATAAAAGACAGTCTTAAACCCCCAAGATGTTAATTTCAATAAGAACCTCATTAATGTATGAAGAGATTTCACAAATTATAACTAAGATACATACTTCAGCTTCCATATAAAAATCTGCATCGAAATTGTTCCACTTGTTTAGGAAGAACGATGTCACAGACAAACACGTCAAACTTATAACAGCATTATAACCGAGGTTCAATAAAACAAAGTACCTAATTTAACATTATAGTTTCTGTTCTATTATTTTTATTGCACTGTGAAATCGTTTCATAGATTTTTTATTTGTAATTTATTTCATACCTTTAAGTGGAATATTCCCAAGTACAATGTTATCAATATTAAACAAATAGTATTAGCTTGTAAAGTAAGTTTTAAGTTTGATAAAATAATAAATACTGAGAATAAACAGAGATTTCAATTATCTAAACAAGTCGTCTAGGAGTGTAGGTACATTTTTATCGTTTGTCGATTGTTTCAATTCCTGAAAGTATATGGATATTTAAAAAATATAATTAAATATAAATTAAGTACATGGGACCACCTCTAAAGCATGACGTATCTAAAAAATCCAAATGAAAATTATTTCATAATTGGCCACACAATCTAAAACACAAAGAAAACCGTATAATTATTATTAACAACTAAAAAAGGTTATGAAACTAAATTATACATTTGAAACGCTAAATTCATATAACCTGCATTCTTGTTTCAAAAAATTAACTCCTAATTATATAGGTATGTGTATAATTTTTTTATTTAATTAAAATATTTCATAAGTTACAGTTATTTTACTAAATAAAAAAAACTAAAGCTTTGTTACATTGTACATTTGTATTTAATGAATATACGAAACAAAATATTAATATTGTGACATCTTAAGCTCAGTATTGTTCGAGAAACGCGATTATCTCACTGATTATACAACTATTACCGCGATGAAAGTGATCAAACAAAAAACATCTCGATACTCATCTAAAGATGTATTCGTTTCAAATTCGTCACGCATGATATGGTTAAATACGCTTCGAGACAATGTGTTTGCTATTAAAGAAAGCTATTATTCGAAAGTACAAAATATTCTAAATACATATAAATACAATTGAAGTGCTTATTTGTATGACCTAATAAACAGAAAAACAATAATCAAAATCAATTGGCGGCATATTCAAATCAAAGCGTACCGATAAAACATTTCAAATAAACACGAGAAACTATTTTATTCTGAAAACTATAAAATTTTAATCTACAAATTGTAGAATGTCATAATTGTATCTGGTTTAATCCGATTCCGAAAGAAATATTTTTTCCCGTTTTGCAACATTTTTTATAAATTTTCCGCTCCTATTAGTGTGTAGTGTGAATTCCTATTACACATAGTGGGGCATGGGGCAGACACATTTCTGTGTCTGTTTAACTGATCATTTACTTTAAAGGCAAGTAGGTGATCAGCTTTCTGTGCCTACCCAACCGGAACATTTATTAGTCGCCCCGGGATTCGAACCCAGGATAGTTGGATGTTGGATAGTTCCAACACAAAAAGATTCAATTCAAAGTAGTTCCTGAGTAAGCACATTCAAGCTTTATCTTAGCATCGGCGAGGCGTGCCGCAGTATTAGACCAGTCTAATTACGTTGTACACAAGTCTAGATTAATGTTTAACTGCGTTCAAATTGTATCAGGTCCCAGTTCAATGAACTATCAAGGTTTTAGAGGCGCTAATGGCGGTTGGCGTTAGTTGAATCATTTTTTACTGAGTAAATGTTTTTTATAATTGCTGATGAATGCTAAACCTAAAATAGATGACATTTATATAAGTTTATTATCAGATAACTACATAAGATTAATAAAATGTATTAAAATGACTTTAATCCAACTTCAAAATTCACTAAAAATTAAAACGGAAATGATAATTCAACAAAGACAATATTCGGACTAAGGTTTAAGATTATCTATTGGTTTGTAGAATCATTGTTTCTGGTTTATGTGTTAGGTACTTTTTATTAAGGTGAGGTATTCATAAACAACTCTTGAAATAGAGCGCTTGCGTCCCGCGCTCTGCACCCCCTGATTATTCTTACGCAGAGACGTTTGAGAGATGGATTCATAGAGATCGTTATAGATTTTCGTTTTATTTTTCAAACTTATAATTATATCTAACAGTTATATCTATCGCAGTAAAATGATTTTATGCGACAGAATAGAGTATTGCCCAATTAATGTAATTACTTTCGACGGAGCGCGCCAGTCCGAAAGACACAGGACCGTTGCTGGCAATAGCCGTATCGGACTGAAGGGGGTATCGAATTTATGGGAAAACGGGCACTGGCGCGTCTAAATTAGAAGGTCGTATGCGACAGTACAGTTTTTTGCGTTTAAATCAAAAACTGTTACTAGTACAAAATAATTGAACTGTACAATTGAAGTGTGTATATAGGCTTATCTACTTAAAAATTATTGAGGAATTTTTTGGTCCTGTATACCTGTAAAATGTAAATCTATGTTTAATAAGAGGTAACTTTGATATATTTTTCTGTGTTACAAAATTTAACCAATTGTGTAACGGCAACCGGTGAAATGAAACCCATATCATGAAGTGACATATAATCAAAAACTACTTTCCTAAGTCCTTTAATTTCTGAAGAAAATCGAATCTCCTATGCTGTTTTTCTCAATGCCTCACCTTAAAACAAATTTTACTTCACGTTTTTAAGTTGAACCTTCCCGGAACTAATGTATAATAAACAGAAATTTGTTAAAATCATCAAAGTTTCTAAAAGTGTAAACAATACGTTGAAGTATCTTCAAAATTTAGCTACATCTTGTCTGTATAAACATCACCTACTGTATAGTCGTTCAATAATCGCAACGCTTCTCGGTTCTCGCCACGTCTAAATATTACCGGCCACGTTGTCCCCACTAGGTAATGGTCCCATTCGTAGCGTGATAATGTATAATCGAAACGCTTATAAGACTTATCGCGTCGTGGTTCTAGCAAAAGTTCAATCTATGGTATTGTCAGTTTTCATATTTGCAATACATCATTGCCATCTTTTCACATGAAGTCAAAATATTTACTTATTGCATGTAAGTTTGTTTAATTAATAAAAATCTGTTTGAGATTCATTTTAATTTACTAAATTTAAGCATACCGAATCTATATCTATATACACAAAACAAATTATGATTGAGTATTTTAATTAATTGTGATTGAAATAATATAAAAAGTTGACTACATCGCTAGAAGTCGGACAGTACTGACCAGAAGCGGGCGATTTCTATTCATGACGCGCGCACGCATCGGCCAATATTGCGTAGGATACTTTCTAAGGCAGCGATGTTGCCCCCATACCCCACATGGGGCAGATGTAATGTAGTCCTGCATATTTTGTGCCGGACAAACAATTTGTCCTCGGGTAGTTACGTGTTGGGAAAATGAATCATACAACGCTACGATCACGTTATTTCGGAATTGAATTCATAGCACTACTTCAGTGAAAGGAGACTACACAAAAAAAACACTTATAATACCCCTCTTTTTTGAGTCATAGATTAAAAACAAGGTTTTTTAAAACATTGGGAATATTATGTTCGAATAAGTATATCAAAGTCGTGCCCACGCGAGGCGATATAACGAAAAGAAATATTGTCAAACGAGTAAATGCCTATTTAGGCGCAGTTCAACGACCTATTTATAGTCTAGTCACTTTAATTGGTCCAGTTGCTTTCTGTAGGCTTTACATTAATGGATTTGTAGCGGAATATTTTTGTACTCGTTTCTTTTTACACGTTTTAATTCATTTTATAACTTGTAACATTAAAACGTGTCATTAACGTTAAAAACCTTAATAACGATTAAATATAACTTGTTAAATATTCAGTTTATAATCTATTAATGTCATACATCACAGTAATAAAATAAAATAATATTCATAGTTTGTGAATACTATCCTACACTATAATTTAAGGTAATTTATTCAAAACATTTTTTTGAAGTTCATCCACTTATGAGGTATTTATGTGTAATTAACATATCGGTTTTTAATTGTATTTAAGTTTACTTGTGCACTCTTAAAACATGTGGACGAAGTCGCCAGCTCTAATATCTAAATAAATTCGCATTCGAAATGGTGCACGCGAAATCCCGCATATTATAAATTCCTTGAGGGCTTCATGAGTAAACTTGTGAGTTATTTACTAAGAACCACTGGCTTAAGGTTAATAACTGGTAGCATTACATTTCTTAGGAAACCCACATGCCTTACATTCGTGTTGGAATTCTAAAATATCGCATTTTTATGGCTTAATATCCACAATGCTATTTAAGTATGTCAGCGCTCGTAGTTAGAGCCGAAATTTACTTTAAACGTACAGATTTAGGCCAAAACAACTTTACTTTGATGAAAGTCGGCTTTCATCAAAATAAATACGATTTATAAACGTCTCTTTTCACTTACATTAGTAATTTTCGAATAAGAACTTAGTATTTAACATAATTTAAAGTGGAATATGATATTTTAGGTAAAAAACTAAAAACTGATCAGATTAAAACATCGGCTATAATTTTAAAGGTATTGTATAAATTAACCAAAATATAAAGATAAATGTAAAGTAAGTTGAAAAAATATTTGCCATCTGTCAGCTATTTTGACGTCCGCTACATAAACTATACATAAAGAGTTATTTTTTACTAATGAGGTAATTGGCATTTTACCTCTTTTGTTACATATTTTTTTATTATGATTAATTATAGATTAAAAACATGATTGTTTTTGGAGGTTATCTGTGGATCTACATATGTAGCGTAGGCTATGTTGTAAGCCGACCCGGACAAAGCAACAACTAGTAAATAATATTTTATTTAAATGATTGAAATAGTCTTTTACAGTCTATTATTAAAAAGATTTAGCAGTCCATTTAATTTTCTGCAAGCAGTAATAATGGTACCGATATATTCCTTCATCTTTGATGTTAAAAATAACATTTGCACGTGCGATGGCACATTTAATTCTATGCACTAATATTACGCAATGCGCTTACGACTCCTCACGCTAGACTGCACGTCGCCATCTTGTATTTCATATAGTTTTGAGGTTACGTATGAATAGAGAATCGGCAGGTGATTTTCCCTGTATTTTCAAAGGCCTAAAACACTTGAGAAACATCTGGACCTAACTTCTGAACACATATATATATATATATATATATATATATATATATATATATATATACACGAATTCTATGAAATACTTTAGTGTTTGTATGAAAGAACTATAATAACTCGATTTAAAATAGGTATACCTACTTACTTCAATACATGTGCGCAATCTTTTAACATTAATATTTCATGTTCATACTGTTTCTCAGTTCTAATCTATATCTCACAATCAGTACACTGTACACACAATAGACGACACGATTTTTAATTATTTATATAGAAATAAAACAGATATAGCACAAAATACATTGACATATAATGCTTCACAAATCACAAAAGAGAATACGAAGAGGTTGGCTGCTAGTAGGCTATGGTCAACAAATTGTTTATTATACAATTGAAAACAGCACACAGCTGTACATACCTACAAAAAAGATTAATATAAAAAAGTTGTTAATTATGTCTTTTATTTACGCGAGTACCACGTATTTAAATAAAACAGCTCAAAAAAAGATTAAGTTATAATAGAGGAATTGTAAAATTTGTTAAGTAAACGGCCTTATTTATAATTTTGCGTAAACATCTCACATTTGAAAATCCAAAAGAAAGAGTATGTGAAGAGTTATAATGTATGACTAAACAGCTAAAAATACATTATTTTCGACACAGAATAATTAGTTACTTGACACAATACCTCATAGTGCGTCAGACGAAGAGATTCCACGTGTCACATATGACATAAGCCCTGCTGAGCCGTAAACATGTTACATAAATATGTTGAGAACAAGTCACACATCACGCTTATCGCAAGATAACAAACCACTTCGCAGAAATGATTGCAGTGCCGTGGTAATAACACATCGAATGTTTTTAAAAATTAAATTTAAGACAACTTAAAAAACTCACCGGCATGTTTACAAATAGGAAAATCTCATGAATTGATGAAATTGTAGGTAAGATTTAGACCGTTATCTTTCAAACAAAAATTCACAAGACAAACTCACAAACACATCAAATTAAAACCAACCCTCTTTTTTCATCGTGGGTTAATGTGTTTAACAATCAACATCCAATAGAAAACTTACATAACACATCTATTGAAAGAGTGGAAATCTGCGAGTAACCATTATAATAATGGTTGAAATCCGCCATGGTTGAGTTGCGCGCGCGCATAGACAGCGCGTCGCAGCACAAGGTCACATTTATTGTAACATTGAAAACAATTCATTTGCAATTGAAAGGATCCAGTCATCATTTCCAATGAGCATCCATTTTAATGTTAATTTTTGAATAGCAATTCGATCGTTTACATTATTATTTCAGCCATACTAAAAACATATAACAACCCATAGTATTTTATGTGTCACCAGCTCCAACTTTGCAGTGATTTCACTGTGTGTAGGTACTGTGAGCTATATAGTATATTAGATTAGAAAAAATAAACACTTCAACCTCGAGTCGAGGATAAATGTCAAGATGGCGTTCGTTTATATTAAATCGCACTTTTAAAATTCTTTCATACAAATACGAAAGTAGTTCATAGATTTTCAGTGTTTTGTAATACCTTTATAATATATATTTATTTATTTGTAGGAACAACATCTAATTTAATAATAATAATAATAAACGCGTTTTATTTTGACTAAATTTTTACAAAACAGTGCCGGGGCTTCCCAGAAAGTAATTAAAAATACTTTTGTTGGGAATACCCCGCTCTTCAATACACAGATTTAGATCTACAATATTAATTTTTTTTTATAATATACATAATACTATGTATATTAATTTAATATACATATAAAATATATAGTTAAAGCGAAGCCAGTTACAGTTCCCCGCAGAATACTGAACTATAAACTACACAGAACAAGCACATAGTTATACAGTTATTATTATTAAACAAAAGCTTTATAATTTGTATTTATTAATATAAATTCTCTTGACCACCTCCTTGGTTCAGTGGTAAGCGCGTAAGCGTTACAACCGCGAGATCCTGGGTTCGATTCCCGGTGGAGATAAAAAAAACTCGGTCTGGCAGGACATAGAAGGCTGATCACCTACTTGCCCCTAAAGAAAAATTGATCAGTGAAACGGATGTGAAATGCATTTGCCCCATACCCCACTAGGGGGCACGGGACTTCACTTTAATATAAATTCTTAAAACATTCATTTTTAAAACTTCCTTTAAAATTTGAAGTGGAAACACCTATCGAAATAGATCCATTTCTGTCACAGACACAGAATACAGATATGCATTTAACTAGCAAGTATATAAAAATAATTTTCAAGTGTAATAGAATATTATAATACGTCTTAAATTGTTTCTGACTCATTAACTGTTAAATAATAAGATAATAATTCGCCCTTGGCCGTCGAAGTCAACGAACTTTCGTAATATAATCGACAAATCCATTTCAAGATAAAAATTTCATTTTCACTATTGATAACAAGTTAAATCGAAGACATTTTAAAAAATCTTTCGACATGACGGTTACAAAAAAGATATCTCAATACCGGATGAGCTGATTTTCGTTAATTTTAGCAAAGATCTATCTCGATCAAGTTAGTTATCTAATAAAATATCGCATCGAGATAACCAGATCCACATATCATCTAGAGACACGTCAAATCATAATTTTTTCATCGGTTGTAAATGCAAAATTGTTATTGTTCATTGTTATCAACGTATCGCTATCAAAAGAGGGGTGAACGCCCTGTTATCAATGTTTCAATGCGGTTTCACATTTTTATAAGCCAGTAATGGCGATTCGTCCTCGCGCTGTTGCATTATTCCTATGCGAATACTTCTGCTTCTAGGCTACAAGAGTAAAATAAAAGCCCTTTTAACAAGCTTTTATTTAAATTGCAATGTATATTTGTTCGGGTGGAATCTTGCAAGTTAAATTTGACCCACTTAATTAAGCTTCAATTTTGCATACATATGTAAATCAGATGACAATGCATTTAAATGACGTCGTAGAGCTGATAAGACGAGAGGACCGGAAGATGGCCATGGGATCTCCATAATAAAACAACGCAACCCCGTCGAACTTGGGCTTGTTTAATTCGTCTTGAAAAGTACTTTGGTCCTAAAAAAATATCCAAGGTATGGCGATGGAGGTGGCATGTATATGATGTAGTAAAACATTGGTACCCTGTCAAGTTTGAGCTAATTTGATTTGTCTCAAGGCGACAAATCTAGACACTTACTAAACTTATTCTTTTGTCATATTTATTCTGCAATTCTTTATTTTTAACCCCAGACGAAAAAACATAGGTGTTAGCTTGACGCGTCAATGTCTGTGAACGAATTGACCGATTCGTTTAAAAACTATGATTACTCCCTACAACTTTATACTAACAAAAAAACATTATTTTTTTTAAATCTGACGCGTTCAAGATGGTATTTAGCTACATGGTACATCTAGTTTATTAACAAAACTTTTATGTTTATAATATAATTTTTTTTTAAATTAAAATTTACTTTAAAATATTAAACTATTAATTGCAATTAACTATATCCATTTATGAGGTATTGTTATTCATAATCATCACGTTGGGAAAAATTTGACTTAAGTTTCACTTGTTTTCCGACAATCAAATGCTGAACAGAACCGCGATGGCGTTTGTATAGACAGACACTGTTTTCAATTGTTAAACAATTGCGCTCATTAATACGTTACAATCGAGTTTCTTCAACTTTTGCATTCCAACTGCTAGTAATACCTATTACTTATTCTGGAACAGTAGACAGCAATTTGAATAAATTGTTCGGAAGGCGGTCGCTTCAAGTGAAATACAGTTGTTTAACAACAACATGAGCGATTGTTTTAAACAATTCTAGTCATAAATATATTTATTATTAGGTACATAGCATTGGTAATCGATTGAGATTTAAATCGAGAAAATTCAAAACGTTCTCAATTTGACTGAACTTACGATGCCCCAAATGTCAAAGTTATAACACAATTCCGTTTGCGTAGGGGCGTTGGGTTAATAGTGACAATGGCGCTATGTATCGTCCTAACCAAAATCAATAACTGTTGACGTGGCCTTAATAAAATACCAAAAAAAATCCATAAAAGTCTAGACAGAGAAAGAGCCTAAACAATTTATAGACAATACGTCGCAAAGCCATTTATCAGCCTAACTAAAAGCATTTCATAATTGCTCCAACAAAACATTTATTACGCCTATCCGAAACATTAATGCATGTTAATGGATCATCGCAGGCGCTGGCATCGCGCCAGTAAAAACAAACGGGGCTAGAAAACAATTAATTTGAAAACGCGACAAAATGACCTCTTCCCTTCCAATTACCGTATTTAACAGAAAATGCAAATGTCCCGATTGTTCGAAAAACAAGGCATTTGACGAAATTCACGACGTCACTCCGACAAATTGAAAACTCCCTATTGGCTATTACCCCTTACGCTGATTGCGTCTATATAAATTCATTCAACTCCAAATGAAACTCCCTCGGACGTCCCACCGCGAGACTTCAAACTTCATAAATTATTATTTGAAAATGACAAACCACTACGATCGAATGAACTTTAACGAAAAACCGCATGGAGCTGATATGATTAATAAGTAGTATAGTATAAAGTTCACGTCACAGCGACCGCCTGATTTAACATTAATATTTACACGTACCGCTCGCCTACCTAACTGTTTTTATAACGTACACCTCCCAAAGGAATAAACAAAGTCAAAACATCCGGATGTATATGGCCGCATTATTAAATCGGTTAAAATAAATCAACGACAGTTTAATTAAACGCAATCCATACGCATGTATTTAACTAAAAATCGTACGCCGTAATTAAGCGGGAGACCCCTCACATCATAACGTTTTCATAACTTGAATTACAAACATTCCACAATTTGCGTGGTCCGAGAGGGGCCGAGCCGCCGTCCGCACTTTGTATACCTTTCGGGCGTTATCTCTAGTCGCAAGTAATTAAGAAGCAAGCGAGGCTTTGTTGCAATCCCTCGGAGAAGATTGTAAAAGCCTCACTCCGTTTACATCATTCCTTCTAACTGCATAATCGATAAGGTGACGCTCCGTCTAGACATTGGACACGGTAATTCACGCTGCAATTGCGTCGAGCGTTCCACTGTATCCACTCCTACTCGTAGCCCATACGACCCACACACTGTCTCGACGAGTGTTTCAAAATCGGCGGAGCATAAATAAATCTTATAGAGATATCAATTCGCAAAGTTCAGCGAGGCGTCATACATTCTGTTACATTGGCGAGCGTTTAATTGACAATGAATGACAGTAGGGAGACAGAGGGTTCCGAGCCAAACGGAGCACCATTAATGGGGTTAACGAAATTGAGAAAAGTGAAACGTTGGAGTGGATCGGGCGGGCATTTATTACCGCCTGGACCAGAGACCCTTGCTTGCCCTGCGATTCGTATACGTCGGTACGGCACAAGAGGCATTAACTAAAGGAAACGTAGTCATTTGATGTCGCCATTCACTCCAAACCCGCCTCTACATAGCTACCTAACTCGTGTACTGGTATCAAGATTGCATCAATAAATCTCAAACTGAGACATTCAAACTGGAATTATAAAATAAATTGCTTTTCCAGCAGATAACATTACGTTACAACTCAATCGGTCAGATTGTTAGCTATACTTGCTAATATTATGAAGATGAAGAATTTCTTTATTTTATGGATTGGTAGAACGCGCCTTCTAGTTCCATTTGAATTATTTTTTGTGTTAGATAGTTCATATTGTATTCAAATTCCAAAGTCCATAAGTTAACTACATAACCAAATGCAGTGTTTCCATCACTTTACGAAATACAATCATTTTAAAAGAAAGAAATCATAAAACTTAGCAACATTAGCTTTTACTCACAACTTTGTATGCGCATGTAAAACATGAATGGTTGCTTCCCTTATTGGTAACTGGACTCCCATTGGTCATGGACCATCTAAGAATTTTTCAATTCCAACAAGATTTCCTGAAATTCAACCGAACAAACAAACTTTTCAGCTTTATAATTTTAGTTTAGATAAGATAAAATTATAAACACAAGTTCTTCAAGCCAGTAATTTCCATCTCAATTACACCACGAAATCTGAAACTGCGACCGCTAGTGTTTCCATTTATAAGATCTATACATAATTAATTAGCCTCGCCACAGGGAAGGCTGTTCTGCCCACATCAAACTTGTGACATTTTAATGACCATTTAAACATGCAACCACATGAACCAGTTTCTATCAGGCACGACAACATGACCAATTATTTCCGCTTCCATATTGCCCTGGTGCTATCATTCGAATAAAATAATGTAAAACAAATTCCAAACACTCAGCTCTTTAACAAAATTTACGGGTTTTTTTTAACCGTCTTCAATTTGGCGAAAACATTCCCACCACGTCATGTTAATTCCGAATATAAAAATCTCATGTTTATGAACAAATCATCAACAAACTTGTAACTTGTGAGCTCCATATCTATCACTTCAGCTTTCGAACAAGAAAACTCGTATCGAAAACAATCTTTTCATTAGGATCTGCGTGCCACAGACGTCGAATTTATAACACCCCTCTTTTTTCGTCGGACGTTTAAAGATTATATATATGAACATTAGACATGCTAACAACGTAGCTGTAATTACAAGTTGGGGCATTACTCGTTTGCATTAAATATTTATATGTAAAATATCAGCCCCCAAGCGTTTACATAACAGCTTGCCTATAGCATAAAAAATCAAGTTGTCAATACCATAGTGACCAAGTAAATTTGCGCGTCACCACTACGAGCGCTGTAAGATTTTCCATAATTAAAGCGAACGCTATTGAAAAATACTTTACCAGATTTGTAGTAGAGCTGCAGATGCATGGAAAAATTGTACAACAAAGCTTCGAAGGTAATAATAATTGGGACAACTCACATACATTGCTCAGATCCCAAAGTAGATGAAGCACTTTTGTTATAATAATTAGAAACAACGAGGGTACCACAATAAATACATGTATGAGTTTATAAACAACCAAGACTCGAAAACAAACATTCGTGCTCATCACACAAATTAATGCACCTACCGGGATTCGAACCCGGGACCTTTCGATGTTGAAGGCAGGAGCATTACCAATTGCGCCAATCGGTCGTCAAAAGAGGTAGATTGCCGGGGGCCTGCATCATAAATCGCCGCGCCAATCACGGACCACGGAGTCGGAATTCAGTTTGCCACTATTGAATTATACTGACTGCCGGGATGTCATACGCCAAAGTTTAATCTCTTGGAGCGACGGACGAGCTTATTATGCAAATAGTCGCTGCCTTGGTCATCTTCGTATGTACGGGCACGTCTCAGAGCAAATCTGCGTTGCGCTTGTTTACAGCCGACATAAAAACGCTGCTTAGACAAACCGAATACTTCTCGTACATCGAAACTTGATATACGAGGCATGACACTGGCATCCACGTTCAGAATAACGAATCGTGAGCGTGCACTTAAACCGTATCTACGCACATATTTGCTATCGGTCAGAGGTGTGTGGAAGGAGTTAGCTAGTTTAAAATATTTTTCACCATCCTTTGCTTAATATATTTATTTATACTTTATTTATTGCAAAGTGAAATAAAAATTCAACTCTTTTTAAATTACATTACTTCCGACGTTAAACCATTCAAGTGTATAATAAGAAATATGTAATAAATACGCGTGTGCATCCATTATTGTGTTTGTTTAAAGATATCGCCATTTTTATTTTGAAAACGAGTTATTAAGGTTAGGTTGTAGAAATTATTAGCCAGTGTAAAAACTCGAAATAATGCAAATACTGTCTGAAGATTAAACCAGTGGGCCGATCATCTATAATTTAGACCGGGAATAGATTAGTTTAACAAGTCGAAACCCCGCGTTCCAGCAATTACAATAACGAACAGACAAATTATGCCCAGTGATTACAGAATGGAAAGCATTCGGAGATAAAATTATTCAACTATCAAAAGGCGGGCACGGAATTTATTGCCAGCAAAGAGACGGACCAAATGTAAATGGAGAAGTTGTCGCGAACGGAAACTGGGGGGTAACCTAGGGGTAACTCTTTCTTCGTCTCCTCGCCTCCGCCGCGCGCCGCTCGAGCGTTAATTAAGCGAAAATCTAACGTCAAAGCCCGCCGTTGGCTTTATGCAAATTCGACAAAATTGACTTTTATGTCGACAGTTAGATTTTTTCGCTGGGGACCAATTTCGAATGTCAACTTGCGGACTCTAGTTAACTTATACAAAGGTTCAATTTCCTTTCGGTATATACTTAGGGTCTGGCCAATTTACGTGCCGCTGCGAAATCAAAAACGGGCCTTGTTTTTCTTAATTTCAATACAATTTTACATTACCAAAGAAAAACGCTATCAGAATAAAGAATCTATGACAGTTAACTAAATTGCAACCATATTATTTATGAGCCGCAAAAATATTAAAAATGTTTTAAATTTATGAATATTAAAAATACATTTTCAGAAATTTTATCAAGAAACTAAAATTTATAATAATTAAATCATTTTTAAATTATCATCAACATCGGTTCGTAATTGGCCTCTCAATCGTGTAACAAATAAACAAAAGAAATCATGCGATGGAATTGAGAACCTCGTCCATTGAAAATACATTTTAAAACCACGGGGTATATATGTGCTTTGAACCAGAGGCCGAGGTCGCTACACGGCAAGTTTAGTCTAACGGTTCACATCAATAACGACTCCACTTCTATCGGGTTATGCTTGCCTGGTATATATAGTAGATTTCCTTATTTATTGCCCCTTTAGACCAAGGACAAGGGCCATTCAAGTATTTAAGCTTTGTGTTATCTCTTTCTTGTAGATTAATATAAAGAGAGGCAACAATATTTTTGTCTTTTGGGAAGTTCTGTTTATTAATGGCATAGAAGATTGTCAGAAGCTCCTATAATATATATCACTTTCTTATTGCTTGATATAAAAAGAGACAACAATAGTTTTGAGAAGCTCAGCAAATTAGATACCTACTTTATTTAAGGGACTGAGTCATGCTATCTCATAATACTTATAGGAACACTAATATGTGACAGAGATTTAAAAATACAACTGACAGCTTAATTTAAAAGTAATGAACAAAAAGGCAAAGACTTCTATCATATATGGATTACAACCAAAATTTTCTTTAAGATCACACATTATTTTTATTTTTTAAGATAAAATTTCTTTCATTTTGAAAAAACTTGTGAAATTGATGTTTACGCTACAAATATAAAAATGAAATTATTAATTATTAAAGGAACGAGTGCAATTGAACACATTTAATATAATGTAGTATTTAAATTTTAACAAAAAAAACCGACTCCAAATTGTAACTGTAAAACTACTGAACAGATTTTGCTGTTATTATGCTCGACATTGCATAATAACAATCTAAAAATTTAAATGAAATTAGTATTTCATTTTATATCAACTATAACAAGAATATTTTTTTTAATGTTATTCGACCTCCGTATCTTTAATAGCAAGGCTATATCCTGTTATTAAATCATCCATCTTAAAATAGAACTCTAAAAATAAAAAATTTAAATTCCTAATGACTGTAACATGATCTTGGTGCGATAAATGCATTAAACATTTAGAATGAATTACTCGTCCAAATAAGACTATAAAAAGTGGCCCAGTTTTGAACAGCGTACTGCATGAATACAGTCTAGTAATAATACAGTGGTTTAGATCTTTAGTTTTTATTTCGTTAAAGAAGTAAAACTTATTGTCTTGTTCACTTAATAATACACTATACAGTTCTCATTAGAAATTTAGCTTCAATGAAATAGAGGTAGTTATATATTTTCGGTGAGGTGTAAAATATAAATATTTTTTGTTAATATGAGAGTGGTTTAAGTTACGTAAAATTTATTAGTACTTAGACTATCCAATCGGTTATTTTTAATTTAGCTGCAAAGATAATAATTGAGATTGATTGGCTGAAGAAAAATGAGTCTTATTTATTTTTGTCTACACAGAGGAAACATCAGGCCAACACAGCTAAGCAGGATGTCGCAGACATGCGCGTGAACGCTTTTTCACGTCAATAAATCGAATATAATGAACAAGAAAGCATATGACAATACATCTGTTCAACTACAGCGAGTATGCACTGCAAAATCGCGTGATGATCATTAGACAAAAAATTCCTGACACGAAACACGAACTCAATTTGCGTGACGTATTTTTAGATAATTTATTATATTTTATAACTATACCTTTTGCTCTACACTGTGACGTTAATAAACTCATAAATTATGTATGTGTGGAAATTAAATGAGAAAAATATTATGATCAAAGTTTTCCAAAAATTATCTTTTGAGGCCATCTATTCTAAGCTATCTGCGAAGCTAAGTGGGTCGCGTGTCATTCAGTACCTACCCAAAGCATGGGGTAGAAAATGTCAAAAATCATTTATTCATATATAACACACGTGCTCACTTATAAACTTCACTGTTTACATGCTGTTTAAAAAACTCGCCTAAAGCGAAGAGCAATCAAGAAACTCAGTAGGCTGTAGAATTCTCATATTTGCCAACCATATTTACAAAACGTTTTTTAACTAGAACGAACAAATCCTTCTCAAGCGCTATGATTTAAAATTTTAAATAATAGACAATTTTATAAACAACTTTAACAATAAGCATAATCTTAACGTAACTTTTAAATTTATTTAAAGATAATTCCTACACCTACTTTTATACAAATGCCTTGAATTGAATCACTTATTTCGTGAAGTCTAGTGGATCGTAGAGTTATATTATTTAACATTAACAGTTAACATTCTTGGTAGTCAGAATTCTTGTTAAATTCATAAACATATTTCTTTACACATAATAGTTTTTCGTATATGTCCTAAAACTCGACGATAACCGGGCGAGAAGCAAAGTTATACCCATTCTGGAAGAAATAAAAAAATCCATAACTTAATTCAGCGATAACAGAAATTTTCACTAAGAGTTGAAAATCTCTTTGGTCGCATTTTTAAGTAAATTACCAAATCTGAAAATTGCCTTGCTAAGGTAATGATCACTAGTTTCAGTTTCCAACAACAACATGATGTCCTCCGACAACACGATAACAGTAATTTAATAGAAATCAACTCGAAATAACCTACATAGCTCGTGTTATTACAGCAATATCTAAATGCAAACATCCGACCGTTATCTCAATAGTTTTGATAATTAGTATTTGCAGTTTAAACTTGTGTACTATTCAACCGTTCCTACGTAGGCAATTGATAGAGAAATTACGAGAAACAAGGTTGTACAAAGGCCGGGAACGCACTCGCGATCGAACTGACGTTGGGAGTGTCCATTGGCGGCGGTTCATGATGATATATCAATAAATGGCTCATCTTACATTAAAAGTATTTTGTTAAATGAAATTAGCGCATCCAACAAAACAAACTATTCAGTTTTATAATATTAGTAACAGATATTATATACAATGTATTACAAAACACGTAACACCTGGCATCCTTTCCGGTACTCGAGCCAAACAATTATTTTGAGAATCATTGATGTCAACAGAGTATGTTAACGTGTTTACTTTCTCATAGAAACAATGTATCTCACAGATCTGACACGGCTAAGCAATTTTGCGGCGAATGAAAAGAGTTTATGGTTTATGGTTATATTGAATTCGATAATTTCTTAATTAACCTATAATATAGCAATTATATCTGCGTAAGAGAACCAAAATTGTAAGAGTTACACGCATATAAAGTAGGTATAAATATGTAATAGGATGTACATAATTTACAGATGGTTCTACATACAAATGAAATTGTTATCTTATAAGGGTGAACTAAATAAATTGTAGCTAAAATTCATCTCTATTAAACAAAAAAAAAACCATAACGTTCGTTATTTTGTCAATGGTAAATTAAGAGCATTTTAATGCCTAAAGAATTCCTTTGAAACAATTAACGATGCAAATTAATATAATTGTGTCCAGTGCATGGCACACCGGTCACAGGGGAATGTTTCATGTATGGATGCATTAATTATTTATTTTCATTGCATACATAACTATGTTTTCAATTTCCTTGTTATTTCAATGTAAATGATTGGCTTTGACGATCGCTCAAAGACTATCAAATTCAGTCAACGATAAAACTTTATTCTGAATAATATAATTACATAATGAAAAATGACTTTTTGTGTGTAAGCTGACGTGATAGAGATGGATTTTGGCTAGGAGACCTGTTCATCCATTCATGAAGTAGGTATTCATTTGTAATTTTGTATTTTTCGTGAATTTAGGACATTATCGAAAAGTTTATTCGTGTTTGTGCCCGAAATGATTTAAGCTTGGCAACTGGTCTCAGAAATAATCCGGCAATTATTATTTCCCGCCAAATAACATTATAATGGCCGACCTGTGCACATTATTTGTCCATTACCGCGAATGTACGCCACATTACACAAACGATGTAGATTATAAATGTCTCGCATATTTTGGTTTCTTGTATTTAGACCGGTATACAATTTTAAAAAAAAGCGCGTTCGTGCTTTTTTCGTTTGATTTCTTTTGTTGGTACACCAAAAGTTAAATAAAATTCCATTTATAGAACTTCCATACATAAAAGTGTTACATAAGCGATAGCAATATTTTTTGTACAGTTGAAACTGTTGTTGGAAAAAAATGATTCCTGGTTTCCAGACATGTTCCATCGAATGCTTCAACCCTTAGGGCCTTATTACAAAAGAACATGGACTAAAGATGTTTCAGTATTGGTTGCTAGGATACAAGTCTAACGTTCATACAAACACGACTTGTTTTGGTTCAGTATCATAGCAACTAATACTGTAACATCTTTAGTCCAAGTTTTGTAATAGAGATATAATATTTTATTTTGAAATAATTTCTATTAACCTCTATCTTATTGTACTATCTTTTAAAGATCACAATACGAGTGAAATATCTTTAAAATATAATATCGCACCAGGTCTAACTCCAAAAAAAGACGCATACATGTAAACGGATATATGCGTTTATCTTCATCAAATTAAATAACTTAGTTACCTAATTTCAGAGATTGTGAGCCGTTTACTACAATAATTATTATAATCTTTATTTATTTGAAGGACGGTATTCGTAAACCTTTACGTGGGAATTATGTAAATCACAAAATCACATATTATTCCCTATCTTAATCCTTCCGAACGGGCGAGTCCAGAGCCGATTTTGTAACATCCAATTTATTACCTTTTATGTACCATATGAATGGTTGTGGCCTATTTTGATAGTTGTTTGTTAAAAGTTACAAAGAAACACATGTGCTGGTTACCACAAAAGCCTGCAATAATTTCAGTTGTAATTTATGATTTCAAATCAGTCTATATATAAAAAACCAAAGGCGTGTTATTTACCGATGTTAATGATATCTGTTTTGTTGGATTCGTCTAATCCGAGAATAAAAGAATAACTATTAAAATATAGTTAAATTCACGAAAAAGTGTTTATGTAGATAATATATTTCCTCATATTGTTACTATGGAATTATGAACGTTTTAGGTGACACGTGACTTTAAACTTAGAAGCGATACAAATATAGCGAGGTCAGTTAGTATAATATAATTAATAAAATTAGTACACAAAGTCTAAAAAGCAATAAACAATATTGAAAACATCACAAAGAATAATAAAGATACTACTTTGTTAAAAGAAACAATTGGTTAGCCTTGTGCTTAACCATACAAAACAGTTTTATTTTTAATTTTAATCACAAGAAAGACATAGAGTCAAACTGAAACCTCTCTCTCTTGTCGCTTGAAGGACAATTCTTGCCTTGCTGATCTCCAAATGGCTTCACCGATTTGTATGTATTATACAGATACATGGACGGATTAAATTACCAAAACAATAATTCATTTAAAACATCGAGAAGCAGCTAGTTAAATAAGGTAATTGCAGAGTCCATATTTAATTACAACAAGGGATGAAGGTACCTAATTTAAATTTTTATTACGTTATTGTCTAGACGACCTCCACTCTGGAGCAATTCTTTAAACCTACTTATTATTCGCGAGTGAAATTGAAGACAATTTGAGAAACCACCGACACGTTTATTACAAATAATATAAAATTCTCGTGTCACAATGTTAGTTACCTTACTCCTCCGAAACGGCTTTACTGATTTTTTCTAAACTTTATATGCATATTCAGTAGGTCTGAGAATCGGCTACTATCTATTTTTCATACCCCTAAGTGATAAGGGTAGCCCACCCCAAAAATTAATATGGCAAAACAACGTTTGCGGGGTCAGCCAGTTACAAATAAAAACCTCAGGAATGGATGAACAGTTGCAGTTAAGACTGATCTAACAACAAATCTTAATGAAATCACAAAAAAATGCGTCAAAATATGTCCCTTTAGGAGCTACGATGTCATAAACAGACATACAGATCCACAGAGAAAAGAGGAGTGTTATAAGTTAAATATTTCTCCACTTCACCCCTCTTTACGGTTTAAAACGCTCAAAAGCAAAGCTGCGGCATGTTATTGATGAAAATCTAATGTGTACCTTAATTCACACACTTGAAGCCCCGCAAGATAACTATTTCTTTAAAAAATAACACAACCACAGGAAATCCGAAAGCTGGCTCATATTTCGGCCAACGCGTTAGTATAGCAATACAACTCGGTAACGTAGTAGTATTTTGGGTACGCACCCACATAGGATTTGATGAGCCTTTTGTATTTTTGTAAATAAAATTACATTATTGTAAAAATAACTATTAGAAACTTAAAAATGATTAAATGGCCAACATAACCTATTGTTGTTCGTAATATAATAAAGTCATAATGCCCAAGGGTTCTCGGACTATTTTAAAAACAATGTAATAAATACGTATAAAATCTCTTTCATATAACATGAAAGACCCTAAGAGCTATTTTATCATTTACTCATCAGAAATAATATCGTTATAAATGCGATATTAAGTCTGGCTGTCTGTTATGCTTTCAGGCTTAAACCATTGGTTTTGATGAAATTTAGTACATAGATAGGCTAGAGCTTGAGTTATGTATTGTGAAACAACGGCTTGAAAGAGGTCAATAGCTCATATAAATACTCGTTATATGTAGTATATAGTGTCTCAATTACGTTCCTTTAAACGTAGGGAGAGTATAATATGATTTTAATAGCATCAAGATTGCAGTGATTATCATTCGGCTACTCAAAAGGAAATTATCTTCAACACAGGGTTTGTTTGATATAAGCAGTCATGCTACATTACCATACGTTCATATATTTTTTGCATACATTGTTTAGAAAGAAACGTCACTCTCAAGCCCATTTGAAAAACTTTTATTTAAATAGGAAGGAAATGCCTTTCATGCCGCCACGATTTCTAGAACAATCATGCTTGTATCATATAATTTTTAACTAAAATTTCTAGTATAAGAAGATATCGTACAAAACGGAAACTTTATGACAATAGTTATTTTAGGAAAAAAATAAACGAAAGCAGGTTTTCAACCTAATATTTATAATTATAGCTTAATTAGTTTAAATTAAGATTTCGTTGAATTTCTCAAAAAGCGACCGTTTTTAACAAATGGGATATTATATAACTCACAGTCGCTTAACAAACATAAAAAACCAGTATAATTGAGAACCTTTATTGTAGTCGGCTTAAAGTGAACTAACATGGAATCTTCTAGATACATCCCTTTTGATTAGAATCGTTATATGTTCAAATAACGTAAGACCGGTAATGAAAAGATACCAGTTTAGGAAAGCCGATTACGATCTCAAATGCTCGCTTTTACACGATACGTTTACGATTTTATTATTGTCGTGTTTTATTGGTTATCTTGGTGTGGTTGAATCTATTTTTCGATTCAACGAACAACACCAAGCAGTTATTTTACTACGCATATCTTAAGTCATACGAAAGTTTTACTGCATGAAACATAAACAAAAATTTCAAAGCTAACAATTTATGATAACAAAATTGGTTTGTCAACATGTAAATAATACGCTGGAAATGAAAAAGTGAAATTAAAAACAAATTTAAAGAAAACTCTCCGATATGTGAATTACAAATATAAACATATTATCATGAATGTAAGAACTTCATAAATGTTATCGAATCGATTAATTTCAAACTATCCATCTCGAAGTCGAAAAACGCATAAAAATCAGCCAAGTAGAGTTGCCTAAAATAGAGAAACGTCTAAAAACACGTATCATTTAAATGTTAAAGATACCAATACATTACAGATTATAATCTGCGTGTACAAAGTTTAGATTATTTATGAAGTGCGTGATAATCACGCCAGAGATTCCGCTACATAGATATAACAATATCTAGAAACTTACACACTCGAACTGCTAACCATCTCGTTGACAGTTAACCGATATGTCAAATGTCAATTTAATCAAGGTGCAGCGAACCATAGCGTCGAATACACTCAGATATCGTGACACATTGACTTGACATTCTATTGTGCTTTGCGACAAACACATACACCTTACAGAACACGTTCAGTTATATAAGGTATACATGAGTAACTTTACATAAGTACCACCATAAAGAACCAAAAGTATCGTTTTGAAAAAAGTCTAAATAACTCAACGAATACGTATGATATATTACGTATAAATCCATAGCTTATACAAAGCCAAAATTAGTGCAGAAACAACATTTGTAAACGTCTTGACCCATCCCGAGCACGCAGCCAATTAATCATAACCCAAAACCTTCAAGTCATTGTTAAGGTGCTTGTATGAAGGGTGTTATTGCATTATTAACCGACCTTCAAAAAAACCAAAAAGGAGGTTATCAATTCGACGTGTTTTTTTTTTTTTTTTTTTTTTTTCCGATGTTCCGCTCGTACGTCGCCATTTGTAGACCGATTTGGATGAGTGAGGTGTCAAACGATAGGGTAACTCGTCGAAGTGGTCCCATTTTTTTTAGAATTTTTACGATCAATAGTTTTCAAGATATTGAAAGAATAGTTTCACAATCGGGCGAGAAATCGCTGAATTCCACGCGACCATGTCGTGCTTATTTGCTTATAACTCTATGATTTATGAATCCTTATCGATGAATTAGATGTTATTCGATTAAGCATTAAATTTGCAACAAGAGAAAATAAGAATCAAGATAATTTGATTTATAGTTTTAGAGATATTGAGGTTATAAAATGAAAAATTGAAAAATCTTCAATTGGTTCACTTTAGCAATAGAGATGTCCATGTTATATTAAATATTTACTAATTATAATAAATTCATTTTATTAAAAGTCATATTGTCAAGCTTTTGACGGAATTTTATGAAAATCTAAGCCATATATTTGATGTTATGGAGCAAAACTTGTCAACAGAGAAAAACATGTCATACGTTATTGATTACGCGTCCAGTTTAGATCTCTATATCTCGATGTAATATTAGTTTATATCGATGACTTATATATCATTTTATAAAACATTAAAAGGGTCATATATGATAGTAAAATCAATAAGGTAGAAGAAATACTTCTAGAGATAGAGAGAATATAGTAACTGAGTTCCTACGGGAAATCACAATGTGCGTTCACTTGCTTACTATAAAACACCATGAAAACTTAATTTATATGAACGATATTAACTAAACTATTATATTACTACTTAAATTTTTAGTTTTAAACGATTCAGTTTTGCGTCTTCTTATTTTCATCAATTTTAAATTATTAAATTAAATTAATTAAATTAGTTTTTAGTGTATAAGGTAAGCGTAAAGTCAGAGTGTCCATATTAGTTTCGTTTTGATGGTATGATAACCATATATCTACAGATATATATACGGCTTAGAAGAGCCACTCAAAAGTATAAAATAAATTAATTTTAAACAAAAAAATAAAACCGACCTCAAAACGCACTGAAAAGTAAAAAATAATTTTTGTATTATAAATGAACTTACTATAAATAAAAGACGTAAATAGTGTTGATAAATAAAATTCATCTAAAATTCTACAATGGCATAAAACTTTCATGTTGCTTTTTGAAAGGCGGTGCCAAATATATAAATAAAAAGACTGAATTAATATTCCTGGACTTTAATAAAAAATTTAATTGAATGGCTTGGCGCCGCGTTTCAAAGAGCAACATGATAGTTTTGTGCCCTTGTAGAATTTTAGATGAATTTTATTTATCAACACTATTTACGTCTTTTATTTATAGTAAGTTCATTTATAATACAAAAATTATTTTTTACTTTTCAGTGCGTTTTGAGGTCGGTTTTATTTTTTTGTTTAAAATTAATTTATTTTTACTTGAAAGAAACTAAATATTGTTTTCTATTTATTATTATAAATGTTATAGTTCTCGCTATCAAAATCGATTATAATATTATAACGCTGAAGTTTGGTTGAATCTCAGAAACTACTGGTTTTAGAATTAAACTATTTATTTTTGCATTAGATAGTATATTTATCTACGACGAAATTAGCACGGATGAAATCGCAGAGCCCAGCTATTCAGATATTAAAATAAATGTGTATAATTACAACGAAATACAATGGATTATTTTTAAAGTTTTCCTGCAAGTATAAATTTTATTAAAACCATTGAAGGCGCGATTCGAAAAAAAGGCATTCAAAGGCATCCTTTATCCAACTTTACGAGGCCCTTTTATTACTCGCTTTGTAAGCTCTGCATTAAATTGATTCAATGTATTTCTTTATTCTTTCATAATCTCGAAAAGTCGTATTTTAATAAAATTATTACTAGCATGATAAAAAAAGTTGTTCGCTTTGTTGAACTCCAGGCATTTCTGTTGGGTGTGAGTTGGTAGGTAGGTAATTTAACTATTTTAAAATGTTAAACTTAATTAGCCACAAAATCAAAAGATCTTAACATAATTTATTAAAATTTACACATACATATCAGTGAACTTACACTAGAAATAAAAAACTCATTTAATGTATTTTTATAATACTTAAGAAATCCCTCCGAATGTTACTTATTAATTTATTCAATTTTTGTGAATAAAACTGAATACTATGTTGAGAATATAGTTTCGAGTTTCTATATATTTACAGCGACATCTTTATTAATATTATGAAGTAACACGATTTGTATGACTCAAAAGCTACTCGACCGAATTTAATAACTCTTCCACCGACCGGAAGCCAGTCTGACAAAGGCTTTATTGTGTAGATATGCCCATATGAACAAAATCGCGGGTCGATGCTAGTTATCAATAAATATTCGTCCACCATAAGTCCATTCCTTAGCTTTAATTGAAAATCTTTCCTCCGACGAAAAAACATTTTTACAAAATCCATTTATGCGCGAAATAGGGTTGCCAGCTCATCAAAAAAGGGAAGGTAAAAGTGACGTTCCATTTTTCACGATACATTATATTACCTCCGCGTTCGGGGATGAACCAAATTTAATATTTGAGTGGACAATAAGTAAATGTTTCTATTGTTTTTGATGAAGTAAAAACTTACTAAAAACTTGAAGATGAATATTTGAAAAATTCTCTCCGTTATATTAAAAAGTAATTTGAATATTCAATAATGTTATTTTCTACTATCATAGCTATTTAATTACTATGAAGGAACCACATATTAATATGTGGTTCCGTAACGTTAATCTATGTAATAAATATACGTATAAGACCCTACAACTTCCTTCAATTTGTTAATTACATCATATCACGTCTCGTTACTTAATTACATTGTATTTTAAATTTCATTTGTGTATCATATATTTCATATATGGTACACAAATGAAATATTCGTTAGAGCTATAATATAGAATTAGAGCTATATTTGCCTACATGTGAAATACTGTAATCCTAGTGTGTGGCAGACAAATTGATTCGTCTGTTTTACTGATAACTTTTTGTAATTACCCAAATGATATTTTCATTTCTACTAGATTAGAATCCGCCGGCGCAACACGGCGACACTTGAACCACTTCGCCATGGAGGCGTTTAAATGAATAAAGCCTATGACTTTGAGAAGAGTTACATAGAGCAAATCTGGTATATGAGTAACATGTTCCGATTCTAAAAGAATTTTTAGAATTGTATCAGTGAATCTAAAGATTAGAACCTAAACAACCATACCCTCCTGATTATATTAATGTGAAAGTGTATGTTAGTATATTAATTTTAAGTTTTTTTGTGAAAAATGCCAATTAAAAAGAGCGGATCGGCAGCCCTGTGGGCGTGTCGTGGTCGGTGTTATGCAAGAGCGCAGGTGCCTGGCACGAGATAGCTTCGGGCGGCCATTAGCTGAACTTGGCCTCGGGTGATACTATGTTCAACGGTCTATATTTCACTTTTCTCTATTTTCCTTCGAAACTTCATAAATCACTATTTTTGGTGGAGATATTTTATGTTCTAAATTACTTTTAGAACCCATTTGCCAAGCGCGGTACAAGAATTGTCTTTAAAATAAAATTAATATTACGTTAAGCGTACGCTTCTACAAAATCGTCGATTAATTGAATGATATTTCTTTGATCGTGGTCAGAAAAAATGACAGACTCGAATTTGGGCGCCATTTCAAACAGCTTGTAGACTCAGATTTAAGTTGCTCATAAGCGATTGTTTGTCTATGTGATTCTACATAAATGAATATAATTTTGACATTGACTTTGTACAAATATTCAGACAAGTACAAATAAATAATGAAGAAGGGATAGCCTTACTTCATTAGGTGCTTACAAAGCCACAAACGTCTGTTTCTACATACATCCACAGACTAAACTTATAACATATCTAACTCATTTTTCGTCGGTAAAAAGCAGTTAAACATAGTGATAATAACATCATTACCATAAATTCACCCTCATAATAACGATATGACAACTTTACGAGCCTCGTGGTACTATCAGTCAGAACCAATTATTAAGTTGTCCATTAGCGTCACAGCTGACCTATTATCAAGCTTTTGATGGTGAACAAACATACAGGGCGTACAGTTAGTTATACACGCTATATACCGTCAAACATACGAATCTATATCTACTAACATTACAGTCTGTTTTTTATTGGTGAATGTAATTTTAATAGAAGAAAAGTTTAAAATAACTTTTTAATGTCACAAATAAAGTTTTATTTATCCATTCCGAATAGCAGCATTATTTATCGCATTGCAGCATTATTGAAACGCCGAAAAAAATGGAAACATTTCTTCGAGCATTATATACAATGTTTGGTCCCAGAAATAGGCCATTTGTTTTTTTTTGAATTGAAACTGAAGAGAAAATTTATAGGCAAAAAAATGTAAGTACATAAGTTATTTCGGCGAACGATTGTACCACGACGAACGGTGAACGGTGACCTACACATTATTTAACAAAGTCATACTTTTAAAAAGTTAATTTGGCTAGAGCTTTTACATGATAGGTCGTTTACGTTGATACGTATGACATAATTGATAATTTATCAGCATAACATATTTTTCAATGTTTTAATTGTTTTGATGCAATAGATAACTAGGAATTTTTGAAAAATATAACCTCTAAGCCTCACCTCATCTCGTTTAATGTGTACTGATTTTATTTATATTATCACGCTTATTTCCCAAAGGGAAAACCTGCCACGATCTCTACATAGCTGTTTCGCTTCACCCACTTTCAATAAATTCATCACACATAGCCCATTACAGGTGCTTTTTACCTGCCCCATCTCTAGTACGTCTTGGATTTGGTCCAGAAAAGTACGACTAGGTCCTATAATATCATAACTGTCAAAAGCCAGTCAGATTTCAAGTATAAATCGCGTACTTTCATACAAATGTAAGTACATTTCAGTGAATTGAATCAAATGATAGTAACGCTTTCAAAAGCATGAAAATTCTACTCAAGGCTTCACCTTTACCTGTTCATATTTAATTTAGGTACCAATTATCATTAGCCCATGTCCAGAAACGAGAAATTTATTTACGTCCCTAATAAGCACGTACCTAACGAGCCTTTTAAATTCAAGCCCTTCACTGGGACACTTTAGTACTAGCCTTGGGTTAATTGTGAGAAAAATAACTACGGTCACTTAATTTTATACCTCATACAAATGGTCACGTTTTAGCATTATTTCTTCTCTCTCGGTGAGGTTCTAAAAAACGTCTTTATAAACAACGTATTGACGGGCAAAAAGTGCCTGAAAGTGTCTACTTTGGTAATAAAATATTTTATATAAATATTGTTTTAAGTTAAAAACCTATTAAACCATGCGAATGAAACCGCAAATAAAACCTTATTTTTAATAAACTTTTTCTTTATCCGATTGTGAAATAGATCCAGGCTTATGTTAGATATAAATAGAACCGCCATTTAATCGTAAGCTTTGGAAATAAAATATAACATTGGGCGACAAAAACGAGCCGTTTTCTGCCGAAATAAATGGCCAGACGTCCTTTCCTAATAATGTTACCGATATTGTTCAATTATGTACCTTGATGAGACTTATTGAAGACTACGAAAAATCTATGTTCCTTTTCAAAGAACCTGGTCTTGCCTCTATGTTAATTTAATAATTGAAATAATTATTAAAATACAAATTGATTTCGCACTGGATTGATAATTATTTATACCGCCTATGGCCAAGTGGAACACGCGTCTGCATATTGCACCATAGGTCTTGCATTCGAATCTCAAAAAACAAATTTTTCGGTTGATCAGTGAAACAGGTGCAAAAATGTATCTGTCCCTTGTCCCACTAATATTAAGGCTTATGGGACTACAATCTTAGCTTAAGAGAGTTCTAATTAATACATATATATCAGTAGTTTACTGTCGTGAGTGAAAAAATGACAGCAATTCAAAATGGAATAGGAAACAAACAATAGAAGACAATTTAGGAAAAATAAAATATCATTTGAATTCAAAAAGCCCAGCTTTAGAAGGCTAAACTCGGCCACTTTGTATAAAATAGGTAATTCAGGAATACGTATAACTTAATATAACAAAAGACTGTGTTCCCTCGGGATGCGATCGGTCCAGATATGCCTCCGGCCTATACCCGCTCCGTCCCTTTAACAAACAACGTTTTTACATACATTCAATTTATTATGACGATGTTGGAATCTTGATTTCTCTTTATAATAATCCTTAATGAAGACTTTTAAAGCGACACTCTTAAAAGATCTCATTTCTCAGAATCCATAATTCTTTCTTACATTCGTAGTTAGACTACAGACTTTTATTTCTATAATTATTATTTATTCAGTTTAGTATATTTAATTTGTTGGATATTAGTAGGTATATAAGTAGTATGGCAATTTCTAGACCTAATTAAATAAAAGAATATTTTTTTACAACTAACTAAAGACCCGCTCCAACATCGGCAGTTGTGTAAGTACCAAATACCAAAGCTAATCGTCTTATAACAGTATATTTTATTATGTACAGACAACTGTTGCTTTATTCCAAAACGCGGTTTAAAGATAGGCCGGATTTGTTACCAGAGAAAAACCTCATTTTTGTATGAAGGTTAGACGTGTATCCTAGCAACCAATACTGAAACATCTTTAGTCCATGTTTTGTAATAAGGCCCCTGAAGTTTATGAATTAGTCACATTTGTATGAAAGAACTTTTAAAGTACGATTAAAAGTACATTAGCGCCTTTTTATCACATTTAGCCACATTATTCAAGTTCATATTACCTATTTATTTTGTTTAATATCGGTAAGTCGATACGTTTATGACAATAATTTGTAAAAAAAAAAAAACATTAGTGTACCAAGTGATTTGATTTGACACGGATGAAAATTGACATATAATATACACCTGCGAAGGGCGGCTAGTACCGTATAAATCCTTAACGCCAGCCCCGTTTATTAAGTCGCACCGCAGTCGTCAACATGAACCTTGTTTATGCTTATAAATTCCGTGGATAGCTTCCGAGGGGAACGCCTTCATTACGTCCATTGTCTTGGACGCTTCGATCGAGCCTTTGTCCCGTCCACAGATAATTGGACGAATCTAAAAAATCATTCGAGCGAGACGTTGCCATGTTTTAATCTATCGGTTTCCTTGTCTCGCTTCGGCTTCGACGCTTGTGAATAGTTCGTTAATATCGAAGAATGATCAAAATTAACAGATTGGCATCCCTTTTCACTCTGATCATTATTTATAATAAAAACGGTCCACGACTGGTATGGTTCTTAGACTTCCTATTTATTATAGGCTGTGATATTGAACACACAAAGAAAATAAGGCACGTGACCTTTTTTAACACTTAAGTAACACTAATAATTTACAA
Source organism: Aporia crataegi (assembly GCA_912999735.1). Classification (NCBI taxonomy): domain Eukaryota; kingdom Metazoa; phylum Arthropoda; class Insecta; order Lepidoptera; family Pieridae; genus Aporia; species Aporia crataegi. The sequence goes on along the minus strand of OU538748.1, from coordinate 954,916 downwards.
GTGTAATTGAAGACAAATTACCTTCCCTCCCCTACATATTAAACACGAAAAGTAGGTACCTCATAACTGGATAAATTTAGTTTAAAAATTATTACACATTACTTTTATTTTTAAAAATTCGTTCCTAACACTAGAGTTAAAGTTATAAAACACAACCCACACAAAATATATATTTGCATAGTGATATATTTTCATATATCACTTTGAGTGAAGAAAAACGCATTTTCTTATTATTTTCTTCTATTATGTATTAGTCTATATATTTTATGTAATATCTTTGTGAATCTGTTAAGGATACGTCTTTATTTATGCCTTTATTGTATTCTATGCTATGTTTTCTATGATGCATCTGTTTTATTTCTTGTTGTAAATAAATAAATTCAAGTTATTCAAACCTTAAGAAACATGCAATTACAAGCCAACTTTATAAAGGACCCACGTATAACCCGCTCTTTAGCAAACATTGAACTGTTTACTAAAAATTAGCAAGATTTTATCACTCGCTAATTTAGTGCACCGTTTCCAAGTTGTTAATTGAAAGTAAACAGCGGAGTAATTACTGTAACTGAGGTATAATTTAGCTGCACTCGTCTGTACACATATCTATTTACATAACCTGATATATAAAACTAAAGGAGTTATGTGCGCCAATTCTTATTAGATTATATAATAGCAAGTGTAACATTTTGTTTAAATTTTATTCGATACCTTTTGGTCGCACTTCATCGGCGTATATAAAAATTTCATCAAAAATAATCTAGCTTTTCATCAATTAAAGATATATTACGTTTATGAGATATTCGAAATTATCATGGCGGTGGGTTCTTTTAAACTGTCTTCAATTTCAATTGTTAAGCAAATTTTATAAGAAATTTAAGTCAGGCGTAATTTTACCAATTATTCAAAGAACAAAAAGTACTTCAGACATGTCTTAAAAAATAATAACAATAACGTTAACTGTTATACCATTTACGGTAATCAACAAACGAGCAATGTACATATGTATTTAAAAATACTACTAATTCAATCTACTCTATTCGCCGTAGGTACTCGCCTATCAAGCCGAAAAACAATTAGCTGTGCCGTGAGGTATCAAGTATCATCGTCCGTTCTCGAAAGCAGTAAGTTTTTCCCTTTTTGTAACATTTTTCATTGATACGCCGCTCCTATTGATTCGTTGTAGCCTATAATAGCTTGCCTGGATAAATACACAACCGACACAATAAAAAGAATTCAATTTGAAACAGTAATTCCTGAGATTAGCGCGTTCCCCCAAACAATCAAACAAACAAAACACTTCATCTTTATAAGATTAGTATAGATAAAAACATCGCCCTGCGGCGCGTCAGAGCGAAATTCAATTTCCAAATCTTCCCGAGGCATCAATAAAATCAATTTACACAATCATCTAAACGTATTACGTCACCACGCTGCCGAATATTGTAAAAAAGCAAGGCCGCAAAATATGCAGCCCGTTCACTTGCGATTTCGTCGGGCGCCATCTTGTGTGATTTGCGCGCCAAAAGTCAAGGTGAACCGCTTCGGAGTAATTACTTTTGATTCGATTGCGAAACAAGACCGATTATTATAATTATTGAACACTGCGCTCAGTTACATTTCAATCTTTGTGATAATAAAACTCACTAAAGAAAATTCTCGCTTTTAAATGACTTGATTTTCAATAATATAATACTTGTTAATTATTTTATTCAATATTTACAATAATGTACCTACTTAAATATATTATTTACAAAAATACAAAAGGCTCATCAAAGCCGTTGGGGTGCGTACCCAAAATACTGGCTACATACCGCGTTGTATCGCTAATATACCAACGCGTTGGCCGATTTTTTTTTAATAATTATATTGTGAATCTGTTTTATAGGTCAACTACTAAAATTATCCAAGTCCCTGAACTGGAAATCTATCAAAAAGATGTTCTTGACGAAAATTCAAAAATTCATACTCAGGACAATTATTAAAACGACAATACAATGACAAATGAAAACTGCTTATAAATTATTTTCGAAAGCATCCTTCATCCTACAAGGGCTATACAATATACATACATACCTATTCTAATATTATCACTGTTTGTTAGTTTGATTGGCTGGTTGAACGCTTTAATCTCAGAAACTTCTAGTTCCAACTGGAAAATAATTTATGTGTTGGTTAGTCCATTTATCGAAGAAGGCTCTATAGGCTATTTATAATTATTATTATTTTATAACTTTTTTGATATAATAGCGGAAAACAGGGCAGGCAGATCCCCTGATAGTAAGAGATCATCACAGCCCTTTGATAATCGCGCCGCTATCCGCGGGAAAGTTGCGTGGTTGGCTTTTTATGAATTGGTACGCAGGCCGCTTAAAATTCTTAAAGTCGAATCCACGGGGAAATGTATATTGGGGAGGTCGTTCCACAAGCAAGTAGTTTCAATGATCCAAGTGATTACTATGGAAATTCTCCATGCACCGAGTGTTTCGCTGGTGGAGCTGGACACGTGGGATTGTTTCGAAAAGTTCGTTCCTTCGCCGTTATAAATATGGTAAAAGACAAGGACAAACTCTATGGACCAGAGGCGGAGTCTCAATGAAAAATATTGAAAACGGGAAAAATGATTACACGGGGGTAACGTAAAGTTATACGTTTGGTGATTACATCGAAACGAGCCACGCGTTACAAACGCTACGAATTAAATGAAAAACAATAAAGCATTAATTGTAGACATTAAATCGATACCGCATCGTCACTTACGTGACTGGGGAAGCGTTCGCGTCAATTAGTCATAGACACGTGTGTGTTCGCAGACGCAGCTAACTGCTTTGTCACCCGATAACAACGTTCTTTGTACAAAAATTTTTTGAAGAGAAATCTTTAACTATGAAATCTGGATTATATGATACGATAAATTTTGGCGTTTTGGTACCACTTTAAAAGAATTATTGCATACATTTCTTCTCCGTTGTTCCATTGTAATAATAATTTAATTATTAAGACGTTTCAATCTAAAGATCTAAAAACCGTCAGCATTTATAAATTCAAAATTACAAATCGTAATTTTGAATTCTGGATCTAAGGATTCTAAGATATAAAGAAAAGTGAAGAAAGGATTGTTGCCGCCATACAATAATAAAGTATTAACACTTCTTTGAAGATAATATAATATGCAATATTTTAATATAATTATAAATATAAAATTAATATGATAAGACTTAAACATTGTATGTAACCGGTTTATAGGTGTTACGTTGATTTATTTAGGATTCGGTTTAGTTATTAATTTATGTCTATTGTCTATATGACTACTTCTATTGTGTATGCCTTTTAAAAATTCATCTATTTCTTCGTAATTCTAATACAAAACCTTATGTTGAAGCAAATCAATTGAACATCGTTGTGTCGTGAAAGGTTATGTGTTTTTGCATAACAGTGTCCAAAATTAAATACGAGTACAATGTAAATTATTCGGGCTGCGTTTGACACCCTATTGTTAACCGTTATCTGAGGTGCTGTCAAAGGGCATGTATTAATAAGTCAGCACGACGTGTTGGTTTACAGAAATGGCCCACTGGGGGGAATGACAGTGCATTTAACGATTCGTCACCGTGCATGCTATTAAACTGAAGTTTATATGTACAAGAAATTTACCAACCACCAATTAACATTTCACCTTCATTTACTATACTTAAAATGACCTCCGTCTGAAGTCACTTCACTTCAAACTCATATCAATTTGAAGTGGGACGGCAAAAAGCTGTTAAATTTAGCAAATGAAACTGCAAAGCGTCGGAAAAAAATTAGTTTTACTTTAATAATTGTAAAATTTTATTATATAAACGCTCTTAATCCGCTGAAACTATTTTCTTTAAATAATAATGTTTTAAAAACTAGTCAATTCTAATCTATGATTCTCTTGATATTTTTTTCAAATTCCGATGAAGTTGAATATCTATCCAAAGATCAGGCTTTTTAGGTACATCTCATGGTGCCTTCTTGAAGTATTTTTTGTTGTTTATTTATTTAACACACAACAGTAATACATAATGGCTAGTGCATTTAAATTTTAAACTCTGATATTTCGATGAATTCCCACGTAAGTAAGTATTTTTTTATATTATTAAACAGTTTTTTAAAGTCGTGATAAGTTTCAACGGTTCGTATGCGAAGGTCGCAACATGTAAGCGTAGGTACATTACATTGGCGTGCCGTAAGCTGTTAGCCTTAGTTTTAATTTGAAAGGGTGCTGAGACATTGTGAATAGATTACTATTTTAATAACCGCGCTTCGCGGGCTTTTTAATACCGGCTGGTATTGGACAGGGCGACACAGATCACGAGAACAGTGACTCATTGACAACTAATTAATTACTTTTTTAAGTACTTAATTACTACTTTCAATTAAGCTTCTTGCTATTCCAAACATGAGTCAAACTATCAAGTGTCAAGAGCTTCGTAACTCCTCATAAAATTTAGCAATGACTTACTTATAAATCTGTTCTTGTAATCACCATGTTAGGGGCATTTTTTAATTGTTTTCTTTTTCACTTGTATGTTTATTTCATAGGTTAGGTAAGTTAATAGTACCTACTAATTGTTTTACTATTCTAAAATATGCCAAAGATTTATTAAAAATGCATACAATAATATTGCCAAGAGAATGGCCAATGGCAACAATGAAAAATAAATAGCAAAAAGCTCCGACAACGCAATCGAGGGCATTTTAGAAACTTCTCGTAAAGGAAAAAAATGGCAACAAAGAACGAATTGCTACGACAAAAATATGACACTGGCAAGTTCTCAAGTTATAATAAGTTAGAACGTCGCGTTGGGGAAGCGCTTATATTAACTTTGACGCGGCTAAAAAATCTAAACCGGGAGAAAGCCGAGGAAGACGGTACATTCGAACAGTAATGTTTACACTCGAAGAACGGGCGAGATGTCTTTTTGAAAGTTCGTTTGAATATAGGAAGCGTTAATGTAAATATTTACTGTGCCCGTGGGATCCCTACACCCACGTACACAAGTAACTGTAAAACTGTCCCGTCAAGAATCGTCGAAATACGCTTCGACTTAAAAAAACATACACGTCGAATTCATATACTCCTTTTTTTAAGGTTTTTTTTTTAGAATAAGAGGCAAAGGAACGGGCTGTATGCTCACTCAGAATATACGATCCACCGCACTAGATACTCTTAATGCAAGTTGTGCCAGTTAAGAAATACAATTCATGTACCTTTCTTTACACATCAATTAACAATTGTCTACTTGGTGGTAAGAATTGTTTATGAATTGTGAAATTTAAAAAAAAATTAAAAAACACGACATGACGATTACAAATATGACGTCAGCTTTCAAACAATAACAACCGCATTTAAATCGGTTCATTTGTTTAGAAGCTACGATGCCACGGACCGACACACAGACAACTTATAAGACCTTTAATTTTTCTCGAGGATTAAAAAGAGAGAATAATCTTTGATATACAACATATTGTAATGAATATATCTAAATAAGAAGCAATCATAATTATTTCTAAACATGACCTGAACTCTAAAACCTAGCGCTGACATAATAGAAACTTTTTACAATAATGTAATAATAATAGTTAAGACAACTCACATACAATGCTCTGGTCCCATAGTAAATAGCTGAAGCGCTTCTTTTATGGTATCAGAAACAACGAGGGTACCACAATATATACATATTATATAACATTATAAACATCCAAGACTCGGAAACAAACATTCGTGCTCATCACAAATAAATTCATCAGACACAATTGACCGGGATTCGAACCCGGGACCTTTTGGCACAGAAGGCAGGAGCACTACCAATTGCGCCAATCGATCGTCTTTAAAAAAGCAAAACTAGTTAAATACAACACATTCAAACAATATCCGGTTTAGAGATTTAATCCCAGATTAATTAATGGTCGGTAATTACCTTGCTAGAATGTTAGCCCTAGGGGCAACGGAATTATAATAATATACAAATACGTTTTATACTTTGATTAGTTTTGAGTTGTATATAGATACTCATTTCCCTTTCATGTTAATAATTGTAAATGTCGATATATCGGCATCGGCGATATTTTTATTGCCGATACAACGATACATCTGAGAGATTATTTTCCACCGCAGGTCTTATACAGACAGACCTCCAAAATCGGCTTTCTCCGCAAAACTTGAGAAAGCTCTGTTTTTTAAACAAAAATCTTGTTAATTTTAAATATTAACAGTTATTTATTTTAATTATTACACTCAATTCTTAATTTTAATTTTGAATCTCATTCGGTCTATTTTTTTATTTCTTAATAGAAATTAAAAACTTTAACCAAACTTGTGTTTCATATAATATTTTACCTTAAATTTTAATTCACTAAGCGTTTATATCGGTATCGGTATCGACGATATTTTTATAAGAGTATCGGTATCGGTATCGTATCGGTAAAAAAGCATATCGATGCATCCCTACTCCAAACCCATGTCTGACAACAGCGATGTATCCCACGTGAAACTCACAATCCCCGTAACACCGTGGGCTTATTTAACATCTCACTTCAATATACACATTTAAAGAGCCTTCTGTATACATTCAAGTGGGAGGTGAAATCTTACAATCCCCGCGTAGTTCATAAACATCTCACTTCTGATGTAACTTGTCGTAGTGTTTAGGAACCACCCTCGCCTCCGCACCTACATTCAATAGACGGCTTCGTTAGTGCGTGGGACGCATCTCAAAGGACTTAAAATTATTTTTCTGTTAGTTATGATGAATGGGGATTTCTTGTTAATTGGACGAGTGGGTTTGTCAATAGATAAAGTTCTTAGTACGTTTAATTGGCTGCCCTGCTATTATTGTTAGGCTTCAACCTGCTTTAGCCTCATCAAAAAAGAGGGGAGAGTAGTACTTACCTGTCTGTGTATGAGACAGATCAGTATCACGCAAAAACCTCTGAATAGATTTATGATATCAAAATACGAAGAGTTCAAGAGTCCGGCAAATTAGTGGCATATTGTTTGAAAATTTCCTTAATAAGCGAAAAACTTTGCGAATTACGATCCGTGTGGCAACGACGCTTTAACCTCAGACGCAAAAACAGAGGATGTGTCTGTCTGTGGCATTGTTGTACTTAAACGATTGAAACTATTACGATGCGGGTTTTTTGTTAGAAGGCTGAAGTTGTCGAGATGGAGATGGAGTTTATGAAGATCTTTTAATTTATGAATGAAATATTCTTATAGTAATTAAATTAAATAAATATGTAAAGTAATTGTAAAGTAAAGTAATAGGTATGTTTTGTAAGCATTGTTGTGCATTCTAAGTTTTATGAATTTTGTTAATTCTTATTTTATTGGTTTTTGTTTTGTTAGTTTTTTGGTTTAAGTTAGGTTATTTTGTTTTGTATCAACTATCTATTCGAGGAAGAGCGGTGTCACCCGACAGACACCGGTCACTTTGTTAAGAAAAATAACTTTGTTAAAGCCCAACAAATTTATTTTATTTATTATTTTATTTATTTATTAATAATTAATTAACCTTTCGGGGCTTTTGTCTCTTCAATTGTCTTCCATTTCACTTATTTCATATCTGGCTAAACTTATGTTTTGATGAACAGAACTATCACGCTAAAAGGGGACAATAGGGTAATTGAATTAAGTTGAACGAATGAGAAGGAAAATATGCGAGGAATTTGAGAAAGACGCACCAAAGGTTACAAATTCATCTTACTTAATAGCTAATTTGCATATGCGACCATAACTTAGTATTATTTTCGTAAAGGGAATTATGTCATGTCGTACTCAGTTACAAGGGAGGAGTTTTAGATGGTTTTGATGCCAAATTTAAGCTAGCACAAAACATTATTACCGAAGGTAAGTGAGCATTACTTGTCCTAATTATTCCCCGGAGGCAACTGCGACAAAACTCACCTTTTTGTCAAAACTTTTAATATTGTACTATTTTTAACTAACGACAAAAAAGAGAGGTATAGTCTGCGTCTTTGTGTGACATTGTAAGCGAATGGATCAATAACAATGCGGTTTTTAACTACAATTTATTCGGTTCATCCGTTTTTATATACTTACTAACTGTGCCTCGGGTGAAAGCTCTAAAAATAACGATACTTCCATAGAACTTTGTACCCCCTCTTTTCAACCCCATACAACCCTTTTTTGCATTTAAAAAAGCCTATGTTCTTTTTTAGGCTCTAGACTATCTGTGTACCAAATTTCATTTAATTCCGTTCAGTAGTTTTGGCGTGAAACCGCGACAGACAGACCGAGTTACTTTCGCATTTATAATATTATTAAGGATTTGTTCTCATCATATCGGTGGGTAGGTATTTAAATTCGTCTTTAATTTCTTTGTATTAGTATCAAATACGGCATACATATTTTTAAAACAACGTAAGCAGTTATTATATTGTAACAAGTGACCTAAAAATGTTGCTCTGATAAAATTTTGCACTTCTTGAAATGAATAATGATTCATGTAAATGACGTAGATGGCACTCTGAACTGACGTATGCATTGTACATAGATGTGCTAACATGAGCATTGTATGAAAAATTGTAAGTTCGTGGCTCGTCACTTTTATAATATCTTATCTGTCTCAATATAGAATAAAGTAATAGCTTTTAATACAAAGGCTAAATTTGAAAAAGAGAAAATTATTAAGTAGGTGAAAAAACAATCGTGTTTAGTTCATCAAGAAAACACCCTATAGAGACATGTGACAGAAATGTAAGAAAACGATTCCACCAAATGCGACAACGGTTGCTATGACGACCCAAAAACATCTTAATAGTGAGGTATGAGCACATAATTACAATTGATAAATCATGTTAAACATGAAATAACAAATATTGATTAAATCAAATTTTCTGAATTGTAAATATTTAAATGTAGTTTTATTGTAGTAATTACACAATCACTCAAGTGCTAACATTGTTGTATAATGTACAGATTGTGTGAAAAACGAATATATCATGGGAAAATCTCATTTAATTAAAGAAAAAACGGTGTTAAAATAAAATATAATTTTAAAAAAACGAAAAACAATTTTACTTGTTCTTAAAATATATTAATTTTGTTGTATATTCTTCTGACTAACTTTTTTAAATCGTAAGATTTCCTTTTATTAAAAGGAAAATGGTTGAAATAATAAACTATTCACTGCAATCATAAGAATCGATATTTATAGTGTTGTACTATCATTTTTATTATGAAAAAGTAGATTCATAATAAAAATGATGAAAGAGATGATATAATACAATTTCATTTATGAAAAAGAGAGATGAATAGATTAATTTTATCCTACGTAAATTGACATGACCAATTTGACCTGAGCCGTGGTAAAATGGAAGGAAATTATTCAAATGAAATTAATTTCGGTTACTTACCGATTAAACGTGATTCCGTCTATTTTACAGTATGACGTTTTGCTATTTTTTCTACACAAACGAATAGAACAAGACACCATTACGTTCGTTAGTGCTTTCGATTGAATTTTTAAATTAAATTAATATACAAATTGATGAGTAAATTTGTATATAATAGGTACTTTATCCAAAGAAAAAACATAACGAAAAAACTGGCATACATGATTCCAGCTAGCATAAACGCAAACTTAAGAAATACAAGAATAATGAAACGTAATTGCATACATATAGATACGTACTTTTAAAACAGGCTATAGGACATATATATATTATATATACTTATATATATATATATATATATTATATTTCAAGTCAAATCCAACTTGTAAGAAGTTATATTATGCAAACTTACTTGTTTTTCACAAACTACCATCAAAGGAAGTATGTAATGCAGTCTTCGTTTAAAGTAGTAAGTATCTAGTTAGCATTTTATCATAAATGTGCTAATTTCTGCCATCATGTAATAGGAGCTAACTGAGGGACATTTTACATGTTTTCGCGTTCATGCTTACATTTCAAACTATCGTGGCAATTTCTACTATAATTGCAACCTAGAATGTTGCAGTATGTAATGTATTTGCCACATTTGTGAACTATGATTATTAAAGTAGATACTCTAAATATCCTTTTACTTATTATAGACTCGAAATAATATCTTAAAACTCTGTCACTCTCTCATTTACGTTCAATTGTTGCTGTAGAAATGAGACAAAACAATTTGAGCAAAGATATTGGAAGCAATGTTTATATGTAAGGTAGCTGTTTTAGTAACTTATGAGTTGTGAGGCGAAGTTTTAAGCAAAAATGTTATAAAAAGTTGCTGCTTTCAACATTAAATAGTTCAATACAATGAAAGTCGAATAAAAGTCAAACGTATTTTAAGACAGTAACGTGATTTGCCAATTAATTTATTACAGTAATTAAAAGAACATTAAAGAAATATAATTCGGTTTACAACAAAACATAGTAATTAATTGAAATCAGACGCAATGTTATAGGTACTAATTAATTTTCACCACTTTATAAAAAGACGACATTTTTATGGATTACGAAGCCTCACAAACGAATTAAAAATTATAACACATTATCGCATGAGGTATGTCACCATAAACTGTTAAAAAATCATAGGAATTTTTAAATTAATACCTCTTAATTAACAACGGAAACTGCTATTTTATATAAAATCTGCATAAATACAAATTTACGTGAATTTCCAAGCATAAAGCTCGAGAACGTCTCTGATTGTATTTTTGTTAAAGACCGAAGAATATTCTAACAAGCGAAATTGAATACAATTTTAAAATTCCCCGACAGTAACAAACAAGATTATTTAAAATTTTAGCTTTCAAACAAACCTCTTTCGTTGGGATTTAATAAAGTTGAAACTTTGCTATCTGAATGCATGTAGAGATGTGTCAAGACCCTTCACGAGCTAATTCAGGTACAATAGTGAATAGAACGATACACAAGACTGGCATTGACGTCCAAACATTAAACTAATGGAAAGATAATGTTACAAAGTTGTTAAGTAAATTGTACCCACTATATTATTCATGTAATTATGTAGGTTAACTATATATAAGGCCTGTAATAAATACACTTTTATAATAAACCGACTTTTTGTTTTATCTACATATTTTTTATATGTATACGTGAAGCAAAACTTTGTACCCCTTTTTATGAAAATTGCGCGGACGGAGGAGTATGAAATTGCCCACATTTATAGTCTATATAGAGAAGAACTGGAGAAAGCTTATATTTTTTTAAAATTATGCATAAAAAATACATTATACCAATAAAATAAACATTACGCACAGTGCACACTACTGCTTGGACACACAGCATACGTATATGGCCACGACAACACCTTTACATAGAAAAAAGTACTTTGAAAACTCTTAAATGTAGATTGTGGATCTCTGTTAAATACGACGTGCTAAAGTATTTTTCAAACAAACGTTTTCTAACACTCTTGAAACGAGTAAGGCATTGGCCTTACTCGTTACTTACGCCTTACTTACGGCAATCCGTAAGTACATTACTTAGTGGTAAAAGTGATATGTCAAAACACTAAGCAATAACGCATAACCTACTGACTGCAATCGCAAAGAGAAAGCGTAGTCAAGTCACAAGTCTTTCATATAATGCATTAAACATGTAGCATCTAATAACATCTATTTACGCGTATATCAAATACTATCAAATTAATATTTTAAATCGATTATCTTTATATTGTAGGAAATCATATATTTTGGGGCTTTTTTAACATTTAATGACAGGGAGGGATGATGATTATTATCTATACGGGTTTCGAACCGAAGAACTCCGGCGCAACACGCAAATGGTTGAACCAGTTAGCAACAGAGGCAGTTAGGAACTGATATTACTACTGGCACAGCGGCCCAAAGTGAATCTTCGAGATGAGAGGATAACACCTTCGAGGATCTTGCACTGCTGCGTGCCAATCGGCTATTTGGAGCTCGCGCAAGAAACCGTTACAGACACCATTCCAGCGGAACCTGGTTTGCGACTTGGCACTAAAATTGCTCCCATTTTCTCTACGTGGCCGATCTAGCGAAGCCTTTAAACTTTGGCTTCTCCCATTATGTTAGGTTATGAACTAATATTAGTTATCCACATTATAATACGTACGTATATGTACAGATGCGAAGCCAAAGCTGGCTAGTTTGAGAATAATAACATAATATTTGAACAATACGAGAAAGTGATGCGTCAGGTTAAACAACTGTAAATTTAGTGCGTATTGGATTTTGTGAAAGTACCTACTTATGTGTTTATTTCTAGGGCTTCCCTGTTCAGATAAATCCAACTCAAATTTATTTCACGGAATAAATCATTTACGTACATATAAATTTACAGAATATTCAAGAACATACCTAAGAACTTATATGTTTCTCAGCCGGATAATTTTGTTTGTTGATGGGGCTTTTCAATTAGAGATTCAATCAAGCGACTTGTCTTAACTCGATTGTAAAGAGATACTGTCAAGACCTTTACATCATGTTACAATACAACGTAAGCGTAATTAAATACGCGTATACTTACTTGCACGTGAAGTACCCTGTGATATTGATATCTCGTCGTCCGTGAAGATTCAATGAAGATATACCTACAAATCTGTTAAAATAATATCAAAATAAAAACTTTTTACTAAAGGAAGGTTTTACTCGATACTTATAAGATACCTCATAATTATATTATCATAGATACTCGATATAGATTTTATTTTTTTAATGTTAAAAACGGAGTTACCATTTTTCTATGCGTGTCTTTTAATAATCTAAATATTATGTAATGTACACTTTTTAATGTAATTTTCAGCTTAACATACAGCTAATGTTATTTAACTAAATTACTATTGTTTTAAAAACGGATACTACTTTATTTCCGCTTGACGTTTAATAAATTTTTTTGTGGCGTTTAGATAAAAATTACCAAAAATCTCTAAGAGAAATGAAAATATTTAAAGATGATAATTTTGTGAGATAATGACAGATATATAAAAAATCTAAGAAAACAGTCTGTTCACAACTAACAGTGACCGAGTGGAACTCTAAAAAACTGTCTGGAAAAAAACAAAAAAATCTAGAACAGTTTAGAAATATGACTTCGTACTTAATAAATGTGTGTGTGTGTGTATGTGTGTACACATAGCTAGGCTGACGGACGATAGATGGACAAAAAGAGTAACATCATGGGAAGGCCCACGGGGAAAACGCCTGAGAGGAAGACCGCTTACGAGATGGACAGACGACATCATTAAAGCGGCAAGCCCGAGCTGGATGCAGACAGCACAAGATAGAGATATCTGGGCTTCTTTGGAGGAGGCCTTCACCCGAAGAGGGGTTCTTGTAGATTAAGTATTATTCATTTAAACAAACAAACTAAACAGAAAGCTCTGTTATTATTATTTTTTTGCAAGAAATAAAAAGGCTTTTTATTTTATTTATTTATTTATTATTACTTAATAAATGTCGTAAAGATCGGAAAGCGGCGTAAAACGTGACTAAATCTCAATAACGCTCGGAAGTAACGATTTTTCCCGTTACGGCAAGTCAATTATTTTGTCAACCCTACTCAGTTTGCTAATAAGAAAGATCTATCAAGGACCAATTAGCTGTAAACTTTTAATAATTCCGAGTGCGAGCGAGGACAGTTCTATCTGCGAGGGTTGAAATTGCCTCGAATTCACTCAATTGAGATCAAGAATTTCTAATCAAGATCTTTTCATAGCTGTTAAATTTTAATTAAATAGTTTTTAAAAGCGCTTTCGTTTGAGAAATATTTATTGGTATGTCTAGTTTGTTATAACGTCTGTAAAGTTGATTGACTAATGTGGTTGGGACATGTTCATCGAATGTCAGACCCTTGCTAACCCGAAACAAGATGGTATAAGAAGTTGCAACTTGTTGAGGACCTAAAAGATGGGTCAACAGGAGTCCTCAACTGGAAGCAAAAGGTTTATGACAACACGGAATATCTGACATTGCTGGAAGGGACTAAGGTTTACAAGAGGCTGTACAGCCTTTTTTATACTATAACGCACAAGGTGGTGCATGAAAGAAAATGGCGAGCGAAGTGTACCTTGGACGATTCGATGTCTGAACGTAGGTTACGGCATGTATTAGCATAATATAATTATAACCTTAATTCTAAGTCATTTACCTTTACACAAAAATTATAATCGATACGAACAATACCTTTTGAATAGAATATAAGTCGATGCACGGAATGAAGCGTCAATTGTATCAAAAGTATGTCACGTCATACAACTAATCAGTCACCGAGTGACATAGCCGAAGGCTGAATAGTACCTACTCATTGTAACAACTGTTTCTTTGTACGACAAAGCTTTTAAAAGTGAGAAATACTTATTCCATATTATGGTCATATATAAATGTTTATTAAAATAAACTAACTAATATAGTCAAAGTGCAGTAAATAAGACAGAAAAAATAATTCTACAAGGAAAATATTTCCAAGTCAGTGCTTTAAAGGTTCAAGATGTTGAGTGGTCAATTTTTTTTATCAAATATCGAAAAAAAATTGTTAAATAATTTTGTAGCGCCTAGGCCATTGGGGAAATTGATATAGCAGCAATTTTATTAATTTTAGTTAAAAACCTATCAAAAATGTGGGTGCTGAAGTCATAGTTGGCGTACAGAACACGCAAGTCGTATTTCGTAAACGTGCACTGACGAAATGCGCACTTGGTAACAGACATGAAAATTAATAATATTAGGACAACGCTGCGGTCAAAAAGGTGACATTTCAGGAAAATTCCTTGAAGGCCGCTTCGTTTACGTTCGCTTTATCATTCATTCATATTTTAACTCCCGACGCAAATACACTTGTTATAATTTGTTTGACGTGTCTGTCTGTCTGTGCCATCGTAGCTTATAACCGATGGACTGGTTTCTAAAGCTTAACGTGATCGAGATGACAATTGTAAATCGTTCTGTCTATTCCTAGTCTATTCATGAGAATTCTTATTTGTAACTAGCACTGCGCCGCGGTCTCACCCGCGCCTGCAATATAAATATTATTAATCACAATAAAATATAGCCTATGTTACTCAGTTTGAATGTAGGATTCTACCTAATGGTGAAAGAATTTTTCAAATTGGTCCACTACTTTCTGTGCCTATTCTGTTTAAACAAACAAATCTTTGCTCTTTATAATATTAGTATAGATTAACATATTGGGGATTTTAAAAACCGAGATAATGAAGGATTGTTCTCCTTGTATAAATAATCTATTAAAATTTTCATTTTTATTTTACTTTTTTATTGTTTATTATAATATGAGCATTTTAAAAATGCATTTTACTATTCAAATTTCTATAACTAATTCATTTTTAAATAACCTTGATTGATCCACTTTTAATAACTAGAACACGAAAGTAATTTTAATATTGATGATGCAATACTCCATTCTAGGTAATAAACACAAAAGTATGCTACATCATGCCTTTCATCGAACTAATTTTGATAAATTTTCGTATAGAGATTCGTTTGAAAACCTTTTCATCCCCTTACAACGGATTAACTAACGGACTAAGTGAATACGACGATTTTGACGCAGTTTCTTGTTTGTAAGCTGACATGATCGAGATGGATTTTAGATGTTCATCCATTTATGAGGACGCCCATTGGCCGAAATTCGACCTCAATTCAACAGTGAGTCAGGTATGTTTATGTGTATGCTGTTTCATCGGAGCAGTAGTGTGCGTAATGTTTATTGTAATAAATTTAATATATTTCTAATGCATTTTATATAAAAAAATAGCTTTATGCACATCTTCACTACATAGTATAAAACAAAGACGCTTTTTCTATCCCTATATCCCTTTGTATGCTTAAATCTTTAAAACTACGCAACGGATTTTTTTTTTATAGATATAGTGATTGAAGAGGAATGTTTTTATATATGTTTTATACCCGTGCAAAGTGGGGCGGATCGCTAGTATCTATATAAACATTAACTTTGATAACACGTTGACCAGTTTGCGCAATTTTCGTAAAAAGGGGTAAGTACTAAGTTTTTGCTTCATGTATTAATATTATGATTTCTATGTCATTAATATGGGTGTTAAATTGTCCTTAAATTAAGCTGAAGTGTTTGGTTGAATGTGCTAATATCAAGTAATGTGGTTCGAATTGATTTTTTTGTATGTTGGATAGTCCTTTTATCAAAGAAGGCGAAATCAACGCGGGCGAAACTGCGGGTCACGCCTAGTTAATATATAGATGAAAAACAGTCAATTTGAATCACGGAACTAAAACTAATTATAAAACACTTAATATTAGATTACATAAACTTTTTATTGATGCATTTGAATAAAACATGAGTCATGCTTTATAATACGATGCATAAAAACTACTTAACCTATAATTATGTGATTTATATTAGACATATAATGTAATATACACGCGAATAACCTTGTTTTATTAATACACTGCACCGAAACTGCGAAACTGTTTTTCTTTAGTTCTATGAAGTTGATGGGACCAGAAAAATGTTTTATACGAGTCTGAAAGCAGTACCAACCAAACCTACCTTCAAAACCAGAGGAAGTTATCAATTTGTCGTGTATTTTTTGTAGATTAATACATTATATCTTGATACATTTTAAGTAATTTACTTATACTACATTATAATAAAAAATATATAATCAGTACGCAATTATAAAGAAAAGTGAAATACTTTCGCGTCTGTATGAACATTACTTCTTTTTTTCTAATATAATATTTAGATCTTATCACCAATCAGTACACAGTAAACGAGCCGACGTAACATACTCCAAACCCGTGATAGCGGAACGCTAGTGAATGATAATAACTTGAACTGTTGTACAGGGAACGGTAGGAATGAGAGCTCGCGGTAGACCACCCATGAGGTGTACCGATCCGCTCCATGAGTGCACCAGAAAGTAACCCAGGAGGATTGGCGCAGGATGTGATGGATAGCATCAATTCCAATGAGTAAGCCGACCGCTCTGCCAAGAAAACCGCCTGAGACGAAGAAAGTAACCTAATTAACGTATGCTATGTATCATAGAGTGCGTGAAGTCATACTTTCATATTAATAATGGGGTGTAATGACATAAATTATATTAATGTTGACCATATGTCTGCGAAACATTGGGGTTTTGCATAGTTACAATGTTAACAGAACACAATAATGTTCTTGAAAAATGTTTTAATAATGTATTTTTTTATAGACCTGTTTTTATGGCTTCCCATTGTTACGTCAATACTATACGATTTAAGCTAACGAATTTTACACACGACACACTCTTATCTGTATTTCAATTCTTGTTAGAATCTGTTATTTTCACACAGAGGAAAATTTATTAGGTAACTAGGTATATTAATTTGGTCACGTAGTGAATAAAGCAATTCTACCTTATGCCTTGACTTTGGCAATTCTAAATATTTAATATCGAATTTAATTCAGAGTTCATTGACTTTACAATTCAACAAGAAATAGAAAGTTACGTTTTTCGCTGCACCACTATTACATACAACTCAATGTTTAGGTGATTCGGATATTTTTTATTTTAAGACAAAATTGTTATTCTTTCGTATGACAACTTTAGCAAGTTAAACACTTTTAAGTATATTAGAAAATTGCTAAGTAAACGAACAATATAAGAATATTGGTTTTGCAATCTGAAACAGTAACTATTCAGCAGTTTTCCTCAATCCCGACATTAATGAGCGTTCTGGCTCTATTAGATTCGCTTTTCCTGCACATTTTCCGCTCATCCGACTAATATTTGTAAGGGTATCAATGTTTCACATGACGTAACCTTAAGTGGCAGCGTTGCCAAATGGGTTACAACTAGTAATCTCAACTTCTACTACACTTCCCTTCACATCTTAGTCTGCCAAGGTCACCCACCGGCTTCTAACCCGCGTTTAAAGTAAACACCACTAACCTGTTTTTTTCCAACTCGTTATGAGTCGTCCTGGAACAAAAAACAAACATTTGTAACTTGCCACGGCGACACTTCACAACAACACTAATTTCACTTCACTAGCACTTCTGGCCGGCGACTCACCTGCTGCCCTGGGATTTCTTCGTCTTTGGACGCCTTCCTCCAGACCGTAACTCTTCGTACGCCGGCAAACTAGATGCGTACCCGTGTTCCGATTCTGCAACAAAGAAAACTGCAAATCTGTCAAAATCAGCTGATTATGGCAAAGCAAAAATAGACGGGAGCCATGTTGACGTGTGCGAGCAGTGCACTCAATTGACAATTCAAACAAAGAAAACCCAATTCACCTCTATCACGCCTTTCGATGTATTCAGCAGCTTGGATCAGGTCAGCAATACTCATATTTATTGTATCACGTTAAAACACACGCGTTCACAAACGTAACACGACTTTATTCGATTAAAAACTATAAATAAAAGTATTTCAGTCGGCTACCCAGTTCACGACTGCATCGACTGATGTCAAAAACACACTGCCGTAACTCGCTTCGGGACGCGCGACCGTTCACGGCGGTTCGCGATTTGTCGGCTCCACTCGTTGAGCGCTCGGACGTCCAATAGCAGGCGAGAAATTCTCATAATAAAATACCTGGGTCAATCACGTGAACTTTGTGTTTCCAAACAAAACATTTTTTTTTCTAGTTCTCAAATATGTAGGGTTAGCAATATTAAATATTATGACACATTCTTTATGAAAGGGAATCCTTGTTCGCTGAATGTAATTCACACCTTAGATTTTATAATAGAATTTCAATGTCACATTACGTAAATAGCATCATGATGGATGGTTTGTTATCAGCCCTTATCTAAGAGGTCGTTGTGTAACAAAACAAAAACAGATGAGTCATACACTCAAAAAGGGATAATAAAAGAAAGTAGAAGTACATTTGTGAAACACTTTTAATATTCAATAAACTTAAGCAGGTTTTTAATGTGTCGTTCAACGACTTTAACATATAAATTCTTGCAAAAATTAGTGGTAAAAGATGCTTCCTCGGTTCCTGTAACAAGAAACGATAATATAACAATCTTATAAGAAATAAAGAGATATTAAATTTTTATTATAATCAAATGAGAAATTAATCTAACTTGATTCTAATAAAACTTTTAATATAATATTTATTTTAGGTAAATGTCTGTAACATGAAAAAAAGTATATCGTAAAATGTATGGGACAAACAAAACAATTATTTTAGCTAAAAGCATATTATAATATTTAGGGTATAAAGTAATAAACGAATAAATGCTTTGAAAAATGTTCTCTAGATTTAGAAATCTCTATAGACCAAAACATTTAATTATGAACTGATCTACAAACATTAATTTTAAAATTATTAATAAAATTAGTGTAGATTAATAACGACGACCGATTGGCGCAATTGGTCGTGCTCCTGCTTTCTGCATCTAAAGGTCCCGGGTTCAAATTCCGGTAGGTGCATTAATTTGTGTGATGTGCACGAATGTTTGTTTCTGATCACCATAACACAAGTGCTTCAGCTACTTACTTTTGGATCAGAGCAATGTGTGTGAGTTGTCCCAATTATTATTATTTATTATAATTCAAAATTACATTTAAGTACTTACAGTTAAAATCCTGACTTTTCTATAGTACTGACTGAACACTTTCACCATAGAGCTGAGATAAGTACATATAAGGTGTGGTCTAAATTCACATTTGGCATCGCTTAATTCCACACAGCTTTTCAATAACGTTGGCAGACCCAAAATATAGTTGAAAATCAGGCACCATTCATCCTGTAAATAATACATATCATTTTTTTAACAAGGATTTGTTTGGTTGAACGTGAAAATATACTGGTTCTAATAAAATATTTTTGTCTTGTATAGTCCATTTATATAGAGCAGTCTTTCCCAAAGTGGGCGATAATGCTCCCTTGTGGGCGCTGGACGCCTGGAGGCGGTAAGGAGCCCAGAAAAAATTGGGAAGCTTGGTCCAATTGGTTCTTGAGTCAATTGGAACCTGATATTAATTAACTTGTTAAAAATTATGAATTCATCCTTCACATTAGATTAGGTTTAAAACAAATGTTGATTATTGATAATTTTGTATAAAAGTAATAAGTTGCATTATTATTGTTTTCTCTAACAAGTCTCGTTTAAAATATAGGTTTAATGAAACTCTAGGCGAGACTAATATGTTTTACCGAGGTTTTTCAGGTAAAAAAAAAGGGGAGCACTACAAAATAACTGATTTTCAAAGTGGGCGTTAGACGAAATAAGTTTGGGAGCCTCTGATATAGAGGAATATAGACTACACACGCTAGTGATGCAGGTCGTCAGGGCACATTAATTCATAGAAATACCAACAGGCGCAGAGTCGCGGGCAAAAGCTAGTAAAACTATTTCTCGAGTTGGTGTCAAATTTCAAGATTGAAATAAATTGGTGGTGTTGAGCACTTAGTGCCAACGACTTTGGAGAATTAAATATTGGAAATGTTTCACTAAGATATTTTACACGACTGGACTTATAACTTACAATCAAGATTATCTTTAACTTCAAAATAAAATATTAATTCATTTTAACGATTAAACGCGTAAGTTATGACAAATTTTAAAATTATTTGATTATTACTAAATTTTTCCGATGTTTTCGATACATCCTGCATGTGCCTCGCGTGATTGACGTGATGACGATTTCAAAAATTATTTATTCGAAAAATTACAAATTTACGAGAAAAATTGCATAAAATAGAGTAATCAAGTAAAACAATTTTAAAAAACATGAATAACACAAAAGAATATCTCATAAATGGATGAATAGACGTCATCTCGATCACGTCAACTTTGTAACGAGAAAACCGCATCTTATTCGGTACATTTGTTTAAGAGCTGCTACTATGGCCTCATAAAAGTACGTAACAAATATTCCGTACGATTATTTATATAAATTTATTAAATACTTGCAAGAATGAGATTTTAATGTCCGCAAGCATAAAACTCCACTTATGTAAATTTATTTTGTAAGTAAAGATTTTGTTGTAATAATTAGTATCAATCCGACAGGACCTAAGTAATAAACCCTCTAACCCTATCTTTTATTATGACACTGCATAATTGGTGACCCCGACGTGATGTTTGAGCAACGGCCCTGGTTTTTGCCTGCCGGCCTCAAATCGCCAAGAGTGTACCAAATTACGCACTTAAGCACATTGAAATTTCAAGAGGCATTTTATTTGCTACACGTATCAAAAACTCAAAATGGCCCACCAACCACACTTCAGAAGAACAACAGTTCAACAATAGACATGTCCAACTGCCGATACAATGCGTAAATTTCAATTACGGAAAGGTTGGCACAGTTCTAGATGGACTCGCCAAGACTTTTGCAGAGTTTGAGGTCATAATTGCACCTCAGAAACAAGGGTAGAATATTACAAGTACAATGTGGTAACAGCAAAATTACCTAAAGGAGTTATACACCATGTTATATTGAACAATCCTCCAGCAGACATGAAGTATGTGCTCATAAAAGAAAGATTGTGAACGAAGTGAGCACCGGCGTTTCCACAAATTATCGGAAATAAATTTAGATGACCATAGACCGTCACAATTGCTAAGAAAAATGATTGAAGCTGGGTGCGGAAAAATAAACGACTACACAATTCGGTTGGTTGGTCTGGTTTCGGCAGCTTCCAGTCTCGTAACTTCTATATTAGCAGTTTCCGATAACATTAGACAAGTGAGCTCGCAGACCGTGTCTACGAAAATATGCGGTTCACTAAAAACACAATAACACCGTTAGGAGCTAATGTTAATTTGCTAACAAACTTGACCTCGCAAATTGCAATAATGCAAATATAAATTGCATTACGCAGTGCGCTGTCTGGACGACTTTACCGTCACAGCACTTTTTAATCACGTACCGCATCGCTTTCACACTCTAGGGCGCATAGTCGATCACCGCAAAATGGAATTTGTTATTATCAGAACAGATTTAAGCATAACGCTTACAAATGCAAGCGGCCATGTTCATGCGAAGAAAGATATACATATGTATAATCAAGCAAACACAGACCGCGACGGGTCTCTGTGCTGTTTATACAACAAACCGTTCAACTATTACCGACTGAAAGAGTGGTTATAGATGTTTAGTCCATACTGGTGCAAATATTTTAGTGATTAATCCCAAAGAGTGCAAGAAAATAGCAAATCACTATAAATTATTTGCCGCTAATGGTAGGTACTATTAACACTTACGGGGAACGGTCTTTAATCTCAAACATTGGACTCTGACGGAATTTCCAATGGAACTTTACTTGCCGATGAAAAAATTGCAATTTTGGGAGTTGAATTATCTTTAAAAAAAAAAAATTAGAAACGCCTGCCAAAATATGTACGGCAAATATTCCATGCGTCAGATCTATTAACCGGATTCAATTAGGTGCCTGTTAGAAAAATATGAAGATATTACAAGGCCAAAGTCAATGAAGAATCATCCCAAACATCGAGCATCATATTCATTCCATGATAAGTTCAGAATAGCGAAGAAAGAGTATCAAGAAGTGATAGAAATGGGAATTTGTACATCCTCATGCAGTCAATGGGCTTCACCTTTTCACATGGTCAAGAAACGGAATGTCGAATGAAGAATATGTGGTGATTATGGTGTGGTGATTATGGTGTGGTGAGTGGTTTGGTGGTAAAAACAAAATCACTTATGATTATTTTATTGGAAAGTTTACAGAACAAAAACAGATTATAACACATTCAGGTAGAATATCACGTCCTATCGTTAGATTTAAATTTTAGTATAATTATTATTTAATTATTTCTTAAAGGGGAAAAATCTATGGCTTCATAGAATCACGTGACGAATAGTCCGTAAGATTGTAAACTTATTGAATAAATGAGATTTTGATGTCCAGTTACAGAAGCATAAACCCCACTTTATGTAAATTTATTTTGTATATGAGTCAGGATTTTAATAATTAGCTAGTATCAATCCAACAGGATCTAAGTAATAAGCCATATTTACTCTAACTCATCATTAGACAGTCATGTCATCATATTTATCGGGAGTTAAATATTAGGACACCACAAGAAAAAGAAACAAAATTTAAGGATGTCAATGCAAGCAAAGCTGCAGGTGTTAAAATAGAAAAAAATTGCTTACAAAGCATAGAAACTTGCAGTGCTTAAACTTATATTTAACTTATATAATTTTTTTAAACTTTAATAACAAACCTCATGACTCAATAGAGAAACTTGAATATCATCAAATTTAGGTAATGGAGGATAAATGCCTTCATTCACATTATCATTGAATTTTCTTATAATTGTTTCTAATCGGGCACAATTATACAAGATAAAGGCAGCACCTAAAAATCACAAGATATTTATTGAGTCCCAACAAAAATGTGTAGGATTTAATTCATGGTAATATCTATATTTAATTTAAAGTTTTTTCTTGGGTTGAACACGCTAATCTCATGAATTAGGTTAACGGGTACTTTAGGGGGTAACATATAGCAACCCACGTGAAGCTGCACCGGGCGTAGGGTTATGGGATTCTTTAAAAAAAAAAATAAGATTTACCCTTGCTAGATCCACTAGATGCATCAAATTGTACTTTAATCGAACTAGAAGGCCTAATTTGTAAAAGTTCAAATGCAACTGCTGATTCTCCTAGATGAGCAATGAATTCCTTCCATTTTAATTCTGTGGACACTCTTACTCCATATCTGTGTTGGGCAATAAGGGTCATCTCATCTTGGCGTATTCTGAAATTCATAACTCAAATATTACCATACAAGTTATGTAAATTTTATAAAACATTATATATTTCTTAATTGAGCAAGTTAACTTACATAACACTGATAATTCTACTTCTAGAGTCTATAATAATTATATAGTTTATTCTTATGTATGAAAAAACAACAGATACTTTTGGGGTCACAGTAAGTAATGTTTATTGTAAACTATGAAGACATTTTTGACATGTTCGTTTTTAACAAAGATTGACACCAAATTGAATTGAAAACAAAATCAGTACCTTATCAATTCATCAGCAGTGATAGCATTCTCTTTTAAACCTGTTTTCGCATTTAACACAGCTCCACATAATATAACTCTGCTGTTTTCACATTTACAAGTTGATCTTGTCGTTACATATACCTTGGGTTTTATATCTGCACATTTTTTATCAAGAGCATATAAATTCCTTATTACTTTTACCATGTAACTTAAACGTAATGAGGTTATACAACTTGAATTTACAGCTTCAGACTCTACCAAAGATATGTTTTCATTTACCCTGTGTAAAATATATTCATTTATTACAAAAGATTGTAACAAACTAATTTTAATTGCCTGAGGCCTTTCTAAAAATATGTGCACACGATCTTTTATTTCCGTAATCTTTTTTATAGGTAGTACCCAACCTTTAGACTCTTGTAACAAAGTCTCGATGTCTTTTTTCAAACATTGCAGCAAAGTTTCACTATTATTTTGTAACACTTCACTGTTTAAGAATTCGTTCCAACATTTCACAGTGTTTGGAAAACTGAAATCTCCAAGTGGTTGTAAATTGTTTGAATGTTTTTTCACAAGCAGTCCTTTTACTTCTTTATCGATGTTAAGAAATCGGTATATATTCGAAAAAAAATAATCCAATTCGTTATGTATCATTATTTATGTCGTATAGATCAGTAGGTACTTTCTAAATAAGTAGGTTAATAATTATTCTTCTATAACCTTTGAATAAAAATAATAATTTATGATTTTATTTACTATCACACGCCACACATCATGTTCAAACTTCGAACTTCGAAGTTCAATGATCAATCATCAATGTTGTTCTCCAGTCTCCACGCCAGTCTAGTGATGGGACCACAGAGTACTATTTGGATGGGACGCGAGTGATTTTTTTTTCATTCGAGTCACTCGGTACTGGTAACTTTCTCACTCGAACACCACTCGAGTGAAGATAAAACTTGAGTGATTTTTATTAATTCGAGTCACTCGGAATATAAAACTCGAGTGACCAAAATTTTAAAACGGATAAAACAATATTAATTTAAAAGATCTACGCATTCTTGAACCACTTCCCATTCAAAGTTTTGTTAATTATTTGGTGAACCAGGCGAGTCACTCGTAATTCGAGTCGACTCGAGTCACTAGTGAAAAGCAACTCGAATCCATCACTACGCCAGTCGCCAGTCGTCAATTGGCAATTAGGCCTTTCGGGCCTTCACACATGGAGCTAGAGAGAACTAGATACAAACTTAAATTACTATCGTGTTGCTTGAGCGTCACCGCCTATACATTCTCATTGAGGTGCGCACACGACGCGACTGGTCACTAACCGGCGAGTAACGCGTTAGCAACTGATTGCACATGACGCGACGTTCCGGTCGCCGCGTTACCTGGTTATCGAGATTCCGTGTTTTTGTTGTGAAAAATGAACGATCAAACCAAAAATATTAAATTTATTATCTGTTTCACGCAGCTCTCGTGCTGCAACTGACAATCTGCAGTTCACATTATTTCGAATATATGGGTGAATCCAAAATCTGCGAAGATTCCTTTGGCGTCTATTAAGATAATAGTACAATACAATGTCGTCATCATCCTCACTCGATCCACTCGACATGTTTGCTTTTTTCCCTAATATTTCCCCTTATTAACCGTATGAAATTGTGAGCACAAATAAAAAGAACTGACTGAAACCTTGCAACTTGAGTAGCATCGTGTGCGCGGTACAGTTTCTAACCAGTTTGTAAATTGTAATTACTGATTAGTTCCGTCATTTTTGACTAGCTCCGTGAGGGGAGGGCCTTATACCTTGTCAGATTGTGTCAGCACTCAGCAGTTGTATGGATTTCAACTGAGTTCCTGCAATGTCTTCTGTACAAAGAAATCAAAGTGATGGTAATCGGATACTCAAATTAAATTAATTATATGAATTGAATTGCCGTACATTATTTTAATTTTTTAACCCCTATTATAAAAAGTTACGTGTTAAGCTTTCAGTCCGTTTTATAATATTATCAAAAACCATCGCCATTATAACAATATTATTTCAATAAATTCACAAAAACCTTGACAACTTATATAATTTTTTGCTGCGAATCATTATCTGTTCAAGAAAATAGTATGAAAATCCAATAGCTTATATACCTAGATTACCACAAACAAACAGAATTTATTTTCTCAATCATGAATCAGGTGGGAGTATTCAATTGGACATAAAATTAAGCTGACGTCGGCATGATGTTGACAGTTGAGTAGGTAAGAGGTATCTTAACACGACTACGAAGTACGAATCAGCTGTGAATTCAGAGTTGTCACTTGCGGTCTGTGAAATGTGAACTATGAAGCTAGTGAAATTTCTCTTTTAAAATTAACATTTGCATTGTAATTATTTTAAAAGGAATATATATGGACTACACAGCGATAATATTATGAGAAAACGGTATCATGTTGTGTTATAAACATTTAATCACAATTTTTGTAGCATGTCAAGCTGTTGGTGTAATTGGTCACGATCACTTACTCGAAGGTATTTATTGCGGTAAAGAAAACTGTTACGAAGTCTTAGGAGTAACGAGAGAAGTCACAAAAAATGAGATTGGTAAGAGTTACAGACAACTGGCAAGGAAGTTTCACCCGGATTTGCATCGTGGCGAAGAAGCGAAAAAAGAGGCAGAAGAAAAGTTCAAGCAAATCGCTACAGCTTACGAGATCTTGAGAGATGAAGAAGCTCGTACTGATTATGACTACATGTTGGACAATCCACAAGAATATTATGCTCATTACTACAGGTATTATAGGCGACGGATGGCCCCTAAGGTTGATGTAAGAATAGTTTTAGCTGTGACTATAACGATTATCTCTATAATACAGTACTATAGCGCGTGGTCTAATTACGACACAGCAATAAAATACTTCATGTCTGTACCTAAATATAGAAACCGGGCATTGGATATAGCTAAAGCAGAAACTAAGGAGTCAGGCAGAGGAAAAAATAAAAAAAGTAAGGCAGAGCAAAAAGAAGAACAGGATAGAATTATAAGAAGAGTTATAGAAGAAAATATGGATATAAAAGGGGCTTATGCGAAGCCAGAGGTTAAAGATATTTTATGGATACAGCTTATTCTTTTACCATATACAATTACATATTATATTTATTGGTATGCTAGATGGTTGTGGAACTACACACTTCTCAAAAAACCTTATGGTGATGAAGAAAAATTATATTTAATAAGAAAGTATATGCAACTTGGGCAACATCAGTTTAACGCTTTAGAAGATTCAGAAAAAAAGTCTTTTCTGGATCAAGAGTTATGGATAAAAGAAAACTTTACAATATGGAAGAAAATTAAAGATGAAGAAAATAAGAAAGCCCTAGCAGAAAATAATAAATATAAGCAATATAGGAGGTATATCAAAAGTCATGGTATTGGACGCATGACATTCGATGATTCATGATATTTTTTTTACATTTATTTATTTTTCAATGAGCTGTGAAATTCTTTTTGTAGTGTGAATTATTGTTATTATAAATTTTGCTAGTGAAATATTTTGAACATAATATTTACTTTTTGTTGCGTGTCATATTTATTTTAGTTTTTTATGTAAATCAGTGTGCATCTTAACATTGACCGATTTATCCCACTTAACAATCTGAGTTTACAGCCAAAGATTTCAAAAATGTGTATATAAATAAAACAAAATGTACACAATTCATAAGATTTTTAATTTCTATCTCGTTAACATAAACTACAATGATTCAAATGACCGAACCACACATAATTTACATTATCACACATGGCAACTCTTAAGGCATTCTAGAAATTACCAAGCCAGGTACATTTGTTGAATTTGTAGATCTCGGTAGATTAATTTTGTAGTGTAGGCACTTTGAGATAAACAAAATTCAATATGAACCTGTTGATTTGTTTCATATGTTCAATAATTCAAGAATTGAAATTCGATTGAACATGCTCAATCAAACTTTAGTTTGGATTAACTTTTTTCCTATTCCTTAGCAAATGAATTGATAAGCATTGTTTAGTACATAAGTATTTAAATAAAATAAAAGTAAAATATAGCTAGAAGGTATGTAATTATAGTTGTTTCCCATATATCTTACATCGGTTCCAATTCTTGAATTTTTTTGTTTCTTTTAAACTAGGAAATGAACCCTTTCAAGTGTAACAGTAATTTTGGGGCCCATATTACAGAATGGGAACTTTAATTTACTTTGTTTGACATTTCAGCTTAAGAAATATGAGCCTCATAATTACGTCATCAACCAACAATTTTCATACGAATTGATTAGCTACATACATTCGAAATGGCAGTGCTTATGATAGCCGACAATTACAATAATTTTATTATATCAACAAAACAATAAAAAATGAAATGGCAATAATTGTACTTGTTAAAAATTATATTAGAAAAAAGCAGTCCACAACAAAAACTACATAAAATTTGGAATGTCATTAAAGTCCAACATTATCTATCATCAGCCAATAGTATGTTTAAGGTACAAATTATCTTAATTTTAAAAAAAAATAAGTTCTCGAAGATTTTTTTGTACTTTAATATTATTTCAATAAATACAGGATTTTTTTAGGCGTGGTAATTCTCCCGTAACATTGACTATAGTGCGACAAGCTTATCGGTACCTAACTAATGTTTGATACTACAAATGGCCAATAGCCAATCATTCGGTTAGATGAGTTTGTCAACAGATCTAATTAAATTTTAGTAAGGACCACCAGTTAACATAAACGTTTTCGTGAGTAATATATGAACCAATAATTTAAAGTATAATTGGACGATACTAAATTTACTCTTAATTTATAATCCAATACAGAATATAACAGAATTTTCAATCATATACTTATTGCTATTCACAGGAGATCTAGTATCGTCTAACCGTAAAACATTGTGCGTCATTATAATTTCGAAATTTCTAGACAATGTTAACATTACATTTGATAAGAACTTGTAAAAAAAATAAGTTGTTTATGTAAAATGTTATTAAATTAATTTTCGTTACATGGTGGGGCATCGATCAGGCACATCCTTCCTCCCAAATAAATATTTCCCCAAGAATAGTAGCCATGCATGTCTGACACAGACACATTTAAAACGTTATAATTTTAATACAGGAGCTTAAATAATTAGGGTTTTCTATGATAACAGCTATGTTTAATTATTCAATTCAAATGTCATTGCAAAATGAAAAATAATAAGGAATGAATAAGTCAATAGTTAATCTTGTCCGTCCATTGATTGCTATTTAACTTAAAGCCAATACAACATTAAAAGGAAAAGTCAACAAAAAAATGCATTTTGCATCTTTAGAAAAACTTAAAAAGATCTAATTAAAATTACCATATGACGTGTAAAAATAAAGAAATCATAATTTAAAAAATGTATTATGTTTTTAAAGTTAGAAAAAAAGGCAAAATGGCGGTTCGTTTTAATCAGAAAAAGCCGAATAAAAATTACGTAATCGCATACATGTTCAGGAAAAATAATTGGACGTAGGTACGGAAAATGAAGCTTAAGTTATATGTATATCCAAGTAAATATCTTTCCATTTATATATTCCGCTAACACATCCAAAACCTATTTTGTACAAGTTATATACAATACCGACACATCTATATAAAGTTTACACAAAATATTTTCGATCTTAGAAATACACATATTGCGATATTGGACCGCGAAGTCGGGAAATAATTAATAGTCAAAATATTTCGGGGTTCTAACATTTTTAAAAAATTACTCAATACTTTGTGTTATTGAAATAAAAATTGTAATATTTAACCATATTGATAAAAAATATCTCTTTTTTTATGTTACAAAAAACAAAAAAAGTAACTATTATATCAAGAGAAAAATCTTTCTAGTTTTTTTCTCCACGATAAATTTAACCTAAAAAGACATTATTGCACCCGTTTTAAAACGCTTTTTTGTTTTCCGAAATCGGGTATATCGATTTCTTCAACGTTAATACTTCGCGATTCCTTACGCCCATTTTCAAAAACTTTTTTTTAAATCAAAACACGTCTTGAGATACGTTTTAGAATACGAGGTTTAATTAAAATACGTCAGTTACAACTACAGAGATCCGTTCCAATCATAAATACAAGCACTTTTAGCCAATACTGATCCATTCGCTCATTATTTAAAGCTTATTTTTTATACCCTTTACAGCTGTATGTGTATTCAATCAAGAAATGACGATATTGAAAAAATTGAACATTTCTGAGACCAAAACTAATTTCGAGACTGATCGAAAAAAATAGGTTCATATCAAATAATAAAAAAAACAAAATAAAAAAACAGTCGAATTGACATTGTTTGAAGGTGTCTTAGGTGAAGTAAGTTGAATAAATGATTATACTACTAAATCAAGATCAAATACAAGGAAATAGGAGCAATCATGCAAAAAATTATCTATGAATCGACATGCTATCGTCAACAAATATTCTGAGGCTACTCGAAAAATATTAAAGCTATATAAGCTGGACTAAAAGCAATGACTTCGTATTAAGGACTAACCCGCATTCTCTAATGGTCATATGCACTAACCACTCGGATCCTAAATGACATGTCCTCGTGTATTAAGACAAAGGTCCCTTAGGAGCAAGGATGGATCCAGGATTTTTCTCTGGGAGAGGCACAAGGGCCACGGCCAAAAAATCAACAATAACTATTAAAAATAAACTTGAAATATCATACTTCAAGTTTATTTCTACAAGTCTTTCATTTGCAAGTGCGTGAAAGGGATGCAACGAACGAAATTCGCAATTTCAGCCGGAATTAGACAAGAGATTCACTTATGTTCTTTCTGTTATTCATATATTTTAACAACTCTGATAATTTAATTTGCTTCTAATGTACTGTGATTGAATCCCCACACAAAAATACCGTCTGGGCATGGGGACACGTGCTCCCCCTTAAATCCGCTCTTGCTTAGGAGTCACATAAGACTTGATAAGTACAAATGACCAAACACATTTTTGATCCCAAGTTAATGTCATCCATAAAACATGTAATGTATTAATGTCTAATGTATTTCCGTCACGTTAACTATAGATTAATAAACCGAGCCTAAATGCTTCTTATACCATTTGACTATTTGTCAATTTTTATCTATTATCTATTGAATAATTTACATTTCAAAGTTACTTCTGATCTCGATTTAAAATGACAATTGACTGCCAGAGAATACGGGATTTATCTGTTCCTTTGAATAGCAATGTCAAGGGCTTTCAATGTAACTCCACGCGAAATAATGAAACACCCGCTGTTAGAAATATTTCGTTCTATAAGTCAAAAGTATCTTTCAAAGCCGTAGCCAGGAATTCAGTCCGAGTTTTGTATAATTAAATCACTAATTAATAAATCAAAGATAAAATAAAATTTGAATTTCCTGCTTACGGACACAATCAGCTTTTCTAAGAACACTCGATATTATGTGACGAGATAAAGTTTAACGAAATAATGGCCCGTCTTTAAATATGAGGTCAAAATAATCTCGTAGGGCTATCCTAGCCCGTATGTCGTGGGAAATAAAGTTCAAAATGCCCTAGCGGTGGTCGCGCCTCCGCGGTCTAACCGCGAGGTGCAAAGCGTGGCCTCAGACCGGTGTCTCGTGGTCTGTCTCCTCGATTCTGCCAAGCCGCCATGCGTTCGGGTCTGTAGCTGTGAAAATAAAAAAACAACATTTTCAAAAGCAACTTTGAAAGTAAGCTATGATTCCAAGATTACGTTTTCATTTCCTTCTTCTTTCTTATATCTCAATCGTTTCAGTGGTTTAGGCGTGAAAGCGTAACATAGAAAGCAAAGATATTCTTAGACAATCTCGGTTAGATAGAGAAGAAAGTGTGAACAAACACAGAACAAGATTTTACCTTTTCATACTCTGGAAATATGAAATTAATTAATTTTGCTTTTTAAAACAATTATCTTTGAATCAACAGTTAAACAATCATTGCCAAGACGGTAAAGTGAGCCCTTAAAGTTGCCACTACATGCGTCAATGCCTTATTATGTGACCTCCCTTACTTTATGCGGCTAAAATACTTTTCGATAAGTTACGTATTATTAATAAGTTAGCATTAAATTGGATTAAAATGTAGGAATAATAAGTTAGTTATTATGAACGAATGACAATTATTATTAATAATAAAAATTATGAATATACGCTTCTTAACAAAAATATAGAAACAATATTTATATTTAAACTACATATACATAGTATAAAACAAAGTCACTTTTTCTTCCCCTATATCCCTTTGTATGCTTAAATCTTTAAAACTACGCAACGGATTTTGATGCGGTTTTTTAAATAGATAGAGTGATTGAAGAGGAAGGTTTTTATATATGTTTTATACCCGTGCAAAGCCGGAGCGGGTCACTAGTAGTTAAATAAAAGAGGAATGATAATCATTTGAAATATTAATTCGTAAAACGAAACTTTATAATATTGCCAATTAATTGGATTTTTTATTGTTTAACTTACAAAAAACTCATTAAAACCAAACTTTAGAGTTTCGATTTTATGATGAAAAGTAGTTATGATGATAGTTATTATGTAAGAAATATTAAGTTTTCAACTTGCTTTTCTTTAATGAGAACAGAAAAAATTACCTGATTCACTCGAGTCTTCAACATGCTTAGGGAAAACGGAATGGGGAAACTGGGATTAAATATTAAATTAAATATTGAATAAGGTAACATTATTTATGTGGTAGGTCAAGATATACCATGCTTGAGTTATGAAAAGCAAGTTGAAATCTGGTAACACTGGCCTGTATTATTTTTGGTTTCAGGCAACAACGTATTCAACCTAACCTGTCACTGGCAAAGATGTCAAACTCCAATTTGACAGATCGAAAACTGCATTAAAACCTTCATGAGTAGGGCTTTTAAATAAACAATAAACTATGACCTAGCGATATATCTATGACACCCAAGCGTGTTTATCTCGACCCAAAGTATACATATTATACAAGGAAATTAAAATCTTGAGTATAATACAACTCTTAATTTACACTAAATATATAAAAACTTCTAAATAGCATGCAATTTTAAGACTGATTAAGCTCATTATATATTCTTCTTTTCTCAGTCATTGTGGTACCAGACAGTAGATAATAATTGATTAATAAATACATCACACATAAAAAATAGTCGATAAAACTATTGAGCAGAGATTTGACAAATATTAGAAACAAAACGAAGATGTCCTCATATTTATTTTCAAATAACTTAATACTCTAGAATGCTATACGGTATGTTATATTTATATTAAAGAAAAACGGTAAAAGGTAAATTAGGCGCATCGCCATATGTTAATACTTAAGATTAATCAGCCTTAAATATAAATATACTTAATAATACTTAAGTCACTAATATTGTGCGTTTAATACTAAATCAAACTTGTACTTTATAATACTTAGTCATGGTTAAATATGACATTAACATCAAGTACTAAAAACAACGGTACAGTACCCGGCAGTAAATAATGCACATCGACCTCTAGAAAGAGACAGTCGGCTAATTTCGACTTTTTAGAGCGTCATCTCTACATAGATAGTGAGCAACAGAGATGACGCTCTACAAAGTCGAAATTAGCCGACTGTCTCTTTCTATAGGTCGATGTGCATTATTATTAATTATTTTTTATTAAGATAACTGATGTTGGTAGTTCAAAAATATACAAACGTATATGTCATAGGAATATTAATAGTATTGTGTATGTACAGACACCGAGCGTTACTTGTTTTTAGAACTTACTCTAAGGTAGATAGATGTGCGTATTTAATAGAAATGGATACATTCAAATACCTATTTAAAAATTATAACAAAAAAAACCGACTTCAAAATGAAGGTAACTGGGACCACACCAAAGCTGGTGCTTTCAAACAAGAAAATAATCATCAAAATCGGTTCACCCAGTCGAAAGTTCTGAGGTAACAAAAAAAATATAGTCGAATTGAGAACCTCCTCCTTTTTTAAAGTCAGTTAATTTAAAATAAAGCTCATACGGTTGAAATAATTTCAACTTTATGAGCTTGAAGACATCATTGAGGTTATGTTTGCGAAATAGGTTACATTTTCTCAAAGCGCCATCTATTACAACACAACACAAAATATAAAGTTGAAACAATTCCAAATAAATACCGCTCAAATTATATGAAAAGCAACCTTATCCCTTGAAGGGTGCAAAATTGTCATAATTTGTATGGAAGTAAAGATTAATTTTAATTTAGCATTGGAAAAGCAACCTTATACAAGCGGTATAGAGTGCAAAATTGAATAAATCGTATATGGGAATAATGGAGAGGTAAGGTCATAATTGCAAAATTTTAAATTTAGCATTGGAAAAGCAACCTTATATAAGCGTTATAGAGTGCAAAATTGAATAAATCGTATATGGGAATAATTGAGTAAGGTCATAATTGCAAAATTTTAAATTTAGCATTGGAAAAGCAACCTTGTGTGAGCGTTATAGAGTGCAAAATTGAATCGAATATGGGAGTAATGGAGAGGTAAGGTCGTAGTTCAGCAATCGGGCGCAGGCGGCGCTCGGAGCAAGGGCGCGTGCTCGCCTAAACATCAATACAACATCGAGGGGTAATGAAGTGCTAAGCGGCTACGGGCTTCCTATATTCTAATAACGGATGTCCGTTCGTAAAAACCAAAACGGAGGAAACGTTCCGCGTTCAGTCCAATTTCAGATTTGTCAAACTACTTAAAATCGAACGGACTTTGTATATTTTCAAATATACTGTTATTAAAATATTGAAACCCCAAATTTCAAACGTTTACAAATTACATGTAACAATCGCATGCCTGAATCTAACAATAATGAGAAATCTATGATAATGTTTATTGGAAATTTTGATACAATTTTTAAGCGTATTTATAAATAAAATATCTGTTTTATTTTAATATACGCTTAAATTATTCGATTTATTTGATGAAATATATACTTAAGCTACTAAAAGCCCATATTTTAAAACTGAAATTTTAGGATCTGCAAACAATGTTCTCTGTGACATTCGATATTTTTGACAGTGCTCGAAACATGTTGCAAGTCGTACAACATAGCG
This sequence comes from Aporia crataegi, assembly GCA_912999735.1. Classification (NCBI taxonomy): domain Eukaryota; kingdom Metazoa; phylum Arthropoda; class Insecta; order Lepidoptera; family Pieridae; genus Aporia; species Aporia crataegi. The sequence continues at coordinate 919,844 of OU538748.1, read as the reverse complement.
AAATTTCAAAAAAAAATTCCTTCTCACTGTCACTTTATATGTATTTCAAAAAAACTATTGTCACTGGTGAACCGATGTGATGTGACCACGGATATTCAACCTTTTTTCATTAAATTTGATAAAAATCTATCCAGAAGTTTTTGCATTACAAATGTCAGAGATCCTTTAGTCTTGGTTACCTGGAAGAGACCGCTTGGTAGCGATAAGGCTACTACGAATTTGTTTGATTACGTTAATCTCAGCAAGTACTAAGCATTTTTCGGAGATTATCGAGAATGGCTATATGGTACATAGCATCACGCATTTTCGGTAAATAAATAACATGTTTACCTTGCAGTTGCCTATTAAGCAACGCGGTGATCCCGGGTCCATCTCCCGCCTTCTTAACAATGAGCATCGGCTTATCCTCGCCCTCTTCGTAGCTGTTCGGCAGGTGGCCGTTACTAACCGCCATTGTCTCGCTCACCTGAAATATTTTCCGCATAAACGCTATTAAAACCAAACGAAACTATATTAACAGGTTTTTAAACACTTCGACGCAATGGACTGCAACGGGCGGCCTTATAGCTAATCAGCGATCTTTTCCTGGCGACCCAATGTTTTGTTGGTGTGATTGAATTTCTTCAGGCAATCCTTTAGAAATTCAACCACAACTCCGTGCCTTTATGACACTCCGTCCAGCAAGTGGCAGCCCTACCAGAGACCGAATACAAATACAAATTAAATTATAAATTGTATTCGGGACCGGGGATCGAACCCAATACCTCAGGCTTCGGTTTTCAATATAAAGATCCATCTCTATCACATCAGCTATGTTAAACTTACTCAGCTGTTTTAGTATCGAGGTTTAGCTAGTCTAGATCGCTATAGTAAACTGACAATAAACAACCTTAGCACTTAGAAATCTAGGTTACAACTTAACTGTAAACGTTTTAAAGTCGCTTGGCGGTTGGTTAATTAAAAAGTTATTGGAAAATTGGTTCCAACCAAGAGCACAGTAATTGTATAACAACATCCGTCTTAACCCACGACGCAAAAAGGTATTACGAGTTTCAAGTAAATTTTACTGTTTGTATGTAGCTCCTACTAATTTTTGAAAAACGGGTATAAGTACTGGATTCTCTGACTCATACAAATTAAAGATTTTATTTCACAAATGCAAATTAAATTTTATTTGTTTTTTTTTCTGTTGATTTTTTTTTTAATTTTCATAAAAATCATTGTTAACAGGTCAAAAATGTGTTATTTTTTTGTACAAAATAATTTAAGAAGGACGATTGTCTTTAAATAGGGACGCATTTATGATAATGATACACAATTAATTGCTTGCAATGTACCTAGTCGTGTGGGTAGACTTAAAAAAAAAATTGTGCACCTAGTAAGTCATACCTGCATGAGCTTGTGAACGATGTCTCTACCAAGAATGTGGTCAAACACAGCCTGGAGAAACGCGTCGGACATTATCGACAGTTTTAACTTGTCCCGATGCCACACCAGCACACGGGACTCCTCCATCGCCATTATGGACACCTGCAATTTAGATTTACACCTGTTAAATGCCACAGAACCGTCTTAAGAATACACAAATACACAGACACCTTATTAGAAACTAAATCGAATCCAAACGGTACTACAAAAAAATTTGATTAAAGGCACATGAACATTCTTCTGTAATTAAGATACTTATCTTATATATAAAATTCTCGTGTCACAATGTTAGTTACCTTACTCCTCCGAAACGGCTTTACTGATTTTTTCTAAATTTTATATGCATATTCAGTAGGTCTGAGAATCGGCTACTATCTATTTTTCATACCCCTAAGTGATAAGGGGTATGAAACCGCCTCCTTACACGTTAGCGTTACAACCGAGAGGTCCTGGGTTCGATTCCCGGTGGAGATAAAAAAAAACTCGGTCTGGCAGGGCATAGAAGGCTGATCACCTACTTGCCCCTAAAGAAAAAATCGATCAGTGAAACAGATGTGAAATGCATCTGCCCTATACCCCACTAGGGGACACGGGACTTCACTACAAGTGATAAAGGTAGCCCACCCCAAAAATTAATATGGCAAAACAACGTTTGCCGGGTCAGCTAGTAATTTATATTAAAATCTAAGTTCATAACTAAGAACTAGTAACAACTCCAGTTCTAGTAAAGATTTTATCTAGTTTTATTTTTAACGCTTAAGCTTATAAAACATTTACACATAACTATATGACCAATTTAACCATTCAAATACATAAATAACCGCCTTTGACACATTTATAGGGTAATTTAATAACTAAAATAACTGAATTTGCACCCATACCTCACTGACACATTATAATAAAACTATTTCTACTTTCTCTTACATAACAACAGCATAGTAATTGTCTGCACGCTTTAATTAACGTAAACGCCTCCGTCGCTAAGTGCTTTACGCAGCTACGTGCTGCGCCGGAGGTCCTTGATTCAATTCCCGGGGGAGACAAATAATTTTTCGGTAAAGAAGTGATCAGTGAAACAGACGCAAAAATATATCTTCCTAATGCCCCACAATGTGTAGCGGGATTTCACATCATATTATTTTCAACCGATTTAAAAAAGGATTTTTGTTATGCGATTATGTAGCTTATTCTGAATGATTCTTGTTTTGTTTTATAATTCCATATAAATTTTATTAAACTTGATGGAGCAGTTTTCAAAAAATTCAACATTGTTGCAGGTGAACTCACTGAAACTTTTCATTCACAACAGAAAAACATAAAATCTTTAACCCTAAGGCAGCGAAATCGGTCAATTCGTTTAGAAACTGTAATGTCATAGACGGACACACAGACACGTCATATTTATAACAGCCCTATTTTTTCGTTGGTGGTAAAACATTTCCAATATTAAATGCTATCCTGACTACATCCCTTTGAAAATGAGCCCATGATACGTGCGTAGAACAAATTTCATTATTAATTGTATATTTTACCTGAAAGAATTCATCAGTAGAGACTCCGAACCATTCGGGCGAGTCCAGGAAGTGGTGCGGGAACACTATATGGAGAGCTCGTTGATTCTGTGACACCACCAACCTGGAATGTTGGGTAGCAGTCGTTAGAATTTGCTGAGCCATTGAAGATTTTACCAACAATAATAGTTCGATTTAATATTATATCAACAACAGAGTTTCACGAGTTTCAACATCGGGGCGGAATACGAAATTTCATCCATAGGAGCTCTCATAAAACTTTTAAAAGCAAGTATACCGACCTATATAGGACAATTGTTAAAGGTAGGCCTTTGTCCAGGACGTAGATGAGAAAAGGTGGATCAAAAGTACCCGTAATCGGCGAGCATATCATATTAATACGTGAAGCAAGAACTTTGTACCCCTTTTTACGAAAATTACGCGGACGGATGAGTATGAAATTGCTCACACTTAAAGTTTATATAGAGAAGCGGAGAATGCTAATATATATTTTTTAATTATGCATAAAAAATACATAAAATCAATAAAACAAACATTACGCACACTACTGCTTGGACACCCAGCATCCTCACACATACATAACCTTACACTTGAATTATTGTGGTCGAATTTAGACCAATGGGCGACCACTAGTATGATGAATCCAAAGCGAAAGAGGTATGTAGGTGGCAGTCTGTGCATTGCCTACCCCTTCGGGGTATGTTATTTGTTTGTTGGTGAATTTAATAACGGCACCTCAGAGAGCAAGTTTATAGGTCATAACATTTCGCCCAAACATGATATTTATGTAACCTTTCACCCACGCTTCTCAAAGGTCACAGATAAATGGATTTCCACTAAGCTGCTAAGTCATCATCATCTTTACTAGTATTACAAAGAAAACGCTAGTCTAAGGAACTGGTTCGAATTGATTATTATTTTATCGAAATTATTTATGTTGGTTAGTTCAATTACCGAGGAAGGCTATATGCATGAAAAATGACGAAAAATGGACAAAACGAAAGGGTCAATTTTGGTAAAATTTCTTATTATCATCGAGATGAATATTAGCTACAATTTAAGAAGATCTGTTCTCGTTTAATAAATACTAGCTGTACCCCGCGGTATCACCCGCGTAAACTTCGTCGTAGCGTGATGTTATATAGCCTAAAGCCTGCCTCGATAAATGGACTATCCAACACAAAAATTCCAACCAGTAGTTCCTGAGATTAGCGCGTTCAAACAAACAAACTCTTCAGCTTTATAATATTAGTAAAGATTCTTTTTTGTAATTATAGAAATGTTTTAAAATTGTCTTCAATTTTACTTTCCTAAAGAGTGTAAGAGATGCTTAGGCATCTCATAATCTTTAATTTTAAAAACGTTAATTAATTTCGTACCATGTTGGTAGGACATAGTACCATCTACATAAAAGCAAAATTTACTTGCCCTTATAATTTTTATAAATTCAGCTTTTAATTACTGTGATAATTTAATATTTTTAATAATCGGTAATAAAACTACACTTCCATGACGTATATTTATAAAAAGCCAATAAATATTACTGTATTACTTATCAATCAAAATGTGTAGTCACAAACAACTCTGCATTCTCATAAAGGCGACCCTTTTCAATCACATTTCATTAGTATGTCAGCATACTCGAAACTGCGACTTGGCAATCAAGTTCGCGACGGCTTAATTCGTCATGCGAGCTTCAATCGTTAATATTTCTTGCTAATTTCATTTTAATACCCCATTGTGTTTTTGTACAATCTTTTCGACCGCGAGTGCTGTGACTAATTCTAGACATCAATTAAGAAAATTGGTCAATTGAAGTGGAAATCGATAATACAAAACCCGGACAAATGAGAATGACGCCAATTGACCTTAGTAGACTGTATCACATTTAAAAAATATGTGCCTTCTTAGGTAAAGGGAGTTCTTCTGAGCTTTTAAGTCTAATTAACTTTCACGTTCCAGCCAAGTCTCTACAATCTTGCAATACTTTTCATTTATCCACACCAAGAAGCAATATTGGTCCTCGTGCGCCGACAAAATAGGTAGGTACCGAGTGGTTTTACATTTTTAACAACTGCTTTTTACTAAATATCACTCTTAAACTTTTAACTAAATGTTTATAATGTTAACGTTTATACCAAATGTTTTTGTTTAGATTTCCTATAAGTTCCGTATTGCTGTTTTTTTTTTGTTTTGTTTATACTAAATTTTTTGTGCGATGATGAACTACTTAATTTACATATTTATTTCTAAGTATTCTCATGTAAGTGATTAGTGTAATCTTGAGTGAGAATAAATGTCTTTAAACCTAAACTAAGATTTTTGTGTTTCGCTGTTATGTAGACATAAATTTATATCGTTGCCGAAATTTGTTTTGCTTCTTTTTACTGACTGTTTTAACTGGTCATATAATATATATTCCTCTTTACATACCTTACTTTGCTTCTAAATCAGTTTTGCTCTTTAAACTGTTTCTGTGAAACATTTTTTAACGATTCAACTGTACCTAAATAGTTTCCTAATTAATTCATTCTAATGTTCCCTAAAATACCTAATATAAATTAAAATAGTTTAATTTAGTAGACTAGTAGTTGATTAATTTAATGTTTAAATCAATTAGTCCTATAATATTAGGATTTCTTAATTTAGTTAGAAGGACAGAATAGTGTTTTTGACATTTCACAATTGGCACTAATATCTCATAAATGGATAAACTGGCCTGTTTATAAATTATAAACTTTCAAACGAAAAAAAAAACGCATTAAATATTAACATTTAAATAAAGTATAGACGATGCTTTAGACACAAACCCACTATTCGTTGGGAGTTTAAAAAAATAATCAGATGCCACCAATATCGATATTCGTAAGCCTTGAATGAACGAACCCGTTTCGGACTGTCGAGAGCTGGTTGCCACACCTTGGACGCAAATCAGCGGCTGATCACGCTTGAATAATCAATTAATCTTACACCTGGTCTTGTCCAACCTATTTCATTTTATCACGCAACGCTTTAAGACACGTAAAAAATACATTCATTGATTGAACGGATTGAGCGATATTTTACAGCAAATCTTTGAATGTTGCGTGATTTGTCGCTTGACCATGCAGGCTGTAAAACACGAGAATCGTTCGGAAAATTCAGTAATAATCAGATAACCGTAATTTGTCTTAAATACACACGCTTAATCCGTTCAAAATGTTCTCTTTGAATGTGTGACAAAAGACATTTTATTGGATTCAAATGGGATAGTGGTTATATAACCTTGAATTGGTAGAAATTTTAATACATATTGTCAATACTGCACGAGTCATGGAAGAGCCCATTTTCATAAACTGAGAATTCGAGAGAGAATCTTTACCATGGGAAGACGAGATACGGAAGATGGCGCGGATATACTGCAAAATGCTCCAATTTCACGACTGACCAAAAACTGGACCTTTATCTTTATAATCACTATGTATGGTAGTTTTTTAAATCGTCTTTAATTTAGTTTTCCAAAGTGAAGTTCGATAACCCACGGAACATGAGGCATTAACCAACATAACAACTTTGGACCTATGTTATCATTTGTAGTTAAACTAAACAAATAAATTAAACCTCTTTTGCGTCACTGGTCACAGCCAGTAATAGTCATGGCATCCCACATTTGTCAAGAAATACTTGAACTATTACAGAACTGACCTTTGATTGAGTTCTTTGTCAACAACGCGTATTATGTTTTATAAGGAACGGCCGATACAATAAATAATTATGATATTATAGTTATTTGTTGTGGCAAAATGTCAAGAGATGTCGCTGAGGTACATTAAATCGAGCTAAGTTCTTTAGGCTGGTTTCAGAGATGTTTTAAATAATTATATTGTTTGATAAGTATATATTTTATACATTTACACATTGAAAAATTTGAAGAAAAGGAAATTTATAGTGCACTTGTTCAATAGATTGTTTCCCGCGACGTATATCTAAGACTGGTTTCACAGGTGTGCGGGCCGTATGTGCGGTTAAAATTTAGTTTACTTTAAATTTTTCAATGTATGGGTATACTTATCGAGCAAAAGAATGATTTAAAAACAAAACAGAATCGACAAAAGAAAAAACTACAGTGGATTTATGAACCTCTTCCTATTTGGAATCGGTTGAAAACATGCAACAGAACAGTTAAGTTCCCTAATAAGTCTTCAAAAAGGTGAGTTATTACGTAACACACCACCTACATACAAAATCCACTTTTAATTTCGTTTCATTCAAAGCGCTTTAAACTGGCTCTTTTACTTTTAGCAAATTTTTTTAGCATTTATTCGCCGGTATTTTTAATCCACCACAAATAAAGAGGGGTGTGTAAGATATCTGTGTTCTATGTGTGTGTGGCAGTTTCTCAAGGTCTAGATCAATTTCGATGCGGTTTTTATGTTTAAAACCTGACGTGATTTAGCTTTTTAGACCTTAACTTATGAATCGATTCATCCGTTTGAATTTCATATTAATACAATTGTATGTATTCACAAACTTTTCAGTACAAAGTCAATTTGTTTCTTTGTTCAAAATTGATAGCTTTTTAATTGAAATTTGAAACATAAGACCGTTGTTATTTAATATTTTGTTATCCTTTATTAAAGGGAAAGGGGCGTTTCTGAAACCTTAAAAGTAGAGGTATATCAACATACTTAGGGCTAAGCGTAAATAATGTTTAGCGCCCAACGAAAAAACCCCATCTGAAGCATCGTACCTACAACTTATGAAGATTAATGAGATCTTATTGTAATCATGTTGCGGGAATATCTTCAAATTACTGTATGTGCGAATTCATCCGCGCACTTTAAATAAATGTAACTTTAATGAATCTATAATGATAATTTCAGGTAACAATGCAACTTGACTAAAAATACCAAAGCCTCCGAAACTACAATAGACTAGGCTTTTTTTCCCGTTTTTGTTCCCCTCCGACTCGTCGTAGTGTGCTGTGATAAAAGCCTATATAATAAGATAATAATAAGATATAGATCTTCGATGAATGGACTATCCCACACATAATCTTTCAATTCCAACCACTCATTCAATAGATTATGTCGACTGTACAATAATGTAAGTTCTGACGAAGCCATTGATATCTTTTTAACTCGCCATCAAGCTTTGGTACGTACACTGGCAACTTTAAGGTCCTAATTTGTAAATATGTATATTTGATGTTTTTTTTGGATACTACTTGTTTGTGAAGTGAGTGAATTCCCGTAACCCCTAGTGGAGCATGGGGCAGACACATAAACCACATTGCTGTATCGGTTTCACTGATCATTTTCTTTAAAGGCAAGTAGGTGATCAGACTTCTGTGCCTACCCAACCGAAACTTTCATTACTCCCGGGTTCGAACCCAGTACCTACAGCGCAACACGCAACACATAAACCACTTAGCCACGGAGGCGGTTACTTGCTTGTGTTATATTTATGTTATTATTAGTTCCTAAATAATTGTTGTACATGTATAAATCTCCACTTTTTCTGTCTTTGTATTTCATATTATTGTTTGTCATCGTGTACAATGTTCGGGAACATAATGATTAAAATAAAATTAATTAGTGCGTAAAAACCTACAAACTGTTCAGCTTTAGTACTGATAACATTACATAGTACCTGAACATGAACGACAAGTCGTAAATGTCTTCCCCTCACTAACAAACGTTTGTCGAACCGAAGGCAATCACGCCGCTCGTAAAACCACGCGGCCCTAACTTTATGTCCCACAAAGCGCCCTTTTTCCACTTCAATTTAGGTTCCGATAGGCACCTTCGTAAATATCAAGTGCCACGGGATAAAGGGAGATGCAAGCCTTAGGGGAGGCCTTTGTCGGAAGATAATAAATCAGTAAAATTTATTTCATTTATATTATCACGCCTATTTCCCAAAGGGGTAGGCAGCGACCACAGAGTGCCACCTGCCACGAATCCTACATACCTCTTTCTTCATCCACTATCAATAAATTCATCATACATCGCCCATAACAGGTGCTTTTCACTTTCCCTATCTCAAGTACGTCCTGGATTTGCCCTAAAAAGGTACGACCAGGTCTACCAGCACACCTCGGTATTCACACTGATCCTATATATCATACTAATTAGTCTATTTTATCTCAATTTGAGATACAAAAGGAAATACACACGACTTAAATGTATACCTACACCATATATTTAGGTGAAAGAAAAAATAATAATAATTGGGGCAACTCACATACATTGCTCTGATCTCAAAGTAAGTAGCTGAAGCACTTGTGTTATGGTAATCAGAAACAACGATGATACCACAATAAATACATTTATAAGTTTATAAACAAACCAACTCTCGTGCTCATCACACAATAAATGCACCTACCGGGATTCGAACCCGGGATCTTTTGATACAGAAGGTAGGAGCACTACCAATTAAATACACACACTACAACTAAATACAAACTAAAACGAATGAACTTTTACTATGTGTTGGCTGTTGAAAAGTTAAGTCCCGTGTCTCCTATTGGGGTATGGGGCAGATGCATTTCATATCTGTTTCGCTGATCAATTTTTTTTTCTTTAGGGGCAAGTAGGTGATCAGTCTTATATTATGTCCTGCCAGACCGAGTTTTTTAATCTCCACCGATAATCGAACCCAGGATCTCTCGGTTGTAACGTTTACGCGCTTACCACTAGACCAAGGAGGCGGTCAAGATGTGTTTAAATAAATTAATACAAAATAAAACTGACCACAAAAACAGTAAATAGTGAAAAATGTTTTTTAAATCAGCCTACTATGAAAAAGAACATTATTGGTTAACAATTATAATATCTACAAATAATCTTACTGGTATTTTATAAGCTTTATATTTGAAAGTCTAAGCTTTAACAGATTACGGTGTAAGCTGTCCCATTTTTGATTCGGTTAAAGAGTGGTGAACCGCAAGCTGATTGACACCTTACAAAATTCTCACGGGAAAACATGATTGATGTTTGATAGAAAATCAATAAAACATTGAAAAGAACTGCTGAGAACAGATCTTTGTCATCAATGGGTCGTTAACAGCCTTACGGTGTTCCATGTATAGAAACAAGACATCATAAACTCCCAAGAAACAGTTACTATAAAGCAAGTCCCATATAAGACATCATAATATTAATACATGAAACAAAAACTTTGTACCCCTTTTTACGAAAATTGCGCGGACGGAGGAGTATGAAATTTCCCACACTTATAGCATACTATAAACTAAATTTTTAACTAAATTTATTAGTAATAAGTACCTACTTATGATACTGTCAGTTGTATGACCTTACGGCAATTTTCATTTTTCTTTTCAATAAAATTTCACATCAAATGTTAAAATTAACGGTCTTCCTTTTAGTTCTGAGCCAATGTTATTTAGCAAAAAATAATCCTTATGATGAAGCCTTTCAATTGGTATGATAAGAGGTGATTGTTTTTCTCGTGTAACGGGTTCGATTCCCGGTTCAATCGTGTAATTATTTAAATATCAATGAATGCAGTTTCAATTGTTTTTTATCTACAATATTTAAGGTACTTTCCCTCCATGTGGCATGTCTGTGGAATTCCCTGTATAGTGGAGTGGAGAATACTGATTTTTATATAAAATGCATTAGAAATACATTGAATTAATTATAATAAACATTACGCACACTACTGCTTGGATAACACACAGCATACAAACACATACCTACACTAGGGTTGCCAACCGTCCTGTTTTCCCAGGACATGTCCTAGTTTTTGTAGTGTCCTGGGTCGTCCTGAATAGTTTTTAAGCAGCGTCCTGGGTTTTTAAATTTTAAAATTCGCGCGCCTCTTAAAATTTTTACGCTACGAGCAGCCTCACGGCTCGCGAGTTATTGCGTTGCCGCGCTGCTTTTATTAAAGAATATGTACCTATGATTATTTTAATTATTTCAATTTCATTTCACCTGTTTTCACTAGATATTAAATTATTAATTTGACTATTGCAATCTACGAATAATAATATGTCTACGAATATTATTATTCTTAGATTGCAACTCTATGACTGCGTCCTGTTTTTAAACTGAATTGTCCTGGTTTTTCTAACTTGAAATCCTGGTTTTTGAAATTTGAGGTTGGCATCCCTAACCTACACACCTAACTTACTCTTGAATCGTGGTCGAATTTCGGCCAATGGGCGACCGCCGACCACTATATAACATAATTTATGAAATTTAGGAGGAGGATTCCAATTCGAATGTATTCTACCCCCGACGCAGAGTATTATAACTTTGACGCGTCTGTGTGTCGTCGAGTGGCATCGTAAATAATAGTAGGGGAGCCCAAGAGGCTAAATGGGAAGTTATTTACGCGTTGCGGGAACCTATTGAATTGTGAATATTAGATACTAAAAAGAAAAAAAGTTCATATGATATATGCCCTTTCACTGCGGGGCTAAGTGTGTACAAATTTTCAAAAATGTTTTAAAAAATTGTTACACATAAATACTAGAGTTAATATAAAGGAATTGATCGAATGACACGTTTCTCCTTGTTCGAAATCCGACGATTGAATGATCCAAGCTACAATTTATGAATATTCATCCATTTAAAAGGTATTTGTCTTTTTGTAATTACCCTGTTTTTTAGTTTCTTTAGGGATTAAAATTTTAAAAATCGAAGTACGTACGAAGAAATTGTAATATTTGAAAGCTTATAACGCCCATAGGACTTAAATCACAATACAAACATTAGGAAAACGGTGCAATATCGGAATGTTTGCTGTAACAAGTGATTTGTGTGCCGTCGCCAGGCAATTGCTAATCAAATACGGAGCAAACTTGTTATGTAATCGCCATTAACGTTCCATAATCATATAAAAAGTATTCCCGTAACCCCTAGTGAAGCATGGAGCAAACACATTTCTGTATTTATTTCAATGATCTTCACAGGCAAGTAGATGATCATCATTCTGTGCCTAACCCAACCGGAACATTCATTTGTTTCCCCGGGATTCAAACCCTAGACCTCCGGTGTAATACCGAGGGGCGTAAACCACATACCACAACCACGTAGGTAGAGATTCTATTCAAGATTTCGTTTTTAGTCAAAAAAATTTCGCTTTTTCATATATAGATAATAAATGAAATTGATGTAATTTAAAAACACCCTCGACATGATGATTAGAAATAAGAATATCTCAAACAGATGAACAGATTTTCATAAATTGCAGCCAAGAACTCGATCACATCAGTTTAAAAACCGTACCGATTTTAACTTAGGGTTATTAGACTCTAAAATATTTCATTACACATAACAAGATCAAGTCGAGCATTGCAATGTTTCTTCGGTCGCCACGCATCGTGATGTCGCACAGTTAATTGTGCAAATGTGTGAATAATTAGATTTATTGGTCGATTAGAGACGAGACTGGCCATTACGTATGATATTTTAACATAAGAACGATAGTAGGAGAATCATTTTTAACTAACTTTAAAAAAATAGATATCAGAGCCCGATCAATAAGACGTATATTGAATTGTGAATTGAGAACCGATTATGAAAGCCGATGTTATTGAGACGGACCTAGGTACAATTTATAAATATCTGTACATCTATTTATGAGGTATTTTATTTCTAATTAACATGCCGGAGATTTTTTTTTAAATCTCTTGGAATTCTTTATTATGAGAAATTGTTTAAAAAACAATAACGGCAAACATGTTCATACGGTTTGCCGATATTTGACTCTGAATCGGACCAAGTTTATGTTAATAGTTAATATAAATGCCTTACAATTTGCCCTAAAACAGAAATGGCGATGGACAAGACATAGCAAGAAGCTCAGACAAAAGATGGACAGTGACAACTAAATATAAAGGACCAGAGGGAATAAGGAAAAGGGGGCGCCCTAGGAAAACGTTGATAGAAGATATAAAAGCGAATGGAAAAAGGAAGCTATGGATAGAGAAGTCTGGAAGAAGCTGGAGGAAGCCTTTACCCGAGAAGGAGTTCTAGTCTAAGTTACTGAAGAAGTTACAATAGCGAGTAGAAGAAAAATAAATAAATAACATATAATATAATCGTAATATATATTATAACGCATGTAATAAAAATTGTAGATTAGAAATAAACTAATTATATAAAGCTGAAGAATTTGTTTCTAATTGAAAAATTATTACCACATTATTATGTTACCACATCTATCAACGAAGTCTAACAGAAGCTTTTTTATTTTATTATTCGTAGTCTCTTGAACTATAATTATCCAAATGAAGAGCTTTTATGAAAGCTATTCGCGATATTTCACACTACAGATGTGCTTCTAAGAAACATTCACTTTGCTAACGAGTATGAGTCACTTGCGAAACATCCTTTTGGGCTCGAAATAACTGGACAGTTTCAACTTAACATGGCCACAATTTATAATGTCCACACTTGATAATGTTAAATAATTTAAACTCCCGACGCAAAAAGAAAGCTGTTAGAAGTTTGAAGTCTATGTGTCTGTATGTGACACCGAAGCTCCTACACCAATGGATCGATTTCGATGCGGTTTTTCGTTTGAAAGCGACGTGATCGATATGGACCTTAACAACAATTCACGAAGATCTGTCCATGCATTTATGAGATATTTGAGGTTTATCAAATTGGCTTCATACGAATTGAGCAATCAGAGTGCATACAAAGGCATCGCAATCGACACGCTGAACTTGACACAAGCCGACGCGTGCTAACGAAATATTAAAACCGCAAACTCAATGCGGTTTAACACATTACGTAAAACTCTGTGGGACCGCAAGATTGAGTAATCAGTACCAAATGGTCATTTGATACTGATTACTACTGCTAAAACTTCTCATAAAACTGACGATTATTTGAATGATTTGTTCCAATTCAAAGATGTACAACCTACCTACCTTTTTGTTCACGAGTGTAAAAAAAAGCACATTTTATTTCTTTTTTCGTGCATACCAATACCTCAAAGGCCAACAACGCAACAAAAGCGCGGATTGGCGACGGTAATTATGCCCGGTCGCACATTATCAGAAATTTCTGTCAGAAAAATCCTAACGCACCAATCAGAAACGGCCGTGCCGTTAGAATTTTTCTAACAGTGTGCGGGAGCTAATACAAAATATATGCACGGAGCGCCTTCCGGCGAGCGTTAGAATTTTTTCTGACAGAAATTTCTGATAATGTGCGGCCGGGCTAAAGGACCCGCCCGTAATCCGCTATCACTACATAGTATAAAACAAAGTCGCTTTTTCTTTCCCTATATCCCCTTTTATGCTTAAATCTTTAAAACTACGCAACGGATTTTGATGCGGTTTTTTTATAGATAGAGTGATTGAAGAGGAAGGTTTTTATATATGTTTCATACCCGTGCAAAGCCGGTGTGTGTCGCTAGTTATATGTATAAAACAAAGTCGGAAAAAAGAGAAACCAAATGATAAGAAAATGGTAAGTAATAGGTACATACCACTTTATAATCACCGGCACTTTAGGGATTTCGCCAACTTTAATTCTTATAATGTAACTATTAAATTTTGAAATTATTCAACCAGATCATTCTTACATTTGGATAAAAAACATATGTTCACAAACTTTCCAATTTACATAATAAGTGTGGGTAGTACAAACTACCTGACGTTAACACAAAACAGGTGAAACAAATGTTACAATCAATGTTCTAATAATCATTGCCTGCTGCCACGTTACCATATGAATTTAATTACCGAATGTACTAATATGGTACTCTTGTTCGTAATTATTATAAATTTAACTTGCAAAGCGTTCGTACAGTATTGTTAGGGAAATATATCCAATAATAATTACTATTCATGCAAGTATTTGTTCTCACGGCCCCAAACATTAAAGGTAATTAAAGAGTTACTCAAGAGTTCCTCGAGAAATGAACTATCCAAGATAGAAATAGTTTTTCGATTCGAACCAGCAGTTGCTAAACTAGAACAACCAAACAAAGGCAATCATCAGCTTTATAATATTAAGTTTAGATTATAGAGATAGCAGGAAGACCTAGAACCTGGCTGGGGACTCACATTTCATTCATATTGCTTTTTGAACTCTCCCAACGCGAAATCTAGACCCGACCTTGGATACTTACTTCCCACTTAGCACCAGCGATAGGCTGTCCACCTTGGTGACCTTCTCGTGTGCGTACAGCTCGTGGCACTTGAGGTGCCTTACATTCCGCATGCACATCAGCACACGTCGAAACTGCCTTCGCGACACGCGCAGCGGTTTGAAGAGAGCTACGTACACCTGTAAGCAAAGGATTATTGAATAAACGCTTTACACAATAATGTTTAAAAAAAGTTCAAATTGTAACTCTAAAACCACTGAACAGATTTTGATGGGACCACACGGGAAGCACCAGCTTTCAAACAAAAAAAAGAATCATCAAAACCGGTTCACCCGAAAGTTCTGAGGTAATTTTAAAAAACATACGCGTCGAATTGAGAACCTCCTTCTTTTTTGAAGAAAATTTCTCATCTATCAAAATGTATCGTATTGAACATTATTAGATATTACCAATGATATGGTTCGCATTGAATTTGAGTTAATTGACCTAATATTTCACTAGAGTACCTATATCTTTATTATGTATTTGATGCTTTTTAATGGCTAATAGTAAGTTTTGTAAGTAAGTTTAAGTGCAAATACTAACCCAATCTTAGGTTAATAATTCCTAAGAAATCAGTATATCTACTGTCATCTTCTTTTAGTATTAAGAAGTAATATATAGTATATAATATCAATATTCATTATTTATTAATAGTACCTACTTAGGCCTAATAAAATAACTAATCACTAGAAACCAAACACTTGAAAAATTACGTTATATTAAAATTTTGATTTCTATTTTTGTTTGAAATCTCAGAAACCACATAACCGATTTTAAGATTCTTACACTGATGGGAAGCTAGACCCTTTATAAATCGAGGCTTTATATACAGACGAAGTCGTAAAAGATCGTGGTAATATGCGCTCTAAATGTAGGACCTTAAGAGTGCATATGTAATAACTTTTCCAATCTGAACAATAGTATATCCCTTAACTCTGAATTTCCAACCCAAATGGATTTTACGATTACCGACTTCTCAAGGGTTTTAGGCAAATAGTACTCAGGTAGATAACTTTCATCCAATAAGCCTTTTCGTTTCACCCAAATTATTTCATTGTAGCGTAAAGTTTATATGTACCTATATTCTTTCTCGATACATGAAGTATCCAATACATTTTTTTTGATTCGATTCAATATTTCCTGAGATGTGAGTGTACAAACTATTCGGCTTACAATTTAAGTATAGATTAGAACGCTAACGAGCGAATTAGTTCCAGCTTCAGTTAAAAAAAGCACATTAGCGCAGATAAGGTTTTTCTCATACACTCCACGCGAAAAAGAGACGGCAAAAAAGTCATTATGTTTTCTATTAAAATACCATTCCAAGATAGTTCTTGACTAGTGTCTATAATGTTATTGAAGGATCAAGAATCGTTCCTATCCTTTATATAAGCCAAGAAAATCTACAGTGAGTATACGCTATATAAACAAGGTTTGATATAAGATAAGCTAACGGACCCATAGAAAAGCATGCAGCTAATATAAAACAAGCTAAAACAAGTATTTGATGTCTTAGGCTGAAAATAAAACGTATAACAAAAAGCCACAAGAGTTTCGATAGAGTAGGTACAATAAACCCCGCGAAATCTTAAAAGCAATGCAATTTTAAACTTGAAACAAAGACTGCAACGTATTGTTTACTACGCTGCCTTTTATGTTTTAAAATGGATATAAGGTTCACATTCGCTTGGCACATCCCGAATTCAAATGAGGGAACGATAAAAATAGCTTCGGGTTCAATCTTTCAGGACAAACACTTCTGTTTACTTGAATCAGCCTTGCTTTTCTGTAATATGACAGAATATCACTGCAGGGCTCTGTTTTTGGTCGCTTTTTGGATATAAAACATTTGGAAACAGGCGTTTCTGAGCATTCTACTTGATTTTATTTGCAGATGCTCGCTTATATGGTGAAACACGACTGTCCAGCACAGTTAAGTACTTATTATTATTTTACTTATAAAGATCGCATCCTACCACCATGAAATCTATAATATATTTAACACGTTATCTGGAACTGGTCCAAATTTAAAAATTTCGTGTCTACAGAGTTCATTTATCGAGGAAGGCTATAAGGCTCTATAACAATGGTTCCCAACCAGTGGTCCGCAGAAGCCAAAATATGGTCCTAAAATAATTTTAAATTTAGTAAAAAAAGAAATTTCTTCAATACGCCTTGCGCTATTTTATGGTTTTCTCAACGACTTATAGTGGAAAAGAGATTTTCTGCTTTGTTGAACAAGGCGATGAATCTCTTAAAAGTAAAGTAATAAGTAAAGTGATGATTTGCGTGTAGCTTTGAGTAACAATATTAGTCCTATGAAGCCGAACTCGTGAAGATGCAAGCTCAGAAATCAAATTAATAATAGTAAATAATAGTATTAATTCTTTATTGAGTTTTTAATTAAAGTTTCAGTTTGATTATTGCAGTTTATTTTATTATACCTACATAGTCGTCCCTGCTAACAAGAATAATAAAAAAGTGGTTCCTGACCAAGAAATGGTTGGGAACTCCTGCTCTATAACATCACGCTACGATCAATAATAGGAGCGAAGCATCAATGAAAAATTTTGAACAAACGGGAAAAATAATTCCTTTTGAGAGCGAGTGAAACCGCGGTGAACAGTTAGCCAGTGTTACGTAAGTAAGTACTAACCAAAAAAGTAATAATATTTATCATTGTACATGACAATTATTTTCATGTCACTGATAGTAAGATAATGAAACTAAATGAATTAAGTTTATTAATTTCGTTTTCATTACCGAAGTAGTTCTCGTGTGGTATTAATAATTACTTTATGGAATATTTTTTCAGTAATTCAGCACTAAAATTAATAGATTTTAAGTCGAATAAACACCTAATAAATACAATTTAAAATATATTACAATACGAAATGTTATAAATTAGTATATTATGTTAGTAATGATTATTAACATATCGGAGGGTTTTTAAAATTATCTTCAATTTCGCGTGTTAAACTATAATTGCTATAGAGATATTATATAATTTTATTATTTAAGATTCAGTTGAGCTTTGAAGTTTTTATTTTTCAATTTCTAAAATCTTGAATCGAAAACTGATGATCCGATAATACACAAAAAATTTAAAATCGGGCTTTCCTGTAACAAAGGAATACTTAATCTGTCAATAATCTCGGAATTCGGAACAGGTAGGAAGCAAAACTCAAAAAAGGTCCACTTGTTTTGATTTTGCAAGACTTCCTGTTCATGCAAATATCAACGTTATATTAAGTCAATAGCAAGCATTTTAGTGTGAAATCATAAAACCGACGGTTCACAGAGGTATATTTAGGTACCTACATTGATTTTTGTTGAAGATCGCCCTTTGCTTTATGCTAGAATATTTTAACCAACGACTTGATTTTCAAATTAATAACAGCCTACTATAATAAGTTTATAAATTATATATTTTAAAAATACACACATATTTAATGATATATCGATAAGTATGTCCAAATAGAAAAATCAATTCGTCCGCACGCCATTATACAATCTTTTTAAAATATTTAAAAAAGGAGGAGGTTCTCAATTATTCGACTCTATGTTTTTTATGTTTGTAACCTCAGAACTTTCAACTTAATGAACCGATTTTGATGATTCTTTTTGTTTGAAAGCTGGTGCTTCCCGCACGGTCCCATTTAAATTTCATCTGTTCAGTAGTTAGTTACTTTTTTTTTGTTCAAATTTTAACACTATTATTTTTCAAAAACTAGAATACTTAAACTCCGCAGAGAATTAATTAAAAGAGATTTCGATCCCCTTGTTTTTTCATTATAATAAGTCACTCGAAGAGTCTAGCATCTTTATCGAACTTTGGAAGTCCTGAAAACCCATTCATAAGCTATGATTACAGAACAGCACCAGTAAACATTCACTGATTTCGTTTAACACTAAATGGAATCGATATCAAGTAACACAATCAAATTACACTACAGCCGAGTGATGCAATATTGGTTGGAAGCCTTGTTTGGGACGGGCGCCTTTGCTTAAATTATTCAATGCGACATAATGGTATATAAGGCATATTATGCAAACGTTCAAAATTAAACATATACCTACTAATAATAAAATCCAATAGAAACCGATCGTCTATTCGGGATTTGTAAGTACACATTATAAAGCCACTGAAATCTATGAATTACTTACATAATTATGAAAGAACTTTGACAGCGCAATTTATCAGCGCCATGGAAAAATATTTTAAAGCTCCTGAATATTAAATACTATCGTAACCTATTTTGTTATTTGTAAAACTTTTTTATCTAAGTTTATTTTAATATCTAATAATATTGTGTTTTACTGTTTTGTTTCCTGTATAAATATAAATAGTAATAAACCTATCAAAAACTACAGCAATAAACGCATAATTTATTATTAAAATTCGTATTATTTCACAGATAACATAAATGACACGAGTCTGAAAATTAGAATGCTCTAGAACAAAAGTGAAACTAGGCAATACAGCTAAGAGACTGTAAAGTATGAAATATTACAAAACGACACCTTGAAGAGATTTTTAATCACGGCGAGACGTCGAAGAGTCTCGGTGACAAATATAAGCCAACAACATAACTGTGAACTAGACCTTTAGACAAGAATGTTGCGTTTATTTCTCGACACCCACTAACGCTGGTAATTTGTATGGAAATGACATTAGGTGTCGTTATCATAACGTAGGCCTAGCTTAGTGGTGACAGACAAGCGAACTTAGTGGTGGTATCATCTTACGCTAATGCCCAGTTCGCACTACGCTAGTAATTTAGTCGAGTAGCGAGTAATTTAGTAGCTAAACGTGTCTGATTACCAAAAATATAGTCCAGTAGTTATAACTAGGCATTACAGAAATTTGTATGAAAATGAAATATGGTGTCATACAAAGACCGTGAACGTTCAGCTCCAAGTTGCTCACGAGTCGATCACAAGACAACTTTGTGTGTATTAAATTGCAATTGAAGAATCTATAATATTAATATAAAGTATTCTACATACCTAATATTATTTCTTACTACTTTTTATTTCGTCTGTTAAAAGTAATTATAATTCATATCGCAAAATTATCCTTTCCGACTTGTTAATTATCTTTCGCCTGCAGTATTTGTAAGGAAAATCAGCGCCTCAATTGGTTACACGCAAACTTATATGGCCATTGGCCACTATGGGATGCTATAAGTATAAAAATAATCTTATAATTGACGTACATAATTTGTTTTCGGCTCATTGTGAATACAACATAACTCCCAAGACGGCACCTTAAGATTTTAATATGACAGCCGTAGTTCTCGTTTTCGCTATTTCACAGATAAGTGTGACTGACTAAATATAGGTCAATCTGTATTGTGTTCAACTTGTCATTATTTCAGCTGAAACCTGGCATCCCTTTTTGGCACGGTACCTTGCTGAAACTGCGCTCTGGAGTCAGATAAATGAACATGGCATGAGATTTCCACTATTAAACCGAATATTTTTAAAATTTTCATAAATAACATGATTCAAAATAAATTAAATTAAAGACCATAAAAACTCATAAATATAAACTTAAAAATATATTAATTATCAAATGGATGAAAAGATATTTTTAGCTTAAATTTGTCTAGGTCACGTAAGACCTTCTTGGTTTGTTCTTTTCCGACCAGAGCACGTTCCTTAAAAAATCATGTGAATAATATAAAGCCCATCACAGACTTAGCTATAATATATATTAATATACCGTACTTTAATATATATTATAGCAAGCTACCACACACTGAGAAATATATATTTTGCCTTCATTTTTATGATGGTCGTCCTAGTGCCATAATATAATAGCTTGGTGACGTCACAGAAATATTAATTATTGCTGAGCGTCCGGTCACTCGAAAATTAGTATATAAAATTAATAGATATATGCCTAGATAAAAATATTAATGTATATTATAGCTAAGTCTGTGATGAGCTTTACGTTGAATGTAAAAAGTTCACTCCTATATAATTTAAGTCATAATACATCTAAAAATCTTGAAAACATGAGTATCTATTCGTTTTGTGAGATAGATTAGTTATTCATAGGTATAGTCCAAATGTCATTCACCCCGCCCCACTAACCCATGCCCCAAGGGACGCGTTCAAATGGGGTTGGAATATAAATCAGGTCAATTTACTACCACAACTATCAACTATCGATTTAAAAGTACTATATTTACCTAGACATATTACCACTGAACTGATTCATGCAATGTTTATAAAGTCTCCTTGAACCACTACATACCTAGTACATACAATTTTATAATATTTCATTTTCTTTGTAGGTTTCGAAATTATTGCACTTATGTTACAGTGGTTATAATAGTATTTTAATTGTCCAAATGACTTCAAAAGAGGAACTTCTCAATCCAAAGAAAATGATTGTAAAGACAATTATGAGTCGATTTCAATTATTCCTTTTATTTGATTAAATTCCATTACCACACTGGTTTAAATGGGAATTTAAACACATATTTCCACATAATAAAGTGTTAAAATTTTAACACTATATTATGTTATACACAATTCTTTTCCCGATATTTAAAGCATGGCGAGGGAATGCCTACGAAGGACAACGGACCAGTAAACTTTTATTTATATTGTATTAGCTACGGTCCGCAAATAAAGGTTTTATTCCTTCATTACATCATTCCTCGTAGCGGTTAGTTCGCTTTCAGCGCGCATTGAAGCGCGTCGGACCTTCGATACGTGCTCAGGAAATACTAGGTTTAATTACATAAAACAAAAAAACACGGTAGAAAAAACAGAAGGCCAATCAAAAATCAAAATATGCAAAAATATATCAGCCCACTATGACTTTCACATATTTAAATTAACTAGATGGTGGACTTAGTATCATCTATCCTAACGAGATTAAAACTCACCCTTCGCTATAGCTGAAAATTTATATGGGTAAATGAAATTGTTGATTTTACTATCTTCCTCGCGATTTTTCCATATTTCCTCACCGTTTAAACCTTCCCTGGACTACGATAAACATTTCAAAACCAAAATCAGCTAAATCGGCCCAGCCGTTCTCGAGACAAACAAACAGTAATTAATTTATATATCATATATTAGATAATAAATTCCTAAAACTTAACGGAACTGGGTTTAGCAACTATAAAACTTAGTACTAGCTATGTCTCGCAACTGTCTGTGAAAGCACACAGTAATCTACATTTCTCGGACAGTCTAACTTTCCATAAGTGAAATAATTTTAAAATTCGTGCAATGGTTCTTGACTTTATTCACTCATATATCAATACAAAGATACAATATATAATTCCTCTTGATAATATTGGTGTAAATTTTATAGAGGAGAACACATCACGTATTTTATCACGAGTGTAAGCCGATTAAAGAAACAATGTTATGAGCAACGGCTGGACATCCCTATTTACTTTTAAATACATAAACGTTTTCAAATTGAATCCAAAGACGTCATTTAAAAATTATAATCGAGTATAGTTTTGTTGGATTGTCATTTGATTCTTTAATGAAATGGTCAATTGACTAGGATGTGCAAAAGTTAATTCTTTAGTCAATAGTAGCAGATGTCATTTGGCTGTTTCTCATGATTGTTATAAAACGCTAAAGCTCATTAAAACTCTTTTTCTTTCTTTAATAGAAGTTATAGTGCCAGATTTGAAAATAAACACCGAAATGCTGGTTTCTTTTCATAGGTTATGAAAAGAAACTTATAAGTTGTAATGAAAAAATTATATGTATTAATTATTTTTCAAAAATTATAATTCAAACATTTAGCGTCCGTTCACACAGACCGGCTCGGAGAGGAGAGCAGATTCTTATCACGTTGAAAACAGAGTTTTTAGTATTTTTAGTAAGGTTTATTATTGCATGTGCACTGCTTTTGTCATTAAGAATGATTGAACGCGCTTGGTGTGAAATAATAAGAGGAGCTGACCGGCTCCGATGCTCTCCGAGCCGATCTGTCTGAACGGACCCTAAGCTCGTAAAATTTGTATATTGAATTTAATTTATATTATAAATTAATAGTTTTGCAAGTGAGTTTGAGACATGAAGGATAACTAGTCGCGATAATTTTTTCTTTTCTACAATCGAAGCTGTGGTCATCAACTAGTATTTTTATATTATTTTTGCCAAGATTTATTAACACTTCCAGCCGTCTCGCTAAAGTAGCAATAAACAAGAGTCTGAATCTTTCATAGCACACGCTCCCTGAAGGTGCCATAAACCTATTATTACCCGGTAATTATTTATATTTTATAAGCTTTAAAAGGATTTTTTACGAAAAGCAAACGAGTACAGTAATATTTATTACGCGTATATTTTCATTTACTTATTTTATTAATTTAATACACCACATAAAAACAATGAAAATACGAATATGTTAATAATATGTATCTGAACAGATAAATAAAATTTGTGTCTGTTTGTAATATTAAAATAACAGCTTTTTAATTAATGCATATGGATGTATACGCGGTAAATATGCCAAAAGATTTTTTTTAATAATTTTTGTCTATCCGTCTGTCTGTTTGTTCCGGTTAATCTCTGAAACAGCTCGATCGATTTTGACGGGACTTTCACTGGCGGATAGCTGATGTAATAAGGAGTATTCTAAGGCTACTTTTATTTTAGAAATTCATATAAATAAATAATAAAAAAAATCTTTTATTATTTTGCTGTTTGCTATTTTACTCTGTTTATAAGCTATATAACATCACGTTATGAAATATACAAATAAAACATGCAGTAGGTACTCAATTCGACGCTATGGTTTTTTTATGTTTGTTACCTCAGAACTTTCGACTGGGCGAACCGAATTCGATGATTCTTTTTTGTTTGCAAGCTGGTAGGTATTTCCCGTATCTCATTTAAATTTCATCAAAATTTGTTCAGTAGTTTTAGAGTTACAATTTGAAGTTGGTTTTTTTTTGTTAAAATTTTAACACTATTATTATTTGACTTACGAATAAGACTAATATTTTATGACAATTGAAACTTTTAGAACACTAAATCAAAGAAGAAGTTTTCGATAGGTTTTTAACTACTTGAAAGCTGTCAATCCCATAGTAACTAAGCAAGTTTGCGCGTAACCAGTAGCGGCGCTGATTTTGCATACAAATGTCTAACACAGATGTTATCGAAAAATAATTTTCCACACTTGTGGTAGAGCTTCTACGAATTTGAGTCAAAAGAAAAAAATATAAGCTGAAAAATTGCAGTAGATAAAATATTCGAGATCGTCAGATATTCCAAAGACACTTACTGTTAACTGTTAAGTATTCTCTCAACAAAGGTCTAAGCTTGGGCTTATGTTAAGCGTGTAATCCGTAATAAGCGACGAGAGTGAGTAATGAGCAGTCATTCATGTATTCATGTGCGACATAATTTCGCCCGTCACGAATTCTAAACACTACGTGGTACTTACTGCTACTGATAATCTTAATGTTCGAACAACGTTTTCACCAGCAATTTTAAATCAATTATTTCAACAACATCTTTGTGGTCTTTTGCTCTTAGACAAGGATTATATTTTAGTGATTATCTATATAATGTATATTATATACATGATTATATATATACGTGAAGCGTATTAATATAATATAATATGTGTCCCGCCGGAATTCGGATCCAGAAACTCCGGCGCATCACGCAGACGTCAACTACGTACATAAAAGTGATAAGAGGATTGTGCCCAATGTCACACTGCAGCCTTTACTTTAATTATTGTCATTTAGCAATACTAAATTAAACTGAAACCTTACAACGGAGATTATTAGCTGTTCTAATTGGTAATCTATGCAAAATTAAATTAAGGAGTCTTAAACATCTCTCAACTTATGACTATAGAATAAATTCTAGTTAAGATCCATTTCGATGACATCAGTCTACAACCTAAAACCGCATCAATATCAATAAAAGCGGTCCATTCAACAAAAGACAGAACCAGACACACAGATATCTTATAACACCCCTCTTTTTGCATCAAGGGTTATTCTAACCCTCGACTTGCACCCCTTGGCAATCTCGGGATCAACAGAAATTATTGAAATAAATTCATAATGAATAGTCAGAAATTTGTAAACGTCTCGAACATAAAATAAACCGGGCTAGGTTACACGGAAACATCCCACTAAAATTTCAATTTTTTATTAGATTATTAATATACGGCGAAGATTGTAAGAAAACTAAAATCTGCACCACCTGGAAATTATTTCTGCCGGCGCCCATGATTGTTACTATATTGTTTAGGTATATCTAAGGCCCAATAATACGTGCATATACTATTAGATGCTATATTATGTATCTACCTGAGCCGATCTGATATGAAATATAATAAAAAAATATACGGATGAAGCTGTCGCAATTTCCTCGCACTAAATATCCCATCTTCCTGTAGAAAATGAACGATAAATATAACCGGGAAATTGCAATCACATAACAACCTTGCTTTACTTTTATATTTCGTTCCGTTGCTAAAGTTTCTATATCACTGAGTTTATTTTTACAATACAAAATTATACAACAAAATTTAGGATTTTATTGTATAATTTTGTAATGTTTGCGCGATACAAAAATTGCCTTTAAATTTTCAAATCTGTTACAATGATAGGTAGGACTTGGGAAATTATCTTTTGTGAATGGTCGATAAAAAATAAATTTCTTTGCTATTCTTCTCGGATTAACAGTGACGTTCATAAGCGTTCGTCAGCTATCTATGTAAATAGTATCTATCTAAAATATCTGTTAAAATATATATATATTATTTGTCTAAAAATATGTATTATGAACACAGATAGGTATGTAGCCTTTGGCTATACGTATACATTCGTTTTCGGTTACTAATAGGTAAGTTATTTGAGTTCAGTTATGTCTCATAATGTAACAAACAGTAAAACCCATTAAAAATAATTAAATCAATAAATTATTTAAGTCAAATAAATCTAGGCGACAATTAGTAGGTACAGCCGTTAAATAAAAGCCATAGACGCTAAAACAGTGTTACCAACTCAAAGTTGATCAACTACACCGATTCTCAATATCCTGAGTCAGAATATTAATTATAAATTGTACTTGTTCGATAGATATGCTATACTCGCTTTTGCCCGCAACTTCCTCCGTGTATTTGCGCTAGTCAAGCCATTTTTTCGCAATAAAAGGTAGTCTATGTTCTTTTCCAAGCCCTAGTCTGAGTCTAAAGGTAGACTTAAGTTTTTGTCCCTGTGCGGGACATTGGTTTGACATGGAGCGAGGCAAAACGCGTGTCTCAAGAAAGAGCGAGATGGCAGAGTACAAAAGACGCTCTATGCCCCAGCCAGGGGTCAAAGGATATTAAGTCAAGTCAGTCTATCTCTGTACCAACAAAACAGTTCCGTGATTTAGGCGTGAAAGACAGTTGTCTAACAATCAATTTCATTAGATTTTCTTCCTATTGAAATATCAGAAAGTCGTATACATATATTTACACGAATATTCGCTAATACTGCTTTCCTAAGCATATACAATTCTGTTTGTTTCCCACTACAGCCAAATATTTTATTTAAGAAATAGTTGTTGTCGTATAACCAACAGTTAGCTTATTAGCGGAGTATTCGCAGATGAAGAACAATATGAAAAGCAACTCAATCAATTACAACGTTTATTAGACCGTTAGACAAATAATTATTATGTATTACAAGCAAAACATTTACATCTTACATTAATTAACCGTTTTTCTACCAAAACAACCAAAGATAACAAAAACTTGACATTTTAATGCGCCTAGCCACAGAACCAATATAACATATCACAGTGTTCAGATATATAGATTATAGTTTAATTTATCTTCAACACAGCTCAAGTCGATAAGTTTTTAACGTAGTTACTTGAACCACGTTTAAAACCTCGCTATCGACTTTCGAAACAAACGTGATTCATTGGAGCAGACGCGATTTGTTCTACAACGCCATATTGAGCGCTGGTAAATAACTACATTTAATTTATGGATCATATTTTATTAACGGCACTTCTAATATGAGTAAAAGTTGACATCGATCGAGTTTGATTTCAAATTATACTAACTGTGTCTGTTATTAGCATACGAAACACATAAAAACTATTAGTTTGAGTAACAGGTTAAATTGAAGACAATTTAAAAAAAACCCCAACAAGTTTATTACAAAAAAGAATAGGTACCTAATAAATGAATGAATAGATCTTCATAAATTGAAAACATTGGCATCGGAGGGTTCAGATCCACACACATCAATCTTAAAGCACATTTCTTTTTTACGAAGGAGATTTAAAAAAAAAATTTTCATGTACCTAAGTGACACATTAATTGTACTCTTATGAGATAAATTAATTTTTTAAAAAAAAAAAAACCGACCTCAAAAACGAACTAAAAAGTGAAAAATAATTGTTTAATTTAAATAAGCCTACTATTAAAAACACGTAGTTAGGGTTGATTAATAATATTCATATATATCTACAATACCATAAAAAAATTATAAATTTATTTTTGAACGTCGGTGCCAAGTTCAATATAATATTAATTATTATGTAGGTATTTTTAATTTAAGTCCTTGAATGCTCAAAATTTGCCCAATTTCATCAAGTTATTTAATTCAACATATACTCGTTCATCAAATTTTATGTAATTGTAGGCCTCTGAGGCCGGTCGCCATAAATATAAAACTTTGAATTTGCCGTCTATTGTCTAGTAATAGCTTTATACTTTTGTAAACTGTTAGAGATTCGTTGCGGTCCCGACACGCCAGCTGTCTTACCAGACCATAAATGTTTAAAATTTGCCTCTCTCTAGGTATATCTCTATGCTTTTGTTAACTGCAATAAAATTTTATATCCATCAATATTTGCGAATAAATGTAATGCTATTAGTGAAGCACAATTAACAAATGAATAAGATTGCCGTCGAAATGACTTTGTTTTTGGCATACCATTAATTTTTATGACATGCAGGTGTTGCTTGCAATAGAAAGCGGCTGAAACACTGAAGGATAAAAACATTATTTTTGTTTCTTCAAATATTCTAACGCTCTGATGTTCCCAAGTGTAGTCAGTCTTGATCAGTCTCTCAGGCTATTAACTCTGGCAGTCTATCAAAGGCATTCCATATCACTACAAGCGCATTTAAATATCTATTCGGTACCTTTCTTTTGGTCTGAGCTGAATAGTATATATAGTTATTTTGATAGTGTTTGTGTTCACAAGTTAGTTAGTTATCTTAGGCGTTGTTAGTAGTATCGAAGAAATAGTTAGCCTGTGTTATATTTTATAAATAAGTATATGTAATTATATAATCATAGTTACCAATAGATATCGTCATCAATCTAGTGTGCAAAGGGAATCTGTGTTTGAGTGGTTGGTGTTTGGTGTCTTGAAAGGAGGGAATGTAAGTGTTTTGATTTCATTTCAGCTACTCTTTTTGTATGGTAGATTTTGTGTAGGTAATTAATGTTTTTCGGTAGTTTTTGTTTTAAGACATTTTCATTTATATTATTACAGGATACTTACTTAGTTTTATATTTTAAATTTGAATTCCTTATTCAATTTTTTTTCTGCCATTATTCATTTGATTTGATTTGATTAGATTGATAATTTACTTATATTCATAATAATTGAATTTAAAACATAGGATTACTTGGCACCGACATTCAAAAATAAATTTATAATTTTTTTATGGTATTGTAGATATATATGAATATTATTAATCAACCCTAACTACGTGTTTTTAATAGTAGGCTTATTTAAATTAAACAATTATTTTTCACTTTTTAGTTCGTTTTTGAGGTCGGTTTTTTTTTTTTTAAAAAATTAATTTATTTTATACTTTTGAGTGACTTATAAAATGGGTAGGCCGACTAAGAAAGCTATTAAAATGAGAGCATCAAGAGTGCAGGAAAGTGAGCAAAGAAAACAACAACGTTTGCAAAATAATAGGCTCAGATACGCTAAAAATATTTCAAACGAAAGTAGCGAACAACGTAACGAACGATTAGCTAAAAAACGTAATTATTCATCAAAGATTTTGCGATATGAAAATGATGAAGAACGGACTCATCGTTTAGGCGTTATACGCAATCGATTGTCGAATGAAACTGAAGAGCAACGGGCTCATCGTTTAGGCGTTATAAGCGATCGATTATCGAATGAGACTGAAGAGCAACGGGCTCATCGTTTAGGATTAATACATGAGCGATTAAGAAATGAAACATCATTAGAGACCGAGGTTAGGTTAAGTAATATGCGCCAAGCAAATCGAATTAGAAGAATTCAAGCTTACGAACATGATTTTGAATCGGCAATCAACGTATTTGCAGATGTTTCTTGTTCTGTGTGTTTAAAAACTCTGTATCCACAGCAGCGCTTCAATTTAAACACAAATTTATACAATATGTTATTACCAATCGAATTAAATTCTATACCTGTTATTACTGTTTGTTCTCGCTGTAATAATAATATTCGTAAGCGGAAGGTACCTTCTGTAGCTTATTGGAATAAATTGGTACCAGCACCTATACCTCCTGAAATAGCAAATTTAACTCACATTGAGCAACAATTTTTGTGTCGAGTTGTACCTTTTATTAAAATAATTAAAGTTCAAAATCGTTTTAGCCAAGACTGGTGTAAAGGGCAAGTTATTTTATTTGCAAAAGACGTAATAGAAATAGCTGAGCAGTTGCCACATTGTACAAATCAAGTCGGTTTAGTATTAGTCGTTGAAAGTCTTGAAAATTTACAAAGATCAAAGGAATTTTTTGTAGATATGGCAAAACTTCAACGGGCTCTATCTTGGTTAATAACTCATAATCATTTATATAGAGATGTTCGCCCTCATTTTGAAAATGTTATTAATTTAGCAGATATTATTCAAACTAGCGAAGAAAGGTGTAGTCCAGCACCTATTCAGGTTAATTTACAACAGCCACTATCATTACAAAATCATTATACAACTTTAAACACTAATGTAGCTATACTAAGTGGATCTTTTCATCAGGGTGATATTAGATTTAGTGATATGTCACGTGGTAAACAATGCACTGGAATTGCGGCAGTTGCATGTGTAGGATTTTGTATTTTTGACCCCAAATTATGGGCTCGAAGTGATATTGATTATATATTAGCTCGTGGAGATGAGTATTACATGGAATGTATAACATCTAGAATAAATCCTGCGGCAGGTGAAGTAAACACTGAGTACCTCGCAATGACAGATCTCGTTTCGCAAATAAGGTATAACAGGGAAACAGTGAATATAGAAATTCATGAGAGCTCTAATTATAATGGTCATATAGATACAGATAACTCTTCTGAGGGCTTTCCTAACTTAAAAAATGCATTAAGAAGTTTTTTTAATGAACATAAGTATGGTTTACTCACAGTTAATGCTACAACGGTCGCCTTATACTCTAAGCCTGAAAATGAGAGGCATTATTGGTTATTCGATTCTCACGCGCGCGGACCTAAAGGTTTTATAGCTCCAAGACGAGGTTCCGCTTGTTGTATGAGGTTTAATAATATTGAACAGCTTTATGCTCTATTACGACGAAATTTGTATATATCACCTAAAAAAGAAACAGACAGAAATCTTCAAGATAATGTATTTTCATTAACACCTTTACGTATTCTTAGGAATAATGAAACAAATATTCAGGAGAACTTAAATACAGCCATTTATAACTCACCCCAAATAAATTCTTCTGATAGTTTTAATCAAGTGCCACAAAATAGGCAGTCTCTAGATATCGGTAGTCAACAAATGATTTGTACAACAAGTATGTTACAGTGTATAGATGGTACTGTGCCAGAATTAAATAGTATCGTAGATTTAAGTGAGGTTCAAGAAAATAACACGAGATTAGCTGAGATTAAGAGAAAAACTGCACCACCTTTAAATTTAGAGCGAGAACGTAGAATTGAAGAGTTATCATGGTACTTTCTCTACCCTGACGGTAAAAATGGTTTTAGTGAAAGTAGAGAAATACAAATAACTCCATTAGATTATTTTCAATCTCGGATTATGAGCAATGATGAAAGATTTAAAAGGAACGATTATTTATTTTACGCTTTGTCTGTAGTAGAATATTTTCGTGCGAAATCGAGTGTATCGGTATCGTGTAGGATGCGACAAGGACAAGGGCAACAAACACCGCAGGGACTAGTAGATAATATGCATCTTACAATGAGAAACATTAGAGGTTCGGCTTCATATTGGCAAAAGAGTTGTTCGGAATTAATAGCTATGGTAAGATCGCTAGGCCCACCCACTTGGTTTATGACGTTTTCTTGCAATGATTTGAATTGGCCAGATATGATTAAAGCTTTATGTATAGCACATGGCCGTAATATCGATGATACGTCAAATTTATCTTTTTCTGATCGTCTGCAATTGGTACAGAAATATCCCGTAGTTGTTTCTAGGCAATTTTCGTTAAGAGTTAATGCTCTTATGCGATTTTTAAAACGTGATCCAGATTGTTTGGGTGGCAAAATCGAAGATTATTGGTATCGAATAGAGTTTCAAAATCGAGGAAGTCCCCATTTACATATGTTAATTTGGTGTAAAGACATGCCAGATTTTTCTACTCCCGAAGGTTTAAAAATGATCGATAATGTTATATCGTGTTCATTATGCCCTGACGATCCAGAACTTAAAGAACAGGTTGAAACAGTTCAAATACATAAACACACAGCTACTTGTTATAAAAATCGTTCCGATACAAATTCAGAAAATCAAAACGGCGGTTGTCGTTTTGGTTTTCCTAGACCGATGAGTATTAGAACAGAGTGCTTGGGTGCAGATGAAGCTTTAGCTAATAATGGTAGGTTCTGTATTTTA
The DNA here is from genome assembly GCA_912999735.1 of Aporia crataegi. Taxonomy (NCBI): domain Eukaryota; kingdom Metazoa; phylum Arthropoda; class Insecta; order Lepidoptera; family Pieridae; genus Aporia; species Aporia crataegi. The sequence goes on along the minus strand of OU538748.1, from coordinate 887,912 downwards.
AAACGAACTTCTGACGAATCAATGGTGAATAATTATAATGAAACGTTATTAAAACTTTGGAAAGGCAATATTGATATTCAACCATGTGGCAACGTGACAGCTGTAGCATACTATGTAGCAAAATATGCAAGTAAATGTGAACCACACGACTCCGGAAATGTTATACGAGAAGCCATTTCAAAGGCAAAAAGGCAGGGTGGTAACGTATGGAATCAACTCTTTGCTGTGTCAATGGCAATATTAAATCAACGTCTTGTTAGTGCACCAGAGTGTGTTTTTAGGTTATGCCATTTACCACTTAAAATGTCTTCTAGGAAAGTAGTTTTTGTTAATAGTTGCAAACCAAGCGAGCGTTTTAGATTATTAAGATTTGACAATGATGAAACGTCAATATATAATAACATTTTTGATCGTTATGTTCTTCGGCCAGATCATTTAGAGCGATTAAGTCTTGCGGAATTCGCTGTGCAATTTGAAACGGTTAGTAACCCTCAGTGGAATGAAGAAGATGGTGACATAGAACTAGTAGATCAAGATGATGTAATACCGGCCAAGTATATTAAATTAAGAGATAACACAAGAATGCGGATTAGAAATAAGTCTGCAGTTTTACGAACTCGTTATTATACCATAAACAGCGATAAGGAAGCTTATTATTACAGTTTAATTGTATGTCATGTACCTTTCCGTAATGAAAGCGAACTTTTATTTGAGAATGAAACGACCGAACAGTGTTTTTTACGGAGACAAAGTGACTTACGACCTTTGCAAAATGACGTAAGTGCAGAGCAATTTGCTCACGCAGAACAGGTTATTCAACAAGCCCTGGCTCAAGCAGCCGCATTAAATGCAGCACGTGGTACAAGGGTTGACACTATAGACGTATGCGTAGGTGAACATATAATTAATGATGAGGACAATTATTGCGAGGATATCAGCGATAGGGAACTTATACCAGACGAAATTTTTCATAGACATATCGAGGGTTTGAATGTGCAACAAAAAAATCTATTTAGTAAAATTACTGGAGTCATTGAAAATGATCTCCAAAGGATTGATGAACAGTTATTACTTTTTATCACAGGAGGTGCAGGTAGTGGCAAGTCTTTTATTTTAAAATTGGTGGTTGAACATATTAAGCGTTGTTATGCTCCTACCGTTGATTTACTACAGAAACCACAATTTGTAGAAGTGGGTTCGTTAACTGGAGTAGCGGCCAGACAAATATATGGCAAAACACTGCATTCAATATTTTCTTTGCCAATAGAAAAGGGTAATACGATGCAATATAAAAAAATGACAGGACAAAGATTAGAGAACGAAAGGCGTAAATGGCGTTACATTAATTGGCTTATAATCGATGAAATTTCAATGGTATCATATGAGAATTTACGAATCATTCATATGAGATTACAAGAGTATAAAAATAACAACAAATTTTTCGGTGGAGTTAACGTTTTACTTTTAGGTGATATATTGCAACTGCCACCAGTGAAAGGACATTGGTGTTTTATACAGCCCCCATGGTTTTCCGGTGAAATAAATTTATGGCAACAATTTTCTTTTTGCGAGCTAACTATAAACATGCGTCAGCGTAATGATAATGAATTTATAGATATATTAAACAGTTTACGTGTAGGAGAATTAACAACATCACATTTACAAATACTGTGTGAACGAAGACACATACCTTTAACCGGCGATTTTGCTGATGGAGCAGCCGTACGTATTTTCCCTACATTAAAGCAAGTTGACGAATATAACGAAAAGATGACCTTTGAAAATGCAAAACATCAAAGAGTTTATATAATAAATGCGGTTGATGAATCTCGTGAAATAGCAACATACGGAAAAACTCCACCAGATAATGTGATTCCAAAAGATATAAACAATTGCGGAGGTTTTCTGCACTCAATAAAATTAAGTATAAATTCTCGTGTAATGTTAAGACGTAATATATCAGTATCTGATGGACTTGTAAATGGTGCAATGGGTATTATAAAGTTATTTAAATGGCCAGCTCTGCGCAGGGATCAATTAGAAGAAGGTGAATTACCAGATTCCGTTCTTATAAAATTTGACGATCCCACAATAGGATGTAGGTTAAAAGATGATGAAGGTTTAGTCGCGATATCATTACAGTCCACGACATTTCAAGGTACTAGAGGATATGGTGATATTGAACGTAGAATGCTTCCATTAATTTTAAGTTGGGCTGTTACGGTGCATAAACTTCAAGGTACAACGCTAGAAAAAGCAGTTATAGATTTAGGAAAGAAAAACTTTGCAAAAGGACAGATATATGTATCTTTAAGTCGTGTGAAAACTTTGGAAGGAATTGTTTTGTTGGATTTGGATAGTAATAAGTTATTAAATAAACCACATGATGATCGAGCACTAGCTGAAATGATTAGGTTGCGTAATCTTCAATAGTTGTCAAAAAGATAAAGGAAGTATAATATTAGTGTACATGACTGTGTTACATGCATATATATATATATTGTTTAATACAATAAGTACAACAATATTCTTTATAGAAGGTAAGGGGTCGCTGTAAGGGGTGGTTGGAGGCGACTTTTAGGTATTATATATCAAATATATGTTTTATATAATAAGATTGCAATCTTCCTTACGAATAATTAATGCATTTTATATGTATATTTTTAATGGTAAAGTAGTAAAGTTATTGCATTATTGCAATGGTAAGGTTATGATAATGGTAATTAAATATATGACTGTATTTAATATCGTAGAAGGGCGAGTCAGTTTTTTTAGTGGGTAGTGGCCTTTGTTTTAGTGTTGCCGAGCCCCACATAACCCCCGCATTGCACACGCCCGCGGGGGTATGCGTAAAGCCACTCCAAGCAGGAGGATTGCGGGCTAACGCCGAATCCTTCTCCCGAGCAGTGGGCGGCGCCTGCTTTAGAGTGCCCGCTGCGCTTGGAGGCATTTTTTCTGACATGACAAAAAAAAAAAAACTCAATATCATCATTTCTAAAACTATTAGTCTAGTTATAATAAATCCTAAAATCATCTAATTCATCTATAAGGATTCATAATAAATCATAGATTCTACCTTATTGATTTTATTATCATATATGACCCTTTTAATGTTTATACAATGATATATAAGTCATCGATATAAACTGATATTACATCGAGCTATATAGATCTAAACTGGACGCGTAAACAAAAACGTATGACATGTTTTTCTCTGTTGACAAGTTTTGCTCCATAACATCAAATATATGGCTTAGATTTTCATAAAATTCCGTCAAAAGCTTGACAATATGACTGTTTATAAAATGAATTTATTATAATTAGTAAATATTTAATATAACATGGACCTTTCTATCGCTAAAGCGAACTAATTGAAGATTTTTCAATTTTTTATTTTATAACCTCAATATCTCTAAAACTATAAATCAAATTATTTTGATTCTTATTTTATCTTGTTGCAAATTTAATACTAAATCGAATAACATCTAATTCATCGATAAAGATTCATAAATCATAGAGTTATAAGCAAATAAGCACGACATGGCCGCGCGGAATTCAGCGATTTCTCGTCCGATTGTGAAACTATTCTTTGAATTTCCTGAAAACTTGAGTGGCTCTTCTAAACCGTATAGTTGGTTATCATACCATCAAAACAAAACTAACTTGAACGCTCTGACTTTACGCCTACCTTATACACTAAAAACTAATTTAATTAATTTAATTTAATATTTTCAAATTAATGAAAATAAGAAAACGCAAAACTGAATGGTACCTTATACACTAAAAACTAATTTAATTAATTTAATTTAATATTTTCAAATTAATGAAAATAAGAAAACGCAAAACTGAATCGTTTAATACTAAAAATTTAAGTAATATCGTTCATATAAATTAAGTTTTCATGGTGTTTTATAGTAAGCAAGTGAACGCACATTGTGATTTCCCGTGGGAACTCAGTTACTATATTCTCTCTATCTCTAGAAGTATTTCTTCTACCTTATTGATTTTACTATCATATATGACCCTTTTAATGTTTTATAAAATGGTATATAAGTCATCGATATAAACTGATATTACATCGAGCTATAGAGATCTAAACTGGACGCGTAAACAATAACGTATGACATGTTTTTCTCTGTTGACAAGTTTTGCTCCATAACATCAAATATATGGCTTAGATTTTCATAAAATTCCGTCAAAAGCTTGACAATATGAGTTTTAATTAAATTAATTTATTATAATTAGTATATATTTAATATAACATGGACATCTCTATTGCTAAAGCGAACTAATTGAAGATTTTTCCATTTTTTATTTTATAACCTCAATATCTCTAAAACTATAAATCAAATTATTTTGATTCTTATTCTCTCTTGTTGCAAATTTAATACTAAATCGAATAACATCTAATTCATCGATAAGGATTCATAAATCATAGAGTTATAAGCAAATAAGCACGATATGGTCGCGCGGAATTCAGCGATTTCTCGTCCGATTGTGAAACTATTCTTTCAATATGCTGAAAACTATTGATCGTAAAAATTCTAAAAAAAAATGGGACCACTTCGACGAGTTACCCTATCGTTTGACACCTCACTAATCCAAATCGGTCTACAAATGGCGACGTACGAGCGGAACATCGCCAAAAAAAAAAAATACACGTCGAATTGATAACCTCCTTTTTGGTTTTTTTGAAGGTCGGTTAAAAATAGTTTTAAATCTTAAATACATATATATTTAAAAAGTTGGGTTTGTTAAAACACTTAACTCGAGAACGGCTGGACCGATTTTCATGGTTTTTGATTTGTTGTATTTGTCTCCGTCTCGAATAGCAGAATAAAAATATAGAAAATTTTATGAGAAAAGTGTTAAAGAAAATTCGATTCCTCATACTTTTCTATGGAATGACTTTTATTTGGAACTCTGACGCGATACGAAGTTCGCGGAGTCTACTAGTTATTATATGAGTAAGGATTTTGGAATAGGAAGATGTTGTTATAACTTTTAACTGCCCTTCAAGGACTAATTTGGACACAACGGCAGCACAAACAGGATGAAATAATATCGACGTCTCTGTCTGTCTGACGAATCGTAGGTTTTAAACGAATGAGCAACTTATGATGCGGATTCTTTGTTTAAAATCTGCCATGATCGAGATGGTTCTAAGGTAGAAGAATCTTCAATTATGAAGGTCTGTTCATATGTAATTAACATGTGGGGTTTTATAATTTGTCTTCAATTACGCTCGTACTATGGAAAAATTTAACAAGCTTAGGTAAGTAGTTCTAATGTGAAAACAACGATGCAAAACATCAAAAAAATTGATTGTTTAATATTCGCGTGAACATACAACTATTAAGATAAATAAAGTGCTGTAACTGGTGTGCAATTGAATAAAAATAGCGTTATGTATGAAAAATTCTGCACTTTGAAATTCAAGGGGCATCTGCAATATTACATCACGAGGTCAGAAGAACTAGACCAATTTCAACTTTAAACTATTTTACATATATACCAAGTTTAATTGTTGCTAGAAAATTATTTCAAAATTTCTTTATGAACTTTTTCTTTTTGCTACAACACCAACATTTTATTTAGTAAACATTATAATTATTTTAGCTTGTCTACTAAATCCCATCATAGAAATTTTGTTTAGTTGAATAATCTCAGGAAATACTTTAAATTAAACAATTATTTTGTGTTGTGAAACCGCAAGGCATAGCTAGTTAGCAATATAATTGTAATAACAGAGAGTACAGTGATCGCTTATCAACAAGTAAACATCTGTATAATTTATGAAGCTTAATGATGTGTTAAACAAGGAAAATTATACAAAGTAGATAGTTAATATAATTATATTTAAATAAACATTTGAATTTACTTTTATGGTAATGTTGATAAGGAAATTTGATGGTCCCTAACCAAAGTGCATTATTAATTATTGAAACACATGGACAAAGTTGCAGACAAAAGCCATTAGTTAATGAATTTTATGTGATAACAAGCAATAAAGTGTGTAGGTATATCTATATTATATATAAAGGATCAAAATGATAAATATTATATAAGTATGCAGTTATGAGCTGATAACATGTGTAAATTATCTTACCTCTTCAATTTCCTTGTGGAATTTGATAGGCCTCATTAAATAAAACTGAACAGCAAAGTACACAAAGTTTATGATTATAAAAGCACTGTTCCAGAGTACAGCATCCAAATAACACTCAATACTCCAAGCCCACAGCCCTGAGAAGCTACAGCCTAGGATGAGGGCCACACGTAACCATATCAGACCACTAGAGGTGTGAGGTGCCAAGAATGAGAGCAAAAAGAACACATTTGATACTTGGAAAAATATATGATTTATAGGCCTCCATCGTGGGCAGTAGTTCAAATATAGGTCCCACATCGAGGGCCTCTCTTGAATAGTAACGTTCACGAAATCGCTACTATCAGGCACCTTCGAGGTCTCCACCAAGCCCATGTCCGTCGTCGTTGATACTATGTCACTGTCCGTTGCGGTCAGCTCCACTGTACCATTCTGAAGGCCAGTTATCACTCCGATTGCTAAGGCACTGAGGAATAACATAGTCCCACCGAACACACAACTCCGGGTCTGAACCGCACATCGATATTTTCCCGAAGACGTTTTGCATTTGCTCGCAATTTTACCACTTTATCACAGCTTTTAAATTTTATACTTTGTTTCATAAAGATATTCTTAGAGCGCGAATTTTTATTTTCTCATTGAATATAAATCGCGGATCACTGTTAAGATACTTGCTTCTTGCCAAGACTTTCAGTAAAAGAGCGCGCAGGATTAGATAGAATAAAACTTAAACAAACGAAAGTATACTGGCTTTTTTATTATTATATCAGGTTTCGATTTTTTGAAAATAAAATTGGAAAAATTGCGGCGAGAGGAACAAACAATCAAACACGAAAACTACAGAATCAAGAATGACAATAAATTGTCAAAAATTGAAACTTGCAAACTAAAATGGCATACATGACATATACAGTGACATTTAACAATCTGCAATCACCAATCGAAAATTAGGTGCCTAGTAGGTAGGGACCTAATCAATGGGTTGTCAGCAGTCACTATCACGGTCAATGTCAAATAGTAATTGAAATTTAACATTTGTATTTTGTGCCTATAAATTATAATATTATTAAAATAACCAATAGGTTATTTTTAGAGGTTGCATTTTGTTGCTTTTGTGTAATATTTTATAATAGTATCTAGTAAATTATAGAAATCTCTTCTTTAAATAGTAAATAAATACTGTAACAATGTGATAAACTATGGCTTATAATTGCGATATGTTACTACACCCAGAATTAATGAATAATGAACAGCTATTACTTATTATCCAAGAGGTAAAGAGAAGACAAAATTGTTCTTACTATGATTTTGGTTGTATATTTTTCTTATTTGATAAGTAAAGTACTTTGTTATAGAGATATTTAAGAGTGCCAAATTTGCATACGATGCAAAGAGATGAGCTTTTATCAATATTTCATCAGTATTGCGTGCCTTATGGACAACGGAAGTACAAAGACTCTGGAAGAGGAAAAGTTTTGAATAAAAATCGGAATAGCAACCCAGAATCGCCTCCTAAGCATAATACGATTAATAATGGGATAATAAATACTAACAATTATCATCAATCAAAGCTTAAAATTTATCCTGAAGATGATCGATTAAAACCTCCTCCAGATCATTATACAGGACATATAAAAAGAATCAAATTAGATGGAAATTTAGTGAGAGAAACTGATAAATTTAAGAGAAAACTCCCGGTTGACCAAGTAAGTATATTTGTTCTTCTTTACCAATATGTGAAATGTTGTGAAAACAATAATAATTTAATTCTTATTTCATATTCAAAGAAATGCTTAAATACAGATTATAATATTCTTCTAGAGCTGAATCTGACTCGCATATAATTTTAGGTAACTCAAACAATTGATTGCACACCTTTGAAAAGGGAAAGAAAATTAATTACTTGGCCCTAGACTGAATATTAATTCTCAAAAATAAACTGAGTGTAACTAAGGTGCTTTTAAGTGTACACAAGGTAGTTTTAAGTTTTTTCTTTTATGTTAAACATGGACTTGATATATGTATATCCTTTTGTTTATATGACTATGTATTTAAGATTATTTTTCAACTTTTTCAACATCCATTAATTAGATGAAGTATATAAATGAAATAGTTTTGAATGTATTAAAAACATTAAATTAAATAAATGTTTCTCAGAATGACTTCCTTTTTTCTAAAACCACGGCTAAAGTAATCAATCATAAATAAAACTAATTTAACATTTTTTTTTAAATTTTCTTTTACAAATCTTTAATTAAATTTTTACTCTTGGGTCCTCAATGAAATGCCAAGTATTTTCATGTTATGAGTTATTAAATAAAGTATAAAATGGTATGAAAATAAAGAAGCTCCAAATTAGCTTACTACTTTGGAAATTCCAAACTGATGAATCCTTTTTATTATAAATGTATGTATTATATATCATGTTTGTTACTTGTGTGAAAAGTTGAAGCCAAAGGTTCCCATAAAAAGACATTCACTTGTAACATTTTGAAAAAATATCTCACTATTACCACAGTCACTATACCAGGGTCATAATTTTGACTTGTCTGTCGTAGTTCCTAAAATAATAGATCGATTTCGATGCGGTTTGTTTTATTTCCAAGCTGACGTAATCAAGATCTACGTACGACGTATCTTAGCTACCATTTATGAATATCTCTTCATTTAATATGAGATATTCTTCTTATTCCGACTTGATAGCTTTTTTAAAAAAATGTTTTCATTTTCACTTCTACTTGGTTATGAAATACGAGTCTTTTGTTTATGATTCCTTAATTGTCAAAACTGTCAAAATACATTAAATTTTGTATAATGGTGGATCCTACGCCACGCAGTGTTAAATCAGTTAAAAGTCGTCTCGATACAATTAAACAGGGTGATGACTTGCCACAGCATGGCGTGTCTAAAGTGCAGTCTCACTTTTTGGTATCATCTGACAGATTGGATAAAATAACTCGGCGTGTAATAGCTCCTTATGCACAAATAGAACGTAAAGATGTAAAGGAAGATGTGAAAGAAGGCCCTTACCTGGATATTAATAGGTTCAATGTGTTCCTAGAAGATAGTGTAGATCTTAACTCGTTATTGTATGAAACAGCGAATGTTCTAAAAGCTGTTACAAATAGCTCAGGTGTGTAACGGCCAACGGGGAATTTTATTATCTATACTCATTTTATACATTATATACGTGTTTGGTTGAACGCCCTGATTTCAAGCAATGCTGGTTCAAATTAAAAAAATATTTTTATTGATTAGTAAATTTATATGAAAAGTTTATATAACATCACACTATGACGAAATAAAAGCAGGTAAAATGTCGAGGTACAGGCTAAAGCTAGTAAACAATTTAAGTACCTACCCTCAGTTGAGTTTTAACTATTGTTGATAAATGTACCTATATAGTAAAATCCCTGCAACTTTTTATTTGATTACCTTTACACAAAAGCCTGATGATCAGACTTGTGCATACCCAACCGAAACTTAAATTGGTTTCTCCGGTATTCGAACCCAATACCTCCGACGCAACATTCACATCCGTGAACGTATTAATAATAGGTATTTTTTCAGGAGTCTTTGTATACATTGTTGATCCGATAAAAAACGAAATTGTTCTGATGACTCAAAACACAACAAATCCTGAACGTCATGAAGTTAATATACCTATAGGTTATTTATTAATTAATTTATTTAAAAAAAAATGCGCAAACCTCATACCCAAATGTGGTAAAGGATACCACATATTTATTTTTCTTTGGGTTTTTTAATTTTTCTTCAATTCAACTAGTGAGTTTTTTGAAGATTTAAGTGTTATGGGTAGCGTTAATTTGTATCCCTCGTCTTCGTATCCAGGACCTCCGGCGCAACAGGCGGATAAACGCGATAACCACTTACCGGTTACAGCCATGTCTATTTATTTAGTTTGGTGACAACTAAATCTACACCATTTAAAAGAGACAGTTTTCATAATTAAGGTGATTGAATAATTCATCAATTTACATAAAAATATGTTAATATAGAGGAGGGTAAAATAGCATCAGCTCACGTGGCCTTCACCAAGGAATACCTGATCATAGAAGACGTCCAGAGAGACCGTCGCTTCGCTGAAGGTCTGAAGTGGGTGGATGCGAAGGTTGCGCTCTGCATGCCCGTGTTGAAGCCAGACGGCGATGTCTACGCTGTCCTAGAACTGTTCAGGACACATAGTGACCCTTACGATCATGTATTACCTATAGTTTTTAGGCCCCAAAGCAAAATGAGGGATGTTGATGCCAGACAAACGTCTATGGAATAATAAACGAATGGACCGGTTTTGATTTTTATTTGTTTGAACGCTAACCAAGATAGATTTTGGTCTACAATGTATTCATCCATTTATGAGGTGTTCTTAATTTTAAAATTGTTGTCAAATTCAGCAGTACAAACAATGACCCTTTAATGGTCTTTAAAAGAACTTACAGATTAACATTTAACATGCATTTAAGTAAAATATAGTTGTAACGGATTCAATTTCGCGGTGTTAGAGCCATCTCTGAAGCTAAATTGTGACGTACCTGACATTCAGTGCGTGGAATATCCTGGGTTTCCGGAGAAACGAAATGTACATACCTGTGTACCTCATTCCTTATTAGTGGTAACGGAAGTTCACTTTTTGTAAGAACCAACCAAAAATTTATTAAAATTATATCTTTCAGAATATAATTTACACAGTGGTCAGCGTGGCATGTTGGGCTGGAGCTGCCGTGCATCAAGCTCAGGCGAGAATCACATTGCAGAAGACAGCGCATCTTAACAGCGAGCTTCGAGCCTTACTCCATAACTATTTCTGTGATCTGGCGTCTATTGACACTATGCTTACGGATATGTTGGTGAGTGCACTAATTTAGACCACGATACAAGTAAAACTGAAGACGACTTAAAAAATCCGACATCTTGATTACAAATAAATATACTTATCTCATAAATTATAGAACAAATCTTCATAAATTGTAAATATCCACCTCGATCACGTCACCTTGTATTGTCAGACTGCATCAAAATCGGTCCATTGGTTTAGGGTCTACTATGCCACAGGGAGACACACACACAGACACGTCAAAGTCATAACAGCCCTCGTTTTGTCCAAAGTTGCTATATTGTCGTATGGTTTAGGCCAGAATGTTACACAAAGATGAAATGTAAGAATTTATGAATTTATTTCAGGCAGTGATAAAATCCTTCATAGGAGCAATGAGGAGTAGCTTCTTCATCATCGATCGGGACCATATTGGTGATCACTTGCAAGCAGACATGTGGGATGATGGATGGGGCTCTGAGAAAACCACAATGCCACGGAGGAAGGTGAAAATCAAGTGAGAGTTTTAGATTTAACTTTTATTACACGGTCTTTTCCACGAGTGTTTTTTAAGAATAATTAAAAAATCTCTCGAAATGTTAATTACATTAATATCAGATTTCAAACGAAAAAACCGCATCAAAATCGGTCTATTTGTTCTAGCTGCGATGCCACAGATAAACACAAAGATTAAACTTTTGACACTCCTCTTTTTGCGCCTAGGTATGCTTTCTTAAGACTTAAGACAAAAACTTTTTTCTTTCAGCCTTAGCCAAGAACCGACCCCAGCAGGTCTGGTCGCCCGGACCGGCCAGGTATTGAACCTGCGAGACGTGTATCGCGACTCTCGGTTTGCGAAAGAAATAGACCCAACCACTGGGATAGTTGTTAGAACGAGTCTAGTTGCACCCATCATGGATAAGAATGGAGTCATTGGTTAGAACTTAGTATATTGACAATGGAGAAGTTTACTTTTTTGATGTGAAACATCTATAAGTAGGCGCATCTAAAGCCGATTTCTGGCGTGGCGACGCATGCCGTCGGTGGCGATGTACTCCGCCGCCAGTTCACCGTCCGTTGTTACCGAGTGTGCACGCGCGCTGTTCGCAGAGAAAGTTCCGTTTTCTTCCAAAATGCCGAGTTTAATTGATTTTAATGCTGAGTTGCAGTCATTATTTTCTGGAAAAAAATCGTAATATTTTATTTTATCATTATGTTATATTTAGTTCCTATCTTAATCTGTTCTTTTCTGCATATTACTTTTACAAAATAATGTCGATGTTTCACATCTGCCAGGCGTCCCGTGACGGCTCACAATTTTTTCAATGGATAAATTTTAAAAATTAATAAAATATGGTGGGTTGCCTGGAAGAGATCGCTGATTAGCGATAAGGCCGCTCGTTGCTCTCCAGTGCAACAAAGTGTGTAAAAAATATATTTAGAAATGAAAAAGTTACTTTGAAGTTACGCTTGCAAGAATAATTTGTTACACGCGGATAAGTCAATTGACGTCACAAACGAATCAGAAATACGTAAAGTTCAAAAATCTATTTCTAAGTCATTTATTGATAGATTTAAAAAAAAATTCAGCGATTGTTAGTTTTGATCTAAGTATATTTTCATACCATTATGTTGAGTATAATATTTACAACATCAGTTAACTTTTCTATTGATATTGAAGACAATTTACAGAACTCCTAACATGATTGAAGCATTGTCATGTTCATTTTTTGTGTAGAGTCAACAAATTAAGTAGTCACAGCCATATTGTATTCGGTATCCTAATGATTAATGAACCAACAGTCTTACGGTTGCGTAATGCGTTCATAATAAACGCACGCACTTAACACGTCTTTCATTTCCAGCATCTTATTTGGTTTAGGTAGGTACTATAACTCGCCATAACAGATCGACCAAAATGATTAAAAATAAGCATATTTCATCAATCGATGAAAGATTTTTATGAATTGTAGATGAACTGTATCAAGATTACATTAGCTTTCAAACAAAACTAGCTAGTAACTGGCTGTATTTAGCTGGCACAGGCAGGTTAAACTTATGTTTTTTGAATTTCACCCTTAAAAGAACTAGGTTTTTCATTATTATTGTTAAGCAGACGAAGACGAGGCTTCAACTTGTATAAAACAATTTGTTCACAGGTGTGGTGCAATTGACAAATAAGTCTAATGCTCAACCATTTAACAGCGATGATGAGATGATATTTAGTGTCTTCGTCAACTACTGTTCGCTAATTGTCCACTTCTATAACATGCAAACCAAGAAAATATACCATGTATGTATACCATATAATTATACCCTCTATCTGCCTTGCCATAGCATGAAATGGCTAGCTTAAATTTGCCACATTCTTATATGTTCCCATGTGGTCTGTTTGGAGATAGAAACATTCATGTTTGGCTATAATATGTAGGGTGCTCCATATTTTGCAACAATAATTAATTATAATCATTGATTTTTTCTGAGTATATGATGAAACGATTGATTCGAGTTTAGTTCAAAAATACCAAACCCAATAATCAATTAATTTAGGTAAGTATATTAATATGGTCCCAGCCAAAAGTGGTTCTGAAGTTTTGGACTTCTTTTGAAGTTGAGTGCTCTTTTGAAATAAACTCATTGTCATAAATGTTTAATAAATTACTATATTTTCAGGAGAATCTCAACAATGTTTACTCCAATTTAATGTGTTTGCATCTTCTACCATGCAGACACGATCTTGAGGAATTGATGGAAACTAATGGAGTTGTTTTGCCAGCACCTAATTTTAAAAGGTACAATCTTACGTTATTATACAAGTTATAAATTCAAATTAAATGCCGCTTACGAAACAATCTGGTTTAGCAACTGACAGGTCGTGATCGTTCAGACGCGATATAGCTTCGGCTAAAAGAGTTGTGACGTAACACATTTGGGGGTTGATCCAGGGACAATGAGATCTCGCTAGATTTTCTGTATGGGAATGACATTGACACTCACGCTACCTTTGCAACACCTATTGTCATTTTCCATACAAAAAAACTATTTTCACTATAGATACTTGATTTATTTTTACTGTAGCGTAAGTGTTAAATTATATTTTTTACGTTCAACGCAAAAAGAGAGGTGTTATAAGTTTCACGTGTCTGTTTTTGGCATTGCTCTTAAACGAATGGACCGATTTGAATGTGATGTTTTTTTTGAAAGCGATTTGATCACGATAAATTTTACAGATACAATTTATGAAGGTCTGTCCACTTGTCCTATTGCGGATTAATAATTTTAAATTTCTTTCAGCTATAATTACCACATAAGCGAAGGCAGTAAAGAAGACATGCCTGGTCTAGTCTGTTACATGTTTGTGGAGACGTTTGCTGACCGTAACTTCGAAAGGCAGAATTTGGCTGACTTTGTGCTGACCGTACTTTTGTGCTATCGTGACAACCCTTATCATAACGCTGAACATGCGTTCCTATTTACGCATACAATGTATTTAATATTGGTTAATAATACTGGTTACTTTGATTTTATCGAGGTGAGACATTTTGGATATATATATTTATGTTTTACAAGCTTGTCCGCTTTCTTTCGCGTTGGTATGTATTGGTTGGCAATGTATGAAATTCTTCCAAAGAGATCATCAAAAGAAGAAATAGGCAATTTTTGTGGACTTGTATTATTTTGTCAATTAAGTACATATTAACCTTAAGTATAGTTCTTTTATATTACGAACCGACGCTCTCTGTACATGTGGTTACCTAGTGACATCGTAGTGTACAAACACCCTGAGAATGTGTGTGTGAGACAAGAATCGCTAATTGTACTATACCATACCATTTTGGCGAATCTTATTAAAAATATCTTCCAGACAGCGGCTTTAATGTTAGCGGGTCTCTGTCATGACTTAGACCATCCCGGATTTAATAATAACTATCTGCAATTAACCCGACATCCATTGGCCCGTATGTACCGTACTTCGACGTTGGAGCACCACCATTACTTTCTCGCCAAGAAAATTATTGAGGTACCAATATATTTTTTAAATTTAATAATCACAACTCACTTCAAATTTAAAACTGCCTATGTTACAAAGTGTAGGGACTAGGGATTCGTGGATAGGAATAGTCGGCAATTCTATACCGTCTTGTTTATAAACATAGACGAAGGACAGATTAACTTTACTCCTTGGGCTTAAAGCTCACACTACTACGACTCGCTGTTCCGTCACCGACCAGCGCCACACGCACGCAGCGTCAATAATTGTCAATACTTTATATGACACAAAATTGATACGTTCTAGTGGGCAGTTATCGTGTTGTTTTTCTGTCCTAATAATTTCACGGTCATGGTATACGGTACGGTGTAGTGGATAAACATAGAGAAAAAAGTAAGGTCGGAGTAAATCTTCATAAAGCGTACATCGTTACGCTCGGAGTAAAAGTTAAACCTAGCCTACATATCTTAGTTGTAAATATAAACTGGGTCGTCGTAGAGAGTATTTAGTACCTATATACCTCTGAGTTCTAGAGTTCTACTAGCTGGTCTATGGATTAACTGAAAGCATAGAGTACATTAAGTGAAGGATGCGATCTGATTTATTATTTGTCGTAGTCTATATTATTTGCGGACGCCGTCAGTGGTATTTGTAAAATTGTGAGTTTTAGATTATAAGTCAAGGTTGTTATTTTGAAATATTTTCGTCAAAATGAGTGTGTTACGTGAAAAAATCTTAGGTACTTTTTAAAAACTTCCTGTTACGCTTTAGATTTAAGGCTCATAGACAAAATAAAATATATTGTTAACAACCAGCTACTAAAACCAATTATTCAAAATGAAGAAATGTATCATATATATGTGTAGGTATAAGAACTTGTAACACAATATATCGAAGAAGGCACTGCTAATATTTCAGTTGGAAATTTAAGTGAATCCTAAAAAAGATATGCAGCTTGTTTCCTATAATAATAAAAAAATTCAGTTGTACAATAAAAATATACTATATATTTTACTTTATTCAGTAATCTTAATTTAATATACTTAAAAATCTTTTTAACCTACTCTATGATAGAGTTTCTTCGCGGTGTTTTCTTAACTCTAAAATTTCCCTTTCCAATATCGCGCATTTTAACTTTTCCCTTACAATTTCCATTTTAATTGCGTGTTCCTCCTCAGCCATCTCCATGCATCTCTTGTGCTGTGCTTCTTTTAATTGCTTGGAGAGCTGTGCAATGCTGGTTACGTAGTAATCATGGTCATGGACCTATGAATTACAAAACATATCAGCTCGAGGTACTACATAAATTTTGTTTATGTCAGTGTTTTGGGAACTAAATTATATATGTATACTACCGTTGCAGATTGTTGTTCAATATTTTCATTTTCCATAAAAGCTGTTGATTTCTCTGGAGTTGATGCTCTACTCTTGTAATATAGTACTGTTGAAGTTGAGCCCTGAGCATCAGCTTGTGAATCCTTTGAATCTTCTGTATTGTCCTAGAAAAAAATAATTTAAAATGTTGTAAACACTGTTAATAACAAGTGGCTGCAAAGAATACCTGTGGAGTTTCAGCGTAAACATCCAAGGAGAATACATTACACCTAAGTTCTACACTTCAACAGTTATAATAATATTCAGTATTCCTAAAAATTTATAAATAATTATGATTAGTATGCACTGTAATGCAAGGGAGCTATTAAAATACTTACAACAACAATGACATCCGAGTCTTTATTCTCAGTTTTTAATATATCTTTCATTTGTATCTGGGAATTCAGTATAGGTGGCCTTGTGCCACCATCTCTTTTTTGGCTCTTCCGGGCATTCATTTTCATTGTTTTCCATTTTATTTTGATTTGGATCAAATCCCTTTTTCTACAATTTAATTCATTGAACCTTTTATGAAACAGAAAAGAAAATATTACATACTTATACCTATTTGTATCAAAGTTTTTGACTGATATTTTGAAAGTTTTTGACCAAAATCAGTGTTCGGTGAGAGAATCTTACTTTTTAAGAACATCATCCCATGCTTTAGATTTTAATTTATTGGCTTTGGTTGTTAGTGACTTCGATTCTATTATATGGGTGTAGTCTTTCATTACTTTCATAAATAATTGCTAAAATATTAAACAAAAATTAATAAATCCATTCAAAGATTGTACATTCTGTGTAAATTTTACTTGCTTTTTCTTCTTCGTCCCAATTCATAGAACGGCTGCGTTTCTGGCTCATTTTTCTTAAAAATTTAAACTTATAAGCTACTTTCAAATACTTCTCGTCTCTAATAGCCTTATTACAAAACATGGACTAAAGATGTTTCAGTATTGGTTGCTAGGATACAAAGAGAATATAACGCTTCTACGATACCTACAACTCTAACGTTTTGTATTGTCTTGTTTTGGTTTAGTATCATAGCAACTATTTACTAATACTTTTATATCAGCTGACAGCTCTAGTCCATGTTTTGTAGTAAGGCCTAAGTTTTAATCTTAAAGTAAATATTAGGTACCAAATTTGAAGTTATCAAAATTGACAATATAATTATGTCAACTGCCATTGTCAATGCTTCACTTTTTATTTTATATAATGTGAGTTGCCAATTGCCATTTGCCATAACCCGGTAGTCAATATGACTTAACTATTATCTAATAAAATATTATAGTTATAAAAAGTCCATCTATTTGGTATGTTTTACTTTAAATGTATTAACTGTATAATTATCTGAGCATTAAGACCAGAAAGTAAAGTTTATTTCTCGAATCTCGACATCTACTAACGCGGAGCAAGTATGGAAATGACGTTTGGTGTCGTTTATCGTAACGACGCGACTAACGTCATTTTCATACAAAATTTCAGGCTCTGGTTAAGTTTTTAAAAAACATTTGTCAGTATAAAACGTGAAATTTCTACAGGACAAAAACCTTCTATCAAAGATCTCGATAGCGGACCGTGAGAGGATTATGCAAGAACTAAAATACAATATACTATGCACCGACTTGGCTGTTTATTTTCAAGTACACAATTCAACATATTTAAATATTCCATAACAAGAAAATAACAAAGCCTTTGATTATATTATTCCATGAATTTGATAAGAAAAATTTACAAAAATTTCCTCTAGAACTACAAAATACTAGCCTTTAGGTACCTACTCCTAGTCTATCAGACATCAAAAATATAATAGATAATTTATACTAATCATTTCTCTTTATTGTATCCATACAAATAGACTTTATTTTGAAAGTAGTTTTCATTATCAATTTTCTGGCATAAAAATATAGTTTCAGTAATATACAAGACATTACTTCATATATCCATATTAAGTCTTTTGCCCGTAACGTCTCATCTTGATTAATCTTTCATAATAAATTTTAATTTTTCTTATCTAGGTACAAAGTCCAATATATTTTTTTTATTCAAGGTGCGTGCACAGCTTACACCTCTATTAGCAGAATGTGCTTTCGACTGGACAAATAACTCACATAGGAGAATGTTAAAGGTTAACACTATTATATAAAATTGTAACATCTATCTACTAGTAGATAGTAGCTTTTTACTTAACTTATAGGTATCTTAAATTGTACAACCAATCCCTCTCCGGGAACCACAGGTCTCATATTTTATGAAAATCGTATGAAAACCCGATTTCGAGGTCCAAAAGACAGACCTGGCTAGAAACATATTCTGTACTGATAGACGGGATTTTTATCGTATAATATTATTTCCAGGGTATATTAATGACAACAAGCGATTTATCCGCTGCATGCAAACCGTTTGGGGTAGCTAAAGCTATCTCTGAAGCTGTTTACGAAGAATTTTATAATCAGGTGATAAGTGAAACTAAAGACAATTTAAATCTCCCGACATGTTAACAACATCTTAAAATTTTTTTAAATCGCCGGCAGCGTGATCCCGATTCAGCACGATCGGGATCGAGAGGAGTATGTTTTTACATACTGCCTTACCACTCACTTTGCTTTCGAGTTTCGGCAATGGCAGGCGTCGTAAAATTATTTACAACGTCCACACTGTGTCTTTTTGCGATACTTAAATATTTTCGATATTCTTCCGTATTCACATGATACACATCTACAAAAGTAGACTCAAAAAACCTCTCCCATAAAATCAGGACCCTGCCAGTCCTTTGATTTCCGCACAAAAAACCGCTCTTGGGTAGCGCCGAGCAGCGCGAGTGGTTATTGCATTGGCGTGAGAATTATCGTGTTTACGCAATCTGCCCACTTCTCTGCTCACTTTGGCTGTATGTAAATG
This sequence comes from Aporia crataegi, assembly GCA_912999735.1. Classification (NCBI taxonomy): domain Eukaryota; kingdom Metazoa; phylum Arthropoda; class Insecta; order Lepidoptera; family Pieridae; genus Aporia; species Aporia crataegi. Next base: position 868,700 of record OU538748.1, on the reverse strand, counting down.
CGGCATTATATCCGTTTTAGTTCCTTTAATGTACTGATTTGAAAGCTCAGAAGGCTTATTGTCTTCTTGCCTGTTAAGAATGTGACCAGTGAAACAAATACATACTTAAATGTATCTACTCTATGCTCCACATTACATATGTAAATTCCTCTTTTCCCTATGTGACTCCCAAGAATCTAGCGTCCAATGAGTCAAATAATTTTGAAAATTAAGAATTAAGTAATTTATTTTCTAAAAAAAATTATACGACATTAAGTAATGGTTTTTGAAATAAAAAATAATATTTTATTATAAAAATTAGGGTGACAAAGAACGAGCACTCGGCTACACACCACTAAGTATGATGGACAGAAGCCGCTGCCTCAATCAGCCGCCAGAACAGATCCAATTCCTTTCAGTTGTGGTTATCCCTTGCCTGATGATTGTTGAAACCATTTTCCCTAATACGAGTCCGCTGCTTAGTAACTGCAGGTACTTTTACAATTTCTAACCAACGGAGAAGAATTCTTTCTCAATTCGTCTTTATTATGCAATGAAAAATTTCCAAACTAGTGAAAGTTAATTTTAAAAAAAAAATCTAACTATATTAAACCTTTAAGTATTCTGTCTTATCTATGGAACAGAATTTCCATAGATATTTACAACGTATTAGAGGAGGAGAATATTAGAGGTTAAGTTTATTATAAGCTTCAGCATTAAATATGCATGAGCATATTTAATGCTGAAGCTAAAGTATGAACTTTTAACGGAATCTTGAGCTATTACACGAGATTTTTATATCTTTAGATATTAATATTTATTTAAACGTAAGATACATTAATTTATAGTTTAGTTAATCGATAGAACGCCATCTACATTATAGTGACGTTTACAAGTTATTGTCTATAATCTATATGAATAAAGATATTTTCGACTTGAAGCAAAATATATTACAATTTAATTATTATTTTCTTTTACAGAAAGACCCAAGAAGCTTGGCATGAAGAGATTGAAATCCGCGGTCAAAAGTTATGGCGACAAAGTCTGTCTGTTCCGCGCGCAAGTCGCAACTTATTTCATGGCAACACTGACACTACCACAAATTAAATTATTTAAATAAAAACAGTCTCTTGATTTTTTTTCTAAGGAACACAAAAATAATTGCAAATAATGTGCCACATAAAAGAATGAAATCTTCATAAATTGTAGCTACAATTTATCAAGATCTGTTTGTCCATTCATAAGATATTCTAATATGTAAGCTTTTGCCTGTAACTCCGTCTGCATGTTTCCGCTATCAACGCCATTAAGAATTTATTTCACAGTAAGATCTCTGTACTAAATTTATTTCATCAATATTGGTTCATTAGCTTAGGCGTAAAATCGTGAGACATTTTCGCATTTTTAATATTAGTACGGATTAGTACTTCAGGGCGGTTTAATAACTTGTCTTCAATAGTGGGGCGGGCAGCTTGTAAAAATAATAAATATATTGACACCATAGCAAATTTATTTTATAATCCTAACCTAATGATTTACAAAAACTAAATGTCGACTGGTGTAAATAACGTTACATCTGTGTAATATACTGATAATACCTAATAGGTGCATCTGTATCTATACAACTAATCAGACAAAACTAATTTCTGATCACTGTATAGAAATCAGAAATTGAATTGCATATTTTTATATTACAAAATAAGTATTTTCAGCAGCATCACGCGGGCGTGAACTAAACTAATTGATCTATACAATTAAACAAATCTGTTCCTGGCGAAAGCATTTTTTTAATTAGAGGGTAGATCATGATTTATGACTACCCTTTTAAGATGGCGCGTTAGGGCCTATCCGCACACAACCATTGAAAAATGATATTGTAGCATCGTACGTAAAGTACGATGCTATCCCTACTCGTCAGTGAGTCACATTCAGTGATGTCAGTGCTATGCCGACGCTCTTCGTGATCAGACGTGAATTTCTAGCGGACAATACCTCCTCCACGCTTTATGAACCCACTATCTTCTCACATAAATTTTTTCTTTATGAAAAGCAAAGCTAATTGTGATCTTTAATATCGATCCATTTTCACGTGAAACTGCTGCGATAGGGAAAAATCACTGCACACATCAATGTCGGTCACTTGTCGGCACTGTTGTGTGCGGATAGGCCTTTATACTTAATTCACATAACAGACATAACTCGCAACTTAAATAAACGTATTCATAACCAGAAATTAATGATATCGCCATAAACAGTCACAATAAATAGAAGTTTAAAAACATGATGACAAAACAATGAGATTTATAAACTTAATAGGATATACGTGTTACTTAAATTCATTCCGAAAAGACCAATTCATACTCATTTTTAACTCCCGACACAAAGAGGTGTTTGACATGTGTGTGTTTGTGACGTCGGAGCTCCTAAACGAATAGACCGATTATCGTGTAAATTTTTTGTTTGAATGCTGACGTGTCGAGATCACGTGAGAAGAAGAGTTCTTAGCTACAATTTATAAAGACCTGTTCGTTAATTATTAGACATTCTTATTTGTTAACGTCGGGGGGTTTGTAAAATTGTCTTTAATTTTGACTTGTTTAAACATGTTGTGATTTGTAATCACGGATTTTAACGAAAAAAAGCAACTTAACGGAACGAATTTATTCTAAAGCACGTTAAAAGTTTACAGTTACTAAATCTAGACCCTACGCTATCTTTATTGCCTGCCCAGGGCCTTTATAAAAGCGATATTAGTGAGACGGGTGAAGATTTGTATGGAAATGACGTTTGGCGTCGCTATCGTAACGAAACTACTCATGTCATTTCCATACAAATTTACTTTTCGACAGATGAGAAACATCACACACTATGACGCTTGTCGACAGGCCCTGATGCAAACGTAACTCAAAACAGCCGATTTAAAAAATATTGTCTTTTAAAATCAAATCGATATAATAAAATTGATTTAAAAAAATCGTAGGGCCATCTTTATAAATGGCTAATTTTTACTAAGTAATAAAAATAATATTAACAATATATTGCTTAACGACACTTATCTTATTATAATTTTTGTTCTAACACATTTTTGAGAGACATTCAACACTATTCCGCAAAGACATTTGGTCGATTTGAAATGCGGTAATTTGTAGACATATGTAATAAAGTAACTGAAGAGATTGTTTGGTTAAACGCGATAACCACAAGAAATTCTGGTTGGAATTAATGATAATTTAATATAATATAGTCTATTTATCGAGAAAGGTATATAATATCACGCTACGACCATAACGACGAAAAATATTTAAAAAAATTAAATAATTAAAATTATTTTATAAAAAAATATAATCAAATAAACTTTAATTTTTATATTAATTAAAAATTACCGCATTTCGCGGCCGCAGTTTCTTTGCAGAATAGTTCTTTCCTAGTTTTAAGGTGTCATCTAATTTCATGACGTAGGTATCCAACAAACAAAATGAAGATGGCTTAAAATTATTGCTCTCTGTTACAAAGCTAAATGAAGGAGAGAGATATTTTAAGCTCTTGACAATCAAGCTTTGAAATTAAACATATTGTTGTATATAGAGGGATCTAAAAACGACAACTTGGATATAGATAAGTATATTGACAATACACTCTAATAATAATGTCGACTATATGACATAGATTATAGACAGTGGTGATTTAACCAGAGCGTTAAGATTTCAGACGGTGCGGCGATACTTTCAGTCGAAAACTTTTTATCACAGGCAACACTTTCGTAACAGATAATAAAGTTTTGTTATGTGGTTTTATGGATTTTTAAAATCTATAAACCTTCCATCTACCAGCCCTCCAGCATTAATATCTGTCTTCGCGCACCTCTTGCGATGTACTTAGATATTTTGTCGTGCTCTTCTTCAGCTGTATTCAAGTCTAGATTTTGAATTTTTCATATATTTTCATAGTGATATATTTTCATAAATCACTGAGTGTTTGCGTTTTTCTTATATATATTATGAATTAGCGTCTGTCTTATAATGGTTTTGTGAAACTGTTAAGGATAGACAGATAGATAGGAAGGATGTTTATTTTGTACTGTTTTGATTCTCGTTGTAAATAAATAAATTAATGTTAATTAATTTATAGATGTGTAAATCCGCTACTGCCTATAATGTATTACTTTTGATATCAGCAAGTAAAAACTTCATATATTTTTGATGCTTGGAATGAAATAAGTTACTGCAATATTAAAAAGATATTATGCTTTCAGCTTCAAGGTTGCCATTTGAATATTATTTATTCTAATTTGGTACACATTACTGATGATATGATATTTTAAATATGCTTTTACTATACATTTCACAATGTATGCTTTATTAAAACGATTAAACATTTAAATAAGAATAATTTATATGATTTCTGGCAACCCCATGCTCCGGATTGGGATGTTAACTAGTAAAACAATTCTCCGAGGATATTTAATATAAACAGCATAAACAAATTTAACAATCTTTTTTTATTATATTATTTATATCAATTATTGTTTTTATTTGCAACTCATAGATATTAAAGATTCAAGTCTTTGCTTCATTCTAAAAAAATTGCACAAATACATACAAAATGTTGGTATGGTGGCCAATTTAAATATCTGACATAATATCCTACTATCATAGCTACAATATAAACCAAATAAATAATTTTTTTTTTTTTGAGGTCGATAGTTAAGGCCTCGAAATTATATCTACACTAATCACTCCATAGATTTTTGAAAAAAGTGTTCTTTTTATTAAGAACAGATAAGCCAAAATATGGTCTACTTAATCAAAAATATCTATTTGGTAGACCTTTACATATTTCAAAACGTTGAGTAAGCTATAAATCAATACATAGTTTAAATTTAAGATCGTCACCATTATTTATTTATACTTAATTTTTACATAAATACTTCTCATCAAAAAATTGTAATTCCTCTCAAGTTCGGTTTTGATGTGTTCGGCAATTAACTACATTAAAAAATATATAGTTAATTGCCCAAATTATGATGTACCAACGAATATTAATGTTTCAATTTTTTAATGATCCTTTTTTTATTTAAATGCCGCCTCTGTAGTACTTATCGTACTGTATCGTTTTTGTTGAGAAGCATCTATCAACAAGGTATTATTCAGTAAAATATATATGTAATTAAATGCTGTAAACTGCAAGTTAATGTTGTTTGGTTAATGAATTGGGCCGAAAGTTGACTTCACAGAGCCAAATCTCTTATGGTCCTAAGAAGAACCATAGTCAGAATATTTTGAAGTCTAGAAAGGTTTAACCAATTATTAAAATAAAGTAAATTATTGGAAAAAGTTGTACACAATGACCTTAAGCCATAGGTGACACTAGTAAGTGATATTTGTATGAGAAAAGGAGAATTGTTTTACAGTATAATTAATTTATTAGGTTATGTGTTGCGAATCTTGCCTGGAACATAGTTGCGATCAATTGTGGGCTCTTGTAAAAACATATGGAGGCAACGCTCATTCTGTGCCAGTGGGTGCCCAGCTATTTTGTTTATAAAGCCTTCTAGACCTGAAAATAATTAAGTATTTAATGTATTAATCTGTAGTCTATTGAATATATGGTATAAAAGAAAATGTTTATTTTTTATTTACCACAACTATTAAAAATTATTTTACTTATGAGCCAGTGACAAAAGGTATATGCACTACGAATCATGAATAAAAGTAGATATTTAGTAAAATTATTTTTTAATTAGAATGAAAGAAAATTTTATATTTCTAGCTTTAACAATTGATTTAATTTTCAAACATAAGTTTTTGAAAAGTCTAACCTTACTAGCCTTTAATATGGAAAACTTTTCATAACGGATTCATGAAAACCACATCTCAATTGCTTGAGCCATTAAGAGATGAGCTCAGATATACACAGCTTTATTTAGATTTCATTATTAGCATATATAAATATTAAATAGGTATTTACTTATTTCAATTCTGCATATTATATTACCTTAGTGGAATAATCAAATAAATTTGTAGATATAATAATAAACAATGCATTTTTATTGTTTAGATAAAAATATTAATGACAGGTCCAAACAACTTAAGCAGCATAAGCGAAACTAAGATAACACAAGGTCATTGCTAGCATGCACAGTGACTGAGTTAGTGTTATTATATGGATTCTCTAATTATTCATTTACATAACATGTAAAGCTTGTTTAATAAGAAAATATTAAGAGTTAATATATATGTTCTTATTTATATGTTATAACATTATTAAAATATAATAATGAACACACGTCTTTATTCTCTTCATTCATTATACATAGATTTTCTTTGATGTTTTGCATATATTGTGAAAGTATAAAAAATAACAAATAGCTCATATATTAGAAAATATATATATATATATATATATTATAATGTAGGTTAATACATAAACATTACCTTTTCTGCGGTCTTCAATAAATTCCTCTTCAAAAATACCGTCATCACTGCGGAATGGTAGCTGTCTTTTTAATGCTTTACCAGGTAAAGGTGGAACTACAATCTATAAGATAAAATATTCATTTTAGACAATATTAATTATTAGTATAATAATAATGTTGTGTACTCATTAAAATAAAAACAATATATATTACATAGTTTTCAGTAATTAATAAGCATAATTGAATTAAAATTTTCTCACACATTACTAGAGATCAATGTTTCTTGTTTAATGTAGATTCTAGATACTTATTTTTGATTAAACTATATTAACCTGCCAGCAAAATAAAAGAACAAACACATGACTTGGAAATGACTCATTTCAGTTGTGTAAATGACTGATAAATATACAAATTACATTATCTCTTGCATGTCTTACCTTACTATCTCTTTCAAGTTCAGTTCTCAACCATTCAAAGTCACTGTATCGACGCCGGACACTAGATTCTTTCACTTTGAACACAGGAAGATTCGTCTGCAACAGGAAACTGATTAATGCATAGCTCAACGACCCTCCGATCACAAATTGATTGCCAAAACGCCCACTTAGTTGAAAGTTGAACCACGATGAATATTTGACCTTTCTGCTGCATTTTCTTGACATTTTATTGTAAAATATTACGTAGACTCACCCGCATGCGGACCTCGTAATCCGTATAACGTTTTTTTCCAACACCCATGGTTGTAACAGGGTTCACCACGTCGATCTCAAGGAAATTTGCCGGTGCAGCATACGCGTCATCTAATGTTTGTTTTTTAACATTTAATCGCCGTGTAGCATCTGCCGTCGTGTCCTCGGCCATCATATCGCTCTTTTTAATAAAATCACAATCCACAAACGAAAAGCTTGTTAATCAACAAAAAGAAAATGATAAAATGCGATATGCGTTTGACTGTTGACACAGTCACACAAATCATGACATTTGTTATTGAAATGACAATCAATTTTAACGTTGCCAAAGTCTAGTAAAAATGACAACTCACAAGGATAATATTGGATGTATGTACTCCGTACTAACTACGGTATAAATTCTAATTATTCTGATATGTATCTACTATATTTGTGGATACCATCACTTAAGTAGAAGTAAAGCTGATTTCGTTTATCAAGATATTTTGTTTTCCATTAATAATTTTAAAATCTATGAAATTATGCATCAGAGATGGCTTCGATGGATACTAAAATTAACCAGCATTAAAATTTTCTCATTGCTATGGCAGTGTTTAGGAGTCGATGGTTGTAGTTTATAAAACTCCTTAGCTTGCAGAGAAAGGTCGAGAAACAATGAAATACAATGAAACAATGAATGAATGAAGAGTTGAATGTGGAATGTTAATTATAATAATTTCTAAAACACAAGTATTTGTACAAAAATCTTAGTCTAAACTTAGCACTAGGGTTAACAAGCATGAAGCGCAGGCGCAGCCAATCACGTCCATGTACTTTAGAGCGAAGGGCTGTGCGCGTGTGCGTACATGGCGGCTACAGTACTCCCCTCTGAGAAAAACGTACTCTAGGTTTCACCGTGCGTCCTGATCTTGTTACGTAATTTCTGGCTGGTGCTTCTTTTGTTGTATATTTATCTGCCGAGTCTGACTTATCCTTAATCTCCTTGTAGTCGATTGATGTGTCTTGCTCGTGGTTGTATATGAAGGCTGGTTTAAGTCTGTCGATTGATATTACAGAAGTTCGCGTAGGCAATTGGATTGTGAAGTGTTTTTCATTCCTTTCTAGTACTTTAAAGGGTCCGTTGTAAGGTGGTATCAATGCCGTGCGTACTGTATCATTTCGCACGAAAATATGTGAACATGTTGCTAAGTCACCATGGATGAAAGTTTTATTTGTGTGGCGCAGTCGTGGTTTTGGTGATAAAGTAGCCATTGTTTCAGATAGGCGACTGATAAACTCCGAGTCTTCAATGTTGGATTTTGCAGGTACGAAAAAATCTGCCGGTACTCTGAGTGTTGTCCCGTACGTCATTTGTGCGGGGCTATATTGTTGGCTTTCGCGTAGTGCTGTACGTAATCCCAATAAAATTGTTGTGATTTCTTCGCTCCAGTGTGTATTATTTTCTCTTGCCATTAGTGCACTCTTTAGCGTTCGATGCCAACGTTCGACCTGTCCGTTCGCCTTAGGGTTGAATGCCGTTGTTCTTATGCGTTGTACGCCCATCTTTTTACATAAGGCGGTAAAGAGTGCTGACTCGAATTGCCTTCCTTGGTCGGTAGTTATTCTTAAAGGAGTGCCAAATCTTGAAATCCAACCGTCGTATATAGCCTTAGACACGGTTTCTGCGGTGATGTCGCGTGTAGGGATCGCTTCGGGCCACTTTGTACATCTGTCTATTATAGTGACGATGTATCTGTAGTCGTTTGACGGAGGAAAAGGACCGACGATGTCGCAGTGTATGTGCTCGAAACGCGCAGATTCTTCGAACTCTCCAGGAGGGCTTTTTGTATGCCGTTGCACTTTAGCACGCTGACATCCGATGCAAGCTCTAGCCCATGTGTTTACGTCTTTGTTTATTGACGGCCAGAAGTATTTTTTTGTCATGATCTTTCTTGTGGTTCGAATGCCGGGATGACATAATTCATGTTGCGCTTGAAATGCATTAAAACGATATGCGGCTGGTAGATACGGTCTAATATATGATGTCGACACCTCGCATATGATTGGCTGATTGCATTCGGGCACTTTTATGTCTTTAAATACTAATTTCGGGTTTTTCTTGCATTCCTTTAGTTCCTCATCTGCTTGTTGATCGATTGATAATTTATTGTAGTTGATAAAAGTGTGGTGAGGTATAATAATTTCTTCCACGCGAGATAATGCATCGGCGGCTTCGTTGTTGTATCCTTCGATGTGTTTAATCTTTGAACAAAACTGGCTAATGAAATGAAGTTGTCGCTCTCGTCTCGGCGTATCGCTGCTGCTTGATGTTCTCGTAAGTGCAAAGGTTAACGGTTTATGATCCGTGTAGATAGTGAGTTCGCTTCCTTCAATTAATCTTCGTAGGTTTTTTACAGCTGTGTACATAGCTAGTAATTCGCGATCGTACACGCTATATCTACGTTGTGTTTCACTCATAGACTTCGAATAAAATGCTAGAGGCTTCCATATATTATTTTCTTGCTGATGAAGAACAGCGCCGATGCTTTTGTCAGATGCGTCAGTGTATAGCCGAAGTGGTGAGTTAGGAATAGGATGTGAGAGTATCGTGGCGTTAAGTATGCTTTGGCGGCATTGCTCAAACGCATTTTCCGATTCCGGTGTCCATTTGATCTGTGTTTTATCATTTTTCTTGCTGTTGTGTAGGTATTTGTTCAATATATATTGGTTTTCCGCTTGCTTAGGAAGACAACTGCGATAAAAGTTAATCATTCCTAAGAATCTTCTCAACTCTTGAACTGTGGTCGGCTTAGGGTAGTTAATAATTGCTTTTGTTCTCTCTTGGGTTGGTTTGATGCCTTCTGAAGAGACTTCGTATCCGAGAAATTCAATTTTCTCTTTCCCGAATTCGCATTTTTCTAAGTTTAGTGACACGCCGTATTTGTCGAGGCGTTCGAGTACAGTTTCTATATGTTTTCTATGTTCTTCTTCCGAGTTTGAAAATATTAATATATCGTCGATGTAGGAAAATACTATTTCGTCGAGACCTCGAAGAACTTCGTGCATGAATCGTTGAAATGTTTGACCTGAGTTCCGTAAGCCAAAGGTCATGCATTTGAATTCGAAGAGTCCAAAAGGTGTTATAATGGCGGTCTTGGCGGCGTCTTGTTCGTTATTAGGTATCCAGTAATATGCCATTTTGATATCCAATTTGGAGTATATTTTCTTTCCGTGCAGCTGGTATGTGAAGTCTTGAAGCCTCGGTATAGGGTAGCGATCGGGTATCGTAACTGCATTTAATCTTCGGTAATCTCCACAAACGCGAAGTGATCCATTTTTCTTTTTGACGACGTGTAAAGGACTAGCCCATGGGCTATTTGAGGGCTTGCATATACCCATCTCGATCATCCTTTCAAATTCAAGTTTAGCGGCCTTGTACTTGTCTGGGGGAAGAGGGCGTGGTCTTGCGAATATTGGAGGTCCCGTAGTTTCGATATGATGCGTTGTATTATGTTTAGCAGGTGTCTTCATTGATATTGGTCGTAGTATGTCGGGAAATTTCTTTAGTATGTCGTGGTAGATATGATTGTGGTTGACGGTCTGTATTGGGGCTTCGGTTGCTTGAACGCGGAGGGCGTTGACGCTTAGTTGAGTGACGCAGTCTATTAATTTTCTTTTATGAAGATCGACGAGTAGCTTGTAGTTTGCGAGGAAATCTGCTCCGAGAATAGATGTATTAACATCGGCGATAACAAATTTCCATTTGAAACTTCTTCGTAAGCCTAAGTTTAGCTCGATTGTTCGTTCTCCATATGTTTTAATTTTTGTACCATTTGCGGCGAACAATGTGTAGTCACCCCGTTGTTTTTGGTAGAATTTGCTCCTTTTTGCTGCGAGGACCGATATGTCAGCTCCAGTGTCCACAAGAAATTTTTCTTTACTTATGGAATCCGTTACACATAAGCGGTATGTAGTTTTATGGCCGTCGACGCCCGCTAACGACGACGTGCTTTTTAGTTTTCCTGTTTGAAGCTGCATGGGGATTCGCATTTTTTTGCTTCTTGTTTGAAACGCCGATGGTAATAACAAACGCCTGGTTTATAATCATCGTGCTCCTGGAATGCAGGTGAACGCGTTCTTGATCTGTATCGTGACTTATAACGTTGGTGTTGAAAACGTGATCGGCTTCTACGTCTTTGATATTCCTGTTGTTCATTCCTCAGGCTGGCAACTTCCAATGCTAGTTTCGCGATTTGGCTTGATATCATATTTATTTGTAGACTCGTGGCGTCGTGAATTGTGGATGATGTTGGAGATGAGACTGCGGCGATCGTTGCAGGCTCGATGTGCTCCATCATTGTATCTGCCATTGTAGCTAATTTATCCAAGCTCAACTCTGCGCTAATTGAAAGGACGGCGCGAACGTGTGGCGGCAGCTGTTTTAGCCATAATATTTGTAGAGCACTGTCGGTAATTATTTTACCACCTAGCTCTTTCATTTTGCGAAGTAGGTGGCTTGGTTTTAAGTCTCCAAGCTCCAATCCACTCAATAATTTTTGAATCTGGTTATGCTCCGACTCTTGGTATGTGGCTAATAATCTTTCTTTCAGCGCTCGGTATTTTTCACTTGTGGGCGGGTTTAATATTAGGTCTGCAATCTGCTCCAGGTCACTGTGGCCAAGAAGTGGTATGGCGAGATTAAATTTTTGTTCGTCGCTTGGCTTGCTTGCAGCGATGGCGGCTTCAAATTGGGCGAACCATAAAAGTGGCTTTTCCCTCCAGAAAGGTGGCAGACGGGCAGGGAGTGATACGGCCGAGAGCTCCGTTCCGTACTGCTGTTGATTTTCCATTTTACGTGTTTCTTCTTCGGGGTCACCAATTTAGGAGTCGATGGTTGTAGTTTATAAAACTCCTTAGCTTGCAGAGAAAGGTCGAGAAACAATGAAATACAATGAAACAATGAATGAATGAAGAGTTGAATGTGGAATGTTAATTATAATAATTTCTAAAACACAAGTATTTGTACAAAAATCTTAGTCTAAACTTAGCACTAGGGTTAACAAGCATGAAGCGCAGGCGCAGCCAATCACGTCCATGTACTTTAGAGCGAAGGGCTGTGCGCGTGTGCGTACATGGCGGCTACAAGTGTTTCTAAAATCTTCATCTCGTCTTCTCTTCATGTAGAAAAGAATTCAGAACAGTAGTTGACATCAGCGCTTACAAACTATTAATACTGTCTAAAATAAAACCATTGTTTTAGTTAAATTATTCTTATAACATTTATTTAATATTATGCGAACGCATATACCATATTTTACACATCTTCATAAAACAAACTTATTTATTTCCAACACGAAATAGTGTAAGTGTTGCTAGCATTAAAAAGACTATGCACTATGACATAAATTGACTCATAGGATCTTCATCTCGTTTCCTCTTCATCATGTAAGCTTCCATTTCCTCTTCAGTTGGTTCCTTCACTTCTATCATACTGTTATAAGGTCGTTTTCTTTCGTCTTTGGATAGCAAGTATTCACCATGACGTTGATTTCGTTCTTCCATTTCTAAAGCCTATAGGAACAATAATATATTAACTTTATATTTAAAAACCTTTTTGTTTAAATGAGACTAGTTTTTAAGAAAATTAACTTCTAAAATTGAAATCCCGTGTCCCCTAGTGGGGTATGGGGCAGATGCATTTCACATCTGTTTCACTGATCGATTTTTTTCTTTAGGGGCAAGTAGGTGATCAGCCTTCTATGTCCTGCCAGACCGAGTTTTTTTTATCTCCGCCGGGAATCGAACCCAGGACCTTTATTGTGAGTTGTAACGCTTACGCGCTTACCACTAAACCAAGGAGGCGGTCTTTTAAAATTAACTTCAATTAGTATTAAATCTTTCTAGCCAAAATAAATCAATTATATTTTGTGACTTATGTGTAGACAAAAACAAACCTTCTTCAATTTATCCTCTATCTTCTTCTCCTTATCCAGTGTCTTCTTCTTCTTTTTCTTAGCTTTCTTCTTGCCTTTCTTTTTCTTGCTCGTCTTCTCTGTTTTACTTCGTTTATCTTCTTCCGATTCTGATGATGAATCTGAACTTGATGAAGACGATGATTTCTCTACTTTTGATACAGCTGAAATACAAATAAATATAAAATTTATGTTCAAAACACATAGTAAATATATTTTTATCATACTTATTTTTCAGAGCTAGTCCCATATAAATTTTATCAAAATTGGGCATTTTTTGCAGAAATCAATACAGAAATATTATGTTATGACGACACACTAGTCACGGATAATTGAAGCGTAAAATATTTTTTATAAAATACTTAAATTGAATTCAACTGTGCCAAACGTGTAATAAGCCATAAAATCTTTAACCATAAAATACCAACTTCCAAATATAAGCTTCGTAGAATTTTAGGTGCACTTTGAGATCGGTTTATAGTTTTTATTTTTTTTTGTTTGGACCACTAAGTATGAACTACCAAACAAAACAACATATCATTTTGGCCTCACATTCAGTAAACAAACATACTAAAAAAAAGGAACTCCATTTTTGAATAAACGATTCAGAGTGCAGATGGAGAGTGAAAAAAGTTAATTCAAGTGTTTTGTCTCGTTTTTGCAACAACTGCACGACAGCGAGAAAGTGACAGAGCATTTGAGAAATTGTTTGTAACTAAAAAAATTATAAGTAAGCGTTTATAATTAAAATGAATTGATTACCTTTTTTATCAGAAGCACTGGCTTCAGATACTTCTAACACGACCGACTTGCCTGCCTCACCCACGCAGTATGACATCTGAAATAATGAAAATACCAGAAAAATAAAAAACTTAGGAACTGAAGTAACATGCAGAAGAACATATAAATAACTTAATTATATACAGTATCACATATAAGTAATTAAACGTTTTTAATATACCTTGATAAAAGAGTGGCAACACTTGTATCCCCACTGTCCGTCCTTCCAATATGAACCCCAAACTGACGTGTGGTTGTTTATTAACACGTCCTCCTCATATTGACTCCTGCAAATGCAGTTTAACATTTAACAACTAATAAAAAAAACACATATTACTATTTTAAATTCAGTACTAGAAAGTATTTTTTTTTATCAAGTTGTTACTAAATTTATACTTACTTGAGCCACTGTTTCTCCGACGCTGTGACAAGTGTCCCATCTCTATTGTATTGCGTGAAAATTTCCGTTTGTGCTAATAAGAGTTCTCGAGGAGGCGCTTTTAAGTGTTCTTCGCCGCCATATTTGTCCAAGACTGATTGTTTCACCTACAAATGACATACAATTTAAAAAAAACCCTGACGTGTTGATGACAAATAAGAATTTCTTATGAATGTTTAAACAGATCGTAATAAATTGTAGCTAAGATCTATCTCGATCACGTGTATTTATAAAATTACTCTCTAATGTGACCAATAAATTTATGGTGTCATTTTTATAATTTTTTAGACGATAATATTATACGCAATATGCTAAAACTATTTCATCTGTGGCGGCCTGCTCGCTCGATATATTCACTTTTACAGAGCTCCCGCGCCTGCGTATTGCGGTGTGCGGTTGCTTAGCAACGAAAAATAATAACAGTTGTCAATAATCATTCTTTCCTTCCTATTTTTCATTTCTTCTTTCATGTTTTTTTCTTTCTATCCAAAAACTCAATGTATATATATTGTAATTATTTTAAATGTAAATATATTGTACAGTATACATAACGTATTGTTAATTGATATCGCTTCTCTTCCACTACATACACAACCTTTCGCTACCAGCTACATATCCCACACATCCAATAGACTTATATATAATATAGTTTTGGTCCTTCGAGCCGGATCAGTGATCGATATGGATGTTATCTGCATGTACATATCATATTATGTAAATTTATGAAAATATACGATTTGATGTTACCAATAAACATGACATAAACCTACCTGTCCCTCAAACCTCTCCTTCTTTTGGTGGTATTCGTTTTGCAGCATTTGCAGTTTAGTGGGCTCGGCTAACAGGTGCACGTCCAGGCCGGCAGCTTGGGCCTCCCACGCGAACACTTGCGCCGCCGCGTGAGACACCGTGTCGCCTGTTAGTCGGATGAAATTTTCGCCGGCGTACTCGCTTTTGGAAGTCACAGAGTGCATAATTTAAAAACAGGTATACAAGCTCTATATAGTCGATAAGGTATTGTAGTGAATATACTATAATGTGAGAGAGATGAAATGCAAAGCCTACAAACGCATAATCCTTAACATATAAATAGTGAATATATAAATAAGAAATATCCAGTGTGAAAGAAGTGGTCTGTCAATCCATCAGTTATCAAACAAAACACCGGCATCAAAATCGGTCTAGTTTTTTATAAGCTACAATGTCACGGACACAGACAATAATAAAATAGTAACTACTTACTCTGCAGCTTCTGGGTGAGGGTTATCTCTCATAGATCTGGTCTTAGGGTCATAATAAGCTGAGTTCAAATCCAAATTGCGAAGGTATTTTGCCGTGTCTTCACGAATTCTGAGATTTCGTACTGTAATACGTTGTTTTGAATCCACCTGAAGTAAAAAATCAAATTGTAAAACACGCATTTTCTGGTCTCACTATTCAGAACGTAATTGTGATTTAATTCATACTTGATTCAGAACTAAAACATGATAATCTTCATAAAGAAAACATTTTTATTTTATTTAATATTTAAAACTTAAAAATTACATATAAGTTTGATTACTGTTAGTAATACCCATGGGCCAGTCTTCATTTCAAATTTTAGGTTTAAGTGTATTCAGTTAATTAAAACGTAAAGTCCACAGTCATGGAAAGAAATCAGTTTATGTTAAATATACACACTTGTTAAACATCATTCATTCAACAATTTATTCAAATGTGTGATACCCGCCTAAATAATACATTACTATAGGGCATAGGCAATGAAAATGTGTAGTAAATCTTTTAAAAACAAACATCATAAAATAATAAAATTTTGAATTTTTAACATAAGTTACCTTAGTACCCGGCATGTCTACTTCATCAACATATTTATCTTCATCTTCACCATCATTATCATCATCTTCCGCTGCAGTAGGATCTGGAAAACACGGATATGGAGATACATTTTCACAGAAATAATTAAACAAGAAAATAATATTCTAAATTTAAACAAAATCAGCAAATAACACACAAAATAAAAAAATTGAGTCAGTTTTTGAGCTTGAGCAGGACTAACAACTAATTACACACACAACTTCAAGTGGAGTGTACGGCAGACAGGCAGACATTTCCGTGCCTGTTTCACTCATCAGTTTCATAGCAGACAAGTATGTGTATACCCAACCAAAATTTAATGGTTTCTCTGAATTTGAAGTCAGGATTTCCAATGCAACACTTATTAATTTACTATTACAACAATACTATACATATTTAGTCTATACCTACCCAAATAATACATTTACTGGTTTCCCAAGGTATCAAAACCCTCTTGTGTAAAACATATTATTGAATGTCAAATGCATTTGCTTATATGTACAGGCAAATAACATAATAATATATTACCTTCTTCTAGTTTCTTAGCCCTCATTTCTCTCTTAGCTTCTTCAACTTTTTGATATTCTTCAATAATAGCTTTGTGTTCAGCAGGGTCATATCCATTCCATCTATCTCGCTTACCATCATAACTTAGGTTTAAGTTAGGTTGGTTGAATTCATCTGCGGCAATACCTGCACTTGTGAACTTGGCACCAATCTAAAAAGACCAAACTGTAATTAAAGACAATTTATAAAAAGCCCCTGACATGACAGTTTCAAATAAGTAGAAATGGATTAACAGATTTACATGAGTTGTAGTTAAGACCCATATTGGTCGTAAGCTTTCAAACAAAAACACCCACATCGAATCGAAATAGTTTTGGATTTATAATGCCATAGACACGTCTAACTTATAACACCACTCTTTCTTGACAGGGATTAAAAATATAGTATCAACAATTTCATCTATTTAATTAAGTTGTCCTCATTGCTAATTAACAATAATTATTTTTTACACTTAACTGATTAGATTATATAGAATAAATAGTTTATGGCAAATAAGTTGTAAATAAATGTTTGTCAACTTTACTTTACTAAATTATATTACCTTTCTCGGTCTCTCAAGACAGTCCTTTTTCTTGTGGGTCATGGCACCACAGTTTTCACAAGCCCCTTTTCTGAATTTTGTCGTAACTTTTGACTGCAAGAGATTATTTTGTACAGTGAACAAACAATTTGATGAGCAATTCTATCTATTATAAAAACTAGTAATAGAAACTATACTAATATTATAAAACTGAAGTGTCTGTATGTTTGTTTGGTTGAACCACCTATGTTGGAAAAATTATATGTATATGGAGGAGGGCTATAAGCAAAATATCATCTCACACTACGACAAAACTAACACAGGTGAATCTGTAAATAATAAAGTGCTCTTGCAGTTGATCATTTTACACTAAAATAGTATGAATTATCTTGTTTATAATACTAATACTGTATAATATTAATTATTATTACTTACAATATCAACACCCTTGTTATAATATGTATCAAGCTTTGTAAAACTTCCTTCTCTATCAGCCTGAGGTCTCTGATGTTTAAGTGTTGGCCCACTTGTTCCATAGTACCACGGTGCAGATGATATGTATTGAGGAATGTGAGGGTTTATGTCCTTTCCTAAAATAACATTTAATTATCACTAGATATAATATTCATCAGATCATTCATTAATATTGTTAGAATATGAGTTTTAACTTAATTAATTTAGAACATTAGTACATTATAATTTATATGCATCTGCAACCATAACTTTAAAAAGAGAACATGGCCTTTAACATGAACTTGTGTTTATGGCCGTAGCCACAGAAAATCCTTTTATAAGCAATAAAGGTTAAAATTGTAAAGTAAAAGTAACAAGATAAATTACCAGTCTCATCGACGGCAGCAGGTGCTGTACCAGCTTTACGAGCTTCTTCTAACTCTTTAGCTTTACGCCAATCTTCTCGAGATTTCTTTTTAGGTTCGTCATCTTCTTCGCCCAAGTCATCTTTATGACGAAGGATTTCAGACACGGCTACTTTCGCAGTTGCAGTCATTTTATCCTTCACTTACCACAAACCACCACCACCACCACCTTACCACTTACTTCTATGTATCTAAATATTATCCACTATTATTGTTAATTTAATTTTTTTCCCTAAATGCATACTACATTTCTAAAAACTATTATTCTGCATTATTTATAATTCGCAAAAGCCAAAACGCAGTGCAACGGGAAGTCGGAAAACCCCGCTTGACAGTTGACATCTGTCTAAATTTGAAGACGTCAACTCTTGTCTTTCGATCACAGGTTCTATAAAAATTTATCTGTTCCATCTTTATTAAAACAACAGAATCAAAGCCGAGAAAAAATTCTGGCGCTAAATATGATGTTTATATTTTGTGGTCTTTTATTCGAACAGTAAACTAACAGGAAAACTTTTTTATAAGACAAAGTATAAAAATAGGAACCAAATATATTTTTTCCTCTTAAATTAATTTTGAAAGGGAGCTTTTTTCGTGCCAACAACCCTAAAATAGACAGTGGACTTTTTTATTTAGGGGGCGTTCAAGTATTACGCTATATATTAATTTATATTATTTTGAAGATTTTTGACTCCCCGTCTCCCCATATAACGCGCCGTAACATTTTCCTGAACCCCCACCCCCTCCCTCTCCATAAACATTACGTAACACCCAACTGACAATTTTTACCCAAATATCACAACTATAAACTAACGGAAAGTCGCTAAATTACTTTTGTTATTGTTTTAATCGCGTTTGTGGTAGTAATTAATAAATAAAACAATAGATTTCTAATTCGCAATATAGCGTATTTTATGTATTCATATATTATTTATTTAATAAATAACCACACATAATTTAATAAACATTTGCTAATAAGTTTCAAATATACTTATTAAATGGGCTCAGTCCTGATAAACTTTTTCTTAAGATTAGTAGAATCTAACATTTAATTATGCTGTTTTCCTAACTTGGTCCTGTCATTTTTTATCATCCACCATTGTACTTCTCACGCATTTTCTTATTTTAGCTTTTTTGTAAACTTGTAATCTCTTTCAATAAAATAACATGTTTACTTTAAACTTTGGCAATACAATTAGAAACGGAAACTGAACTGAAATTTTATAATATTCTTAACAAAAAAAAAACATCTATATTCTAATAATCTATAGATATGTAAAAAAAATATTCAATTGGAATTATTGCTCCTCTGTTCACGGGTTTGCCAGCCATTCAGACTCTTTCATTACTGGTAATGGGAGAGCAAAATAAAAATGTCGTAGGTATATAATTATTACCTTATTTTTTTAATTAAATAAAAAACAATGTTACGTAACGCGTTGTTTGCACTCCCTTCCCTCCCTTGTAACGCATCGTAACGTTTTACAAGACCCCCCCTCCCCTCCCGGCCCCAAATTGCATTACGTAATACTTGAACGCTCCCTTATGAAGAAATAAGAGTAATAATTATGATCATAACAATAGTTTGACAACTTCGATCGACTTCGAACTTCGACGATCCATACATTAACGAAAATCGCCACTCCTTTAAATATAAACCACAGACTTAGGCTAAGTTCATATGACCGCGCGGTACAAGATCGAAGTAAACAGCTAGTATCGTCTACATTGCCGCGCGATACTGCGCGCCGCGCTATTTCTTGAACCGCCGCGCGTACATATGCCGTCATGTGAATGCTCCTACCGCGTGGTCATATGAACTTAGCCTTATGCTTAATTTTACATGAGTCCTTCCCCTTAACCAGCAGTTGTTGGTACTTGGTTAGTAATCAATGATTACTAGCACGTAGTTGACTCAAAACCTTACTCAAAATTAAGTAAGTAAATAAGCAATTTCCATAAAATATAGTAAATAAAATCCAGATACATTAAAGATATTTATTTTTTAAATTGTTTAGTCGAAAGTAAACTACATAATATAATTAGACGATATAAGCTTTTTAATAGAAATCCGTAGTGCGGGCTATGAATTTAAGCCAGAGTCCCACGGCCTGATTTCTCATACGCCAGCTTGCGCTAGTTGCCACAACACAAAAACAAAAACGATGTCCATAATTCTTGGTTACGGTTAAAAACTAATTTAAACGGTGGAACTAAGCCTGTCACGGATTTAAAGGTTGAAAGCTAAAATCAAGGATTCTATGAAAACGGGTAGTGGCACCCATGGTAAATGTAGTGGTACAGGCCGGTACAGACTGACACACGCCTTGGGAACGGCTTGGTGCGGGACGCAATCAGTCGCACAGGCATTCACATGCGTGTCACGACCCGGCCTGGCCTGTAATAACACGGGCCGTTGGACAGCACTTTAAGGCAAATTTATTTATAAAATGACTGCTAGTAGGATTCAATATTTTAAAGCTTCCTACGGGCCCTTGGGCGATGATAAGAAGGTCGTGGCACTTGGATTTGTTCACCGCTATTAACAGTCTGTGGATATTCTTCTTCCA
Organism: Aporia crataegi; assembly: GCA_912999735.1. Taxonomy (NCBI): domain Eukaryota; kingdom Metazoa; phylum Arthropoda; class Insecta; order Lepidoptera; family Pieridae; genus Aporia; species Aporia crataegi. The sequence goes on along the minus strand of OU538748.1, from coordinate 848,058 downwards.
TTGGTTCTGCGCGGGGAGTAAACAGCTTTCGACGGCTTTGGGTGACCCTGGAAAAATTAATTTTACAATATCTGAAGGTTTTAACATTTTTTTAAACCTTAAAGTCAAAGGGGTATTATAAGTTTAACGTGTCTGTCTGTGGCGTTAAAATCATTTTATGACCATTTTGCTTTACATTTTTTAATGATAAATATACCAGGATCAATTTAATAAATCACAATATATTACAAAACACTGTATTAAAATACATTAAGAAAGAAGCAAGAAATACAAAATTGCTTGTCTTTTAACTGAAAAATACATATGTATTTTATTGTAATCTGGTAAGTGTTAAGGCGCCAAGGTTAAAAGTATTTTATTTAGTGTTTTTTTAAGTTTGGCACAGTCTTCCAAATGTATGCCTTGTAGATGTTATCTCTGTCTTATTTATTACATTTTATAAGTTTATGGTTTTATATACGTTTATTATGGTTTTGTATACGTTTATTTCACGTTTTGAATGTAACATTCCAGAGACAAATATTAACAATGAACAGTCATTAAAAACAACATGCCAACTATCTAGGTATGTAAATTTTTTCAAGTGTTTAATCAATGTCGAAAAACTTTATATGGATAATATATAACCTATGTAATGGTTATATTCAAAGGAAACAAAAATAATAATAAAATTAATTAATAATAATTAAGCCTTACAATCGCGTAACAAATAATCATTTTTGAAGTCGTCTTAAAAAGGAAATTGGTGAACCCGAACCTGGTGTTGGTAATACTTACGATTTGGACGGGCAGCTCTTGGTGCAAAGTATTGGCGACACATTCTCTTTGTCCTCTTGTTTAGGCGAGGAATCATCTGCCACCACTTTAGTTGGTGCGGGAATATCCATTGTAACGTCACAAAACTCAGTTTGCAAATCAGCAATATTATCATTCTGTTCGACTTTGCGATGGCGCAGTCTGAGATTTCTTTTAGGCTTTATTTCTTCAATTTTCATTTCTTGTTCATTTTTATTTTTCTCTGTATCATCAATTTTTTCTATGACGTGTTGCGTTTTCGTTGACTTGATTTTTTTTCTGAGATTATATTTTGGTGACGTATCTTGTATGTTGGAATGTTTTTCTTCAGCGCCGGAAAGTAGCAAGTCAAATTCCGTCGGACGTGGCAAAGTTACATTTTTATAAATATCATCAAAGGCCTCTATTGTGTTGTTTACTGTTACATTTGCTGCTGTTTCAATATTTGTTGTATTTTTAGCTGTTTCATCAGCCATTGCCTCTGTTTTTTCATCTTCGGACTGTTCAATATTTAAAAAAACATTTGTTGTATTCCGTCTCATTTCCTCCTTGTCTTTTTCATCAATAGTTTCATCATTACACTTCATTATTTCTTTGTCAATTTGATCGTTAATACTTAAGTTTGGTATATTATCTGCTTTTTCTACCTTTTCTATACGAGGCGAAGAACTATTATTAGACACTGCTATTTCTACATTCAAGAATCTGGACTCTTCTTGAAGTTCAATATCATCATTGGGTTTTGTTTCTTTATATTCAGAATTATATTTTTTAACATTTATATTTGGCGAATCAAATAAATCAACAGAAACGTGAGATATCTCGAGATTATTACTTGGACTTGGGATCTGTAAATCTTTATCGGAATCTATGTTTTCTTTGAGTCCTGTCTCACTATTGTCTTCGCAATTTTCTTTTATTTTGTCATCGTGAAGAACAATAAGATTCTTTTTTAAAATATTTTTAATCATATTGGATTCATTATAATTTTTATTTACGTTTTGTATTACACTGTCATTATGGTCAAGTTTAACCTGTTCACTTTTTTTCTCATTGCTATAAAAGAACTGTTTAGTAGTAGGCAAATTTTTACCAAATTCACTACCAGGCAATGAATTTTTAGGTTTACAAGTTTTCGCTTCTAATTCCAATTGTTCGAACTGTACTAATGAATCTTTTTTTTTCTCACATATGTTTGTTTTATTTACAGAATTAAATGTTTCATCGACAAGGATTCCTGATGTTTCATCATTAATGTTATAATGAAAATCATCTATTGATTTTTCAATAGTCCCTTTTTCAATAGTTCTTAACCCAGACTGGTTTGAATTAGTGCACGCCTCAGGGCTTTCAGGGAAAAAGTTACATTTGTTTAATGTCAAATTACCAACATTAATTTTCCGTTCTCTCTCTTCATAGCTTTTCGCCTCATTTTTTTTGCATGTCAAAACATTATCATTAAACGCAGAATCGCTGGTATTACTGTCTTTTAAAGTATCATCAAGACAGTCGGAAATGTCAATTATTTCGTCATTATCCATCTCAACAAGTAGACTTTGTCTGATTTGTCTACTTCTATTTATATCTTCTTTTTTAAATGTCGGTTCAAGACTTTCGTCACATAGTGATTGTTCCTCCTCACTATCAGATTCAGTCACAGAATTGTTTTCATTATACGATATTTCATCATTTCCTGTAAAAAAAGAGTAAACACTATATATGATGCTCGCGACCTCATCTTTGCAATTTGAAGTTTTACATAATCGAGATAAAACTATTCACATTCTAAGTTGAAAGAAATCGCAGCAACTAAAAAATATTTTCTTTTTATAATCGTTACATTATTAAAATTCATCGTAACTAAATACTCATGTAACGGTGGTTGTGTTCTACTCCTCCGAAACGATTCGACCGATTTTATGAGATTTTGTGTATTTGGTAGGTATATAAGCTTTTACTCGCAACCATGTAGACTAAAGCATATTATTAAATCATATACATAGATTAGTAGTACTTAAATTTACAAAACACCTAAAAATAATTTAATTTACGAAATGTTTTGTCACTCGTTAACGAATTAAGTTAATTAGAGGTAAAACATATATCTTTTTTCATTTATTTAAAAAAAATCTCACCATCCCTCTCTTCAATACAAGCTCTTAAGTGCTGGATTTCTGTTTCAGCCCTTGCACGGGCAAACTCTTCGGCTGCTAATTTTTGCTAAAAAAAATATTATTTCATTTATTAGGTTCAATGTTAGTAGAAACAGAAAATCATCGAGCTGATCGAAGCGAGTAATTTGGTTAAGTGAAATAAGAGGTGTTTTTTTTTAAAATATAAATTACTAAAAAAATATAAAATACAGCTGCATGAAGACCCAAATGAAGTCCTTAATTTGAAGGACCTGAGAATCTTCACCGATGGCTCAAAAACTGGATCTAGTACAGGATACGGTGTATTCTCCGAAGATCTAAACATACAGGTAGCCGATCCCTTAGGAGCCCATAATACCGTCTTCCAGGCGGAGTGTATGGGCATCATCGCGGCGGCCACAGCGATTCTAAACCGTAAGGTAAAAGACTATTCCATCCGAATATTATCGGACAGCAAATCTGTACTACAAGCACTACAAAGCAACACTATCACCTCAAAGCTGATATACAACTGTCACCAATCCCTGACTGAGGTATGTAAGAACAACAACAATGTAACTCTGCAGTGGATCAAAGGTCATAGTAGCTCTCGTGGCAATGATGCCGCTGATGTATTGGCCAGAAGAAGTTCGGAGATGGCTGCGGTTGGACCAGAACCAATTGTCCCCCTTCCCTCTAGATGGCCTGCATCAGTTATAAGGCAACATACCAAGGAGCTGCATAACAAATACTGGACTGAGGTGAGCGGATGTCGACAGGCGAAGCAGACCCTCCCAGGTATAGACCGGAGACTGACTCGGAAGTTGATGAAACTCACACGACTAGAAATACGTAAACTAACACATGTAATTACGGGCCATGGCCCTTTTAACAAACATCTGTTTAATATAGGTGTTACAGACAGCCCCATCTGCAGAGCGTGCTTGGATGGAGAAGAGACGGCAGCCCACATTATTCTGGAGTGCACGGGCGTGACCAACTACCGGGCCAAACACTTGGGGTCACCACGGACCCTCCCCGAGGTTATTGGTGACACCAGAGGTTTGATAAACTTTTTGGAGGAGCTGGGATGGCAGGACTAACCGCCCGGCGCAATACGCAAAATAGGCGCATCGTAGACGTCGAGTTGCGGAAAACAAGCCCGTCAATACTTATACTTATATACTAGCACTGCGCCGCGGCTTCACCCGCGCCTACAATATAAATATTATTAATCACAATAAAATATAGCCTATGTTACTCAGGGTGAATGTAGCTTTCCAATAGTGAAAGAATTTTCGAAATCGGCACAGTAGGTTTTGAGTTTATTCATTACAAACATACACATCTTTCCTCTTTATAATATTAGTTTAGATAAATTGTATTCATACCGGGCATCGAACCCAATACCCATGGTAGCTTACAAGACCGCTTAGCCACGGTTTTCATAGTAGGATTAGCAGTTAGTGTTAGGTAGGCATAAAGCTGATCAGGTGGTTGAAAATGTTCAGTGAAAATTAAGAAAATTAACAGATATAAGTGTTCTCTCATTATTAATCGCACACGAAAATAGGGCACTACTTATTGCGAACTAAACAAATCTACTGGCAACACTAGCCAAATGGTATTTCACAAGTGTAACTGCGGTAATTATCAAAGTTTTATCTATAAAAAAATCCACGTGAGTCTCATTTAATCTTTAGTTTTTATGAGTAAACTAAACAATTTTTAATTAAATATACATAACTACCTTTATAGCAGCGTTTTCGGTCATTAGAATCTGAAACAAAAACATTCGAATTATTACATAAATTACACGAATGTCGTAATTGAGTTTTTCCGATTTTCCGTGAAATGAAAACGGAGACATTTACCGGAATAAAGATAGCCTGTCTCGAATCAACCTCGAACATATCATGAGAAAAGTGGTCAATTCCGTCTAGTAGTTTTGCGCGACAAACAAAAAATTTAAACTGTTTAAAAATTTAAGTTACCTTAGAAATACGCAGTAGTTCTGTAAACACAATAATTATAGGATAAACACAAAAATTCAAAAATCGCATAATTAATAACTTATTTCTAAAATGAAAATTATAAAAACCTCAATACATGTCGCATCCAGTTACTCTTATCACTACATAGTATAAAACAAAGTCGCTTTTTCTTCCCCTATATCCCTTTGTATGCTTAAATCTTAACTACGCAACGGATTTTGATGCGTTTTTTTTAAATAGATAGAGTTATTGAAGAGGAAGGTTTTTATATATGTTTTATACCCGTGCAAAGCCGGGGCGGGTCGCTAGTTTTATAACAAAACAGCGAGTTTGAACGGAGCGAACCTTATCTGTATACTTAATCGCATATTTTTTTTTTGTTTTATTACCATTACACCGTCCGGCTGAATATTAAGTTCTCATTGTAAGCGAATTTTAATCTTTAATGAGAATAAATAATTCTTTAACCAGAAGTTAATATAGAATGATATAATGTTTGTTGTCCTTACCTGGATTTGATTGGATCCTTTGACTAGTTGTTCATTTAAATCTTTAAACAAATCTTCATTTTCTTCTCTTAGCTCCTTATTCTAAAAATTGACAATAATAATAATTGTGACAAATCACATACATTTTTCTGATCCCAAAGTAAGTAGCTGAAGCACTTGTTACGGTAAATATGACAAAAGATTTCATTTACATTATTAAATTCCCTTTACTGATAAATGTTGCTTAACTTGACACTGTCACTTCTCGCTGACGAAACAATGATCTCTTCAGCTATTAAGGAGATTCCTATTACAGTGGAGTCATTTTAATAGGTAACATTTGACGTCTGTCAGTTTTATCGTCATAATGAGGTGACCTGCTTAAAAACATCGAATAAAGTGAATGAATCGACACAGACTTGAAACATATGTGAATTTTAAAAATCATCAGGCGAACCCCTGTCCCATTATTATTTTTTTCTTTCGCAAAAAGAATAATAAATATAATTATGTTTTATTATAATCACAACGTGGTTATTAAATTATGGTGATATTTCTTCACAAGTAATCATTGCATTCGATTCTACTTATCAGCTTTCGATTTCTAGAGTAACATCCCTAGTGTTTAAAAAGAAAAATGGTTAACTGACGCAACATTGTAACGACGTTCAGTTCTTTAGATCAGAAATAATTTATTATGTTTAGAATGGTTTATTAGTAAAAGCAAATCGTAAAATTACTCGTATCGGTCATTATTACAATTAATATGTAATCGTAATTGAAAAAAGTTAATCAATTGTGCAGTTCTAACAAAACGAAAAAACATCTTATATCCGCCGTTACAAGGTTACGTTGTTGAATTTTGATGAACTGTCAAAGGTTACCTATTAAAATGACTCCACAGTAGTATTATGTCAATCAATTTCATTTAGTTAAGAATGATTACAATACCTCCTTCTGAAGCGCCTCTATTCGCGGTTCGTAGAATTGCCGACTGGTTTCTTTCGTCATATTCACTATCTCTCTCATCATGCCCTCGCTCGAAGCCTGCTTCTCTTTCAGCAACGCTTCTAATTTATTACAACGTGTTTGTAATCTGAAATTTAACCATTAAAAGTATCACCAGTATCTTTATTTTATTTCCCACACAAACACTAACTAATAAATTCACTAAAAAGCACATATATGGTCTACTAATCTTTCCAGTACCGTAGGGTACTTCCCTTTATGGTCTGGTCAGACAGCGGGCGCGTCAGGACCGCAACAGGTCTCTGACAGGCCAAGCGCCACGACGTGTCGTCCTCTGTGTGACCTCTACTATAGTAATCGGTACATTAGATCGCGCCAACGTCTCGACGCGCCCGCTGTCTGACTAGACCCTTAGGGTACGTAGGGAAATCCACTTTGGTATCAGTATTCCCCAGTATATCCCAGTGGATATGAATATAATATTACTATACTATATTCGAAGCGAAGTAGCTTTATTTAAATATGGGATAAAGGTAAAAAAATCTATCTTATATATAAAATTCTCGTGTCAGAATGTTAGTTACTCCTCCGAAACGGCTTTACTGATTTTTACTAAATTTTATATGCATATTCAGTAGGTCTGAGAATCGGCTACTATCTATTTTTCATACCCCTATGTGATAAGGGTAGCCAACCCCAAAAATTAATATGGCAAAACAACGTTTGCCGGGTCAGCTAGTATCTATATAAAACAGTCGGGTTGGTTCGGACACATAACTCGAGAACGGCTGGAGCGATTTTTATTGCTTTTGATTTGTTGTATTTGCCTCCACAGCAGAATAACTATTAAAAATATTGGGAAATTGACGAAAAAAATTAAAGAAAAATCATTTTCCCATATAAAATGTTATTTCTATGGAATGACGTTTTAGGTGACAGGTTGGTATTTGGAATTCTGACTCGATATGAAATTCGCGGGGTTTACTAGTATTAAAATATACATTATTTCGCCTTTTCAAAAAGTAACACTAACACATAAATAACACACAAATAAATAAAAATACATATTTTTATAAGAGGCCCTTAAAGGGGTGATGACAGATCGAGGTATTGCAAAACGGGATAAAATTGCAATTGGCATTAATATCTAAAATGGGCATACTTTTTAGACAAGTTTTAGCCACAAAAATAAAATCAAAACATACCACAACTGACCGACTCTATCTCATTTTATAATTCAACTACACTAAACAATTTCAGTTCATAAACCTGATAACGACCAAATCATTGTAATTCCTATAGATATTGTTACTACATTACTGCAGTGGCGTAGCGTGGCCTATTATACGCGTGGGCGAAGTCGAGCCCCCGACGCGGTAAGCGAGGCCCCGTTTCTTTCGTTTCCAACATCAACCCAATAAATCTATCTTACCAAACATGCTTTACCGTGTCTTTATGAAGCGTAAAATGTTATGGTACTTTAATCCAGATCCTACAAGTTATAAACTATCTTATTCTGAATTAGGTACCTACTTCTAGAATTTTTGAAATCCTTACTTTTTATCAAAATGTTTACGACCTTCACTGTTTTGTTTGAAATACCTATGCATGTAAAGAAACGTTTGGCAAAGCTAAGCTGTGTTGCTAGACACAGCTAATGTCACACAGTGTGACGAGTGTGGCCTATATTTTTGAGGTTCTTATTTTATTAAAAAATAAATAAAGAATTTAAGTTGACTTTTACTTGAAGAGGCCTTGCGAGGCCCCTTTAAGTGTGAGGCCGTGGGCGCAGGCCTACTTGGCCCACGCCTAGCTACGCCACTGCATTACTTTGACTATCTGGTAAATGAAATATAAATACTTTTTATCTGTATATATACAGTCAAATTTGTAGCTATAAATTGTTATTATACAACACCAGCATTGTTTAATGATTTCATTTAAATAGTTCGATGATGCGAATGATAAAATACTTACTGTTGTAATTGAAAGTGTAGTCTGCCATTACTTTCACGAAGATTCATTAGTTCCATGGATTCACTGTTGTCTTGGAAACTTTCCAACGAACTGGGATAATCCGATACTGTGTTTATTTCTGGAATAACAATATTTTAATGGCAATACTAAGCTTGGATTTTTGATTCCAATCAAAGATTGAATTAGGGATGCATCCGATACCGATATATCGGCGATACTTTGAGTCTGCCGATATATCGGCATCGGCGATATTTTTATTGCCTATACGATACATCTGAGAGATTATTTTCCACTGCAGGTCTTATACAGGCAGACTTCCAAATTCGGCTTTCTCCGCAAAACTTGAGAATGCTCTGTTTTTTTTAACAAAAATCTTGTTAATTTTAATTATTAACAGTTATTGATTTTATTTTAATTATTACACTTAATTTTTAATTTTAATAGCTAAACCTTGAATCTTTTTAATTTTTAATATAAATTAAAAACTTTAACCAAACTTGTGTTTCATATAATATTTTACCTTAAATTTTAATTCACTAAGATTTTGTATCGGTATCGGTATCGACGATATTTTAATAAGAGTATCGGTATCGGTATCGTATCGGCAAAAAGGCGTATCGATGCATCCCTAGATTGAATGAATTGAATCAACCCAATCAATAGTTAAAATTACGGAAGCAATTACATAATGTCAATATGTATTATAATATCTTGTGTTGATTATAATAATAATATATAAGATCTAAATCTTATGGCCCTTGCAAATTTACGTGCAGGTAACTTGATCAACCATGTGAATTTAACAATTACTGGATTTTTCGGATTCGAACCCAGGACCAACGGCGTTACACATTTATGCTGATTGATTATTTGTGCGTTTTTCTTTTTTCATACATTAAAGGCATGTAGGAATATGATTAAAAAAAAAAAACTTTACAAAAATGCGGCCAATGAAATAATACAATTTATCGTCAAAATTATTAAAAATATCCTTCTATATTCAGTAATAGATGTGAAGATGACAAATAAAACATACGTAGGTTCTTAGCAACGGCAGCCAATTGCAGGACGTGCTTTGTTTCGTTGGCGAACTCGGGTGACGGGTTAAGTGTTACAACCATCGTGAACGCCTCACCGCGGGTGCCCGAAAGACCCGCGCCCAACAGACGGGTTAGTTTCGACTCTCTGACAATAGAAATATATTATAAAAATATATATTTAAATATAAAAAGGGTGGAATGGAGAAAAAATTATTTAATCATAATTTAATTTGTTAAATTAGTTTTTAACACATTTGAGGAGATCGTTCATAGCCTGATCCTGTAAAAATGTGGCTCATCACCCTATGGGGGGTTAAAATATATATTATAAAATAAACGTTTCTGAAATAATACGCACTGTTCGAGGGCGTATATACAAAAATAAATTAACATACACAAATTTAAATTTATTTTTAAAGCTGGTAACAAATAGCAATCAGATGACACAGACTAGTCAAACTGGTGGATTACTTTCTTGGCAGACCCTACTAATATTGTCTGTCCTGTACTGATTAATTATTACCTGTAAGGCACCACAGATCGATTGGCGTGCGCCTGCTTCTTTCTAAGCGAAGTAATGCACCTTTCAAGGACGTGCAATGACGTGTTGATGGAACGCGCCTCCTGCATACGCGCGCCCGTGTTGCGGGTGCGACGCGCACGTTCGCTGCCCGCTAGGTCGCACATACGCACGCATGACGTCACGATGGTACCGTCTTCTACGCAAAATCAATTTTATTGAATTGGTATGAAATTAGCATAACGTCGGTAGGTATCAATTAATTTATTAACACTTCGTTGCAATAACAATAGGATAATAATAACAATTTTTACGATCCTTGTGAGCATATTAGTGATTACATCTGACTTAACCGGTTTTGATGAAAATCGGTGCAGTTATAGTCTAGACCATCGTTTCCTAACCTGTGGTCCGCGAGCATATGTTTGGGGGTCCGCGGTCCCATACGCATCTATCTTACTTAGAGCATTAGTTAACAAAAATAAATAAATTACCAACGCCAAACATCTCGTAATTATATGAATCTGATTTGAGATTGCAATTGAGTAATAATATCAGAATATTTCTAACTTTGTTGCAAAAAAGCAGCACCAATCTTCTCATCAATGTTTTTCTACGAAAAAGTTTGTTTTTTGTTTTTTTAATTTAATGAAGGAATACTAAAATATAATATTGTCCGAAAATTGCACCTTTTTTTCACTCAATGGCATTATATTTGATTTTCTTGGGGGTCCGCGACTGAAAAAGGTTAGGAACCGCTGGTCTAGACAAACTGGAATTTAGGAAGGGCTACTTTTATCGTGAAAAAAGGTTCGAAGAAGTTGAAATAGGGCAAAAGGTAGTTTAAAAAAAGTTACTTTTTTCATTCAGCATAGTAATTGTGAAAATGCAGTGTGAGCGAGATGATTGTGCGTGGACCCCAGTGGCTGCTACTTGGAGGTTATGTTTTCCTGCTACCATCACATCGTAGGCTTCCTCACCAGACCGGACAAAGACTTGCGTTGCACCCTGTTAAGACATTTAATTTCTCATAAGACAGGGTTGGCATTTATATTGCCAATTAAGTATTGGCCGAGGAAGTGTTATTTTGTAAATTTTGGACAGTAGTTTGTAGTACAACTGATTAAACAAGACATACAAAATGTAGTTTATATTTTGTATTTTTGTTAATTGTTTTTAATCTCCAACGAAAAATAGCGAGTGTTATATTTAGCCATGACTGTCTATGGCAACATAGTTTCCTAAACTAATAATCGATTTATGCGGTTTTTTGTTTCAAAGCTTTCGTGATACACAAATAAAAAATAAATAGAGAGAATGTCAGGTAATTTTTTCAAATTATCTCCAATTTAACTACATCTATATTTTATATTGCGTTTGTTACTATAAGTATATCGTTCAAAATTATAAATATCTTGAGTTTATTAACTATTAAATTAAATTATTCAATCCTAACTAGTCCTCAAACATGATGATTACAAATAACAGTATCTCATAACTAGATTAACAGAGCATCATTGAAGCTAAGATTTATCCAGATCGTGTCAGATTTCAAACAAAAAAAATCGCAAAATCAATCCATTCGTTTACAGACAAACAACACCCCTTTTTTGCATTGGAGGTTAATAATAAACCTGATAAAACTTATCAAAAATTATCAATTAAATCCGATAAAAAAGATCAGCAACATTATGCTCGCTCTTAACAATATGGATTTTGAACCTTTATATCACTACATAGTATAAAACAAAGTCGCTTTCTGTCCCTATATCCCTTTGTATGCTTAAATCTTTAAAACTACGCAACTGATTTTGATGCGGTTTTTTTAATAGATAGAGTGATTGAAGAGGAAGGTTTTTATATATGTTTTATACCCGTGCAAAGCCGGGGTGGGTCGCTAGTAAGTTATATTACCTTAACATACGCATTTCCGTTTGCGTCTTCACGAATGATTAGTTTCGTCTTATTATTAGAAATAGCAAGCAAGTCATATATTCCTTCATTGTATATCTCTATAAACGACACCTGCAAATAAAATAAAAAAATTAATTAATAATTAATATATATCGACGCAACCACAAGTCTTTAAATAAAATTAATTTAAAAATCAATTATTATCATTTAAAACATTTAATATTTTTAAGATGGTCATTATAAATATTAATTTTGGGTTTTTCTGGCATTTTTTAGCCCCTCATCTCAATGGAGAGTTTATTGTAGTTGATAAAGTGTAAAGTGAAGTCCCATGTCCCCTAGTGGGGTATGGGGCAGGTGCATTTCACATCTGTTTCACTGATCGATTTTTTCTTTAGGGGCAAGTAGGTGATCCAGCTTTCTATATCCTGCCAGGCCGTTTTTTTTATCTCCACCGGGAATTGAACCCAGGACCTCTCGGTTGTAACGCTTACGCGCTTACCACTAAACCAGGAAGGCGGTCAATTGTAGTTGATAAAGGAAGCGAATTCCTTCAATTAATCTTTGTAGCCTTTTTACAGCTATGTACATATCTAGCAATAATTCCCCACTCAACACTAGACTTTGAATAAATTGCGAGGGGCTTCCACATATTGTTTTCTTGATGATGAAGAACAGCGCCGAGGCTTTCGTTAAGTAAGTGAAGTCCCGTGTCCCCTAGTGGGGTATGGGGCAGATGCATTTCACATCTGTTTCACTGATCGATTTTTTTCGTTAGGGGCAAGTAGGTGATCAGCCTTCTATGTACTGCCAGACCGAGTTTTTTTTTTTATCTCCGCCGGGAATCGAACCCAGGACCTCTCGGTTGTAACGCTTACGCGCTTACCACTAGACCAAGGAGGCAGTCAAGTTTAAGTAGTTTTAAGCTTTCGTTAAGTAGGTATACTTAAATGGAATTGCATATTTTCCTATTTTGGTGTCCATTTGATTAGTGTTTTATCGTTTTTATTATTGCTATGTAGGTATTTATTCAATATGTATTGGTTTTCCGCTTGCTTAGGAAGATAATCATTTGAGTTAATCATTCCTAGGAATCTTCTTAATTCTTGAACTTTTTGTCTTATTTTTACTTAGAGGTTCATTTTCATAAGATTAGATACAGTTAGAAGGGCTAGGTAAAATAATTAAAAATGTTACTTTAAAAAGATTACAACACTTTCTTTTTTATTTGAAGGTAGTTATGATTATTTTATGAATTTTATTTAATTTACACAAAAATATCAGTAGGTCTGGTCTTTTTGCTACAAGCATTTTGAATCAATTTTATGCTCAATATTAAATGAAGATGAAAATACATCATCTCCTATGTTGTTGTACTCACCCAAATATAATACTGTGATTGTGATAGGTCCATAACACTTCCTGTTAAGTCCATAAGTTGGCAACTCATTCTTTTATATTTATCTTTGTTTAAGCCCGATATATTTCTCAAAGTTTCGACAAACTGTAAATAAAAATATATTTAAGAAGTACATAGTATATTATGAAATGCTTAGTTCTAATTTTGTGTAGATAGGTTGAATAAGAAAAATTTTAGTTTTGAAATTGAACATTTATGTTTATACCCAGTTGTATGCTCAAAGGGTCATATTATGACCCTATTTCAACTATTCCTAGTATGACCAAAGGGACAACTGTCCCTTTTTTATCTAACGCCCACATTTATGCTTTATTTCGTTCCAACAAACCAGTTATTCAAATTTGAACTCTATATTATATATATTAAAAAATAAGTTTCATTTTCTATCCACAGTATGCAAAAACATTTCAAAACTTCAAGGCCAACATATTTAAAAATATTTTTGAAGTCCGAAGCGTCGTGCAACATTGCTCTTTGGGCTCATTGAATATTTCTGTGTTTTTTCGTTGTATTATGGCTATGTTTACCTATTGCTGATGTTTAAATAAATATAGAAACAAACTATGTAAACAATTTTAACACCACATAATAGCCCTATTCATAAGCTTTAAAATAAAGAACACTTCAAATCTGATTACATCCCAAAGTCATAAATCTTTATTTTTATGTGACTTGGCACCAACATGCTATTTGGGATGCTATCTGGTTCACACAAGGTTTTTAGTATAAACAAAAAAACTAGAAACGTTGAAATAGCCATGCTTTACATTGCCAATAGAACATGACATATGCTTTTCTAAATAGTTAATTTTTTAATATCCAATTCTTTAAATATTATTATTAAAAGCATAGCTGATGTACATAAACTTATCCTAACTTAGCTGTAGAATTAATTACCAATAAATGTCTCTTTTAAGAAAATTTATTACTTGCCAAATGTTTTATAGTATAGTACTTACTAGTTTTTCACGTTGTTGAGAAGAATATCTTAAAGTTTCATAGCCATCATCAACTGGCTTATAAATAGGCTGAGACTGAACGTTGACAGTTTTAAAAAGGTATTCCAAGGATCTCGGAATTAATCCTGGAGATGCTACAGTCCCCATCAGTGTGTATGTCTTCCCAGAACCGGATGCACCATAAGTTAGCAATGTGAAACTGTGACCATCTCTTAACCTTTTGAGATTATCTTTGACTACATGGTCAAAAATTTCCTGAAATTTAAGAAGAATTGTTAGGCCTCGTTTCTCATAATTACACAAATGACTTTCATAGCTTTACAACTTAGCTAAGCGTACTTACTCTTTGGGTTGCGTTGGAAAATATGTGAGAAAAAGTATACATTTTAGATACATGCTGCTGTGTCTTCCGTTCATCGCCAGAAGTAGTAATCAATTGTTTATCGTTGCGGACTTCGTAAAGATTACTAGAAATTCTACAGGGTTTCAAACGCAAATATACTTGAACAACATCCTGCTCTTCATAACTGGAATCTTCTTCGTAATAATCCATTAGATTGGTTCCCTTTTGGAGACGTCGTCTCATAAACGGATTAGTAATTAATGGAGCCTCTGGCTCTATAAAAGACATCACGTTTGCATTCCAAGTCCGAAACAATATCTGACATAGCTTGTGCACCTACTGAATATGAAATGTGTGGTCACTGGTCAGTATTAGAAAAGGCAATTTTGCTCTGGACTACCGTACCGAAAAATTCTCTTTGAAATTTTAAATGCTACTAAGTACAACTATCAACTGGTAAGTACCAAGGCGTTGCAAAATTGAAATTTGAAAATACAACTTGCAAAGTTGCAACGGTCCGACCAGTGTTGCCAACCCAAATTTTAGAAAATTAGTAGATTATGTGACAAATGTTGGTAGAAGTTGGTAGAATGTAAAATGCAAAATTGGTAGATCTACTACCTCAATTTAAAAGATTTTTTTAAGATTAAAAATGCATGAACTGTTCTTAAAACGTTTATTTTAGAAATTATACATATTTTTATTGAAAAGTTTTAAATGTTCTGTGCTAGGGTGCCCGTTGTTTGCTATGAATCTTTTAGTACGCAACAATCCCTCTAGAACCTCCGTGCAAATTATATTTCTCTGGAAGGTTTTCATATTATTAATTATTGCAGAAAACAATCTCTCAACGTTGGTGCTACTATGTAATGTAGTAATTTTCCCATGAATTCGCATAGCAGGGGAAACATTGGAGACTGTTCTCCTTTTTTAATGGATAAAACATGATTACAGAATTTTTCGGGTGTAGGATCCACATTTTTTTCTGTGAAATGAAATGTCATGTTTGTGTGGTTATAGAGGTAATATAAGTAGTAAATAAGTGGTTTATAGCCTGGACTCTATGGATGCTTGACGCATCGTCGCATGGCTCACGCAACACATTGCGACGTCGCTCGTCGATATAAAAATAATTCAAAGTGGTGATATATCAAACTAATTTTAAAAAATAGGTAGTTTTTAGGTCTAGGGTGGTCTTAGAGCATTTACCCTATGGAGATGTTATAATATTGAATCGCCGAAGTATTTTTTCTGCCATTTTTTGCGGGAGGAGAGGTGCACATGTATAGCACACTACGGCATTTTGAAAACTACAGAGAAAAGCTTTCTATAATTACAAACGCACACCAAAAAAAATGTACTTCATTGAAAACAAAATACACACATTGATAATCAGCGTGTATTCGTTCAATCACCTCATATACACAAACAAAGAATACTAGTGATGTGACACACTCATCAAATGATTACATTAATCTGAATGAATGAGAAAATACCTTCATTTATTTAATAATTTAAACTTATAAGAGAGTTTAGTAAATATTAGTTGGAAACAATGTATAATAATAATCTATATATTTTTTATTTGTTTTAAGATGTACTTTTAACGTTATTTTACTGAAATGATCAAAACTTATCGCTCGCAACGTGGTTTAATTTATTACGGGTATGTTTTTATAACACGACTGCCAAAAAAGGAATGTATTTTTTTAGAGTTCATGTATCAGCAGTTCAGTAGTTACATTAGGTTTCTCATTTTATACGTGAAAGAAATTTAAAAATCGGTCCATTAATTTCACTCACTAATTGTCTAACTAGTTAGTTAAACATTTATGCAAAAATGTAACTTTCAATAACTGGAACCCAAAAACATAACTACTAAGCAGTTCGGATATTATTTTATTTTATTATATTCATTCTTATTTATTTTATTATATATATATATATATATATATATACATAAATAAACAGGTGAAACATAACACTTTTTAGGGCTTCGCCGCAGTTGCTTGTCATCTAAACATGAATTAATGAAAAATATTCGTAATCGATCCTTCATTCCTTTATACTGTCCCATCCCTAGAGCATAACATAACCCTGTACTACGTTGAGCTACCAACGTTCCACTAATTTTTTCTATCGCAACGACGTAAAAGTTATTTTGAAGATTATATTTAAATAAAACCAAGTTGATGGATAATTAATACTTATATGTAATAGGAAACACCCTAATTTCGCAAATTTGAAGTAGCAGACCGCCTTTTACAAGTCGAAACCACACAATTAACCATTTTTTGGGAGCACTTGTTTGCGAAACGACACGATTTAATGTGGCGCCGGTCGCGGATTATTTTTACATAACGTGCATGGTCATATGGCCACGGTACTACGGCAGAGGGGAACGCTTAGCTATGCCATCTCCTTAAGGTAAATGCTCTGGTGATAAATAGACTGAAGTGAAAATTGGTAGATCTACCAAAAAGTTGGTAGATATAACATCACTGGGTCCGACCGAGTTTATTTTTTTTTTATTTGGCATTTGGCCCAAATCGTGGATATGGTAAAAACTTTCGACCATATAGCCTCCGTAATAGATTTTTTTTATTTTCAAACAACGTTGTAATTATACAAGTCAATTGGTCCATTTCGTATGATAAACAGTTCCTTGCATATTTTAAGATGTGATTCATAGACGGACATAGTTGATATTTTAAGCAATTTAGCAATTTACTATTAAAAGAAATAATAGAAACCACACTTAACATAAAAAAACTTTGACCAATGACTTTCCTATTTACTCAAAATACATAACCACTACTCAATTGGATAACGTTTCCTCTTCTAAAAACCATTACCAATCCAAAAACCTTTAGTAATTAAAAATCTCCGGTAGAAATCTTAGATAAAAATCTCAAGAAATGTAAACCGTAGACTGATAAATGACAGTGAAAATACACAAATGTAAATCGTCAGTGCTCTTCAAATTAACTTTGGCAAATAGGTACCTATTTATTTTTACAAATGTCGGCCAAGTAGGAACTAGGAAAGTGCTTGTGTGTGCCACTGTGCCTTTATTGTTGTTTATTTTTCAAGATTTAAATTTATAACTAATCAAACAAACCAACGAATAAACTTAATTTTCCTGTTAATAAAATAATTTATGTGCTGTTTGTTTTTTATATACAGCTTTTCCGAAATGTGTCACTAAATCGCGAAAGAATAAGGGCTGAAGATGTGATAATTAAACGAATTTGGCTTTTTGCCATTCGCGGCTTTGTGTATAAGAGCAAGATGATTTGGTTTTCACTTATTGTGTGGTGCCTGATGGTGGGACAGTCGGTAGGGTTCTGTCCATCACTATGTTTATGTTCGCAATCTGGGGAAGCTTTAAAGTTACGATGTGAAGGCGCTCCAGCACAAATAACTGAACTTAAAGAAATAGATCTTAGCAAAGTATTGGCAGCTGTTGTAAGCTTGTAAGTA
The DNA here is from genome assembly GCA_912999735.1 of Aporia crataegi. NCBI lineage: Eukaryota > Metazoa > Arthropoda > Insecta > Lepidoptera > Pieridae > Aporia > Aporia crataegi. The sequence continues at coordinate 830,024 of OU538748.1, read as the reverse complement.
ACATTTTGTAACACAGTTATCTTCTTTAAAATATATTAATACAATGTTATACTTATCTACACCATTCAAATCAATATTCATAATATTCCGCAATAATGCAATTAAAAATTATATTATAGCACAATTTTAACAGTTGTAATAATATGAAATATATAATAAATAATATATATAATTAAACATTACAATAATTGTTTAATAAAATAAGAAGCTTGCAAGGAGGGTTCTCAATGAATAATTCTTATTTTTAAAGCTTTTAATATTTCAGGAATTTATCAGGGAATGCAATATCAACACTCTCCAGAGAACTTAATTTACCAAAGTTACAAAAATTGTAAGTACTACTAAAAGAAGATACCTATTTCTTAGAATTATATTATATTATTGTTACTATAAAATAGTAAATATTATATTATAAACTATCTTGAATGTTTATAAACATTGTTATTGTTGGTAAAGAAAATAGCCAGAGGAACAGATGCAGAAGTCTGCCTACTAAGATTTAGTAGAACTAATTTTTATCCTTGTAATTCTACCTTCATATATTTAACAATCTTTTCTTAATTATATTGTTGTAATATTATTTCCAGAGATCTAAGTAAGAATCAAATAAGTTTAATAGAATCAGATGCATTCTACAACATGACTTCAATACAAAGACTGGATTTATCATACAATCAGATAAGCCATGTTTACAAAGAAATGTTTAAAGGACTTATTAATTTAGAAAGATTGAACCTGTCACACAACCACATATCTGTACTCGCTGCTGGAACATTTGACTATCTCATTGCACTAAAACAAATGTATGTATTCATTTATTTATATTTCTATGTTATAATAATAAAAGGGTTAGGTTTGTGTTTTTATTTGTAATGAATAAACTCTTAAGTTTCACTAATGGCCAACTACATTCTGAATGACACAGATTATAATATTGTATATCTGCAAAGTATATTATATATATCAAGTAAAAAATTGTTATTTATTTTGTATAGAAAATTTCCTTATTTCATTTTAATTTTTTACAAGCATGACTTAGAGTAGCTGCTTGCATAGCTAAAAATTTAATAGCTGTCATATTTTAATTGAAATACCTTTCCTCCAGTGACATAACTGAAAATCCATTGATCTGTGATTGTGATCTGTTATGGTTCGGTGATTGGTTGAGGAACACAAGTGTGAGAGCAGTTGGTGGTCCAAAATGTACATTCCCTGAAAATATGGCTGACAAACTAATTAAAAAGCTTAAGATATTTCTGGATCTATCTACTTGTGGGAGTTTCCTGCCTACAAACAATTTGATTGTCAAACCATCACATGATCAAGTCGTATTTGAAGGAGATACTTTAAGTTTAACATGCAATGCCCCATTTGCATCTGTCATAGCAAAATATGAATTAAACTGGGTACATTCTATGCAAGAATGTTGTACGGACGTGAACATAACAAGTACTGATATGCAAGAAGAAGGTTTAGCTGAAACTACAGTATTTTTCCCATGTGTTTCATCTCACCATGCTGGGAACTGGACTTGTATGTACTGTGATCAGAATCATATAAAACATAACCATACTGTTCAACTTATAGTGTTATCAAACTTCACTCAGTATTGTCAGACGGATAGTACAACTGGGAATAAGGGATTGTATTCATGGCCACAACTATTAATTAACCATACAACATCGGTGCCTTGTCAGAATGGAGACGGGTTAGCTTACAGGCACTGTAATGTCAATGCTACATGGGGTCAAGCGAATACAACGGAATGTCCATACATAAGCAATATAACAAAGTTATTGCAGCAATTTGCATTGTTAAATGTTAGTTTGGTCCAATTCTCTGCAATAAATGCAACAGAAAGGCTTGCAATACTTATTGAAGAGAAGACATATCCATTAGCAGATATATCAGATGCAGATGATGTAATGTTTATTGCAGCAGCTGTGAAAAATTACATGCAGTATATCAGAGAGGAGAAAGATTTGGGTGAGTATTTCTATTTAAAATATAAAAAAATGGGAAAATAGCAATGGGCAACGGTACACTAATTCTATGTGAGTTCCTGCCTGTTTGTTATAAGAAAAATAATTAGTAAATAAATCTTGGGGGTACCAATTTGTTAGATTTTAGACTATTTTTCTTATATTAATTCATTTCCTGCTTATACACTTGTGCTTATATGTTATATATATATTAAATATTATACAAAAATATATTAAACAAAAACAGACTTCAAATTGTTACTCTAAAACTACTAAACAGATTTTGATGAAATTTAAATGGAACCACATGGGAATCATCAGCTTTTAAACAAAAATAGAATCATCAAAATAGATTCATCCAGTCGAAAGTTCTGAGGTAAGAACTAACATATAGAATTGTAAAATAACATAAAAAAGAATCGAATTGATAACCTCCTCCTTTAGTTAAAAATGTGTTCCAAATTTTTGAAAAGCCGATTCGGTACTACCTTGAGCAATGACCAATTTCAGGTTCAGCCCTATTGGAAGTGATAGAAGCGGCAATGAATATATCTTCACCGGTGATGTCCCGAGCAGAAGCATCATATAGATCCTGTACTGATATGGTGCGGGCTGTAGAACAAATATCTGCCCATACTGATAATGTTCAAGGACATAAAGTAAGTATGCTTTATAATCATTTATGAAGAGACTCGCTAATTCTTCAGTCACTTACACAATTGAAGAGAAATAAATTATAAGAGGTCATGCAAAGCGTTTAGAAGCGAATACAATGTTTTTGTACATTACATAATATACTTAACAAAAGTATAAAAGAAAAAGTTATGAATCAATTAATAATTTAAAATAAGTATAACTTAAAATTTTACATATATTCACATTTAGTTAGTCATGAATAATTGTTAATGTTTCTTTCTCTACTTTTTCTAACCGCCTAGGTTGCTAAGTGGTTTACACAACTGAGTGTTGCGCCGAAGTTCTTAGGTTCACATCCAGGAAGGGACAAATGAATGTCTCGGTTGGATAGGCATAGGAGGCTGAAAGATTAAAGAAAACAGTTTGAGTGGTTGAATTGTGTATATTTAACAATTTTATAAATTCTTTGATTATAATTAACTGACCGGCGACATTTCTATTTCTTTCTGTTTTTTACCAACTTCAAAAAATGAAGAGTACTCAATTCGACGCTGTTTTTATGTTAGTAACTTTCGACTGGGTGAACGGATTTTTTTATTTGAAAATCTTTTTTTTAGAGTTATAATTTGAAGTCAGTTTTTTTGTTAAAATTTTAACACTATTATTGCAGAAGAAACTGGCGGTGGAGCGTTTCCCGGCTCGCGAGGGCTTCAGCGGGGTGACGTGTGTTTGGTACAGTGGACTAATAGACAGACGCCTTCACTGCTCTACCACCAATCGGACTGTCGCACCACTGCTCACTGTTACCGATGCTCTGATACATGCCAGTGTGCAGGTATGTCCATAGTTTTCCATGATCGAAATGGAACAAATGAAATTGAAGACTCCCTGAGGCAAACAAACTTTGACTGACAAATTTTGATTTTTAGCCCACCATATTCTCTATTGAAAATGGAAAAATTGTGTGAAAAACTATTTGATACGTCAATTTGATCCCGAGATACAGAATTTTAAAAGTAGGACGACATGACGTCATTATACAACAGCTCGTGTAGTCCGTCGCATCGCTGCTCGAGAAGAGAGACAGAGAGAGAGTAAAGTGTTGTACTATGAAGTCACGCTGCTGACACGACGAGCTGACGAACTTTAAATGCATGTAAAATTAAAACTACTTGCTCTTTCTGAGTAAAACAAAAACTAGTGTATTTGTCGCAGTAGAGCTTTAATGTATACATTAAAGCTTTACTGCGACAAAGTTTCAAGCGATTTTGCGTATCTAGTAACATTCTCCATTATGTGTTATCCATTATTATGAATGTGGCTATTCGTTTAGAAACTACGATGACGCAGACAGTCACACAGATCAGTACTGAACGAACTGTTCGAAATAATTGTAACTCCTGTTAATATTATGTTTTTTTTTATCGGTTTAGACCTTCAGTAGTAATTGAAGAAGTATATTTTTACAGTATGTCAGCTTTTTCATAACAATTTTCGTTAACTTATCCACGTATCTTGAATTGTTGCTAAACCATTTAGCAAATATGTGGTTCTATGCTACGAATAATAATATGTCTAGAAGTGTAATTCAAACTCAAAAATGGCACCACGCAAATAGATACCATGGTACATATTTGCGTGGCCTTCGACCAATCACTAGCCCACATCGCCTTGACGCGACCAATCATGTGCGAACGTATTGACCTTGATGTTTGTCAAGGTCAAACGTTGGTGGGTTCATTTTTGATGCGCTATATTTATGAGAGTTACGTTTCTAGACATATTATTCGTAAGTTCTATGATAATTCGTAGGTACTATACATCTAAAGTCGATTCTTAGATTACGCCGACCCGTGCTCGTCTGACATGAATGAAGAATTGCTGAGCAAACTTGAGCGTCTTCAAAACTTCTGCATTCGTTTCATCTTTGGCTTAAGAAAGTTCGACCATATATCGTCCTATCGGCAGCAGCTTGGTTGGCTTCCTATACGGCTCCGGCGTGATGCTCATATTCTCCACCATCTATACTCCATCCTCTTCATTCCTAAAACTGCTTCTTATCTCAAAAGTGTTTTCAAATTTACGGGTCCTTACAGCTACAGCTTACGGTCCGCTGATAGATGCATCCTAGAATTTCCACCCCACAACTCTTCCTTTTTCGGCAAGTCTTACAGGGTCACCGCGGTAAGGCTCTGGAACTCACTTCCTGTTTCCATTCGTTTGGCTCCCACCTTGTCTTCCTTCAAATCTCTCCTCCACATGCACTTCTTGTCCTTGTCTTATCCTACTTCTATAAACATTCGTGATTCATGCAACAGCTGATACCGCTTAGACTTTTTAGTTTGAACCATATTTGTTATTGTTAAGGATTTAGTAGTTTTCGCACTTCATGCACTCTCCCTTCATAACTTTTTTATTTTCCTTGTTGGGTTGCCTGGAAGAGATCGCTGATTAGCGATAAGGCCCGTTGCACTCCATTTAGCTTAAGTTATTATCTGTATCCTATTGTTTATTGCAACGAAGTGTTGATAAATAAATAAATAAAACTTAGACTATCGTAGGAAATATTGAGGGTTAAATTAATTTATTAAATTTATTATTTCAGATACCCCAATCGCTGCTCTACAGCACGACAGATTCGGGTGTCCTGTTACAAAGCCATCCTCAAGAGCTGGTGGTGTCATTTTATGAGGACGCGTCCCTGTTCCCTTTACTCCCGAGTATGGATGAAGGGAATGTCAGAGGACATCGGTCTAAGGACTATTACGGGCGGAGCACGAAACGCGAAGACATGAATATGGAGATTACTTCACCAGTTGTTGGATTCCAACTTGGTTAGTTATATTTTTCTTTATTAGGCTTCACCAGCGTTAATTTAAATAATTAAATAAAAACAAAATCAAATTAGCCTAAGTTATTCGCCATGCCTAAAGTGCCGTCAAAATCGGTCTAGCCGTTTCCAAGATTAGCCGGAATAAACAGACAAAAAAATTTACAAAATTTAATTTTTGTATATACACGTGTACATCCAAATGCATTTAGTAAAAAGCTGTTATTTTAATTTTACAAATAGACACTCCAATTTTATTTATCTGTATAGATTTATCGTTAAACTAGCCTACTAACTTATTAAACCTCTTACACAAAAACTTAGCTTAATTTGAAATAATGTCTTCAAAGTTTCAAATGTTTTGTCACTCTCTCACTGACGTACAATTATAGTTGCAAAAACGTGACAACATGCTTTAAGCAAAGATATGTAAGGTTTATAAATAAAAGGTAATTATGTTTGCTAACGAATTATTTTAAAAACATAATTATGTATGTTACTAAAGTAGTTTTTTAAATATTTTTAATAAAAAAAATATATTTTCTATGCTAAGATTTACCTCATACCATAATACCTACTTATCATACAAAGCTTAAAATATGCTAAATAATTAGCTCAAATTCTATACATATATGCATCATAATTTAATTCAAAATAATCACATACAATCATTTATAATATAATAGTAATTTATTTTTATCGATCATTATAATTACATATACCACGAACGGAAATCAAAATTACGTTTGATATTTTTAGATCATTTTATCGAAATTAATAAATAGATTTAAGCAGTTTTCAGGAATAAATGGACAATAGCTTTAGAGATTTCATTTAAATAATTAAAATTGTATATGTGTATTTCAGACAAAGTATTGGTAATGGGGGAGTTGTTAGAACCAATAATAGTGACGTTGCGTTTAGCTTGCGGCGGCGGAGTTGAGGCCCGCGCAGCTATCTGGGACCACAACACGCGACGATGGACTGACAACACGACTGGTAATGTTTATATATAACAAAGTTTGTTAAGTTATAACAAAAAAAGCTGAAATGATTTACAAGACTTTTTTGGATTTCTTACATTTAATCTAAACTAATATTATGAAGAGGAAAGATTTGTATTTTTGTGTGTATGTTTGTAATGAATAAACTCAAAAACTACTGTGCCGATTTCCAAAATTCTTTCACCATTGGAAAGCTACATTCACCCTGAGTAACATAGGCTATATTTATTGCTAGAAAAAATTAGGGATCCTTACTAAAACTTAAGTAACGTAACCCAAGGTGTAAAAAAGTGCCCTAAAACTTCTTTCGTCGCATGCGCTGCGGTAACTATTGATGATAGAACAAAAGTACACTAAAAGAAACCGGTGTGAGTCCAAGCGGTGTACGGTGTTAAAAATTCAAGGTGAAAATCTAAAAAAAAAATCTTATGTCCACACCTGCGAAGACGGGACAAAAGCAATGTTTATGACAGGAAATAATAAATAATAATTAAAATTGATTAATAATTGGTCTTGCAATCGTGTTACATACAAGTCTGTGTGCACAAAAAACACCTTCCTGCGTTTATCTTATACAATATACACATATTATAGTGTTAATGTCTTTTTGAAACTGTGATGTGTTTTTATTTAAAGCCTTTATTGTATTTTAAAATATGTTTATACACTTCATCTATGAAATGTTTTGTTTTTTGTTGTGAATAAATGAATGAATCCGAATTGCGAATCTGTTCAAAATGTTTTATTTTCTGTTTCAGACTGTCGTATCTCGCACGTGGTGTCAGAAATGATAATAATAAGTTGCAATCGCTTGGCGTATGTTGGTTTACTTCAAAACGTTGAAACAGGCATATACGGGGCGCGAACTGATGGGGCCAGGTTTAAAGTCTCCCATCCCGCGGTCTACGTTGGCAGCCTTATTCTTATCGGCTGCGTCAGTTGCGCGACCCTTACATACATAATGTGCTATTCCAACATCCAAATGCCCAAGAAGTCCAAACACGCGCTGATAAACACATGGATCGCCATCGGATTGCTATGCTTCATGTACACGCTGGGGATTTACCAAACAGAAGATGTCAAGCTCTGCCAAATTCTGGGCCTTTTGATACACTATCTCTCACTTTGCTGTTTGCTATGGATGTGCGTGTCTGCCAGTAACATGTACAAGTGGGTCACAAAAACGCATGGCCCTGTTAGGACCCCAGAGGACGAAATAACTCCTGATATGCCCATACATAAGCCGATACTAGGGTTGTATTTAGTCGGTTGGGGTATAGCGTTGATCGTTTGTGGAATTTCCGGTGCCGTCAATTTGAAGGATTACGCTGGCTATTCTCAGTGTTTCCTAAGCACCGCTCCAGCATTGAGTGCGTTGTTCATCCCAGGAGTAATTTTACTCTTGATCTTGTCCATTCTCTTCCTGCTTATACGGTGTACCATCAGAAATATGAACGTTCAGCTGTCAGAGGGGACTCAAGCTACAGAAAATGTTGATTTGGAGATGTGGGAGCTGAATCAAACGAACGATGCAGAGAGACGCAGTATTAAATCTGCAGTCGATTCTGAAACAGATGATGTAGAACATACTCCAATAATACAGTTGCGTGCGCAAGTCATTGTCTTGTGTCTGTACATTTCTGTATGGACCTGTGGGGGTGTAGCCGTGTACAGACCGTTGCCGGCATATTTACCCTACCAAGAAGACATTTGTAGCATCGTTTATGCAGTTTGTGCGACCATTTTAGGAACTTTCATTCTCTTCTTTCATGGAATAGCTCGCAGTGACGTCAGAGCTCAGTGGTCTCTTATGCATTGCTATTTGCAATCGAGTAAACAGTGCTGCAGGAATAGAAGTGTGTTTGACGCGAATCACAGAAATATATCTGCCAATCCGACCAATGCTCCAGTCACACAACTATCAGGAGATAATAGATCCACATCGGGAAGTAGGAGCTCAAACAAAACTAATTCTAAAACAAACAACAGTGGCACATTTAAAGCTGGAGCAGAACTCAATGGTCAAACTTTACAAAAAGATGTCTCCAAAAGTTTAAACGGAAAAACTCCGAATATTAATCTCGTCGTCTTACACAGGCAGCAATACAGATCGAATAATTCAATGATGACGTATCCCGAGAGTAGCAATTTCGTACCTGAAATGTTTTATAATCCAAACCAAATTAATGTCGCTAAAAAGTTCTTCAAGAAACAGAGGCAGCACATGAAAAGGAATTGCTTAGAGTTACCCCTACAGAGAGACTGCGACGACGATTCGCATGTTTCCCTACCGTTGCCGTCGAAAGACGCTTACCTTACAAACATGATGAAGACCGGAACGAAAGTTAATAATACTAACTTTCATGTAGACAAATCCAATGGAGCTAAAGAGATTCGGAACCCTCTCAATCCAAATTTGTTGGAGGAATCTAAAGATTTGAATAAATATTCTACTGTTAATAAGCAGTGGAACAGAAATGACGACCCCAAATCAGGGAGAGATCAAATAATGAATATTTACACGAACGTGCCAGAAACACAAGTGCCTCAGCATCAAGTTGTAAAGTCAAAAGTACAGAAACCTTTGAATGGACAAAGGAATAGTGTGTCCGAAGAGTGTCTCCAGAGCCACGCCAGTGAACAGCCCGAAATGCGGACAATTTCGCAGCAGTGTAGCTTAGAATATAGCTCCGCTTCAGAAATGGCAATGCCCCACACTTGCTCTGATCAAACGATCAACACACATTCAGAAATAACCTCGCTGCAGGAAACACACAGTGCCTTATGTTCCACAAATGAAATAACAGACACGGAGAGCTTCGGCCAATATATCGACTATCTTCAACCCACAAAGAACCAGGATAAAGATGGCTTAGACAAATCGTTACAGGACATATCTGAAGAGTGCACAATGAACAGTGATGAAATAAACCGCTCCAGCACACCTCAAAACTTAGACGCGATGGGAGAAATAGACAAATTACTACAGAATCCAAACGATTTTGACGGGTCGAAAGAAAAACTCGAAGATGGCGGAAAAGAAGAATATTTTATGGCGAAAACGACGTACGATTTCGAAACGTGTAGCACTAACGCGAGTGAGCAAGGATTTGAAAATGAGAGTGATATATACTGTCCAAACTATCAAATGTCGGAAGTGAGCATACGCAGTCACGGGCTTTACGCTCCATCGCCATCTTCTATGTGCCCGAATGAGATCAGTTTTAGTAATGAAGATGTGTCTACTATAGAAAATCAGTACGTGAACTATGACCCAGGATGGCGGCGAACGATAAAAAACAACCCCAAAATGGGCAAATACGTTCCGACGCCTGCTTTAAGCTGTCCAGAAGTTAATTGCGATAGCCCAGTGTCTTTTACCAGTGACTTAGACGAACTGTACACGCAGATTACGAGTAGGGATAAAGAGAGGGTTGCTGGGAAAGAACTCGATGTGACACTTAACAGTGATGTGACACTTAAACCTGACAGTGACAGTTGTGTCAGCGAGGCCGTGTCAGATGTGGAATGTAGGAAAGGGGAGACCACCGTGTAATAATTTGTGGAAATGTATTTCGAATTTTTAAGTATTGTTGATATTAAATATACTTAATAATACAGTTTTGTCACAAATTTTATGGACTACATATAGAGATTTTGATGTTGTTTTAATACGGAATGAATTGGTCACTAATGCACAAATGTTGAAGTATTTCTTGAATAATAGGATTCACTGCCAATATAATGTAGTTTTACTAATTTAGATTTGTGGAAGTTTTTGGAATTTTGTGTAAATTTTCTACTTAGCATAATATTGTACAGTTTTTGTGCCATTTACGTATGTAAAATATAGTTAAGTTGTATTTATGTATATTGATTGAGAATATTTTATTTCAAGCGTGATTTGTATGCTTTTTGTATGATTGGTAATATTACAATTGGATTTCTTAGTAAATATGAACATAATATAAGGAAATTTAATTTACTAAACATGATATGTTATTGATGCTATTTAAAATTTTGTCTGTAAAGTCTTATGAAATAATAAAAATGGGATTTCGAGCAATGATACTGACGACAATGTCGCTGATGTCGCAGCGTCAGTATGTGTCAGTAATTTACTAGTTAAGCCCCGCGGTTTAACCCGCGTTAATTCTGTTTAGAAGTGAAACAAGAAACGTTATTAAAATAAAAGAACATTATAAATTATCCCACAGGAACACTACCGGTATATAATATTCCTTATGTTAATCCAGAGAATATTCTATTTGCGTGCCAAATTTAATTCAAATCCGTTTAGCCGTTTAGGTGTGATTGAGTCACAAACGTCCAAACATTCTCATAAACTCGCATTTATAATATTAGTGGAATTAAAACTTTGTACTAGCCCCCTTCCACCGGTTTACTGACGCTGAAGCCTTTTGTCTTCCTCGGACCACACCTTTTGAAAATTCAAAATGAATTGAAATATTACCAATGTCGTCAAAATGTAGAATTTAATGTGCCAAATTTACTGCACTTTTTTGAGATTTTTTTAATTTGACTGATTTTTTGCATTGTTTCTAGTCCATTGTAAAATCTTTTTATATTTGTCTTCCATTATGTAACATGAAAAGTCGTTTATGAATTTAAGGCAGTTTTTCTGGTTTGAGCCACTTGTTTTGTGTGAAGAAAATTTGAGAACTTCTAGAATTATTGTTAGAAGATGTAAGAAAATTTCTTGTTTTTTGCTTGTCATTGTCATAATACGTTGCATCCAACATCTACTGTCAATGTCATTGAAGTGTCAAAGGTTCCTTGTATTGTACGAAAAAAGTAGCGGCACTTTCTCATAATGAAACAAACGTGCAAACTTTCTATGGAATTGACAGATCGTCAACTGTCAAAAATCTTTCAAAAGTTTCCTTTTTTAAACTCGTGTTTAGCGTTTATCCAACGGAGTAGGTAGTTGACTGATCTCAAAACGCTTAGTTTTATTTATTTGGAATTTAGATTAAAATCTTATTTGTTTAATAACACCTAACTTATAATGAAATTTTAGTAGATGTAATGTATATTGTTTTTTTTATATTATGTATTATAGTTTTTTAATATTACACACTTGTATTTGGCATCTACTTAGATGTAAATTACATTATTGCCAGATGCACATTATTAATAATTATGTTTTTGGCCTGAAAGCAAATACTTATATTAAAACCGCTTTTGGAATCGAGTATCCCAAAGTCTTTCTGAAGAATTAAAGAACATTAAAAAAATTAATTGACAAAAAATGAAGGTTTTATGAATATTTGAATGAAAAGTCTATTTAAATGTATATGCTATTGTGGTGGTCAAAGGGATAGTTTGGTTTTGACGAGTTTATGTTTTTTAGATTAACAAAAAAAAACCTTAATGTTTAACCAACCTAATGTTTGGTGATTAAAATCCTCATTTTTAATACCGCCTCAAAAGTAGGTCCTTTTTTTGACAAAAAAAAAGTTGAGATCCTTTTATGAATAACACTGTAAGTGTTAAGTAATATGAAATTTATCCCCCAAATGCAAGTAGAACTGTTTTCTATAAATATTAACGATTGTGTATATAGAAGATTTATAAACAGTTAGCTTTTTCTGAGCATATTGCATAATAAAAAAGCATTTGCACTTACCGTTGTTTTATTAAAACTCCTTTCTTGGACCCACTAGTAAATACGTAACCCTAGCCATACATTCCAGGTGATGTCTTCTGTGCCTACCCAACCGAAACATTTACCTACTTGTTTCCAAAGTCAAAATATCTTTATTCATTGAAATCATATTTGATCATTTTAGTTTAGTTTATAAAAATAATTATTCTAATATAATATTTGGTTTTATTAAGACAGCTAGAGCAGGTTCATTCCCAAGATTTTTTATAGTAATAGTAGTAATAAATAAAAAAATAAGTAATCCGTTATTTTATAGTTTGCTTTTTTATAAAGTTTTCTTTTAATTGTGTTTTTAAATTTATTCATTGACAGTTTAAGCATATCACTTGAGAGTTAACTATAAAAGCGTATACATTGCCCTTTGAATGATTTACTAACTTCATGGAGCCTACTAATGGCAACAGCGAGTTTATTCCTAGTATCAAATTCATGACTATCGCTGTTTTTCTTAAACAAGTTAATATTTTTGTGTACATACATCAGATTTTCATAAATATGTGACAATTGTGACTGTCATTATATTTATCTCTAGGTAAATTTTTCACGGAGTGATTCTTTGGGGCCCACATTGCTCGAACAGCCCTCCACGGGATTCAAACCCAGGATTTCCGGCGCTAGACACAAGCGTGGACCACTGCATTAATAGTAAAATTTGAAAATTATTACATTATTTTTTCAGTCAATATAGCGGCCTTAACAACACCGTAGTTATTATCTTATGAAGTTAAAGGTTAAAATTTATCATGTATGCATTTAAAATTATGCAACGCTGATGCGGAAAGCAAAAATAAATATTATCTATATCAATGTTAACGTATTGAACTTGAGATTAATAATTAACTGGCCCATATTTCGGCCAACGCGTTAGCATAGCGATACAACGCGGTAATGTAGCCAGTATTTTGGGTACGCACCCCAACGCTTTAATGAGCCTTTTGTATTTTTGTAAATATATTTAAGAACATTATTGTAAATATTTAATAAAATTAATTAAAGAACAATAAAGCAAAGTTGAGGTTAGGTATGCTTAAATAATAATAAGTATATAAAATTAAATCTATATAGATAAATTAAATTGGAGTGTCTCTTTGTAATATTAAAATAACCGTTTTTTACTAAATACATATGGATTTGTACGCGGTACATATACCAAACCATATATTTTTTTTACAATTTTTGTCTGTCTGTCTGTTCCGGCTAATCTCTGAAACGGCTGGATTTTGACGGGAATTTCACTGGCAAATAGCTTTTGCCTTATTGTTGGTGGTTAATAGTAAAAGGCAATTGATTATAATATATATATTTGCGTCATGATACAATGGATACGACATTCGAACATTGTATTAAAACAGCGACTGACTGCTTAACAATTGTCTATGCTCTTTGCAATAAATCAATAACGTATAATGATTAATGGCGTATAAGTATATATAATTGTTTAAATAAATTTTATATGCATATTCAGTAGGTCTGAGGCTACTATCTATTTTTCATACCCCTAAGTGATAAGGGTAGCCCACCTTAAAAATTAATATGGCAAAACATCGTTTGCCGGGTTTAGCTAGTAGGTATTATAATAAAATTCAAAGAAATCAGTTCGTCTTTGTAAGGATTGGGTAAACAATAAAAAAACTATGTCATTATTGTACAAGCTTGTGTTGCTAATAAAAATAATATTTTTTTTAACATAAATTATTTATGTATATTTAGAACTTATACATAATTAGTCTAAAGGTACAATTATGACTCAATAGTGATTCTCGTATAGAAATCACTAAGATCAAACATACTTATAAGTATTTACTAAATATTTTACAATTACATCAAACAATAAAATTACTTCTTATTTATATCTGATAAACCGTCAATTGGCCGCGTTTGGCCGTGACCTGGCTAGCTTGGATTAACAAGTGAAATTGAATACAATTTAAAAGAACCTCGACATGAATTACAAATAAGAATATCTCATAAATGGATGAACACATTTTCATAAATCTATATTAAATTATAAAGCTGAAAGAGTTTGTTTGAACGCGCTAATCTCAGGAACTACTGGTACGAACTTTCTTTTTGTGTTGGATAGTCCATTTATCGGGGAAGGCTTTAGGCTTTATAACATCACGCTGCGGCCTGCGACCAATAGGAGCGAAGCATCATCAAAAACGGGGAAAATTATCCATATTTGAGAGCTTTCGTTGCGTGCGCTGCGTAAACGGTTCAAGTTACCCAAAAAATATGTATGAAAGAATTATTACTCTTTAAATGATCTAAAAAATGTCCGCCACAGTATATGTCTATCTTTTAAGATTGACTACGTTCACGAAACGACGTCACGTTACGACGAAATTAACGCGGGTGAAACCGCGAGGCGCAGCTAGTTGTAGATAAAATCCATCTCGACCGCCTCAGCTTGCAAATAAACACTCCTATCATAAACTGTACATTCGCTTAGTGGCTACAGTGTTATAGACACACATAAAGACGTCGAAGCTTAGAAAGAGCCGAGGTTATTTTCAAATCTCCTCAAATGCAGCTGAAACCGCAGGGCACAGCTAAGATAAACTCGCTTTATGTTTATTTCGAGTTTTAAAATAGGTATAGTATGAATTTACGCGTTGGCTGGAAGTGCTAAGCGGGCAGTGAATTCCCTTCCCCGGTCAGCGACAGCACCCAAAACCCGAGTAACCAGCCCACGAGGTATTTCTTCCACTTGTTTCTTCTTACCTATATTAAAATTATTTATTAACACTTAGTTGCAATTTTTGGCAAAGCACGGACTAAGTCGCAGGTTAAAGCTATTTTCAAGATTAAATTAACAAGAAAAATTAAAGACCGACTTCAAAATTTGGGTTTGTAGAGGTTTTTAAAACAAGCTTTTATTCTCATTTTTGAGAGTTTTGAGTTTTCAACATTGAGATAATTTTTGTTAGACCCATTAGATTTGAGTTTAGTCATTAGGTACAAAATAAAATATGAATGTTTCTTTATAATAACTGTAGTATAGATACATTTATCATAATATGTTGTTTCATGGTTAAAAAGGGTAATCTATGAATACATTGATCAGATTGTATTCTTTCACCGATAGAAGCCTTTTCCGAGTGACAAGATGTGTCCTTGTGGACTAATATTCGAGTAACTAAATAAATAAATAAAACTTAACTCACCAACAATGAAGTCGAAGATGTGTAGAGGCACATCGTTGTCTCCGGGCTCTGGTTTCGTGACCAAACGAAACGCAGGGCTGTTAACACAATGCTGAGAGCTGGCGACTAGCTGGGCAGCGCTGTCTTTATCACCTATCAGCAAGCCCCGAGATTGGACTTTATGTTCTGGGTGAATGCGGTACCAGGCTGCACCTTATGAAAGGAATACGATCTTACTTATAAAAAGAGGCTAATGGTACAAAGATGTCAACTTTATAAGTCACACAAGGATTGTGGGCTACAAATAAACAGTATCATTAAAAAAAAACAGCAAATTAACAGTGAATTTTGATGTTTCCACTCGAGCAGCACGTTAGTAATGGATTTTTTGTTTCTAAAAAAGCAATAATTTTCTTTACAAATGAAATCCATGATAATTTAAACCCTCTCTCCCCACATGCTTATTAATTAAATAGGATGAACTGACTTTCATGAATTATTTCTTAAATATAATATATCACGCTTTCAAACATAAAATTGCACCAGTTTTAAAGCCACGATGCCACAGACAAACATACAGACCCATAAACCCTCAAAAAAACAGAAGATGGCATAGACAGAAGAGCGAATCTATACAGATAAATAAAATTGGAGTGTCCGTTTGTAATATTAAAAGAAGAATTATTATTTTATTATAAAAAGGACGAAGTACATAATTCAATTCAATTCAAAGCCTTTTATTGCCAAAGAGATAAGTACAATTTTTCTTATTTTTACTTAATTATAATTATAACTAACTTGCTGCACCTCAGTCTCCAAATTGGCGTGTCCGTCTGACACAAAGGCCTCCTCCAGCTTTCTCCAACCCTCTCTGTCTCTTGCGAGTCTTAACCATAGTGGGCCTGCAGTGCTTTTAAAATCATCTGACCATCTTTTGAGTGGTCTACCTCTTTTTCTTTTTGCATTTGCGCGTGGAATCCACTCGAAGTACATAATACATATCTATAATTATTTTGCTATTCGCTATTTTACTCTAGGTAATATAAATTTAATTCGTACCTCTTACATAATTGAGAGCCCCGCTCCAGTCCCTCGCTCGAGAGCTGGCCCAATTCTTATTACCTTGTATTTCACCCTCCGCGAACCATCTCTCAGGGATATGTGGCCACTGAAAGAGGTAAAGATTTATTTAGGATTGAACCAATGCCAAAACTGCTGTACCATAAATAATATTAAAGATTGTATTTAACTTTAAAAAGAGTGTTTCAAAGTTTTTTTTGCAAAAAAAAAAATTAAATAAAAAAATATGAATAGAGTGCGCTTTGTTCTTCTCATGTATTAAGTTAACGGTGAAATAGTTTAAGTTTAGAAATTTGTAGAAATTTATTTGTTTTATTTAACGGCTGGTCTTTAAATTTAAATATTTATGGTCATAATTAACAATAAGATTAAGTTTTATTTTGTTAGGGTTCTTACTTTTTTATTCGATGATTTAATTTCGAGCTTTGGTTTTTTTTAAATTACTTGTGCAGGGAAACAGGAGAAATTTATCGAATGACAGCATCTTATAAAAAATAAAGTTTTGGAATGTAAAAAGTGGGTTTTTCAGAGACTGCTGAAATTTCTCAATTTTTCTTCTAAAAAAACTTAAATAGTGATATTTTTAGAAAAAATTGAGTACTTTAATATCTGTAAAAAGGCCATTTACTAAAAGTTAATAGTTTCCGAGTTTTAAGGTAAAATCCGAAAAAAAAAACAAAGATTTTTCACGTTTTTTGCGATTTTGACAATGTTGCGTCACAAAATTTTGTTAGCAAACCTCAAAATACATAAAGCATGGAAGAAATCAGAACTACCCCAAAACTTTCCTAGTAAAACATAATTTGACTGGACTGACTGGTATTTGTTAAATTTATGAAGGTCTAAATGTACCTGTATAAAATGTAAGGAACGATTGCAGAACGAGACTGGAGGATGTTGCCAGTAGAGGTTGGGGTGAGGCGCTCCTATTACAATGAATTTTCTGACAATGGACCCGTGGCAGTGGACAAAATACCTGTTGTTAAAATTATGTTAAAACGGATGTCCGTCTCCCCTAGTGGGAAAAATAAATTTCACAGCTGTTTCACTGATAGATTTTTTTCTTTAGAGGCAAGGAGGTGATCAGCCTTCTGTGCCCTGCCAGACCGAGTTTTTTTTATCTCTAACGGGAATCGAACTTAGGACCTCTCGGTTGTAACGCTTACGCGTACCACTAGACTAAGAAGGCGGTCAATTTTTTTAATTACCTACGAAAATAGATTGTTATAACTTAAACGTCTGTCATGTCTGCTGTGGCTTTGTAGGTCCTTAATCGATTTCCATGTGTTTTTAAAAGCTGTTGTGATCGAGACAGGTCTTAGAGATTCATTAAAATCTGTTCATCTATTTATAAGATACTTTCATTGTTGGTATCATCATATCATTTTCTACCCTTCATACCATCATGGATTTTTAAAATTCTCTTAATTTCCCTTTGATACTTACATGTAATGTGAAGCACTTTCTATTTAGTGAGGCTACTTTTAATTTTTTAACAAAGTAGGTACTTATTTCCTGAGTAGATAAAGAAATCCAGTAGTTCCTAGAATATAAGTACCCACCTGGTAGGTACTGATATGAATCAGTTAATCGATATTAATTATGATTAATATTGAATTTGAATAAAAATATATGGAATAGTGACTTATCTTCTAGGAAATAGTAAAAATTCTAAAAACAATGATAACTAAATCCATGTACTCGTATGTACTTTAAGCCTATAGTTATATATATAAAAAATAATACATATTTTTATAAAAAAAATCGAAGAAAGCTTCTACTTCTTTTTGAAATTTTTCATTAAAAAATCATAACTCGAAAACTACGAAAAATCGTAAACATACATGGGTGATTAATACCTCTTAACACCACTTAAACCAATTTTTAGACGTCACTTTTCTGGCCATCCTGTATATAGGTTGTGTACTTATATATATATTGTTGTATTAGTGAAGTTTCAGATATAAAACATCATTTAATTGATGAACTGTGCCTAATACATGTCGATTTCTATGTCTGACTCGGCCTTTGAGATTAGGATTTATCATCACAGCATTAAAAGGGACTGATAAGCATCAATACCTAATCCAAGTCTAAAGGTCAAATATTTTTAATTTATAGTTTACTAGTTGCGCCCCGCGGTTCCACCCGCGTTAATTTCATCGTAGCGTGATGTTATATAGCTCATGTTTATTTATATCGAATCTACAGCCTATAAAATAAGTTTTAAGCTAAAAATGATGAACTTCCATATAACTTTGCATTCTCCCCTTTCAAGCCCTTACAACCCGTTTTCGCATTAAAAAGTAGGCTCTAGTCTACCTGTGTCTCAAATTTTATTTAAATCGGTTCAGTAGTTTTGGCGTGAAAGCACAACAGACAGAGTTACTTTCGCATTTATAATATTAACTAGCGACCCACCCCGGCTTTGCACGGGTATAAAACATATATAAAAACCTTCCTCTTCAATCACTCTATCTATTAAAAAACCGCATCAAAATCCGTTGCGTAGTTTGAAAGATTTAAGCATACAAAGGGATATAGGGACAGAGAAATCGACTTTATTTTATACTATGTAGTGATATAAGGATTCATTTACTTCAAAATATAAAGATATAGTTACCATTGTGTGGCAAGTTTCTTTTATTTACATATTTATCGAATGACGAAGAAAGAGGCGCGGTTATGAGTTTCACGTGTTTATGGATTGTCTGTGAATGGTCCTAAGCGAATGTACCGATTTCTATGCGGTTTTTTTGTTTAATATCAAGATCTGTTCATCCATTTATTTTTCTAGTATGGACTAGAGGTTAGGGAATTCCACCCTACTTTAAAGTTCAAAATGCTACAGGCACAAAGTACAAGGACTGATTAATAATTTAATAAAAACATACCAAGTCAGCATTCCGCCAATACCAAAGCCGATAATGATGGCTTGGTTGGTCTCCGATACACCCAGGGCTTCCAGAAGGGCAGCAAATTCCTCCACAGCCCTTGGTGGAGTCAGGTCCCGACGTCTTCCACTCTCACTGCCCCCAGACCCTCGGAGGTCCAAGGTGATGACGTGGTACCCGTTTTCAGCCAGCCGTCGCACGGCCGATGACCACGTGGGCACCCATAAATTTCCCGTGTCTGGTGCATCTCCCAGAATTAAGATGGGATACCCAGATTTGGGACCCGTTTCGACGTAGTGATATTTCACACCCTTTAACAAAAAAACATATATTTATTTTTGTTGAATATTGTTTAATAGATATTAAGTCATGATACAGATTTTAAAATTGATATAATTTTCAAATATCATAAAAATAAATGTGGGTAGATATAAATACAAAAAAAAAATACATGTTCAATTTGAAATATTATTTAGTCGATATAATTATACGGAACGGTAGGTGTATAACACACTAGTAATAATACGGTATTAATTAAAAAAAAGGTGTCTAATATTTTATGCCTTGAATTTTTAAACAATCTGAAATAAGACCTACATAAATTAAATTATCAATGAAATCAAAACTTGAATTTTTGTATAACAAAAGCTTGATTTACAATTAATTAATTAACTTTTTAAAACATCAAATACTATTAGAAATGTTTAAATTTTAAATAGTCATTTACATAGGCAATAATATGTACGGTCACCGAATGCCGCAGCAGGCTTACTAGAAATTGATATAAACAATAAAATAAAACTACCCACAAACCATAATTTTAATATAACAATGAACCCCAATCGAGGAGTCGACAGTTAGCTCCGGGGCACTACACACTGTCCTTCTATGTCCTTTCCACAACCTTCGTATTGCGTGAAGCAAAAACTGCCACAAACCGAAATAAATGCATTCGAAAAATAACTGTACGGCCTCCCACCCCGAAACCACTTGCAATATCGAATTTTTAGCACTCATTTATCAAACTCTACGCACGACCGAACTTCGTTTAATTGATTATTTTAATAGCATACATTTTCATCGTCTTATCAATTTTATCGCTAGCTTGAACTTTGAATTCATTCTGCCTATCGAATGCGTTAAGCATTGTGTGCACATTAAATACTTGTCACAAAATGACATTGACAACTAGAATTTTTACTATGAATTGAATTATTGTCAATGTCATAGATACTTTTTATATATTTTACTCATCGGTGGTTATAGACTAGAAATTCATGCAATAAATAGTTACTTTTATCTATGTTTGGTTAATCCCGCTAGTGTCAGCAACTAACAGGTTTAATTTTGTTCGATATAGCATTTATGGAGGAAGGCTTTAACATCACGCTACGACGATATTACGCGGGCAAAGACGCGGGGCATAGCTAGTTGGTTTAATAAAATAGAAAAGACTTAGAAACTAATAGAATTTAAAAAAAATTGCACTTTTAAATAATAATATAACATTTAAATTTTTAATTAGATAATTTGTTAATAGCTTCGAAAATCGACACAAACAATAGTAGTAAGTAAAATATTAGTAATAAATGTGACTTTTATTAAAATGGTAATGACACATCATGAACTAAGAATCGGTTTATTCGGCTTTTATATTTATTTAAACATAAAAATTTAAAACAGGACATAAAACAACAGTATATATATACGACATACTTCAGAACGTGCTAAGAACAATTAATGATCGATAATGAAATAAAAAAATGATAATCCTTATAAGGAAAATGCTATAATACGAGCGTATTATGAATGTCATGATTCGGTTTTAAAAACAAATTAAGGTGAGACAGCGCACTCAAGATGAGTAACCGGTAATGACAATTGCAGACAGCAAGTCACGGTGGCTAACGACGACATGAGGCCCGGCCCTCAGAGACAAACTTGGTTTAATGGTTTATAAATAATATTAAAAGAAGGTACAGCTTAGATTTTTGAAGTAAAACTTCTTTACGCACGCTTGATTTAGGGAGTAAGCTAGTGAATGTGTGACGAGAACGTTACGAAAAGTGTGATCGGGCGAGAACGGACGTTGAGAGGAAGATATAAGTTAGTGAAAATTGAAAGAGAGAGAGAGTTACGTTTCATATATTACTGTAGAGGCAAGAGAAAGAAAGGTGCGAGTACACATGATCTTTCTCTCACACACTCGTTTTTTATAAAACTATAGATTATTTGAATGACAGTACCGTTTATGGAATGCTTAGGTACTAAATAAAGTATCATGTAGTCTTTTTTTAACTATGATCTGCAAACTTGTAAAAAGAACTGAGTTTCTTGAATTTTCTCAGAATAAACGGCTTATGAAGGAAGAATTAGGATATTAAACACTATTCCTAGTGGAAAATATAAATAAATACGGACGTGAAAAAGTGCAAGAAGTGCGAAATTTAGAAACTAAAAATACGGACAGATATTATTAAAAATAAGAATATATACGCTTCGAAATGATAACTTCATTTAGTTTTTTTTAAGGTCGGTTAAAAATACGAAACATATTTGCTATAAACATGCCTAGAATTACGATAGAAATAAAAATCTCATTTCAGACTTTTAAATCTAGTCTTTAGTTTGTAATGTTTTGTGAGTGCTGTTAGTGAATAAATAAATCTGGGGCCTTAAAATGTTAGCCTTTGTACCTGTGAACACTAAAGGAATGTAACGCCTACTGCAATAGTAACGCAATAAAATAAGATCGCGACTGAAAAATTGCCAACAACATGACAAGGAGTTTATACTTAACATTGACTTCTTTGTTCGATCAATTCAGAATTATCGCTATGATAATAATCAGTCTACAATGCGCTCTATACGAGGTTTTTGTGATTGTGTTTCTTACATTCTCAGTATTTCGTTTTTCTCTTTTACCAAATTCAGTTTTAAATAAATTATTTTTATCGAAATTTGTCGTTCCAAAACTATCCTCAATCTGTTTTCCTTTACCTTGTTGAGCTGCCTTACGTATTACCAAACTATTACGACTAAAAGCATCTTCAAGAGATAATACTTACATCTTTATTTACTCCACATCTTAACCCTTAAGACTAGATAGATTAAGCTACAGTAAAGTAGTGGAGATTTGGGACTGGGAGAACAGCGTACCTATCTCTCTATAAACGTCCGGTAATGCATCTGGGCGTAAGTGGTCCATTGACCGCTCTGTATCATTTAGCCTTAATTATCCGTTTATTAATGCACTATCGATTAATAGTTAAACAAAGTTATGGTTGAACTCAATTGCTTATCACACCACGTACATCGTAATGTGCTATTCAATATTCGCTGAATAAATTCGTTATTTAGTGAGACGTGTAGATGCATTTAGTGATACATAGTCTCGATTGGGGGTGCTATTAACATACAAGTATACATAGGGCTCAGGATTGTCATGTAAATGACACGGCGGGGGCGAAACGAGAGGCCAGAATAGGCACGCCCCGCGACGTGACGTGATTTATAATTACGGCCCTTGCTTTTCAAGAGTTTTTTGATTTATTTCTATGACATGTCTGGATTCATGTTCCTATGTACCTATTTATTATGTTTTACTGAAGCATTTGTACTGGATACTTACTTATTATATTTGTTTGTGTGTGCTTACAACTAATAGCTGGTATGTTTAACTAAAAAATTTACAAATATCAAAAATTAGGCAATTATAAAAAAAACATAAAAAACTTAATTTGAAGATTGTTTATAAATTAAAAAATATAATACTCGATTCTTTTTAACAACTATTCATTTGCCACCCGTCTTTAGACGAAAAGATAAGACCCTTTAAAACCACAATTTATCGTGTCACACAATATTATGTTTGAATACCACAAAAGCTTTTGAATTCGTAATGGAGATATTTATCAAATTATTTGTTATAATGCACCAGGTATGCGGTGTCTTATTGCAATATTGTGGAGTAATACGAAACTGAACGCCGCGTATTTTTTGTATCCAGAAATTTCATTTGTTGAAAATGATATTAAATAGATCCAAGCTTGCTCCTTGACAGATGGATCCTAAAGTTCTTGAATCTACTTTAAAATGGAACAATTTTTTTGTCTCAGAAGTCCGTCATTTATATTTTCCCTTAGATATAGTTTTAAAGTTGATCTCATGTTTACTGACAAAGCACTAAGTTTATAACAATGCTAATAGACTTACATAATATGTTAAATCTTTGTGATTTAATATTTCTATAATACTGAAAAATAATGATTGATAATCATTGATGGCTTTTGCACTGACAAGATATATTAACAAAACCAAATTTCCGAAACGAAAATTAAAATTCATTTCCCGCGCGCGCCATCGCAGTGACAGATTCTTTTTTTAATTTTTCATGGCATTAGCATGCGCTCGGCGGCCAGTAACAAAGTTATACTCTGTGCATTACGTAGGACACAATAGAGGGCACTCGTTATCTACTTGACTGTGTAACTTCGTTTGTGAACGCTCACGTACCCTCGATGTGGAGCCGTGAGGACTTAAAAATAACACTTTGTATTCACTATTACTTATGCAATAGTAGCAAAGTATTATTTATAGTAAAAAGCTTACGGGCTGTAGGAACGTTTTATATCAAGTGCACATTACCTTATTATTAGAAACATTACATACTTAAAATAAAATATATTTTTTTATAAAAAATCCTTATATTTTATTAGGTAGTACCTACTGGCAGGTTGGCTCAGTTTTGCGGTATTTCTATACGGTACCCGTGATGTCTTGTTTACGTATGTAAACCTACTGATTATGAATTAGTAATTACATAGACCTAAATATTGTATTAGAAAATACTGTATGAATTGAATATAATGCAATTTCATAGATTTCAAAGGATGTAGTTTGATTTATAATGTGTAATTAGTATTATGTAGATTTACAATTTTAAAAAAATAGTTCTGCAATTTTATATTGACCTGAAAAAATCATAGAGTGAGAAATTTTGGACTTAAAAATTATATTTGAAATGTCCGTTCGACTTGTGTGTGAATAACATTTTGATTTGAAGTAAGAGGGTGCGTCACGCGAAGCGAGAGCAGTACCTATTATGGCACCCCTCCGAAAAGATTCATTTAAAATGTTATTTTACACCCAGCTATGTACATCTTTTGTATCGATGCCATTCTGTAAAATCACATTGTAATAAAATACAAAAGAGGTTCCATTCGACTACCAACTTTATGGCCGTTAGAAAAAATTATATTGTCTATTATAATTAAGGCGGGAGGAATGACGCCATCTTGTTCGACGAGGGTGAAAACTTTGTACTTACAACTGATCGAACTCTGAACATCGTACAAGATATTTAAATAATCTTGTCGAAAAAATATTTGATACATAAATTACAAATAAAATGAATTTTGTATGTATTAAAAGTGGAATTATAGTGCAAAAGCTACGCACTAGATAGAGCTAGTAGTATCCTTGTTGTATTTATTGCATAATAGCAAAGATGAATAATATTAATAGATAAATTGGAGTATTGGCAGAATTGACGTTATTTTTAAATCAAATATATAAATATCACTAAAAAAACGACTACTAGGTACTAAATTATACTTAATTTTCTTTTAAAGCAAATTATACTACCTATATAATAATATCCTGCTTGTTAAAAGAGTTTATAAATAAAATAAATGCTTTTAGTAATTTGTATTTATGGATAAAAAAAATTCTGCCAATGTAGGCTAATAAATGAAGATAAATATTTAAGGAAAATACTACGATATTGAAATTCTTGAATGAAATGTAAAATATGAATTTGTAACATTAAATAAATAGGTATGTATCATTAAATATATACAAATCTATAAAATTACCTATGTTATATTAACTGTTGTGTAAAACTCGTACAATAAATGGGAGATTTGTCTATTACCTACTAGTAGAGTAAAATGGCTAAGGCTCTACTTAAAAAAAAAACTTGTGATATCCGTGCAAAATACAAATCCAATACTAGGTATATACGTGTAATTATGCCGAGAATTGAAATAACATCCACAGTCACAAGAGTTCAGTGACGGGCACATGCCAGTCTCTTGAGTGGCTTCGTTACTTCTCTCGGCTCCTTCAACTGCCAACAATTATGTCGGCGAGTGTAGTTTCGAGCACTTGCTTTTTTGCTCGGAGACTGTCGGGATATCCACCTACCGTCTTATAAGTACATACATTACATAGAATAAATTTACAAGTAAAAAAGTATACCTATAGGTCTGTTGTCTGTGGGTTCTCTGTGGGTCTGTCTGTGACATCGTTATTTTTTTCGAAAGCTTGATCCAGATGGTTATGACATATTTTTATTTTTAATCATCATGTCGGAGGGTTTTATAAATTGTGTTCAGTTTTAGTTTCATTTATATACAAGGCATTGTAATATATTACCTACCCGCGTTGTCTCGTTCACTGTGTGTGCTTAGAGCTTAGTATTAGATTAGAAAAAATAAACAGTATGAACTAAAAACGTTGTGAGTTAAGAGATGGCATTGAAGTAGGTACCTACCTACTTTTAATTGGTGATATTAAAGTTCTTTCACACGAAACTAATTCATAGATTTCGGTTGTTTATGTTTTTTGTACCTACCTACTGTATATTTAATTATGACCTATTAATTTATGAACCTAAATGAAGTACCTACCTAATATTTATATGACCCCTACATATTATAAGATTAAAATTATTGTGGCCACCAGCTGATAGTGTTAATAATTACAAATAAAATTTCAAATTAATTATAGAATAGAATTCATGCTATTTTTCCGTCCAGCAAGAATTTATAATGTATCTACTTATAGGTGATAATTTTAACAGTTAGTTATCTTTTAAAATATTGTTCCTACTAAAGTTATCATTAACAATTAAAACCAACATTTGTTAGCATTATAAGCACAACTGGTTGGGCAGATGTTAATTAAAGCGTATCAAAATAAACACGTTTCGAGTACTTACCTACTTAATACGCAGATGCCACAGATACTCAATAAAAAAAGGAAGCGGGTTTTTATCTATGGTCAAGTGTTTATGGTCAGTTATTGTCTCTGGTCACGTACGTCATTGTGGCATAGATAATGAGATGAATCAGTGGATGCTGTGTTATTTCAACTGGACCGTGCGTGATCTGATAGAGGTAATCAGTTAAGGGTTTCATATTATTAATGAAGTTATAATAAAAATACAATATTTTTTTGGTATGTTTTCATACATTCAAATAATCTAAAATATAAAATAAACCATTTTATTTTGGGAATTGATTGGATTGGGAAACGATAGAAGCTACCTACTTACAATACGCACGGGTTTTGTACTGGCTTTGATTCTTGGGAAAAAATATTTGATTATATTCAGTCCCATCAGTACCTACCTACGACATCATAGACGAAGCCAAGAAAAATTTATTTGAAGGCACTTTTACAGCCGTAATCTTAAAAAAATTTACAAAATAATCACTGTTACCTTTTTAATTATAAATACCTATAACTAGTTATTAGTTGTAAGCTGCAAAGTCGGCTTTTTACTAAAGTAAAGTCGTATCTATTGTTATCTATTATTAGCTTTTTACAAGGTTAATTTCGATTAGGTACTAAACTTCGAGTTGTGGTAATGTTCTATTGTCTGTGTTCAAACATTAATCTATTCTCAATGTCACCATTATCTATGATCATAATGTACCTTAGGTATGGCTGGGCGGAGTCAGTGGTAGCCAATCCTGTAACTGATACCTTACTTCTTCTAAATTTACTTTATACCAATATAATCTATAAAACTCTTACAATAAAGCACAGTTTCCCATCAGCACCTTTAGGTACTTTTGTAAGCGATACCCCCGCATTGACGGCACAGAGTGAACGAATTTTAACTCTATTTTTAACAAATTAAGATGCAATTTAGAATAAAATGCAACTGTAATTGATATGATTTGGGAAAATTGACGTTGAAGTCGTTAGAATTTACGACTGTTACTGTAAGTATATAAGGTAGGTATATAAGTGGTTTAAAGTCACAGATAAGAAATATATCGAAAAATAGATAACATATAAGACTTATGAACAATTTCATATGCAACGCAAGCTTTTCTTGCTTGACCATAAAGAATGAGGTATTACAGGGCCTTACAGTATAGTAACTGTTAGAATTTTGTTCTATCCGAATGTTAAACATTTTTCTTAAAATTTCGAGAGCTATGCTAAAAAAAACAATGCGTAGGTTTATATTAATTTAGTTACAATAAAATTTATAATTAGGCCTCAGGAGGCCTCATGGGTAAACGGTCTTATAAGCGTACAGCGAAGCCTGAGGTACTGGGTTCGATCCCCGGTCCCGAATACAATTTATAATTTAATTTGTATTTGTATTCGGTCTCTGGTAAGGCTGCCACTTGCCGTACGGGGTGTCATAAGTGGTACGGAGAAATGGTTGAATTTCTACAGGCTTGCCTGCAAAAATTCAACCAAACCAACAACAAAAAAATTGTGGATTGCCTGGAAGAGATCGCTGAAAAAAAAATAACCAGTGGCCATTTGAAACTAAACAGCTCTAAATCTGATCTATTATCTACACTTGTTATAAAAACATATTTCTATTTTTTTGTACTCTTTGTACGTTTCACATTAGCAAGAAATTCCTAATTTTTACTTTTATTGATATTAATGAACTCAATGATCGAGTTTATACCTATACCTAATGGTACTACTACTACTGGTATACTGTATTGATTTTTAAAATTCTCACTTACGGGAAGCTTTTTAAGTGACATTGACAGGAGGCTATGTCACGTAACATGCCAAAACGGACGAAGTCGTAAGTATGTACTATAGTATAGGTATTCTCTATTACTTCGGACTCGAAATTCCGATCAACTCTTACAAAGCACAAGTAAATTAAAGCTTTTCTATTCATTTTGTTAGTTTAGGTGAAAAAATAGGGGGTCGCACCTGACGGCGGAAGTCATTAGTAAATAGATGGTCACAACGGACGATAACACCCCACTCTACCCAAAATTACTTTCCACAACCTCCATCCATCACCAAACTTAACGAAATGCCTAACCCTTAACGCCTACGCAGTACAGTCGAGAGTAGCCCGGCTGTCGCGTTTCATAGATTACTATATCTTTGTGAATTCGTATTAAAAAGGTCTGACGACACCCCATTGAGCTGTATCTATTGTTGAGATCTCTAAAGATGTCTTTTGAGCTTTCGAAATATCTCCGATTTTTTTACTTCAATATTGTGCTTACACTAAGTAATTTCCTGTGAAAGGTATTCATTTATCGGAAGTAACGATTAGATTAGATAAAAACGATAAAGTTTTACTAGGGCCTCTATTTTCTATTTCTCTGGTGGTATTTAATCTGTGGTTGATTATAACAGTGGTATTCTGTCACCCCTTCTAACGATATTTAACTTAAACAATGCCTCTCTCAACTGGTTTCTTGAAGGTTTGTGATCGCTATCTCCGTCTCTTTGGACGTCTTTGGAATACTGTTATGATAACAGGTATAAATAAAAAATTAATAATAATTTAAAATTTCGTGTTTATAAATATACCTAACCAATATGTACAGACGTAAGTCGATTATGTTTTTATATTGTTTATAGTTTGTAAATTACGAATCTATAATAAATCAAAAGAGGCTTATCGAATTCTATAATTTATTGCGTTTTTGTGGCGTCAACCATCAATATGAATCAAGTGCATTTAAAGATGACATTTAACCCTCCGAGCGTTACCGTCAAATTGTCACGAACGGCCCTAACCCGTTCCCGCTTATTAACTTACCAAAACCAACAATCGTGATTAAATCGCGCGTGAACTAATAAAATAATAAGACTGCTGTTCTAACGCTTGATATAAGATTAGGGTTACATGTTACGAAAACAGTTAATTTTTTTGTTAGCGTTTTATTTATTTTTGTGTGCGCATGCTGTTTTGTTTCTAAATGGTTTGTACACTTCCCTTTGCTTTTACCAATGAAGCCAAACTACCGAATCTCTCTGTATAAATAAATAAAAATACCTTTATTAAAGAGATATTTATCTTCTATAACATGAGACGGTTTTCTTTACTGAATGATTATAGCTTTTATAAATAGTATCATCAAATTGGTCGTAATCGTTAGCACTGTTTCATAATTTACTCAAATACTTTATTTTACCTAGGTAATATAATTTACATGATCATTAACTGCCAATGTCGATACCAATCAAAATGTCTTGCAGTAAGAGCAAATAATAAATTCTCTCACGTGCTACTTTCTTTTTCAAGAAAGGAAAATATATTTATACCAAAAACAGTTTAGTTTTTAAGAATGCAAATCTATTGACTTTAAAATATTTTCTTTTGAATCTTAGTGCCAACAATATGTACCTACGTAGAATTATTTAGCGTGAAAATACCACGCCATGTAGGTCCCTCTCCGTAACAAGAGAGTAAGGGGCAAGAGGCGAGGGGCGGGAGCATAAATTTCATTACAATTAGCCGCTGTGGTGTATGAATAATTCAACGGCGGGGCCGCGTAGGCCCGACGCAAACATCGAAGGGTTGATTGTCAGATGACCAGTTAGTACTGTTTGGTGGAATTACTTGGCCAGTAATTTGTGTTGAACATCGCTTGATTACAGCCAGCCTAGTTTAGATTTAGCTTCATTTGAATATTAACGAATTATTGTTTGTTTTTGTTGCTGATTACCTAACTAAATACACTAGAGCTAATGTTTTGACATGAATCACGAGTGTTGAATGTAAATAATGTATGGTAGTTGATAGATGGTTTGTTTGGTTTTCGATTAAAAACAAAAAAAAAAATAACAAGGCTTTCTTTGCCTACACAATCGAAAAAATGTATTGTTTCTTCGAGATTCGAATCCAGGGTCTTATTAGTTGCACTCACTGCGAGAAAACTACTAAATATATTTTTACTTATATCAATTTACTATATCTATGTATTTTATCTACGAATAATCGTATTTGCTTATTGAATTTAATTTAATAATTATAAATAATAGTGGTCGCCCATTGGTCGAAATTCGACCATAGGTAATTTAACAGCAAGTCAGTAATGCAGGTAGGTAAGTGTGTATTATGTTTGTCATCCAAGCAGTAGTGTGCGTAATGTTTATTTTAATTAATTTAATGTATTTCTAATGCATTTTATATAAAAAATAGCATTATCCACTGCTTCTCTATATTAACTATAAGTGTGGGCAATTTCATACTCCGTCCGCGCAATTTTCGTAAAAAGAGGTACGAGCGTTTTTGCTTCATGTATTACTATTATAATAAATCTTTGATATTCTCTAGTATATATTACTAATGGCCTTGTACCTAATTGAACTTGAGGATACAATAATTCTACGCAAAGAAGCCGCCAATGCGATATGTTGACATAAGTTTAAAAACTTCATTCTATTTCTGTTTTATTTACCATAATTATATACTTTATTAGTGTAATCTTAAACCGTTTCTTGAGAATATATTTAGTGTTGACATGGCTGGTTCGTTTAGTTGTCACCTATTTTAACAGAGCGCAGTCGTCCCACCTATAACCCTAGCATTTGCTTTCAGGAGAGTGGAACAAATGTTGAGCGACAGCGTTTGAAATTGGCATTTATGTTTATAATTGAAATTAAAACAATTGCAGAAAACAACAAAAGACGAAAATATCAAAGTCTATGTGTTCTGTATTAAAAGTTCTTATATCTTCGTTACTTTTGGAGTAGGTAGACACTTTGGAATCATGGGGGCCAGAAGCGCGTCGATTGTTTAAGAGATATCGGCTAACCACAGGATATCCCAAAGCTGGTTCATACGCGTTTCGGTCAACGCGTTAGTTTAGCGGTATTTTAGGTACGCATCACAATGACTTTGATGAGTCTTTTGTATTTTTGTAAATATATTTAAGTACATTAGTGTTATTTGACACAAAATAAATATCTTTAATTTAAAATGTCAATTACAAATATCTAAAATGTATTTCAGAACAGACTCGTAGAACCTCAAATACAAAAATGTACAGATAAGACACGCCCGTCACTTGAATTACCAGATGTGTACCTATACAGTAATTAAGACAACGCCATCTGTTGGTGACAGCGCCACCATATCCGCATGGAACTGGCTCATCAACACAGATCCGGCTCAAAAATCTTAAATTTAAAAGTCGGGTTACTAGTAATTACGGTGTATTTTGTATTAATATTATTGTAGGTACCTATATTGTATTAATAAACGGTGTGCGGACAGCTAAATGCTTAATTTAATATCTTGCCCGTCTGACCTAAAAAACTAAACTAGACTTAATACTCTGAAGAACTTGACTATATTTTATTTGAACTACAAAAGATGTAAATAAATGCATCTATATTAAACCTTATAAGAAGATTATATATATTTATGTGGTAGTTAAATAGGACAAAAGAAAGAAACCGTGACGCCAATCGAATTATCTAAATGGGACTTAAATAGGGTTACCATTTCTATTTACAATGAAAACATTTCAAAAATATTTTGCGACAAGATGGCTAAATATTATTCTCCATTACACCGAGTCGCGCCTAAATAAACACTCAGATACACTTCCGTTATTATCTGAATAGTTTTTGCGGTTCAAAATATTATATTACTGTTATTTTTGTAAAAGTCTTCGGTTTTCTCACGCGCCGGCGCCATGTTTTTACGAAATATAGTTTCACGAACATGATGTCAACAATAGAAAAGTCGTGTATTATCATTTTAAGAATTTCTTTATGTATTATCTTAGTCACACTTAGTTCCTACTTTACGTTATATGACAAACAAATATACGTACTTAAACATCTAAGCTTCGAAACTAGAAACACGTTTATGGTTCGGTTATGACTTCTGCGGAAACAAAAGAAGTGACCCATGAAACAAACGCTACAGAGGTGTCTTCAATTTTAATTCCGAAATGAGAAGAATAAGCAAAATTGAAGATAATTTAAGAAACCTTCCGTCTTCCGACATGAATATAACTATCAATTTTCATAAATGTATTATTCACTTAGGAGCTACGATCCATAGAGATACAGGCCCATAGACAAAGATACGTCCAACTTTAACACCCCTTTTTCGGAAGTTAAAAAATTATCCGTTAGTCATTTAAGAATCACCATTATCATTCCCCTGGTAATCATGACAAGTAAATAAAGTTTGCAAAAAAATTTAATCTGTATTTAATTAAAAGGAAATGAAGTCATCTCGTATAATTACAAGGTGGGCGGTGAGCTGGAGTAATGGTCTGGTAATGAAAAGATGGATCTGATATGACTTCGGGCACCTGTCCAAGTCTTTTAGCGATTAACAAAAAGTGCAACAACTTTTTTGATACATAAACAACCCTGAGTGTAATTTTGATACACACCGCTGTCAACCGCCTCAGTGGCTGAGTGAATCACCTGCGTGTTGCGTTGGTCCTAGATTTGAAACCCAGGGAACAAATTAATGTTCCAATTGGGTAGTCACAGGCTGATGCAAATTTCGATACTAAACTCATGTTTGATGTACACGTTTAGTTATATCGCAATATATTTTAAAATACTTAAATTTAATTGGGAATTAAACCTTAAATGGATAAGTTTTAAGTAAAATTTTCGTTAAGAGATTTAAATGCGCCTCTTTAAAATGTGCAAATGTTAAAAAGATGGAGAGATTGGTGCTAACTTCAGGTTGGAAATGAATTTTTTTTATGTTGGATAGTTTTTTCGAGGAAGGCTATATTTCATCACGCTACAGGCTTCGGCAATAAGTAAGTAGAATTAATGAAAAATGTTGCCAAAGCTATTGAGGGCTTCTGTTAGTTGTTACGTAGCGCACGCACACGGTTATTATTGGTCAATTTAAATGCTTTTAAATGCTCTAAAAGTCCTAATACATGCCCACGCAAACGCAGTCGGGAATAAAAGCTAGTTAGTATATTAGCCCCGGATACGAAGCACCTGATAGAAATAACGATTGCACTTGCCTCATTATTTTTAATGTCGCCATATTTGGTTGGGTAATCATTTATACATACTGCGCAGTCGCAAAACTAAGCGTCTTGTTACCCTCTGTGAGTTGTGTAGCCATATAAACATTAATCAAACAGATACGGCACTCAATAATCTGGTAATTTTTGCTAAGTTTAAATAAATCATTATAATAAATAATTTTATTTGTTTTATGTCCATTTGCAATGTCTAACATTTGTTAAATTAAACTCTTATGTAATTTATGGAACGTAGTTCCTTATTGCGCGTTTTTTTTAAATATAAAACGTGTAAGAAGAATGATCGTTTGAGAATTCAACTGAGTTTGTATGCTGTTCTCAGATTTGGGGGCGTCCTACAACAGCACCTCTAAATTAAGTGACCTTCAAAATTTTGTATGTGATTCTATATTAATAAATGAATTTTTAAAAAGAGATAATTTTTAATTTTTTTTAACACTGTTGCAATGGAGTGAAACGTGCAGCCTCATCGCTAATCAGCCCTATCTTCCAGGCAACCCCACACCTCCGTGCTACTTATGATCCCGTCCGGCAAGAGGCAGCTCTAACAGAGACCGAATACAAATATAAATTAAATTATTATCGAACCCGATACCTCAGGCTTCGCGGTAGGCTTATAAGACCGCTTAGCCATGAGGCCTCTATGTAATTTTGTACGTATCTACTGAACCAACTCTATGACCTATACATAATATTATTATCGGGTTTTCTATTGTGTTACGATGTATTTATTGCTGGCATTTGAATGTAAATGGTGTAATCACTAATTATTAGCTCCAGTTTCGCGTATCTACACCTGTTCGCTTCCGTTCAGAGGTAGATGTTATCAGTGACGTCACAGTAATTTGATAAGCTTGGCTTGCTTTGTGAAAGTAAAAAGTTGAAATCACGCAATTATATGTACAACGATAAATTACTTTATTTCGATTTCACATTTGTTAATTTTATTTGGTGTGCTTTGCAACTCAACTTTGTTACACCGGAATCTTTTTATATATCCAGTTCCGGACTTGTTCCACTTCCGGTATTACAATTTTTTATTGGTATTAAATGTTTATTTAGTAAAAAAAAAACTTTGATATAATTTATTTTACACAATTTGCCAGCGTCATATTCAGTGGCGCCAAGTGTTGAGGCCATGCTCCAACTTGAACTGAGCGTAGCTCGTAAGCCAATGGATTTATGTTTGAGAGCTGATGTTATCGAGATCTTGGCTACCAATTGTGAAGATCTGTCTTCATCCATCTATGAAGCATTCTCATTTGCATTTTTATACACACATTATTAACATATGTAGGGATTTTTAATTGTCTTCCAGTCATAAGCCATGTCGTTGTGTTATAATTATAAAAATCGATTAAAATAGTAACAAAATAAAGAGCAATTACTCGATACATCAAATAGTCGTATTTGTGTAAGTTTGTTTGTGTTTGTCCGGAGGCGCCTTCGAGGCCCGGCTATACTGTTTTAAAATCGATCTTGTAACACGAGATGATTTATGTTTACTCTATTTTAAAGACACGTCAACACGGACGCCTTTCGATCTCTGCTCGGGGTTGCCAACTTATGCTTTTTATTTAAAAGCTAACTTTTACCCGCGACGTCTAGTCTATATCCTCGTGGACATAGACTATATTTTAATAGTCTTCAACGGAAGGTAGTTTTTTATTAATAAAATAATTTTCATTACCATTTCTTGACTCCATTAAAATAGTTCTTGACGTGAGTTATTAGAACTTAGCTTATAGATTTCGATTAAGAATTACTTGCAAAAACACAAAGCTCATTATAGCTACTAGAATTAGTTGCCTTTAAAAGTAAGGTACCTTTTAAAAAGAAATAAATATACCTATTTTTATAATTAAAACATGACAGCCCTACTGTGGAAATGCGACACGTAGTTTGAAGTAGTTAGAGATGTTTAAAAACACGCGGACAAACATACGGACATGACAGCCTGTTACTTCCCACGTTGCATTCCCGGAGAGCTCTGAAATGCATGTTACATTAACTGAAATCTCTTTGCTATATAAAGGGATTTTATAGAGTTCCTTAACTCTGGGTAGTCTATCGCTTTCCAATCACCCGAGCTTAAAGAAAAAAAGATTTGCAAAGGTGAGGTAAAAATGAAATAATAATCTTCATATTATGTTAATTATCAATAGGGAAAATAAAAGTAGTATGTAGGTACTTTATATTGTAAATCTTTCAAAATATTTCGCATTTGCTTGTTGTTTAGTATTCTGTGTTAGGCTATTGCTAATACTGCAGTAAGATAAGCCACCTCCTTTCGTTGCGCCTCTTTGGTCGGGCGCGTTAAAGAATAAAAATATAAAATTCAAATTTAAAATAACGTTCTCGGAAGCTTCTTTTTTTTGTTGTTGTTAATGTTTCTTCATCTATACATTAACACATCAATGTTAAAGACCGTTTTTTCTAGAAATATCCATTATGTTAATACATATATTAAGTTACCAAGTGAAATTATTTTATTGCGCGCACACTTGTAGATAAAAAAATTATAAGGGAATGGATTTTTGTAAAAAAAACATTCAACGCAACTCATTTATGAAAAAACTGTTAAATGAAGTTTATTTCTTAAACTTACACTATTAAACTACTTATATATAGATAAAAGGTACATCAGAATAATTTGTAAGCGCCCAACCAGTACCCGCAGCTTCGTCCGTAAGAAATTCGGTTCTTGCCTCGATAGTACCTAGTAGAAGTGGGTTCGTCTTATATTGTCATGTCCATGCAGCAAGTCGCGAGTAATTGCTAGTATTACATACACGTAAAAAGATACTAAATAATGTCAAATAGCTTAGTCTTTAATCAAGGTAGGTATGTGAAGAGTAAAGAACGTAAATTATCAGCTGACATTCTTGGTTTATTTCAATTCCTGCAGCACAGAATTGAAATCAATCTAGCAATGAGCGAGGCTGTTATTACGGCAACCGAGGAATACTTTTTACTCGGGCTTAATAGAAAACGTAATATCGGAGTAAGTAACAAACTAGAGTTTAATGAAGTGTTGATGTTAAGCCACACTCGCAAAACCCAGTATCTATTCTCGTAAATACGATTTGCTATTATCGAGCGACGACAAAAACATTACACCGTAAAAAACAATCAAAAGGCACCGCGACTCGGATCAGACGAGCCGACTTCGCGACAATTACTCCCCTGTACAGCCAAGGAAACTCATTTTCCAAAGACTACAAGCCAAGCGCTTATTACACTAATACACACCGCATTTTCCAACATAACAAAACCCACACAACCTTATTACACAAGCAATAAAGACGAGATTACAGAAATACGACCAACATCATCGAGATGAAACAGATTGTAACATCTCCTAGCAGCGAGTACGCGTTTATGCTCAAAGAAACTCAATCACAACATCCACAGCTTTAAATATATTACAAAAGAGTTGAAAATCGTATGAGCTATATATTAAACAGTGGTATAAAGGGAATGGTAATGTAATATCGGCGTGAATCGCACGTCAATCATTTCTCGATCGCGGGCTGACAAAGAAAAATCCTTTTACGTGAACACGAAGTCGCGAATGATCAAAGTGACACGTTGAACTAACTCCCGTTGAGTTAATTTCGTTTACAGAAATAGAATTGAATATAATTTTCTTGATAAAGTATCATGCGACTTCTTAAATAGAGAATTATCTTCTCTCTCTTCTTTAGAATAATTCTTGTTCAGCTATTTTAGTTCTAGTATTTTATAAAGATCTAATCCAATCACTGGCTCGCTCAGTACGTGACCTGTGTCACATATGCCACACATATTGGTGCCAGCGATAGCACCAACCAACATACCTACTTCTGAATGTCCCACGAAGGAGACAGATTGTGGTAAATAAAGAACAAAAAAAAAATTATTTTATTTCCTTATCATCGCTCACAATCAGTAATAAAACCTTTTAAATACCGATCTACTAATAAAAAATTATAATGAAAAAAAAAAAACTCTTACGTTCCTCTACTTCTACCTAAACTTTGTAATGTGTTATATAGATTCTAATTAATATTTTATCAATCATGCTTAATAAAGATTTTTTTGTGTAACTTTGCAACTTATAAGTTTTTATTACAAATGTATAAAACGTAGCAAAGTTTTTGCGTAGACAAAATAAAATTGTAACCACAGTTGTTTTTCCTCAAATAAACGAGTGTGCATATTATTAATTCGTTGCAACTGCATAAAATCTATAATAGCGTTGTTCGATTGAAGAGTGATGCAAATGAAAATGTCGGCTTCATTGTTAGGCCACGGCTAATTGATGAAGTATGCCGGATACGCCAAGTGTCACCGAATGCCGTGAATGCAGCCCCAAATGAGCATATAATGCGGCGGTTGCTTCATAAAATAGCAGCGGATAATAGCGGCATTGTGAAGAGGAAACGGAGCAAGGAAGCGTCGCATTGTATTCAATCAAAGGGCACCGAAATGTATGCGTTTCGCAGAAGATCGCGATTGCTAGGTGAAATTAGTATGAATATTTCTCGCGTTTCGGCGATTTCAATTAAATGAATGCAATTGTTTTGGTATGCGAATGATGGAAGTTAATTTGAACGTACAGGATATTATTCGGGATAAAGCGGGAGGGTAGGATTTCACGCGTTGATAGTACGTACTATGAAATGCTTTTTGTACGAATACATGTCTGCCGCGCAGCTAATGAATACTCATTGATTTAAATTTTTATGACGTTAAATTACTAATAAATAAATATTATTATTTCACTTTTACCCCCGATGAAAAAGATGTTAAAGATTCATTACCTATATTGTAATTAATTATTTATAATATATACATTTTTTGTGTTTTATTAGATATTTACTGTCAAATATTAATTATTAACTATTTAAATTATATATAAACGTACACTAATATTCTTAAATAACTAAGAATATAATATAACAAAAATTTGAAATACAAAATACTCTAAAATATAATAAAAATAACTTTTTACACGTAACTTAAAATTTAAAATTAATTTAAAAAATTTATACGCTGTTAGCATCAACCTTGATGCTAACAGCATTTTCTCACTGGATTGCAATCTAATGCGATATAATAATTTAATACAATACTATTATATAATATACTATATTTATATAAATAAATTATTGTATTATTATTATGAACATCTTAATAGCTGTTACAAAAGTGATTATATATGATAAAACATTATGTTTAATAAGAAGTTTTTGTAAAAGATATTTGATTTTGTTCATTTAAAAATATCTCCGACTGCCAGTTTTATTTAATATTAGATTCGGTTTCAATTACAAGGAGAAAGTATTAGGTGAACTTATCAAATTATGCAAATCTCTAATGACATGAGGGTATCACTAGTGATGACACGTGTCTCTACCCTTTGTTAATTTGAACGTGCTGCTGTAGAATAAACATCATCGAGTGTGTTGTTAAAAGTTTTTAGTATTTTTTTAGTATTCTTCACAAGTTTTTTTTTAATAAGAAACTTGTGAACAGTAAACATTTACAGTATCTAGACCAATTGAAAACAATTTGACGATTAGAAAAATGTGCTTTTAACACAGATAAAAGCTTACACTATAAATGAAGGCATTTTCCGAAAGTTTGACCGACATTCAGATTAAATACTGCACTTAGTTCAGTCATCAATTCCTTGTTTCACTCCATTCGATTCGTATTAGCGTATCCTAAATTTCTCTAAGATTACTCTGTGCTTGTATTGGAATTGTGTTAACTATTGTAAAAATATTTTATGTAGCGCCATTTCCCCTTAAAACGAATCGACAGCGTTCCCGGTTCCCGTTCCCGGCTCCCGGGGTGTAATTGTCAAATTAGCGACGAGATCAAAGGATTCGGTGATTTGCTTTCTGATAAATGTGATAAGTTTCGCGCCTGATTACTTGTGGGGTGCTCCCGTTTCAATACTCTATTGACAGCTGTTTCGTAGCATACCATGGATATTTATAGGGAAACATTTAAGACTGATTATTTTCCAAAAACAATTTTCACGAGAATTTGTTTACTACTATTTAAAGTAGTCATTTATAATATTAATTTAAAGCTGAATAATTTATTTTACATAGCAAAGTTGAAAGAGAAATTTTTATAAACCTAAAATGAATCTTTTTTTGAGTTAGATTGACAAAGAGCATCGTAGTGAGGTAGTAGAGAATCTGCTTCTGCTGCATCGAAGGGCACCAGAAGATATATATACATTTCGAGCTGTGCCCCACGGTTTCACCACCGTTAACTTCGTCCTTACGTGATGTTATATAGCCTAAAAGCATATAGCTCTAAAAAGACGATACTTCCATAGAACTTTTTATCCCTCACTTTCAACCCTTTACAACCCTTTTTTAATATTAAAAAGTATTCCTTTCTCAGACTCTAGACTATCTGTGTACTAAATTTCATTTAATTCGGTTCAGTAGTTTTGGCGTTAATCCGCGACAGATAGAGTTACTTTCGCATTTAATATATTAGTAAGGATTAAGCGAAGTAATAATCACTTAAATCTATGAATAACTTACATTTCTATGAAAGAACTGACAGCGCAATATAAAGTAGGTACCTGTATATACCTACACAACATTGACTGACGACCGCTTGGCGCAATCGGTAGTGCTCCTGCCTTCTGCATCGAAAGGTCCCGGGTTCGAATCCCGGTCGAGTCTTGGTTGTATATAAACGTTCTTCCCTTTAATCTAATGAGTACACATAATAAACGAGTAACGACGCGTGAACGTAAAGCCATCCCTGGGCAGCTGGGACTGCTAGTGGTAAATAATAAAAGTATAACCCCTATATATATATCAAGTTATCCATGGTCTGCAGCGGACGAATATAATTTGATCTCGTCCAGTATAATGTCCGGTGAAGGGAGCCAATGGGCGCTGAGCCAAGATTGCAGGCTTCCTGTCGCAGATGAGGATGCAGCCACACCCGCCAGGACACGTCTGTCTTTGTTAAGGCCCTCCGTTAGGGCTACCACACGCCATTGGATGCTAACGAACAGAACATGAGAGAGAAAATAACAGAGCAAGAGTCCTAGCACCTTAATTGATTGCCCATAGAGACTACATTACACGCGAAAAAATTTACTCAAAGGTAACTGTGCCCTGAGTTATGGGCAATCATTATTCTCTGATTAAAAGAAAATATACCTACAACATGTACAAAAAAGAGAAACACCAATAAAATGAATTTTTTTTTCGAAAAATTCTATATTATGTATGGCATAACTCTGCTATATATCTACACTGGACAGAAAATAAGGGTGCCATCCGCTGCCTTTGTACTTGGATTTTTTCAGTCTAAAACGTACAAATTATACAAGTCAACACGAATTTATTGCCTTAGTTCTCTCTCTATGGTCGGTCCCTCATGTCTGAGGATCGTGGTCAGCATCGGGGTGACATCTGGAGCAGATGATCTGCCTCCATTGGTCTCGATCCATTGCGTCCACGACCACGTAGAATTTGGAGGACGATGAGTCTTTCACTTGATCGGTCCATCTGGTTGGTGAACGCCCACGCGATCGTTTGCCTTCGGTGTCCCCAACGACAATCAGTTTTTCTAGATTCTCATCGCCTCTGCGCACCGTGTGGCCGAAATAGGACAGAATGCGTTGTTGGCATATGGTTGACAAACGGGTTTTTATTTTTCCTTAGTTCTGTGTACCCGATTTTGATTTCTTATAAGAAGTTACCTAATTAATAAAAGAAATAATATTTTTATCTCAGAAAGTTTGCTTTTAAGAGTGGTAACCTCTGAGCATTTGTCAAAAATCGTATATTTTTTTTATCATCACATAAATTACATTAGACTAGTGTTGTAGGTTGAACGTTTCATAAAGATTAAAATAACTTTGAATTAATTCTTAAGTACCTTCAACTGGCATTTTAATCATCAACAGCTAGAATGCTAATGATTTGCTGTTTTTATAGAAGTTCGCAATTAGCGTTCGACAATGCGATAATCGGATGATGACCGGATAATTGGACATGTGTATAAACAAGTGAAATTGAAGACATTAAAAAAACCGACAAATGTTGTTGCAAACGTAAGTTGAACCACAGATATTAGTGATATAGAGTTGAGCGTATAGTGATATAGATAATTAATCATAGTTTACAAAGTATTAAATAATTTATCCAGCCAATTAGTCAACGTAAGCCAGTTTAGCCGTTCTACCGTAATTACGTCCATCCGAATTAATGTTTATTTAAAGAATATAAAAACGGTTCTCATCGTTACGACGCAGTGTGTTCGTCTGTCTATCCGCCACACAATTAGGCGATCCACGAACAATGACTAAATAAACGATCGTAAACGGAAGCCTTTAATACTGTTTTCTAAAAACATTTTGTGTACACTAAGAACTGGTGTATTATTTGCTACAGTTAAATAATCTTAGTAATTCTTTATTTATTTAAAAAAAATCAAATACATAACAATAAGACGAAATATAAGATTTAAATAAGGCAGATTTTCAAAAATGTTACGTCTGAAGTAATAAAACAAAGTTAAATTATGTGTGCAAGTAGACAGAGGCGAAATATTTAGAAACAAGGGATAAATTTATTGAAAGAGCAGATTTTAGGCAATCTATATCATATAATTCGCAACATCCTTTAAAGTCAAACCATTCTAACACAAAAAAAAATATTGAACATCCTTTCGGCAGCTCCTAGGCTATGTTTTGAGTAGTGACGCGCTCACAATGGAGGCGACTGAGCTACCGACGCGCACCGGCGATTATTTTATTATAAAACACTTATTTCTTCGTCATTGTGCTCAGCTGACAGCATGAGTAGTGAGTTTTGTATGTCCAAATGTTGTGTCACTTCACAACGGTCTTTTCGTTATTCTCTGAGAAAAAAGTTAATAAATTAAGTAAGTGATTCTAAAACTTGACAATTTTCTTTATGGGATTGATGATTCCGTGGCCGAGTGGTTCACGCATGTGTTGCGTCAGTCCCGGGTTTGAATCTTCGGGAAACAAGTGTTTCTATTGGGTAGGCAAGTAATTTTTTAATCTTCTTTGAAACAGTCATACCTCTGTCTGCTAATAAGATCAAAATATCCAAAAACAAACAAAAATTTATCTAAAGCGCATTGCTGCAAAAATAGGAACGTATTACCAAAAGAACTCAAATTACGATCCTCCAACTCGCTCTAACACTCCAGCTATCATATTCCCATCCCTGTCTACCGTTACACAAACTCAGATAAATAAATACAAAGGGCCTAATTGAGTAACTAGTAAAACGAGCATCTCCGCGTCCCTTCGCGATCAATACCAATCTTTTTATTCACTTACGAATATAAAATCACACAAAATTGAACTTTATTCCCTTGTAATAAGGTAATATAGGTTTCTATAGTTGTAAAAGACGTGGTAGCGTAGGACAATTTCGTTCTCTCAAGTGGTAAGGGACGCTGGGGAACTTAATTTGTCAACAATTTTAGATATTTGAATACGTTTCGCTGTTCAATGAGCTTCTGTCAGTTTAAATTGTTTTTTCTTTCTTTTAAATAATTACGTTTGTTTCTTAGCTCGTTAGTCGTGAGGAAAAGTCAATAGGTTCGTATTTATGTATATTGTTTTCGTTTTACTCAAAATTGTTACTTACGTACTGAACTGAAAGAAAGCCTGAAAATAATTTAAAAACCCTGCGACTCGCCAATAGGAATACCTCATAAATGGATGAACCTATCTTCATAAATTGTAGCCAAGATCCATCTTGATCAGCTTTCAAACTAAAGGAACCGCATTGTAAACTGTCCATTCTCTTAGGAGCTACTATGCTAAAGACACGTCAAACTTATAACTTTTTCCTTTGAGATAGAGAAATATTCTTTTATTTTATTCATCTTGTTTTTTCGATAAATAAATTATAACTGTAATAAATAATTACATTCAGGTGTAGGGTAGTCTGAAATGTATCAAATAACCTTCTTCCTCACATATCATAGCAAAAAGGTAGTTAGGTCTTTTAAATGCAACAACATCCTGAGTGTAAATAAAACGCAACGTGCTCTAATGAAGAAACCCATCCATAGAACAATGTCTTTATTAAAATTAACTCACAAACAGTACTCACTAATATTTATTTTAAGATACCTAAGTAGGTACTGTAAGATATATAAAGACCTTCCCGTATAGCTTACACTTATAATTTTATGTCACTTGCCGCTGTCCAAATTCCCCTTGACTTGCCAACCACATCTTTTATAATCTGTAGTGCCATACTTTACACTCCTACCTCATGCCCGGAAACTCCACAGATTATATCCGCTGCTTAAAGCCGACATTCGACAATCTGTGGGCAACGATTAACAAAAATAATGAATCTACAGTACCTACTAAAAACTAGCCCTCATATTGGTAAAAGTCGATAAAATAACGCGTCAAAGTCAAAATCTAAGTGAAATCATATTTGATTATTTTGAATCGTATATTTTTGGTTTCTTAATAGTAATTATGAAGTTTTAAAAAAAATATTCTAAAAATTATAATAT
Source organism: Aporia crataegi (assembly GCA_912999735.1). Lineage (NCBI taxonomy): Eukaryota > Metazoa > Arthropoda > Insecta > Lepidoptera > Pieridae > Aporia > Aporia crataegi. The sequence continues at coordinate 786,158 of OU538748.1, read as the reverse complement.
ATTTGGTTTTATTAAGACAGAGTTAGAGCAAATTCATTCCCAAGCTTTTTTATCATCTAAGTAATCCGTTATTGTATAAGAAGCTTTTAAGTAGATTTAGCAATTCTTGTCAAAATCGTGAATGCTTAAATCCACAAACCGTATCTGAATATTGACATGGTATTTGTATTCATGTCAGATTGCTAACGATTGCAAAAGTTCACCCCTCTCTCGCGAAGTGATTGAGCAAATATCGATGCGACTTTGCGATCGACGCGATGGTGCATACAATATAGAGTCAAACGTGCGGACCGCTTTATGCAATAAAGTGAATCAATTACTATTAGATCTATTTTACTATTATTTTGTATGCTAAACAACTGTAACAATTATGATTCCATATATAAAAAGTAACGATAAATTTAAAGTACCCGCAATAATGCTGGCATTAGATCCTAGATTGTTTTATACCTACAAAGGTACACAAAAATTAACTTAATAAAATTTAATTGAATGATAAAAGTGTACGGTGTGAATATACTCAATATTACGATATTTAAGATGAGTTTATCATTATTACAGGTCAATGTACCTAGTCAATTCTAGAGGGACACACTACCGGTATATAAAGTATATTCCTGAGAATATTCTATTTGTGTGCCAAATTTCATTAAAATCCGTTCAGCCGTTTAAGTGTGATTGAGTCACAAACATTCGCATTTATAACATTAGTTTGATATACCTATTATAATATATTGGTGTTGACTTGGTGGTTAAAAGTTAATTCCCGTAATCCCTAGTAGGGCATGGGGCAGACACATTTCTGTTTCACTGATCATTTTCTAATTACGAAAATTTAAAGCTTTTTAACCGAAAAAAAAAACGTACGTATTGCATAAGCCAATCCGCAGGTAAGCAAGTGAGGGTGACGTTTCTGTGCGCATAATGAACTCTTTTGCAGCGTCCAAGCTGATCCCTTTGTTGACAGTTCAAACTTGATTTGTTTCGCAAATCTTGCGTGATTGATCAAAACCTTGCTTTGAACGTTAAGCTCGCTGACGTGGTAGAGTATTTTTAGTTCAATTGTTAATAAATACTCGCGACTTTAGTGTGTGAATCTTTGACTAGGAATAGAAAATATGTAATGTAAAAACTAAAAATGCACATACTCAATGCATAGTAAATACTTTTTTTTAAATTCAATAACTCAGTAATCGTCGACTTAACACGATTTACGCACAATTTTGAAAAGCAAATTAGGAACTTCACGGTTTAATGTTTGAGTATGTAACGATATTTTATATACTTCAATCAGCTATATGAATCACATGAAGTCAACTAAAAAGTCGTAATCAATTTCCCACGTGAAATAAGAAACAAATTAAATTTCAATACATTTAAACATCAATTACACTTGAGTGTTTCCGCAAAACAATTGCCAATCGATTAGGGCGATGTTTTCTAAATATATAAAACCTTATTGTATAAAAGTTTAAATCCATAGACTGCACTCGACTGGAGGGCACTTAATACCAACTGCTAACAAGCTATGGGGTTGTTAATTGTTCAATTTAAAGTCATTTTTCCTCACTTTTTGACTTTAAAGTCGAGATGTTTCGTTTGTTCTCGATTTTGACTTCGACAAAAGTACACTTGAATTTAGTTTTGTTTTAAGATCGCATTCTGTAACTCAAAGTTATATGAATGTAATTTAATTAAAAGGGGCCAAGTCTGCAACTTTCCAAGAGGTTTAAAATAGAGATTTTTTCTATTGTCATTACAGAAATCGTGAGAAAAATTAAGTACTAGCTGGTTATATTTTACTAGTTTTTCCCACGATGTATTTTTATATGGACTCATTAAGAAGCAAAGTACGAACCGCTGAAATATATGAATTACTTATGTTTGCATGAAAGAATCGCATCAGAATTTCTTGACATTTCAAATTCACACTGTTTATCGCATCACCAATTAACCAAACTCTAAAAAGAGCAATTTCTCCTATTTTAGAATTGGCAGGTGAAGTGCTGAAGTTTGACATTTGTCCAGTTTTCAGATATGAGACTCTCGACCCGTTTTAAGTAATGAACGCTCGAACTGTCGTTAAAATATATTTTAAGAGTTCGTTAGTTTAACTACAGAGTGGATAAAAATTATTTTGGCAGCGAATCTGCCCTCTACAGTTAAAACTTTTCGTTATGCTTGATACTATTTTATCATTAAAATTTTCAATAAATTTTTGACGTTTGACAACCTGTTAATTCCATAGAGGTCATGTAAGTTTGCCGCAATGCCACCACGAGTTTCCATATTTTTCAACCAAATGTTATGCTTACGCAGACGTTATTTAAAAAAATATATCCACAGATTAAACTTATACATGGTTGACATTTTTCAGTCACAAGCTCGAACACATAATCTAGCAAAGTAAGCTTTGCGTGTCAATTATATACCTTCCTATAATTTAGATTAGTATTGACGCTATGTTAAAAATCAGAGACAAAAATAAAGGTAGTTAAAAGTGAACAATGGGGGAGCTGGGCGAAGCCGGGAGGCGGAATAATGCGATAATACGGACTCTATCAACATTCGCAATTAAAATTAGTCGTATTTTTGACGGAACCCGCGCCTAACTGTGTTAGTCAGCTCGCTGCTCTGGACTTTTGTCTTGTAAAATATATTTTTTATTATAATAATACTCTTGAGCGATATTTTTATCCATTATTTTCGCAGAATTATTTTTCTATTTGTACAGCAATTTACTGTAACTGTAATACAAAATACTATACCCAAAAACTAAATTTACTTATCCTATCTAAATCTAAAGTTCTACAAACCAAGTAAATACTTATACTAAATCTATACTAAGTATTCTGTACGAAAATAGTCAGCGAACAAAAATACTAATAGCTATAATATAACCTCCTTTTTGGTTTTTTTGAAGGTCGGTTAAAAACCACCACTTTGTGGAACCAAAAGATTCTCTCTTATAGATCTCTAAGAGAAGATCTCCATTCAAATTGTTGTTTTATTAATTTCTGTAAATTATTGTTTATGCCATTTCCTTAAAGCATCACAAGCGTTTATATATCACAACCTTTGTGAAAATCTCAGTCCATGACCAAGAATTGACTATCATATTCGAGAATGATCTCTTTCAAGTCGTCTATGTATTTGAAAATGAGAATAAAACCTGGAATGCAGGCGAAATCGATTCATTTATATGCTATTTAAAAATATAATTATAATGATACATTTTATGTAAGAAGATGAATCGAAGACTAGTAAATATATAATTAAACTAGCTGTGCCCCGCGGTTTCACCCGCGTTAACTTCGTCGTAAAGTGATGTTATAAAGCTAAAGGCTTTTAGCTCCAAAAATAACGATACTTCCATAGAACATTTCATCCCCCCCTTTCAAACTCTTACAACCCTTTTTTCGCATTAAAAAGTAGCCTATGTCCTTTCTCAGGCTCTAGAATATATGTGTACCAAATTTTATTTAATTCGGTTCAGAAGTTTTGGCGTTAAATCACAACAGACGGAGAGACAGAGTTACTTATGCTATTAAGTAAGGATTTACAACAAAACTTTCCTTGTCACTTTCAAGTCACTCCTGAAAAATCAAAGATCTTATGGATCTTTAAGATCGTTGTGTGTGTCTTGTCTCTAAATTTATATTAAACACGTGAAATTGAAGACAATTTACTAAAACCCTTCGACATGTTTTTTACAAATCTCATTATTGTAGTGAAGAAGTAGAAGAATTTGGTCCATTCGTTTCAGTGCTACAACAGGCAAGTCTATAACACCCATCTTTTTGTGTCGATTAAAAAGGTATTGCTTAACTTTGCACATCGATCTGCTCTGCCACTTAACTGAGCCCTTCAATACATTGTTTTAATATACACTTAAATTAATTGGTTATTATATTTGGCTAATTATAAAGTGGCAATTGTGGGACATATTTTGGAAATTTATTAATATCACTACCATATGCAGAAGTAGGCACTTGAGTTCAATAGTTATTCAAACTCAGAGGATCGAAATCATGGTGGTGTAATAAATTTTACTTTTCATTAATTTAATTTAAACAAGAGTGATATTGACGGCAATTCGAAAACTCATTAAAAATAAGAATTTCTCATAAAATGAAGAACGTACCTCTCTCTAAAAGGAAGGCAACGCACCCGTGGCCCGATAGGTGTTGAGGGTGTCCATGGGTGGCAATGCTTCTTGTAAGTAGCCCATTTGCCTACTATCTTATAAAAAAAACTGATCTTAAACACCTAAGAACCGTATCTGTTACGTAAGAAATACCTAGGTCCTAGGTATAGATAAGTTGAATTGATAAACTCCTTTTTTGATTTTTTTAAATTGTTTAAGAAATCTATTCATTCGTTTAGAATACACACATATCCATAGACACCATGTAACACCTCTTTTTTGCACTGGAATTAATATCAAATGTCAAAAATATTCATTCTTATTTCTATATTCTTACTAGCTGACCCGGCAAAACTTGTTTTGCCATATTAATTTTTGGGACTACCCTTATCACTTAGGGGTATGAAAAATAGATAGTAGCCGATTATTAGACCTACTGAATATGCATATAAAATTTGGTAAAAATCAGTAAAGCCGTTTCGGAGGAGTAAGGTAACTAACATTGTGACACGAGAATTTTATATATAAAATTATTCGTTCATGAACGTCACTGATCTAATTACTAATAAGATAGTAGAGTTGAATTCAATATGCGGTTTAGATTGTTTCATCTCTGAACAATATCAAATCTCTCACAAATGTGCTCTGATCCAATTTGTGAAGAGATGTGTCACTGTTGTATGTGAATATCGGAAATTTGAAGAATGATTAGGTTTAATACTGATTTGAAGAACACAGGAAATAATTTATAGTGTCAAAAAGCGGTCTCTTTTAAACAAGCCTAAGAAAATTCTTGAAATAATAATAAAATATTGTTTGTGATTTAGGAAATCACGATAATAACAGTTACTTTTTAATAAAATATGTTTCGATGAGAATATGTCATCATTCGTTTCAAATAGCTATGTATCTATATACAAATTTGTAACCAGTATTTTGGGTACACACCCCAATGGTCATTGCCTTTTGTAAATAAGATTTTTAACGACTACCTAGTCGCTAAAAAGCCTATTTCCTTTTAACTCTATTTTTTCTTTACCTACCTAGGTAAGGAAAAAATTATCTAACTGGCGTCGTGGTTATGCATTTGTGAATCTGTATTTGAACCACGGGGAACCGAATAAATGTTTCGGTTGGTAGGTAGATAGTTACAGAAACAAAAATAAGTCCGCAGGGATCACGGTATTGTTCTTTTTGTTTATATTAAAACTTGAATAGGCATAATAATTTATTTGTACAGAAATAAATGCAATTGTAGAATTAACCAAGCTTAACGCCGTTTTCTATTCAATTTCATTAGGATGTATCATATGCTATAAGCACGCGAAACTTTAGGAAACTTAAGTAGGTAATCCTTACTAATATAATAAATGCGAAAGTTACTCTGTCTGTCGCGGTTTCACGCCAAAACTACTGAACCGAATTAAATACACAGATAGTCTAGAGCCTGAGAAAGGACATATACTTTTAATGCGAAAAAGGGGTTGTAAGAAATTGAAAGGGGGGAAACAGTTCTATGTAAGTATCGTCATTATTAGAGTTACCACAAAACGCGGGTGCACAGTTAGTAATTAAATTGTAATTTCTTTAAATATGTTATACTCGCGTAAATTAACAATTCCCTCCTTGTTACGTTATAACTGCAAAATTGAGAACAAAAACTACGTCATAAGTTATTCACTTCGCCGGCGGAGCATAAAATATTTGGTTATTTTCTCATTTAGGAGATACCAGAGGCAGTAATTGTGTTCGGATTATCCTATCGGGTTACGGGGGTTCGGTGCAGGCAACGTCTATTACATTATGAATAGATTATCTATTTTCGTTCTGGTTTTGTGTTTCTCAGTAATGGCTGTTAAATGCTTTTTTCGCTTTCTGGTAATATGACCATCTTTGTATTAATTTATTAATAAATCTATTAGGGGTGGCTAATGTTTCTTTAAAAATTATTATTAGCAACAATCTAGTGAGGCTTTATATTGCCTTAAACATTGTAAGCTTTTCTCCAGAATATAATTGGCTCGTAATTTAACAAACTCCGTCGTAGGTAGCTTTTGAATTCGGACAAAAATGAAATTAGCGAGTTTCGTTGTCAGGAAGGAGTCGACACAGAGTCGCTTTGTGACTTTAATTGTCGCTGCAGGCTCACTGGAATTGCTTCATACCAAATTGATACAGCCGAGCAGGCGACATTGATCTATATTATACTTAAACCCAGCTGACGTACACGACTTGGTCGGCATAGAATTAGGATAACAAGGGAAAATGAAGAAAATTTACCTTTTAATTTATTTAAATCATGTCAAAGGTCAAATTTACCTTTGACTGATGATTACAAATAAGATTATATATAACTGGATGAACAAATAAATGTATATTATACCTAGTTAAGATTCATCTCAATCACGTCAGCTTTGCACGTGAGTAAACCGCTTCGAAATGGGTTCATTCGTTAAGCAGATATGATGACACATATATAGCCACAGACATTAAACTTATAACATCCCTCTTTTTCGTCGGGCATTATTGTACTTTTTGTTATTATTAAACCCAAGAAAATACCGATTTTAAAAATCCATCAATGAAAGGCTACTAGAATCTTTTTTCTAGTATCTTATAGACTTAGGCTATATTGTGCGACAAAGTGATAAATTAAAGCTAGTCACTTGTATTCCCAAACCACTTCCACCCACTGTACCATAAGTAATGCCTCAAAGCGTTCGTTTACGTAGTTCGGTACAAAATAATTAGCTTTTGATCTCGGGATGAATTTCCATGTAATAGAATCTAGCTCGCTAGAAGTCTTGCCTTTCGATTTACAAAATTAGTTTAAACCAAGATATTAAGGATGATATAACAGGGATTATACAATACTTCGCTAAATAAGACGATTAACGAAGCAATATAGAATTGCATGAAATTGAAAGCGTAAAAATTAATTCTTTTACATGTAAAATAGGTGGTCAAGCCTACCGAAACCTAATTTTTTGCCCGAGATTTAAAGCCAGAGCCTCCGGCGGATCACGCAGATGCATGAACTACGAAGACTGCTCTCACTACGTACTAAAAATTGTTCCCGCCTTTATTGACCAAAATATTATGCTTAATTAAGCAGATTTAAGGTATTTTTCATGTATATTTTCTCTTTCCTCTTCCAAGACTCTCCTACATAGTCATTATCTCTCCATTTTCTCTCATTAGATTATTTCACTGTCCAGTCAATAAGGTAACCTATTAGTGTAACCATGTTTACTAGTAGGTATGGTGTTTTTTTTTTTTTGAAAGGGTGTAAGTATAAAAATTCACAAATGACTTTTGAAATGTAGGATAGCGGTTGTCGGTGACATGTAATAATTAAATTTAAATAAAACTCGTTCAGCTGTAATTTCCTTCATTGATTTAAAATTAATAAATTGATCTAAGGATATAATTCGTTGGAGTATTTAATAAAACCTCTAGAGTGACCTCACTTGACCGAGAGCTTGAGGCGTCCCACTGTCACCTTATTAAAAGACAATTAACATTATGATTGACATATTGATAAGGCATAGACATTAAGTCAATAAAAAATGTACATTTAATCAAGAAAAGACATCAATTTTGGTCCGCTCAATATTATTATTTTTAGTTTTAAATAAGTCGTGTTGCTTATTTCCAGGAGTAAGGAAAGTATTTTAACTACGAAGTTACTCCATGTCCATTAATATCATTGTTAACAAGAACTTACTACACGGTTAATCTGTGAGTAACTAGTCTAAGTTAGTTAGACTTTTTGTTAAAAAAAGAGTTAAGTATAATGTAATTGAGATCATAATGAATTGTTAACTTTAAATAAAAAGCCTTGTAAGGTAATCAAAAGGCACCAGAAAAACATGCAAGCTATTAAAAGCAGCTTTAAGCCATTTAGTATGCACTTGGCTTTACAATAACATCTGCCAATCGAAGTGAGCTGTCAAGTTAAGACAATGGGCTGTTGGGGCCGCGAGAGGGATGAATTAATTATATCTCAGGACGTCCTGACCCAAGCGGTGAAGGGTTAACGAGTTGTTGAAGCATTTGTCGCTTTGTCACGCGTTTTATAAGTGGGTTATATAAACATATTGATTGTTTTAAAGTATTAATAAGTATACTGTTTTTTTAAACTGTTTACAATAAGTATATCTCATAGATGACCGATCTTACTAAATTGAAGCTAAGATCTCAATTACGTTTTCAATCAAAATAAAAACGCATATTTGTTTATGAGGTGTGTGATAACACTCCAAATTTGTACACCATTTTTCGTTGCAGATTAATGAGATAATGTTTCATGTTAAGCGTTAATATGTAAAGTTACTTACAGTTTTGATAGTAAAATATTTATAGTTACCGTTTAGACAGCTTAAAGCCATCCTAAATAGTGAATAATTAGAGATAAAAGCATGTAAAATAGATAGCTCAGTGTCGTTTAACGTGCGCGGGTCCGCATTTATCATGCATTCAGGCGAAACGTACAATTAACAATGATCTATCATCGTAATATCGAAATTTGAGGCCAGTCTGGTTATTAAGATAAGGGCTGTGTAATTAGAGAAACTTATGCCAGGCCTGGCCTGTAATTACGAGGTGTTAATATAGACGTCTGCCGCGGTAGGGTTGTCTTTTATAGTTTTACGTATAGAAAACAGTGAAATTGTGTCCGTTTCACTGATCACTTCCTTTATAGGTAAGTAGACGATCAGCCTTCTGTGCCTACCGAACTGAAACTTTTGTTTGATTCCTCGGGATTCAACCCATGACTCAGCGCAACACGCAGATGCGTAGACCACTTAGTCACGGAGGCGGTCAAAAAAAATTTTTATAAGTATGTATACATTTTTGGCTGGGTATGTTTTGTCACTTAAGCTTAGCCTAAAATAATATAACTGTTAACAGACGTCCATAATTGTTTTTTTTTAAATATTTTATTCTTATTAAAGCGACATAATCAGACGTATCTGTTTGTCTTTGGGTCTTTGGCATCGTAGTTCTAAATTAAATTAATAAACCGCTTTCGATGCTGTTTTCTGCGGGTTGATGCACAACGTAGTTAATAAATCAATTAAGTGAATTCCTGTAACCCCTAGTGGGGCATGGGGCAGACACATTGCTGTACCTATTTCACTGATCATTTTTCTTTATAGGCAACTAGGTGATCAGCCTTCTGTGCCTACGTAGGCACAGAAGGCAAGGCACAGGTTAGGTAATCGAAACATATATTTGACCGGGATTTGAACCCAGGATCTCCGGGGCAACACGCAGACGCGTAAACCACTTAGATGAGCTAAAATTTAAATTGTCAATTTCTCTTGTTTAATGTTTAATAGCGACCCGCCCCGGCTTAGCACGGGTATAAAACATATATGAACACCTTCCTCTTCAATCACTCTATCTATTAAAAAAAAACCGCATCAAAATCTAAGCATACGAAGGAATATAGGGGAAGAAAAAGCGACTTTGTTTTGTAATATGTAGTGATATGGAAGTTGAGACACTCTTTTTATTTAGTGCAATTAAAACATTAAACGCCTCGTTAAAATGACTAACGGCTCTACGTTATTGGGCATAGACAAATAGCACCTAAGGCAGAGATCATAGACAAAATATTAAATGACAGCTTAATGAGAGCAATTACTATGGGAACCATGAGTATTATCAGATGATTTATAAGTTTATTTGTTATTAGGGAAAATCTCTGTGTCTTCGAATCTGATTCAAAAAATTCTTTGCATGTAATAAAGCTAGTTAAATCCTTTCTAAGCGACAATACCTACTTAATTTTTTTTTTAATAAATTTCTACTGTATTTTAGTATAAAATGTCTGCAGAAGCAAAGCATTGAATAATTTTATAACTATCTAATACTTTTTATTCATCCAAAGTGGCGGGTACCACTGAGTTATTTTTAGTATTATCCTTACAAATAATAAATTAATTATATTAATAATACAAAATTGCTAAGATCTTTGCTTTAGAGTTTTATTTCGTTTTAGCAACAACAATTACAAATCAGCAAGAAAGTGTCAGATTTGAGACACTGTTTCAGTGAAGCAACGTTTATAAGAAAAAAAAATTGAACTATTTTTTAGAAGTCGTAATACACCTGCAGGATCGTATCAATGCACGGAATGTTACCAATAAATAGCTAATGAACGTATTGAGTTATCTCGAAGTCAATAAATATAGGGCTCCGCCCCCGCCGCGGGCGAAGTCACTTTATTGCCTCTTTTGTTACGAAATCGATACACTTCGCTATTTATGATCTTTTACAAGCTTTTACCAACATATTTTCTTTTTTAGTCAGTCAAATTTCTTTATTTCAGCATTATTTACATGAACATCTTAAATTCTAAGTTTAACTGAGACTGGAGATGGATCTTAACTACAATTTATGACGATCTATTCATTCAGTCATGAGGTACTTATTTGGAAATTAACGTTTCATTTGTGTCAAAGATATTTTCTGTGTTTATCACAGAACATTTAATAAAAGGTAAATAGTCAATTGTTCTATGGTGTATAAGTGATAAAAAATATCTGCATTTTCTCGCACAATTTCTATAAAACAGTCAACGTATTTAAAAAGGCCAAATCTCAGACATAATTGGCGATGTTCAAAATGCCTTAATCCCATTAATTACTCGGAAAACGTCGACGACACGTTTCGGCAAGTTATTATGTGTCACTAAGTGAGCTTGTGATGTCTCATTTAGAGATTTTCGCTTAATTGTCTTTCTTAAAACATTACTATTATAATTAAAAATGATAAACAAGAATTTTATTAGTTTTAATGGCGATGGGTTCATTTGTATCTATACTAATTTTATAAAACTGAAGATTGCGTTTGTTTGGTTGAAAAGGCTAAATAATGGCAATACAATATAGTCTAAGTTCTTTGTCTATACAAAATTGAACTGAAATAAAGGTTTTCAGTAAGAGGCTTTTTTACTGGCAAACACATTTTTTTTGATAAGATGGAATTTCTATCTGTGGTAAGAACTAAGTCCTTGTTAGGTAAAATCATAAGCCGCCATGTTATAATCCCACGGTTGAGTAATTACATGCTATAATTATATCAATTTCACACCGAGTGACAGCGAATCGAACCATTACTTCTTTGCCAGTCCTTACCGACTAATCATGGCTGCCATTCTTTTATAATTACACTGAAATTCCATACCTAAAGATATTTCTATCTGTAATATTAATCTGCACATTGAGAGACCGAAAAATGATATATCTTCATTTATATGTCAACATAATTTAATTACCTTTTCAAAGTCAAATAAATGATTATTGAAGAATTTTTGTCATTCAAAGCAATTATTTCTAATTTATTTATTTATTCATAATTTATTCTAAATGTACATATTTTTATAATACGGATTTGTAATACCACAGATAATACTAGCTTCCGTCCACAATCCAACTGCCCATTCGTAACCAAGGCGCTTTGTAAAATCAAAAATATCTTTATTATAAAGAAGCACATATGATAGCTTAAGGCTTTGTTTATAGGCTGTTCAAGAAAGCGCCCAAATCTGAGAGCAGCCAAGAAACTCAGTGGTTCTTGTAAGCTACTATCACTATAGCTACTAGCACTGAATCCTTCCAGTCATTAAGCGTAGGACAATAAATCTTGAAAGCCGGAGCCGAAGCGTGTATTATGTTATTAAGGCGGCGCGCGCGCAAAAAGGCGCGCTTATTTGAGTATGCGATGATACACAGTACAGTACAATTAAAGGCATGGGATCGGTGCATACCGCGCGGGCCCTTCTTGCTGACGCGTTTCAGATTCCCCTGGCTTTAGGGTTCCCTCAGTGGTTCACCTGCCCTCAAAAGGAACAATTTTTCCCGTTTCTGCAACATTTTACATAGATTCTCCTCTCTTATATGTAGGTAAATGGGCTATGCAACACTAATTAGATTTTTTAATTTGAACTGAATGGTTGTACTTCAATAGGATCTAGCCGGAGAACAATTACTAATGGTTAGTTTTTAATTTATTAATACTTTAATGGAGAATTTTCACACATTTTGATTTTTAGCCAACCGTATTCGCTATTTAAAATGAAAAAAAAAACGCGTGAAAAAGTATTTGATACGTCAATTTAATTTTCAGAATTTTAAAAGTAGGACGACATGACGTCGTTTTACAACAGTTCGCGCAGTTCGTCGCGTCGCTGCTCGAGAAGAGAGACAGAGAGAGAGAGAGAGAGAGTGAGATGTTGTACTGTGACGTCACGCTGCTGACACGAGCTGACGAACTTTAAATACATGTAAAATCAAAACTACTTGCTCTTTTGAATAAAACAAAAACTACATAAAGTTCTATTGTAACAAAGTTTCAAGCGATTTTGCGTACCTAGTAACATTCTCCATTCTCTAAGTCCATTGTTATAATTGATGGTGCCAATTTGCCTTCGCGCAATGTGTTGTCATTTTTAACAGAAGTTATTTATTATAATTTTAACTTATTCGTTTTTCAAGGCACACTTCGACATTGTTACATATTTTATGTACCTACCAGATAATTGTGTATTGTATTCATGACAAAAATTGTTGTTTAAAGTCAATTTAAAGTTGAACAAACTAACAACATGCTATTTTACTATAATTAACTAATGTAAGGTCTAATAACCTTAACAACTAAGTTTATTATCATACAAATTACATTGTAAAAAGGCATATTGGCTCTTTAGCAAGGAATGTCTGTCTGTAGCTGACGTGTAATAAATAAGTCATCGATTTGGCTAACTAATAACAGTTAAATTCTATTGCATATTTTCATTTCTTTAAATAAATGTTGTGTGAAATATTGCAAGATGACTATCGGCAATAATTTACAATGGAGAGTCGAACTAATGAAGGAAAGAGATCGTAAATCGAATAAAATAGTGACGGCTGTATATCTAAATGAGAATTTCACACCATTTTTGCATTTTGAGCTGATAATTTGCTCTTATATTGCTTTTTCACGCAATATAGCATAAATAACGTGGCAGACAGAAGGCGATTTTTTTAAAAAATAGCACCGCCAATATTACTACAAAATAGATTCTTTTGTGTGAGTTGGCAAAGTTATAGAACCGTTTAAATTATTTTTCGAGAGTCCAGCTAAAACTCAAAAACTGCTACTACTGCTAAACAATGGCAAGAAAATCTGGAAGAAGTAAACACAATTATTACAATATGGGAAAGTTTTCGATTACAGCGCAGTGTACATTTAAGTAATAATTTTGTATACTACCGACTTTTTTCTTTTTTTTGTATACGTCCACTAAATGTTTTCAAATTGTTATGTGTAACCTATACGTATATATACATATTGTTGTGTGTAACCATATAAAACGATAAAATACTTATTTCTAATAATAATAATATGATAAAATAACAGATATCGTATTATTATGTAGTTATGTATTATATTTTTATTGTTATTTATATAGTTATTATAGCTTTTTAACCGACCTTCAAAAAAACCAAAAAGGAGGTTATCAATTCGACGTGTATTTTTTTTTTTTTTTTTTTTTTTTTTTTTTTTTTTTTACCGATGTTCCGCTCGTACGTCGCCATTTGTAAACCGATTTGGATGAGTGAGGTGTCAAACGATAGGGTAACTCGTCGAAGTGGTCCCATTTTTTTTTAGAATTTTTACGATCAATAGTTTTCAGCATATTGAAAGAATAGTTTCACAATCGGACGAGAAATCGCTGAATTCCGCGCGACCATGTCGTGCTTATTTGCTTATAACTCTATGATTTATGAATCCTTATCGATGAATTAGATGTTATTCGATTTAAAATTAAATTTGCAACAAGAGAGAATAAAAATCAAGATAATTTGATTTATAGTTTTAGAGATATTGAGGTTATAAAATAAAAAATTTAAAAATCTTTAATTAGTTCGCTTTAGCAATAGAGATGTCCATGTTGTATTAAATATATACTAATTATAATAAATTGATTTAATTAAAACTCATATTTCCAAGCTTTTGACGGAATTTTATGATAATCTAAGCCATATATTTGATGTTATGGAGCAAAACTTGTCAACAGAGAAAAACATGTCATACCTTATTGTTTACGCGTCCAGTTTAGATCTCTATAGCTCGATGTAATATCAGTTTATATCGATGACTTACATACCATTTTATAAAACATTAAAAGGGTCATATATGATAGTAAAATCAATAAGGTAGAAGAAATACTTCTAGAGATAGAGAGAATATAGTTACTGAGTTCCTACGGGAAATCACAATGTGCGTTCACTTGCTTACTATAAAACACAATGAAAACTTATTTTATATGAACGATATTACTTAAATTTTTAGTATTAAACGATTCAGTTTTGCGTTTTCTTATTTTCATTAATTTGAAAATATTAAATTAAATTAATCAAATTAGTTTTTAGTGTATAAGGTAAGCGTAAAGTCAGAGCGTCCATGTTAGTTTCGTTTTGATGGTATGATAACCAACTATACGGTTTAGAAGAGCCACTCAAAAGTATAAAATAAATTAATTTTAAACAAAAAAATAAAACCGACCTCAAAACGCACTGAAAAGTAAAAAATAAATTTTGTATTATAAATGAACTTACTTTAAATAAGACGTAAATAGTGTTGATAAATAAAATTCATCTAAAATTCTACAAGGGCATAAAACTTTCATGTTGTTTTTTGAAAGGCGGTGCCAAATATATAAATAAAGACTGAATTAATATTCCTGGACTTTAATAAAAAAAATAATTGAATGGCTTGGCGCCGCGTTTCAAAGAGCAACATGACAGTTTTATGCCCTTGTAGAATTTTAGATGAATTTTATTTATCAACACTATTTACGTCTTATTTAAAGTAAGTTCATTTATAATACAAAATTTATTTTTTACTTTTCAGTGCGTTTTGAGGTCGGTTTTATTTTTTTGTTTAAAATTAATTTATATATAGCGTTAATTTAGCTTATGCTCTAGCTGAGGCATGAAACAAACGCTATCAAACCTTATATGGTGTTGATTCAATATGTGTAGACGCACTGTACGGACCATTTAAAATCAACATGTCATCAATCAATGATGTTTTATGGAAAGTTAAATAAATCTTTGAATTCACTTTATGAATAATCAGCGCAGGAATAAAAACTTCAAGATTTAATGCAAGGAATCCACTAAAGTTACTAAATCATGACTGAGTTTCTAGATTTCCAAACTTTTCCCAGGTTTCCAAAGTGGTCCAGGTAGATCCCCAGGGGTCTACCTGGAAGATCAGACGGGGATCCATGTTGTCATGAAAAAATATTGGGTTTTCACAAGTTTTAAGAGGTGGAAAATGTTTCTAGTTTTGATAGTAAGGGCAGAAAAATACACTACTCAAAAAAGTTAAGAGATCAAAAAGAAATTCTTTCAATTTGACATTTTTCTGTGAAAAATGGTTGTCCGTCGAGACCTTGCAATGCCTTATAATTCTAACTTTTAGACTTCTTGGCTAAACTTTATAGAGCTAGCAGTTCTCATTAAATCCTAACCCACAAAAAAAAGTGTCCACATTCCACAGGATTGAAAAATTTGTGTATTTACTTACTAAAGAAAAAGTTAAATTGAAAATAATATAAAACAAAGTCGGGTTTACACCATTAATAACTCAAGAATGGATGGACCGATTTTAAAGATCTTTGATTTGTTCCATTCGTCTAATCCGAGAATCGCAGAATAACTATGAAAAATATAGAAGAATTCACGAAAAAGTGTTTAGGAAGAAAATTCATTGCCTCATACATTCATTCATTTTTTTTTTTTGCTTCTGGTGTGACGGTATTATTCAAAACTGAAGCGATACGAATTTCGCGGAGTCCACTAGTTGAAGATAATTAAAAAATTCTTTGACATGATGACAATTGAGATGCGCAACGAAATCGAGATGAAATTTAGCTATTGTTTAATATGAAGATCTGCACATACATTTATAAGGTACCTACTAGTGGTCGGTCATTGGTCGAAATTCGACCACGATTCAAGAGTAAGTCAGGTAAAGGTGTGTATGCTGTGTGTCATCCAAGCAGTAGTGTGCGTAATGTTTATTGATTTATGTATTTTTATGCATAATTAATAATTGGGACAACTCACATACATTGCTCTGATCCCAAAGTAAGTAGCTGAGACCCTTGTGTTATGGTAATCAGAAACAACGAGGGTACTACAATAAATATATTTAAGTACATAATTGTAAATATTCAATAAATAAAAAATAATAAAAATTATATACCACAATAAATACATATATAAGTTTATAAACAACCAAGACTCGGAAACAAACATTCGTGCTCATCACACAAATAAATGCACCTACCGGGATTCGAACCCGGGACCTTTTTGTGCAAAAGGCAGGACCAATTGCGCCAATCGGTGGTCAAAATTAATTAAATTAATTTAAAAAATATATTAACATTCTCCACTCCTTCTCTATTTAAACTATAATTGTGGAAAATTTCATACTCCTCCGTCTGCGTTATTTTCGTAAAAAGGTATACAAATTTTTAGCTTCAGCATATTATAATTCTTATTTGTAATCATATCGGGATTCATTTAACTGTAATTCCGCGTTAACTACGGTTCAATAAACCTAGCCCACTTTACTATTACGTATTTCTGCTGATACAACTAAGTATCATTTAAATATATGCACGTAATAAATGATACGTCACATAATACTTAACGAATCATTCCTCGTACATTTAATTAAATGTGAGTAAACAAAAACTGCGCATTCGCCGCAAATAACGAACGATTGGCGAACGGAATTGTTTTTCGAACATATATGTAAGTCTTTTAGGAGATTTGATGAAATATTATTTGCGACTTCTTTAGATTGTAGATCCATTTCGATTACGTATTACGAAAAATCCAAAAAAACCCGGTCCATTCGTAAAGGAGCTAGAATGACATGAACAAACACACAGGCCCATGGAATCATGGGAAATTATTAAAAACGCTTTCCTATCACAAAGGATATATCTTTTATTTTTATATTATTTATCAATACTGATTCAATTTATGAAGATTTGTGCATTCATTCATGAGATGTATTCTCATTTGTAAATAACATATCAGTTTTATAAATTGTCTTTACATCACTTTTACAGCGTCGTATGCTAATACACTCATATTTATTACTTACCCACTCAGAGTGCGACATCTGTCTTCTTCTCTCATATTTAAGATTAAATATAACAGAAAAAGACAGAAGCGCTTAGTGATGACACATACATTAGTGTGTTACATAAACATCTCACTTACATATTAGTATCTAATAGTAAATCTAAGTTATTTATTTATTTACGGCTCTTATGCCAAGCAAAATATGGGCGACACAGTAATTGTGAGCTTAAGAGTACAGAGAGTAATTATATATTCTAGATCGCATATATCTGTTAACTTGCACCGTGCTCAATCCAGACGACAAAAACTGGAAGGACTGGCCGTAACGGCCGGCGCGGGCGCATCGTCCCCCACGAGTGACGTCACACTTTATAATATACGCATTTAACTGACTTTATGCACGTTAAATTAAAGACAAATTTAAAAAGTTGTTTTCCTGACATGATGAGTGCAAATAAATTAATTTTAAACAAAAAAATAAAACCGACCTCAAAACGCACTGAAAAGTAAAAAATAAATTTTGTATTATAAATGAACTTACTATAAATAAAAGACGTAAATAGTGTTGATAAATAAAATTCATCTAAAATTCTACAAGGGCATAAAACCGTCATGTTGTTCTTTGAAACGCGGCGCTAAGCCATTCAATTAATTTTTTTATTAAAGTCCAGGAATATTCATTCAGTCTTTATTTATATATTTGGCACCACCTGGCTGTACCTAAAGGAAAGGATCAGTGAAAGAGATACAGAAATATGCCTACCCCATGTCCCACTAGAGATTACGGGAACTCACTATAATTAGATATTTGACATTTAATTAGATTCCAAAAGGGTCAATTAGAGGGTTTAGTATTTTTTTGTTAATAGTAAATTTTCTTATATAGGTTTCAACTAATTCTATCATCTACTCACATCATCTATATAAAATTTACTGATAATTTACCGTGTAATCGAAAGACGAACTTCGATGTTGCCTAATTTTAGATTTATTTTCTCTTTGTTAATGTGTAGCCCCCTTTCTGGAAAGTACCTATGACCAACTCGTGCGCAACGTAGCCGGTGTAATCTCTAATTAACACTCATAACTCAACAATATAGCAATTAATAAGCGCTTATTTGAGTAATTGCTTGTAATTTACATAAAAATCACAATTCTATGAATTCGAAATCGCATAGAGATACGAAAATTATAACTGAAAACTAAATATGACTTCTGGATTAGTTTTATTAGAGATAAGTATTAATAATTAACAATTAGTTTATAAATAATTATTTAATTTTATTAAATTAAAATAACGCAACCAGTTAAAAGTTATAGGACGAATGGTAAAGTAGTGGTTTACGTGTCTGGTTGTTGCATCGGAGTTACTTGGTTCGAATCTTGGGGAAACAATTAAACATTTCGGTTAGGTAGGCACAGAAGTCTGATCACAAATGTATATATCGGAGCAACCATGTTGCAGGTCTTCGGTTGGGATCAGAATCCATTTTCCAATCCAATTATTTTCATTTAAAATCATTTATCTGTTATAGGTTGGCAGTTCAAAAATGGTTGGCAATTCTAGCTCTAGTCAAAACTACAACAAGTGATAATTGTCTATGATAGTAAAATTCTGTAAAACAGTACTTATTTCTATAGTTAAAGGTAGATGACAGATGAAGCGTGAATCTACATTTTATGAATACATAATATTTAACCTATTTAGAATAGTAGTAAAGCCGCTAATACCATTTAGAGATAATAAGCAAATTATAGCGTTCTTTAGATATTATTTATTCCTCCAGCCACTCTTCGCAAAAAGCAGGCTTTTTGTTCTATTGTTGGTTCTTGTTCACTCCATGCTCTTTTTTGCTGTATCTCAACCCCTTCAAACCTTTTTTTCGCGTAAACCCTATGTTCTCTAGTCTATCTCTGTACCAAATTTTATGAAATGGTTTCAATTCTTGACATAAGAGCGTAACAGGCAAACATACAGTTACTTTCGCATTTATAATATTACTAGCTGACCTAGCAAACGATTTGCCATATTATTTTTTGGGGTGGGCTACCCTTATCACTTAGAGGTATGAAAAATAGATAGTAGCCGATTCTCAGACCTACTGAATATGCATATAAAATTTGGTAAAAATCAGTAAAGCTGTTTCGGAGGAGTAAGGTAACTAACATTGTGATACGAGAATTGTATATATAAGAAGTACGTAACATCTTCGCCTAAGAATATAGTTAAGCTAATATGTAACTAGTACGTCACAAGTGGCACCCGAAAAAACCTGGCGTCCACTCTGTAAAATGAAAGAACTACAAAAATCGCTATAGAATTTTTAGAATACTGTTCAATATTTTCGACTTATTAGAATTTTTTACTCCTCGTCACGTAACGTTTCCAATTTCCATATCCGAGTTAATTAACTAAACCATTAGAAAAAGATGTTATTCAACCTTGCGTGTATAAATATAGATAATTATTTGTAATTCATTCAATAAAAAAAGTTCACACAAACGCAATTATAAAGATCACTTAGTATTATGTCAAACAAACCTATAATCTCATGACGTATACGTTACAGTATCTATAATTTATGACAGAAGAAATGGCGGGAAACACATTTGTCTTTTTGAGAAGCCCATAGAATGAAACATTAATTTCCTTAACCTTAGTGGGACATGGGGTAAACATATTTCTACGCCTGTTACACTTATAATTTTTTACATTACATTTTATACATTTTTAAGATTACTATTAAATATTACAATTATTTATATAGGTACCTACTCCTCTTGATTTACTTTGGTTGTCTATGTGTGATTATGTACTTTATGGTTTTTGTATAACAGATATATAATCTATGAATTAAGTATACCTACTCATTAGGCTTACATTATGTAGAGCTACTTTTATTTTCATTCTGAGCCCTATTTCAAAATTGCGTTGACGCAAACAACTCTCATACATAACTGCCCTACTTATTACAAAACTGACGTGTAACATTTATGTGATAATTTTACACTTTTAAGTTTCAATTTCGTTAATGAAATTATTTATAATTAAAATTTTCAAAACACAATTTGTAATACATATTTCTCTATACGTAAAATATTTCTCCACGTAAAAATATCTATACAATAAAGTGAATTATTGTCATGAGCGTTTTTGTAATTTTATGGTTTTGATTGGAAGTTTATTTTTAAAAATTTCATAAGCATTTCAAAATTTGGGGGACGCTATGGACTTAAAAACAATTTAATGGATATTATCACATTTATTTCATTCAGTCAAAGATCTCAAAAAACAGTAGTCGCGCATTCTATGAAACTCATACTGCTGAATTTCGGATAAATTTAAATATATTGTAAAAAGCGAAGCCTCTATGGACTAAAATATTAACTATTTAAAAAGTCTAATTTGTCAAAAGCTTTAAGTTTTATAGAATAAGAGCGTCAAAATTGACCATTTTGTGCAAAAAGTTCAAATACAATAAAAAATCTTGTCTATGGACCGACATTGTTTCAAAGTAAAAAAAAATACTGTTCAAAGCTTACTTTGAAAAGATTCGTACCTAAGTAAAATTGCCAAGAATTTAATTATCCTCGCGGAAGTCTTGCGGTCAGCTATAAATAATAATTTATTGTTAATTTATTGTTAAAATCATAAATAAATAATACACCTGCAGATTCTATCGCAGATGTTGTTGCATTACAACCAAAGAGTAAAAAACTATATCACTACGCGAGTTTCTTGCAAACCATTAATGCCTCAACAAGTTGTTTTTCAATATTTCTCTATCATTGATTACTTTTTTACTTTAAATTACCCACCTTAACCATGTTCCTCGTAAATATGTTTAAATGAAAATTTTTATGTACTGTCAGTTGAAATAACATTTGTTTTATAAATCTTCATTAGAAACAACGAATGTAATAAGCTAACAGGCCTCTTTCTAAATCTAATGTTTAACTGACAGACAGTAAATGAAGAATAAATACATTAAGGGCCTGTTTCACAATCGAAAATCAAGTTATGAGTAGCTTACTTAGCACATCATTTGACAGTTGTGATATGAAAGATATGTCAAATTATCTGCCAAGTAATTAGTTTTAGATGATGAAACAGGCACTAAGACTTTACATACACGAGGGTATAAGGCTATTTATTATCGAAATATTATATACACACGCTATCAGATAATTCATTAGTTTATCTCAGACTTATTATTTATTTTCATAAAAAACTTGCATCACAAGAAGGCAGAGTTAGAATAGCGATTTTTTTTTTCAAAATTAAATATTTCTATTTAATTAAATCTATCTACACCCGCTGTTTCATAACCTTTCCCTTTTTTGCAATATTCATTGATGCCTCTCTTTTATTGGTTATAGAAGTTGCCTTCGGGGATACGTGGACTATAAAACTCAAAAGGAATTTTTCAATTAGAACCATTAATTCCTGAGATTAGCGCGTACAACCAAACAAACTCTTCAGCTTTATAATATGAGTAATAGATTTATCTACGAAAAGCGTGAGACATGGTCACAGTCTGTGAAGGTGCAAATTGCCGTGACCAATAATATTGTGTAGACGTTCCAATAAATCTGGTTCCCTTGAAATCCCGATCGTCACGCTAGCCGCGCTATTTGCATGTCAATATACGACCGATTGTAGGGCTACCACGCTTCTTCAATATTTAAGAGACTTCTTAGATAAAAAAAAACAGTTACAAGGGATTAAACACAGTTTTACATTTATTATATTAATACTAACTAGCTTAGATATTAGTTACATATTAACCAATTTAAATTGAAGACAATTTAAAAACCCCAAATATGAAACTATAACAATGAATATCTCATAGATACATGAACAGATATTCAAATTTTAGTTAACATCCATCTCAATCACGTCAGGTTTTAAACGAAAAAACCGCATCGAAATTCATTTTATCAAAGAACAATGACAATAAACAATATACAACCTACACTTAATTTAGTCGTTAATTGGTCACATTTTTTGCATTTAACCCGAAAACACTCAAATGAATGGTCACACTAGCTGCTTTGATAGTGCACATTCACTTAGCGCTAAATTATAATTGATTATTGAGCAACTGTTTTATTTGTGTAAATCCACTTTGCATACCTAACTGCCTAATCATTATTGTCTTGTATTGTGTGGCCTAAGAGCTGTCATATGGCTTAGTAAATTAACATTAGAGTTAATCAACGTTATTCAAATTCCGCAGTTTATTATGTACTTATAAACGTTGCTTAAGGATTCATGTTAAATATAGGCGCTTAATCCGTTCAAATAATTTAAGCTTTGTCTCATTTTTAAACAACAATCAAGACTCGAAAATTTGAGATATTCTTAGAAATTTTGTAATTTTATATACACATGGGCAGAAAAATAATTTTTTTTTTTAAATTATTCCTACAGTAAAGCATTTTAGAAATAAATGATTATTGTGAAATGAGTATTGAGTCGAAAGTAAATTCGTTGCCAGCATTGCAACTTGAATTCCAAAATTACAATCGACGAATCTGCATTCAAGTATTTGTTGTGTCTTCCCAATTTAACTGTAAGATTTTTTGTAATAAAATTGTGTTAGTTGTAGTAAAGTTGAAAATTGAAGAAGAACGAAAAAATTGTTACACCTAGACGGCATGTTAGTGTCAATATGTGTAATGATAATTATTAATATTGGTCTCTAGAATGTCCCAATGAAATAAAAAAATCATAATCAAACCGACTTCAAACTATACAAAGAAGTAGTAAATAAAACATAGTTGACAAATCGGTGCCGGTGTGTGAGTAGATGCCAAACTATGGCAGAAAACCCAGAGATAATTTCAAAGTAAAATAACAAGTTTGAAAACAATTAACAAAATTATATCATATAGGGTTATTGATCATTTTTACCTAATCATATCAATTTTATTAAATCTATGAATTATTATTTATTATTTAAATATGAATTTATTAAAATAAACCTCAGTAGGTAGATAATAATTGTTGTAAAAACAAAAGAATCGCTCATTATGTATAAAGTTTTAAAATTCGTATAAAAGACATTAATTACTTATTTAAAGCACGATCTTAGCTTTTTCCGCCGCCACAATGGACGAGAAATATCTGAGATTCAATCGATCGAAATTTCAAGTAGGTACCTACTGCCTTTATTTTATGTCTTCATACGCACCGCCGATAGCCACTAATTACGCAACACACAAAAACACTAATCGCACATCGTATTAAACGAAACGAAACCAAAATCCTTTGTCAACAATAAAAACTGCACTCTATTCCAATAATCATAAGTCCCAAGTCACCTTAAAGTCTCTTAATACTTACGACATTTTGTATCTGCGATTTAAATCAAAGCAATTCCGATATAACCTAAGTTTCCAGGGCTGCAGTGAGGCAATATCATAAGTATTACTTGTACATTTTAGTATACCTTTAAATAACGAAATATCTCTGGTGCTTGCAACAATTTTCTTTGTATACCCCTGGATCAACATTCACGGATATTTAGACTCTATGTAAATGGAATAAGTTTGTATGTTGATTGTACTGTTGTATGCAGTTGGGACGTTTAATGTCCGCTGGATGTATGGTCTTGAGAAGCGTTAATGAGCTGAGTCTTCGTCGGATTCCCAGCTATGTTACTGTATCGGCTTTTGTCGGCGCGATACCACTTTTTGCGATGGCAAATGATAACAATAAGCCGTGTTAAGAAGTGGGATGCGAAATTCTAAAGAGATAACAAGAAACGTGATAATGTGTTGTTAATTAATTAATGTGCAGAAGTGCGCGGGTTCCACTTCAAGTCGCTTTATTCGATGGCTATCTTAGGACGAGTGAAATGCTCGTAATAGGCAAACTATAAGTTATGCATATCTTTAACTATATCTAAATAAACGTTAATTACCTCTTAACTATCTTTACTTATTTCAATACTTATCAATATCTTTAACTGCAAAGTTATCCCTTCAATACACATAACATAGAATGAACATAGTTTAAAGAATAGAGGTCTACACACATTATTAAATGCGTCATATACATATAATAATGTAAAGCCCGGCCGCACATTATCAGAAATTTCTGTCAGAAAAAATTCTAACGCTCTCCGGAAGGCGCTCCGTGCATATATTTTGTATTAGCTCTCGCACACTGTTAGAAAAATTCTAACGGCACGGCCGTTTCTGATTGGTGCGTTAGGATTTTTCTAAATGTCTGATAATGTGCGGCCGGGCAAAAACGAAAACTTTATACGGTGTACGGTGCGCAAAAAAACACAAATGAACAGTTATAAGCACTTCAGAAATAAAATAGTGATATTTAATTGCAATATTAACGTGTCAATGCACTTCCCAATTTACCAGTAAATAATTATCCATGTCCAAATCGAACGGTTATCGTGTATCGAGCCAAATGGAGTTATTTAACACAATCTTATGGAGCCATTAACGGAGATGTTAATGCTACAATTTCAGTTTCTATTCCAAGCAGGTCTTTTAATCTTTTGTTTTGTTTCGTTTTAATTTTAAGCAGATTTTACTTTTTATTAAATAAATATTTATGGCTGCAAGCTTTGTTTACTTTCTATTCTTATGCAAAACTTTTTAAGAATCTATACAGGGGAGGACTAAACATAAATTATACATACATAGACAACATACCTAAGTGCTTCGCAATTTTTCCTTACTTAAAAAGAAAACATTAGCAAATTATGTTCTTATACTTCCAAAGCGACTTACTGCTAATACAATCAACACACATACCATTTTTGTTAAGATCTATACATAAAATATATAAAATAAATAACAAATTTACATAAATGGATATTAAGTACATTTAGAAGGACATGCATAACTACTTATTGAAAAACACTTATTCCCTCGCCCGTTTCGAGGCCCCAAAACAACTTCGCATGAATACGGTAGGGTTTAATTATGGGACATATTTCAAGTGTACTGTACGTTCGTTTGTTTATTTCTTTGGTTAATTTGTTTATGACTATCTGATGGTGCTTCATGCCTTGAATCTCGGAAACTGAATAAGACTTATGATAATTATGGGTGAAGACCATTCAAATGCAAGAAGTAACTCAGTAACAGTACTCGGTTATCTTGTAATCGTAAGTACCTACATGATAGTCGTAAAAGAGCTTTTGAACATAGAATAACTATTGCTCATTTATCTGTTACTTTCAACAATGAAAAGTTGACATGTCATTGTCAAATGTTAGGAATCTTCTATGCTAAGTCTGTGTTATTTACTTCAAAATAGGTATTTTTGATACTACTTAAATATCACTTTCATGCTTTCGTGAAACTGGCTGAATATATAAAAAATAATTTAATGCTCGAAACTCAAATGTTCACAGACTACAACATTTGAAATCCCCAATTGTTTTTTTTTTAATTTTATATCGCATCGTGTCGTTTAGTTTCGATAAACTTAAGTAACTATTGCATCCATTTCATATTTAAGTGCTCTATGGTCTCTACCTAACCGAATGTTTAATTTTCTTTCTACTTAGAAAAAAAGGAAGCTTTAACTATTTAAGTTGATTTTATTGAAATTCAATTTTTTATGTGGGATATAAATATCGAAATTTATTTTCTGTTTTTTCCAGAAAATATTATTTTTCTACATTTAATAAGTACCTACTTGAAATTATTTATATCCGAGCTCGGCGGAAATACATTAACAATATTCACATGAGACAATTAAAAGCAATGTATTTTATTGTGTGATATATTTATCTGTCTATTTATTATCAGCAATTATAACAAGAGACAAATTAATATGGCGCTGCGCACGCGACCATTCCGGTTCTCAAGAGGACGAAATTGTCAAGTAATAAACTAAGTGCGAAGGTGTGTTGAACATTTGTCATTAATTTGTGCTCTTACGACTTACAATAAATAAGTGAAATTTATGACAATTAAAAAAAACTAGAAATATCTCATAAATTGATGAATAGACCTTCAAATTTCATCCGTTTTATCTCGATGTTCGTCGTTCCACAACTGAGCGTTTTCTAAGGCATTTTTGCCGCGCACCACCACTGTGGAACCAGCTGCCTTTTGATGTATTTCCGAATAATTACGACTTAGGGACCTTCAAGAAAAGAGCGTACCTCTCTTTAAAAGTCCGGCAACGCACCCGTGGCCCAACAGGCATTTAGGGTGTCCATGTGCGGCGGGTTGCTTCTCATAAGTGAGCCTCCTGCCTGTTTGCCTCCTAATGATACTGTATAAATACACTAATTTATTTCAAAAACATTTTATTACCATTGTTGCAATCAATGGTAATAAAAATATGTTTTGATAATAATTACAGAACTCATGGTTGACATGATCATTCTTTATCACAGAAACATTCAAAAAATACAGACACACACGTCTGTTATCCTGGTAAATAATACGATCATTCGTATAGTTTATCGCTTAAAAAACGGGAACAAGGGATCGTATCGGGATATCATAATTAACTCGGTTGCGGCGTGTTCAAATTAAATTATGTCGAAAATGAAACGTTAGTGCGCAATAAATCGTGGGTCGCAGGCGCCGCTGTTACGCGAGCACTGATGTATCGACGGACACACCTATTCGATATAGTTCAGGCCCAAGTTATAAGCCACTACCTCACTCTTCACGTCACTCACGACTTCATTCGTATACCATATATGTATCTGTATCCATCAACCATATCACTGAGTTATTCATTTATAATATTACTAAAATGAATAAGTATATATAATAACTACGAATATATTTTAAAATCCAAAGGTGCAACTTCTATTGGAGGATGGAAGATTTTTTCTTCTGTTCCACTGATAATTTTATTAAGTGAAATACTAAGGCTTTCCAATACATTTTTTTTAAATCTGGTATTCGAATTCAGGACCTCTAGTGTAGCAGACATTTAATAAAAGGACATACTTTAGGATCTCGTTCGAAAAACAATATTTAAGGAAACACTGGATAAGGAATCTACCTATTTATTTCAAAAAAACAAAAACTAGACGAACAATTACACAAAATCTATCATTAAATTAAAAAAAGACATTTTATAACTGTCATTGGCTATTATTGTTATAATTATTTTAGTATAGAAGAAAATCAGCTTATTCTCTCATAACTTGGACTTCATCCTCAAAAGTACAAGTTAATCGGCACCGCTTCCATTGAGCAAGTTTGTTTGTTTGTTTTTATCTCGAAACAATACCGCTATACCACTGGCTTTATAGGCTATAACTTCATTATTGTTAATGGCATTTTTAATCATACGCTTGTCTCTAATTTCGTAAAATGAGTTATCTAAGTAGTTTTTGACTTTGCCATTACAATTACTACCTATTTACTTAATAAAGTGCAAGAACTCAATTATCTGTACATATTACGGTTATTTGAGATTGTCCTTGGATTACCTCTTTTATTAATGAATATGTAACCTTTAATTCAACCGGTTAATTGACATTTCTCGCTAACATAGTTTAACTGTTAACATTTTTAATTCCTTCTAAATGCCAAAACATTTTTTTTCGCATTATTAAGGTTTTTTATAAAAGTTATTGCCTGAATTCATTATATATGTGTATGTCCTGAATTTAATCCAATTTATAAAAAAATACTTTTATAAAAAATTGGCATAGCTTACATATTTTTTCATAGACATTTAGAATACAGACAATTATACCATGAACTACAGATATAAGACGAAAGGTGCCGCTAATGGAGTGTGTCGTCCATATTAGTGCATTGCAGAAATGCGAAACATTAATTGTTTAATCCAAGTGCGTAATTGTGAAATACGACCAAAATGTCGCACAATCGTTTGCTAACATTTTAATTAAATACCTTGACTTGTTGAAATACGTTCCTTCATATGTAATTAAATGAGGAAATAATCAATTGAAGATTTGCTTAAATTTTTTAATAATTTTTTTTAATCCAAGTTTTTTATTAACTGCGAAAAGTTATTTTATATTTTTCTAATAACATAAAAAAAAATTGTGAGCCGTCACGGGACGCCTGGTAGATTTGAAACATTGACATTATTTACTATACATATATACTATAGACTGTATATACATATATACCAGCATCATGCGTCGCCACGCCAGTAATCGGCTTTACATGCGGCTATAGATGTTTCACATCAAAAAGAGTTATTGAGTCAGACAAAAATAGTCGAATTGAGACAATTGTCCTTTTTTGAAATTAAAGATTGAAAAAAGTTTGTCGAACTATTGATCCGTGTGTAGTTATAACATAAAACGCCATGTTTACGCGGAAGGCCGTATCAGATAGAGGCTGGTCGGCAAACACCTTTGACAAAGGCTTATTGCCGATAAGGCACGCAACTGTAATGAATTTGCTTTGAATTTACGAAGATCATTTCTTGTAATTCTAGAGACAGTTGTTAAAGCAACTGTTTGTTATCTGAAGAAAAATATAGCATATGAAATATATGTCTACCATATGTCATATAAATATATGTATAAGATAAAGATATGTTTTTTACCTTTGACTGGGTGAACCGATTTTGATGATTCTTTTTTTAATATGAAAGCTTTCATTCAGTACATCTATTCAGTATCTAGTTCCGTAAAATTTTTAGATAGTTTTTTGTTAAAATTTAACTATATTGATATACACTACTGTTGTTTCTTCACGTTGGCCATTTTATAATAAAGAAATGGAGAGCTAAAGAGATAATAATGTAATAATAAGTAATAGTAAGCGTGAGATTCATTTATTTAACTCCCTTAACAAAACATAAATTATGCAACATGGATACATTTTTGGAACATCATAATGGCGATGATGTATTACGAAAATTGTATAATACCTTAAAACTAAAAAATTAAGTGCGAATTGTCACCTTGTGTGTGTATAAAGTAAAGAAAGTGATCGATAGTGTATTAATTGCGTTTACAATGTCGTCCGTAATATAATTGTCCGCAATTTGTTCCGTTTCCTTGGCATCCATTGTTCACTGACAATGAGTGTGTGTGACAGCTTTCGTTGGATTGTGTCGACGTACGCTTAAACAAAAAACAAGACAATGTAATCAAGATATATTACGTTATCTAATTATCTATACAGTTATGGGTTATTTCTACAAGAACATTTATATTATTGTATATATTTTCTAATATTTATATTGTACTGATCAGGCGAACTTCGTATCGCCAATATAAGATAGAATGGTTATAGGGTATAGTAAGATATCCTTAATATACATTACAGACTTTTTTGTAGATTTATAAAAGAGGAAAATACACTCTATCTATTGGTGAATGGTAATAAGTTCAGTAGTTTTTAGGTTAATCGTGAATGGACCGACAGACGCGGAGGACAACTTTGTTTTATAATATGTAGTAAATAGGGCGAACCAAATAAAATACCCAATTCTATCAAGTGACATTCGACGAGTAAGAAGTAAATTTTATTAAAAGATGTAGATAGAGGATACGTAATATATTTGACTATGTAGGATTTAGTGTTTGTTGTTAAAACTATATTAAACCAGGTGATACAGTGATGAAAATATACCACATTTGTCACTTAGTCAATCGAAAGCATGATTCCAAGAACACAATAACATCTCTTGGCATTTAGCTACATTTCAAATTCAAATTGTTATCGTAAATTATAGTATTTTAGATTAAGCTTTAGTCTTAAATCAGTTAACACAGGAATAAGACGATGCAGTCAAAGTAGGTATTACCCTTTACTTAATATAAAATATGTAATAGGTAAATACATTAATAAAAATTAAATAAATAAACGAAAGCATCTTGATTTTTGAACCACTAACTATGTCTACACTACGGTATTGAGGTCTAGCAAGCCTGACCGATCCCAATCTTAAGTATTTGCGGCACCTGCCTCTAATTAAACTGAGAAATGTTTGCACAATAATGCCGCGTATTTCACACTTGTTTTGACACTCGGGCTTACATTGTATATGAGAGAAGGGTGATGACTTAAAGGAGTAGGTAACTTACCAGTAACAAAAATAAATTTATAACTTACTTCAAAAAACTTTTTTTAATTTAAATGAGCCTACATAAACAAAATAAATAGGCATGTCTTGACGCGCACCACCACTCTTTGGAACCAGCTGCCCTCCGAGTAAGTACCTCCTTCCGAATCATGATGATTTAGGGACCTTCAAGAAAAGAGCGACCTCTTGTCGACCCGTGGCTCAACTAGCGTTGGGGTGTCCAAGGACGGTGGACTGCTTTTCAAAAGTGAGCCTTCTATATAAAAAAAACACACTTACAAGACAATACAAATGTTATAAGGTTATTTTAACTACGATGCTTAGATCAAACGTGGAAGAACTTTTAGTAAGGACTAATACAACTCTTAAATAATGCTGTATTGAATGCGGCACTTGAATCATAAAATTAAATATCTTAATTTGATACGAGCCCTCGAGACTCCATACACGGCCCGAACTCAGCGGGAGCCCTATTTATATAGTCCTAACCTTTCCGTCTTTAGAGATACAAGAAATAATGCAACTTTGTAAAGACGATATTATCCACTTCAATAAAAGGATAAATAAAATACATTATATTATGAAATGTGCGGGCATCTAAACAGATTGTATTCGTTTATACGAATCTTCTTTTGACACATTCTACAAATACTAAAAATTTGTATTACAATCTAGACGACTTTACGATAATTCGTGAGATCTGACTTAGCCGATAGTTAGTTATCAAAACAATTTTTTATCATTGTTTTCTTTGTTTTAAGATCGATTTTTTGTGTTATTTTATGTTTTTTCTTTTGATGTAGCCCCTGTGGGCAATCTAAATTTTAACTGAATAAATAATTTCATTGTGTTCAAACAATGTTCCTATTCCTGTTGTCTAGGTGTCAAATTAAACATTATCAGAAAGATTATAAATTCTTTACTGTTAAGGTTGCAAATATTTGATTTGACGAATGATTATAATTGATTGGGTACTTTTGAGTGCACTTTGAATACTGGGTTATAGTTCTTTTAAAACAATTCATCTTTTCTTATAACATAGGTATATTTTGTAGTAAAAATGTACAAAAACAAATAAATCTGAGCCAATCTTGAATGACCGTCACTCTCACCCTCAGTGGTTGTGGATATTTAATTTCATCAAAAGTTTGACATCTATGAGGTTAAGTCCACTACCCACTTAACTTTACAAAACCTCTCTACCAACAAATCAAGTTATTATTAGTGTATATATTCAAAATAATTATTAGGATTTTATTTTATTATTTTTTGAAGTCCCATGTCCCCAGTGGGGTATGGGGCAGATGAGTCATCTGTTTCACTGATCGATTTTTTCTTTAAGGGCAAGTAGATGATCAGCCTTCTATGCAGTGCCAGACCGAGTTATTTTTTAGCTCCACCGGGAATCGAACCCAGGACCTTCCGGTTGTAACGCTTACGCGCTTACCACTAGACTAAGGAAGCGGATTTTTGAAAAAAAAATTATGTAAATACAGCGACAATAATATGTTTTTCGTGGGATATCCAATTATCTCTAGACTTCGCTTAATGCTTTGATTTATCCCTACTATCTACTAATATTATAAATTCGATTGTGGTGTACAATTCACACCTTAACCTCCTAAACCAATTTTAATAACTACTAGACTTAGAGTCTAGAGAGACTACAGCTTGGGGAAGGTCATTTTATTGCGAAAAAAGACAGTGGTTGAAATTTAGGATAAATAATTTATTATAGAAGCAAAGTTACTAATAAATTTGAAAAAATGACAATGTTTATTCTAAGCAATTTCTAATTTTACATCTGAATTCATTTTAAAATTCCCGTGGTCGTTGAAAACCTTCCCAAAACTAATATTTCGTTTCCAGCGTCCAGAGCTTTACCGTAATCCATTTTATCCGGGCACGTCAAGCGGCACCGTGATTTCGCTAACACCGTTCTGAATATTCAATTTTCCCTACAAAAGACCACTAAACCTTCGCAGTTTTCATTTAAATCCGTCCCTTTTTAATTCAGAGTGAAAGACAGAGACGGGGAAGGCATCAAAGTGGACGATTGTTGAAATTTTAATAGACTCGGACTTGATATTCTTTGTGATTAAATAAGGGGTCGTTTCTTGATTAGGTTCTATGACAGCTTTCTTAGTCCTGCTCACGAGGAATTTAGCTTTGAAAGAAGCGAAGAAACTTAAGCACACACCTAGACGTCTTTAATAGTTTTCAGCGCATAAATTTAAGACAAATTTTACAATTTTTTGATTATTATTAAATCAAGCACGCGAAATCCGGTACAACTTAGTCATAATCGAATAATTTTAAAAATATACACACT
The DNA here is from genome assembly GCA_912999735.1 of Aporia crataegi. Classification (NCBI taxonomy): domain Eukaryota; kingdom Metazoa; phylum Arthropoda; class Insecta; order Lepidoptera; family Pieridae; genus Aporia; species Aporia crataegi. The sequence goes on along the minus strand of OU538748.1, from coordinate 753,486 downwards.
TAATCCGTTCAAAATGTTTTTTCTTATGTGTCGCTAAAAACTCGCGTTAATAAGAATTTTTTCGGACTTTAAATAACGCATTTGGGCACGCACTATCAAGGAATCCCGCCTTCATGGTCTAGTGGTAAGCGCGTAAGCGTTACAACCGAGAGGTCCTGGGTTCGATTCCCGGTGGAAATAAAAAAAACTCTGTCTGGCAGGGCATAGAAGGCTGATCACCTACTTGCCCCTAAAAAAAATCGATCAGTGGAACATGTGAAATTCATCTGCCCCATACCCCACTAGGGGACACGGGACTTCACTTTTTTATCAAGGAATACCTAAACGTAAGAAAACCATGACTGAGTAACGTTTATTACGTGATTGAATAACCTAAAATTGAGACTTTATAAGTGAAATAAATTTTAAACACGCCAAATATATTTTGGTGAACGCAAAGGTGTCAATTTTATTGTAAGGATATCGTTTTTGTAATGAGAAATGGCTTGTTGTTTATTGTATAAAAGTGTGTTACTAATTCATATAGAGTATATTTACCAATAACATGAAAATATAAATAAAACAATTATCAAATTAAAACACCATTCGGCATTTTTCAAACGTAACCCGAAATTCAGGAAGAAATCTTGAAAAACTTTAAATGTTATATTATCGTGAAAACTTCTAGGCACTTGTGTAAAATTTAACTATTATTGTATCTAATATATTTTTAACTTAAACATTAATTTTGTTTACTTGGGCAATTAAGATATAATTTAGAAAACATCACCTTTTAACAGTAGTATTAATCTTTTAAAAAGTATTAGTGATAGACACCGTTGCTGATAGCACTTACTAAATAGAGGCATAGGCCCTCTGAGACTTAGCAAAACGTTCCGTACCCCTCAAAGCCAAGCGAGGGTTGTGGAGGGCTATTGTCTTTAATATCGAGTATAATGGAGTTGTCCTTTTCAAGTTGACATCCATTGCTAAGTATTTACAAGAAATATAGGAGTTCCTTTACAAATATAGACTAGAAATTAATATTATCTTACAATGAATGGAGATTGAAACTATGAATCGTTAAAATTATCGTTTTATTTTCATATTGGCCTCAAAAAAAAAACAAAGTCAAAAAGAGAAACTCCCTTTTTGAAATTGAAAACTATGACTTTGTTGATTTATCTTATCGATGTGAATCAAACCTAGGATTGCTTGATAAATGGAAGGATCAAAGGTAAAATGCTTGTTGATCGAAGTCCAAATACTGTTGTTTAAGCGAACAGCGAAACAGTCGTGTCAACGGGGGGCTATAAGAGGCTTTTGTCTAATAAATACGCACTTTTCATAATGGAGGTGTCCTTTTCAAGTTCAATTTATTTTTGTTCAATGTAGAATGGTGTTTGTTTTATAAGAATATTGTTTAAAATTCAATATAAGTAATAAAATTATTGTACATTATAACTTGCTGGCCGGAAAAAGAAGGTGAATTTTATATTTATATTTTTTTTTTTATGAAGTTATGTATGTATATTTAAAATTTAAGCTTCATTCTTTTTCAAAACGTGTTTAAAATCATATGTTTTTCTACAAAAAATTTATACAATAAAATTATTAGATATTTAAAAAACAAGACAACACTTTGAACCTTGGATATAATTGTTGCTGAATAGTGTGGTTTAATTAAAGTGTTATTCTGCGTATCGCAATATTTAAAAACCAAGGCTCAGATTTAATTTCTGTTTATTCTTATAAGCGATTCTGTAACCGATTAAGTACCGATTTAAGTAATTATTTTTTGTTTGATAGTTAATACTTGTTAAAGTTTTAGTTAAATTATTTGTTAACGTTAAAGGTTCTTAGTTTCTTAATGGTAATCAAAGATTAATTAACCTCAATCTTTCCTACCAAATGATCGTAGGACTTAAATGTATATTGTATTGGTCGGGTCTCAGTGTAATATTTGTCAAACACATTCTTAAGGGATATTATTATGTTTGCCTACTACAAGTCAATCACGGCAACACTTCCGACATTCTCTAATCCCTGGCAAGTGCCAACGACTTCCACACACCAAACAGAGGGCCGGCCGCTACCACGAATCCTATTACGACACAAATGCCGAAGTGCCGCGCCGCGCTAACACAATTTAATTTAGAGAAAAATCCATAACGCTATCTTAAATTTATTTATTGATCTGTAGTGACAAACAAGTGACATTGACAAGTAAGAACCATCATGTTCAGTGACAGTATTTTATTAAATTTAAATTTATAGAATATTCCATAGATTTTACATAACTTGTAATCTATGGTCTCGTTCATCCAACGATACAAGAGGAGTTTTGGCGCCATCGCAACAACGAGCGCGTCATTTTTTATATTAAGTATTTCCTAAAAGTTAAGCATAAACTATTCGGCAATGTGCATGATTGCATGAAAGTGATACAATTCAGTACAACGTTACTTTGTGATATGGTCAAAATTCCCTATAAGCTACGAGTAAAATTTCCGCCATTTTATTTGGCATGACATAAAGACATTGCTTAAAGGTCTTGTAACCAAGCCAAAGACCTTTAATAATAATAAACGATACAAGATATTGAAAAGTGTCGTTGTAGAGAGACCGAGGGTGCTGAGTAGAGAACGCTTAATCGATTTGTGAGCACTTGTGGTAAATTTGTCTGATTTTTACGGGTCAACGTCGGTCAATATCGCCATTATTGATATTTACACGGACTTAAGCGCGGTTTCTGTATCATAAATGCATACATTTTTCTACGTTATGTACCCAAATAAATTAAATAGCGTTTATTCGACAGAACCAATTCAAGTAGATAAATATAATAACAATTGAGGGGTGCTATAAATATTTCGTATCTGTGGGTCTGTCTGTGTGTGCTCCTAAACGATCGATTTTGATGTGTTTTTCGTTTGAAAGTTGAAGTATATTATCGATATATAAAATCTTAACTACAATTTATTAATGTTACTCATCTAATTTTGAGTTTTTCTCTTTTCTATGTCGGTTTTTTAATTTCACCTGTCATGAATGTCACTAGCTTGAGTGTGCTTACATAAATAAAGTTATTTGTTTTATATTTTTGCTTGTCTTGTATTTTATTTTAAATCTTTTTTATATTTTTTAGTATAGTATCCTTTTTGTTGTATCGTAAATAGGTTTCCTATTTATTACATTGAACTACAGTGAAAAAAATATAAAATTAATTAAAAAATAACAAAGTCTCATCGAGTCATCTTTTGTCCTCACACCACGTACGTGCAAGTATAAAATATCCTTCAATTGTCACACGGAACCAGTAATAAATTATAAATATGAATTTAAAAGAATACAACATAATTAAACATTATTAATGCCCATATAAGGGAGTAGATCATTCCGCCACCTGCCTCCACTCATTGACCTATCGTAAGATAATGTTATGACATTACGAGTTATTAACTTTATGCTTTTAGATGACGACAATGTTCTGCATAGGATAAACTTGTAAAATGATCACCTGTTACTCATTTATTTCTTAACCCACGAATAAAATTGTGTTATAAGATGTGTGTGTAAACAAAATGGACTTCGATACATACGGTATTTAACCGACTTCAAATAATGTTCTCAATTCTACGCGTATGTTTTTTTTGTTACCTCAGAACTTTCGGCTGGGTGAAGCGATTAATGATTTTTGTTTGAAAACTGGTGCTTCCTGTGTGGTTCAAATTAAATTCTGTTTCAGTTAAAAAATTCATCAAAATCTATTCATAAGTTTTAGAGTTAAAATTTTTTTAGCTACAATTTATGAATTTCTGTTCATGCATTCTGGGGGTTTTTATATAAATTTCACTTGTTTATTTTTTTTTTTCTAGAAGGTCTTTGTCGAGTCGAACGTGTGTAGCAAGTATACATATTTATACAGATATATTGCAATTATTCTTATCCGATGACATACCTACAAAAGATCGCATTGAAAATATCATTCTGACATTATCTGACTCAAATACACTTATATCTATTGAATGGATCGCACATTAATAATAAAACTCGCTCGCTCTACATTAATACTTCCATAGAGCGCCTTGATCTTGGCATTGACGAAAACGACAAATTATAGACAATGTTTATTACATATAAGAATATCTTATAAATGAATATATTATAGCTAAAATCCAGCTCGATTAAGGCAGCTTTCAGACAATTAAACACATCCAAATTGGTCCATTCGTATATGCCACTTAGGCAACAGACCCACAGAAACAGACACGTGAAATTTATAACAGCCTGCTTTCCCTTGGGGATTCAAAAAGAGGCAAAACAATAATTTTTTGAAGACTAAAGTCGGTTTATTAAGGTTTTTTACCTTGTATGACTATCATTATTATATATGAGCAGAAATTTCGTTCTATATAATAATATAGGCATAAAGTTTATACTGTGCGTCTGTTGCTGTCACTCCGCGCATTGTGCCACCTGAGAAGTTCGTCAATGTATTCAATCCGTACTAAATCATTGCGTTCTCTGGAAATCTGCTTGTGGGATAAGTTAGAGGCTGTAAAGGACCTTGGGTTTTTTAACCGACCTTCAAAAAAACCAAAAAGGAGGTTATCAATTCGACGTGTATTTTTTTTTTATATCTTACCATATCTACAGATAAATAAAATTGGGGTGTCTGTAATATTAAAATAACTTTTTACTAAATGCATATGGATGTATACACGGTACATATCCCAAAATAACATTTTTTACAATGTCTGTCTCTGTTTGTTCCGGCTAATCTCTGAAACGGCTGGACCGAGTTTGACGGACTTTCATTGGCAGATAGCTGATGTAATAAGGAGCATCTCAGGCTTACTTTTATTTTAGGAATTAATGTAAATAAAATAAAAAAATAACTATTCCGCGCAGACGAAGTACATAATACATATCTATTATTATTTTGCTGTTTTTCTCTATTTATAGGCTACTTGCGACCCGCACCGGCTTTGTACGGGTATAAAAACCTTCCTCTTCAATCACTCTATCTATTAAAAAAACCGCATCAAAGTCCGTTGCGCAGTTTTAAAGATTTAAGCATACAAAGGGATATAGGGAAAGAAAAAGCCTTTGTTTTCTACTATGTAGTGATATAACATCACGTTACGACGTCACGTTGATATATTTCACCCATTCTTTCAACCGACTTCAAAAAAGCAGGTTCTCAATTCGGGCGTATGTTATTTGTGTTTTATTGTGCCGCGATTTTGAAAGCAATTAGAAATTTGTTTTTTTTTTCTTTTGATAAGTCATACTCACCTCAAAATTAAATGGTTTGTTTCACTCAAGAGCGTGATATAAAATTTTAACAAATATATATCAAGCAACTTCATCAAAAAGTAGTAAAAAAAAATTACAAAAAAAATATTGTAAGTCACAAATAATAATGATTCTGATTGATTGCTTGAAAAATTATCCATTTTGAAAATAAGACGGTTAATTTTCAAGTTTTTTTTTATAAGAAACAAAATTTTATTCAGTTATTAAAAATGTTCTTCTTCTTCAATATTTATTTTTCATTAAATACAATTTTATACAATAAACAGAAAATATATGAATAAAGAAAAGCTATCAAAATATTAAAAACAATAATTTTAACTTAAAAGATTTATGCTGACATTAATTGCCTCACGCACACCACACATAATGACTCCTACTTCCAAATTTTCATTGTAGAATTTTTATTTCTGTTTTATATATGGGTTGTTTTAAAGTTGTCTGTATGTACGCGTAATTGGAAATATGTTAACATTCGAATTAAGTTGTTAAAGGTTTGAGAGCTTTTAGAAATGAAACGACTTATAGTTTGCATTGCGTGTAAGAACTGTTTTAATCTAAATAAACCGACGCTTAAATACAATTGGCTCAGTTACAAACAAAAATAAACAATTGATTTTATTTAAATTAAGGATTAGGTTCAAGACGAAAATATGAAAATCTCTCAATCTCATTTCGTTCATTTTGGAGTGGAGACTTTGGGTCCATGGGGGCCAGAAGCGCGTCAATTGTTTAAAGAGATATCGACACGCTTAATTGAGACTACAGGAAACCCAAAAGTTGGCTCATATTTCGGCCAACGCGTTTGTATAGCGATACAACGCAGTATTTTGGATACCTCCTCATCGGCTTTGATGAGCCTTTTGTATTTTTGTAAATATATTTAAGGATTAGGTTTAATATAGAAAGACATAGAAGTATCGTTAAATTAAAGTAATAATCACCATACAAGTTGAATAAGTAGAGATTTTCATTACATTTCCCCTTTCAGAACTCTCTCGTCTCTTGCACCACCCACCGAGTTATATTAACTGTCATTCGCAAGAATCGCGTTGATTAATCACAGCCGGACACAGGTGATGACTATATATTTAATTGTGGCCTCATTAAAGCGTGACTTCATTAGTACCTCAAGGAGAAAGTCACTTTTTGTTTGCACATCAATACTGTATTAATTATTATATATCATGCGATGACATATGTTAATTCCTTAATTATTTTTAATATTTATGGCTAAAACCTCAATTTCAATAAACTTTTATCTGGTAGTTAAAAGTTTATCAGCAGTTTTCTTGGCCACTATGGGAGCTTTCAAAAAGTAAAAAGCTGTCAAAGATTTTGATAGTGTTGCCATGTTTAACGTATAAGTATCATATGGGTAGTATATTCTTTTTGGTTTTCCTTAAAAATAAAATAAAAAAGTATAGGAAATTATCAATTAAATATTATATTGTTCAAATCAAAGTAAACTTTATTCAAATAATCTTTTATTAAGCCTAGTTTAATCGTAAATATAGTTTCCTCCGAAACAGGTAAGCGCTAAATACTTTTCAAATTTCAATTAACTCGTCACAACAATGAGCTTAAAGCTTTGAATACGATTTAATATCACACGATTAATTTACCATCTACATGGTGCTCTCGAATTTAAAATATACTAGCTATTTTACGCGATTCCGCCCGTGTGTTTGCCCTAAAATATCCTTGCCCTTTTTTCGCTATAAAAGATAGCCTGTCTTTTCTGAAGCTGTTAAACAAAATTCTATCTATAAAAAAAAAAACTCGTTGAGGTCTATTAGGAATAATATAATTGTTGGAGTTGCGGCAGTTCTAACTTGAACTGAATAATTTGTAAATGGTCGAAAGATGTTAAACCTGGCTGAGTTTATTAGCTTGTTTTTCTTAGAGTACAGCACGTACAGCTTGTAATAGATTTAAATGAAGTTCATAAACAATCGTGTATGACGTAATTATTTATAAAAGAAACATTTAAAACTATATAAATGCATTGCACGGATATTTTCCAAAGACAGACTCTCTCATTATCCAATATGTTGAAGATAAGTTGGAACACCTTATATACGCTAGTATCAGCTTGCAAAATAAAATAAAACCTATGTCTTTCAAATATCAATTATGGGTGTAACGCTAAACGACTCAACACGCATACTAATTATTTTATTTATCCATCTCCCGCGTTTTTGTTTTGAAATAATGGACATTCAACATTAAACCATTCACTGAGAACGAATGGTTTTGTAAACGATTGAAACACGATATTGGGATAAGATGGGCTAATGTGCGAAATATAAGACTGAAATCCGATGTTTTAGGTATTCTATTATATTAAATATGTTTTACATGAAATCTGTAGTCTCATAAGAACCTTAAGAACTTTTTAGAAAGGGTGATCGCTATAATGAACAAACATTTAGTTACAACAAATCCAAATCAAGACGAAAAATATTTTCATTTTATACAGATAATTGCCTCATTCACAACAATAACATACCGTTCATTCACATTTATAACGCCTCATTCACCGGTCAATCATTCAGTCAGCCTCTATCAACAATTGTCATAGACACATTTTCTTTCACACAAACCAATTGTTATAATAAGCTTCCTACTGGTCAATATAAATGAAAGATACGACGTAAATCACGAATTATACAGATAATATTAATTTCTATCTCAGTATAAATAAGGTGGATATTGCCTCGAAGTAATAATACTGATTAATAGGTTATTTTGTTGCAATGCAGTGTTCATTGTTTGGTGGTATCACCCGCTGTTTTTCTTACTAATTGGGTGAGAAATCATTGCTAGGATAAACTAACACAGTGTTTTGTTAACCTCAGATGGAAAAAGAGGGATGTTATAGATTTAACGTGTCTACGTATGTTTTAGGTTATTGTTTGAATGCTGACATGAACGAGATTGATTTTACAACTTATGAGACATTATTTTAATAATTTTTAATATGTCCGGGGTTCATTAAATTGTCTTAAACTTCACTTTTTGTCAAAGTTAATGTATGAACTCCAATAGTTACAAAGTAAGTCAGTAGCGGAACTTCTCTGAACTTATCAGTAAATTCTATTATTTGTGCCTTTCCTATAGTCAAATAAGAGAACTTTACTATTTTTTTTTATATTTTTTAAATTAATCATTGTTATATCTGTAGCTGTAAGTTTTCCAAATGTAAAATAAATAACGTGTAACGCGGAGTCCAGTAAATATAGCCTTGGAATGGATGCGCCAGTGAGTTGGCTGTTAGAAGCTCACATAAGTCAACGGGACACGGCCTCATTTGCGGCACTCTTGAAACACCGCGAGGTGCTTGGTCTAACTTAGGTACTAAATATCAACCTTAAGTAACTATCTTATCCTGCGTGTTTGTACGATTTCAACCGCTTTAATCCTTGTTTTCGTGATAAAATCGCCTATGCCCTTTACAAGCTGTAATCTAACTATGTACCAAGTTTCTTCAAATGAAAGTGTAACAGATAGACAGAGTTACTTTCGAATTAATAAAATTAGTAGGGACTAGCTGGTTTTTAAAACTTCTTTTTATAACTTTTAAAGGGAAACAATTCCGTTATAGGTACTTAGATGGTTTTTTTCGTATTACTTTACGCACCGCACGCAATGAAAGCTTTCAAAAGGAATATTTTTTCCTGTTCTTGCAAAATTTTTCATTGATGTTGCGCTCCTATATTAATGTATGATTATTAAATTGTTGGACAATGTTCAAGTCAATAACCATACATTAATATTTCAAGATGAATTGAATTGATCACCAGCGTTTTGATGTTTTTGAAGGCCAGTTAGAAAAGGTTAAGTTAAAAATATCTCATACTGATAGATATTTTTAATACAAAAATACCTATTTTTCTTAAAGTAACGGCTAATGCTTGTGCCTTGCGCCGTAAAACTACGAAAATGGCTAATAATTATGTCCATCAACGTTCGGCAGTAGCAAGTTGACTCTGCGAGCGATATTCACAATGGTCAATTTACCATAAACTAACTCAAGGCTCCCAAGATGGCTGCCTCGGCCGTTCGTAACTTATGTTTCCAAATTAAAATTATATTGACAAAATAATCATTATTTTTTCATTTAATTCGTTATTGTAATTGCATATCTTACAATAGTTTCTACACGAAGTATAGTATTTTTATTTTTTATAAAATATAATATAATTGCTTATAAAAAATCCTAGCAAGTATATTAATTAACGATATCAAAGGTTTTCTGAAGTGATTTCAAAAGAAAGGGACATCTCCATTGCGTATTTGTTTTATTGGTTCGTTACGCGATTGTGAAGCGCTTCGCAGGTGATTGAAAAATTGCTGGCTTAGGAAAAAATTCAACAAAAATTGTTTTGTTATCAAAAAGGTCCCCAAAACAATCTCAAGATAAAAACATACTAACTGTCCACAGACTAAAGATGAATAATTTGAAGGCTACGAGCACAGAATAAACGATAGATGAGTGTGAGAATCGCGTAATAGCAAAGCTGCGGTTAAATCTCATACAGCTTAATGCGAAGTGAAACGTCGGGCGGCGTCCGCCACAACGAGCTGCCAATAAATCATCTGCGCCGGCGCAGACCGCCCCCTGATTTAATATTGTCATAATAATAAAAACGCGCGTTAACGCATCTCGCGCAAACAATATTATATTATATTCTGTAGATGTGGTTTTAACTACATAATATCTATGGCCGTGCAAAGTGTGATTTAAACGCCAATATTAGTTTATTTGATACAAAGAACACTATCAAGATCCAAATAAGGTACCTACCTATGTGCATAAGCCAACTAGTGAGACAATTTTCAAAAATCCCCAACGTGAAAATTACAAATAAGAATATTTTATAAGGAAGAATATAATTAAAAATTATTTACTAAAAAAGCTAAACATTTAAATATATTTATTTCACGTAATATCATTTACATGATAACTTGTGAGCGTCAATGTCCTATCTGGGGTGTAATTTACCCGGCTTTATAATTTCATAGTGTTATTACCTACATATATTTTGAAATAACAATAAATATCTATTTATCATATCTATTAGAAGTTAGTCTTTGAAGTGGTTCTTCGTGCACGTCTTATGGCTGATGACCTTTTTTGCTCCACATCGGTAAAGCTTTTGACACCTGCATGATAGCAAGTTTAATTTGCCTCGGGGTGGGTTCTTCAATGATACTCAGTGTCGCATCGACCGCAATTAGTACTAAGATTGACACGTTAGCAAGATTAATAAGAGAAAGTGAAAACTTACCATTTCTATGTATATATTTTATATATTAGAGTTTAGACCATTGAGTCGGATACAAGTCTACACATGTTAGTGATACAACAAAGACAGAATCTTTTTAGAAGAAGGCTTTATTTAAAGACAAATAAATAGATTGCAAATAAGAATACCTGTGTGTGGTGTCTGTGGCGATGGGGTTTCTCAGATTGTCTTCGATGTCACTTTCATAATATTAAACGTGAAGCAAAAAGTTTGTACTCCTTTTTACGAATATTGCGCGAACGGGTGATCTTGAAAGTTTATATGGAAAAGAAGTGCATAAAGCTATTTTTTTATATACAATTCATTAGAAATACATTAATTTAATTAAGTATAATAAAAATTATACACACTATTGCTTGGATAACACACAGCATACACACATACATACCCGACTTACTCTTCAATTGTGGTCGAATTTCTACCAATGGGCGACCACTAGTTTCTATAAATATACTTAGTTTTGGGTCTTATTACCTATTAAACGTGCATACATTTTTTCTGATATTCACTATATTTTATCGTATACAATTTGTTAAGATGTTAATTTATTTAACTTTATATCGAATGTCGAAGTATAGAATGAATAACTATAGAAATGTAGGTAAGTTAGTTATCAGAAATGAAACTAAGGTAATGAAGAGTAGATAATAAAACAAAATAAAACACATTGAGAGAGAACAAATAAATTGGCAATAGCAGTCCGCAGTCGGACATCAATCAGAGCCGAAGATATCATCTATAATAATTATATTCGGTCGTTTGTCTCGTCTGTTCGTACCGCGGAATGTAAGGACTTGGATTTCACACTCTTGTTATGCCGCGTAAAGGATTGCGTACGGCGAAAGCGGTGACGGAATCAATGAAACTAATAAAATTTAAGACAATATAAAAATTACATCTTAATGTTTAATAAGAATATTAATTAACAGATCTTCGTAAATTGCCAAAATCCATCTTCTATCCAACATGAAATTAATATTTCAATTGGAACCAGTCGGTTTTTTAGCTTAGTGCGTTCAAACAAACAGTCTTAAACTTTATTTTCCAGATTACTTTACTTCCCTGATTGTATAAATTGTCTAATAATAATTAATATTGTATATTAAACAAACGTTGGAATAATAAAATTCATTAATTATCTAATAAAATTTAGAAATTACTTCCAACTTAGTGTAGGTTAAAATTAATTATTTATTTGTAGTTTTCGACAAAGCAGTCATTTATTATGATTCTTTCCTTTATCAAAGCATGAATCAATATTTCTTTGTTGGAAAAAACCGCTACATCTTATGAATTTCATCATTGACAACTAATGACAAGTTTGGGAAAAGCGTTTAGCCGTTTGGGATTCGTCACAGTGTGGAGTGATGATGATCATTATCAACCGCTATCAACGATATCACATTCTTCAGAAAGCTGAGAATAAATTGAAGTGAATATCTACCAATTTTTTTTTTCTTAAAAATTGTTACAATCAGAGCGTACGTAAGTAAATTAATTAATTATACAGTTTTCAAATACTAAAGACATATCAAAAACTTATCTTCGTAAAGTTATTATTCGTTAATTTCTGCTTAGAATAGTTGTTTTTTTCTGTTTTAAATCTGATCATTTTATGTAATAATCGTTTGAAATTCACTGCTTTTCGGACGCAAACAATGATTTTTTAGTATTCAATTACTACTTTAAAGAACAGTTTGAACGAATTAAACCCGTATATTTAACACAATTCTACAATTGCCGCCCATGACCATGCAGGCTAGAAAGCACGCGAAACGCAAGAAAAATTTAGTACCTAATATTAATTATAAAATTTGAGTTAAATATTGCGAATTAATACCTACATTTAAACTATTTTATTTAAAATACATTACTATTAAATTATTTGTTTGTATCTTAACATGGTTTTCGATTGTTGCTGAAGTATTTATCTGTAAGCCATTGAATTCAATGAAAAAGGAAGGTATTTAGTACCACATAATGACCCAAAGTTACCACTAATTACTCCTTCTGTGAGGTCTGGTTCACACGGCACATTTATAACTCATTTACTCACGTCATTTAATTCATAAATATGGCTATTCATAAATATTTTTCAAAACGGCTACTATTTATTTTAATTTGTAGGTAATGGTACCTAAAAATTGAAAAAATTTAACAAATTATTCATCCAAAATTATATTACTTTATTTTAATAGCATAAAAAGGTTACTTGCTGTAAAATTGCAAATCAAGTCGAGAAATGAAGTTTAAATGATGACTTAAAAAATGGCCTTCTAGAGATTTTAGTCTTTGCGAAATAGGTACGTGAAACAATTTAATACATTTCGTGTCTCCTCAGTTCAGTTGTGAATCGAATGAGATCCATAAAATTAACCCATTATATATGCAACCTCTGTGATACTATATATATATATATATATATATATATATATATATATATATATATATATATATAGTGTATATATATAGTATATATATATATATGGTATTTGTTATACATATATATATGTATAACAAATTCGCTTCAGCGATTCGATTATTATAGGATGAATTAAGTATATCTGCACATCTTTTGTTCCAATAAAGTACATTAATCAGTGTGTCTGCGTCTTTGAATCGCCGCCGGTCACCCGCCGCGTAACACAATACTGCCTCCCGAATTAGACTATTGAACGCACCGTCTCATAGAGGTCAAGATAATAACTGTCTAATGTCTTTGATCAGACCTCACAGACTATATACATTTATCGTCAATAGAGAAACGCTTTTTTAACTTCCAATTTTAAATTTAAATATTATTCCATGTCATAACATCTCAATAGTCAATAATAGGAAGTCCAAAAGTAAGAAACGGTAAATCTAAGCAATAAATCAGTATGTAAATACTAATAAAATTAATTATTATATAATAATAATTTATTGCTAAGACATGCAATACTTTATTTTACCTTACATAACATGCTTGTTCAATAGTTATCTATTATTAAGGTATAATTAGTGTTTAAGAGGCAAGTGACTTAACCTTAATTAATATTAAATGTGTTAAAAAAAATAGGTAGTTTTTTTATTTGTATAAATAAGTTTTTATCTTCAGAGTTCAGAGGCTTATTTTCATACTTTCCGTCCATCTTTGTAATGTAGGTAGGTATGCTTCGAACGCCTAAACTCTTAACTCCCAACGCAAAAAGGTGAAGTGTGTGTCTCGTCATAGCTCCTAAACAAATGGACCCATTTTAATGCGTTTTTTTTTGTTTGAAAGTAATCACTTATATAATAAAGTTTATTTTAACTTTTATTTTGATTTCAAATTAAATCAATTTTTTGTAAAAATTAGATAAGTTTTCATGTTTAATTCAACCTGTCGGCTGCTGAAATACAACAATGCATTCTACTAATCAATTTATCGTGTAACATGCAAATGGCTTGCAACTATTCGAGTGATGTAACTAATCAATTAGTTGTATTGGATATTTTAACGATAAAATCTAAGTTATTGAAGTTTATTCATGTAAGCAAATACACGAACGCAATCCCCCTGAAAACAATAAATATCTGTTATCTTGCACTCTATTTGAAAAATTCATTTCGTGTTGGATAGTCCATTTATCGAGAAAGGCTATATAACATCACGCAACGACCAATATGAACGGAGCATCAATGAAAAATGTTGCAAAAGTATTTTGGTTAGTAGGTACCTAATGAATAAACTAAAAAATACTGAGTGTTTAAAAATTCTTTCACTGATGGAAGGTCGATCTTTCTGGGTGAAATCGCCTGAATTGTACGTAGATGATCGACCACACGGGCATTTTCACTTCACTGTATTTAACAAAAACTTTTTAAATTTTACAACAACAAACAATACCTACTCGTAAATTTTAGTGGAGCATAGGGGCGGGCAAACAGATTTGTACGTAATTGCAACATTATATTTTAGTTTTTATATTTAAGTTTTTATTCCAATGCAGAGCTCAGTTATTATCGTTTAAAGTTCAAAAGTAATCTACAAATGCAATTAGTAATAGTAAAGATTGCCAACCGTTCGTTCTGAAACATTTTTATTTTTTATTTTCTGAAAATTATTAGCGTATTAAGCGTATTATCCTGAGATGTCATCGGCAAACTACAAAGATGATCCACAGACACTCAGAATATTACATAACGTATGTTTTAAGTACTTATTGTTATTGACTCTATTCATTCTTAATTGTTTTTTGAACCGTCTAGAGGTGAATGGTAGAATCTTGTTTTCCCACAATGAAATGCATAATTTATCGCTAAGTTCACAGACAATTACCTACTATTATCTATGGAAATACGTGATTAATACAGTGGCACCAAGTTAACTGATAAGTGGCGAAATTTTTTATCTACAGCCGCCATGTTAAAATGTCATTCGATTGTCAGTAGGTATCTGCTACATTAATTTGTACAGAGATTCGCTACGCTACACTAATACAATTGAAAATAAGTAAAATTAAATTTAAAAGAAGCAACTGTGCAAAGCACTTAATCAAATAGGACATTTAAAAGAACTTGAAAGCAAACGTACAAAATAAAAGAGATATACAATAAACTAATAATTAACAATTAAGTATATTGTCAAGTTTTTTTAATCTAACGTTCGCGCATTTACGCTGTCACTCCGCGCACTAAAATAATTTCCACAGCTGTTACATATTATCTGTGTAATTAAATCTACACTTTTCTACTGTTATTTCACCGGAATGCAAAATTTTACACAACTTATATTTATAACTAGGAGATCTTTATCTTTATCTTTATTATGAATAATTAGTCTAGAAGTTAATAAAATTTATGGCGTATCCTTATTTGTAGAGAACAATAGGAGAATAATGTATACCTTACTCTAATTTTTGTTAAAAGTACAATGGAGTAATATTTTAGTAGTAGTTTACTACTGAAGAAATAAATAAATAATATTTTATATGCTACATTTTTAAAACAAAAGAACCAGATTATGGGAGATAATTAATAAAATATGCTCTTTTTGAATGAATTTATTGTATGTAACATAAATACTATATTGTTTATATTGTATTTTTAATTAAAAAATAAAAATTACAATGAAGTATTTAAAATTTAAAAAGGTCCTAAATAAGATAAATATATTAGAGTGACCATAGACAATATATTATTGAGTTTATGGGTGTATTTATTTATTATTCTGAAGTTATAATTTTTCATATCTACATATTAAGTATTTGATACCTAAATCTATACAATTATAGAAAACGAATTCTTTAAAACTAACAGTACGCATTTTGACTACTTGTTATCATCCTAAATATTGTTCTGCTTATGACTGATTTTCCGACATCTTCATCTGTGCACATTTTTATCTTTATTCACAAAATCTCTCCACACAGTTTCTATTATAATTAAAACAGAAAAAGTACGTAAACATGGACAAGGGACAGATACTGTTCTTTATAATTTTCCTATAATTTATAATTTTCTTTCCAGGCAAGTGTCTACCCGATTATTGGGACGTAGGATCTCTGACGGATCTCTAATGTCAGAAACGTGAACTACTAAGCCACGAATATCTCATTTATATAGAATAAATATTTTTTCAGTTAACGTGAGGTGGTCAACTCATGCGCAGACGCAAGTAGTGCACTGTAACTTGATACTTTCAGCTCGACGAACATGACAACGCGCGACCACCTGGACCAATCGCATAAAACAGATTTAACCGTCTACGCGGAAAAGAAGTATTTTCATACATATATTATGATTATACAGCCATTCTTAATAATTAATAAATAAATGAAGTTTTTTTCAAATAGGAATTAATTTAAATAAAATTTAAGTAAAAATATTCATAGATTAATGGAGTGCAGAAATATAGTTGTTGCTGGCACGTAACTTGGCAAGAATAATTACATTTATAGTTATTTATCAAACATATTTTAAGGCCTCTGCATAATAAATAAAAAATTGAATATTCGAGAAAAAACCTTAGTTTGAATCTAACGACTAACTTACTTGGTTATAGTTAATTACTTTAAGATATTTTCCAATATTAATTTGCACCGATATAAATCCTTGTCTTCCTCAATAAATTGACTTTCCAATACAAAACGAATTTTTTAATCGAAAGTAGTTCGTTCAAGTAACCAAAAAAACTTCACCTTAATAAAATTAAGTACAGATCTAAGCAGATGACGGGCGTCCTTGATTTAATTGTGCCAAAGAAAGTAAACTCTTGTAAAAAATCAATCCATTCATAGGACGAGTCCATTTAATGGTGTTAAGTTACTGATCCGAACAAAAAAAGCATTCGAGCTGCGGCCGTTTCGCGGTAAAACATGTTATTTATGAAATGCAGCCTCCGCCTGGTCCATGGCACGGACTTTTGTACCCAAATACCCTAAATTCTAATCTATATTTATAAAACGAAGTTGGGTTTGTTCAAAAACTTATAACTCGAGAACGGCTGGACCGATTTTCATGGTTTTTTATTTGTTGTATTAATTGTATCCGTCTCGAAAATTTTACGAAAAAAGTATTTATAAAGAAAATTCGTTTCCTCATACATTTCTAGGGAATGACGTTTTAGGTGACACAGTCCATTGGTCCACTAGTATATTATACTTATATAAGTAATTTGCCCTTCATTAAATTTAACGCGCAACGACTTTTAAATTTGTAAGGAAGACATCTATGATTTGTGTACGAACAAGACGAAACAAGGATGTTGTAATAAAATATTGCTAAAGATGGACTGTAGAAACTATTCTAATAATAAAAGAGTTGGTTTTTTTTTGAACGCCTTAACCTCAAGAACTACTGTGCGAATCGAAAAATACTTTTTGTGTTCGATAGTCCATTTAACGACGATGGCTACAGGATGTTAAACATCACGCATTAGGAGCAGAACATCAATGAAAATTGTTGCAAAAAGGGGTAAATACGAGAGGAAAGTATAGAATCCCAGGTAAGCTATTAACAACGTAATGCATCCGCTACATCTTATAACTTACTCGTGTAACATAATAGTAGGCAAATTCGTACACCCTAATTTCTCACCTCATTAAGCAATCTTTTGCAAAAGCGATACTACGATCGCCTTATTGTAGCCACCTCTACCGTAAACGGCCATATCGGTTACCATAATTATTATATTACTGTTAACGCTTCGTTAACGCATCTCGGATATCATATAACTATTGTGATTTTGTTTTCGTTAACTTTTGACTATGATCGTACGTTTCACATAGAAGGTATTGCAATATATACAATCATACGTAGAATTTACTGGCTGTTGCACGTGACTTTGCGTGGAATTAGAAAGAATAACGAGATAAAAACTATTTTATCTTAAAAGTTAAAACAGAAATAGCTTTCTATGAGAGGAGGAATTTCTTATTTACATAGTACCAAACACACATAACCGAAAACAGTTTGACTGGCTTTGGTTTGATTGTAAAATTTAATTCATAGATATTTTGATTTATATTGAAAAAAAATCCATATTTTTATTGAAAAAATCTATTTTTTTGATAATGTTTTTGATGAAGTAAATTAGTAAAATAATTACCTTAAGCAATAGTTTAAAGATGATTATTTAAAGAAAAATACGTAACTATCTATTCTATGTTGTATAATAGCTATTTAAACTATGAAAAATGGGGTTTTCTTAGTTTTATGTAGACAATTATATAATTAAGATAATAAGTTATAAAATATTTCCTGTTCTGTAGATACATGTGTGAGTGAGGTACATCTCAGTTAACTACATATAAATATGTGAGCGTGTTTTTGCTATGCTATGAGACATTAAATTTAACTTTAATATCATTGATTTTTTCAAAGGATCGCATCCAGTCGGCCGCTCAAAGAGCTCGTTAACATTTTTGTGTTCAATTACCGCGCAGTTAGCAAAGAAAAAGTGTAACGCGCCGCCATTATAATGATTCCATCAGGATTTGTTATCCCGAGCTAATAACCATACTTTTCTTTCATTGATAGGTACTAAACAATAAATTCCATAGATTCATTTTCATAGACAAGTCGACAAAGAGGTTTGTTAAAAGTTCACGTGTCGTGAGTGCGGCTTGTAGGAACGAGGTGGCGTTTAGAAGCTACAATGTCACAGCCAGACACACCACCGCTGCACATTTTGTCCACTCAGACTTTTCTTAGTTTTATAATCATAGTGAATAGCATATTCATTGTAGTTTAACAACATAATATCTTCTAAAGAGTGGAGAACGTTGCCTTGTCTACACCCTCTAAGTAGTTCGTTTAGCATTTTACTAAGCGTTTAAAATAGTAGTTTTATATCTTTATTGAATGTGTTGGTGGCTAATAAAATGCATTTTTAATTTACCCAGTAACAGTAGGTAGGTACAGAGATGTCAAATTTTTAACACACTTCTATTTGCGTCGAAGGTTAAAAATAGGTCTGATTGGGTCCAAGTGGCCTGCAGGTCCAGGTGTGAGGTAGCTGAAACCAACCAACCATGAAAGCAGATATTGGATAATATCGACACATGATACTTAACCCTTTACAAGCACTGGCAAAAAAAACCACATGGGGATGAAATAAGAAATTCATATTGTTTAAAATATACCGTATAAATTATTAAAAATGAGTGTATTGGATTTGGCGGTAGGTAGACGCATCGCGACATGACATTCAATATTGTCACTTTTGTGTTGTAAAAGTAATTAATAAATCTGTAGGTAAATAATGTAATACGTACAAGTAGGTAATTAATATAAGTAGGTATGGACATAAATTCAGAGGCTACGTTCACAATTCGGTCTTCAAGTAAGTATATCATTGTTTTTGGTATTAAAGCTCATTGGCATTAATTTAGTACTCTAGCTGCGACAACTTATCTTGGTAGGTATGTTTGTAGCTTCGCTACTGCAGTTTCAAAAATACTCTCAAACTTCGTAATAATTTAGTAAGAGGTAAAGAGACACAAGAGATTACATATGTATAATAAATATCGAGACTAATTTACTTAGAGTCCGGACATCTGAAGGTAATGCCAATAAGTCGAAGAAATATAATAGAATGAGAATAATTTGGCCATGTCATAGCACCTTTCCAAATTCTATAAGATTTTAATTTTGAATTATTATTCTTTAATTAAGCGCATGGCAGAATTACATCAATAAAGAGGCCACACGCAATTCGCCACAGTATCATTTTTATTCCATGCTAGGTATAATATAACTTGCAGACATTCTAGCTTCACATCAGTGAAATAATAATAATAAAATACAGACCGACATCATAAAAATGATTGAATATTTTATAACGTTTTAATTTTGAAATAAAGGGAAGCAAGTTTATTGACAATAGCGCACAGATGCAAACGATAACGGATAAACTTAAGTTAGCGTAGACAAAAATTGCGGTAATGTTGCCAGCAATTCAGCCCGGACGTGTGCAGGATTACCAGTGCAAAAAATTCGCGTATTCGATACTTGCAGCGGCATATCGCATTACCCTGCCCACTCCGAGCCTAATGATCCGTTAACTACACTTGACCACCAGCAAGATGCATCGTACAACAAATCTGGAACAAAAAAGTATTGTTTTTAGCAACAGTTTCACTCGTGTTAAATTCGCCGTAGTGTGTTTTATAGTCTTCCTCGAGAAATTGACTAAACAATACGGAGAGTTAATTCAATTCAAACCAATAGTTTCTGAGATAAGTGCGTTCAACCAAACAACTGTTCAGGTTTATAATATTAAAATATTGATTTCTATTTAGAGACGACATTTTAAAAGAATAGGTTATCAACTTATCTTGATTGTTCAATAATATTAAAATTGCCAATATGTATAGCTATGTCCTTTCTGTCCTTTAATCTTTAAACATTATTACTACATTTTTTTATCAATTTCAATCGATTCTTAATAATTGATACAAACAAATAATATATTCTTTAATATACCTAAATTTTTCCCCTTTCAATCGGAGAGCATTCAAAGGTTTTGTTGTACACTTGGTACAACAAAACAATTAAACTCAATAAACAGTGGACTGAGGTTCACTTCAATCCTATTTAAGCAACTGTGACGAGTGACAATTATTTCAAGTACTTATTGATCACAGAGTGAGGGAATGGCTTCCTTAAAATTTGTGTCTTTTATTTTATTTGCAACATTTGGTATTATTAAAACAGAATTTGGTACTTCGTAGCCTCCATCCATTAAGTAGTTATATTAATAGTAGTGCTCAAGCATACCTAATACATATTTCAATGTGTTATATACAAAAATAGGATGTTATCAGTTGTGCCTTCAATTGAATTCTTGATAAAAATAATTTTGATAATATTTACTTGAAGTTAGGACCATACCACATTACTTGCAGATTTTATAATGCGTTATAATAGCGATAATATGAAAAGGAAAATACGGAATATGAAACAGTTGTGGTATTTATAACTGTTTTATATTCTATGGTAGGTCTCTATAATTTTATACCATAGAGTACGTACCATATCGTACCATAGAGACTATAGTATTATTATATTATATCGTACCATAGACACTATGGTACGATTATTAATATTTTTACTCTACACTCGCGTCCATCTAATTATGTTGTTCGGAAGCTGTAATGTAAACAGCGATGTTTATTCTGACAGATTGACGCCGGTAACAGTGAAGACATCTCCCCACAAACTGAGTTTTAATTTTTAAACTGACAACACTTATGTTGGGGCGTGTCATCTATTTTAATTCGGCGTTGTTAACGTCCCCTGAATATAAATCACTATTCATGTGACACTTTAATTCTTAAGTATATAAAAAAATAATCTAAGTAGGTGCTAAGGAGATAAATTAATATATAATGATCATAACTAAGTAGGTTAAAGGCATCATAACAGTTATTATATTATATTTTTATTATATACATTTATCATATATATTTTTAAACTATTTTTACAACTTCATATTTGACATAGATAATAAATTTTCATAAAAACTTAATTATTTTATGAAAAGGCTTTATGCTTCTAGATTTCTTTGTATGCGCACATATTTTGTTAGGTATAAAGGAAATTCGATAAAACCGAAAAAGCGGCACATGGCTTAGTGAGGGAAACACGATACTATTGCGGATTAAAATCGCGTGAAATATCAAGAGCTGATGTTTCAATCCCCGTTTGCTTGGATCGGGTGTAGAGCCTTTTTAAGCGTTTTAAATACATAAAACCTTTTTTGCGACCATACAAATATAAATACTACATCATTATAAGATTAAAAAAATGTGAGCCGTCACGGGACGCCTGGCAGATGAGAAACATCGACATCTTTTTATATAAAATTCTCGTGTAGCAATGTTAGTTACCTTACTCCTTCGAAACTGCCTTACTGATTTTTACCAAAATTTATATGCATATTCAGTAAGTCTGAGAATCGGCTACTATCTATTTTTCATACCCCTAAGTGATAAGCGTAGCCCACCCCAAATATTAATATGGCAAAACAACGTTTGCCGGGTCAGCTAGTTATTTTGTTAAAGTAAAACGCAGAAAAGAAAAGATTACGATAGGAACTAAATATGGCATAATGATAAAATAAAATATTGCGATTTTTTTTCCAGAAAATGATGACTGTTTATTTATTAAACATTTATTTTCATTAATAATGTATATATGGTATATATCATTATTAATGAAAACGTGGCGATGCGTCTCCACGGCATGCGTCGCCACGCCAGAAATCGGCTTTACGTGCGGCTATAGATGTTTCACATCAAAATAAAAACCTCCGAGGATTTAGATTTTTGTCTTTTACCTATTTGTCTTACTTTGAAAAATTGAATGTTGTGCGTGTTAGGGCTACAAAATATAATATGTAAATTATATAAATATTTGTTTATTATGTTTATTTTGTATGTTTTTACATCGCTGTCACTAGGACTGCACCCTGAACTCGAAGCGGGTAGCATGTTAGCATGGTGCGTTTTGTCTGTGTGAATTATTAACGCGCGAATGCAACGACTTCGCTGGGGTTAACGGAGTCTGTAAATTGAGCAGTTTTTAAATAAACATGCCGCTTACTTGCTCACTTTTCCTTTATATTTACGAATGCAAAATGGTTTAGCAATTGAAAACCCAACGGTATGACATTATTTTCAGAAGAGTTTGTTCTGCCGCTATTATGTTTGACATGCACAGACTAGGGTACTCAGGTATATAGAATTATATTTATCTACGTTTACAAATAAAACAATTAATATTAATAAGGTTCTGACATGTGTTTCCAATTAAAAATATTTTTAACAAGCATACTTAAGTTGGTTAGAAAGTGTTCAAGTTAAAAAGAATAAAAATGACATTTTAACCGACCTATAAAAAAACCAACAAGGAGGTTATCAATTCGACGTGTATTTTTCCTACCTGGTAACATTAGACTTTAACATCAACAAAGTGTCTATGTCAAACTATGGTCAAAAAACCTACCATTCTCTCACTGGCGAAAAAAACAATTTAAAAAAATATGTTCCCACGCAAACATTACATTGTGAATCAAGAAGCGAATGAATACAAATAGCGTTTATATCGTCTTTATATTTGAAGAGACCCTCAAAAGGGTTGAGGATGTAGCAAGTAGCATTTTCTATCTTTGTCAATATTTAATATGTTTTGCCACAATCCTCTGAGCCTTTCAAGTGGTCATTCATAATGTCTTGTTATAAATCTGAGTGTTTTGTTATAATGTGCTTATGCTTGTACAATATAAGCAAAAGTTATTGCTTTACGTCTTCAAAATTTATGCTAAGAAAACTTCAATAACTTGAAGAATTATTGTACTTTTTAGCAATAATAGAGGCTGGATGCAAGAACAGCGTTTTTTTTATTACCTACTCAGTAGATGACTCTTTGCAAAACTGATCTCGCTAACGATGGTTTTGTCATCTTCTTACTTATTGACAAGAACTTCACGTTTATTTCTCACTCCCACTAAAGCTTGGAATTTGTAAGGAAATAATGAGTCGTCTTACACTAATTTCGCTAGTCTAAAGACCCTGGCGGCTTTTATTCATATCGCTAGACTATCATATTTTTCAATTTCTTTTTTTTACACACTTTGTTGCACTGGAGTGCAACGGGTGGCCTTATCGCTAATTAGCGATCTTTTCCAGGCAACCCACAAGTTTTGTTGGTTTGGTTGAATTTCTGCAGGCAAGCCTGTAGAAATTCAACCACTTCTCCGTACCACTTATGACACCCTGTCCGGCAAGTGGCAGCCTTACCAGAGACCGATACAAATACAAATTAAATTATAAATTGCATTCAGGACCGGGGATCGAACCCGATACCTCAAGGTTCGCGGTAGGCTTATAAGACCGCTTAGCCATGACGCCTCCGCCATTTTGTATGTGCAATATTATATACACCGCGATTGAGTGAATAGGTGTGGTTATCTTACCTTACCTTAAAAAAAGTTTAGATTCAGTTTGCGCTCTGACAGATGTGTCCTTGAAATCTAAATTCACTCTTCCTACTGTTAGGTACTTTATATTCCTTCAAGTCTTACCTTCATGAACCTTTTTGTTCATCTCGTGTCCGGTACCTAACCATACAACTGTCGCAGCTCTAAGTCCATTTATTTTGATTCTATGTATTATAATAGTACGTTATTAATTATAATAGGCCTTGAACGCCTTTAAATAAAACCCGCAAGCACCACAACCCAGGACGCAGAAGGCAGGAGTGAATTGCGCCAACCAGTCCTCGTCGGTACTTAAGTCATTGTATATAGAATTTGTATTTCAAAATTATAATGTTTTAGCTTCAAATTTCGCAGTGAATATATCGTATATTTGAATACATTGTTAAGATATGATGGAATGTAGGTAAGATAATGCCAGAGGTTTTAATTGATACCACAATATTGTAAGATAATTATAAAAATAAAAATTCTTTGAAATACAAATTAGAAAGGTTGCAGTTTAATTTTGTTTGATCATAATAACGTAGCCATCACTTGAATTCTTGCAAGTCATCGACATGTGTCCGTCAAAACGAAATGGATGCATTTTTTGTTAAAAAATATATTATTATATTACAGTTAAGATTGTTAGCATAGTAATTAACACGAAATTTATCTAATACAATACTAGCTGTTCTCCCGGGCATCGCTTTTTACAACAATAGAGTAAAATAAAGTGTACACCTACCTGCGTGTAGCAATTACATTGAAACTTAGTCGAAAGCGAATAAAGCATTGGCTCATACAAATAAAAAAAATCAAAATCAAAAATCCAAAAAGTCTTTATTTTCTTAATGATGCATGTTACATGGTTTCGGACTCTCCTGTTAAGTTATCAAATCTGTGTTAGGAGAGGCCGCCCTTTCGTTGTTTCAAAGTATTTTAAATGTAAAAGTTTACATTGAAAAAACTAAGGAATATGTAAATTTAATATAAGTATAATTAAGTAAAAAGTACTCGTAGGTACAGAGTTAAGATGGGTAGTTTAAGTACATGTCATGAGTGAGTGAGTTCGTAGTCAAGTTCATTCTTACATTAGTAAAGTGTCATTGTATAAATATTGTATAAATACTTTATAAATATAATAGTTGAGGTAAATAATAATATTCTAAATTCATTGACGTTCCATTGTCTATATATTATAGGCTCAAGAAGCCTATAATTAGAAGAAAAGACACGTGTTCGAAGTTAGTTCAATTATAATGTATAACGGTCAGTTTTTTTAAGCGTCAGGTGCTACTTAATACGTTTTTCGATGAGACAAGTGCAAAAAGTTACGTTTCTCATTAGCAGCGAAATCGTAAATAATCGCAAATACAGATTAAATATCGATTAAGACACGGTCGATCTTAATTAGCGCTGCCAATGGTCACCCCACCGTCAAATAAGTATTTACAGTTAACTTATAATTATACAAAATTACTTACCTACTTGCTTTTTTAAAATATTTTTTTAACTTGAAAGAAGAGGGCTGTTAAAAGTTGACGTGTCTATGGTGGCATTGTGGCTACTACACGAATGGACCGATTTCGATGCAGTTTTTGTTTGAATTTCGACGTCATCGAGATGGACCTTCATCATGAATCGATTCATCCCTTTATGAGATAATCTTTTTGTGATCATCATGTTGGGGGTAATTTCAAAATCGTCTTTAATTTAATTTGTTACCAACTAACCCAACTTCACAAAGTTGTTATACGTTAGATACCAATATAGTTAACTATGTGAAGGTACTGTTGATAGATTAGACAGAGAAAATAAACAGTCTGAACCTGAAATAACCGCCCCACGGGTAGTTTACGCATATTATTTATTGCCCCGAGATTCGAATTCAGAACACGTTGACACGTAATCCATTTGGCCACAGAAAACGCCATTAAACCCATCAAAGGCCAACACAATAATTAATACAACATTACAATTGCAATAAAAAAACAAAACGAACCATTGAAAATATCAGGACAAACGTTTAACTTTTAGCTAAGGAAATTATTGCATTGTTTAATGTAAATTTTCATATAAGCTTATGTCAAAAGTTATATTTTATACCTATCTTATTGACTTTATTATTGTTACAGCATTTTTGTTGCAAATAAAATAAAATAAAATAAAAAACAAATGTTCTACTTTGGCTCTAACAAAAATAGTAAATTATACTTAGAGAAGCTTTCTAAGCACCACGTAATATTAACATGCCATTTAGCAAATCACTTGTTCGATAAAGCCTAATGTCTAAAGTCTAGACTGAATCCTGTCTAATTGTTTCAATTTAAGAACATCTGTAAGCCACTTCAATATCTCCATTATTTTTAATCGCGTTTATTTTATGCGACAGATTTTTACAAACAGTTGGATGTATAATTTAAGATTCAAATTTATTTATCAAAAATATAAGCTCAAATTTCAAGTATTTTTAATACGTCTGTCTTAGAAATTGGTAATTTTTTTCAATATATGGATTTTGTATTTTCCATCTTCAACAATTACATTGAATCTAATTTAAAACCGATAGGTAGTTAAAAAGAAAGAAAAAAGAGGTGAGACCAATGAGAATTTAAATAGGAACCAAGTTATAAGAAATATTAATTCTTACTGTTCTAAATATCCTATGTTTCAAATGTATGATAGATTATATGAGATAGATTCATAATCCTACGTCAAACTGACAGCGCCATGACTATCGAAACAAAACAATTTGGACAGACAAACAAAAAACAAACAACTTTTTATCGAGACGACTTTATATGGAAATCGATATTAAGACACTGAGATAAAATGCTGAATCATCGTTGAAAAAATTTCTATGACGCCACGGCGTAAAGGGATTTCATAGGCCGACGAGAACTTTAAACCAACCTTCAAAAAAACCAAAAAGGAAGTTATATTTCGTCAACTTCGCTAAAAGGGTTAAAACTAAGAAAGAAAACAAAATAAGAAATGAGCTTACATTTTTTTGAGATTGATTTACATTACAATTTTCTATCTTATAATTTTTATTTACCTTTAAAACCTTTATTTCCCATTACGAATCATATATAATTATTTAAATATATGACTTAATAATAAAATATGCTAACATATATCTAAACATACATACCGTACTAAAATTGACAAACTTTTTAATATATATCGCTTTACTTAGGACTTTCGCACATGGGTCGTAAGTCGTAGGCGTAGTTGTCTCGTGAGCGTATCGTAATTACGATACGCGGAGTGTTCTACAAACGAACCGTCGCGTAAACGTATCGTTTTGTAATATCTCAGTTGAAATCATGGCGTCAAGTGTACCAGATGTGTTTGGGGAATTTATTGATGACCTTACCTTCTCTTCAGACGAAAAGGATTTCTTGTTATTTGATTTCGTTAGAAGTAGAAAGCGACATGCCCAAGCTTTCTCCGTTACATCTTTCCTAGAGTAATCACTTAATGAATGATTATATAGGCAAGGAAATGTTTCGATTAGGCTCACAAATTCTATAACTTTTGCAGTATTCATTATAAAATTAAAAAAATTGTCGCTTCCTTTTTTACGCCAGTACGCCACGACTATCGTAATGACACTGAACACCTCATACGATACGCTGCTACACTGCCTCGTGTGCGGACTTGT
Source organism: Aporia crataegi (assembly GCA_912999735.1). Classification (NCBI taxonomy): domain Eukaryota; kingdom Metazoa; phylum Arthropoda; class Insecta; order Lepidoptera; family Pieridae; genus Aporia; species Aporia crataegi. The sequence goes on along the minus strand of OU538748.1, from coordinate 725,762 downwards.
TTGAACATGTTCCTGTTCGTATTGCTCTTATACTACGCGCGTTCTATGATACGTTTACGATACGACGCCATGTGCGAAGGGCCTTACTTTTTCTTTAAATTTAGATTTATAGGCATCCGAAGTTAAATATTCTTCCCAAAGTGGTATGAATTTATTTATATAAACGTATCTTTTATTGTTTCCTATTACAATTTAGGTAGGTACTATATTATATGTATAAATTATTGATTTAATAAGGTTCTATAAAGTATAGTAAGTGACTTTGTATAAAGTATCTTAGGTGACTTTGTTAAATACGTATTGCAATCATGTTAAAGCCGTAATTTAAAGAAAACTTCATTTTAATTGTGTAATAATATTTTTCACTAAGTTTCACGAATCCAAAAATCTCCCTTAAACAGTAGCATATCTTTGCATGCTGCATCTGCAATTGCCGAATGTTTTAATCTAAATCTAAACTAATATTATAAAGAGAAAAGATTTGTATTTTTGTGTGTATGTTTGTAATGAATAAACTCAAAAACTACTGAGCCGATTTCAAAAATTCTTTCACCATTGGAAAGCTACATTCACCCTGAGTAACATAGGCTATATTTATTGCTAGAAAAGATTAGCGATCCTTACTAAAACCCGTGCGAAGCCGGGATGGTCCGCTTGTACCTTATATAGGTATTAAATAAATTATTCTAAAACTAGATACTTCACAAACAAATGCATTTAGTTAAATTAAACGCCACTGCCTTGAAATCACGACTTTAACTGTGTATTCTAAAAAGTAAGTCATTCAGCATATGAAGTTGTTTTCACTCATCCAAATGTTTAAACTTCCAAATAATCTTTCGACTCGAACCTCGGTAGGGAACCCTTAGTCGTGATGGTGTAATTACGGGCTAATACTTACCCTGGCTGATTGAATCTGCTGTCCATCGCTGACATTTCAATCAACGAAGCATTGTTTGTATTGTGTTCAATATTCGTTGATCGTGTAACAGATATACGTCGCCATGACGTTAACATTTCATAAGATCGATCTTTGAGATCGAAATGTTTTTTGTCTCGCCGACGGAATGAGAACGAGCGTTAATTTTAACTTCAGGTGAAAAAGGGAGTGTTATAAATTTGATACCTATCTGTGATTCTGTGGGATTATGTCTGTGATAGAGCTGTTAGAATTTATAAATACATGTGAATCTATTCATGTAATATTTTTAATTGTTATAAATCTGCCGAAGTTTTGAATTGTCTACAATTTCACTTGATTATCTCAAACAGACAAACAAAATATGTGTTTTAAATCTTTTTAGAGCATTGGGCGTACTACGATATTCGCTCGTCTGCTTATTATTGAATGCGATCTATTTTGAGGTTCTTACAAGGGCTTTGAATCAAAGAATTTAAACTCTTAAAATTAAACAGTTACTAAATTAAAATAATGAATGTTGTTAAATACTTTTCCTCCAGTCCATTGCCCATCCGGTCTGTTATTAGGACATACAATGCCACAGACAGACCCAACAAAGGCATGTCGAACCTTTTCCTCCCCTTTTTTCTGTTTGTATTATGAAATAACCTGTATTTCAGTTGAAATAGCATAAACCTTCATCAAGTATTATGCGTAACGATACATTGCACTCAATAAAAACGCAATTAACACTGCAAATAATTGTATCCATTACGCGTCGTATTAACATACGCACTCATTCTCTTATTTTTTATCACTATCTTATCATCGATATACTTTGGAATAACTCAACTTCGAATCGTGACTTTGCACATGTCTATACTTATATCATAAAAAATTATTTTGTTTAAAAATAATCTTAGAAAGTTTTCGAATTGATTTTTTGTGTTGAATAAACAAATGAAAGAATATGAAAAGACGACATAGCAAGTTCCATATATCTACAAATATGATTAATGTTAATATTATATTTATGCCCTTTGCATCTATATGCAATATCTATATATCTACTGAAACTAGCTGACCCAGCAAACGTTGTTTTGCCGTATAAATTATTATTTCTAGAGAGTTCAACTATTCTATTAAAAATGGAGTTCGGTGGTAGAATCTTGAAAAAGGATTATATGCATTTTTAATGCAAAATCATAAAAAAAGTCCAAAAAATAATTGGTATGAGACACCCTTATCACTTAGAGGTATTGAAAATAGTGTACCTACAGAATATACACAAAAAAATCATAAAAATCGGCCAGCCATTTAAGAGTAGTTTGGTTATAAACACAGTGACAATAAAATTTTATATACAACACTACATAGTAGAAAACAAAGTCGCTTTCTCTATCCCTATATCCCTTTGTATGCTTAAATTTTTAAAACTACGCAACGGATTTTGATGCGGTTTTTAATAGATAGAGTGATTGAAGAGGAAGGTTTATATGTTTTATACCCGTGCGAAGCCGGGACGGGTCGCTAGTAAATAGATAATACAAACTGCCTTGTATATTAATTTTTATACAGGTTAATATACAAAAGTTATGTATTTTATGCAGACTATGTCGTCAAGGAATAATAAAAGGAAGGAAGAAATAGATAACTGTTAGAAACGGGCTGATTACACAATTTCAAAGTGAATTAGAGATGCCAATTTGAGAAAAAAACATCTGGAACTGAGTATCAAGCTAAGCTGGTTTTTTAGCGACGCGTAAGCTGCTCCTAAAGCGGCACAAAGCGGTACCTAGTTTGTAAAAGTGGACATACTCGACCATATTTCAAGATTGAGTTCAAAATCTATTATAGTTGTTATGATTAGATATTATGAGGTTTTATTGTCGAGCAACTGTTAATTCATAGTTAGGAACTTTTGTACCTACTAAGTATTCGGATAATAAACTTACTTTTAATAAACTCTCTAGATTATTTCGAATTATATTAAATTAAATGTTTATCGACGTCGGGATAAAGAAGGAACGCTTGACTCCTTATTTAGCAAAAAATAATACAAAAATAATTATTCAAAACACACAATTTTGTATTATTTCTTTCTGTAAAATGTGTGTTTTCGTTTGTGTGTCTCATCAGCGTTTGTAGAAAGATTTTTGATGAAAAATGGTAGAATATAAGGTCCACCGTAAGCCCAGGTTTTATTCTGCATATGGTCTGGCCGTGTTTTTAATGGCCGATGAGAAGCCGCCGATAAATTACAATGATTACGTCAGCACACCACATAAATAATGTCACTTAACGCCTAGGACTGAATAATTTCAATATCTATGAATCAATAGAGTTTTTATAAGATTGATTTATCCGCTTCTACTTTTTAACCTCCAAAGAAAAGAGAAGTCTGATAAGTTTGACGTAACTGTGTGTATGTATGTCTGTGACATCGTGTTTCTTAAATGAATGGATCGATTATGTTGCGGTTTTTGTTTGAAACACGTTTGAAAACTGAGATAGGTAATTTAGGCTAATCTTAGCTAAAAATTATGAAGATCTCTTCATCCATTTATGAGGTATTCTTATCTATATATCAATACGTGAAGCGAAAACTTTGTACACCACATAAATTTTTTGAAGAAAATTGCTCAAACTGATGAATGTGAAAACACATTTAAAGTTTATTAAAGAAGTGAATAATTCTATTTTTTTATATAAAATGCATTAGAAATACATTAAATTAATTAAAATAAACATTACACACACATACATACCTTATTTACTCTTGAGTTTTGGTTGGATTTCGACCACTAATCTGTTATCATTATCTGAGTCTTTTAAATAGCCTTCAATTTTACTTTTCTCAAACAAAAAGTATGTTCTCATAATAATATTAGTAAAGACATAGAATGATATATATTTTAATTTATGTAGAAATGAAAAACTCAGTCTTATGAATTATATTAAAAGTTTATACCATGGTTCCAGAATAATTTTGGATGTGAAAGTGGTATTGGAAAGTGTATTTCCACAGTTTCCAGCGACCTCTGGCGCCTCTCAGCACGATATCTGAGTAATGTCAGAACTTGCGCCCAACAAATAATGTTCCGATGTACAACCCTGATAACATCAATACTCTAGGGCTGTCACTACTTTAATTTCAAAGTATTTCTGTTTCTGGCACAATACTGGTCTCTCAAGATTATTATTTATTGTTTAATTATTGTACGTTTACAATACAATAAAAATCTTATTTAATATTTCTTATTTGTTGCATTCTAATTTTCATAAATAAAATCTTAATAAGCGTTCCCATTTCAAATATTTTATCAAAATAGATTGGGTACTTTTTGAAAAACTCGAAAAAAATGTACCACAAAAAAGTTATATCTACAAATATAATGAAATATCAACGTAATACTATAGTTTTATGTTTATAATTTTTATTCGCGATTGTGAATCGATTTTATAATACCTTGTAATAACCAAACTTTTTCTTTTTAGAATTATTTTTTATATAGTATTTATAACTAGTCGCTTAGTGCACTTTCAACTCGGTTTGAACTAGCTTTCTTTCTTAAAATTGTATCGCCAACCCTAGAGATCGCTCGCTACGCGTCAATCGGTCGCAGCGTGCGCCCGCGCCGATATGATTCGCTCCGTGTCAATTTATTAGACCTTCATCAAATCTAACAAGTAGGTATATTTAACAAGTTATTACTTTAATAAGTATATTAGTTGGCCATCAGTCTTTCTCAGGACTCATTTTAACCTAAAGGTTAAAAAAGGTTACGTAGGGAAAATTTTTCTTACTAGCGACTCGCCCCGGCTTCGCACGGGTATAAAATTTTGATGTTATTATACATATAAACCTTCCTCTTTAATCACTCTATCTATTAAAAAAAGCGCATCAAAATCCGTTGCGTAATTTTAAAGATTTAAGCGTACATAAAGATATAGGGATATAGGGACAGAGAAAGCGACTTTGTTTTATACTATGTAGTGATAAGTAAATTATTTAATAAAATAACAATTAGAAATGATCATACGTTTTGTTTTCTCTGAAATCGAACTCAACCTTCAACACAACAGAATATCAACGCATGATTCATTTAGCCATAGAGGTCGGTACTAAAACTTAAAATTCATTAATTACACTAATATTATCATAAAATATGATAATAATGAGATGATATGATATCTAAGTATTTTTATTTGTAATTAATAAATATAAACACTATTAGACCAATTAAAAATTCTTTCTGATGGACAATTACCCTCTTGAGACGCATATTGTTTGCAGCTAAAAGCAGTTAAAAGCTTTAAAAAATATATAATATTGATAACCGAGCCGTTTTCAACGAAAGATTCCTTTTTTATTAGCAGCGTCAAATTACGTCATCAAGTGGTTAAACTTTTAAATTAAGCTGTAGACAAAATAAACAATTAGGATTGTCAAAATCGTTACGAATATTCCCATAGAACGGCGGCGGGTAGGCGCCATGCAACTTGCAACGTCATCCTTCATAGGGCTACCATCAACACCCTTAGACGTTGCTTAACTTGAAACAATGCCTCAAATGTGCCTCTGTCACTTTCTCGCTGACGTGCAATTGGTGTTGCAAGAACGAGACAAAACAGTTCGAAAAAAAATATCACTTTAAAATATTCAATATCCTCCTGTCGATCGATCATTTAGTATTAATTTAAGTATTTTTAATAGGTAAGTTGTATTTTAATACCATTGGTAAACCATAAAATATTTAATTTTTAGTTGAGCTTCTGGGTGTAACAGCGCCATCTGTTGATATTTAGCCATTCCGTTTACACTTACTTTTTCGTTCCACGTAAGAGCCGATAATATTACATTAACATAACTTTGTATTTCATTCAATATTTGCATTCCTTAAATATAATTTACGAAGTACAAAACAGTTTATGGAAATAAATTACTTTACTTACATTTCTTAATAATTTCACACAATGTTTAATATTCTGACATTCAGAGCAGAGGCATTTAAGTAATCTATCGAATAAAACATTGAACTGGCAACCCTAACTGTCCTCACATCATCTTGGATATTCCCAATATAATTACGTACGGTTTCGTAAAACATTGTGTTAGCATTCGGTAATTGATTTTAAAGTAGGTAGGCTTAGATACTCCTTGATCTATAAGATGACTCTTCCCTGTATTCAAAAATGTATTAAAACTTTTACTCTTTATTTCTTGCGACTTTTAGGTAAATATAAGTAATTAAAACGTTTATTTTACAATTATTTTAATGTTTATAAGTTGAATAATAGTTGTAAAATTGTGACAAATATAATATTTCAATCCAGTTAACAAAATAATATTAACATTATTAATCTGTAATTACAATGAAAATATTGAAAATACCTACCAACTCAACCAATTTTTTTGTGCTATAGGAATGTAAGATGGTTGTGAGAAAAAATAAATAATAAAAAAAGTATAATTAATGCATACTTATCTTCTAATAAGTTTTTAAATCAAAAAACAAATTAATTTTACACCCATTGAAAGAGAATTTAATTTAGTCTCATAACGGTTGAAATAAATGAAAAATTTGCCGTAGCGCACGCTAAAAACCGTTTTTTGATCGGTTGAAGAGCTTTGAGATAAGCGCAATGAAACGGCTTACACAGACAGAAATCTTTTTATCTACTTGTTCTCACGCATCACGCTACTAAACGAATTTTAATTCAGTCTTACCTTAAACGTTGCCTTGACGCAGTCATCAATTATATAAGTTCGAAGTCAGGGCCAATCGCTAGTTCGTCAGATGTTTTTAAAATAAAGGACTACAAAGCATTACGAAGTGACATTGAATTAATCCATAAAGCCACCTTGCGGCTCTCATTAACAGAAATGGAGTCACGACTCGGCTCGACAATAAAAATCGCATTTACACAAAAAGAAACATGATTAATGATACAGAGGCAGTTTAGTACGTGTGGTGGACATAGGGCTAACAAAAATGACAAGTAACAATAAGTAATTTATAAGCATATGAAAACTTTGCGTTAAAGAAATAATAATAGTTTATCTTACATATACTGGGAAGTCTTAGGTTCTAGTTCGCAGTTCATCTGCAACAGCAACTTATGATACTGCTTTTGCTGTAGTGTTTTTGCTAAATAAAGAAATTATGATATTATAAAAATTCTTAATTTTCTATCGTTTTCATAGACGACAACTAACAATTTATGAACCTCTGTTTGTCTCCTATTTTATAAAAAAATCATGTTTTATTTGTGGTGATAGTGACTGGTGGCATCTTCTATGTCCCAAACTCTTAGCTGTCTAATTGTTCCGGCTAATCTCTGAAACGGCTAAACCGATTTTGACGAAACTTTCACTGGCAGATAGCTGATGTAACTTAGGCTTTAAAAATTAATATAAATAAATAATAATAAAATAACTATTCGAACGAAGTACATAATACATATCTGTTATTTTGCTGTTCGCTATTTTAATCTGTTTATAGGCTATAACATCACGCTACGACGAAATTAACTCGGCCTAAACCATGGGGTGTGCTAGTATTTTAATAAAACTTAATAAAATTCTTTACTTTTCATCCGTAACAGCTGTGTGTCTCTAGACCCTCACTCAATATAGCGATATGAATGTTGCAGTCATTTTTCGATGAACGATACATTTGCGTTTCGATAAACAGTTATTTGAATGGAAAAGCTTTCTATTATTCATATGACATTACATAACGTACTATTAGAGTTTTAAAACAAGTATACTTTCGGATTATTAAAATATTAATCCCCAAATCACTATCCCATTTTTGAGAGGTCAAAATAAAACGGAATTTACTTTCTCAAAACTAATATTGTGTTCATTAAAATCTCTCTTCTTAATAATATGTCAATTGCACAATTTAAGAATAAAATTCATGAATTGTTAACTGCATCGAATCTAGACAATATGTCATAATGTTCTTGCTTTTAGTTGTACACTTTTGGATTCTCAGTTGTTTTGACAGAAGTAATTGATATCTTGTCACAACCAATTATTTTAACTATTAGTGAGAAAAGTTCCTTATGAACAATTGTTAATGTATAGTCTTTCTTAGTCAATGCTTATTTATAACTAGTAGTAACAAATGTATCTGTTTTTTCTCCAACAATAAGAAAACACAACATTCTCCAACTAAAACACAAAAAATTATTTAATCATTATATACGTTTTATTTTATTATCATTATACAGTTATTTAATGCAATTCGATATTTAAGCTATGATTAAATCTAAATGATATATAGTCTATTATCCGCTATGGATTTCGGGCTGGCGTTTTGGTTGAGAAGAAGCGCAGGAAACTCCTCTAACTCTCTTTATATCAGATACGTGAATATGAATTAATATGATAACATAACGTTATATAAGTTATGAGTTACATTAATATGAAAGATCAAACACCTTATTTTTCTAACTTTCGTTATACATCTTAAATTATTCTTAATACTTAAAAATTATTCATTTACAGAGCTTTATGGGACACCTATCCTTTCACAATTACATAAGAATATGTATTTAAAAATTGTATTAAACTTTCAACTTAGAAAACATTCTCAGTGTTTTTGCAGTAAAAGTAAGCGAAAACCAAACCTAACCTAAACTGAACAACAACCTAACCTAAAATAAACAAAAGCAAATAAAAATATAAATCAAGGTTTTAGTTTACTTAGTGCGTCTATCATCATCTCTATAAATCTATCTTTATCTATCTATATTTTAACCTAAGTATTTAAAAATCGCGGTAAAAATGTGTGCATAGTACATCTATTTAGATATATCTCTTTATACGGTCGCCAGTAATAATCCTCAATCTCAAACAATCAATTTCACATATGAAAAATGTCTGGTATTTTAAGTAGTTAATAAAAAAGGATTGCAGGCGACGAGGCGCCTCAACAACATAATAACAGCCTTCCCGAGTGCTTCCGAATAATAGCACAGGCTTTTTTGTTCGGATAGAGACGAAGTATTCGTTTCGAAATAAGGTTCTATAGGTATGAGGTCCCATTTTAAAATGATTTCAATTATTGAACAGCAATTTGTAACAAAGTTACAACAAAATAACAAATTCATCTATTCTCTAAATGTGTAATTCTATTTTATGTACAACATTAGATTTTAAGAAATAACACTAAAGCCTTATTTTTATAGCTCATATAACTCTTGATACATTTAAAATATATACCTACCTATGGTATGTAATTGTCAAAAAAAGTCTAAAAAGACTTTTCAAGGCTACTGGGTACCGATATTAACAATTATTTTAAATGAGGTTGCGTATATAATAATATTAGCAATTACTATTAAAACCTTGAATTAAATTTTTGCCTTGTTTTTATTAGGAATAGGTTTAGGATATTTGAATTAAACTTCATTTTCTTTTAACTTAATATTACTTAATAGTAATGTAATTACCAACTTGTAACGCTATGTAACGCCAATGGCATAAGAGGATCTACAGATAAGGTAGATCACAGGCAAGAACTCTAATAGGAGCCGTGACTGGACACTTCGATTGTCGCAGCCACCTCTACAAGATGAGGCTTGCTGAAACCCCAATATGTAGAGCATGTGGGGAAAAAGAAGAGTCGATAAGGCATATACTCTGCGAATGTGACTCAAAAGCTAGCAAACGACTGGACCTCTTCGGATCGGCATACCCGAACCTAGAGGACTATCGGCACTTTGCATCCAACGACATCCTGAAGCTCATGCAGTCCTTCTTCAGGGATCTTGGAGTGAATGAGTAAGGCATTGGGTAAGTACAAAAGGACCTAAAGGTTCGACGTGCATCCTGTCAGGGAACCCCGGGTGATAAGATAAGATAAGAACGCCATGTAGGTACGATGTTATAAACACAGGTACATAAAACACCCGTATTTTTACGTTAAAATACGTCACTCTGAACATACTTAAGCTAAGATTGAGTTGGTGGTACGTTACCATGAGTTAATAACGCAATTTCCGTCAGGCGCTGTAAGATTTTCCATATAAAAAATTAAAAGTATTATCGAAAAATACTTTACCTACTAAAAAATGAACAATACGAGGTATTGTGTGTTACGACTTCAAAGTACGTGAAACTTTATCGACGTTTTCAAAGTTATAAAGCAATAATACACCTGTATAAGTAAGTTTTTCGATTCGCGAGATTGAAACAATAACAGGGGATGAAAAGCGAAGTCCTCCGAGACCCGCCGCCCGCCGTCTATTGATTCGATTTGCGGTGCACGCTCGATGGCTTGAGTGATGAGCGGCTGCGGCTAAATTCATTAAACGATCTTCTTTATTCTCATGGAAAGTCAATTAAAATAGATCCGTGGTAAGGCGCTTGTGTGGGACGCTTCTTGCGTCGACTCATGAGCGTCTACTCATCTCCATGCTACTTCCGTGGCTGCTAGCGGCGCGGCATTGATTGCAACAAACAACAAAAGACGAAAATATGAGTCTCATACATTCTTATATTTTCTTTCGTTTTTGAGTAGAGTCTTTTTGTCGATAGGGGCCAGAAGCGCGTCGATTATTTAAAGAGATATCGACGCGTTTAGTTGAGACCACAGGAAACCTAAAAGCTGGCTCATATTTCGGCCAACGGGTTAATATAGCGATACAACGCAGTGTTTTGGGTACGCACTCTAACGGCTTTGGTGAGCCTTTTTTATTTTTGTAAATATATTTAAGTAGGTACATTATTGTAAATAAATTATATAATGCCTCTTAAAAATTAAAATAATTTATTTCATTAAACATAAGCATTTAGCGACTTGCCATCTATACATATATATATATATATATAAACTAGTTACCTAAAGACTCTTGCCAACATCGTATAACTATACTAGGTATATAATATTATATACTTTATGAATAAAGGATGCTTGCCATTTAAAAAACTGTTTTGAAGTTTCTTTATAGCAACTTCCCGCTATCGCTTATCCCCATATCTTAATACGCGTTCGCAGTATTGGATACGAATTGATGGTTATTTGGTTATTAACTTCTTGCGCAGTTCATCCCCGACGATACGGTCTTGCGAGTTTTGTTGGAGCGTTGTGTGTTCAATCTTAACTACAACGAACTAAAATATGTGATTTTATCAAAAAAAATTTAAACCTATAATTTATAGATAAGTCCAGAAACTTATCCATAGAGGGCTTTTAATATTATAATGTGTGTGGAGTATATAGAGGTACCATAAAGATATGTTCTATGGTCTTTAAGTAAATAATTTTATTTTATTTATGATTGCAATAGTTAGTGTTTCTTTCAAGAAAATAACAGACGCACCCGCGTGCCAATAGTTGTTGATCATCAGGAGTCTTTAGTACATAGATTTTATAGGATGTTTATGTTAATTTAATTTTTAAACATAAATAAAAATAACTCTAGTAACAACTTTCGTTAGGCCATAATAATTGTTTCCAGTATCTAACTTAACCACAAATTTACCATCGAAACTTTAGATAGGATTTTACAATTGATAACTTGTGAATTCCTTAGTCGCCATGTATGTTAATGCGTAGGTAACTGCTAGGGGCACTGTCATATTTTATACAATTAATATTTATAAAGCAGTCGAAAATTACTTCATCAAACTTGTGGTAGAGGTAGTGTAATTATAAAAAATTCAAAAACATGCTTCGTTTGCTACTTTATAATAGTTACATATAAGTATGTAAATATCACAAAAAGTGATCAAATGAACTGGTGACAATTTTTGTCCAATCTCATGGATTTCCGGCGCCGGCTCAACTTCCGGTTGCCGGAAACTAGACGTCAGAAGCCGCGCGCTCTCGCTAACTCACTCATCGATTTTACTTTTTGATGTGATAGGCGCTCTAACCTTGTAACCCTTACACTTTATTTGAATAACACCCATCAATATACGAAATCATGTTTCTATTTTATTCAATTATTTTATCCCCGACGGAAAAGAAGAGCTGTCTTGCTCGTTCTCTCTCCTCTTTCAAGACTCTTCTACATAGCCCTTATGCTGTCTCCTTTCTTATGCCTACGTTGCTCTGAAGAGGTCACTTGCTAGCGATTAGGCAACCCATTACCATTACAAATGGATAAACATTGATACACAAGTCATATTTTACTTGTATGTAAAAAATTGTAAAAATAAATCTAAGTGTGACGTGTCTATGTATCTGTGGGTCGTGTTTGGCATTTTAGCCCCTAAACGAATGGACCTATTTGGATGCATTTTGAAAGCTTACGCGATCTAGATGGATCTTAGCAATTTATCAAAATCTGATATTCATTTAAGATATTTGTTATAATGATAACAAATAAGAATATGTATTATAAATGTGTATTAAGAATACGATATTAACGATACTATTAACTTAAGGAAATAAAATTATAGTTTAAAATCCGTAATTATTAAGATATGTCTGTGTTCTAACGCTGGTCCACCAAAACTAGCGATTCAATTTATAACATTTAAAAATAACATTATGTAAACATTTTTGATATTTAAAAAGGTTAACTTTAAATTAAATAAATCTCGCTTTAAATATTTTTATTAACAATTTAATTATGGTATTAAGTGAACATAATTGACAATAATTACTTAGCTGGAAGTAAAAACAGCGTTTTAATATAAAATACAAGAAGTACTTAATTACACCTCATAAATCCTTCATGTTACTTTAGGTTTGCCTAAGTGTCTCAGTTATATTTTATTTGAACTCCCTTTTTGAAAAATCAACAAAATCTCATAATCAGCCTTTATTTCTGGTATATTTCTGGATCTAAGTCTCCATGCTTATCCAGTACCTACCCACTTGACTTTGGACTCTCTGACACAGATCTAGACAACTGATCTCAATTTTTGTTTATTCGATCGTGAAATAAAATTTATTAACCGACCAAAACCAAACGATAAAACCTACGTCTTTTATTTATAGTAAGTTCATTTATATTACAAAATTTATTTTTTACTTTTCAGTGCGTTTTGAGGTCGGTTTTATTTTTTTGTTTAAAATTAATTTATTTTAGTAATAATTCTATATAAGTTAATATTTGGAAATCGGTGCTTCTAATGACATAATAAAAATCATAAAAATCACATAACATTTGTATGTGACAAATATATACTATAAGAAATAAAGGAATTTAATTGTTGAACATCCCACTTCTGATATAAGAAAATAAAGGAATTCAGAGACTTAACCGATGTCAATCTCACTTCGTTAAATAAGAAATAGCTATGTAGGATTTTATATAATCCTGAAAAGAGTGTGGGGACCCCCAACCTCGCTGCCCCACCGTGAACTCCAGCTCACAACACACTGAGTTCTCCTTGAATACATAGGCAGATGGCCTGCTAATTAACATTAAGAATCACGACACAACCTCCAAGGTCAGAACTACCGCTCATCCCTGGTGACCTAAGCAAACCTCTGAGAAGGTCCGATCACCACAACGGCACAAGTGAGAATGCGTGCAGTCTACCGTAGTATGTGGTCCAGGGCCCGCGGGGCCCGTGCTTTAATTTGATCGGCCCTGAGGCCCTTCAAAAGGACTGTGGTCCGCGCCCTGTTAATACAGGGCGGTTGTTTGGGCGGGCCTATTATAGCCCTGGGTCGAGGAGATCACTCACTCGACCCGAGATGTAAGTCCAAGAATGTGAGGGGCGGACACGCAGCTCGCGGTCAAGCCCCGCCAGGTGAGACTCTCGGGTAATCCGGGAGAGGCCCAGTGAGGCGACCACCGGACGCAGCTGGGGTGTCCGCCCTGGGGTGCGTACGGCCTTCTTATAGTAAAACGAACACGCGCTTCGGCTCTACTTGCACAGGCGAGCCACTCCGAAGCTGACGAGAGCACTCACGACACTAGCCGATACAACCAATTCCTAACAATACCTACTCCCGAATTAAATACCTCTTTTGGAATCGGTTGAAGATATGCCGATATTCCACTCAAATGGCCAACGTGCGAGTATTAAGTTATAAGCATCATAAAACGAAAAAATATCACGATTAAACTGAAATCGTTATGCGATAGTGTGGAGGAATTTGCGACCTTTCTGAGCATAATTTTGTAATAAAGCATAATTATCGGTGTTATAAAAACGATACACATTATTCAAACATTGTTTCTGATCATTTAAAGGTCTTATCGAGTTGAGCTTTTTGTTCGATATGAATGGAAAACAATATAGCCAGAAACATGTTATATCTATTGCTTTTTTATATTCTATGTAGATTATACTTTTAAAAAATATCATCTGCTTAATAGTTTTTATACCTATACGATCAAACCCAATTCTTGTAATCTTTTTGCTCTGTTTAAAGTTTTATGAAAGTTATCTTACTACAATTTCATATTTATTATCCAAAGTTTTTAATAAATATTTTTTTTATATTTTAAAATAATATAATTTTTGTTACCATATAAACTACTATTACCCTTAAAACTAATAACTTAGACACAAGGTGGTGTTCTATAGATAATAAACGTAATTATATAATTAAATTATTACTTATTAATCTCTCAATTTGGCCCTCATAACAAGTTTTACCATATTAACAGATGCGTATGTAAATGCATCAATTATTTCCAATTTAGTTATGGCAATATCGAGACCAATAGTAGCATAAATAATAATTATAGCCCATTTTAAAGTGTTGTTATAATCGATAAATTGATGAAATAATTTCAAGTTCACACATAATACATTATCTAGAACCAGTAGCCATAGACACCTGTCATTATTTGACGTTTCGATGAAAGTATATTTTATCTGAATTGCAGTTTTCGCGCCTTTTCGACCCTATTCTCGTAAATAAGCAACGTAGCCATAAATATTATTGATCGCACGCATGATTAGATCGTAGATCAAAACAACATCTATTTTACACACAATTTGTTCTGCGTAGTTTAATAAAAACACATAAAATCCATTTTAGTACATCAATAATTGTACTCGGCATACAATTGTATTGCAACGCGACGTGACGATTGTTTTTATTGCCTTATTTAATTGATGTCCAGCTGCTTTCACTAACGACATTAACGCTCTCCTGTAACTGTTCTAAAATTCATCACATCAGCAAGTTTCGCCTATTATTTTCTATTTTAGGCATTGAGATTACAAGAAATAATTTATGGAACTGAATGAATATGAATTTTAGTAACTCTATCATATAAATACCTTTTATAAATATATTATAACTACTAGCTGATATTCATTACTTTTCGTAAAAGTCCTTCGCTTATATATCGGTAAGTACACAATTAAATATATAATTTAAATTTTTTTATTGAATATTAATTTTTACTGTCATCTTCACTATGAATCTTAAGGTGAATTCCTGTCAATAAAAATCTTTATATGAAATATTATAACAGCTAGGTATTATATTCACTTAACTTGCGTCGGAGGTCCTGGGTTCGAATCCCGGGTGGATCAATGAATGTTTCGGTTGGGTAAGCACAGAAGGCCGATCACCTACTTGCCTGTAAAGAAAATGATCAGTGAAATTGACACAGCAATGCCCCATGCCCCACTAGGAGTTACGGGATATCACTTCATACACTTAATTCGCAATTTTATTCAATACCATATAACCATAAAGAATATAAAACTCGTTATACAGAGGCGGTAAACATTAAATTAAGTAATAAATAGTCTATTGTTTCATTATATTCATTCTGTGATGTATTCGTCGTGCAGAGTACATCGTAATATCCGGTGCCCGCCGGCTGTAGGACTGTAGGTTAACGTGCCGCCAACGCCACCCTCGTCTATAATCTATAGTCAGTCGATGTATAAAATAATGAGATATTAATAAGAAGCACAACCAGGCATCCTTTCCTTAAGTTTTTATCTTTTGTGAAAATGTATATTTATCAAAAAAAACTTACAACTTAAAAAAAAGTTACTGATTACTTAAACGATACCTACTAACCTATGTTTCTTCTTAAACATGATTGGAAAACAAAATAACCCGGCTGAGTTTCCTAGATATAAGTCACTTGAATATTCTGTACACTTAGAATTTAAGATTTACTTCACAGGTATAAAATAAAGATATTTGAATTAAATTGTACTCTCTAAAGTAGTAATAATAAATAGATACTGGATTTAATTAAATCCTTATTCATCAGATTTTTCATTGAACTAATTCATCTACTGAGTAATTTTAAATTTCAAGTTTATTCATTACAAACAGAAACATAAATATTTTATTTTTAAAATATGCTTATTAATTTTTTTGGTTTCTTTTTGTTTGTTTATGCTGAGATTGTAAAAGCATCATAGGATTCTATTAATAAATAAAACATCTCTTTTTTGATCGCTTAAAATACTCACTCGTCAAGGACAATTCGAACTAAATCAAATTGCGAGTAAAGTAGGGTCTGCACTCCACGAAGATTGATCTTTCCCTCAATGGGCTCGCGGTTATTGAGTTTTCTCGGCAGACAGACGGACCCTCACAAATTATCTATAGCTATATACCTTTCTCGCTGGGATTTTTTCCAGACCACTCTAATTAATATTTTAGTACTTATAAGATACTGGCTTTTTCTCACGACTCCATTCACGTGCTTGCATCTTTTACTTGCGTTATTTCAAATAAAGTAAATATTTTTCTAAGCTCTATTCTATCTATCCAAATTTCATCAAATTGTGTTGTAGTTTAGCTGTAAAAGCGTAACAGACAAACATGGATAGTTTTAGATTGTAAGGCAGTAGGTATTATAAACAGTTTTATGAAAAATTATATTTCCATAATTATTCATTGAACTACTAATATTTGAAGTGGCTGCTGTAAATGTAGAGTGTCTCTTGTTCGTTTTAGACTAAGGAAAGCTTGCTGTTTTTTTCCTTTACTTTGTATAATAGTCCATACTTTGTAAAATAGATCTTATTTCTATATTATTATTTTTTTTTTTGGGAAATAGGAGGCAAAGGGGTTGGACGCTCACTTAAGAAAAGCGGGCCGCCGCCCACGATTTTGATTATTGAGGATGCATTTAGGTTTTATTTTTTGTTTTTTATCCCATTATATTAATAATTGGTGGTAACTTTTTTGTGCTGCACTTAAAAGAAACAAACCATTAGGTAATAGTATTTCTAAATTATGTGTGAAAGAAATATCTCCGTACTCAGCTAATACTACTCAAACAAGGCTATTATTTTTAAGACCCTTTAACAAAACAGCTATTATTAGCTATTATTGTATCCTCTTCAGCTACCCTTGTAATTGTAAACTGTAACACGAGAGCCCTCTCTGGGGAAATCGGGAAAACCTGTGGAAATAGGCGCGTTGCTGTTACTCCTTTGACATACTCCTTAATTGATAATTGAGGACTTTGTAGGGCATAAAACAATAAAAAAATAATTTCTTTATTAATTGTTAGATGCCAAGAAAGAAAACAATGCAGCAAAAAACATAAATTATTAAAGGAACTACTTAATTGATAATTTATGTTTTGTTGGCTGCTCTATGAAGCAATCTCTGCCAGGCATTCCTGGTAGGAAAACATAAGTAAGATATAAGATAGTAGTGAAGTCTCCAGAAATCTTTATTTTATAGAATTTTTCAAACAAATATAAGTTATATACCTCATAAATGGATGAGCAGATTTAATAAGATCCATCTCGACAATATCGAAATCGTTCTATTTGTTTAGGGACTCTGATGACAGAGAGACACACAGACATACACTCTTTTTGCGTCGGGTTTAATGTAGCAAATAAATAACTTAAAAGGTTAATAATGAAGATTCTCTTTTGACTTGAACTGTACACCATTTTCAAGAATTGGGGTGCTAAGTGTTATTTTTCACTCCACCCCTAAAACTTCACTTATAGGAGTTAAAGCTTTAAATTCTTACTAAATATTTGTCTAATTCATCCCATTAAAGTTGTTTTCATTTACAAAAGCTTGAAATGTCCCAATGGGGCATGGGCCATTTACGATATTCATTACCTTTACACATAGACCGCCTCCGTAGCCTAGTGGTAAGCGCATAAGCGTTACAACCGGGAGGTCCTGGGTTCGATTCCCGAATAATAAAAAAATTCGGTGTGGCAGGGACATAGAAGGCTGATCACCTACTTGCCCCTAAAGAAAAATCGATCAGTGAAACAGTTGTGAAATGCATCTGCCCCATACCCCACTAGGGGACACGGGACTTCACTTTTTTTATCTTTACACATAAATAGGCTAAAACTTTTTCAGTATTTGCATCAAGAGTATATATTCTTATATATTTTAAACTGTCCTTTTTGTTAAACTGTAGTATGTCCATTGTTTGTTTTTTTTAAGCTTTAAGTTAGCATGTAGGATGTTTGAAAAAAACCTATAGAAAAAATCTATAGCAATTTTTATTTTATTTTTGCTGCATTACTTACTTTTTTACTAAAGTATTTTTTCTTTTTGTCCTAACTTATTTTGTCGTAATACTTAGACCGTTATAATTAATAAACCGATGTTTCGATCGCCACAGCTCATTTATCTTATAAAGTGTGCACTTATAAAAAATACCATGAAATAACAAAATACCCCAGTGATTATGAGACGAGCGTAATTTCGGTAAAAAATAGATAACATTTTCGCGTGTTCCTTTGATGGATGGCCAGAATGACACCGATTAATCATAACCACGCCTCGGGCGCAACTAATTATTAACTACTGGGCCAGGGGGGAGACTGAATTGTATGAAACAGGTAAACATGAAATTATAGACTTCTGTAACATTCACCGAACTCTTTGAAAGCTTTATTACATACCAGCGTCACTAGCTTTTATATAATCCCTTTTACGTGAGTATATTATACAATATCACAATAAAATATATTAGTCTCTCGAAAGGAGCTTGAATGATGAAAGGAATGCGGAAGGAGGATCTTAATAAGTAACAAATTTAACATCTTTGGAATCGATATTATTCATATTCCCACCTTTTAAAACAACAGTATAATTGTAATAAACAAAAAATCATATAAGATAATTTTCTGTATCTTATAGACAATATTTTTAAGAGCTGCAACATTAGAACATTTGCGCATATAACATCATCACAATAATATAATAGTTCAATATTGAATCATTATAAATTAACACTCACATAATTTTAATGGGGATTCTATTAGAATTACGAAATAAAACAAAATAATGCATCCCAATAAACCCATAATCCTACGTCATTGGACTTGGCGCCAATTAATTTTAACATGACAGATAAAAACAAACATAATCTTATGCGTACTATACAAAATGTTGTCAACTAATAAAAATAAAAGACTGGCTGAATAGAATTATGCCTGAACACGCAGAGAAGAAAAAAAGAAAAAAGTTACGAGCTGTCAAATTGCGTGACAGCGCGCGACGGGGACTCGATACAAATGGCCGGCAATAGGCCTACATATAAAAAAATTGGTGATATAAAGCACTGCTTCTGAGCAGGATTTAATACGTGAGAATTCTGACAAATTGAGACGAATGTGACCCGAATCGAGATGTAATAGTATGATTATTTTTGGATCCAAAATGCATCTGTCAGCTATTTCATTTGTGGACGTTAATTTTTCATTTTAACAACAGTTGATTAGGTATAATATTTAGATAAATGGTTGCAACAATATTCTTCTGTAATCACTCTTAAGAAAAAGTAAAATTTTACATATAAATAGAATTCATCAATAATTGAGCCTTCGTGTGCCAAAAGAGCGAATAAATTAAACCTATGTACTGATTTTCTTATACCATAGCCAAAAGAACATACAAAAGTGAAAATTGAAATAAAGAACTCTTTTGAACAATTTCTCTGCTTTTTACGAAAGCAACATTCGACCAGTACTTCTATGACTGAGTGATACGTTATGTTTTTTATACGTTTTGTTGCTGGTGTTGCTCCGGGATGTGCTCGAATCCCAAACGGATAAATGTTTGTATTGGGTAGGCACAGAAGACTGCCCATGTATTTGCTTGTTAAGGAAATGATCAGTGAAACAGATGCCAGGTATCTGCCCTATAATCCTCACAGAGGTAATGAGATTAAATTTACATTCGATTAACACTAGGCCTAAACAATATGCAAACAATTAGGTAATGCAACGATTCATTTGCTAAATTTGAATAAAATTCACAATTCATTTAATTTTTTATAGTAGGTCAGATAATAACAACGCAGTTACAGTGGATCATTTAGGATTAACGACAAAAACAGGTTTGCTCATAGAAATAATAACAATAAGATATAAGTATGTTGCTTCCTTAATAATGCTTAATTTTTGCTTAACAATATGATTTTAGCGTGATATGCGATAGCCGTAGTTGGTTAAAAAAAGGTCTATAGAGTGGTTGGAGTTTACCACTTGTATAATTAGCACTCAACAATATATCGAGAATACTTACTCATTAACATTTATTAACTTAGAGGTTTGCTCAAAGTTCTTTGTCTCCTATTTAAACCCTGAATAAAAAAAATATTGACGTGACTGTGTCTATGGGTCTGTGGGTCTTCTTTAAAAAAATTTACACATGAATGCTCAAGATGACATTACAATAAAAATATATATAATTTAATTACTATTTAATTACTATAATTATATAATATACCTAATATTATTAATGAAGTTATTTGCTTAATTTTGTTATAAATAATAAAGTGAAAATGACTTTATGGAAAATATTAGTAAGATACCTTTAATATTTGTAGGGCGGGCATATCAGAGGGGAAGAAATCTAGAAGCGGCTTACGAATTCTTCAGCAGACAAAGAATAAATGATCAGTGCTACCTTCCTCAAAACCACATTCACCAATAGAATGGTCTCGGATCCTAAGTTTTGGGAAGTAGACGGGAGTACAGGTGACTTCGGCATATAGAAGATGTCAGTAATTTCGGAAGACTGCGGATACGAAAAACCAAGGAGTACGAGGGATGTCCGGCTGAATATCTTCATAAAATTCCTTAACGTGACTCGCAAGCGTGACTCTCCCGTGATCTTTCCCAAGCTTAAGCCCAATCTATAGTTATTATAAAACAGACTAAAGATGTTTCAATACTGGTTGCCAGGATACAAGTCTAACGTACATACAAACATGACTTGTTTTGGTTCAGTATCATAGCAACTAATACTGTAACATCTTTAGTCCAAGTTTTGTAATAAGGCTCTATGAGTCTTTCTGTAGCATCATAATTCCTAAACGAATGGACGAATTTGTTACATTTGGTTTTTGTTTGCTGACCTGTTCGAAATGGATTTTCGCTACATTCATGAAAATCTGATATATTTGTGAGATATTCTTGGAAAATTTTGCATTTCAGAAAGTGATGATTAAGCGATTTATAAGTGGGTTAATATCGAATGAAGGTACTAGGTAAACTTAAAGTAACCGGTTCTAATTATCACTAATCCGTTGCACGTATGCAAATGTTGTACAATGAAGAAATAAGAAAGAAATTCTACAACTCGACCGACGGACAGCACAAAAAACACCAAGAGCCCGTGATTAACATAAACATAAATTAGCTTCTGGTTTTGTCTGTAAATTGTAATTAAAAACCTTTATAGATATTCTGTGAAATGATGTAAAACGTTTTTGGTAATGTATTTTTCGACAGCGTCTGCTTTAATATGTATGGAAAATCTTACAGCGCTCCAGCGGTTACCACTATGGAATTGACCATTATGCCATAATCGTGGTTGGAAGGATTTGGTTGTGTTTACTAAAAACCGACATGATGAAGCCCTGGTTCCTAGCATTGGACGGCCACTCACTAGATGGAAAGATGACCTGGTGGTGGGAGGGAATGGATACAGAGCGTCGGGGTTCGTGCTTGAGATCTTTGGAAGAATCTTCTGTCCAGCAGTGAACTATATTATGATGATGATAATAATAAAGCTTGACATTTGACTGGTCACTATATCAGGAAATATGTTTATATAATTGAATTTCAATAATTCTATTCGGTAATAACTATTTCATAAAATACCTACTTACATTCTTTGCACAGGATCAAAGGGCCTTATTATTGCGAATATCTGTTTCCGGCAACCATTTTAATAACTTTTTTATGAAAATAATAACACAGGTATCCGCAACATATGCTATTATGTATTATTTATTACAAGTGAATAATGCAATGTTAATACTCTACTAAATGATAACATATATGTTTTTGGAATCGTTGAACGAAATAAATGTATATGTGAATTATATGTATAATTGAACGAAAGTGTAGGTTTTTTAAGCAGATCAGCCATATTATATAGAAAAATATATTAATCTACAAAACAGTGACTTCCATACAATGATTAAAATATTCATATTACTAAAATACACATATGCCTACGAAATCATACACATTTTTCTCCGATATGATTTTTTAATAGAAGATAGTTTATCCGTTCGACATACTAAATACAAATGAACAGACAAACAAAACTCTTACTTTTCCATATATTGTTTATCTATATTCTTTGACATTAGTCCAGGTATGTAAAATTTTGCATTCCACCTTAAAACATGGCTGACTGTGTTATGTTATAGTTTGATCTATATCCTATTTACCATAATCAGGGCAAATAAAAAACTACTATATAATTATTTGTAAAATATACTTAAACATACAAACCGACAGACATACATTACACTTCCATAGATTAATTACAATCTTCCTTACACGTAAGAACTTGATTATTCAACAATTCAAAGAATCCTTGAAAGCATTCGAGGCCCATGTTAGTTATCCGGACAAGTGCCTCTTTAGGTATTTTTAGTCTGTATTTGGAAAACATCATATGGAAGACAGGTTAAAAATCAAGTTTAATAGTAAGATATAAATATTTTTTTAACTTTTAGTATCAGGTATTCGTACCTTCTTTATTTCCTATAATTTTATCCATTATCCAAGATATGGATGTCAATTGCCTACGAGTTGTTGAAAAATCTACGACTTGTTTTATTAATATTGCTCCCTTAGACTTAGACATAGAAATCTCAATAATAATACATTTTTTGGCCTACATCAAGTGTCCGAGCATGTACCTTTGTTACTATTGCTTTGTTATCGCTTTTTTTCACTTAAAGGTACCTATTAATAATTTGCAAACATAGCGTTAATTGTACAATTATTGCAATCGCTCCGCTTTTGTAAACGTATGCGACTTCTACATGTTTTGTTAAATATCTTGTATATTGCATTATTTTGTGCAAATAAATGACTTTCTCTTTGTGCCGTTTCACACCTATATACTCGACCTATTTAGAATAAGTACAAACTAAGTTTATAGATATGCTAGCCCGCTGTTTCACCGGCGTTAACTTCATCCACGTGATGTTATATAGCCTAAAATCTTTTAGTTCTAAAAATGACTAATAACTGAAAAAACGATACTTCCATAGAACTTTTCATCCCCCTTTCAACACTTAACAACCCTTTTTTTCGCATCAAAAGTGTAGTCCTAGTAGCTTATGTCCTTTCTTAGACGCTAGACTATCTGTGTGCCAAATTTCATTTAATTCGGTTCAATAGTTTTGGCGTAAAACCGCAACAGACAGACAGAGTTACTTTCGCATTTATAACATTAAATAAGTATACAAGAACGTGTCGTGTCGTTACCATAACCACAAACGTGCCTAAATAGCATGTTCTTGTGGGTGTTGCTCTTGTTCTGAGCAGAACGAGCCAAGAATACCAGCGTTAGTTATTTTGCTAACAAAAGTGTATGATCGATGAAGCGTCAAGTTTTTTAGCGAATATTGTTTTCCGATCACGTCGGAGGGTGAATTGAAATCTTGCATAACCTGTTTGGAAATAGCGAGTCTAATTATTTTAACATTTAAATTGTGAATTTATGAAGCAAAGAAAATTATACGTACTTACTCGAACTTTGCAAGATTGGAAAAGTTACCTATTCATTTTTAATATTGAAGTTATTTTTCAGGTGACATTAAAATATATTGTTTAGCACCATTAGAAACAAAATACTCGACAATCCGAATTTTGCGGATATAATATGTTGTCGACTCGAAATCTTTATTTTTAGGTTTTATTATTCAGTTAAGGTTTCGATCGAGTCTACCGTACTCCTTGACGAAATTATTAATATAGATTTACAAAATCGTAACTTTTGGTACGCGTGCCCAAAAAACTGTAGGTATTACCGCGTTGTCGCTTATTAAATTAATTATTTAATTATAATAACATACCCATTTCCCAAAGGGGTAGGCGACCACAGACCGCCACCTGCCACGATCCCTATATTCCTCCATAGCTTTCACTTCAAAACATTCCTCATATATCCTCGCCGAGTGCGGTTGCTTCTGGCCTGCCCCTTCTCCAGTACGTCCTAAATTTGGTCCAGAGAAGTACGATTAGGTAAAAAAATCCATAGTCTACCTAACCTTAAATGATGACCAATTGGTAGTGCTCCTGCCTTCTGCATCAAAAGGTCCCGAGTTCGAATCCCGGTAGGTGCATTAATTTGTGTGATGAGCACGAATGTTTGTATCCAAGTCTTGGTTGTTTATAAACTTATATATGTATTTATTGTTATCAGTTATCATTACCATAACACAGTGCTTCAGCTACTTACTTTGGGATCAGAGCAATGTATGTGAGTTGTCCCAATTATTATTATTATTAAATTTATTATAAATATGTATGTAAATAAATTGATAAATTACCTATTATATTACAGAAACTGCAGCATTCTGAACATCAGCTCGCATAGGACAGACTGTTCTCTGGTAAAGATTCATCAACTAACAAAGTTAAGTATTTTCTCTAAATCATTACTAACTATATTTGTACAACACTAACATAGTTTTAAGGAGTGTAGTATGTACATAAGAAAACTCAATAGATATTCATATTATTGTGTTTTTTCTCTATTACTATATAGTTTAACTAGACATTGGCAGAATCCATCTTTATATGGGAAGCTTTAATTTTTCTTTTAAGGATTTAATAACAACGGGGCTTTTCGGTTGTCAATATCTTTCATGAAATAAATAATCATTCTTACTCTATCTAATATAAGTCCAAGCATGATACATAATGTCGTAAAACAAAAGAATATAATTAAATATCGCATCAAATTCTTAAGAGCCAAAAATAATTAATTACAGAAAGTAAAACAAAGTGTATGTTTACGAATATAATTTTATTAACAATTGTTACTTTAATGACTGTATTGAAGTCGATTATATTTACAAATTCATATATAATACATTTTTACAAATCTCTCATATAACTAAACTAAACTATGTTCAAATATAATGCTCAGTTCGTTTATATATCTCCTAAAATGTTTCGTTATAACAAATTAATTCACAACTTCATTTGCGCGGTGCAATCGCAATTATCACAAAGGTAGAAGTCTAAAAGCTGAAAATCCCTATTGGGCAGGCATTTCTGTATTTAAAAGAAAACTTTGAACGGCCTAAAACACATATTTCAAATTATTCTTTTAAATGTATGATATAATTACATTTTTACATATTTTTCACCGATTCACTATAAAGGTCTTTTATATTTCTTCTCCGGTAAATCCAGCTCAAAATACATTTAATGTGAAACTCGCTAACCACTAAGACGCGGAATAACTTAAACTTAGCAGTAGTCGAATTTAAAATGTAGGTAATATTTACATCACAGTTACACGTAAATTAAAATTTAAAATAAAAACAGTTTAACTTGGATTAAGCGCACATTTTACAATTATTTAACTCATTAAAAAAGCCACCCGTGATCAGGCAGGCTGTACCGTACGCGAGACGCCGAGCAATCAATGATAATTGTAAAATTGTGAAATATTTATATAAAATTATATATATCATATAATATTTATATATAATATATAAATTCTTTAATTCATTTCAACTGTTTTTTCTTTAAATGTATGTTACTCGCATAAATAAGACATTATTAAATTAAAATGC
The DNA here is from genome assembly GCA_912999735.1 of Aporia crataegi. NCBI lineage: Eukaryota > Metazoa > Arthropoda > Insecta > Lepidoptera > Pieridae > Aporia > Aporia crataegi. The sequence continues at coordinate 699,895 of OU538748.1, read as the reverse complement.
GGTAATAAAGGGATATTCGACTTTATTTGAAACTTTTACAAAGCATTTTATTGGCTTTAGATTGGTAAAAATCAATTTTTAATATCCCGCTTATAAACATGGTTAACCTGAAGCAACGTCTCAAGTCATAAAAGTGTACCTTCAAGAAATGAGACAAAATACTTTGGACCAAGACAGTTGAGCAACGCAAAATTAAGTGTGTTAATTGTAATCAATATATCTTAAATGATCACATATTTTTCACGGATTAAAACACGTTTAATATGACTTTCCGTCATCAAAATTCATGCGATAGTGTTTTTAAAATGTAGTTAAACAAAAAAATTTGATAAATTACATTAAATTTTTCTATATTTAATTAAAACTTTATACATATAAAACAATATTTATATTTAATATATGTCAGAAAATGGAGTCGAGTCATTTGTTTCTGATTTTGATTGTAATATAAATATAATACGGGTTGTATTCCGTGAAAGTAACTTTTCAAATATATGATAAGTAAAAAGTATTACACGTTGTAAGATCAAAACCTTTTTAAGCTTCACTAAATTATAATAAATTCGTTAAAAATACCGAAATGCTGTGAATGGTGATATGTAATAAAATTTTCAAAATAAGGAAATGCTCAGATGCAAAACTATACGTTACCCGTATCGTCTCGTTTACTATGTTCACTCTAGGAGTTTGGTCAAATATTCCTCGATAGCGCATTAAGTAAATTTATTTAAATTAGTGGTCGCCCATTGGTCGAAATTCGACCACAATTCAAGAGTAAGTCAGGTATAGGTGTGTATGCTGTGTGTCATACAAGCAGCAGTGTGCGTAATGTTTATTTTAATTAATTTAATGTATTTCTAATGCATTTTATGTAAAAAAAACTTTATGCACTTCTTCTCCATATAAATTTTAACTGTGGCAATTTCACAATCACTGTTTCGCGCATTTTCGTAAAAAGGGATACAAAGTTTTTGCTTCACGTATTTATATTATGATAAAAGTTTGCCTACGATTAGCTACATTTATTTACTGAGTTTATAGATAAAAAAGAGTTTAATGTGCCAGGCACTCAAAGGCAAACCAATGGTGAAATAAAATTAAAACTATTTAAAAATATTTAAATAAGAGACATATATGCGCTTCTATTGGTTACGCGTAAAGTTTCTTGGCCACTATGGCATTGAGAGCTTTGCAATAGTATAAAACTTTTAGAAATCTCATGGTTGACGTACTGATTAAAACTTTATATTATATTACATACTAGCGAGCCGCTCCGGCTTTGCACGGCTATGAAATATATATAAAAGCCTTCCTCTTTAATCACTCTATCTATTAAAAAAACTGCATCAAAATCAGTTGCGTAGTTTTAAAGATTTAAGCGTACAAAGGGATATAGGGAAAGAAAAAGCTACTTTGTTTTATACTATGTAGTGATTAGTATCTGACCCGAAAAACTGAGACCATAGAGAGTTTAAAATAATTACAGTACTAATATCGCTATAAAAAAATGGGGGTTGGTGGTAGAAGGGTGAAAATTAAGGGTTATCTGTATTTTTAATGCCAAATCATAAAAAAAATTCAAAAAATATATTGTTGAGGTGGGCTACCCTTATCACTTAGGGGTATAAAAAATACAGTTTACGACCTATTCTCAGACCTACTGAATATACACAAAAGAAATCGTAGAAATCGGTCAAGCCGTTTCGGAGGAGTTTGATTACAAACACTGTGACACGATTATTGTATTAGATGTGGTTTAATGTAAAAAAGAGTACCTACTTTATATAAACGGATTTTTATATAAAGTCTATATTGTTTTTATATAAAGTTTATATTTTAAAGAATTTTTCATCAAGATCCAAAGCGAAGCATTATTTAATAATAGGTAAATAAATTTAATATATAAACTGAAATAGTTTATTATAAAGTTAACCATAACTTAAATGACACTATCGCCTATGAATGAATTGCACCAATTCAACCAGGTACTTTGTAAAGTATGTTAACTTATTCTGAGAGTTGACCGCGTTCTTGAACATTCTAACTTTGTGAATTTTATTTACAATAATGTACTTAAATATATATCTTATAATTTAACAGTTGACAAGACCAGGTAAGTATTAATCATAATTCCTTTATTTGCATTAATATATCCCTGGCTCTTGTAGAATCAACTAATTGACTTCTCAGTATTAAATAAAATTAAATCAAAGTTATATTGACACAAATTCAGATTTCTACGTGTAACTACTTCATTAAAATTGTGACAAATAAAATAATGTTACAAAATGGAAGGGAAAATGTTAATAAATTTGACATTGAACACAATAACGCGATTTTTACCGTTTTAAAAAAGGAGGAGGTCCTACTCAATTCGACGCTATGTTTTTTTAAGTTTGTTGAACTTTCAACTGGGTGAACCGATTTCTATGATTCTTTTTTTGTTTCATTGAAATTTCATCAAATATGTTCAGTAGTTTTAGTATTACAATTAGTAGACGGTTTTTTTTTTTGTTAAAATTTTAACATTATATTATTAGGTATGTATCATCAATATAATAATTATTAAATAAGTGTTCCGTCGTTTCGCATGAATTTAAGCATGCATAGTCAAACTAACGATGTTGCATTTCAAGTCGAAATTATTAAATGAATTATTTGCACATTTATACATTTAAGCGCATTTAAAACCAATTATTATTGCATTTCTGTTAATGTGTTTGCGTAATATGAACCGGTAATGTTAACATTGCCAAAAAAATTGAGGTGTTTATAAGTTCAACGTATCTGTGTTTGTTGGTGTGTCTGTCAATGGCGTTGTAGATCGACGAAGAATGAACCGATTTCGATATGTTTTGTTTTAAAACTAAGATAAAATTTACGGCAACCGGTCCATCCTTTATTTTAGCGTTTATTTAAGTTGTATTCAGTTGTTAACGGAAAAAACGATGGCGTAAATATTAGTCTTTATATTAATTATTTTAATTAATAAATCTGAGTATATTTTAAGTCCATATTTAATAGATAAGAAATAACTGACATTTTAGGGTATACATTTTCTAGAACTAACCGTTCCTAGCTCTTATAAACTCCTTTAACATGTGAATATACTTGTATATGCAACATGTTTAATTATCCACAATTCTTCCCTAATTTGGTATTAATCAATATTAATGAGAAAATACTAAGTTACATCGGCGCCACATATAATTAAATCTTTTTTCTTTGTCTAATCGAACGGCTGGCTACTGCACAAGAGAGCATTATAAATTAATATACATTGTTGCATTTGAAAGCAATAATTGATAGGAAGAAAATAAAAAACGAGACAAACGTCTAGCTTTTTGTTCTGTCTGTCAAGCATTCACGTGTAATGAACCAATTTCAATCAAATTTGGGATATAGACAAGAGCTTGGTAAAGGATCTACCTTTTATTACGATAAAAAGACTTGCAATAGGAGATGAAGCTTTCTATGGAATATTGTTTGAGATTGCCGAAGATGTAAAAATATACGTGGACGGAGTCGCGGGCAAAAGCTAGTTTCTGTATATTTTAACCGCAGTTGCTAAAAGAGGTGTGTCAAAAAATGTACGTGTTTGTGTGTCTAGACGTTTCATTTTATTTTTTGTTTATTACAAATTGTTTCTGAAAAACCATTAAAACCATATTAAAAGTGTCTCATTCCACAAAAACTATGAAATGGGAACATTCTTCGAGTATTTTTTCATAGGTTTTCGAGACAAAACCAATAAATAAACAAGTGAATTTGAAACCAATAACTTAACCAATAAATAACCAATAAATTTGAATATATAGGTAGCATTCCTCGACAATTGAACTATCCAGAAAAGATTTTTTCAATTCGATGGCTGAAATAGGCTAAATAAAAACTTACTATATCTGACTAAATATAATTGAATCACATATTATCCGCGTGTAATTTTTTTTAAAATAATAGGTACCTAGGTAAGTACTATATATTGAAGGTTTTTGTGTGTTTTAATAGTTGTTAGAACGTCAACTGCACGTCTTCGAGGAAGACAGCATTTGAGAGATAGAAATAAATAATATTTATAAGTTACGAGGTATTAAACATTCTCTCATCTTTAGCCAAATACTTTAAAATATATTTGGAAAATTATTGAAGCAATATAAATTCGTTTACGTATGCGTAATAAACTTTTACGTTTAGTAAAATTGATATAAATTATGTAAGTATAAGATATAAATTTTTTGTATGATTTGTTGTCTGTGGTATTGGTCTGTTGTTGGTGCGACTTTAAAAAAAATATATTTTTTTTAACTTTTCACCCTTGTAAAATGATTTAGTGATTAAATTGTGAAGGTAACAAACTCATGTTCAATCGCGGAACCCGACAAACGTAGTCTTTACTAAATAAGGTGATGACTGCATTCATTGATACAGATACTTTTATACAATTATTTCCATACATGTAAGCTATTTCACCGTAAGATGGCAACACGTAGACAGAAACTCATCGGAATTAGCTGGGAACTTAGTCACATGGATTGTTTCCGAAAACTTACAAAGAAAAATGTTTTAACCAATGATTGGAATGATGAAGGTTACGTGTTTGTTTACGTGTTCTATAACATAACACGAATTTAGTGTCTGAGTTCTGTGTACCTACACGATTTTGATTTCTTAGGTATACCTAATTAATAAAAGAAATAATATTTTTATCTCATAAAGTATGCTTCTAGGAGTGGTAACCTTTTTATCATCGTATAAAATAAGTACAAAAGCAAACTTTTTTTATAAATTGAGTTTTTGGTTATTTTTCAATGTAAACATTCAGACAATAATCATTAAGAAACAGACACACAAAAAAAGATTTTTTTGTTGACTATTGTAATCTATGAGACGAACGAATTGTTTGTTTGTTTATCTGTGACTCCGTAACATTGTTGCTTCTAAACGGATGGACCAATTTCGTTTGAAAGCTGACATAATGGATCTTAGCAATTATGAAGTCTATTTATGGAATATTTTTTGTAATTAACTTATTTCCGACCATGTTTACAAAATCATATAGGTACCTATTTATATAGGCCATAGCTCAATCATCGGCATAAAATTTACATAGGATTGAAATTCTGTTAACAGTAAAAAGTCTTATCTAAAACTTAGATATATCAAACCAATGCTCCTGGAGAAGTACTCTAAATATTTAAGATATCAAATTTTACCGAAAGGAAACCTTTTTTTTAATATGAAGATAATTACATTCATACACTTTTCAAGTGCCAAAACTGAGAATTGTACCCTCTAATAAACATTGCAACTAAAATAAAAGATAAGCAGATAGTCAAAGACAAATGCATAGTTTAGTATTATAATTTTATTTTTAATATTATTATTTAAAGTAGGTACTTGTAATATCGTTACCCTTAACTCAAAATGTACTAGGTACAACAATTTTACATTTCAATCATTGGATTGTCTTCATACGAATCATTATTTCTAGAGGACATTGGTTTGACACTTCTAAATGTTCATATTTTGTATTAATCAGTAGGTGAATTAGAATTGCTAGCAAGCAATAGAAAAAAGATCATAAAATGTGTAATGCCCCAAAATTCAACTGCCAACGGACTGTTTTCATTTGTAGCACTAATTGTAAGACAATGAGGTTTATTATTATTGCATAGTGTGCTTAGAACAAAAGCAAATTCCCGTCAATGGGCTAAGGTTACGGGCCACACATTTTTGTATCTCTTTCATTAATCTTTACCGACCAATATGTGGTCAGCCTATTGTGTTTAAGAAACTAAGTGAACTACTTTATTTGCTTTGCCGAGAATTGAACCCAGAAGCTGCATGAACCACTTAGCGGAGGCGATGGAAATTCATCAAAATGGGTTTATCTACAGTAAAATTTAATTTACATTTTAATATATTTATACCTACCTAGGTTTAACTACATAATTATATAGTAGGTATTTTGAGTTTTCAAAATAAATTATTTTGTAGATACCTACTAGGTATATTAAGTACTTTAAATCTTAACATCTTTTGAGAAAAAAAATCTAAGCAGGTAGGCAAGGTACCTAACAAATGTATTAAGAGTTTTCATACCATAATTACGGGTAATTGCATGAATAACGCAATTAAATTATTAATTGCATTTATTACTAATTATGATGACTTGCATATGTTAATTGTTTTCTTTCCACGTCAGAATTGTTTTATTTTAATTTTAAATCAGTATTAATTTATGTATCAGTAAATGTAGAGTTTATATAGGCGCTTACGTAGGTGTATATTTTGTTAAAAGTAATAGGCCTAGAATATTAGTAACAATGAATACTCGTAAATCGAAAAAGCTTAATATTTTATTATATTTACACCATATCACAGCATTTATATAGTAGGTATTATGAAAAATTTCATAGACATTTTCTACAAATAAATAAATAACTTAAAAATTCACTTTCTTCAAAATCTTCTGACCGATGTAGGTAATTTTCTTAGGTCACGTTTAAAAAACAATATATTACAACTTATATTATACCTAACTAAAATTTGATATGAGAAATAAATTCTTCATTAAATAGAAAATTCGGTAATACACAAGTAAATGCGTCTGGGAAAGTTTTGTCGGTAAAGAGTTACAACTGTGACGACACAGAGTCGAACGAGTCAGAGATTTTGTTTTTATAAACGTTTCGATCACTATAATACAGTACGTACCTGATGCGGAGGCTCAAGCACAACACTTCAACAATTAAACCTATAATAACTATACAATTCACATCACAAGAATCATCTATTGCATCGTCACTTCACTTTATTTACACTATCAGTCAGTTCGCCGGTCACTCCTCGTCCACGTTGATCTCCGAATCGGCCGAGTCTTCGTCATACGTCGAGGAAGATGCGAAACCTCTGCCGAGAACTGCAGATCTGTTCTTGGCGGCGGCCGCGCGGTCTCTCTGCCGCCGGTTCTTGAACCAGTTACCGACTTGCGTCGGCGTTAGGCCCGTGGCCGCCGCTAATTCCCGTTTCTTCGTTGGATTCGGATAAGGGTCTTGCAGATACCACTCTCTCAAAAGAGACCTCGTCCTCTCTTTAAAACAGTGCGTCTTTTGTTCACCGTCCCAAATCGTTCGAGGCAGCGGAAACTTCTTCCTGACTCTATATTTGTCGACGGGGCCGAGAGGACGACCGCGCAATCTTTCCGCTTCCTGGTAGTGGGCCTCCAGCCAGAGCGCCTGAAGCTTCGCGTGACTCGATCGCTGAAATCGATGCCGTTCCAGGATCGAGTAGAGTTCTCTGTGGCGTCCAGCGTGAAAGGCAACGACGGCTCGCGCCCGGAGCACGGCCTCGCAGCGCTCCAATTCGGCGACGTTAGGGTGAGCGACGGGCAGAGACCAGAGGAAGCGGGCAAGGCGTTCGACATCTCCGCTTTCCTCGAGAGTCTCGCAGACGGTAGCGACTTGGGCCGCGCTGAAGGAGAGCGTAGGCAGCGGCAGCAGCGGCGTCGGGGCGGCCAGCTCGATCGCGGAAATGGAGAGCGGAGGCTCAGTGCAGGCGGGCTCGGCGGCGGCTCGCTCGGGCGCCGCGGGCCCGCGGTGCGCCTCCAGGATGCGCGCGTGGAGCGCCGCCGTCGTGGACTCGTCCCAGGAGCCGCGCATCGGTGCGAGTGAGCGCCGAGTCGCGCGCCGTGTGAGCCGCGGCCGACGGGCGCCAGCTCGGGGGGCGTTCCGGGCTCGCTCGCGATTGGCTATCGGTTACCGCGGCGGGCCAATCGTGTGCGCGACCGCCCGGGGGCCGTATAGCTTTCAACCGCGGCGCACTACGTATCCGGCGGGCGCGTTTAACGAGGGCGGCGGGGCGAGGCCCCCCGCGCCGCCATGATCCGTCACGCACACCTCCCGCCCGACGCGCCGTGATCCCCGACGCCTCGCTTCGATAGATTACCTGCAAACCTGCAATTAATAGCCGCCATGTACTCATCCGGGTGGATTACGCGCTTTTATTTGCGCGATGTACTGATCGATATTAATAAACTCGCCGGTTCTTCATCAATATCGCTGGGTGCCCTAACGGTTACTCAATAAGATTCATATTAGTTGAAATGTGTATCAATTTATATTGTCTAATACAAGTTTATGTTAAGCATAATTAGAAATTTTACGCAAGAACTTTATCTACTCGTTACCTATTAAATAGTCAATATTGCTTGGCCCAATTCAGCATTGAATATCAATGTTTCAATGAATAGGTTTAACAGAAACACTTAGATATCAATTAAGAACACTAAATACCTGCCCAGCAGTTTTAAATATTTTAACACTCACAAATTCATTATCAAAATAAATTTCAAATTCTTTAATAATCCAACTATCTATCTATACCCAACCAATTTTGAAGTGCAAATAAAGCTGAAATAAATTAAACTACCAAGAAGACTCCGTCGCTGTACATCGAGCGAGATTTCACCGTGAAAGCCTTTCCAGAGTATTAAGTTATTGAACGGCAAACCACACCCAGGCACAGGTGGCCCCTCGGCCTACCCCCACCCCCCACTGCGGGGTATGGGCCACCCCCAACTCGCGTTACCCGCGCACGGATTACATGTATTTTGTTATAATGGATTCTTATTAACTTGAGCAGAAAGCAAAGGATTTGAAAATAACATCTCTTCTTGTAATGCTTTTCCGTTTGGTTCACGAGATTCTTTTAGCATTTGCTTACAAGAAAATAGATTTCGGTGCCATTTTAACCGCCGGAAGTCATGGGTTCGAGTCTCGAGTAACAAATATTTCGGTTTGGTAGGCACAGAAGGGTGATCACCCACCTACTTGTCTATTAAGAAAATATAGATACAAATTAAGTATACGAACAAAAATATAATTTATAGATACATTTAAAGCTAGAACATACCTAATTTAAAAAAAAAATACACAAAATGACATCGTCAAAAAATAAAACGTTCACAAATCAAACTTATACCTCGTACTTACTACTATTTTTTAACTACTTCATCATCACTACCTAGGTACATAGTATAAAACAGTCGCTTTCTCCTTCCCTATATCCCTTTGTATGCTTAAATCTTTAAAACTACGCAACGGACTTTGATGCGGTTTTTTTAAATAGATATAGTGATTAAGGAGGAAGGTTATATATATGTTTTATACCCGTGCAAAGCCGGGGCGAGTCTCTAGTTACTAATAAATACTTTTACCCACTAATAGTCTTTTTTTTCAACAGATGCATTAATTTAGATATTGTTTTAGTTTGTTAGTTTTAATACTCTAATAAGTAATATTTACACAACACTTATACAATTAAATACTTAGGTATTAGTAGACATTCTTCTTTATCTTTATTGTTAAAAAGTTGTCAAACTAATTATTATTTAAACATTTCTTGGATAACCTAATTTTAATCTGATATAAAATATTGTCATTTTTAAAAAACATTTCTTTATGTATTAGGTAATCAAAAATTAAGTATCTACCGAATATTAAAAAATAAAAATAATATAATTTGTGGTAAGTTAATATTGTCATAAGTCATTGGACATTGAAAGAAATTGTAAAGGGTGGTCAGAGTGCATGGACAGCTGGTATTTACAAAATAGTGACTATTAATTATACATCTGGTTTTCAAAAGCTTTGGAATATCTATGGTTAATTTTACGCAAAATATACCTAACCTACTTGAGAATAGGTATGTCATATGACCCACCATGATTTTTGGGGTGAGTACCCAATACTAGCTTGAAAATAAATTAAAATCATTTTTTAAATACTTAATAGACTTATATTATGAGAAAATTGTATTAGCCAAATAAAGATAGTTCAATAACAACTTTTTTTTTGTTGTCTTACGATTGAGATACTATATTGTGTGAAAAATATGATACACCGATAAAATACTACCTAAAGAGTCAGCTCATTTATGTATCTACGGTTATTTTAAATGGTTGTCTGCTACAAGTCTGCAATGACAATTGTCAGTGTGACACATTGTGTAAAAGCGAGTGTGGCATATGTCAAATTCCCACTTTGCAACTACAGTAAGGAAAACAAAGTAGTCAATTAGCATTTGTCGCCCTCCGCCCGACGCAAATCAGCTTACAGGCTTTCAGATTAATTCGCAGCTTCTGTTTATCTTAGAATATTCAATTTGTAAACTTTTGACAACTCCATTTGTACAGAGGAATGAGTTCAAAGTTGGGTACCTACTTGTTTATTCTTTAAACTCGTAAACTCTGTGTGGGTTAGGTATGGCGCAGACACAATTCTGTATTCATTTCGGTTAGAGGCTAGTTTATACTAGATATAAAAATTTATTGTCTTCCCCCGGGAATTGAGCCCATAACCTCCAACGCAACACGCGATGCGTGAAGCACTTAGCCACGAGGGTGGTTACTTACCTATTATTTTTACCGACTCAAAAAAGAGCTTCTTAATGCAGTTTTAGTACCTCTCTATGAAAAATATCTTGATTATTTTGAAGCTAATATGATTTAGGGTTTCCTGGTTTTGATCGCGGATAAACAAAACAATGTTTTGGAGTGTGTATGGAGCCCCGACTAGCTCACATACTTGCACAGACCCAGATAGTCGGGTCCCACTATAGCACCGAAATTTCATCTTTATTATTATTATTATTATATTATTAATCGTAGATGGCTTATAATAGAATAATTATTATATATTGGTTTTAGAGTTCACTTCAGTTCTGTTCACTTAGAGCTCTAATATACTTATAATGAGTAGAGTAACTTCCTACGGGTAATATGGCACATCATAAGCCTTTTTGGAAATAAATTACGAGAGTTATGAGATCAACAGTCTTTATTAGTGAAATCAGTTCTTTGGACTTAATAATATCTACCTAATCAACAATTATAATTTTAAAATTAATAATATCGAAATATAAAAATAATAAACGTTTAAGTGTTAAATTTAACGTTTACTATAGGTACCCTATACACAGACAACGAGGCGAGTAACATAGCATTAGGGTGGGCCGCTACTAAGACATCTACACTTTGGGTATAAGTATGTCTAAAACGTATACTTGAAGTCTCTACATAATCCGAATCTCAAGCGCTCACTCTGTGGGGGATGAATCGATACGGGGTGGCATTGTTTGATATAAAACCTTCGGGGTGTGGTCTATCTCTATGATTTATGACTCGACAACAATGCTTGAGTAATGTTCGTGATGTGAAAAGGAACTAATTTCGAGTTACAAATAGTGTTTCAACAAACATTATTTATAGTTGCCAGTTTAATCTTAGTATTAGGTGCTATAAAAATAGATAAGTATCTCTCTATGAGTAATATTATAGAGTTATATTAATATGTTTTGTATATTCCTTTGATGATTTAAACCAATTCTAAAGAATTTCTTCTTAGGAAGCCAGATGCTAGCTAGGTAGGTATTTTACGTAGGTAGGCCATATTGATTACTACGCACTAAAGTAGCGCAGAGAAGCTAGAAATAAGTACCTTTCTAAAGAGAATTTAGATACTGATTTGTATTTTTTATAATTATTAATAACCCCAAAAATATTTGAACCATTTTAAAAATTATTTCACTTATTGGAAGCTAATTAGGCGTAGGTAGAATATAATATTAGCCTATTGGCTACGCCCACGGTAGGTACTAGGTACTAATTGACTAAAGTCTAGTAATAACCATTAAAAAGTATAACTATTAGTACCTAATAAGTATTATAAATATTACATTATTTTGGTTTGTATAAATACTTACTTACAACTAAGTACTGGACCGTTTTTAAAATTTCTTTTATTGATAAGTGGGTACCTAGGGGAGCGGGGGGCACGTTGTTACAATTTTTAGATAGTTGTTAATATGACAAAAGCTATCAAATAAATTATACATTTGATTACTTGTAATGTTAGTATGTCTATTTAGCTATGAAAATATGACTGAAAAATTATTAAAATTTATGTAATTTTTTCACAATGGAGAATTTAACTAAACAAGTAGATTGTAACATCTTACCCCGGAATTGGGGCTAGTTGTTACATCATCGGGGCACGATGTTACGGTAGATAAATGAACAAAATCATCAGTGATATATATTTTTTATTAGTATTTAAAAACATTTATGACTAATTATAATATCTATTATGGTAATTATTTAAGTTTTTTTGGTAGAAAATCACTTTGGCAGGAACATTTTTAAATCTTATATAAAAACACAGACTTAGTCTGCAAATTACAACTTGTAGTAATTAAATTATTCACTTTCACTTCTTAATTAGTTATTTTATAAACTTTTGGCAAACTAAAATACTCACTACTCAATACTCATTTTCGAGGACTTTCCTTTACCTTTGCCTTTTCCTTTAGTTTTGTCGCATGTTTTTTTGGTCTTTGCCAGTTTTTCTTCATACTCTTTTTTTAATGAGTCTTTTGCAGGTGTGTCGGTTAACAAAGCGGATTTGTGTTTACGACGACTGTTGATAGATTGTTTTCGAGCTACTGCTTTAGGAAAGGGTCTTATTTTTGAAGGTGAAAAATTCTTCTGTTGGTAGTAAACCAAAATATATTTCAGAACTTTTGAGTAGATAAGAAGCTAAGCGTTGTTTTTGGTTTTTCTGACATACCTGAATAAGGACATCGGACACAAATTAAACATCTCGCTTGCTTTACGAATGCTCGTTCTATTCTGCAGTACTTCTGCTGCAGCAGATTCATAAACTTCTTTACTAGTTGTACCTCTTTCTGTTTTTCTTTCATAGTTTCTCATCAGGAAAAAACAAAGAATATGTAGAATTTTTAAAATAAGAAAAGGAATGGTACAATACCAGATATGGTGATATTTTTGGGGTAAGTTGTAACATGTAACAACTTACCCCAAACAATTGTAACTACTTGCCCCATGGCACGTTTTTTAATATAAATTGAAGTCATTATTAATGGATATCGATAGTAGAATAAAACAATATTGTAAATTAAAGGTAGATATATTATGAACGTTCAAGGTTAAAAATTTTGACAAAATAAAAAGTATAGTCATCAGGAATCAAAAATTTCGTAAAGGATTTTTTTACTTACTTGGTTGAAATCGGGACACACGCACACAACCTAGCAGCTCAGTGCTTGGCAGGTCACTGATTGTTTTTAAGTAATGCACGATGTTATAAGAAAACAAATGAGTCCAATTATGTCCATCAAAAAGTTCAAAATCCCGGTAAAAAACGCGTGTAACTTCTTACCCCTGTAACAACGTGCCCCCCGCTCCCCTACCTACTCTTTCTGCGTACGTAAAATCTGAGGTAGGTACCTAGTTGTTGAATAATACTTATCTCAACTATCTTTTTAAACACATCGTTGCAATGGAGTGCAACTGGCGGCCTTTTCGCTAATCAGCGATCTCTTCCCAGCAAACCAACGTTTTGTTGGTGTGGTTGAATTTATTCAGGCAAGTCTGTAGAAATTCAACCACATCTCCGTGCCACTTATGACACCCCGTCCGGCAAGTGGCAGCCCTACCAGAGACCGAATACAAATACATAAATTATTAATTGTATCGAGACCGGGGATCGAACCCGATACCTCAGGCTTCGCGGTACACTTTGAGCTATGAGACCTCTATTCTATAGTTAATATACGTGATGACATAGTAAATTGAGACTAGTTTAACCAACATACAGTCTTTCCATAAAATAACACATCCATCATCTAAAAATACACTCAACAAAGGCCAATTCGCGCTAAATTTCGAAGCTCAATCTAACAATATGCCATAATTCGAAAGTAAAATGGAGACGCTACTGTATTGCAACATAGTTGAGGGTTTTTGCTGCTTACGAAGGTAATTACATGCAAATCTCGCTTTTATTACCAGTGAATAAGAGTTAAGAATACCGTGAATGGTTTTCGAAGATGTTAAAGCTATATTTGTTGGGAAAACAATACGCAATATGTCTGAAACGGTTTACGATGTATCGTTGAAGAGTTAGCGATTATTATTTGTGTCTGTGCCTGTTTTTAATACGAATCAAGACTTCGAAATTGAAGACAATTAAATCCATATGATGATTAGAAATAGAATATTACATAAACGGATGAACCGATTTTCATAAATTGTAAGATCAAGACCTTTCAAATAAATAAACGCATTATAATCTTGATCCATTCAAGAGTTATGACACCACAGACCCACAATAACAGGGGTGCATAGACGCACAAACAAACAGCGCTAAATCGCTAACCTCAGGCGCCACTGATTCGAATTTAAATTATTTTTACCCGCTTTCAAAAAGGAGGAAGTTCTCAATTCGATGCGTATGTTTTTTTTTACTATTTGTTACCTCAGAACTTTCAACTGTGTGAATCGATTTTGATGATTTTTTGTGTGAAAGCAGGTGGTTCCCGTGTGGTCTCATTTAAATATCATCAAAACCTGTTCAGTAGTTTTATACTTAGTTACAATTTGAAGCCGGTTTTTTTTTTTTGTTAAAATTATTATGTTGGATAGTCTATTTTTCGAAGAAGTATTATTCGAACACGAGTAAAACCACGGGGCACAACTAGTAGACCTATAAAGTCCATTAAATTGTATTGAAAATATTGTCAAACGTAACTTATATATGATGTATTAGCATCAATTGGCATTCAACCGCTCGGCTGCATCATAAGAATACCAAAAATGAGAGTCAAATCATCGGAGAGGATTATTTTGGAGCCATTAGAAAAACTAAAATCAATAAATAGACAAGTGAAATATGAATTTACGTTCACCTATTTATCAGTTATAGGTTCCCTACATATTTGTAACTAAGACATCGGGACGGTTATAAATTATCTTTTATAGAATTTAAACAACTGAAATTGTCAATTTCTCTTATTTTGTTATACCTAAAACATATTTACCTACTTACATTAATTTATTATTACCCAATAATTTATTTTCTGTAACAATATTGAATAAATTTTTAAGAACTTCCACAACATAGTTTGCAAATATGGGTTTAACACGCTTATTTATAGAGGATGAAAATGTATTTTACGCATCCTTAATGGCAAGCCAACAGTGTTGGGTGAGCCCATACCCACTAAAATATTACAGACATATTAGACTCATTATTTTTTGCAAGCATTTTGATAATTCAATAATTAAATCCCCGGAATCGCTGTAAGCGGTCATCAACGAGAAGTTAACCCCGCTGCTTTAGCGGCTCCAAGCTAACCCTTGCATCACGGTTAGTTACGCGGCTGCGGGCGGGTCGGTCCGTACTCCGTTGTAATGGCCCGTGAAATTACCGCAATGCATCCAAATGGCCATGGGACATTCCGGGACATCAAAGTTGTATCCAAGCTTTGTGATACGCATTTCATTTATTCAATTTGTTATGTTTTCAACTTACGAGAGCGAAGCTAAACTCTTTCACTCTACAGCGATTATAGATTTTTACTCGCTCACAGCAAATTTGTATGGAAATGACATAAGTCGTGTCTTTAAAATAACGACGTCAAACGTCATTTTCATACAAATTTCCTTTGCGTCAAGTGACACTTGGTCACAATATTTTCGACTAGCATTATTTAAAATATTTGTCATCAGTCACCCGTGACCATGCAGGCTGTTGTGAAAATTTAGTAGGTAATTAGTAATTATAAAATTGTATTTACAATAATTGTACAAGAAACTGACAGAGCATTCGAAATATTGTCTCAAGTTAAGCAACTTTTAAGGGGTTTATGTTTAACGAGCACATGAATTTTCTTTCGTATATTTCATATTAGTATCTATATCCTACCTACGCCTATTTTATCATACCACGTACATATAAATAAGATACCTATATTCAAAGGCATATAAATAATTGTAAATTGTCATATTCCATCACCTCATACGAATTTCACTCTCGAAGTTAACAGTGACATACCTCAGAGCTATTTCATCGTTCTTGCCGAATGTACAATTTACACAACAATGATCGTTTTACAATAACCACTCGACAGTACATATTCAAATGGTACAGTTGAGTGGCAATGCGCCATTGTAAGGGAACACCTACGGGGACAAGCACCGAGCCTTCCGCAGTTACGCGTTCTGCTATCACCTCTACTTACTGCCTATGGAACATGGGATAAGCGATCAGCGATTATAAGCGACACGCCATGCCAGATCTAAGTTCTACCACCAAAGTTTGAATTGTTACTAACCCTTTTAAGAAATTATATAGATCTGTTATCTGATAAAGTTAAATTAAACAGTCAATAATATAAACACTAGAGTCTAGACATACTTAATACAAAAATTTCAATATCAAAAATAATTTATTCATACCTAAGTTTAAATACGTGACTTTATCTGAGAAGAGCAGCCTAGAAACCAGTTGTGCTCACATTTTTAAAAATACCTATGGAAAAGTTTTTACAGTTAAAAAAACTTTTAGTTTTTATTGCTCCGTGTATTTTCTATTGTATTTGTGTTTTTGCTGTAAAATAAAAAATGAGGACCAATAAATAAATTAAGTAACATTTAGCGTTTGTAATGGTCTTAGTAGATTGTAGATACATTTGTAAAATGTTTGGAGATCATACTGTAAACGGCGTTTCGCTTTGAGGGATTAGCGTAAAAGTAACATGTATTGAATTGTTTAAACGCTTTCTCTTATAACGAATACCATACAAAAAACATCACACAATCGCAGCCGTCCTTTGTTCGACAGCAGTTTAGCGAAAGCAATTTGCTGTTTTACGCGCGTAGATATAACTCGACACAAATACTAAAACTGATATTTTACGAAATGTCCTCTAGAATGTTATGATGAAATATAAGTAATTTTTAGATACATATATTAAAAATCTTTACAAATATACCAAATGCTTTATTAATCATATATTGATATTTATCGAGGAAGGCAACGCATTAATAAATAATATATTGCAAAAAGGGGCCAAATTATTCCTTTTCAAAGCAAGTGAAATCGAAGGCACATGATAAAATAACGTACCTAACGGTGAGATTATCTAAGTATACTTAAGTGTTATTAATTTTGAAAATAAAATGAGTATCTAGTGGCTAATGGTAGGTACTAAAATTAAGTTCAAAAGAAGCTGATACCTCCACAAAGTGAAAAGTAATTTTAACATAGCCTTCATTTGAAAATATATTGTATATTTTTTTGAATATGCGTCATATGTATTTAAATATTTTAAGAAAAAAAATGCAGGTAGTTCGTCGTTCTTGGTTTGCGTTGGGTGTAATATGTATTTATATTGTAAATGTATTGTGTGTAGTGTGTATTTAAGTATATTAGGTGTGTACATAGTGTTTATAAAAAAAAAATTAAAAATAGTTGTTATACCTAATACCTACTCAAATCTGTAATATGTACCTATAATATTTATATTAAATTAATAAATATCTTAGTCTTTATAATGTAATCTTGCAAATTTGAATTACTCTGTATGAGACATCGAAAGAGCGGCCTCTACTAACACAGGTTTGATAAACTTAACAGAAGAGAACGAACCCATGTATCACGCATTTTTAAGCAAATAAAGACTTTTTCGATTTAGATTTTTTTGAAATATATTTACAAAAATACAAAAGTCTCATCAAAACCGTTAGGGTGCGTACCCAAAATACTGCGTTATATTGCTATACTAACGCGGTGGCAGAAATATGAGCCAGCTTTTGGGTTTCCTGTGGTCTCAACTAAGCGCGTCGATATCTTTTTAAACAATCGACGCCCTTCTGGCCCCCATGGACCCAAAGTCTCTACTTCATAAGGAACGAAAATATAAGAATCTAAATTTAAATCTAATTTTGAATTGTATTTTAGTAGTGTGAACCTACTGTTCAACAAAATAAAAATATTTAAACCTAACTTTTGTTCGTTTGCAAACCTACTTAAGGGCTGTCCATTAATCACGTGAGGCATGAAGGGGGAGGGGGGTGTAGTAAGATATTACGTGTATTTATTTTTTCTTCTAAACACTTGCAACCTTTCTGTCTAGGCATTTTTGTTATGGTCCTTAATTTTTTTTATTTATTTATTTATTTATTTATTAACACTTCGTTGCAATAAACAATAGGATACAGATAATAACTTAAGCTAAATGGAGTGCAACGGGCCTTATCGCTAATCAGCGATCTCTTCCAGGCAACCCAACAAGGAAAATAAAAAAGTTATGAAGGGAGAGTGCATGAAGTGCGAAAACTACTAAATCCTTAACAATAACAAATATGGTTCAAACTAAAAACTAAAAAGTCTAAGCGGTATCAGCTGTTGCATGAATCACGAACGTTTATAGAAGTAGGATAAGACAAGGACAAGAAGTGGTGGTGAGGTGTAAAGTGTTATTTTAGTTTATACCATATTTTAAAGATAATATTCTAAAAATTTTAAGATTCTTTGTAGATACTAAAAAATACACGTGATTTCGGATGGAGGAGAGTCTTAAACCTCACCACGCATCACCAAGGGGGAGGGAAGGTTAAAAAATGCTCAGAAACATGACGTGATTAATGGACAGTCAAATCTGATTCGTAAAATGCACAGCGTATCATTGAGTTAATATTACGACCCACAGAGTAACCGCACGTTACTATGATTCATGTGACATACTTCAAGTCTACACCACGCTGCTAAACGAATAAAGATTGATGTGTAC
Organism: Aporia crataegi; assembly: GCA_912999735.1. Lineage (NCBI taxonomy): Eukaryota > Metazoa > Arthropoda > Insecta > Lepidoptera > Pieridae > Aporia > Aporia crataegi. Next base: position 681,241 of record OU538748.1, on the reverse strand, counting down.
AATGGTTCTCATGCAAAAAGGAGTCTGTTTCTGAAAATATTTGAACTGAGAGTTGAAAGTAGATACCTAATTATAACATGTCATACTTTTTTGTGAAAATATATGCAACCAATACATTAAATTTTAGAAAGAACAATTTTTTTAATAAGAGAAAAAATCGTTTAAATAGGTAGGTACCTAATGTGTTTTTTCGTCTGTATATGGAAATTCCACGTTTCATTTCAGGATTTAAACTTTTAGTAGACCTACCTTAAACATAAAGTATGATCTACTAAATGTATATAATTTTTATTTATTATTTATTTTACAAATTTAGTACCTGTATTGTTAAAAACTAGTAAACCGGATATAAAAAATGTATCTTGCCGCTGTTTTTTCGCGTTACAACGGTTAGGTTATTATATAAAACTATTTTATTCTACTTATACAATATCACTACATAGTATAAAACAAAGTCGCTTTTTCTTCCCCTATATCCCTTTGTATGCTTAAATCTTTAACACTACGCAACGGACTTTGATGCGGTTTTTTTTAATAGATATAGTGATTGAAGAGGAAGGTTTTTATGTATGTTTATACCCGTGCAAAGCCGAGGCGGGTCGCTAGTATTCTATAAACTAAATAACTTATTGTGATAATAAACTACTCTCTAATATAATTTTTAATTTGAAAATAACAATAAAATGTCAAAGAAAAAAGCAATCTTAATAAGTTTCCGTTGAGCAATGTCAAACCCGTACATTACCGCGAATGCAGCCTTTCTTAACTGGCAAAGCAAACCGCACAGTAAAAAGTGTGTCACATAAACTAATCAGCGGCTGATGTACGGCGACGGGTCCTAATGGCCCGGTCGCGGCGGCCACAAGCACCTTTTGTTGCGCTGCGGTTACGGGTTAACTCGGAGACATTCATATTTTCTGATCATGTGATAAGTTGTAATACCTACTTTAAACGCGTGAGGTACATATAATAATAACAAAACCATTTATTCAGATCTCTTCCTTAATCTTAAATCCCATCTCTTTTCCTGGTCTACCTTTTTTCCTTTACTCATATCTAGGGACTAGGGTACCATTTCATAACTCTTGCTTAACTTGTCCTCTCTCCGCATCAGATGCCCTGCAATCTGCTTGGAGAAGCCATTTGAGTCTTGACTTTCGTTGCTACATCGATCGTTTTTGTTTTGTTTCTGTTGTAACATTTTTTATGGCTGATTTCTTAACGTTTAGCACTTCTTTTCATAGCATTTTGGCAATTCACGAGTTAGTTTGCTATCTTATGAGTTAAAGGCCTTGTTGAGATACGTAGAATACATATTTCAACCCCAGATAAAAAAGATAATCATCATGTCCCGAGGTTTTTAGATTATTTTTAATTTCACTTGTTCCTAAATGGTAAAACATACACAACAGAACGCATTTGCCTATTTTGAAAAGGGAAGAGTTTATATTATCATTGATCACAGACAATTTCTTACCCTCAATAAAGTCGCAATCTTCACCTAGTACATTAATAATCAATTCGTATGTATTAAAATATTAACTATTCCAAAGGCAATCCCTCATTTATCCCAGTCGGTTGAAAGGATTAACATTTTCACCACATTATTCCCAATGGCGGCCCCTGTCAGCTGTCTGCTGTCAATCACTGACAGGATTTGCGAACCCCATATCCCGTGTCCTTTTCTAATGTAACGGGGTGGAAAGGGAGCGACATAGTGTTGTTTATGTTATTGAAACAGATTTAAAAATCAGTGAACATTGGAAAGCGAATTTAATAGACTCGTTGGGGTTGTGTCTGACGGTTTCATGGGTGAATGATAGTTATATTACTTACTAAGTTTTTACATTGGAAACAGATATGCTATCTTTCATAGTCTTTTCTTAGCTATTTTGTAATCATATACCCTTTACTTATAAACATAGCTTAAATTGTTGTTTAAAGTGTTTTGTCCCGTTTTTGTAATAACTATTTCAAGTTAGCGCTAAAGCAATTCTTTTTAACGTGACATTTAAGACAAGAGTTAAAGTTAAGCAACGTTTATAAATAAGTAGTTAAATGCCTAAAGTAAAGTACCGTATTATTTATAAGTACATATATTTTAAACCACCTCCATTGCTCAGTAGTTTACACATCTGCGTTATGCCAGAGTACCTGGTTTGAAACAAATAAATGTTCATCAGGAAGGCACAGCAGATCACCAACCTGTAAAAGAAATGATTAGAAGTATGTCTGTCTCATGAGTCATGTACCACATAGGGGTAACATGATTTCAAAAAATTTTCGTTAATAGGTACCTACCTACCTACCTATTGTTATATTATAACGTTTCATTTCTGATTTTTTCAATTGTAGTTATATTTTAATATGGCTTTCTTTAAGCCTCAGAAACCATTTTAGGTGTAAATGTAGTACATCTTTATTGATATCGGTTTAATTCCGTTTGAATTTAGTTTGTAAATCGTAAAATAATGTTGTTTTATTATGGCAGAGGGTGAACTAATCACTTGTGGGAGCTTTAGTAAGCTCATCGGTTTACTGAAATAATGTTTGTGTTTATTCTAAGCTTATTTACGGCATAGGGTTAGCATTACGACCATGTATGGGGTGTACGACTCGTTTTAAATATGGGAACCTAGAGCCCCTAGTAATTCATTGTTAACAAATCCGCAGACCACCGGCCTTTAGGAAGTTTTACAAGTGAAATTGAAGGCTTGTAGACGCCACAAGCAGACAAACAGACGGAGGTATTACAATTGTCCTTTGTAATACTTTAAGTTATTTAAGTAAGTGATCAAATTTCAAGTCAAATTAAATATTTATTGAACATATTTGAAAGGCTAATTTTATTATATTTTAGTGTAAGTATTTTGTATTCCAAATTTGTATTATAATATATTCTTAGTATTTTAATAGTGAAAAAAAATACCCTTAAACACCTTATAAGCTTTCAATGAAAGAAATTTGTTTTATAATAGAATTTTATTTGTCATAATTATTAAATACGTGCAAATTTGAAATAATAAGTCATTTGTTAATAACATTTGGTTTCGTAACGACAGACCTAAGTAATTTCCATACTTTATAGCATTAATGGATATAGAGAAATAAGCGTGACATTCTTGTTCCCGACCCAGGTGTTTATAGACAAAGCTATCTGTCAAAGGTGATAATTGAGCACAGACCAGTGATCGCTTTCAAGCTGGCCATGGTCCGTGGCCACAGATCCATGTCAGCTATATTATCTGATGTCAGACAAAGCACATCAATAGATCGTTTAGCGAGAAATCACTATTGAAAGTTGAAACTTCTTAAAATTGTACGCTCCACATACTGTGGTACAGGTAACAGCGATTTTATAACACTTTTAAAACACGTAGGCTCTACTTCACAATGATGAAAGTCAAAAATTCAATTCAAAAACGTATTCAATCAGAAATACCTCTATCCTATTTATTTATTACCGCATCGCGCCAAAGAATAGTGTTAAAATTTTAACAAAAAAGACGATTTCAAATAGTAACTCTAAAACTATTGAACTGATTTCGACGTAATTTAAATGGGACCTTTTTTTGGATTCAACCAAAAAAGAATCATAAAAATCGGTTCATTCATGAAAGTTCCGAGGTAACAAACATAATTTAAACAACATACGCGTCAAATTGAGTACTTCCTTCTTTTTTTTGAAATCGGAAAAACAGACACCAAATGTTCTCTTTGCTTCCAGTTACTACCCAAGACAGTTCAGCTCCAGGCACCATCCAACGCATTTTCAACCTGCCACCATTTCGTCGACCGTCGAGGTGATAAATAATTATATTATGATGTAATCGTTGTTAACTTGTACCAAGCGTGTCCACGCGATAAGCGGATTGCGAGGCATTAGCTCGGCCGGACGCCTGCGCGATCGACAGCCCATTGTATACCCACTAAGCCGTCAGATTAGACGCCTCCAGCCTCCATCTAATCTCTATACCACATTGTTAACAAAAACTGTCTCACTTTTAAACTTCTTTCTCTGAAAGAAGTTTTATTACATTATCTTTCGTGTATCTACGTTTTTAATCTTAAACTAGCTGTGCCCCGTTGTTTCACGTGCGTTAATTTCGTCCTAACCTGATGTTATATAGCTTATAAACAGAGTAAAATAAGATATGTAGGTATTATGTACTTCATCCGCGCGGAATAGTTATTTTTTTATTATTTATTTATATTAAAATCTAAAATGAAAGTAGTCTAAGTTAACTCTTATTATATCAGCTATCTGCCAGTGCAAGTACCGTCAAAATCAGTCCAGCTGTTTCAATTATTATCCGAAACAAACAGACAGACAGACATAAGTTGGAAAAAATGTTATTTTGGTATATGTAGGTACCATGGTCCGTGTATAAATAATATATTTAACGTTTTGTTTTACTGTCTAAGACAAAAAGTGAATATATTTGTTACTAAAACCACGACTAAATGCACACATTTAATACAAGATTAACCGTAATGGTTAATTGGTCGGAATAACTACATTAACCCATCACCGCCAACTGAAAGCCGAGACGACGGCCTCGTGTTACTAAATAAATTAACCCGTTCAATGCTGTTACACTTACAATCGATTTGTGTTGTTTTCTTTAATGCCGACCCCTAATCAATAGGAACCTACATGTTTTTAGCAAAATCTTGAAAGTTCAGGGTACAGGGATGTTTTAAAATAATATTTAATTAAATATAAAAAATACACTTAGATAATCACTTACAGTCACAAACTTACAGTATAAGATATATTAAATAAAATTAAATGAATAAAATTGGAGTGTCTGTTTGTAATACATATTAAAATGACCGATTTTTACTAAATGCATACCGTATACATACGGTACATTTACCAAAATAACATTTTTTTTTTATAATTTTTGTCTGTCTGTTGTGTCTGTCGTTTTCTTTGAAACGGCTGGACCGATTTTGAAGGTTCTTTCACTAGCAGATAGCTGATGTAATAAGGAGTAACTTAGGCTACTTTTATTTTAGAAATTAGTATAAATAAATATTTAAAAAAACCATTCCGCGCGGACGCCGTACCTACTTAATATATATCTATTATTATTTTGCTGTTCGCTGTTTTACTCTCTTTATAGACTATATAACATCATGTTCGACGAAATTAACCCGGGTGAAACCGTGGGGCACAGCTAGTGATATTATATAGAGAGTAGACGCGGTCCTCCACTCTTTGGTAGAAATTATGTTAAAGTACCTACGTAAGTACCTATAATAAATCCGCAATTCGCCGTGATTTTAACAGCGTTGGCTATGTTAAAGTCGAAAATTATGAAAATGTAAAGGTTGAAGAAGAAAAGATATCGGAAAACACATTTTCTTCATCACATCTAAACCGTTATCGACTATTAAGTAACATAACGATTTTTCAAACAATCAATTTCACCTATCGAATTCGGTTGAAAAATAGAGGAAATAGCCTATTTTAAACTGAAATACGTGCGTAAATACTTAGGTACAGCTAGTAAAAATAATATAATAACCACTCGGCCATGTTCGCAAAGGATGCGCCCCGCGGAGCTCGTATCGCTACGTTATTATGTCAACTTCATTGTAAAACGCAATTATGTGTCGCAGAGGGGTCGCCATTTTGAACACAGCTAGATACCTATTGTTAATATTTAAAAGTCTGCCACCGTAGGGTTCTGGAGAAAGTGTCAGAATCGTTACTGTTTCATGCCCTCATAGCATAGGAGGGAGTCAAGTTCCTAAATACGTAAATAATGTTATGAATAAATAACAGACTTTATTTTCATGAAAATAAAGTTTCACATATCAGTTTAATATACAAGGTAGGCATTACTAACTATAATTTTAAATATGATAATCGTTAGTGGATTGCAGAATAGCTATGAATGCTAGCTATCAATGCTAAGAAACTTAATTCCTAGATAATTTGACCATACAAACACGCCTAAAAGTAACAACAATAAGATATGAAAACAATTATTAAAACAAGAATTAACTAAGGAAAAATTTAAAATGTATATAGCTAAAAATGGCTAATCGCTTGGATCCCTTATCACATAAAAAGATAGAGAAACAAAACGTCTCACTCATGTTATTAAATGCTTTTAAACTGCGCTGTGCTTATTCGTAACAAAACAAACAATGTACAATATAATAGATTCCGCTGATAGCGATTTCATTATAGTCCACTTAAGTCGCGTAACGATCCGTTATCATTTAAAAGATCAGCATTCACTCTGCGGTAAACTGTTAATTCTTCACAAGATATTAATTTATGTATAATGGGAGAGAGAAGTACTTCTTATAATATGTAGGATAAGAATCGGTCTACTTTTTATACATTTGTATTTATTATACTATTAAGTGTTATTATGTAAGTTTATATAATCAAGTCTAAACTTATTTCATACGTTAGATAGTTGTTAGATAAGCTCATAACAGGTTAATTTTTAGTTAAATGATGTATTGTAAGTAAAAACGTGAATTTCCGTAAACACTAGGAGGACATGAGGCAGATACATTTCTGTATCTGTTTCAGGATCATTTTCTTTACAGGCAAGTGGGTAATCAGTCTTCTATACCTACCTAACCCGGGATTCGAACCCAGAACCTCCGTGCAACAGGCAGCCATGGCGGTTATATATTGTAAGTAAATTGGAGAATGTTCTTTTTAAAGAAGTGATGATAATTTTTTGTTCAAAGTTATCTATAATACGCTATTTATTAGGTAAAGATAATTCTAATACTTAACAACTTAATACCTAGATAACATAGGTACCTAAGTAGATAATTTGACCATTAAAGCCATAATATAGAAGAAAGTTAAATAAATTAAAGCCAATTTAATTCCTAATATATATTTTTCTCGCGAATCCGTTTGCATGATGGGCATATGTATGTATATAATATTTATTTTAAAAGTCGTTCCAATAAGTCAACATTAAAAAATTTAAAAAAATTGTACATTGAACTAGAAATTTAAACTTTTATACAGAGCTTCTGTTAATAGTTTTTAAGTTCAAATTTTTCTCCTCAAAATATACCTAAATTCAGTTGATGAATTCTCTATAATTCTAATGGACGTTTGGTATTGTTAAATAATCGTGAAGTATCAAAACCAACCCACAGGCGTCAGGTTACGTCATCGGAGACGATCCTAAACCCAAAAAAACGCCACATGAAACTCGCTTTTATTACAAAGGTTTAACGACCGCTTTTCATTAATTATATTAAAGTATAATGTGCAGAATTACAGTCAATTATTGTAACCACAGATCGTGTCAAATTACTTCACTACAATTGTTAATAATAGGATAATTATTCTTAGGATTTTATTAAGACATTTAACGGTTGGTGGGATGATCATAAAATGTTTAGGTACCTAGAGCCAAGACCACGAAAAACACTAAAACATTAAACAATTTCAGTAAGACCTATGAAATATTTATTAGTAAGTAAATATTATAATAATAGCTTTAAAAATTGTCACATTCATTCTAGAGATGGATAATCATACTTTTTTAAAGAATTTTGAAACGCTTTGCTTATTGTACCTAATGGTTTTGTTGTTTTAGCGTAGACTAGATCACCGCACAAAATTAAATTCAGAAAAAGCTTACTTTCTAATTAAAAACAATTTTAAAACCCTCCGATATACTTTCCAATAACCGTTAATATGATATTTAGATACTTTGGTACTAGGCATTTTATATCGTGTAGGTACTTCATATCAAAAAATCGTGTAAATATTCATAATAAGATACCTACCTATAATCACATATCGCTTATAAATATTACTCATCTAAATGTAAGTTGCTGTTCAAGAACGCGCCATAATCTCAGAATAACAGCCCAGAGACAGTCGGATTCTTATTTCTTCTGACCATAGATACTTATCAATATATTGTAAAAACATAAATAGAGGTATTTTGTTTATGGCCAGTGCAATAAAAATTCTCATTTTCATGTAGTATTCTATTAATACCAAATTAATAGGCGTTATAGTGTTATGTCATGTACTATTTATAGAGAAATATTAAATAATAACAATAGTCACGTCCCGTGGTAACGTGCGTGTTAGTAATTTGATTTGTTAGGCACCCTTGTGCCGGCGGCCATTACGATCAAATGACTTCCCGGTTCCCTTGCAATTGTACAATTTGCTACTGCTTATGTACACGTTTATATAAGTGGCAGATTATGTGATAACCGCAATCGGATGGTACATATCTTAACTTTCGTACTTGCCTATTGCAAACATTTTTAATTTCCGACGAAAAAGAGGTGAGGTATGTATTTATTAAGTTGCTCCTTTATGATAATGATGATCGATTATGATGCGTGTTTTGTTTAAAACGGACTTAATCGAGAATAAGTCCAATTACTAAATTATTGAATATCTGTCCAATGTCCATGCATTTATGAGATAAGTAGTCGGGGGGTTTATTAAATTGACTTCAAATCATTTATTCAGAAAATAAAATGATAAGATCTTTACTTATACTGAATATTAGAATTGCAACATTGTGTCTTTTTCTACACCTATTTTTAATAATTCTTGGATTATACACTTTCAGAAATAAGACCTTTATTTAGCAGGAATATTTATTAAAACTTTTGTATGAACAAACCAGAGTTCTTAACGAACTGTGTCCCGCCATGGCGTTAAACGGAACACTTAGACTGCTTGAGCGGAAGCGGAACGCGTTATATCATGACCGCTACCACCTTCTCCAGCTTATGATGGGCAAGATCCAAGTTAAAGCGGGTCGGAAGGAGTAATATCGCGACTGCTGAAGAGTAGCTGCACCTTGCGTATGATAAAAGACGGTTCTCGAAACTGACGACTTACCAAAACCAAAACAATGAAGTGACACTTCAAGAAGAATATGGCGTCAAAGTTGACACCAGTAAATAAAAAAGTATACGTCGAATTTAAAACCTTTTGATTTTTTTAAGGTCGCTTAAAAAGTAACACTATTTATTGTGTATAGGTATTATGGCGAGATAATTCAACGCAAATAAATAGCAGGGGTTCTCAATGCCATTGTATTCGTGTCATTGTCACTCGCGTAATGTGCCAACTTCGCTAATGCTTCTGGGTTTCGTATCGCTTCATCAAATTTTCACAAACTAGCTTCTGTCTACAGCTTTGCTTGTAGATTATGGAACATAGCGACAAAAAAAAGAGCTTATGTCGAACCTGAAAACTGTATTTTAGAAATTTATTTACCTACTAGGTACAAGCAAACAAAGAAAATGTAATTTTATATTATAAAAAAACATTTTTTTTTCTTACGCTTATTAGCTACTTCATATACATTTCACTATTAGCATCTAAATATTACTAGACTTTATGTGTACCTATCCTCTAGAAAAATTTGATAGATTTTACAAAATATAGATTATCTTAGCAATTTTATCATGAAGAAAATATAAATTTGATTAAAAATCTTAATATACAGAACCATCTCTATCTATTTTTCTATAAAAGTGTCCTCGTATATGGATTAGTATAAAATCGGATCGAACAAATATTTGCCCGACACTTGGGCGCATCATAATCGGCGCAGCACATGATCGCGCCTATTACACCCCAAAATAATATTGACATTGACAATAGAATTTAAAAAAGATAACCATAATCTATTCAGATGTGTTTATAAAAGAATATTTTGCAGTTTATAAAATTTAGCCACAATATCGAAATGCAGATTATAACAATAATAATTAAATAATTATAACAGAGCTTTACATCTGCCACGCACTATCACTTTATTATTTATTTTATTATAGACTTATTTTAGACCTTTAAGAAAATAGCGTACCTTTCCTTAAAAGGTCGATAACGCACCCGCGGCCCAACTGCCGTTCTGTGTGTCTCGAACTTTAAATGTGCCTCGTGCCCGTTTACCATCATATAAAAAACGTGGCTCCTAAATCCTGACACTTCTATAAAAAAAGGTCATACATTATAAAAGAACTGATTCAAAAAGTTGAAGCGTGTTTATTTATCAACTACTAGTAAAAACGGCTAGTAAATATTGGCACAATTCAATTTGCATATCTAGAGGTATCTATACGTATACCAAAAGATATAAGAAATTTAAAACTTTATGCACTGTACTTAAGCAATATAGGTATAAAAATTATTAAAAAATCTGATAAAAGGTTTCATACCTACCTTTAACAAAATCATACAATATTGTACCTACTCTATTTAAAAATCAATGTGTAAAACTTATTAAAACTAATCTTTACACGGACTCTATAAGTTATAACATAAAGATCCTCGAACATCTTTTCTAAGTCCGTAACAAAGACTAATGTCAAATCACAGATAGCAAGTGACTAATAACCAAAATACCCATGAATCTTATCATCACACCTCGAATCTTTAGAAGGTAACAAGGATTCCCAAAACTAATCCCTCCATTCATACTTTCAAAACCAGAAGCTTTTATTGGAAGAACGACCTTATTTTATTGTTGAATTTTTTGTCCTCATTTGCATTTTAGGAATTGAATTTTTTTAAAGAGAATTGTAAATTGTCATTGTCAAAAGTTGCCAGAGTCTATTCTTAAAGCTATTAATGTCCGGATGGTTCGGGTAGGTATATTATTATGTATTATCCATGGTTTGGGTTTTAGACTGCTTGCGTGTTTCACACAATTATTTTAGGTGACAAGACTCTTTGTGCCCCGGAAGGATTTACAGTTTTGAGGAGATTATACCGAGATTATGTTAAACAAAGGTCGTATTAAATGATCATTTTAATTTTGGTAACTTTGTCTTGCACAAATTACTTAACTACTTAATACAATACGTAAATAGCTTTAGTTCTCGGGATTTGGGTAATGCGTTAAAACTTTCATTTTCCTTATTGATTATTTATTTGGTATTTTGACTCTAAGTTAGGTACCGACTTAGATCCTACAGTCACAGTTTTGAACTGTTCCTGGCTACGAATCTAGGGAAATAATGTGTAAAAGATCAGTGAAACAGACGCAGAAATGGTTCTGCCCCGAGGCCCAGGCGCGGTTAGGAGATTTTACTTTTACGCAATATTAATTAATATTTATTTTCTAGATAATTATTATAACCCTGAAGAGAACGAGCGATGTCAAAGATTAGCTCAGTGCGGGGCCGGGTATAATTTCCGTACCTAATGGCGGCATACAGCTCCGGTGACACAGCCAGCTGTAATTACGACTGCGACTAAATACCCGATACCGACTAATTTCAGGCTTCCACCTACACTATGCGCTTGATCGTTTGTTGCTTATTATCTTCTACGTGTATAGAATAAAAGTACTTACTGAGAGTAAAATTTCCCCGACGTGATAATTACAAATAAGAATAAGTAAGTAACTCAATCACGCTCAACTTTCAACCAAAAAATCGCAACAAAGAAACTACAATGCCACAGACAGAAATACGACATTGTCACACCTATAACTTGTAGGTAACTCCCCTCTTTTTGCGTCGAGAGTTAAAAATGCTAGTAATTGAACGTCTAGGTACTGATGGTGACTTTCTTTGATATGTTTTTGATAGTCAGATATAATTGTACTCGGCAATGAGTGTAATTTTCTAACAAAAGATCTATTCTGCCTAGTCATAACTCATATACAGTAAATGACAAAATATAAGTAATTAAGCTTCTTTTGCCTACTTTCATCCTAAAATTATTGGAAAGTGTAGCACTAACGGGTGGAAATTTGGGTCAGGTCCTGAGAAAATAAAACAATAGATGGCTACAATAATGAACTTAAAGAAAAGGTGGTCTAACATTCAATTTCTGAATCGAAAAAAAAAGGGTAAAATCTTTTTAACTTGAATAATTAATTCCAGTTAAATAACATAAAACAATTTAACTGGTGATAATTACCCAAAATTATTAATAAATGGTTTCGATTGTGTAAATAATTAAGTTAATAAAATTAAAATAATTATATAAACCTTGGCGATTTGAGTTTTAAATCTACTTTAAAACTTGAGTTTTAAATCTAGGTAAAGTGCGCCATCTAGTTTGCTTATATGAAAATGTTTCACGTTAGCAATTACTAGATACGATTAAATAATTTAAATATATTATAACAACAACAATTATTAAAAAAATATTTTTAAAGTCTCATCTGAATAAAAATAATCTTAACATAAGTATTATGAAATAAAATTGATCTAAACTTACCTACAGCAAATATATTGTCAATACTACCTACTCAATATTATTGAACTTTATGACAATTGACAGTTTACATTTTAGATTTGTGACTTGGTTTGTTTATATTTGCTTTTTTACACTTTACGTGCAAAAACTAATTTTTAATAGCTAATACTGAACTGTAATGATTGGTGTGAAAATGAATACATTTAATGACAATGCAGGTGAACCTGAGCAAGACGCCAACTCAGCTCTAACAGAGTTAGACAAAGGTAACCTTACTTTTTCATGAAGTGCCCGGATTTATTTCTCTACTTACATTTGTTTATGTTATATTTGCAGGGCTCCGATCTGGTAAAGTCGGTGAACAATGCGAAGCAATCGTTCGCTTTCCTCGGCTCTTTGAAAAGTATCCATTTCCAATACTTATCAATTCATCATTCTTAAAGCTGTCTGATGTTTTTCGTATGGGTAATAACTTCTTGAGGCTATGGGTGCTACGGGTTTGTGAGCAAAGTGAAAAGCATCTGGACAAGATATTGAATGTGGACGAATTTCTAAGGAGGGTTTTTAGTGTCTTACATTCAAATGACCCTGTAGCGAGAGCCTTGGCACTTAGAACTTTGGGTGCTGTCGCAGGAATCATACCCGAACGGCAAAATGTTCATCATGCTATACGTAGAGGCCTGGAGAGTCATGATAATGTTGAGGTTGATGCTTCTATTTATGCTACAACTAGATTTGCTGCCCATTCCAAGTAAATCAATTTTTTAATATCTTTTATTGTTTGCATTTTATTTTTAATCTCAAAAAGTGCAGAATATGTTTCTTTCAAAGAGAATATAAGTTTGTTTTACTATTTGTGTTAACAAAGTATACAAATATATTGTAGGGGTTGTGTAATACCTATGAGAAAACTATTGCAACTTGTAAGTGTATGTAAAAAATATTTCAAATTTCCAGTGCATTTGCAGTTGCAATGTGTAACAAGCTATCAGACATGGTGGAATGTGAGAGCACAGGAGCAGAAAGACGAGCCAAGCTTGTGAGAGCCTTGAGAACTGTACACGGAGGAGGTAAAACTGCATTTTATAATTGATACTTTGGAACCAAACTTCATTTCTATGCAAACAAATATTAAGAATATGATTCAAAAGGTATTAAAACGAGAAAGCTGTTTCAGTTCCAATGAGATTATAAATTTGAAAGTATTTTTTATCTTTTGTGTACTGATTATGTTATTCACAAATATGTATAATATATATCTATAAATATAATATCCCAATAAGCCTGCTTTAGTTTTAGTCTTTATATCTTCTTTAAAACTATAATATAAATATAATATAATACTTAACTTACGAAAGTAATAAAACTGGACTTATGTGTTAAATTTTTTTATGAATAACATATAATAATATACTATAGTTTAGAACAAAACAAAAGATAGTAGTCAACATTAACAAAATGCAACAACACTGGTTCATTTCATTTACAATAATTTTTAGCTGTTAGAGCTCAAGGTGTGCTAAAGCTACTTAGATCTCTGCTGGAAAGGTTTCCATCATCAAGTTCTGTCCGAGCAGCCATCACAGCACTCACTGCTATTGCAGCAGACACTGTTGTTCATGTTCCTGATCAGGTAAGATTCTATATTCATACATAGCTTGATTAAAAAATGTTGCATAAGTTGCCAGAAATCTGCAAATTAGATATGAGTTAGAGGCATTTGTTCAACAGTTATTGATTGTCAGGTTTGCTTTCTAGAACTTTCTGCTGAACTCATATCTATTTATATTTCAAGTCTAAAGTTTGACTAACAAGCTTATTAATAATAAGCTGTTAATATGTGCCATATAACTAGAATTTCTTTAAGTAGCAAATAAAATAAAGATTTTTGTTTGACCAAGGGCTGCATTGGCTTATAAGCCAATACGGTATACCAAAGGTAGCATATAGAGATTTATGTAAATAAATATAACTTAATAATAATGATATTTCAGGTTGAACTTCTACTGAGTCTAGCAATGAATGATCCCCGTTCGGGAGTCCGCCGTGCAGCCTTGGTTGGTCTTTGCAAATTGGCTGAACATGCAGCTCTATGGTCTGCTGAATCTATTCAAGATCTAGTGAGAGCTGCGAAGGAGACAAAAGATACGGATCATACCATGTTGTGTTTGCAAGTTATGCAGGTGTGTAAATATGTTTCTAATAAATAATTGTAAAAAAAAAAATGTTAAAATTGAGAAAAATATTGTAGAATTTTTTCATCCAAGAACTACTAGTTCCAATAAAAAAATATTTAGTATTGGATAATCCATTTATCGAGGAAGGCTATATTATAATACTAGCTTTTTCCCGCGTGTTTTTCCTATTTCTATATGTTTGACAATCTTCGACAACCTTTCATCCTGTTTTTTATATCTGTGTCCAATTTCATCATAATCGTTTCAACGATTCAAATGGACAAACATAATTATTATCGCATTAATATTAGTTGAGATCACCTAAAAACGACCCTAATACTGGTGAAACCGTAGGTACAGCTAATTTATAATATTTTAAGCAATTGAGCAGTGGTTATGTATTACGAGTAAATAGAAAAATAGTTGGGTGGAGTGTATTTATATCAAGAGTGGTTTTTTTTATGGTAAATTACTTAATTGCTTAAAATTGATGATTTTAATAGATGCTGGTCCGTTGTCCGGCCATATGCGCGTCGGCGGGCTGCCTTCGCGCAGGCAACCCGAGTGCGTTACGCGAATACTGCGCGGACGCAGCGCTCAGCGTGGACACAAGACACGCTGCCATCGCCGCCGATGTATTGACCACTATCGTCGTGCATTGGTATGACACTTATTAAATAATTATCTTAATCCTAAGGCCAGCCTTAAACATCCGAAATTTTTATTTACGATAAAAGAAAGAAAGTACTAGATTCATCCTTTTAATGTAAATAGTGTTGGGGAGAGTTTATGACATTATAATCATAAATAGAAGCATCCCATGTACAGGGATAATTTTAGTATATTATCAATTAAGTTTTCATAATTATAAAATGTATGGGAGTGTTTAATGTAATTTTTTTTGGATATTTCTCGTTTTATTTTTAAAAAGTTATTATTGTCATTTTACTCATAAGTTAAGTACTTTCGATATCAGTTTAAAGTTTTTTGATATCTGTTATAGTAACGGAATAATCGCCTGTGCACACTTAACGATTACACCCGGTATATTCTTCAGAATGATTGATACTGATGAGCGGTATGAATTCTGAATAGAAAATATTATCTCCATTAGGCCTCATCATAACTTAATGATGTTAAGTGATTGTTGCCATTTGTGTAGTTTTTATAAAATATGATCATGTACCAAATGCTAATATATCATTTGAACTTACAGTTATGAAGAAACATTACCGGTGGAGGGTTCAGACTTGATGTTAGCACTTGAGTCGCTTGTAATCTCCACAGGATACGCTCCGGAACAAAACGTCCGACCTTTGAGAATTGCTCTGCGGTGCTTGGTGAGATCTTTTGTCATTTTTACACTAGTATTTTTATTCCTTAACAAAAAAGATGTGTCTGTCTGTTTATGACATCGTAATTTCAAACGAATAGAACAATTTTGATGTGTTTTTTTTTATTTTAAAGCTGACGTTTTGCGATGAATCTTAATTAGTTTATAAAAATCTGATCATCCATTTATGAGATGATTTGTAATCGATCTCGAAGGTTTTGCTAAATTGTCTTTAATTTCACTTGTTTAACGCTATTTAAGTAACTTCTAATCTTCTATTGTTAATCTCTTGATTAAATTAGTGACTTGAATGAAACATTTTGAAGTCTGCTTATAGTTTTTAAAAAATTTATTAGTATTTTCTTTATTATGCACTTTAGGTGCAATTAAGTACGGCGGAACCAGCGTTATACGCGGAGCGTACAGCAGCGGTTGTCGGGGGGCAATTATCGACGTCATCAAAGGAAGCCGGCGGGAAACGGCAATTGGCGCTTTTGGAGGCGTTAGCGGCGTTGGCCGGCTCACACTGCGCGCCGGCTCTACACTTCATGCTACCGATCTTGGAGGCTACCAAGTCAGTTATTGTCCTATTTATTTATTTTGAAAAGCATATACAACAGATGGTTACAAATAATTCTACGGCTAACATGGCGCTATAGCCTATTAGGTCTTGTTTTCAAAAGTTACACTAACAATTTCACTTAAAGGGAAGCCCTAACTGACCCTTCGTACGATGGAACAACGCTGGTGCTGATCTGTACAGTGCTGATGCAGGAGAGGGCCAGAGCCGCTCTCACCTGCAAGCTGAATAAGGCTTGGATGCAGCGGATTCTGGACGCTATCAAAGGAGCTGACGGCTGGACCAGATATAGGGTCGCAAAAGCAGCTTTGAGGTAACATATTAACAAGTGAAGTTGAAGATTTTTTTTAAAAAACCTGAGGTGATAATTACAAATGAAAATATCTCATGAATCACAGAATAGATAACATTATTAAATATTATTTACAGATATGGACACCACAAACTAGCGGCGGACATTTTGAAGCGTCTATCTGAAGAAGCTCCCAGCGAATCAGCTCAACGTTGGCTGATAGCGCTTTACAGGGCGGCTGCAGCTGATGCCAAACTTCTAGATGATGGTTTATATTTTGCCCCTTCTTTGTTTACTTTAGTTTTTGAAATTTTATGGCTATTAGAAAAACATTATATAATACATTTACATATTATAGTATTAATGTTTAATAAAATTAAAACTCATTAACGTCTTCTCGGCTCGTCAATTCATAGATAATGATTGCCTAAGGACAATTTGTAATATCGTCATTTGGTCCTTTGAGCCAGTTTGAAATCCATATGATAATGTATTAAGTCATGGTTTCAGAATAATTTAACTATAGAGGTTTATGGGGTTGTTTTTTAGTTGAACTTGATAGTCCTAACCTAATCTAGGTCCTTAGTTTCTGGTATGTCTATGAAAAAAATTGCCTTTTACCAACGTGCTCTATGAATGGTGACCTTGCATATGCCGTTTTCAGGGATCAGTGGCTTAGAGGAAGCTAGCGCTGGTTGGGAGGCATTCGGCGACGCTGGTCTCTCGACAGGACGTGGCGTTGTTTGTTCCGCAGGATGCGGAGGGTGTGCTGCGTGTTCTCCACTGGCTGCTGCTTGGGCCAGCGCAAGAGCCAACGCGTTAATGGCTCTTGCTAGGACAGCGGCTGCTGCTAGGGCTGTTTGTACCCAACCACCGCCAGCTATCGCCCTCGCGCATGCACAGGTTTGACAAATTACAATTGCAATGAATATGTTTTATTAAATTAGGAATAAACATTTGAATTAAATTATAACCTACATTTATTTATGCATTGCATGTATTTTAAAGCTTCTTATATCCTAAAATTTATATAAGTAGTAGTAATATTGATCAAAAAATATGTAGAACCAAATGCCGTTGAAATTATCAGTAGTCGAAGACTTATGTTTTAAAATTTATTATTAACAGTATTCCAAGAATTATTATTCACATTAAGATGATTGACTTGAGTTTGGATAATTTTCTTCACATAATTTTCAACTAAGCCTATGTTTTGTAGTCGTGTAAGGTTGATGGTCTTTCTAATATATAAAAATATATGTTTTAAATCTCAGGCGGCCCGTGACCCGGCAGCCCGCGCTGGGGCGTGCGTGAGTGCCTTGCGTCGAGCTGCGCGTGCGCTCAACGCATTGGCCTTACGCTACGGCGCCATCGCACGCACCGCATTCCACGCGCACCAATCCACCCTCAGGCAATTTAATATGTATCCTTTTTATGTGTAATAATTTTTAAAAAAGTAGAAACTAAAGAAAATATTGTGGAAGGTTTGTAAATAGTTATACCACAACGCTTAATTTACGTTTAAGTTTTATAACTCCTTGAAAAATGACTAAGCATGGGCTCTGGCTTGATGGACCAAACAATAATTTAAAATTTTACAATGTATATAAAAAGAATCATTAAATAATTACGAATTAATTTTGGATTTCTTATCCAAATAAATATAAAATTATTATGAATAAGTTTTTAATTAAAACATTTGTGTTGTACAATTTTATTTGCATACAAATTCTGAAAGCTAAGTCATCCTTATCGTGCTTAGTTGTCAGTACACATACAGTCAATTGGCTCAATTCTTGGAGCGGATAACCATGAGTCAGGTGGAAAGAGCAGACCTCAATAATAAAGAGCTGAAGCCTACATCTTTGGAAGAGACGATAGCCCTGGCACCCTCGAGGGCCTTGGCTCAGATATCCAACAAGCTCTTTGACAACCCCACTACTGCATCCGGAATTACGCACAGGGTAGCTATTTTCACCCGTAAAGTTTTGTAATACTAGATTTTACTTGCCACTTCGCTCGCGGGAGCATATACAATACAGCATGTCATTCAGTCTATCCAATGAAATACAATTTTAAAATCGCCCCAATAACATTAGAGTTTTTTTTATTAAACGCATGATTTACTAATTATAAAGGCATTATACCATTGAAATGGAAATTTTGATTTGGTGAAATAATCTTTGTAACCTAATGTTTATTTACCACCCAGCACCTAGACGCGGTAATAGCTGCGGTGCGTGCCTGCGCAGTGGGCACAGTTTGGCCGCGCTGTGTGTGTGCAGGTGGTGGTGCGGCTCCATTGTGCCGGGTTTCCCTATCTCCCCCTTGGCGACCACCGCCAGCCGATCACGCTGCAGCACTTCCCTTATCTCATCGCCTAGCCCTTAATCTGGAGGGGGTAATACTACCGCCTTCAAGGTAAAGTAGCCAAGGCATCGAGGGTTACACTGGTCAATGTAACACATCCTTGGCCCTAAAGCACCAACTTCCAACTTGTAGAATTATTATGTATAGTTAATTTGAACACTTTTTTGTCTGTATAAAACTTTTGTTAACACATTGTGCAAGGCTAGATGTGGGAATAAAATTTATTATCACGCTTATTTTTCCACAAAATCATTCCGAAGCAATTCCATTGGACAGATACTTAGCTGTTAATGTCTAGTGAAAGAGTTCACTTCTACAGTGAAATTACAATTAAAACAACACCTTTTATAAAAAAATATTATAAATGGATTAAATTTGTGGTTTCAGCAATAAGAGGAAGCCTAAGAGGAAGATAAGAGAAGTAAAAGGCGTGCAGATAACTGTCACAGCCACACCACACCCACGGACCAATGAGAAGGTAAAAACAAAATTTAATAATTTATTATTTAATTGTGATTGACGACATACATTTAAATTTGATAATTTTATTTAAAGATTGATTAGTTTTTGAAATGAAATCTTAGAACACTTTAAGATATGTTATTGTTATTAACCTCCCGTCTGTATGTGGCTGCCTCGTGCCTCAAAAACGTGGCTTTGGGTTTTATTTATAATTCATATAATTTTTTAGATTTGTCTTGTACTTGTCAAAATATAATTTGTTTCAGACGGTGGAACTAACAAACATCCCGCCGGTGCTGACTGCCGTTCAGACCGTGACCCCGATCCGCGATTTCTTCTCTGCGCAACAACTGGTCAGTGTTAACGCGCCGGGACTCTATACGGTGGCAGTGGAGGCCGCCTTCGTTGACGACAAAGGGGAGTTGTGGAACACGGGACCGAGGTCTTCGATTGTAATCAAGGTAAGATATAAAAGATCTTACCTAACTAACTAATCACTTTAGATATAAGATCTATAAGTTGACATGGGCTTTAACCGTGGCTAAGTGGTTTACGTATCTGTGTATTACGTCAGAGCTCCTGGGTTTCAATCCCGCGTGAATAAGGGAAATGACGAAATGTACAGTTTTAAAACTACATACATGTATTTTTAGAGGTACTTTTATTTGCAGGCTCACGAAGACCCCAGCACCAAAAGCAACGCACAAACGACTCGCAGCCGCTTTTGATAAGTAAGTTAAGTTTCAATCTATAGATGTTTTAATTTAAACAATAATGGATTAAAAGTGCCTATATTTAGCACAATCGTGTGCTAGCGGAAACATGAAAGCGACCAGGTTCCGTAGATAAATATTTCTCGAAACCCACTAACGCCTTAAATTTGTATGGAAATGACATAAGTCGTGTCGTTACGATAGCCACACCAAACGTCAAACGTTAGTGGGTGTCAAAAAGTCTATGTTGCCTGCATGATGAAATGAACCAAGTGAACGGTTACCGTAGGATTCATTTTTGGTTCACTGTGAGCGAACAAATAAAACAATTTTTTTTACTATAGCGAGTCTGACGAACATCACAATTATTTTTTTATATATAAATATTATATAACTACATAATGGATGTGGTTTTTGTATTAGATTATTTGAAGCGTATTGAAAAAAAAAACATTAAATGGGAGTTTAGTTGGTGTGACCATGAACGTATGAGGTCATAGCATACCAAAGATTAATGCTTCTTTGACGTCAATAATAACAGATTAATAACAACATACATAATAAAAACTCACAACACAAGTGTCTGACTCATGCCCCATTATGGACAACGAGATTTTTGTTTTAAATATTTTTGGGTTGTTGTAGGAGGGTGAAAAATACTTCACGACCTATTCTCATGCCTACCGAATACAAATAATTTTTTTATAAAAATCGGTCAAACCGTTTCGGAGGAGTACGAACACAATCATCGTGACATGAGATTTTTAAATACAGGATTATAAATAATCTATATCTTTCTTTTGGAATCTTGCCTAAAATTAGTGAAAACCTTATAATCGGTTCACCATTCCTGAGATTTCGAATAAATAGCTTGTCTAGCATTTTATTATTACTATAGATAACTTAGCAATTTCAAATATTTTCACGTTTTTGTGCATCGATGCGAGATTATTTCAAGGTTGTTTTAACATTTATATTGTAATGAGACAAATCATCACACCATTGTAACGAATAGGTACATAATATTATGTATTATGTTTGTTTGTAGCGAGCTATCTCTGGAATTATCGATCCGATTTTAAAAATTATGATTGTTGGACGCTTTTTTCGAGTAGATA
Organism: Aporia crataegi; assembly: GCA_912999735.1. Lineage (NCBI taxonomy): Eukaryota > Metazoa > Arthropoda > Insecta > Lepidoptera > Pieridae > Aporia > Aporia crataegi. The sequence goes on along the minus strand of OU538748.1, from coordinate 660,003 downwards.
AAGAGAACATATATGTAATGAGAGACAAAAACACAAATATTGTAATAAATCCAAAAATTACTAAGCCTATTTAAAATAATTTCACTGTAGCGATTTTCTGATTAACATACGTTATATGACTAGCAATTTACCGCGACTTCGTCCGCGTGTTGCATTATTTGAACTCCTTAATTCCGTTTCTTCGCAATAAAAGATAATTTATATCTTTACTTCCTGAAGCTCTAGTCTTTCTCTATACAAAATTTCATCAAAAACAGTTCAGTGGTTAAGGCGTAAAGGCGTAATACAGACAATCACAATATTTATTAGTTTTTATAATATTAGTAAGAAATTAGTGATTTGTAACTATTTGCCCTCGCGGACAGAGTCTGGAGAATATTATAGTCTATATAAATTATATAGTCTATAGTCTATATAGTCTTTATAAATTATTTACGACACTATCAATTAAAACTTTTAACCTAGAATTGCGTCTTTGTTCACAAATATAAAAATAAGCGAAATATCAATGATAACAGCTATCAGTACGCGCTGATAAGGAAAAATCCTTGCAATATCATAACACACTCGCGCCTTGACGTATGCCGACCGCACGATGCATTTATTTATAACACTCGCTCTTATTCTGTACACCCATACAGTTGAAAGTGCTACGCTATGTGACAGTGATTTTTGTGTGTGCCGGGACAATAAAAGTGAACTGGGAGAAGCAGTCGATTGCTCCTACTATACCAGGATTTTTAAAGACAACTACGAGCTACCAGACGCCGTGTATTCCCTAGACCTGACGTGGAACAACTTAACTATCATAAAACCAACGCATATCTTCAAATCAACTACATTAATAGCCTTGTTGTTAAATAACAACAAAATAACGGAGATCGAAACCACAGCGCTGCAATTACCGAAGTTACAGAGGCTCGATCTTAGCAACAATAACCTAGAATACATCGAAAAGGACACTTTCAAATATATAAATAAATTGGAATTTTTAAATCTCGCAAATAACAAATTTAATACGCTCTCCGCTCTATCGTTTCACCATCTCAGCGATTTAACCGAAATAATTTTGGATAACAATGATATAGGAGCGAGTTTGCAGGACAAAAACTTATTCGATAGAAGTGGATACGGCTTGACTCACAAAATTCGATCGTTATCAATACGCGGAATCAACCTGAACAAAGTTTGCGATAATTTCTTCGTCGACGCATACGATATACGTAAATTGATAATTGCCAACAATAACATAAATGAAATATTTGAACTACCGGTAACTTTGGAGTATTTAGATCTGTCTGATAATCCAATAAGTGAGATTTCGGGGGAAGACTTTTCTGAAGTACCAGCATTGAAAGATTTAATACTAAATAATTTGTTGATTAATGACGTTCCAGAATTTGCATTCGCTAATTTACGAGGCCTAGTGAATCTTCAGCTAGAGAGAAATAAAAATTTAACAGATTTTAATGTTCTTGCCTTTGGACAAGATGTTTTAGAAGATTCGGACGACTTTACATTAGAGAACTTGTCTCTAAGAGGGTCCAGATTAACAACGCTATCAAATAAACTGAAGGTGCCTTTCGGGCAGCTCGTTCATTTGGATTTGCAAGGGAATCTGTGGAATTGCGACTGTAATCTAAATTGGATAAAGCAGCTGCAAATCAGTGACAAATATTCTGAGCATTTACGGTATGTCATTCAGCTAAAGCAGAAAATTTAATAAAAGAGACACGTTTATTACTTACAAATTTTAAAAAGTTAGATATATAGAAAATTTATAGTGTTGTTATTTACTATGGTCATACTAGCGAACCCAGGTGAAACTTACCTGCCATTATACAAATGAATGTTTATTAAATATTTACAATAATGTACTTAATTACATTTACAAAAAATACAAAAGGCTCATCAACGCCGTTGGGGTGTGTACCCAAAATACTGGCTACATTACCACGTACAAATTATACAAATTCAAATCAGTATCCAAATCTGTTAATACTTGTGTTCCAAACTTCCAACATAAGCTAAAACATTATAAGTGATTGTTTTAGCTGTTACAAAAACTCGTTATTAAGATTTGAAATCGAGTAGTTATTATTTATTTTTACATCTATATAGTTAATCGAGTATTATCTAATGTGACAGCTGCATAAATATTTAAATTAAAAAGAGTCGTATAGAAATATAAAATCAATTGTTTGTAAGACGGCTTGAAAGTCGATTTTTTTAAATCGCCGTACGTACATACGGAGATAAGGAGTGGTTTTAATAAATACAAAGAGATCGTCATAAAGTGCTGTTGAAAAATTAAAATATTAAAGGTAATTCTGTTTGGGACCGCCAAGTTTGACTCCCTAACTAGTTAACCAATTTTTTTACAGTTGATAAATACGTTACGTAAATACGTTTGATGTTTTGACCCGCGTCGTTTCGTTTACTACGTAATATTACATAATAAATTAGAAAAACTATAAACTTGAAATTTTGCGTTCCCAAGAACAAGCACCGATTTAAGGACTATCTCACCACAGTGTCGCTGAAATAAATTGTTATTTTTATTATTACTAGAAACAAGTAAAATATTGTTTTTGGTATTTAGTAATAATATGTACAAAATTCCGTTTCAGATGCTACACGCCACGGCCGCTGTTCAACAGCAAAATAATGGAGCTGGATAAAAAGTATTTTGTTTGTACTCTCGAAAAACATTTGACGGGACTGGTTATTGCCACAATATTCGCGTGTGTGTCGCTGGCTTTTGTGGCCGCTTGGATCTATGTGATGGTGCCCAAATCTAGGAGCAATTTATTTAAGAATATGTATACAACAGGATACTCCCTGTTACCTGTCAATGTCAACTTCAGGAATGGAGTTTAAATAACACACCTCTTTTTTCGTCGAGGGTTATTAAATAGTCCCGTAACATATTTAATGGAGCTACGGCAAACATCAGTTTCCAGATAATTTTATACAGTGTTATTATTTTTGACATGTCCAGACGGACTACGACGCTAACTTCTAAACGAGTGGAGGGATTTTTTCTTAGACAGCTGGAGTAATCGAGATGAATCTTATCTGCAATTGATTAAGAAGGATGAATAGCATCCAGTTATGAGATTACTTGTACTGTTGGTGATTTCTTGAATTGTCTTCAATTCCTCTTATGAGTTTGTATTAAGTACTAGACTGGTATGAAATATGAATTGTCATTATTGAACACTATTTGGGTATTTGTGAAATCCCGTAATGACCTGCTGGCCAGGGCCTTTTTGCATATTTCACTGATAATTTTCTTTACAAGTGTCTTTCTGTGCTTAACCAAACGAAGCATTTTTGTTTCACCTATAGGCTATAAGTAAATGAATTCAGGACATCCTGTCTAACACTAATAAACTAATTGTAATTATACTAACTACTAATTGTTTTGTATTAATAGAAACAGGTATAAATTTGTGTATTAAATATGTTATTTTTTATATCGATATTGTTTTAATTGTTTTTAAATCGTTGGTAAGTCTTATACCTAGTCATATAAAATAAAACAAAATAGCAATTCACTTTATATATTTATAAAATACAAAAGTGTACAAATTTTACAATTATCATATAAAAACTTGTGCTACAATGAAGGCAAATATTTGTGCTTTTTGAAATACATTTCTGCCTTATTTTGTATTTATTTTCTTACTGAAAAAACACCGCTTATACACTAGAATTTATATAAATCGATGTTGTTAAATATCATATGAAACACGCGATTAAAAAACATTTTTATCTATATCTTAAATCTATGTATAAGCAGGCACAAGCTTTACAAAGGCGATTGAGCGTCCGTTTACAATCAGTCGATGGCCTTACCTAGTGACAAACCATAACCTAAGCAGTGCTAAACATTTAAAATATAAACCAATATTTTGTTCAGACTTCTATTTAAACAATAATGATGTTTCTAAATCATATCTATCGTTTATTTTGTAATATTTGACTGACAGATTATTTACTTTAAGATTTGATTATTTTAAGAAATTTCTGTTTAAATGTGTACTTAACAGCTCGACCGATTCTGATTATTGATATGTGATCTCACTGGATATTTTTTTTCACTGCAGTCGTGTTTTTATTGCAAAAACTGCTTTAGGACATGGTTGTCGATGATATATCAAGAAGATTACCTCTACTACATATTTCTTTATTATTGTTAAAAAAAACATTGATAGTTAATCCAATATTCTGCTATTTTCTTTGGTCATTTGAGCTTTTGATGTAATATGTCAGTGTTAATTAAAAATATTCCTGTTAACTTTCGATTAAATAAAAACTGAATTTCCCGTAGTGGGACACGAGTTAGACACATTTCACTAATAACTTTCTTCACAATGATTAAATCTTTATACAAAATTTCACTTTCCTGTTTGAAATAATAACTACCTACATTTTCCACAACCCTTTTCTAATATTCCTATTAAGCTATTTTCGAGTTTCTTGTGTTAAAACAGACAACTCATTCTAGATTCTTGCTTCGAACTTCAACTACAAATTGGTATTCTTTGCCAATTAATTTCTTTGATATAAGTTATTTATTGATATATTTTAATAGGTATAAATACTTTAATAAATATATTTTTATTTACTACGATATGCACTTAGAAACCACTTATTTATATACGAAACATGGCGATAAATTCCATTGTATATGCAAGCCATAATATACTTATATTTATAGATACAAGGAAACTTTTTTATTAAATATCGGTACTTTCATAAGTAGATTTCAATGGAACACGTGCCGTAGAACATTCTAGTACATATTATGTACGAGAAAGAGTGCCTCAAAATCAATAGTTTCTCACTTATTCCCCTGCGAAGTCTACGATTCTTATCTAAAGGAAATATTACAGATATAAAAATCAAAATTATCCAACAAACTTATTTTGTGCATTATCTAAATTTACTAAAATATGACACAGACATATGTACACTAAAATATAAATGCTTAACGTAAAAAAATGGCATTTTAAAATACATCGTACAAATTTTGTAGAGCAATTGAAGCTAGATAGTTAAAATCACTGAGATTCATATTAATTTTAATATTAATGAGTATTCAAGCTTAGAATTAAAATTTAAAAAAATATACTTGAGATGCGTTTTTAATTTAAATGAGAAAATTATTAATTTGAAATAATCTCATAAAGACACGGTTTTTTTATAAAATAAATATAAACCATTCATCCCAACTTTATACTAACATTATATATTGGAAAGTAACTGTTTGTCTGTTACGCTTAAACTCTTTTTTTGAAGAGTTCATCAATATGAACTCTTCAATGCAATCATTGCTAAAATTCTTAATATAGTCACTGTCATACAAGTCTCAGATCGTCTCTGACGCAAATCTCCTCCTGTCAAACTGACGTCTCGCTGTTCAGCCTCAAGACAAACCTGTTGCTCTTGGGATCGACGACTTCCTCGCTCAAATTGAACTTGGGCAGCTGTTTTATCGAACAAATGAGAGAAATATCGCCTTGACGGAGTTGAAATTCGATGTTATCAGCTAGTGGGCGCGCCAATAGTTCATCAGATATAAGCGACCAGCGCTGTATTGTCCGTGTTTCCTGTTCCGCGGCCAATACTGGTCCTTCGACCAGGAATGGCTCGAGGAACGCACGTGGGGACGCGTCCTGCGATAAGCAACGGGCTAAGTGGGCTAGTACCTGTAATCGATAATAATGTATTTACTAAAAATAAAGTCAGAAAATTATGCACATCAGCCATCACCATCCGTCGAGATGGATCTTAATACAATTTATAAAAATCTGTTCATCCATTTAAGAAAAAATTGTGAGATTATTTATCTTAAGTGTATATAAACAGGCTGTTCTATAGATAGAGTAAACAAGTATAATTGTTAATTTTTGAACAATGCTCTGGTGCCGTTATTTCGTCTCTTTGTGTGTACACCGTTTTGGAATTCGCAGCGTAGTATTGCTGTCTGTATTTATGTCTATTTGTTGTGTGTTTGTTGTTCTGTGAATTTGTTTTCTGAACCGTCTTCTGTTGTATATAAGCGTTATTGAAATAATATAAAACACTTACGGAGTCGGCAGAGTGTCTTGGTTGTTGTCTGGTAGCACGAAGATACTTCTGAAGGGCTCGCGCAAGTGACGGGAAAACCGCTTGCGCAGCCTCACGGGGTCCCAGAGCACCACCTGATTATAGAAAATTATCTAATATTATATATCTTAAGAGTTTGTTTATACGTTTGGTTGAACGCGATATCTCAGGAACTAACAGTTTGAAATAAACGCCGGGGCATAGCTAGTACTTAATAATTAATATACTTACCGTTAGCAGAAAGTCTCACTCTTCTAACATGAGCGAAAGCGTCTTCAGCGGCGGTGTGCAGGCGAGCGCGCCTCTTACGAACACGCCTCTCACGTTCGGCCTCTTCGTAGTAACGTTCGTTATGAGCGGAACCGGAGTCCCGGCGACGACCTGCACTCCCATTGCACGACCCTGCACCACTTCTGGAAACATCATATTTTATTACTGGCAATACACTCCAGCTTCCCAGTATATATTAATTTAAACATAATTTAATTTGCATTGTGTATTTTATTGTTAAAGGAGTCTGCACACTATACCGTAGCATACCATGACCGTGCTTTGAACCGAAACGGTCTAATGGGCAGTCTCATACTTTTCAATACAAAGAATATTTTTTTGGTTGATACATTCCTATTATGGTCATAGTCAGATATGTTGTAGTGGGCAGAGTCCTTTATTATAACGACGTTCCCGCATTGTCGTTTTGATTATAGATTAAAGCTAAATGTTATATTAGAAAAAATAACAGAAAAGTGGCTGATATACTTTCATACAAAATTCATATATACAGACTTCATTCAATTCAGAGGTTTGTGGTTTAATTTGTGTATTTTTTTATTTAATTTTGTTTGTATACTGATTACAATATAAGTTTTTGATTCACTAGAGTGAAATTCTTTAACACCTGGGACATGGGGCAATAAATTCTGCATCTGTTTCAATGATCATTTTATTTAAAGTATGTGATCAGCTTTCTATTCCAATTCCAATCCTCCAATCAAAACATTTATTTATTTCCCCTGGATTGGACTAGGACACAACATAACTTAGCCAAAGCTGTTTTTTTTTCTTTCAATTAGTAAAGTTAAAAGTCACTCACCTTGGCTGACCAGTAGAGGCATTAGTATTTGAGTCAACTTCATAAAACTTGATACTTGAAGCTGCTTTTCTCTGTGCCTTTGATATAGGTATTTTCTCTAAATATGGGTTATAAATTGGGAACTCTGTGTAATATCTCTGTAACACCCACACTGCCGCTCTTTGAATACTTAATTGTCCAATTGCATATGACCTACTCTCACCATCTGGGCTTCTCACAATCTTTATATAATACACTGGTTCTAAATGCCGAATTTCCATTAAAACTACAGCAGTATAATGTATGAAAAGTAGAGTGTCAGCAAAACTTGATACATATGACACTAAAGATTTGTAGTCCACAGCTTCCTCACCTAAAGCTAAAGCTTTAGTAGCTTCTGTTATTTGAACTATGTAGAATAACCAATAGGAAAAAGTGCATACAGCTAATATAACAAACATCATTGCTCTAAACACAAATATTCTTGGTAATACTGCATTTCTTGGGCGTAAAAACACTGCCCACACTCCAATCGCTAACAATACTAATTTAAATGCAATAGAGAGCAGAATTCCTTTACATTCCCCAGTGCATGATAACAATTGTATCCTTTGACTTGGTTGTATGGCAATATTATCTGATAATCCAGGAAAAAATCCTATTTTTGGCAACACTACCATGGCTAACGGGCTTACGAAGGAGATAAATGACAGTCCCAAACCGACTGTTGCAGTAAAGTATCTGGAGCAGACAAAACCAAGTCCATTGTCAGATTCCATTGGCCAATTGCTAACATCTTCCATTGATGCTGAGCCTTCAGACGTATTGCCTGTTACAGCTGTGGTAGTCTCACCCCAATTCTCATCTTGGGGAAGGATCTGCACTTCTATTACCTCTTGACCATCCCGGCCATTTTCAGGGTTTATATTTACACTAGTTTGGAACGGTGCCATGCTACTATCTAGACAGTCTTTTCTTTGTGACTTAGTACTTCTGTAAATAATATTGCCCGTTAATGTTAATACTCTCTGTAAGTTATGTAGTAAATGAAGTTTATTATCTATTGTAAACTACATAAATATTTGATAAAAGAATAATACAATAAAAGTAACTAAGCCAAAACTATTATTAACCATTAACATCTTTTCTAACACAATTATATTTGCCCATGATTGAACACAATAATTACCAAACATGTATGCATTGTTCACAACAATCATAATTATTTAGAAAAGGATCAAGCAATTAAATAGACCCGAGCACGATTAATCCTTCCCACATTTATTAGTTCTCGATTTAATTCAGTAGTAACAAGACTCATTTAAATTTCACGCACGATTACACCGTTAAATAAACAAACCTTGTGCTCCTGTGCGTGTGCTGTCTATGTCTTGAACTCCGCCTAGAGCGGCTGCTCAATTCAGACCTTACAGATTCCGTCTCCATTATACAGGTCACTCACTCTCTTCTTATCCATTGGCTAATTTATTTATGACCTGAAATAATCCACCATGTAATCTCACCACGAAATTGGAGCAATTAAAATAACTTCACGGAAGCATGATCGTTAGTATCGAGTATCGACTATTGCAGAGTGAAAAGTTCACATGAAAACACATATTGATTTTGGAAACTCCAACAGTTATTACATTAACTTATAACACTGCAAATGGTAATTTACCATTACATTATTGATAATTATTGAATTTTCTATAGAGAGCGTCGCTTACACCCTTCGTCCAGTTGAAATCATATTGACAAATGACAATTATACGGTTAACTTTCGTAGGTACGTTATTTTTAGAAAATATTGATTTGCTCACTCTAACTTATTGTAAATCAAATATGACTTTCTTTTTTATCATGGTATTGTAGGAATTTATAACATATCTAAGTTTTCCATATAAAATTCGTTCTGAAAAAGGATAAATCTTAATGATCTTAAAAGGATACATTGATTATGTATCCTTTTAATATTTGCAAATAAAAATGTAATAATTATAAGAAATTATGAGATTTATAAAGTCATGTTATCAAAACATATGATTAAACATTAAATTAGAGAAATGTTAAAGTAATTATTAATAATCCTTACAGTGAATTAATATAAAATTAATTTGTAAATTTAAAAAAAATATATATACATTAGACAGGTCGTTATTAAATTTCGATTTAATTGTTATTATCTGTAATATATTTTATATGGCTGCCTCATCACAAAATACTAGCTAAAACATTTTCAATATTATTTGCAAATTTTTTAAATCAATTAATTCACAACAAGAATTACAGACCGATTACAGTAGGTATAATTTATTATTGTTATTTAAAGTGTTTTTTAAGATTTAATGCAAAGCTAAAGCATGATGTAAAATGCATGATTACTGGCAACACCATATTGGCGGCAATTCGAAAAAATGTAGCACACAGGTTGATTACTCCGAAGATAATGATAAGATAACGACGCCTACTCATAGATTATTTGCTCGAATTTACGATTCTAGACATGAAGTTATTGTTGTGAAAATGGAGAATCCAGAGACTAGATCAGTGAGACAGGAAAGGGTTGAAGATCTTCATTTAGACCGGGTGGTGGCATCCCAACCAGAAATAGGGCCAACTCCACCAGATGGAGGCTACGGATGGTTGATAGTCACTTCAGCTGTGATCTACAATGTAACAGTTCCAACTATTTTAATGCTATATGGATTGATTATTTTAAAGTCTTTACGAGAGGAGGACCATGAGGAAGGGGAGAAAATGCGAGTTTGGGATGTAGATATTGCGTTAGTGCCAGTTTTACTGACGGTGATACGGTTATTATTGGAATCTTGGTGCTGGACAGTGGCGAAGACATTCAATATGCCACGATTTACTGCGCTGGCTGGCCTCTGTTTGTCGGTCGCTGGTGTTTTGCTGTCGAGCTACGCGACAAGTGTCTACAGTAATGACCACATTGTCAATATATTTGCAGGGATTTTAATTGGTAAGATTTTCAATTATAATGTCACAAAATCGCATAAAAGAGTTTTTTATACTTAATTATCCATTCAGCCACTAAGGTATGAGGTAAGGTAATAAAACGAAATTAATGATAATTAAATTAAAAACCCTCCGACATCATAATTATTTAAAATAAAAATACCTCGAACGGATGCACCAATTCTCATAAAGCCTCATCGAAATCGGTCCAATATTAGGCAGACAAGTTAAACTTATCTCATTTTTCGTCAGGGGTTAAAACTAATACACGCGGACTTAAAAAAGAAAATTTTATATTTTATTTATTATTATAATAATCAATGCACTAATAAAAGAGATCTTTAAACATTCCATAAAAATCAATTATTACTTAATCAATTGTTATAACAATGATTCAGTTCAAGGTGTGAAATATTACTTGAAAAGCATTGAATGCGATTATTTATGATGCCTGAAGGTCAAGTCACACAATATAGTCACTAAATTTTGTTTACTTTACAAATACTAGGTACTTACCTACTTCCACAGTTTCACTTAGATATATTTTTTCGACGTTTATTTATACTTAGGACTCTATAATAATAAGATATTGAGCTGTTATCGCAGATTAGCTTGAAATTAGCGACATAGTTAACCCTAATCAACGTACCTAAAGACGATAACAATATCTAAACAAATAATCTACTGTCTTTAAACTTACTTAATGTTTATGTGAAAGTAACTGTTACATTTTTAACCCTAAACCACTGAAACGATTTTGATTCAATCTGGTACAAAGATATAGGTACCTATGTATTAAAATTTGGATAAGGACATGGTTACCTTTATCCCGAAAAAAAGATCAATATAAGACGAATAGGTACAAGGGTGGAGTCACGGACAAACCACAACAATGGAATTGTTTTCAGTTTTATATCCATTCACAGGTATCGGTTGTGCGCTAACGGGACAGCAAACGGACCTAATCATAACACATTATTTCCGAGAAAAATTAACAATCGCCCAGCGCATCGTCAAAGTATCACCGTCCTTGGGCAACGTCCTCATGCCTTTGCTGATCGGCTACCTCTGCACCATCTACTCAAGTGACGTAGTCGTAATGATCATTGGAGCCATTCTCATGCAGAACTGCCTATTCCTAGCCTCATACACTCGCCCCATTTACATAGAAAGAGTGATTCGTAACACATACAACATGATCCGAGACGCTGTCGAAGACGATGACGAAGTTATCTTCTCCAACCAAAATGAACCCAGAACATTATCAAACCAAGTCTCCGCTCAAGACGTCGTCGAAGAAGAAAACGACGTGGTCGTCTTCAAATCAAACAAAAATGTGAGAGAAATCATGGATCCCGATGTGGAAGTTCGCGAAAACGGTCTACGGCGATTTTCATCCGATTTTGGCACTTTGTTCGACAGTTCCACCTCTAATCGATTCTCATCCGACTTTGGAACTCTTGATGTGAGTAATTACAACAGAGTCAGTGGATATCAAGAGTTGGAGAGTATTGATAGAAATAATCCTCAACCACTGTATCGGGCGACTACAATTAACGCACCGTCGAACAGTCTCGTGTTTGCTGCAGAAGTAACTCCTGGGACAGCGAGAAGAACTGCCTCGTTGAAGAAGAATTACATAACCGTGATGAATATGATGCGCGATTGGAATTTCTACTTGTATACGCTGCTTCATCTATGCACGACATACAGTGTGCTAGTGCTGAGTGTCTTCTTCCCTCCACTGATGTGGGAAGAAAATCCTACTCTGAACATTTGGTCGGTGAGTTGTTTTTGCTTCAAAATGCGTATAAAATGGTCAGCTTAATTAAATCTAATTTTCGAATCTATATGTTCCTGGCTATTTGTGGCTGGTGAATTTTTTAAACAAACGGAAATGTGGTCATGGAATACACCAAGCATTTCCAATTATACTTCCATCCAGAGGTCGTAAGATGTGCAAGGCTTAAACGCTCGTTATATTTTGAAAACATGATTAAAAAAAGAGAACTCCACTGAGTTTCTTAGCTGCTCATTTTAGATTTGAGCGCATTTTTGAAAATCATGTAAACTTAAATAAGGCGCGTGACTTTGACTAAATGGCCATTTCCGCTAAGTCAATCTCCTAAAAGGTAATTTTCTTTTTTCAGATATCTTCACTGACATCAATCGGTCATGCGGCTGCATTGTGTTTGGTCTTCCTTTGTATATTTATGCCAAACAACATCAACGATAAAGCTAAACTATGCACAATATTTTGTGTATGTGGTGCAATAGGTTTCTATGGTAAGTACCCACATTTAATATCAAGTCAAGTTACAATTTTGAAGTTGTGCAGTCCCCGATACATTTCGCGGGCAGGACTATATAACCACAAAACACCAGATCAACGATTCGTTAAACTAAATCTCATAGTTTTATAGATGCTTATATACATTGTTGATAAGCATCTGCAAAACTGCATCAAAATCCTCCAATTCGTTTAGAAGCAACGATACCACAGGTACACACATACACACACGTTAAACTTATACCTCTTTTTGCATCGTGGGTAACTGTTATTGCCTTCATCTTCTTTTGAGTTAGTTGTATTTTTTTTTTCCAGGGATCACCCTATCATCGAGCAAAAGCTACCTGGTTGTATGGTGCATGTTCGCTAGTTTAGCAACAGCGACTAGCGGAATTCTCCAACAATCGCTATTCAATAGTTTCAATGAATTTGACACAACAGCGACTGTTACCACAGCTAACACTCTAGTCGCGATAGTAATTATGATTTGGTTAGTGGCCTATAGTTATACATACAGGTCTTGCTTCTTTATTGCCAGTTTATTGCAAACTGGTGCGGCTTGTGTGTTCTTAGTCGCGTCTTTTAAACGTAGGAGATAATATTTAAGAGGCCTACTATGAACTTAAATTGCTAGTCAATTTATGTAACCTTTGATAATTCCATCTAAAATATAAACATACTAATCTGTGATTCCGAAAACACTTTTGGGTCAGAAGGATTTCCGATATAAATTCTCAATATTTAGTTCTCGCAATAAAATTTGGAGTTTCTAGTCATATAAATAAAATACACAGCTAAAAATAGAATACATATTGGTCTGTTGTAATTTTAAATTGACATTATTTTTCGACTCAATTGTGATCTTTGTAATATTTTCCTTCATTTTTTTGCCATTTCATACTTTAACATCATAACTTACAGTTGATTGTTAAGTAATAAATTACTATAACTCATGTTAAGAATTAATTCATTTAAGCACCGAAATTGGGCAGTTTATCATAATACATAATACCCACCCAGTCCGAACAATTTAACTGCCTCATCGCTAGTGTAGATTCAGTGTTGCTATTGACTTTAATTTTAATTGAAATTATTTTATCTCCTTAATAAATCCATCTAACAGCAATAATTTTTAGTTTTAGTATCAGAATAGTTAAAATGTATTAATACAAAAACAAAATGACACCAACAATAGAATGACATCTCAAGATGGCAGCCATAGTTCCCATTTGTCATTTTACAGATAAATTGGTGGGACATTATGGAATATATAGTTTACGCAATCTTGTTTTTTATATGTAAAGCATATGTAGAGATTATTTAAGCACAATTATTGATAATCAAATATAGAAAAATAAGTGTTTTCTGTTGCGTATACCAAGGAAATTACACTAACCTTTTGTACAGTTTAAATTGTAAATTGTAATATCGAGTGTGACAAAAAAAATTATCTGTATAAAGATCCGAATAATAATATGAAATAATAAAAAATATCAAGAATTTAAAAAAAAAATTAAGTTATATTAGAATTTAGATTATCCTATTACGTTGCATATTTATGGAATTTTGTATAGCAACACAAGAATTTAAAATACTTATTTGAGATCATATTATATTAATTATAACATATTACCATAAATCAATCAAGATAAGACTTACATCTAATAATATAAGAAAAATTAACAAATACATTATACATACCCAAAAAGAATAAATTTAAGATTATGTAAGACTACAGCGCCTTTTGAGAAGCGAGATAGTGTTAGACGTATCGTTATTTCGTTAGTCGTAACGACACAATATTTCTGAAATATTTTTATTTTAGACACGAATCTTACAATAATGTTGCGTGTATAAGCCCTCAATATTGCATTGTAAATCGTTTGATAACTTCATAAAAATAATAAAATATTTCGAAACGAAATATAAATATATTCATTAAAATATTAAAATGCTATACTTTTAGGAAAAACTACACAGCATAGCAGATATAAATAAAGTTAAATGTAACAGTGATTATTGCACTAACAATAATAAAGCGGCCTAAAAGTTTAAGAAATAAACATTTTTTATACAACTATGTTGTTTTTATAGACTTAATGAAGATTTAATACTTGAACAACATTAATACCACAGTAAACATAATTTTAAAAATCTCACTACTCATATATCTATTCAGTACACGTGTATTCTACTATTTTTATTATGGAATTTGGAATGTCAAACATGTTCAAATAAAATCAAATGCCTATCTTTGAACCATTTTGAAAGATATAATAATAACATTTACAAATTATTAAATGTTATATTAATGTCTTTGAAATTGTAATATCAAAGCAAAGCAGCAATTTTCATAAAAAACAATTTTCATGTTAAGGTTAACTGATAACTTATTTAGTTAAATAAGTTTCCGTAAATACCCAGAAACAATTTCCTGTATATTATTAACCCAGTAAATCCATCATTTCATTATTATTAATCTTTTTACTATTACTATTTTGATTTTCGCTCGAATTGGGTAGGAGAGATTCAAAAGCAGACCAATCTTGTTTGACATTTGCTTGATTTGCCCATTTATTATTAAAATTACCATTTGGGGAATTATTCCAACCGGACGATGATAGGGCTAACTGGTTTTGGAATCCATAAGTCATTGATGAATTTGAATTTCCCATTGGACTACTAATGGTAATATTACCAATGGAATTATTGCCAGTATTGCCAATAGGACTGTTAATTGGACTATTAATGGGACTATTAATGACATTGCCTATCGGACCACCTATAGAATTAACACCCATATTACCTAAAGACATTCCCATTTTATTAGAACTGGCCAAACTATTAATTTGGTAGTTGAGAGAACTATTTGCACCCATCGAGTTAAAATGACTTTGCGGTTTTGATAATTGTGTTAGATTTGATTGAAGTAATGAACTTGTCAAATCTACAGGCTTTTGTGGTTGTGGGAGTGTTTTCGACGTAGTAACAGATATTGGGGTCTGTCGAGACATTTTTCGTGCCGTTTCCTGTTGCTGCGCTAATCTGCAATATGAAATTAAAATATGGAAAAAAATCCTACATAAGAATTTATGATATAAATAAAATCTAATGAACGGATTCTCATGATCTAATGAGCAGAACGCAATTCAGAGATAGTGATTCCCCGGTGTTTTGTCCAATATTTCTTTTATATTGGTTGAAATATAGCGAAGATCGTTGAACATTTTGGTAAAAAGTACCTAAGAAGTCGGTTTTATTATTATTTTATTGAAAGATCCCGCTTTCAACGAAAACGCTGGTCTTTGACATTTATCGATTCGTTAATACTTTAATACTTAATAGACAAAACCTCTTCTTACGTCGAAGGTTAAAGATATTAAAATCATTCCATACCTCTGCTTATCTTCCATTGTCAAGGACTTTGAGTCATTTACAGATGGTAAAGGATCCTTCTCTGTTGGTTTAGAACTAAATGAGAAGGGGTCAATGCCAAGACTGGAAAACATCTTGTCTATGTCCGTTTGTGGTGAAGCTGGTACCAATGTATCTGATGATGTCAGCGCATGTTCCATTACTCTGAAAGCAATAAATTGATATTTAAAAAGAACTTTAAAAAGTAAAAATTAGCCAATTTAAAAAGCCCCCAACACATAATGTTTACAAATAAGAATATCTCATAAATGGATGGACAGATTTTCATAAATTGTTGTTAAGAAAATAAGCAAGGTGGACCGTAGATCCTTCTCATGTCCGCTTTAAAAAACCTCATTAAAACCGTATTTCGTTTAGGAGTTATGATGACACAGACAAACAGGTAAATCAAACGTATAATACTCTCTTTTTTCGTCTTGGGTTAATTCATGTACTTAAAGAAACCTACTTGGATTCATTCTGTATAGAATTTAGTTGTTCCAACTTTGTTTTATGTTCAGCCTCCACTTTTGCAATCATTTGCTTCACCAACGATATGAGAGCATTAAATTGATTCAACGTAAGACCATTTTCAACACAAAGCGGTATCAAGAACGGCAACACCTTTGTGGCCATCACTTCTTTGGTGATACCAAGTTTTTTGTGACCAAGTGTTAACTTGTAGATACCTATAATGTTAGTAAACATTCATTATTTCTTTTTAAGAGGACAAAAACTTGTCTACAAAGAAGGGATTTAGCTTTTGTTTCTAATGACAAAATAGATACAGAAATATATCTGCTTCATGCCTCATATGGAGGTCACATGATTTAAATTTTCAAATAGATGAAAATTTAGATTTCTAAATCCATCCACAACATTAAAATAGATTTTAAAGCAATTTACCTAGGATACCCATGAGAACAGCTGGTTCTCTCGATGGTATTTGAGGTAAAAATGGTATAATTTCATCCAACACCAACCATTTGTCTAAATGCTCCAACAATTTGCCAAGGCACAATAAGCAATTCACTCTCACTGACAAATAATTAGTTTGCAAACATAATTTTTTTATCCTTGGTAACAATGCATTTTTCATAGCTGGGTAATCTATTAATGATGCAAACGTTGGCAACACTGACAAGCATAGTTCTTGTATTTGTTGTGCATCAGATTCTAATGCTCGATACAACATGGGGAGAATATCTGTCTTAACTTCTTCTCCGGGAGTTAGTTTTAGCAATAGCTCCATTTTTTGCATAAAAATCAGTAAAATTTGTATGGGTTCCTGTATTAACATAACTGGCTTTAAAATTGGTAAGATATACTTTATATATTCTTCTTTTGTAGAATTCTCTGCTATTAATAAAACATTTGGTAGCACAAAAGGAACCATCGGGGGATTTACAAATTCTTTTGAGAGACAAGGCAATATTCGATAAATACATATTCTGTGGGGCATTTTTTGTATGATCTGTGGTAATCCTTTGTAGAATTGAGATTTCTGAAGATTATCCCATTGGAATAGAGAGTCTAAATAGTTGAGAGTTTTGACACCAACATCTTCAAAATATGATATCTGCAAAACAAAAACAATAGTTATTTAATGAGTTTTTATTATATTTAATATCAATTATAACTAAAGTTATATCTTCATGTTTTCTTAGTCATATTATAGATAAACTATTAAACATAAATATAAAATTAGTTTATAAAATTTTTAACAATCAACCGCAATTAAAATATGTAGTATCAGACTGTTGCATACCTTTAAGAGCTGATGAGAGTCAGGCCTCAACTCAGGAGTAACATTCAACATAAGCTTTACATAATCTCGTAATCCATCTGCTACACACAGAAGTCTTGACGCAGGCAAATTTCTCAAGTCATTTGCAAACCTTTTAAATTTTGAATAATCGCCACTAATATTCCCAAGAGATTGATGACCTGTACTATGTAAACTATACACAAGCATGCCTAATGAGAAAATATCACTGGCTGGAGAATGAGATGCAGAAATAATGTATTCCGGGGCTAAATAATCTAAAGATGGCTGTGTCAAAGCTGGCATAGCTTGACAATACTCAGTAAAAGGCCAAAATGGTGGTTGTCCTGGCGAACTCTGGTTAGCAACACAAAAATCAAATCCAAATATCTTCCAAGCCCCTTGTTGATTTACTACTATTGATTCTGGAGTGATATTGTGATGTAATAATTTCACATCATTATGCAAAAATGCCAACCCTTCAGCAATTTGCATAAGGCCATACTTAATCTCAACTTCATAGAGTTTATAGTTCACAAGGTTACTTGGTATTGGCTGTGGCATGTTATCCATGTTACCAAGAATATTTGCTAAGCTAGCAAACACAGGCTCTGTAGCAAATGCTAAACTTTCCCTACTCTCTTCTAAACTATGCTGCACAGTGAGTATTTGAGGATGACGCAGCTTAGTTAGCTGCAGAATGCCGCGTTTTAGAATGTCTAACATGATATCTCGGTCAGTTTTTGACCATCTGTCCAATTGTTTCTTTTCAAATACAAAAATGGAAGCTTCCTGTTTTGTTGATTTCTTGTAGCCTTTGTAAACCTTCCATAACAAACCTGTAAATAAAACAGTCATAAGTAAATAGCACTAATCAGGCCTTTGTTGGCGACAGTACTTTTTATTTACCAGGTCCAGCACTTGCAATGTACTGAGTTGCTTCGAACTCTCTAGTCACTGGATTTCCAGGAAGAACACCAGATAATTGGGATACTGTACTCGTAACAGATGAATAAAACTTATTAAAGACATCCATTGTAGGTGATAATTTGTTTTAATTTCTAAGGAGTAGAAGACATTACAATGTTTTTAAAAAAAGGAAAAACAATACTCTCGTCCTATTGAAAAATTACAGTACAGACTACAGAGTAGTGTACAGACTAATGACTATTACACAGTTACACAAAAATCAAAATACAAATGACACAAATAGGTACCGTATTTACTGACTAATGACTACTTCAAAAATCTACCTACAACAATGTCAAATCTCAAAGTGATCAATTACAAATTGTAATAGATTGTTTTATTTTTATGAATTTAGAAATTAAAACTTCAGTAGTCTGTAGTCAATGTTTTCAACTTCAATTAGGTACCTAATTACCTACTAATGGAAATATTAAAAACAAAAGAATGACTCTGTATCAAATTATAGCAGTTTTTTTACCATTTCTTACTATAATCATTGCAGAGAGTGAACCGTATTTAAAGGAACCATATCGCCCTTTGGGTCCACTAGTAAAATGTAGTTTTTTACCTTTAGAATTTCTAGACTGTGATGAACCAGTTGATCATAAAGGTAACGAAACTGCAAAAAAGGCGGTAAAGCATGGTTGTGTAAAATTTGGAGGTGTGAGATACGAAGATGTGGAAAAAACAAAGGTTCAATGCAAAGCATTAGATGGAATCGAGTGCTATGGGAGCAGAAGTTTCCTTCGAGATGGATTTCCTTGTGTGCGGTATTCTGGGCACTACTTTACAACAACTTTGATTTACAGTATATTACTAGGTTTTCTTGGAATGGACAGATTTTGTTTAGGACAAACTGGCACAGCTGTTGGCAAGCTTTTGACATTAGGAGGACTTGGTATCTGGTGGATTGTAGATATTGTGTTGTTAATCACAAATAACTTGCACCCAGAAGATGGTAGTAATTGGAATCCTTATGTTTAATTAGTATATCTAGTGTGTTGTGACAATTTAAGTGTAATATGTACCTACTTTGTAAATAATATTTGTAATTGATTAATAAATTATTCTTATAATTTAAGTATTTTTACATGATAATCCTAACCAAACATACCTTATTTAACAGAAAATAAACAATACAGTTGTCTTAATGATAAAACAATTTTTTTAAAATGTACCTAAACTCTTAAAGCATGTTATAAGGTTACCTACTGTAACATTAACACGATATTATTTATAGTAGTTGCATTCAAGAGCAGCCATGAAAATTTTATTTAGTTTAATGATTTATCTTCAAATGATCTGTTAAGGAACTTCTTAATTGTTAAAATCTAACTATTAATATTAAATTCTTAAATATATGTAGAGCTAAGAGCATTATTACTTGCCATAATCAGACCCATGATAAGGGTATTTTGTGTGAAAATAAAAACCATCTGTAAATTAAATGTTTATTATACTTAAGCCACTAGAGCAGATGCTGTGCTTGACTCATACTTCCAGTTAGGAGGGAGCACACTCTTTGTCTTGTAATAACGAGCGAGCCTGTGGATTCTTGATTCTACAAGAATAAGCCTGAATTTGCTGTCCTTGTCTTTTCTGTTACGTTCTAAATGTTTCCTCATGGCAACAGCTTTCTTGATCAAGTAGTAAAGATCTTCAGGTAGATCAGGAGCCAATCCCATTGCCTTCATGATACGAAGGATCTTCTTACCAGTAACAAACCTAACTTGTGCCACTCCATGAGAATCCCTAAGCATAACACCTGAAATTTAAATGTTAAATGAAAATAATATACAAAAACCACAAAAAATAAATATAAATTAAGGACGAAGGAAGGAAGGAAATAGTAATAAAAAGACAAGATATCCTTGCCTATCAAATGAAAGAAATCTATTTTAAAGCCAGCATTTTTTACTATAAAAAAAACAATATTGTCTTCAAGCTTGGGCCTTTACTGTCACAGATCATCCATATTATGGAGGACTGTCAATAATCTAATAAATAATATAGATCAATGATCTTTCAATATTAAAGAATTTCTATGTCAGAAAGAATATATCCATCTTAAAATGTGTGATTATAATTAAATTGGCACATTGCACTCACCAATTTGAGAAGGAGTAAGACCCTTTTTACCGAACTTGAAAATGTGTTCCTTGACATCATCAGCGGTGGATTTTAACCAGGTTGGTACGCTACGGCGGTAAGGCAACGCCGACTGCGAGATACCTTTGCTGAAACACGAAATAACCACTTATCAGAAACGCCATGTGATGATAGCACATTAAGGTTATGTTTACGTATGCCTTTAAAAGTAACAATTTCAAGGGAAAATCTATCATGAATTTTATTGCAAATAATGCACAGCATAAAATTAAACTAAAATTACCCAGGTGCGTGCATACGACCCATGATTGCGGCTTTTTAAAAAATCGCCGTTCTGACAACTACAACAAGGAAAATTAAAAAGATGGTTTCATTGACGACCGGAAACTAGACTTTCTGTTTCCTCTATAGCTTTTGGATGACATAGATTCAAGAATTATTATATTTCATTTGTACGTTGTGTATGTTTGTGTATATTGTAGTTTTTCCATTATAATAAATTAAATACAAATTTTAAAAATATATTTTATATTTTTCATTTTTAGCCATGGGCAAAATGGTATTAAAATATGTTTTAATTAATAAAAAAACACAAATAGACATTCTTGACATATTAGATCAATGTTGTTGTCACAGTCATCTGTTACAATGACAGTGACAATAACAAATTATCAATAAAAATAATAGTCGAAAGAGTTTGCATTTCATGGATCTGTAAAACTAAAATCTAAACTTTTTACACAAAATAATGGCTGATCAATATGGAATATCTCAAGCAGAATATGAACTTATTAAAAAGCAAGCTGCTAGGCGTGCTGAAATGCGTCGAGAATTCATGAAACAGCGGACAAATCCCTTCAAACACGCAGCAGAAGCTGGCTATGTTGTGAGTTTCATTACGTAATTTAACACCTCACATTTTAGTAAAATCAATAATAATAATTAATACACAAATTTTGTGCTTTTAGTTCGATGAAGGCCATCAGAGATTTTTGTCTATGAAAGTCACCCAATTCGAATACTTTAAGCCTAACAAAAGAAACGCTTTATTTGGAATTGGAGCCGTTATAATGCCTATGATAGTATATGGATATCTTATTCACAAAGAACGATCAGCGCGCGAAGCAAAGTGCCGTTCTGGAGAGCTCCGCTACAGAGACAGGCAATTCAAATTATGTTAAAATGACCAATTAGCCGCAAAGAATATTTAATTGTTAGACTAAACTGTGTAAATAAAATTAATAAAAATACATTTTCTTTTACTGTAGCTTTATAAATCATTATTATTAAAAAAAAACTTCTAGCTGTCTTCCATATTTAAATAAAAACTTCATTCTGCAGATGACTAATAAAATTGACAAAATATATGTGTCACATGAATTTCTCTAAAAAAATTTAAAATGTGTGACTATGCATTTTCTGAGATTGAATGTAAAATAATCAAGGCACAAATTGAAAGAAGAGCCAAGTATAGACAAGAGTATTTGAGAAAGAGAACTGACCCTTGTAAACATTCTATGGAATCAGGATTTGTTGTACGTATTCAGAGTTTAATATTCTAACTAGCTGTGTCCCATGTTTCATTGTAGCGTTATATAGCCTACTAGCTGTACCCACGACTTCGTCCGCATTAGACAGTTTTTTGGATAGAAGTTTTATTTTTTACGTAAAAGTGACTGGATATTAGAATAGTTCTTATCTCTTTTGTTTGAAGACGACCTGCTCGCTTCTGACGGTAAAGATTAAGTCATTTTTGTTGGTCGTATCAGTTCATAATTTGGTATCTGGTGACCTCACGTGATTGATCAATAAACATAATAATACAATAGTTAGTAGGTAAGCCAGCACTTACTGCAGAGTGCAGAGGTAACGTGTTTGAGCACATTGAAATGATCACAATATATATAATATTATGTACCCACTTGGCCACTTAGTGAAATTAGATAGTACTCCACGTCCCCTATGCCCTTTCTCAACGTATTATCTGTTTGTGCCAAATTTCATTAAAATCGGTTCAGTGGTTTAGGCGTGAAAGCGTAGCAGACGGACGGTTACATTCGAATTTATAATATTAGTATGGAATATGGATAACCTTCCTCTATAAATGTCCTATCCAACAATACAATTTTTAAATTCAAACCAATGTTTACTAAGCAAAAAAATCAATAATAACAATTAATATACACTTTTTGCGCTTTTAGTTTGATGAGGGTCATCAGAGATTTATGTCTATGAAAGTCACCCAATTTGAATACTTCAAGCCTAACCTTAGAAATGCTTTATTTGGAATTGGAACTGTTATAATTCCTATGATTGTATATGGATATCTTATTCATATAGAGAGATCAACCCGTGAAGCTAAGTGCCGTTCTGGAGAGCTCCGCTACAGAGACAGGCAATTCAAATTATGTTAAAATGTCTAATTAGCCTTGAAGAGTATTTGATATTTTAAAATTAATAGGTATAATAAAAATATTGAAGTGATTGATAAGTTTTTTCTCTTAAAGCATGTCAATCCCAACTATGTATTTGTGCCAACAGCGGGTAATGAGGTGAAAGCTATTTTCATGGTCTTCATTCCGATGGTTTCTTGTGATTATCTAATTTACATTCAGCATACGAGATGAAGTATAAGTATTGACGGGCTCGTTTTCCGCAACTCGACGTCTACGATGCGCCTATTTTGCGTATTGCGCCGGGCGGTTAGTCCTGCCATCCCAGCTCCTCCAAAAAGTTTATCAAACCTCTGGTGTCACCAATAACCTCGGGGAGGGTCTGTGGTGATCCCAAGTGTTTGGCCCGGTAGTTGGTCACATACGAGATGAAGAAACTACGTACTAGTAATTTGCGTTATCTTAGTTAGCTTGATAAATAAAATTTTTATTATATTGGTGTAATGTTTTTTAATTATTTAGAAAACTTAAATTAAATTATAGAAATTAAATATGCTAAGTAATGAATAATGTTTAGAAGTTATTAAACAATAATACCCAATAATCTTCTCACACAGTATGATAACCATGTTCTTTTGTATATCAGGTGAATGTTGATAATAATAGTTGATTTTAACCCCCAATGCAAGAGGGGTGCTATAAGATTGACACATTGGTCTGTGGCATTGTAGCTCTTTAGTAAATGGACAAAAAGGAGAGATTTTGATAAATAAATTTCTAACTTATACACTTATCGATCATCTAATGATTTATCCCTTAATATCACAGCATCATCAAACTTGACCATATATGTGGTGCCCTTATGCCAATGAGCAGTCACTTTTGCAGGCTGAAATTAGAAATGAAAAATTAATATCAATTTTACCATAATTCAGTATTTTAAAAAAATATCCTAAAATGGGTTACTGTTAATTATTGTAGACTACTTTTACCCTTAACTTATGTTACAAAAGGAATGCTACAAACTTACAAAGCCACTCCTAGTGAGGACAGCTTCAATGATTCCAGCATTAAAAGAGGCACAGTTTAAGGATCCTTTGTCTTTGGGTATACTTATAAATTTATTCACCTGAAAAATGAATATTAAAAAAAAATCTAGTTAAAAAAATTCTGAAAAACAAAGAAAGGTTGAATTTTCCAAAAGTCTACCTATTTAGGTGTATAATATGTAATATGATTAGTGAAACATATAGAAATGCTACTTCATATAAGTAATCCTGGCTTTTTTTATGCTTCTACTCTTTTTATATAATATATACTTTATAATAACTGCATATCTCAGTCATGTGCCTGATCTCAAAACTCAGGAAATCAAATTAAATAAATGAAAACTAATAAATCTTATTCACCAGCGCATCCTTCTCAATGATATAGTAGGTCCTTTCATCATCGTTTGCATGCTCCAACTTATCTGCTTCTTTTCCAAATAATACCTAAAAACTATAATCCTAAGACATTGCTAATCAAAACTTAAAAACTGTATGTTTGTACAATTAATAATAAATATTTATTGTAATTAGAAATTCAGGGATTAACCATGAACCATATTGGTGCTCAATACCCGATTCTAAGGTAGTAAAGGAATTTAAATTAGACTAAATTTAATCAATACCTTCCATAAGGTAGATTTTACAAACAAAAGCATGTTGAGAAGTTTAATTTCGCGCTTGCTATTTCTTTCTCTTACAAAGTATAAATCCAACACTCTACTACCAACATCTTGTCCAATTTCAGACAATCTGAAAATTAATGATATTTTAAATCTTGCACAAACAAGATATAATATATAGTACTAATCTAATAATGTTTTACTTATTCTGCAATTCCTGTATAGAGTGTGAACGATTTTGACAATACTGAACTATTTCTGAAAATAAGAGAGCGTAAATAGCTAAAGAGACTTCCCCTTTTCCCTTACTAAGAGGCTTGTCTAATATTGAAGATTTGGAACGGCTAGACGACATTATAATATACAATAGAACAATGTTAAATTTGTATTATTAGGAAAGTTATTATTTATTGTACTTT
This sequence comes from Aporia crataegi, assembly GCA_912999735.1. Taxonomy (NCBI): domain Eukaryota; kingdom Metazoa; phylum Arthropoda; class Insecta; order Lepidoptera; family Pieridae; genus Aporia; species Aporia crataegi. Next base: position 634,804 of record OU538748.1, on the reverse strand, counting down.
CATTTATTATATACTTAGATTATTGATATATTTTTTATCCGTTTCGGTATAAAGATGTTATTTGTTAAGAATTAAGATGGAATTCGTGAAGATTAACAAGGTTTTGACAAATCACAAATGTAAAAGTCAAAGATATTGACAATATGGCACAGACTAATAAACTAAGGAATTTATTTTAGGGGAGGTAGGTAACGTTCTTGGTTATGAGTCTGAATTTGTAAAATGTAAATAGGAGTATCAAAATCCTCGAAAGTACCAGTCATCACTAGTATCGGCACATTAATTCGAAATCTTAAATTTGAAAAGTGTACCTATTGCTGCACCTATTAGGAAAACACGTCAATTTTATATAGATAAAATGAATGAAAATGAATGAATGATATGTCCGTTCGAATCCTACTCTTTAACCCCCGACGCAGAAAGAGAGATTGAAATTAAATTTAAATATTATTTATTAAAGGTTTTTGGCTAGGTTGCAAGACCTTTAAGCCATATCTTTATTTCTTGCCTCAAGTAAAATGGCGGCACGGTAGTGGCCTAAAGGAGGGAATTGTGAACAGATAAAAAAGTCACGTCTTACTGAATTATATCGCATTTCTTCATCAAGCACATTGCCGAACCGCTTATGCTTAAAACTCCATCAATTTTACACATAAAATTTCAAAAAAAAAAAACACAACTTAGAAAATTAAATAAAACATGACGCCAAAACTACCGAACCGTACTCTGTAGTGTTCCCTTATTATATAGTATCTGTATATGTCTGCAGCGTCATAAACTCTTAACGGATGGACCGTTTTTTTTATGAAAGATGACGAGATCGAGATGGATCTAACATATTAATCTCAATTTATGAATATCTGTTGTTGCAATTTTGAGTACATAATGATGAGTCTATAATTTAACAATATTTTATTAGTAAGATTACAAATAATTAATCCATACTAATATTATAAATTCGAAAGTAACTCTGTCTGTTACGCTTTCACGCCTAAACCACTGAACCGATTTGGCACAAACATAGATAATAAGTTGAAAAAGGACATAGGGGACATACTAGGGGACGTAGGGTACAATATAATTTCACTAAGTGGGTACATAATATATTCAATGTGCTCAAACACGGTACCTCTGCAGTAAGTGCTGGCTTACCTACTAACTATTGTATTATTATGTTTATTGATCAGTCATGTCAGGTCACCGGATACTAAATTATGACTTGATACGACCAATAAAAATGGCTCTTAATGCCTTTACCGTCAGTAGCGAGCAGATCGTCTTCAAACAAAAGAGATAAGAACTATTCTAATATCCAGTCACTTTTACTGTATAGTACAATATAGGTACTTGACGTAAAAAATAAAACTCCTGTCCAAAAAACTGTCTAATGCGGACGAAGTCGCGGGTACAGCTAGTAAGATATAAAAGTAATTTGCTGCCTACTTTGATCGATGGCCTATCTCTGCAAATGATATAGAATGAAGATTTGTACCTACTCTCCTGCTCTCTCTCCATTGATAATCTTCAAAAATTTACTGTTATTTTAAACGATAATGCAATGTTTTTTAAAATTCTGTGGGTAAGTAGGTCAACATAATTAAAATGTTCTCTTCGACCTTATCTAATAAATACGAACATTATTTATATTTTTAACTAGCTGTGCCCCGCAGATTCGCCCACGTTAATTTCGTCGTACCGTGATGTTATATAGCCTATAAAATATAGAGAAAAATAATAATAATAGATATGTATTATATACTTCGTCCGCGCGGAATAGTTATTTTTTTATATTCATTTCTAAAATAAAAGTAGCCTAAGTTACTCCTTATTACATCAACTAGCTGCTAGTGAGTCCCGTCAAAATTGCTTCAGCCGTTTCAGAGATTAGCCAGAACGAACAGACAGACAAAAAAATTAAAAACTGTTATTTTGGTATATGTACCATGTATACATCCATATGAATTTAGTAAAAAGCAGTTATTTTCATATTACAAACAAACACTCCAATTTTATCTATCTATAATAGATAATACATATATCTATCTATATTATATGATAACCTCTATAACCTCCTCCGTGGCTGACACTTCTATAGTCTCCGGTTTGAACCTCAGGGAGACAAATGAATGTTTCGGTTGGGTAGGCACAGAAAGCTGATCATCTACTTGCCTGTAAAAAATTTGATAAGTGAAACAGATACAGAAATATGTTTGCCCCATGCCCCACTGGCGGGTTACAGAAATCCACTTCGGTTTTTATCTTTACATGAACCACAGGAATGGTTGTCTTGTACATAGGAGTGATGATAGGATGTATTAAAAATTCTTTAGTATCTTAACTATTTAATAATAACATTTTACTCCTTTCTGTAAAATACAATATGTCCATAATATAGGACGGTGTCAGACCATACGTCCTTATTCCTTATACAATATTGTTCTTAACTAAAAGTTCAATTCAATAATCTTAGTCTGCACCTTTTTGTTACACAATGTATTTAAATATATGTTTTAAGTTTTAATAAATTAACATCTAATCAAGTATGTATTTGGATTTTGAATATGAGTTGTCCAACTAAGGTAGTGAAAAGGGCAAAAATGAGAATGGTCACAATTTTTATATTTAAAAAAAATCATAATTTATTAGGCACAAATTATCTAATCAAACTGTTGATAAAAATATTTAGTATCACGAATAAAGACAAAATATTTCTGAAAGCTGCAAATTTTTTATGCATATATTTATAGACATGGTCATCATACTTCAAGGATTCAAACCAAAAAACTTGGTCTTGAATCGGTCAACAATATTGCGACTAATTAATTTAACAATAATAATAATATGACAAAGTTAGACTGCAGGTACAAATTTTTACTACATAACATAGGTTTTAAAAGTTATTAGAGCTTAATTTAATTGTGAAATAAAAATAAATAACAAAAGATCCAACTCTTTGGTTGTTTTGTTGGGATTAAGGTATGTGATAATTAAAATATTTACAACATATAATTTGCAAGGATTTTTCATTGGCACTATTATTATTCAGAATATTGGGAGACAAAAATAGTTGTTATTCTAGAATCTAGTTTATGCATATTTATTGTTAAATAAATAGAGCAAACCTTGCTATTTCTATGCCAGTTCAATTCATTAAAAGATTCTAGCTTACTATAAGAGATATTGCGAAAATTTTATTCAAAAAATTTGTGCAATTAATAAAAAGCTGATTATAGTTCTATTTCAAATGCCTATTGTAAACCTTATTGTAGTACACTAATAAAATAATAATGTTAGTTGATACAATATACTAGAATGTACATTATATTTAAATTACTGTGCATAATATCTACATTTTTGCTGTTTTATCACTTAACACCATATCCCCTTAAACTATGTGTGTAAATAAAATTTTAAGCAAATAAGGTTTCATATCAAACTATATACAACAATTAGCAGCAGGTAGATTGTACAGTTTCCGCTTCAAGCAGGTTAAAGTCCATACCATTTGGTCTGTTGAAACCTGATTTGATGCCATCCCAACCATCTTCAACCTTGTATTCACCTGTTTGAATACGGTTATAAACTTCTTGAGCAACAAGGATGAAAGCTTGTTCAACATTTACACCTGATTTTGCTGAAGTCTCAACATGATGTAAGCCTGTAAGTTATGAAAAAAAATTATATTACATTTTATTTGGAATCCTCCTTGCCTTGCATGTATAGTAGAAATTCACTAATCCAGAACTAAAAAACTAGACGCCAGATTTTGTAAGTGGAATGTAAAAAATGTTGCTGAGGTGTGAGTAAATTGGTGGAGGTTGTCAGATTGCTGGATTAGTTTCTACTGTATAATTTAACACAGAAAAGTTATTATTCACCAAATATTTGTATTACAAAAAACAGGGATAAAACATATTTAACACACAATAGTATGTTGTATCGGATGAACAAAAAAATTATAGCCTTCAGTTACTTCGTTAGCTACAAGGTCACAAACCCAATCAAATTATTTACAAACCCAATCACATTTCAGTTATATTAACATATCTTGAAGTAATTATGTCATGTACTTGATGTCATAATTTCATGCAATTCACAACTTAAAATTAATGGTAAACTTACAATTTACCATTAATTACAATTTGTATCGAGTGTTTGGGTAATTAATTTTTTAAATTCTGTGTCATATAAACTAACAAGAAAGCCATGTATTTATAATAACATACCATTTTCCTCTGCAAACATCCTCGCTTCTTCACAAGACACTTCTCTTCTTGCTCCATTTTTAGTATCAGTTCCTACAAGGTCTACTTTACATCCAACAAGGGCAAATACAGGTCTGTGAGGCTCTATGTGGCGTTTTGCTTCCATCATCCATAAGGGAATATGCTCAAAGCTTGATCTATTACAAACATCGTAAACAAGTAGTGCACCCACTGAATTTCTGTAATACGATTTCGTTATGGACCTGAATCTTTCTTGACCAGCAGTATCCCAAAGTTGTAATTTGATACGCGTACCATCCTGTACTTCTATGATTCGCGCAAAGAAATCCACTCCGACAGTGGGATCTGAGAGCTAAAACATAATGCGTAATATATGCGTAACATAACAGTCGCGTCAAAAATATTTATAGCAAAACAAAGGAATTTACCTCAGCAAATTTTCCATCTGTAAAGTATTTTAACAGTGAACTTTTGCCTACAGTGCTGTCTCCGATTAAAATAAGTCTAAACTGATAATCAAATATAGGATCAACCATTTTCTAACATGTAATTTGAGGAAATCTTAAATTTACGTATTATCGCTAAATAATTGAAGATATTTATTAATTAGGTAGGTACTAGGTAGGTTGATACTGCTAACTGCGAATGAGTGCGAAGTGCCAAATTAATTAAATCCACTTCTCAAATCTCAAGTCATACAGAAGACAGCTGTCACAAGGATTTAGGGTAAACACGAAATAAGTTAACAGTCTGCACTCAGTAATCAGTATATTACAGACTATCCAAAATATAGACTATATCCATCGAGACAGACGAATATATTCTGTTGAGAATCGAAATAGACGAATATCTGTCGAAATAATATCGCGCCCACTGAGGTTTGTTAGGTTTTAGGATCAGTTATTAATTATGATAAAATATTATATTGCTATCCTTGAATAGTTAATTTTGTGTTAGGTATCGGCTTACTACTCAGTGACTGATATATACGTATTGGTGTAAACAAATAATAATAATAGTATTTGTGTCTTTAAAAAACCCCATAGCTGTCGTAATCCCACCCACCGTTACCCAGCTTAACACTATATGATAACTATCAAACAATGAGTTTTACGCAAGGTTTAGCAAAAATCAAAGAAAACGATGAAAAACATAAATCCACCCCTATTGGTGAGTTTAAAACTGTTTAAACAACCATTTAGTCTTGATATCATAACCTAAGATTTAAATTTTATAGCAAAGGTGGCTCCTGAACTTAAGCAGAATAATGACGTTGATACACAAATAACTAAGACTTGCGCCGTTCTAGGATGTGAGGAATCGAAAAATTGTAATGCAGATTCATTTTTTCGGTTAGTAGTTTCCAATGTATTTTGCCAATTGCTATTATGGCGACTGAATATACAACATTAAAATAAGTAACAATGCATATTCTGTAGATTTTTAATTACTCTTATTATTTTTATTTAATTTTTACATTGTTTGTGAAAGTTGTAATTTTAATGAATGGTAGATTTAAAGTATGGACTTTAAATTACATATATCAATTATGATGAGGCCATTAGGCTCATTATAATTGATATATTCATAAATTGGTCACTGTCCCTTTAATGTCTGCCAAATGATGGCTAGTAAACTGAAATATCCAAACATAGTTGAATTGATATTTGTTTCTTAGCTAACATCTAAAGTGACTCAGATTGTGTCACAGGCATGAGACCAAAAATAATGGTATCATTAATCAATATGATATAGTTTGCCTGCATTTCCCTATCAGAAAAGTAATAACAAAGTGCATTTATTTTATTCACAAGTATAATTTGTATTTTAGTTTTCCTGAAGATGAAAACCTAAGGCAGATATGGACAGATTTGACAGGCAGGAACAATTGGACTCCGACAGATTATTCCTACATATGTGTCCAACATTTTTCAGTAGATTGTTTTGAATGTGACTCTAGTAATACTGTAGTACTTATTGATAAAGCAGTACCATCATTGAAGCTACCTAAACATGTTTTAGAGGTAATTTATTATTATTGATATTGGCTTCAGACAAGCAGCATAATGTTATTAATAAATATGTGAAATTGGAGGCAATTCAAAAAAACCCTAACATGTTAGTTACAAGATTACCTCTTAAGGTGAACAGATCTTGAATTGTAGCTAAAATCCATCTCTATCATGTCCGCTTTCAAATTAATCAAATCATATCAAATTCGGTCCATTAATTTAGGAGGTACAATGCCACAGATAGACAAAGACATGTCAAACACCCTTTTTTATCATATAAGATTAAAAAACAAAAATAGCATATACCCAACTTAATTTATACATTATGTTCTAGGTAGAATATATTGATGATTATTTAGAAAATGAAGAGGAAGAATATTTAGACAATGACTATGAAATGGATATTGATGATTCTGTAATAGACAAGTCAATGACTAATGATTCCACTACACAGAAATCAAATGATTACTCTATAGAAAAATCAATAACAAATGGATCAATACTTTCCAACATCAATTCAAACCTAAACACAAAACATTCTGAAATTGAAAAGCCTGTAACTGATGACCAGATAGAAAAAAATGTTGAGCTTCTAAAACTATTCACTGAAGTACAAAGAATGCAATGTGCATCTATTGAATTGGGAAATAAATATAAGTCTGCTATGCATACATATAAACGTCAAACACGCTTCTTATTAAGACTTCGTGAAGTCATAGATATGAAGAAGAAAATTTTAGACCAAAAGAGAAAAAAGAAGTCAAGGATTCTTTTGTCGTTGCAAGATAAAATGAAGGAAGATACAAGTGGTCTTGTTCTAGCTATGCCAACAAGACATACAGATGACCTAAAGAATTTTGCCCTGAGTATTTATAGATATTCTCCACAGGCCTACATTTATATCAGAAATACTTTAAGAACTCTATTACCAGGCATTGAAACATTGGATTCATGGATCAATTCTGGTTATGAACCAAAAAATGTTCTAACTAACAGTAACCTTATAAAATTAACAACAGATTTAAATGACACCGAAATGAATTGTAAAATTTCATTACGCTAGTTTAGAGAAGTATAGAGATGCAAGTTTTCAGAACATAAAGATATCTTTAACTTTTATTTGTGTCAATTTTACTTTTAATTGTAAAATGTGTAAAAGTACATCAGATGTCACATTATATATTTTTTCTAAAGTAAAATATTTTTTGATGTCCAATAATGTAACCTAGAGTGCTGGATTTTTTTTTTATTACTACAGATTATAAAACAGTCTTTCGCCGTATCTGTCTGTGTTAGTTTTGAAGAAACTCAAAATCTACTTAATGGTTTTTAAACTGGTTTTCATTTTTCACATGGTAATTGGAAAGGTATTTAGACAGATAATTTTAATCTTTAAATGAGAAGTTACATTAATTTTATGGTAACCTATTACCACTAGACAATCTACATTAATTTTTTCGGATATATCAGAAAATAATGGGATACATCGGAAAATAGGGCAGGGAGGTAGGTCAATTTAACAGCCTTTTCTGCTTTGCAATATTTGTATCTAGTTTTTTCTCAGGCTGCATTTATGCAGGGACATTTAGCCCCATCCATTAATCAAAGATTCAACTCGTGCTTTTATTTTTGAACTATTACTGTGGAAAAGCTCATAGTAATAATGAAAATATGGTTCGAAAGCAAAAATTCAATATTTTGTTGACTTCACTACTTAAAGAAAGTTAATGTTTGAATTTCTATAAAGATAAGATCCCAAAGCATGATAAGTATAAATAGGCGGCATCTAAAGCATATTAGGAAAACATTTTATTGTTTCAAATAGATGCAGTTGCTAGAAAAAACTGCTAGGTAGGTAGGTACTAACGATTGAATACGAGTGCGATCTTGTATTTCTGTAGATGCCACTATAACTGAAAAATGAAAACTGAATCCAAGCTATAGAGAGCCAGAGTAACTTCAAGAAAACAATGACAATTGACAGTTCATAAGTCAATCCGCATTCTGTGGATTTTGCCAGTTGCCTTATAAATTCAGTGCCGCTTTTTATTTCGTGGGTGATTGTTGTATCACTAAGCGTCCGATCCTTTAACGAAAATAATCTACCATCTGTTCAAATATTGTGCAAGTTTTAAACAAAAAAATTGCTTTATACCCCGTGCCCTGTCGCTTTTAAATATTCGAAACTGATTTTATTGCTTTTTATTTAATTTTGTGTCTGTGTTGTGTTTTTTGTTTTTGTACAAGTGTTGTGAATGGATTTGTTGTATCGCGATTATGAAGGCGTGCGCCTCGCAATAGGTACGTAATCTCGCATATTTTATTTATTGCTTGTATTGTGTGAAGCCTTAGATTTCACTTGGTGATTTAAACTCCACTGTCGCCGCTAACTGGACTTTCGCAATCGCGATTCCTAAAGCGTATTGCATTCCTTAAAAGTAAGCCACGGGCCTTAATAGTCGATCAGTTGCTAGTACGTGTTAAGTTTTATACTAGTGGTCCTAAATAGTTTATTGCTATTCGAAACATGATCGATTCATTTCTCTTCAGACGCTTAAGGGAAAGGAATTAATTTTCTATTCTTTATAGGCCTGTGATTGATGTTTTGATTGATTTCTAAATCTAATTAGAATATCGTTTAACGAGTTATCTTCTTGATAGGAAGGAAACAAAAAATAATAATATTTATTTACTATACAACTCAACGAACTATCGCAGCTTCTACACGATTTAACCTTAGCGAATTCACTATCCATTAAATATTGTAGGTACATGTCTCATTAAAAGTTAACTTAAATTTAAAAGACTCCCTGATCCTAACTTTCAATCTAATACTCTCCCAATTTTTTCCACTCCATTCCAGGCTCTCGTTCTAAAGCCTCCCGTGATTACGTATTGTGACTTTGGTGTCTCAAAAAAATGATCCTGATATATTCAACATTATTTTAACAACGTAGTAAGTATGTACTTGTCTGAAAATTGGAATGACCGACAGCTTTTTTTTACTGATGCTTGATGATGTTTTATTCGTATCCGCAATTTTAGTAAATTAATGATTTCCTTGTCCCTTCACCGGAAAGCGACCTATTCGTCACAGGGGCGGGGAAACTAGTAACTATAGACAGGAGAATATTGGAGTCGAACCACCATTGAGTTTGGTCGACGGTTCATGGGTGTTTTTGTTGCTATGTTTTTTGTTATGTTTTACTTCTTGTTCTTGGCTTAGGCCGTAAATGTGTGTATAAATAAATTAATAAATAAAACTTAATATATAAGTAATTTAAAACTTTGATACTCCGACAACTACTGGACATTGGCAGGAGGAGTAGGTGACGTATTAAGCTGAGCGTAACACTTCGCACGCGACGCGAAAAATGTGTCGCTAGGAAATCCTAGCACAAGTTGCAGTTCATACCGCGGTTCAGGTAGGTAGCAGTAAATAATAAAATAATTAATTCTATTATGCAATAACTACAATGGTTATGGGTCAGGTGAAGCGCAAATATACCTATTAACTATTTAATATATTAAACTTTATGTTGAAGAAATAGAGTTCAACGTCTACAATAGTGGCGTATATAATTAGGTGCTATTGTATTCTTGTTTATGTAAATTCGTGAGAATAGCATAACTTATTGGATTCACAGCTGGATTTACATAACTATAACGTAATTTCGAAAAGTGTGTCCGCGTAGTGTTAAAGTGAATTGCCGTATACCCTACTGGGTATGGGACAGATACATTTCTGTATCTGTTTCACTGTTCATTGTCTTTACAAGCAATTAGGTGATTAGCCTTCTGTGCCTATCCAACTGAAACATTCATTTGTTTTCCCGGGATTCAAATGTAGGACCTCCGGTGCAACACCTGTAAACCACTTAGCCACGGAGGCGGTTAGTGTCCGCGTAGTAATGTTGCAATCAAATTAGGCTGTACCTTTATATGTATATGGACGAAAACTAGTATTAAACGATCTATAAATTTGACCCTATTGTGAAAGTGTATGACGGGAAGTCTAATTTTAAACGCTGTAAAATCCAAAAATATAACCTTACATCCCATATTTTATCTGCCGCCCTATGTTAAATTTATCCGTAGCCCGTAGGCACAGTTATCAAAACTGAAGCTAAATACGCTAAAATAAAGTCCATAGTTCCCTAGGGATAGGGATGAGAGATGCGGAAATCGTATCATACGTGTATATTCTTGCCTATTAAGAATTTTATGAACTTATAGGAGACGAAGAATGCGTAGTCATAACATTTGTATTAGAGGAAAAACAATGCACAAAATGTTTTAAGCGTATAAACCGATTATAAAGATTGATCTTACAGTTTATGATTTATAAAAATATCCTCGTGTTATCATGTCCGTGGTAATTTTTATTTTATTGTCTTCAATTACAATTTTTTAAAGATAAAATTATTTAGTATTTTTTATTTATTTATTTATCTATTTTCAATGTATATGAATTTGTTGACTTAACTTGAATCAATATTGAAGCCACATCCCACTAATATTAAAAATGCTAAAGTTTGTAAGGATGTTTGGATGTTTGTGACTCAATCAATATTCATTTAAATAATTTAAAAAATATACTAATTAATAAAATAAGTTGTATGTCTTTATATAAGATCACGTTACGACGAAATTAACGCGGGCGACATCGCGGGCCATAACTAGTCTGCTATAAAATGAGTTGAAATCGCGCGGCTTAATCTGACACTAGAGAAATTGCCAAATGAGCGGTTATTTGCAGTTAGTTCTTTCAATTGCCTTAATTCAGTTTAGTTTAAAATTTACAAAAGTATTTAGTAGAATTCTCGATAAAACATCTTCATCCAAAGTAACAAGTTTGAGTGCGTTCATGTTCACTGCAGTCTTTTGTTTTACTGTGCTAAATTTAATAAAATTCTGTCGAGTATTCGTATTAATTAATATGTATTTAGTAGGGAAAGGATATTAGGGTTATTAGAGGTTAGACGATTTTCATATTTAAAACGAACGCCTGAAGAATTGAGATTTAAGAACTTCTGTTTCGACTGAATTTACAATGGATATCGAACACTTGAGAACTGTCGCCTGTTACAAGGGCTAAGATCAATAAAGGCTTATCGAAGGAGTGACGCGTTGAAAAAAATTTCCAATCTAGGCATTTTCCGTTCAGTGTTTGCGGGCAAGATCGATTGTTATAAATAGCTTCCGGTCCCCTCGGATCATATCAATTTCTCACAACGCTGCTTCGCCTAACGAGCCATATTTTGTACGTGCTTTGTGTATATACTTAGGATATATACCCCAGTTCTTGTTGATTAGACTCAAGAAACATAAATTACTGCTCGCACCTGCGACCTTTAATTGGTCTTTTCATCAGCTTATGCGACTATATTCCTTGGGAAAATTGAGTCCTTTTTAGATTTTATGCCTATAAGTATGAGAATAAATGAAAGTTAAAACAATTTAAAGATCGATTTTGATAAATTGTAGCTAAGAACTATCTCCATCACGTTAGTTTTCAATCTATGGTAAGCTTCCACGCAACACGCGTGATAAGAAAGAAAATTATTAGGTACTTTATTTAAATTTGATCAAGTGTCGTAAAATTTTTAATTGTATTGTACATTTATTTAGGTTCTTACGTCGGCACAAATGTAATGTAACTTTTAGTTACTTCAAATTGTATCATACTTTAGGGAATATATAATTGTTATTGGTTGGTTTTGCAAACAAATTAAAACGTAAATTAGTAATTATTAAAACAGCCGCTGAAATATGAAAATAATTCATTATACGAGGAAGGACAATTAAAAGCAAATTTAACTGTCTCTGTAATTTACGCAGTTACGCAAAAATACTTCACAATTCCCAACATAAAATTGTGAATGGATAATGTATAAACGGTCTCTTTGCAGTTTTGTTGCAGACATTATATTTCACCGTCGCATTTGCCTTGAGGGACTTCTTGTACCCGTTCGAAGTTTAGTTTGTTATGTAAAACATATAATATACTAGCTGACCCGGCAAACGTTGTTTTGCCAAATTAATTTTTGGGGTGGGATACCTTACACTTAGGGGTATGAAAAATATACAGTAGCCGATTCTCAGACCTACTGACTATGCATATAAAATTTGGTAAAAATCAGTAAAGCCATTTCGGAGGAGTAAGGTAACTAACATTGTGACACGAGAATTTTATATATAAGATAGTATTATTTCGGTTGACTGAAATAGAGCAGTTTTTAAATCTGTCTATAGGTATATAATATATAATACCTAATATATATAATATGTAACAGACACAACAAACTGAAATAATTAATATTTTCTTTGAACGACAAATTTTTCTAAACGTAAAATAAAAAACCCAGAATAATATTAATTAAAAATAATTTAAAAAATGTTTGCCCTGTGGCATTGTAACCCTGACGCTGGCAATATAAAAATACAGACTGCAAATCCTATCCTAAAAAAATAAATCACACTACATTTTTATAATAGGCTGCGTATAGAAGTTAGCCCGTAACCAGAAATTTTTTGCCCGACTTACCATGTAAATTATAGTTGAAACTGCAGAAAGACACGTCTAACTTATCCGCGGAATTCATTATATTAATGCCCCACCGAAACTCGAGGGAATGCAACAGACATTTTGAAATTTAAATTCATATAAAGCCATTACAGAGTAGTAATTACGCTATTCTGTGGTTTACTTCGTATCTTTAGATTCTATGGTATCACTGAGCTTTTGTTTTGTCTATGATTAAAATGGCAAATGTTTTTATTGCCACTCATTATTTACAGCTTTTTATGGTTAGCCTGTGACCTGATTTCTTGCAGATATTATCTAAACTAAATCGTAACATCGCTCATCTATCGTTAAGATACTTGTTACTGCTTGAATGTAGAAGAAATGAGACTACTCTATTCCCTACTGATCGTTAGCCTCGATATAGTGAATTGAACTAGTTCATCTATTGTACTTACCAATATTTGTTGCTCTATACGCTAGTGCGGCACCAAAGACATGATTAAAAGGAAATAAGCCGGCTGGGTTGCTTGGATGTTCTTACACCTGGGCGCGTTCTTGAACATCATATGAAACTTATATAAGATTGAAGTACTTACATTATCATGTAAATGATTAATATTTAATACGATATAATGTGAAATAAAGAAATTAGACTTTACGTGATCCAACAGATGTAGCTTAAGAATCTGTTTTCTTGCTGTATCAAAAAAAATTACTGTAACTGAAATACATTTAAAACAAATAAATTATTACCAAATATATTATCATCGATTAATTTAAACTAACTTCTTAAAACTGCTATTAAAATCCAATTCAACATTCCATCGTAAATGGTTTAATAAAAAACGTTACTTTCAATCGATACCGCAGACTGACAGATGTTCCCTTTGTTTATTTTTATTTATACAAATGAGAGTTGCTGAATGATTAATTTACAGCGGAGTTACAGTGAGGAGAGCGTAGTACATTTATATTTTATTTTGGGCCTTATTACAAAACTTGGACTAAAGATTGTTACAGTATTAGTTGCTATGATACTGAACCAAAACAAGTCATGTTTGTATGTACGTTAGACTTGTATCCTATTGAGTTTTCAATCTACTTCAAAAAAATGAATTCTAAATTCGGGTGTACGAATTGAATGTTTTTTTTTTGTTATTTCTAAGCATTTGAAATTTCTAAGTCTGTAAAGAAATGTCATAAAATCTTTAATTTGTAGAAGTATATTTTTTACTTTTTAGTGCACTTTATAGTTTCCTCAAAAAAAAAAAAAAACTTAAGTATAAGGCAGGTTTAAAATTTGTACAAATTATTATTCAAAGCAATATTTTGATTGAACGAGACCGTCAATTGCCGCGCCAAAGTGCAAAATAAACAATGATAATGCCCGAATATGACGAAATACATCTACACTTAAGCTATAAATGTATTTTGAATTAACAATTTTTTTTAACTTTGACATTTTTTTAGTTAACAGCCTTTCTCTGCTAATGCTGTGAAGCTGGACGCATTCCGAATGATATGTGTGAATTCCCGTAATTAGTGGGGCATGAGGCAGACACATTTCTGTATCTGTTTCACTGATCATTTTCTTTTCAGGCAAGTGGGTGTTTAGTCTTCTGTACCTAACTAACCGAAACATTCATTTGTTTCGTGAAATTCGAACCTAAGACCTCCGCTGCAACACGCAGTCGCATAAACTACTTAGCCACGGAGGCAGTTCCGAATGACGTAGGTACCTACTATTTGTTTTCTTTCATGTCTAAACCAGTAAACTGATTTTTATGAAAGTTGTTACATTGATAGACTAGAGTTTGGGAAAGGACAGGCTATTGTGGAAAAGGCTTGAAGTGGCAGATATTGTTCAAACATGCGTACGGAGTCGCAGGCAAAAGCTAGCATATTTTCTTAAGAGCTAGTAAAAGAATATTTTCTTTAGACGTAATCATGTTTTTCGTGTGAAGGAATGAAAACAATTTAGGCCACGATTAAATAAGAAAATGTCTGTCGCCGCCAAAACAGTTTTCCGTTTCCTTTCCTTTTTTTTGAGAGTTTGATTTATTGCGTCTGGTAACACTAACGACGAGCTGCGTCTATGGCCACAGATGTTGACGTTTAATAGTTAAACGCATTTGACGTAATACGAATAATGGAAGCCTATTGTTTAGAAACGTAGCATATTTTAATCTACGTGATAGTCGTCTCTTAACCCCCGACGCAAAAAGGAGTGTTATAAATTTAACGTGTCTGTGTCGTACCGTAACTTCTAAGCGAATGTAGCGATTGTGTTCCGTTTTTTGTTTGAAAGCTGAGTGATCAAAACTAAAAAATTAGTAAAGATAATTATCAGTGATAAAGATGCAAAGACGTATTTCCGGGGTTACAGATATTCCTAATACTTATCCATAAACAACCATTACAAATTGTAAATGCCTGAAGGAAGAAGGTTAAAAGTTGCACATGTGTCGCATTCTTGAAGTAATGAGTTACGTTCCACACAAAATCGATTATTGAATGCGTAGTGTTGCATCATGCGAGAATTGTAACATTTCTGTATCACATATATATGCAATAGACATTAGACAGGCTTCAATCTTTGGTATTGCCGTTTTAGGCAAACATTATGTTATTCGTTAAAAGCAGAAACATTTCTATAGGTTTATTTTAGTAGTGTTTTCATTCCTTCTTTCAGATTTTAATTAAAGGACAGTCTGTGTCGTAAAAAGTAATAAAAGAGTGTAATTGAAGACAATTAAAAAACTTCACGACAATGATTACAAATAAAAATATATCATGAATGCCTGAACAGATTTACGTAAATTGTGACCAAGAACTCTATTACATTATCTATCAAATAAAAAACCCCATCGAGATCGGTCAAACTTGCATCAAACGTCAAACTTTTAACAACAGTCTTTTGCGTTAGGAATTAAATATCTTTCTGCAGCCCTTTAACGGAGATATTGCATCACTCCCTTGCTCTACAAACACATCTATTGAAGTTAACAATCAATTCAAATCAAAATATTTATTTCGGATAAAATCCACAGGTGTAAGGAACAATAAAACGTATGCTAATGTTAGTTATTAGATACTAATGCAAACATCTGAAACAATAAGAAAATAAACTAATTGGCCGTTAAGAAAATGCACATACTCTTTGTCATACATTGTTCTTGACTCAAGGAAGCGACATCCTGTTTGAGGTTCGTTGCAATCACGAGCAAAGAAAACTCAAATAACTATTTCCTGAGCAAAGAGCGAATTGGAAACAGACGGTGTTTGTAGTGGTAGTGTTTAACTTTTATTTTAACGTTTGTCTCGGAATTGCTTGATTTCATATTTTTATGAGCACAACAACCTCCATATACATACATAATACAAGGATATACTTCTTTATGTCGATATACATGACGCGTCGCGTCCTTCGACTCTACGCCAGTGGAGTTGAGCTTAAATGCTATATTAAAATGTAGTTTCAATTTCCTGATGATCTAGGCGTTTTCGATTAGAGGTTTTTCAGTACAAAGGTGAATGCAATTTCGAAAACGCATTTAACATGTAAACTGGTAACATTGAAATAATGAAATCGATTGCGATACAATCTGACCACACTTTGCCCTCCATTTATTATTGTTGTGGGAAATAATTATTGTGGCATTTCACGATATTAGATGGTTGGTTTAGCACTGTATTATTTCCTAATCTGGTTGAGGCCTGAGGGTTGGGCGAAATAATATCTCATTAATATCCAATCAAATTCAAAATATCTTTTTTCATATAGAATCTATGCTAATATTATAAAGATGAGTTTATTTGTTAATTTGCGTTAATCTTAATAATTACTGGTTCGTATTGGAAAAATTATTTTTGTATTGGATAGGCAATTTTTCGAAGAAGGCGCCAAGCATCAATGAAAAATGTAAAACATGGAAAAATATTTCTTTCGAGAGCGGGTGAAACCGTGCGTCATAGCTAGATGGGCTCCATACATGATCGCTTAAGAACTTGCAAGGTTGTACGAAGCTTGCAAATTAAGGATGACTTCCTTAAAGTCTAGAATTATTATTTGTCATGTTTTTGTAACAGCAGGTACTCAGTGACCGTTGCAAAGCAAATGCCACTTCCTATTTATGCAATTTGTTACGCCATTGTTCTTTTTATTTCCTTCAATCGTTCATTTACTTTCTACAAAACTTCAGTCATGAAAATTATCATTTTATGAAAATGAATTGATCAGTTGTTGTAATACAACTTTGTCTTTACCAATCATATTAAGTTCTCTCTTAAAATTAAATAGGGTAAAATTGGAGACAATTTAAAATCGCTGACGTTTTTATTACAAATAATAATATCT
Organism: Aporia crataegi; assembly: GCA_912999735.1. NCBI lineage: Eukaryota > Metazoa > Arthropoda > Insecta > Lepidoptera > Pieridae > Aporia > Aporia crataegi. Next base: position 617,680 of record OU538748.1, on the reverse strand, counting down.
TAGAAATGGTTTAACAGATCTTCATATATTGTAAAATTCATCTCGATCTCGTCAGCTTTTAATTAACAACACTGCATCTAAATCGGGCCATTAAAGAGCTGAGATACAACAGACAGACACACAGACACGTCAAACTTATAACACTCCTGCTTGTTGCGTCGGTGGTTAAAAAGGTTCATACGTATTCTATACGTAATATTTCTCTACTGCAGTGGTAACTCTATAATCTATGACGTTATTGCAGTCAATCACGTCACGTTTAAGAAGCGTGACTCGGGTTGCCCATTGCATACGAGTAAACGTGTTGTTTATCCCTTTACCGCTTACCCATTCCTATTTAAAATTGTTTTTGTTTAACAATGTCTTCCATATTTAATAAAATGTTTTATTATTTTTTAGTTGGATATGAAACTACTGTATAATATCTTATTTATTTTATAGGTCCATTTATAATATTTGTAATTATAAGTAATGCTTTTATTTGTAAGCAGTTAGTAAATTGATTGTGCAAGGCAAATGATATTACAAAAAGGAGTAAACAGCCAATCACGTGGTCGGCATCAAACGGCGAGTTCTCGCTATCTTTTATTTTCTATATGAAGGAATATTATTACTTGGCAGTTGGCATATTCATTTAATTCAGAAAGCTATCATATTAAATATAATAAATACAGAGTATTTTCACTGTTCTATTTCACGTTAAATTTACACTTAAAACAGCAAGAAAACAATTTACGTAACATGTCAACCGTCTAAACGGGAAATTCGAGTTTTCAAGTACATAATTTAGAAGCTTCCTCAAAGCGGTAAAGAATCTGGGCGATAATAATTAGACGCTTAAAACACTGATGAGATCCAAGTTTATGATAAATTATTTTAACAGTCTTAAAACAATCCTTCCATTTTCAAAAGTCTTCGACACGAAATCATTAATTTCGCGGGATTTTTGTTATAAATTTAAGTCTAAATGTTGTTATGATACAGATTAAAGTCGTCTTTTCTAAACATTCCACCTATGACATTTAAGAACCATAGATTGGAAGTTTCTGTCAGTAATCAGGTCACGTTCCTTTTTGAAACGCGTCGAGGTACGTCGAGAAATTCAAACGTGAACGAAGGTTTTATTCTCGCCATGGCTATAGAGTACGCGCCGCGTGCGTGTCTATTCATAGACGATTGTATTGTGACCATAAATATCGCGAAATGATAGAGGTGATTGCAGTTCTTGAAATGGAGTCGATATTTCCTTTGTGTGCTCCTGATATTGAAGTTTGCCGAGTTGCGGGAGTAAAAGCATTATGCATAGAATTTTTATTGCAATACATTTATGTAATGCTCGCTGATGTTTACGGTTCTGCAATGCAGTTTCATAATAAAACTGGAATTATACGTGCTTGTAAATTTCCTACGCCGTAATTCTGTTAAAGTATTTTATTAAATTAATTACATTATTAATGCACTGTATACGTTCACCAGGGTTAAAAGTTTCCGTAAAGGAGATAAAAAGTTTTTTTTTTGTTTAATCACGAAACGGAAAACTAAATTGAAAAATGCAATAAAGCTAATTGTTTCTTAATTATTATACAAATCGAAATATATTTTTTAAATAAAATGTGTTACATAACATATGTGTCACGAACACTGTAATTAAAATGTATACCTAGTGTAAAAATTAAAAAGGGCACGTGAATATTCTTCAAACAAAACTAATATAATATGTATATTCAAAAATATATTTTAAAATGATTTACTATCATGTATCTTATTTATTTTAAATAGTTTTACGGCATATGAAATATGCCGTCATTTTATCTCAATGTATCCAATTTGTGTAGCCAAGCGAAACTTTCTCGCACGTTTTCATACAATATAGGTATGTTGTTCTACCCTTGGCCCAGTCTGTTTGTATTATTACGCGTCACTATAACTATCTCTTCATAAATGTCTTGCCTTTATTTTTAACGCTTGAAAGGGGTTAAGTTTGTAATTAAAGTGTGGTTAAAAGGTTAATTTAAGAGTTTTATTACTATCTACTGGCATTTAAAAGTGAAATTTCGTAGAGCATGACATAGAGCATTTCTACATATTCTACTGATCATTTTCTTTGCAGGCAATATTTATATGTTACACCAGGATACCTACCTCCAGTGCCACTCCTAGATGCGTAAATTACTTATTTAAAACAATAACAATGACACAACACACGTATGCAGCGAGAGGCCAAGTAACTAGCTATTAAAAAACAATCAAGAGACTTGCATATCAGACAAACAGTATTCTGAAATAAACGGATACTTCTCCATCCTTTATTTCTTTCTATCATTAACCGCTACCGTGGCTAAGTGGTTCGAATCCCAGCGAAACAAATAAATATTGCCACAGCAGGCTGACTACTTTCTTGTAACGAAAATGATCAGTGAAACATGCACATTGTGTCAGAACGGATTTCACACAGCAAACAGCCAAATTTGTAAGCATTTACCCAGTGACCATTCGCTCAGATTCTAATCTATATCCCTTCAAAGGAATCGGATCTCTTGATCCGGGTTTAACTTGTTCCGAAGGTTCCTCAGCAAGCAGTTAGATTAACATCTTATTTATTTAGATTGCCCATTGCGTGTAGGTACAAATACCCAATCAACAATTAACTATTATAAATGCTTTAAGCTTTTTGGCGTTTACATAACATTCTTCATACTTATCAACAATGATTTGCTTATAATTTTATTAAAAAAACTACTTAAAAATCCTCGTACAACTATCTAAATCTATGAATTACATTCGGTTTGTATGAAAGAAATTTGATAGTAAATGTAACAAAACACCAGTGCCATCTCTTGAAATTTAAACACAACATATCAAGTTAAAAATGTTTATTATTTAACAATTTTTTCACATATCTCTATCAGTGTAGATAAGATGACTCGGGTTATATCAAGTCTTGCAAAGCTGGGTCAGGCCGCTAGTACCTACTATGTACCCACTAATATAAATGAGAGTTGTTTGCGACGTTTATACGAAGCCTCTTCAATCTATCTTGTTTGTGGTTATTTGTCTACAATTCTCCGCATCGCCGCGTCCCTTGTCGCTATCATCATGTTTTAATATATAATGCTTGAACAGATGTTAACAACAATTTTTTTCATAACAATAATTTGTTTATTTATTTAAAGACATTATATAATTTACACATCAGACAGGTCTTCCCTGTCAGCTTCCAAATAAAGATACGAATCAAAATCGGTCCATTTTAGATCCTCACAGAGACGTCAAACTTAAAGTTATAACTTATAACCCATCTTTTTTCTTCGGCGTTTAAAAATTTATTTCATTGTCTATTCATAAAGTTACATGACTTAAATTGTACATTAAACTTATACAATTATTCTATGCAAATAGAATTTTCTTTCGTGAAATTAGCGTAGGTACTTTATCTTAAAACTTTTTTTACTTTTGGAGTTCGCTAAACATATGAAATTGAAGACAATTCAAAAATAATTTATTTATTTATTAAAACACATCTATCTTTATAGCTAGAGCCAAAGCGATAGTAATTAAATATTTAAATTAATTACAAATAAGAATACTTAATAAATTTATAAATTGCATTTTTTGATTCATCTCGAGCAGGTCAGCTTTCAAAGACAAATACATCAAAATAGGTCCATTCGGTCAGGAGCTACGATGCAGCACCACACTGACAAATTTATAACAGCCCTCTTTACGCTTGGGGTCAAAAATTAGTCTCGACGAGAACCTTTTGGCGCGAATATTATCATTAGAGTTCGAACCAATTTCTTGTGAAGATTTGGCTGGTTAATTGTGTTTGCGAGCTTGAAGGTACCTAATAGATTTTTCGCGTGCGATCCTTTTCGAAATTATTTTTATTTCTAATTTTATGTACACTCTGATTATTTTTGCATCTTGTTTGCATGTTATTGAGGCCGCCTTTAGGTTGTTTTTTAGTCTCTAGTGTGTGCTGTCTAGTTGGGGTAACATTTAAAATATTGTATTATGGCCTCCCATAGCGCTCTTTAAACACTTGTGTTGCATCCAGCCTGTTTCGTATGCTTTTATAGCACACATCACTTCACCTCTTTGAACCAAAGTTCTCCATTTTTCTTAAATATGTATTAACTTGTCGAAACTTTATTATGATCTATCATACGGAAAACTACATATAAGTAGTTGGTAAATTGCGTTTCCATCACTTGAGCGGTTTTTGAGATTAGTGCGATTCTATGCGATTGTATTATAACTCTTGAGAAAGTCCTTTACTTTTGTAGAAATGTTATTTATTTTGATAAGACTTTTGTATTTTTTTTAATATATATTCAATATAATAATTTCAAATAATACATACGTAAATAAATTCTGTTTAATTTTAACTAATATTATAAAAAAAAAAATATTTGTCCTCTAAAATACTCAATAGCAGGAAAAGGGTGCGGACGGCTTAAGAAATTAGAATATAGGTCAAAGGGAATTCACACGGCGTGTTTTAATCGATCGCTATTTGCATAAATCTACGAGATTGGCTGAACTCGGCAAATGTCAAGCTGCAAATTGGTTTAACCGAGCTAAAATCAAATTTATTGTACACTAGCTTCTGTCTGCGTCGTCGTCTACGTGAAAATTATCCAGATAATCTATTATATCTAGCTCTCAAAAAATTTTTGCCTTCTGCAATTTTCATCGATGCTTAGTTAGTTCCTGAGATTAGCACGTTCAAACATACAAACTCTTAAGACTTAGGTATTATAGAGTTTTGTACTACTTTAACGTAAATTAGAATAATCTAATATTCTGTTAAAATATCTCTGTTAATATTTTCTACGTATGATTAAATGAAACAGCTAATTTCCTCATAATAATATAATGTAATATATTTTACAATACTTATTCTTAGGCGTAACACACATTTATTAAAAAGCGAAAATTTAGTAGCGAATGAACAAAGTTCGTTAAAGCAAAAGAAAAGTTTTTTCTTTCCAATCTTGTCATATGACGTGCGAACAACTTCATATGGTTACATCAACTAAAGATCAAAAAGTCCTTCCAAATCTTTGATAAAAGAGGATTTTCTAAATCCATTTCCCCGTAAGAAGTCCCTAATGTTTATCACAAGACGTAACCCCTACTTGAGATAGTTGTGGTAATGTATGGGAGCTGTCAGCGACCCTCGCTCCATATTCAGAAGGGTCATAATTTCCGGCGTTAGGTGAAGATGATATATTTATTCATACGTGCTGTGTTAATGTATTATGAACATGGAAGAGGGCGTAGCGGAGGATATTTTTAAGCCCCGAGACAAAAGGAGGGGTGGTGTGTGTGGGTCGAGCTGTGGCATGGTAGCTCTAAATAATTTCATTTATTTATGAGGTATTTTTTATTATTACAATATTTTATTTATTTCTTCATTTACTAAAAATTATATAGAAAATATGCATTCCATTATTCAATTAGATAATTATAAATCTTCAGGTTTTTCCGTCTACTAGATACGTCGTTACAATATAAAACAAAAAACACATACAGATATTCACAATACTTGAAGACTATAATTATTACCTCATTTTAAACGAAAAAGTTGCATCGGAATCGGTTCCTTTTTTTCCACTTATTACCATCTCTCATTTTTCGTCGGGGTTAATAAATCAGATGCTGAGCCCAAACTAGATTAAATAAAATAGGTCAATACTGAGCAACAGTTACCGCGACTGCAGTTAAACAAAATAAGGTAACCCAGTTAACCAGAGTTGGCAGTAAGCAGTAAACGGTTAATTGAAAGTAAGTGTCGGAGTTTAATAATTGTTTTCGGCAAACCTTTCTCGTAATTGACCTCTGTTTTATTACTCAAACACGTAAAACTGTTTTCGTTGTGGATGTTTGTACTATAAGTAAACAAAAAATTACTTATTATTATGAATGCGAAATTAACTCTGTCTATTACGCTTTCATGTCTAAACAACAGAACCAATTTTGAAGAAATTTGACACAGAGCTATGCTTGGGAAAGAACAGAGTGGCAAATATTCGCCATTGAAAATTATAAATTCTGTTTAATTTATTACTTGTTTGCACATGGAAGTTGTTTTTTAAATACTTATTCTATCCATCGGTTCAATGGTTAAAATTGCTGGTGTAAAAGGATTAAGTCAGACCACTTTTATTTTGAAATAAATTAGAGTTCCTTGCAATGAACGTTTTATTATAAAGAGGTATGATTACAAAATGTTTTTCTTTCCCTATGGAAAGCTAGTCTTTCCGATCGACCAATCACTATATAAGTCTACAGTTGGGAGTAAATGCATATAAATCGCTTAAACCAAACTAAAACCGAGAGTCCGGTGCTCCACAAGGCAAAGGATGTCCCAGTTTAAATAAACTGTAATTACTGCAAGGGGAATGGAAAAGTGGCAACACTCGGACATCTGTAAACTTTGTTTAAACTTCAACATGTACAAATCTAATTAAAAGTTGCACGTACACTTTTGTTGTTCAAAACTAATAGCTTTTTCGTTACGAAGTAGGATAAAGTTGGATTACTTTTTTCGAATGCTAAAATTACCATATTGTAGGATTACTCCAACGCTTGTCTTTTTTTCGTGAATTCGTTAGTAAAAACTGATGTCAGATTTTGAGATATTTACTTATGTACATATAAAAAATTCGACCGACCATATTTGCGCCATAATTAGTATTATACAACTGTGAGTTCATTTTACGCCTCAACTATCATAAAATTTTAACATTGTCGCAAAATTAATCAATTTTATGAACAACAATCTTAAATTCTACGTTAACAGGTGTTTAAGAACGCGCTCAGGTCCGAGTAGATCATCCAGCCCGATTATTTTACTTTCGTAACTCTACAATAAGATTGAGCAACTAACAAAAACTACTGCATCATACGAATCGGTGTATTCGTTTAATAAAACACACATCTTTTTGCGAAAAAAACTACAAAGAATCCTAACGGTTTTAAGTAATGTTTACTGGTAGAATACATAGTTATTCAGCGCGAATGAACTATGTATTTCGGGCGTTGATCTCCTGATAAAGCAGATAGAATTAGTAGAATTAAGAAACCCGACAAGGTTGAGGGGTCAAGTGATCCTTTAATACGGTTCATTGTACTAAACGACCACAAATCTAATTCATTCGCCTTCGTTCTTTGCTTTCAAATGCATGTATTATGTTACATCGACGTCTACTTTAATTTGCTTAATAGTATATAAGAATATATATTAGCTGTGCTCTCGGTTATATCTGCATTAATTTGAGCGTAGCTTGATGTTATAGCCTACAGCATTCCTCCTAAAGTATCCCAGCACAAAAATAATTTGTATGTTGTAATAGAAGTTTCATTTCCATATAAATTTAATTTTCTTCATGCGACACCCACTGTTTACGCTTGTTTAAAGACTAGACTCTCTCTGAGTTTGCGGCCAGACGCTTGTATTTAAAAAAATGTCAAATGCCGAAATATTCTTTTGATGACCGATGCGCAATTGGTAGTGCTCCTGCCTTGAAAGGTCCCGGGTTAGAATACCGGCAGGTGCATTAATTTGTGTGATGAGCACGAATGTTTGTTTCCGAGTCTTGGTTGTTTATAAACTTATATATGTTATATATATGTGTCGGCGCACTAGCGGAATAACTCGCCTATTCTACGGAAACACTTGTAAGGAATAACTCGCCTATGCTACGAATATGTCTGGAAAAACTCGACTATGCTTCGTTTTACTATAAGAGGGCCGTGTACACCCCAGACTAGAGGCATTATCTCTTGTGCCGTCATGGTGATCGGACCTCCTCAAGATGTCTGCTTAGGTCACCAGGGATGAGCGATAGCTCTGACCTTGAAAGTTGTTACGCCATCAATGCTGGTGTTGTGTTTCTTAAATTAGTTACGGGCCATCTACCTATGTCATCAGGAGAACCCAACGTGGTGTTTTTGAGTTGGTGTTCTCGGTGGATGGGCGGGGTTGGGGCTCTTCACAACTTTCCAACTCCCATATCAGAAGTGGGATTGATATCGGTTAAATTTCTAAATTTCTTTATCTCCTCCGACATATGTATTTATTGTGGTACCCTCGTTGTTTCTGATTACCATAACATTGCTTCAGCTACTTACTTTGAGATCAGAGCAATGTATGTGAGTTGTCCCAATTATTATTATTCTTGAAGAAATTATGCACATTGTCAAGCTACCGTCATTGACATACTTGCCTTCTGCTCACGCTTCTTCAAAACATCAAAACGACCTCACGCAATAGAAGAACCTTCTCATAAAATATGAAAAGAATCTGCGAAGGCTGTGGTTATACGAGTACAGTCTGTGTATGTTGTGGGTAATGTCACTCCCCTCGTAAACCGTTTTATTGTCCTGAAGCGTAGAGTAGACACGACACTTACGTAAAATATGTCTCTTTGTAGTAAAATGTGTTTTATTACTCAATTTGGGCTTTTCTTTGCTACGGTTGGCGAATCAGTCTCTTGGAAAGCCTCTATGGGTAATGTATTTTTGATATTTAAAGTTTTAAAATACAATCACTGTGAATTATGATTTCAAAAACAAGTAGTAGCCTGAACAATTATACTAATATTGTAAAGCTAATGAATTTGTTTGTTGGGATTAGAAGGCCCTAATTGGAAAATTCATTTTGCGTTGGATTTCTTTTAATCGTGGAAACCTATATAACATCACACTACGACGAATTTATATCGGGTGGAATGGCGAGGCACAGCCTTGAAGACAATAAAAAAACCGGACATGTTAATCTATACAGATAAATGAAATTGGAGTGTCTGTTTGTAATATTAAAATAACCATTTTTTACTAAATGCTTATGGATGTATACACGACACGGTACATATACCAAAATAACATTTTTTTACAATTTTTGACGGGACTTTCACTGGGTGCTGATGTAATAGGGACTTTATTTTAAAATGTAATATAAATAATTAAAAAAATTACAATTCCGTGCGGACGCAATACATAATATTGTGTAAATTAATATTTTGCTGTTCGTTTTTTACTGTTCATAGGCTGTTTATAACATCACGTTACGACGAAATTAACGCAGATGAAACCGTGGGGAACAGCTAGTCACAAATAAGAATGATTAAACTCATGAATAAACTATCAGATCTTTCTATATAAACCTGTAGTTAAAATCCATCTCTGTCATAGCTGTTAAATATTAAAAAAAACTCAATCGGTCCTTTCGATTAGGAGCTAGGTACGATGCCTCAAATAGGTGGCATGATCTACGATCCACTGTTTAGATCCACAGACTCAAAAACCAGCCAATTTTAAAATGCCTCTCTTTTCTCTTCAGGGGTAAAAAAGATATAACACTTTAATCATTGATGGACTAAGATTTGGAGTGGATTTTATACAAATGTTAGTTTTTGGTAAACGCTGTAGAAACACAATTGCATAATCTTTACCCGTCAGACATGTCTCTCTAGTAAAATTTGGAATATATAAATACTAAATAGTGCTCTGTGCTTTTAATTCAGACCACAACAGCGGTCGGACAGCTTTCGCTTACTAGAATTCACTTTCTAGATGTGGTAACAATCTAAAAAACTTACATAATCATATATAAGTACTAAAATCAAATATAAATTTTTGTTGCAAAAAGCAACAAAAGACGAAAATATGAAAATCTCATAGATTCTTATATTTTCGTTTCTTTGTTGCGAGTAGAGAATTTGGGTCCATGGGGTCCAGAAGTGCGTCGATTGTTTAAAGAGATAGCGACGCGCTCATATTTCGGCCAACGCATTAGTATAGCGATACAACACTGTAATGTAGCCAGTATTTTGGGTACGCACCCTAACGGCTTTGATGGGCCTTTTGTATTTTTGTAAATATATTTAAGTATATTATTGTAAATAAAATAATGCATTTAAAAATAACGAAGTACAATTATAGGCAATTGCAAATGAATTCGCGGGTAATATCTACTTAGAAAAAGTGAGGAGGGAGAATAATAAAACTTCCAGAATATAAAATGAAAGCGTACAGAAAATTGGGTGCTAAAGTTCGCGGTGAAATCAATTTTGTAGGTAGTAAGGGACTTGGGATAATCAAATTCACTAAGTAGATGGGTACATTACAGGCTGTTAGACAAAGCTCAAGTCATAATTGAGTTTACGTAGTTCGGCGAAAATTAATTTGGCAAGTACTACAATACTAATTTGATTTCAGTTCCTAAGCTTAAGAACAAAAACCAAGCAGTTTTTAACGAAATTTTAAAAAGCGGTTCGGGATTGTGAAGCCAAACAATTTTACAATGAAAGTTTTGAAAGCTTTCAAATATTTTCCTTGTAGTTTTTCATATAAATTTTATAACACTTGCTTATTAAAAAAGGGCTATATTTAAGGATTAGGATCATTGCTTTGCCTAACAATGTAATCAAGCAATAATTTTAAATAAATGAAGGCTTATTGTAGGGGTACACAACAAGAAGGACAATATTGATTAAAGGCGCGAGTGAAGCGGGTATATTTAGTATTTTTACAAACTAGAATATTTTATAGATATAAGAAAGAAAAAATATACATTTTAAAATAAAAAAAAAATTGGAATGGAAATTGGAATTTAAAAGCGTACCCAAGTATAAACCCCATGAGGTTGACGTAACAAGTGTAGTTAAGAAAGTATATTAAGTTTAGATGAAGGTCTTGTTATTAAATAACACACGTAACATCCGGATAAACTATTTGCCAACCGCCAGGCCTCTGACATCCCAAACTCGACAATGATGGACCAAGTTTGACAAACGCGTCACTTTGATGAGTAATGTTACCCGCGTTACTCATCAGTGCCGCGTTTGTCAAATTAATGTTTAATATGCTTCAAGAGAACTACTGTCGTTTTAATCGCTGCTAATTGTTATTTCAAGAGTAAATCGGTCACCGAACTCGATTGCTCTACGCGTCATTTCTGAAATTACTTTTTACACAATAATTTATTTCATATTTCTTTCAAAAATGTTAAATTTTTAATTTTTTAAGTGCAAAATGGAACGTGGAAGTAAATATTAAATTTATGCATACCTAAACGAAAAGGTACGCCTAAACAAAACAACTAATAATTCGAAAAGATGAATGCAATTGTGGCTCTTGTGGATTTTGTGGTTAGCACAATACGTTAAGAGTGCAATAAAATACTTTTTCAGATAAATAATCAAACATCAAATAATTTTAATTATCAAATATTAAAATACTATTTAGTATTAAGAAAATAATATAGTATTTGATACTATATTATTTTGACGACCGATTGGCGCAATTGGTAGTGCTCTTGCCTTCTGCATCGAAAGGTCCTGGGTTCGAATCCCGGTAGGTGCATTAATTGTGTGATGAGCACGAATGTTTGTTTCCGAGTCTTGGTTGTTTATAAACTAATATGTTATTTATTGTGGTACCCTCATTGTTTCTGATTTCCATAACACAAGTGCTTTAGCTACTTACTTTGGGATCAGAGCAATGTATGTTAATTGTTCCAATTATTATTACATTATTATTATTATTTATCGGATTAATTTATCTTTTGGGGGCTACGAAACTAGTATGGAAGCCAGTCATTACCTGTCTTGTATATTATACCAATAAGTTTAATATACAAAAATTGCTAATTTAAATACATTACATCGTGTTTTGAACACTAAATGGAACAAATTGTATGTGGCCTTTTTAATTTGCGGGTTTGTAATTACGGGTCTAATTTAGAAAAGGGACATTCAATTTAAATATTTGAGACCATTACGGATTGTTTTAAAACAAATTGAATTTCAGCAGACTGATTAATATTTAAATTTATGTTTCGTCAAGAGCTGGTTTTACATTTGACCTGATATTTATTAAAAGGATTTTAGATTTGCTTAATTATCAATCCATTCTCTGGGCTTACCGCTGGCATGGCTATGTGATTCATCTATTTATTCACATAAACCATTACAGCGATACTTAAAATATAACTACATTATTTAGTTTTCGGCAAGAATAAAATTAATGGAAAATGGAACACACATTTTCAGTTAAAATTGACTTGATTACAAATAAGAATATTCTATACACGATTTTCGTACATTATACGTCCATTTTGACGTCAGTCAAACTTGTAACACTCCCTTTTGCATCGGGAGTTAAAATTAAGATTTCACTGTTTTCGTTTACCCTTTCTTGCCAGCAAACAAAATAAACGTTACTCATCGTAAATAAATAATATTACAGCACTTTTCCTGTATAACGAGCTAAAGAATTTTCCCAAACGCCCCTTTGTTGTACAAATTCATACTTTCGATGATTGCACGTCGTGTTGCCGAAATAACATTACAGGTCAACGACCCACCTGTCATATCTATTTCTGTCCCTCTTCAATATATGATATCTGAATATCACCATCTCTGTTTAACTTTACAAATGGCTTTGGAGTTTTGTTGATTTATAGGATGGCGGAATAACCATGGTTTAGGAAAATAGAATTTGTTTATTATATATAGTATAGTTATACTTAAGGCTGGCCTCACACATCCGTATTTGTGTATCAGAATTCAGATTCTCAATTATAATTCCAAATGACAAGAAATTCATACTCTGAAAAAAAAAACACAATTTGTATGGAGCATAGTGACATTGTATGGAATTCGGGGCTTTCTGAATTAAGAATCTAAATTCAAATAGATATTTCCAGATAAAAAAATGAATAAAAATATTTAACTTTTTTTCTTCTTAATTTCGATGACTTTATCCTAATTTGAATTAATAAATGATGTTGTAAAGAGATATTTCCGGAGGAGTGTGGCCAGCCTCAAAGTGGCGGAAGTCGACATCGTTTGCATAAAATCATAAAAAACCTTCAAACAACAATAGGGATAACCTTTTGTTGTTTGATCTGATAACAATTCGACTTGTATTTTTTCAAAAATCAACATCACATAAAAAAATTTACTTCGGCGCTATACCTTAACAGAAAACTATAAATACTTTAATCTCACCTACTTTCTAATATTGTCCTTGGAGAATAATTATTTATGTTTTATTTATTATTACTATAAAGTGCACTTTGAAGTCGATTTGTAGTTTTTAAAATATATTTTCAACTTCAGCTATGATCTATTGTTAGAAATTTATCAAATCACCATTAAAAAATAATAGAAATATAATAAAACTACACTAGCTGTGAGTGAATCCTCGCTCCTGATACAAAGTGGCATGGCTTCCAGCTAAACAGGCCAGCTCGCGCACCTGTTAACGACAAGTTTGAACACGAAACCCGTCTCGAACATTCACAACATCAGCAATTAACTTGTAACACTATGTTCAGTAAACACAAAAGTAGACAATAGACTACTACTTACAATGCGGGCCGCAAGTACAGGGCACGGCTGGCCGGTATGTCCGGCCCGCATAGCTCTGAAACCTGCCTAAATGAGACGATGCGGGTAACATATAGCAATCAAGCAAGGCAAGTTTCAAATAATTTGTTTTACAATGCTTAATGCTTTTAATCGATTGTGTGCGGTTGGTGAAATAAAGTTAGAAACGAGTCGTTATTAAAAGGTGGGATGCGAAGTTGCACTTTGTTATATGGAGATATAAAACCTCATATTTTTCGGAGCGTATTGTTCTCGTCGACTTGAAGACATCTAAATTATTCAACGTTTTTCCCTGTTTTTCGAACTCAACGTAAGGTTTTCGTTTGAAATTTTTTGATTAAGTTAATGAGACTGATTTTATACGGATGTATTTCAGAATAATTTAATTAAGGAAAATATAACTAAGTGGACTTTTATTGAAAGAAAAACGATTTTTTTGTATTGTATTTTTAGCCCCCGACGAAAAAAAGTGTTATAAGTTCAGTTATTACAAGACGTGTCAATATCTTTTTGTGGCTATTTGAATACTATAAATGCGTCAAAATACTATAATACTTATATATTAAAGCTTTAACTGATGTAGATCCTAAACGAATTGACCGAATAAGATGCGGTTTTTTAATTTAAAGCTGACGTGATCCAGACGGCTCTTAAAACTACAATTATTTATAAAGATTGGGATCTAAAATTCTCTTCAATTTTTCTTTTTATGTATGAGTGTCGCTGTTTTGAGAAAGGACAGGTCTGTACAAACATCTGCAAGTAGCGCGTAAAAAATGATCTTCGATAAAGAGGACGGAATCGGCTCCATGCTCCAGATTCCACAACAAATATGGGACACGGAAGATTGTCTGTGCTTTGTTTATCGTCCTGTTTTCGCCTCTGTTCTAGCGTCTAGGTACTTCAGTTCTACATCGTTGCATCAAAGTGTGAAATAGGTTTAGTGATATTTATTTGTACACAACAAAAGTTCACTTTTAATACAATAACTTAAATAGCTTAATTTTTTCCTTTTTTATCCCTTGTTTCATCAGTTAAAATGTCTTTAAATTCAATCTATTGTGTATTATTTGTTTTATATGTAAAAAACTTTTAATCTACGTTGTGAGTATCTAGGTTTTGTCGTGAAAGTCCTAAACAAACGCTATGCCGAAATTGTTGGCCATTTTTATTCATATTTCCATGCTCACAGCGATTAAGGTTCGCGCAGGAAGTTTCCTTTTTTTAGCAATTTCAACGTATGCCGCTGGTTTTAATCTGTGTTGCCATTTTTGTATCAAACAAGGAGTTTTATAGCCTTTTGTGGGGAATTTTGGTTGGGGAAAACTGAACAAGATACGAATATAAATGAAATATCTTTATGAAGATGAAAAACAAGTAATACTTAGTGTTGTATAGTTTTATTAGTGACTGCTTTAGATTAATTACATTAGATGATTAAATCTAAAGCTAAAATTAAAATCCTATGTGTTGAGATATATTATGATTATGCATCTCTGCCTACTAATATTATAAAGCTGATGAGTGTTTGTATTGTAGAACGTGTCAATATTAGAAATTACTGGTTTGAATCTAATCAAAAAATCATATCATAAAAAATCTAATTATTTCTGCGTTGAAGAATTTCTTTTTTTTTCTTCAGATAACTACAAAAATGGTGCAATGATGTAAAAGCGATGCTGCTGCAGCAGGCGTCCCCCTCGCCTGGTCCCAGCGGCACGGCCAGTCCCAAAATAACGAGACCGAATCCAAACTTTCCTCGAATCAATAGTCCTGTCCTAAGCGATGGCAAAGGCAGCCCCAAATTGGGTTCAAATAGCCCAATTTTTGGTACCAACAGTCCAAAGTTTGGTCCCTTTGGAGACAGCCCTAATTTGGGTGCTAGCCCCAAGTACGGCAGCCCAAAATTGGGAGGAAGTCCAAAAACTTTGGAAGACGAGGCGGCGCTAGAAAAACTTCAAGTGGAGCTGAAGGAGGGCTGGACGGTGCACACGGGCAGGGATGGCAGACTCTATTATTGCAAGTAAGTAAAACTATAGACATATCCTATGTTATTTAAGACATTTTTATAATGTTAAAAACGGGACAAATTCGTCATAATTTTTGTCATAACTATAACCGTTTCTGCAACATTTTTCTTTGATGCTCCGCTTCTGTTTGTCGTAGCATGATATAGCCTATATTATAGCCTTCCTCGATAAATGGTCAATATACTATCCAACACCAAAATAATTTATTAATTCGAATTGGTAGTGCCTGATTATCGCTTGTTCAACAACCAACCAAATACACACACGCTTTATAATTTTAATAAGATTTAATATCCTCAGTTGAATCATCAAGATGTTTTTTTTTTATCTCCACTATATAAATCCTCCGCCCAAGTCGCTACTTAAGATTCAGGTGTGGAGACACATTGATTCCATTAATTTTAAGAAACCAACTTACAACACATCAAGCAAACGCGGTTAGGACGGAAATTTTGTTATTATATACAGGTTCTGTTAAAGTGGATATTTATAGTAGGTACCTTTCTTCTGTACATAGTTGAGTCCGGCTGTGAAGTACCATATCGAACTAACAATATTCAAAGTTATTAAATTTACGTTTACATAAACCCGTTTGATTAAATAACCCTCGAGTGCCCAGCGCTTCCCTCTTAATCAAATCAAAATTAATTTTTCACGTACATAATAATATCATTAACATGATCGTTTGTCAAAGTCACTTCAAACCAACCTCCTTAAAGGTTCAGTTAATTTCAAAGGCGCTGTCACTTTTCGTTGACGTGCTGTGTTGAAATGATAACAAGTGAAATTGAAAAAAAATTAAAAATCCTTGACATATTAATAATCCTTACTAATATTAAAATTTAATAACTCTGTCTGTCTCTCTGTCTGTCGCGGCTTTACGCTAAAACAGCTGAACCGAATTACATGAAATTTGATACACAGATAGCCTGAGAAAGGACATAGGCTACTTTTTAATGCGAAAAAAGGATTGTAAGGGGTTGAAGGGGAGAGAAAAGTTCTATGTCACTTTTAGAGCTAAAAGCTTTAGGCTATATGTATAACATCACGTTACGACTAAGTTAATGCGGGTGAAACCGTGGGGCACAGCTAGTAACTCATATGTATGAACGGATCTTTTTAAACTCGTAAGATCCATTGGGTCAGTTTAGAAAAAAAACCCACATCGGTATACATACACGTCTTTTTCTCGTCATTGATTGTATTTTCGCCGCAAACTTTATAATGAAAATTTGATAACTCAAAACAGGAATATTAAAAGTGTAAAGTAGGTCGCTGGAGTGGATTAAATTTTTCAATAATGGGAGCATAATCAAAGGCTTGCAACACAATAGTTTGTTTCCCGCCATTGTTTACCATCATACGGCTTAATGCGTTATAATAGAAGTGTTATAACTTATAATATTTGGTCATTCTCTCGTTATAACACTAGAGTTCGTTGTTCGTTATTTCAGTGCTGTATTATTGAGTCCAGATATGAGGTTCTCATTCGGATTTTTGCTTTTCCATTTATCTTATAGTTTCGCTTAAAAATTGGATATGCATATATATGTATACAAAGATGAACACTTACACGTAACGTTTTTCATAAAACCGTTTAAAACATGTGTAAGCTTTTTTTTAACACCTAGACTCAAAAAAACGTATTGTGTTTGTGGGTCTGCGTGTCTGTCTGTGGCATCGTAGCTTCTATAAGAGTGAACCGATTGTGATGCGATTTTTGATGTGAAGTGTAAAGGTTTGATTACAGTTTATGTTTTTTTATTTTTTTTTATTCATTTGTACAAAAGCTGATTCATTTTAAGAGGCCTACAATGTTGCACGTTGTCTTGTTAAAAGTACACTTATGAAAATAAAAGATTGCCGCCATTCTAAAGTCACTACTTCAAGTCTTCTAACATCCCTCTTTCTGCTTCAAATAAGGTTTTAACAAAAATTGAATTTATTTTATGCCTACTATACTATCAAAACCATGGCCAAAGTTCTCGTGTCTGCGTGTTGTCTCGAATTTCGAGAAAACAAAAGAAAATGTTTCGGTTAGCACAGAATTATCTACTAGTCTGTTAAATGATCAGTAAAATAGCAATAAAAGCAAGCAGAATTGTTTGGCCTATGCCCCACTAAGTGATTTCTGTTAAATTATCAAAAAGGCAATATATGCTTCTCATGAAAAAAACGAAACAGTATAGGTAAGATATTATTCAGGCGGCATTTAAACAAAAAAGAGGATTGATATCATTAAATATTTTAAACATTAATATTCGTTAAACGATGTAATAAATGCAATTGTTAAACGCTAAAAAACATCATAATTGAACTTCAGACGTTTTTGATGTGAGGTATTTAACTGTCGCGTCGTAATAAAAATTTACAGTGAAATAATGTAGCTGCTACAGTTATTATAATGTTCTTATAACCGATAAATTAGCGGATGTTTCAAAATTATATGTTATTATATTAATGTCATATAATTGAGGATAAGGTATTATTAATACGTAAGTGAAATCTCGCAAGTAAATGAAATACAGTAATCTAAAGGATGCTTCGGTAAGACATATTTCTGTGCTTGTTTCTTTGTTCAATTGAAACATTTTTGTGCTCCGGGTGATGAATATCAGATGCGTGTACCACTTAGCAATAGAGGCGACATAAGAAGTATAAAAAATACAGTGAGTCCAAAAAAATAGTCTAATGTTTATGGTGTGAATAATTTAGCTGTTCGTTCGTTTGT
This sequence comes from Aporia crataegi, assembly GCA_912999735.1. Classification (NCBI taxonomy): domain Eukaryota; kingdom Metazoa; phylum Arthropoda; class Insecta; order Lepidoptera; family Pieridae; genus Aporia; species Aporia crataegi. The sequence goes on along the minus strand of OU538748.1, from coordinate 599,516 downwards.
AAGTTTTATTGAGTTTAACAAAAGAAACCTAAGATAACAGAAAATCATAAAGTTATTTTATGGTTTTTGCCAGCTATTTCCATATGTTAACGTCTTTAAAAGTGGAGTTTTAATTAGATTGCATATTTTTGTATGTTTGGCGATTGTGAGTGTGAGTCCTTAACTATAAGGCACCTGCTTCCAATTATTTTCTTTGCAAAATGATTATTTCTGTTTTATTTATATTTTTGCAAATTAAAGTATGTATTTTAAAATCATTTTTTGAATAACACTGTGTGTTGCGATCTTTTATAACAGTGTAGCTGAAATAATGTTGGAAATAAAGTCTCAAACGGCTGGATGAAACCTTAAACTTGAACAGTCTTTGTGCGTCTGAAAAACGATACGACTAGACAGTGGTGTAATCATAGATAAAAGAGTACGCTGTAATTACTGTTCCGACTGAAGGAAATGGGAGAAAGGAATTAAGCGGAAGGTGTGGGAGCGAAACCTTTTAAAGATAATATGGTCTTAAGACAACCGAAGGTAGTTAGAGATGTTATGTTTGACTGTCAGTAGTATCGTAGCTCGTCGACGAATGGATTTCGATAGAGTTTTGTTAGGTGACGTGATCAAAATGGATCTCAGCTACAATTTATGGAAATCCATACATCCATGTAACAACCGCTTACGTGGCTAAAATGTTTACCTACCTAATTTGTTTGTCCTGGGTTCGAATCCCGGGGGACAAATGAATGTTTCGGTCGGGTAGGCATAGGCCGATCACCTACTTGTCTATAAAAACATATGTATGCTCCATGCTACGGGTTACGGCAATTCACTTATTGTTTATACATCCATTTACCTACGAGGTATTTATTTGTAATTAATGTCGAAGTTGATTTCATTTTTATTTGCTAAAATCTTAATGGTTATGATCATAGAATATTTAATAAAAACTTATTTATGTTTATTAAATGTTCTGTATTATGACGATTAATAATAAGCTGTCAAAACGCTTCTTTTGTGAACATGGTGGGGAAAAATGAGAAAACAACTAAGTTTCTTGTATTTTATTAGAATTGGGCGCGTTCTTGAACATACTGACGTTCATAAGCGAAAGAGATAACTTCACACTAAACTGCGCTCCTGTTAATCTAAATTAGCCAGTACTCCCAAACGGTAATTTCATACTTAAACATCTGATAAAAAACGAAATTTACATAAAGGCTACGCATTTTCCGCCCACGTACGCTAAGAATATTAATTGCAACGCTCAACTGGCTCATTATAAGTGCCCGAACTAAACTCTCCAACAATTACTCATTTGCAAACTTCTAACTAGTTTATTAGTTTAACCACTGTTCACGTAACAATAGCATTGTATATTTACGCCTACATAACCTCTGAGAAGCAATATGTAGCCTTAATTCGGCAGATTCGAGTTTGTTTGCACCAAGGGTTCAATATTCAGCTCGTGTTTGGGTATCGATAAATACATATTCTAAAAATAATACGTACAATATTGAGAACAACGCGTTAAAATAACATGTAAACTTAGGGCGCAACGTAAATCAAAACACTACGAAGTTACAACTGGGTATTTGTTTCCATTCGCAATATTTTTTCGTATTACTTCTAAATATATTTTTTTGCTTGCTGTAGGTATAAGAAGTTCAATGGATATTCATATCGTTACGTGTTTTTGTCAATCACTAGTTTAACACTTAATATTTGTTACTCCCTCGACTACTGGACATTGGCTGAATCCATTTTTACATGAGAAGCCATTTTTTTTAAGTAGAAGAAAAATAAACTAGTTTTCGCAACTCCGCGAGGTCCATGTTGTTAACAAAAATCTTAACTCCTTTACTTTGACGTGTATTTGCTGTATCGGTGGCATCATAATTTTTTGTTGAAGACTGATGTAATCGAGATGGATAGGTACACAATTATTTTATTCTTTTTTGTAATCAATATTTTGGGAAGGTTTATTAAATTTTCTTAGTTCTGTTGTGATTGAAACGTGTAGATTTAAAGGATTGTGATTTAGATGGTTTTAAATAGTCATTAATTTCATTTATATGAAATCTGTATTAAAATGCTTCGTGCTGTGAGATAATGGAGCTGCGCACGCGTGTCTTGTGTCGTAACGGATACAGTAGATGGAGTGACGCAACTCTGTTCACTTCTTTTGTTCCGAGTTCGCAGCTCGCACATACAAATTATTTCCCACTTTATTTCTGTCCTAGTTTTTATGCTATTTTATCCATTCTATACTGATTTTTACACGCGACTTTGCGTTGGTGTTATATTGCTTTAACCATCGATGTAGGGGGGTTTATAAATTTGACGTGTCTGGCGACTGGCGGGCCAGTGGCGTAGCTAGGCGTGGGCCAAGTGGGCCTCCGCCCACGGCCTCGCACTTAAAGGAGCCTCGCAAGGCCTCTTCAAGTACGAAATCAAACTTAAATTCCCCATTTATTTTTTAATTAAATAAAAACCTCAAAAATATAGGCCACACTCGTCTGGAAACACAGCTTAGCTTTGGCAAACGTTTCTTTACATGCATAGGTACTTCAAACAAAACAGTGAAGGTGGTTAACATTTTGGTAAAAAGTAAGGATTTCAAAAAGAATAAGATAGTGTATAACTTGTAGGATCTGGATTTAAGCACCATAACATTTTACGCTTCATAAAGACACGGTAAAGCATGTTTGGTAAGATAGATTTATTGGGTAGATGTTGGAAACTAAAGAAAAGGGGCCTCACTGATGCGACTTCGCCCACGCCTAAAATACTTACTCCACGCTACGCCACTGCTGGCGGCTTCGGTCCTTAATGAAGTTCCGTCTTTAGCTACGTTTTATGAAGACCTGCTCATCCATTTATGAGATATTCTTATTAACATTTCGGGCAGTTTTAAAATTGTCTTCGATTTCTGTTGTATTTAATATATCCTATATCCTTTTTTGTTCTCTTGACTATGTAGTAAGTATTCACGATGATTGGTTTAGTAATTTTGGCGTGAACGCGTAACAACAATTCATTTGCATTTAGAATACTTTCAGTAGTTAAGATAGAACTTAGACGCATTGAAAAAAAGTATTTCTTTCATTTTGCGTTTTACTCAGTCGGAGCCTAATACATTCTTCCATTTCTAATGGATTTTATTATGTTTTCATTTTCGACACTTTATAATCTCACGATATAAATTATTATTATTATATGTGTAACAATTTTTATGGTGACGATATCTTTTATAATTGGATGGACACAGGGTTGCAACAATGTTTTCCCCTCACCGTGGCCCTATGTTTAAACTCCCTCAAACCCTGTCTCAAGTAAATCTGAAGATCCTTTGCATAATACTGGAATATCGATCATGTCTCAACTCTTTGTTCTATATTGTTAAGTTAATTAAATTTGTGGAATCTAGAACTGTCTTTGTTAACAACGTATTGGATTGCATTAGTATTACACAAAGTTGGGTTTAACTAGATTGTAAAGTAAACGTTTTTCGTGATAAAAGGTAGATTAATATGTTATTTGTACCAAATTATGCATATCTATCTGTTAAACGGCTTTATTTACCGAAAAGAAGACAAATAGATAGACAGACTTAATTAATTTCTCATTTATAAAATTAGTTTAATCTGGTGATATCATATTAAATCTAAATGAATAATTAATAATAATAAACCACAGGAAACCCGAAAGCTAGCTCTTATTTCGTTAGTATAGTGATAAAACACGGTAATGTAGCCAGTATTTTGGGTACGCACCCCAACGGCTTTGATGAGCCTTTTGTATTATTGTAAGTATATTTAAGTACATTATTATATATAAATTAAAATAAATATATACACTTTAGATATAAAATATAGCTTAAGTTCTTTCCAGTCTCATCTGTCATCTGAATGCGTAAAAGTTTTTGCAGTCATTAAACTTAGTACCTAGTCAAAGAAACAAAACATCACAAGCAGAACATAAAAAAGACGAATTCAGGATATTATTAATCAAAGTAAAAAAGGTTAAGTTAAATTAAGTATTAGGCAAGTATGGTGGAGGTTTCCGACTTGAAAGACAACGCTGTTCAACTACACAAATAAGGGAAAGATTATTATTCTCCCATTTAATATTTAAAATAAGATCTCAACGGTAATTTTACGTGGCAACACTTTTACGAGGGCAATTTTAATTTGCAAAGGAAATTTATTTAATAGCATAACGAAGGTTTTATGGGCCGCGGTTAAATCTTTACGAGAGGGAGTTTGCCTCACCCCTTCACTCGAAACAATGTCTGTCACTTACTCGCTGTCGAGAAGTTATTGCAACAAGTGAAATTGAAGACTAAAAACCTCAGTAATTACAACTTACAATACCTCAAAAATAGATGAATACATTTTCATGAATTTTAGCTAAGATACATGTCGATCGTATTAGATTTTGAACGAAAAACCGCATGTTATCTTTTCATTCATTAAAGAGCTACAATGCTACAATTTTACTTATTATGTTACTTGTTAATCGGTATTTCATAATAAATAGAGTAGCTTAATGTCAAATGAATGGCCTTGGAGTGACAGTGACAGTCCTGAGACCAAGACATTGGAAAACCACTGCACTAGGTCTAAGAATAGACGACACACTATTGAGATTCGCGGCAGTTGAGTCGTTTGTTAATAGGCAGACTTGGCCCCAAGAGTAAGTCACTTAACGAGCTATGACCGTAACTAAGATGACTATAAACAGCAATTAACGATAACTATTTCTGTCTCAATAATGAAGATGTTAATTATCATGAGAGCGTTTAATTATAGTAGCCAGTTAATAATAGTGAACTTTATCCAGTAAGTCTTATTAACTGTTATAGTTCTTCATATGTATACGTTAAGAAAAATGTAAATCATATTAACAAGTGAAATTAATAACTTCACGACATGTTGATTATTAAAAGGAATACGTGACTACCCTTATCAAAATAAAATCTTTCAAATTGGTTCATAATTGGCTAAAACAATGCAATATATGCTAACAAATAAAAATGTCTAGTTTAATTTGAAAATTTAAGTTAAATCTTAATCCGTTGTTACATTTGTTTCGTGTGCCGTGCACAGCAGTTTGTATTCATTAGTGAGCGACCAAATCGCGTGGCACGACCCGATTTACTGCTTCGAAGAATGACCAGCCTAGCCCAGTTAGCATGACCCATTAGAAAAAGTAACTTGAAGCGAAAACTGTTGTGAATATAAGTTTGCGGCGTTGTGAGTGTAATTTGCCAATATGTAATGACACAATATAATTTTGACACAATATAAGTTTCCAACAGAGTCGAAAGGGTTGAAGCTTTGGTGGCTTAGTAACATTATGAAACAATATTTAATGCGTCGTTGTCTTTAAAAGAAAGCGGTACATTAAAAGCAAGTAGGTACATAACAGTATAAGAAACAATTGAAAACTATGAATTACTTTCAGGTTTATGTAAAATAACTTTGATAGCGTGACTCAAAGTACATCAGCGTCATCTATTAACATTTAGTCCCAAAAGTTATTCTTTTCTTATATAGATTTATTTATAATATTTAGCTGTATCTCTCTACAAATCTTTAAGCTGTACTACTTTCAATAAACGCGAACGTTAACCAATCACTACGAAGCTGGACCGGGTTGCTAGTAGTGTATAAATCGTTTGTAATTCTATCTAGCTGTGTGTATGAATCGGCACCCTCTCATAAATTACCTCTAGATTTAAAGAGATCTTTCCATCTTGATTTAACGAACGTATCCGCTCTGTGCTCAATTGCGACATCTTCTGCCTTTGCTGATTTTATATTGAATCAGTTTATTTTGCAGCTAATTCAGATTTAGTTAGTATGCAAAAATTTGATAAAACCATGTCTAAGATATAAAAAAGTCCTGTAATCCCTATTAGAGTATATGGCAGACATAATATATCTGTCTGTTGAATTTAGTTTGTCTTTAGAGCGAAAAATATAAAAGAATATTTGTATGAAGAAATCGGATGAGATGTAGTTTTTTTTATTAGAAACCTTTCTAATAAAAAAAACTACATCTCATAGGCTTCGATAGAGATGGATCTTAGCTATAATTTGTGAAATGCGGCCATCCATAAGATATTCTAATTTGTAATCGGCATGTCGGGGGTTTTTAAATTATCATTAATTTTACATAATTTATTTATTTATAACTATACCAAAATATTTCCTTGGTTTAGCATTTTATGAAAGCGTTAGAAACAAACAAACGTAATTAAGTTAAGGTTATGATCTATTAAGAAAAAGAAAACAAAGAAAAAGGCATCCAAGATAAAGTATTAATCTCGAGCCTTAAATTGTCCTTTTTGTTGAGGATAAGCCTACTTAATGAATTTATTTCTTGGGCAAGACTTTATTTAAATTTATTTGCGAGTTTATTTTACTTGGAAGTTTAAGATAAACTTGCTAAAAGCCCAACTATCTGTGCCCTCCGTTTTATCCACTTTTTTTTATTATTTTATTATTTTTAAAGTTGAACAATTCCATCATATAGCGGACGAAAAAGGAATATTTTGCCCAAGCTCGATTGGGTATAGTGTTTATGGAGTTCTCATGGTCACCATTTAAATGCATTGTCATCTGATTTACATGTGTATGAAAAATTTAAGCTTAATCGGAAACCGGGAAGTGTTTCAAATTTAACTTGCAAGATTCCACCTGAGCGAACCTATATATTGCAAATTAAATAAAAGCTTGTAAAATAATAGTGTTAAAATTTTTACAAAAAAACAGACTTCAGACTTTTAACTCTAAAACTACTGAATAGTTTGATGAAATTTAAATGATATCGCAAAAGAAGCACCAGCTTTCAAACAAAAAAAAAGAATCATTGAAATCGGTTCACCCAATCGAAAGTTCTGAGGTAACAAACATTTAAAAAAAACAACGTCGCATTGAGTACCTCCTCCTTTTTTTGAAGTTGTTAAAAATAAACGGTTCGATTATTTCATCGTTTACTATCATGGATATCGTCACAACCAAACATTGCGTAAAATATTGAAACATAAAGACATAATAAATAAGATATAATAAAACTTAAACATAAAAATATCTATAGACAACAAAAATTAAATTAATGGAAACGTTTAAATTAATTTTACTATAATAATTGTAAAATTTTGTTAAATAAACGCACTTAATCGGGTGAAAATGTTTTCTTTAACTTACTTCAAATTAGACTATTTTTATACACATTGTCAAAGTAAATAACAAACGAACTACATTACATGTTATTAAAATAAATAACTGTATTTGAGATAATAGCATTGTTTTGCAGATAAAAATTATTCAGTTATTTAAATGCAATTTCGTGAAATTAATATTCAAAAGTTAAACAGTGGATAAAACGTAATCTACAAAGTTTAGAATGGACGTGATTTGAATAGTCTATGATATGAGATGAGGGCGGTTGAATATTTATGAGTGAGAATTATTCGGTTTTCTTAGTTTATATGCAGTTTTAAGGCGCTTAAGGAATATAATTAACCGGACTTTTCTATTTCTAACGTTGAGAAATAATTTTAGGTTTCATAGTCAAGATGTTATATTTTGGTATTTAAATTCTTATGTATTTAATTATATATTATGTCAAACAATAATGCTATAAATACAAAATGTATTGTTTAAATTAAGCTAAAATTAAACGATTGTATTTAGTTTATCTTAACCAAGAGATAATTTTATATTTTTTAATATTAACTGTGTTTACAGATTTAATAAAAAATTTTCTTTAATTTTGCCTTTAGTGGTAAAATAAAGACATTTGACTTGTACGCTTAACATTTCATGACTCGAAATTACTCAATAGTTCACATTTAATATACGAGTAGGTACATAACACATCATCATCACTACATAATATAAAACAAAGTCGCTTTTTCTTTCCCTATATCCCTTTGTATGCTTAAATCTTTAAAACTACGCAACGGACTTTGATGCGGTTTTTTTTAATAGATAGAATGATTGAAGAGGAAGGTTTTTATATATGTTTTATACCCGTACAAAGCGAAGGCGGGTCGCTAGTACAGTATAATTGAAAACATTTTTATGTTTTACAAAAGAAGATTTATTTTTCTCTATCATTTGTTTTCTCAATAATTTCTCAACTAAACAGTCGAAACTCTGTCTCTTGTGCGTCTCTATACATTGAGCCGTGAGCTTCCAACTAGATTCCATGTTTGGAATCAATTGAATTTCATGCCGTGCTGAAGCAGTTTATTGCCTTCATAAAAAGATTTTAATCCGATTGTGGGAACGTTGGGCGCTGACTATGGACACATCAATGGCCGAGGGTGATTTTTAACCTCCGACTCAAAAAGAGAGGTGTTAGAAGATTGACCTGCTTGTGTCATAGCTCTTAAAGAATGGAACGTTTTCTGTGTTTTTTATTTGAAAGCTGATAACGTCAGTGTCGGATTTTAGCAATCATTAATGAAGATCTCTTCACACATTAATTATATGATGTTCTTGTTGTGTTAGCCCTTGGTTCGAAACACGGAGAAACAAAATATATATTTAAGTTGGGTAGGCACAGAAAGGTGATCACCTACTTGCCTGGAAATAAAATACCCGACATCTTGTTTACTATATTATTTGAAAAAAATAAAAGAATTTAAAGTCTTAATTAAAATTTCAAGAGATGTCGCTGATGACACGAAAATAATTCATAAAATTTATATTGTTTTGATTTGTTGATAAAATGATCATTGGCAATTTAACGCTTACAAACTATAAAACAATTTACAACATTACATAAAATAATATTTCGTAGAATTTAACAAAAGTTTAAATCATTCGGGGAGCTTTTAAAGCACGTTCGAGTGAGCGCTAATGTCACCACACCGCGTGTTACAAATGAACGTCACTTTCGTTGATCGCTAATTGTTTTAGTAGGATTACCTTCGTTCTAAATTGTATTATGTCTACGTATTTTATATACGAAATTTGTGTTTTATTTTATAAAATTTACACAAAATATTATAAAATATGTTCTTACAAGTATTTCTACCTGTCGCGTTCAGGTGTTTCAGACGTAATTTCTTTGCGTTACAGTTTATTATTGTTAATGGAAAACATTCTATATGCGAAACTGACTGATTGAAATTGGAGTAAAAAAAAGGTCTTTAGATGAAGTTTTAAGTGGTATATTAATAAATTGTTTATAATATGAAAAGTAAAACTATGTAGTGATATGTTGAAACAATGTTAAAATTGTATCGATTTAATTGTTTAAATAAAAGAATTACTGTTAATATTAAAAATCGCGTCCGAAGTTATTTACGCTTTTGCGTGTTGCACCGAGATTCGAACCCCGGCTTTCGAATTCCGAAAAACAGGAGCAAATCGCAGTTTGAGAAGTAAGATTTAAAATCGTAATTAAAGCTGTTTGTTTCACGAACGTTTAATTAAGAAACCTTCGCGACACATTGTTGTAATTGACATCAATTTTATACTTCGCTTGAAATCACTCAACGAACCGTGTCTGGTTATATTGTTCATTTTACAGACGAGAAAATATAAACCTAATGTAAAAGCAATACCTATGTTTGTTATTTTTTGGCATTATAGCTTCCTTCACTATTATTAGATATATTATTACTATATTAGAGGCTTTTTATAGTTTAGATCTGAATGAAGTGTATTGAACTCACGTAATTTAGGTCGCGCAAGTAAAGTCACGTTGTCCGTCATCAGCAATATATTATGTATTGTTTAGTATATATATTAGCATTAAAGGTGTGAATGAGGCGATTCAATTAAGGTACGTCTTAACGAAAAGATGTGTTTCAACTTCTACCTTAATTAATAAAGAACAAGATTACGTATTAGAAAGGTTGAAGACATAGGTGAAAATATATGGAAGATCCATTCTCGCTCACGTCAGCATCGAAATCGGTACATTCGATGCGGCACACACCCACAGACTAACAGATACATCAAACGTATGTTTATAACAAACTATTAATAGGCGTTAAAAATTTAACGCGTTAATTTCGTCGTAACGTGATGTTATATAGCCTTTAATATAATCCCAAACACGCAATGCAGTTTCTTGCTGTTGCCACCTATCAACGGATGGACGCAACATACTCTGACCACTCGCCGATAGGTGGCTCTGTACAAAGTTTTATAATATATTTGAATTTTTATTATTTATTTCTGTTAATTTCTAAAATAAAAGTAGCCTATTTTACTCCCTATTACATCAGATATCTGCCAGTGAAAGTCCCATCAAAATCGGTCCAGACGTTTCAGTAATTAGTCGGAACAAACAGACAGGCAATTTTTTAAAAAATATTATTTTGGTATATGTACCCAAAAAGCGATTATTTTAATAATACAAACAGACACTCCAATTTTATTTATCTGTATAGATTATTGAGAATAACAGTATTATGCAAGCAATACAGATTCATCTAGTATTCATAGAATAACTAATGAATTGTTAAACAGTGAACCTATCGCAGCTCAGTTTAGATCAATTAAGCGAATGTGTTTACCGTGTTCCAATTAAATATGAGTTCAGTTAAGTAATTAATTCCGCTATCAGCGATTTTATAATTCACTTACGTATCTAGTATAATTATTCAACATTCTGCTGTCTATCGCTGCGGCGAATCTATAGACTATAATAATAACTATTTTATACTACATATAAAAATACTAAATTTGGTCAAAGGCTTTCAGATTCAGAGAATAAGTGTCAAAATTGACTGTTATGTAAAAAATAAAGTTTAAATGTAATGGGCTATATTGTATATTTAATTTATTTATAACAATACTAATATTATGAACGAGTAGGATTCATTACTACACTTATTTTTATTTCTAGAATGTTGTGGAAGTCCATTTTTACTAAACGTTTTTTTAAATACAAAGCAGTTTCATAAATGGACACACTAGAGTTACGACATTTATTTCTTTTACACACTCTTAAAGGTACGCTCTTTTCGCAGACCATTAAATAGTTTTAGTCTTGAAATTCTTCTTCACCGTAACTATATAAATCATCTTAAACTAAGATCTGTTTGGCAATCATCTGAAAAATTGGTCACGAAAATTCAATCTCGTCGGAAGTTATGATAACATAAATATTCTCTCGTAAATTGTATACGAGAAGTCGGGAACAGTGTATCTGGAAGTTATTGTGTTAATATCGGGTTTGGCTCGCTTCCAGCACTGAACCCGACTCGCTACCCGTACTTATGACGACTAGTCACTTTAACGGCTGTTTTGAACTTAGGTTAAGTTTTAAACAAACTGTTAAGTCATGTTTACTTTTTATATCAACTCGTATTTGTTAATCGAATCGGTTCTCGATCCCATTATTTCTGTTGGATATTTTTACTTGTTTCTTGTTCAACAATGATTTTTCTTAATAATGTATTTTATTTGATGTGTATTAAAAATGGAAATTACACAAAAATAAGTACTAAGCTAGACTTGTAACAATCTAGTAGCATTAACTGCTATTAAATCGAATTTATATATAGCTCTTATTAATAGAAAATGTATGAGTCTTTTAATATTTAAAATCGAAAATCTACTCAATATTTGAAATGTTATTTATTTACGCAAGTATCAAATAAAAGAAAGTAGTTTATATAATTGTAAAATTGTGGTAAATATACGAGTTTCAATCCGGTCAGTTTTTTTTTTAAATAAAGGTTTCTTTTTCAGCTAATCAAGTCTGCTAAAAAATTTTGCGATACATTATTGTGTAGCTGCATTTATTGTTTGTGAACACGTTTGAATCGAAATTGCGAAACCAATATGAAACATCTTCCACCTCAGTACATTGCACAATAACAGGGCTGTCGATTTACATGATACATCAGCACGTCAAGCAGCATTACTATTGGAATATTCAAAAGTTTTTATGATTGCAATCCCTCTAAGATTTTCCATACAAATAATTGACGCGGATGCTATCAAGAAACACTTTACCAGACTTGTGGTAAAGCTAGGGTAGTTAAGTATTTTTCGATTAAGTATAAACATAATCCCATAGTGACTTGACAGCTTTGTTATAATATAAAACGTATAGAAAATTACAATACAAAACTTATGGTTCTGTAAGGTATGCCTTAACATTGTACTGGTTATATTAAACTCTGTGAGTCCAAATTTAGAAAAAGGAATGCATACATTTTTGTCAAGTCTTATAATTATAAGTTATATATATGCAACTTCATGAATATAATTTATTGGGAAAGATCTGTAATTAATACTTTTTTTACACACTATGTTGCACTGGAGTGCAATGGGCGGCCTTATCGCTAATCAGTGATCTCTTAAAGGCAACCCACAATTTTGGTTGGTTTGGTTGAATTTCTGCAGGCAAGCCAACCACAAAGGAAGGAAATTGAACCACTCCTTCGTACCACTTATGACAGTCCATTCGGCAACTGGCAGCCTTACCAAAGACCGAATACAAATACAAATTATAAATTGTATTCGGGACCGGGGATCGAACTCGATACCTCAGGCTTCGCGGTAGGCTTATAAGACCACTTAGCCATGAGGCCACTATCTAATCTAATATTATAAAAGTTTATTTATTTGGTTGAACGTCCTTATTACAATAATTACTGGTACCTACGAATTGAAGATTTTGTGTTAGATAATCCATTTATCGAAGGAAGCTATACCAAGAAGCAACAAAGAAAAATGATGCAAAAACTAAAAAAGGGGAAAAATAAACCCGGGCACGAATAGCAACCCCTGCGAAGATGAGGTCGGAACGTGTTAGTAATAAAGCTATCGTTATAAGATTTTAATTTGCTCAGTTGAAATTTAAAATAACGCTCAAATAAATTCTAAGTCTAACAACGACGACACGGTATAAACTAGGTTAATAGGCGTTGTCTGGAAAGGGACAGCCCTAATATAACTCAATCGATCACGTAGCAGCAGTTTGGGCTCGTTTAAATCCCTGACCGTATGCAAATTTAATAGTACTAGAAAGCAGAGGTTCCTACCTGCTCTATAATTCAATACTTCCGAAATTACACTTCGGGAAACTTTATTGGGAAAATATTTAATGGCTTAATCACTTATTAAAAATCTCCGCGGTTAAGTGACTCACACGTCTGACTGTCTAGGCGTATTGCGCTGGATCCAGGCTTCAATTTTGGAAAAACAAGAAAATGTTTCGATGTGTTTGAAAATTCATTTGAAACAAACATACTTAATATTCTTTTAGGTTTGTAAGAAAGTTTAGACCGCTATTGCTTATCTGTGAGTTCATTAAGGATGTATCAAAGAAGCCGCTGGCACGGAGCCAAGCTTCGGGAGACGTGGCCACAGGTGCTCAACGTATGTTGCATAGATCACTAAATATTCAGAGGGTGTTTTTTTAGTAGTATTAATCCCGCGATGTCTCGTTTAAATAATACAATTATTATTACTAAATTTTCTTAAATGTATGTAATGCTCTGTATACCTACAGACTTTCATAACTAGTTAAGAAATGACACGTTATTTCACGTAAAAACATTTTCATTAGTACTAAGTTGAAGCAAAAGCAAGCAAAGCTCACATAGAAACTCATTCCTAAACTCGTTCGCTTTTCCACGAACAAGCGACAAAGATTACGTTTCAAATTGAATAGTTGCTATCGGAGTTTAACCTAGAAACTAAACTTCCTTTTCAATTGTCTTATCTAGGAACTTGTCGCTACTGTGTACCGACAGCAGATAATACCACTCAATGAGCTGAGTCTATTTAAAACAGAGAACGGTATTAAGAAGTACAAAACAAAAACACAGAAATCTATGAATCAGTGTTAGTGTGAAAGAATTTTGGTAACGCAATCAAAAGTACATCACCGCCATTTGACGTTTAGCCACAACATTTCAATATTCGTTTAGATCTATATTTCTATTGAATGATCAGTACGACATTCAGCGAGACGGTGCATCTATTGTAAAGCTATTCCTACGAAACAGAAGGCCAGTACTAAATATTAATCATAACTTTTTTCTAAAAAAAAAACCGCCTTTCAAGTATTCATAACAACTTCAGATAAAATTGATTATATTATAAAGTTAACGTAAAGTTAAGTACCTAAAATATGTAAGGTTTAATAAATACAAAGAATAATTAAAAGTTAGTTCGTAGTGTCGTTGTCCATGGGCGGCGGTTATCCTGACCCGCCTGGCCCACTGTAATATAAAAAACATAATTTTGCTGACGGTACATATACATGCTACTTTAGTCGTCACATATAACGACGGAACTCAGTTTATTTACTAAACGTTCACACTACACACTTAAATTCATATTCGCACGTTCATTTGAAATGGCAATATTATGCCACTGTGGCGAGCTCACAAATTATTATCTACGACTTGTGTGTGTTTCTCTATAGTCTCTCCTGAACAAATGAGTTTCGGTGAAGTTTTTTTGTTTGATAATAGCTGACATGATCGTGATGAATTTTAGAATCCATTTATGTGATATAATTATTTCTAATCATCTTGTCGGAGGGTTTCTTCTTCAATTTCACTTGTTGAATTTTGCAAAAATTGCCACATAGCGTTAACTTTAACACACACACATATATGTGTGTATATAATTATGTATATATATATTTATGTAAAATATATATATGAGCTTAAAGTTTAAACTCTCATATCCAAACCCTTTGAAGCTGAATATTATAATCTGTCACTTAGTTGAGGATTAACTTTGGCGACAAACTGTATCGTCCATTAAGATAAGTGTTCGTGGGAAGGGTCTGGGATTCAGTTCCCGAAGGAATAAACATATTACATACAGTTATTATCTCATGTAAAAGCTTTCAATCAAGTAGTTTATGCTAACAATAATTTACATATACCGACATACAAATTATATCTGTTTCAATTATTAAGAACTTGTTATATAAATTTAATTTTTTTTTTATAATAAATTTTAATTAATTATTTAAAGTCTCGGCAATGTTCTTCTGAAAAGTGTGAAATAATATAACAATGTAGCTGCTACGATGTAGCGTAATTAATTATTATTTCTGATTTACATCTATTTAAAATTTGTTTTAAAAAATCAAATTTTAAATATATCAATGTTGTTACAAGTAGATATAATTTATACCTTATGTCGGTATAAGGATGGAACTAAAGAAAATGGCTTCTCCTAAGAATTGTGTTGGAACTGTAATTTCTATGCAATCTATTTCTATATAACATACAAGTAGCATCTACAATAACTTTGTAAAAATCGGCCAACATTCCCCTGAAGACTGAGCCAACGAAGATCAAAAGCTCAGAAGCCAATATAAAGAATTTCTCGGTCGTACGTCAAAGCAATTCTCACATAGTCCCAGGACAAAAGACACTTCGTTAAAATATTCAAGGGTCCTCAGAGCGGGCGTTTATAAGCGCAAATTGCTTGGAACTTTATTTTTAAAACAACCTTTTTTGAGGGCATCATTTTGTAACACGTCATTTAGAAGTATAACAGAATACAATGAATAATTAGGATCTTAATCTCTTCTGTCCTATATATGATAAGCTTTTTTCTGTTGCTGTCTTGGAATTTTATTTTCAAAATTAGGTACCTATTATCATTTTCATACACAAAATGATCGCTACCTGTTCTTGGATCGCTTGCACCTCTGTTTTCTTAGATACAATATTTATTACTTTAAAAAGATCTGTAATTTCTTAAAAAGAAATTATTTTATTGATATAATATACAAAAAAAAATTTAAATAGACATTAAATAATCATATATAAAAAATACGAATTAAATCATGGCTATACCTACTACAATTTAGATTTCAGACAAAAAAAAGGGTAACCTAAACGTTACAAGAATTTGATTTTATCACTGATATATCCTTCGGCGTTCTGTGAAATGTTTTGACATGTTCGAGTCGGGTTATCGATTTTCATTGTATTTTTCAACATATGAGCCAATTAAAATTGTTTTCAGCTCAGAATAGCGTGTATTTCAAAAGCAATAAATTTATACGGATTGAATATGTTACGGAAAACTTTTTATTTGCTGCTCTTTATTATATGCTTCTGTTCTACTTGAAAATTCAATTAAAGTATCCAAAAGTATAAAGGAAACGTGCCCTTGGGTAAGGATGCCCGGCCGCTTTACATACAAGGAAAATCACTGAAATACTTCGAATAAAATACTTTTCAGTTTTCACCATACAACCCCGCGTGAAGGACTTTTTAAAATTCGAACCTTTCTATTCAATAATTTTCTATACCTCTACTCAATGCATAAATACTTATTAATTTATATTAGTGCGCCAATCTTATTTTTAGAATAATTGCAGTGGACAGAACGCAGTAATTCTTAAAATTTGATAAAGTCGTAAGAAATAATAAATAATGAACAAATCCAGCAGCGATAATTTATCTAATATACAATATACAGTTATTCTGCGAGTCCTACCTCAAACCTGAGTAAAAAAAGGATTGCAGAATCCTGGTACACATTTTTAAATTTATTTTTAATTACTTTAGTTTTTTTATAATTGTATATGTAATTTGTTTTTGAGTTTAGTTTAAAATTTAAGTTAGGTAAATTTATAATAATGATATAACCTATGCGTAGATTTGCACGTTGATCAAATAAGTACCATTTTGAAGTACCGAAACCCATATTAAGACACAGACTACTGCGCCTGAGAAGCTGAGGTCGCTGGTATGACGGAGCTGATAGAGCCGTAACAATGTATGAAATAATGTTAGTAACGACCGCAAGTATGTCAACACGTAACCCGATGTGTGTACAACTAACTAGAGAAACCTCAACTATATACACCTACTCCAATTTGCAATCCTATGCAAATCTAGCTAGCTTTTGATATTATCGAGACCTGTGTGGTTGCGTTAATTAGGACATACATCGATGTAAAGCTGAAGAGTTTGTTTGTTCGAATGCGCTACTCTCGGGACTGGTTTGAATTGAGGAATTATTTTTGTGTTACATAGTCCATTAACGAGGAAGGCTACATTACGCTACGAGAAATAGAAGTGGAGCAACAATTAATAAAGGAGAGCCCACTACACCGTACCATACCATGACCGTGCTATGAACGTATTAGGATCGGAAAACAACACGATATGCTCTACTATGCCTACATTCATTTGGTTTGAAAAATAGTGGTTACCTGGAAAGTTTTCCGGGACTTTTGAAAATTAATAATTTTATAGATTTCAATGTGAAAGAAGAAATAAAACAGAAAGGAGAGATTGTCAAAAAACTGTTTTTGGCGCCATTTTTCTAATATGGCGGAGCGAGAGGCAAAAATACGAGGTGGCAAAGTCGAAATTCGGAAAGAGCTCAACGAAATCTATAAAATTACCTATTTTCAAAACTCCCGGAAAAATTTCCAGGTAAAACTACCAAATGACTGTACTACTACTAGAACGTATCGAAATATTCTCGCCGATAATTATTATTGACGCTCCGTGCATGGCACGCGACGGTGCTGGTCGGTGACGGAACGTTGGGCATAGCCTCGTACTTTTCAATACAAATATTTATTTTCCCTGACACGTATATTAACTGAATTGAATGTCAGCCTGCTTTTTGCTTGCAATTGTAATTAACACTAATAACCTTGGTTTAACACTTTGTGTAGGAGGTGTCATGTTTATCAACATCTTGTGACCGTCTTTAAATGTCGCACTGACCCTTTCTTTTGGTTTTTTTCATTAAACATTGTACGAGTTTTTGAATTTATAAATATTATCATTAACAATATAATACAAAAACGTTTATTTGACAGCAACACAAAATTAAACAATAAAACAACGACTTTACAAGTGAAATTGAAGACAATTTACAAATAAGATTATAGTATTCGTTTATTGTAGCTAAGATGCTACAGATAGACACACAAACATGTAATAACACTCCACTTGTTTCAACGTTAGTTAAAAACAGCGTTTTCGAATCCAATAAAAAAAGTCAAATATCGTATTGGGTTTCACATTTTATTGATATTGGATTTATATACGTAAGTAAGCAGACAAGTCTTATTGTAGGCAGATATTCAATCTGACAACCGCTTCAGGCTGAGTGGGTCATATATATCTTATATGACATATTACGAGTATAAACTTGAGACGCATGACATATTAACGTAAATCACATTGCGTAGTCCGAGACTCGAATGGGCATACAAAGAAATATAGGGTAGACACAAAAGGTTTCATCTGCCCGTAAAAAGAAAATTATAAGTGAAACACATCCTTTTACTTACAAAATTAGATAAATTTGAGACAATGTCTCTAACACGCTGTCACTTTCTCGTCATAGTGCAATTGCTGTTGCAAAAGCGAGACAAAACAGCGGCGTTTGTAAGAAAGTAGTAAATAGATACCAAAGACAGTATTAAACTTTTACAAAGTGACATAATGCACTAAAAATACCAGTCTATTAATAGGGAGAACCCTTTGATGATGAGTGTGGCAGAAATTTCTCACAAAGCAATTCAAAGGGCGCCCTTAACAGTTAATTGGTCTTGTTCAGCGTCTCCTCAAACCACTTAATGTGTCTAACTTTTTAACTGAACTTGTATAATAATTTTATTTTATAATATTGATATAAACTGTTGTTTAATTTTATGCAAAACGGGGATTTCAAAGAAATACAGTCGATTCTATGACAGGAGCCTGGGATGCTGTATTTATGGAATGTGTTTATAAATTTAATATTTAATAAAGAAATTATATAATGCGTAGGCTGATGGAAGTAAATAATATTTATTTAAAAGAAAATTTTTGCGTTTTACAATTCTCTTACTGTTTTAAAATGAACTAGTTATATTTAAAAGCTTAGCTAAGACACGATATTATAAAAGCTAGCTAGCTTATACCGGGTGTAATCGTTAAGTGTGCACAGGCGATTATTCCGTTACTATTACAGATATCAAAAAACTTTAAACTGATATCGAAAGTATTTGAGTAAAATGACAATAATTACTTTTTTTAAATAAAACGAGAAATAGCCAAAAAAATGCATTAAACACTCCCATACATTTTATTTAGTATGTTGCTTTTCAGCCTTGAAATGGCTATCAATACGATATTGAAATAAGGTTTATTATTAATTTTTATTTTGTATTATTGACTAGCCTAGGTTTAGAGGAATTGCTATAGTACATATGATATCGTATATCTATCAATATCTGGGGCGGGCTAATCTACTTATTATGTATAATATAGTTAATTCTTATTAAATCAAAACAACAGCTTTCTCAGAATAAAACTGTATTTTTCCTTACAAATTATAAGCTTGAAAGTAAATTTGGGAAAGCAAAAAGAAAAAGTATCTCGAATTTCACGTAATCCTTACTCAACACTTTTCATTTACATAAGCTCGAGTTAAAAAATCTAATTATATTTTAGCGTCGGAAGTCGTTAATTATTTTTAAACGAATGATCGCGAAACGTTGAAAAGGGCATTTATTCGCATGTTTCCTGCCTAAAGTAATTGAATGTAGAAACCTGTGAGAAACAGTTTTTAACCGACTTCAAAAAAGAGAAGGTTCTCAATTCGACGCTTATGTTTTTATGTCTGCTACTTACTTTCGACTGGGTGAGCCGATTTTGATGATCCTTTTTTTGTTTGAAAGCTGGTGCTTCCCGTGTGGTCCCATTTCATCTGTTCAGAAGTTTTGTAACAATTGTAGTTTGAGTAACAATTTGAAGTTGGCTTTTTTTTGTTAAATTTTTAACATTATATAATTGTTAAAAGAGACGACATTTAATATAGTTGTTTTAGTGATAAGGAGTTGTAAGTTTTAAGCGAAGAAAACTGTGTATTAATGTTTATCTGTGGCATTATATAGCTTGTGTGTTTTCTATATCTGGGTTATCTGGGAGAGATCACTTTTTAGCGACAAGGTAGTAAACCATAGTTTTATTTATTTATTTCATTAAAAAAAAAATATATAACACAACTGGTATAATACATAAAAAGATTCGTAGCACTGATAAAAGTAAATAATAATATAGTTTTAAATTATCTGAAGATTTTACCATTCGTCTAGTTCCTAGGAGTATGCCTCTTTTTTATATGTAATAATTTTATCATAAAAGACAATTTACAAATTGTCACTTAACAATTTACCAGACCAATAAAAGAGTATGAGTAGAGTATGTACAAAGACGAAGATTTTTAAGAATACAAACATACAAGAATAAAATATATAAAAAAATATATAAAAAGCATTCTTTCTGCACTTTAAGAAGAATATATAGAACAAAAGCTTTTTATGTTAAATATTAATAACTTGGCTATCTGTCCTGAAACTTTCCTCTAGTAAAACTTTAGAAATATCGACTTTAGAACAATCTTGAGTTTTATCTTAAGTCTACACATAAACATTCCAACTTCTAATAACTATAATCATAAAGATAGGAAAATGAGTGGAAGTTTTATTCAGTGGAAAATATTGGTCTTTAACTGACTTCAAATAGGAGGAGGATCTCAATTATACAGATTTATGTATATTTGAGTAATGAAGCACTTCATGATTCATGTTGTTTGATATACCATGCTTCAGAAGTGATTCAAAATTGTAACCCAATTAATTGATCACTTATTCAAGAAAAACTAACATTTTATAAGGCTAGATATTCATTGTAAGGCTAATTTTCAGTAAACTGTTTAATAAAGTAAATAGATTTTTTTAGAAATTTGAAAATATTAAACTTACGGTTTAGTATCTAGTGAAATGCGAAAATACCTTGAAAATAAAATCTCTAGATGTATTTTTACAAAAAATTGTTTGTTATTAAAGAGTTGGAATAGCATTCGTTATAGGCGCAGAGCCTTTTAACCGCGTTATGAAAAGGACTCTTCGCAGGGGAATACTGACATAATACAACACTTTCTCGATACCGCAACTTTAAAGCGGTCGCGAATTATGAGAGAATGCTCTTGCACATCAATTGCACGTAGGCAAGTGGCAAAGCACTTGAGATGTTGTTTCAAGTTAAGGAATTATAAGTAAGAGGTTTAGATCATAACGCGATAAGAAAATATAAAATGGTCCAGTCAAATCAAAATTTATTATTTAATTTTGTGAACAATACCTCAAAAATTACTATTAAAATTTACAAAACCGAAAGTAAAAACTGTATTATTTACAAAAAACTACAAACCACTGAAATATACGAATTATGTAATATTAATAGTTGTATTTGTATAAAAAAACTGTGATTTTCTTATTGTTTACTTTTTCTAATATATTAAGCTCAAATTTAATAATGAATCAGTAATATTACAACTACTGAACTCTCGTTATCTCGCTAAAGTTGTTCAAGCGTAAGGTTTTTAAGAACGCGCAATAAATAAGGGAAAATCAGTAATTTTAAGCTCGAAGCGTATAACATGAAGCAGCGTTCACGAGAGACTCATGCATTCGCCCAAGTGCTTATTGCGCGGAGTGGCTTCATTCGACGGTAATCGCTTCCATCGCCATTCACATTTATGATGTGCCAACTATCTGATCATTCGCACCGTTCACTTTATGAGAGTACCCTTTTAATTATTACTGTTTGGATGGATCGCAATGGTTAACCGATAGCGTTTAACGAACTGTCTTATTTCATTTAACCCAAAGAGGTTGCAATACACGATTAAAATATATGTATAATCTGTAAATTGTCTCATTTTAATTTTGTATACCTGGTGGACGGAGGAAATTGAATTATTTTTCTTAAGTACTTTATAAATAAATCACGAGAAATATTATATGTATTATATGTATGTATTAATGTTTAAAAATGTACAATCGGTAGTTATACCACCTCAGAATTAACAAGAACGCGATGTCAGCTCAGATGACGTTAGGTTCCTGTGAAAGTTTGTTTATGTAAGATAATACCGGCCAGATTATTATTAATACATCATTTGAAAACTTTAATTGATGCGACGCAATTTGACGAGGTATCTAAGAAATTGACTTCTTTTTTAAAGAGTGCCCCTCTTTTAAGGGGACACTCTTTAACTTATAATATTATGAGCATGCTTGGACTCGGAGGAAACAACCAAACACATCCTCTTGATTGTAAAAAGATAGAACAAAACAAGGCTCTCACACTTCATAAAGCGGTAAGCAATCTCAAAGCAGCTAAGTTTCGTGGAAGAGCGGGGGTGGTTAGTGTTACCTTCGTATTTCACGCAAAATAGGCACATCGGTTGTCGATTTGCGGAATATGCCCAGAAAACTAAACGAAACTAATTATTCTTAAAGGATCAAGGTCGACTGTGACCCTGTATTCTTTGTAGTATATTTTATAGAGCCTTGTCATGTCCGTATATCCTTTTGTCCGTCTAAGAAAGGTTACAACCTGTTGATTGTTATTTACGTATTCTGCGAAGCCGCCTCGCCTGACTTGAATCTATCATTAGTTTCATTTGTTTGTCTATTTCCTAATAGATATTGTCTTGATATGTTTCCTTACTTATATATTGTTATTTGATATTCTTTTGTTATAAAAAATTGAAAGAAAAACGTTTAAACGGATTAAAACGCATGTTTGTCATTGTTATTTTTACAATCATTGAACTTATTTTTTCTCGACGTTTTGCTTTACTAAGTTAAATAAAAAAGTTTGACAAATGTATGCGCTTTCGTTAAATGTATTAAACTGTTTTTTTTTTTAAATGCGAGATACCTTTGTAAGATATTATTACATATATATTATTTATTTCATCTTATGTACCTGTTTCTATGGTCATTTAATAAATAAAAAACTGACGAAGGTGGTTTTTGAAGTAATGTTTGTTATGTTCTAAGTCTGAGGTATACATTAAATATAATCACAGTTGCCTGCGATAAAACTACGTATCATAAGTTCATGCCCGTGAAACGTACACTTTGAGGATAGAAGTTCAAAAAAGTCAAACTGGACTTGGACTCAACAACTTTGGCTTTACCTTTGATCACGTCAAGAACTCTAGGTGTGAACTCGAAAATGAGAATGTAAAGCTGTTAGAAGTCGTTTTCGGCGTCAAACCTTTCGACTCAAGAGCGCGTATACTTGTTGGTTATAAGCGAACGCGGCTACTGTAGCGGGGGCGATTTGGAAATAATGTCTCTCTAAAATAGTCTGAGTGGCGTAAGTGTGATGTGTATATCTGTGGCATGGCAGCTTCCATAAGAATGGACCTGTGTATTTTTTTTGTTTGAAAGCTAACATAACCGAGATGGCACTTAGCTACTGTGAAGATTTCTTCATCCATTTATGAAGTATTCTTATTCGTAAAATTACATGTCGGGACTTTTGTTAATCTTCAATTTCACTGTATGTATTGAGCCCATTATAATTATAAATCGCTTGCGTTTATGAGAAACCCAACCTATCCATAAAGACTCAAGTATTAGAAGCAAGCTGTTGGCATATCCACTTAAAGTAGGACTTATGTCACTAATGAGCACTAAGTCACGGGAGTATACTTCACTCCTGTTATATGTATATTAGTATTTACATATTTATGAAATATAGTGAGTGACTTGAATTTAAGTGTTAAATAAAAATTTTGTTTCAAAAACTGTTAAAAATTGATCAACATTTCTGCGTCTATGACACTGATCAAAGCACATTGGCTGTCCTTCTTCTGGCAATCCCAAATAAATATATATGTACCACACATATTTTAATTTTAGCATTGTTAATGTATTTTTTTTTTCAGGTAAGTATTCGCAGCTAACAACAACCGGATTTTTAACGCGATCTTTGTAAGTAATTTTGCATCAACGCCCTCTGTCACTCTCGCTGACGAGCAAGTAGCTGCAAAAACTCTTCGAGAATAGATTTTATTAATTAGTTAATTTATTTACAATTTAGAAGGGGCTACGATAAACAACTCAAAAGAAAAAAAGGACAAAAACAAGATAAATGCGCCCCAATTTACGCTCAATCGGACCTCTTATATATATCTCTCTCTTATAGTAGACATAAAAGATTTGATGATGAACGATGAACGTTTATAAGCAATGTAGTGGAGCAAGGATTCGGAGATTATATTCCTAAAAATATTTTAACAATTTGATTGAACACTCAGAAATTTAAAAATACACCACTATTTCAAAGGCCGTTTAAAATTTATTAAATATAACAGCGATAGAAAAAAAATAATCAAATATGAATGTGAATTTTTAACCAAAATGTTTATTCGCAAATCCGCGCTGTCAACGCCAGAAACCGCCACAACCAATTTATAACGAGTTTTATCGAGAATTTTGTAAAAAAGAATCGTTAAGTGTTAATACATCGGTTTTTCTTTACATATGATAATAAATGAATTTGAAGGCAATTTAAAAAACTCCATGGACATGTTAATTACAAACAAGAAAATCTCATTAATGGATGAACAGTCTTCATAAATTGAAGCTAAGATCCATCCTGATCATGTCAGCTTTCAAACAAAAATACCGAATTGAATTCGGGCGATTCGTTTAAGAACTACGGTGCTTCAGACTCAAAGAATATAAAGAAACTAGCTGTGCCTCGCGGTTTCAACCGCGTTAATTTCGTCGTAACGTGACGTCGTTTCGTGAACGTAGTCAATCTTAAAAGATAGACATATAATGTGGCGGACATTTTTTTTAGATCATTTAAAGAGTAATAATTCTTTCATACATATTTTTTGGGTAACTTGAACCGTTTACTCGACGCACGCAACGGAAGCCCTCAAATATGGATAATTTTCCCCGTTTTTGCAACATTTTTCACTGATGCTTCGCTTTTATTGGTCGCAGCGTGATGTTATATAGCCTAAAGTATTCCTCGATAAATGAACTATCCAACACAAAGATTTATTCAATTAGAACTAGTGGTTCATGAGATTAGCGCGTTCAAACAAACAAACTCTTCTGCTTTATAATATTAGTATAGACGAATACGTATGGCAATTACTACGTTAGCAGTTTTAGCAATGATTTCTACACAGGCAAGTAATTTATCAATTTTGAAGAGTCCATCCGATCCATTGAATATCAAATGCGCGAACAACTTAGCAGGCCGTTAAAGAAAAGCTGTGTAAATCTTACACAGCTTTCTTAAAAAAATTCTAATGGTTTAATGGTAATTAATATGTTTTTGATAAAGGAAGCTTGGGCTTAATTAACACAAGATTAATTAACTGCTCCTAATTAATTAATACGTGAAAAAATTGTTCCCTCCTAAAATGTGAACCCTCGTAGAATTATTTTAACCACGTACATGCAAAAGAAACCTCTCTTTAGCTCTTTAATTACTTCAAAAGGACTGAACAAAAATTTTACATTTATGATTTACTAGCTGGGTTATTTCATCGTAGCGTTATGTTATATGACCTATCTATAGACTTCCTCGAGATTAAAAATTTGTATAATAATAGTCTTTATTCACTGACAATACAAGTTAAAAAACTACTTAAACTAACTAACACTACACTTAATTAGTATTAGTAATACTATCAGTTGAATGGGTCAGCAACCAGTTTTTCGGTCAGGCTGTCTTCCAACATAGGTCTCCTCCAGTCCCCTCCATATATGTGTCTTCAACTTATTTGAGAATTTAAAAAAAATTAGCTGAAGAAAAGAAAAGGTAAATTTGTGTAGGTAATTATAATTTTTGTGACATGTTAATATTGGTCTCGGGATGTTTCCTTCAAAGCGTGATTAAAATTTGTTTTAAAAACACAGTAAAACTCACGTAAAACCGAAATAATAATTGTACAAAGCCAATATTAGTTTTACGAGTCCTATTACAAAATTGCGTTGAAATATACAACTCTCATACAACAGCTCTATTACAAAACTGTCACGTACCATTTATTTTCTAAAGTTTTCAATTTCAGAGAATAAGAGCGTCAAAATTGACCATCTTATGCAAAAAATAAGGTTAAAATGTAATAGGCCTCATAAGTAGAAAATTCTTAAATCTTAAGCCTAAGGCAAAGAGAAAATATTTGCTTTGTAGAGTGACTATTTCTATTTTATTTATAAATTATTAATAATGTTATTATTAATACACTTTTGAAGAAGAAGTTATACTTAAAAAATTGTTAATGTAAGTTAAAATTTAATACAATGGTGGTACCATCTAAGTCGCTTTTACCGCGGCCTTACAAAATCAATATTTTGGTTAGGTAGCCACAGAAGTCTGATTACGAATTTATATTTATTTTATTACCCTTTCTTTGCTATTGTTGAGTAGTTATTATCTGTTAGTTGTTTTTTTTTAAATCATCTATCTTAGGACGAAGGTCAGCTATGTTTTTTCACTAAACCTTCCTCCATATAGATCCTTGATTTCGCCTGTGTAATACAACATAAAATTATGTTCTTCTTTTCGAGTAAGTAAGCCATCATTTTATTTTATCAGCGAAACAGACGCAGAAATGTGTCTGCCACTATATCACTATAGATTACGAGATTTTGTTAAAAGTTCTATACACGTAGCGACATCTAGGGGTAGGTAGGTTTGCAATGTTAGGAGATGAATGAGCCACATCACACATGATACATTAGATCGACAGACGTTGAGTGAGGTCTTGCTGACTCACTTGATAAATAAACTCCAGATTTCATCTTAATACATTAAGAAAATGTATTTTTAGAACATATCCGTTCATTTGAACGTATTGCAATTCTCAATTCGAAGCATATATTTTTTTTATGTTTGTTACCTCCGAACTTTCGACTTAATTTTTTTTAATGATTTTTATGATTCTTTTGAAATCATCTTCCCGTGTGGTCCCATTTAAATTTCATCAAAATTAGTTTTAGAGTTACAATTTGAAGTCTGTTTTTTTATTTTAACTTCCAATTATATAATAACCGGTGACCATGAAGGCTGCAAAGCACGCGAAACGTCGGAAAAATTTAGTTATAATTATGTAATCGTAAAATTTCTGTAAGATATACACACTTAATCATATCAAACTGGATCTTTAATCGATTAAATAGATTTCAAAATAGCTTTTCGTTTTACGCTTAAGCTTAAGAATAGACTGGCAGTGTCATTTTAAAGCTAAAAGTCATCATGTTCTTGCGAGAAATTGTTCCATTATTTGTAACAAGAACGGAGGCAGTGCACTAATCACAGAGTTTATTGTTGGTCCACCCTCTTTCAGTGTTAAATAACAACGGACTTCAGTAGTTAGAGTTGCGTAACACCGTTGGGTGGGTTAGACAGATTGAAATATTTTTCAGGCCAAGTTTATAGAGTTGCTTTGTCTTGAATAACCGGCTTCGTGGCTAAGTAACGTCTGCCGCCGGAGTTCCTGGGTTCGAATCTCGGGGAAACAAATAAATGTTTCGGTTGGGTAGGCACAGAAGGCTGATCACCTACTTGCCTGTTAAGAAATTGATCAATGAAACAGATACAGAAATGTGTCTGCCCCATGCTCCACTAGGGGTTTCGGGAATTCACTATTGGTTTGGTTTGGTACCTCTTTTAAGCCCAAGATATTTGAAACAAGTTTAAAACCTCTTACGGTAACTGAATTAAATCTGTTGTTTTCGGTGTCTTCTGTGGTACTGTAACTGCTGAAGCTATTAAACATTGTTAAGGTATTATTTTTTAACCGATGATGTAAGAAAAGGGGTGTTATTACATACAAAATGTGCATTTGATGTGTCAGTTAGTCATTCTAAAAGACCGATTTCGATAAGTTTTGTTCAAGCTGAGGTGAGCGAGATGGATCTTAACGAATTTATCAGGTTTTGTTCATCCATTTATGAGATATTCTTATTTTTAATTTTCATGTCAGAGTTTTTTTTTCAATTGTCATCAATTTCTGTATTACATCGATGTGTCGTGAATTTCATGACAGAGTCTAGTAATTAGGGCGTTAGGAGAGTGGTCTATATTGAAGGCATTATTGTCATCTAACACGCGATATTAAATTGATTTTAAAGTATTTTTCCGTTTTACGAAAGCTAGGTTACTGTTTCATTAGTTCAGCAAATTAAATTTGCAAGTAAATAATAAACTTTATTCAACTGTATAGATTTTAAATTATTGGGTTTATCGGTTACTATGTCAGGGTCAATTAATTCAACAATTTATTAACCCCCGAAGAAAAAAGAGGGTGTACATATTATATGTAAATATAAAGAGTATATAAGAAAAATATATTTTTCTTTTGTTAGTCCGTTTTATGTTCTGTGTAATTTTAGTGAGTAGTTGTTCTGTGGAAATTAGAACATTATTACCATACCATTATTTATAAGACAAGAGTTACCAGATACCTGACACTTCAAAAATATCAGTTTCAGTAATGGGCCAAAGTTCACGTGACGGAAAATTCGTTTTCCCCTTACTAATTAGAGACCCAACTTAATTACGATCAACCAATGACCTGTTTCTCAAATTTCAATCTTATTATGATTCTATAAAGTTCAATTTCGGTTGGGGGAATGTATCTAAGTTTGACATCGTAGCGGTCTGCAAAATCTGTGTCAGGTGAAAACACTTCCTCGGTGGATTTTTCGGGTTATATTTGGGTTTTGGGGTATGCAGGGTATGTCTAGATTAATAAAACAAGGATTTTATACGGATTTATACAGTACTAGGTTTTTCCCGCGACTCCGAAGTTTTTTTTCGCAATAAAGTTAGCATAATATTTCCTTTGTACTTTCTCAAAGTTTAACTTAGCTACAATTTATGGAAATCGGTTCATCCATTCTTAATGTTCTTATTTATAATTAACATGGGGGTTTTTAACTTCACTATAATCTCACTATCACCGCCTCCTTGGTCTAGTGGTAAGCGCGTAAGCGTTATAACCGAGAGGTCCTGGGTTCGATTCCCGGCGGGGATAAAAAAAAACTCGGTCTGGCAGGTCATAGAAGGCTGATCACCTACTTGCCCCTAAAGAAAAAAATCGATCAGTGAAACAGATGTGAAATGCATCTGCCCCATACCTTATAATTTAAGACTTCACTTATAATCTCACTATATAATTACTTTGGAACCTAAACGTTTTACATTTGAACGAAAATATCTCACTGAAGTATTTGAGAGTTAACATTCAAAAGTTGTGTGAAATATTCCCATTCTCAATACGCTTAACGGTTCCCGAGGGAAAAGTAAACTTCATGAAATCCGCTAGGGTTTGCTTACTTACCGGTAACCTTCAGTTATAAATAAGAAGCCACCTTTTTCTGTTTAACTATTTACCAGAAAATGATCTCTATTAAGACATGTTTTATTCATAATTTTCCTTACAGGCAAGTAGGTTAGATTTATATGCAAATTTTGTGCATATAAATATCGTACATACAAAAATTATTATGACATCACTGCAATTTCATTTATTTGCAAAACTAATTCAATTTATAACATGGCTTAATAATACCAAAGTCACAGTTACATAATATCTACTGTTATTTACTAGAAAACCCGCTGCAGCTTCTCATTGATTGCTTTACATTTTAGCAGGTTATTAGGTTTAGATTATAGGTTAGAATTAGATATTTTATTAAAACAATTACCTACAACGTGAAATGTTGTGACTGAACGTCAAGACATGGCGCTGATGATGCGCGTTATTAAAGTTCATTCATACAAAACAAAAGTTTTTCACAGATTTCAATAATTTGCACTTTCCTTTATGTTTGTATATATACTACTAATATTATTCTATATTAATTTACCGATTTTGAAAAGCCTCAGTGTTTATAGAAGGAGCTTAAAAAGCTTAGCCTTCATTAAAACACTTTTAATTTTCTTTCATTCATCCTTTCATTAAAAATAATAATAAACCACTGTAAGTTCTATCCACTGCAACAAAAGTCCTAACTCCACGAAATGAATTCCGATTGAACTTTTGCACTTAATAAAATCTATTTTGTTCGCTCGTTCGGAAATAACCGTCTCGAGCTTTGAGCTTCCACTGGATACGGAAGCGGTTTTATGAAAATATCTTTTAACGTATATAATAAACTAACCCCGACAAAAAAGGGGTGTTATAGGTTCGACGTATCTGTTTAGACGTATGTGAAGTTTGTCAATGGCATCGTAGACAAATTGCCTTTTTTATTTTAAATCGAACGGTGGATCTGAGAGGATCTTGATGTAAAATTCATTTTGAAATAATTAACATGATAGTTTTTGATTAAATTTTAATTGCACTTGTTAATTTTATGATAACTGCTAAAAAATTGCCAATAGTGCCTCACATAACATAGTTCCTTTGTTAAAGATATTATCTCCGTTGAAATAAAATCTAATATTAAAATAATAACTTTTTAGCACGCAAGTTTAATACGCAACTGCATGGTTTACGCATCTACGATTCGCCGGAAGACCTGGCTTCGAATCTCGGAAAAACTGAAACACGGAAGACTGATCGTTAATGAGACAGGGGTTACAGAGTTTCTCGTGTCTTATACACAGTCTCATGATTACATAAACGGTACCTTATTTAAATACTTTTGCGAGAACAATTCTTGGCAGTCTCAAGAATTTTTAATAAAATGTCGCTACGAATTCCTCGAACTATACCCACGTGCGAGAAAATACTACTATATAGATATTTATAAGGGACCGCTCATCTTATTTAGGTAAACCCTTTAAGGCTGTATTTTCTTAGGACTCGGGAACGTAATTAATAATTTAATTGAGAGTCAAATTTGTTATTAAAGGATTTATATTTCAACTGACGCTCAAAAAACAAAAAAAAGGTTATCAATTCGACGTGTATTTTTTTATAATTTAAGACAATTTTATCTTGATTTTAAAAATTCGTTTACAAAAAGTTTTTAGACTAAATTAATTTTTCGTAAAAAAGTAACATAACCTGGCAGTTTTTAAAGTGGTCCCATAAACATAATTAACTAAATAATTAATCATTAGAATAGTTGTATACACACACATTTATAATACCCATATAAACCGACACAAAGTACACAAAAAAATAATTAATTAGACAGAAATAATCAATATGAGATCGATTCTAAAATGTATAAAACAAAAAGTTTCAAAACAGTTTCAGAAATATCTTAACGATCATGTAACATTCAGTTGAAATCATAACTTTCTTTTTTTTACGTCGATTGAAAAATATTAGAATTTAGCGCATCGATCACAAAAAGAGTAAAAAATCCACGCGAAAGGATACAAGCCCAGCTAGCATCTGAATACGTTTTATAATATACTAGCGACCCGCCCCAGCTTCGCACGGGTATAAAACATATATAAAACCTTCCTCTTCAATCACTCTATCTATTAAAAAAAACCGTATCAAAATCCGTTGCGTAGTTTTAAAGATTTAAGCATACAAAGGGATGTAGGGACAGAAAAAGCGACTTTGTTTTTAACCGACCTTCAAAAAAACCAAAAAGGAGGTTATCAATTCGACGTGTATTTTTTTTTTCCGATGTTCCGCTCGTACGTCGCCATTTGTAGACCGATTTGGATGAGTGAGGTGTCAAACGATAGGGTAACTCGTCGAAGTGGTCCCATTTGAAAGTGAAAGGCGGTGCCAAATATATAAATAAAGACTGAATGAATATTCCTGGACTTTAATAAAAAAATTAATTGAATGGCTTGGCGCCGCGTTTCAAAGAGCAACATGACAGTTTTATGCCCTAGTAGAATTTTACATGAATTATATTTATCAACACTATTTACGTCTTTTATTTATAGTAAGTTCATTTATAATACAAAATTTATTTTTTACTTTTCAGTGCGTTTTGAGGTCGGTTTTATTTTTTTGTTTAAAATTAATTTATATACTATGAAGTGATAGTGATTATAAAACGTATGTATGCCAATCAGGGGCGTAAACAAATTTTTATACGGGGCCTCGCCAAGGCACGCTACGCCACTGATGCCAATTATGGTTAGCAAATTGACATACCATTTTTGGACGTCCATATTTGGAATTTGGTTTGAACTATTCAAATATCTATCCAAACATTGCTAAGGTTCCCTGTATCGGTGTGGTGACCTTGAATCAGATATTTCGTTGATTTCGAGTGATGGATGCGAGATAATAGATTACTTATATTAATAAGTTGTGCCCCGCGGTTTCACCCGTGTTAATGTTATTGTAGCGTGATGTTATATATACGTGATGTATAGCCCATAGTCTTTCTCGATAAATTAACTGTCCAATATAAAGTTTCAATTTGAATTTTGAACCATTAGTTCCAAAGATTAGCGCGTTCAACCTAACTCGCCAGATATTATTATGTTTTAATCCTATTGTAATAGGGACGAGCCTATCGTTAAACACTGGTCACAATTCGAGACTCCGAGCTACTATTGGGACAATTCGAAACCCCAAAGATATGCTCGACCCAGGATTCGAACTCTCGTTGATTAGCAGACGCTGTCATTACCGCTACGCCAACAAGGCAGTTAAGTTTATTTGGATTTTAATAAGATTTATTGATTAATCTTTAGCAAAAATCGCTAATGAGGTATTTTTATTTTAATTTAACATGTTGGGGTTTTCTTAAATTGTCTTCAATTTTACTCAAAAAACATATATTTTCGCCTCACTTATTCCACAGATGTATTATTTACTTCACCTTCACATCATAACGAATGTTAAGTCATCATAAATAAAGGATACAGAGTATACACGGGTGCGTGCCAAAAAGAAATTCACTCTTCATTTTCTTGATAGAATTTGTCAAGAGGTTAGTTGAAATACTATTTGGTACCAAATATGTCAATGCGAAGTTTTCAGCTTTTCCTCTACTCAACTATTTCGTTTGCTCCAAGAATTCTGACAAAATTTGTTTTAATATCGAAGATAGACTTTGACATACTTATTCAGTATATAGGTTAACAAACAAGTGAAATTGAAGAGTTTCAAAACCCCTTAACAATTATAAATAAATCCAACTCGATCACGAAGCTTTCAAATAAAGAAACCGCATTGAAATCGGTGCATTTGTTTAGGAGCTACGATTTCACAGACACGTCAAACTTATAAGACTTCTCATTTTTCGTCGGGAGTTAAAAACCATGACTAAGTATAGATGAAATAAAGGTGTTGTTGCTTCGTAAGATAACATAAGCTCTTCATCATCATACACAAATGATATTACAGTGGAGTACCTACTTTAAAAAGCGTACGTTCTGAAAATAATTCATTTCTTGTGAAAAAGCATATATTAGATAACGTGGTGATGTAAATGTGAAATGCGTGGTGTGTACAGAGTTATAAGCGAATGGAGTTTTTATAAAATTTCTGTTTTTAAGCATGTGTAAGTAATCCTAAAGAGATGTAAATTTTGAATATTGATAACATTTGTTATAAAAACATGGTTATTAGATTCACTCGCAGAATCATAAAAAATAGTCGACTGCATGAAACAGTTACGTATAAGAACGAGATAGCGCTACATTTACCATAATTTACTTGATGTACAAAAAATAATATTTTAATAACATTTTTTGTAACTATCTGTTCGAAGGACAATTAATTTCTACACGATCTTAGTTTTTCAAATTATTCTCAACCAAACCTTTATTTGCTCCTGTCTGTATATTCACATAATTTCTTCATTTTCCTCGACCTACTTCATGACAAGTGGAATATATTTTTCGTAAAGGCTAGGATACATTGCCAAACTCTTTATCAAACTTGGCAACGCTTTTGCCTTGCACCATAAAGTTCGCGAAGCTCGCGTGTCATCAAATTGACATTTAATTTCCGAGTCGACTTACCACGTATCCAATGCGCCCTTTGTTGCTCTGAAAAGACTAAACTGGGCCTCAAATGCGAAATGACTATCATTTCTCAATATTAGGCGGCAACAGAAATACATCATCTGTGAAAATTTCAACTGACTAACTATCACAGTTCACGAGACTGTATCTCATGTATATCTGGTGACAGATGGACAGACGGATGGACAGCTGAGTCTTAGTAATAGGGTCCCGTTTTACCCTTTGGGTATGGAATAAATAAACTCATAATAAATTCTACTGGGCAAACAAGTCCCTAAGTCTTAGACTTCCAAATATTGTAGAATTATTATTTCTGGTTAACTTTTTGAAGTAGATTTATGTTTTTTTAATAAACTTATTTCTCGCTTAAAATCCAACATCCGACGCAAAAAAGGTGCGTTAAAACTTTTTCGTACCATTCTGTGGCGTTGTAGCTACAGAATAGCTTGGTTCTTTTTTTTGAAAGCCGAAGATATTAATAAGCTGGGAATGCTTATTTGTAAATTAACATGCCGGCGGGATTTTAAATTGTCTTCTATTTCACTAGTTGAGTTTGAGTTTAATAAACCTCACGAATATCTATAAAGTCATTACTCTAGTGAAACAATTTAGCCCAATTTCTTTTAAAGCAGAAAAAAGATAAAATGTCGAATTCCCTTGCAAAAGCGAGTAAATTGGATAAAAGCCCCATTTCGCTATTACCCCGTTTTTGGTACTCCAAAGGACTTGAAACAGGTCGCACGCACTCAACACGACACACGACAACGCGACTGACAAAAATCCCATTAAATTACGCGGAAAACATAACATTCAAACACAACAAGAATGGTTGTAGAGTAGCGCAGCTTCAGATTTACAAGTTTGTGTGACTCTAGATTTAGGACGATTTAAATAAAATGACTGAGAAATACTATGCAGTTTTAAATAGACTACAGCAGTGTGGTATCGCTATATAAACGCGTTGGCCGAAATATGAGCCAGCTTTCGGATTTCCTCTGGTATATAGATATAGATAGATATAAAGACCATTTTTCATAATACTATATTATAAAAACATTAAAATTTTTGTTTCTTATAAATAGTATCATAAGAACTGGTGCGATTTTAAAAATATTAAGGTTAACTCTTTCTAATTGAGAATTGCTATCCTATGCTTACGAAGTCAATAGTAATAAATAGTATTTTTAATGTCTGACAAAACATGTGTGTTATGGCGTGTCTGTTTGTCTGTCTGGCTTCTAAAAAATTTGACCAATTTAAAGCGTTTTTTTTTGTTTGAAAGCTGACCCGATTGGAATTTGAAGCCGTTCTAATCCACAATGAAGATCACACATTATTTATTTGTAAATAATATTTAATCATCATACATATTACAATAATTGTCAATAATAATAACAAATTTAGAGCCACACTATTTCCAGAGCCAAGCACAATGGCGCTAGAAGCAAAGAGGGTGGAATTAAATTCTCAGTTGCATTGTAAACGCGCTGGAAAAGGCTTTGTACGTTTGTAATTACCCGCGGCCTCTCATTTATGAAATATTCTATGTAATACTAACGGTTGCACGTGACTTGATTCGCATGGGAATGTAAAACTACTCGAAGACAGAAATTTCTTGAGTTAAATTTTTCTTGCGGAATTTAACATGGCTGTGTTTGAGGAGCAGGCGGCATTGAGGCCAAATGTTTGTGTAGTTTTTGATAAACGTTACTTATAATGTAGCTTTCTATAGGCGAAAGATGTTTTTAACATTAGAGAAACAAAAAAAGCATGTGTGAAATTCACACGTGGTAGAAGTAAAACCTTCAAAAATTTTAAGAAACACTGTAATGCTTCCTATCTGATTGTCTCCCACATAAAATATTATGAATTTATGTGTCTATCTCTTTTTACTGTCGTTTTTTCGTTTCATCGAATTTCAAATCACAACGATGTCACAGAAGTTTGCACTTCAAAACTATTTAATTGTATTTGTGTAGATAACCTACGTTTGCCATAGAGAGACACTTTTTCGCCGGGGGTAATGACAATTTTCTCTCCTTATGCCTTCTGCGGCACACAAAGCACTCCGGCGGTTCTAAGTGAATTCCCTGCGGCATTGTTCAATCAGTCTGTAGCCCCAGGAACGCGACGTGACACTTCGTTCGGATTATACCTTTACAAAAGTTGATAATAAAGATTAACTTATGCGAGAGTTAAGTCCTAGGTAGGCGAGAGAGCTTTTCACAAATAAAACGCCACGTTTGACGCAAAAATCAGACTAGACTTCTGGTTAATATAGAAATAATCATTGACCACCTCCTTGGTCTGGTGGTAAGCGCGTAAGCGTTACAACCGAGAGGTCCTGGGTTCGATTCCCGGCGGAGATAAAAAAAACTCGGTCTGGCAGGACATAGAAGGCTGATCACCTACTTGCCCCTAAAGAAAAAATCGATCAGTGAAACAGATGTGAAATGCATCTGCCTCATACCCCACTAGGGGACACGGGACTTCACTTTAGAAATAATCATTCCACAATGCAAATTTGGAAGTCTTAGGATTATTTGATCTTATAATAGTCTTTAACTTATATAATATATGTATATCTCATTAATTAAGGTCAAAAGTGCATAACCATGATACCGGTAACGCGAGCGAACATTGAAAATCCATTACCCGATGTCAAAGAGATTAATCAAATATTTTACACTCGCGTCCATAACGTGGCTATTTCACAGATATTTTGTTAACAATGCCACTTCTGATTACGATTAATTGATTGGCTGTGGAAAATTGTATGCAATTTCCAATAATAAACTCAAGTTTAGTACACACACAATTAAATTTCAATCTTTATACAATTACCAGCTTCCCGGTCCAGCTTCGGCCGCCACTTTGCGACACATTTTTCTAAACTGTCCGATGTTCAGGGGTGCTTAGTAGTTACGGCGTGTAAACATTACAAACAAACATTTCATTTTAGAAAGTTCTATATTTTTCTTTGCTTTAAACAGTCTGCATAGTCACGGGCAGCTGAAGTTACACATGATTAATTTTTGTGTAATTTCTTTTGTTACAATTATTGCATATATCTGCCTATAACAAAGTTTTATCTATTGATTATAAAGCACAGGGATTTTTTATTTCTTCGTATACATTCAGATTAATTTCCAAAGCAAATGTAAAAGTCTTGACGACGAATCTTATCAAACGCACAACATACTAAAAGGGTATCAAAGATTAAGTACACTCCGAGTCCTTATCCCCGAATCAACAAAGTAAAGAGGCTGAATTGTGAACGGATTGGGAGACGATTTATTTCTAGACCACATCTCCCGAATTGAAAAGGTTAAGTAAGAAATTACTTAACCATTCCACGTTTCAAGGTTGGATATAAAAGTTCATGATCGCGGAGCTTATACAATATTCAGGCTTAAGAAATTTTTAATATCCCGGATAGTAACCTCTGTGTTTGTATTTTTACTGCTTCGGTTGCCAGTGATTTTGACAGATCTGTCTGGTTTTATCATAATGCGTCAAGTTTTTCTTGGCGCCATCGCAACAACGAGCGCGTCATGTTTTATATTATTTTCTAAAAGTTGTTTATGTGTAAAATTGGTGGAGTTTTAAGCAGAAACTGTTCTTGATACATAATTCAGTGAAACGTGACTTTTGTGATGTGGTCATAATTCACTATGAACCATAAGTAAAATTCCCTTTATTTGGAGCACGCAAGAATATTTTAGGCTATGACTAGGCACTATAGTCGAAAAAGTTTAGCTTGTCCTTTGAGACAACACACAATGATGCGCCAAGCAGTACCTTTTAGAGCACTTTGCAGTAGACTCAAACGCGTTAGCGAATCGATATATTGTACCTAGGTAGCATGATATAAATTATAAATAGCTGTTAGTAGATATAATAAACTACTGTACGCTGAACTTTAAGTTAAAACAACGTATGCGAAAATGTTGTAAACTTTTGATACTTTATAACAGTATCCGTAGTTGGGAACATGCAGCTGCAAGTATCAAGTTGGTCGATCCATTACAGCGAGTATTAATCGAAGTTGGAGGGATAAGTCCATAGTTCAATTAAAAGGACGCAAACTGTTGCGTAATCTGTATTCAATTGAATTTCAATTAATTTGGAATATTGTGTTGGATATTTAGGCGACTGTGGCCTATTCCGTGGCTAAGTATACGGCGTAACATGTAGATGCGAAAATCACTTAACCACTTCGCTTAGGATTAATAAACCCAACTAAGCTTTTCGGAGGCGGTTAAAAATGTATTTTAATGCTTATTAGATTAGATTTTATTTCATTTTTAATTGCATCTATTATGTCTCTTCTATTTTATTAACTTTATAAGTTTTCCTGATTGTCAGTTAGTAATATAATTTATTTACTTTGCTAAAAAGATTGGAGCAGACGCGGAAAGGCATTTTTTTTTAGAAAACATATCAATTCAACGTTGCATTTCTACTTTTCCACATTAAATCCAGCGAAATACAAATAAGGAGTACTAACCTCATTCCTTATTCCGGTACTCGCTACTGAGACTAGTGAGTAAAAAGTTTAAACTAAAAGTAGGTTACAACGCTTAGTGTTTAACTTGAGTGGATATTGCAAAGTC
This sequence comes from Aporia crataegi, assembly GCA_912999735.1. Classification (NCBI taxonomy): domain Eukaryota; kingdom Metazoa; phylum Arthropoda; class Insecta; order Lepidoptera; family Pieridae; genus Aporia; species Aporia crataegi. Next base: position 561,194 of record OU538748.1, on the reverse strand, counting down.
CATCATAGTCACCTACTATCAGAGTTTGTTTAATATGGCGATGGTTGTTCAATAAGTTGAGAAAAAACGAGCCGATTGAGAGCTTCCATTCAAAACGTTCCTTATCAGAACTATCGCGTAAGTGAAAGACAAAACAAAAGATAGGTTTAATTTAAAAGGCTTACATACTTAGCTCTAAAGCAAGTCAGTGATTTGTTCATGGGATTTGTCATCGTAACCCAAGTTCTTTCCATATAAATATAATAACAGTAGGGTTTTAAGCAGTAAGGGTGTAATATGTTATATGATAGGATAGTTTAATGGAGCGGATCGTTCCGTTTCGTCGCTCGGCGAATGTTTGCAATTAATTTATCTACAGACTCTGAAGTCCGCGGTCCACTGTTCTTATTATAAATCAAAGTACAAACCAAGCAGCAAGACAGCAGCCTTATTCCAAAACGCGGTATAAAGATAGCTCGGGTTTGTAATCAGAGAAAAACCTTGAATTGTAAAAAAGCTTATTACAAACCGAGGTTTATCGCAAAATCGTGAATCAACTGTTACTAAAGTTAAACCGGCGTGGCCTCTAGTTTTTCAATGGTTTTTCTTAATACGATTGTCAAATTAGACATTTGCGCTTAGCGCCATACTAATTTATGAACAAATTTAATTTTTAACTTCATAAATTACTTTCGTGTTTGTATGAAAAAACTTTGATGGCTTTATTTAAATCTCATCAGTGTTTTTTTTTCCACCATGTTTTTTTAAACATATTTAGCTCTCACAGGTATAAAATAGCATTTATAAAACTTCGTTTGAAATTTTAATCTTTTGTATGTCAAAAATGTTAAGTGCTTTGTTACTTAGATCGGAGTATGAAAACACGTTTTTACCTACGCTAAGACTTATCTTTATTGAATGCCTCTCTAATTCTAATATTAATGTAAATAAATAAAAATCACAAGAAACCCGAAATCTGGCTCATATTTCGGCTAACGCGTTAGTATAGCGATACAACGCGGTAATGTAGCCAGTATGTACGAATAAGGGACACACCCCAACGGCTTTGATGAGCCTTTTGTATTTTTGTAAATACATACAATTAAGTACATTATTGTAAATAAATTACTTTTAAATAATATTAAACGATAAAATATATGACAAATCAATGTAAATCTATACATTATATACTGCTGATGTGAGACGTGATTGGTCGCGCGACCTACATTGCGCGAGTTCAATACACTTCATTTCCCCTCAAAAGTTAAGGGTTTATACCTTTAAAGAAAAAAAAATCAATCAAAAGTTCAATAAACTTCAAAATATCTTTGGGTACGCATGAGCGCACATTATTTTGTTCCACATTGTATAGTTTTCATAGACTTGATATTATGTATCGAATGCGAATATTGAAAGCTAAGAATAAAGAACAAAGCTAAGTTTAAGAAGTACTCCAATAAAACGCTTAAAAAACGCAACTGAATCAAATAGAGGCTTTCTGTTCACTTTTATAAAATCCAGCAGTTTCATTAGAATCGTCCCGAACGATTTTATGAGTGTACATTACCCATTGGCCTACATATCGGTTTTCATCTTGAACGAGAAGCAAAACAATGGCTAAATCAAGCTAAATGGTCCCGACTGACCTTAATATACCATTGTGAACTGTACCCATGTTACTTCTTTCGTTGTGATTAAAAGATTGCTTTTAATCACAACGAAAGAAGTAACATGGGTCACGTATTGACGTGTAACGGCCTAATTCACCTTCTAATTGGTACCTATGAAAATAAAAATAATGCGATTCTAGTCACAATAATATGATAGCAAAATTCAAAATGGTTGACTAATGATCTAACATGATGCATGTATTGTAGGCCTAGTCTTATTTTTTATTTTGATTTACTTTTTATTAACGCGAATTATATATTCAATTCTGGAAAAAGAAAATTCTAAAACGTTTATTCTAAAAAATTTCGTTAAATAATTCTATTAATTTACACATTTTTAAGTTAAACATAGAATATGAAAACTTATATTTGAGAACAGTTCAGATGCGTACTCAAAAATACCTACACTTCTTTTCAAATAAATTAAAAACTATCTCTCAGACCAAAGATTGATTAGTATTTTGTTGAAGGGGTTTGTTCAAAGAAATCATAATTCAAATTTAGATGCTGTTAGTACCTCAATCTGAATTGTACTGTAATTTTGTAATATTAAATTATAAAATTTCAGACATGACTGTGGAAAAAATACCTAAAAGTTTTTGGGTCGTTCTAGAAATGATGACTAATGACATCAAAGCTATTGACACAGCTTTTAGTTCACTTCCGGCATTATCATGGTTAATTTCGGTACGAAATATCATCCAATGGCCCATTAAAATGGAAACTTGCGGGTCGCCGTGAACAATGGAGGAATTATCCCAACTTTACAATGAGCTGACTCGCCATTGTTAGTGTTTATAATTGTTAAATAATCTCGGGAACCTTAAAATACTAAAAAGCAATTTTGAATGAAATATTCTACGGTCCGATCGGCTGGAAGACATCGCTAAAGAGTAGATGTATATGTATGTATATAGATATTCCTTTTTTCTTGTGAAACTAACAAAAATAAATCAAGCTTAATAATTACAAATATTTAAAATGGGTTCCAATAACTCTCAATACATAACACTGTTTAATTCTTACATATTTAGTTTATATCCATGATGTTTTATATTTTACATTTATTAGCTGATACCTACCTGCGACTTTATTCACGTGGAATCAATATAAAAGATAGAACAAGTTGTTTTTCAAAATCTAAAGCCCAAACACACACATAGTGCTTAATAAGTTAAGCTAGTTCGCTGACCTATATTGATAAGTTTCTTATTTTAGATTGCCAAAAATACCTCCAATTGATTGAACCTTTTAGGTTTTTATTAAGGTCAGGTAATAAAGGCTTCACACAAAAAGGCTACACAATCAACATCGCGTTAATAACTCTTATTAACAAAAACCCGTTAAAATGTTGCAATACTCTTTAATATCACTTGAATGAAATAGAAAAAATGATTAAAGAATTTTGAAAATAGTCTCCGCATTTCCGTTAAAAATCTAGTAAATATTGTGCAATATTAAGTCTCGCTGTGGGGCAATTGAAAAGGACTGGATTTAATTTAAGGACCTGTGAGTGGACTTCTATTGGTTTTAAGATTTCAAGGGATGCCCGAGTAATTGCCACTTCTGTTGCTTCCATTTTATTCGCGCTTAATGCTTAACAACTATCTTTTTAAATGCGATGTTCGACTCTACGCATCATATGATGCTACAGACAGGCGTAATTTATGATCTGTAGATTTTATAAGTTTCATTAAAATCTATTTCGTGGTTTTTGTGTGGAAGAAAGAGTATCCTTTTAGATTATTATATTATTGAATTCGTCTAATCTGAAAATAGCAGAATAACTATAAAAAATATAGAAAAATTCACGAAAAAGTTTTTCTCATACATGTTCTTTGGAATGACGTTTTAGGAGACACGCTATTATTCGGAACTCTGAAGCGATACGAAGTTTGATTATATTGACAAGTAAAATTCAAGTCAATTGATAAACCCCTTAAATGATGATTAAAAAAGACAATATCTCACCAAAGATTCATTTCAAATATTATTATTTATTTTATAAGAACCTTCTCCAGATAACAGACACACAAAAAAATAAAGAATTATCCAATTTGGTGCTGTCGTTCGGAAGTTATGATAAATTTACATTTTTTATATCTTATATATAAAATTCTCGTGCCACAATGTTAGTTACCTTACTCCTCCGAAACGGCTTTACTGATTTTTACCAAATTTTATATGCATAGTCAGTAGGTCTGAGAATCGGCTACTATCTATTTTTCATACCCTTAAGTGATAAGGGTAGCCCACCCCAAAAATTAATATGGCAAAACAACGTTTGCCGGGTCAGCTAGTAGGTATATAGATATTGAATATCAATGAAATTGTATTAACAGTTAAATGTCATACATCATCATCGATGCAGGGGTAATTATAGTAAAAACAACTGCAGGCAATTAAGACTCTGTAATAACAGATTTTGGTCGAATTGTGACCAACGCGGCTGCGTTGACTGCGTTTATTGTTTTTGGGTAATTAAACCACAGTTCCGGGACCGTTTAACCGCATATTAATGTATTATACTTTATAAAATATGTGCATAAATTGCAATATGTTTTTTTTTTAAATTATAAACTCATTAAAAAGTATTATATTTTAATATTTAATAAAAGTTTTATAAAAAGTTAGAGAGTGGAGGTGTAAAAAATGGAACTTTAAGTCCTTAAAGAGTAGGCGACGCGGTGCTCCACTCGGTGCTGAATCCGGGGTTTGCGGTGATTTTATGAATGTAAGAAATGCCTGAGCGGGCATGACTTGGCTCATACAATAGGATAGAGTAAAACATATTACAATTTATTGCCACATTAAACATTTCAGAAAAAAACCTCAAAACATAAATGCTCTTAACAAAAAATAGGTTTAAATACGAATAAATATATCGTAGATACTAGAAATATGAGGATAAAGCGATATTTAGTTACATCGGGACCCCTTTTTTCATTTCTTATTCGGGGCATATGAAAGTGAGAATTACTTCACGTTCAAAGAATAGTCACGTCCACCCTTCCTTATCAACTTGAGCTCTATTCGATATCGATTCCGTTTGTGTTAACATAATTCGATTTTGTATAGAAGTTGGGGGAGTTTTATTGGATTAGTACGATATTGAAAGGGTTGTTTCTTTGATATGCAACCTTGCCGGAGATGTTTTTAATCATCGACTCAAAAAGATGGGGCTATTAGTTTAGATTTAGTATTTTGTGTTAAATTAGACTATTTTAGATTTAGATAGGTTACGTAGATTCAGTTTTTTCTATTTTGTTAGTGCTGGTACGGTAAGAATAGAAAATAAGGACAAATAAGAACAAAGTTTGACATCGGTGCGCGTGTTTGTCTGTGGCTTGGGGGTGATCTATGGTGGCATCTTAGCTTCTAACGTCTAAACGAATGGACCGATTTCGATGCATTTTTGTTTGAAAGCTGACGTGATAAACAGAGATCTTAACAAGTTGAAGATCTGTTTACAAATTGTTTGTAATCATGGTTGGAGGTGTTTTTAAATTGTCATCAACTTCTTGTGCGCACAAATGTTTCTGACCGGTGCAAAACCATTATTTTGTTAAATGAAAAATCACATAAATTGGGGCGGCAATAAGTGGTCACTGATTAATTTATTATGACAGGGAAATTACGTATTTAAAAAAAAAACATAAAAAAGAATATAGTACATATTTTGTTGATGAAATTCAGTAATAAATAAAATAGAAATTATTCTATAAAGAAATTATTTGAAAGGCTGTGCCTTGGGGTTAAAGAGTTTATGTTAGAGTTTGGCACCTAAATTCAAACGTTGAGCCGTAAAAGTTATTTTTAACAACTGTAATAACACATTAAAACCTCCATCCACTCTCTTTTGATTACGACGTATAAAATTTAATATTTATTTCAAAGGTACTTAACTCGATTACAAAGGCTGCAGAGTTCTGAATTGGCTCTTTAATGTTATGTCATGCTTCGATAATCTTTTTATAGCCAAGATACGATGGAAATATGGCATAAATTAAATACCCACCGACATGACGAATACAAATAAAAACATCTTACTAACGGATGTATCGATTTTCATGAATTGCAGCTAAAATCCATATCGATCACGTCAAATTTCCAAACAAAAAACCACCTCAAATTCATTCGTCCAGCCACTTCAAACTTATAACACCCCTCTTTTTTTCGTCGGTGGTTTAAAATTGATGAATTTGTATTCTTTTTCGGTTCTTTCTTTTTTAACTGACTTCAAAAATGAACGTTCTCAATTCGTGTGTAGGTATTTTGTATAACTTTAATGATTCATTTACATATAATGAGTATTTATTAGTCGATGACAATATTATTCTCCGAAATTTAATTAATAAAAACACTTAACTATTTCAGTCATATCACAAGAACTGCTAGTTGGCTTCCGCCCGTTGAGAGCTGGCCAACCGGGGACACTTACGGTGATGATGATGTGCTTCCCTATGGGTGGGAACAGGCGCTGGACAGTAGGGGGAAGCCATATTATATCAAGTGAGTAATACATTCAAAATTCATTCATCAACTTCAAATTACTGACTTACTCTCATTACATTAATTATATATTCTATGTAGATGATAACTGCCCCGGTGGCTAAATGGTTCACGGATGAGCGTGTTGGGCCGGAAGTTCTGTCTCCAATTTCCTGTAAAAAGAATATTAGTGAAACAGATGTAGAAATATGCCTGCTCCATGCTCCACAAGTGATTGCTGATTTGATTTATCAATAGATAATTATGACAATATGTTAATATCATGTAATGACATACTTTATACATATGTACCTATAGTAACTTAATTATCATTACTAATTATTCTATGGTAGCTCGTATCTTAATTTGGCATTAAACATTATGCGTACAGTACAGGAGGCAAAGCGCCTTCTTGTCTATAAAAAAATAGTCCTCTGTCTGTGGAAAATCTGTGTCTCCTGCCTTAAACTTTTTCTAATTAAATTTCAGCCATATCAACAAAACTACAACGTACGTGGCCCCGGAAAGCACATCGAACGAGACACCACCAGCACCGCGTGATGTGGTGCTGGAGAGGGATCCCGACCTTGGCTTCGGGTTCGTGGCAGGTTCTGAACGTCCTGTGCTCGTCAGATTCGTCACCGATCACTCGCCGAGTGTTGGAAAGGTTAGTTTTGTAACTTCATATATCTAAAAAATCGATGATTCAAAATCGCTTTGTTAAAGCTTATTTGAATAAAGTTTATTTTGACTTTGAAACTAAGTAGGTACAGGGTTTCCCGAAAGTAATGGATTTATAATTTTCACCAACATTTAAAAGAAAGAAAAGTCCCAACTTAGTGCAGGTTTGGATAAAAATAATTCTCTTCAGCTAGGTAAGTTTCGTCTGTTTGCGTTTAGGGAAATGAAGGTACTGGTTATTCAACGTCGAAAGTCCTCCAGCGATTCACCTAAATGAAATATTAAAACAAAATAATTATAAATAATTAAAACAAAATTAGATTTATTTTGTAAAATTTGCCAAATGCTTTTAAATTAAAATTTTGGATTCCTTAACAACCAACTAACAACCCACGACGAAAAAAAGAGGTCAACTTAATTTTTGCTCGGTTTGTGTGTCTATGGCACGTGAAGTGATCGAGATGAATCTTAACTACAATTAATAAAGATCACTGTTCATCCATGTTCACTAGATTTTATTCTTTGTAATGAGCTTGTCGGGTTTTTTTAATTGTCTTATATTTAACTTGAATATTTTTCAGTTGGAACCTGGAGATCAAATCCTGTGTGTGAACGGGGAGGATGTGAGCTTGGCTGCGCGGGAGCAAGTTATAGCTGCAGTACGCGCTTGTACTGACAAGGTTACCCTACGAGTCTGCCAACCAGCGCGGAGTGGAAACACAGCTCGGAGGTCAGCCTTCCTCTCAGCGGCGAAACGAGCCCGATTAAGGGCCAGACCCCCGAGGGTGCGCTTCGCGGATTCAGTGCAACTCAATGGAGCGCCTATGTATCCTGTAAGTGACTATTAGAATTTTTGAACTATTAATGAAATAAACTTTCATTCCTTGATTGTTTTGAGCAAAGAAGAATTAAAAGAAAAATCTCCAAGCTTTTTATTTCTAAATATATATTTGACTTTGTTCCAAATTACAGCCGTCAGCATTCTCCCTGGGCGACTTGTGTCTTCCGCCAATGGCAAATGTTCTTAAGGTCTTCTTAGAGAACGGCCAAACGAAGTCATTCAAGTACGACACCACCACCACAGTGGTGGACGTGGTGACCAGCTTAAAGGATAAACTCTGCATCACGGCGGAGGAGCACTTCAGTCTGGTGGTGGAACATGTGAAGAGTCTGAGAAGAAATAAGCTGACGTTGCTGGATCCGAAGGAGACCTTGGCGAGGGTTTGTAATTTTGTTTTGTTTCTTGGCAACAAACCTCAAAACAGATTTTCTCAATTCGACTGTATGTTTTTTTGTGATGTTAATTATGAACTGATTTTTAATGATTCTTTTTTGTTTGATAAAAAGAGGTAATATAAAAAATCAACAAGGCGTTGTATCGGGCATGTTTCAAATAAAATTTATTCAAAAAAACTATTAACCTTTAAAGTGGAGTTCAAAAAAACGCTATTTGTTGTAGCTTAGACCAGAGAACACTTCGATTAAGATAACCAGAAAATCTACTTTTTGGTTTCTAAAGTTAATTAATCCTATATGTAATAAATTTCAGATCGCAGCTAGACCCGGCTCTCATAAGATGCGTTGTCTATATCGCATCGTATTCATGCCGACGTCTGCAGCAGAATTGGCCCAAAAGGACTTAGCCGCTCTGGACTATTTGTACATGCAGAGCTGTAATGACGTGGCCCAGGACCGATTCGCTCCGGAATTGCAGCCCGAGGTCGCGTTGCGACTGGCGGCTCTACACATCCATCAACATGCGCTCGCACATAACCTCTCGCCGTCTAAACTCACCGTTAAAGCTGTTGAGTACGTATTAAACCATGCATAAAACTAGATGTTTTTGCAATATTGAAGCGGTGATGGTTGATTGTTGTTGTTTAGATTGCATATAAATACTTAATTTACATTTACATATTCTAATGGTGAAATGTCGATTTTTGAGAATATTAGTGTGCACGAAAAGAGAAAAGTATTTTTCTTTATATTTGTAGTAAGGGCAAAATTAGTATACCAACCACAAGGCTTCATTAAACTAGTAACTTCATACTATCCAATCCCTAGCATTGTCGATGAATAAATTTAAATTACACGTTAGACTAAAAGCTACTCACTAAGGCCTTTTTAAAATAAAGGATTACTTGAACGATCCTAGTACTTTGATATTACTCAGTTTGTTATTTAAATATACCTTGTTAAAATGGTCATAAAAACATGACTGAGTTTTTTTGCTGATCTCAGACCAGGGCGCGTCTAATGCTTGATATCAAAGAGACCAAAATGTATAACTTAAGCAGACGATTTTATATTTGCGAAAGGCGTCATCTACCGGACCGAATAGAAACAAAAACCTAGAAAGTCTTTCTTAAGCAAGGACAGTTTTGTGTGGGTTCTACTTTTGTAGGCTTTAGATGTATCTAATAATACCATAACGCGATTATAAATATTTTAGAATGATTAGATATTTTAAATTGAGAAATGGTTGGATTTCAGGCGAGAATTTGGTCTAGAACGTTTCGTGGCATGCAGCCTTCTAGAGAGTATGAAGAGGAAGGAGTTAAGAAGACTTCTGGCGCATTTTCTGAAGCTAAACTCACAAATGACAGGCGGACAGAGACAACTTACGCAGTTACAGGTATGTTTTGTATGTTTTTGTTTTGACAATTTATTTATTTGATCCGCACTCATTATAAAACAGAAGTGAAATAAAGACACTATATTTACAAATCAGCTTACTTCATAAATGGATGAATTCATAATAATTCTAAACTAATTTTAGCTGAAATCCATCTCGATCACGTTGGCTTTAGAAAAATAAATCGCATCATATTCAGTCCATTATTTTAGTTATTTAGTAATGCCACAGTAGACGGGCACGAAAAATAAACAATGTGAACTTGAAACGTGTGGCCAAATGTCAAGAGATGGCGCTGATGTACTTATAATTCGTAGATTGTACTTTGCTTCATAATGTCTTCATTTATAACATATGATACAAATAACTTTGGTATCTTTCTAGTATTTAAAAAAATATATTTCGTTATTTTTACAGGCAAAATTACACTATCTAGACATAGTGGGTGGTCTCCCAAGTTATGGCGCGAAATGCTTCAGTAGCAGTCGTCCAGAAAGAGTTCTTCTCGTCTCGCCGCGCTTCGGACTTAGCCACATCATTGGGAGAGGGAATTCTGTGGTAAATACCTTAGTCGTCTAAATACTAATGCTATATAAAGTTGAAAAGATTATTTGCTTTTTTATATGGTTTTTTGGTTGAAGAAAAATACTCTGGTACTACTGGTTTGAATTGACAAATTATTTTTGTGTTGGATAGTCTATATAACATCTCACCACGACTTACATAAGTGCAGTATAAACATCAATGAAATAAATTGTATCTATATTTTATTTCTCCATTATTTATATTTTTTCGTATTATAATTTTTCTGAAATATAGATTAAATATCTAAGCAAAACTATCATATTAAAGTGCAATTAGTTTATTTCACTTTTAATTATATGATTACTTGTGAAAAATTAAATGTAAACTTAGAAATTTTAATTTATAAGAAAAATATGCCCAAATATTTTTTTTAATAATTCCAGCCACAATCGATAGCTTCCTTAGAAGAAGTGGAGAGCATTCGGGTGAAAAGCGAATATTCGGGAAGTGCGGAAGTCGGCATTTTCTTGCAAAGAGATCGAGTTTTGGCTCTGCTCATGGATGAGAGGGATGCTGAGGAGATGCCTCTGGTTATAGCTGGGTCAGTGATATCCAGTAACTTCTGGGCTTTAATTCATAGAAAACTACAAATAAAATACTTTATTCCTGTATTCATATTTTTTGCTAAAACAGTTTAATTCAGTTGAACTCTTGGTTTTTGTCTTTTTTTTGAAGATCAGTTAAAAAATGGAGGTAGTTCTCAATTTGACTGTATTATTTTGTATACGATATGTCTATACTAAAAAGGCGACAGCGGCAAAAAAAAGCAAAAGCGTGAAGTAAATTTTTAAGCCGACTTCTAAGTACACTAAAAAGTATTAAATAAAACTGAATACAAATTTATTATTTTTAGGTATTATAAACTTGCAACCGGTAAAGAACTGAATGTCGAGCAAGAAAGAAAAGTCATCAATGAAGATATAGGTAAAGAAATTTACATATTTAATCATTTGATGATCTATAATTCCAAATTTTAATAATATACTTTTTTCCAGCTCCGCCATATTTATCGCAACACAACGTTGTCCCCACTAAATGGAGTTATCTCAACTACGACGAACCTCTCATTATCTCAAAGAAACACTACGCCATATTCACGATGCCACCGCCCTATCATTCCACGCCAGAACAAACCAAATCACTCGACACGAACATGAATACAAACATTACCAACAGAAATAGTTCCAACTCCAGCCCCTTGATGGTTTACGATACCTCTTCGCACTTTGAAAAGTGTAAGCCAAGCGATAGCTTCCGACTTTTCGATCCAAACGACCCATGTTTCCTTGACGACGGTATGGGTTTTGATCTCCAGAGTGTCTTGTCTATGGAGCTGTTGGAGAACGCCAACAACCCTCGACTCGTCGAAGCCAAAAACGAGGAAGTGCTGCGTCGGGTTGCAGAAATGCAAAAACTAGTTGAAAACTCGGAACAGTATTTGACTGAGAACTGTGATGTTTATAATGAAAACGGTACCTTAAGAGATGAATTGGTAGGTAGAGAAACGAGTGTAGATCAAACCGAGAGTGATACTGAGTCGTGTAATAGTAGAATGTCCGCTGCGGATGACGCGCCTGGTATTCTAAAACATAGTGATTCTCTGTTGTTGCTCACGGAAACTATTAATCAGGGCTTGAGCGTGCTAAGTGTGCCTGAAAAGGACGCTTCAGACGATCTAACGAAAAGGCAATCACAGGGTCTCAGTGCCATATTGAATAATTGTGGGCTAACTGATGCGCTGCTAGCTCTGAATAATGATATGATCTATTCTGAAAGTGATAATGATTCGTCATACACGCCCACTAGCAGTCCCGTTCGGAAACATCTCACCAAACCGGCCAATAAAGCTGTCAGAACCAGTTTCGGTTTGATGACCCCCGACGTAACTAACTCTCAAGACAATAAAGAACCGAATTTAAAAGAATATTTAAAACAGCTTAGAGAAAAGAGTAACAGAGAAGACAACGCTACTCAACTTCCATTTTTCTACCAAGAATCAATAGACAACGATGCTGAACTTATAGATTTAACATTAATACCCCCACCTCAAACTCCAGATGAATTAGACTGTGCCTCACAAGTGCCTCAAATATTACCTGTGGTCCCTGCTTCGTTTGCAGACGACAAAGACTGCGTAGACGGTAAAGACACAAATGAACTAGAAGAATTTATTGCTACTGTCACAGTACAGCCTCCAACTGTAAAGATTACACCAGCTATAGAACTTACGCCGGAAGAAATAATGTCATATATCATTCCACCACCGCCGACGACTACTTCGGACCGAGTCAGTTATGTTAATCAAAGTGAACTTAAAGAACAGAAGAACGAACAGTATATTAATAACGAAAAACCATCGAACGGAGACGTTACAAAGGGAGCTTTGAGTGTTAGTGAGATTAGAAATATGTTTTCAGCGAAAACGTTAAGCGACGCTAGAAATAGTTTACTGTTAAAAGATAAGGCCAAAACACAATCAAAGTCTGATTCGCCTAAAGGAAAAAGGAAGAGTATTTCAGGTGACAAGCATGCCAACGGGAATGCACACATTATAGAATATCCTACAGTCGAAAGAAAAGGTATGTTTTCGTGTTGTAGTAAAGATAAAAATAAAAACGAAGATAGCGACGAGACCGAGCAAATCGACGCTCAAATTCCAAATTCCGATTCCATGCCTGACGTTTGCGAAGTCCGACCACCTCCTAGAAGAAAAAGCACCGAGATCAAGAAAGCTCCCGAGAGACCACCAAAAACACTCCCGACGCCCGCCCCGCGACCTAGATCCAACTCCTTAACTTGTGTCAACAACGAGTTAACAGCTGTAGAGATACCGACCAACCACTTTAGTACTTTAAATAATAGAAAGTTAAACTATAAAGTGGTCTGCGATATGAACGCGCCCCAACAGAATCCGCCCCAGATCCCACCTAGATTAGAAAACAAAGTGTTGTCCCCGCCGCCTCCGATAATGCTGCCGCCCAAAAAACCACCCTTACCTCCCGTCCCCAGTATAGAAGTGTTACGGTTGAAGACTTCGCAAAAATTATCTCCGTTGAGGAATACGGAACGGCATGCGAGTATCGGTTCGCCACATTTTCAGAGGAACCTCAACACATACAGAACACTCGAAATGGAAAGTAGACTGACGGACGATGAATCTATCAGGTCGACCCAAAACTACAGCTCGCTGACCCTACAAAACCGTCATGTCAGATCAAACTCCGAGACCAAAAACACGATCCTGAAGAACAAGGAAATGACAGCGTTGTCGCTTTGCTCCCCTCAACTGAACAGGCGTTTCAGTAACCGACCCGACCTTTTAAACGGTGCGCCGTGTGATCAGCGAGTGTTCAGTCCACCGCTTTCTGAGCGGAAAAGTTTCAGAAAAGAAAGTGCAAGTCCCACTTCAAAGACCCAAAATCACGTGAGGTTTAAAGATGAGGTACCGGATGACATTCCGACACCTCCCTCCCCACCGTCGGTTAAATTTCCAGAATTCAGCGGTGGAAATAACGGACACGTCTCCATTGAGAACCTGTTGTGCAAAACGGAGGTAGCCGTCGATGGCCTGCTACAGCGACTTCACCAAGTGGCGCAGAAGTGTTCCCATCAGCACGCGCACGGTGGTGGCGAGGACATCGATGAAGCTAAGTTTCAAGTAGGCAACAACGCTAATCCTAACTTAATTTTAAATGCGAAGGTGAGACTGTTACTCACAAGTAAACTACATAACCGACCATCATAAGAGAAAAAATATATTAAAGCAAGCGAAACCACAAACCTGAATGAATTTATGTAATATTTATTTTTAAAATTGTATCAAAATTTTTTGACAAAGCCATGTTCAACATTATTTTTTATAATTTCTTTTATATATATTAATAATGAAAATAATAAGTAATTGTTACTTATTTCACTACATCAACTAGCTTCTATAATTATTATGTTGATTGTAAAAAACACAAAAAGATTGTTAGAAACGAAAAAATAATAATACTCCCCTCTCTCTTTTGTAACTTTTTATTTAAACCAACTTAATTGTATTTTTTTATATATGTATATTTTGACATTAACAGCGCGCTCGTAGCGAGTTGACATCTTGCGCCGTGTCCCTGGTGGGCACGTCTCGGACGCTGGTGGGTGCACTCGGGTCCGCCAATGGGGCCACTACTGCCACCTCCCTTGCTGACTGCTTGGCGCCGCTCAGGAGATTGTCTGATCTTGCGCAGGTATACCTCATCTTAACTTATCAATACATAATATAAAATTCTTGAAACCTGTGTCTGTACATTAAATATTTTTCGAAAATTTCATAGCCCGTAACAATTATTTTTGAAAACTTTGTTTATATGTCTGTCAGTCTGTGTTAGAACACTCACAGATCATTTAAAAACTACTGGAAATGTTAGTTTGCTCATAGCTCATAGTTCGGGAAAAAGATTAGATTTTTAGACAACAGAAAATACTGCCCATATATTGATATTTATATCAATATTTAATAAAAAAATATTTTAGGCTCTTGGAAGACACACATCTTCACCGCTTCAGACTCGCAATTTAGTTCTGCGCGTCCACGATGTGACGGCGGCTTTTAAGGACTTAGCAGGCGCTGAAATGGCACAAATAATTCACGAGCACAACGCAAAATCTCAAAGCCAAGAAACCAACTCCACACTTGAAGGGCAACTGGCTTTACGTGCGGAATGCCTCGCTAACGTCCTGGCGACACTGCTTAGAAGCCTCCGAGTGTTTTCGCCTTAAGTGACAGCTGTCAAAACGCCATTCGCATAGCTAAAAGCATATCAACAATTCGATGGTAATCTTGTGGTTGAGATAATCCATGACAGAGTTTTCGAATAATTTAGCGTATTTTTTATCACCATTACTAAAATGAGACCAAATAAATATAGGTTATTAATAGGGATTTCGTTTCGTTAAGTTGTAGTTTTGTAAATTTTAACATGTGTTAATATTGTTGATAAACATTTACATTGTGCTTGTGGCCTAAAATGGGACTGCAATAATGGATGACTTTCGTGTAATAAAGTATGTAATTACGAGCAGTCTTCCGCGTCTTTTAAATCGGTATTTAATTCGTAGAAGTGTTACCATAATAATTAATTATCTGGGCCCCTAGACAAGCGTCGATAGTGTGAAATGGATGTCGCCTGTTGATAAGCAATTTTGTAATGACATTATAATAAAGACATTAAACGTCATTTCCATACAAAAATTTATTTTTCGTTAAACAACATCCATCACTAACACCGCTTGTCTAAAAGCCCTGTATTACATATCTAAATATTGTATATTTTCTAAAGTTTTAGCGCCGAACGGTGAACTATCATATCTCTGACGTGAGGTCATTTTCCCGTTTGCTTTGAAATTAAAATGTGCTGTTTAAGTATTGGTGCTATTTAAACATTTTCGTTAAACGCAGTGATGTGATGCTGAAATTTTTTGAAATGTTCACCTTAAGTACAATTACCCTTGCAATAACCTTTACCACTAGTTAGCCAAAGACCTTTTTCGAGAATAGTAGCAGCTACTTTCTTGATCGCTGTGAATTTAGACGCGAATACGAACTCACTCAACTATGGCTTAAAATATATGTATACACATATTCAAACTTTCAGAAATATGATATTGTTTCATAATAACTTTAAACCGGAAAACATTAAATTTGACAATATACTATTAAAATAGCAACAAAAAAAAACATTTACAGGTTTGTATACTCATAGCAATCAAATATAAGTAACGGAATAAAGATGCATAAATGCCATGACTTTATTACGATTATATTAATTTGACGCGACTCTCTTTGATTTGATTGTCCTCTATGTTCGCAGCGATAAAGTTAGTGGCGAGACTTGTATCTTTTTTGTATTATTGTTCATTCCTTATTTGTTATATTAATAAAAATATTTTAACACTGATTACATAATATCGAGTAAGAATATTATGCTAGCGCTAAGAGTACATAATGTATTACTTCTAAATGAAATAATATCACTGTTTTATATTTTAGACTGCGTTAAATACATATATAAATCAATTATTTTTCAAACATACATAATTTTAATATTAAAATATATCTTTCAATATTGTTTCTGCTATATAAGCCGCTCAACCCAGTTTCGCAGACATTGCTATAAATTACCAACCGCGTCTTACACTACAGTGATACACTGATTGTTAGAGCTAAATGGTACTTGGAAAGATACGAAATTGAAATGATATGACGAAATGTCAAGAGATGGCGCTATTATTAAATCGCACGAAGTTCTTCCATACAACAAACAACAGTGCAGTTAGCTTAATAATGTGTACTGATTTGGTTTCATATAAATAATTAAAAAAGTTAAAAAAAATCTAAATAAGACACCACGCATTAACATTTTTCCAATATAAATTATTATATGTATATTGTATTTAACGCAAAGACTAAACTAAATAATAGTTAAGCGAATCGTTTACAAGGTAACGTAATATATTACACCAATTTATTTATTGTTTAATATCATAATGCTATGCATTTGATGTAATAAAGTAATTAAAACTAAACATTTATTTTTTGCTTTACAGTGTTGTCTTAAAACATTACCAACTACGTTTTTTAATCCCCGATAAAAACGAGGTGGTCATGACATGTCTGTGTGTGTGTGTATCTGTAGCATCGTAACTCCTAAATGAATGAGCTATTTCGATAGGTTTTTTTATGAAGCTGACGTGACCGAGATGGATTAGCTGTAATCTTTTCTGTAATCAAAATATTAAGAATTTTTTGTCTTCAATTTTACTAAAAGTAGGATTAAGAATATACAATCTTAGTAAGAAATAACCTGCGGTTTCCAGTCACTTAATCCTTAATTAAAGTTAATAATCAGGCAGGCTCAGTACATTGTACTCTCAATAAAAAATAAGTTTATTATGTTGCGTTTGTCATCAGGATGCGCGGGAGTGGATATTCACACGATCCTGCCCGCGGACCGGTCTCCGCGCAAATAGAAAAATAGAACTAACTCTAATCATGAGATATGTGGTTCTGTATTTACTTTTATTATATACACGGAGGTCTACATTGCAGATTCATGGTCGCGATTTTATTTTCATATTCTTATCTAAAGTCTACTTTGAATGTACCACCACATATAAATTGTTGTTTAGAGATGTGGGATCTTTCACCGCATTTATAATGGATTCCCCATTCTTCCGAGGAGTTGTTCGGTTGGACCACCAGGTGAGTTTCATCTTGTATTCCACAATTGAGTGTTTCTAAGCATTTCCTACTACGAATCATCATTTTGTAGAAGTAGTGACCTTCATTAAAAGAGCAACACTGAACACACCCGTGGCCCAACTGCCGTTGTGAGTATCCATAGGCGGCAGCCACAAACTCTAAGTCAGCCTCTTGTCGTTTGACTGCTGATTTTATAAAGAAATTGGAAATAGTTTATTTTTTACCAATACAAAAGTGAACAAGACAAAAGCAATAAAATAATTAAATAAAGAAGCACTAGGGGTAGCTATATTAGAGAGTCCTGGTTCAATATTATGTTACGGAGACAAGAGTCCAGTAAAAATTTCAGATTTAATGACGTTTATTTTATTGTGATCAATAAATATTATCTAAACATATTTAATCTTATAGACGAAGTCGTGAGTATAAGGTAGTAAATAATTAATAATATACCAACTGCGAATTCCTAGAGATCTCTAAACGAGTTACGAGAGATCTAGACTTGGTGCAAGATAACTAGATGATCAGAAATAGTTCAATTATTCGGCTTTTATCCACATCAAGCTATAACAACCGCCTCCTTGGCTAAGTGGTTTACACGTCTGCGTGTTGCGCCAGAGATCCATGAAGCAGATGGAGAAACGTCTGGCTGTGGTATTCCTACACAAGCTAGTAGTTTAAATGGCTATCTAAAACGAGAATTATTGATATACGTAATATTTTCTGCCTTCAGACGACATGTAAGCACGTGACGATTGATGTAATTGTTCTCCTTATAGGAATTTCTATACAAATTCCAGCGTTAGTTAAATTAGTGTGTAGTGGGTGTCGAGAAATAGTGTGACGTTAGCTAAAGACCCAGATATGCTAAGAAATAATTTTCTCTAGCGGTATGAACAATCCCAATACGAATGTTTACAAATAAGGTGCTAGTTTGCTGAACTCATAACTTAAAACCAGTTTACTGTCAATAAGATGACACAAAGTATTTAATTATACAGCATGACACCATCCATTACTAATATGAGAGCTTCGCCCGTGGCTACTTGGACGTCGTCTCTGTAAAGATATAATTAAATGATATATTATGTTGCCACAATAATTCTTCAAAAATTTATGTAGTTTTAATTTAATTTATCTGCGTCATATTTGTCGATTTGGAACATTTTTTTATTGGAAAACTTCATTCCATTCTTGATTTATTTACTTTCAACATACTGTAACAGTAGGTACCTAATATATTTCTTAACGTAGATACAGTCATAAATGGAATACTAGGGCTGTCATCATACTATCCTTGTATACATTGTTGAATGTATATATTATATATATATTCAACCAACCGTCCATTCATTCATTCTTAGGCGATACGTTCTTGACAGAGCGGTCGTGGTTACCACATCGGAGTCGTCATTCGCTTAACAACCCTGCGCCAATCCTCCCGGGCTGCTGCCCTTCTGGTGCACTCATGGAGTGGATCGTTCAGAGCATGTTTCGTCTGATCGGTCCACCTCATGGGTGGCCAGATTTCAAACCGTACATACTAAGTATATTTGATCAAGTATTTTATATCTTATTTGACTTATTAATTTTTACTAGTTGGAGCGATGTTTACTTGAATAGAAGTACAATAATAATTGTAATTATAGGTGCCTACAAAAAAGTTGAGTTGTCAATATAATAACTGGTCTGTCATATTTAATTCACGATACAGAGCAATAAGATTTATACATAGATGTGTTTTTTATTAATTTTTAATAGCTTTACCACAAGTAGATGAAGTATTTTTCGATAGCGTTCGCGATGGAGTTGAAAATTTCTCGAATGGAGACCAGATTTTTCTCCATCCCGATCACGCTAGATTTCAAATAAAAAAGCCCGCATTGAAATCAGTCTATCAAACAAAAATCTCATCAAAATTTTTTCATTACTTCTGTGAAGTTTAGTGAAATCCCCATAAATTATGAAATTAAACAAAAGTATAAGAAATAAACCGAAAATGAACGAAAATTAGATTTAGTAAAAGGACAAAATCCTCTATAATTTGATTACTCTGTACAAATTACCTTTTCACTGTGAAAAGGTCAGCGCGCGCTTTAATTAATTAAACTTTTCAAATGCCACGAACGGAACTCGAACTGCAATCGATCGACGACCTTCGAGGACGCTAACAAAAAACACCAATTAGAAATAAAGTTTAAGAAACATTCGGAAAAACATGGTTTTAAACTGATGAACTAATTTCAAAATGGACAAATATATTGGGCACACAAACGCGTCTAACATACTTCTTTATCGAGAGGTAAAAACAGGATAATATCTCATACGTTTTCTTCATTTAATATTTATTTCTTGATACTGTGTATATAGGAATAAAATATATTACTGCTGCACAGAGTGCACATACATACCTCGTTCACCCTAATCTAAAGGTTGTAACTCGTAATCTATACCATAGTTTGCATTTTATCTTAAATCCCCGACAAGAAAAGAGGGGGTAGGTAAGGTAATTTCAATTTTTGTCTATGCATACACATACGTAGCTCCAAACAAATGTACAATTTTTATTAGGTATTTTTTTGTTTGTTTGAAACTGATAGAAATGCATCTTACTATTTATAACTGTTCATCCGTATATGCAATATTATTATTTGTATTCATCACTGTCGGGGGATTTTTAACCGATCTTCAAAAACAAAGGCGTTATATTTTCTTGGATGTCCCACTCCTACGTCGCCGTCCGTGAACAGATTTGAATGAATGAGGTGTCAAACGAAATGTTAACTCGTCGAAGTGGTCTCATTTTCTTGGAATTTTTAAGATCAATAGTTTTAGGATATTGAAAGATTAGTTTCATAATCGGGCGAGAAATCA
The DNA here is from genome assembly GCA_912999735.1 of Aporia crataegi. Lineage (NCBI taxonomy): Eukaryota > Metazoa > Arthropoda > Insecta > Lepidoptera > Pieridae > Aporia > Aporia crataegi. The sequence goes on along the minus strand of OU538748.1, from coordinate 541,036 downwards.
CTGAAATTCGCGCGACCGCGTCGTATTTATTTGCTTATAACTCTATGTGTTATAAATCCTTATTGATGAATTAGATTTTTCTAGATTCAGTATTAAATTTGCAACAAGAATCAAGATAATTTGATTTATAGTATTCTTTGGAAATACAGAAGTCCATGTTTTATTTATTGAAAGATAATAATGTCCTCATCAAAGCCAATGGGGGGGGGGGGGGGGGGCGTACCCAAAATACTGGCTACATTACCGTGTTGGCATAATACTGCAGTAGCATAAAGTTTCATACCCTTCTTGAATTTTACATGAATTTTATTTATCAACGTCTTTTTATTTATAGTAGGTTCATTTATAATACAAAATTTATTTTTCAGTGCATTTTGAGGTCGGTTTTATTTTTTTTTTAAATTTAAAATGAATTAATTTAAATTGTCTTCAATTTCAATTGTAAATGCGTGATTGTATCGGATAATCGGTCAAGTGTCAATTAACAAAACCATGTACAATTGCCATTTCAAAGGTATTTTAAAATAATTTGTGTCAAATCCAAGTACATACTTAATTGATAGAAATAGCTAGACTTGTAAGCTGAACCAAGGTTCCTATAAAGGTAGGTGCAATAAGTCGTCGATGGGTTAGGCGGCGGCGGCCGGAGTGCAATGGACTAATGATGCGAGCTGAGAACCGGTTTCTAATCGCTTAGCTTCCAATCCCCGAGAAAAACTTAGAATAAATGCATTCGCCGCGCGACATGTTCAGAACGGGCTTCATTCCTTTATCATTTAAAGGGTTTATAGTAAGCGAATAATTATAATAATTTGCAATTTTTCAAATTTTAACCAATTTTAGCCTACATTTGATTGTATATATTATTTTCATTAATCAAAATGATATTAACATCTAAGTCAATATTGTCTTTTAATCGATTCTAAGTTCGAAATTAAAACTAGGGTAGCTATATAACCCAACGAAACCGCAGATAATTGTCGTTGCGATGTTTTAGAAACTGACTTTCTGTTACTCAATTTATTGCTTTGCGTTTCTGTCAGCTCAAACTTTTCTTTGTAATATTAGGAAGTTTATTCTTGAGAAAATCGATGACGCGAATAAAAACGAACGAACTCACGAATGTTGTTAATAATTGCCCATGCAAATGTATTTTTTAATCTTATCACACCATAATAGACCGAGTTTGCAAAAACATTTCCACGACCCAGGTTGGTTATAATTATTATCATTAATTGTTTATAGCGTAACGAGCTTTTATTGGGATTCAGGGATTGAGGAGAAACTACTTGTAGGAGACAGTGCTTCCCTTACGGCATCCACACCTTATTGATAAAATCTCTTATATACGAAGCAGCATGATACGTATTAGTTACTACAGTAATAAGTTTCGATTAATTTCGTTACTGTTCATAATTTTGTTGTATTTCTTTAATTCTCTTATAACTTCATAGAACTGTGTTAATTTGTCCTATGTTGAATTATGCAATTTATATCATACAAGCACGATGCCACGATACACACGTAAAACTTATAATACCTCTCTTTTCGTAGGGGGTTAAAACAGTTGATAAATGTTTTAATATGGTCACCCTACAACTAGAACGAGTCTAGGTGCTCTAAGACATGTCTAATAATACAAAAGTGGTTTAGTAGGTACTAACGTTCTCACGCAGAGGAGAGGAAGTTTTTAGTTTTTCCATTTCAATTAAGATATAACTTTATGAAAGTAGATAAGTACATCATATTGTCTTCGTATAAAAATAACAAATGACTTTACGTAGAGACGTTCTCCTAAATGAATGGACCTATTTGACCGATTTCAAAAAAGGAGGAGGTTCTCAATTCGATGCGTATGTTTATTTTTTAAATTTATGTTTGTTACCTCAGAACAACAGTTTTTGTTTGAAGCTAGTACTTTCCGTGTGATCCCATTTAAATTTCATCAAAATCTGTTTAGTAGTTTTAGAGTTCCAATTTGAAGTCGTTTGTTTTTTTTTGTTTTTTTTTGTTTTTTTTTGTTAAAATTATTTAATGCGTTTGTTTATGTTTGAAAGCTCACGGTTCTTAGATACAATTTATCAAGATCCATAATAAGCCATTTATGAGATGTCTATCTACTCTTATTTTGTAATTAAAAAATCGGGGAGATCTTTAAATTGTCTTCAATTTCATATGTTACTAGGTTTAAGTTTTTTTTTACCACTGTTTCTTTTTTCTCACGCACTTGCCTTTGTATATTTTGCAAGTTTGTTGATCATTAAGTTTATGCAATATACTATTAAGAAAAATATATTAAATATTTACATTATGTAACTGGTACAATATGCTTGTGATCATATAATAAAGGCAGTTAAAATCCCACAGAATAATTCACCTAATATTTAAAAGCAAGGGAACGAGTTGATAATTTATTATTGATTAATTTTTATTACTTCGCTCCGACTATCTTTTTACCATGAATCACAAACCGGAACTTAGGGGGAAAACAAACAAGGCTCTTCAAACGTTTAGGATAATATCGAGAGCATGTTTTTATATTGGTATAGTCAAACTAGAATTTGTAAGTAGTAAGTTAGTTTTTGTCTAGCGTATGATACATTAATAATGTTATTAATTCTAATTTTCACCGTGGCTAAGTGGTTCACCTATCTATATATTGCACAGAAGATTCTGAGTTCTAATCCCGGTGAAACAAATAAATCATTCTATTGAATAGGCGCTGTAGGCTGATCGCATAATGCCTGATGTTTAAAATTCTGTATTCAAAAAAAAACAAGTCAATGTTTCTACAACTTATAACAGCAATCATCAGAATCTTGAATAACGGCGATTCGTAGATTATAGAACTCGAGCGTTAGTCGCCCCGTCAGTAAAAAGCCTAATAATCGGTGGCGGTTGGCGTTGGTCAGTGAAGTACTTTCGCCGAACGTCGGCATTTCTCCTCAAGGACACACAAACCTGTCTCGTTTTGACGCGCCCGACTGCTCCCGCATTATTTTACACTAATGTTAATATTAACCACCTTCTAAATTTATTTTAACCTCAATTTTAACCTCCTTATCCAACCCGCGACGAAAAGAGGGGTGTAATGCGACTGTGTGTCTGTCTTTGGCGTAGAAGAATTTCAATAGGTTGTTTTGTTTGCAAGCTGACGGGATCGAGATGATCTTGACTGCAATTATTAAAAATCTGTTCATCCATTTATAAGATGTTCCTATTAGATTTTTAAATTGGCTTCAACTTCACTCTTAACTTTGTAGTTAAATCTTATTAGAATCTTGTATTGCATTTTATTGAATTTAAAACTAGTGAGCGATTGTAAGAATATTGCAGCTGCATGGAATTATAAAACTCACGACATTTTTAATCTAAAAATTAGTTTTGAAATATTTAAATTTTAAATAGATTTAGGTTTTTATTTTGAGTTACTTAAATTTACAATAACGTTAAATTGCTTAAAGTAATATTAATATTAGATAAATTTCTTTAATTCCATCCATGTAATGTTTGTTAAATGACATAATAATGAGGCATAGAGTAAAGCGAATACATAAAATTGCCATCACGACGCCTTCTGAAGCAAGAACCACCATCGCCTTCAATGCATCGAGAATCCATACTTGGAAAGCACTTTGTATATTGTACCACATGGAAATTTAGACCTTAAACGATTGAAATAGTGATCTATCGTGCTTGTACAGAGACGGGTACATGTGATGTTTAAGCATGGAGTCGCTTGCTGGTCAATAACTGTGGTGGAGCAAAAACGCAAGCAGACTAAGACGACATTCCATCTGGGTTCCACAGGGAACATTAGGTCCAGCGAATGTTAGAATGCCTCTCGATGTGGCATATGAACAGAATTTTTATTTGATGATGGCGAATTCGGTATAATTGCGCGCTAATTTCGGTTGTCTAACTTAAAAATGTTTTTTGTTGAAATACCGCGGATGGAGAATATGCATTTGCAGTGTTTTAACCATATTTTTATTTGCAATTGTTTTATTACGTTTCTGGAAACATAGTAGCTACAATCTGTTTAATATTATGTCTAGTTACGTTCTCGGAACAGAAGCAAGATGAGTAAGATTTGCTACATTAAGTGTTGGCACATAAATGGACATTTCACGCTCGGTGTATGTAAATTATTATTCAAACAAAAAAAGATACAACTTCAAAATTAAATCTTTTTTAAATAGTTACTACTAACCAAGTAGTAGTTATTACTTAAATAGTTTTTTGCAGGTCGGTTAAAAATCATAAAACACTCATCGAAATCTTAGGCTAAGCTATCCAAGACAATTTTTAATGATTTATAAAATATTTATTTACTTATAAGCCAAACAGAAATAAACTAGGTACAACTGAGTATATTTAGTGTGTCAGCAATTTTCAGGAGTGGTTATATGATATCGTATATCTCACGTTTTGTTTGGTCTAACGCATCAGGAGCGATGCACGCTCCATATATGGGACATGTCAATTTATTGTGCACAAGCACATCGATGTTTCCCACTGGCATGGCGGACAACGACGTCACTTTTTGCTTTTTATCGTTTATTTAGTTCATTACATACCATGTTTTCTTGTGATTATTCACCCCCGACAAAAAGAGGGGGTGTTATAAGTTGGTTCTGTCTATGACGTCAACGAATGCATCGATATCGATGCGGTGTGAAAGATCGATGCATTTATGAGATATACATACTTGTTCGTAGTCATTTTCAGTTTCCATAAATAATAATGATAAATGGATCGTTTGGTTCAATTTTCCCAAGATTAAACTAATTCCATTTTTCCCCAGATAGGTATAATCAGCATCAGCATATTTTGTCAAGTGTACACTGCGATAACTTCTCATAAGACCAGATCTACACAACCGGAATATGGTTGAGAATTATTATGTCTTTTCACGCCAAACAACAAACGCGTTTTTAATTTTATAAGAAGTTAAGAAGAATCATAACTTCAAGAAAATGCGTCAATCGGTCAACAATGTTTTTCATTCCAATGTGTGATTCTCGCGTGAAGATCAGGTAAGTTATAAAGGAATTTCCACGCTAAGAAAAAACACTATCGGCTCGCCTCAGTGCGGCGTCGCAAGAGTTGCTGATTATTATAGAATAGAGATAAAAACTATATTTAAAGAAATACACAGAACTTGAAATGCTGTAGCTAAATGGCACTGATCAACTTTAAATCCCGCTATCAAAGTTCTTTCATACAAAACCAAAAGTAATGAATTTATTTCAATACATAGTTTGTTCGTTGCTTTATTATTTCACTATATTCCTTAAATAAATAAATATAAAATGTGACCATTCCTCTTTTTTCGTCGGGGATGAAAAAAGTTACTCATACAAAACGCGACGTTATCACAACACGTATGAAATATCATAACATCAGAGGGACACATCTAATGTTACAACAATTTATAAGATATCTAGGATTAATGTATGCGCGCAGTCAGCGGGATGCTGGTGGGAAACTGGTTAAGCAGCAAATTAATTTTTATCATTAAATGCGCCTGACCCGACAGTACGACCGTTCTAAGATACTGAAGATGGACTTCGTCTGTGTAGTATTTAACGGTTTCAAACAGCCCTGTGAAATTTACTTCGAACATGCTCGAACTATATGTGAAATTAGCTGTGACCCGCGGTTTCACCTGCGTCTATTTCGTCGCAACGTATATAGCCTATGGCTTTCTTCGATAAATATACTCCAACACAAACATAAATTTTCAATTCGGACCTTTTTAGGTTTATATAGTATGAACATTGCCCATGGAGCATAATAGGTCAAAAAGTTAAAAATAGTTCAAAACGTGTAGTAATAATTATTAGTCTGAATTTGGAACAATAGACATTTTTTACTATTTAAGCAAAAGTAATATTTCGTATTACTATTGCTTTCAACAACAGAATGTATTATAAAAGCTTAAAAATGACTTCTATTAATAAAATTTTCAAATCTTTTTAAAAAAAATAGAATAGGTACCTATATAATATATAAGTACCTATTCAATAAATAATAAAATAAAATATTATTTTGTTTTATTCGATTAAAATTCAAGACAAAACGCAAACACAGCAAGAGAACTATATTAGGTTATGCACTGATTGTGCAATATAGTTCTCATTAGAAACCAATGTTAGATGCTTAGTTAAGGTAATTGAAAGCCTGGCTGACTTCTTTATAAAATATCTAAAGAACAGCATGGATCCTAGATGTAAAGACCAACTAAATGAGACACAACAACACAAGAGACTTGTTTTTTAATATCCTGAAAACTAATGAACAAAAATGGAACCAATGGAACGTCAAACTTGTTTGATATCTCATCGAAATAGGCCAACGAATGGCGACGTAGGAGTGGAACATACAAAATATACACTTCGAATTGAACTCCATTTTGGATTTTTTGAAGCTCGGTTAAAAATTTAAGCAGAAACAGGAGCGAACCGCACCCAAAAATCATAAATGTTTAATTTATGAAGTCGGATAACAAAAATAAATATTTTTTTTATTTTATTTTTAAATAAATATTTTTGAAATTGCTAACATAAGATTATCACTTCTATCAGTTTCATTAACAATAGTCTCATGGAAATATACTTTTTTTAGCGTCAATTAAACATTTCAATTATATATACTTACACTAGCTGATCCGGCAAACGTTGTTTTGCCATATTAATTTTTGGGGTGGGCTACCCTTATCACTTAGGGATATGAAAAATAGATACGTAGTAGCCGATTCTCAGACCTACTGAATACACATATAAAATTTGGTAAAATCAGTAAAGCCGTTTCGGAGGAGTAAGGTAACTAACATTGTGACACGAGAATTTTATATATAAGATAAGTAATACATTATTATCTTATGTATGATCGTAATTAAATATATATTCTTTCAGACTTTCAATCTTAAATCACTTAATTTTTTTATGAATATAAGGTACTCATACAATCGAAATAAGGGCTTATTTATTGTTTTCTTAGATTCTAATTCGAAATCTTAAGCTACAAAACTAAGATTAATATAACTAACATCTCATAACCAGTTAACACCGTTAAGTCTAACCGAGTCATTAACTTCCTTAAGAGTTAAGATAATCTCTTGATCAAGAAACTGTGGACTTAAGTTTTTAAAGAATATTTCTCTATGAATTTAAACTCTTTAGCTAAGATGCTGTACCTACGCTTAACAATGTCTCTACGTAAACATGCATCTGAAATTTAATACTTGTTACGCCGGAGTTCCTCGGTTCGAATCCGTGGAACACAAAACATGATTCAGTTGTGTAAGCATAAAAGGCTGATCACATGAAGAAAAATTATAAGTGAAAAAGAAGCAGTATAAAATTAAAATAAAACAATAAATTTACTGAAACAGTATAATATAGTCGTTTGTTGAATACGATGTTAACGTCTAATAGAAGTATTAAAAACAAACCATTGATCTGGGCACATCTACCTACTTCATACGAACCAGTACAAATTATAAAAAATGCAGCTTACCTAAGGCTACTACGCTTTTAGGTACATTATATACATACGTATATACATATACCAAGGTACAGACTAGCTATGATTGTGGTTATTTAGTACCGTCGGCATGCCTTCGCAGGCTAACGATTTCCAAACAATACGCAACTTTTCTTGTATCGTTGGAAGAAATGACATTCAGTACATTAGTTTGAAAGTTTATTTCGCTGCGTCCGGCGTAATTATATGTCCTATGTAGATACACTGCCTTGTGCCTAGCCAGCATTACTCCCGACTTAGTTTTGACTAACGTTGGCCACAGTCACACCGTCACGTACCAGACCAATGTTAACAATCAATGCATTCTTAGTTTCAAATAGAAATTCGAATGTGAATTTGTAGAAAATATTTTGGCATAAGGTGGTTGGCAATGTTTTATAGCCGCATTTAGCTTCTTTGGTCCTAAATTGTAACGTGTAATGAAGCACGAATAACCTGAGATACTAGAATAAAATACTACTGCCTTCGTTTGTGGCTTAATGATAACTTCATCGATTAGATCAGTAGATAAAAACTATTGTGTATACATACAAGCTTCGAACCCTTTAAGTTGTTAAATTAGGGTTTAGATGCATTCCTCGCCATTTTTTTATTATGATTTCTCGCATGTTAGGAGGATACGTCAAATGATGCTGCTTATCAGTAGTAGGTAATGTTCTACAATAGTACCATATGTCAAATAACATAGATTGACAAATATACCGAGATAAAAACTCTGCAGACTCGCTAGAAAAACCTAATATATAACGATAAAATTTCTGATCAAGAAGTGATTTAATAGTTTTTTCTTTCTTGTGATTGTTTATATTTTACTTGTTACACAACGATATGACATGAAGCCTATTTCCCTGTGTACTTAGGTCTCACGCACACAGCTGCACTCTTACGTGACCGTGTACATACACTCACACAGAGTAATGGCGGGCAACGTCCCTAACTCGAACCAACCAATAGTTATGTTTTATTTATACTTTCTTAGTTCTCGGGATGTGGGAATAATGTTGTATCGGAATTTTTAAATCATGCTTATAAGCTGAAATCTCACAAGAACCGCATTTAATTCCATAATTATTTTAAAGATAAGATTTTAACTACTTGTATGTAATACAAGTGCTTTTTGATTCGGACATAGGAGCAGGAAGCAGAATTTATTGACTTAAGGAATTCTTTGGAGTTTTATCCATTTCCGAATTAAAGAACGTATTCTTTAATTTACCTTTCTCTGTCTACACCAAATATATTTGTATTCTTAATTCTTGTAATCTTAATTCTTAAGTCAAAAATTCCAACTAGAAAATTTCTCATATACGTTGTTATTGGCCACGTTTAACACGGCATTAGGTTAGGACCGTGTCTGTGACACGTATCCAGAGGTGTGCGTGTGTGTGTGAGCGGCGCAGGCGCAGGTAACCGGGATCTGTGCAGTGCGCGGGAAACAAGGCGTCCATTTTGAAATATGAAAAGTTCATTAGAATTTTTGCTCTTAACAGAATCTTAGTGCAGGAAAATTTTCCAACTGTCGTATCGTAAACATAATCCTGTCTATCTCATACACAATCGGCTTCGAGGGAGTAGGACTGTAGGTTATTCACGTGGTTTTGTTTAGATTCTCGTGAGCTCAGCCGAGTTATACTGCAAAAAGTAGCGCCAAATTCTTGTAAGAAATTAATTACAGGGAAAAAAGAAAGGGGTGCGCGCGCGGCGCTGGACTGACGTAATTTCTCGGGCGACGTCTGCGAGCGCGCGCAGTGGGCCCACGGACGTCGCGAGACCAACACGTCGCGGCCACGCCCCTCCAGGAATCTCACCCCTAAATACTTGGCCGAACGTGAAAATCCAATTTCTCCTGTCTTATATAACCCACCAATCCTAGCTCCCACCCACTAAGTGTTCGCTAAGCACCTGTGCTACAGTGCCCGGAGGAATTCTGTAAGTAACATTTTCATTTTTTAAAAAATAATTGAGCGTTTATGAAGACATATAGACAGATTCTTCATTTTCTTTTACAATATTTCAATCAGATAACACAAAAAATTATTAAAAAGATGTTTCATTGTAATAATATTCGAATATATAATATTCGAATTTGAGGTTTTAATTAAAGAATTTCAGATTAAACGAAAAAGTAGTCTAACTAGAATTTGATTCACGTTACAAAAATTAACTATTTCTAATAAGATATTTCCTCTTAATAAATTTAAAATGTCATTATTACTTTTTAAATTAAATTTCGGACTCCTTTAACGGCATTCTTTTCACAGCTTTATCTATTTCCTTCCTTTCACAGTTTTAAATTAAGCGTTTATGCCCATAGTGCTGTCAGTCTAATTTAAAGTGGGCCGATTAAATAAATAGCACGAGTAATTTAATACTCTTTTCTTTCTTCTTTCTTTCTATTTTTTTACGTTTACAAAATTACATTGTCAGTCATAATTCCGTCAAAAAGTGCAATGAATATACGTGTGGCTGAGGTAGGCGGCGTGGTGGCAACACGTCAGCAACCTAACCTAGGCCAACAAGCGTCAGAGGAGGTCATTACACTCGGTCACGGCCGTACACTTTCTAGCTACGAATTATTCTTGTTTAGACTGCGTTCAGGAATTCTAACATAAAGCTTCACGCGCTTTTTTTACTTTTTTCTAATCATGGGGTCTATACTCTATGTGCCACTGTCATCAACGCACACATAAATGTGCCAACACAGTATATTTGCTCGTTTTGTGAATACTTTGAAGAAACGCATGTAAAAAGGCCATAATACACCGCCATTCATGTATCGTAGGTACCTACGTAAGTAACTTTTTGGTCGAGCCCTTGAGCCATTTGACTCTTGCCTTTTGGAGTAGAGAATCCAGAGGGCATATAATTGTATTGGCGGATAGATTTATGTAATCTTCATCATAAATATTCTGCGCAAATGTGTTTATTTAAAAAATCGTTTTCCTAGAACTGCCAAAGTTATACTATACCTATAAATAAGTTAGATCGCCTAGATCTAATTAATTTCTGTTAGCCTAGGTCACTGCTCGCGTCGCCGACGCCCGCACTTCTACGAATAAACCCGAACTCAATGCCAATGTTAAAATAGTGTCCGTCGCCGACATGTAGTATGACTAACTCATTCATAATATTCACTACATTTTGTCTACACAGTAAATCAAAGTGTAACCTGTTTAAATATAAAACTAGTCGTCATATAGAGTGGGATGATAGTTACAGATTAAAAACTCTATAATATTTAGCTAACATATTGTTAATTTTAATTTTTTTTTATTGCGAAAAAGACAAAACACTTTTAGTTAAAGTCTTATTTGAATATTAGTAAGGGGTTAGTGTGAAAAGTCTGTTTGAAGTACACGTTTTATTTTTGTATCAATTAAACACAATGTTATGTTGTCATGTCGGGGTAGTTTGAGGCCTTGGCAGTGAAATGTCAAACCGGCTGGCGTGTAAGCGTGGCCAATAGTGATGTAATGCCATTAATAGCTTGTCGATAAATTTTATGATTGCAATAAATTTGTAATGGACGCCACGTCTTGTGTCGTGATATAAAATAGGATTAATGACTTGTCGTACAACGTCATTAATCCATAAAGACAAAAACATTAACTATTTAATTATCTATTTAAAATGAATAAATAAAAATTGTAAAACATGGAGAAGTGATGAGATTTTTCTACATTGCCGTTCATTAATTAAAATTACAAAAACTATGTCGAATGTTGACCAGTATGTCTACCATAACTTAAGTAAAGTATTTTTCGATTGCTTCTGTGTAAAATATTTGTAAGAAAAATATGGCAGCGGCCCTAGCGGTTACGCGCAAACTTATATGTCTAATATTGGATTGAAATGTTGTCAACTGTTAAAGCCTACTTAAAATTTCAATAGGAAACTGACGTACAATCTCCTAAGAATGTTAGTATTCTTCACCGAAAATTTACAGTTTTAATAATAATCATTTAAAATACCCCAGTTATAAATAATAATGTTTACTTAAATGTTATTTTTTTTATATAATAACATATTTAATTACCATATGTAGAAATAACTTTATATTGTTATATGGTTTAAATGTATTATTAGCAACGTAAAATTTTTAAATTTTTATCGATATGGTGCAGCCCGTCACTAGGGAATAAAAAACCTGTCTGGTCAGCACGGAGTTACCGCCCTAGACAATTCGTTAGTAACCCACTCGCACGAACGCGCTTTTTATATGACTTTACAGCTGGTTAATGTTAAAGTCAACGTCTTTAGATGTTTTTTGCTCATGAACTGCTGATCCGTCTGGTATGCGATTCTAGTAATAATGTTTTTGTTGTGTTCTTTCTTAGAAGCTCCTGCTAAGTACAAAAACATGAAGAGTAATTTAGTTAACTTATGTCAAAGTCAATTTTTATCCTGATTTCTTAATTTTATTTATTCAACAGAAAGAAACTTTTATTTTTGTATACTTTTCTCAAGTTGGTTTCAATAAAATCCAAATAGATCCGTCTTTTGCAACGAAGTGTTTATCCGTAGATTCCTTAGATTCAAGTATTCAACTTAGCCGTAGTATATCAAATTATATATGAACCCTCAGCAGGTCTGAATAAGGCTTCGGAAGGAAAGGCGACCATTTCCTGACCTAGTACGCTTATTCGATTTTAGACCGATTTTTTGTAACCACATTCGCCAAATTTCCTGTTGCAATAATACACTGCATACAATAATTTTCTAGCACAATATTTAACTAACAGCCCGCCTTAGCTTTTTCAGAGTTTTCTATAAATTACTAGCCGTCGTAATGGTATCGTTCTAGAAAAAACTGAATGTAATTGAAATGTAGCTAAATGAAATAGCGATATTTCTTTTTAACAAACGTAAATAACTTATAGCATTACTTCTATTAGAACAAATTACTATTATATAAAAAACTATCAAGATTAGTTAATAAAATTGTTATTTGCTATATAAACTTGTGAACGTCGGTATGTACTAAGTACCTACTATATCCCTTTAGTCAAGTTCCTAATTTCCCTGATCTCAGTATCAACATTTGATTGAAAGGTATCTGTTGTTTTTCAAAAACTATTAGTAATAGTTTCATATAAGGTACTTATATGAATACATAGATTCGACATTTTGCACATCTATGAAATATTATTATTAAAGTCGAATGAACCAGGGAGAAGTAAACGCCTCAAACCAAAGACTTATCGTTAATTTTAGACCCGATTTCGAACCGTAAGGTCGTAAAAAGTAAAAATCGAGGTCTTTTATCGTCTCCCAAATCCCAAACATTTTAGTTTTATTTCCTCAGTATAAAAATCGGTCTCTGAACGAAATATGTAAAGAATTTTAACCAACTAAAAGATTATTTAGTGGTGATAAAAAATAGGTATGTCTCTAACTGGGTGCTTGGAAACTCCTTTTTGACCCCACCCCCGACGCAAAGAGGGGTTTTATAACTTAGATATATCTGTGTCTGTCTGTGGCATCGTAGCACCTAAAAGAATGCTCCGAAATGATCGAGATCGATGGAGAGCTTTAATTTATGAAGATCTGTTCATGCATTTATGAGATATTCTTAATTGTTATTAACATGTCGGGGTTGTTTTTATTTTGTCTTCAATTTCACTTCTTTAAGTTTAATCAATGTCTCAAAGTCAAACGCTCTTTTAACTATTCACGAAAGAGTCAATTACTTGAATCAAATTTGGTCAGCGTTTAGCCTTTCATTTTTTAAGTACTATAATAAAACGAGAAGGGTTGCTTTTTCTATTATAAAAAAATTTAAAAATGATGAGCTTGGAAGCTTGATATATTTTTTAATTATTTGGATTGCTCACATGGCCACTGTACACGCAATAAAAAAAGTGAGCTCCCATTTAAGGGCAATCGGCAATTACTTAATAAAAAAGCAAAATAATGAAATTTCGCTACAGGCCTGTAACTCTTTCCATTAGGTAGACCCCACTATACGGTATACCAGTGGTCAGTATCAATAAGGGTGCTCCATCCCCAGTTGAACAAAACCATAAAAAGTCATTTTATGAAAAACATATGGCGGATGCAGATGCCGAACAATTTTAACTGTCTCCCGAAATACTTCTCATTTGGAAATAGAACTTTGCGGTTAACACAATATTTCGCGTTAACACCTTGTGTTTCAGTGTTGCTTAATAACAATAAACTCAAAACACATAATTTTTATAAAAACAAAGGATTTTAATGTTCAAAAATCCAGCGGTTTAGACGAGAAAGCACACAAAACAGGCGTACAACGATAAATTGAAGATTTTTAAAAAATCCAGGCATGTTTATTACAAACTAGAAAATGTCATGAATGGATGTACAGATCATAATATATTGTAGCTACGACGTCAAAGAAACACCTACTTTTTTTCGACGTCGGTAAAATGTAAGTAATTTATTTCAGTTGCTTTGTTGCTTTAGAATGTAAGTATTGAAGTATAGACTAGCAAGTTGCGCTCACAAATCGACTCTCATTTTAAAACAATGTGCTGTGTACTGAGAAAAAAGAAACGGTTTTTTTTTTTCAGTCACGTAGGTATCTGGAGTGGACCAGTTCAACGTTGTCTTATTTCACAGACGCCATTTCTGAGATCTCTATAAATAGTTTAGATATTATTCTATAAACAATACTGTATTGAGGGGCGCATTTTAATGGTAACTACATTTTACTCAATGTTGTTCAGAAAGAGATAAAAATACAACTTTTACATTTTCGTATAGATAGGTAAAAGCGATAATTGATTTAAAATCCTTAAGGGTATATCTAAAGTACCTTTAACTACTACATAAACGAGTTTTCGAGATTTTCGATTGATTTTTTACTATTGAAAAGCTGTCAGTCCCATAGTGGCCATGAAAGTTTGCTCTTAACCGGTAGAGGAATTTTTACCTCCGACGATAAAATTCTGTATCTGTCTGTGACATCTCAGCTCCTAATCGAATGCATCGATTTCGATGCGGTTTTTTTGATGTTGTTTGAAATCTAACGTGATCTAGATGGATCTTAGCTACAATATATGAAGATTTGTTAGATATTTTTAATTAACGTGTCGGGTTCTTTTTGTCATATCATGTGTAGGTAATTAAAGGAGTTTTAATTTTCAATTATATAATACAATCACGTTTATCCTACTTCAAAGGTAAAGGGGCGGTAACAAAAGAGTGTCTATTTGTCTTAGCGATTATTGTGATGTAATAAAGAACTTAAAACGTGGGGCTAAAAGCACCTGCCTATTACTTTACATGTCCCTGTTAATTAGTTCGCTTCCGTATTCATTTATTTTTATACCAGCTTATGCCTGTGACTGGATCTTAGTAGAATTAGGATTTAACGCTATATTTTTTAAATATATCTATAGTATCGTTCAGCACAAACCGCTTCGAAATCGGTTCAGTTGTTTTGTGTTAATATGACACATACAGACACAGACACGTCAAAACTATAACACCCCATTTTTCTTATACCTTTTTGCTAATATTACGTTAGCTACCATCGCGTGCAACTTCTCCATGTCTTTATTGTTAACGAAGCGAAAAGCAAGAATATTAAATATGAAATTCCAAGAAACGAATTGCAAGATGGCGTCTAGCTTTAGGAATGCCGCTTCCTTTGGGAAAGCAAAAACAATGGCTGGGAATATGACTATGCTAATATATTTTTAATGAGAATTACACTTATTAATCGGCACTATTGAACTGCTGACAATATTATTCTATTGTAATACTGAACGATTCATTTTCATGATAATGGTTTAAATCAGATTTAAACACCAAAAACGACCAGTTTTTGATACATTAGCTATGCTTATTTATTCTTATAAGTAATATTTTTATTCTTGTATATGATTATATTTTTCTGAACTTTTTAATCCTCTATAAAAAACCCATAAGTATCGTCACATCTTTGGCATCGCAGCTCTTAAACAAATATACTGATTTTGAGGCGGTTTTTGCGGAAAGCTGACGTGTTTGAGAATTGAGATCGATCTTGGCTTTCGATTTGTACATACATTTATAAGATACTAGCTGACCCGGCAAACGTTGTTTTGCCATATTAATTTTTGGGGTGGGCTACCCTTATCACTTAGGGGTATGAAAAATAGATAGTAGCCGATTCTCAGACCTACTGAAATGCATATAAAATTTGGTAAAAATCAGTAAAACCGTTTCGGAGGAGTAAGGTAACTAACATTGTGACACGAGAATTCTATGTATAAGATTATTGAAAGTAATAAAAATAGCATATTATAAAGTATGTTGGGATTTTTTAAAATTCAATTTCACTGGTTACTGGTTGGTATGCAGTTTTAATCACGCTAAACAGTCCACTTTCTTCACTATTAGTTATTCTTAAAAATATACATACAAATTTTCATGAATAATTATTATCAGTACGATATAATTACTGTTTGTATGACAACTTTTATAGCGCAATTAGAGTATCCAAATCTATTGACAATTAACCAAAATATTCAAAGTTCATAGGGTTAATTTTCTCTTATATGATATTTAGCAATAATCTCTAATCAGTTCGCACTGTAAACGAAATGGCATGGGTAATGAATAACGAATACAAATCCCTACGAAGGTGGAGACGCAATCTAATTCATATACCTCGTGCAGGTGTCTTAACAACAATTTATGAGTTCATCCATTTATAACGTATTCTTAACTTCATTATCGTATTGGGTTTTAAATTATCTTCAAATATCTAACTACTCGCTTTTTGATTATTCAAGTACTGGGGGCCGATCATGACATCGAAAGAATTCCTTAATAGGTCCTGCATTAAGACTGCTTTGGCTGTTTCGTATCATGACATTCTAAGTTAAGAGTAACGCAGTTATGTGACGTCACATCGAATTCGTTCATTCATTTAGTATGAAATCGGTATCACGACGTCGCTTCTGAAATTTCGCCGAACTGCTCATCTGTCAAACTAAGAGGTTTTGAAAAAGTTGCTTTTTCAAAACCTCTTAGTTAGAAGTTTTGTATTGATTAAAATTTTAAGTCCGCATTTGAGCTAAAATTCTTTTATATTTTCAAAGTAAGTGTTAATAATTATACTCATATTGTAATAGAAGCTGTATCCATAGTATTTGTGTACTTAAATAGTAAAAATGTGTGAAGATGTCTTTATTAAATTAATAATTGATGTTGCAGACGGCGAGTGCAATGGATATTTTTGAATTTCTGGAAGTGGAAATTGACAAACTTAGCCATACAGAAGGAAAAAAGAGATGTTAAATTTTGAGATCTACGATCCGTTTATTTCTTTGAAAACTGAATTTCGAACAAAAATTCTGGCTAAGAGTGGGAGGCAATAAGGCTTCTAATGAAGTATAACCCAACACGACTGGAATCTTAAAGTAAATATTCTATATATTTTTTTCAAATGTATGATGTTGCTATTCAGATTTTTAGAGGTTATTACTTATAACTCATTAAAATGCTATTTTCTTTTATAGGTTTGTATTGCACTAGCTATGCCAGGGGGTCCTATAAAAAGATTACTGGCGATAGCCTGTAGTATAATGTTGCATAATCCACAGTAAGTATAAGTAAAGACAGGCTTATTTCTGCAACTCTATGATTACAATGCACCTATTTTGCATATAATCCACAGTAAGTGTCATTATTAAATTGGTCACAAAATGTTTCAACTATTTAGAACTGCAAAATAAATATAATCGCCTAACTAGTGTAATAAAATAAAACATCTTTAAATTATGGTATGTTTTTTATTACATGGTTTTTTTGGTCTGTCTACTACTTAATTTAATTATTAACTATGTAGTTTTTATGAAGTTCTATTATATTGTATAAGGCTTCTGAATTTTTATAGTTCTTTTTTCTATTAATATATTTCTTAACTATTATATGTACCATGTATTATTTAAACGACTGACTAAAATCTGTATAAAAAAACTATTAAAAACCTTCCATTTAACTTTACAAGTATCCACTTCACTTGTTGTGATTTCGTTATAATTTTTGAACTAGTTCTTGTTAGTCTTACACATATAAGAGAGAAGAGACTGACAAGAACTAGTTTATATTAACTAGTATGCATTTCCTTATTACAGATTCTACCAAAAATTTAATATACTTGGAGTACCACAGCATTGACTTCACCTAAGTTGCTATTATTAGACAAAACTAAGAAATGGGATGACAACTTTCCTGTGGGGTGGCATGGAAAAACAATACTGGAATCATCTAGAGGAGGCCTATATCCAGGATTAAAAACCTAGTTTTTAAGTACTTATAACTGAAACTGTAAATATGTTCTAGGAATAAAGAATATTTTAATTTTTTATATTGTTTTATTTTATTACTGATGAGGAGCATTTCTTCTGTTGAAAACACTATTAATAAATTAACCAGGTTCAATTTGTTCCATTTCAATTTCCTAAGTAGACACAGTTGCTTCTGGGGTAAAGCTTGACAGATGTGTAGATTGCTGTTAAGAAAAAATGTTGATATTAATACCACAACAAAGTTCAAATAAATTGTTTCTTTTAAAGTATAAAAGTTATTATTTAAGTTAAATAGTAATTGGTAAGGCTTTACTCAACTAAGTTATTACTAAGTTATAGTTAACTTAAAAGTTTCATGAACCAAAAAACGTAGAATAAATATAACATAATTTAACTTAAAATATCTACTAAAGCAAGATAAGTTTTCATATTACATACCTCTAATCTTTGCACCAGCCTCATCAATTTTTGTATTATCCGTCAACTTATGCGTTCAAGATATTGGATGCTTTCACCCATTTATTTTTATTAAATTATTTTGTCCGCAAGTAGCGGTTCTAGCTTTTCGCAACATCGGGGTTGTTCTTTTATTTTAATAAATGATAAGCCGATCAGCTGTAAGTACATGATGAATAATATAATTTTAAAAAACGGCCAACTTCCCATTCTTCTAATTTAAATATTAATTACCCACGTACTACGTAAATATATTATACCTGCAAAGGTACCTACTGTAAAAATGTAAACAAAAATTAACACAGAAATCAGAATTATAATTTTAAATTGACAATTATTTACGTTTCATATGGTTAAAAATATGACAATTGACGCTTGGCATTTGTCATTTTCGACGAATTTTTGAAATCATTCATTCACTAAGCAGGAGTATTGCAAGAGTAAAACAAGAGTAAAGTAAGACGGTCATGATACCGATTATTAGCGTTCCTTAATAGGTACTGCTTTACAACTTAGAAGTTTTCTTAACTGTCATGATCGGCCCCCTGTTGAACTGGGCCAAAATATTAAAGCTCAATAAACGCCTTTTTAAACTATTTTTGTCACATTACGTATTTCAGCATTGTGTCCCTGGTCTTATATTTTGTTCAAATGGCCAGGGTCAGACTTATTCTTTTTACGGTGACGTCATTTCTACGCGCGATGAATTATGAGATGTTCAGACACGTGGAGAACATTGTGGAGTGTTAACTGGCTATTAAAGATAATCGATGTGTTCTTGCAACACATTAATCTAATTTAATGCAAACAAGAAATTGAAGACAGTTAAAGCCCCGATGTGGTAATTATAAATAAAAATATCTCATGAATATTCAAACAAAAAACCGCATTGAAAACGATGCATTCGTTTAGGAGCTTCAATGCCACAGATAGATACAGAGACAAACTTATAACACATAAACATATAATCTACGTTTCTACGCCATTGAAATACACGATTTTATTAAAACCAAGCCGTTCTGTCTTTTGGCGACCGATTTTGAAAGTGATCTTACTGATGAGATGCTGATATTTCTGAGGGACATGGACTATATTATACTTATAAAGCGAGTTAAAAGCTAAAACTAAGAAACTACAACTTTGTTCAATTCCTTAATAACTCTTGTGTATTTAGAAGTTGGAGATAAAATTAAAGTAAGTGGTCCAAATGAAATGGTGAAATGAAGACGGTCTAAAGGACTGGGCCGGTCAGATTCCAACTGGAGAGGGTCGCCGACAAAAAGCGACATACCAATATTTGCTCCAAAGGATTCCACTGCACTTGTCGAAAAACAAAGAGACGAAATGTAAAAAGACAATCGGGACGGGAATAAGAATGAGCCAACCTATTCTGGCCGGAATTATGGATTCGAAACACGGTGATTCTTTTAGACAGGCTGCATTTGTTTTTACGGTTAATATTCACTTTTTAATACGTTACAGGGCTGCCGACGCACTTTTAACCACACGACAATATAAGTTGAAGAATACAGCAACAGAAAGTTTAACAAGCTAGTAACAAATAATGTGATCCAGGTCGTTTGATAACATATTCAACGAACTGAAACATTTTTATCTTTAACAATACATGGCTGAAGTCACCGATAAATCCGAGCATAAATAAACAATGCCGGTGGCAGCCCTAACCCACTAATTTGTGTAAAAAAGCAACAAAGAAAGCCCTAGCGCTCCAGTTGAGCAAACGCTTCGCGCCGATGCGCCTGCGCCGCCCCCATTGGCGGCGACGGACAGGGACAGAGATATTACACCGCTCGGAACAGAAGAGAGCAGATAGGCTGCACGATGCTAGGGTTCCCGAGCGTTGATGCTATCCTTATAAATCTCCATGAGAGAGAAAGGGACATAACTGCTGCACGGGTTGCGAGGGTTTTCGATCATTGACTTCTTTCAAGGTTATCCGCCGTGGTGGTTACTTAAGTGACCTTCAATACTTTCTTTTGAGGTCGAATTACTTACGAAAACTGACCCACTTATTTCACTTTTCCGACTGAATTAATCACTGCACGATTGCCCCGAATTGTAACATTGTATATTTTGTTACCGACAAGAACGGAGTACACTCAGATTATAGAACAAAACTTACTAAAATTTAAAAGTAAATTCCTTTCTAAGAAAAAGTGTGGCACTACACACGTTTCTTGGTTTTAGGGCTTATATACTAAGTATACTGTATAATACATAAGTACTTAATATATTTTTTCAAATGTTACAGATTTTACTGAAAAGCCTTCCCAGCTAGAAACAGGTAAGCTTTACCCATTACCTAAGAAGTTCCATAAATTATTATTATTTAAAGGATTACGATTTTACTGTGACTTAAAAGTGACATTACCTCAAATACAGTAGCGTACCTTCTTAAGTGTTGAAAGTATTCGGAGCTTGATAACCACTTATCTTTAGATAATATTTGCCTTTTTTATCTACTTTGGGATAGGTGAGGGTTGTTTGAGGACCTATTAGATTTATGATTGCTGTTTATAGGTAGACAGTAGATCGTTTGTGTCTCCAGTTCAAAGTATAGAATCTGAGAAAATAAAGAGTTATACTTACAATTTAATACATAAGAGATAATTTTCAAAAATACTACATATTTCAATTACATACTTAATTAAGATTAAGAATGATTTAAGTTATAAAAACTAAGTTTACTTGCGACTTGGTAAGCGTGACCATCAATGCTAGAATTTTAAAGTCGGTCCAGTAGTTTTTGAGTTTATTCTTTACAAATATACAAAAATTACAAATGTTTTCCTTTTTGTATTTTTCTGTATCTAACAAGAAAATTTAAATTAGTTAAACATATTCTGGATAAACTAATTTTGGATTGCACCAAAACGATATTATAATTCTGTCGGATAGTCTACGTTTTACAAAACAGATTTCTATTTAAAATAATCCATTGTATTTTCCTACAAATTCATAGTAATATAAACTACAACTATTGTCTCTTTGTTTTAGTAAGTAGGGAATGTTTAGAAAAGCAGGACGAGTTATGAATAATATTTTAAACAGCTTTTATCCAGCGCTGAATCATTTGCATAAGTAGGATTACGCACAATAGCTTTAACTTATTTATTCTATTATTATAAAGAGCGTAGATTTGCATTTTTTGTATTTTTGTAACGAATAAACTCAAAAACTACTGGAGCAATTTTAGAAATGCTATGACACAGGCTATAGTGACGCAGGTAGGTCAATAGTCATAGATATTTAGATTTTAAAAGTTAGGAATGCTACGCGGTTTTGTGTAAATTTCGTCTAAGCATGCTTGTTGCACAAAACAGAAAACAATATAGCAAGAATACAACAACTAGGAGAGTAACGGCCACGGGCGACCCTATCAATGACAAGCGATTTCTTCTAGGCAGCTCTGGTAGCTGCAAAAATAAATAAGAGATTGTGAAAAGAAGTGCGAAAGTTAAAACATTGTTAATTTAAAATAAAAGGATGTTATAAGAAAAATAGATTACAATGAGTGAAATAAACTACTTTTTCAATCAAACACAAAAATATTTTTTCAAATCGAACCAGTAGGACTTAAAGGTTAGCGCGTTCAACCATATTCTTCAGCTTTTACTACATAATAATATAGATATAACCCACTGTTTTTCTAAGACAGATGAAGAAATGTGTGTTCCCCTGCCCCTCTATTACGGAACCAAATACTTAGCGGTTTAATAATTTCGGTAATGTATAAAGGATCATAAAAATAAAGTTTAAATGCAATAGAGCCCGCATAAGACGCACGTGTAAGGGGAAGTTGTCAATATTTAATGCGTTCCACGAAATAATAGTTGTTTGATGTTTATTTCTCTTACATCTCGGTTCAGCGGTTTACGGTTTACCGATAAGTTTGTGAAGGAAGTTCTGGGTTCATAACGTTCAAAAAGTTCAAAGTATCTTTTTATATTATAGTTAAACAGTTTTCTTTTGATGTTTTTCACTACTTACCTATCTGGTAGGAGTAATTTTATACACATACGTAACATACGTATAAATAAGTTAGACCCAGACATTTTGGTCAGTAGAGTTATTTTTTTAGACATCCACAAGGCAGGAAAATCAGTGTTGAAAGTTTATGGAAGATCGTTATTTTTTAAATAGAAGAGTAAAAATAATGTTACATTATTTTTTGCTATTGTGACAAAGAATGCTCGCACGGTCGATGTCACAATAAAAGCTAGTCATAATATTATTGAAACTAAAACCGTTAACGTATCATTAATCATACGATACACTCGCCACACACTTCCTTGTTTCACAAAAGTGCTGAGCCAGTCGCGTTCTCGTAATGATTCATCATAAAACGTACGTGGGCGCACCTACGCGATAAACTTATATGAAAGAATAGCCCATAAATTCAAATGCAATAAGACCGCGAATTGCATGAAGTTGGTGTCGTCTAATTTCAATGATAGTTTACAATAAGCTATCGAAGATTTAATACTCAAATGCTTAATGTATGGACCTTACGACACGTGGGTGTTCCATGTTCGGTGTTTCCAAGTTAACGATCCCTTATATTTTAAAATTGAGGCTTTCACAGCCCCATTTGATATTTTCAACCGACATCAAGTCCGGGCGAAAAAAGAGGGGTGTTGTTACTTTGACGTGTGTTTTGTTACGCGATATGAAGCCAATTTTGACCTAATTTTAATAACCTATTCTTTTTTAGGTCAAATTTGGTTGGATGAAATTAAATAAATTAAAAATTCACACACGTAATAATTGTAAAATTTGTGTTAAATATACGCGGTAGTTTTTCCTTTATAATTTACATATTTAACTTTTTAGTAGGTTATCTGAAGTCGGTTAAGTTTTCTATAGAAAATCGCTAGGTTGCCTAGAAGAGATCACTTAGTAGTGATAAGCCAACCTATTACACAATAGTATGTTTTCTGTCTATTGTCATATTATTTGGATTGCTTTGTGTGGTGATTAAAATAAACCATAAATGAATTCGCCTAACCAAATTGTTCGAGCAATAACTGTAGAATGTCAGAAAAATTATCAGATGGAATAGATTGACAGTACTATTTGACGATACTGGTAGAATTCATTTTATATAGAAAGCCATTTTATTAAGAAAAAGTACCTAATACCCAATACTACAAAGTTTTTCTTTTATTTCAGATAGCCAGTTCTTTCTAGCGCTAGACCCTTGCAGCAAATCATACCAAGAAATCATCATGAAACGTGATAAAATATTTCATAATATATATTTTTTTTCACTAAATTAATTTTCTATTTTTATATTATCTGCAATTCTAATCACTGTTTTGTTTTATGAAGTATAAGTTACCGAGTTAGTAAGTTATTGAAAATTCGAATTTAATAGACAGAGTGACAAAATAAATTAAATTTTGATGAAAAACACAAATCGTAAAAAATAATCAAATAAAATTGTTAATTAAAATCAATTAATTACAGATTAACCGACTGACAAGGAAGACAGAAGTTCAAAAGCAATTTACATGGCGGATGGAACACCAATCAATAAAAGATAAAAAGTAATTTTAAGAGGAAAGGAAAGTATAGGAGAGGCAATAGAAGTTCTCCAAACGTACCTGGGCCTGGTAACTCCACCACCGTTGGCGTTGGTCATCGCCAACGGGGGACGAGTTCCTGCTCCTAGATGCGATGTTCTACTTGAATGAGCCTCATACAACTAGTAGGTATATCGGAGGGAGAAGAATGCCATATCCGCAAATATGTTTAACGGTCCAGCTTATCAAGAAGAGCTATTTAATAAAATAGTAAACACATCGTACCATTAATTTCTATCTTACAGATATACCAAACACCGCTCACCACAGTTTTGCAGGTGTATTTGTATTATCACGCCTATTTCCCGAAGTGGTAGGTAAGCCACCACAGAGTATAGACTGCCACCTGCCATGATACCTACATATCTCTTTCGCTTTCTCCACTTTCAATAAATTCATCATATTATATGGTCGCCGATTGTGGGTGCTATTGTAATGCCCCTTCTCAAGTACGTCCAGGATTTGATCCAGAAAGGTACGACTACCAACACCCACCTTACCACACTCGTCCTATAATATCATAGTAAATGCTAAAATATATTAGAAAACAGAAGCAGTGTATGAATTTGAAATGTTGTACCTAATATCGAGAGATGGCGCTGATGTAGTTTAGAATCAGCACGATTTCATAGAAAGTACTTTCATTCAAACAAAGTAATTTACAGATATTATGTATATGATTTTGACGACCGACTGGCGCAACTGATAGTGCTCCTGCCTTCTGTATCAAAAGGTCCTGGGTTTGAATCCCTGTAGGTGCATTTATTTGTGTGATGAGCACGAATCTTTGTTTTCGAGTTTTGGTTGTTTATAAACTTATATTTATTGTGGTACCCTCGTTGTTCTGATTACCATAACACAAGTGCTTCAGCTACTTACTTTGGGATCAGATCAATGTATGTGAGTTGTCGCAATTATTAATATTATGTAGTGGTTTTGTACTTTTCTTTATAATGCGTATTGATTAATAAAAACATGGAATAAATAAAAAATCTTTAATTGCTACATTACTACATTATAACAATCAGTGTCATTTAAATATATCACATAGTCTTCAATACCAAAACAAAAATAGCCTATGATTATTTTGATATTAAAACAGTATTGAAAGTAATAATATAACAAAATTGTCCCAATATTAAACGTTTTACGAAATAAATTTACAGCACGTGTTGTTCATTTACACAGCCTTTTAATACAATTTTATAAGCCGTTATCAAAAGATTTTTAAGGTCACCTAGCTTTTCCATTGGGAAGACTTAATTTTGTAATTATGAGTAAACATTTAAAAGACACAATTTTAATTCTTACGATATCGCATCTCGTCTGTCATATTTAAAAACTCAAACACAACACGTTATTCATAAAAATAAAAATATTAGCCTCACTCAACCATTTTAAATAGTTAATAATAACCCAACGTTGACTTGTTTCTGTGCTCCTCTTCTGTTTGTATTAAAAATTAAATTGAATTTTTTGCCTTCATTCTAATATTGAATGTATTTTCGTCAGACGTCAGTTCGACGTGTTTTATTTTAGTTTGTATACTTTTGTTTTCGATTTGCGTGTAATTTGTGAAACATTTTCAGTATATATCTTCGTGTTTGTGTTTTGTTTCCTATATAAGAAAATTTCACTAAGAAACCTGGATAATACCTAAGAATAATAAACCAATAAGAATTTCTCATAAACGAATGAACCGTTTCGTAAATAGATTTCAAAGCTAAGATGCTCCATCAAGTTAGCTATCAAATAAAGAAATAGCTTCGAAATCGGTCAATTCATTTATGAGTCACTATATCATAAACAGACACCCATACCCAAAAATACTCCTTCTTTTTGTAGGGGTTAAAAACAGATTTAAAATAGGTAATTGAGGTATTTTAAATTTTTATGAACGCCTTATTTGATTTTATTCTCTCATACTATGTATATAAATTGTGTACCTTATAAGCTTGCACATTCAACTGATCTTTCTCTATTTAATTTGTTTGATTTAAAATTTATTTATTTCAATATAATTCTTACAAATTCTATTTCATTATATTGCAATAACACCTAATTTATGTCAGCTTCATACAAAACGTAATAATTAATATTAGTAAAAGTGAAGTTCCTCTGTGAGGCAGAATGTGGGCAAAACATATTTTGTGTCTGTTCAACTGATCTTTTCAAACAAACAGGTGCCTACCCAAACGAACCATTTATTGTTTTACGGCATTCGAAACCAGGATCTTAAGAGAGATTAGCCAGACTTGTGAACCACTTAGCCACGGAGGTGGTGGATTCATATTAATAGAGATCATGCATCTTATTTAGTGATACTTTGTAAACCTAGCCAACAGAAACATATTTTATTATCTTACACATAACATTTTTGGGCTTCGCCGCAGTTAAGCAATTTTTTTTTAATGATTTGTTCGCTATAGTAGTTATTAGTAAAAAATAATCGACAAAAATAAATAAAAGCTGTTTTGAAATGGGATCGTAATATTTTTTGACGTTTAATTACTTTGTGAACGAGTATTAAAAGATAGATATGGTGGTTTTTGAAAAACTTTTTTACATTTTAATACTTAACACAACTGAAACAACGTAATAAACAAAAAAATAAATTCAACACAAACAAAAAATATTTTCTGATCAGTCCTTATGACTTGGATTCTTCAAATGTGATCTACATTTCGTTCCTTTTCCGTTTCCTCAACACCACACAATCCAACGAACGTAGCTTGGGAGGGGATTCAAACCCCCAAAATATAAAAAAATATAAATACCTTTTTTTTATGAAATTTAACGGTTATTTAATGGACATTTATTAATTTTATTTTCTTGAACCTTCCTCCATTACCCTTACTGATACAAAAACCCTGAGACTACGCCCATGCCATCAAACTCGATAATATCAGGAGACCAAAGCTTATATCTAAAATGGCGAAAGCGGGAACTGCGCCCGCCATCTTGAATTTAAATGTCATCGGAGAAACTGCTCCCGCCGTTAATAATTAGATTTTTTTTTTATGTTTTACAAGATTTGCTATCATTTCTAACGTCAAACAAATTATATAGGTACATTAAACGTGAATGTAATTGGTCAATTGTTAAAAAAAAAGCCAAAACTATAAACAGAGGTATCGTTACGATAAGTAGTAATGCTCGCTTACATTTGGCAATAATATTTTGTAGAACCTTAAATATGTTATCACAATAACTTAAAACTACTACACTTTTAATAAATGTCCAGAGAAATTCCATAATTTCGCTATAATTGAAATTATTTAATCAGAATCGATTGAATTTTTTTTATTGATGTCGAAAAGGAATCAGCTTTCTTTGAAGAAAAAAACGAAATAACAAATCCACACAGTTGAGGATTTTCCTTATCATTTTAGTTTAAAATTATCCGAGATTTTAAAATAGGATATCTCTAGTTATTGATAAAAAACGATAATTTAACCACAGAGTCATGGCGATTAGTGTTAGAAACTGACGTATGTATTTCGTGAGTAAAAAACTTAGGAATGAACACTAACAAATCGTTTGGATAATAACAATGAATAATTCTTTACATTTATAATTATTTACATTTAATTCTATATTCGCGGATTATCCGTTTCCTACCTGCAATTAAAAAATATACGTCAGTTATGGTTTTAAAATTAATAACCTATTTTCCAAATGATTCTATTTAAAAAAATTATATTGAAGAATAGAATTGAAACATCTATTATTGGATATACTGATCGAAATCGATTCATTCGTTTAGGACTTCCAATGGCACAGACAGACACACAGACCCACAGACACGTCAAACTTTATAAGATCCCTTTTTTTGTCAGAGGTTCAAACTTAACTTACCAAGTATCAGTTAGTGTTGTAAGAAAATTTTACCCACATACTAATATATATTAAAATCTGTTCATATTATATATCAGAAATATTCTTATTTATAATAATTATCATGTCGAGATTTTTGCTATATTGTACAGGCATCTGATAATATAAAAGTGAAGAAGCGAGGTTTAAGAATGAAATGACTCACGTGGCACGACAAACTGGCGATTGCAGGTCCCTCTCGTGTCTCCCGGAGAAGGTAATGTTAAGGAGCATGGCTTCGAAGGGATCGCTGCGCATACGTTGCTGGTTGACCACCGCCGCTGTGGGCCCGTCCATTATACGGCTCTCGGAGTTGCCGTCCTATTCGAAACATCATTGTTTTAAATATTTTTAACCTCTGACAAAAAAAGAAGAATTACAACTTTGTCTATGCATCGTAGTTCCAAATGGCCTAATTTCGATGCCTTTTTTATTTGAAAGCTGACACGACCGAAACAAAATGAAAGTTTATGGAAATCTGTTCAACCATTTATGTAATAATTAATTAATTAAATAAATTAAAAATATATTTTTTAGCGTCTGCAGTTACGTGTACCTCTGGCGCTGGGCTCCATAGGCGGACGACAGTCTCGATGCCGCTGGTCGCCAGCAAGAAGAGCGTGGGGTGAGGTTGGACGCAGTTCAGGATGGACTCATCAGCTCGGAGACAGCGCGCGATGTTACCGGAACGACGGCACCACACGAACATGCTGCCGTCGTCGGAACTGCAAAGCGACATTTATTATTCCTTCGCGTCTAGAATCTCAAATGCCACGGCAAACACACTTTACAACAAATAGACTGAATGTGAGTTTTTTTTACTGAAACGCTGAGGGGTCTTAGCGACAATTTATGAAGATTAAAATCCACTTGTATTAATCTTTTAAAATAAACAAAGTCGGATATTTACACCATTCATAACCCAAGACGGTTGGACAGATTTTAATGATCTCGTGTTTTGTTGGATTCATCTAATAAGCAGAATAACTATTAAAAATATAGAAAAATTAACAAAAAAGTGTTAATGAATTTCCATGGAGTGACTTTTTAGGTGACACGTTATTATTCGGAACTTTGGAGCGATACGAAGTTCGCCGGGTTAGCTAGTTTAAAGAAAATCCTTTTCACCTTATAGATAATTCAATAGATAATATGAAGAATAAAAATACTATTGGTCGCCCATTGGTCGAAATTCGGCCACAATTCAAGAGTAAGTCAGGTATGTATGTATGCTGTGTATCATCCAAGCAGTAGTGTGCGTTATATTTATTTTGTTGACTTAATGTAGTTTTTATGCATAAGTTAAAATAAATTTGCATTCTCTTCATTACTTCTCTATATAAACTCTAAGTGTGGGAAATTTTATACTCCTCCGTCCGCGCAATTGTCGTAAAAAGGAGTACAAAGTTTTTGATTCATATATTTTAAACAATAAAAAACTAATCAATGAATAAATATTTGTGAATTGTGAAGTTTGAAATAGACAATTCTTTATTAAAATAAACAAAAACCCACTATAACTTCAGATATAAAAAATGGACCGACAAAAGTATCATTCAATTCTAGCCAGTAGTTTCTGATATTAGCGCGTTTAAGCAAACGAATCCTCCTCAGATTTATAATAAAAAAATGATTGAATAAAGATTACCCAGCGGCCAGATAATTGGCCTCAGGCCCGAGGAAATTCGCCTCCTTGATGTCGGTGGTTGTATTGCAATGACCCAAAAATCGACTGGAATAGTCCAATGCGGAGCTGCGCAGCTGCCTCTCTAACGCACTGCTACCTTGGCCCTCCTCCTCAGTCGCTGAAGAAAAAACATTACTATCTTTATTCCGTGGCGATTTACTTTTATTAAGCCCGATGAAAAGAGGAGTGTAATGAGTTTGAAGTGTCTATGGCATTGTAGCTCCTAAACCAGTATTTCCCAAAGTGGGTGACAATGCCCTCTTTTGGGCGCTGGAGGCCTAGAGGGGGGCGGTAAGGAGCCCAGAAAAAATTGGGGAGCTTGGTCAAATTAATTCTTGAGTCAATTTGAATCATATTAATTAACTTGTTAAAAATCATGGATTCATCCTTCACATTAGATTAGTTTTAAAACAAACGTTGATTATTGTTAATTTTGAATAAAAGTAATTTTAATATTGTAAAGTTGCATTATGATTGCTTTCTCTAGTAAGTCTCGTTTAGAATATAGGTTTAATTAAACTCCAGGCTAGATTAAT
The DNA here is from genome assembly GCA_912999735.1 of Aporia crataegi. Taxonomy (NCBI): domain Eukaryota; kingdom Metazoa; phylum Arthropoda; class Insecta; order Lepidoptera; family Pieridae; genus Aporia; species Aporia crataegi. The sequence continues at coordinate 511,044 of OU538748.1, read as the reverse complement.
ATGTTTTACCGAGGTTTTTCAGGTAAAAAATAATGGGAAGCGCTAAAAAATAACTGATTGTCAGAGTAAACGAAATAAGTTTGGGAACCTCTATCCTAAACGAAGGACCCTTTCGTTCATCTTTACTATTTGAAAGCTGTGTTCAAAGTGGATCTTGGTTTATCAAGATCTGTTCAAGTATTCATGAGATATTCTTATTTGCAATAAGGGGTTTTTAAGTTATTTTCAATTTCACTTATTACATGGGAAGTGAATTCATGAAGAAGCTAGTTAATAAGAACATACCTTCATCTGGCTGCGTCTCCATAGAATCCAGAGCTTCTGCGATATCCTTCTGCAGCAAGAAGACCGCATGGCTGCAGGCGTGTTTTGGAAACTTGTCCTTAAAATAGAGGAGGCATTCGTGAGCTTCGCGGGCCTTCTTCAAGTCCATCAGGCCCTTCGCGAGGCGGAAGTGAGACTTCACGTGGTTCGAGTCCAGTTTAATTGCCGTGTAGCAGTCTCGTATGGCCGCGTACGTGTCGCCAGACCTGCAATTCAATTATCTATAAGTGAATTTCTCTTACCCCTAGTGGCGCATGGGGTGGATACATCTGTTTCAACAACACAAGACAAAGTTATAAATTTGAGGTGTATTTTTTTGTACAGGCAAGTTGATTTAGATTTAGGTAAGATTTGTTTTCCCGGGAGTCGAACCCAGTATCTCCAGCACAAGCTGTAAGCGATAAGGTAACAAATGACAGTTTCAAATTCCCCGACATGATGATTACAAATAAAAATATCTCAGAAACTGATGGAAAGATCTTCATGAATTGTCATCGTCACTACTCCATTTGTGTAGTAGGAATGCCACCTTCTCTTCAGCGTAGCTTAATAAAAGCGTGAACATGGACCGACCATCCTCTGCGCATGAGGGCCGCGGCTCTGTTGGAGTAGAGGATGGCGCAGTCGGGGCACTCAGCGATCGCCAAGTTGTAAAGTGTCACTGCGCCCGAATAGTCGCTGTTGTTCACCATATCGTTCGCCTGAAAATATTGCACAAACATTTTTAATAATTTCAGTATTTTATCGTTTTCTGTTTCATTTCCTTCAATGGAAAATACCTTAAAATTATTTTCAAATTCGTTTATAGGTTTTCAAAAATGTCTATTAAATATATGTAATGGACGTTTTTAAAAATTTGAAAGAATATCATAAAGAGTGTTTGTTTGTATAGGAAAAACGCAAAAATTACTTAAATAATTTAAAACTTTTTTCTATTACATTAGTATTCAGTTACTATAATTATGTTAACCGCCTCCGTGGCTAAGTGGTCCAACACGCAAACGCGTGGGGTGCTGGGTTCAAATTCCGATTTGCCTGTAAAGAAAATGATCAGTGAAAGAGATACAGAAATGTGACTGCCCCATGCCCCACTAGGGGTTACGGGAATTCACTGCTATAATAGAAAATATAAAGGATAAACAAGAAAATAATATTAAATTTATATTAATTTTAAATTAACTGTGAATCCGCTTACTTGTAAATGTTTCTAACCAATATCTCAGATATTGTGTCATGTGATGTGTTGTAGTTAACGTGCACTTGTTGTTGCAAAAACGAGAAACACTTTGAATAAAGATCAAAGAAAAAACTGACCTCTTCCTTCATCTGCTTAACCTTCTCGGGCAGCTGTTGGTCCACAGTCCCATTGGAGCCCTCTTTGGGGACGGTCCAGTTGCTCGTCCCATTTTTGGCCTCACTCGTCCCATTCTTCCCTTTCTCCGCCTCACGGTAGCCGTGGTTGTGTTGAATTATGAAGCTCTCTACGAGAACCGGTCGCCGAGCCGAGTTTATATCATACAAATACACCTGTAATATTAAATAAAGTGATTATCGAAAAGCCTAACGGGACATGGGGCGGACGCATTTATACATCTGTTTCACAGATAATTTTCTTTATTCTTTACAGCCAAGTATCAAAGCTCAGTCTTCTGTGCCTATCCAACAGAAACATTGGTTTCCCCGGAATTCGAACCTAAGATCTCTGGTGTAACAAAGTTTCTTTAAGTGATATTAGAAATATGAAACTTACCTGTTCAGAGCCTAAATTGACTAGGAGCTCATTCCCGTCATGGCTGAAAGCGATATATGTGGCCGCTTTCTTCGGGAAATTTTGCTCGTGGGGCTCGATTGACAGGTGCCCTGAAATACCCAATATTGGTAAGATAAAAAAAATATATTAAAATCTTGGGCTCAACTCGGCGGCAATCACACACTTTTCCCACAGCCACAAATCTGTGTCCAACACGTCCTTACCTGGTGCGAAGTACTGCACAGCGGACCTGGGAATATTGTTGTCGGGGTCGCCCTGCCCCGCGCGAGAGCATCGCACGTTCTGACGCTCCCACATCAGCCGAGACATCGGCGCGTTCATTTGGAAGTCCTGAACAAAATACATAATATCCATTTTGAATTGTTTCTATTGAATTCATAAAGAACAACAATCAATACATGATTGCTTATGAACGAGAATTATCCTGTACATGTAATAGATAAATAAATCAATAAAGACTTTATTTTCCGAAACAATTACATATTTGTAAGTTAAAAAATGAAAAGTTTTGCACTTGTGTTACAAAATATCTCTTTCCATTGTTTTCTGTCTGCTGCCACTCTTGTCTAAAGAGGTCCTCTCACAATCATCAATCTTAATTACTAAACTGTCACCTGTTTGCTCCATTTCTCCTTTTTGCAGCGGATGTGTCCAGTGCACATCCATTTTACCTAGTTAGTCTATGCGTGACAGAAAATCTGTAAGTTTTTATTTGTGCCTTAGGTCCATACTCCTGACTATGTTCATACCTTTGTGTTATGCGACGTCACACGAATGTAACTTGCCTGAAGGCCCTAATAAGGTCATAGCACTCACCTGCAGTCTTCCTAGTTTAATCATCCTAGTGTCGTACAATCGTACGTAGAAGTCGTTAGCGCCGACGGCCAATTGGTAGGGGCGTCGAGGGTTCACAGCCAAGCATTTTGCCTCCGCGTACCGACCCATGTGATTCAGCAAATTAACCAGTACATTTGTACTGTCAGAGTTACAACGGTGAGGCATACGAAGGTCGTGTTGTCTAAAATGGGTTGAACGTCGCTTTTAATCATTTTAACCCAAGACGAAAAAGAGGGGAGTTGTAAATTTTGTCTGTGTGTCTCTTAAACGAAAGGACCGATTTCGTTGCGTTTTTTTTTTTTGAAAGCTGTGTTGATCGAGATGAATCTTGGCTACATTTTATGAAAATCCATTTATGAAATCACGTCATATATCAAACAATAAAAACCGCAACGAATATGGTATATTCGTTTATTAGGAGATACGAAGCCAGAGACAGACACACTTAAAAATAAAAGGAATTATCAAACTTTTGTGTTGTATATTTGTTTAAAATCCACAACTGAATTTATAACACATTTAATTTTTTTATTATCGTTATTACTTAAAAATTGTAGAAAATAAAAAATCCTTTAATTTAAATACAATTATATGAATAATAAAAGTTGATTTAAATTAATTATATGAAAGACAAGTCAAAACGTTAGGAGTGTCATTGCAAAATTATTGGTGTATGCCATATCTTTAGTTTACAATGGAGCGTAAAGTCCAGTGTCGCAATCGTCAAATAAATAACTATGCACTTAACCAATTCAGTTATTATGTCAATATATTATTTAAGTTATGTTTCTTGGACTTTAAAATATAATATTATATTATATTTGCACAAGAGAGTTTTCAGTATAAATAATAATATACATGCATCTGCGCGTTGCGCCAGAAGGTCATGGTTTCAAATCCTCGGCAAACAAAATAAATTGTTTTGGTTTGGTGAATGAATAAATTAAATAATTTATTCGTAAAATAGGTAAGTAATATTTATTTTAAGTACAGAAGACTGATCACAAGACAATTTAAAAAGCCCCTTGAAATTTTAATTACAAATAAGAATAATTGATGAATTGGTGAAAGATATAGCTTGATCACTAACATAAAATAAAATATAAATGCATTGAAATTAGATCATTTGTACAGTAGCCACAACACCACAAATCCACAGACATATCAAGCTATCTCCAATTTACATTTCATTAATAAAAGAAATTAATTATAGTTCAATCTTAAATTTTATAATCATTCTTAAAATGACACAAGAATAAATCTCAAATTACTTACAAAATCAAACCATCCTCTCCTGCAGACCACAAGAGATGTGGCTTGTCTGGGGCAACCGCCAATCTCTTAACTCTAGCACTATGGCAGGCACATTCTAGAAGTGTAGTGCCCCCGTATACATTACGAGCCCTCACTGATGCATCAGCAGCACATGTTGCCACTATGTCAGATGACAAAAACTGTTAAAATAGAACAGACAATTTGGTTTTAAATAAATTAAAGTATATATAACTTATGTATGTATTAGTATGTAGATTTGGCAAATCACTACATAGTATAAAACAAAGTCACATTTTCTTCCCCTATATCCCTTTGTATGCTTAAATCTTTAAAACTATGCAACGGATTTTGATGCGGTTTTATTAATAGATAGACTGATTGAAGAGGAAGGTTTTTATATATGTTTTTTACCCGTGCAAAGCCGAGGCGGGTCGCTAGTTGTAAATATATAAATATTTTGTATTATAATTATTTCACAACTATTTATTTACCATAATATTATCATTATTCGCAATAATCAACAACCCCTAGAAAAAATATTTAACATTTGCCTAAATACAATTTACATAAAAATTATAAACTTTGTAATAAAAATTTGTAAAATTGTATTGAGTAAAATTTTATACAATTTTTTTTATCTATGAACTTCAAACTAACTAAAAATAGTGAACTCTTTTTCTTATGTATTTTAGAATCTTCACATGAATTGGATTTTTGTGAAACAGAGCACTTATAAAATAATATTCTATATAAATATTAAAACACTGACCTTTACAGAAAATATGTTTCCTGTATGTCCTGTTGTGATATTATGTAGCTGCTTATACCGAAATGGATCCCACAGAATTACGTGAAGATCATCGGATGCCGAAGCTAGTACACTACGACGCAAATAGAAAAATTAGCTGATGCTTTTCGAATATCATTTTTTATAATACTATAACGGTGTACTTACGATCCATCTTTGCTCCATTCTAGGCAGTTTACACATCCCATATGCCCATGAAGCTCTTTTTCAAGACCTAATCGGTCGACTAAGTTACGAGTGACAGTTAAACGACTCTGGAATTTCCTAGATATGCCATCACGCTCTCGAGCTGCGGTAAGACCCACAGTACCCAGTGTCCACAATGGATCTTCCCGTCTTCCCATGTCTACTTCTTCCTTAATTACACCGATTTATCATAACAATAAGAAAGGGTTGTGACCTATCTACGGGCTAGATCTATTTTTAGTTGCCAGCATCTCACTTATATTTACAACATAAAAGACATTTAAATATTTAACAAACAAATGTATTAATGAGTAATTTACTATAAACGTAGAAGTTTTACTGAAAATTGAAAATATAAAAAAATTCCTTTACAAGATTTTTCTTTAAAATATGCAGCTGTCAAAACTCAAATCAAACTACAAACTACCTTATGTCAAAAATCAAAATAATGATGCAGGATTCTCGAAGTCAAGAGGAGTCTTCGTGACACAGACATATAAAACTTTATATCTGTTACTATGTTATTATTATCTGTTTCTTACAATATGTTTACAGATTTATAAAATGAACGTTATAAAAAGAATTGCAATAGTGAAATACCAAAAGAACCAAATGAGAAATATTTGCCCGAAACAATAAAGATTATCTCTCAATGTAAAACACAGAAAACAGATAAAACCGATGTGTGCGCTATAATATTAAAATGATAAATGACAATTGATAGATAACAAATGGTATCTCACTTGTCAATTGTCACTGAAATTGATTATTAATTTATTACCTATCTAATTTTTAAATTCCTCAAAGTTCAAACTATTTTACAAACAATAATATTGTCTTTACTTTTTGTCAAGGTAAGTTTATGAAATAAGTAAAAAATCTTTGTGGAATGAATAAAGAAATATTGTACGTAATATCTTGTTGACCCGTGCTCGTAGTCGGTAGTATATAATATTATATTGTGACTACTTGTGTACTGCTTAGGGTTGAAACTTGGAACCTAAAATATAATTAATTTTTTGCAGATACATTATACAAAATGGGTGAAAGAAAAGGGCAAAACCTTTATTATCCTCCAGACTATGACCCTAAAGTCGGAGGGTTAAATAAGTTCATGGGTACTCATGCTCTAAGAGAGAGGGCCAGAAAACTACATATGGGTATCCTAATAATACGTTTTGAAATGCCCTACAATATATGGTGTGAAGGCTGCAATAACCACATTGGTATGGGTGTAAGATACAATGCTGAGAAGACCAAAATTGGGATGTACTATAGCACTCCTGTTTATCAGTTTAGAATGAAATGTCACCTTTGTAATAACCACTTTGAAATTAAAACTGATCCTGGTGTAAGTATTAGTTATTTACTTGGCAGGAATTGTAATCGTAATTGGTGAAATATAATAAAAAAATCTTTTGTTAACTCAATAAATAACAAGTGAAACACAACAACACTCATTCAGTTTGATAACATTTCTGACGGCAGTGGTGCTTCAGCCCACCAACTTTGTTCTAGTAGCTGACAACAATAGTAATTGCAGGCGGTGGATTTATTATTTTTGTATGACTGTTTTGTCTCTTAACCAGTTCAAAGTAGGCTTTGTAGGAGCCTATATGTTCTCAATGTTTATAGTATCATAACTTCATGGATTAGTAATGTTTAATTTTGCTAAGACTTAAATATATATTTAATTATTTCAGAATCTAGATTATGTCATAGTATCTGGGGCAAGAAGGCAGGAGAACAGATGGGATCCAACAGAGAATGGCCAGATAGTACCAGAAACAAAGGAAACACAGAAAAAAATATTTGATGATGCTATGTTTAGATTAGAACATAAGACAGGAGATGAGGAAGCAAGTAAATTGGATAAACCAAGGCTAGGACGACTTGTAGGACGTAATGAGAATGTCTGGAAAGATGACTATGAGGCAAATTGTGCATTAAGAAGAAATTTTAGGGTAAATAAATTAGATATTGTATGAATAACCCTTACTTTACTCTTTTTTTTTTAGTTTTTATGATTTTAAAAAACTTCAGAATAGATTGTCTTATGTTACAACTATACTAAAAAAAATATAAATAACACCCAAATTTGTCTGTTTTTTTGAACACACTAATCTAAAATAAAATATATAATGTTGATATAGTCTAGTAGGTATATAATGTTGTTAGTTATTTTTATTGTTAGTAATTATATTATTTACAGAAACGGAGGAAAGAACTAGAAGAATCAGCAGTCAATGATAGTTTGCTTCTTGCTAAATCTTCCCTTGACATCAATTTACTGCCAGAAAATGAAGATGATAGAAATATGGCAGCATTACTCTCACTCAGGCCCTCTCGTAGTATTGAAGAGAAACAAACATTCACTAGAAGTAAAATCATGAACGCATGTGCATTACCAAGTAGTAGTGGTCTTCTAACTAGTTTTGGAGGGCTTAAAAAAGAAGAATCATTAAGTAAACAAAAAGTTCTTACCAGAAATACTCTTGGTGTTATTACAAAAAAGAATAAAGTTGAGAAAACTGATTTGGATAACAAAATTTATGTTAAAGAAAGTGCTATTCAGGACATGTTAATAAAAAGTGATGATATAAAGATTGATAATGATGATCAGACCAAGAAAAAAGATATATTAGAAAATAATCCTACATTGGATGACGCAAAATATAAGGAAAATAAAACTGTGTCTTTAGTTGGTGATTATAGTTCTAGTGAAAGTTCAGACTAATCGTTATACATTAACACTTATTATTATTAAAATAACCACCTCCTTGGCTAAGAGATTACGCATCTGTGTCTTGGGTTCGAGGTTCGAATCCCGGGAGACAAATAAATGTTTAGGCTGGGTAAAATACACAGAAGGCTGATCACCTTCTTTCCTGTGAACATAATGATCAGTCAAACAAATCTAAAAATGTCTGCACGCCCAACACAAGGGTTACGGGATTTCACACACTATTAAAATATAACAGGAAGTTAGAGCTATATTTGTTAAATGCAATTTTTTATATAAATTGTTAACCACATGTAAATAAAACTAAATATATTATGACTTATGGGGTAAAATAAACAAAATTATTACATGAAATCTTTTATTTCAGTTGCTGCTTATAAAACATTTTAATTCATCAATAATTATAATTCAATGTAAGCCTTCAGACTTCGTAGCTTCAGACTACACATTGAGGACACCAAATTGCGAATTAACACTTAGCACTAGTTCACATTACAGATACAATCTTACATTCTTTGTATACTTTAATTTTGGGTGTCAGGCTTTCAATATGAATTGCAAAAGGGCTGCGTATATAATTTAAGCATGTTTCATTAAAAGTATTGACTGTTGTTTAATGACTTAGACTTCATAGAATCTGTATAGGTATATTGTACTTTAATCAATAGAGCTACCAATAAAATTACCTATTTCTTCTAAAGACTTCCTGGCTGAAGTCTTAAATTTTATTAATAACCTGGTTAGTCATAAAAAGGTACAGTTTCGGAAGCATAAAGGATTGTATCTGCAATGAGCTGTTTACAATGAGTAAATTGTCACATACTTTGTGTAACAATTTCATTATAATCTGTGATTAGAAATTATTTCATGATCGTGAAAAATAATTTTTAAAAGATTTACAATTGTTTTGATTCATTGAAGAATGTATTGTTTCGTCTAGCATAATAAAGTATCTAAATTATAAATATAAAATATATAGATATAAAAATATTCCGTTAAGCTTAATATTTAACACAGGAGTGACTATATGTTTACGTATATTATGTTATATTTGTTACACATAATATTATTGAACGACTACACATAAAAATATGAACGATTAACAACTAAACACAACATCTAATAATTTTGTGCCTTTTTAAACTTGACTAGAATAGGAACGAAGGGCAATGTTATAGCAGTTAGGCCCTCTTTCAGTCGTTAGATAATTTGACAGATTTCTTTATATATTTAGTTGATTAGAGTTAGATTTCTTTATACCTTGGAGTAAGGTATAGTGTTAAGCCTGAGGCTTTCAAAATTAAAGAACTTAAAAATTTTATGCAAAGAAATAATTATTGATTTAAAGAAAAATATAAAAGTTTTCTATGTAGATACTAACCTAATTAGTTCGTGCAAGTTCAAATCCCAATTATTAATCAAATTAATTCATTGAAAGTAGCGTCATCTATTTTTTTAAAGTTTTTTAGTTCTTTATTTTCGATATTTTTAATTCAATCTGAGAGCCCAGAAATTCAGATAAGACGGGTAAGGGAGCGGCATTATAATTTAAAATACATTTCATAGCTAGATAAAAATTTGAAAAACATTGGAGAGTTTGAAAATAAAAATCTGCCTGATCAACAAACTCATTTCCATTTTCATCAAACTAATCTTAACTTGATGTTTTTAATGACCACCCAAATCAGTAAAAACATCAATGAAAAAGAAGGCCCCTAAAGCGAGTCCAACGAAAGAATGCCATCCTAACAAGCAATGCCGGTTCTGGAGGCATCGAGGCAACAAAGAAGTGGTGGCCCCCCAAAAAAAAAAGAAAGGTAAATTTTATTCCAGACGAGTTTTCCAATAAATAATTTATTATGAATCTAATACATATAGATCGATGATTTTTGTTAATATAATCATGTTTGTACAAAGTACTGTAGGTAAAAGTAAAACGCGATAAAAATATGAAAGGAAAAGTTGTTTACTAGTGTTTACTAGTCTGAATTTGAATTTTTTTCCGAAGTCACTATTGTGGGAGCCTGTATTTTCTGGAGGCCCCGAGACTGTAGCCTCGGTTGCCCTCCCCTAAACAGGGAGGGCAACCTGCTAACGGGTCTTGATCGAACGGAGGACATAATCTAATTGGCTAAAAGAGATAGATATGACATAATACACTCATAGCTTATGTCGTCCGTCCCATGAACCTTCAAAATTTGTCAGGATAGTATTATTTCGTATTGGTTTGGTGAAAATGGTCACAACTTTCGTATTATAGGTATGAAAACGTTTGACTTATTCACTATTATAGCGTTTGTCTTCAAGCGCCTGAATGAGCGCAAACTCGATCTTGCTCCTCAGCCAAACCATCACTTCTGGATCTTGTATTTCTATCACCTTTTCATCAGTCGAGAAGTAATTCACCAGCTCATCCTAAAAACATTATAAATAAAAAATAATCGTTTTATGTTTAAGCATACCAAAGTATAACTATCCAATTTCTGTGAAAATAATACAATATTTTAGTAAAAGGAAATTCAAAATCATTTCACATTTGAAATCAAGCAAACTTAGTTAATCCGATTGGCTGCCTCTTTTAATTAGATTTGGGTTTAGAATTTGAACCCTAAAGTTAATTTGACTTGTAGGTACACGATCATTCTATTTTAACCAGTTTAAATGTCTTTGGAGATACAAAAAACATAAGTAAAACGGACAAGACAAGAAAAGAATTTATACAAGAAAGCATAACGATTCGTACCTGTTTAATATTGAGAATAAGCTTGTTATCTCTAATTATGGGCGCTTCTATCAGTTCATCCAACTTGACCACCCATTCTACAGTCCACGAATTTCTGCCGCTGCTCAGACGAACCAGGAAGATATGTCTACAAACACAAATATTTACATTTTTAATCAAGTTTTTTAGGCTTTCCAACCGCCTCTGTGGCTAAGTGGTTTACGCGTCTGCGTGATGCGCTGGGTGTCGTGGGTTTGAATTTCGGGGAGACAAATAATTGTTTCGGTTGTGTAGGCACAGAAGGCTGATCATCTACTTGCCCTGTAAATAAAATGATGAGTGAAACAGATACAGAAATGTGTCTGTCCCATGCCCCACTAGGGGTTACGGGAATTCACTCAAATAAAAAATAATCACGCCTGTTGCACGACAGATCCTGCGATTTTTTCCCAAAGAAAGAAGCAAATGTTTCGTTTTGGACGGCACAGGAAGCTCATCTATTTATTTTCAAACAAAATGATCAATGAAATAGACATAGAAATGTACCTGTCTTTTGTACTCCTTCAATATAAAAGTTAATTACCCAAAAATTACCAAAAAGGTGTTTTGGTTTTTTTTTCTTACCCAACTACTCTTAGACCTTTAGACAAGAGACAACATTGTGTAATGGGTGTGGGCTGACGCAAAAGAAATAACATAACATAACTTTATAGCTTGATATGTCCGTTATATTCAAATTTTGTTTATGACTGCTATATCCTTGCGCTTTAAACAAAATAAAAATAAATTTTAATTGGTCTAGTTATTTTGAAGGTTTTTCAAAAATAATGAATAGCAATTTCTATAAATATACAATATAAAAAAAAACGTAAATATATATTTAGTGTTCATTTTAATTCTAGAATTTATAAAGATACGAACTGCGTAGTAACGAGCACAGTAGCGAGTGATGTTGCGGAAAGATGCGCGTGGGCAACGTAGCCATCCGTCTCTGCATAATGTCCGCGGGATAACTGTGCTAGGAGGACTGCTCCGCGGGCAGCTGTTGGGCTGTATGGCCGGATACCCTGAAAAAAAAATAACAAGATCCATCAACTACCTATGGCTTATATGGCTAAATTATACAACTTTAATACATCAATTATATCTGCAACCATAATTTATAGGTAGCTGCCAAATTACACAATTAAGTATATAGAATAACGAGTTCCAAAAACAACTAAACGACGTCAAGGTTACGCCAAAACTGTCCATTGATTATTAATTTTTTAAACATACCGGACGTGTATTAATACAATGGGGGCTATCGCGTGTCAGTTTGCCACAAGAGGCTCTTGTGTCGCGTGAGGTCCAAAAGATTTAATGTTCACTAGTTTTAGCGGGCTTCGTGACATAAAATATAATTTATTTAATTTACCTGTTAAAGAGTGATCTCTTTCGTGAAATAATCGCAAATATGGATTATTTGGCGATGAATGTGAACGCTTTGAAAGCGGGATCAAGAAAAAGAGGCGCAAAAATATGATGAGTTATTTATAAATAATAAACGAGATACTGTTTATAATTAATTAATGAGATTTAAGATTCAAAACTTTGTTTCGGCACCGATCTTATAAAGTCTCCTTTAACAGCTATACCTTAGTCAACAGTGGCGCCAACTGGGTAGAAGAAAAACGATCCCCATTCAACGTTCATCGTCCCTCTGTAGCTCAGTGTCCACACAAATAAACAAATATTTATTGCCACATATTAACATTTCTGTGTCAGTTAGTAAAACCAAATAAATAAAAATACTAACGTCAAGGCTTGAGCAATCTCTGGGTAACCTCCTTCGGGTGACAAGTCTTCCCCCGGACCTCTCAGCGCAGGACCGCAACGCCGCCTCAGCACTGTCCACGCCTGCTCGGTGAAGAGCCACGCGGGATACTTCGCGACATATGTCTATAAATACACGCAATTATATTATTGGATGATACCAAACGGATGGCGTTCTCTAGCCACAGATAGGGAAACATGGAAGCTTCTTGAGGAGGCCTATGTCAAAGGACAACCTATTTGAATAAAATCATAGTTAAGTTTTTTTAGTTTTACGTGTTGTTATTATCAATTAGAGAAATAAAGGCTATTTTTGTTTATTTATTTAATTATAATTAAATAATAATATATAATTGTATTAACTCACGCCCAACGCAAAAAGAGGGTGTTAGAAGTTTGATGTGTCTGGTTGTGGCATCGAAGTCCATTGTAATTATGATGATTTTTTTAAACAGTCATGCCAATCCTCAATATTACACAAACACAAAACGATTGTAATATGAAAATTATAAAATATTGTAAGCGTAGATTCAACGTATCAGCTTCCTTACCTATGTTTTTGTTATAAACTGCAATAATTTCACTTTATAAATAGATTTATTGTACAGATCAGAAATGCATAAAAATAATTTAAAGAAAAAATTAAGTTAAAAGCTCACACTAGGTACAACAACAAAAAAAAAAATACTGAAGTTTATATCAAAATATATATAAGAAACTATAATGATATAGATTAGTCAGCCATTATAAATGATTCTACTGGTTTTTTGATCTATTTATATAATTTGGGCACAGGGCCTACATTTTACATGCACTTTGCATTATCTATTTCTAATAACAATACTTACATCGTACAACCGCACAATCTTCATCTACTCGTCCAAAAGATTGATCAATTAACAAAAACGACACGTTAATGGTTATACGCATATGACAAAAACACACATAATGCAAGATTTAATTACTTTTAAGATAAAAAGCAGCAATAGATAGTTATTAGATTTGTAAAGGGTTATGGATTAAACTATCAACTCAATTAAATTCAAAATCTTTAGATTACCCATAATCTGTAAAGTATACAAAACGTCATAATATGTCAGTACGACTTTTTGTGAATGTGTTTCCAAAAATTGTGGTTATGGTAATCAGTTTAATCCGATAAGGAAAGTTTATTCATGCACAAACTTGAATAAAAGAATGATAAGAGAATAAATAGACATGCATTATAAAAAAAGTATAAATATTAAAAAGACAAACCAGATAATACTTGTTGAATTACGGGCATCATACGCCGAAAATTGAAAAAGCCAACAGGAAATGGATTGAGCATACTATTAGCAATAAAAAGACATGGTCAAAATGCTTCGATTTTTTATATTACCGGTTGGAACATAAAAACATGAGGTCGTTCCAGGATACTGATTTACTAAAATATGTAAATGTATTCGAAGTAGATAAATTTAATTTAGTAAAGAAAAAAAGGGAAAAGGGGCCATTCTCACTTTTCTTTTTAAAAAATAGCGCAGACAAAACGTTCAGAAAAGTTAACATACCACTTTTGTTTGGGCACTACTTTTCTCTCTTATTACAATAAAAAATATTAGTGGTATTACAGAAAAATACGGAATGTACACGTATTGCCCTAGTTGCTGGAAGCGTTTATTTTTCTTAAACGGATAATTTAGGTCAGATAAGCTCAATCCAGTCACTGTTTATTGTGTATGAATAAAAGTTAAAAGGATTGATGTTTCTTACCCAGAGTGGGTCTCGCAATGACACCAGTGACGGCGAGGGCAACACTAGCGGGGTTTGTTTTGTTGGCTTCGATCACGGCGCTCGGAAGGTCGTCTATTATTTCTTTGCTGCCTGAAAAACGAAGATCACACGATTTAGACTCAATAAAATGAAAGTTTTGTTCATCATCTTTACTAATCACAACAAGCATGTTTAGATCAGCCCAATGTGCATTGTAATCTGATTTTTTTTTTGTTTCTTTTCCATATAATCAAATCCAAAAACTGTGTGTATATTTGATGTGTGAGCAACGATGAGGAGAGAACAATCTGTCTGGCAGAAATTATGCGTAACTAGTCCGTTTCTTGTGAAATCAATAGAAAAAAGTTATCTTAATTTCGAAATCTTTCAATTTTAGAAAAAGATAGCGCCTACTTGCTATTTCAACGATAGATAGATTCGTATTATATGGTTTAATTGGTCTTTAACCTTTAAAGAAATTAAATTTCAATACTAACCAAGCGTAGTCTTGCAGGGCTTGTAAGGGGTGGCGGGGTGGATCGTATCTGCAGCCAGCAGTCGAGTAGCTCCACTTAAAACTGCTTGAGAAGTCGCAGACATGCGTCGAGAACACGAGCCCTGGAATTTTTAATAGAAAAATATTACACTGAATCACAAAGTTAAGTTTTTAAAGTCAAATTCGCTTACGTAAAAAATAATTAGATATCTGTTAATAGACAAAATATTTCATCATATTTAAATGAATTCGTATCAAATATCTTCGTACCGTAAATGGTTCATAAAAACATTTCAGAGCCTTAGTGAAATCCCCAATGTAACTGTAAGGATTCCCGAGGATATTTAATCCCAACACGAGGACATAGAACTGCTGGACCAGCTGCAGCCAGTAGTGACGAGATGCCGCATCAAGCAACGCTGGCACCGTTATTGAAGTATTCCTTAGTTCTAAGTAACTCATTCTGAAATTAACGTTTGCCTATGTTTACGCAAATAAGAAATTTTATTGTATAAAACCCGGTTATATAAAACACACGACACGATTGTATGTACGCAAATTTTAAAATAATATTTGATGTTGAAAATGATTCGGACAAAAAACAATAACTAACCTCAGAACAACATCTTTCATGTCACACAAAGATGATCCCCAGGAATTGAATAAATATTCCAACAAGTCACTGTTAAATAACTTTGGTCTATTCTCCTTCTGATTTCCAAATTTCCTACTAGGACTACCGGAGTTATCACTATTATACCCTCTAGAAGATAGACTGAGCACCAATTTTATCGGTGATAAATGCACAAACTCAAAAATAACACTCAACTGTGAATTCGTCTGACTTTTCACAGCTATGATCGGGAGAGGCATGTGTACAAGCGCCAGGTCTGCCCTCAGCCTTACTGCTGGCTTTTCATCCACCTTCCAATGATTCAATATATCAAAGACGTGATTCACGAAACCTCTATCTAAATTCACACAGTACTCCTGTATAATTACTTTCAGGTTTTTGTAAATATCTTGGTTTAATAAAGGTCGGTACTGTTTTAGGAGTTCCATTTCTATACACGGCTTCTCTCGCTTTAATTTCAAATGTGCTGGCAAAGTGGCAGGGTATAAAACGCTTGGAAATACGGCTTCATGTAACTGGTTGTCTATTTGAAGTCTTTGCAGTTTCATATGGCAGTAGGTATAGGTTTCTGATTTGCGTAATTGTATCCAGACGCCTGGATTATACGTCCTTCTAAGTTCAGAAAAGAAGGGCTTAGTCATTTGCATCTTCTCCAAGTCTATATGGAGGTATTCTTTGAGCTGACATTTTTTCTGTTCATTTTGGTATTTTTCTTCGATCCATGCCGTAACATCTGGAGCCAACTGCTTCCATTTGTTGCTAATGTTGACTTCCCAGCGTGGAAGGGAATCTGATATACTGATATACGATAATTCTTTTACTTTATTGCTGGTTTGAACGCAAACGGATAGACTGACGCTGGATAAAGCTAAAAAGAGTTCATAGTTGCTTCTTTCGGCATATATACTCATTCTGTATTGATAAGCGATTCGTTCATCCTGAGCTAAAGCAAAGACGCGTTGATACCCGTCCATGTATGAAATCCAGTAGACGACAACTTTGTCTTTTCTCATTTTTTTAGTTTTTGGTATATGCTCTGGTGGATCTGACATATCAGAGTCGTCGCTGCTTGAAGTGCAAGGTTCTGGAGATTTAGGGGTAAGGCGTTTGAAAGTGGAAGAGAGCTTTGACGTCACACTGTTCGTGACGACTAGCGTTGACTGTTTTACCGAATTGAAACTTACTTTCTCTTCGCCGTAACTAAAACAACAGGAGGATGTTTGTGACATTCAAAGTTACAATGCTAATTAACAATGAAAATTATGACAAACATTTGTGAAATTTATTTCGATTTTTCGTCTAAATAGCAAGCGGTTTTGATGACTTTTGTTAAACACATAATAAATATAACCTTGTAAAAGAACCTAGGTCAATCTTATCCCAATCAGTAGAGGGCATTAGTTCATTATTGCTTAATAAAGACACTTACCCGTCTTGCGAAAATTCAGCCGTAAAACCTTTACCCTTGTTATTGTAAATGTTCCAAATGAGATTTCTTTCCTTAAGAGGATCGTCCCAAGTGTACAACATCGATTGATAGGGATTTAACAAAGCCACCTGCCCTGAATTTGTCTGAAAATTTAAACGATTTCGATGGAGGTTAATACTTACGATCAAATTTTTTCCTATGAAAGAAATAGAAGAAAATAATTTATTTTTAGTACCTAAGTACGATCTGCAGCTATTTTTGTTTACAATATCGGTAAATAAGTATGTTAGTAAGTAATTATATAAGTATAATTTTATAAATAGGTAATCATAAATATAAAACAATAGACAAAACGCCGCGGAATAGGTTATATTAAATTTGTGTCAACACTCGCTCCCGTTTGATGAACTACTTTTTCTTTCCCGTTTTGATCCGCATAATGGTAATGTTACAATTAAACTGATGTATGTTGCTTGGTTGAGAATCCTATAAATTTCTCATAAAACATGGTTATAAATCATTTACTTAATATAATAAAATTGAATAGTTGTTTGTTTCGTTGAATGCGCTTTTTAGATTGTCTTGTTAACATATTAATATTACCTGGTGTAACTTCAGGAAGAGGTCATCGCAAAGATTGTCTATGCGAACGGGAGCGTCACCAGCGCGGTAGGGCTTGAAGGTGATCGTGAAGGGCCGGTCCGTTCCACCCGTCACCTCTACGCTGATTGCTGACTGAAATTGTAAGAAAATAAAATTAATAAAAAGAAACAAAATAATAATATTCTATCTATATCTATCAGAACTCAATGACATATTAAGACGTTTTATATTAAACAACTCCGTGGGTATTTGGTTCACGCATCTGCATGTTGTTTCAGACGTCCTGGGATCGAATCACGGGACAAAAAATAAAAGTTTCAGTTGAACAGACATAAAAACTACACTGTTACAGAGAATGCTCTTTTTGTTTTAAGTAGGTACTTATTTATTAAGTAGTTATAGATAATATATTATATATAATTATAATTACTTATTTTCTTCGTAATTTAGAGCATTTAAAATGCATTTTGTTATATATTCGAGGTTCATCCGTTCATCGATATTTAAATAAAAATGTGTTGAACCTTCACTACATAGTATTAAACAAAGTCGCTTTTCTTCCCCTATATCCCTTTGTATGGTTAAATCTTTAAAACTACGCAACGGATTTTGATGCGGTTTTTTAAATAGATAGAGTAATTGAAGAGGAAGATTTTTATATATGTTTTATATCCGTGCAAAGCCGGGGCGGGTCGCTAGTTCAGTATAAAATAAGCTCTTTCAATTGATATAATGTTATGAGAGCCGGTTACCAAATATTGTTACATCAGTGGACATCATAGGCGTATTTGTTCAGTTCACCGCTCTAACTTAATTTACAACTTTCATTTCCGCACCTATAAGGCACGAAAGCAAGTTTCACTTGCTCTCAGTTTTCAGGCGACTCGCGGACAAAATGACGTTCAAATTCATAATAGTGATCTGTGTATTACAAATGATCATGTCAGTAATTTGCGAAGACTACAGAAATGTTTACGCGCGAATAAAGCCAGTAAAATATTATTCTAATCCACCACCGAGGTTTTATAAGCTGCCGCCGCCGATTCAGTCTATAAGAACTCCATTCTCGTACACCCCACCTCCAGAATACATGGATCAAGATCACAACCACATCAGGAAGTCTCCTAAGGTTAGTAAACATAGAGAGGGTTTAGACGAAGAAGACTTTAGAAATCTCATAAAGCATCTGTCTAAACAAGATCTTGATAGAATAGTCAATCACGCGGCAGAAAGAGACAGATATGCAGAACAACCGAGACCTTTTGAAAAAGGAGCAAGCGTTTACAAAAACAGTGATTCAGACTTTGAGATAAATAAAGTGTTAGCTTATTCGGACGACGAACAAACAACTCAGGTCGATACTTCACAAACAAATTCAGTACAAATCAAATCTATAAACCCCATGGAAAGAAATGTTATTCAAGTCAATACATATTTAGATTCTGAAGAAACGAAACAAAATGAACTTTCGTATCTAAATGGTTTCATTCAACAAGAATTAAATGCTGATATCAATCATGAACCAAACAGAGATCAACATGTTTATACCAGCAGTGAAACAATGAACGAAGAAGAGTTACCAAAGCCCGAGAACTTAAGACAAAATACCGATTTTGAAATTTCATACACAAATAACGTGCCCACGATTGTAAGCTCGGAATTAAGTCAATACAAATTGGAAAACTTTGCGGACTTGCCTTTAATGAATTACGAGAATTCTAAACTAGAAACTGTTAATTCTTACAAGGTACCACACTATACGGTAAGTTTATCAAACAAGTGAAACTAAGACAATTTAAAACCCCCGACATGTTGATTACAAATATATATTAAATAAATTTAAATTAACATAAATTTGTGAACAGATCTTCATTGTAGCTAAGATCTATTTCGATCGATTTAGCTTTCAAGCAAAGAAAATCGCATTGAAATCGGTTCACTCGTTTAGACGCTACGATGCCACAGACAGTACGTCTAATATATAAAACCCCTCTTTTTCGTCGCGAGTTAAAAATACTCAAATAGGACAAATTGTTTTCTTATATATTACTTGGAGGTCAGGATACATTATAATGGATTTTACTATTCATGTTATGTTAATAAATGATCTTAATTCGTTATTCCAGGTGACATCCTCACTAAACCAAATACCTCAATCATTCTCATCATCAATTTATTCACCTATCTCATCACCGATACAAGTACAACCAGCGCCAGCAAAGTCAGCAGCAGCGCAACAAAGCGACGCACACCTCCAAGCTATTAAAATCTGGACTCATAAGTCGACAGGCACAGCTTACACCCTGCATGATGATGGGACCTTGTCTTTGGAAAGGCCATTCAGATCGAAACGAAAGTTTTAAATTATTTATTTTGTAATATGTAGATAGGAGAAGCCTTAAATAATAGATATAAAATATAAATTATTATAGAATTAAGTAATATAATGATTTAAGTGTCAATCAAAATTAAATCAATAAATGAGTTAAATTATAATTTCGTTTAATTAAATGGACGCCATTTACTAACAGGTTTTTCTCCGAAGTAAATATTTATTTATAATAAGTACTTAAATTAAATAAACCTTAAACTTATCATTACATACCAGACAATATTTTAAAAACAAAACATATTTTTTGTAGCAATAGTTCTTTATAACTTAGATTGTATTTTATACAGTCTTCCCGTAAACCCCCTTTGTCAAACTCCATGGCTAAGTAGTTCATACGTTTGAACCTAGTTGCCTGTAAATAAAACGATCAGTGAAGCAGACTCATAATTGTGCCTATTCCAAGACGCCTTGACGCTTATTTTACTTAACAGTAACTATAACATAATAACTTACCCCTTTATCCATCCTCAGGACAGTGCAATGGTTCTCAGTGATAGGAAAGTGCTGGGACACCACCATCGAGTCCCGGAACTTACAATGCATAGCCATCGAGTCCGTTTGTGGCCAGAAAGGGGTACATTGCTGCGGAGCTAAATCTATCCAGAGATCAGCCGCTTCGTTCTCTTCCATGAAACGTAAATGTTTCTTGGTGTCGTTGTATACAAGGAAATATGGTAGGAGGGTTACGATCTTTGTCAGCTGAGGTGATAGTTCTGATAATGTCACCTATGGGAAAGTAATAATTTTTACAATCAGTTCTAGGGTACATCTCTAAACAACATAAGTAAAAAAAATTGTATAGGTCTTAAGCAAGAAGTTAATAACATACACATTACACGTCTCATTAGTAGTCTTACTTGCAGTAATATCCTATAGTTGATCTTCCTCTCGGTGTGCGCACAGACGAGTAGCCCCGGGGCTTCAGCGTACAAGCGCGTTGCCCTCGACCAGCCCGACTGGTGTGCGCGGACCCTTACACGCTCACCGCGTCTGCACATTCGTGTCCCGCCTTCGCACCACAACAACGGCTCTTCTGTCACCTCGTAGCAGACGTCGGACCGGCCCTGGGTGCATCAAATATGTCACAAAACTCTCGACCAAAATTTAATAATGTCTCGTTTGACTGACCCTCATAAAATATGAGAGCAACCACTAACTAAACTAAAAAAAAACGAGTCATAGATTATCAAATGGTTGTATGTACTTTGTTTTATATCTGTACTGTACAAGTGTTTCTTTACAAACAATATTAGTAATTATCTTCTAAAAAGGTTTTACCTTTATCTGTAGCGGTAGTCCAGTTTTATTAATGATCCAATAGGGTGCATACAGGAGTAACCTTAGAGTAGCGGCTTGTTCCAAACGGGCTCGGATCACGAGTCTCTTGTTCCCACCCTCTGTCTCACATTCCGTTGTCATACTTATCGTCTTTTCGTTCATATCTAAAAAGTATGATCAGGCATTTATTTATTTTAATAGTCGCGACAATAGATAAACTTTATATGAAATACAACACAAAAAACAACAAAAACATAAACCTGTGTTTAATTGTAATACCTAACTAACCTTACTTTTATAAATTAATTTAATACACAATTTGCTCTTATGATGATGAAGAGTTACAAAAAATATTTATAGAATTTAGAATAATAGAATTACAAAAATGAAAAACAATTAAATTTAAAGAAAAGAATCGGATAGTAGTTATGAAATTTCGAAAGCTGATAAATTGTCATTCTGAATATCCTATAAATTCAGTCTGAAGTCACCTTTACAAGCGATCATGAATCTATGTGATTTTAAAGGAATACTAAAAAAGATTTTATTAAAGAGGAAGGGATTGTAACTATTATATTGGATAAACTTTTATATTTTAATTTGATCATAATTTAATGGTAATATGTTGAATTAATACAAAGATCCAAAAATTGTAGGTATTAGTAATTATATAGTATTTTACGACCACAAAGAATCAGTTTTGGTACACTGTTACGTATAACAAACACATGAAAACGTACAACCGAGTTACAAACTTTTTTAAATCAGCTGAATTTTTTTTAATCACTCACCAGGCATATAAGTAAACCCTCCAGTCCACGGCAGACCTAAATAGTGGACATCCAAGGTGAACCTGATCGGCTTCCCGGGAGGTAAGGTGTACAAATGAGACTTTTCTCCAGCTTCCAACCTCACTTTCAAATCGTTGTCGTCTGAACTTTTAAGAGATGGAGTAATTTTGACCTGGGCTTGGAGGGCGTGCGGTACTCGGTTGTGTAACGCCAGAGGCGCTACGATGCGTATTAGCACATTTGGTATTGATCTATTTATTTTGCTCGATTGGCATCCTGAAAGTGGTACATAGAGATATTGTCACTACGAGGAATTTAATCAAAAGAGAACAAACTCGCTTAATATTGATAAAAACGTTTGATTATATCAAACTTAATACAGAACTGGGCCAAACGGATCTTCTTTAAAAAAAAATACAAATCAGTTTATAATTAATTATTATTGACGGAGATTTGAGAAAAATAACACAAAGAGAGGAATACCTTCAACAGGCAGTACCCTCATGGCAAATACAGTAGGGTCGTTGTCTTCCAATGCTGGACACATGATGTCCCTTGGAGTTCCGATGTCATTGATCAGGTCCATCCACCAGATGCCTTGAGAACTTGCCTTGAAGCTTCTTCACAATAACAAAAAGGTTTTTCGATAAAAGAAGAGAATCTATGCGCTCATTACGACTAATAATAGGGGTTAAGCTAATGCACGACGTAATCCTCTAAGGACAATCAACACTCTAAGGACAAACAGCCTAAATAACTCGAAAAGAATGTAGCTTAATAATACTCACTCAAAGTTAGTAGGTACAACGTAGAGCCTGCAATGGTAAGCCACATACAGCGGCACGTTGAAGGTGTCATCGGGCGCGATGACGGCAAGGCGCAGGAGGCCGCAGAAGGGGTTCCTCACTGAGCCCACACATTCCACGCCCGCTGCATCTAACTCCGACTGACGGTACAGCAGCTCCAGCGCATATGACGTTTCATTGCGTACCTACGCAAAAAGAGGGTGTTGTAAGTCTGACGTACATACGTCATGCATGTCTGTCTGTGCCATTGTAGCTCCTAAACCTACACCTATTTGATGTAGCTCTTAGTAACATTTTCATATGATTTATAATATTATCATGAAAAAATGTTGTGGTTTGAAACTTCGTCAGCACTTTGAAGAATCAATTCTCCTTAAGTCCTTTCATTAAATATGTTTAATTTTAATCAAGCTTCAAAATACCTGTAATGGCGATCTAACGACGATCTTCTTGTTGTTGAACTTGCATGTTCTCTCGACGGCGATGTAGTAGCGAGTACTGTTTTTACTCGGGTGTAATACGTAGAGTTTCGACACAGCACGTTTAGGGCACAGAATCTGCGAAAGTACCTACTAATTACTTATCTGGCCTAGGTATTTTTTAGCTCTCTTCTTATATTGTAGGTGTATTGGATGCGAGATAATATGGATTCCAAAAGTTTTATTGAAAACTCATATTTTTTTTGTTTTAAGTTATTGTATATGTACTACATTAATTTCTTTTAAGATTTTTGTTTATTATAAGAGGCGTTAATAAATACATTGCAATTTTAGTAATTTCCTAAAATAATGTAATGCCAATTAGGAACATAAATACTTCAGAAAATTGTAAAACTTTATTTGTTCGACATCGAACGTGGAGTCGTAGAATAAAATTTTTCAAAAAAGACCTCAATGAACACCTCATATTTTGAACCTTCTATTTTGTATAAGGAACATATTTATCAGCTAAGTTATCATAACTTGTACTTAAATCAAGTTTATTATTTTTCAAAGTATCGGAACTCACGGTGAGATTATCAAATTGTTGCAGTTTGATATGCAGCGTATGGTCTGTGAGGCGTCGATGCAAAGACTCTGCTGTGGGCGGGGCTCCCGGGGACGTATGGACCGCTCCACCCACTGCGCTGTATCCAAAACCGCCTTCGAAGCTGTAACACAAATCTAATAAGACACTATAAAATCCCTTAACCTATAGTGGAGAGAAGTTTATATTATATTGTTAATTTTGTTTCTCCGAGAATAAGATTAATTCAAGACTTGTTCTTTTCTTTCGCATAAATTATCAGATGCTTGACAAACTAGAAGATACTTCAATGATAGTAAGAACTCTACTGCCAAATTAATTGGGTTTTTTAATAAATTATATTACCTCATTATTTTGTCAAAACTGCGTAGTTTTACTATAATATATTTATATTGTGGTAGTGCGCACTTTCTCACTTGACCGCCTCCTTGGTCTAGTTTTAAGCGCGTAAACGTTACAACCGAGAGGTCCTGGGTTCGATTCCCGGTGGAGATAAAAGAAACCTACTATCACCTACTTGCCCCTAAAGAAAAAATCGATCAGTGAAATAGATGTGAAATGCATCTGCCCCATACCCCACTAGGGGACACGGGACTTCACTTTAGTGCGCACTTTATTGGCGTAGGTACCTACCTACTACTTAGTTGTACTTTTTTATGGAGAATCAAACCGATAAAAAACGTCCAACAGTAACGAGTAAATCCTTACCAATCCCACTCATCACTTATATCGGTCATCTCTTGCTTCGAATCCTTTTCTATCTCATCCAGTAAATCTGCACCAGATGAATCATAGCCTGTAAGAATATAGATTTTCTTTTAAATACTGGTTTAAATACTCCAGCTAACACTTAATTGAAACTTCTTGATGAGAAGGTTTTTCTCGCAATGAGAAAACATCACATACCTGGAGTACTGGGTCGACTTATGTCAACATCATAGTCAGCTATTGCAAGAATTTTATCGTTTCCGGCCAAGTCCGTTTCTGTTTTCGTTCTCAACTGGACTATTGAACCAGGACCTATAATAGAATGAAAATAATCTAATAATAAAAAGATGAGCTTTAATTTAGACTAATCTGAGAAATCAACCGCTTAAAATGCAGCTTTGACTAATCTGTTAAGGCAATTTTCCCATCTGTAGGTATATCTACTTACAGTGCACAGCTAGTATTGTCATAATATTTTCTTTTAATATATCTTAAAACATTAGCAAATAGGTTATAAATATCGTCAAAACGTAAAAAAATATTATTTTTGATATTTATAGTAGGTATTGAATCTAAATTCTAATGTATATAATATACCTTATATAGAAAAATAGTACATATTGCTTGAAAAGTATAGGCGTAGCAGAGAAAAATACAAACAGAGAATAATATAATATTAAATCTAATATTATCTAATAATAGTAATATAAAACTTTCGTAATGTATTTTTCTCCCTTCCAAGTGTTACCTATATCATTGACAAGCGTCAGTCCAGGAGCGACAATAGCAGAAACTACAGCCGTTCGGTCCAGCACAGCATCACTAAAAGCTCGTAGAGCACGTGCCGCCGAAGGTCCTAAGGTCACTGAGAGAAGAGATCGTGCCTCCAACACTATGTACGTACAAAGACGACTCTCTTCTGGCGTCGATTCTACGCTGTCTTCTCTTTCTGGTTCCTACAAATGGAACATTCATACAGAAATAAAATAAACGATTTGACTGATTGCAGATATTAAAATAAAAATGTTTTACATCCCCAAGTTAAGTTTGTTTCACTAAAAATGTGATGGTGACGCAAAGTGGAAACTCTCCCGGTGGTATTGTGTAGTGATCGAGAGGATTTCTGATGTGGTAAACATAGAAATCTTAATAACATCCGAGTTGGTTTTACGTATCCCTGATTGCCAAAAGACTAACTCCAGGAGAAGGTTGTGCGACCTTGTTAGAAGAAAGCTTTGAAGTTTTTAATATTTATAAGATGCTGAAAAGTTGTGATTATATTACCTGAACCGTAACAGCTTTATGTTCTTCTTTCTTCTCATCGCCATCAGTGAAGGTCTCAGGCTGTTCTTCTTTATCACTCTGTTCTGGAGCTGACGAGTCTTCATCACTGCTGACTTCTTCAGCGCTTGATTCACTGCTGTATTATATTACTTTATCAACATTTGAGACCTTTATCGATCCTTATTGTTTCTTATTGATTCATAGACCGCACTACGATTTTAATGAAAGCTCACCTTGAATCAAAAATACGATTTGAAAACGCATCTTTTCACTTATATTAATTATTTGTTTACTTTTGTGCATACTTTATTTTTTTACCTTACCTAATATTTTATTTTTGTATTTTTCCAAATTGAAAATAATCTTTACGTTCAAATCAAATTGCGCAAAGAGCGATGTAGTCTCGACGGTAAAATAAAGCCTGGCTTTATTTACTAATGTTTAACTCAACCATTAAATAAACGTGACAGAAAAGCCTTCTATACTAGAGCTATAAGACTTATTATTAATGTATACTTACTCCATAAACAAGTGCCCCATGGCGTAAGTCATCTTGTCCATTTTCTCTCCTTCGCTGTCCGAATTCGATTCATCCACATCCAAAGCCCTCAGGAACGACATACCACTAGCCTCAAAGTCAACGTTATAGCCCTTATTCTCTTTGCCATAAGGGCTATGTATAAACGTCATCTCATTATCAGTATCGGCTTCATCTGCTGACGTCTCAGATCCAAATTCATTGCGTTTCTTCTTTTTGTTTGTCTCTGTGACGTGGTCTGACATGGATTCCTCTTGTTGGTGCTGTGCTAACCGCGCTGACATTGGGTATGATTTAGCCTGGGAAACATCGATAAATCAAAAACCATCAGAAAAGGGATAAAGAATTTATACGTACCTAAATGTTTAGTTTACGCATGAAATCACAATTAATGAGTTAAACTGGCGCCTCCAGCGACTTACTTGTGTAAATAGTAACTTTTGCAATACCTGAAAGACCGTAGCAATAATTTCCCAAGCGCTCTGCTTGTTATCCTCAATGACAGGCTCAATGAGCGGCTCCCACATAGAGAGGTGGTCGTTGTAAACGCTGGCCTGGATTCGCAACCCACCAGAGCCACGCGCCTCTCCTGACCATTCCGATATCGTCAGCTCGGTTGACATCTGTAAGTCATTGATAATTTGACACAACAACACTTATTTATGTACAGCCAAATAAACTTATCAGTTCACGTGTCTACGTAGGTGAGGTTTGAATCCCGGGGAATAATAAATGTTTTAACAAAAAAATCGTCTTTTTTGTCACTTCTATTGTCACTATTCCGGTTTGGTAAGGACAAAAAACTTGTAGATATAGATCAGTGAAATGAATATATAAGCTAGCTTTTGGCCGTTCCTTCATTCTTTTTGGAATCTACATATTATTATCGTTTTTGTTGATAAACTGTATCCAATCCTTAGAAAAAACAGTAATGAGCTTGTGAAGACACAGCTAATGCCAATTTTTTGTGTTATTTTGTGTATGCCATGTTTACAAATGAATTAGTACTTATTTTAGGTATCTTCTCATCTAGATATATTCTTATTATTTTTTTCCTTGAGATTTGAACCCAGAGAATGCTGAACAGCAAACAAGTAACGATTTCTTGCAACTTACCTTAACCAAGACAACCGGTATCCTAACAGTCTGCTCGAGCTCAAACATAATCCGTACAATCGGGACAGTAATAACAAAAGTGTCCGTAACTTTCCCAGCCGGATACTTCGGCTGGAGATACGTATCTTCAGCGTGGAAAGTGAGGTATGGAGACACCTTCTTTGGAGCCCAGAGGTCCTCGTCATGTTTTTCTGACTGGGGATTGTAAGTGGAGAAATTGAACAGTTCCTTTTCATCTGGTATCGCTAGTTCCGTTGTAACTTCTTCAAATATATCTGGAAGTTCAAAGACCTCAATTGCCACTTCCATTGAAACAACATAAATACACGTTATTGTGAACAGAATACATCTAATCCAAAAAAAATTAGGATGATAACAACTCAGCAGAATTTGTATTAATGATATCTTTTAGATTTACTACAATTACTTCCTTATAAATCTCAAGAAGCTCACCTAAAATAGTATGTATCGTAGTCGCTGCAATATGCATATTGACTTCTGAAACCAACAGGTTAACTTTAACCCCTTCCTCGATACTCTTGAAACTCTTCGAGAATTCAAGGTCACATGGTTTTAGCACTAACTGGGGTGGTAGGTTCTTCAGTTTGGACTGCAATTTGGACATAACCTGAAGGCCAGCGAGGGATATTACTAGGGATTCGGTATTGGAGTGTGATGAGTAGTCCACGAGAAGTTCTGTCCTGAGAAGGAGCGCGTGCCCCTCCGTTTTATTGAGGTCGGTGAAGAACATTATCTCCGGCTGCCGACATTGGATTGATATCGATAGACTTGGTCTCTCTTCGGGGACTGATGTAGCTGTAACGTGAAATAAAAAAAATCTTCATTGTGAATTAAATTAAGTTACATGTTACAACAGTTCTATGTTAATAACCTTCTTCAGGCAAAAATACTCGAAAGGAAAAATCTATTCATAAGGTATTGTATGAATGATAAGGAGGTTTGCTCTAATTTAAGCCCGTTAAATTTTTTCCAGATCAAATGTAGCATATTGTTCTTTTCCAAGCTCAAATGTATCAAATTTCATCAAAATCGGTTAGTTTCGCATTAATTAATTAATTATGATAAGGTAGTTTTATGTGCATGTACGGCATCGTAACTTCTAAACAAACAGACTGATTGTTTTTGGTTGAAACCTGATCGAGATGGTCTTTAGCTACAAACCAGTGGAGTAGTAGCCGCTGGTAGAATCGCTCGAGCTCGGAAATCGACCGCTCCTGTTGTTGTTCCCGCGATGCGGTGGATCGCCCACGTAGCCGTGATTGACTACACCGCCCTCCATTGTTTTGTCTCCTGTTAACATACAGTACATACCTAATTACCGAGATGATAAAGAAAATGTTTGCCTAGTTGCCCTACGTGTCGAGCAAGCATGCTATAGAGGCCAGGAAATTAATTTGTGTATTATTAAATATTCTTTTTTTCTCTCTCTTTCAAATACTTATAAAAGTAATTTGGCTGGAAATAAAAAACAAACACGAATACGACCAAAACGGGGTAACAGTATCAAAAGATTTTTAATAACAGCCTTTGTGGAACATGTAAGTGAAGTTGTATAACGCTCAGATCAAGAGCCAAACACATTTTTGTGTTTATTTCTCTGATTGTCAAATATACGCACTGATTCTTTACAATTAGGAGGCGATTGATAATGTTTCAAATCTCCGTTAAAAAACCTACCAGGCATAGCACTAAGCAACGTCCTGACCAGATTTATCAAGAAAGGTGGAGCCAAATTGAGCCTCGTCTTTTCCACTCTAAGGTCGACGTTGATGGCGCGGGATGACCTTCGCACGGAGAGCTCAAGTAACGCCGGCCTGAGCACGGCTATCCCGCCAGAGGAACGGGAACCGCCACCTTGCGACTGGAAGATTCTGGAATGTGGTAGGATTCTACTAAAATATGTTTTTTTAAGGATTATTAGATTTTATCGACAACACAGCATTTTTAATCGATTTTTCATTTTTTAAAATTTTTAATATTTTATTTGTGAATTTCACCACGAATAGAAACCACACTACTAATATACTTATAATATTATAAAGGTGTAGTTTGTTTGTTTGGTTGTCCGTGATAATCTCAAGAGCTACTAGTGGTAGGCCAGCTACGACGAAATTAACGTCGGGGAAACCACGGTACACAGCTAGTTTTAAATAATTATGTGGTAGATCGTGTTCCGCAAAATTGGTAACCTTATAAGCACAGCTCGGGAGTAGTCGCGTCACGTAGCAAAAATCTTTGTATCACTTTTGAATAATTACCTTCGTATAGCAATGTTAGTGTCAGGCCTGATATCTTCAACGAGTAGACTTTGGAGGCTGGCTTTCATCTCCACGCTGTTGTCTGAGAAGTAATCGAAGACCACGCTCGCTTCTCCCGAGGTCAGTTTCGCTAAACCATGGTTCAGATCTCGTACTGGGGAACTCAGGACTTCGTCTAGGTCTGAGAATAGTTTCAGTTCTATTCCTTCTAGTGTGAATCTGAAAAATATCAGAAAATTAATCCTGAGAAAAACTAACAACATTGGTTTTTTTTTTAACAGAATTGGTGTGTGTGTCTGTAATTTAATGCGTTTTACGTGGGAGTGTATATCTGGTCAATCCAGGGAGAAAATAAATAGTTGGGTACAAATAGGAATATCTCATAAGCTGATGAAGAAGTCAGCTATCAAACAAAAAACACCGCATCGAAATAGGTCAATTTATTTAGACGCTACGACGCCACAGACCGACACACAGATACGTCAAACTTATAAGAATAATCTTTCACCGGGGTTGAAAAAGCTTACCTCATAACGGACTCCTTCCGCACAGGTTCTCCTTGCGCGAAGAAAGCTTGTAACTTCTTAACTTGCTCCTCTGTTGAGGCCAGCTCCATTGGAGATGTTGGAGTAATCATACCTGCATAAATACATATTATTCATCATAATATTGATGAATACATACATTGAATTATTATTGTAGAATGATCCTCACTGTCCAACACAAAATTCACACAGTGCCAGGCATTGATTTCTCTTGGTTTTTGGACTTATAAGCTAACAGCTGTAAAGCTGCTGCAGTAAGGTCTTCTGATTATAAGTTACTTACCTATATAATTTCCCTCGCTCAAATTGTCAGTCCATACAGCGAAAAGTGTGGCCAAGTCCTTCTGTCCTATGTTAATATTGACAGTGTCCATTGTAATATCTGCTTCACAGAGAAGCAAGTCCCTGTAAGCCGCGATGTTTGACACTTGAGCGTAACCAATGGTTCGCTTTAAGTCACAACGTACTGATATAGACTCTAGTATTGGCTCCTGGAAACAGTATAATAATATAAGCCTTTAATTTTGCTTCGATCTCTGTTGAAGGCTTCCTCCAAACACTGCCTGGAATTAGTATAACCAAGTGAAATTGAATACAATTTATAACTCCCCGACATTATGATTACAAATAAATGGATGAAGAGATTTTCATAAATTGTATTATATTGCATCATAATTCGGTTAGGAGCTATGATGACACAGACACGTCAAACTGATAACAGCGCTTCTTTATAAAATTCAGGACGTCGGAAACCTTCGTTGTTCTGAATCAGATGCTAAAACGGATGCTACCTTCCTAAATGCGATCTGACTTCTCTAAACTCAGAAGCGACTGAATATCGGATCCGTAATTCAGGAAGGTACAATACCCATCTGAACCTTTAATGGGGCAAATTATAAGTTCTACGTACCTGAACTTCTAAAGTTCCTGCTAAGGTCATAACGGCTCTGCACAGAGTGACGTTGTCTAGTTTGAAGAGGACATTGTCTATGACCGGACTCTGTATGGGGCTGGTCACCTCTTGACTTATATTCACTGTCTTGAAGAAATTCTCTATCATCAGATCTCCTGTAAATTAGAGGTAGACATATTAGGTAGCTATAATCGCTTGAGTACTGCAGGCACGAAAATGTTATAAAACAGAGAATCAAGTCAGCAAATCTTATATTAGGTAAGTTTGATAACTATGGAGCATGGAACGTTTAAACTTAATTACAATTTTATCTACCTGGTAATCGAATCTAGGACGTTTTACACAATGAAGGTTTGCGACGGACGTGGTACATATAGCATTATACATACCTAAGTTTAAAACCAGTAAATTAGGCGACGAAGGTTTTTGTGGCAGCAACAGAACGGGCGCATGAATCTGAAACGTATTGTAAACATTAAAAACAAACATTTTCAGAAAAATTATGTCTTTCTCAAACTATTTCAATCTATCATTGTACTAAATTTCAATTTAGACTGATTATGATTTTTCAATATCGATTATCAGACAGATGAACAGATAATAGTTACTTTTGCATTTTTATATAAGTAACAGTAAAAAAAAACTATATGTAGGCACAATATCACCTAAGTATACTTTGTCGATTTTTCTTGAAAAAAATATTAAGAAATAATTCTAAAAGTGTCCAGTTCCACAGAAGTAGAAAAAAGAAGTCCCACCTCAATGGCTAGACTGACTCTAATAACAGAGGTCCGTAATTCGGCTGCTTGCTCTTGAGCTGCTTTTTCCGCTGCCACCGCCGCTTCTGTCGCTGCACTCGAAGGTATCAGAAATTCCAAAAATTGCTGGTAAATGAGAGATTTATTTTTTAAAAATCTGCTTCATCTGGTATGAACATGTTGAAATCTAATTATTTTTTGATTTGGACTAAAAAGTATCGTTGATTTTTCGATTTATTCATTACAAACACAAATCATTTCTCTGTCTATACATATTATGTCCATATTAGTAGAATACCTCTAAAAGCGGGTTCTCATATTAAAGTTAAAAAATTATATTTTTTAGATTTTTACAGCGCATATCGTTTCAGCAGTTTTCTTTTGTTAAACGTTTGTTAAATTCGTTGTTATTGCAATACAATTAACTAATGAATCTACAATACGGGAAGCTAAAATATTTCCATACACACCTGCAGATTGTATATAAGAGAGCAGAACAAAACAACATGCAGTCGACCGATGTAAATCCGTAGCTCTGCGCGGGGTTTCGCCTCAAGCCCGCTCGACGAACGCACGTATTTCATTTCTAGTACTTTGTCTTCGTCCGGCCATACCAACTGTAATCAATTTTATCATACTATAATAACTAAAATCTATGTATTACTTTTGTGACGTACAAAGGATCTTTGATTGTGCAATTTCATCAGCTCCACATCTTTATAGCAACCCCAAAGAAGGTGGTGCGAGCCGCTGGTAAATAAAAATGAAAAATAATTTATTGTGATGTAACACATCTCTCATCTTTGATTACGATTTACCTTTGGATAGAGGGTGGCATCAGACAGATCATCAGCTTGCAAGGATCCCAGGAAGAGTCTGAAGACAAGTCGATCATTCGCTCGGAAGACACAGTCACTCTCTAAAGCCACCACTCGCCACTCCACAGCGCCCTCTGTCTGACACGCGCGAATTCGTATGCAGGACACCCTATTCGAACAGATGTCTTTAATAGGTTCTACAAAAATGATATTTATTATTAAATATTTACAATAATGTATTTAAATATATTGCCAAAAATACAAAAGGCTCATCAAAGCTGTTGGGGTGCGTACTCAAAATACTGGCTACATTACCGCGATGTATCGCTATACTAAAGTGTTGGTCGAAATATGAGCCAGCTTTCGAGTTTTCTGTAGTCATTATAATATTGTAGACATAACCAATATTTACTAGAATGAAATAGTAAATTATATATTACCAGTAACCTTATCTTAAACAATCAAAGAAAAACGAGGGAATCTTCCTCTTAAAAAAAAGGCTTAGGAGAAAATGGATTCTGCCAATGTCCAATAGTTGTGGAGTGTCTAATTTTAAGTTTTGATTTTTAAACTATTGATAGAGAAAAAACACATAATATCAATAACCACTGAGTTCTCTTATGTATAGCATGCAAAAAGGTAAAAAAAAAACGCGTCGAATTGATAATCGAATTTTTGGTTTTTTTTTTTTGAAAAACGGTTAATATAATCGAGACGACACAGAACATCACAAAAAAATATAATTAAATGAAACATATAATTAAAGCTTAATTTTGTAATAATTATCACCCACACCCACAGACACTGACACACACACAATAGACACGTTAAAAGTGACACATCTCTTTTTTCATGAGGTTAAAAAAAGATAGAATATATATAGATAGATAGATAAGAACGAAGCCCATACCAATACCGAGTAAATAATTAATTTTCGTATTACCGCATAGAATAGCTGAATTTGGTGGCTCCAGGCGGCACCGGCGGATCAGCTTCAGGCTCCATCAGCAAGTCCCAAAATCTTTTTGTTTTTGGCAACACCACGCTTGCTACGTTCATAGCATGACGTTGATGTATTCTGAATAAAGTTTTATTAAATAATGTGAAAACCATCCCAAATATCAACTTTAAAATATTTTCAGCAATTTTTCCCTAGGTTTATATTAATTTTTAATATTTTTCAAATTTGTCTACTCCTTTTTTCGTAAACACTTTTCGTTGCGGTTCAGAAAATTTCTATCAACACATTTATTTATTTCTTAGACCAAGTAGTTACGCCAATGAGTACTATATTGTAATTTACTTATTGATTTTAGTCTAAAAGTAAGACCAGTATTATGTTACCAAATTTCTAAAATCACTAGCTGTGTTCCGCAGTTTCGCGTTCACTTCGTCGTAATAATGTTATATATACAAAAGCTTTCCTCAATAAATAAACTAAGTATCTAACAGTAAAAAAAATTCCAATTCTAATGAGTAGTTCCTCAGATGATTGCGTTTAACCAGACAAGCAAACAGACTCATCTGTACAATATTAGTATATATTAATATGAAAACGTACTTTTTCTGTATATATTCTAGGTACTTGATGAGAGTGGCGAGCGCCGGTGCATGAGCTAGTATGGAGATGTCTCCCGTGTCGGCCACCAACGCCTGCTCGACGTTGTGGAAGTGAGAACGGAACTCCGGACAATTTGCACGCACCTAAAAATTATTACAAAAGTTAGTTAAAACTTTCGTCGTCAATGTGTAAATCCCATTTAAGGTGCATGACAAAATTTACAAAAATTAAACACTACCTTTTATATCCTTATTTGTCAAATAACTATTACTGCACATAATTTGTCATAAATTAGATTTTTTATTAAAATATATATAATTTAAAAAATTTTTTTTTTTTCTTATTTCATTTTTAGTAAGACCTACTTACACCCGGATGCCTGGTCAGGTACTGTTTTGTATTTTAAAATTGCGTTTGTACTAAAAATGAATTGTAAAGTTAACGACTAAATTATTCTTAATTAGAAACCCTATTTAAAGAACATACCTTTCTATAGAGCAGATTAAACAACTCCCCACTACTTGTAAGTAGCTCCAAGTACTGTCCACTACTGATGTGATGCTGCTTATCAGTGAGCAGAGCTGAACCCACTGACAGCTGAACGGCAGGACCGTAGGCCATCAAAGCCACATCCAGACATAACTTGGTCACGCTCAACATGATATAGGGGCGGTCCACTTGGTCGTTTG
This sequence comes from Aporia crataegi, assembly GCA_912999735.1. Taxonomy (NCBI): domain Eukaryota; kingdom Metazoa; phylum Arthropoda; class Insecta; order Lepidoptera; family Pieridae; genus Aporia; species Aporia crataegi. Next base: position 476,144 of record OU538748.1, on the reverse strand, counting down.
AACGATTTAGGTTTATTACGATCTCCCCTGCAATGAGTTATGATCGGGATTAAAAATTAATTTTAAAACACAACTGATGGTAATAAAATATAGCCGATATTACTGGGATCTAATTTCTCTCTCCAAAAACAAGCAAATAGTTCTCTCTTATAATTTCTAATTATATTTTTGTGATATATTTTGGAAGCATACCATATAAAATTGATTTAAATTGTTTCTAAGATAAACGAATTAACCCGTTCTTTGAAGTTGGTTAAAAACTTAAAATTAAATAAACTGCTGCGCTTATTTTTCTGGCTCAATGATATTTGCGTGTGAATTATAACATCAAGGTTTTAAAACTTACCAATAATGAACCTAAGAAGTGTCCCAATGTTATTGCTTGGGGATACATTATCGTCAAAACCGGGCAGGTCAACGGATCTTGCGTATTCCTCTACTTCTTCGTCACTGAGGTCTACTGGAGGGACAGACTCTTCAGTAGGAGTATGAGGGTGACAGCCATCTGTTTGGCTTTCGGGTTCCCTGGAAATTTCTTTTTTTATATTTTTTATTTTTATTATCAAGTATCACAATATTACAGAGCAAAGCTCTCACGTTCAAATACCAATACATAGATTTAATAAAGAAATATGAAGTATCAGTCGAAATAAATGGAGTGTTCCCGAAATCAGTACACTTCAGATATTTACGTTGTCATTTTTAAACAAGTTGGAATTTAATGTATGAGTCATCTGCAGAAACTTCACATAGTTAAATTTATTATAGAATTTTGAGTAATTTTTATTTACCCAAGACATGGAATTATTTCAAAAAATACCCTTACCTGTTTCTCCTGAAATAGGCATAAACAATCTTTTTTCTCAACTTAACCAGCTCTCCATATCCAGGATCAGCTGAAACTCTATCTAATTGCAGGGTCTCAAAGATATCCGGATCCAGGAAGTCTTCTGCGTAGTCCCCAGAGTCCATAAAGGACACAGGTACCGTGTTAGGCACTGGGATTGGCAGGTTATCGAAAAAGTCCAGTAGAAAACCAATGATCCGGTCAGAAATATTCAGCTTGAGACTCGACAGAGAGATATTCAGTTTGTATCTGTAATAAATTTAAGTTTTACATTAGATAGTTTACATTAAAATAGACGTTTTGTAACTAAGTATTCTCTAGATACATAGATATCTACGTAATACAGTATTTTCAAAGCAATTGTTAACAATAAAAACAACTTCATTATTTTTATTGTTATTTTTATTTTAACAAATTAACAAAATTCAGATTTGTAGAAATTGCTTAAAAAAGTCACAAAGGCATTAGGAAAAAAATAAAAAGATATCCATTTTGGAAATAGCGATGGTAATATTAGATTAAATAGAATATAATAAAAAAAAATATTATGAAGGGTCTAAAATTGTGAATGTGTATGTGAAAGTGTATGTATGTATCCAACATTATTTCTTAGAATACTGGCTCGATTTCCTTAGAGTCATAAACAAGACGAAATAAAATAATCCATGAAAAGACCTTTATAGGTTTAAGGATAACAAACCCACATTCTTAACGTACTTGATTCGTAATTAAGATTATGTTATGATTTGTAAAATACTTAGTCTTACCTGGGAAGAAGTTTATAATCTTTCCTGATGCTGGTTGAAAAGACCAATGTGCTTTTAACTCTTGGTACGAGATGATGTTCAGAATCACCAAGCTTTCTCGATTCCCGCCATGGCTCGTTCCAATCGCAGAACAAAACCTATCCGAATATTATTATGTTTAATTACATAGGCTTTTAAACGTCCATCGTTTCTTAGTAAAAAATAAAACATTTTTTTTAAATTGGTTTAAACTTTAAAGTCTTGTATTATTATTAAACTATTAATTCAAGTAGCAATTAACAATTCTTCCCTTAATTCAATAAACAAGTAACAATTCTTGAATTTTTTGAATCAAATTAAAACAGACACACCAAAAATTTAAAATGAAAAAATTGTATCTACCTGTAAAGAGCATTCCGCGTGGAATCGATCATAGAGCTTTTCTTCAAGCTCCATACAAGTGGCGTCTTCGAGAACCAAGTTGGAAGGTTGCAAGTCAGTCTTTATAACTATACGGTTCACGTCAAACACCATTAAACGACCCGGTCTTAAAAGATATTTTTTTAAATTTTCATTTATTCATTTTAGTAAAAAAATACCGCCGACGCAAAAGGTGAGTTGTTATGTTATGTTTCAAAAAACCTCAGCGAGATAGATGTTAGCTACAATTTTTAAAACTTGGTTTATCCGTTTATGAAATATTCTTATTAACTGACTTCAAAAAAGGAGGAGGTTCACAATATGACTGTATTTTTTATATGTATTTTTGTATGTTTGTTACTTCAGAACTTTTGACTGGGTGATCCGATTTTGATGATTCTTTTTTTCTTTGAAAGCTGGTGCTTCCCGTGCGGTTCCATTTGTCTTCAATTTCACTAGTTAAACTTACTTATGCATACATCCATGTTCCGGTACAATGACACAGGGTCCCTTTACATCCACGTTAAGATTAAAAACCTTCTTCCTACTAACTGCGTAAGCTAGCACTGATTTACTGACATTCCCCACCCCTTCCATAGCTGTTGTGACTTCTTGTAATAACTCCTCAGAACTCATGGAATGGGTTTGGAAGAAGTTTATGAGTTCCGTTATGGCGTGCTGAAATAATAACGTAAATTAGTAACGCTTGGTTTTTAATAACAACAATTTATAAAAATATTCTACGACATGTACCTAGGGCACAACTTTAGTTCTATAATTAACTAACTGTTAATTTGTAAAAAATCTATAAAGCTCTATCAAAAAGTATAATTTTCCTGTATTGCAACATTTTTTATTGATGCTGCGCTCCCATTAGTCGTAGCATGTAGCCTTCCTTGATAAATGGACTATCAAAAATGTAGATTTATGTGATTTCAAATTATTTAATGTCACGACTGCGATATAATAAATTTTAAATGTGATTGTTTCTTTGTTACATTAAATAACAATTACTTCATTAATATAATTAGAACTTATCTAATTAAAGCGTGATACAAAAATGAAAAATATAAAACAAAAAGTGTATGTACATTTTTGTCAGGTGTGGGGTTCGAACCCACGCTCCCTCTCGGGAACCAGAGCTTAAATCTGGCGCCTTAGACCACTCGGCCAACCTGACTTTAACAAGATATTTGAAATTATGGCATTGTTTCCTAAAATCTATTATATATTTACATTGTTTTAACAAAATATTCATAATTTTAAATAAGTATACTTATTATAATGATGTGAAATCACATTTGAAATTATGAATTAAGTTCTTCTTTGAAAATATACCTTTAGGTTTATTATATCATATTTTTTTACTTTTTACAATAACATTATTATATATTTACTTAGCTAAGAAGAAAAAATACTTCATACCTCAATATATACTAGTTCCAAAGGTTCCATAAGACAGGTTAGTGCCAAGTCTGCATGACTATTAATTGGGTTCCGTTCGATGTCCAAAGCTAAAGCGGTGCCGAGAGAGCTCTCCCGATTGGTGACCAAAACCTGAACCAACTCTCCGTCTGATGAGACTCCTTCTAGTACTATGTTCTCTGCCCGGATGGAAAGCTAAATAAAAGTAAGATATTCTTGAAATAATTTGATAGTTCTCTTTAATTGATCTTAAACGGAATTAAAAAACATCTTCGTCTGTGGAATTGTGTGACATCATGGCTCCTAAATGGATCGATTTCAATGCGGTTTTATATTTGTAACTCAACTAGGTTTTTTAAAAAACGTCTTCAATTTCACTTGTTTCTGAATTTTAAGCAGATGAAGTTGATATTCAGCTTGTTATGAAATTAGAATTATTAAATGGCTGAATTTTTTACTGATGCTGTGCCACTCACACACGGTCATAGCATCACGTTATATACGCCTTTCTCGATAAACGAACCATCCAACACAAATTGATTTTTTAATTCAAACTTTTTCTTGAGATTTGTGCGTTTAACCAACCAAAGAAGAATTAAGCGATTTATAAGTAATGGGGAAAAAAAGCTTTATAATATAAGTAATATCTAGTAGTTATAATATAGATTAATTAAAGAACCTTGTAAGCCTTCGCCGAAGGCCTAGTCTCAAGTGATGCGAGGAATTGTGTGAGAGTTACCACTAGCACTTCCTTGTTTCTGTTCATCAGCGTCAATGAACAGTTTGCCAATGTTAGATTTAATTTGTGCTCTGTCAATAACAATAATAAAGAGTAAATAAAGAATAATAATAATAAGCCTTACTTACATAACCATAACAAGAATTTATAAGATATAAGAGAGACAAAGTAACTTTGTCTGTCTGTTATCCTTTCATGCCTAACCGATTTTGATGAATTTTCGTACTGGATAGACATTGTATTTATGTATTTACTTAATGATTTTTACACTATAAATAGTAATATAATACAAAAACCATAGTAACTGTGTAATGTACCTCGCTGCTAAGCGATAACAAGAACGGACACTAAACAGTGGAATAATCTAATGTGAGGAAATGGAGAGGAAATGCATATGCACTTACGCAGAGAGTCTTGGAAGAAGAAAAAGAACGAGTAAGACGGATATAATTGGGAAGGTAATTCCAAAGCTTAATAGCAGAGAAGACATAGGCGGCCTTTTATTGCGAAAAAAGGCTTAGAGTTGAAGAAATTAAAGCTCATTATAATATAAATTAAAAAAATCTTACCAATACATTGTTTAGATTTCTCCTTACTAGGCACACCTTCCAAATACCCGATCAGTTCGCATACTTTCTTCTTCTCGGGACTTGAGAGATGACTCCACAGCGTCTGATTTCGTTCGGTTTTCACGAAAAGCTCAGCTCGCGACTTATCGCTTTCGAAATCGGTCTCAGAATCTGACAGTGGGTTCCACCAATCAAACTCTGTCTCTACCACTTCGATTCTGTCGGGTTCTTGAGCGAGAAGCTTAAACAGATATTTGAAAATTTCATTTTAAATTTATCTAAAAATAACCAACTACTTAATTAGTTATAGTATAATATAAAATGAATAACTTTGTTATATTTTCTCAGTGCCAAACGAATTTTTAAATAATGAAGGAGGAAGAAGAAGTTCTTTTTTTAATTGTTGTTAAACTGAGATGTGTATTATACAACAGAAAATCAACACAATATTACAAATTTCTAGCCCGACTCTGTGTTAAAACCAGGAGTCGCTTTTCGGAAGAATTATTTCGTCCTTGCTACGCGATGTTGCCGTCATTTATAAATTTAAAGATATTTTCGATTCGATTAGTTGAACATTCCCAATTACATTATTTTTGTTTTATTCATTAATTTTCTTTGAAGTCGATTTGTAGTTTATTTAAAATTAATTTCTAATAGTTCCTGCACGCAAGATATTTTGCAGACTGCTATTTATATTTTTTCAAGTAGTAGGTAGTTCATTACATATTAGTTTTCATAATTTTCTTATACATTATTACCTACATACTGTTTCCCCTAAGAGCACAGCCGAGGGCATAAACTACTTCATAAGTCTGAATCCTCACCTCAAACTTGGCCTGTTCCCTCGCAATAACAACAGATATAATGGGCAAATTGTCTTCACATTTCTGGAGATCCATCTTTAATTCTATATCATTCGGACTCCGCAGTAGACTTTTATACGTTTTCTTGTAAATATTATAGTTTTCTCTATGCTTTTTGATCGCCATCCAAGTGTAGGGACGAACACGTTGCTCTAAAACCACGTTGAAGGCGTACTTCCACCATTTCTTGATATTTTTAGAAAGCGGAACCCCAGGATGAAAGTGACGGTATTTTCTGTAAGAAATGTCGAATTAATGAGAATCTCATAAATGAAAACTCTCCTCCAGGATCATAGAGGTCGCCAAACTGTTGGACAGAGATTCAAAAGTAGTCAGAATCGACCTAAAACCCAAACTCAGCATAAAAAACAACATAAATCATATCTGTACAATCTCAATTTGACAAGCAATTATTTTTAAAGATACAGACGTGCATAAATGTTTCGAGATGGCGCTGATGCACTTACTTTGCAGTTCGCACTAACACGAAATTCATTCATTCATTGGTTTGTATTTTACTTTATGTGCTGTTCACAACTTATATCAACAACTAGCCGTGACCAACCAAACAATCAATTACTTAACGTACGATATAATACGAATAACGTACGGATAATGTTCGTATGCCTAACGTACCTATTAAGCTGTATCCTGCCAAAAGAAGCCAGCAGGTTATCAATGGAGAGATACTGTCGCCTCGACAGCTGCAAAGCGCTATCCTGCAGCACCGCATCAACCAACAGTCTGGGAACCCGCGCCTCACCCGACCGGTTAATTAAAACCTTTACTTTGCACGTCACAGGTTTTAAAACTGAAATTTTTTAAAATATTTAATAAAATATACAATGTCACAAATTATGGGAACTGTGGACAAGCACGTCATGATTATTTTTCAACATCCACTAACGCTGGAAATTTATATGGAAATGACGTTCGTTGTCGTAACTTTAACGACACGACTTATGAGAAATAAGCATGACGTTCTGGTCTAGAGACCCTCGTCTACCACCAGTGTTAACAACTACTACTAAATATATATAATACCTATATAGACATACTAAATCGCCGACGAAAAAGAGGTGTATTAATAGTTTGCCATTTCTGTGAGTCTGTGTGTTTATGCAATACACAAGTCATTAACCAACAGGCGTAGGGATTGCAAGCGTGACTTACGAAACTCAAAGTCCTCGTGATGCATGGAGAACTTATCCAGACCAGTGAGCATGTAATGCTTCCAATTGTAATACTGCATTGGCGTTATGTGGGCTATCTCTTTGTCATCCAAGGCTGTGGCTGTTGGGTTCCAGTAGAGGGACAGAGATTCAATTCGCATCATTTGATACACGGTCGATGCGTTTGCAGGCGTCACAGATGGTTTCCATTTGCTGCAATGATTTAAGATGACATTTAGATAAATATACCAACTCAATATAGATTAGTATAATATATTTAGGAAAAAAGGTGATATAAGTATGTTCTTTCACAGTATTTTAGATACGCGCTCTATTATTATTTTGCTTATTTGTAAATATAAGTTTATTATATCTGTACATATAAGTAACTAAATAAAAAATTCCACTAATTTTTATCAAATAAAACATAATATAAAAGTCATCAAAATTCAACAGTTAAACCGCTGCAAACAAACCCACTTAAATTCGTTAAAATTAATAAATAATTGTAACTACCTACGTTTAAAACTTTAGTCTGTTAAAGATGGTAGTGAGAAGTAGGTATATTATAAAAAATATTTTTAAATACAGAAATCTACCTAATTGTTTTATTAGATGCATTTCACACTGATACCGACCTATTTGTCGTCTCAATCGACAAGCTCTGCAAACACAATCCACAGGCAAGCGGCCCGTCCTTTGAACTTATCGAGTCTTCGTATCTGACATGAACATTCCTAATATAAATTTGAACATTATTCACGATCGCCGTGAAGAGATTCTCAAAGAAATTCTGAGGACCCTTTAAAATCTCACTCTCAGCCTCCAGCTCCTGGAGGATCTTTCGTTTCGCTGCTCTCGTTAAGCGCTTCTCTCGTTCAGGGTCGAAGTGGCTGTTAGAAATGGCTGGGCCGACCAAGATAAGAACATCTTCTACATTCACGACTACGGGCTGTGTGTACAAACCCGACCACGGTATTAGTACACTGACTTTTCCGATTGTGCCGATTTTAACATCGATCGGCAGATCTAATTCATACTGAAAACAAAATCTTGATTATTTCTGTAACTCCTACTGTCTCCACGGTCATAGCCAGGGTTTAAACACTTCCAACCTCCAAGAGATTACAGTAGGTAAATAGATTTATAAAGATACAAGCTGACCCGGCAAACGTTTTGCCATATTAAATTTTTGGAGTGGGCTACCCTTATCACTTAGGGGTATGAAAAATAGATAGTAGCCGATTCTCAGACCTACTGAATATGCATATAAAATTTGGTAAAAATCAGTAAAGCCGTTTCGGAGGAGTAAGGTAACTAACATTGTGACACGAGAATTTAATATATAAGATAATCAAATCAACTTTCTGTAGGTATTTTAAATCCTTCATTTGTTCATGTGAACATTACGGTTATTTGATGCTTTTTAGTCATTTTATTTTCTTGTATAGACCTATAATATCAAATATTTTAACATACCAATGCTTCAGGCTTAAGCTTCAATTCGGTCAAGTTAACATTTCCGCTGAAAATGCCAACATTTAAATTTTCCGTGTCGAGGTCTTGGACATATTTGCCCAGAAACCGGTTAAGAATACCGGCCACTGCGCCTTCAAACATTTTCGGTGGTTATCTCTTTTTCTGAAATTACCAAATAAAGAGTTTTAAAATCTAGCCAGTCAATTAATACTGATTAAAATCAAATTTAAAATGCTAGTGCAAAAATTTTAATATAAGAATGTGTCCATTAACAATTTTCTCACAGCCTTTATAGAAAGACACTGTTTTATTTTTAGGCGGCACATAAACCTTCAGATTTTTGCGTCCACTATGTATATTCATCGTACATGATCAAAACAATAATTATTATACAAGAGTAAAAATTCACTGTTTTGAATTAATTAACTACAAAAAAAAAAAATAACAAATATGCTATTATAGACTAAACAGTATTTTTCGTCCATTATAATTTAGTATATTTGAATTAAAATAATACTAATGTTCATTGTTATAAAAATAATTGAATATCTATGAGATCGTACGAAACGCGTTAGTGTTAACACAATATTTATTAAAGTGTATTATCTCTTATCCGATAAAACAGTATCGCTTCGATAATAATCGCAGTGTTAAATATCAAAAATGCATGTAAATTCATTGTTGAACTTCATATATTATGAGTTTGACTTCTTTTAATCGAAAGCATATTTTTTATGGTGTTCGTTCTGAAATAGAGGGTAGAAATATTTAAAAACCTCTATTCAATAGAACAATTGAAAGAAAAATCTGTAGTTTTTAAATCTATTTTAATAGGTACTGCTCGAGTCAGGCAAGTAGGTACTTAGTCTCGGGAAATTTTATTCGATTGCTTATAGCAATATAAATAAAAAACTTTAAGCAATATTAGGAAATTTTGCTTGGGCAGTAGGTAGGTACCTACTCACGCAAACATCATTTCAACACACTTGCTCATAAAGTGACTAGCACCGTACTTAGATACATACCTAAAGGCGCTTGTTACCAAACCGTGACATTTTGATTATCATTACGCACTAGTGCGATAATATAGTAAAAACTCTTTGTTCACAAAAGAGTTTCAATACGAAATAAAATCACTGAATTATCGCGTTCAATAGATATAAATAAGTGTCTTAGTACTTGGGTATTTCGTGTTTAAATAAATTTAAATTGTACATGTGTCATGAATAAGTCTCATTCAAATAAAATTTTTGGTTGTCATTTGCAAATGCACGTGCATACCTAAGTTAAACCCTTTAATTAAGTACTAATAAAACTGATTTTTCATTTATATTTATTCGCACGGGTGTTGAAAAAGACTTATTATATCCATATTATATCATAAATTAAGTAGGTACTTATGTATTATTCTATCGGCTTCTAAATGCTTAATAGCACCTAAATAACAAGACTAGGTGGTCCTTTAAATTTCTAGTCCAATCCTAGAAAATACAAAAACACGCTCAATGAACTTCTTTTGTATCAAATGATTAAGTCACACATTTTTTTTTATAATATCATTAGAGAGAGAACTCTTCAGAAATGTTAACGTTTATGATGGTTCCATTCTGAACGAGATATGAATGACAATGATCAATAATTAAGATCAAAGGTCACGGCTTCGGCACGCGCAATATCCGAATAATTGATGTTCTCCATAGCCACGGCTAAATTTAGATTCAATACCTACAAGGACAAATCAACCTAAACCTTCAGGACCTAAAGAAGAATATAACTAAATAAATACCAGACAAAATACTACAATTTCCTAACTTGAAACACGGGAATATGTTGTTCTGTTATGAAATGAGCACTCACCCACCGTTACATGGTTTTCCCAAACACTGGTAGGTATTAAGATCTCAAAATGACGTCAAGGCCTTCGAAGGGAACGAATGTTTTTGATATGTCAACCAGTATTTAGCTACTGAGTGCGGAATACGCAGATGCAATTCAGGCGCATGCGTAAACCTTCCCTTATTCCTGGCACCAGTAAACGATTGGGAATCCTGTTTAAAGATTCGACTTCGTTCAATACTCAGCTTGCTTTTTAACCCCTAACAAAAAAGAAGGGTGTTATAAGTATGATGTGTTGTGGTACTTACCTCTTGTAGGTACGAATGAAACGATTCTATGTGGTTTCTTCTGTTTGAAAGCTAACATGATCGAATTGATCTTTACAATTCATGAAATATTGTACTGTTATAATAATTTTTAGCAAACATAGCGGGACTTATCGCGTTTCGCCCGTGTTGAAATTTTGTCAACTTCTTGGATTTTTGATCGTTACCTGTTTTAATCATGTCGTGGGTTTTTTTTTTAGTGTCTTCCATGTACATTTCAAACCGATATTAACGAACAAAGAAATAAAACTTCTGTTTTTGGTAATCATTTATTTGCGGATTTGTAGGTTTCTTAGCACTAGGTACAACGCTAATAAACTATTATCCTTGAGCTCTCATAATATCCAAGGGCGTAGTCCGATTTTAGTATCGAGGAGGTTTCAAGAAAATAAAACTAAGTAGGTATATGAAATAACAGTTATTCATATGAAAAAATTAAAAAAAGCAAAAAAAACGGGTTCAAATTTTGATTAAGCCCTTTACAGATTTAATATTCTGATTTTCTTTTTAAATCCACTGCTTTATTCGCAATATATTATCAATATGTTAACTTATATGGTGAGGTATGAATCCCCATACCCTCCCTTGGCTCGTGGTACTTCGTCTCTGAGTTTAGGGTGAACGAGGTAAGGCATTGCACGCATTGCACGACCCAGTTGGTATTAGAGGTTCGAAGCAATCCGAGGGGCAGATAGGGCAAGATTCTGCAAATTGACGTGGATACTCGCACTGCGTAGTCGACGACCACGCAGATGGTTGACTATTCTGTAATTATGGTAATAGGTAATTTAGATAATATGTATAATCGACATTTTTAAAATTTGCTGAAATTTTGTCAACTTCTTGGATTTTTGAGGATTTGGATTTAATTTCACGTTGAAATACGAATTCACATTCAATGACTCATTGTAATATATGAAGATTCAGATAAAGACCTCAGTCTGACGAAATGTAAAAAAAAGGAATTATAACTTCTTACTTTCTCGCTAACGTGCAACTGCTGTTATAAAAATGAGAAAACTCTTAGAAAAATCTTAGTTAAATCAGTAGGTATCCGCCTGCATATAAATTTTTACTCCGGCTGTGAATACATTAGTATTAATAGTTGTATTTAGTTTTATATATTATGTTCTACTTACGATATTTCTTGTAAAATAAATAAATATTTCGAAACCCAATATTTGACACTGATTGTTTTCGGTAGTGGCATTTTGGCAAAAGTATTGAATTGAAATAATTAAAATCCCGTAGTTCTATTGCAGCTTCGTTGGGTGATCCAAATTAAATAACTGTCGATGTATTGATGCCTACGTTATCTCATAACTCGGTTATAATGCCAACAATAAATTTGGGCGTCATCTATTTAAGGTTAAAGGTCTGAATTATCAATGTGTATTCGAAATTATTAACATTCAAGAAAATATCAAAATTGTTGCTATTTCCACCATGATTTTAGTTAGGTAGCACTCGATTTTCGCGTCTGTTTTAAAATTAGTTGACCCATAGGTAATGGGACTCTCAAATGCTTATGTAATTGGTATTATATAATATACTATTTTATGAGTGTTTCAGTGTGAGTACCTTTATGAAACTTGCAAGTGAGCACTGCATCACATCGTAGGCCGCACAGTCATGGTATATTCCTTGGGCAGGCAGGTCTCCGCTCAAACATTCCTCTTTTACATGGTCTATCGGAGGAGTCCACAATGAGTTTTGCTTAGAAAGTTCATCGAAGTAAGCCTTCACCTTGACTTGATCTATCTTTTTGCCATCCATCCAGCCCGATTTCTCGAAAACGCACGTCATTCTTTCGCACTTAAAATATAAATTTTACAAATGACATAAAAAAATAACAAATCTCGAAAGAGTAAGGCTAATTCTGGTTTAAATAAACTAAACTACAGTATTTTAGAAATTTAAAATCAATTTTATTCGTCATACAGATTGCTACCTATGTAGGTTTATCTTCGCTATTTTATTTAAGCTGTTATCAGCATAGCGTTTTCCAAATCACTAAACTAAAATGAGAGAAGTTTAAGAAATTATATATCAGAATTGGCACCAATCTATAATTTATTCATTTTCATTTCAAATAAGAATATCTAAACTAAACCGATTTAAATGAAATTTATAAGATCACTTTCGATCAAATCACATAAAATCTAGTTTGGATTAACCGTTCGGTAGCTTAGATTCAACAGAAACACACTTCACAAAATACTCATAAATTTTGGTAGACTCATGAGAAAAAAATAACGATGTCAAATTAAAAAATTAGATACCTACTTGAGTAAATTGTGCATTTTTACACTGCTCTGAAATTTCTGGTTTCACTACCCTTGGCATGTTTAAGCACATGAAAATCTGAAATTTGGAAATCCTATTATGTATTGGTAATATTATAAATGTGAAAGTTTATGATTAGGGATGTTTGTTAATTACTCTTTGATGCAATAACATACTTATATCACAAATCAGAAAAATCATAATAAATATAACACTTATGTTCGTCTCACGAACTTCAACCGACCATAAAAAAAAGCAAAAAGTAGGTTATCAATTGTGTAGGTATGTTTTTTTTAATGACGTAGAGCCACGCGGACAAAGTCGAGAGTCCAAGCTAGACTATAATATTAAGTTTAATACTTACAGTTCTAGGCATAGGCCCACAACGCACCGGCGGAGTCACGGGTATGTCTGCACGACATGCCTATAAATTTAACTCAATAATAAAATTGCTTATAGCAATACATATTACAAATGCAAAAGTAACTCTGTCTGACCCAATTTTGTTTAAATGTAGTAGGTATCTAGGTAGGTACTTATAAAGATGGACTAGTTTAATAAAGGTTAGAAGAAAGTCGAATGAGTCGGAAGTCGCGGATAAAGCTAGTAAAACAAAACATACCTGAAAACCGATGCAAAGTAGTGCAACAAAGTAGAAGAATATCATTTTAAGAGGTCTTTCTTGCTACTTGACAAGATTGCAATTGAGCTACCTAATAATCACTTAATATAGAAATGACGAGTTTAAAAGGTCAAACGTGATAGCCAACATCATAAACAAACATCTTAAGGATGTATACACCCGACTTATTTACGATATTTATATGTACCTACCCACCTATATGAAATTGATTTGCTTATAGATGGTTCGATCACTAGTAACAAACCCGTGTAGGATCAAACATTGGTCGAAATTCGACGACAATTCAAGAGGTCAGGTATATATATACCTAACTTAATATTGTAGTCGGATGATGTGCGTAATGTTTATTTTAATTAATTTAATGTATTTCTAATGCATTTTATATAAAAAATAGCTTTATGCACTTCTCCATATAAACTTTAACTGCAAATTTCAAGAACACCCATTCGCGCAATTTTCGTAAAAAGGGGTACAGTTTTTGCTTCACGTATTAATATTATTTTTATAATAAAGAGTAAACTGAATAGATAGCGCCACAGTCTTAATTCGCATCCACAATCAAGTGGTCGGTATAAATATTTAAACATATAAATAGGTACCCCTTATATGGGCTAAAATAGTATATTCCCTGAGTGCCAGTTGGCCAATGCCTTAAGACTTGAAAAATTGCAATGATTGTTAGTTATCTAAGTTAGTGTGCTGTTATTCTGTTGGATTGTTATAAAGGACTTTTATAAACTTTTTAAAAGACAGCCTTTAAGTTCATTAATCAGTATAAAAATACATAAATAAGTCATTTATATTTACTGCAAGTTTTCTAAGAAATGAAATATTAAAATTTAAACAAAAATGATACAATATTTTTACAAATCTAAATATATTTTATTACGAGCTTAAGATATATTAAATGCTTCAGCTTATTTGATAAAAAGCATGAAAACTAAACAAACTACCTCTTTTTTAATTTTGTAGAAAAATATAAAAAAATTACTGCAGAGTTTGAAAGCCTGCTTTAAATTCTGCATCAATATATCACAATCACTCTTTTTAAAAAGAGATAATAGAAAAAAAATCACCCACTAACATTGACCACATTAGAAGACTAAAGATCTGTTTTGGAACCAATATTTCCCCTTTTTTGAAGACATTTAATTATTATACATATCAAAAAAGTCAACGTCTAAAATCGGCGAGGATTCCTCATCTTTCATCAAACGTGGTGGCTTTACCTCAAAATGAGGATATCTTGGATTCCACCAATCATAAATATTCCACTTAATAACAGTATCAAGAATAACATTACGGAGCGACTCGAAATTTAAAGATGTCTCAGGTGGACTTTTAAAACCCAACTCAATTTTGAGTCCAAGCGGCGTATATGACAAACAGAAACTTGTTAAGGTCATACCCATCAGTGGAGGGATGTTGTGGGCATTCTTACTGCAAATCTGAAAACAAATTTGTCATATAAAAATCATACTTTAAATGCTGAATGTTGCCTGAATCACAGTCCAGTCTTTGTGAGTCCAAGTTAAAGGAAAATAATGACTCTGATCTTATAAGAAAAGCAATAAATACAGCCTAACAGAAACATTCATTAATTTAATGTGTTAGAAAAATAACATAAATTTGTAAATTTTTAATTGAATAAAAATAAGAAAATTACCAGAAGCACCACATTATCTTCTTCAGGATTAGCCCAAACCCTTCCTTTATCTTCAAATATTTCTCTCGAGTCAATCTGGCTTTTTTTAAACTTAATGTATATTTTCCAGTTTGACTCACCCTTAGAGTACCAAACACTGATACACTTTTTTTTCAATATTGTACGTGGTGCTGCTCTTTCCAACTCATACTCTCCTGCTATGTCCACAAAAGCACCATATGTATAGTATAATGCTCGTATCACTCTTTGACGTAAACCATAAGGTTTATATGTATCATCAATTCGTAACCTTTCTGGTAATAACTCATGCCCTTTACAGTATCGGTTGTATATTGAGTACCAAAATGATTCTCGCCGAGTTATACTGTATGCTGCTTTGTTAATAGCAGCAAAGGAAGCAATATCTAAAGGGTCAATAAAAGCAGATATCCAGTACCAAACTATCTCTGGATAAACATTACCATGGTCATCACCAGTTTTTATAAATGATGAAGTATAATTTTTTGACATTGACTTTTTTGCATTTGTTTCTACCTTAATAGTGGACAAATCTTCATATTGCTGTTCCTTTATATGCTGATAAATTGCAAAATCTAAAATGAAATACTATTATTATCATAAGGTTTATACCTAGTTATTTTAAAACTAAAAGTTTTAGAAAGACAATCTGGAAATAGAATAGATGTTATAAATTAAAATACCTGGACGTTAAAAGAAACGCTTACATTAATAGACAAAATTTGCTGATAATGAGATAATGAGAGAAAAATATAATTCAAAACATTTCTTCTTAGAGAGTACCTTAACCAACTTATTATATGACTAGCTTGGATTTTGTCTTCCATAACAGTCCACATTGCTTAAGTTTTGGTTACACATACATACAATCTATAGCCATTATATTATAAACTATTTACAAGACGAATAATGGTTACGGGTATGCTAATAATTAATATCATACTAGAACTCAAAATGAAAGATGAAGTCGCGGGTATATATAATATCTTCTTCATATTATGAACTACTGAATCATACTAACATTCATAATTGAAACAAATTGTTTACGACCGAGGCTGTTGCGAAAAAAAAAATATACACAGTGTACATTTTATTAAAAGTAAGAATAAAAAACATTCGTACCTATACCCTTTTTTTGTCCTTTTTTCTTCGGCATCGTTATCAAGCGTTATGTGCCGCAAGAGAAGATACGGTTAAAAAGTTGAAGAGTTGAGAATAATTTCTAATACCACAGTTTTTTAAGTTTAAAAGTAAAATATCTTGTAACGTATAGGAAACAAGAATAGAATAAACTCACTAAAGTAATATTAAAGTACGAAAATTTGCCAAAATCCTATAACTAATAAGTAGGTACCGTCAAAGTTGCTGTTTTAAAATTTTCTTTGAAATTTGAATTTTGATCCTCACGTCAGAGGTAGGTAGCAAGTATTTACTACTTATTACTTAAGTACAATTCTCACAGACACAGAGCTCTCAGCTCAGAGCCCTATTCAAAGAGAATAATAATTCTCTTTGGCCCCTATAGGTCGTACGTAGCTCCATAGTATCGTAGAGGGAGAACATAGCTACACAGTGTCAGACAGATTGATGTAATCCACCATTTACATATGTCACAGAGAATGGATACGTTACTATCTAATAAATGTGATTCGAACTTTCTCTACGTAATTTACAAAACATATTATTACCTTAAAGCAAATATTTATATTTACACTTCAGAAACGTTTTAAAATTTACTATTACAAATCCATTAGGACCTTTTTGACACTGATGAGCACAAAAAAATATACTTAAAAAATAAGAATGACATTATCAGTCGAAGTATGACGTTTTATAGTGTGCACATATCTTGAATACCATGTACAAAAATTAAAAAAAAATTCTATCCGACATCCGTCATTCTGATTTGACCACAAGATTTGACTGACGTTCAACTTCCAATTCAAGATGGCAGACATGCCGCTAGTACCGCGATAGTATGGAATCTTATAATTTTACATTTTAGGTGTGTCTTATTAATTTATCAAACTATAATGTATGCCAAAATATTGACTGAAAATTTGTACGAATATAACGACAATGTAAAACAACGTTCGCGTATTCTGTGCGCTAGTTTTAGGTAACATTCGTGCCGAAACTATAGTAATTAATTCGTGTTTGAATCATAGCTATTAAATTGTATCGTGTACAATAGTTTTTCGTGCTTAATGGTAAATTAAAATGTGGAATATGATGTGCGACGTAATGCCTACGATATCTGAAGACAGTATCAGCCAACGGAGTTCTCAATTCTCTGGTGAGGATGCGAACTTCGAGCAACTCATGGTGTCTATGTTGGACGAACGAGATAAGCTGGTGGAGAGTTTGCGTGAGACACAAGAGCGTCTGGGTGATACGGAGGTGCGGCTGAAAGAAGTAGAGAAAGAGAGAGATTCCTTGCACCGGCAGATTTCAGCGAACTTGCCTCAGGTTAGTGACTGCATACTATTTTAAGAATACACTATTTGAGTGTTTTAAAGACCTTCAATATATATGTTAGGTCATTGGGATTTTTAAATATAGCAATAATTATTTGGTATCAATTCAAATGAACTTATTACATCTGAATATTTAAAGAGTTAACAGTAAATGGAAGTATAACATATGGAAATTCTAATTTTGTAGAAAAGTACAAGTGTTTTTTTTTTGTACATTTAATTCTAGTCAGCTATTGATATATGATATTAAGTTGAATTTACCTATCATCTCAACATCTAATACTTTGGAGTTAACATTTCCTAACTGCATTGCGTAGATTGTGTATTACTTATTAGACATAGTGAGCATAAATTTGAATGCATAGATATGTTTGCATTAATAAATCCTGGTCTAAGTTATTATTTAAAAACAAATATTACATTTTTTAACATTAGTACATATATAAATATATACATAGTACATTAGTATAAGATTTTGATTGTTAGGAGATTAAATGCTTAGAGGAAAACATCTGTTTTGTTTTATTATTCCAAAGACTTTGTGTTCAGTCAGTGGAACAGCTCAATACCCTTGTAAAATAACTGTAAGTAATTAAAAATATATTTCCTGATAGATAACTGTATTGCGTATTATAAAATTTGTGTAAAAATACTTTTAAAACTGAATAGTTTGCATAGAGTGAATATAGTGTATTATATTTACTCCATAAGAATTGTTCACTAAACCATATTATGTATATTCTATATAAATATTTGTGTGGAATTTTATACAAGTAAGTTTTTTACTCCTTGCCAAAAAAAAAATTAGCAAAATTGAATTTGTTACAAATAGCAGCATCATACCAAACTGTAACTATACTATAACAACAAATCTAGCTAAGTATGGAAGACAAAATCAGAAGACACAAACATGAGATGTGTTAGGCTGTCTTGTAGAAATTCTTATTTCAATCTATTATTTAATAAAACAACATTCTAAGCAATTTTCAGAAAAAAATTCAGTAAAAGCTTGTTGGGTCTTGACCCAACAAGCAGCTTATGTCAATGTACAAGTAGCTTATGTCTTGACATAAGCTACTATTTATCCCAAAAAAAATATTTACAATATTTATCAAAAATGGTAATACTGTATACATGGTATGTGATTAAATTATTTATCATCAGTTAGTTGAATATTTCCAAATACATTATATACATATGTATTTATTTTTTGAATTGACACATCAAAAAACATATAGTTTAAAATAAGCAAATTCACAGCATAGAATTTGTGATTAAATACCTAGTCATAGATTGTAGAAAAATTAAGAAAATATGTTTTAATGGCCTTCAAATGCATCATTACAAATTTTCTGTTCCATCTTGGTTATTCTTATCAGATAAGCACATTTTTAGTTATATAATCTAGCTTTGTTTATTCTTATCTGTTTGAGAATACAGACTTTACTTAGTGGTACATAAAATTATATCTATTAACATACACCCCTCTTTTTTTGTTTTAATACCGACAAAAAAAGTATAGGTGTTTAATTTGACAAGTCTGTGGGTGTATGTGTGTGTCTGTGGCATCGTGTCGTTTTACTAAAGAGCATTTTGACGTACTCACAAGTAAAGAAGTGAAATTGAAGACAATTTCTAAAACCCCGCGTTAATTATAAAAAATGGATGTAAATGTATACATCTACATACATAAATAGTAGCTAAGATCCATCCCGTTCACGTCAGCTTTCAAATACAAAAACGCATCGCAACGCGTCCATTCCTTTAGGAGCTACAATGGTACAGACACATACACACGTGAATCTTTCAATACCCTCTTTCTTCATCGGGGCTTAAATTTGAAAATACTTCAAACAAATATTTAAAGTGAGTTCGTAAATAAGCTAGCAGCTAGTTGATAAGCATTGAAAGCAGGCCACGGACCTACGTTGTCCTCAATCGCAATGTCATTGGTTACGAGTGTCATGAGAAGACACGGCCCATTGGCGACGCACCCACTCCGTTTGCGAACGCTTTGATCATTTTTAAATAAACATTTATACTGAATAATCAAACACTGATTAAGATATCACAATTTAAATCTACATGAATAATATAGAGGAAAGATTTTATTTTTTTGTATGTTTGTACCGAATAAACTGAAAAACTAATGGACCGATTTTAAAAATTCTTGGATTTGAGCTTTTACTCGCGGAACAAGTCGCGAGTAAAAGCTTAAATATTCTCACGTTAGAATATTTTGATTAAAGATTTATTAAGGGAGTTCATTTTAGTCTAATTCTATAAGTCCGTTGGACATACCTACCTACAAGTGAAATTGATGACAATCAAAAAACTCGATGTGATGATTAAAAATTTGAATATCTCATTGGATTAACGGATTTTCATAAATTGCAATAAGTAAGACCCATCTCTATCATGTCTGCTTTTAAATAAAAAACAAACATATTGAAATTGGTTTAATCAATGCCAAGAACAGTCTCACAGACACTTCGAACCCCTCTTTTTTGTTGTGGTTTAAATTAGAAGATATCCGTGTAATGTTTAGATTTATATTGATCAGCACTGTCATGCGGAAATTTGCGGAACTTACTGAGCAAGTTCAATGATGCTGCAGACAGACACACAATGACACGTAAAACTTACAACACCACACTTTTCGTCGGAGTCGGATTTAATGAATAGAAGTAGACATAAAGAGAGCGCGATCACATCCGTGCAACAATAACTCTTTATCCGACACCGGCACTGAAGGCAGGAAACGTAGCTCATTTGTAATTTCCCCAACTAATTTTCATCAAGCCAGAATCCAGGACGGCCCATGAAAGAATATAATCGGGATCTGACAACGCGTAAGAGGAGCACAAGTGGGACATTTTACGAGCTTTGTTAATAAAATCTCGAGGCGTAATTTTATTATTTAATTTGTTTATTAAATTAAACTTCTTTATTTCACGTTAAATCGTTTATATGATAACTTGTGAACATCCATCTTAAATTCTAGCCCTCTTATAAATATTGCTTAACTTGTCAATGTTTCTTAATGCTCTGTCACGTTCGCACTTGCGTGCTATTGTTGTCGCAAAAACGAGACCAAACACTTTCAGGAATGATCTTATTTGAGGTAAATAATGTTCAAGAACACGCCTGATTCTAAAAAAAGGGATGTAAATTTGTTAATTTCTTTAACAAATAAATATTTTTTTTTTCTTACTCGTACGTTTTTGTAGCGCCGCTAATAATTATAATTGTTGTCAAGATTTTAAAACTTTTGTACACTTCTGAATAATTGTATGTTACACGAAGCTGCCATTGCGTAATTTGTAAAATTATATTTTAGTAAAGATCTTGTCAGTAGCTCTACAAAATGTTGGGGAAAGCATTTTTCGATAGCATCTGCGTGAAGCATTTGCAAATATAGAAAATGTGACAGCGCCCCATGCGGATGCCCGCAAACTTACTTTGTTACTGTAAGAGTGATAGTTGTTAAATAGCAAAAAGAAACCTATCGAAAACTTCGATTCTAAACTCTGTACGTCAAACATGGATTCAGTGTAGAGAGACGCTCTACGCTTTTTCATACAAATGCTTAATGCAGACGCTACCGAAACATACATTATGATGCTTGCGGTAGAGCTACTGACAAAAAAAATAATATGCACAACTCTTAATATGGAAACAAATACATGTTATTAATGTAACAATATCAACTTGTACGTTTACGACATAATATTATTGAAAGTTGAATGATTATCAGGGCGAAACTTGCCTTCGATTTCATTTAAAACATATCAATTTCTGAATAACTTGTATGCAAACACTAGATGTGATCCCCGGGGTTTAACATTCTCTCAATTGGAATAACTTTTCCCCTTCTTTGCAACATTTTTCATTGATACTCCGCTCCTATTGCTTGTACCTACCGTGATGTTAGGGCCTTTCTTGATAAATGGACTAAGTATTCTACACAAAATTAATTCAATTTCAATTCGCAGCAAAAGTTCTTAAAGTTACCAAACAAACAAACTCATCTTATAATTCAGCTTTATAATTTTAAAAGTTAATATATTCCTATATTTACAATTATCTACAATCTACATTGAATGTTGTCATGTATGCAGAAGATAATATATATGCATTGTATTTATTATTTGAAATATCTGATCGAGATGGATCTTTGCAATCTTGAAGATCAATTTTTGAATCTTATATTTATTAGATATTGATTAGAATCAGTTCACGAGATATTCTTATTTGTAACTACATACTAGCTTATAGTCACGACTTTGTCCGCGTGGCGATACAATATAGTCTATGTCACTCAGTAAGCGTCTAGCTACCGGACCGATTTTTAAAATCGACCAGTAGTTTTCAAGTTTATTCGTTACAAAAATACAAATATTTCCTTTTTTAATATCAGTGTAGATTAATATGTAAGAGGTATGTCGTCGGGGTTTTTTAAAACTAAAATGTTTTCAATTCACTTGTTTCGTCTATTGTACAACTAACAATGAATGGCTATGAGCTAAATGAATTATTTAGTCAATCGTAATCCGAGTTTCAACTCAGCAAGACCTAATTCTTCAGCACATTGTGCAATCCTAGTTTCATTGTTAATTTCGTGCTTTTGAATAAGCATTCACGGGCCTTTCTGGTCTGTGAGATAACTTGGATTTATTGTTAAACTAAGATTTCTACGTACAATTAGTCCAGTTCTACGAATAATTATATTGAATTACTTACAAAGATTTGTATTTAGGTATGTGCTTCTTTATTAACAATTAAAAGAACAAAAAAGAAAACTGTTCAGCAAAAAATCTGTATTTGTAAGTAAAACGGGCATATTTAACGGTTGTTAATAAAAATATTATTAATTTTAAAATTTCTTTCACTGATAGGAAGTTAATTCTTCACAATAACATAGGCTATATTGTATGTCCACGTACGAAGTCGCGAGTAAATGTTAGGGAGATATAATTATTACACGTGCGTTGGTGAATATTTGTAACAAAATATTATTTTAAACAATTATCATGGATTAACTAATTATGAAACCGTCTTCATATTTTATTTTATGTCATAGCAGCACAGAAAACAGTTTAACAGGATTAAAGCGCGTATTGCAAATTGCGTATCAAAATTTTACAATTATTTAACTTATTAGTAGATTTTCCTGACGTTTCACGTTCTTTACAGCCTGTATGATTATAGCAATGTGATACTCGCGTAAATAAAAGAATTTATTATAGCAATTTTTATTTAAAGGGGTCGTGTTAGTGTAAATTTGAAAAATATCCACTTTTTATGTGCATAAGTACCTCAATAAAAAATAATGTATCTTTTTTGACAATTAAGCTATTTTACTTATACTGTAATATTAAATTTTAAAAAAGTATATAACGAAGTGTACACGAAAATTTCATTAAATCACTACAAATTCCTAAACTTTGCTACACGTTGAATAACCGAATTTAATTTAGATAACGCTTGAAACATCCTTGTTTGAAGTTCACATGCTGCTTTAGAGGAATTTGGCTTTTATGAAACATTATCATTACCTAATAGGTGGCTTTTATATCAAGAGACTAGTTCCATCTCGCGATTTGTTTCAATCGACCGTATTACTTATAATACATTACCCATCATGTCAAGTCGGTTTGGAGTTTATACATTGTAAACATAATAAAAAATATATAAATTCTTTTTCGTTATAAAATAGATCGTTATGAAAAAATATCTAAGATTCGATGCAATTAGGTAAACTTTACTGTCTGTTATCGGACATTAGATTTTTTTTAAAATTATTAATTTAAAGAGGGGCTCCTCTACAATCTATGTACTTCCACACGTAGTAACAGACTTCTAAATTCAGAGTTTATCTTCACTACAGCCCTAAGTCGAGAGTAAACACGTCGTAATCACTTTACCTGAATCCGCCAACATGTGTGATAATATCTGGAGGGTGTTTACAAGATGTTGTTTTATATTTAAAAGGGCTTTCAGCGCCGGTCCGTGCGGCGACGGCTCGTCTGAATTAATGAGTGCCCGTGTCCGCATTAGCGGGCAACACCGAGCGCTTAGCTTAATGCTCATTATTATTTATTCAGACTAAAATGTATATGTATCAGAACGTTCGTGATGATAACAGAACTTCTTACCCTTTCCCTGTATTCTTAATTAGTGCTCATCGAAACGAAATTTATGCAGCTGCCCGAAAATCTGTAACTTTCATGTGAAATTAAAGATAATGTAAAAAACGCCCGACGTGATGATTACAAATAAGAATCTCATAAATGGATGAAGAGATATTCATAAATTGTAACTAAGATCAATCTCGATCATGTTTATTTACGCATCCATAACAAAATGCCAGACGCTAACGGCGTAGCACAGACAAATTAGGGTTC
Organism: Aporia crataegi; assembly: GCA_912999735.1. NCBI lineage: Eukaryota > Metazoa > Arthropoda > Insecta > Lepidoptera > Pieridae > Aporia > Aporia crataegi. Next base: position 452,222 of record OU538748.1, on the reverse strand, counting down.
CACGATGGAGCAGTTAAAAATAGCTAAATCAATACCTCTCGAGCCGAGCATACTTCCTGCGTAGGATGTCGAGCTCATAACCTTATCTACATTCCAGCTTAATCATAATTTTCTTGACATTTTTCATTAAATACCTTCAGTTAACATTCCGCAGAAGTAAAATATAATATACAAGTGGCTCGCAATGAACGGCAGGACGCCGAGACTCAAGTTATTTCGGCTACCACAACTCGAGAGTTCAAATTGTAGATTGTAATTGCGGTGGATATTAGCTACAATTTATGAAGTCATTTAATTATTATTTTGGGGGGTTTTATTAATGGCCTTTCGTTTCACTTGTTAATCGCAGGGAATAGGAGCAGAACAGACATTTTACCTGTTACGGAAAATTACCTAAAAAGTTTCTTTTTGTCTTCTATCTCTATACGAAATTTGAAGAATTTAATTGTTTTGCTTTATTGCACGTGCTAATTTCAGGTAGGTACCAGTCAAATTTAAATTTCGTTTTGTATTGGATAGTCCATTTATCGAAGATTGCTACAGGATATTATATAACATCACGCTACAACGAAATTAACACGGGTGGAACCGCGGGTAACAACACTGATAATTATTAAATTAAATTAATAAAAATAATTCTTGATACATAATCAGCATCAAAAACTGCGCACGTAACCCCATAGAAGAGTGACATGAAAGCGCATATTCAAATATTACTGAAACGCCATCTGGGAGTCGAGGCACATACAAAAGGATACTCGCGGCCTGAATAGGTCTCTGTGTATGCATTGTGATTTCTATTTGAGGCTTGAAATTAAAATAACTTGAATGCTCTCTTTAGAAGCTGGGTTCATACCGGTCACCTGATAGGTCATCGGACACTGTTCCCTCGGCAGAAGCGTTCTAGCTGGTCCTATTTGCAATATATGCAACACTTATAAAGTTATGGATAACCACTACAAAAAGGTTCTCAATTTTTCGCGTTTTTTTTTTTTTTTTTTTTTTTTTTGTTTAAGTTTAAAAAGAAATTTATTTTTGTACATGTAGTTACCATACATTTTAGCATAGTTAATTTAAAATACATCTTAAATAAATTTCTATCGGTAAAAACGACCTCAGTCTTTTTGAATGTGTTCATAGACTTGCATATATAGGTATGTTACATACATTAATTCGTCAAGATATGTATTACCTATGAAACAATGTATTGTGACATAATATCTGGATATACCGCAGATGTATTGCGGTTAACACTGAGGTTAATTAAGTGGGATCGAGTGGTGTATTACTATTAAATTGCATGTTTACACTGTTATACTTTATTTTAACTTTAGATCTGTAAGTATTAGGTACAAGTTCAAATTATTAAATAATAGCGTCCTGTAGCGTATACGTTATCCCCGTATATTTAGTTCACGTTTTTGCAACATTTTTCATTGATGCTCCACTCCTATTGGTCGTAGCGTGATGTTATAAGCCTTCCTCGATAAATGGACCATCTAACGCAAGAAAAATTTATATGATGTTATTTATAAGATACGTGAACGTAAATAGCTTGACTACACTAAACGTTAGGCCCACGGCCATATCAGAGCTGATTGTTGCTACGAGATCGGACTTAATGATGTTATCACACTGTTAGCCTTAATACAAACTACGTCGCCTACATTGCATTTCATACTCCAACAGAGCTCTTAGGATAGTTTCATTTAAATGTGTCGATTCAATTTTTTGACCACCGACGAAAAAAGAGTGATGTATAAATTTGACGTATTGTGTACCTGTGAGTCTGTGAGTGCGTGTGTCCAAGCGGTTGGACCGCTGTCTATGAGATGTTTTTGTTTCAATGCTTACGTGACCGAGATTGGAGCGTACACACCTACAATTTATTAAATCGGTTCATCAATCAATTTTTTTTAATTTATGTTTTATTTAATTAGTAGTAATTGTAATTTTCTAGTAATTGTTGTGTTGGACTCCATAATAATGCGTATTAGTAAGTTTGTGCTCAACCTATAATAAATAAATTAATTTCACTTGCATACTGACCAAAACGAAAATGTTGTAACTCGTATGTACAACACATTGCTTACGTACAACTCTGCTCTTAAATAGTTCTAGTGCATATCTAAAGTATCTAGTTGTTAGAATCTTGGCTGTTGTCAGAGTAAGGAATGCTGTGAATTAATACAACTCCGACCGGTTTTATGGCGACCTTGTCAAGGCAGCTTGCTTAGCGCACACTGATATAAGCATTGAGATATTAGAGGCATATAATGTTCAATCTTCACACCAACATATCTTCGACCCAAAAAAGAGCTGTGTCATAAGTCTGTCGTGTCAGCATCATAAGGCTTAAACGATTAGCCCGATTTCGATCTTTGCTACAATTTATGAAAATCGATTCATCCGTTAATTAAGAATTACTTAATATTTTTATTTGTATTCAAAATGTCGGTGGGTTTTTGGTTTGTCTTCAATTTCAGCTGTGACCATTATGACTTGTTGGTTTTTGTTGTCACTGTGGTGATAATGTAACTGCGTAACACTTTCATTTTTTCTTACGGTTACGTTGTCGTGGTTTCGAAAAGGTCAATTACCTCAATGTATTTACACAATTATCGAGTAATTAGTGGCCGTGTTCTGTAAATTTATTGCCTCAAGATTTATCTTTTTTATCCACATTGTAAAATTGAATTTAAAGGAATTAAGTAAGGATGTATAATATTTAGTAAACTAAATAAGATGCGGGAGAATGGGAATCAGAATTAAATAATGTATTTTTTAGCTGTGGTAGCGGTCTCACACGCGTTTTTTCGTCGTAGCGATATTATATAACCTTACTCAACAAATGCACTATCCAACACAGAAATAACCTGAGATTACCGCGTTCAACCAAAAAAATTGTATAGTTGTATATATTAGTATCTAAGATTTGACCAGCCATCTGATTCTAAAGTATATTTAAATCTTATATATAAAATTCTCGTGTCGCAATGTTAGTAACCTTACTCCTCCGAAACGGCTTTACTGATTTTTACCACATTTTATATGCATATTCAGTAGGTCTGAGAATCGGCTACTATCTATTTTTCATACCCCTAAGTGATAAGGGTAGCCCACCCCAAAAATTAATTTCTTTCTTTATAAAATTTATGGTTTTATCTCCTTAGTTAAACATTGTTCCACTTGAAACAATATCGCTCTTATCTGTCCGTTGCTGAAACGAGACAATTCACTTTAAATTAAGATCTAAGTTGGGCATCGTTTTTATATTTAAGGGGAATACAGTTTCAATGTTTTAATCAATATAAATATTAAAAGAACGTCTTTCGATAAATATATATTATGTAGTTTTAAAACTGAGCTATTATTAATAACAAGTGCAGTGCCAACGAGGATTGTGTGGGTTTTTTTTTGTGTTCTGTTGCTGAAGTCTTGAGACTTCCCATAATGTTCGCTTAGAATGCTCCCTTTGTTTCTGTTATATAGACCGAGAGACGGATTAAAGAATGCTTTGTTTTTTCGTAAATCTTATTAAAATGCTTACTTGTTTAATATAGAACTAGGGCCATTCCAGCTTTGATATGTACTTTCATATAAACTTTACAGTTTACACCCGCTTAATCCGCTGACGTTTCATATCTATGAATTACACATCTACCAAATTTTTTATAAAGAAGAACCAGCTGCTTGCCTGATCTTGCCTGTTATGAAAAATATTTTTTACTGTTGTGTTTTACTAAAAAGTCAAAAATTATTTTTAAAAAGTTGATTAATGTTTATTACGATTTGTACACTAAAAAACCTAACAGAAGCGTTAAAATATAGATCTTTATTTCCTAATAACCGTAGATTAAATGAAACTGGCAAATATAGGTACCCCATTGGGAAATCGTTGAAATATCTTTCACATCTCCTAGTCTAGTCACGTTTACAGCTGTGTCCGGACAAGGGATATGGGTTGTTGGAAACGTTTTTTAAACAGGAACACTAAACACGTTGTTATTGCACTTTAGAGAACATACTTAAATTTATATTTACTATCCATATAGAATTATCTATGTTCATTTCAACTGTTACATATCGACAACGCGATGATTACTTCAATGCATGCATTTAAACATTTAAAGTACGCGGTTCTCGATTTGGGTGTGTGTTTGATACGCGATTAAAAAATGGATGGGCATTTTTTTTAAATGTAACAAAAATTTTAAATCTGTATTTCGATCTCTGTTCGTTATTAATATTGGTTTTGGGAATGTTCCACATAAAAGCGTGAAATAACATTGTTAAAAAAAAGAAACTAGAAACCAATTCAAAGGTGCACTAAAAAGTAGTGAATTAAACAGAAATAATCGTTCTGCGGTTCTCTTCGCGTTTTGAGTTTATTCGTTACAAATTAAAATACAAATGCATATTTATGCTTTATAATCAGTAGACATTATAAAGCCATCTATAAACCTCTTAAAACTTTGATAAAGGTCTTTAAAGTACCTTCAGCGCCATCTGTTATTTAGCCACAACATTTCAAGTTGTCACTGTTTTGGTTTATGTAAACGTTTTTTGAAATTGAATTTTTATAGCTTAGCATTCTTTACCTACGAAAATAAATTTCGTTTTTTAATAAAAATATATTGTACTCCAGTACAAAAAAAATGTATGTTAATCGAGTGACACCTGTGCCATCAATACGAATCTACTAACGTATTATTTATCAATCTATAGTCATGAGCGGTAACATATTTTATCAATTAGTTTATAGATGGTTATACTTAATTTGCTCATGAAAGATTGCGCCATCTATGGAAGGGTAGTGAAACTATTTTCAGCCCTCTTGAATAAGGTTTCGCTTAAGGCTGTAGTACTTTGGCGTTTCTACGGTTTACCGCTAGAGGCGCTATTCGCTTTTTTTAACACTAGCTTAGCGCCGCAGTTTGACTCGTGTTAAATACGTCGTGATGTTATGTTATATAATAGCCTTCTTCTATGGAAAATCCAACAAAAACAATTCAATTCGAACCAGTCGATTTTAAAAATAATCTGTTTAGCTTTATTGGTAATATTTGTATTGATTTTACCAAGCTAGCTATTAAAACAAACTATAAATAACTACATATAATATTATCTGATGATGTGTTAACAATATTAGTCGTCAGCGGCACGCGTTTATCGGCTTCTTATGTAAACAAAATGTCAAATTTTATTATATGATCGAATATTATTAGGTTTTAATCTTTAAAGCAAAATGATAAATATATAATAAAACAATTTTTATATTAAATGGGTTAAAATAGCCTCCGTGGCTAATTTGTACGCGTATGCTTGTTACGTGGGAAGTCCTTGGTTTGATCCAGGGGAAATGAACTCCACACGGGATATAAATATTTAATATACATTGACGGCACATTTATATATAGACACGCCGAACTTATAACACCCCTCTTTTTTCGTCGGGGGTTATTAATAAATCTACGAGCTGTCAAGCCCGTAGTCATCAAGTCTTGTATTTCGTCTCATATGTTCTGCTTGTGAGGTATGTTTGTTTCTTGAAAGATAAATAAATTCAATAGCAATTATATAGAGATTAGTTATTATAGATTCAAAGTCTGCAATAAATATCTTGGTATCTATATTTTTAAAAACATTTACATGTGGTCTGATTAATTTCGAAAGGTGAACCTTTAGCGCTGCATTGCGTTTAGTGCTTATGAGCAGACGAATTAAACTCGTCCAGCGCGTTTGATTATTTAAAGACTCCACAACATGTTACCTTACATCTGGCAATGCGCATTTATAAAGTTATTTTTATATGCGCACACACATGAGTTCATTCATTTTTGTTGCTCGTCTTTTTTTAGAAATACGTTGACGGCAGCGGACAGAAACAAGCATTGCATGGGTGACTGTGAACGTGTCTATTATGTGTTTGATATATTATGGCGTAATAATTATAGATTTTATATGTCTACGGAGAGCAGATATTTAATTAGAACATAAAATATAATCTAATCTAAGCTTTTGTTTGGTTGAAGGCGGTAATCTCAGAAAGTACTAGTTTGAATTGAAAAATTACTTTCGGATGATATAGTCCACTTATCAAGTAAAACTATAGGCTATATATTAGCAACAAGCTGCGACCAATAGGAGCGATGCATCAATGGAAAATGTTGCAAAAACGGAAAAAGTTTTTCCTTTTGAGAGCTCGTGAAACTGCGGAGCACAGCTACTTCGTTATAAAGGCTTCTCTATAAGTTTTTTAGTGGTAAAGCTCATGCAAATTATAAATTGTAGCCGAAGAAGACATTTAAAATAAAAGCTTAACGTCTTCTGGCTATAGCTTATCTCATTAGTTTAAACTAAAGCCCAACTTACGCATTTGAACTCTTGGCACGGTTAATTCTTTAGAACTTTTACGTTAAAACTGTTATATTTATACTAGAATTAACTAAAGCTGTTTAAAAAGATAATACGTAACGGTCTTTTTAACCGCTGACGCAATAGTGTTTTAATGTTGACGTGTCGACCTAAACCACAATTTATGAAGATCTGTTAAATTAATTTATGAGATATTCTCATTTGTAAAATCAATAATTAATTGTGTGAAACAGGCGAACTTATCGCTAACAAGCGATCGCTTCCAAGAATAAACTTAAACTTTTTAAAAATTAACAGACAGAAAAGTTAAATTTGATTTCCGAAGTGTGCAGTGCAATGTTATGAACGTAATCAACGAATGTTTGAGAGTAGCTCGTAAATTCTTTAGTGGTTATAAATATTGTACACCTCTTTACGAGAACTGTTCAAGAACACTAGAAGTTTTTAGTGCTATTGCTAAGATTCGGCTAATTCTGTCCTCGCGGTTTGATAAAGTATGATAAGTCAGCCAGCTTTACGTTACTTTTATATTTGTTTTACCTACCATCAGTCAAACGGTGAGTTCAATGTTAAATCTACCAAAATAATTTAATTACTAGAAATTACGATGATTTGTACCTACTTAGTAAATAGGAATGGATGATTATATGATTTTTTAAACTACTTACTAAAAAATAAGTAATCATGTATTGATTTCAAGGTGTTATTATGTTATTTAAAATGTTTTCTATTTGTTGCATTGGGTTACTCCGGTAATAACAAAAATATGTGCTGAATTAAATATTTAAAATATACATATAAATAAACTAGCTGACCCGGCAAACGGTTGCGGTTTGCTACCCTTATCACTTAGGGGTATAAAAAATAGATATTAGCCGATTCTCAGACCTACTGAATATGCATATAAAATTTGGTAAAAATCAGTAAAGCCGTTTCGGAGGAGTAAGATAACTAAAATTGTGACACGAGAATTTTATATATATAAGATTACCTATAGTAATTCCTGCTAAAGAAATCAAAATGCAGTACGAGCAGGTGACGAGGCAGCCTGGAGGTACATATATTAAAAATAGGAAAATCTATTTATGATATACATATATAGAGAAAAAACATACAGTCGAATTAAAAACCTATTGTAACCCCCGAAGATAAAAAAGGGGTGTTATAAGTTAGACTTGTCTGTGTGGCTGTCTGTGGCATCGGACTAAAGGAATTGTTTTTTCTGTTTGAAAGTTGATCTGATCGAGATGACGGGATCTTAGCTAAACATTTTTCAATCTGTTCATCCATTTATGAGTCATCCTCATTTGTAATAATCGTGTTGAAGAATTAAATTAAATTATATTAGATTTTATTTTTTAAAACGTTTCAAAATTTAGCGATATAAAATCAATCCCGTTTAATACCAAAGAAACCGTCAAATCTCAAAGGATCCATTAGTCTCGCTTGCCGCTGGTTGTTGTGAAGTAATGGCCGTGTGAGATGAATTTTGATTCAACTCTCAACGCCCCAGCGTGGCCTACTCTTATTTGGATTGGAAATTTTTAATATGTAATCCTATCTATCGGATCAGAGGGGCGATCGAAGCACAACATTAATGAGTTTACGCTGCGAATAGACATTTTATTTTTGTATGGAAATGACAATAGGTATTGCAAAGTTAGTGTGAAAGAATCAAAGTTAGGTTTCCCATACAAACGTAGCGTGTTAGCATCCATTTTAAAAGTGAGTGAGTGAAACAGAATGTGTTGTACCTAATCACGTAAGCAAAGATGTATGATTTTCTTTACCCATTATGGTAGAAAAACTATGAATGTAAGCGTTACATAGTTTTTTCAATGGTATCATAGTTACTTATGTGAAAACGCCCAACATTAGCTCCAAATTTCGTGCTTGTAATGATATCCCTTCGAGGCTCATTAGGTAACAGGAGGTAACTAGGTACGCAACATAAGAAATGAGCTTAAACACGCCTACTAAATATAAAACTTATTCCGTAGAATTTCCACACAATACCTGTTCTAAACCCTTTTGAAAATTTCTTACCAAATACCTCTCTGGAGAATGCCGATCACCTACTTGCCTGTAGGTAAATAATATGATCAAAAAACAAAATCCAAGAATAAAATCTATAAATTCAATAAATATAATCTTTATTCAAATAAGCTTTTGCAATGTACTCTTGAATCGTCAAACTTTTTAGTTCTAAAGTAGATTCTACCGAGAAGAGACGGCAAGACCTCGGTAGTTACTCTTTTCAACAGCCAATTATTGTTACATAGTTTTAATAGATATAGGTGTAGTTAATGTACAACACTACAGATGGCTTAATTAAAACCTAAACGCTTCGAATGGGCATTTAAGCGATAAAACTAACAGACTACCCTCTCCAAATGCCGGCAAAGACGAGAAGCTGGCCTGGGCCCGATTTATTTCATAGGCCATTTACTTCCACGCTCGCCACTTATCCTGATTTATGTGTATTAGCCTACAAACCAAAGTCTAGGCATCCTCGAGGGCCTCGTGGCCTAGACAAACTAAATAATAAATAAGAATAAAATGATTTTTATTTCTTACAGAACTAGACCTACGCATAAATTGGAATTTATAGTGAATCTATTGAAGATTAACTCTTTTATCTTTTTCTTATTATCTAACCTCTCATGCAATGCCTCTAAATTAATCCACGTATACAGACACACACAGTGAATTATGCGTAGTAGCTTATTTTAAAACCTTTTAAAGTTACTTTTGTCTTTAACGGAGCTGGAGTCATGGATGTGTCGCCGTGAGTTTTCCCCGATTTGGTAAATACCTAAATGTTCCATTTTCACGCCAGCCCATTATCTTAACTTCGTCAGAGTTACGTTTAGTTTGACTGAAGTAGTACAAAACCAGAAGTGGTTTTGTGAAAAAATATTTAAGACCCATTGATTGAGTTCATTTATTCCATTTTTTACTTGTATGATGATTAAATATTTATATGTAGCGGTGTATAATATCGTATATAGCAAAAGTAGAATGGCAAAAACTATATTAGATAGCTAGCGTGCATTATTAGCTAGCATTTGCATCTGAATGATGCTTTAATAATAAAGATAATTAAAAATCAATATAAGTACCTACTACTGATTGGCAGTACGTTAACTTTGGCATTATCATCTGATATTATATATAATATTGTGTCTTAGCGATGAATAAGAATAAGCTTCTTTCATATTCGCTGACTCCGCTCATAACATTAATATATTATGTGACATCTTCAAGATACAGTTAGTAGGAATCAAATATATTGTTTTATATACATCAGTTCTAAGTTTACAGACCGTTTCAAGAGCACGCCCAAATCTGAGAACAGCCAAAAAAAGCTGATTTGTTATTAACGAGTCGGGAGTTTTTTAAATTGTCTTTAATTTCCCTTGTGTAGATACTTTTTGTATATCTCTTGTATCTTTTGAACTAAGAAAGAGGCCACCCCAGACCTCAGATAGAAATGAAGGCCCCAATCAAATCAGTAAGGCCGCGGGTAAGGACGACCTTTCCGCTGTTACATCAGATGAAATGAAATTTGATCGATATCACTTAGACTAGAAAGTCTTTTACCGCTCCTTGAAGTGCTACGACATTTTGTTGTCAACTACAATGTTCTTTTATGTTGTTAACCCAGTTGTTGTTGTTGACTTTTGACTTTGGCTTTTACCCGCAATCCAAAAAGAGGGTCGATATTGTTGAAAAGTTTGTCTGTGGAGCTCCTAAACAAATTTACCGATTAGGATGCGTTTTTTTTGTTTGAAAGCTAATTTGTAGTTAACATGTTTTTAATTGGCTTCAACTTGCCTATTATCTCCTGTTTACTATGTAATATATACAAATTATCATATCAATTCTTTCACTACTAATTTTTATAACCTTCATTTTAATCCATACATATATTTAAAAGAACGGTAATTAACACATCGAAGAATAAACGATCGTGTAGATTGGATAATCAATTCAGTTTCAATACACTTACATAAGCAAATCGCATTAACATCAACACACATTGAGTACACGTTAAATCCATCCAATGGTCAATTAAGTTGAAAATACAGAAGGCGAACCGTAGTATTAGCCTAGTTGGTGACGTCATAATCCTGTTGTTACTCTCGTAGCCCGTAGTAGTGTCTACGGTCGCGACTCGGAGCTGACGCTACGAAATCGCTACGAAAACTTTTGTCACCCGTGAAAACTTGTGATTTTTATAAAAAGAAAGGAATAATTGCCTAATCAAAATAGACAATTAGTGTACTATTATTTATAATTATTATGAGTTATTATGTATGTCAGGTACCTATGTGATAAGTTGATACGAATGGCAGTGTAATAAAAGCATTGTCGTGTATAACGCAAGGATAATTTTATCGCGTGCAATATTAAAACTCCATGTTTTGTCTGACTGAATGCAGTTTAGCGGAAGTCGAGTTCAAAGTTAATACTCGAAAGTGTTGTTGATGCCATTTTTGAGTCGTTTGGCGTAAACGTTTCTATCCTGTGTTTTGCACAAGATTATATAGATTAGATATAGATAAAGCCCACCCTTTGTTTTCTTTCTTTTACAACTAAGTTTTAATAAATAAATAAATAAGAATCAAACTAGATTTTTTACAACTCTAAAATGTAACGATATAACATCGAATCATGGTGGAAGGCACATCTCCAGGCGTATATTTCGCCACCACCAACAACGGTAACGGGTATCGGCTTTCCGCACGGGGAATTCACACGCTTCAGCTGTTCCTCAGGGAACATGGGGCTGACTGCGTTCGACAGCTTATGCAGGTATGTCGATCACTCACTTTGCAAAATAAATTTAATGCCCTAAGTCTATTTTAGTATGAGAGTGTTTTAACGAATTTAAGAGCGAGATAATGATGTTCGTCAACTAAAATAATTTAAGCTTTTTGAGGCGTAGTAGATTTTTATGAATAACACAGACAAATAATTTTTAAAATGATTATAATACAGAAACAAATTATTCTGTTGCTGTATTATGATTATTTCATAGTTTGGAACCTAACGAATTAACGAGTACAAATTAATTATTATCTTTCTAAACAGATAAATGAACTTTTTAAATTAGTTTGAAGCTTACATACTACTAAATTACATTATACTGTCATTTGCATGAGTACCTATAAAGTGTTAGTGGTGTGGTTGCATCAGTTGACTAGCAAAAGTGAGATTTTAATCCTATTTATCGATAGGTTTCACGTACGATTAGATATTGTAGTACAAAAGGAAGTATTCCTTTACTTATAAACGATACTTAACTTGAGATGTCTCAAATACTCTATTACCTTCTGAACACTGACGTGAAATTTTTGAAACAAAAATGAGACAAAATATTTTGGTCAAAGATCTTATTGAGTTATGAACAGAAACAACTACTTAAGATATATTTTATTATTTATATTATTTTTATATTATCCATTTTACACAGACACAAGAAATTATACTTTACCAAAATTATGGTAATGCTGGCGTATGTCATACACCACCGACCTATATACTTGAGGTGTGTACTACTGTTTACTCTATAGAATTAAATTGTATGTACATTGTACAAGATGACTTGCGAGTTGGTCTTTATACGTCAAAGGCGTTTGTCCCGTGTGAGCGAGTGCATGTTTGGTAAGACCTGAGATGCAGCTGTGTTAACACTTCATAACTGACTTTGATCTATCGTGGTAAGCTTCGAAATAGCACCCGTGCATGAACCAACGAGAAAAGAAAACGAAATAGGAAATGTTCTTTGCGTGACAGTTATAACTCCTATAATTAATTAAACATGAAATAGGTATAATTTTTAACTTAAACTTTTTAAAATAAAGCTGGGTCACGGGAGATCAAAACCAACTAAAAAAAAAGTTTATTTCACGTAATATGTATTTATCTATTTAAATGATAATTTGTAAACAACAATCTTAAATACCAGATAGCCCGATCTTAGAAACTTAAAACGATAAAAAAATTCACAGGTGAACTCGCGAAATTCATTCCAAAGTGTCTGGGTTTTTTTTTTCAATTACTTTATTTATTATTTAAACAATAATGTCTTTCTTTAACAATATTACCAGTATTTGCCTACAATATAGTTTTACATAAAACTCAGTAGCGCAGCTTATTTATTATTTGCAATACAAAGTGAAACTCTGCAAGCAGGACTTAACTTATGAAATTGTAAATTACCTTGTTATTGTACTGTACAAGAACGAATTTACCTTGCAACTAACAACACCCGAGGCTCTGTAACAATAGTAGGTTTAACGCCTGAATCCTAGATCCAACAAGTGAAACTCAAAACAATTTAAAAAACCTCCCGACAAACGAGAATGTCTCATAAATGGATAGTTGATATTTATAAATTATATCTAAGGTACAGACCTTGAGACAGCTCAATCACGTTGACTCCATCCATGTAAGAGTTGCATGCACACTGCACATACAGACACACTGTCATGTTACCCTTCTTTTACTCCGATTGTTAGTTTTTAAAAAGTGAAAAAAATGTGAAGTACCGTGTCCCCTAGTGAGGTATGGGGCATATGCATTTCACATCTGTTACACTGATCGATTTTTTCTTTAGGTTCAAGTAGGTGATCAGCCTTCTATGTCCTGCCAGACCGAGTTTTTATTATCTCCACCGGAATCGAACTCAGGACCTCAATGTTGTAACGCTTACGCGCTTACCACTAGACCAAGGAAGCGGTTAGTTTTAAAACAACAAGAAAATTGCTACGAGTCGTAGATTTTTCTACGAGTATTACTAGTTTAAGTACATGAGTGCTAAATAACTTGTTTAATTGAGAAAAGACTATAAAAAAATACATGCTTATAAGTTATATATGTAAAGACTAATTCACCTTTTCTATTAATTATAGCTACTTGCTTAAGTTATCTACTGCCTGTCTTTTGTGCAGTTGAGTATAAATGGCTGAACGAAACTAAATCACGTTCCGCGAAATTAGGATTAATAATATCCAACTATCTTGGCTTAAGTCTTATTTGCGTCGTTAAAACTTCCGCAGCACAATAACTAACTGTTCTTGTTGTAACTTGACGCTTTTTTGTTGCAGGTAAAACTTATTCTATCGAGTTCTGTAACAAACTATGCGCGGTGTCTTTGGGAAATCCGCTATTTTGCATACTGTTCAAGACATATTTGGTAAGTATTCAATCTATGTATTAATAGATTCGAGAAGTATACTAATTCAACGGAAATAAAATGTCCTTACAAATTTCCATCGTTTGTGGGTTTTGAGAAATAGCGTGACGTTCATGTAAAGGCCATTTTTTTTATTTTGGAGTCCCACCTGGCGTAAATCACCTTGGGATATCCCAGTTACTCTGGTGTTTCTGTACGGTCTAAAATTAAACTAAAATATAGCAGTGTAATACGTAGATGACGTAGCTTTTCTTCTTGTAAATGTTTAACATGACGTATTATGTGGCGTAACCAATAAATAAATAGATAAAGGTAAGGTCTTCCTTCTTAAAGTCCTTAGTGTAGGTATATATGCATAAATGATTAATCTGAATTAAAATAATTATCTCCAATGTTACTGAAGATAGCTTAATCTTCATTATATTTTTATCCTAAATCCATAATTTTTCTGTCAATCGCTCTCCAATATTCTCTGAACATCGTAAAATAGAATCATTATAAATGTCTGTAAAGTATCCTCGCTCACCGTTTATATAGATTGAAGATTTTATATTTCTTACAGTACAATTTCGATAACGAAATTCCAATTGCTTCTAATCGATAACCTTTTTTCAGTTGACTTCTTTCTGTACCTTAATAATAGCAAGTTTGTATCTACAACATTGAAAATTTTATAGAACCTGTTGGTTTTTTTCTTATTGGCAAACTACATATTATTTCGCATTTGATACCTATTTTAGTAGTACGTACGTAGTTTTACGTTATTGAGAACAATAAGTGGTTTGACGACCGATTGGCGCAATTGGTAGTGCTCCTGCCTTCTGCATCGGAAGGTCCCGGGTTCGAATCCCGGTAGGTATATTAATTTGTGTGATGAGCACGAATGTTTGTTGCCGAGTCTTGGTTGTTTATAAACTTTTATATGTATTTGTTGTGGTACCCTCGTTGTTTCTGATTTCCATAACACAAGTGCTTCAGCTACTTACTTTGGGATCAGAGCAATGTATGTGAGTTGTCCCAATTATTATTATTATAAGTGGTGATAATAACAGTTCAAATTTTCTATTTTAGTTGTAGAATGTTTTGTCACTTTTTATCAAACTCAATTCGTTATTTAAAGGATACAGAGGAAAACATACTTTGAATAGAAATAATGACACGGATTGTATTGTAAATATTCAATATTAGCTTCGCAGGTATTGCTTGTATGTAATGATTATAATGACTTCTATAATCTAAACATGAGAAAAAATTAACACTATGACCTTGAAATGTTGTAGCTAGATACTAAGTTGTCATTGCTATTAATCTTTATCAAACACGAATATATATGTAATTCTAAGATTTGTACTTTGCTTTATAATGTATACTTACGTCACACGGCGACGTATTCTCGCACAGAGAGCAATTCACCGGCTGCTCGATGACCTCCAAACATCGTCGGGTACAGGAATCGCCGAAGCGAATTAAATAATTCCAGCCGGTTCATTCGCAAAACGGAATATGTTTGATTTGTACAAGAAACCTTTCATTTACAACCGTTCGACAGCCATTGCAATCGGTTTCACGTATTTCATATTTATTTCGGTACAGTTTTTTTGCGTATCGGGAATTTTACGTACAAAAATAAAAAAACGTTCGTTTTTATAGAATCAGGCTATACAACATCATTTGAATATCACAAATCAATAATACACAATTTATGTGCCAGCGATCGGTAGTGTATCTAAGTAATATTATATGTTAGTATTTATTTGATTGAACTAGGTAATTAAATTAAAAACACGAACTGAGCAAAACGACGGAAAACAAGTATATTGGTGACAAGAACAGATTACAGAGTATGTTATTTTTCTAAACGTCATAATATGACAAGTGCACAATATTCATAATAGATGGCGTTCAGTGTTGCAATTAATAATTTCAACACTAAGGAGAGCATATTTATAACTATGTAGTTACGGATAATGGAAACGATGTTATACTTAACAGACGTATGACCAATTTATTTTTATAATAATGTTATTATTTTTTAAGATAATGTTATATTTCAGATATGAATCACATTTTTAAAAACAATAATAATTAATAAGTTGCAATTGGGGCCTGATTACGGGTTAACGTTTTATTATGTGAGTTTGGTATCTACCGGTAATGTTCAGTTTTTAGGAAAATGTGTTTTTAAAGCGACCCTAGTGAATACGCCCAAAGTTACTCGGCCACTATGCGATTGGCAGCTTGCCGATAGTAAAAAACTTATCGAAGACTGTGATAGTAGGTGATCTCATGGTTGACGTGCAGATCTGTTTTAACGTTACAAGTATTTGTATAAAGCATAATAAATTGGCTTCGTTATACTAAATAATGTTAGCAAAATGATTGATCGCGCAACGGAGATGAACTGATCGCTATTTGAAGTGATCGGGTTACTTAATGGCCGTAAACAAAGCTCTCGCACACGGAGCGCTACGAACGCTACTAAAATGGTTAATATACTTAATATAATTATTAATTTTAAGCCGACTTTAATGGCTCTCTTGATGCCCGTAAGTAAATTTTAAAAAAGAAGTTATTCTTAAGAAAAAAACCGTAACTAAATGTGGCCAGCCTTAGTGTTTTACGTGTGTTGCGCCGGAGTTCCTAGGTTCGAATCCCGGGAAAGTAATTGAATATTTCGATTGAGTAGGCTCAAAAGGTTGATCACAATTCCAAACAAGATTTGCCTATTTAATACGTGCTTAATTTTTCTTTCTAATCGATTGTTCCTGTTTGTAACTACATATTTGTAAATTTCTGTTTATACAAACAATATACTTATTTTAAATTTTATCGACAAATCAGAAACTATTTAATTATTAATAGGAAAATTGTTAAGACAATTTATATGTATGTATATGAGTCGCATAACGGCATATAGATGAACACTCATGAGAATATCTAACCATGACCTCGAAATATGAACAATTTGTCAAAGTTGAGCGCTGAGACAATCGGCCTATTTACATGCCTCGTTCGCGTAACTGACTGGCAAATTTCAGAAATCATTCGTTTACACAGTAGCAACATCTAATTTTGTAAAGTATTAGGTGTGGGCTGTGGCCCGCGGTTCCACCTCGCTTTTACCACTTGCAGGCTATGGGTACTATGATAATAATATTAACAAAGGCAAGGAATAACTAAATTGAAACATTTTTTACCCAATTTGAAACCAGGATCTTCGGCGCAATATATGCGTAAACAAATTATCACGGAGACGGTTGGTATTAAATTCGTGAAATAAAAATGCAGCATTTCTTATAATCTCGTGGGTAATGTTGACATAATTTTTGGCGTAAACACGCGGGTCGTCGACACATTGAAAAGGCCTCTGACGAGTGTCGCCGGGTGGCGCTACTCGCAGGTGCTCTAGAAATGGCCAACCTTTGTTCGTCGCGTCTTTGTTGACGAGCCTTTCAACATTCAATACCTTCGCTTCATGCGCGATAAACAGAATGAATGAAAACAGTTTGAACGAATTAAAGCACCTGTATTAGTAAAGAAAAATATTTTTTTTGGTTAGACTGTGGTTTTTGAAGACGCGGACGTGACATTTTTATGTTCTGTGGGTGGATGGATGGGTGAATTTTCGGTTACATTGTCACTATTTCTAGTTGCTATTTAAGTTGTAGGAAAGTTTTTGTTTCTAATAATGTTTCTAATGGTTAATAAATAGGCATTAAATATTTTCTTTTTCATGTTTGTTTGATATAGTGTTGTATTTTTAATTTTTATACTATTTCGTTTGTAATTTTACAATTATTTAAGTAGTAATTAGTTTACATACATTTTTCAGATGTTTCGCGTTTAGTCGCATGCAGGTCTTAATCCATTAAAATTGTTTTCTTCTAAATGTGTCATACTCGCATAATTAAAGTACTTTATTATATTGCATTTAATCCATGTTATAATTTCTATTGTAATAGGTACACTTATACTGTGATATTTATAGTGAATCACTTTATAGTTTACCGATTGATATGAATCGGGGCAGACAAATATATCCAATTATATCCGTCACGACTTGCCGACAGAAATATGCCACGATACAATTGGAACTTAAGCTAATTTGCACTTAACACGTCCAGGTGACACTCTTACCTAGATCATATTTTGATTCTTTGTGTTTTATCAGAATATAATATCTAATTAAACATCAATTCATTGAAATAGCAATAAATATACAAAGTAGAGAGAGTAGAAATTTAAGAATTTTTCGTCAGATGACAGATGAAAAAGAGTGTATTCCGAATTATTATTTGTCTATTAGAATTATCATTTATTTCCCGCATTCCAGAACGTGAATCAAACTCAAATCTTGTTGCAAGCACCAACTTACAATTATTTTCAATGAAGATTTATCATTACTTATTACGATATATATTAAGTTTTAGCGCACTTTGATGAGTTTAATGGTGGTTAATGGGTTTTTTAAATACATTTTTGATCACTCAGAAAAGCAGCTCAAATTATAAAGCTCAAAATTAACTTCTATCAAGCTCTGAAATTGGATGTTATTACAAAAGCAAATTTTGGAAAGTATATTCGTTCTACCTTTAACACTGTACCGCGGTTCGTGTTTAAATGGACACATGTTAACCACATTTTCTAGTACAATTTGATTTTAGGAGCAATAATTAGAAAGGAAATTTTAAAACAAGCGAAACGATGAAAATGACAAATAAATCTATTTAAAAGAAATAAATGAAATGAACGTTCAATTCGCGTTTTGATATGACAATATTTTTATTCAACAACTAGCCGTGGCTTTACTTGTTATGTTTAAGATTAGAAGGCAAGTAGATGATCAGCCTTTTGTGCCTACCCAACCAATTACTAAATCAATTAAATAGTTAAAATGAAATCTTAACAGTTTATAAGTGACTTATAATAGTTGAGACTAGATGTCCGCCGCATCCTTTTTAATTCTTCATCTCAAACTTCTCTCAACTCTGACCAAATGATATAATTTAAAACTGGTAAAGTGCGGTTTTAATCCGGTATTTACATCGTATTTTATTTAGTCGAGGAATTTCGCTCACGTCGTCAAAGGCACGCAAATTGTCCTCGAGCGCAATCCGCTCAGAAAACCTTAATTACGCGGTTTAACTATCATTTTGCGAGTATTTCGAAAGCGGATATTTTACTGAATTTTCGAGTGTTGATGAGCTCCCATTTTGAGTACCTATTGTGCAAAACTGTGGCTCGCCTAGATTGTTTGATTTGTCGATTTTTCCATTGCGAAACTGAATTGAGTGTATGTGGTCACATTTTGTGTTATATTTTGAAACCCGACGAAAAAAGAGGGGTGTTATAGGTTTGAGCGTCAAACCAAACTGGAGGTGTTTCGATTGTTTGTAATGAGAAGTAGGTATAGATATTAATTATCCTTAGTCTTAATATTCGATTTCGACTTATTTAGTACTAGCGACCCGCCCCGGCTTTGCACGAGTATAAACATACATAAAAACCTTCCTCTTCAATCACTCTATCTATTAAAAAAAACCGCATCAAAATCCGTTGCGTAGTTTTAAAGATTTAAGCATACAAAGGGATATAGGGAAAGAAAAAGCGACTTTGTTTTATACTCTGTAGTGATATGCAGACATCATTGGCTATATAGCTTAATAAACATATAATACTAGCTGTGTCCCGCGATTTCACCCGCACAAATAATACTATGTAATTATAATTTTCAATCCAAACTGGTAGCAAGATTAGCGCGTTCAACCACACAAACAAAATCTTCAGCTCTATAACATAAAGTATAGATTTCAATGGAACATTAAACATTTATGTAATATCATG
Source organism: Aporia crataegi (assembly GCA_912999735.1). Classification (NCBI taxonomy): domain Eukaryota; kingdom Metazoa; phylum Arthropoda; class Insecta; order Lepidoptera; family Pieridae; genus Aporia; species Aporia crataegi. The sequence goes on along the minus strand of OU538748.1, from coordinate 432,796 downwards.
GAACATAGCGTGTTAATAATCATGATAGTGTCATTATATTATATCGACCTCTCATGTCCCATTTCACGAATCTATTTCAAACTAGCATATCATCGAATATTCGAGCAATCTTTGGTATCGAAACATTGCTTTTAATTTATGTTATTAGGTACTTAACTTTGTGTATTTAATGTTGTTGTATTATTATTATTGAATCAGTTGCCTTATAAGGTATTTCCGACTGGGGACCTTCAAAAAAAAAAAACGTACCTCTCCTTAAAAGGCCGTCGACGCACTCGCGGCACTGGCACTGGCGCCTGTGGGTGTTTATGGGCGGCATGCTACTAACACTTATGTTATTCAAAAAAAGAATAATATAATACAATGTGTGTCTGGTTTCTTTTTACTGATCGCAAATAGTTATTATAAAGAGCCTAACCTAAATGCATTCTTTGACAAAGCCGAATGAAGTAACTAGTGAGAAGATATACAATAGCAAGATTCAGCATATTACATTAGAAATCTAATGAAATTCAATCAGTCCACTTCGTGTCCGCCAGCCGCCATTGTAGTGCTTCGGAAACCGTATCTGTTTGCAATCTTCGATTAAATGTATCGAGACGTTTGATTTTACTATTTAACCCCGATGCAAAAGTGGAGTGTTATTAGTTTACTTGTCTATAACTGTGGGTTTTTTTAAAGCTGACTTGATCGAGATGAATCTTAGCTACTGTTTATGAAGACCTATTCCTTCATTCATGAGATATTCTAGGAAATGAGTACCAACCTCCTTTTTTGACGTCGATTGCAATAGCATTTAATGCTATAGGGCATAGTGATATAGACAATGGAAATTATAAATTTCGATAGATGATATGTGATAAAAGAATATGTTAATGGTTATATTCCGCCCGCCATGTGCTCACGTAAAGGTCACAAAATTGAAGTTTCAATTGTAACGCAGTCGTAAAAACTGTGTACCTACAGGAAACACGTTTCATGAGTTTTATTCGGGACTCGTGACGGCAAATGCCACGTAACATGCTCACGTGTGTCGCACAATATTCTCGCTTTCAATACGTTTTATTTATAAAGACTGTTCTTTTAAAATCTATAAACCGAGTTCAGATTGCACCAAAAAATAATAAATAAAACAGAAAACCTATCCTATAATATCAAACAGTGCCAGATCATCACAAGTAAAATATAAAACAAAATTTTAAAAAGACCAATAATAGAATATAGGTTGAGAAGTTTCATAAGTCTTCTTAATGAAACAGAGTTTTCTTTTAATAAATTTATTTCATAGAAGCTTTACTCGCATATAGTTCACTGACTTTTCTAAGGCCGCAGCGTTTCTTGTGTTCGGTTGCACGTGTCTAGTTTTATAGTGCATGTGAGAGTTATTGAAAAGGTATAACTTAATTTTAATATTAACTTTTAATAGTTAAATCTGATGAACTTTTTAATCCCAGATAAAAATGTGGCTTCTTATATGTTGACGCCTATGTGGCAAAGACAGCTTTGGCATCGTAGACAGATTTATTTATTTATTTTGATGGGGTTTTGTCGTTTGTCTAATTGTCTTCAATCACTTGTATATCTTAAACTCTGGTTAAATGTTATTTGTCAATGTCTCAACCAAAGACGGAAGAGGACATAAATAGTTCCTATTCTTAGTTCTCACCTCTTTAATTAACATTCTCCGCGGTCCTCGTTCCTGCCTTTAGCGACCTCTATCGACAGACTTCAACAGCATTAATCAAATGCCAACACCCCACGGAGTCGTGAACAAGGCATGACGACATTCCTTCAATTGTCCTTTTCAAGATTGAATCGATATGTCGTGGTTAACCCTGGACACAGTTCATGAATAACATCCTTATTTAAAGAAAACCGTTTGAACACACATTATTTAATAACTGCCGTCGCAAAATAAGGGGTTTTAATAGGTTGACAGTTGGCATGTCTACGAACTAAAACACTAGTTTTTACCGATATTGGAACCCAGAACCTCTGACGCAACTAACATGAAATAACAAAATTAAAAAGAAAGTTTATTCAAATAAGCTTTTTTCAAAGCACTTGAATCGTCGATTATGAAATAGTTTTAGAAAGTAACGCTTACTCGCGGTAGTGGTTTGTTCCATCTGTTAAAGTTAGGTTATATTCAAAAAATGTTTCCTTCGAAAGCCCTGCTTAATAAAGGCGGACGTGAAACTGATTTGAACTTACTTTTATTTGTTGTCGCGGTGTAATACAAGTTAAATTTGTTTTAAATTGAAAAGTTGGTGACGTACTCGTAAATATATGGAGACGTTTTGTTAATTACTATTTACTATAATATTTTTGATTTGTTTAAACATGGAATCAAAGTGAAAGCAAAGTATTTTCTCTTGTGACTCAATGTGCCCTGCGGTTTAATCTGCTTTAATTTTAGGAATAACCCTACTTAGCTCTCTGAAAATAATATTTTTTTCCTTTTTTACAACATTTTTCATTGATGCTATGTTATATCTAAGCCTATTCCAATAAATGGACCTAGGGTCTTCCAAATATTATAAATCTAATAATACCCTGCATAGTAAAATTGATAGGAAATAATCCTTTCTAAATGCAAATATTTTAAATCTACTTAAAACTTAGGCTTAATGTTTATATTTTAAAGTTTTTTTATATGTTTTATATACAAATAATGTTCCTCAGAAACGTAAGTCTAGATAAAAGGCATAAAGTTGCGCTGTATCCGTCGCAGCAGCAGCGGGGGCGTCCGCGTCATATCGGCGGGAAGGCCGCACCGGCCGCCCGCATCGCGCGCCATTCCAAATTCAAATAGGTACCATTCAATACAGATTAAAGGAAAATTTTAATGGTCCGTGGTTTTTTACTCTTAATTGTAGACAGTGGCAGTGTTCTGTGAAATTAGTTTCTATTATCGCTTCAAATAAAACAAAAGTATAATTGGTACTCGATTGATGTAATAAAGTGTGTGATGAGTGATTTTAAGTGATTCTAAACTGTTAATCTGCGTTGTTAAATTAATGAAGCAATGGCGTATATAGGTATAGGAGATTAGCAACAGGCACACTCGTAGCTTTGAGAGTTGGAGACTCGTCCTCGGCTTTATGAGGCTAACTATTTAGGTTCAGGACGTTTTATGTCCTTTATATCTCTCTGTAGCTACTTTGTATATTCGCTACGTTAAACATTAAATGAGTTTTGTGGTATGCATTAAGATAAATTTTATTGCGCTCGTTTTTCTGTCAAAATTGCTCTCATTTTTAATAAACAAAAGAAGCTCTATAGCGAACTTATGCTCCTTTATGCTTAAAGCATTCGTCATATTACATTTCTCTTCAAATAACAAAACCTTTTAAAAGACAAAAAAATTTTGTATATTTATTAATGAAAATCTACTAAATCTAAAAAAAACGTTATCATTGCTCTACGAAATAGGTACGTAGTCGAATTGCGTAGCATATTGTACGCGCTACGGAGTCGCTACGATATGCTACGATATCAGCCAATGCTACGCTGGCCTCTACGTTCATCTTAGCTTAACCACATATTATTTAATTGAAGCAGCTATATTTCAAAACATAATAATTATATTTTATAATTTATATTCTTACTTACGAATATACTTAATGTATTTATTTACGTTTGTCTAGATTTAAATCTAGGTTAAAAAATAACAAGCGATGCCCGAACGAATCTTGATTCAATTTCGTATTACTGTTTGTCTTTCATTTGATGTTCAGAATTTGATTAGTTTTGAGAAAATGAATAGCTTGTGAAATTAAAGTGTCACTTAAGATAACCTTTTTTTTTATTACAAATCAACGTGTGATTTGATGTTTAAAGAAATTATACTGGCCTACTAAGTAATTTCTACTTTCTAATGTATAATTTTAATTTTTGTTTTTAATATCTACTGTTTTATATATTAAGGTTACAATATTTTGTATTTTGTCTTCTATTTTATAAGTTTTCGCCTATACCCTGCTGTACTACCTTGGTTAATTTCGCCGCAGCGTGGAACACCACGCAAGATAATTCTTATTAGTTACTAGCTGTGCCCCGCGGTTTCACCCGCGTTAATTTCATCGTAACGTGATGTTATATAGCCTATAAACAGTAAAATAGCGAACAGCTAAATAATAATAGATATGTATAGCTGACCCGGCAAACGTTGTTTTGCCATATTAATTTTTAGAGTGGGCTACCCTTATCACTTAGGGTATGAAAAATAGATAGTAGCCGATTCTCAGACCTACTGAATATGCATATAAAATTTGGTAAAAATCAGTAAAGTCGTTTCGGAGGAGTATGGGAACCAACATTGTGACACGAGAATTTTATATATTAGTTATATAGTCTATATAACAATATCGTTTAAAGCCTTGCTGGATAAATCGTATATCCTACACAAAAAACATTTAATTCGAATCAGTAGTTTCTCACATTATCGCATGCAATTATATAAACGAAAAAAACTCATCGGCTTAGTAATATTAATATATAATATTACTTTTTGTATCCAGATGCGTAGCATGGCTCCGTTCCAATTTAAGTTTTATCGGTGTGAGGCAATTGCCAATGTTATTGCGTGTCATATGATGCGTTTCTATGAAAAGAGATATTCATGGTGCTAAAGGGAAAAAGAGGTCCTTCTGAATTGAGTATTTTTACCTTTTCATGTAGGTATTTACGTGTTAAGCACTGAATTTTTTATGATAATATAAAAAACAAATTAAAATAAAACAGAAAGTTTTCTCTTCATTAAATTACATTCATTATTAATTACGAATTTAAGAAGAAGTGCATAAAGCTTTTTTATATAAAGTTAATTAAGAATACATTAAAATACACACTATTGTTTGAATGAAACAACATACACACACATATTTAAAAGGTGGGCAACGCACCCGTAGCCCAACAGGCGTTGAGGGTGTCCATGGGCGGCGTCCCTCCTATCCTATAAAAAAAAACATACATACCTGACTTACTCTTGAATTGTAGTCGAATTTCGACCAACGGGCGACCAATAGTTCATTATTAATAGTTATCATAATAATATATATTAATGATGTTTATACTATTTGCCAATGACAGAGGCCAATAACGGACTCAGCTGAAAAAGGCTAAGGCCTACAATGGGCTGAACAGACATTAATACTGATGATTTAGAAGCCTGAATGAGATATTCAAAACGTTCCGATGCGACGTAGGTGTTGCCAATAATAAAATAGCAAACCAATATGTATAATAATTATGTTATTGTTCTTTCGATAAAAGAAAAATTGACTACACTATTCGTAAACAATAGCTGAATTATTATTCGTGTTATTAGCCTTCAGTGAGCCAAGAAATTGAATATGCCCCATCCATTTACCTTAATGTAACACACATTGAGTTCCCTAATAAAATTCCTTTTCCTTCACTTCATATTTTCCACTTGTGGCTTAACGATGTTGACTCCCGGGTACCTGCGGCTAACATCGATCTGTGATCAAGGTCTTAACTACTGAAACTGTAAACCGCGTTTACATCAGGAACTACTGTTTCGAATCGAATAATTCTTTTTGTGATTGTTTATCTATCGAGGAAGGCTATTATAACATCAAACTACGGACCGGAGCCTCAAAAAAAAAAACGCGCGTGCAAATCCGGGGTACCATTAGTTTTATTATTAATAAATCCTAACAAGATACCTATTTACTCTATCATTATTTATTCATTCTATTGATAAAGTGAATTATCACTAAATGATTAAGAAATATCGCCTGGCCGCTGTCAGATTTCTGTTAATAAAATTTGCTTAAATTCCTTTACAAGTGGTTAAAACCATTAATTTAAATAACTATCTCAACGTTGGTACCGAGAGGTATTGTTACTGTCACAATCTGTTCTGGAAGTAATTGCTTTTGGTTGTATCTAGATATTCTTATATCTTGATCTCTATAAAGATTTGCTTTAGAAATATTAAAGTGAAATCACACAGTGAGGTTTGAAGAAGACACATCTCTGCGGCTGGTTCTTTTACACCAGGCAAGAAATTGAACCTTGCTACTCAACCGAAACTTTTGTCTTCGGGATAGATTTAGATAATCGGGATAACACGCTTGATAACGCTTGAACGATTTAGCCAGGGAAGTGGTTTACTTTTCCTCTAGCTGTTGTGACAAATTACATTCGATATATATATCTATATTCTTCATATTGTTTACATTATCGTGATTATTTTAAACCATAGTCAGTTTTTTAAAATCTATAGTTAAACGTTAATGTGTGTTAAAAACCAACAAACACGTTTTTTATATAACAAGCCTTGTTAAATTTTTTGAAGGAAACTCAAGATTACGCATGCAAAATATGTAGCCGTTAAGAGTCCATGTTACCATCAGTGAATTTTTTTTTAAAACCTTACAGAGTTTATTCATTGAAAACGAAATTACAAATATCATCTACTAATTGTGTTTGTATATACAGCTTAAAACAGCCATTCTAGTAATTATTGTAAAATGTACTTAACGACTATTTTATTTAAAAATAAAATGAAATAAGGAAAAATAAAGGGTAATAAAAAAGTACAGTTTAACCTTTCCGTGCTGCTGTAAGGTAGCCTGTAGCGAAAGCAGATGTACAGTTAAGTAAATGCTCTATGTATAACATTGTTTCTTTATTTCCTGCCGGTTTATAAAACTATGCTAATTGCAACTTGCAACTAATAACTTGTTAAAACTTTAAATGCAATTCTGAAACTTATCTACAATTTCATTTCATTTCATTGTGTTTCAACACACTGATGCTTCAGCATCAGTACATTTTCCATTTACTTTCTTACTAACTGTGCCCCTTTTAATTTCATCGTAGCGTAACGTAATTCAGAGTATAGCCTATCTCGATAAATGGACTATCCAACACAAAAATAATCTCTTGAGATTATTGCAATCAACCAAGCAAGCTAACTTTTAGCTTTATAATATTAGTATAAATTATGTCTTCATAGTAATCCTAATATTATAAACAAGCCGCCCGTCCCAGGTTCATACATTATATTGCTATACTTACCCGCGTCGTTACTCTTACTTTGTGATAAGAGCCAAAAATTATATTAGAAAAATAAACAGTACGAAATGTTGTTGCTAATTAGAAAGAGATGGCGCTCATGCACTTAAATATGACGAAATCATAGTTTTTGATAAAATCGTAAGTAATTTCAAAATTTCAGGCTTTGTTATTTTGACTTATAAAGCGTAGACTCTTAACGCATTCACGTTGTTACTGATTTATGCAGACAAAGTCACGGGTATGTGATAGTTAGATATAAACAACTGTGTAGAAATAAACTATGCTATGGCTGGAGATTTCTACGAAATAGATAAATTTATGTCAAAATAAAAGCCTTCTATTTTTCAAAGCTTTTGGTTCTTTCCATTTTTTTTAAATCCAAGCAAAATCAAAGACCTCATACCCAAATGTAGGACTAGACTCAAAGAAAAGTTTGTCATAATAGTGTTAATTTTAATTTATTTAAAGCAGCCAGCACTATGTTACTATAATTTTTAGCTACTTTTTTATATTGTATCTCAATAAAATAAAAAAGAAGTAATTTAAAAACTTTAGAAAATTCAAGGTGTAGGCAGTAAAGCACGGCATATTTTTATAATCTAAAAATAAATTTAATTTAAAAAACTTGTAAAATTTTTATTAGATGGCGTACGCTACGTAAGGGCAAGAAGACATAACAACATAAAAAAAAATAGAATTTAATAATTCTAAAAATCAATTATTTTCTATTACTACTTATTTGATGTGCTATTTTTTTTAAATTTTGCCTTTCCTTTTATAAAACAGTGTGTATCCCACTGGGTACCTACTTTAAATATTCTAACAAGGAAATACTCATCTAAAATTAAATTATCAAGTGGCGTCAATTTTCTCCCTGTCAATAGAAGTTGGAAAGCAGAATCACTGCAGAAGACATGTGTCACTATGAGATTAAACTTTTAAAGGCCACACGCGTTTGGAACTCACGCTAAATATTAAGTTGGTTATAAACAATTGATCAGTGGTGAAAACTGGCTCTTTGAACCCGTCTCGCTACGTATGTGTAACTTTAACTATAAAAAATGAGGGGTGGTACAATATTGTCGTGTTTGTGTGTGCTCGTGACGATTTTTTGTTACTTTTTATTAAGTGTGGTAAAAGTAAATAAATTTATGCATTTGAAGCGGTTTTTTTTTACAGTTGACAGGATCGATATGGATCATAAAGAAACTACAATTTATGAACAGTATATCCATTCATTATTATAATTATTTTTTTCCATAATAAACATATCGAGGTGTTTTTAAATTGTAATTTTTTTAGACACTCGCAAATGCAAAAAATCACTTGGATCCCGCATTCATTTTGTGAAAAACGAATACCGCAAGTGTATCGATTTCCATGGAAAATTGAGACAGAGGCGCCAAAATCCCGGGAATAGAATCGTTAAGAACCGAACACAATCCAGCTTAATTTCAATTGCATATTTGGATCGCTTTGTGGTCCCGCTGCGAACGCAACAAAGCGTGCCATTACCATATTCGTAATTATCACTCCCATTACCGAGTCTTGTCCGCCTCGATTGCTCCACAAACAAGTAACCCTGCTCCGTATTCACGCATTTATCTTTACAAATATTTTAAATTTCCTATAATGAGTCTGCCAAATGCCCACTAAAGATAACGGGATTTCACTGAATTAAAGAATGAATCGACATCCAAACTTTTATTTATAAAGTATTCAACTGTACGGTAGCTGAGAGGACGTCTTTATTTATTGATGAAACTCTGTAAAGGAAAAGCGCATCTGCTCTTTGGTATCGAGTTACTAAATAGGTCAAAGAACAACTTGTTTACCGGACAGTGAACGAATCCTTTTTATCCCTATTTCTAACGCCCGACGAAAAGAGAGGTGTTATTGTTTGATGTATTGTTGATTCGTTTTTGTTTGAAATTTGGTAATCGATATGATTTTAACTAAAATTAGTGAACATCCGTTTATCCATCAGTGAGATATTCTTATTAATTGTAATCATCGTGTCGGCAGTTTTTTAAATTGTCTTCAATTCCACTTGTGAGCATGCTATGTAATCAGAACGAAGCATTGAAACGATGGATTGTTACTTGTTGCTTTGATTAATCTTCTATTTCCGAGAACAAGTCAAGTGTCTATTGTCAGAATATACACCGCTTAAATATCACCTACAGAAAAATGTAGCTAACTCGCACATTAAGCGATCGAAAACAGACAATAGAAGCAACTACTGTTTTAAATATTATGTTATTATTTGATTTATGACTGCCTCCGTGGCTAAGTGGTTTACGTATGAGTGTTGTGAAAAATGTCATAGATTCGAATCTCGATGAAACAAACAAACTTTTCATTTCGCTGACCACTTTTTTGTCTGAGAATAAAATAATCAGTGAAACCGAGGAAGAAATACCCCACGGGATTATATTATTTGATAATAGAAACAGCTTTCTTTTATGAAACTATACCTACAGTAAAAATCGTCTGAAGATAGTTTTGATGTATGAATACATGTCAATGCAAAACAACCCTGCGAGAATGTAATATTTTTGATAGAGTGGTTTGTCCAAGGCTAGTTTCGGGTTGAGGTCTAGCCCGCGGTGTCAACCAAAACGATGAAGACCAAAGTTAGGTAAACGAAACCTATTCCGATTCTATTTAAACAAAGCACGATCTCGCAGGTCGAGGCTAGAATTCAATTCACCTTCACATATATCTTGCGGCTTTTAGTAGCTATTTTCGCTTAAAGAGCCTTCTTCAACAGAAGATATGCCTTTTGACAATATGCGTTAAATAGCAGCATAGTTGCGGAGACTTCGCTGAAGGCCGTTTGTGCAATTATTTACTTGCCTGCGTGTTCGGATTATGATCTATATATACCTAGGCTATGTGGTGTATAGAATAGGTAGGTACACTATTTAATTTATGCTACCTACTACTATATGTGCCCCGCGATTGGGGCTCCGCTCCTATTAGTCATAGCGTAACATTATAAAGCTTTCCTAGATAAATGGACGATTCAAGACAATAATCATTTTCCAATTCGAATGAGTAGTTCCTGAGATTAGTACGTTAAACCTACCAAACGTACTATATAGTCACGCTACGACGAAATTCATGCGAATGAAACCTCGAGGAAACCAGCTAGTAAGGTATATCGAATGGCTTAAAAACTCTTATATCGCGAATCTTGTACGAGTAACTAATTACTGCATAGTACTTATAAAATGATCAAAATTATCTTTTCCTAGATTAAAGTTTTCTTTTCAACTCTAGCCATTCTATCTGTTATTGTGTGAAATACTAAATGTTCCATTTTATTGCAAACTTTTTCAAATTAACAAAGCGTGAGAAAAATGAGGAAAGTTTATTTATTAAACTCGGCGAGGTAATTAATTTGAAAGCCTACCTGATGCCCTCGTATCTTCAACTTTTTCGGGAATCGACCCGGTTTTTAATAAGATTGCTCCGGGAATTGTCGGATGCTTTGAGCAAGAAGCCAATTATGCGTAGTTTTAGTGTAAATTTTATACAGAAAGACATGCTTTCACATTTGATTTATATAAGACTTTTATCTTGTTAATGCTTCCCCTCTGAAGGCAAAATCAATGAAGTTCTATACTAATTATTATAAAGCTGAAGAGTGTTGTTTGTTTGAAAGCGCTAACCTACTGTCCATTTATCGAGGACGGCTATTTAACATCACGCAACTAATAGGAGCGGCAAATCTATGAAAGATGTTGTCGAAAGTAGATTTATTATTTTACTTGAACCACCAACTATTAATTAATATAATTGTCTTAATAAACAACTTTAATATATCTTATATAGTTATAAATTCTTAGTTACCGTTCTATGACCTGGGTCGCCTAGAAGAGATCGCTTGGAATGATCTTGCGATAAAGGATACAAAAAATAGTGATGGTGTAATACAAGTATAAATCAATAAATAAATCAGCTGCCATAACATACAGGTACTTGATACATAGTTCATTAAAGTTTAAAACAAAATATACTATATGTATATCGAGTTAGTATGTTGTTGATGCGATATCGGTTGAATTAGCCACGGTTCACTGGCGTTGAGTCAGTCTTCGTGAGCGGAGAATTGGTATTTTAGATTATACCTAGAAAAGAATTATACTATACATTTTATTCAAAACATACCCGAAACCTTCAATAAACCTACTAGGTATTAACAAGTGAAATTAAAGATAATTTTAAAAAATCCCGATTTGTTAATTACAAATAAAAATATCTTTATTTGATGAATATACCTTATTATAAATTGTAGCTAAAATCCATGAATGCGATAAAGAAGCTTTGATTTAGGTGATTTAATGTTATTTTATTTTTTAATATCAAAATTCTGTTTACGATTTGTATTGAGAGAACTAGAAAACGTTAAACTATAATTGGTTAAATTGCCTAACCCTGTAGTTTCCTTCCTTTTTTTTTACAAAAAGATCTTTTGAATGCGCCCATTTTTTTGGTCCGGCCAAAAAAATTAATGCAACGATTATTATAAATCAATAAATTCCATAAATATAGCATTCTTGCCCAATTTAGCGTAATATACCGAGGTTTGTATCTAAGAATGTAAAAGTTAAAAGTCTTAGTTAAGTAAGACAGTCAGATACTTTCGCATTTATAATATTAGTTTATTTATAATACAAGTATATAAATTTGAAAATTTCCTTGTAAGATAAATATGAATCATACCTCTCACATAAAGCGTGCAAAAAGAAATGACTAAAATGACTAGGGAAACATGGAGCATATCAACCCTTATTGTGATGCCCAATAAATATCGGTGCAAGCGACTCTTGAGCCGCTGCGAACTAATTGCGTGTGAAAAGTGTTTAGTTAAGGTTGTTAGCGCTCAATTAAGGCGGGCCCTTATAGAAGGACAAATATATTGCGCACTATTACGAATTGTACAATATTATTGACCTTAAAGAATACTGTAGCCAAGAGGTTTGATGGGGCATTTGTCAGGCACTGGACAACAATGCATGTCAATTATTTGGGAAATGGGGAAAGGCAGTTTTTGTAATAAGTTTTAAATATATGATTATTATTATTTAAATTAATATTTATTGATTTTTATTTTTTTTAATTATTGTAACTTCTAAATTAAATAAATATTAACTACACTTGTTTTAAGAAAAATGCTACTAACAAAGCTATGGGAATAATCCTGAAATAAATGTTATTATTATTATTATTAAAGGATTAATATTGAAGATTGTATTGTAGATAGGTACTACCTACAATAATATTGTACAATGTTATTGTAGGTCTAGGGCTTTTCTCTGAGGAAGTGAGCTTCGAGTAATAACGAAAACACAAACTTGAGCTCCATTATAAGTTTAGCCCGTGTATCTATTACCAACTGTAATTATATAATTTCTAGTGACGTAGTTTAGTTCAAACTTGATTTTATATTTGGCATATACAACATCTTGGCTTTATTAACGAAGATTGTGTGACTCAGAATGATTCTAGTTTCTCAGCAGTGAATTAATTTATTAAATCGCTCAAGTAGATTTTTTAGTTTATTTAATTACAAATAAAAATACAATTGGTCAAAGGATACCATAAGTGCGCTATGGCGCAGGTTTTTTTACAATATAAGGCACTGTGACGAAACACATTTCCAGTACGAACGGTAGCTATCTTAAATATTGTTTCATTGTTTCTTCTTTTTGTGTTGTTTTTTTATGTGACGGGTTATAGTTGTCTGTTATAAATAAATGTGACCACGTTTTTCATAACACTCTTAAATCAACCTCACAATCTATATCCTATATGATATCAAAAACGGTACTATAGATAGAAATTGGCTGTTAGAAACGTCAACAGAGTGACATGAGCGCACTGCAACCGACAGCCGATACCTCTCGGACGACTTTAATTGAAAAAAGAAAAAAGTTGAAGGTACAAAAGCCACTCGCACTGCAGCGTTTAAACGTTTTTTCTTAGCATTGTTTATATAAAGTCCTCGAGCGACGTTTGAACCCACTGCGCTGTTTTAACAACCATTGACTATTTTGTATGTACTCGACGACTTTTTGAAACAAAAACCTGTTTCCAATTATTATTGTCTTCAATTTCACTTTTAAGCAGCCTTGGATTTGTTATCACGTATTTAAATCAGAGTGGGAACAGGGTAATCTCTGGGGATATATCTGCTTCGTGTCATATCTCTTTCAACGGGAATCTGAAACGATGCTTATCTATTCGTACATACGCTCAGATGTCGTTCTCACTATCAAACTTGCTGTTTTACAGACAAAAACTATGATTCAGAACTGGAATAGCTTATGCTGATTGATGTCATACCAACGGATATTTATTTACGATTGTAAAGGCCTAACCACTATTTATCAAGATTCTGTCTTCGGCATTTTAAAGGCCTTAACGTTGTTAGTAAATCTATAAACATTAACATAGAATGCCGTGCTTTGCCACAGCTAATACAAGTGAAATTGAATAAAATAAAGTCCCGGCCTGTTACAAATAAGAATCTCATTAACGGACAATCGATCTCAAGTCAGCTTTCAAATAAAGAAAAATGCATCGAATCCCTTTCATTCGTTTAAGATTTACGATTCCACAGACCGACACACCGACACGACAAACTTATAACACCCTTCCTCTTTGGTTAATAATGTTCCATTATCATATAAATACAACGTACACAAAAATATAATACATATAACCACCGTTTGCTACTTTCATTATAACTTCATAAACGTAGAGACACTAGCCCAAATCCCTGTTCTCATTCAGTCTCATCAAATGTCTACAAAAGGAGCAAACTTTTTGGTTCGAGTCTGCGGCGGCGGACATTGAATAATGAAGTCCTGAACTACAACAACACCGCAATTTCAATCTACCCTCTTGTCGCCATTGTGCCTCGGCTTTTGTTTTAATACACCATTTTACTCTTAATTAGCTCCGAGTGTGTGTCTTGACCACATGAATGGAAATGTTAGCATTGTTGGTGTATAAATAAATATGTTCGTTGTGAAAAAAACATATCTAATCATTGAACAATGGAAGGATTTCTTAGATATTGTTTGTTTAATTTGCATACTCTTGCATGTGCTTATTATTCTGCTGTATACACCAGATTGTATACAATTAAATATTGTAATAACTATGTTTAATTAACATTCTTTTTAAATAGTAATATGACTTACATAAGGAATAATTTTTAAAATGGCAGGCGAATATTAGATAATATATAAATGACTAGCTGTGCCCCACAGCCGTTTCAGTCGCGTTAAACCTAATTATAAACAAGAATTTTTCAGTTCGAAGTAGTAGTTCCTAAGATTAAGATTAGCGCGTTAAACCAAAAATATACTCTTCAACTTTATAATATTAAAGTAAATGCTGTATAGCCATGTTTTACAAGAATATTAAAAGGACTCATAACAAAGTAACATACATTGGTTTAGTTGTAACATTACCATTATGCGGATCAAAATATGGCAGGCGAGAGAAAGTTTATCAAACGGCAGCGAGTTTTGACAGAATTGTACTATAGTTAATCTATTCCGTTGTATATAAACTATTGTTTTATGTTTATGACAACTGTAAATAACTACATATTTAATATTTGAAATGAAGCTGGTTTTTATCAATTTTAAACAAGTAAAATTGAAGAAAATTGACAAACCCTCGACACGTTTATTAGGAGTAGAATATCTTATGAATAAATGAACAGAAGTTCATAAATCTATCTTGGTCAACTCGCACTATGCAAAATCGGTCTATTTGTTAAGTTCGATTAGCTAGCTTTGCTGCGATGCCACAGGTTGACAGACTGGTCAAACTTAAAACACTCTTTTAGTATGGAAGGATAAAAAAAGGTTTCTTTCATAAATGCGAGTTTAATCATATAACACTGCCTTTGTTAATCTCCTAATAAATGCGAGATAATGAGCGAATGGAAATCGGGCGTTGATGTGCGATAGCGCAAAGTGACGTCGAGGGATGATCGCTTGCGATGTTGCGCGGCGGCGCGTGCGCACTGCTCGGCGCACCGTGCTCGCGCAAGAACGGCGCTGTATGCACCTGCCGGCTGCACACCGCCCTGCTGCAGGTAAACAACTAGTTAATATAAACTAGTCACAATTTATAGGTAATAATATTTTTTAAAAACATTTAAAATTGTCGTTATTGTTGTTGTTTATAAAGTTTGTAGGTAGATTTGAATTCAAGGTCTCTATCAATGGTAATAGTTCTTTCGTACTCGTATTAGTTTTGAATACAATCTATACATTACACTGCAATATTTAGTGCTTATAAGACTTGAAAAGTAATCGCAAGAAAGATACGCAATATTTTCTTACAATAAGACGACGTGAGATGTCTCCAATATAGAATTAAAACAATAACAGTTTGCCTCGGGAATTACGAGGATTGTGTCCCAACTCACGAACAAACAATATCATTTTTATCGGGTTATTTTTATTTCAATAAGTACTACGTATTGGGATGAACGAAAATGAAAATTAAAAATACTGAGCAACAAGGAAATCGTATAGAATCTATACTAATCTTATTCTATACTATAGAGTATAGATACAAAATATATTCTGATTTTAATATAAATTATGTTTATTTATTTAATTTTAATTATCAGTTTTGGCCTAATCTATAAAGACCATAATTAGCAATTAATGCAGTTTGTAAATATTAAACTATGTTAGTCGGTTAGATAGTAAGAATAACTTTTATTCTAATGAAATGAAAGTTTCATGTTACTAGCAGATGCCTGCGACATCGTGTTTGTAGATAAAACATACAGTTCTTCCCAAGTAGGAAACTTAACAATAAGGTTCAGGAGTGAAAGCCTAACTCCAATTCGTACTTTAAATAATGTCAGTACGGATGACAGGGTGCTGATTTCAGAATATCTTTGCCGTTTCTATGTAAATAAAAGCTTTGTTTTATATAAAAGTGTAAAAAATATCCATACAGTACAGCAGTTCCTGTAATTGCTCGGGAGTGTAATTACGACTGCGCTCACCCACTGCTGTTGACGCTTTCAAATATCGCGCTTTATAACATTTCCTTTGGAATATCATGATTATTGTGCAGGTGAAAAGTAAATTCGGCCATAACCTTGGTTTTAAACTTCCTATGCAAAACGAGGTAAGTTTGTTTGATGTGTCTGTGGGTCTGTCTGTGGCTTGAACGCTGGCGTGATCGGAAGTCATTCTTATTTGTAATTAACGTGTCGCGGGGTGTTTAAATTGTCTTCAAATTCACTTATTTTAAGATAAAAAGTATGGTAATTTATATAATATATTATATAACTTTATAGATAAATTCCAATTAATAAACATCAACAATAAAAATAAGCAATTCCATCGACGCTGGGACGATCAGCTAATAATTTATAATACGATATACATACTATATTAGGATAAAATTTGAAATTTTAATAGCCATATCCGTTAATTTTAGCTTAGTTATTTCTTAAGCAACATGCTGTCAAATCCTAAAATTGTCTTGCCTCCATAACGCTCCAAGGACACGTAAGTTATTAATACGTAGGCCACCGGCATCGGAGACCTTCAGCTTAGCTCAATTCCCAGGAGTTGTTATATTTTACTGCTATACCTGCTATTAAGGGAGAATGTGTAATATTCAAACTGGGTACGACACAACGAAGTAGATTTGATAAAAGAAGTAAAAGTATCCCCTAGGAAAGGGGCGCACACTTATCTATCTGCATATCACTCACTGATCATTTTATTTACAGGCATGTGTCTTCCAAATCAAAACTCTTTAATTTTATTGCGTGATTAGTATTATTATTAGGTCGAGGTGAATTTTAGCTACAATTTATGATCTCTTCAATATTCATCCATTTATTTTTATTTGTAATCTTTAAATTCACTTGTTCTAAATTTTAGTCGTAACGATTATTTTAAAAATAAGCAATTAATACATTTGAACTGATTAAACGCGACCTCAAAAAGAACAAAGATTACATTTTATCCAGATGATTAAGTTGCAACGTAATTGCTGTTGAATAAAAACAGCCTGTATCGTCCGATGACAGATGAATGGTCGTTAACCCGGTGGTCCTCAGCTCGGATTACTGTGCGGTCATTTTTCAGACCTAATTCCTAACAAAGGTGCGGTGATTAGTGATCGCTGCTCTAATTAAAACTGATGACAACTTCACTTCCAATAATGCCATCTTGACTTGCTTGCTATGAATGCTGGCTTGCTATTAGCCTTGTGTAATCCATTTTTAGAGCCATGGCTTGCAGTAATAATTGGCAAAAATAGAACACGTTCCTATTTTTTAAGCCAATGACCACCGCCCGCACGCCCTGCAGTCTACTAGCCAACGTTGCGGACACATGTAGACATGTCGCGTACAGCTGGCGTACGAAAGGAATGACTAGCCTGGTTAACAGCCAGTAGTGGTTTGTAGGATTAGCGCCAGAGTACTGGCATTGTGTAAGCAAAACGGGCCAGTCCAGCGTTGGCTAGGTATTGACTGGCAGCCAGCACAATTGGCTCCGTGTAAACCTGCCATTATAAAAAACCGCATCAAAATCAATACATTTATTAAGGAGCCACACACAGACAAACACTCAAACACGAATTTATAACTGCGTCGGGAGTTGAAAGTATGACAATAGAAGTCTAGAATATATACACTTTTATTTGTAAATGACTCAAGTGGTCTGCCCCCGATTCACATACTTTCCCGCGTTTGCCAGTTTATTAACTTATTTTCGATTGCCGATTAACTTACAATCGCGCTCAAAGTTCTTTCATACAAATATTAAATATATTCCAGTAGTCCATACATGTGTATACTGAAGTAATGATTTTCTCGTTCCATTAAGACGCTAGCAGTTATACATGTTCCCTTTGAACGAAAATTAATTAACTGTATCTTCAAGCAACTCACATTCTACTAACTGTAATTATAAAATGAAAATACCCTGTTTAATTTGATGTCGGTTCCCATGAAGGTTCAATGAACCGGACACATTCAGTCAGTAGTGAGTGAGGACAACAAGGAGCGAATTGTTGTTGGCACACGGTGCCAATGGCAAATTGTATCGGGCGTAATTATTCAATCTAGAGGGCGCTCAAGTTTCATTCGATTAATCTAAATTATTGCAACCGAATCGATTGCTCTTGTTCCGATACTACGGGAATGATTCGTTTACACTTTGATATAGCTTCATTTAGTTTTGTTTTCGACCGAATCGGTTAACCGATTTTCATTAAACTGATGTTCTTTGATATGTTATCGAAATTCTTTCAAACACATAAGTAGGTAATTCGTCAAATTGAATTGTACTTTAACAACGGTTACGGACTTACAAGTTTTATTTGCGGTAAAATAATAATCATATGTCATATTATGAGCTAACTCTGTGAACTTTGTATCGCTTCTGAGTTTAGAATTAACGTCATTGCATAGAAAATGTATGAGGAAACAAATTTTGAATTTTTATTAAGACCCTCAGCGGGGGTAAATGCGTGTGTGCCTCCTACAGCTTGTCAAATAGTCTCAATTGATATTGCAACGATTATTTAATCATATCTATAAAACTATTATAGCCACTTACGAGAATTGATATTTGTTAAGGAGAGAATCTCCCACGGAGATCATATTGTAAGTACATAACAAAAAATAAAGAATAATTGTATCTGTCTGTTTGCTTTCTGCTCCCTCGCACTAAGGATTGGCTTATTATATATGTACAAAACTTTAGTGAAAATAAGTAATTGGCCGTATGTACAGTTCTACTTGCATTACTACATAATAATCAGAAGCTGTGGTCGTTCTATGAATTTACGATGATAGAAGATCATATATAGAAGTTACGATGCAGAAATAGGCACCTCAAAATATACCACCCCTCACATTGCGTTTAGGGTTTAAAAGTGATTGTTTTAAACAATACATAATAAAATATGGTCGATCTGGATTTACCTTGAAAGTTCAGAACTCACAATATCTGCTTAAATCTCTATTTCATCTGGTTTCTGGGCACGTAAAAAAGTTCACACAAACGCAATCGAGTGCTTTCACCGTCCGCCAAAACTTGCCCATTTAACCCAATATATGCCGTATTAGAGACTCTTTGTAACCTATTTCGGGGCTACTTAAAGAAAAATCGTAATTTAACCAACGAAATTCAAGCTCTGTCAATCTAATTCTAAATTTATGGAAAAAGATCAATCTCGCCATATTTTTGTTATGCAATTGCAGCGTTTTCAAAAAAAAAACAATTTTCCAGTGGGTTCGTATTTCAGATCAACAAATCTTGTCAAATTATAATTTAATTAAATTATTATTTAGGAATTTCTCTATCTATTCGTGAAAACCGCACGAATCTCTTCACTTGAGTTTGAGAGGTAGGCGAAGACGTGAGGGACTTTATAATATATAATTTTTTTCATTGCAAGAAAATGTACCCATTCAATTTCACCTCTGCTGTATCCGTAGCTTATTTTAAATTACTTTCATAAATGCGGTCAATATAATAAATATAAGTGACGTTTAACACATTGCTACAAATCAACATGGGGAAGTGGTGTAAAATGTGTATGGGTTTTATGTTGAACAGATGAAAGCGAGAGCTCTCCAGTTAGCGGGCTGCGGAACAGCGTCTCTGTTTAGGTGCCGAGTACGAAAAGAGCGAGAGCAACGAGAGATTTTATTTACCCATTTGTATAGTAAATGTCATGTGTCATAAATTACTATCTATATCTGAAAAAATTGAAGATCCAAAACTTTTTAGAACATTATTGATTCATTTATTTATTTTTATGTGTATCTTGTGCCTACACAATAATATATACTTATACGTCACTGACTTATTGCATAGAGCATAGACAATTGTTAAGCGAGCAGTCGCTGTATTAATGCAATGTTCGAATGTCGTGTCCATTGTATCATGACGCAAATATATATATATATATATATTATAATCAATTACCTTTTACTATAAACCACCAATTAAGGCAAAGTGGTGAAGTAACTAAGTGTCGCGTCCGCTATCGCTCGTGTAGCGTGATTGTTGCGTAAGCTCACTTCCAGGCCGGAGGCGCTAATTTGACGCTTTGACGTAGAGCTCTGGACGCGCTTCAAGGAAACGCTTTATTTACAAGATGACATTACGACCTTTGTCGCGAGCCCTTTGATTGTGCTATTTAAATTGAAATCCTGTTAGAGGGAATCTTAAAGCTTGTTCGAAATAACAGATGTTTTGATATGTAAATTTGAAGATACTCTATTAAAATAAATTAATTGTGTTTGTTTGTTAACAGGAATTTTCGACGCTAACAAAGGAGTTGAACCAGGCCCGGGAACAGCTGCTGGAGAGGGAAGAGGAGATATCCGAGCTCAAAGCGGAAAGAAACAATACCAGGGTGAGTTGAATGTACCTAAAACACTTAGATGTGTTAACTTTTGCCAGCGACTGCGTCCGCGTGTTTGCCCTATTTCAACCCCTTCAAGTCTTTTTCGCCAAAAAAGATAAGTTTGTGTAATGTATGATGTGTATGTAACATATTGCACATCGGTGACTAAAGACTTCATTCCATTTATTCACTAGACTAGACAAGAGAATAGACTTCATTCTATTTCCATCCAAACAATTTGTTTGGATGGAAATAGAAGACAATTTGTTACTCATTCAAACAAAAACTAGCGACGGGTTTAAACAGAACATAGCTTCAATACATAATATTTTATAAAAATAATGCCCTTACAAACGTGACGTGTTTTCACAACAATATTTCAGGGCATTTGTGATATTAGAGTTAAACGTTTTTATTTAACAGTTATCTTACCCCAGCTTCGCAAAGATTACTATAGATTACACTCATCGTCTCCTTTACTGCATCTACTGATTGTAGATTAGATATTTAAGTCAAATTGAAGACGAAAATCCGCGACACGATGATTACAAATAAGAATATGTCATCCATGTAGACCAAGTGAGGTTTCAAATAAAAATACCGCATCTAATCGTTACATTCTTTTATTCGTTCAAGAATTACGACGCTACATACAAACACGGACGTCAAACTTACATTCCCTCATTTTTCCGTCGGGGGTTAGGAATATCTGGTACGCCGGATTTATATGTATCTAAACTACGCCGTTTATCCGGAGTGCCTCGCAGCCATCACTGTTTACACTTCATTGTGTGTTCAGTTTGCGCAGAGGCAATTGTTAGCTTCTTATAAATATTCAAATGCTTGCATTATTTAGTTTGCCCGTCTAGACTCTACGCCCGATGTCTCACATGCGCGTTTTCTATGTGAAACGATTTGTACAATGTATTATTCAAAATGTGTAAATCGTTCTTACCCAGCGAAACAGCAATTTTCAAGAAATTTGAGCCTTGAACCGGCAAACTCACTTTAAGCACAAAATATTTTAGGTGCAGTATAAAGTCTCATTTTAAAAGCTAAGAAAACAAACAGATTAAAGCAAAAAGCCCTTTAAAGACACACGTAATCCTTTGTTATCCTTAAAACTTTGCATGGCATTCATCTGAAGGGCTTTTAAATACGTGCGTTTTCAGTACTTATGTCAGGTTTTAAACGTTTCAGGAGTTCAGGACTCGCGCTATTAATTAAAAACTAAATGAAAATGAATCTGGAACATCGTAATTAAAGCTTGATTCCATTAATTAAGGCTCAAAAGTGGTCTCTGATAGTTTACTTATAAACCCATTTTAATAGATCGCTTGGATCTCGGAATCAACCTTTGTTATTACTCTTTTCTTAAAACAAATCATGTTTTAATGAGATCTTTTTGGCCCCCAACACGTTATGAGTTACATGTCTGTGTGTCTGTCTCTGTCATCGTGGCTCCTAACCGTTTGATTTTGACAACTGGCGTGATCGAAATAGTTTTTAGGTATAATTTATTAATATCCATTGATTTATTTATTTTTCTAATTTCAGCTACTACTAGAACACCTGGAATGTCTGGTGTCGCGGCACGAGCGCTCGCTCCGCATGACGGTGGTGAAGCGGCAGGCGGCGGCGCAGTCCGGAGTCTCCTCGGAGGTGGAGGTGCTGAAGGCGCTCAAGAGCCTCTTCGAACATCACAAGGCGCTCGACGAAAAGGTATAATATCTAAGGTGTTAGGAATGTATTATGACTTTGGTAGTTTTATCTGGAAAGTTTGCCTGCAGTTTTAAACATTGGTGGTTTTATATACCTACCTATTTTGATGTAGGTACTCTTTTCGAATTTCAAAACACCGTCTAAAATTATTATAGAGGCTAACCGTCTATCATACGACTAGATTGAATTAAAAATAATAAAGTTATCCTACATATCCTTGCCATGCGTAGGCATACAACGTAATCTTATTGCGCTGAACTAACTCGCCAGACGCTCACAATATTCCAAGAATTTAATACTAACACTATTAGCAACTATCGGAATTTAATATGCACTGAGGTCTACCAACTTATATATCTTTATCTTGTAGATATAATAATGTTAAACGCTTTTTGTTCGATTTGATTGTTGACGATTAAATAGTATGATTAATATGATTCATTCTACATCCGGTTGTCGTTCCCGACAAAAGCCTCCACCAGCTTTTCATTATTCCAATTCTTGGGTACCAGTTTAAGATGGTTTTGCACCATTTATCTACGTCAAATCGCCTATCGAACAAAATGTCGTTAAGACAATCCATCTACTTGAAAAAGCTTTTGTATGTTTTATTAATTTTCAGGTTCGAGAGCGTTTACGAGTCGCGTTGGAGAGAAATACCGCGTTGGAGGAAGAATTAACTTTAACCAAAGAAGAAGTTAGTGTTGCGTTTATTTCATTACCATTTTCACCAACCTCAGTTACCGTTTAAGTTAATAAAATTGCATATAATATATAATAGTTTACATTTCTTTGTATCACGTTACACCATTTTTCATGATCACGTCATTCGTAAATGCTGAATGTTCAAGAACGCACCAAGTCTGAGAAGAACATCCAAGTAACACTCCTATATTTTTTAAATTGAATAAAAATCATTTTGTATATCTATCTAGCTTTGCAGTTCGTGAATACCTTAAATAGAAAGAATTTTTTTTAAACTAACAGTTGCAGCAGCACAAATCGTCGTCCGGGCAAGACGATAAGCCAAAGGAGAATGGCACCATATCGACCGGATCGCCCGAACAGAACGGCGAACAGACACAGACTAAGGTAACCCTCATTTTATACCTGTAAACACACACACCTTTAGCAAATTGACATTAGACACGAACTTTTAATTACCATGAAAACTGTAAAGAAGATTTTTAACAACAAGTTAATTTAAATACAATTTTAAATATCGCATGAATGGATAAACTTCATAGATTTTGTGTTTAAACAAAAAAATAACATCGCAATCGGTCCATTCGCTTAGATACTACGACGCCACAGACAGACAAGCAGACACGTCAAACTTATAATACGTCTTGGAATGTTGTCCCAAAATGTCAAGAGATGACGCTGGTCAAAGTTCTTTATACAAACTTTTGGTTTTAAAGATACACACGTAGGTGAAGAAATGGAATGAATAGAAAAAGTAGAGAAGGGTATATGTTTTAGTAAATGTTTTTATTTTGGTGGTTGACACAGGAGAGTAGTGTTAACGGTGAGCCGGAGACTGGCAAGAAACTAACTGAGCTACAAAACACGATCGCAAAACAGGTCAGCACCAGGCCGCACTCAAATTAACCTGCACACGCCCTAACCTTTCGATTCCTATAATTTTATTCTTTTGAAATTTGAAAAATCAAAGAGCCTTAGGCAATTGAAAATATCAGTGTATAAAACCTGTCAAAAAAGTCAAACTTAAATAATTCGATAGTTCTTTAAATTAGTACCTGATATTTGTCACAATTTAAAAAAATGTTTGACATTATATAAAAAGTATTGCCAAGATATAAAGAGTTTATCATTATTTTATTTTCTTGTAATATTCTGAGTAATCTTTCTTTGTTTTCGTTGATGT
This sequence comes from Aporia crataegi, assembly GCA_912999735.1. NCBI lineage: Eukaryota > Metazoa > Arthropoda > Insecta > Lepidoptera > Pieridae > Aporia > Aporia crataegi. Next base: position 408,699 of record OU538748.1, on the reverse strand, counting down.
TAAATTTTATGTCTTATTTTACGAAAGTGTTAGAGCGTTACCACTGTACTAATCATATAACTATACATTTACACAGGCATATTATACTAAGCATCGGAACTATTAATCGACTTCAACATGCACGAAATAAAACAAAAACAATCACCCTACTTAGCAAATATATGGAAGTCTTTCGTTGCCTTAAAGTGCTTTGTAGAATGATTATTTCCGTTTTTTATAATTTTGTACTGCATATTGAAGTCATAAAGCAAGTTACCGCCTTATAGCCGTAACAACATAACACCACGTTAACTCTAGGTTATTTATCGTAACCTTTATTTAGCTCTTAAATAAATATTCGCTCACCAATATAATATAAAAGCATGCTCCTGTCACCATCTTAGAATTTATCTATTATTATATTAGACTCTACGCCATATTTTATGATTTTATCTTATGCTTTGTCAATAATAACTAACATATAAAATTACTCAGAAGAGTTATTTAAGTATTGTTTGCTTTAAAAAGTAGTAAAAGCTTTGTATATTGAATCGCTCATATTTAAGCAAAGCATAATAAATAAAATATTATAGTTGCTTTAATTTTATTGTATTTTGGGTATATGTACTGATTACATTAACATTTGAATCAAATTGGGTGTCCCGTGAAGAATAAATTAACCTTAATCATCTAATAAGTAATTATAAGGCATCAGAAATAATTTTAAAAAACAATCAATGAAATTGTGAATAAAATTTCATCAGCTATTCAAATATTTCACTGCACTAAGACAGCTCATGAAAAACAATTAAGAGAAGAAAAAACGGGCGGTTTTTATAAATATAAACGGTGAAATCCCGTATCGCCCAAAGGGGTATGAGGCAGACACACTTCTGCATCCGTTTCACAGATCATTCTTTACGGGCAGGTACATGATCAACTATCTGTGCCTGCCCATCGGAAACATTTGTTTTCCCGGGATTCGACGAAGGTGGTGTAGCCATGGCGCAAATATGTGGAAGGTGAAAAAATATTAAATAAATAGATTTTTTAATGTCTCATATTTTATCTTATCAGATATTATAAGGATTATAACGGATAACCGTTCTTTTCTGGACATTCTGTGTACAAAATTATTCTTTGCTAATTATTTTTTACAACCATAGTATGTATTTACAGTCGGCAGAATTGAATTCGTGGCAAAGAAGAGTAGCGGAGTTAAACAACAAAGTGACAGACCTAGAAGAGAAGTTGTCGAAAGGAGAAAAGGAATTGGCTAAGAAACAAGACGAGTGCGCGAAACTGCAGCGGGATCTGAGGGAAAACGTCGCACAGAAAGAGGACCAGGTAATAATTTTATGTTTGTTTACAATTTGAAAATCAAGAGCTGACGATACGGTAAATCATTTTAAAAATATATCTTATGAATATGATGGATTAGGTAGAACTACAACAGAAAGATGTGTATGTTGTTTGACATAAATGAGTAATATTGCATCAGTCTTTAAAAGTATTAATTTTAATTAGGGGCTATGTTCACAGGGACCAAGAAAAGCATTGGATGGATTATAAAGAGAATTTTTTGTGATGATTATCTCAAAATATACTTCACCAATTTTAAAATTTATTTTACTTTAGATGTTGGAGAGTTTCTCCGATTGTTTGATTAAATACAGCCTTTTAAAAAGCAACATGATAATTTTATACACTTAAGTTTTACATGATTTTTATTTATCAACATTATTTTTTACAAAATTTATTTTTTACTTTTTAGTGCGTTGTGTGGTCGGTTTTATTTTTTTATTTAAAATTAATTTATTTTATACTTTTGAGTGGCTTTTCTTAACCGTATAGTTGGTTAACATACATTCATTTAAACAATGATGAAACTGACATGCACGCTCTGACTACGCCCACCTTCAGTTACTTAATTCTTTGTGTCCAAGCACTTTATATTGGATCTTATTGACTTTCCTACAATAAAGGACCGAAGTATAATGGCCCCACAGCCAGGTAGACGATTGTCCGTCTCCGTGCGGTAGCGGTGGGCTGTAGCGGGTTTTTCGGTTAACGACGAAACTAGCTATCGACCAGCTATCAGTAGCGGTTTTTAAAATGCGCTATTTAAGTAGCGACCATTAGCGGGGTTTTAGGCAGTAACGTAACGTGCATAAATATGTGGTATAATTATTTCAGTATACTTAGTTGTTTCCGTTAAAACGAGGGTCGCTGTGTAACGAGGTATATAAACGTAACTAACAACGTAATTAATAGTTTTTCCAGTGATAGAATTATAAAGTATTTACATATCTTATATATACAATTCTCGTGTCACAATGTTAGTTACCTTACTCCTTCGAAACGGCTTTACTAATTTTTACCAAATTTTATATGCATATTCAGTAGATCTGAGAATCGGCTACTATCTATTTTTCATACCCCTAAGTGATAAGGGTAGCCCACTCCAAAAATTAATATGGCAAAACAACGATTGCCGGGTCAGCTAGTATTACATAAAAGTATGTACGTATTTATCGGTTCCGCGGTTTTCACGAAAACTACTGAACCGATTTTGATGAGTTTGGTAAAGTGATTGGTGCCACCTACCTTAAATACACGTTTCCGTGAGAATCTCTACGCAGGTGAATCCGCAAGCAGCAGCTTGTATGTAATAACAATAAAATATCCTTAATGCTTTTTCCAGGCTTAAGACTGTCTGCTGATAATTAACTACCTTTGAAAATAATTATAAAAGTCCCATCATGGACTACAGTCAAAAGCTTTAGCTTGTTTCACAAAAATAGCCAAACGTGTGCAATTTTCGCAAATGCAATACGGCGAAACTATCTAACCGCTATTGTGCCGTTAGCTAGTTTCAATAACCAGCTAAACTGCGAAATTTAGTGCCGCAGGTAACAAACAACGGCATGAAGCCCACGACGCTTAAACTCTAGCGCGAGCCGCGAGGGCTTAGTTGCGAAACCAGGTAGCTACGCGACGCGCGTGCATTATCGTCAATCACTCTGTATATTCTGGGTCCGAAGTCTTCCAGTATACACATCTAATTGTGTGCCCAAAGTTTGGCCGAACAACAGTCAAAAGTGAACAATAAACAATGTCTCAACTAAATTGTCAGTTACTAAAACGTTTAGCTTTGTATCACGTAGAGTATATTCTGTATACATATTCGTTTTAGACCTAGATGTGAAGAATATCAACATAGGGTACCTAGGCATTTATTTCTGCGTGTGCGTGTGCTGTCTGCTGTCAACTGTCACTTCTAGTGACGAATACCTCTAATTTAGAATATTTTTGGGATCTACGTAGTGCTACAGACCACATTATTGTGATAATAAACAAGTTTAGGGCTCGTACGCACATATTTTGTGAAACTGCGAAGTGTTATAAAGCATTCCCTAGCAACTCACGTGTGGTTGTTGAAAGATACATTGCACCACGCTCAATTGTAAAATCGCACTGCACCACGTGCTCAATTGTAAAGTCGCGCTGCACCACGTGCTCCGTTCGCGCATCAAGCCATACCACGAGTCACTATTTATCCAGTGATTGTAGATCTTCCTTATCGTAGTCCTGGGGAGGTCCATAAAGCCCAATTGAAAGACCCTGAAGTTGAGATGATAATTTTAGATTTTGAAAACACCGAGGAATTCAACTGTAGCCATATGTTAGAACGATAGAGAGTATTATAATAGTAGAGATATAAAATGCCCTGTAACTTATTATGTCAGGACATTTTATATCGTACCTACCCGCGTAGACGTGGTAGGCCCACAGCAATTTCTAAGCCACAACCGGGACGGTCTTGTGACTAAAAAGGGGAGTTTGTAGCAAATGCCAATGACCATCCCGTTTCCACCGCCCCACAGCCGATCGTCTCGTCTCCGTGCCGTACGTAATAAAAACGGCGGCCCACGCCGCTAAAAACTCTAGCGCGAGGCTTTATTTGCGAAACGAGGTAGCTACGGGACGCGCATGCATGGTCGTCAAGCATTCGGCATATTCCGGATCCGTAGCCTTCCAGTATACATATGTATCTAATTGTGAAGTGTACCTTGTTTGATTTGGGCGTTTAATATAATTTTCCCATTCGAGAAACCTAATGTCGTTTCATTCAGTAATGTCTCTACAGTTTTAAATTATTTGTTTGTAGACGTATGATTTATACAATCCCTTGATATCTGTGTCAAATTTAGACTCTCCAAAATAAAGTATAATATATTATTGTTATGAATAGAATATAAATATGTTGTTTACTTGTACACGGAAGAAATTGTGAGTAAAACCTAGTTATTATGTTATAAAAATTACAGGAAGAAAGGATAGCCACGCTAGAGAAGCGATACCTGAACGCACAGCGCGAGTCCACTTCCCTCCACGACCTGAACGAGAAGCTCGAACAGGAGTTGCAGCACAAACAGGCCCAGCTCAAGGTGAGATCTTTCAACAGATCTTGGAACGTTGTGCACTAACAGTGAGCTCGGTATATGAACAGATATATTGCGCAGCATTTCTTGCTACAATTTCAATTAAATATCTCTTGAAAGTATTATTCAAAACCTGCAGACAAATGCTGTATTTTCTTGGAATTAATTAAAGTTTTTTACTAAAAGTTAAGCAATACAAAATGCATCCAATGCCTTGATTCTGCCACCATAGTTACAAAATACATAAAAAGTTTTCACATTTTTGTCATCTTATTGATTCATATTGTACAACTAAAGTAAGCTTGCACTGAAGACAGTGCAAGCTTTAATGTTTTGCCACTCTTTCTTAAATTTGATGATTGCAGCAGATGAAATATGCTAGGCATGTAAAATAAAATAACACAATGAATTTATGATCTCATAGTTATTTTTCGATAATCAGTTGAAAGTCATTAAGTTTTTAACGACTTTCTAACTGCCTCAAAAGTTATATTAGAAGGGTTAGTGGAGATACAAAAATACCGATACAATAACCAAAATTATATAATTCAGCTAAGCTTTTAAAAGTTATCAAAGCACGCTTACTTAATTAATTTTTGTTGCTTTGTTAAGTTTGCATCGTTTTAACTGTCACTCATTTAACAAATAATAATTTGTATTTTTAGTCTGGAAGATCTTTGATCTTAAAACTTAACTTAATTCAAGTGTGTAAAAATCTTGTTCATAAAAACAGGTCTAGTGTATCTTAGTAATTTAACATTCTGGTGTTAAGCCCTAAGCTTGTTTAACGCTTTAAACACCTAAATGCCTTTTACGTCGTTTTTCTTCCTTTTGCGGCTCGTGAACACCTCCTTGTGTAGTCTTCTTTCTTATGATGGTGTGCCATCTGGTTCCATCTTCGGCTACTCGGAGAGCACATAGGCGGTGAAACCGAGAGTTGTGCTGATCTATAATCGCCAGTACGACTTATTCTCGAGCGAGCTAGCTGCATTGCCTTAGCGCAACCATCCCATCCACATTAGCCATGCCACCGCCATGACTTGTCAACTTTTCAGCTCCAAGAAGAGAAGATAGCTGCCATCGAGGAGAAGTTGGAGCTGTCCACGCAGAAGCTGTCCCAGATGGCCACGCTTCCAGAGATGGAGGAGGAGCTTAAGGCTAGGATGGAAGCGCTCAATCAGGTGGGTTGTTGACCTTGGATTGTATGGACTAGCATGCCATAGAACTTGTTGTATTTGATGTACTACCAGGTAGCCTAAATTCCTTCGTTACTGTCTTATTTAAACTTGTTACTATTTTTTATAACGTAATTTCTGATAATTCTTTAGTGGTATTTTATTAGGTTATATCTGAAAAAAAATGAAATTAAAGGTATTTTAATTAATTTCCATATAACAAGGTCAACAGAGTAAATACTAACGTAGGATAGACTCACTCCCATCCCTCACGCGCTTTGTCATGATCGAATCTTGTAAAAGGGCTTCGATAATTTCGGGCATAATTGATGTCTACTAACAAATGTGAATTAATACAATTAATGTTGTAACAATGTTTAAAATTATCTTTTGTTATGTACATGTTTTGTTTTTGTCTGAATAGTTTAATTTGGACTAAGTTGACTGATACCGAGATATACAAAAGGCTGGTCACCGATAGACATTTTCTGTTCGTGCATTGAGAAATTTGTTTGTCCCATACCACTGGAGCTAAGGAACATCTTTGCAATACTAAACGTTTGATTATATGAAAAATTTGGATCTTTTCAGGCGAATGAGAAGCATGGCACTGCAGAAGAAAGGATCCAAAGCCTCGAAGCCAGTCTAGAAGAGAAAAAAGCTGAGCTTATGAGAGTTACTCTACGCTTGAGGATGACTGAGGAGCATAATATCAGGCTCTCGGCGACTGTGGACAGGCTGCTGTCCGAGTCTAATGACAGGTGACAGAAACATAACAAGATCATAAACAATGAATTTTATAAATATACCTTCATAAATTGAAGCTAAGATCCGATTCACGTGCAATAACGTCGGCTTAATCGAAATTAAATCATCTATTCGTTAAGGAGCTACGATGCCCAGTAGACACTGGTTGTAAGAGAGATTTCACACATGTAGTGCAAAAGACACGTATGACGTTATTAATGATCACAAATATTCCAGATTGCAAGCCCACCTCAAGGATAGAATGCAAATGTTAGACGAGAAGAACAAGCTGCTGCAAGAGTTCGAAAAGACGCGGAAGAATGTGGACGAACTGCTGAAGGAGAAACAGGAGATACTCAAAGAGCTCGCTAAGTGGAGGGCGGAGACTGAACAGGTTTTTATTTTATTTATTTATCAACGCTTAGTTGCACAAAAAAAGATAAATCAAGAAAATCATTTATTCATATAGAATCACATACATAATGAACGTTATTTTAATCTTAGTTTAATGGATATTCCAGAAGAAAATCTCTTTTTTCCGACCTTATTTACAAAGCTGTATATTATGTCTGCGGTTTTGATAGTCGTCGATTTCACTTATTTCTACAGCTGAAGCGGCAATTGCTTCATCAGGAGATAGCGTTCGACATTCAACAAACAGAAGCTCTCACTCGATCTCTCTCTCCCGCCGCACCTCAACCGCCGCTTGGACTATTCCAACCGAAGGTATTTCATTTACCATTTGTGAGCACATAATATTCAAAAATGAACAAAAAAATAAGCAAATAAGATTAAACTGAATGGATGCAAAAAAGGACGTAAAATTCTAATAAAATAAATAAATAATAAAATAAAAGTAAGGTATAAAAACGAAATGTGAACAAAAAAAGTAACAGAATAGAATTATAAAGGAAAGGTTTTAAATCTTCATTCATTATTAATATCTGTTTATTTACAATTTCAATGACCTATTGAGAAATGCTTCTGTGTAACTGTTATTGATAATATTTAAAAAATACTATATGTTTTGGAGAAGGAAAACCATTTTCGAGCAACTAAAATTTTATTACATATATTGTCAAATATATTTGAAAAATAAAAATAATATTTAAATACAAAAGAGACCCGTTCGGGCACAGTAAGCATCTGGATTGAAAACATACCGAACAATAAATATAATATAAAATTATGTTCTAACAATAAGTATTATATTAATTTCAGTTGGACGGTTCCTGGGAGAAACTGCAGCAGGCTCAAGTGCTTGCAAATGTACAGCAAGGGTTTGATGTCTCCAGCGATGCTGAGGTTACTTTATAACAGTATTTAATTTGACTTCTGGAAATTTTTTAATTTGTGCATTTAGTGACAACGCTACACCTCAACTGTATACTAGTAAAAAAATACATAGGCTTTCGCTTATTTGTTTAAAATTCTTATTTCTATGAATAAAGTCGTGAGTAGAAGGTAATTGTTGATAACGGGTTTGGCACTTTCAGAACGACGAGTGTGAAGGTGCTGAAGGTGGTCACACGGATGCAGCCGCTTTGGCGCTGATGCTGCAGGAGCAGCTGGACGCTATCAACACGGAGATCAGGCTCATCCAGGAAGAAAAACAGAGCACTGAGGCTCGGGCTGAGGAACTAGAGTCCAGGGTCAGATATTTCACTTTACATTCTACACGTGAAATTGAAGACACAAAAAATTCCTATTTATATATCTCATAAATGGTTAAACATCTTCATAAGTCACAGCTAAGCTCTATCTCGATTACTTTCAAACAATGGAGCCACAGACATGACAAACTTATAACACCCTTCTCTTTTTCGTCGGGCTTTAAAGAAAATATACCGTGTGTTAACCCTGCAGGTGGGCAGCTACGAGCACATGAACGTGGTGTCACGTCGCGCGGAGTCCCCGCCTCCCGCAGCATCGCCCTCGCACACACACATGCACCACAAGTACCACACTGTTAGTACTTACACACGCGTGGCTTGTTCTTTTAATAGAATAGAATATTTATTGAAAAAAAATATTTCAACCTTAGAAATAACATGACAAATATAGCCTAATCACTAATGTAGCCTAGAATACAATACAATTTAATGATAAGGGAAAAAATTGTTACCCTCGTAAATTTAGCCAGTGGGTGTCGAGACATTAACTTGAGGGTCTTACCTAAAGCCCCAGGTTCCAACAAATCATAATTAACATTAATTAATTGTACCGTTTGGTGACAGGCGCCTGCGTCAATGTCTCCAGCGCATGCGCACTATCGCGCCGCAGCCGCCTCTGAGAGTCTGCCTTCCAGTCAGGTGCGTGTTAAAATTTTAATGCTGATATCTCAAAATTTGCCAAATTTTACTATATTAATGTTCGATTTATTATCTTTCTAATAAAACACGTAAAAAGAACGCTGGCGTTCGAGATGCGCAGTACACGATTTATATGTCTGTTTGTTTGTAAGGGTGCGGGTAGGGAGGGGGGTCAGTGCTTACGCCTACTATGCTTACCGGTACTTTAAATACCATCGCACACAAAAAAAATTAATTACGAAATTGTTTCACATAAAAAAAATTTAAAATAAGAAATATGTCACCGACGACGATCGCTAAATTGAAGGAATATCAATATTACTTTAATTTTTGTAATTAAATTTGACATTCTACACTGAATCCATCTTTAAATAAAATATTATCGTGTTAATTTTATAAATTTAATTTTTAATATATTGTTTTATTTATTTTGTAATTTTTAATTTTTGAGGCAATTGCTAGGTTGGATGTATGTAAATAAATGCTTTTAATTACACTTATTGATATTATATCTAATATATTTTTCAATGTTCGCGAGCCAAAGGTTAGTTCAAAAATAAAATAATAGGCAATAATTATAATAATTCTTAGCATTTTCGTGCGCAAGTATATCTATGCGCACATTTACCCTCTCCACTTTCTTCTAGCGTTCTTTTTACGTGACGCAACCAATACAAGTTTGTTATTTGATTTTGAGCTAATAAGTAATTTAAATATAGGTAGCTCAAAACATGCACATAACCTTTTTGGTTTCAAGCACCTCAGTTGCAAAGCGCTTTATGCATCTACATGTTGCGCCATAGGTCCAGTGTTAATCTCGGGGAAACAAATGTTTCGATTTAGCCCATACATTGATCGCGGGATATCATTCTTATCTATCTGTCCTCTAATTGTTATCCTATAACTAACACTAACCATTGCCTGACCTTTCCTATATGCACCATAATTCGAAACGCACATATTACTTCAACGGTTACATATCTGACTTAACTGTCTGTGTAATTGCTTCAACACAAAATGCTTATTACAACATAAATATTCAATTACACCAAGTTTTCTGTGAATTGGCGAAAATGGGCAGTATTAATAGTATTTTCTATCAGTCAAATCAAAATCAAAATTTGTTAATGCTGATTCTTTGAGAGCTGCAGATTATATAAGTCCAATTTATACGTTAAAATTATAAATAAGATACTACTTCATATTTCTTCTCCCATATAAAAATGGATTCTGCCAGTATCTTCTATGTACTCGAGTTCAGTTTTGTTGGTCCGGCCGTAGCAGATATAAGAATGACATGAATATAGTTGCAGCTGTGCGACGAAGGCGTGGCCGGAGTGGGCGTACCCGGGGTGGGCGTGGCGGGAGTTGGTATATCCGGAGTGGGTATGACCGGAGTTGGAGAGGGAGCGGAGTCTCCGTTAACAGCGCGTTCGATGCGACTCGAACGAGCCGCGCGTGCAATTCACGCCGAACGGGACCGCCTCAGGACAAACTATCCAATGCCTTATGATTCGTAAGTATTGCAAATGTTATCAACAGTCTCCTAAGTTGCCTATTAAACTACCGATCCTATAAAATCATGGAAAAAAATTTTTGGTCTAAAAAAATGAATGAATATATTGTATAGTATTAATCCCGAATACAGTCATTTTTACTATAATTCCACGTAGACTTAATCACGGATGTAATCTTGTTAAATAAGTATCTTCTATTCTATAATACTAACAATTCCGCCAATAGTTTATAGCATAATATATTTATTTATTTTTTTGTAATTTGTATTTTAATTTATATGGTAACTAAATTGTATGTAAAAGTTGTAGTAAATGATTTTTAAATCGCCCTTTTCTGATTGGTAATGCTCGATAATTGATTCCTATTAATAAAACAAATGTCCTTCACGCCGCTCAGGAGCTCAACGATATCTGGGAGTATGGCCCGGATCCCAATGCACAGGTGTTACTCTGATCCTATTCTTAGACCTAAGTGCTTCCGAACGTCTCATTTATGGTGTAACTGTCCCGAAAAATTATACAGTTATGTGTCTCATAAATTCTGTTTCAAACCTTCCTTTTTTGCCATTTGAATTTTTACAAAAAGCTACGTTTATCATGTTTTTTTTTCGCACGATACTTCGATATTTTTGTATAAACAAAATAAAAATTTATGGAATCACTATGGATGTGGGTCTTCTCCTTCCATTTTTGTTCCACTTTAAGATCGATTAATTCATTTACTGAAACGAAATTTTGAAATTCCTTTGTATATGCTTTTTTCTTTATTACTTCAGCTATTAATTTGGATTTAATCGATTTCTGAAGTCCACTCACACATGCAGTTTATTTTCTGCCACATTCAAGATCTCTTCTTTTCACAATATCTATACAATATGTATGTAACATTTAGTTTCTCAAATATGCTTGTAGTTTCTTTTATTATCACTTACCTTTAAATTTTAAGCTGAATTCTTAAGAACCATAACTAAATTCTTAAATTTAGTTTTAAGGCTTTGAAGATCAAAAACGTGGTCATTTATAATGTAAGTTCCCCTTTAATCTCCTTACGCCAATCGATTCTAGACAATTGGCGTGCGGCAATATACTGAAGTTATGTTTACGATACAGTAGCTCAAGCCAAGAGTCGTTGGGCGGGGCTGCTACTGGAGCTAGCTGGGGCGGCGGGACGTCTCCGGGATTGCCACGCAGCGCCACCTCAGCCGCCTCCGCAGTCTCTATGGCGTCGATGCACCAACAGAAGAAACGCGGCCTCAAGAGCTCCCTGGGAAGGTTCTTCAGTAAAAAGGATAAAGCTGCATTGGTGAGTGCTACATGTGAAGTAACATCAGTTCTGCGTCCATTTCATCAATCATTTTTCTTTTCATTGTGGTTGATAAGTTTTTTTTAACGTAACTTTTTGTTACGGTTTATTGGTAATAAATTAAAACGTCCAGGTGCAGGGCCAAGGGAGCAGATCAGCCTCATCGTTGGCTCTAACGTCTACGTCTGATGACGAGGGAAAGAATAAAGCCAAGTGAGTTTGAAATAAAATGTGTTACTCGTAAAATACGTCGTTTTTTTTAACATCGCCCCAGTAACGCTCTTCACTTTGACATAGTTTGTAAATCTAAGATAAGATATTAATTATCATAAAATCATAATAATAATAAAAAATCACAATTCAAAAGTGCTTTGTAAAAGTTTAATTGAATACAGTTTAATTTAATTTGATATATTGTAAACAAGTTTGAATGACGACTTCGTTATACTCTTTATTATAAAAATAAATCAATTTAAAGGCAGCTTAGGTTTTAGATATAATATGTACTTTTATGTTTGATTCAATTAATATGTCATGGGTTTTAATAAATGTTTCGGTTGCACATAAGGTTGATTTTCTATTTGCCTAAAAGGGAAATCATCGATAAAACATATGCAAATATTTATTTTTCTATTATAATAGCACACAGAGAGGTCTAGGGATTTCACTCACAAAAATGACGATAATTTCAGAGAGCGCGACTACCGCCTGGAGCTGTTGAGTGAGGCGATGCGGGCAGGCACGCCCTTCGCCCTCTGGAACGGCCCCACCGTTGTTGCCTGGCTCGAGCTGTGGGTAGGGATGCCGCCCTGGTACGTGGCCGCCTGCCGGGCCAACGTCAAGTCTGGCGCCATCATGTCCGCCCTGTCTGACCAGGAGATAGCGCGGGAGCTCGGTTCGTGGCTTTGTTCATACATACTTAACAATTGAATAAAAGTAAGAAATATAGCGTAGTCATTCTTAATGATCGAATATTTTGCCCTTTTTTTTCTTGTTCGTTAACCCTTTATCAGGTCCCCATCTGCACGCAACTAATAAATAAATTATTAAAGTTGTATGTTAAGTAGATAGTTTATATAACAATCAAATTACCACATGCTAACGATTTAAATTTCCTTCTTTGTTGTGTTACGTGTAACCTGTATTTGTATTGGGAGACCAAGGCTTTTCGCTTTATAACATATGTAGCTAAATATTACGCGTCTGCTTTGTAATATGGTAAATAAAATACCTAAAGTGAAATATTTAGTAAGAAGTTTATTTACTACAAAATATACATACTATATTTCTAGCAAAAAAGGATACTTAATTAAATTTAAAAAAAAAATAATTTAACTAAAATGACACGGGTTGTCGATGGAACATACTTTGCCTGATAAAGAGTTAAAACATTTAAACCCCTTACTTAATAAAGCATGTTCTTTTATGGATTTTGTTAGTTACAAATTAGTTTATCTCCGCTATTTAATGCTGCCCCAGTTCAATTTCCTTAGAAACAATAACGAATACTTCGGCTCGAAACCTACTATTTAGGTTTTACATAAAAATCGACGCCACAAACATTCAAAAATGCATGCAAGTAGCTTTTCCATGCCTTTTTTGGAATACGGGACTGTATTATTGTAGATAGACTACAGTTTGTAACCGAAGACTTGAAATTAATGTAATGAGTACTTATTATTCTATACATAAACAAAGCATATTGTCTGACCGAAGTATGATTTTTGGCCAAAGCCAAAGTCCATTCGGCCATCGCCACAACCTTCAGCCAAAGCCGAAGGTTTAAAAAGAAAATGTAAGAAATTTTGTTCGAGTCAAGCTACATCATTTATTAATAAGTTTGACTGTATGTTTTTTTGTATGTTTGTTATGCGATTGTGAGGTCAATTAATAAACCGATTTTATCGAAATTGATTGGGCAATTTTTTTTTTTTTAAACTTCAACAAAAACTAAAAATTCGTATACCTAAATGACTCGCTAGTTTATATCTCTGTTCATTGTTATTAATATTGGAATGTTCCACCTAAAAGAGTGAAATAATTTTAAAAAAATATATAAAGTGACTCAAGTGCACTAAAAAGTAATAAATAAAACAGAAAATATAATTTTTAGGGCAAATATTTGGAAGTCGATGCAAAACTGTGACAGAGACTCATGAAATAAATATCCTCAATCTTAAGGGCGCGTTCCCACTGAGTCGTGACGACAGATAATCGTGTTACACATTTGTCAAGGCACCCGCTGCATTTTTAGAATTATTAATTTGGTTCGAGCCGCTGCCTCGACAGATGTGTAACACGATTATTTGTCGTCACGACTCAGTGGGAACGCGCCCTAAGGCTTCTAAATATTTTCTTTATAAAATTATTAATTATATTAGTAGTGCACTTAGAATTTAGTTTATATATTTTTTAATTTTATAAATTATTCATTTCCAACCACATCAAAAAAGGAGGAGGGCCTCAATTCGGTATGTTTATTTTTGTGTTTATTTCGTGATTGTGAAGCTAATTGTAATTGTAATGAGCCAATTGAATTTTTGTTTTATAAATCATACTTTAGAGAGATTAAGTTTTATCCAAATTAATTGTGCAGTTTTTGAAAAATTTAACAAATTTTTTAAAATTTATATAGCTAGAAGACATACTACTCTGTCAAGAAAGTATCGGGAAATGATTAATAATACACAAAATGTTTATTCATCCAAATTTATTTTATCGCCTTCAATATATGCTCCTTTAGAAATGATACACATTTTTTAAACACTTTTTCCGGAATTGAGTTCAGTTCTCGCCGCGAATCCTCCTTAATGTCTTCTACCTATTGAAAACGGGTGTCACAAAGTTATGTTGTGGGTAAGTCCCAGCTGAATATTTGTCACCAGACGAGTCACTGAATCAAGGCAAGGTAGCGCTTTTCTAAAAGCTCTTGTATTGTTTGATAGCAAATTGTCATGTTCTATATACCATTCTAACCTCTTAGCTATCATATTATGAAGAATTTTACATAAGCATGAAATCAAAGATATAGGTCTCAACTTTGTCAGTGATAGTTATTACTTGATTTTGGTATCGGAACTTTTTTAATATCTCTCCACTGTCGAGGGACTTTGCCAGTACTGTAAATTTTGCTATATAGAATTATAGAAGAGTAACCAAACTATCTACCCCAGTAGATAAAGATCAGTATGTGATACCGTCATCCCCCGGGGCTGTATCCTTCATCTTTAAACATGCTTCTAACTCTTGAAAAGTAAATTTTTTTCTAGAAAAGTATTTTGAAATATAATGGTTTGGATACTGTTATTCCAAGAGGAGCTGGATCACAAATCAGTTGTTGTCGCTTTGGTTCTGGCGCTGTAAAACCTCGTTGACGATAACCTTTTATCTTATTTTCCTCCACATATCAGATAAAGATGTGTTTTCGTTAATAGAATCGCAACATTTACAATAGTAACCAGGAAATTTATTTCTATTAAAATATCGAAATTGTAGTATGTAAGGTTCCTTCTAAATTTTTTAAGGGTTAATCTTCTTTGAGCTACCAAATGTGATAACGCTGACTTCCTGATTTCAATAAGCTGTAGGAACAATTTTGCTTGTCGGCTCATTACTGACTCTAATCCAAGGAATAGTTTTCTGTTTTGTCTGCCACATCATTTATAATTTTAATTAACTAGCTAACCCGGTGAACTTTATACCGCCAATAAAAGATAGAATGGGTATAGTAAGCTATCCCTGAAAGGTACATATATGCCACCAAGGACTTTTACATACATCATATGTACATCTATAAAAGAGGAATATCCAGTTATACATTATTTTGTTATATTTCAAATGGATTAGGCAGCGTCTTCGATGAAAGCTCCCGGTTGCGTTGTTCTGTTTTAGCTATGAACATTGAATTCGAATTGGCATAATCATTTAAAAACTGACAGTTATGTCAAACGCTATAAGATTACATTAGAAAAGTTTATATTGTCAAAAGCACTAAGAAGGTGACATTAGACAAGTTGATATTGTCGTTAAGTTTTCTTAAATTTTCTAATGTTCCGCGCAACTTTCTTAATTATTTATTTCATAAGAACCTTCTCCAGATTATAACAAACACTACAAAAAAATAATTATCCAATTTGGTGCTGTTTGGTCCTGCTCGCGATCGCGTCGTTCATCTGCACAGCGATAAGAAGTGCACGCATCCGTTTCCCGCTGCAATCAGCGCGCGTGTGCCTTATGGGATGAATTTTCAGGGAAAATTCAGACCTTTTGGGACTAGTCGAGCAGCAACATATTTCATACCTAAGTGATTATTTAAAATAGTATAGATGATCTACCAGAGCGAGGAAAATCACATCTCGATCACTTTTGAACGCTATGTACGTGTCTTTGATAAATTCGATTCACCGTAATCCTTCTGTAACATTTTCAGAGACTCCGCCCACGAAATTCCATTGGCGATGCAAAATTTAAGACAAACTTTTTGTTCGATGTTTTTGTGTCCATTATGAAATTCGCAATACACACTAGATATTGAACTAAAAATGACACTGTAATTAACACATGCAACTCTGCGCCAAAATGGAAAACAGTTGTGCCAATCTATCAACAACAAAAAAACTGAACCATAAACAAATCGTCCATTCCCGATACTTTTTTTACTGCTAATTGTTAAAACTGGTCTCGGAATGTTTCAGTCCAAAATGTGAAATAAAAATTAAAAAATATAAACCGACTTCAGAGTAGGTATACTAAACAGTTATAAATATAACAAAATTATTCTACAAAGTAAATATGTATTTGGAAATCGCTGCCAAACAGGAAATCATAAAATCTTTCTCCAAAAGACACCGATTTAATTTTTTAGTGTACCTACTCTGAAGTCGTTTTTTTTTGTCAATGAATTTCATAAATTATTTATTTTCAACCATATCAAAAAAGGAGGATGTTCTCAATTCGGTATGTTTATTTTGATGTTGTGTGTTTTATTACGTGATTGTGTTAAGTGTTTTTGTTTGATAGTTCATACTTTTTATTCATTGGGCCGATTTAGAAAAATTACCAAAAACTCAAAATTCGTATTATAATCTATATATATTATATATCTAAAGTTGTTTTATTAATTAATAATATTAATATCTACAGTTACTTTCAATCTCTGTTCATTAATAATAATTAAAAGTTCATTATTTTGGTATTAAGAATCCACTCAAAAGCGTGAAATAAAATTTATTTTTAAAATCCAAGTAAAAGTCGATTTCAAACTAGCACCGACTTCCTGCCTTTGGGTCGATCCGATAGTTAATAATAAATACTTGTTGTAAATTAGTTTTTCTTACGGATTAGTTTTGCTTACGTGTTGTCTCTTTTCTTGTTGTCGTGTGCTCGCTCGGTCTCCGCTACTTTCCATATCATCATAAATATGTCAATTAATTCATATAAAAGATAAAGATATAATATGAAACATTATATTCAAGCAATTTGTCCAAAATAAGATTATTGGCCCATTCATTTAAGCAAAAAAAAAAAGGGGTCAGCAACGGAATGAGAGATGAGCTGTAAATTCGTACATACCTTATTATCTCTCATTCCGTGGTTAAACCCTAATATGACTGGGCCATATCTGACTGTTTAAGCAATGAATAAAACTTTTCCACAGATAGAGGCATTATTCGACAATAAAACTTTATCTTTTCTTTATCCTCTTAATTCTCCGCACTAAATAAATTAAGTGTTTATTGTAAACGTATTGTAAACATGTCATCACTCTGTCGCAAGCCCGTCCGCTCGAGCCGCGCTTTCGTTCATTCATTCATTTAAAGTTGTTGAGATAATTTGGCTGAAGGTGGGCGAAGCCGAAATTTCGTTTGGAAACAAAAATAAATTCTTTTTACAAGCAATATTTTAAAATCGTCTCCTCAAACAAATTGCAGGTATTAGCAATCCGCTACACCGATTGAAGCTTCGCTTAGCGATCCAAGAGATGGTGTCTCTGACGTCACCGTCAGCACCACGAGGCACCGCCTGTGCAGCGCTGGCTTTTGGAGACATGAATCACGAGTGGATTGGCAATGTTTGGCTTCCTTCATTAGGTAAGTTCACTAATAAAAGAAGGAAGTAAGAAATTAGTTATACCTACCTTATAAAATATCTCATTTAGTCTACTGGGTCACGTTAAGACTGTAACTGTATTTTTTACAACAGGTTTACCTCAGTATAGAAGGATGTTCATGGAAAGTCTGGTGGACGCCCGAATGTTGGAACATATAACCAGACGGGACTTGCGTTTGCAACTCAAAATGCTTGACGGTTTTCATAGGTTAGTTAACAACGTTTAGTGCTAGAGTTATGCGTAAGAATTAGCTCTTTAAATGTTATTTTAAGTAACTTAACAATTTACCATTAAAAGGATAATAGAAACCACATTAGGCGTAAATACACTTCGCCCAATAACTTGCCTATTTACTCGAAATACATAATACCACTCCCCACACCTCCACTCGTCAAACCCCGACCCGAGTGTTCACGACATCAGCAGACCGAACTAATCTATCATTTTATATTATTCAGAAATCAGAGGCGACGCGTACGGCCGCTGAGCTATCAGCACTGACCACCGCCCGCACTGACAGCGCTTTATTCAAAAACGCTTCCTAGAATTTCATACATTTCGGCTGTCAGTGCTGACGGTCAGCGTGACATTCTGCCAATACGTTGTGCTACTCTATTGCAAAACGAGGCTTTTTTGCAATAAAGGTGGCCTATTTTCTAAGCTTAAGCTTAGAGGCAGAACATAGGCTACATTCAGCAGTTTAGACGTTTAAATGTCTTAATTGCTGAATTAATTATAATGAAATTTTATACAGAGTTAGACTATAGCTTGGAAAATACATAGGCTAACAGTAGCCTTAATATCTATCGCGAAAAATGCTTGAAGGGGACGGAAATAATTAATAAACCAGATCATTCGCCCCTGGTCTTATTTTGCTCTAACCGCAAATTTCATACTTGGATGGTCCATTGCTTTTATAAAAGGTTTTTCTTCTTTAAAACTATGGATGATACAATTTTTGCATCTGTCTTACTATTTTCTCCGTAATTATGTAATCTGTCCAAATAAATATGTATATGAAAAAATTGCAGGACGTCCCTCCACTTCGGCGTAGCGTGTCTGAAGCGCGTTGGTTATTCTGTACGTGTGTTGAAAGAGCGTCGTGAGGCTTCGGAGCATTGCGATCGGGACGTGCTCGTCTGGACCAACGAGCGGCTGCAGAGGTGGCTCATTTCCATCAACCTCAAGGTGAGTGCATTGTAAACTTACAATTACAAGTCACTCAAACCTTAGCTTATCACGCCCAAATCTGAGAAGAACAGCTAAAAGCCAATCGGGTTCACATATTTTCCCCACCACGTTTACTTAAAAGTGCATTTTAGATTAGATAATATTCGCGTTTAAAAAGTTTCTAAATTGATCTGTGGTTTTTTAGGAGTACGCGGCCAACTTGACCGAGAGCGGCGTTCACGGTGCTTTGATAGCGCTCGACGACAGCTTCGACGCCAACAGCATGGCGCTCGCGCTGCAGATACCGACGCAGAACACGCAGGTAACGTATTAACTACGTACCTACCTCTCGCATTTACTACTATTTAAGCTGAAGACAAATCAAACAAATTAAGTTATAAAAAATATCAATGTGACAACTCATGTTGCTTAAGTTAAATATATTCCCTTATACTAATTTTCTTAACGTTTAACGTATACATTTGCATTTGCATTGCAGGCGCGGCAAATCTTGGAAGTGGAGTTCAACAAGTTGCTGACGAGTGGTACAGACCGCACGCCGCGGCCTCCTCTAGACCGCCAGCACGAGCACGAGCTTGCTCATGAACACGCTCACGAGCATGCGCATGAGCACGCGCATGGACGCGCGCACGAGCACGCACACGGGCGTGATAGTATGATGTCGGGAGACGACTCCTGACATTACTCCATCAACTAAGCCGTGACTTCACACATGATCGCGTGACGTCACAAAACATGGATTTGTTCCACTACTCGGGGCCTATTAGGAGTTGCAACTGAAACCTTACCGAGTGAAATTGAGACGCTTAAAGCAATTCCGGTATCGTGTAATGTAGGCGTTTTTTTATGAAATGTATATGATTGTTCTTCGATTGTTGTAGGCTGGCAATACTGTCGAGAACCAACTAGTCAAAACAACTTCGTCCCGATAGTGTTGCCATTGTTATTTATGATAGGTTAAAATGTTTGCTCCAATTGACGTTCGAGCTCTCACATAAAATTCTTACAAAAGATTTTGACAAATTTCTCTTGTATTTCGGCAATTATGTTGGAACTCGAGTGTCTTGGGAAATACATACAATTTTTATTTAAAATCGAAATTCTGATATAATTGATTGTTAGCGTGACGCTTTACAATATGTAACGAAGTGCTCTCACGTAGATTTCCTATGTACTTAAATACAAATGTATTCCAATATTTAATGAAATTAACTCGCTTTAGCCTTAATAGAATATTCTCGGGAGACATTTATTTATTTATTTATAATTCAAAAAAAATATTAATTTTACTGCTGACGTATTATGAACCGTCATTGAAATGTATTCCATAAGTGTTCGAACATGTAAGTGCCTGGCTAAGGCTAAAGTCAGTGTATGTATATAGCTATATTAGAAGATATTAATATGTGTGCTTCTCCATTTTTTATACTTTCAAAAAACTATTTCGTGATATAGTATTGTGCACACATAATACGTACTCTTACGATAAACAGGCTGTTTACCGCACTCTATTGCAAAGCAATGAAACCCAGTGTTATATTTATTTATAAAAATGAAAATTATTTTAAACAATTTATTTTATCTCGGTTAAATTAAATTTCTAGTGTTTTTCAGTGGAAGCATACATATGTCAGTCGTGTACAGTGTTGACGCGTCATTTTGTAATCTTTTATATCTACTCGTACGTAGTTAGGATATTTTTTGTTGTAGTACCTATTGACATCACTCGTTTGACCCGGTGGACGCTACTTACTCGTTCGACGTTATTACTGTTTTTAAGAAGGCTTTGAGGCATTGAAGTTATTTATAATTATTATAATTTAAAAATATACTATTTTAATCTTAATTAATGATTTATGAAATGCCTTTTAGCGAACACCGTCTCAATGAACTAGATAAGTAATAAAATGTACTATTGTATAGCTGTCCTAATATATTTAACCGAATCTATTGTTGTAAATATGATTTATACATAGCGTTTATATATTGTAGCAATACCTAGCTAGGATGTGTTCAGAGTAGATGTTTGTTTTTTATAATGCTTAATTTATTTGTAGACTATTATTTATTAAATGCTTCGCATTCGGTAAAGGAATACATATTACCTCATATTGTCTTATTCTAACGGTTGTCGAAATATCACAATGTTTTATATGTACCTAAATACATAGTTGTTTTAGCTGGATCGTCAAGTGCAAAAGTCGCTGGGATGTTCACTTTTGTATTTGACTTTACCTGGTTATAGATTTATCGAAACGATATATATTATGAACAGTATTATAATATTTAGAATGTGACCACGCACTTAATAAAATTAACTAAAAGAATTCTGAATTGGCAAATTCAAAGTGAATATGGACGCACAATCTTAAATGTAAGTGCAGTAGAGGTGTGATATTTCTCCGAAAGTTGTCCTTTTTAAAAATGTATCTGAATTGTGTGAGATGGGATTTGGTTTCCCAGTGCATTTGTTTTTATAGATGCAATAATAAGAGGTATGGGAATAAAAAAACGGCCAGCAATCGTTTAAGTTATATCCAAATAGTTTATTTTAAATATTGTTTCTTAGAGTATAGGTGGTCACATGTGTTAGTGCTATGATATTGTTAAATTGCGGCGGCTAGTCAAATGGTTTCGGAAGCGCAGATCGGTCTATAATGTCGTTGCGATATTAGTTGGACCGGTTGTGTGAGGGAGAATAGAAATGCTCCGGGCGGCGAGCGCGCATATCATTCGGACTTAATTATATTTGTGAGACATGGAGGCAGCCTATCTGTACCCACGAAATTAAACACACCAACAACACATTTTTCACTCTCAGAGCCTTTAGACAAGCGATATTAGTGTAAGACCGGTGTCGCGATGTAAATTTCGTGACATAAATCGTGTCATTCGTCGACATCATTCCCATACAGATTTGCTTTTCATCAGTCGACATTCGTGACACACCACCGACGCTTGTTCTTGATTCCCCGGTGTAGTCAAAGTCAAGGCATCGAGGCAAATGCTACAAAATATCCAATTGAGGTACACCGTTCCTTTCACGTAGTATCCGAAACTCCACAAGTGCCAACGGAAGCAGCTAGTTAACAATAATTAGAATATTTTTTGTATCGCAATAGTAACATTCCAGGCAGAATACGGCTCGCGCTACCAAAGAGTACAGTTACCTTCACAAGGAATTAATATTACATAGGTGATAGAAAATTGTATATAATTTTAGCATGTTAATTCGGTGGTTAAGGGTACCGCGACGTATCACGGACTGTACGCGGTCACATTCCAGGCTTCGTGTGAGTTAGCGCTTCGCCTCCTGTTTCAAATGAATCGGGACATTTGTCGAGTATTGTATTCAGCTATTGTGTTGACCAATGTAATCTGAACTGTGTAACCTTTAAAGACTTACCAACGTGCGATGACTTACGTTATGCATAATGATAGAGGTAAATACAATTTACACAATATACTTACTTGTTTTATTATCCTATCTATCTTTCCATATTGATCCATGACTAGTTATAAAATTTTCTCTTGTCACCCTGTGAGGGTGGGGCATTTATCTCAGTGCTTCACTGATCTGAAACTGATTTTGATTGATCTTAAACTACTAAACTTAGCCACAGAGGCGGCAATTTAAGGATTAGAAAACTATATTTTTTTATAACCTTAAAACTTAGTTTAGGTTTATTGGAAAAAGTCATAAGTTTTTCTTAAATGCCCATTTTCAAACTACATGGGATAGATTTTTTTTCTGATTTTTCTCATTATGGTTACAGTCAATCCTGTCACCCCGTTTCGGTTTGGTGTTGAGTTCAGGGACAACCTGTATAAATATGCATATTTTGAAACTGTTGTGATATACCTATTGCATAAAAATATCTGTTTAAAATGGTGATTTATAGTTGGGTCTAAAATCCGGTGCTTAAGAAAGGACCGAGGTTACCTTTTATTGGCGAAGTCTTGACGACATTGAAATATCAAAGTTATTCCCTACTACTAGAACTTAAGGCTGTATATTTATTCATAATGAATGTGAAAGTAACACTTATTTATTAGCTAGTAGAATTTTCAAGAATAGTCAATTGTAACAAAAAAATTTATTTAAAATCACATTTGAGGCTTTTTCTTACTAGACATTTTACTTAATTGCCTACAAATTTTCTTCTTCAGCTCCTTTTGCCGTTTAAGCTTGCGCCACTCTTCTTCTTCCTGTTGCTTTTTAAACTTGCTTATTCTTTCCTTCATTGCCTCCTTTTTAATTTTCTTCTTTTCCTCATAGTTAGTTTTAATCATTGTCATAACATTGGAGACTTTCTGCTCATATGGACTCTTAATTACTGCTATCCTGCCTTTAAATTTATCTTTCTTGTCACTTGTGGATATTCTATTTTTTTTTGGTTTATACTTATATGGTAATCCTTTCTGTAATTGTTTAGGTATCACCAATGGTTTAAAAACTTTAGGTTGTCTTGCAATCTCTGTATACATGGAATCGGTATTTGCTTCACTCTTAATATTTTTCTCACGTTTCAATTGCCCTTTTGTCTTCATTCCTTGCCATACATTTTTGTTTCCAATAGGAAGGAGCAAATTGACAACGGGCACATAGAATTTAGTCACATCTACTTTGAACCACGTCCGACAGAAAACTAAGTCACTCATTTGTATTTTATCTTCAAAAGTAGCACGAAATGCTCCTTCCGGTTTATTCAAAGCCTTTTTAATCTGTCCTCTAATTCCAGAGACTGTTCTTATTTTAGCACCCTCAAATTTGGCAACCTCTAAAGTACTTGAAAACATATCTTTAATAAATGCAGTTTTCTTGTAAATTTTCAAAGGTGTCCCTATCAACTTTAGTTTTTTCATTATTTGGGTAGATTTGTTTATTTCATTGACACTGCCAGTTGCAGCAATCCTGAAGCCCAACTGTTTTATTTCATTGGTACTGTTCGTAACTGTCTGTAAGGCAAGGAAGCCTGTATTCTGAGGTGTAATAGGACCATAGAAATGCATGTTGCATGTGACATGCTCAGGTGTATATTTCAAGTACCTACATTTGAGATCGTCTTCTATTTTCGAATATATTGGCAATGTTTGAAAACGTCTCCAACCAAGTGATATTATTAAAGGGTCATTTGTTTTTAATATTTTTTTATACCATCTGTGTTTTTTTACTTTGCAAGATACAAAACCAATATTTTGTTCAGCCATATTTAATGAACCAATTAGTATTGGGTAGCTTTCATCAAAATTTGTTACAAATTCTGAAGACATGTTTTTAAACAGCATACGAATATAAAGGCCAGGTCTGAATCCTTCAACTTCAACTCTTAGACCATCATCTAAATTTTGAAAGACTGATTTGTTTAATTCTGATTGTTTTAAAGCTTCCGATTTGAGGTTTTCATAATAAGAATGATCACCTTTTATTTTGTGATCATCTGGATTGTCATATTCTGCATCAAATTTTGCTTTAAGTTTTAATTTTTTATCAAGAATCTCAGATTTAGATGCATCTGCTTTTCTTTTTAACCCCTCATTAGACTTGTCAGATTCCTTAGCTTCATGCTTTTCGCCAGTTTCTAGATCTTCAAAATCACCATACATTTCATCATCTCCATCACTGGCATCATCTAATTTGAGAAGTTCTTCGGCATCTTCATCTGCAGATCTTTTTCCTGATACAAAACTATTTATCAAAAACTGCTTATTAACTTCATTCGTCCAATCTCTGATTACTGGTTTATCTAGGGCATAAAAGAAAGAACATTCATCCACATCTAATTGATCCTTAGCTTTTTGTTTGTTTTTCTGCGAGCTAGTTATTTTTTTAAATAAACCACCAATTTCCTCATCACTTTCTTCAGTTGATTCTTCAGTTTGTTCTTTTGTTTTATTTCCTACTTCAAATTCACCATACACAAGTTTCATTATATTTTTAGATGTTTTCTGTCGATCAAAATATGCCATTGTAGCTTTTTCCCCAAGCTTTTCTTTCCATTTTGAGCCAAAGTTTTCTTTATTGTCGTCAGAACTTTCTCCTTCTTGATCTTCATTGACATCATTATCCTTATCATCTTCATCTTTACTGTCTTCAGCTTCAGAATCACTTTTATTATCCCATGGCAACTTATTTTTTAATTCTTTTTCACTTTGATCAATGCCACTATCATGATCGGAGTCATTGTCACTTCCTGACTGGGTATCTTCAGAGCTATCATCGTTCCCTTTATTATGTGTTAAGTATTCATCATCTTTTAACATATCAGGGTAGATAACTGCACCACCACTGAACAATTTAAAGCCAGTCTCTTGCATCTGTTCATCAACTGTCTCTTTAGTCTCAACCACATTTTTTAGAAGAGATTTCTTCTCATTTGCCTCTTTATCTTCTACCTTATGTGAATGGGATCCTTTCAGTTCAATATAAACAGCATCCTTATCGTACACTATTCCTCCCACTCCTGAAAAAGGTGCATAGATTTGTCTTTCTCGTTCCATCAAATGTCGCTTCTTTTCACTGCTTGGTAAAGGACATGGGTCAGGTAGATAAGATAGTTCACTTATTTTCATGTCACCAACTCCTGTAAAATAATTTTTATTACAAAATAATTGAACAATTTCTTTTATTCATACTTTTTTACAAACAAGTGAAATTGAAGGCAATTTCATAAGAAGAAAACCTGATAAATGATCTACATAATTTATAGCTAAGATACATTTCGATCATGTCAGCTTTTAAGCAAAAAGAACTGCATAGAAATCAGTCTACTTGTTAGAAAGATATGAGACCATAGACAAACGCATCTAATCGAGATCAAAATATACGAGAATTTATCTACAACTAATTTACCTGCAATGTGAACCATTGAATCTTTCATCAATGGAACTCCTCTGACATATCCATAAAGGACTACATCTCGGTTCACTTTGGGATCTTTCCTTATGCTATCTTGGCTGGTTATATCCTCCATTCTGTCTGCTAAGATATAAGCATGAGTTGTTTTCCAACTAAGAGCTCTAAACTTCATTACTGATATAAACCTTGATAAATTTTTTATTTCGTTCCTTAAGTACTCGCCATGAATGATTCCTGACAAATAGAAAAGCTTTGCACCTGGATACACTTCAGTCCAAAACCGATGCTTAAGAGTTTTCTTTGTCATTTTTAATTTCTTGGCATTCTTTATCATGTCAAGATGAGTTAGAACACCCATAATTTTAGGCATACCATGCACCTGACAGATATTTAAAAACTCAAAGATTTCCATTTCAAATCCAAAACTTGCATCACACAATAACAACACCAAATCAGCGCACTTGGCAATATCAATCATCGAATTTACATCGTTATTGCATTCTATCAATGTTATTCGACGTTTTTTCGAGGTGACTATGGTGATAGGTCCTTTTGTACTAGAGACATTTGTTTTAATAAAACTTTTAATTAAGTTGTTTATAAGTGTTGACTTGCCAACCCGCGGAGGCCCGACAATAGCAACTACGATTGGGGGTGGCTCTAGTGGAGTTTTATCAACTTGTGGTATGTGCTGTTTCTTGGCTATAACATCTTCTTTACGTCGAAATTGTCGTTCGGCTCGCACAACTGACTGGATAGCAAAAGCTTTAGGATTTCTTTGCCGAGCACTTAGGTTAGATTGATCAATTTTATTTTTATTTTTCTTTTTTTCGGCCTTGCGTCCCGCACGTTTAGCGCAATGGGATTTTTTCTTATCGAAGATTGCGTCGTCTGCCATTATGTTTAAGTTCCAATTTTATTTAAAACTTGGCATTTCTTACTCACGTGTTTTTAATGTAATTTCTCAAACCCTTTAACCTTGTGGTTGCACAAACTATTTACTAGTCTAGACTAGAGCTGTAGCAAACCATTTGACATATGACGTATGTATTCACTATTCGGTACTGAGGACAGTGTTGCCAACTAGACTAATACAAAATGTGCTAGTGATGTTACAAAAATCCCTAAAATAATCTTTTTTAATGATGTTCTAAAATAAAATGCCATATTAATTTCAAATTGTAAAAAAAATATTATAAAGTATACAGATTGGCTGTACGTAGGATTAGATACTCCAAGTTTTGAAATAAAGAGTCGATATCTTGATAAGACTGAGAGTATGAATCATGTCTCTTTGGTACCTATACAGCCCAGTACGTCATCTGGAACTGTAATATAACAGGATTCATGCCCTCTTAAAGCCAAATCTAACATATAAAATGGAATTGAAGCTTAGTCTTTATTAAATTCATTTGACTGAAAAGTGAAAACACGTTCAATCTCAGTGTTTGAATAGGGTAATGACAGAAGACATAAAGCAAAAATATAGATATATATGTATATTAAAGAGTTATAAATATAATAAAACTGTGCAGTTATGGTGAATTGTGGTATAATTGGCTGTAAAAGTCTAAAGGAGCCCACACACGGGACAATTATGGTAACGATTCGTTGCTCGATCTTGAAATCGAACGACAAATTATTGTACGTGTGTGGCAATATCGCATCCGATTTTATGGTCAAACAATCGATTGAAGATCGCAACAGGCAACCCCGAAAATAACGATTGCGATCTTAACATCGTTCGATGTATCGCACGTGTGTGGCATGATCGCATGCGATCATCGTCAGTCTGCCTCATATTGGTATCATTTTTTATAATTCTGGAAGATACCTTATGCAAAAGCTCTAAGTATGTTTCCTCTGACATCCTAAGGTAGTTATATGCCAATGTTTAGGATGAAAACGTAATTCCTCAAGAAGAATGATGTGAGAATATTGATGTCTTTTCAGAAGCCATCTCTTAGTCCATCCTCTCTTAGTCTTTCTTTTATTTATTGTAGAAAGACTTTTTATATAAAATGAGGGCCAATGCGCTAAAACAGAGTAGTTGCGACTTCATCGCTCACACACATACGTGCTACACGTTTTCACTCCGCACAGGACTGAGAATCGTACGATCACATCGTTCGTGTGACGGACACAAATCGAAAGATAAAATAGTACAATTTTCTTGACGATCGATCGAAACGACAAATTGTCCCGTGTATGGGCTCCTTAAATGTGATAAATCCAAGCCAAATAATTTGTATTAACCGACCAAAGTACCAATCATATCAGATTGTAGTGTATCCATACTAATTCGTGATATAATAATCTGAATTAGATACATTAAATATCAATCTATCTCAGACTGTATACCTACCTAAGTACTGTAATCTGTATATTTAGCTCATATGATTGACAAATGACAGTGACAGTTATTAGATTAAAAAAACTGTTCGTGAATAATTAGGAATCGATGCTTGCTTTGTGAGTTTTGTTTTGCAATTTTTTAGATAACAAAACAAGTGCCGTCGATTTTCTAGGAACGTACCAACGTAGAATGCATGTAATAAAATTATAACGTGGTGACGATATTAAAATCGTAGTGATCAAAAATTAAGCACAATATAATTAGTTGAGATGACTTCTTCGGAGCTAGAGAGTCGAAACGTATCTTTATCCATGTAAGTATTAATCGTTAAAGGCCAAAAGTAACAATTTATTTAATTCTAACGATGATTTAATAGTATTGGCATGTGTAGTCTTATTTTTTATATATTCACAGCATCAACAGCAAGTAACTCCTGTTATTTAAATCTTTTATCTTGTATGTTTTATAATATATGATTAAATAAGTAATTTAAATATTTAAAAGACCATCTCTCTGCTCTTTTACCTAAAGACTTCTTTACTTATGTATGTTTTTTTATTAAAAACTAGTGGACCCCGCGAACTTCGTATCGCGTCAAAGTTCCGAATTATAAAGTGTCACCTATAACGTCATTCCATAGAAAATGTGTGAGGAAAATGTTTTTCTGTTATTTTATTTTTTAGAAATTTTTCCAAATTTTTCTCTCTGTAAGACATCCTTGTACTTCAAGGAATATTATTTAAAAAAAATTGGCCAAATCGGTCCAAGCGTTGTTGAGTTATGAGCTTACCAACACATTTTTATATTATAGATATGATAGAACTAGAACATATGATTAAGTAACAAGAACCAAATTTACAGGAGAAATTCAGTGGAAAATTTGGTAGTGTCATCTCAAGATGCAATAGGACAGAGTATTAGTCAAGCTCTCAGTTTTTCTGGAATCAGCAATAATCAACAACTAGAAAATAGGTGAGTGTCATTTTATTTGAAACTATTTTTTTCCTTCATAATCTATAATACAATTAGTAAAGTAAATTTGTGTAAAGACCATTTAGTACTTTTAATAAACTATAATCATTATGCTGAAAGTCAACTGCAAACTTAACTAAGTTTAGCGTAGCCTACATAGGTGAGTATGAAAAACATCCTCAGCTATGCAAGCTAAGCTGAACTAAATTAGTTAAGTTTGTAGTCAAAGGCTAATGCATCTAAGGGTTAATTTTTGTTTACAAGATGCCATTGTTAAGTGTTTTTTTATAACAGGATGCATATTTAATTTACAAGTGACAAGTTAAGTTTACAAAATTACAAACAAAGCTGTTGCAATTATGTTGAAATATAATAAGTAGTAAGTATATAACTTTTATATTGGTTAGTTAATGCTGTCAACCAATAATAATAATATTGTAATCTTATCTTAATTTAATATTTTATAAACCTACTTTACAAACATAACATAAATTTACAAAAATTCTATGTATGACGACACATACTATGTACATAGAAGTTTTGTAAATGTTTTGTATTTTGGTTACCCAACTTGGTTACCAACTTAATCTTTTTTTTTGGATATAGTCCAATTGAGAAAATTTATATGTCCTAGCTGGCACAGAATGCAAACAAGACAATGTATTTTGCTTAAATTTATTTTCATTTTTAAAAGTAATTGAAATATGTATTCGTGAAAAGTTAAAACACCACAATAAGTCAAGTTTACACACTTACTCCGCCGGCACAGTGATGCAACATGAACATTGCCCTCTAAGAAAGTGTTTAATAAATATATCAATTAATTTTTATTAAAAAAAATTGTCACTACTTTAAATTTAAAAATTAGTGAAAAGTAAAAAAAATATGCATTAATTTATTAATAGTTTTACCGTTTACGCATTAAAATTATCAAATATGATTTCAATGAATAAAGATATTTTGACTTGGTCCATAGAAACAAATAAAATATGTTGGTTGTGTAGAAAAAGAAGGCTTATTGCCTACCTAATACCTAATTACGCGCTCAAGAGATTTTATACCTACTTAAAGTTTTAAGCCATTTGAATGTATTTCAAACTAATGTAGGTAAGATTATTTCTTGTGTTATAAATTGTAGCAAAGATCTATCTTGATGAAGTCAGCTTAATCAAGGGGTTTCTAAGATTATTCTTCAACACTATTTTTTACTTCATACAAGAATTGATTATTTTCCACAACATTGTTGTTATCAGTTCTGTTGATTAGAGCTTGATAAAACAATAATAACTCGTGGTCTCGAATAATTGCACAATTTTTTTATTCTACTTACAGTATTTGCTGATTTTAAAACGAAATACTTTGTCTCAATTTAAATGTTTAAAGTAAAATCGAAGGGGTTCTTTAGTGTATAAATAATCATACTAATTTATTTGAAAGCTTTTTTTGTGATAAAAGAGTGAGTTGTTTTGGAAAAAATGGATGTTAAAGAAACGTGTCGTTATTCATATCAAGTGCACTATAAGAAAATGGAGTCATGTAGAAGGTTATAATCACTAAGTAAATATTTAATTAGCTTTAATATTCATATCAGTTATTTATTAAAGCATTAGCCAAAACATGATAAATAGCATAAATAGTAATAAAAATTGTTATAAAAAAAGATAAAATTCTTTATAAATCATATTTTTAAAAGAACATATAACTTGCTCCATGACAAATAGGTCGCTTTCCGGTGAAGAGGCAAGGCAATCGTGGCAAGTCATGATTAAGCGAGGCTTTCTATTGGCTTTAAATGATCAATGATCACATAAAGCCTTTTTGAATAAAAGAAATATATAAATGTTATATACTTATTACGCGTATCATTAAAATCCGTTTAAAACTGCTTTGCTTTTGGTTGGTTAGAGTGATAGTACCTACTTCAAGTTTATTTTTTATGGAAACAGGAATAAACTAACTTTTTAACAATTGATCGCGTTAACCACGAAACACAAAACCCAGCTCATATATTAAGAATTATAGAAATAGAGTGTTTGCCAAGTAGTGCTTGAGTAATGCTTGACAATGCATTGAGTGCAGTGGAAACCATTTCGAGGCATTATTAGTCACGAAGTCGCCTTGACAATTCAAATGCAAGTGTCGGATCTATTGCATCTCTTTAATTTCCAACGAAAAAAAGTTTACGCGGCGTCGTAGTTCCTAAACGAATATACCGATTACGATGCGAGATGGATCTTAGCAATTTATGAAGATCTGTCGATCTGTTTATGAGATATTCTTATTTGTCATCACATCTGGATGTTTTTAAAATTGTCTTCGATTTCACTAGTGTTATTTTCAAGTTTAAAACAGTTGTTTTTTTTTCTGAGAGAATGTATGATTCACATCTGATTCGTGTAATCAGATACCGTGGGTTAATGCAATTGGGTTTCTACTTTTGCACGATTTAATAACAACACAAACTTAATACATAAAGTGCTTACGTATGAACTTAAGTGCTTTTATGCCCTATTTTTTTGGCATAAATGACAGGAATTATTATGTTGATTTCTGCGCGCGCGCGCCTTTTTGTTAACTCATGCCCCTGAACATGTAGGTACGTTTTTGGTAAGGGTTAATCCATCTTTCCATGATCCAGTTAATTCATGAATCGGTTTTATGCGTGTAGAACGAAAAGTTCTGAATTCGATACTGATGAAATAAAGTGTAAGTGATACTTTTTGTTACACACAAATGTTACAACTAGTAGCTGCTGAAACCTTTCTAGTTGTTTTTGAACGTTTATTTGAAAATAACACAAAGGGAATAGAAAAATAAAGGAAGAGACAGACAGTAGAGTTGGCTGTAAGGTACAATAAGCCCTGGCTCAGCATCATGTTTCGTACACGAGAGTCCAGTAATATTGGACATTCTGACAGAAATTATTTTTTGACAATTTATTACCAAATCGCGTCCATCTTTTATTATTTCGATGTCGAAACACAGATATTGTCGGACAAGGTCGCACCCGAAAATAATTCGCAAAGTGCTATCCATGTTTTTGTTAACTATTCAGTTCTCACCGGTAATTTGCTTGCGTGTGGCGTTGCTCTAATGTTCGAACTTAATGGGTACGTGTTTAATTGTTTAAATTAACCATGTTTTTTGTTGTCTCAATTATTTTAAACAATTTACGATACGCATTCTAGAAACTAACATATATTCATAAAGACGACTTCAAAAAAGCCACAAGCGAATTATATTTTTGAGAATTTGATGCCATACGCTTTAAATAGGTACATATTCTACAATTTTAAATTAATAAAAAATCTACAATTTCATTAACCCACTAGGCAAATTTAACGTGATGTGTGTCTGTCTGTGGCATCATAGCTCCTAAGCGAATTAACCATCTATCAAACTCTTTGAGATAGGAAAGTAATTCATACATTTCAGTCGTTGGATCAGAAAGCAACGTACCTAACGTTGCTTTCTGATTTGTAAATAATATTGGAGAAATCTATTAAAAAGTTCACTCGATGATCGTTCCGTGAGAAGTTCGTAAAATAAGAAAGGTAACGAGTTGAGTAACAAAATCACTCGTGCGTTAACAACAATGCCACCGCCGCGCTGCAGCAAACTGTGATTTATATACATTTTAATTTAAGCTTATGAAAAATGTTTGCAACAATTTCAAGACGATTTAAACTCCGATAAAATACAATAAATAATATCTTAAACGGATGAAACTATGTTCATTATAGCTGAGATCCTTCTCGATCTCGTCCAATGTCAAACCAAAAAACCGCATCGAAATCTGTTCATTAATTTTTAATCGGAAATACTAAATAATAATAAATACTCGTATATAAATGAAATTGGCTGTAATGCCCTTAGAAAATTAATTCGTTGACATCTCTTTGTGTTGTAAAGGATGGCAATTAATTTATTATTATTAATCTATGCCCTATAATTCCTTATCTTATCGTGTTTTGTAAACTTTTGCGAGCTGGTGCAATCTTATGATTCAACGTTTTAGCTGCAGCACAAATTGTCATCTTATAGAAGAGAGGAATGCGACTAAGGGTTAGAAAATAAGCTATTAATTGTTCTTCTATGAAAGCAAAAACCCGAGCGTTGACGACGCGTTTTATTTTAAACAAAGTTGATTCTTAAAAATATATTACTCGTTATATCATAATATTTTAATAATCATTTCATAATATTTAAATTTTAATTGTTAGTCTGAGTTAAAATAATGACTATTGTTAACTTATTGATTCTTTACGTTCCAGGAACTTATCTCGGTCGCCATCTCCGTCTCTCCGTATAACTGAGTGCAAGGAGAACCATTTGGACTACGACAATGATGCAGTAAGAGAAATTCTGTCCTTTTATTGTTGCTAAGCTAGCTGTGTCCCACGGATCCACTCTGCGTTAATTTCGTCTTTCGACTATCCAACACCAAAAGAACTTTTCCATTCGAACCAGTAGTACCTGGGACGCGTTCCACTAAAGCTAAAGCAAACAAGCTTTATAATACTAGTTTAGATTCGCGAGGAGCTTGTGCTTGGAGATCAATTTATAGGTCGATAGCTTAGCCGGCGCTCCACCATCTGGTGGGTCACCATCAGCTCAGCGCTTATCCTTTTTTGTGGGTAATAAATTATAAAATTTTATAAATTATTGTTTATACTATTATTACAAAATGTTTATTTTATTTGTTTTCTTAGATTCTTGCCAGATCGAAGTGTATTATTAATCTTGGCTCTTGACGTCTGTGCAATGTTCTGTGTCCGTTATCTGAAACAAAGTGTTATTATTTCAGAGGAGCGATGTATCAATCAACGTGTCGAACAGTGGCGTGGGAGATCTATCCATCGCTGTGGATACGGCCTTACCCGCCTCACTCAAACCTGAATATAATAAGGTAAGTCTTTAACATTAACTAAATCTGCTTTTATTAATAAAAAATTAGTAATTAATTAAATAATTGTAAAAGGAGTTGTCTAATTTTTGTATGGGAGTTAAAAATATTACAACACAAAAATTATTTTACACGTCGCCGTTTTTTTTTAAATTGACTTTCAATGTTGTTTGAACCTGGCATCATTTTTTACAACATTGTAAGATGTCAAGAAATAGCTGCACAAGATAGGATGTGACTTTGACAGATAGCACAATATGACCTGACTTACAAAGTACACACACTGTAGGAAAAAAAATCGTAATTTTTTTCTTAAGTGTCTATTTCGATAAGACTAATGTAAATTGTATTTTCAGCAATTGTCGAACCCCGGCTCTCGCAGCTCGGACGGCAGCGGGCGGGCGAAGAAGAAAAGTTGGTACAATTCTCTTTACCCCACGTACAAAACCAAGTCTGAGGACTTCAAGCGGCTCTTCAAGGATCTACCTGATGATGAGAGGCTCATAGTAGGTGCGATATTATTGGTGAAAGTGAATTCCCGTAACCCCTAGTAGGGCATGGGGCAGATTCATTTCTGTATCTGTTTCACTGATCATTATCTTTACAGAGAAGTAGGTGATCAGCCTTCTGTGCCTACCCAACCGAAACATTCATTTGTCCCTTCGGCATTCCAACCCAGGACCTCCAGCGCATCACGCAGACGCGTAAATCACTTAGCCACGGAGGCGATATTATTGGTACAAACACAAAATGAGTTTTGCGTAGTTGACATCATTAAATACATATTGCTTGTCTCAGTAATTAATATTCAAAGTGGAGTTCTTTCATGTCGTGTGCGAAGACATGCAGAAAATCAAAAAATATTCGTTGTATATTAAATTACAAATGAAAACTATTTTCAAACGACTCTGTCGTCCAAGCTCACCACCTCGTTGAACTCATTGAGCGAATGTAACGTGTAATGAAACGCCTTGCAGATTATTCGTGCGCGATGCAACGCGACATATTGGCGCACGGGCGTCTGTACGCGTCCCAATCGTATTTCTGTTTCTACGCGAACATCTTCGGCTGGGAGACCTCGCTGACGCTGCCGTGGAAGGAGGTCACCGCCATCACCAAAGAGAAGACCGCACTCGTAAGATTTGTTCCTTTTCTATTATTTTAAACTGTTTATATTTAAAAGTTTGTATTAATCATTTGTCCCATTATTTTAAGTACAAACAGACAAATTGAGAGTAGTAACTATATTCGCCTGTCTGCTACATTTTCACGCCTCATCTGTAAGTCCCAAGTTGGTTTAGACCTTAGAAAGATACTAAGTCTCAGAGGCACTTACAGGGCTCAGCTCAAAGATCCAAGATCCGAATCAAAAGTCTGTCGCATTGGGAAATTAATATTTACAGACATTAGAAACCAAATACAAGAACCGGCAAAAAGAAACATTTTCTTTAATGATGGCTAATTTAGTTTTCAAATAAAGAGTTGGACCAAAGACGGTAAACCATAAACTTGTGAGAGAGGCCACCGATAGACTTAAAATATACTGTAACTATCCTTTTTTGGTTCTGTGGTTAAAATGCTTAGCCATAAAGGGCTAAAACTGCGTCCTTCTAAAATTATTGTAAACTAATATTATTTACAAGAGGCCAATCTTTTCGCAGGTGATACCAAACGCGATTCTAGTATGCACGGATACGGAGAAGAATTTCCTAACATCGTTCTCCGGTCGGGACAAAGCTTACCTGATGCTGTTCAGGATCTGGCAGAACGCGCTCATGGACCAGCCTCTCACCACCAACGAAATATGGCAGTGGGTCAGTTACACCCCCCACCTCCTGTTTGTCTTGTTTTGACCCATTTATGATCTTACTCTAAATCACTTATAGGTATGTTTTGATTACCGCTCTAAGAGTTAATAACATTTTCGCACTCAAACTGCTGAATCTTTTTTGATGGCTTTTAGTTGGATTGTTCTAAGACTGTTTTGTCAAAATTTGTCTCAATTGAATGATTCAAAAATATTATTTTGGTGTATAAAACACAAAATTTTGTCAAAATTAATTTGCCTTAAATGCAAATAAAATTTCCCATTTTAATAGTTGTAAAATACACGCGCTAAATCCGTTCAAACTGTTTTCTTTGAAAGTCTCGCGCAAATTGAAGACATTACATAAATAACATTCTCTAAAAATGTGCGTCCTTTAAGCATTAGTGTTGGGAATTTTGTTGGCAAATGACAGACGATCGAATGAAGTAATTCATGATATGAATGGGATCCATAAATACATTTTAATGCGGACACAATTTACATTGTTGATATTTCGTATTATAATTCTACATTGTATTCTTTTTAACCCGCGACGCAATATGAGGAGTGTTATATGTTTAGCTGCGTCTCCACCGGGCGCATGGGCTCGAAGCTCTTAGGCTAGCCTCGCGAGCCAGACCTAGCTCCAGAGCCA
Source organism: Aporia crataegi (assembly GCA_912999735.1). NCBI lineage: Eukaryota > Metazoa > Arthropoda > Insecta > Lepidoptera > Pieridae > Aporia > Aporia crataegi. The sequence goes on along the minus strand of OU538748.1, from coordinate 372,366 downwards.
TTTTAGTTGCTCCTAAAAGAATAAACCGATTTCAATGCGGTGTTAAGCTGATGTTATCGAGAGTGATCTTAGCTGCAATTCATAAAAATTTATTCATGAATTTATGATATATTTTTATTTTAATATAATTTTTATGAAAATATCTTTAAAAATGAGAAACAAACGCTTATCAGACGGAAGCTTTATCAAAATGTTACCTTCGAGAGAGTGTTTGCAAATTTTTGAAGACTTATCTTCTTAAAGCTGCCCCAAAAGGAATATTTTTTTCGTTTTTGCTACATTTTCATTAATGCTCCGCTCCTATTGTTTGTAGCGTCTAGCGTTGGTCGATAAATGGACATCAATAATTTTACAATACCAAACAAACAAACAACTTTAGCTTTATTATAGTACAGACTAGCGACCCGCCCCGGCTCTGCACGGGTATAAAACATATATAAAAACCTTCCTCTTCAATCTATCTCTAAAAAAAACCGCAACAAAATCCATTGTGTAGTTTTAAAGATTTAAGCATACAAAGGGTTATAGGGGAAGAAAAAGCGACTTTGTTTTATACTATGTAGTGATGATGCACGGAAAAGGTTGTACTAAGTTTCCAATCTATCTTATTGTGCGCAGTTTAACATCTAATTATGCACATATTGTCCCTAACAAAGTTTGTGGAATATTTTGTTCGTGGCCAACTTGTTATCATTTCAAACGCATTAGAATTTCAAAACTTGGTCAAACACCTTGCAAAGAGACACACGTCTTGGAACAACTTTTTTTTATAACGAATTAAATTTTTAAGCTTACAGCTTGTAATAATAATTGGGACAACTCACATACATTACTTTGATCTCAAAGTAAGTAGCTGAAGCACTAATCAGAAACAACGAGGGTACCACAAAAAATACATATATAAGTTTTTAAACAACCAAGATTTGGAACAAACATTCGTGTTCATCACACAAATAAATGCACCTACCGGGATTCGAACCCAGGATCTTTTGAGGAAGAAGGCAGGACTACCGATTGCGCCAACCGGTTGTAAATTGAAGACAATTTGCGACATGAAAATTACAAATAAGAATTTTTTAAATTTTCTCGCGAAACGAACTTCTCGTGTTACAAATTGAATGTTACACATGACTTATGTGAATTAAATAATTCTACTGTTCATCGTAATAGACATTTTTGGTCCTCCGATTCAAAAAAAGAGTTGTTATAAATGTTATAAGTTTAACGTGAAGCTGTGGCATCGTTGATCCATTCATTTAGACAGAATGTCTTAATTTCACTTGTTGACGTAGGCTTCCTTCAGTTCTCCCGACATTGGCCACTCTGTATCCAGCGTGGATCAAGATGCTACACAATGTCGTCTGTCCATAATGGAGAGCGGCAGCGCGGTTTCTTGTTCTGGGGATGTTCTTTTCAAAGAGCCTACGGGGCCAAGTCAATTAAAAAACAACCATCATAGTTGGACCCGCCCAATTCATATAAAAATCTACGTATCCTACTCAGACCATTCAAAAAAAAATCCGGGACCTTCCGCCCTGATCCGACTAAATGTAGTTTATCAAATATAAATTGGGTCAGACAGTGTGTTGCGTGTGTTAGAACGAAGTTGTAATATTAACATGGAATCAAGGACGATTGAGGTTTTGAGATTAGTGTGTTCTCATTCACTGGACGAGACGCGTGTTGGCGGGTACTCTTGGCGTGCGTGACAAGAGCAAGAGCGCATTATTGAAATTTACCATGAGTTTTTCACTTTTTTAATCTTTTTATTGTGGAGGCTTACTTCTTAAAAAATGATATAATTTACAGATACACAGGTTTACGATATATAATTATATCTTAATATATTTTCATAGATAATATGTATATTGAATATGTTGTGTGATAAAAAATTGTGGTGGATGGCGGTCCTGTAAATGAAATCTAATAAATTATACGCAGACCATAATTCATAAGGCAATGGCACGCCACCCATGCCTCACCATCGTCACTTTTATCACTTATGTTCTAACCATATATGTACTAACATATTAACCGAGTCTTAATTGTTATTAACCTTTACCAATAATATTACATCGTTGGTCTTGGTTGGTTTAAATTTAAAAATAAAATGTATTCCAGGTGCACACGTGCTACGGCGAGGAGTTGGGGTTCGATTCTGACGACGAAGGCTACACCCGCGAGACAGACGAGGCTCAGCCGTTGCCCGACACCTCGGAGGTACGCCATACCTAACAATATATTGAAACTTGGCATCTAATTGTATGTAGACATCGGATTTTATGCATTTGCATAAATGCGTATGCGAATGCATAAAACTATAATTACGGCGTTACTGCATATATTAGCAATTTTTACCATATCGTGCATATTCAATTTCCAAATCTAGCATTGCCACCAGAACCTATAATGACCCGATGGGGTACTAGGCTAAAAACTGCATTATTTTATGCTGAAAATTTTGAAGCCTGTTTTATGCTTCAAAATTCTCATTAAAATTGTTGAAATTGAGGAAAAATATTTGATTATTTATTGTCATTAAAACTATGATTAGGTTATTTTAAGAGTATTTAGCTGTTTTTGTTTTGAGTTTAATAAAAAATATATAAGAATATATTTTTAGGCATATCATGTGCTTTTAGTGAATATTTCGGCCTTTTTTTAGTGCATATTTGCATGCATATTTAGGCACTAAGTTAGTGCATATAATCCGATGTCTAATTATAAGTTATGGTTGCACATGCGCATTGCATTTAATGTATTTGACAATAACAACAATTTCTAAAAATAATGTCTAAATTAATAAGTGTACGAGTGATAGTTTATCTTCGATAAGTGATTACGACTGTAGCGTGGTGATAATGTTATCACCAAACTACACATCACACGGTCATTTGGAATGGAAATATGAAGAGATTAGGACGCAGTCACAATAGAGTAAGGTTTAAGGTAAATGTGTATCGGCTTCTTGTACATAAACTAAATTACAGCTTAGTTTTAAACGTTTAACGGAAAACGGCTTTCACAGTGACCATCAAACTCGGCAAAAATGCGGTTTAGCATAAACTAGTGACGTTTTGTTAATAGAAATCATTTTTTACATAATTAATAAATTAAATGTAGAAAAATAATTCGATATTTTATATGTTATGTATAATAGGAGACAATAGAGCAGGCTGTGGTACCCTGATGTTAAGAGATCACCGTCACCCATGGACAACCGGGCAATTTTTGTTTTAATAAAAAAATCAATAAGCTTTAGGCGATGCATGCGAAAATGAAGTTTCAGATTATTTAATAATCAGTCCCGGAATGACGTTGACCTTGCTTGGTTTGATTGACGCTTAAACAATTGAACCAATTTTGAGAAAGTCCTTAGAAGTGAAACGTACTACGTAATTTTAAACTGAAATACAAAATATCCTACAAATTCGGCGACTTTATAAAGCCACTTTTAGTTTGATAACAAGTAAAATCGCTTAAAAAATTGAAGTAAACTATAAAAGCTTAATTATTTTGTGGTATTTCTTTTTTAGGAACAAACGAAATGTTAATTTTCAGTGTTTCCAACGCTGGACCCAGTTGTTGGTAACTTTAAAAGCTATGTTGGTATTATATATTAACACAGCTTTGAAGCTAGGTAAGATAATAATAATAATAAATGTTTTATTCATGAGGCCACAGAGCGATGTATCTTATTAAATAAGTTAGTAAAATATAAATTTGTCAATAATAGGAGGCGGTGGATGCGTCGTCTATGGAGCACGACACGAGAGATTTACGAGGTCTCACTCCGCCACTCTGTGAGTAACTAACTACCTTTTCACTTATCCCGTTTTGCATTTTTCATTTTCCGCTCCTATTGACCACGTCGTAGGTCATATAGCCTTAAGCCTTCCTCAATATATGGACTATTCGACACAAAAACACAAGTTTTCAATTCGCACCAGTAGTCAGTTAGATTAGCGCGTTCAACCAATCAAACTTCATAATATTAGTAGATATATACAAAATTTGTTTTTGAAGCTTAATTTATATACGCATCTCCTTGTTCAGTGAATGGGTCTGGTGATAGAGTAACGGCTGAAGAGCGCGAGGCAGACACGGTACCTACCGACATGTCGGACACCAGCGAGAGCGAACCTGACAGGCAACACAAGTATGTGTCTATTGCCTTTGAGTTTTTATAACTAAAATAACCACCGGTTTGGAAATATTTTTTTACTGTCAATATTAAACTCAAAAACAACTTGACCTATTTTAAAAATGCATTCACTGATAGGAAGCAATTTTCGAGTGACATAGGTTCATCTCCATACGAACGAAGTCGCATGTTAAATCAATTATTGTAAAATAGAAAAATAAACAAGTGAGATTGAAGACAATTTAAAAAACATAAAAAGAAGACTCATAAACGGATGGTTTTCGTAAATTAACCATCAATAAAACCCGACCAAAAATCAAATCAGCTTTTGAAAAAACCGCATCAAATCGGTCCATTCGTCGAGGAGCTATGATGACACAAACACACCCACTGACACACAAACTTATAACACCCCTCGTTATTGTTGGAGGTTAAAAATATGACCATTTAAATTTTATTTCTTACTGTTTTTATAAAATTAAAACGATCTTTTAAATACATGCGTGTGTCTCTGAACTTTCAGTAACGAGGACGTAGCGTGCACGTCAGGGCATAGAGGCAAAGTGATGCTCGAAGGTGTCTTTCCGTTTCACATCGATCAGCTCTTCACCATGGTCTTCACCAACTCAAGGTTCCATCTGGAGCTGCTGGCGATACGAGGCGCCTCTGACTACGTTCAGGTAACATTTGAGACATCGGAAATACGGCAGCTTTTATTAAGTTTTGAGATAAATGGATTTACACGTCTGCGTGTTGTACTGAAAGTCCTCGGTTCAAAACCTGGGCTGACCTGCGCCGACTTGCCTGTAAAGGCTTTTTAAATTTTCTTCAATTTCATCTGTGACTAACGTAGCTACACAATCTCAATTATGTTCATAATTCAGGCTCCTTGGCAGCCACAAAACGGCGTGAAGTGTCGCCAAGTGAGCTATCGTCTCAGCCTAACGTCTGGGCCAATTGGACCCAAAGAGGTTCATGTTACCGAGACACAGGTAAATAACTATATTTTATTTACAGTTTTTAATGTTTGCAGAAGTTTATTTTTAAATTCTATTCGCATCATTCTCAGCAGTGCAGTGGTCTACAATAGTACACAATAGAACAATCGGGTCTTTTATTTATTATTCCTTTTTTTATACCGATAATTTAAATCAAATAATAATCTCAAAAGTATCGATGGCCTTCAAAAGTGATATGTCTGCCCCACATCTGAGGAGGTTACAGGAATTTACTTTTGTATAAAGCCACTGAAATGACGGTAACATTTCAGACAATGAATAAATGTTCGAAGCCGGGTTGCCTTTACTCCATCGACTGCTCGAGCGAAAACTCTGGCATCCCCTACGCAGACTACTTCAGTGTGGAGGCGCATTACTGCCTCAAGAGCGAGGGAGACGGCACGAGGCTCACCATCTACGGCTGGGTCGACTACAAGAAGACCATGTGGCCCATGGTCAAAGGTATTTTCACTCATAATGTCGTCTGTTGTCTAAAAGTATTCGTTCTAAGGGTACTTCATGTACCCAAGACATTATGACTTGGAATAAATACATCACCTAAACCAAAATTCAATATCTCCCAATACAAACAAATAAGCTAGTTACGATGAATTTTACAATTTGTATAAAATATATTGTTATATTTTAGCGTTCTTAGAAAAGAACACAATGAACGGTTTGGAGGAGTTCTGCCGGAAACTGGAGGCGCAATTGCGGGCGCAACTTGCGCCTACGGCTCCGGCTGCGCGAGCGCGACGAAGAAGGAGGCATGACGGTCAGTGACATGAGATTTTTGAAATTCCTGATAGGTTTACTACACGACTACTATCAAACCAACTGTACCATGTCTGAGCATAACGGCTTCATACGCTGCCACAACGGTCATACAAATAGTTCATAATATTACCTACTTCATCAAAATATCATGCTGTATCAAGTCGTTCATCACTTCCTGACTTTTCACAAAATTTATTAAACTTTGATGAAACATAGTGAATATATAGAATAAATAAGTGATTTATTAATAATTACCAAGTTACTTTAGTTTTAAGTAATTTACTTGAGGTCGAAGTCATTGGCGTTCCTATTATTATTTTGATCGCATAGTAATAAACCTGAAGTTAAGGATAGACAAGAATTTAAAAAAAGACATTGGATTGATTAAGTTTTTGTCTCCACTGGAAATTGTGTTTTCTGTTTGTCTTATTTGTACGGATTTTTATTTTAATACCTTTTGGAAATAAGTATTATTTGTTTTTTTATAAAATATAACTTATTTTTCTTCTTCTAAATGCAATCCAGTGAAATGTGAGGAAATCTGCGGTAAATACTATAGTGTTTACTATCTTAACTACAATCCTCGAAAGATGATGCTAAATTTGCGCCATGGTAGTTCTCGCTAGTCATCCATCGTTTTAGAAAAAATAAACCGATTTTGAGTTAGATGTTTTTATGACACATTATGGTATAAGATTTCATGTCATTCCCACTGTTTGGATTACGATAATTACAAATGTTGCAATATTTTCAATATGTTGCAGAAACAATAGGAAAATAAATCTCAGACTAACAAATCAACAAATTACATACATACTAGCACATCAGCCATGACTTAACTATTGAAACTTCATTGCCTTTTTACTAATCGTAAGCTGTCAATTAGTGGCCACAACAAGTTGCCGTTGTTGCCGTTAAGGGCGCTGTTACATTTTCTATAGAAATGTTAAGGTGGAAACGAAAAATATTTTATTAAACTTGATAAAGGTACAGAATTGTTGTTGCGTATTTCGGAATGAACGTCTAAATGAATAGACTACTCTTTAGATCCTAACACTAGCATTTTGTCCTAGCGTTGTGCATACCTCCGACTTGCATCATTTACACCCCAGATTTTTGTTGTTTTTGTTTGCTGTTGTTATCGCATCGACACGATTTAAGTCATTCCCAAACACATGACGATTGTCTAAAGTCTAAATAATTTTATATAAATAATTTGTTGTGTATGTAGTGACGTCATCTCCGCTACCGGTGGTGTCGAGCTCCGTCCCCCTGGGAACGGTGCTCCCTTCTCGCCCGGACGCCTCGTCAGACTCCACCTCCTGGCTGCTGTTGGCGCTCGCACTTCTGCTCGCCATCAACGCGCTGCTGTACTGGAACCTCTACTATGCCGATAGGACCATTGACTTCGATGACTTACAAACTAGGTAAATATTGATACGGTTCCAGATTATGGTATTTTAAAATTCAGTCCATCTCTGTAAATCATTCTTTGAACACTCTTTTTTAAATAGTACTTTTGGTACAGAAAGAAAACCTACGTTAATTATCATCTTGGTGCAGATTTATAGGTGTTTAAATCAATATCCACTACCAAGTCTTATGAATCCATCAAAGTGCGATCTATGAATTGGGCTTAGTTATGCATGTGTTCTATAGACTAAGCTCTGCGCGAAGTTCCGAGACGGCGGAGTGGTCAGCGCAGTTGGCACGCCACACAAGCAGGCAAAGGCACCAATTGCTCGCCTGGAGAGATGCGCTCGCCAGGACTGTCGCACATCTCACACAGGTATGAGTGATCCTTAAACATCAACTAGCCGTGCCTCGCGCATGGAAGTGATTTAATATGAATAAAGATATTTTTGGCTTCGAATAACATCTCTTTATGTATCGTAAACGATCAATTTACTGTATGTATCTTTATATAATTCTTTTCATACTTTCAGACTGAACAAGCATTATCAAAACTGTTAGAGACAATTAAACCGGTCTTGGAGAAAGCAGAAAGCGACGACCAAGGGCACAAGGAGCTGTAAAGGGTAAAAACTTTGATTCGAATACAGTCGGCCTTTTTTAGATGTGTACATCTATTTTCATAAACATTATTACTTCGAAATTTCACGATATTTTCAGCGCACACATCAGACGTTTTATCTGATTATATTAATCATATATTACTGAATAATTATCAGTGAAATTGAGTGAATTTTAAATAACTTCTTGAAATGTTTATGGAAACATATTATTGTTGGCCTCAAAAACTACGAGAATATGTGTGGCCATAAATACTTAAAACTCGTCCAAGGATTATACAGTAAAATATAAATAATGGTGTTGACTGTTAATGTTTTAAAAATTATTCTAATAATATCTCAACTGACTATCTGAGAGATTTGTATAATTTTAAGTTTTTTAATTCCTTATTTTATATGATGTCAATATTTTATTTTGTTTTCAATCAGATTATAATTTTTAAAATATTTAATCTTCTATACTAAGCTATAATTCGTTACATCATAATGTAATTTATTTTCCAAATATAGATTTATGTATAAATTATATCGACTACATTTTTGACTAGACCAATATTTGTGATGTGCAATATCAAAATTTCTAATAATGTATCCAAAAAAATTAATTGGTTTTAAGTCATTTTAATAAATAATTATAACTGTAGCAGTTGTTCTGTAATTAAGTTATTATTTTGACTATTCTTGTAAAATAATATATTAAAAATAATGTTTCCAAACGAGACTTGTATGAAATTTCAAATATTTTTCACACCAGAGCGTAACTAAGTAGTTTATGTATTTCTTGTTTTACTATGTAAATTCAAAATTTATTAACTTTATTTTATATAGAATTAGCTATAAGTTATCTTTTAAATCCCGACCACAAAAGTGGGGTGTTGTAAGTTTGACGCGTGTAGCATCGCAGCTCCTAAAACGAACGGACCTATTTCGATGTGGTATTTTGATTGAAACCGACTTGATGAACGGTTCATCCGTTTATGAGATATCCTTATTGTAATCATGTCGGATTTTTTTAAATTGTCTTCAGTTTACCTTAACATTTTGAAATACCTGTGTCTAAATTCAATCATACTGTCTCTCAATCACCTACTTAACATCTGAAGTGAAGATGTTGTTCGAGTTTAGTCAATTTGTATTTAGTGCAAGCTAATGTGAACTTCATCACATCTTGAATGTCTTCTTAGATCGTTTGCTATCACAAAATATGTATTTATATGTAAGAGAATTATTTTAAAATCTGACCTCATTACCCTTACATATTTTCCCTTAGATTATAATTAATAATATTAATATAGGAACCTTTGTTATAATAGTGCATGTAAATAAAAAAATGTATTTAGAACTTAGTGAAAATGTCGATAGAAGATCTTGAAGAAGAATACTATTTTGTTGTACTAGATCTCCAAGGAAAATATATATTGGTGCTGTGTAAAATTGTATTAACCTTTTATCCAGGGGTATTTCTCGTACACGAGACTGGCCATTTTCGACAACCCAATCTTGGTTGGCATCGTAGCTCCTACACAAATAGACTTATTTCGATTTTTTTTTTAAATGATGATCGTCATGACTACAATTTATGAAGATCTATTATCCATTTGAGATATTTATAATAATGTAATCGAAATATGAATAAGATTTGGGTTGGTTATCCACATATTGCAGAAAAAATATTACCCGTTAGTTAGGTTTGGTGCAAATGACTAAAAAAAATCAAAGAGCTTGTCAAGAAATGCCTATTTACCTACATTTAACTGGCGAAAGTCTCGAGTTCGACAATTACTCATTCTACTAAATACAATAAGTTTGGGACTTAGAATAGTGAATTTGCAATTGGATTTACGTTTAGGACAAGGTTTTTCATTAAGAGCGCTCGAACTTTTTAATGAAAACAAATTGTTTTAGTGATGTTGCCAAAATTTTTATTATATTTTTAAAGATATTCGATGACATTATTTATGGAATATAATTTGTAGGTGGTTTATCCTGGTGGACCAATTTTGGATGACATCTTTGCATAAATGGGGGTCAATTTCATGAAGAGTTACGTTAGCCTTTAGGGCTGCAATGGACTTTGGTTTGTCTGCATAGACTATGCACATAGCCCCACAGAAAGAATCAAGCAGTCTTAAGTCACACGATATCGGTGGCCAATTGATATCACCACCACGCGAAATAACCAAGCCCTCGAACTTCTCAATCAATAAATTTAATGTTCCTCGTGCTTTATGGCAAATTTCGCCGTCCTTATTGAATGTGGTTCATTGTTTGTGAGATCCATACAATCTTACCTAGGCCATAAAATATTTGTTATCATTGTGGATTGTGGACTCTACAGAACGGCCATGAACGTCATAAATTGAACGGTTGAAGCGTATAACGTTCCATGGTGAAATGTCACGACTAAATATGTATGTATTCATGCCAATTTTGACAACTATCACTTATCAAGATGGCTTTATGCGCTGTCAAAGTTCGCGCCTCCCTATTGAAGAACTCTTAAATCTCTAATCTAATTAGATCCTTTCACTAGTTTATATTTAAGTAGTTATGTGTAGAAGTATTCAGGGCCTTAAAACAAAAGGCATTCGTGAGCGATGGTTATTTGTATGGAAATTTTAAGTTAGGATAGCGACACCAAACATTATTTCTATACAATTAGTGTCAGGCGACCCCCATCCCACACTAATATTAGCCTTTTGTCAATGGCCAAGGTCACTCTGTGTGTATCCTGTACGAAGAAATAATATAAATATTCAGTTCGTAGGCAAACATTCCAAATGTCATCCATAGTGCAATAATAAATTTTTTTTGAGAAATAGTTTTAAACTTGTTGTTATGAGGAGCTTTATCAATCAAATTATTGAATTACAAAAAACATTTGCTTACTATTTTTGTGCATTTATATTAATGATGACAACAAGTTTAAAATTATGAGATACTTAAGTTTATATTAGAGTTATTACAGTAGTGTCTCAATATGGATCTTGCCAAAATTTGCACAAAATTCGCCCAATCTTAAGATGTTATTCTCAGTATTTAATAAAATATTTTATGAAAAACCTGACTTTATTTGCATACTAGCTTTTAGTCGCGACTACGTCCGCGTGGCCATTACAATATAGCGTATGTCCAGCTTCCCAACAATGCAAGAATTTTTAAAATCGGTAGTAGTTTTTGAGTTTATTCGTTAAAAATATACAAATCTTTTTTCTTTATTAATATGTATTATGAAAGTTGAAATAAAATCACAAGCTGCAAGAAGATGGTTTATTCATGAAATTTCATGACAAATTTAAATAATTAATTAACTAATTAATAGAAGAAAGGGAGTGATAGTTGTTGTAGATTAGATGTAAAAAATAATCCTTTAGTTTCATATTTATGCAAACACTAAGTTATAAGTTACTAATCTTCAAAAGGAGATTAGTAACTATTATAGTTTACTTCAGTTATAGTAGTCAGCAAAATTAGTTTTTCATTTATAATTAATTATAAATATAGTAGTTGGTTTAAGATGTTAACCTCCTTACAAATGCTGCTTGATTTAAACAATATCTCAAATACTTTGGTCAATTTCGGTCTGTCTTGCAATTATGTATTATTGTTGCAAAAACGATACTTTGAGTAAAACTCTTGGTTAAGCGTTTTTTAAGTAAAATAATGCTCAACTTACCTCTGTGTGACGGGATTAAAAAAGAAAAAAACCAAGAACTCTGACACTGTGTCAAGATTTATTCAATCCATCATACACAGCAGTCTGAGTATGTTCTTACAAACTAGTGGGTGTTAGGGTCTATTTGTCGTCGTCTTTGAAGACCATAGTGCTGTGACACTTGCCGCAGTAATGGCGGTCCTCCATCACGGCCATGAACACTCCGGCGCCGCATTGCTCGCCCGTACACTCGCGACGCAGGCGGTGGATCTTGCCGTTCTCATCAACCTGAAATATATTTGCTTTATAAGTATCACACCTCTTGGAGAACAGTGACGTTTTAGACACCCCGTACACCTACAATAATATTATACAATATTTTTTGTGCAATAAAATTATACGCCTTATTAATAATAATATTCACTCAACAAAGCAGGCATTCGCATCAATATTTTCGTTCGAGCATGCGACAAATATGACAACGAAGTTTTGGCAGCAGACATATTATGATTGAATAAACAAATATGTATGCATTAAATGGTTGAAAAGAAAACAAGTCTTCACTCAGAAAGGCCTTTCGGCGTCACGCTACACTGCAACTGACTGAATTTTATTTACTTGTACATACATATTAATTTAAGAATGCATGTTAGGTTTTATATTCTCAATAACCTAGTCCATTATTACACACCTTGTAAAATCTTAAGACAGCTAGTTTGACCTTCTTCTTCTTGTGCTTGATCTTTTTGGGTGTTGAGTAATTCTTCTTCTTACGCTTCTTGGCTCCTCCTCTCAGTCTCAGCACCAAGTGGAGCGTGGACTCCTTCTGGATATTGTAGTCTGACAGAGTACGACCATCTTCCAGCTGCTTACCAGCAAAGATCAACCTGGAATTATATAACTTTAATTGTAGTGTGGTGAATGAATCTGAATCAGTGATAAATTAATTAATTGTTTATCATTTTGAACAAAATAAAAGCTTTAAATTAAGCCTACTTAAAATACTAATTCTTAGATTGTAAAGTTGCAAACAAAAGCTGATACATAATTGTATAAATTTACCTTTGTTGATCAGGGGGGATTCCCTCTTTGTCCTGAATTTTGGCTTTGACATTTTCAATGGTGTCAGAGGGTTCCACCTCTAGGGTGATGGTTTTCCCCGTAAGGGTTTTTACGAAGATCTGCATCTTGACTCCTAGAGAATAGATTTAAATTAGCATTTTTTATTACATGTTGTTGCTTATAATGATGAAATTACTAGTTATGAAGTTGTGATTGTGTAGTCCTAAATAAATTAATCAATGTCAAAATTTTAAAAAATAGGGTGTTTTATGTAGGAATAAAAAAAATTGTATTTGCCAGATATTTATTTTTTTGGATCCAACATGAAAGTACAATGTTTGTAATTAGACCAATAGAATAGCATTAATAACACCATCATTTTCTGGATTATTTGTCACTTGAGCATATTTTCCCCAGACAACTTTCCCAGCCTGTGTTACTAGACCAAGTTCAGAGATGTTGACTTCTATAACAGTACCCTTCGTAATAACTCCTAAGCTTGTATACATTTGAGAATTAGGATTTTTCTTGACTCCAATAATCGGTAGACAGAATGTTGCTTTTAGTTCAGGATGAGTTACATGAGCCTTCTTAAATCTCAGAGCCATAGGACGAATGAATCTTTCAAACTTAGGTGGTTTTCTTGTGAAATTTTCACCAACAAATGTAACTTTGGTGACCATTCTTTTCCATGCTTTTCTTTTGGATTTTCCAGACTTTAAGACCTTAAAAACTTCAGCATCTGCTTGTGCTCTTACTTTTGGAATAGGCACATCCCATTTACCTGCTTTTTCTTTTCGTTTCTGTTTTATCATGTTAGATAATACTTTCGCACGGTTTTGAACATCTCTGTCAAGAAGATAAACAGGAAGTGCTCCTTCCCCAACTTTCTCTGTATTTTGACGAACATTTTTCTCTTCATGCGCCTTAATTTTCTTTTTCATTTGAATCTTTTCATTGCGACGTTCCTTGTTATATATCTTGGCCTTGATACCGCGTAATTTTCGGGCCTTCTCTGCTCGTTTATGGGGTTCACGAGCCTCTCGTTTCCTCTTACGCTCTTCATAATCAAGTCTCCTACCGTAAAGCTTTTGATGGCGTTCAATATATTCGTTCTGCGGCATTGTGGTTGCTTTATCGGCAACTACAACAATAAATAGTCACCTTGTCAATGTTATCGCGTAGTATAATTGCCGTATTTGCGTAAACGTGTTATAACCTCTTCGCAGTCGATTATTTGTTTTTGTTTTTACGATTATTGATATTCAATATTGATTTCACTAGAAATTATAATTGGGAGACAGAAGAAGCAATAGTTAAGGATATTATGTTGAAAACAACCTTTTTATACAACACGTGCCTCCGGAACTTCGAAGAGTAAGAAACCGAACAGAAATTTTGCTAGGTAGCCCGTAACTTATTTATTTAGAAAAACTTAATAATATTTGCAAGTACGTAAGAAAACTTGAACAAAATAACATAATAAAACTAATTTTATCTTTAAAATTACACGAACTCACCTTATGCCGTCACCATTCAACAAGAAAAGGATTTATTAATATATCAATTATCAAGTATAGACTATAGTCTATAGAAGAATCCATAGAAGCTAAAACTCAAAGACAAAACACTCTCTCAAAGAAACGGAGACCTTAGAGTAGGTATAGTGAAACACGAAAACATTTAGTGACAAAAATATATGTATATTTTAATAAACGTAAAATATATAAAAATAAGTATTATAAGTAGCTGTTCTACTTTATTTTGAAATTGATAAACTTTTTTATAGATGGTTGATTTTTGTCGAACAGAGAAACATTCATGTTAAATTTAAGACGAATTTTTGAAAGAAAACCAAATTGCCATGATGAGATTTTAAGTAGTTGTTAATTATTATTTTTCAAGAATATGTTCTAAAAATAGACAAGATTCAATACTGCAGACTGCTAATAATTGTATCCTTCTCGCAACAGCCGCCATGTTACTTTTGATTTTTTAAGTTTATAGTTAATAGCTACAGCCTAATGCCTATACGGTATAGGCATTAGGCTAATTTGGGGTATAGGCTATACCCCAAATTAGTATAATTTATACAATATATCGACTCCCAATATTGGTGGTGTAAATTTTAAAGCGAAGATTATCTGCTGTTTATATTTCTTGGTACGTTTTTCAGATCACAGTTCCATTTTTCTATCTGATGACAATATTTTTTAATATTACGTACGACGCTTATGCGGTGCCGTTAGTCTTTTATGCCTATAGCCGTCTACTGATATCCTGTGGTCAACTGTCTTGATTGATGATCCCATTTTCCCATCAAAGCCATGGAGGTTAGAGAGAATGAGAACGATTGCTATTGTGGCGAAGTGCCAGGCTCTTTAATAAAGAGACTTTGCTATGCGCTTAATTTAAGAACTTGCATTCAAAATTCAAATCATGTCATCGTCAAATATTTGGACTCTCTTATATCTTCATTCAATTCACATACATTACCTTCTGATGTCCGGATCAATAGTAAAATACTATTTTATACCTACATATTTTACAATGTAATTTCCTTTATTATACTTCTATTAAATTAATGACAAAGTCCTGGAGTATTCTATTAAATATCAAGAATGAAATCGCAGCAACAATACTACGAGTATGAATAGCAATACGCTATACTATGTACTAAAATATTAGCTCGCTTTTTCCTGAAAATTTGTAGAATTCATTATTCATTTTTCAGCCACTAGCCGCGTTGCCATCGATAAGAAGTATCTGCGACTGCGAGGTTAGCTGTATATGAGTATGTACTATGTATACCTAGTAATTAGAGTATGTACAAGTAGTTGATGAAGTTTATAGTTGAATTGAGACAATTTAGCGATCGCAGCGCTTCACTTATTTGTCCATATTTCTGAGACACTATTTTATACAGCGATCGTTCTAATTCTGTCTAACCTCCATGATCAAAGCAAACCCACAACTCACAAGTGACATATGTCAAAAACATTAACGTAAAACCGGAAACGAGCAAAGAGAAACGAGTTCAAACAAGTTTTTAACTATAATCTATATTATAGCC
Organism: Aporia crataegi; assembly: GCA_912999735.1. Classification (NCBI taxonomy): domain Eukaryota; kingdom Metazoa; phylum Arthropoda; class Insecta; order Lepidoptera; family Pieridae; genus Aporia; species Aporia crataegi. Next base: position 356,624 of record OU538748.1, on the reverse strand, counting down.
GTAGGTTTAAGGTTAGGCATATTAAGTATTAACTACTACCTAGTGTCTATGTCTAATGATACATAAAGCGCATAAAGGTAAAAGTTTACAGTTCAACTAGAATTTTTCAAGTGAAGAAAAAGTTCATTTCAAATTATTGTTTCCATATTATGAATATAACAGCTTCTTACTCAGGTAAGCAGTAATGAATTTAATATCTTACTTATATACACAATATTATATGTAGGTTACGTGAATTGTTTTTGATAGTATAGTAGCTAGTAGCTGGAAATTTGAAGGCCGATGTGTGAAGCGTTTGCAATTTGCATCAATGCCTTGTTTTTTATTAGCATAAACCATTATGATTTGTGACATAATTATCACATTAAGGATTTGCCTTTAACTGCCAGATACAACTATTTGATATTGAGTATCGACTGTTCAAAATATTACCTAAGACGCAATTGAAATATGGAATGTGAATAAAGTTTAAACTTTTGTTATGCTGGAGAGTCACCATATATTTATAGACATTATTTAGAAAACATGTACAAACTAGTTACTTAAATTAATAACACATTTATTATAATTACATACATTTTATATTAAAATATAGTGTAAACTCTATATAACGACACTGAAGGGACTGTGCATTTTATGGCGTTATATAGAGAATTTTAAAGTTTTTACTTTAAAATTATATTATTTATTCTCTATCTAATAAATCTTATTATCAAAATGTATATATGGATATACTTTTAGATCCAGAACCTTCATGGAGCAGGCGGTGTTCAACAGAAACAATCTTCACCATTCAAGGAAAAGAAACTGGTATTATTTTATTTTACTGATAATCTTTAGCATGTTTTAATATATTTATTTTTTAATGTAAGGTGATGGCTTAGTAGCAAGTATTTAATATTTTAGTATTTTAAAACAGCTTTTATGTGCTATTGCCCTATAGAATAAAGTGCAGGTTATTGTTAGTCCTTTTTGAGATTCATTTCAAAGAAGAATACAAATCTTTTCTCTTTATAATATTACTAGGGTTTACCCGCAATTGCATTGTACGCAAAGGTAGCTTATGTCCTTTCCTAAGATTTAGTCGTCTCTCTACCAAATTCCTGTGGCTTTAGCATGGAATTGTAACAGACAAACAGACTTTACTTTTGCATTTATAATATTAATAGGCATATAGATATTTATACAAGTAGTCTGCTAAAGTCATTTCTATTTTGTTTACATTGGTTCGTTATGCCAAATACTACTAGGTATTTTTAAATTGAGAATTTTTTAACCATCTTATTAAATTGTCAATTTAGCACAATTTTCCACTTGTAAAATTGTAGAGAGCATTTTTAAGCTGTCCAAACCAAAAGATAAATATCTACATATTTTGTTTACTACTTAGGTTTTGTATTTGACAGTGATGGTATGCTTCTTAGAATTTTAGTTTAGTCTTAAATTCTTTTCTATCAGTGAACATCATATTCTGTTCAAAATAAAATACAATACAGTTTAAAAGATGCATTTGAAAGGTTTGCTTGGCAACTGTGTATATTTACAATTATATTTTAGGCCAATTTATTCCACAGTCATATAAAATCATCAATATAAATTTATCAAGTTTTTATTAGTAAATTATATACCAAATGTAATAAATTCATAAAGTGAATGTAATGGCTGTGTCTGTAACAGTGACTTATCATAATGCTTCTACAAAGCTTTATATTTCCTTTATTATTTTGAATGTACCTGAACAATATATATATAATTAATATATTGCTTATAGTGCTTGACTATTCTTGTGTATATAATATTTATTGAAAACAGTCTATTCTTTTTGTTTAAAATAAATAATATAATACATAGTCATATTAAATTAAATTTCAATATAATTTTAAGGTTGCTAATTGCAGTCTATTCTGAATACAATGTACTGATTACGAATCGTAAAGCGAACAGGAAAATGTTAACAAAATGTGAAGTGTAGGAAAAACATTCTCGTCTTCGTCATCGTGAGTCAGACAAACGGACAAACATGTTCGAACTTGTTATTTACATTGCAATAGTGCAATGGCCCACTGGCTTAAAGCTTGTTTGTGCACGGCTAAACGTGCGCGTGAGCAATAGAACATGTAAATACAAGGGGGGTTGAACCAATAACAACGGCATACGGCCGACAACGCAACAAAAGCATCATCGCTAGGCGGTCTTTTAAGCCTACCGCGAATCCTGAGGTATTGGGTTCGATCCCCGGTCCCGAATACAATTTATAATTTAATTTGTATTCGGTATCTGGTAGGGCTGCCACTTACCGGACGGGGTGTCATAAGTGGCACGAAGTGTAAAAAAAAAAAGCGCGGATCGTGGCGCGTTTGTTCATAAGCTGCGGTTACCTCTTACCCGCCTGTCCTGATGTCCACTATTATATATAAAAAAGGACAAATTTAGCGAGATTACGTTGTGAAAAAACTTTTTTTTGTATGGAAATGACAGTAGATATTGTAAAGTTGATCAACCTCGAGTACTGAATAGATCTTATTAAATTGATTTTACAACTTTTTATGTCCGATGCTTGACCTAAGTGAAGGCAGTACCTATCACTCAACTTATACTGGCACGGAATCGAAGTGTCGTCCTGTTTTTCCGAAGACTTTAACCAAACATCGACGTGTCGGCTCCATATTTGCATAATAATCTAACCATACAAACGTCAAACAACAAGTTTTGACCACAATGAAACAGTCTTTGTTTTATTATAGTCGAATGACAAGTACCAAATTAAAGATTCACAATCGAAGTCGCGGTTATCAGCTAGTGTATAATAGAATATGTCCTAAAACTAATCGCCCTAATTGTAGGGTTATTTACATAATTTTACCTGTTAAAAGCTTTTTAGCAGCTGAGGTTAAAACCGGTTAGGATTGTCGAATACCTTCGATATTTTTAATTTCAGCTTTATAATATTAGTAGGTATTTATATACAGTCAACTGGAACCAAATGTTGAAGATATCAGGTAGAGACGAGCGCACATGGGCGCTGTAGCCGTTTGTAATTCCATCGAAAACAATGACGCTTTGGCTTTCTTTGTTTACAAACAAGGATATGGTCTGGCTTTAAGTACCCAGAGTTGGGAGTTTCGAGATATGTATTGAAATATTATTGTAAATAGTCTCGCTTACAGAGGACTAAAGGAAAAAACTCACAGAGGTCTAGATGTGAAACATCCATTATTGTCGCTTATAGAGTTTTAACTTATCCAGTTTTCGATTATCGAGGTTCGACTGTAATTATGTTAATTAATTAAATTATAATCCTCATACGTTATTTTTGAATACATGGAGATCTAAAAAAGGTCGCAATTAACTTTTCAATTTAGATATTTAAAAGTCAAATAACCAGGATATCGCTAGTTATTTTAACAATACTAATGTCTGGTAATGTTGCCAGGAAGGTCTCATGCCGCAGCTACCTCGGGGCACTGGATCGAAGACATCATTAACATTAATTTTAGTTTAGCTATCTTGGTGTACCGATATAATTTCTGATTTAGAAAAAATAAATCATGTTTTTCTTACTGGAATGACTGATGAAAAAACAATAGAACATCCGTTGCAATCATCATATATTGAAACAATTAGGCATTTAAAATATTTAGTAATTTTTTTGAACTCGGTACACCAATATTTTTAAATTTAGCTTCAGCATACCATCGCTACCATCAAATTCTTTAGAACAATGTTATAGTTAGAATAACAGTAGATTAGGCATATTACATAGCATAATGTAGTAATTTTTTAAAATTTTACGCAATTAGTTTGTACTTTAGACTAATGAAAGCAATATTGATTGTTACTGCTTCAATTGCATTACTTCATGTTAATACCAGGGGTATTCACAATGAGTCGGAAGACAAAGTTCGGATCGGAAACAACTTGTGTATTGTGAATTCTAAAATTGTATTGAATTTGCGTTATATTTCTATTGTGTCTTTATTTTTATGATTATGAAAATTGCTTAATACCAGCACTTAAATATTCTTCTATTTGTGTGAATGTTATGCTTTCCGACTCATTATGAATTGTACCCATGTGAGTGTTGTGCGTGCCCTTTATGGTGTGCCGAGTGACTGATTGCGTTTGATTTTCAACTTCTTTTGTTTGTGCTTGTTAATTTAAGTTTCTTTAGCATAGTGTGGTAAGTTGTTTATGATAGATATTACCTTTGTAAACCTTGGTATTTAAAAAATATAAAGAATCATAAAAATATTTAAAAAGACATCCTCTTATAAAAAAGTAACAAAAAATTAATTTACCAAAGAAACACTACTATATTTAACAATTATAAAATTTGATAAAAAAATAATTATTTTTATGAAAACAAGAATGATAGATATAAACTCTAAAAAAGAAATAGTTTTTAAAAGAAAAACAAGTTCCTTACATGGAATCCAGTAGGGGAATGATGGCGTGGACATGGGACTTCTCTTCGTGAATCGGAATCGACGCGGGTACAGCAGATAAAGGAACCCTTATGTGCCTTAGACATTATGTTTAGTGAGAATGCTATTTGTAGATTTTGTCCGAGACACGAGCGACACAGACTTGGAGAGCGATGTGGAAGGCGAATTGGAACCGGTCACGGATCCCGAAGACGAAGGCCTGATCTCTGGAGACTCGTCTGGCCATAGCGATGTGAGTTATCACTTACCACTTTTGTATCATTTTAGTTAGAGCCGTTTGTGGGACTCTTGAATTAAATAGGTTTACACTACATTTTTATATAAATACTATATTTTAGACTATAAATGTAAAATGAAAGCTAATGGTTACAATATTACATTTCAGAAGGACATAATAACGACAAAGGTGATTGAGGTATCGGTCGGTGACGACGGGGAGCTGCAGCTCGCGGACTCGGAGCAGACGGCGACGGACGGCAGCGACACGGAGATAGACTTGCACGACTACTGGCTCTGCGCGCAGTGCCGGGCCGAGAACAACAATCCGCTCTACCGATACTGCGAGAAATGCTTCAAGGTGGGTGGACCACGAGGCAGATGATGTCTGCGTCTTTTGCTGATCGTTTCTTTACAGGCACTTGCCTTAAAGGCAGTTGCCGATCACCTACTCAGGTGATCATCCTTCTGTGCCTACCCAACCGTTAACCTTAACCTTAATTATAAGCGTTGCTTAAAGTATTTCGTCAAATTTCACGTCAGCTAAAGACAGAACTTTTTTGAAACATTGGTTATCTAATGTTTATAAGATTGGGGGAGTGTTTTGTCTCCTTTAAAATTCGCTCTTTGAAGGAAAGAGTGACAAATATTCTATAATCAAGTTCAATTTTTTTACAAATGCTGGTGTATGAGGTAATTCTTGTTTTTCTTCTTGAAGTGATTCTCAATTACTGGAGATTAGCCGTCAGTTCCGAGAACCGTCTTTTGTAATCCTAAATAATCTCAACAAACAAATTATTAGCTTTTTATCACGATTTTCTCAGTGTGGACTCATACACACAAACAAACACCTGAAGCAAAAGAGGAATTCAAAACTTCTTTTTTCTACCTAACAAAAATGACTTCGGTTTTTCGAAGCAAAATATGATTTACCAATAATGATGATTAAATATATAGATTTATAATTCGATTTTTTTTTCTGGAAATTGTAAGGTGAGTTTTAGGTTCTGTCTCATAAAGAAATTGTGGATACTACTTCATCTACATTAAAAAAAAGGATTGTCTGTCGGTTGCCAAAATAAAACTGAATGATTCATAAGTGAAGGGCTTATTCCACCTCACTGAATTCAGACGTCCTAAATGATTCTGTAACTATATTCAGTCAAGTGAAATAGAATTATTTTAATAGACTGAATATAGTTACAGAATCATTTAGGACGTCTGAATTCAGTGAGGTGGAATAAGCGCTTGAATTAAATTTCACTTAACATTTTTCTGAACACCAAATATCAGTCTACTTAATAACAGTAGTTTAGTAACATAATGTTTTTGCCCTGATGTTACTAAAAATACGCCAAAAAAAAACACGAAGTATAATAACAAAATTAATTGCAAAAAATACGCAACACATTTTGCATTGCATACAATTATTCTTTTGCATTTCTTTCGTCTTTTTGTTCTACCAAAACAAATTGGAACTTTAATGAAATTCCTACCTATGTATTCTAGGTACGTAAAGACTTCTTCCCGCCGAGACCGAAGCGAAAAAACCGTCGTAACAACCTCTTAGAGACACAAAACCCGCGTCCACAATCCTTAAATTCCGACACTGACGCGGAAATCGTTCCGGAATCGCATGGCCTGGCGGACCTATCCACCCAACAGTCTGCGGACGATATTTCGGAACGATTTCCGCGCCCTTTATCACAAGATTCCGGCGTCGAATCGGCTTTCAACAGCCAAGAATGTAGCCAAGACCTTAAAAGTGATAATTTAAATGTAGTACTAGGAAGGAAATTAAAACGACGCGCGGAATCCGCCGATCGGAATGAAAAAAGGTTTAAAGCTGATTCGGATTCTGAATCGGTTGGTAAAAATGACATTACACCGCCTGTTAAAACTTCCAGCGACCCGGCGCTGACGATAGATACCATTAACGCACCTTTAACTGAAAAGACTATTGCTAATGATATAAAGGAAAAGTTGGATGTCAAAGATGATAATATGTGTATCGTTTGCTATTCGGAACCGAAATCGGGAGTTTTCGTTCACGGGCGGATAGCGCATATCTGCTGTTGCTACAAGTGCGCGGTCAAAGTTTGGACTAAAGCTAAAAGGTGTCCCGTCTGTAATTGTAAAGTCAGTAACGTCTTAAGGGCAGTTGTTATGTGACCCTAGGAACTTGATGCTTAAGTTTATTATCATTCAAACTATGAACATGAGCGTTGATTATTTAATTTGTTTTGAATCCAGGAGTTTATGTCACAACTCAAAAAGTAGGTACCTACTTGCGGTGGACAGTTTTAGCGAAGCGTGGAATGGTTTATTCGGAACGTTAAATGGCCCCGTTTTTTAAAAATAATAAAAAAAACAAGTCGATAATCATCAATATTTGTTAATGTTTTTCGCGAAATTCTCTAAACTAAGTCAATCGTTTTGATTTTTTCAATTTGCAATAAATGCGCGTCTAGGTTAATGTAATTTTTCTGTAAATATCCACCGAATAAGAGAGATATTAATATATTTTCTTTAAATTTAACTTACGATAGGTTCAGTCGCAATATCAGAATTATGTCAAGCTATTTCTTTATTTTAAGCAATTAAACGGCATTTTAGGTTAGGTTTTTTTGTCATAGACCAGGAATATTTTGATTAAAACCAAGATGTAAATGATAATATTATATTAATAACAAATCCATATAGATATAATGTTAGTGATATTTTTTAGTTTTCGCGTACAGAATTTAGTATTCAGCAAAAAGCAAGCTTTTTTAATATGTTCCATACAAAAGTATAGCTTTTTCAACTTTAAAGCCGATCGTCCACCGCCAGCTAAACTAATAAAGAACTAAGCTCCGTGAACTAAGCTCAGCTAAACTAGAACTACGTCGTCCGTCCACCAATAAATAAGCGCACGTGTTTTACCAACCGCGCACGAACGCTCACTGTACAAACACGTTCAAACAACACTATCGACAGGCGTCAGAGGGGTAAAGGCAAGGGGGTGAGAGGCGCTTAGTTTAGCTCAGTTAGTTACGGATCGGCCGCACAACTAAGTTAGTTCCACTTAGCTGGGGCATTTCACGTAGCTTAGCTGGCATAGTTTGCGGTGGACGCACATGTATGAAAAACTGGCTCAACTATTCGAGCTAAGCTAAACTAACTTAGTTTAGCTGGCAGTGGACGAAAGGCTTAAGGCTAAGAAAATTAGTTAAATTTTGACATTTTTCAATTTTTCATAGCACTACAGTGTTTTGTCTCGTTTATACAATAACGATTGCTCGTTAGCGAGAAAGTGACAGAGCGTTCGAGACATTTTTTCATGTTAATGGCTTGGATGGCGTTTAAATATGTTTGTTTTTCTTAATAAATATAATGAGTTTGAGCTAAATGCAAACTTTCTAATTAAAATATTTAACTTCTAGTAATTATTTTTACGAATATTCTTGGTCTACATAAATTATTTCGTTTTTATAGTAATTATCACACTTTTCCTAATTGACAAACCCACCATATATAGAGGATCTATTGTTATGTTGTGAAATTTTTATTTCTAAAAATATTAAATGTAGGATTAATAACGAGCCAGGGAGAGATCTCGTATCGAAATGTTAAGTAGACTAAATACGAAACATTTGTAAGCAATTAAGTTTAAAAAAAAAAGAAAAAGTTTTGGTTAAAAAATCTAAATAAATTTTATTTCAGGATGTTGCTTCTTTTATTTAATACCTTCCTGTTTTAAATTAAAAAATGTCTTAATTCCCGACGCAAAAGTTCAGTGTGTGTGTCTGTCTGTATGTCATCATAGCTTCTGACGTGATCGAGATGGATCTTGGCTACAATTTATGAAAATCTGTTCATCCTTTATGAGGTATTGTAATCATGAGAAAGGGTTTTTCAATTGTTATGACTATACTTAATATAATTGCTAGGTAAGTAAAAGACAGTCACAAGGAGAACAAGTTGTGAAGTTTGAGCGAACCGCTAGTAACAATTTTTAAAATCAGCTGCAATATATACATATTAATATAATTGTAATAATTAAAACGAGTGATTTGCGGAATTTCGAAAATATGTATTCAAATAAGCATGAATAAATCTGTGTCAGCCTTTTATTTATGAGCCGTCCCGTTATTTAACGTTATACGAAAATAAATTATTTCACTGAAATCTGAATTTACATATTGTGTACGACAAATAAAGAAGGTGGTAGATGAACAAGATGATGCTCACAACAGAGAGATGTGCAAAATAGGTTATAAAATGTATTTTAATGCAAATACTTGTTGTATTTTGTTATTTAAAATACTAAATGCAGAATACATATTTACTAAATGCTTTATTTAAATAAAATACTCTTTATTTTGTTAAAAAGTTTATTTATTTCATTCAGCTAAAATTTAAAATAGGCTGGTCAATTTACTTTGATAACTTAAATTAAATTTATTTAACAGATTTTAATAAAACAATTTGTTTAAATATACTGTCTCTCATCTTTCTCCTGTGTGGTCTCATAATCATGCCACCATAAGAAAAAAGCCTTTCTACCGGCGCAGAGCTAGGCAAGCAGGTATTAAATTTTAAGAATAACATGTATTTACTGTAGTTCAAATTGAACATCCTAACCATCATACTAATAATAATAAGTGGCTGCACAAATTAATACTACTACACAGGGCGTCCCTCGGATATGCCACATTGAGGGAAAGTACCTTGAATATTGTAGATGGAACATTTTACTGAAAGAAGTCATTATTTGAATTTAAAAAGCAATCTAAACTGCATTCATAGATATTTAAATAATTACATGGTTGAACCGGGAATCGAACCCGTTATACGAGAAACATAATCAGCCTGTAGCTTTATCATACCGATCGAAAGGCTTCATCATAAGGATTATTTTTTGCTAAATAACATTGTCAGAAATAAAAGGAAGACCATTAATTTTAACATTTTAGGTAATTTTCAATTCAGTGTTGCCATAGTGAGAAAAAAGTACCATTTTTCATCAAATTAATTATTTGATTTTTACAAAACTTAGCAAAAAGTATTTTGCAAAAACAAAATATGTCCTAAAACGTATTTTGCATTTAAAATATGTACTGTTATTTTTAAAATGTCACATCTCTGACAACAGAAGAATCTATTTAAATAATATACAAAAATGCCACTAAGTACGTCTTAGCTTTAATTCCGTAAAAAGATAAAGGCCTCGATAGAATTCAAGTGAAGAAAAATTAATTAATAAATTATAGCTCAGTTTGAAAAAGCATTTCAATATTACGCTTTCGCTGAATCAATCAATCACATTGCGGGCATCGGCACGTAGGGCTTATAAATTACCTATACTGTGGACTATGGAGTTACTATGTACATAAAATTAGTGTGATTTGTTAATGGCATAGCCTCAGGGCATATAATAAATAACTTAGGGCGCAATACAATCATTGCGGAGTTATTTCACTCAAAAATCAATATGGTGTGACGTTGCGGGAATGTAAAGTCCTGCGGATTTGTTTTTAACCACAGTATGGGACAGACAAATTCTGTACCCGTTTCCCCCTGGGCATCTCAGATTATTTCCTAGATACTTGAACAGATTTCCTAGGTAACTAAATTACGATGAAGACTGATCCATTGCATGTAAAGATTACAGAGCACATGATTTAAAACTTCAATCAGAGCGAATAGGTTAGCACAAAATGAAAATTCCATTGTAAGTATGTAATTTGTACCTACAGTTTAAAACTAAATACAACTCTTTCACGAACTATTACAATAATTTATAAAAAGAGGGAACAAAACAAGTAACTGTATTAAAGGTACTTACAGTAAGTATCGTTAGGTAGGTACCTACTGATCTAGACCTACCTACTTATCTTTACCCCGTAAAGTAAAACAACCGACTTACATTATTTTACCGACTTAATTAACAAGCCAGTTAGGATAAAGACTTAAATCAGTTTGTGAAATTATTGATTTTGTATTTTCATTTTTAAGTCCATATAAAGGATTTTATTTATTTTTGATAATAATAATTTAGCCATGTCAAAGACATACTATAAAGGAAATCTCATTCATCAATTTTATGGTTAACTATAAAAATCAAATTTAAGGTATAATCTCCTTTGAGATCAAACAAATCTATAGTTTTTTTACTTACAAAATTAAAAAACAAGTAAGCAAAACCTACTTAATAATTCAAATACCTAGTTTACATTTAAACGAGATTTGTGATTTATATGATTTTATCGTGCCGACTTTTACAAACAAGAAGCCAACGGGAGCGGGGAAGGTTAAGGTCGGCAAAAATCAATGTCGACAGCCGCACTACGCTAGTACTTAGGGTAGAGGTGTTTCGCATGACTAGCTTTCTGTTGCTAGATTATTTTTAAAGTATACATTTTAATGCCAAGTGTTAGGTGTAAACTATAATCCTACTAATATTATAAATCTGAACAGTTTGGTTGGTTAAAGGCGCTAATCTCAGGAACTACTGGAATCTTGCAAAAGGGGGAAAAATTATTACTTGAGAGCTTCCGTTTGCTGTTAGTTAAGCAAAAATCATATAGCAGATTGTTCCTCTTTCAAAGTTGTAAAAAAGTCCGCGACAGTATTATTATTGGTCATACCTATTGGTCATTATGGGGAGGAACAGCTAGTCATTTTTAGGATAGATTAGACATTGGCTAAACAGACAGGATTTGTTAAACTGAAATACCTACCTAATGTTTATCTAATGTATTAAATTAGTGTACAGTCGACTATCGTTAATTCGAAACTCGAGGGACTCGAGTGCTTGAAATAGCAAATGGTTCGAAATTTTTGAGAGATTAGAAATAAAACTTCGAATTTTTGAGTGTTGATAATCAATTATTTTTTATTAATTGCTATTCTTCAACAATGACAAAAGTTTAGAGGTACATACGTGTAGGTATCATAATTTGAATTAACAAATCTTTCTGAGCTGCTGCTCAGTCTGCTCAATAACTTTTAAGAGAAAAAGTGCCTGAAATACTTTTTCATTTAAGAACTCTTAACTAACACAAACTTTTAATCTGTATACAACCAACGAAAGAGTAACATTAAAAAAACCCGACTCCAAACTGTAACTCTAAAACTACTGAACATATTTTGATGAAGTGGGACTACACGGGAAGCACCAGCTTTCAAACAAAAAAAGAATAATTAAAATCGCTTCACCCAGTCAAAAGTTCTGCGGTAACAAACATAAAAAAACAGCGTCGAATTGAGTACTTCGGTAAAAAATGTACTTACCTCTGCAAGTTCTGCAATCTTTTTGCAACTTCGAATTTTCGAGTGTTTGACGTCGATGAGTTCGAATTAACGCGTCGTTTAGTTAGCGATGATTTTTTTCGTTCGAATTACCAAGTGCATAATAATATATTGATTTAGTTCGAAACATAAAGAGATTTTCTAGGGAACTCGTGATAACTTTGAATTATAGAGGTTTGAATTAACAAGAGTCGACTGTATTTAAAATAGCAGTGTTGATATTTTATCATGCTTTGTGTTAAACGGTTATCTTCGAGTGTGCGTTCATGAAATGAATCATCGATACCGTGGTACATAAGCATAATTATATAGGTGCGTCGAACTGTCGAGTCTCCGCCGCGCCGCGTCGCGCCACCCCCGATTTATCGGCTGCATACTACCGCTGTGCTTCGAGACAAACGGACAGTCGCATTTTGCCCAGCAAACGAAGTGATCGTGATTCTACAAAACCAAATAAATAGGTAAGATTAAACTTTAATTGTTTTCTTGCTTCTAAAAATTGTACGTAATTTTTATTCTTTGTTTATGTAGAAAGGTCTTATTACATTTTTAGTTTTTTTTTTTCGCTTTATCGAAAAATTTCTTATATCTATTGAATATAATCTTTGTTCTCAATACGTAGAATGTTTCGATATACGTTGTTTTGTGTCAATAACGGCACTTAATTCGCCGGGTGGGAGCGGTTGCATGACTTCACTCGTACGGTTTTTAAAACATTAAAAATAATATTATATCGTTGCGTGTTTCTGTAACTTTTGTCCAGCGTATGAGTCTATAAGATACCTAGCTTGTTTCTCCATAAAACAGGTACCTACGCATCGTAAAGACTATAAAACATTTCCTTCAGAATGAGTAATACGAGATGACCATGGTCGTGGTTCTACTCAGCGGTAGGTACATTGATTTGTAAATAACTTCTACGCTGTACAGCTAATAAGAATTATTTTACTTAATCTTCAAAAAAACCTTAAAGGAGGATATCAAAGCGGCGTGTAGGTATTTTTTTGTAGTTTACTTGCAACACAAGAACTGTAACTAAATTTTGCAATCACAAAAAATCACAATATATTATACAATAGTGCTGACAGCAATTAGATGACACAATGAAATGTTATTTAATTAAATGTCAAAAGTAGTTAAATTTTACGTGAGAGGGTGACAATTACTTAAGCTTAGGGGAACACAAGCACAGAGTGAGTCATTTAAAACTGTTTTTCGACATTTCCTAAACGTAAATTATTCAGTTTATATTTCTTAATTAATAACTAGATCTTTTATGGTTCGTTTCCCATCGTGTAAAGTTATGTTAATAAATACAATTACTTACTTCGACAAAGGGTCATTCAACTCAGCCCGAAAAGATGTATTTTAAATTTCTGAATTATAAAAAGGATTAAAGAGGTCTTAAAAGGATACGGTGTATCAGTTTAGTCTTAAAATAGACTCGTGACTAACTCGAACACATGCTTGACACATCAAGCCGTTGTAAGCGTTATTAAATAACGATTTTAAAGTAGCATCTCAAATTCTCCACTATAGGGAACGTTTCTAACGTGACTTTTAAAGGTTTATGTAGGCAATTAACACATCTACGTGACTAATAATGAAATATTTATTTATTAACACTAGTTGCATAAAAAACAAAACATTACTTTAAGACAACATAACATGCTTTTAATCTATCCTACGGAAAATGGAACTGACGATTAAAAATCACTTAAGATTTATCCATAAGTAGGTATATAATTTGTTGTAAGTAAAATTTTTAATTCTCGGCGAAAAAAGTGGATAGTTATAAAATTAATATGTATGTCTATAATAGCATTGTAGCTCCCAAAACAAATTAAACCCGGTTTTTTTTATTTAAAAGCTGACGAGTTTCAGATGTACCTTAGCTACAATTTACGATAATATGTTGATCAATTTATGAGATATTCTTATTTGTAATCACCATGTCGAAGGTTTTTGTCTTCAACTTCACTTAAGTTATTATAGTAATCTAAAATAATAAATTAATTACAAAAGATTGGAGCCGCTTTTATAAGTATGAAACGGTCTGACTTTCGCCACTTTCTCACATAGAGATCTATATTACACATCGCACATGGAATCTGTAAGTGGTAATATCAACAATAATTACTATTCACAATTATTTATCTGTTGATTTATAACATTTCATCTACTATATAAATCATTAAAACATAGGAAATGTTCTAGTTCGATAATTAAAATTTTTAATAAAATTTAACTTAACTTTCTTCATTTTTAACGACGACTAAAGTGATGTTTTAGAATTTTGACTTGTCTGTGCGACTGTATATCTGTCAGTGGCACCACAAATGAATGGACCTGTTTCATTTTTTTATTTAGCTACTTATTTATTAATGAAATTCATCCATCATGATATAATATTCATATTTGTTAAATAAATTGTATCTAATCCTTAAGTTTATATCAATCAGTAAAAACGCAAGGAATGATCGTGGACCTTAAAAAATTGTCACTTTATTTGACTTTACGATCGTAACTTACATAATATTATTTTATTGCAATTTTTCTACTTTCTTAATGAATATTTCAATAACTCATTCTGTTTATGTATATGCCTTTAAACATCGTTTTACTGTATATATTATATTGGTTTAAATAAAAAGTTTATCTCATTGATTGGGCCAATTCAACCTAAATAATTACTCAACGATGTCGTAATGTTTAAATGAAACTATAATGTTGTTAACATTAGTGGACTTGTCCTAAAACGTTAATTCATATTATTTTCCTGTCTAAACTATCAGCCGTTCGTACAATATGAATCAGAATAATAAACATAACTGTACTAACGACTAATTGGCATGCAAGTATTATAATCAGTTTGTAACAGTTAAAGATTTCTTATTCATTCTTATATAGACATTTATCATTTTATACTTAGGCAGTAAACTGTAGGCTCACTTCACAAAAGGAAAAATTTTTCAAAGATGTTCCGCTCCTATTAATTGTAGCATTTTGATATATAGCATACAGCCTTCCTTGATAAATAAACTATCCAACATGTAAAATATAATAGGTATAAAATGCTACTATAATCTGCTCAGACAGGACAGTGGCCTGTGAAAGAGACCCTAAGGGAAGAGAGGGATGCAAAAACTTCCCGAATAGAATCGATTGAGAGCAAACAACCCTAATGCTTACTGAGGGTTACTTGTTTGCGGGGGTGCGTTGCAGTTCTAAATAAAACTATGTAAAAAAATGTACTGTCTCATTTAAAATTTATTGCTTAAATAAAGGCAATGATTACTGAAAAATATATTTGAAGGTCATAAAAGTATAAAATCTTTTAATTAGACAAAATTATAAGATTTACTATCAATTAAATTTAACTGAAGTGAATTCATGAAAATTTATAAGCCGTTTTTCATCATTAGTGCAACGAAGTATAATATTTAAAGAAAATGTATATCCGAATTGTTCCGCATTCTAATTACGATTTTAATTTTTTGTCTCTAGATAAATGTAAATAAATATTTTATAATATTTTGGAACATTTTACTTTTATATGTATAATGATGCCGATTCTGATACACAACTCTGAATTAAACAGTCTTTAATTGAGACAAGTTTGTCTGTTTACAAACCGTTGCGTAACATTAGCGATATTGCTTATAATTATTTATAATACATACTTATGTATTAAATATTCACCCTTTTTAATTAAAAACGCAAGAAAACTTCTTTCGTATCAATATTTTTCTTTCTTCGTTGCTTTCCTGAATTTAAAATAATAGATTTATAACAATAACACTAGATATAATTTAATTTCAAAATGGCGCATTAATGTAAATCAATTTCAATAAATTGTCTTTATTTCGTAAGTACTACGGTTTCGAACCAAATAAAAACTACTTTTGTGTATACTTAGTATAATATATATATATATATATATATGTACTTATATTTTAATAACAATATACTTAGTACAATATTTTTAACAAACGCTAAAAAAGAATTTATTCTATTATATTACTAGTTTAGTTTACTAGGAGTTTTGCGTAAAATGCGGAGGTAGCTTTTCTGACTACTCTAACCAACCCAGCTCCTCCACAAAGCTCAGCAATGCTCTGAGATTGCTTACCGCTCCATGAAGGGTGCTCGGAGACCCTTAGTGTTTTGTCCTGTATGTTTCTACCTGTTTACTATCAAGTAAGATTAGGGAATACAAATCTCGCGAGATTGGGGCTCAAGCGAGATCCCGCGAGTTTATGTATAACAATACTGCGAGACCTCGCGAGATTAGCAGTTTGGTGGTTTTTTTTTTGTTTAATCACAATATTTGAATAAATTAGGAAAAAAATAATAAATATAACAAGTATTATAAGATAAAAATTTATTTTCACGAATTTTTTCAATAGACTTTTATGCATCAAACATTGTTTGACGTATCTGTCTATAATTTTTTAATAAACTTCTAAGTAGTAAACTTTGACATACGTATCTATCGAATAACAAATGAAAGAAACAACCAGTCTTCTCTTCTAATAATTGTAATATCAAACAAAAATCTTTTAATAATAAAACAGTTCTTGTATAACAAACAAAACAACGAGAAGTCAAAAAAAATGAAACTTATTATCTAAGTTGAGTTGACACTATATGATATATATATATGAAACTATATGATATAGATCCAATGGATCTACTGAGTAAATATTACAATACAGCATAGTTATAATATTATGTCATTATAAAACAAATAACCCCTAGGTAAGCTCAATACACGTTCGGTACAGGCATGTGCTATCTAAAATCTAGATATATTCGAATATCAACGCATGTCTCTTCGGTATACCTACCTATTAAATACCCTGTAACATCGCTGTGAGCATCGAGCAAGAAATCATTCTAAACAGTTTCGGTAATTTCTATCAAGTTCAGTAATTTTACATCCTACAGTGCTTATAATTTTCGTTTTACCATTAATAATTAGTTATATATAAGTATCAATCACATAAGTAACACATTGTATTAAATTTAAAAATTGCTATAATTTTATTTTTGCCTAGAGTATGTTTTTTAATTTTAAATTTATGTTTTAGTCTGTGCTAGACATTTTGATGAATTAATTGTTTCATTGTTATTTTATAAAATTGTTTTCATATTGTTAATTTATTACGACACAAAGTTAGCATTCCCAAAACATTTATAGATTCGTTGTATGAATATAAATATACCTACTCTTTGACTGTACCGTACCGTGTACCGAAAATGTAATTAAACTTTTAATACCTAAATAAAACTAATTAGACCGTTATAAAGCTAAACCAATGAAAGCTAACTAGTAGCTAACATACACTAACCATCCGTGGTCTGCTGCTCTTGAAATCTTAATTGCTTGACGCTCCATAAAATTTTAGAAGAATTTTTGATTTGACGTTTTACGTCTTACGTTCTAAAAACGGCGCGGACGGCGGGGTCGTTGACATCGCGTTTGGCGCATTCTAATCCAATCTATTAAAATAATTTATGAGTCACATAATGCATTGCATTCAAATTGATTCTAATTACAAGCCAGAAGCCATGCTCACTCCTGGAAAATGTGAGTGCAAAAGCTAAACATTCGCAGAAAAATTCGAAACTATGAAAGTAATGAGTACCTAAGTAACACCTAACAAACCTCATTGCTTGAACGAACATTAATGGAAATAATTGAACTATGTTTGAACGTCGTGATTAAAATATTTTATTCTTATAAAGGACTAAATATTTATAAACTTATCTAAGTTCTGCACAGACAACTATATTTTTTATCCTCACAGAACAAAGTGCATATAGGTCTATTTAAAATATATTTTCGATCAATTGTAATTCTATTTGGCACACATATTAACATGCATATCGTTCTTTTCGTTTTCCTATTTGGTATTATTTCTCTTTTATCGAGACACTTCAACCTTGCAAAACTGATGCGTCAAACCACATTGGAATGCAACAATGTGCCTTTTCAGTTTTCTGTGATCTACGTGATAGAATACTAAGTAACTCAATAAACTGAATTAACTATTTTAATATAATCGTGATAATTAACTTTTCGTTAAACGATATTAACGAAAGCTGGATAATAGATATTTAGAATTTTTGAGTTAGCTAGTTAGTAACATGCTTTCGGCGAATTTTGTAAGAAGCCTCACAACATAGTGAAACTAAAGACAAATTAGAAACCCCCGTGAGGCTCCTTCTAGATGTCTGATTTTTCACTGGACAGTTAACCGGTGAATTTTTTCTTTTTTTTGTCATCTAAATGTGGTCTATTTGCGTTTTAAATTAAAAACATTCATTATATTTAAATGGCTATTGAAACTGAATTGTTAATAACTTTGTTGAAAATTTTAAATACCTAATTTTTAAAAAAAAATCATGTATCGCAGTTAATAAAAATTGATAAGTTTCTTTCTTTATCCGAAAATAATTGAAATTTTTTATTACACCTATCAATTTTGCAAAAAGAGTATGAAGTGCACTGTATTCTTCCCTTTCCAATGAGATAGTAGGTAATGCGCCCAAAATGACCTTTTACATTTTTCTGTTTCTTAGAAATCGTTATCCAAAAATTTTTGGGGGTATGATGATTACAAATAAGAATACCTATCAAATAAATGCATGTGCAGATTTTCATAAATTGTAACAAAAAAACTGTATTGTAATCGGGACGATTTCTCAGACAGACATACAGACATGTCAAGCATATAAGTTATATCAACCCTTTTTTTTCGTCGGAGGTTAAAAAACTTACTCCCCTACTTTAATTCTATCCAATTCTTATAATAATTATAAATTTATCATTTTTCTTTCCAACCGTGCCTATACAATTGAATTAAAACAAAATGACACGTGCATAAACACTGTTCGATTAGGTACGTCTTATCTTTTGATTAAAGATACTGTCAATGAATCGTGTGCGATGAATAATCTAAAAATATTACGCAGATATGTTTTTGGTAAGTTTCGCAACCATTCCTAACTTTCACAATCTTAATTTTTGCGCTAGAAAAGTCATTCTGTCAACTACCTTTATCTTTGACTAATTGGTTTTATAGAACAATCCTTTGTTGTAACCATTTTTCTCAGCTCGTCTTTGTTCGAGCAGTATATTATGTTATATATCACTGTTATATATTTCAGAAGGATTATAATATAAAAAGCCATACAAGTGTAACTCGAAAATTACTTTTCCTGTTTCTAGTCATCACACATCCGCATAATGAACTCTTCAATTCCTGATATTTGATACTGACATGTGTTCTGCTACGAAACGCAAATTACGTAAGGCTTTCTGGTATAATCGGCTTTCGTACATACATTTTTAAGTACCTACCTACTAGCGTTCGTAAGCAGTAACATATGGCACTCGCCGTAATATATTTGATATCTACGCAAGTAATATATCAGTCTTAGCTCATTAGACATCTACTTATTTTATCATTTAGTAATATATTTTACGAACCCTCTCGTTCCTGTAGGATCGCGTAAGATTACCTGGAGGAAGACATTTAAAAAAAAATCTTTATCGATGATAAATCATTCACAGTAGAATTAACGAAGATCATAGAATAATCAAATAAGATTTTAAATAATAATAAGGGAATTTTTTTAGCGACAAAATTATTATTTGTAGATTTTTTAATAGAACAGTTTTCTTATTATAACTTTACTCACTATATGTGTCGCGTAAGTTTACAAAAGTTCACAACCTTAACCAAATATGGTGAAAAGCTGCGTAGTGGGGTCACCTTGTCGACGGGCCAGCAAAGGCTGTCCGCCATTTTGGTCATGTCATCAGCTGGAATGTACTATTTATAGAGACAAGGTCGTGTGAGGATTTGCAGATGACTGTAAGACAGAATGCAGCGGATAGTGAAGATTTAGATAATTATAGAATTCCATTTTAGCTATTTACATCTCCCACCTAGGTACCAGGCGTCGTCAAGAGTCGGTTATATCCAAAGCATACAATTGTTATAACGTAAACAGCCCAATCATTTTTGATAGGTTACTTCAAATATCATATTAATCAAGTTTAGAGCATTTATCCATGAGTAATATTGTTTTTTTTATTAGTACATACCTAATTAGATATAATTTGTAATTAGATAAATCTTATTTTAAGTCTATAATATACCTACCAGTTACCTCAGAACATTTCAAATAATTACCTACTAATGAGTGATTTCGTATTTATTAATTAAAACAATTTTTTTTTTACTAACATCTTATAAACTATAAATATATTAGAAAGTATTCAATAAGTACAGTCCTACCTTTTTATATATTCTACCTTTAAAAAGAAATTATGAATGTGAAATTCGTGTTAAAACGTTAAATCTAAATTCGTCACGAAGTACCTAATCGCTCAATTAAAACCAAATTATCTAAAACAGGAGCGTGCAAGAGTTAATAATTAAGCTTTGTAAGTTAATGTTACAATTACATAATTAATAAGCATAATTGTCTAATGAATCAGTTGCAAATAGCAAGCAACCAATAAACTATTTTCCAATTTTTATTATTACAAAGTGAGGCCTAACGGTTGTGGTTTTAATAATACCATTTAAACAGCTGATATGATTCATGCCATCTTGTTTTCCAGCGATTCCGTATTTTGTTATTCAAATTATTAGTTTTTTATATTTCTATATAGACTCACTTTTTATAACTTTTAAGATGAATTATAATTTCTAAAGCACAGAATATAAATCTAAAACTAATTTCGACCTCGTTGGTTTAGACTTTAATCTCGTCTTACTCTGTTAAGCGTATACGCCATACGGTGAAATTTTAATAACTTTCAGTGCAGGCCGAGCGGCAGACTAAATGCTGACTCACTTTGAGTTCACTGTTCGTAATTGATGCTGAGGGGTCTACAAAAATAAAACCATTAAAACTCAATGGAAAATATTGCTGTAGCTTGAATGTAATTTTATTATAGTACAATGAATGTCTTATGCCTTCGTCAATGTAGGATGAAAAGTACTTGGCTCATTAATTTTCTATGGCTATTCCATGGTAATCATATCTTGATCATATAAAATACGCGTCGAATTAATAACCTCCTTTTTGGTTATTTTGAAGGTCAGTTAAATATATGAACGTCACTTTATGTTAACAGGCTGTTCAATTCGGGTTTTAGTAGTAATACTAAATGATTCAACATTAATTCGATCATACACTCACGTAGGTCGTTTACCGAGAATCATTGATGCGATGATTTTAAAAGGAAATACATAACACCGATTTCCGCTTACATATTTTTTATTGTCAGCGAAATAATCTGTCATATCTATATATATTTATTACTGTTTATTACTTGTAAGAAATTTGCGCCTTATAGTTTGAATTTAGTCAACATAATATAATAATAACAATTATAATATATTGGTAAAATATGTTGTAAATGGCTTGTTGGCGCCACTGTTGACCTAAAAAAACACGAGTCATTTCATAAAGTCTCATATTTCAGAAATTATCAGATAATAAATAATCCAAATATGGACATTACACTTTCCCCTTTTCGAAATGCCCTTGAATGGTGGCCAAAAGCCTAGCACCATTACAATGTCAAATAAAGTGGCCATGGGTGATTTATTATTGAGAAATCTTAAACCCCTGACGAGATAAGAGGAGGATGTCTGTTGTATCGAAAACTAGTTCATCCATTGAAGAATATTCTTATTTGTAATCATTAAAATTATCTTCAATTTCACTTGTATGAGATGGACTTTTTTATTTATCACAAAGTGGAAAATATTACCTTACGACATTACTTTTGTATATAATCAAAAGTCACAATAATGTTATAGTCCCATTTATAGTTTCCTAATCTTTAAAAGCTCCGTAAAACACTCAACGGATAGCCACACCGCATGCCATATGATATGACCCATACGTGAATGTATAATGGAAACACAAAGGTCCCTTATACTGCGACCATATGGTCACTTGTTCAACTTTTTTAATCTCACGATCAATTTCAAGTCGTACTTGTCTCACCGTATACGGTCGTGGAAAGGCTGAGGCTGACATAAGATAACTGTTGTACTACAATGATTTTTAGCGCAGCATAAATGCTACCATATCATGTTTGCTTGATGACCTATTGTTTAGTATTTGTATGAATGACGTTTTGTCGCTTTGTGTATCGAAAAAGATGAGAATGACTTATGACGGCCTAGAAATGAACTACAGTTGATTCTTTATGCGATTTTTGTTCTACATATAACTTAAAACAATGGTAAATTAACAAGGTGCAAGAATATACTCTTTATATGTATTGTCTATGTGGGGTCACCCTTTAAATCTTACACCTATACAATCTTGTGTGCAAACTTTATGATCTATCCCGACTAGGTAGGTTCCAACTAATTCAAACATCACAATAACAATTTCAGTCGTATGGTACATTTCCTACCCTCATTCGATTCGCCAGACTTATTGAAATTAAAAAAACAGTCTTTTAAGAAACTATTACCTATAGATGGATATTAAAATAAGTGGCTAGTTACGTGTTAAAATTATATTGTTACCGTTAATTCTATGTCATCTAAATAAGGAAGTCTTTCTGTAACGAATATAAATTATAATATGCACAATTTAAACAATTATATCCCTATTGTTTAAGCTATTAGGCAATATATAATAATTTAGTATTTATATATGTATAGTTACGTCAAAATATATACAAACTTTCTTTTGTAATATTATGTTCTCTTCATTCTTTTGTTATTTTCCTGATAGTTAAGTCAGTTTCTGTCATTAACTTGTTTGAAGTTGATTTGAAACTTACGCAAAATTGGAAAGTGCACTTTTTCTACAACTACTGTTAGGCACACGCTATAGGCACAAGTTTTAAAACCGGTTTAATATTTCACCTGTTTATTAACAAAGTTTGCGCGATGTTATCTATTTTTGGACGACATTTAAAACCCTTTGAGTTATTTTTACTACCACCTAGTAGGTATCTATAGAAGTTTATTTGGGGTTTCAAAGAAATATCTTGTCACGATATTTACGATTTTATTTGTGCAAGATGGGCGTGCATACGTGTTCTTTTATTTCAAGCTTAGTGCTTCATATTTTTTAACATAAGTAAGTATTTAACGTTAACGATATTGCTTAGAATGTTCAACTCGGAAGTAACTGTATTCGAGGGGCAATGCACACTCGCGGCCGGAGGTTTTCAATGTAGCTAACAATTCACACATGAAGAAGTTTCAAATTAATTTAATGGTGCCGTCAGATAGCGAGCGCGTCGCGACGTTGGCGCGATGTAATGTACCAATTACTATAGCAGAGGTCACACAAAGGACGACACTTCGTGGCGCGTGAGCAGCGCGCTCGACAGCAATACAATTTTAGCACGGCTGGAAGGGGTGCGAGGGGGTGTGAGCGCGTTGTGTTCTATGAGATTCGTTGGAAACCAAACAGATTGCGATACGCGAGTCCGACGCGCTCGACGCGACGTCACCTTTGTATTTTTATACAAAAATGGACGTGGAATGAGTGGGAAAGCTGATTGAAATTGTTCGAGACTACATTTTCGAGAGGTTGGAGGCACAGGAAAAATTTCGAAGTAACCAGTCAGTCGAAAGATGGTCGCCATACAAATGCAACTTTGTCATTTTTGACTCGATCGGACTAAAAATAAATCAATCCAAAAACCTGACCAATTATTTCATACTAGTTGTGCTCCGCGGTTTCACCCGCGACCTGTGTTAACTTCGTAGTAACGTGATGTTATAGAATAGAATACTCATATCTCTAAAATAAAATATACCTACAAATCACAATAGTGTTTTTTATAATATATATAAGGATAACTTAAAACAGCTTAAAACATTATACATGTACAATGTATAATATCCGAACAATTTTATACTGAAATGGACCTTTTTTATTTGATAAATTATAAAAATTAAGGTAGAATAAAACAAACTCTTGAAAGAATCAATAAAATATCTCTAGAAATGAAAAAAATATGGGACTTTGAAGTTGCGCTTGCAATAATAATTTTGTTACACGCGGATAGGTGCAATGACGTCACAGGCGAATCAGAAATACGTATACATACTTCAATAATCTATTTCTAAGTTGATTGACATCATTGATTGAAGGATTTCAAAATTTTTACAGTGATTGATTACTTTTGATCTATATTTTAATATGTACCATTATTTTGAGTATGATATTAACAACATCATTAAACTTCTCCATTGAAGAATAGAATATTCGTATCTTTAAATTATCCCAAAGGAACACACTAAAGGTACATAAGTACCCTGTAAAAATTGCCAAATTTCATTTAAATTCGCTAAGCCGTTTATGTGTAATTGAATCATACACATCCAAACATCCTCACAAACTTTCGCATTTACAATATTAGTGAAATTTGCTGATTTACTTTCAAATGAATTATTAATAGTGAAGTCCCGTGTCCCCTAGTGGGGTATGGGGCAGATGCATTTCGCATCTGTTTCACTGATCGATTTTTTTCTTTAAGGGCAAGTAGGTGATCAGCCTTCTATGTCCTGCCAGACCGAGTTTTTTTTTATCTCCGCCGGGAATCGAACCCAGGACCTCTCGGTAGTAACGCTTACGCGCTTACCACTAGACCAAGGAGGCGGTCAATTATTATTAATATTATTATTTATACGAATTATTAATATAGGTATGTATTTGAATAGACTTATTTCCAAATATTAATTATTATGTTAAAACAATAATTCGAATCAAATTAATTTATTTCGGATACCTACATATACCTAACTAATTTATACGTACATATATGTAACAATAAAACTTAAAAATAAAAATTCCACAAATTAAATAAAAGTGAAAATAATGTTAGCCCTGATAATGGTTTTTTAAGGAGTCAAGGGAAGTAGGTGTTTTTTTTTATTAATTTTAATTAAATAATATTAAAAAGGATTTTCTCAATATCTATACAGATAAATAAAATTGGAGTATCTATATGGAATTATTACATCAGCTACCAGTGGAAGTCCCGTCAAAATCGGTCCAGCCGTTTCAGAGATTCGCCGGACCAAACAGACAGACAAAAATTGCATATATAATTTTGGTATATGTACATCCATATGCATTTAGTAAAAAGCAGTTATTTTAATATTACAAACATACACTCCAATTTTATTTATTTGTTTAAACTAGCTGATCCGGCAAACGTTGTTTTGCCATATTAATTTTTGGGGTGGGCTACCCTTATCACTTAGGGGAATAAAAAATTAAAAGATAGTAGCCGATTTTCAGACCTACTGAATATGCATATAAAATTTGGTAAAAATCAGTAAAGCCGTTTCGGAGGAGTAAGGTAACTAGCATTGTGACACGAGAATTTTATATATAAGATATAGATTTATTCACTAACGTATATTTTTAAATTTGATATTCGTTTATTTAGAGCATAAATAATAACGACATAAATCAGTAATTCAAGTTTTTTTACCAGTTTTAACATTGTATTATTTTGCTACTATATTTCATAAAGAATACATACTTTGGTAAAACCATAAAGAATCCGTTTAATAGTTTTATTAAACGTTTTTCATTTTTAACCGACCTTAAAAAAACCAAAGAGGAGGTTATCAAATCGGCGCTTATTTTTATTTTTATATTTTGATGTTCCACTCCTACGTCGCCATCCGTGGACCGTTATGGATGAATGAGATGTCCAACGATAGAGTAACTCGTCGTAGTGGTCCCATTTTTTCGAATTTTTTTAATCAATAGTTTTCAAGATATTGAAAGAATAGTTTTAGGTACAACCCAATGAAATTTAAATCTTTACTCATAAAGAAAGAAATTCGAGACTCATCTCGAGAAAATAGAAATCATCAAATTACGTCAGCCGGCGCGGCGCGGCGCTTGAAGTCCGCAGTGTGACATACACATCGTTTCGCGGCGTGACAGAGTCGCGTTGCTGTCCCGACGCGCTCGTCTATCTGACGGCACCATAAGAGTTAGCTTTCATTTCGGCAACCGCATTATGTGAAAAGTAATTAAAATTGCGCACAATGATTTATTATCAAAAATTATTAAAGACAAAATACGAAAATATTATAACAATTAAGAGTCATTTGAAATATTGAAACAATCGAGGTGAAAAATGGCTTCCAATTCACGATATCATACGCCGCCGGGAGACAAGTGAGTGGAATACAAATGCACATCGGACATTGTTGGTTGAGCCTCCGTGTACTAAGTTATAATACATCCGGTCCACCACAGCAACAGTCTTTTGTTTGGCGACACGAGGGAGGCACAGTTTTACAAATAATCACCTATTCATGTTTTATGCAGACAGTCAATGGAGTCGTCTAGGGAAAATGTAAAAAGAGAAATAATGGATATTAAAAATAATGTGAAAGGGCTAAATTGTTGGTGTACCATCTTTTTTGGTATGTTTAAAAATTATATAGGAGTATTGTTGTGGGTTTCCATCGGGAAATTACAACGCGTGGGTTTGTAATTTATAAATATACCTACATATTATACCTACTGTCAGAAATGGGCAAATAGTTATACCTACCTACCTACACACGTTTAAGAAATTAAGAAATAGTATATTACTATTAAGGCTGGTATCAAATATAGAAACGATAGTTACATTTCATCACAGTATGAATGAATGCAATGCAATTTATGATACAAAAGTAATGAATCTCTGTCGACAAAAGATATATTTATGTATTATCAGGGTTAATATATCATTTAAAGCGGACGAAAGTGTCATAATTAATTTCAGATTATTTCTGAACGTAGCGATTAGTAAATAGTAATTGACAACTTGATAAGGATGTGTGTTTGTTTTATAATATATTCCTACTGTCATGGTATGTACCTATACGAGTTATAAGGCAGAAAGATCATAGATTACAAACTTAACTCTTATGTATGGGAAATATCACATAGGTAAGCCTTTATATTTCGTATGAACTGCAATGCGTAGATGCATTATGTAGTTGGTAAAGTGGTCGTGGTCGTATTTTCAATATACGTATACGTATTACGTCGATCAACCCTCGGAAAGAACCCTTCGCAATTCTATACCCTTCAATTCCTAAAGCAAATTCATACGTCGTTTCACTCCATAAAAGTTTTAAATTCTTGATATGTGCATTAACAATTTACCAACTGGATATCTACAGTCTACACGCAACCAAGTGTTGTAGCTGATGATGTATACTTTTTGAATAACCTGATTTGATATTTCATTTTTAATAAGGAACCAATATAAAGGCACACTGATCTATTGCATATATTTGTCGATACGTCTGTTTTTATGTTGACTTAATGTCTTTAACGCCTCACTTATCTGGCAAATGCACCGTGACTCGACTTAGGAAATATAATATGTATCTATAAATATGCATTTTTTTAAAAAAACAAACGAAAACGTTCAGCTTTCGGTTGTTCGCTCTCGCAGAAGATTAAAATTTATAATAATCCTAGTGATACATTTAGTATGTTGTTTGTGCAATCCCGTTACCCATGTCTGTTTCATTGATCTATTTCTTAAAATCAAAATGGTAATTAGCGTTTTGTGCATATCCAACCAAAATATTTCTTGGTTTAGCCGAGATAAAAACCCAGGATCTCATCACGCAAATGCGTTAGTCACTTAACTACGTAGGCAGTCAACGTTCCCATATCATTTGTAAGAACTAAAATAAGTAGTAGGTACTGAAGCGCATTTTTGAAGTAAATTAACATATTTTGGATGGTTCACAGATCTCAATAAAATGGCCTGCTCAGTAGACGCCCCATCCCTGAAGGACCTTCCCAAGGTCGCGACAGACCTCAAGAGCCAGCTGGAGGCTTTCAACCCTAGTTGCCTCAAGGACGTCGACACTAATGAGAAAATTGTCCTACCGTCTGCAGAAGGTACAACCTTTTTTCTCGATAAATGGAATATCCAACAATAAAGGAATTTTTCAATTCGAACCAGTTAATGAGATAAGCGCGTTCAACCAATCAAACTCGTGAACTTTATAATATTCAGTATAGACAAATGAGCTCGGTTTTTTACAGCTCTGGGCAAAAGTCCTTTAATTGAAATGAAATACATATTTTTATTCCCAAACTAGCGCCCTATTTCAGGCACTTTTTGTCCGTCAACGCATTGTTTTGACAGCGCCCCAAATACGGCGCCTTTCTGTTTCCTAGTGTTTGTTTAGGCCGAGGAAGAAACAGAGAAACTCAGCAGCACAGTTACATGCGTTTACACTATTTTAAAATAATAACGGACTATTTAGGAAATGGAAAAATCTGCCTAAAATGATCAAAGGAATGTGAAGAATTTCTTTTTTATCATTTTTCTTGTTCAACAAAGAAAATATAGGAAAACTACATTTTTAAACAGACGTCGCAAAGGAAAAACAACACACGGCCCTACTTCAGGGGGTTGAACAATTTCAGCCGTCCTCACTAAGGAAGACTGATACAGTTGAGAAAAATGTACTTCCCAACGCGTTAGGTATTTCGTGCGTGTTCCCTGCACTCATACAAATAACAATCCATCAAATTTAAATAACAATAATAAATTAGAAAGTAGCTTCTGATATTACAAAACATGTCGGTACCGGAAGATAAGAATCCACTAAGTATAGGAGTATTCACAATGAGCCGAAAACAAATTCAAATAAAAGAAAGTAGGTACTTGGAAAATATTAATACTCCTAATAGCTGTAACACACGCTCGGATTTAGTACGGAGCGGACAACGGATTTGGTTTGCTCCGTACCAAAGCTGACCGTCTGTAGAGTAGTCCGGCGAACATAATTATTATTAATTGAGTCCGCCTCGGTCCGCTGGTTTGCACATCGGATATGGTTTGCTCCGTACCAAATCCGCACGTGTGGAGGGTCGGACCGGACAAGATGTTTAGAGTGAGACTTATCGCTCCACATCATTTGTTAGAGTGATAGTCCTAATAGTCCTACCACACGCTCGGATTTAGTCCGGACTCCGGCGGACTGAATCCGCCGACCAAGTCCGCTCTCGCTACACACGACCGGACCGGACTGGATCAGACGTTGCTTCACGTACGCCTTCATGTGCACACCTTTAGTCATTTAAACACAAAAATTATGGTTTTTAGATGAAGATGATTTTAAAATATACCTGCGAATGAACCGCGAAACCTTTAAAGATTTATTAAATTTAATTAAACCTCTCATCACAAAAAATTATACTGTTATGAGAAAGTCTGTTTCTGCGGAAGAGCGACTTATTGTCACGTTATGCTATATATATGTTATGCCAAATATATAAATAAAAGAATTGAATGAATATTCCAGGACTAATAAAAAAAATTGAATGGCTTGGCGCCGCCTTTCAAAGAGCAAAATGACAATTTTAAGCCCTTGTTGAATTTTATTTAACAACACTATTTAAGTCTTTTATTTATCGTAAATTCATTTATAATACAAAATTTATTTTTTACTTTCTAATTGACTAATCTATTCTGCCGAACTATTTAAAAGCACGTAATAAAGAAGCTATTTTCAAAGTTCTTTCCATTTTGAAAACGCTTTTTGTGTTGTTGTTAGAGATTTTCGTTTTGAAATCAATGAAGTCGTTTTTATGTACATACTTACAATTAATATGCAATAGGTAGGTGAACGATGTTAAGAGTGATCTATTATATTATAATTATTAGGCTGTATGAAGTCTGTTTTACTAATTTTATTAACAAAAACGTGCATGGTTTAGAGTAGATAGGTATTTATTCAATCACTGTATTCATCTTTTATTTGTTTAATATTTTAAATGATTGAGGACCTTAGTATCTAGGTATAGCAAAATAAAACAAAAGTGTCTAAAAAGTAGAAAGGTTTCCAGCAGTAGGTTATATATTAATATTTTTCTAATCAATTCTATTAAATTTAAATAGGTTATGGAAGCTGGAGGGATTGTTTTATTTTAATTAAAGTACTTACCTACTAAATTTGTGATGAGTACTGAGTCAGGTACAACATACATTAAAACTATTTAAATTGTAAACATATATTACTTACTAATCTTTGTATTTAGAAAGAAAATAATTATTTACAAGACGTTGTTTATGCCTTACAGATGTTGCCACCGAAAAAACTCAAAAGTCCCTATTTGACGGTATTGAAAAGTTCGATGCCACGAGTTTGAAACACACTGAAACTAACGAGAAAAACCCACTCCCGGATAAAGACGGTATGATATTATGTTAAACACTAAGGTTTTGCGATTTTGTAAAGTACAAGTTATATTTTATAATACTATTACGCTGCATCATATGAGCAACTGAATAATGATTTATTCAAAATTTTAACATCAATATTAATACGTATTTATATTTTGCTTTAGTCTCCATTACGCATGTATACATGCATTTGCACCTATTTATGTATCGTTTAAATATTTTTGAAGTAAAACTTCTTTACGCACGCTTGACTTGGGGAGTAAGATAGAAAGAGAGGTGCACATTTTCTTTCTCTCTTAAGTTTTACTTCAGTCGTGTGACGTATCACGTGTGATCTAAAGCACACTCGTTTTTTTTGCCTTTGCTTACACTGCATTGCACGATGCTTTATAAACAGTTGTAGCTGCTGAGAAGGCGCATCAAAATCTTCTTGATGGAGTGGAACACTTTGACAAATCTCAGATGAAGCACACCACAACAGAAGAAAAGAATCCTCTTCCACCAATTGAAGGTTTAAATTCACGAGCTGTATTTTTATTTTGATCTGTATTTTTTTTAAAAATCGTAACATTTTATTTGATGAGAAACTTATTTATTAAACATGTTAAAATTATTTATTTAAACACAAAATTGTATTCAATAAGCAAGTAAGACTCTAATTTATACTATTGAATGCTATAATCAAATGTGATTTTATTTCATATTGAATTTTTTATGAAAACAAAGAGTAATTAAAATGTCTCAGTTAATGTTACAAGCACCTAAGGCCTGTGCGAAAAGAGACACTTATGAGCAAGTTGAAAAATTATTTTGTGACATTTATGCTGCAAAAACCGCCTCCGTGGCTAAATGTTAAGCTGGAGGTCCTGGGTTCGAATTTCGGGGGGACTAATGAATGTTTCGGTTGGGTAGGCGCGGAAGGCTGATCACCTACTTGCCTTTAAGGAAAATGATCAGTGAAACAGACACAGCAACGTGTTTGCCCCATGTCCCACTAGGGGTTATGTGGATTCACATGCTGCAAAAAAAAGTATCTATGTAATAATATGTAACAACATTAAATAGATTTTCACAAAAAGCAAACTCCACACTTTCTGTAGCGTCAGCTGCGTCACTCTTTAAGCACCGACGCAAAATTAGGGGTGTCATAATTTTGGTGTGTCTATGAGTATGTGTGTGATAATGCGGTCGTGATCGAAAATCGAAATGAATCATAACTAAGCAATTTATGAAGATTTGTTCATAATACATTAAATATAAATTTCTAATTACCATGTCGGGAGTTTTTATTGCTCTTCAATTTAAACTATGAAATTGACTTTTTTATTTATTAATAATTAATTAACATTATTTTTTACAGCTATTGAAGCTGAAAAGGAGAAAAATAAGTTCTTGAACGGCATTGAAAACTTTGACCCAACCAAGTTGAAACACACCGAGACCTGTGAGAAGAATCCTCTCCCCACTAAGGACATCATTGAACAGGAGAAGACGGCTTAAACTGTTCTTCATCTTATTTATTGCAACTATATCTCGCTAGTAATACCGTATTTTTAGTATTGATATGTAATAGTAATGGAACCAGTTTTTGTGACCCACTAAAAATTTGAAATTTTTCGCTGATGGAAAATTAATTTTATTAATGGATATCAAAAAAAGTTTCTGGGAAACACGAACTGACTTTCCTTAGATTATAGGATCCAAAATTTTCTATGTCATTTTTAACGATATCGTGTAAGTGTATTTTATGAGCATTTTATTTAATTTATATTAAAAATAAAATATTATTAAGATTCAGTACTGATTTTTTAGATAAGACCACTGCACTCATATTTGCGATGATTATTATTATATATGAATATTTACTGATTATCTCTAAGTTATCTAATAAAGGCGGTTCATAATACTTTCACAATATTGGCTCTAATTAAAGTAATAAGTCATTATAGTTACCGAGGCTCCTTTGGTGAGAGATTCAATGCGCACTGATTTTTCAAATCGACCTCAATACTACTCATAAGATCTTGTTTCAAATTATTGTTTTTGAGTTTATTTATCATAATTGATGCTCAATATGTAAGAATATGTAGTAAGTTTTTGAAACTTTTTTTAAAGAACAACACTAATTATTGTAACAATCATAAGTTTTTCAATTTTATATGTATAATGCTATGATGCCAATAAAACAGTCAATCAAAATTTTGTATGTTTTACAGACGGTGCTTTTTATAAATAAAGATTTAAAAAAATTGTTTGTTTTAATATTTTCTCCTTAAATGCATTTGATTACTTAGATCTCATTGGATTACTAACTCTAGTCTGGTTAGTAGGTCTGTCCCCGGTTTGCAGGATTTTTATATGTTCCTATCTTCTAAACTAATTCGTTAAATTTGGTAAAACGTTATACTATTCTGATTCAAATAGTTTTTTTTAAGAAGATAGAACGGTACACTATATATCAATTAAAAATAGAAGCGCTCATGTACTTTTTATAGATCTATTAAAATAGAATCATTCCAAAATTATTTCATTTTTTCTGCGTATTTCATGCAAATATAAATTTTGCATAAAATCAATAAATTTGTAAAAAAATAATTATATTTTAAAATAAAATTGTAGGTAAATGGCAACATTTGGAAATTAGCAGAACATAATATTGAGAATTAGACTGGAGTTTTAGCGCCATCGTAACAACGAGCGAGTCCTGCTTTATATTATTATGTATTTTCTAAGTTGTGTATTTGCGAGATTTTATGGGTAAAGTTAGTGGAGTTTTAAGCATAAACTGCACGAATTAAGGAAAGTGATAAAATTTAGTGAAACGTGACTTTTTTGATGGGGTCAAAATTCCTTATATGCCTAAAGTACAATTTCCGCCATTTTACTTGGAGCACGAAATAAAGACAATAATTATTAAAATAAAGACATGACACTTAAAGGCAAGGTTAGTATAGAGAACAGGTTGTCTCGTAACTCTTGGCCAACCATATTAGAGCGCGGCAATACGTCACCCAGACGGCCCGTTTGAACAACAATCTACCGGAGTTCGAATATATGCCTTGATTAAAACTGCAAATTCAATTATATTGCTGTCATGAGTTTTAAGAATATTATAATAGAGTATACATTCTTGAAATTATTCAAGAATGTGAAATATTCTCGAAAAAAGCAATTCTCAAACATAATGATCTTCTTTTATATTCCAATGAGGAAGTTATGAATGAATAGAGAACTTTTCTGAAAGAGATTTCCAGTTTCCTAGAATATTTTTTAAGTTTTTCGTTTTAACATAAACACTTTGACTAGATCTTGATTATTAAATCAACAAAAAAAAAAAAAAAAATTGAACTTTTATTTTATTATCAATTTACAATACGTTTGAATTTTTTAAGTTTTTCTGACACTGGAGGATTCTCTTCGCTCATTTTCCAGAGTTCTGGCAGTTCTTTGTGAACATCCGGCAGTTTCAGTCACCAAGGTTGATTGATGGAAGGTTCAGTGAGGGAATTGCTGAAAATGTATAAAAGGAATTATTGCCTAGAATACAAGTAGGTATCATTATGTGAATTGAAAAATGTAATTTTGACTATTCTTTTATCTCAGTCATTCGTATTGCATGAGGAAATAGGAGAAAATTTAGTAATAGTTGCTATAAAAATTGAATTCAATCATTTTGACTAGCAGATAAAATACTCACCATCTTTTCTCAATTTTTTTGGAGGTATATTGAGCAGACGAGACTGAAGCTCATCTTCATGGTCATCAGTTTTGAAATGAAGACTACAGATCTGCTTATTTTTTGGATCAAATTTATCTTTCTTCTGACATATCCTGACCCGAAGCGACCGAAGGAAAATTGAAAAAAATTATGTGAAGGCCAAGTTCCTTCGCTTTCTTAGCATTACTTTTGCATAAAGCAACACTTCAAATAGTTCCTCCAGGCATTCTTTGAAAATAAATTTAGGGTTACAGAATAAACAGAAAATTAATAATTAGCTATTAACTTTTCCTCACCTCCTATCGAGCCTTCTATTATTATCTTGATAGTTTTCAAGTCCAAAAAGTCTACAAAATAACAAAGGTTCAACACTACTGTATACACAACACAGACTATTGTATCGTAACATTATTCTCTGATACGCAAGAAACAAAACTAAAATCCTACTTCAAAATAAAAATAAACCACTTCACTAAAACAGTCGAAAAGTTGAAAATTAATGCGAATAAATGAAGCATAAATAAGAGACGTCGTTAGCGGCAGCTGTGGGCATACTGGATGACGTCACACACTCTTCACACCACCTCACTCAACAAGTTACGCATGGGCGGTTATCTTCATACAGAATTTCTCAAACCTTGTCTCTATGGTTCACATATCGATTTGTGAATTTGAAAATAATGATTAATTGATTCAAAATCCTTAAATAATGATTGCTTGTTGGATACTTTTCTTCCTCACCCCGAGCCCCACCGGAAAAAATATATTAGGCTAAATCCGAATCCTTGTTTATGCCACAAGTTCTAGCCAAAAATTAAAACTATAGTTGTCAAAATGGATATGTGAGGTTTAGTACGGAGATTTTTCGTATATGGGAGTCGGTCGTCTGTACGTAAAGTTATGAGACAACCTTGTAAATCTATGAGCCTTGGCTTAAAGGTCCTGTAACTAGCGATGAGCCGAGTCGTCTTTTTGGTAACTCGAGTTGACTCGGTTACCAACTTGGGTTGCAACTCGAGTTGACTCGATACAGTCTGCCTTAAGTGGCTTTCAGACTACGCTATACTTGATATACTATATTTGCTATAACAATATCACGCACCATACATTTAGTATGGACACGTTCACACTGCGCTATACTATATTGTATGGGCTTGCTAAAATTGAACGATACGGAGTTCAGCTGTGCTATATAGCGCGCTTCTCCTCCTTCACCATCGGAGGTCCCGTAAGCAAAACAAGCAAGTAGCGACAACTGAGCTTGCTATATATAATAGCCGTATAGCGTAGTGTCCGCTCTATAGCAAGTATAGCGTAGTCTGAAAGCAAGGTTGTTAGAAACTACAGGTTGCCTCATAGTCATGTAAACAAATTAACAAATTTGAACCCCCCGCACCATTCCTACCCTTATTACGTCATTGTCGTATAAAATCGGTGGCCTGCCATATTTTATACTTATTCGAAATACAATTATTTACTCTTTTTCTTTCTGAAAATAGATAGAAACTTTATTTTTTCCAGATGTCTTTTAGAATATAACTTAAATTATTAATATGATGTGATATAATGTTATGCACTTTTATTTTTATATCTAATGATGATTTTTTTTCGATACCTGTCAAAAATATTATAAATGCACCTTTTTCTAATAATTGTCTAGTACGTTATTTTAGATTCTGAGCGGAGCGACGAATGTATTGATTTTACTGATGTAGGTACTATAAAAGGATCATTTTTCAAAATTCTATTTACTTTCTTACAGGCTATGATATATAAAAATAATATATGAATAATATAAAAAATGTAGTCGAAGTATAGTATATTTAAATTTGTATTATATAATAATGATAATTTCAAAATGCTTATAATAACACAAAAAAATTCTAGAAATAATGTTCAATACAAACATAATAAGATAAAATATTTTTCAAGACTTAGATGATAAAAAAATTCAGTCAAAATAAAGTACATTTCAATTTATTTTACTTAGTAAATAATAATAATACAAATAATAAATGAAAAAATGCTTATAACAATTCAGTGGCAAGGGACATCTTGCCACTTGCTTGCATAGCTTGATGTGTAGCCGTGTACACACGGCAACAATACGGTCTATTAAGTCTATTTCAAAGTTGATTGAAACCTAGTTAAAATATCAATAAAATAAAAATCTGTCTTAAATTCAACAATACTTTCTTGGTACCTAAGCAGGTAATTATATGACTATGTATAATGTCAATAACTACAAAAGATCAACATTGTAAGTTCAAACAAGTTACAAACTTCAAACCGAGCTGACACGAAGAGTGCCCGCCGCGCACACCTTTCAGCCCGGTTTGCAGATATTTTGACTCGGGTTGACCCGTTTAATGTAAATAAATGCATAGACCTGAATGTTAGGCTTTATTTTGTATTTATAGTAAGATGAAAATTATCTGCAATCTCCATAAATTTTTTAAGCTTTTCATCATGATCTTTCTGATCAATTCCACACACAGTAATATCATCCAAATATGGATATACACCTTCAATAGATGACTTACGAATAATAGAAACTACCTATAGCTCGTTGAAAACAAGCTACTCCGTTGGTTAAGCCGAACGGAATACGACGAAATTGATATAAATTGCCGTTGGCTTCGAAGGCAGTGAATGGTTTATTCTCTCGAATAATTGGAATTTGATGGTATACAGATTTCAAATCAATTTTGCTGAATACTTTATATTTTGATACTTGTGCTACGATTTCTTCGATATTTGGCAACGGGTATGCATCAAGATAAGTAAATCTATTTACCGTTTGTGAATAGTCGATGCACATTCTCTTCTTATGATTTGTATTGGGTGTGACTAAAACTTGAGCACGCCAGGGCGAAGTACTCTCTTCTATAATTTCGTCTTCCAGTAAAATCTTGACTTCTTCTTGGATAAATTTACTGTCTTCACCTGCAAATCTACGCGATTTTATAGCTATCGGCTTACATTCTGGTGTCATATTCTGAAACAGATTGACAGGTTCAATATTAGCTTCTTCTAGGGTGAATAACCTGAGTAGGGGATTTTTCCGTTAAATTTTATCTCCAGAGTAGAGTATTTTGCAAGTACCTACATTGTGCCACAGTATAATATGACAACAAAGGTTTTTCATGACACGAAAAAATACAGAAGGAATGACTTGATGATCTAACTTTAGTGTCGCGGAACATACTCTAGTTATTTGAGAGGAATGTGATGAAGATGCCCAGTGGCGTAGCGTTGACTATTATAGGCGTAGGCGAAATCGCATCAGCGAGGCTCCTTTTCTTTCGTTTCCAACATCTACCCAATAAATCTAGGTATCTTACCAAACATGCTTTACCGTGTCTTTGTGAAGCGTAAAATGTTATGGTACTTATTCTATAATGTATTGGTATTATTATAATGTATTCATTTTCATATTGATTTGCAGTAACCGTCGTAAAATTGCATTTTTTGGACAGGAGTTTCAGGGATTGGAGATATTGATCAATCGTCTCGTTTGATTGCTGTTTACGAGAAGCTAAGTTGTGTCGGGTGAAGATTTCGCTTTTCGGCTTGATAAATAAATCGTCTAATGTAGATAGAGCCGACGAATAGGTTTCTGCTTGCGCTATGTGCTCGTAGATGTTTGGTGATATTAGATTTATGAGCACCTTATGTTTTACTTTGTCTTCCGGGGCATTGGCGGCGTCCAAGAAATTATTAAACGTTTTCTTCCAGTGTTGCCACAGCGCAGCATTTTTGTTATCAAGCGGATCAGCTTCGAATTAGTCCGGCTTTAAATATTTCTCCATCTCTTTTTAAAAATTGAACACCATAAACCACGACACCGTTTACGGTCTGACTCGGGTTACCCGAGTTAGATAACTCGAGTCGCCCATTGCTACCTGCAACCAAGCCAAAAAAACCTTTGTGAAAAAATTGACCATAGAGAAGCATACAGAAGATGATGTTTTGATTTTTATTCCCGCGGCTCGTCGGTCCTTGACGGTTGCTTTTGGCAAATGGCACGTGCGATTTTTTCACACAACACAAAATAGAACATTTTCGATACCTGTTTCAGTTAAGCATTGATGCTTACTGTCGAAATTTATCTATTCGGTGAGTATTATTTATTAATATAAACGTTTTGTGATACATTTCTTATGCACGTGTAAAGTAGACTTGAAAACAACCATATTTTACATTATTGACTTGTACTTACTATACCAGACAACGCTACGATATGGTTTTATCCAAAACGTGTAATTATGTTTTCGTTATTCAATAAATTAAGATTCGTTTCAAATAGTTTACCGTGATAAGATTCGTCTAGTGTTTGTCGTCTTTTGTTTGTTTACAGCAGATAATTACCTAGCATTTTGTACCAATGTCGCCCTCTCCGATTCGATGTCGCGGCTCTTGGAAAATACAAAAACGGTCATCAGAGCCTGATCGTTGGCTAGACGAAATGGATTTGTACCGAAAACACACAGCTAGGGATGCTAGCTGTCTGTTTAGGGCAGTTTCAGAAAATATTTTTAATACCCAACGCTATCATCAAAAAGTTCGGCAACAATGTATCGAGTTTATATCCTCCAACCGGCATCTGTTTGAAAGGGTATTATTTATTTGTTATTGTAATGTTTATTCCCTTGTATTATCAGTCTTTACATCTTGTTTTTGTGTTGTAGTCGTTGACTTGTTCATTTGAAAATTATCTTAAAAATATTTCAAATCCCATGCATGCATGGGGTGGTATTGTTGAGGTGACTGCTATGAGCCATCTGTATAGGTAAGGAAAACCAATTCCTTCTGTCATTTGTTTCATCAAAACTTTTGATTTAAATTTACTAACATATTGCAGACGTGATTTTACCATATTTGAAGCTAATAAAGGCCCGCAAACTAACATCTGCAATGGTTATGGCAAAGCCATATATCTATTTTACTCCCCTGACACTAAGCATTTTGATGCACTTTACACCAAAGAATTTATAAGCAATTCTGCATTTTGTCAATGTAAGTTTTTTTAAGTATACAATAATGAGCTTTTATTTTATGTTAATCAATGGTTTACTAAAAACTTATTGTATCATTTATTGCATACAGCATTATTGATGTCGGTAAGATGATGTTTTATACTCCTACTATTTTTGTATGTATTGACTCAAAATATGCAAATTTTCATTTAGCACTTATGTATGAGCTCCTGTATGATCGTGTTTTTCACTTGGAAAGCATCTTCTACGCTGTAGAAAAAATGCTTCATGAAAAAAATACTAACAATCACATATATTTGATGCCGGATATGGAACAAATGAAACCGAAAGAGAAAGCAAAAATTTTTATTGAAAAAATCTCTGATAAAGATAAAAATAATAATGCACTGTCTTTAAAATGCAAACATCACACAAATAACATGGAGAAGGCTTCATTGTTAAAGGAATCTCTGAGCATTTTTGTCATCAACAGAAGCCTGATACCCCTTGAAAATGTTTGTGTAAATTGTTTAAATGTAAACAGTGCTAAAGTATTATTAGATAATGGTATAACACCATTTCCATATAAGGTAGCTAAAGCTTTGGACCCAGATATTTATCGAAACATTGAGTTTGATGTGTGGAGCGAGTTAAAGAAAGGTAAATGTTTCAATAAGTAAAATAATGTAGTATGAATATGTAGCATACTTTGGTAACATTTGGTGTTTGCAGAGCTACGGTTTGGTGCAAGATATTCAGATGGAACAACATTGCAAGTAGGCGTTAAATGCTTGTGTAAATTAGATGTTGATCAGGCTATTCCTTATCATTGTCACATACAGGAAATGGGCCAAGATGGAGGCCCATGTCTTGTTTTTGTTGAAGAGTTGGGAGAAAAGAGAAAAGTGAATTATGAGCAGTTGGAACCACTTCCAGCGGATGAGATCAAGCCTTGGGCACCCCCATATAGATATTCTCGCTCTAATTCACAGATTCTCAATCTCACCCAAATGCTACAACAGATAGGTGTGTCTTACATTTTCTCTAAATCTATTATAAATGAGTGTTTTTAAGAATCATTTTGCACACCTTAAATTCTTCTAATTTTTATTAATAACAATTTTTTAAAAAAACTTTATTAATATGTTATCATATTATGTATGTGATATAGTACATGCTGTATTTAAATAGGTATAGTACGAAAACAAGGTATAAAAACAGGCAAGAAAATAAGAAATGATGATACAAAGATGTCTGAAAAGGAAACAAAGATAGATTGGACTGAAGATAAATGTGAATTGGCCTATGAATCTTATAACTATCCAA
The DNA here is from genome assembly GCA_912999735.1 of Aporia crataegi. Classification (NCBI taxonomy): domain Eukaryota; kingdom Metazoa; phylum Arthropoda; class Insecta; order Lepidoptera; family Pieridae; genus Aporia; species Aporia crataegi. Next base: position 316,400 of record OU538748.1, on the reverse strand, counting down.
CATACCAACACTTGGATTACTGTAACTTCCAACAGATACCAGTTAGTGCGTAGATAGCTGGTAGTGTAGGACTGGGATATAAGCATCGCACTTGTGTTTGTATTCATCATTAATGTTTTTTAAGGGTTGAATGTAATAAACTTTTTACTCTGCTTTTTTTATCTTATTTTTTATGTTGATCACTTAAAATTTTTTATATATGTTCTAACATAAAGCATATTTACTTAAAATTTATGTGTATAATATGTTATTATACAAACCCAAGTGAAATGCTTATGACTTGAGCTTAAAACCATATCGTAGCTGCAAGAATTGAATAGTTGCAAAATGAGAAAATTCTAGTTAATAGTAAGTCAGTTGTGCTCATTTGTAACTACAATAGAAAATAATATATTATGTACACTATTATATTGCTATAAGTTGTTTATCAGTTTTAGAACTGAATATAAAATGCAGTAACAAAAGATGCTGTGTTATTCATAAAACATCTCGGCCCATTTAGTTGTTTGTTTATATTGTAGGATATATACTTTTAATTTTTGTAGAATATGAATTCTAGAAAGAAGTACACAAAACATACAAGTAAGTAAGTAGTTTAATGATTCAAATGTAGTTTTTGCGTGATTTAGATTAACTATCAATAACTCATAAAAGCGGTAAGTTTGAATACCTAAGTAGATAGTTTACTACTTAAGTAGATAGATATGAATTGTAATAATAAAATGTCAGGTTAAGTGTGTTTTGAGACTGCTATGTAGTATTCCTAAAACATATATTTATGTAGGTTGAAGTTGAAGAGGTTCCCCTAATGGTGGATATTCGTGCAGCGGGCGCTCCGCCACAAGAGGTCAATGGTACTTCGCCAGAAAACCACAATCAGGTTAGAGGCTTACAAATGCCAATCATCAGTTCCATCCCTCCATCTTAACTATTATCTCTTTAAATGTATGTACAAGCTGGAACATAATATACCTAATCATCTCGTTTTTGTTATTTCCTGGTATAGCTAACTCTGAAACAAGTTATCTATACTTAAATTATAAAGCTGAAGAGTGTTTGTTTGGTTTTTCGCGCTTATCTCGGGAACTACTTGTTTGAAATGAAAAAATATTGCTGTGTTGGATAGTCCATTTATATTATTTACCAGTAGAAGCCAAGCATCAACGAAAAATGTTGCCGAAAGCGGGAAAAAAAATATTCATTTTATGGTTAAAGAATTATTTATTCTCATTAAAGAATACAATTCGCTTACAATGAGAACTTAATATTAAGCCGGATGGTGTAATGGTAATGAAACAATAAAACAGTAGCAAAAATAAAAATATGCGGGTAAGTGTACAAAAAAAAGTAGGTAGATTACATCAAAACACACCAACCATTCGCTCCGCGCTGGCAGTGTCATTCGTATACACAGTTCAAACTCGCAATTTTGATATAGATAAGAGTAACTGGATGCGACAAGTAGCGAGGTAGTTATTATAATTTTCATTTTAGAAATAATTTATTATAAGAAAGGAAAAATTTATAATTATATTTTAAGAGAGTTTAGTGAGTCAGTTAGTATAAAATGAACGAATTACAACTTAATTATTACTGTGATTTCCAGGTGGGTGGCGCTGGTGATATGGGTAATCAGTCAGCACAAACGCCAGTGTCCGGCCGAGCCTCTACGCCGGCCACCACTAATTCGCTCTCCAGTTACTCTGGTAAGTCAACTAACACGAAAAATAGTACTTGTCCGTGGTAATTCTCGTGAAAGACTTTTTCTATTAGATTTTTTTTTTTTTTTTTTTTGTAAAAATCTACCTATTTTAAAAATTCTTGCATTGATGGAAAGTTGGACTTACTGAATGACATGGCTATAATTATTGTATGGCCACGCGGACGAATTCGCAAGTAAAAGCTAGTCTTTATTCAAATTTGTCCGGAATTTCCAAAGTAGGTTAAAGCTTCTTTATTTTTGTTTCGTTTTATACTATAAGCTATACGAAAAAAAAAAACAATTATTACATAATATGTTAAAATTACACTTATTACTTTTTCAATATACTATCAATTAATTATAAATCCTGTCAGTATTTTAAATAACATTTTATACTTAATTCTGTTCCTTATACCTGTCAAAGCTCGACGTTATAGGTCCCTGCAATTTTAAAAATATCTTTGTGTTAAATTAGCGAAGCGCCCATGACAATAGCAACTTAAAATAATGATATAGATATTTAGTATCGAGGCTGTTCAAAACTCGTTGAGTTCGTTATGTTAAAACAATGTAAATAAACTAAGAATAAGCGAAAATTATACAAATAAACCAAAAATGATTTAAACCTAGTGTTATTTTGTCACAACTGTTCATACAAATGTTATACCTGTCAACACCTCAAAGATATTAATTTATATTCTATTTTACAATTTTAAATTGCACAACTAGGCATTTCTCTAAATTTTTGTCACGGCCGATGTCTAATGGCAATTAAAGCCTGTATTTCAGAACAGTAATTTAACTTATAATCTAGTTTCATGAATTTAATATTTTAAACTTAACTCATGTTTTGGAATACGGGATAGACGGTATCAGAGTTGGGCAAAATTTAATTGCAAGGTACAATTAAAAATAACAATTGATTAATTGTTATTTTTAAAACAACAATTAATCAATTGTCAATTGTAATTAATCAATCGTCAATTGATCCTGCAATTAAACTTTTATCCAATTTAAATGATATAAACAGAAATAATATATAATGATATTTATGTTTCTAGTAAATAGTAAAAAATAGTCCAGTTATACGTAATTAGAAAATATTTTTTATTTCAATTTAGGTAATCACAATGATCAACACACATTTTAATTACATCATAGATTATCTACAAGTATTAGTTATTATAATAATTGAGATTGCATTTTAACACAACTCTTTTTTTTCAAACATACTATCTGACAATTTGTGACTTTTCGGCAAATTTGTCATTGTTGCAAAGGAAAAAAGACGCTCTACTGTGCTGACGATGGCAATGGTGTATTAAGTCTAATAAAAACAGCTTTTATCTCAGGATATCGATCTAAGAGCTGAATATCTTGGCTTTTTTCGGCAAAAAAATGCAACATTAATAGTTCAGCTTTAGTCAAAGGCGCAGCAGAAGAGTTAGTTTCCGTCATAGATATGTCGGAGTCTGATGAGTCAGCATCAAAATTGCAGCACTAGGGTAAACGTGCATAGACGACGCGAGAAAGACAGTTACCTACGTGGCCGGTGGCCTTAAGTTTGAGCGAGAGCTAACTACTTTGTCAAACGATGTTAAAAAACGAATGGAAAGTTTTGCGGCGAAACATGTAGCAACATGAAAAACATTAAATATGTGTGGGTGCAGGCAGTTAAACATGATTATTAATTGTTAGTTTTAATTATTTTTTATAACAATTAAAAATATTAATTGCATTATTTTAATTGTATCGTGCAATTAACACGAATAAATTTTAATAAATTAATTGCAATACGCAATTAACACATTAATTGCAATTAAATTTTCAATCAATTACTAAGATGATTAAAATATTAATTAATTAATGCCCAACTCTGGACGGTATGCTGGGGATGTTGGATTCGTCTTGATTCTGTTTCAAATGAAATAGGTGTGAATCCGGGTGCGACTGCTCCGCCAATGGCGTCGTCCACGATGCCGTCCAACATGCCCTATAACTGTGGGCCTTACATGTGCGGGATGAAGTCTGTGCTCTGGTGCCCGCCCCACTCGCCTCCTCAACCTCTGGCCCCCGGCATGGCCATGGGAGGAATCGGAGGCATGGGGCTCAACGTGCCCCACCCGATTTCGCCCATGCCTCCAGGTGTCAACCCACACGTCTTCAAGAGCGTGCAGGCCAACGGTGCCGATCTTCCAATGAATGGTGAGTGGTAACAAAATTTGTAATTTATTTCCAACACCTTTACTGATATTATAAATACAAATGTAAGTTTGTTTGTTACACAATATTGTACACCCATTCCATCAACATCATTTTTCTTTAATATTGGCTAAAAAATAAATAAAACTGCTTACGAGTAACCAGGTTTAAAAATCTGGTTACTCGTAAGCAGTTCTTTTGATTAAAGTAAAAAAAGTTATATGAGACTACTTCTTAAGAATTAAAATTAAAATTGCTAAATTGCTAAATTGCCCTCAGGATTGCGTAAGAAACATACGAAATACACAGTCGAATTTTGAACGTCCGCTTTCGCTTTCTCTTAATTTGACTAAATATTCACAGACATAGCGACCTTGCGTTATTTCTTCAACCTGGGCTTGGAGTGCATGTGGGCGATGTACGGCCCTCCGCTGCCGCCTCCGCCGCACCCGCTGCATCCGCCCCAAAGGCACTACTCGCCCGCCAATCTCGTACAGGTAACATGCCACACCCATGCACTAGTTTGATTATTAACACGCTCTTAATAGCTTGACGAGGGACAATCTCATAGTAGACATGTAGTTTCTGTCTCGTTCTGCACATAAATAGGGTATTTATTTTATTCAGGACATGCAGCAGATGTCTGTCCAAGACCGTCCTGGGCATGGCGAGCAGAATCACAACAAGCACAAGCAGGAAAAGAACAGCAATGGACAGGGTAAAGGAAATGGCCAGAGACCGCTTTTGGGACCCAGGTATATACTTACAAACGTTCGTTAATTTATGTCAATGTCCTAATCACGAACCTAAAGTTATTGTTTGTACAATGAGTTAACGCTTACATAAAATCGCAGACAAGAAAACCTAAATTTCTATGCAATTGATATGCATTTGGCCCTGCAAATATTGTATAAATTTACAATTTATTGTGTAATTTACAAATTTGTGTAATAATTACAAAGTAGGTGCATTAGAATGATGTTTTTGATTTGTAAGAAATAATTTTAATGTCGCGCTCAAATGTACATCAACGTCTTCTCTTGACATTCATCCACAATGCTTCAATTTGATACTTTTAATTTGTTCATATATTGTTCTAATCTATAATCAGGACACACAGTAAACAATCATGACAACATAATACAGTAATGCCTGCGCAGCTGAGGCGGGCCGCTTGTCTGAACTAAATAGCTCCAAAAAGAGATGATATGATAAAAGATAATTTAAAATGAAAACATTTTCAGGTTCAAAAGAAACAACCAGGATAATAACCAGAGCAACAACCAGAACAAAGGTCATAACAGTAGCAACAATCACAACATTAACAACAAGGGACCAAACAACAGGTAAAATTTTGTTACATACAAAATTTTGTTTGGTATTTCAGTCAGCGTGAAGAGTTCAATTCAAAAAAAAAAGAATACTTAAGTACTAAGAGATAAAGTAATACTTCGGTCGTCTAATAAGAATTTTGCGGAATAAATACTTAAAATGCTTACGTTAATAATTGGTTTCACAGACGCAACTCGTACGCTGACGTGCGCGGGTCGTTCTCTGGCGAAGAGGCGGGCGGCGCGGAAACCCCGATTGTCGCTTTCCCCTACGCCCCCTACCCGCCCCCTCTCTACCCCGTGCCATACTACCACGTTGATGACCCAGGTCACTCACCTCATACCATTACATACGTCTTATAGAGCATAGACTATTTAGATTAGTGTAAACTAATCCCTCTCACATAAAACTTTGTTATTGTACAAAGCTAAAGCCACACAAACCATTCAAATCTATTTTCGAGTTATATCCATACATTACGAACTTAGTCAAGAGTATAGAAAAAAATATATATGTTCCTTTGTAACGGACAATCTCAAAAACTACTTATTCGATTTTAAAAAACTGTCCTCTATTAAAAATATGTATAATTAAATAATAAAAACATAAACTAAGAAAATTACTATTGCGTACATTTATAATGGATCCAAAATAGTTAAAAAATGTATTTGGCATCCGATGTGAAAACTATTGTTGTATAGTGCCAGCAAATTCTTTTCTGTTATCTTGATTTGTTTTGTGTTGCAGGTATGATGGGTATGATGGGTGGCATGGGCGGCATGGGATACGTCTACGAGGAGGGCATGGAATTCGGGATGCAGCCAATGTACGGGGCGCCGCCCCCCTTCCACCCGCATCTGCCCCCCGCGCCTCTTGCGCCCGTCGCTCCACACGAACAACACAAGTAGACAAACAACGCCCCGCTAACTCATAAAATTTACTCACGTTTCTATAAATATTAGGCAACCGGGCAACTTTTTGAAAAGTACAGAAATAACCATAATAATTGTTGATATAAAGCTATAAGATCTCTACCGTTGCGTTTATAACCACCGGAGGTCAACTACCATTCCTATAGATATGAGGTGTATTGTGGATTATAGAAAATGGCGTCAGATGTTTATACGCAGACTCGATACAACTTTTACACCCTTTTCTTACCGGTTTGTTGGCCATACGGAGCTTGAGTGCCAAATTAAGTGAATAGTTCGCGCCGATGTGTCCTCGGATCTTATTAGGTATGACGTCATATTGCTGACTAGTCGATAACGGTGTGCCGACAAAATCATATGGAGTACTTTGTCAAAAGCGGTACAAGGTCAGCGCTCAAGGTTCGTCCTGCGCAATTTCTATACACTTTTAATCATTTCTGGAAACTTTGTCACTTTACATATATTATATAAACACGATCTTAAAGTACAGGGATTTAGTGGTGACAGTTAAAAAGTCGGTGCGATGCCTATGTTACTTTTAAGTAGCACTTAGCGGGCTAAATTGCTGATTAAATCCCTTAGATGTCGAAGAAACGGGACCATTCCACAATCTTTCACCTTCGTCATTAGTACTTTGGAGTACTTGCATCTCGAATTACGTTATTAAAAAGACCGTATTTTGACTGGCGTTATATTTGTGCTATAGTCGTGGACTGAATTGACAATACGTTTATTTTTCTAAATTTTTTACAATTTAAGGTATATGTTACGTGTATTACAAAGCTTCTCCCAATTCACTGACCTGTTCTCGGTCAGTGTTTTCTTGAACGTTTGAGGAAACGGGCCCTTATGGCTAATTGTTTATAACAACACTTGTTCGGTTACCACAGCGTCACTAGACGAAATTTTATAAAACGAAGTAGCTTCATTTGAGAGAAATGTAAATAAATGAAAGCATATTCTAACAAATGCCGCCTCCTTGGTCTATTGGTAAGCGCGTAAGCATTACAACCTGGGTTCGATTCCCAGTGGAGATAAAAAAAACTCGGTCTGGCAGGACATAGAAGGCTGATCACCTACTGGTCCCTTAAGAAAAAAATCGATCAGTGAAACAGATCTGAAATGCATCTGGCTTAGCAAATATTTTTTGGGCGTATCTTGGACCAGTGTAGTTTTGATTAAACAGTGCTGTGTCTAGATTGATTATTAAAAAATTACGTTAACCTAAGAAAAATTGACGAAACTGAAATGATTGTGTCCGAAACGCAATCTGGTTGTTGCAGTTTCAGTAACTAGTTTTAAATTGAAATTATCAGAATATGTAAATTATAACAGAATTTAATTTATCATTGACGTGCATTATGCTTTTATTTATTTACACACAAATACATATCGAACCTTCGGCCATAAGTTTTACATATAAAACCCTTTTAGATTTAAAAAAATAATCTAGTTTTATAAATACTCATTTTTGGATCTGATTTTTAGAAATACTCCCGTTTGATAAGTAATAGTTATTGTCTCATAAACAACGATTAACAATCGATATTACGTTGATTCGTAAATCTGATCGAAAAAAACCGAGACATTTCAGCTCGTCAAATATCAGAATTTTTGTGCAAAATTTAAGTCACAACAACATTATAATTTGACATTAATATCTTTAATATTTAAAAAACCGATATAATTGAGTATAATTATTGAACCTTTAAGTGAAATAACTGTTTAGGAATGTGGAGGATTAAAACGCGAAAGTTAAAGGACTGTAGTTAAATAAACATGGTCAGAAAGTTACTCAGGTTTTCGTTATGCAAAATAAATTTCTAAACGTTAATATCTGTGACAACTGTTTCTAGAATTACAAATTAGTAATCGTTACCGCACAAGTAAGTACTTAAGTATATTTTGTTAAATTTTTAAAGTATTTTTTGTTAAATTTAGTTTATTTAGCCTCTCGTCTCGTAAACGTTGCTCACGTCAACGAGAAAGCGACAGAACATTTGAGACTCATCTCAAATTAAGCAACGTTTTTAAGTAAGGAGGTATTTGTTTAATCTATATATTTTATCCGTTACATTCAGACAGCGCGTAAATATTTATGTATGTTAGGGCTCCTCAGTGGTGCTGCAAAATTGAAGGTTGACAGGGTTTGGAGATATTTTTGTAAAATACTAAATTTACATCCCTAGATAGGTTGTATCCATTCCTTAGCCTCTGTCAAGCGGCATTAGTGTGTGATGGGTGTCGCCTGACGCAAAGTCAATTTGCATACAACGTCACGAATTACGTTTTATTTCAAGGCATTATATACACAGCAGAAGACCAAGACACATTTTTTGAAAGCTACGAAAAACGAATACTTAAACTACACTAACAATTACATTTATTACAAAGTAAGGAAGGAAAGAGGGTAGTGATCTATCGACAAGGAACATAAAGGTGAACAACAGGAAAATGGACAAAAGTAGTCACTGAGTGCTATACAAGGATTGGTAAGAGAACGCGAGGAAGACCACATAAAAGATGACTTGCCATTGGGATGGAGGAGGCTGGCTCGAGACAGAGATGGAGGGGACTAGAGGAGGCCTATGTTGAAAAGAAAACAGACCAAAAAACTAACTTGGTCAGTGAATAAAGGCTATTAGGGGTTCGGGTTATTTTCTATTAAACTTTGTCATTTCCATACAAATTTGCTTTTGGTCAGGCGAGACCCGTCACACACTAGTGTCGCCTTGGAGGAGGCCCTTATGCTATAAGTCGTAAGTTTATTAAGTTGATCTATTTGTTAAATGCGGACTGCGTAAGATTGCGACGACACTTTCCGGACTTTTTGTTTTGATTAAATTCTTCGCAATGTTAGTTGGTTCATATACATATGTTCCTAATGCCGAGTTGTAGATTAAAACTACTCTTGATCATTAATAAGTTTAGGGCTGTCTAAGAAAGATAAGAACGATAGTACCCCCATTGTTTCGTAAAGTGATCGATTATATTGACGCGTGAGTGAAGAAGCAAGAGGATGGGAGGGCGTAACCTCCCTGCCTACCTCCATATAACCTGTCCTACCTCCATATAATTAACAATCGTATTACATATTCGACTTTCTCTCTAAGCTTTTAGTAGCATTGTGTTTCCGTAAAAATGTCATTGATTTAAATTCAATAATTGTGTCAAAGTTGCATTTCCGAAACAAAAAAGGACTATCGGTGACAAGTGTCTTAATACATTTATTAGATTTCCCATTGGCATTGGATTTGTATTTGGAAGTAGGTACCTCAGCAAGTTGCTATCTATTTCTGGAAAAGACAGTTAAAAGAGGTTTTCTATGATATTGTCTTTCTTAGACAGCTCAATACCTTATAAATTAAGAATAATTTTATTTTAATCTCTCGGCACTCCTATGATCTCATTCGACAGTTTTTGGTGCTTGGGTAGATGATAAGTGAAACTTTTGGGCTCAAAGATAGGATCGTACAAAATACATTCTAGAAGACAACAAATACACATTCGTGACAAGCAAAAGCCCGTTGTAAAAGCTCAAAGGGCTTGTATGCAGTAAGTATTTGACGAACAAAATGATCAGTGACGAGAGAAGAACATGTTTCCATTTTCCTAATAACATACCTAGTCTTAGCATTTATATAACTGCATTTATTCATTAAAACAGACTGTGAGAGGTAAAAAGAGATTAATTTTTTCAGACAAAACGTAATTAAGCGTCACGAAATTATTAATAATATTTTTGGAAGGTTTTAAAAGATTTGGCTGTGATTTGGACTTAAAAGAGATGGTGAAGGCGCGATAGTTTTTTTGGCTGCTTATAATCCAAATTCAACATACCCGTATACTGTAACTCTCGATGAACTCGATTTCTCAAAATAAACAATCGAAATCCTACATTTGATTCATACATTTTTTACTTTGAGTCTATAGGAGATTTTTTGTTTTTTTTTTTAATGAATATTTTTTGTGAAAGTTCAGCACAAATAGGATACGGTTTATTTTGAAATGTCGATTCAATTATTAGTTCTTTGTAATGAACCCTATGGTTATGTGTCTATATTTAGAGTGTATTAATTGTTAAGCGTAGATTTAACTGTGAATTAGTAAATCGTTCATTTTAACCGATTAGTTTTTGTTATTGTACTCTTTTTCTTGGTAATCTCGTTTGTGAGCCTTTCTGCTAATTCACATATTTAAGGCCATAAAGTAATCTGTGTATTAAGTGTTGTAAATTAGAATTCTTTAACATAGATGGTAGGTTGTATGTAAAAAAAAACTCCGCCCAATTACTTTCGGAATTCAAATTCATAAATATTGAATATATATGTATTTTCTTAATATACCTACCGAAATTCTGTTTGTAAAGTGCGTTGTTGAAAAATGAAAAAAAAAAAATAAAAAAAAAAATGTGTAGTCTTATTACAAAGTCGATGTCTCAGTATTAGTTTTAAAATTCCTAGGAGTTAGATTCTATGTTAGTTGTTAATTAATGTTTGTAAGAATACCTTGGATAGTCGTATATGTATGTGCCAATGGTTTAGCTGGCGACTGCCATTAAGCAAAATGTTTGTCCATATCGAGTAAGTGATACGGTGTAGGTTACAAAATTATGTTGTGATTATAACATACTTAGCGTAGTGCTAACATAAGTATACGATATGGTTGTACAGAGCTCAAAGCTGGATATTATTCCGCCTCAGGAATATCGTATTTTTCCAAATTTCCTTGAATAAAGTTTACTGATTTTTCATGTTCTATTATTTTAATACTAACAGTGTTCGGTAACTAACATAAATAATTATAAAAATCTACACATTTGTTGAATTAATCTCAGTAAAAGTTTATAATGATAATAATGTCTTAACAAGTAAAATTTTTGTGTTTGAAGGATAACATCGATTTTCAACATTTTATTTAAAAAAGTACCTAAAGAGCTCTACAAAATACAATTAAGTTTGATACATAAGTACACCTACCTATTCTTAATTTTGTACATACGTAGTTTGTCTTGTGCTGCTTAACTACCTACCTACTGATATTAAAAACGCGAAAGATTGAATGAATTTTTGTGATCCAATGAAGGCTGACATTATCATTTGCATTTTGCACTGGAACACTCGTGCAAAAGACGCGTCGCTTGACCTTGCTTATAATATTGCACTTGTGGTAGCTACTAACTGTCCACTTACGAATTTATCTCTATTGCAATTTGCCAGTAAAGGTCGCCTCTTATCCAATCACCAATGTCTCGCGACTCGATGCTAGTCGAGTCTTGTTATTACTACATAAGTGAAGCGGGCAGATTACATTCGCACTTTAAGAAGGTAAGTCGAATTTCGTATTTTAATAACAGTTATGTATTGTGCTGACATTATTAGATCGTAAGTAAATTATACAAACATTTATATTACCTTTTTGCATTTTTAAGGTTATAATAAATATATACCTTACTCGGAATTCTGTCAAAGAAATAATATTGTGTTGTGAATGTTGTAGATAAAAAATAATCACTGTTGTGGCGTCGATTAAAAGGGATCATTAAGCAGGCACAGTAAACAAAAGCATACAAAAACATTTGCTCAGAACTTTTTAGTATGTAAAAGAAATGTCGGTAAAAGTGCAGAAGATATCTGAATCTCTTGTATTGGGAGAGGGCCCACACTGGGACGAAGTGCAGCAAGCTCTGTTCTTTGTGGACATCCTTGACTGCTCCCTACATAGATATGTACCAGCGAGTGAGGCTTGGACGAAGGCTAAAGTTGGTAAGAAACATACTAGAACAATAAAAAAAAAGTTACATGAAAATCAACAAAAAATATAATTAGGTATCATTCTCAATGACAGTTGTAGACTTATTATTTCAAATATTATAAAACAACTGTAAACTTATGTAACATGATCTGATCAATTTCAGATGGTGGCAGAGTGGGCTTCGTGGTTCCATTTGATGGTACTAAGAACCAATTTATAGTTGGTGTAGAGAAAACTTTTAAGATTGTTGAATGGGACGGTAAAGAGCCTATGACAAAAGACGTTAAGATTCTGGGATCCGTTGATCAGGATACTGATGCAGCTACTAGAATCAACGACGGAAAAGCTGACCCGAGAGGAAGAATCTTTGCCGGTAATTATCTCGAAGATTTCGAGATTGTTCATTGAATATAGTTTTTTTTTTGCGCGTGAGTTTTGGTGAGTTCTTGAACAGCTTGTTAATTTGCTAATGTATGTGATTCTATATGAAAAAAGATATTTTGAATTTGCACTCAAAACTATTTCTGATAGGTACAATGAGCCAGGATAACCCACCAGGCGTGATAGCAGAGCGCCAAGGGTCGTTTTATCGACTCGATAACAATGGCCAGATCAAAAAACTATGCGGCGGCATCGGAATCTCGAACGGCCTCGCCTGGGATCTTCAAGAAAAGGCAATGTACTACACGGATTCAGTGGAGCACAAGATACGTAGATACGACTATGATGTTGTTTCTGGAGAGATTTGTTAGTAGACCATCCACTAATATAATAAAAAATAGGGCAAACACACGGACGAAGTCGCAGGCAAAAGATAGTTTGTATTATATTCATTTTTGATGCCAGAAAAAATACTTAAAAAACTAATTACATACTTGTGAGGTAATCGCTTTAATGCGAAGATGTCAATCAAAAGTTACTTCCTGGTTTTATTAGAATCGGTGGCAAGTATTGCCCCATAGGCTCTATTGATATACAGTACGAGGTGGTGTACATAATATAAAAAATTAGAAATTTGTACCTATTAACAATAAGTATTTAGTATTAACACAGAGTATATAAGCTAGCACGTAGACCAAAGCCGGAAATTCTTTGTACAAAATATATTCAAGTATAATTGATTTATTCAAGTGTTAGCAAATAAGACAAGGCATACCGTTTCAATTACTTACCAAATTCACACCAGAAACTAGGCTTTATATAAAATTACACAATATGTGTATATTGTGTATTATCAGATCCATATAATTTGTTTAGTTAGTATGGTTATAGTGACCACTACGACTTCTTAATAAGGTACTTTTCCTTTCCAGCGAACATGAAATACATATTTGACTTTAAAAAGGCGGGCGTGGAAGGCACTCCAGATGGCACCACTATCGATGCAGACGGCAATTTGTGGATCGCAGTCTTCAACGGCTCCTGCGTCATCAAGGTCGACCCTCGAACAGAGACCTTACTTCAAAAAGTCTCCATTCCCGCACTCCAGGTCACATCTGTCATATTTGGGGGTCCAAACTATGACGTATTATTTGTGACGTCAGCAAATATTAAAGTCGAGGGCAAACAGCAACCCACCACCGCGGGGTGTACCTTCATGGTCACCGGATTGGGAGTCAAAGGGTTGCCAGGGTTCAACTTTGTATTGAAAGAGTGAATATTATTATTGCATCGTCAAGTTTGTCATGTTTATTTGTAATAAAGTTTTAATTACTATAAGTATTTGATGAAAGTTTAGGGTTTGAGGTTAATTTTTAAAACGATCGATCAAATGACAAAGAATTCTTGTATCAAAGACGAGTGTGCCCATTTTAATGAAAGCATGTAAAAATGTAGAGATTTCATACTTACTGCATAAATATGTATGTATGAAATACGTATGAAAATTAAAAATTCAGCTTTTCACTTGGCAGAGCAGATATTTAATATAAATATCGAATGCAAATGAAGTTTAACAAAGTGGTCGACATTATTACAACATTCATCTAAGCAGATTAACTAGTGACATTACTAGCATATTAAAGCTATAGGCACCTAAATGGTGCGAGAATAAATATATGGTTGAAAAAATAAAAAAGTTCAAATGAACAATAAGGTATATTATAATAACACTTAACAAATATGTTTTAGACTAGCTTAACACTAACATTGGGGTGTCCTCGCACCCCGAGGCCCGTCACTTGGAACGTAGAGCCGCAAGGGGGCTTCTGCTCGACGCCACGGTTCATACAAGCGCTGGTCACGTACAAAATATCCAGGTTCGGACCTCCGAATGTCGCTGAAGTGGTCTGGAGAGCCGGCGTCGGGACTTTTTGGAGAACTTTTCCGGCTTTGGGGTCTATTTTAAGCACCTGTAAAGAATTTAATAAACTTAGTTTTTCATTTCAGATAATTAATAATTTTAACTTTATAGTCTACTATAATATATTTATTAATCCTTACAGCAATAATTAAAATATAGTTCACAAGTAATCCTAAAAAAGGGTTCAAATATAGAAAATAATATATAAAGAGCACTGGAGAGATCAATTTACAAAAAGAGGAATGTAACTAATGCACTGTCTTAGAGTTCTATCTTTAAAAATAATATGATGACACTCATTCTGTATGATTAAAATGAAAAACAGTACCTGCGAGGCGTCGAAGTTGGCCACCCAGAGGTTCCCGTCAGTGTCTATGGTCATACCGTCCACGATACCATCCAGACCGTGATCCGCGTATTTGAACACCAGCCGAGGGTTAGCTGTAATCAACATTTATAATTTAATAAAGAACTAGCAATGCCTCTTGTCTTGTCGCCTCTAAATGGCGCTGCGCTAGATTTACAAAGTTGACAAATCGTTACAGCGCCATCTAGCTCGAGCGACTTGTTTTACTACTAAAAAGGAAGTTTCGTTATAATATTTAAATGGAAAAAATCATATTTTTAAAGATGAAATCTGTCGCCTTTATTTTTTAATATATTTAAAAAAAATATCAGGAGTGCCTCTATTTACTAACTTATCAAAGTAAGTGTATGAATATATATGAAATACTTAGATTATTTTTGAAGTTTACTTTCAAATGTGAGAACTTTTGAGGTTAATTTTTATCAGCCTTTTTATTTTTATTTTTGTATCTGTAGCTGAGGGCCGTTATGGGTAAATACAAGTCATATTTAAATACATACAAATGTCTCCAGTCTCGGGGTCCCAGTCGTACCGTCTGATAGCGTACTCGAATGAGTCTGCATAGTAGAATGCCTTGTTCTTCTCGTCCCAGCAAAGGCCGTTGGAGATGTCCACGTCCTCCACCACCCGATGGACTTTTCTATCGGGATCGATGCGGTATAGAGAACCCTTTTTCAGGTAGAACTTTCCCGGCTCGTATTCGTGACCCATTGTACCTGAAGTAATATTTTTAATATAAAAAGCTTAACCGCAATCCGTCATATCCTTTAATCACGGATAGATCCAGAGGTCAAAACCCCAACAAATAATTTTTAGATCGAAAGTAAAGTACTAAAAGAAAATATTTTTGCAGAGCCCTGAACTAGAGTACTCGTACTTGATTACGTTAATATCAACAAAGAAGAATGGCAGATGGCTGTATGTTTTTGTATTTGCTATAAATATGTAAATAGAAACTGACCTACAAAGAGTCGTCCGCGTGGGTCTGCCTTTGCGTCATTGATCCTGTTGTCGGGCGAGTGCTGGTCGATCTCAGCGATCGTCTCCACGACTCTCGCCGACCCTTCACCGCCGTCCCACTTGATCAGCTTCACCTCTCGCTTCAGACCCACTACGAACTCATCCCGCGTGCCTTCCACGGGGATTATGAAACCGGGCATGTCCGCTGAAATAATATTTAACTTTCTTAAGTTGAAATCCCTTGACCCCTGTATATAGAATGGGGCAGACACATTTCTGATCCTTTCCTTTACAGTTAGTCTTCTGGTGCCTACTCTTGCACCCAGGCTATGGAGCAACACGCAAATGCGTAAACCACAGCGGCGATTAACATTCTTGGTTGTTTGTACTTGCTGCACCTACAATTCCTCTAACTCGGTAATGCTTTCAGTAGTAGTAGTAGTAGTTATCAAATATCCACTAGGACTTCAAATAAATGTTAACATGATATAAATACTCTTTTTTTCTTATTCTTTCCCGTGCATCTGTCGTTGCAAACACAAGACAAAACACTATGCCGCACTTTAACTGAGCCACGTTTTGATAAACGTAAAGTTAGGGATAAAATAATATAATAATTAGGGATGGTACGTTTACCATCCCTAATTATTACACAGAGTCGTTACTCTAAGGAGGTATTTAATATACATACGCAATTTGGAACTGGTGCATTTGCCAGTAGCGGGGTCGTACTTATGCACGGAGTTGTCGAATATGCTGACGAAGAAGAGTGCTTGGTGCTCGTGAGACCAGTGCGGCCCTTCGCCCAGCCAGACGGGCGATGTCACTGCGCTCACCTTCACCGACATCTGTACAAAACGAGAGAAATTTAAGACTTTAAAAACCATCCTACATTATGATCAATCTTGGTCGAGTGACCTTCAAACAAAAGAAAACACATCGAAATCGGTCCATTTGTTTAGCAGTATCTCCTGATGTAGCATAAATTAACTTAATTTTTTGTTTGAGCCACATAACACTGAAACTGACCACCAAACATTCAAACACGCATTACAATGGGGGCCAACAACGGTTACTAGAAAGTTACACTTACAAGGCCACTAGAACATTGAACATTAATTGTCAACGGTAAAAAAACTTATTAAAAATTTAGATAGGAAACTGTTGGGCGACATTAGGCATACACACGCAAACTCCATGCAAACTATCAGCTATGATAGTAAATAGATACTAAAAAAATATTAAATTGTTATATTTTATTAAAATCGTTGTTAATTGTTTTTATAAGATGTTGATATCAATGATGCGTGGTAAAAATCAAAAAGTTTAAAAAATATCGTAAGTTTATTTGTGCAAAATACAAATTTGAAACAATAATACATTATACTTAACTTCATTTTATTGATTACAACAACTATAACTGTGTGATATTTTATCACAACATAAGATTCATTCGTTTACATTTTTAAAATAAAACCTCTAAAATAATACAAATATAACCCACCTACTACTACTACACACATTTTCAAAAAAGATCTAAGTATAATTTTATATGATTTTCCTCACCTCTTTCATAATTTCCCAAAAATCTAAACAGCCACAGAATTACGACAATTTGTAAATTTTTAAGGACAAACCACGTTTGCGTGAATATGCCTCCAATACTGACATATTGTGTTATACAATATGTTTATAAAAACAGGTTAACGTCATTCTAAACTAAGGCACAACACACACTGACACAAAGACGAATTTTCCTATTATTATAAATTTCCATCTAAGGCATCGTAGTTCAAGAAGAAACGATTTAACACTCCTCCGTCTTGATGGTTGCAAATTAGAATATTCCTAAAGGGAAGAAAAGATCTTTATAATTAACCCCCAATGTAAAAATTCAAAAGTCGCGTCTGTGTGCATCGAAACTTCTAAACGAATGTACCGATTCTGATGTTTTTTTTTGTTTGACAGCTGACGTGATCGAAGAAAATCGGTTTATCTGTTTATAAGATTTTCATATTTGAAGGTTTTTTTAAAATTCCCTTCCTGGTTAAAGTAGAAATCTGTGTTATATAAATATGGAATCGCGCGTCGTTGTTTGATAAGACGCGACACGACGCGAGTCGCTTTGCTCCAATGTGAGGTGAGCTTTACTGGCCCACGCCATACGGAAACTAGTAGAGTAGACTTGAAATGACGAGCGGTAATGCCCAGGCTTAATAGTTTTACTATTAAGTCTTATGAAAACACAAGAAGTGTCTGATTTCTCAGAAAATTGATTTAGTTATGGGGGATACCGCTATATGAGGAAACACATTTTCCATGTCAAGTTTTATTCGAATATTCAATAATACAAAAAAATAAGTAAGTACTTAACTTTTTTATCTCGAAGAATAGTCGTTATTCATTAATTAGATTTTAAAATGATAATTTAGTTCTTTTTAACATTTCTAAAAAAAGAAGATTTATTCGAAAACTAGTTTTTCTTATAAAAACTTTCTCATTAGAAAGCTTGAGATCAGACTCGGAAATAAAAACGTTCGTATAACAAACGTTCCTAATCCAATCCAATTGGTAATCTGTCCTTGACTTTGTATGAAGTTCATTAACCGATGAAATATTAAGGTCGTATTCTCTAGTCGTTCAGTCATTTTTTACTTTTTAATAGAAATATTATTTTAAAAAAAGAAAGGATTAAATTACACGTAGTTGTGCGTTAAGCTGGAAACTGCTTTAGATAGAACAAAGAAGATACAGTCGAATCGAGAAACTTTATTTTCAAGTCTGTTGATCAATATTAGAATTTATTAGGTACCTACATAAACCCCACTTTTTTGTCAAAATGGTCGGAAAAATTGAGAACCCGTCTGAGTTGCTTGGCTGTTCTTTTCAGATTTGGAGGCATTTACATCATGTCATATTATGATGAAAAGTTCTTTATTTTAAATAAATTGATTTAAATATTATAAATGCGACAGTTTGTTACGGTTCGAATGATCATTTTTTATTCCATGTTATTGACATAGCTGAAAATGAAATAATCGCGAATGAATTTCATAGATAAAAATATCTTTAAGATCTGTCAATTGCGTAATCATTGATATCATCTTATCGATGTTCAAATGTTGTAGATTTGTTTACATAATTTTTGTTATATTAAAAGCGTTAATATTTTTCTATTTTTCCTGACTCATCACTGAAAGTATACCTAACAAGTACCAACCCAGTGACATTAAAAACTAGATGATTAAAAATAAGAGGTATAAAAAGTTCTAGTTAATTATCACAAATGCCATAAACGCATTCTGCTAACTAAGTAAACGGTTGTTTATGGTTTGTCATATCCTACATACTAATCTACGAACAATACTTCGAGGCATTTGGACAGATTCTAAGACAAATTCGAGTACAGTGAAGCTGGTCTAGAAACATTATTAAAAACAAATGTTTGTATTATATATTTTATGTAAATTCATATTTATAATAAAATAGTAATAATTTATTGAAATATTATGTTTTAAAAATATTGTTCTATTATTTTTAACTTTAACGTCAATGAACTTGGGCGCTATGTAACGACACAAGTTTAATTTGAACTGAGTAACTTCCACCGAATGAAAAATTTTCCTATAAAGTTTAATTTTGATTTGCAAGTTGCGCCTATACTAATATTATAGAGATTGAAGAGAATGTTTGTTTGATTGAACGCTTTTTACAGAAAATACTGGCTCGAATTAGAATAAATCTTTTTGTGCCGGGCAGTCCATTTATCGAGGAAGACTGCAGGCTATGCAAACATCACGCTACGACGAAATTAACGCAGGCGAAACCGTAAGGCACAGATAGTTAAAAATAATATATGAATTTATTTATTAGACTATCCTTATTTTTCAATGGGTTATAATACTAATGGGTTTTGTTATTTTCAAATATTAAGATAAGTAGTAGGTACTCACGTTAGCAAGAAGGTAAAAGATAATGTTTCGACGTCGTTGGGCCGTGTCTGAGGAGGCGCTTTGTAATGCTAACGTTATATAGCTCCTGCCGATATCTAATCTTTGAGCGGCGCGACGTTAGGGTTGCCAGCTCGGCTTAATTTGGCCAATTCAAGATTCTTATAAATGACCAAAATTTATATTAATATAATATAGCTGAAGAATTTGGTTGAACGAGCTAATTATAGGAACCACTTGTTCGAATCGAAAAAGATTGTGTTAGAACGCTATATAACACGCTAGGGCCAATAGGAGTTAGGAAGAATGGAAAATGTTGCAAAAACGGGAAAATTATAAGAGAGTATCGTAAGAAAAGCTCTGCGTAGCCGGGGCGGGCCGTTTAGATAATGGCATCGAGCAAATACCCAATAGAGTAGTAAGACGATGTCTTTAACGACATACAAGGGAATGTGACCGGTGACAAGAGAAAACAAGTGACTGACCTAGGTGCTACGCTTCTTTTAATTAGGAAAATCATTCAAACGAAAGTAATAACAATCGTAATGGTGTATTGTTCTATTCGTTTGTGTAGATAAAATAGTAAAACAGATGGCAATGTGATTCCATTACATTCGTTGGTGAGTAACCGAAACTCATTTGTGGCTTCCTTCTAGACCTCCACGACTAAGGAGCTC
Organism: Aporia crataegi; assembly: GCA_912999735.1. Lineage (NCBI taxonomy): Eukaryota > Metazoa > Arthropoda > Insecta > Lepidoptera > Pieridae > Aporia > Aporia crataegi. The sequence continues at coordinate 296,222 of OU538748.1, read as the reverse complement.
CCGCGCCTGCGTAGAGCGGCGTGCGGTTGCTTAGCAATAACAAAATAACAGTAGGCAGGAATGACAATTCCTTCCTACTTTTCCTTCTATTAAAAACTCTCTATGTATATTTTCTTGTTTTTATTGTTGTAACTGTAATACAGTTTTTTTTGTAATTATCTAAAATGTAAATATATCTTTTATACATAGGTACTACTAAATGAATTGTTAATCATAGTTCCTCTTTAACTACACTCTACACATTCATTTTGAATAATTTGCTTCTATTTTACCATGGCTCAAGTTAAATTGGTCATGTCAAATTACGAAGGTTGACATTAATCTCTTCATCTCAATTTTTCGTCGTCTCCGCTGGGTATTTGCTCGATGGTTAATGGATAAATAAAGCAATGTAGGACAAACAATTGAAGAGATTATGTTAAGCGAAAACGTATCTCTAAAATTTACTATTTATAGTATATAGATATTGTGGTAAACAAATCGCATAATTAGATTAATTATTATATCACATCTAATCCAATACGCAAACCTACTTTTAATGATAAACATAATATTATATACAAACCATTTTCATTGTCTGTACGTTCAATCGTAGTTCTAAATGAATGAATTGATTTCAATGCGGTTTCAAGGCAATTTACTTGTTAAATTTTAAATTCTACCAACGCTTTATTTAAACACAAACGATTTAAAAAACTTTTTGTCATGATAATTAAAAATAAGAATATCTTATGAACTGATTAAGAGAACTTCATAAATTGTAACAAAATACCACATCAAAATTGGTCCTTTCGTTTAGCCACAGACAGACCTATACACGCGTCAATTTTAACACCCCTCTTTTTTGTCGTGAGTTAATGATTATTATCTATGGGTAGACTAAATTCATGACATATTCATTTATAATAATTGTTTCGTCATCAGGGATGTTTAGTTGTCTTCAAAGCCACTATTCCGATCACGTTTAACAACAAAATATGAAGGTAATATAGATGAACTGGTGCAATCAATTCCCAAGTGTTACGTTAAGTAATCGGTTACTACCTATCAACAAAAAAATATATATTTAACTTAATTGCAATGCAATTTATAATATGTATTTGTCAGGCTTAACGTATTCCTGTTATTTTATCAGCAATGTTGCAATAAGTCATTTATTGACGTGTTAGATGCAGTCGATCTAACATCAATACGATAAATCCCATAGCAAATCCGCTCAGAGATTACTTATCTCATTGTTCGAGAGATTTCGATATTTACACTTTGTATTCGTTACTAAGAACGACCTTAATTTGTTTTAAACGAGCCTCATTAACGGAACGCTATTTCAAAAATAATTATCTAGCAACGGAATTATTTACGGATCTCTAAGGTGAACGAACCACTTCCGAGGTTCACACATCTCCGTTCGTATCCCGGGGAAACGAATAAATGTATTTTTATTTAAATGAAAGTGTATCAATGTTTGAATACACTTATACTCTGCACCAGGTCATAGTTGAAAAACAAAACTGAATGGCCAACATAACATGCATTATAGGAGGAACAATTAAAGGCCATGGGAGCAGGGAGAGGCGTGGATTCTACGAGGGTCTAATGCAGCGGGCTTCTCTAAAAGAAGAGATGAACTATGGATGAACGGAGTCTAAAGATTGGTTTTGTTACCTTTTGTTTGTTTTACTATTTTTATACTTTTTCTAGTTGTTTTTTAAGGGAATATTTCGAGTTTAAGCCCCGCCCTCAGGTTCAGTAGCGAGAGCGGTTAAGATTTGTTGATATGCGATTGTGATGCCAATTTTGAACCCATGTTAATTATTAACTTTTGTTTGACATGTGGTACTTTAGAGGTAGGTATATAAATTGACTTCTATGGATTTCTAAATATTTACTTTGTAGAATGATTTATTTCTGTGTTATTTGTTGTTTTTTCGTGCACTTTGTAGCCGGTTTATCATTTTCATTTTACCTCTTTTTATGTTTTTAGGTCAAGTAGGTGATTAACTTTCTATGCCTATCCAATCGAAACATATATTGGTTTCCTCGAAATTCGAATCCATGGTCTCCGACATAGCACACAGATGCATGAACCACTTAACTACGGAATCGATACAAGCACTCTACTAAATATAATATAGATATAATATATATATTGTGTAGACATATTTAACTCCCTTGTAATTTTTCATGTACACACATTTTTGTGGAATGCAACCTTGATTATAAATGATTGTTTTTGTATAATTTGTTTAGTAATAGTTGTAATCTGTTGTGTGTGATTTAAAAAATAAAAAATAAAAAAATAATAATATTTTAAAATTACTTACATTTCTGTTCATAAATCATTTCTAGTAATGTTTTGTAGGATTGTTATTTAATATGTTGTTAATGAGACGGCGGGCGAGGTAGCACAATTACTTCCATTCCCTTGCCAAAGACGCACACTCTTAATGATGATCTAAAAATATAAAATTGATTAAATATAGAAATAAAACATGTTTAATTTTATTATTATCATTAATACTTTAGATAAGGTATAGTACGTTTGTTTGATTTGACGCGCCAATCTACTGTTTCGAATTGAAAAAATCTTATTGTTTTGGATAATTCATAAACCAAGGAAAGCTATAGGCTATATAACATCATGGTACGACATGGTAAAAAATATCGCAAAATGGATCGCGGCGCGGTTGTCTATGGGCGGAGGTGATGTCTTACCATCACGGGAAAAATGATTCCTTTTGAGAGCTTCCATTGCAAGCGCTGCGTAAGTGTTTTTCGAGTAAAAGCAAGCGTATTATTCGTAAGACTTATGTGTAAATAAACTTACTCATCGCTTTCAAGAAGTTGTATACCCTGAACATCAGCCACATCGGTGAATGCTTGAGACCTAAAGTCACACTTGAGTCCATCGACAATAGACCACTGGAATACCGTTACTCTCTGGTCTATTGAGGCCGATACGAGGAGGTTGTCTATTAAGATGACACCTGTCACCTGCGAGCAATGACTACTTTCACTTGTCCATACTTCTTCTTGAACCATACTATTTCTTTCTAGAGACATTAAACTCAAAGATACTGCATTATCATCTCCTCCAGTAGCCATTAATAAGGCTTCATCAGACATTATTGCAACATCAATACAGTTTATTCCAGATTTATGGATATGATGACAATGATTATTTTTTTCTGATCTAGACCATGGTATTCCCCAGATATACAAAGAAGAGTGTGACGTAGTTGATATCAACATTTGTTTTTCACCTAATTTAAATAATTTCATCTTCAAAAAGCATAAATCTTTTTCTTTGCAATCTATGTTCTTCATTTCATTGGTGTTCAGATTAAATTCAAACATTCTAACTTTACTATCAGAACACCCAGCAAAAATTAAAAATTTCACATCATCCATACTTGACACTTCCAAATCCATTACTCTTGTCTCTGGATCAAAGTCATTTTCACAGTCTTTTCTTCTGTCTTTTCTTTCTTTATCTGTTCCTTTAATCATATAATTGACCAATTCTTGAGTGGAGACATGTATTTTATCTTCAATCTTTTTAAATAATAACCTCTTTATACAGATTTGTGCACGACCCCCAGCGGACACAACAAGTAGAGATTTATCATTTAACCCTTTTATTTTTACAGTTCTTATACTTGATAAATGTCTGAATATTAACTCTTCTTTGAATTGGTTATCTGAATTTAAACTTGTTACACGCAACATGGTGTCTTCACCTCCAGATATAAAATATGTAAGAGATGAATCTAAGGGACATCTACAGGATGTCAAACAGTTGATTTCTTTTGAGTGTGTTCCACATATAATATTTCTAGACATTATTTTGTTTAATTTAAATGTATGAGAATTTATAGCTGATCCTTTTATGTATATAAAAGTAATAAATTCATTAAAATCATCATCACTCTTTTGTATGAAGCGTATGACATCCCAGGACCTATGACCACCACCACACTGCACTTCCAAAACATTCATATTATTCATTAAATCATATAAAACAAAGATTCTTTCTTGGAAACCACAAACATATTTGTTATCATGATCAATAAATTTTTCTATCCATTGGTAATCCAAATCTCGGCTGCTCATGTATTTAGTAAAAGAAAAGAATTTTATAGTTCCCTCTCTACCTGTAGTCATAAATTCATTATTATTTAGCATTCTTATAGATGTAGGCCCATATCTACCATTGATATGCTTGAAAGTTTTAATTGGCTGTGATTCACCTCGAACATAAATATGAAGATTTCCACACCTGTCTCCAGCAATGAGATTATCTCCATTCATAGCAACTGCTGTCAGCCACCGCTCTTTACATTGTGGTAAACTAAATTTGCCAAAAATACACAATTTGTTATCTGCAGTCAAAACAGTTATTCTACCAACTTCGGCACAAAACACTAAATGTCTGTTGCCTGCCCAGTGCATAGACATAATTTTACCAATATCGAGTTTAGTGTCTATGATGTTATTTAATACATTTTCTTTGCAATTTTCAATAAAAACATCAAGTTTTGCTGACATGTCTGCTACGGCTATAAGTTGCTTACAAGATGACACACTCATAAGTTTATAAGTTGTTTCGTGACTTAATCTGAATTCAGTTTTATGATTAAAAACAAAATTATAATAGATTAATTCATTACAGTCTGTCATGATAACTATGTTCCTTTTGGCAGTGAAGGCTATTTTCTTAGGTGACTTGATATTCAAATCTAGTGTGTCACAACTTTTATTATATTCTGTAATAACTGACAGTGGGTGAATGGTTACTGCACTATCACCTCCTCCAGTTACTACATAATCATTATTTGCATCTAATGTCCATATGCAAGCATTTGTATGAGATGTTATTTTTCTTAAAAGCTTCCCATTCAAGTTCCAATAACATAATGCTGAATCCTCTCCAACAGATACCACATACTCATTAATAATACAATTTCTCATAACTCTAGCACTATGGCCGTATAACTCATGTAGACATAGTATGTTTTCTACATTTTCCCAAGAAGCTTTTGTATCAAAAACTTGCTTCATTGCAGATTGAATTCCCCAAATTCTTACTGATCTGTCATCAGATGTTGTAACTATGATACCTCTTTTGCATTCACAACTTATAGAAAAGATAACACCCTAAAATAGTAATAAGCATTGTAAAATATTTTTTTCAATTTTAGTCAAAAATTTAATTTCTATTAAAATAAAATTTAAACAAACCTTATGTCCTTTTAGATAGTAAAATGTTTTTTCATCAGAAAATCTGAGAAGAACCTCAGAAAACACAGTACCACTAAACACTAAAACACCATCTAGAAGTTTTACCAGCAGACCACTGTATAAAATTGAATTCTCTTTGCTCCTGTTCTGACTGCAAATCATTTGAAACTCTGTATTCCAAACCTACAATATGATTTCATTTTAGATATATTTAAAAAACTATTTCCTATTAATTTAAATGAGTACTAGCAACCCTTCTTACAAATGCTTGTAGCTGCTAAAATATGTACAAATCACCTAATTTGTGCACATTATTTAATTGGTTATTATAAAACTGGCACAATACAACACTTAAACTTTTCAATTAGTAGTAATTGCATGACAATTGGAAAGTACACTGTTCAGACAAATAAGGGTATATGTATGGATATGAAGATTACCTCTACGACATTATGAGCAGTGAGTACTGCAATTTCATTGTTGGATTGCCATATGGCTGAATGAAGCCAATCATCACACAAAATAGGCTCAAAACAGCAATGAAATACATTCGTTTCTACGTCAAGCCTAATAACTGTTATTTGTTTGCCACCAAACACTATTAGTTTAGTGTCATCCTTTGAAGGAACAATTCCATATATTTTTTGACCATTTAATACACATAATTTCTGTTTCAGTTCCTTTAAATTTGCTTGAAATACATGCAAAAAACTTCCAATGCCTGAAACGAGATGAAACCACTTATTTTTTATTTTTGTTTATGTTCGTGCTATAGAGATACTTACTCAAATTTTTTTTATAATTTTTAGTAACAATTTCACAATACCTGCCAATATAAAGTGGCGGTAAAACTTAACACTCGTCACATCTGTTTTTAAAAGCACGGACATCTTAAATTTGAATTAGTTTGTAACTACAAAAAGTGCTATAGCTGATAGCGGATAGAATTTAGAAATTCAATCAATTAATTAAAATGAAGTTTTTAATGTTAACCACATCCACATACTCTCGACATTTGACCCTATGGGCCTATAACACAGAACACACTACTGCCCTATAATCTATAACTATCTTGAATACATTGTTCTATGCTATACCTTAGTAGCCTAAATACTACCTCGATAAATAGTTAATAGACTATCCAACACAAAAAAAATCTCACAAGAAAAAGAGTCGATCAAAATTTTGCGTGAAGAAGGATATTCTAATAGAGCAATTATTAAAAGGATTGGATGGTCACATCAAGTAGTGAGTAAATTTCTCAAAGAACGCGAAAATTACCGAAAAAGATTTAATGGACGTACCAAATTTGCCACTGCATCTAGGTAATTCAACTTTAACAGCGTGACAAATAAAAACTAATATTGGAACTAAAGCCTCAATAAGAACAATACAAAAGATTATACAACAATGTCCGTATAATAAAGCCTTAAAATGAAAAAAAAAAAAAAAACTTTGCAAAAACGGAAAAAAATTCTAAAAAATATTTATTTTAAGTATTTTCTTTTCTTCTCGATTTTTATTTAATTTATGGGCGGTATCTTTACCTTACCTCTTATTTTTAATCATTACAATATGTCGTTTTTTTCTCTGGATACTTGTTAGGTATACATTCAGTGATGGTTCAGGAAAAATATTAACGCTTTTAATATAACAAAATAATGTAAACAAATCCACAACATTTTAACATCGAGATGATATCAATGATTACGCAATTGACAGATCTTAAAGATATTTTTATCTATGAAATTCATCCGCGATTATTTCATTTTCAGCCTATGTCAATAACATGACTGAAATCTACACTGAAATATTATAAATGCGAGAGTTTTTTACGCTTCTGCAGCCGAACTAATTTTTGTTTTGTTGAATAATAACAATAATACATAACAAACCGTGATTGAGCACATTGAAATGGTCACAATAAATCAGCCCCGGATCTACGATTTTTTTGAACCGGGGCAAAAACTTGATAGTGGCGCCGCCTCCCTTCGGTGTTTGAGAAAAACTGTTATAACTTCCAATGAGTAGCATTTTTATGACTATTTTGGAAACTTGTTTGCTTTTAAGAACCGCCTTAATTTCCAACTTTTCTGATACATGTGTACCTTCTTTGATACAATATTCTACCGAGTTTTCTCTCATTTCTTGCAAGATCTTAACAAGGCCTTGCATTAGTGCCATAAAATGGGAAATTAATATTATTATATCACATAATATATTTCGATGTGACAGGGATTCCCCTGGCAGAAAGATCACGGACACTACGCACGCGTTCAAAAATTTACTTGATCCGTTGAAAACTAACTAGGCGTATGGAAACAGAAAAGTTTGTTTTTCAAACATATTATACTAAGATTCGATTACTTAATAAAAACCTTCATAGGTTTTTATTAAGTAATAAAGTAAATAAGTAAAAAGAGGCTTCATTTGTTCGATATTTTGAATTCTTGTCTCAAGAATCTGGTGCCCCCATGAATCTGCGGCCCGGGGCAAGTACCCTGGTTTGCCCATTTTCAACTTGTTATTTATGTTTGTGCCAAATTTAATTAAAATCGGTTCACTGGTTTAGGCGTAAAAGCGTAACAGACAGTCAGGCAGACAGAGTTACTTTCGAATTTATAATGTTAAGTGTGGATAAAGAATATTTCATGATTATATTAAGTGAAGTCCCGTGTCCCCTAGTGGGGTATGGGGCAGATGCATTTCACATCTGTTTCACTGATCGATTTTTTCTTTTAGGGGCAAGTAGGTGATCAGCCTTCTATGTCCTGCCAGACCGAGTTTTTTTTTTTTATTATCTCCACCGGGAATCGAACCCAGGACCTCTCGGTTGTAATGCTTACGCGCTTACCACTAGACCAAGGAGGCGGTCATGATTATATGACATGATGTAAATGCGTCCAAATCGGAAAAGAACAGCCAAGCAACTCAGACGGGTTCTCAATTTTTCCGAAAATTTTGACAAAAAAGTGAACTACGAGTATGTAAAAAGTTCCTAATATTGATCAATCAGAAGCTATTAATAGGAAATTTAAAAAAAATCGCTTATTTTATTATTTATTATTCTCGTTGAAAGTTATCTATGGGGTAGTGTTCTTCATATTTCTTTAAATGTTCTTCCATTTCTTGCATTTGTTTTCTGAAAATAGAAAATAAGAGAATTTTTAATTACGATATCTACTACTATCCTCAAATAAATACCATTAAAGTACCTCTACTAAGGAATAGATGCAGTTTATAGATCAAAAATTTAACATTACCCCTTTGTTATTTTTTTGAATCACTAGAATAAAAAATAAAAAAATGCTATTGCTCTTTTTAAATGCTGCAGGCATTATAATTATATAAATATAATTTAGCCGTAATATTAAAAATATGTACTGTAATTTTGGCGTCATGTCATAGTAGACGTCTTCGAACATCTCCTTCCAATGCGGTTTCTTTTTCTTCTCTGCGTCTTGCATCGTCCTCACCACAAAATCACGAGAATCTTTCACAAGCGCCTTTTCAGCTTCTTCGTTCCACAATCCTTGAGCAATATAAGACTATAGTAAATAACAAATATTTTATCATTTTTATTTTTATTTTTATTTGTTACGATTTTACATCTTAACATCTTTTCATATACTTAATATTTAGATAATCTATGAAGACTTGGAATTTAACATCGTCTTTCTGAACTTTTCACTTCACTTTTTCAACAAAGTCGGAAGCTGTAATTATACAGATAGGTATTTTATAAACAAAAGTTTCTTGTAGGGTAGGTACCTATAAGCTTCGCCCATTTAGCCGTTCGAGGGCAATAAGCAATTGAGCAACTTCTTTTTCAGTATTTTGTGACATAGACAACAATAATGTTTTTACCTTTATGTTCAAGGTATAGCCTGAGTCTTTGTACAGCGTTTTCATCAGTAGTCCACTTTTGTATTTCCTCCAAAGACCTGTATGCCGTACTGTCGTCTGACGTCGAGTGATGGCCCACCCTACAGGGTAATAACACTATCAAATAAATCTTTGCTTTCACGGGTAAAACGCTAATCTAATTTCGTTGAATTTCAGCTCGACGAGTTCTATTAGGACTAGAAAGCAACTATTACTATAAATTAATAATATAACATATTACTTATTATATACTAAAAAATCTCATAGAATAGTCTCAATAGTGTACTGTAGGTAACATGATTGGTTATAACTAATAATAAATAATCTGTATCGCGTGAGGCCCCTTATAGTCGAAAATCTATATTTTACAAATGATGTGAAGAAAAAAAAACGATCCTAGGTACCACATCGATAGCACCTAGAATTTAGTAAGTATATAAAAGAAAATTACTAAATAAATCATGTAATTTTTATGGTAGGTATAATGGAATAATTTTAGGCCTTTTTATATAGCAGACTCGAACAGAATATGCTGATAACTGAACTGTATACGACTTATATTATGTATTATGTGACATTTGCAAGCAGTGTGATTTTTAACTAAGTACATCCAACTACACCTATAGATATATCATATATGATATCACTATACTTATTCTTACCTATAAGACATGGCCTCGATCAGCACAGGTTTGTTCTGAAGAGCCAGTTCTCTAGCCTTTGCGACCGCATTGTAAACGGCCAACGAATCAGTTCCGTCCACTCGAATAGTGTGGATGCCCATAGACGGGCCTCGGGCAGCTATCCCATCTCCTCGGTATTGCTCGCTGGATGGCGTTGATATCGCATAACCATTGTTTCTACTGAATAATGAATATCAAGATACTTATTTATTGAAGTGAAAACTTCTTTAGTATCGTTGTGATTTGAAAGTCGATGAAATGAAAAAGCGACAGTAAAAAGAGACACACATAAATTAGTAAGATTTAACATGGGAGAAAATAAGATAGGAAGCATTATACAGTGTTTCTTAAAAATTTTGAAGGTTTTACTTCTACTACGTGTGAATGTGTGTGCAACATGCTTTTTTTATTTTCATAATATCATGACAAATGTAGATACTTATTTACAAAAGTACAAAAGGCTCACCAAAGCCGTTGTAATGCATATCGAAATAAATAATTAATCTAGGTTTTGTGAAATATATGGTGATATCCTGTTATTGATGTAAAATTTTACGGGATCCTTATTCTACTTAAAAATTGTGTTAACTTACCAGAAGAGTACAACGGGACACTCAAGTGTGGCTGCAAAGTTGAAAGCGGCAAAAGCATCTCCCTCGGATGCGGCTCCCTCCCCGAAGTAGCAGATCACACAACGATCATTGTTCGGCGTTCTTTTAAAGGCGTACGCTGCTCCCACGGCTTGCGGCATTTGTGTTGCTGAAATATTTCAACAAAATATTATTAAAATTAATGAAACTAATTAGTATATGCGAACCCCACTTTTTTGTCGGGCATAAATTAGTTATAAGACTCACCTAGCGGACTGGATATAGTGACTATGTTCAACTGCTTGCTGCCGTAATGGACTGGCATATGCCTGCCCTTGCCAGGGTCCTCATGGTTGCCGTAACACTGGTTCACGAGCTCTGTGACAGTCATGCCACGGTAAAGAAGGACTCCAACTTCTCTGTATTGGGCAAATACAAGGTCTTGTGGGGCTAGAGCCGCTGCGCTGCCGACTTGCATGCCTTCCTCGCCGTAATTCGTCATGTAGAACGATATCCGGCCCTGTCTGAAATGTAAAAAAGAGAATTAAAAAACCCCGACACGATGACTACAAATAAATTCCTTTGACCTGGTGCAGCGGGCAGACGGAACGCTTATAACCGTTGTTAAACTAATTACTATTAATAAAATTATTTACAATTTAGCGAAAGAGTTTAGCAAATATTTCAAATCATTAATTTGCCGCCAGATTAGTGCTTGTAGGTAAGTAAACTGTATCTACCTACTGATTCAATTTTCTTAATGAGAAGCATAATTAATTATTAAGGATGGAACCGAGTTATTGAAATCGCAGCAAACTGAAAATTTTGGAACATTTTTAGTTCAAAATTTACCTTTGAGATTCATACAGGATCTTATCCATTTGGTTGAGTTGGACCATACTTCTATACATATTAAGTAAAACATCATTTTCAACGTTTGGCTCTTCGCTCTTAATCAAAACTTCGCCATTATTGTTTAGCACTCTATAGATTGGTATCGGTTCATAACTATTTTCGTTTAAAAATTTCATTTCAGTTACATAAGGTGCATTCGCGCCGGGAAATTCGGCAGTTTTTCTTCCATTCTGTTGTTTTTCTGCTCTTGTGTGTGTGGACAACAACTACAAATTACACGTTAAACATTACAATTTTAAAAAATGGAATGAAGAGATCACCTACTTAAGATCCAATATATGTAAAGTTTTTCTAAAAAAAAACCGCATCAATATCGGTGCATTATTTTACGAGCAATGATGCCACAACGGACACACAGAAACAGACCCACAAATTCCCTTACACGACAAACTTACGACACGAGGGATGTACCTACCCAACTAACAACGAAAAACACTATTTTACATACTTCACGACTTATTTAACATTTATCACTAACTTGATACAATAATTATTTGCTATTCTTATCAATTTTTTCACATACCTAATTATTAATTAACACAATGTCTAAAAAAATCTAGATTTCTATGACTTATGAGATAGATAATAAACTAGATATTTCTCGGTCCACTATAATTCACAAGAATTTATATTGGATTTTTACGTACCCTACTGGAAGAGCGTAAAGCATGCAGACGTAAAAAACTAACACCATTTCGTAACGCCATTATTGTAAGTTGCAACACACGTCGTGTACTTACTCGTACGTATTTCAAACAAATAAGTGACGGTTTCAAAGCGAAACATTAGCAAGTCTGATAAGGGGCAAACTCTTTATCGCATTACGTAGGGAGGTCAATATTTATCATGCTTTATTTATATCTTTGCATTAATTTCAATCAGAGAAATTATAAGCGACTAGTGCCGTCTGTATGTTGTTTACATAAACAACGCGGTTCCTTCAGCTTCATGGATTGCTATAGCCAAATCGCATCGTTACAGTGTGTACAAGAAAACTACTTTGTTTCGTCGGCATTTCACACTGGGACCGCAAACAGAATCCCCCGTGCAACACGCATAAAGAATTAACGTCAGACAAATGACGAACTTAGCTATGTGAATAATGATCATAATAGTCATTAAACAATATATAGAATAAATTAAATGAGCCAAAATTTGATTCGAAGTTACAATTGTAAAAATACCTTAAAAAAACTAACACGCGAACAAATTGGAGGCCAAAAGCTAGTATAAAAAGATATGCTGTAGCTGTAAGTCAATTGTCAAATTACCTAGATTAAATATTTTGCCTTGCTTAATGTCATGTTAATGTCTCTCTGTCAAGTTTCAGAAGTTAGGAGCACATTCGTGTTTCAATTATTTTCAACATAAGTTTCGTAAAGGAAAAATATGAATTAAGTTAAAAATTGTCTGAAGACTGAAGCAATGTTCATAAATTGTTTGTATTTATCGAAGATAAATGCGTAAAACAACATCGCTAGTGATTTATTAGATAGTGAAAAGTTAATTATATTTTTATAGTGACTAATTTTAATCATGCCCTATTGGTATTATGATAAAAAAGATTTACAGAACACACCATCATTTCGCGATGGGATTCCTAATGATACAGAAAATCGGTACCGAAAGGAGGGCGCACGGTTTATCATTGACACGGGATCAAAAATGGACTTGGGTTATAATACCGTTGCTACTGGTGTTGTGTATTTCCACCGTTTTTACATGTTTCATTCATTTAGAACATTCCCCAGATATATCACAGCTTGTTGTTGTCTATTCCTCGCGGGTAAAGTGGAGGAGACGCCAAAGAAGTGCAAAGACATAATTAAAGTTGCAAAATCTTTATTGACTGAGCAGAAATTCAGTTCATTTGGTGAAGATCCAAAGGAAGAGGTGATGACATTGGAAAGAATCCTTCTGCAAACTATTAAGTTTGACTTGCAGGTGGAACATCCTTATGGTTATCTTTTGAAGTATGCCAAGTGCCTTAAAGGTGATAAAGGCAAGTTACAAAAAATTGTTCAGATGGCTTGGACTTTTGTTAATGACAGGTTAGTGGCATTTGTAATAAAGAATTACTTAAAAATTTCAAGATTGTATACTTAAACTATTGATTCTGAACTTAAGCTATAAGTCCTTCAGATATGTACAAGGATGTTAAGTGGCTGAAGAGGAATGTTTTTCTATGAACAAATTCTAAACCTGCGTTTAAAACCTCCAACATATTTCTAATGGATGAATTGTTATAAAGTAATAATAAAACATTGCACAACCAATAATTTAGAATAAAAAATTGTTCAATAATAAATTTTCAGTTTATGCACAACATTGTGCCTTCAATGGGAGCCTGAAGTAATTGCAGTTGCTCTTATGTTCCTAGCAGGGAAGCTTAGTAAGTTTGAAATTGTAGATTGGAATGGAAGAACACCCAAGCATAATGCTTGGTGGGACATGTTTGTTGAGGACATCTCTATGGAACTGCTTGAAGATATTTGTCATCAGGTAATAAGGAGAATGTATGAAAATATAATTAATACTTTTATTTTGATTGTCAATTATAATAATCTGAATTATATTCGTTTGTGAGAATGTATTCATCACTATTACTGTAAAGGTGCTTCGATTTATGGTGCTCAATGAAAGATTCAGATATTTAATTGGTACGTTATAAAATTCTATTGCTTTTATTCCATACACATCACAAATTATCTTTCAGGTGCTGGACCTATATTCACCTCAAACACAGCCCACCACTGCCGATTCGCCACCTCCACAGCCTGTTGTTCAACCTGCCATTAGACCTGTGTTAAAAAACGACAAGAAACCCTCCGTTACACCGCCCACTTCCACATCACCTGTCGCCATTTCTAAACCTATCGTCACTCCCATCAAAAATGGTTCCGATGTGAAGCCGGAACCCCCCAAGATAGACATGAGATTCACCTATCCAAGCTACCCTACAACAATTCCCCCATATGCTCCAATTTACACTGGTCCTCCTCCATCTATACCACCACCACGAATGCCGATACCTCCTGGCCCTCCTATATCATTATACTCAGAGCCACCTCCTGCAAGGTATCCTCCTGTCAATGTACCTCCTCCTAACTACTTTCCTCCTTTGCCGGCTCGAGGACCCTTACCTCCGAGAGCACCAATTCCACCAGGTCCCCCACCCCCCAGATCTTATTATCCCCCAACGTAACGGAGGGATGTGTTAAGTTATAATAGGTATACTAACTTACCTTGTAATTTTTTACTGAATACATTAGAATACTATGAATTTTTGTTTAATTTTTCGTTTGAACAAAATTTTTCATTATTACCAATTAAATCACAAGTCAACATGAATTTAGTGCCCGAGTTCTGTGTACCCGATTTTGATTTCTTTTACCTAATTAATAAAAGAAATTTTTATCTCAGTTTGCTTATATGAGTGGTTTGTCAAAGATCATATATTTTTTTATCATCGTATAATGTACAAAAGGAAACTATTTTTTTATAAATTGAGTTTCTGGTTTTTTTTTCAATGTAAACATTCAGTCAATAGTCATTAAAAAAACAGACACAAAAAAAAAGATTTTTTTTTGACTTGTGTAATCAAATATAGGTTGGTTTCTGAATTCAATTTTACATTCGAATTCCACACAAGTAAAATGGAAGACAATTTGGAAAACCTCCAACATGATTATAATTAAGAATATCTCATGAATAAATTGTAAGATTGATCTTGATCATGTCAGCTTCCAAACAAAAATAAACTAATCAAAATTGGTGCATTCCTTCAAGTTATAACACCCCTTTTATCTAAGTTTAGTGGTTAAAAACTGGTACAAACAAAATAAAACAAAATTTCAATTATTATTATTTATATTTCAATTCATACATTTTATAATCTATCATACTAAACGCGATTGTTAAGGCCTCAATCTTGAGCAAATGTTAATGTGAGTTACATTTAAAAAAAATTATAAATGCATATTTTATCGTGCATAAATTATTATTTGTTTCGTTGACTACTTACTCCAATATTACTCCAAAATTGTAATTATGACAAAAATGGATTAATATTATTGCTTAATAGAGGAACTAGCCTATTACTATTATTATCATTTGCAGTAACTCATATTTTATTTTATTTTTTTGGGTAATTTGTGCTATAGCATATATTGTCACTATAAGTTTTATTTAAAAATAATTAAATAAACAATAATGACTTTAGGTAACAGCTAGCTCAATTCAACGGGCCTTAACAGTTAGCTGCCATTGGACTAGATAATAAAAAAGTTATACAATAAGAGAATATTTGATAAAAAAGTTTTGTTTTAATACTTAATAGTTATTTATCGAAATACTGATAGGTTAAGACATATCAAAATATTTAAAAAAAACACACTAACACAAAAAAGATACTAGAAAAAAATATAAAAATTGTAAAGATGTTTGTGTATTATGAATATTAAAAGTAATAATTAATATTAATTAACGTTTCTTAGATTTAGATTGAGGATATTAAAGGTATAATAAAAACGAATTTATATTGACGATAAAATTAATATTACAAAGGCACATGGGACGATATCAGATCGCGTATAATCTCCGATTTAAGGCACGTAGTTTCACTTACAAGCTATTTGAACTAAGCTTAGAGAGCATCCTGTATCTAAATATTTATGGTACATAAAAAAAGCCGGATTTAGTCGCGATATAAGCTCTTGGTTTCTTTCTTATTTCATTTTTTTGTACGGCTATTGTACTAGTTTCAACTTACACAGGATGGTAATTTTTTGAAGCTTAGAAGTATACAAACGAAGGTGAATTAGAGTAAATGGCTTATATAGATTAAAATACAAAATATACAAACTAGACGAAGATGGCAGCATCGTGTCAGTCCTAAATTATTAATAATATTCATTTTTGATCTGATCAATTATTTCGAATGGCTAAACCGTGAGCAAATAGACAGCAGTAGAGTCTCACTAATCCGGCACTTACCCCTCCTTGTTGGCACTCGGCCATAAGGGTTAACCAAAAGTTATAGACAAATGGTAGAAGTTCCGTTAACGAATTTTTTTATTTTAACACAATCCAGTAATCAGAACATTCCAATACTTAATTCTTTCCTAGTTTTTAATGGTGGTGGATTAGTTAGAGTCTACTGTAAATTCCATCCATAATAATTTCATTCCAATATTATATATATTATAATTAGATACTGTATAGAAAATTCGTTTTTATTTTATACAAAATAAAAGAATTTCGAATAGGTACTTAAATAACAATAAATACGATTTCCGATACTGTTAAATTATATTCGTATAACCCATAAGATTATTAAATTCACAATTGTATTAATACATAAAATCGACCCTTTATTTCAAAAGTATACGATCAAACTATACCTTGCAGACGGCGCCTATATAAGGCGGGATTGTTTGAGATAAATCAAGAGAACTTGGTGAAGGAATTTGTACTGGTGTACGTTCTCAATCAGGTTTGCACGTTGTTGGTGCAATACGCTTATCGTTCGGGGGATGTCCAGTTCCTGAAAAGATTTAAACACCAGTTTCTTAGGTTTAAACTCTTTTCTTCTTATTGAAAGTACTTTTGAATAGTCATTTTTCTTAGATCTTTGTTTTATAGTAATAGTTCGCAATGGCGTTCATAAGCGATCATACATGTGATTCTAAATTAATAAATGATATTTATTTATTTGAGACAAAGATTAATACACAGATAATAAAATAAATATTTTACTAATAGCAATGTTGGTACGAGATATTATAATACTGGACTATATTGTATTATTATAGCAAGTTACCTGATTAGTATCGAGCACATGCAGCAGTATATCAGCGGCGAGCGCGACACCGCTGCGTCCCGTTGCGCGTGCGCACGTCACGACGAGCGGCGCGTTGCGTGACGTCATCGCCGCCTCCGCACTCGCCTCCGCCTCGCACGCCAACCGCAAACCATTCAATTCGGTGAGGAACTCTGAAAACAAAAATTCTCAATTACGTGACCGCTATTGGCAGATGAAAAAATTTCAAAAAATAAAGTCTGTGCACAGAATTTGTTTTTTTACTCATTTATCAACCTTCTACTGTTTCTAACAGTTTCTACATTTAAAAATTAACTATTACAGTGTTTATAAAAATAAAATGTGCAACTTGGGCTTGTAAGAATACAGACCGATGAACCCGGCGACGTCCGTGTTAGGCGTGTGTGTCGGCCACCTTGAGTACTGCACGTGCCAGAGGTGTCGGGCACGCGCACCGCGACGCACGCGCACACGCACCGACCCGCCCCATTCCGCGCGGGACCACTTGCCGCACGACACTTGGAACTGCAATGCATACATTTAATAACGACAATTTTAAGACTTACAAGTCAAACTAGTGTGTTTGTTTTAATATGTTATCCAATTTTGGAAATACATTTTTATTTTTGATATAACCGCCGATAATATATGTATTCAGTTATTCGGTACGATTTTATAAATAAAAAAAACATAATAAATGAAGAGTCCAACGGTCTACGTCGGTTCTGTATGCCTGCTTGATAGTCATGTGTACGGTGTGTAAGGTTAATAATAATAAGTACCTGTCCATAGTCCTTGGAGTGATGTTCAGGCGGCAGATAGTGCGGCGAGTCGATATCGACGTTGGCCAGAAGTCTGGCGCCGACCTGCCACACGCACTCCCAAACCAGCGCTGCCTGCTCCGAGGAACCGGATTGCGCCACCACGTAGAACCGCTGAGAATTACCCACTGTCATCTGAAAGTTGGTAACTGGACAATTATTAACTGAAGAAAAATCGTATAAGTGAAATTGCAGGCAATTAAAAAAATCGGTTCAGCCGTTTATAATATATTTTTGTTTGAAATCATCACGTCGGGAGGTTTTTTAAATTGTCTTCAATTTCACTTGTTGTAACTAAATTTTAAATCAGCATGAATGTGACAGAGTAGTTATCCAACTAAACTTAAAACTGCGCTCCATGAGTTGAGGATGTTGAAGACATTTTAAATTATTTGTACTGACCGTAACATGTGAGGCGTTGATATATCCGTGTGGGTTGTCCGGGGTGGGGTGCAGCCGCACTCTGTTGTCTTCGTAAGGCAGGCAGTCCCCGTGGTTGAAGGCCGCGTACTGAGGCAACAACGCCGTCCTGTACTCCCCTTGTGTCTCCCGCCCTTTCGGGATTTGCTCGAACGCGAACGACAGGTGCTCTTCGGACATTTTGCGCTCTAACAGCTGGCACTGAAATGTTACATAATATGTTCGTTGAGGAATGGTGTTCCTGATGTAAATAAACACGTCAACTTGAAGACAGAAAAAACAGTCATCATTATTACAAATAGGAAATACCTCATGAATGGATTAACACATTTTCATAAATTAAATAACATCCATCTCGATCAGCTTGTTGCGAAGTACATGAAAATTGGTCTGTTTGGTTAGAAGCTACGATGTCAAATACACACACCAGAGTCACACGGACACGTCAAATAAAGAAAAAAAGTCGGGTGTTATAGCTCTTCTTTTTTTTCTTCAGGGCAAATATTATTTGACGCATCATATTTTTAAACACTTTTTGTCTGGCTTCTAATTATTGATAGTTTATTTTAAAGTGAAAACTCTTTATATACTAATTTTTAAAATATGTAAGTCTTGATAATATTAAGTTTTATACGTCATTGTTTGCTTCTTTAACTATGCAATTGTATTGACGCAGAAATAAGTGTAGTTACTTATTTCTATGTGAATGATGCAAACATTTAAAAGCGAATACAGTAAGCGATATAAATAAATACATAGGCTAATCTGGTCACATAACTCAAAAAAAAATCCATGTCCCCAAAAATATATGAAAAATATCAAAAAATCTCACCAATGTTTCTTTGGTAATACTCGGTGGTAAAGGTTGGCTCTTGGGGAGGCCAGTGGACCAGCGATGCTTGTTAGCCTGCTGGCTCGCCTTGGCCCGGTCCCGTCCCAGAGTGGCACTCTTCACCTCACTTTTATTCCCCCGTCCCATAAACATGCCCCATCTCCGCCTCTTCTTCTCCTTGTTGCTACTTTTGCTCCCGTCCAGCTCCACGCTAGTACTGTAAGTCGAATTCATCACCGAACTCGACAGAGCACTGTCCGTTTGCGACGCATCGATTCTGATATCGGGGACACTAATCGATGTAATATTATCCACCGATTTACTAATCGTGTTGTTATTCGACACTCTATGCGTCGACAGACTTTGATAGGGCGTCTCGTCGAAATCTTTTTCGTCGGTTTTTATCGATAACTTGTCGACGTTGAGCGTGATATCGATATCTTTGTTGATTGACCGATTCGAGACGTTCAGGTCTTTGGGCACGCTCGATTCACGCACACCATTAATGACTTGTGCGTTAACGTAATGGCTGTCGTCGACTTTGGGCGCGTAGTTAAGGTTGTTGCTCTGCCCGTAACTGTTCCCCGCGGGATGACTGCCGTTCTTCTCGTTCAAACGACAGATTTCATCCGTTGTGGTCAAGCTTTGTGCTCGTTCTCGCATCTTCTGCTCGCTCTGCCAAGGCAGAGGCACGTTTTCGTAGATAGGTTCCTGTGTTTCGCTGTGTTTGTGCGGTAAGACCAGGTGCCTCTGATAGGATATTCGCCTCATCGGCATAGAGTACATTATGTTCCCTCTCTCGTCGTACACCTTCTGTATATGATCTGAGATGTGGGGCGGGTCCATTATTATATGAGGATTAGGGTCTAGAACCGAGGTGAGGTTGTTGTACGTGCCGTGCGTGGCGGGAAGGATGTTAGGGCGGCCGTAGCCGAGGACGTGGCCGGGATTGACGTATCCGAGGTATTGCCTATTCAAGGCGGTCCTCGTGGAGACTAGATCGGGACTAGAGCCGGAGACGTGGGAATTGATGTAGCCGCGGTGGTAGTTGAGTGCTTGGCTGGCGACGGCCAGGTCTGGGGTGGAGTTGGAAGCTAGGCCGTTGGAGGGATAGGGAGGGGGCGGTTTATACACATTGACGTAGTGGAGGGCGTGGTCGGTTTGGACGTTGGGATTGAGAGCGATGGGGTAGTTGGCGAAGTACTTGAGACCGTAGGCGTAGTCGTCGGCGGGCGGCGGATTGACGGGCCCGGTGTGGCGAGTCACGTCAGGGTAGTGGATCCGGTGTATATCGGGGTGGGAGCCATACACTAGCGGCTGCGCGCTGGTGCTGAGCAATTGGGAATGGGTGTGGTGGTTCTGATAGCGGAGCTGCGCTTCGGATCTCTGCTGCTGATACTTTTGCTGGATAGCAGTCTCGTAGTCCGGCGCGGGACGATAAGATGGTAATAACGCCCTGGAATATATTTTATTGTTAACGGTCAGTAATATTGGTATACTCGCAATCTTCATCAATTATAATGACTACTTTATACCTATTCCTAGGCTGAGGACGATGGTCAGCGAGCTCCAGACATGAGGTGGAGTGGGCTCGATGCGCCGCTGTCAACGGCTCAAGGTGGGACGTGCTGCCCGCGTCTCGCACTTCCAATTCTTCGCGACTCTCTGACAGACCATGCTCCTGGAGTACAAATTTTCAACAATTGTGGAAGTTTATTG
The DNA here is from genome assembly GCA_912999735.1 of Aporia crataegi. Classification (NCBI taxonomy): domain Eukaryota; kingdom Metazoa; phylum Arthropoda; class Insecta; order Lepidoptera; family Pieridae; genus Aporia; species Aporia crataegi. Next base: position 275,295 of record OU538748.1, on the reverse strand, counting down.
GGTAAAAATATTGGCAAAAAAATAATACATTTTTGATTAGTGCCTTGGTTTTTTGCCCCGTCTGTCTTTACGGGAATTTACATTTGATATTAGAGTAATTCTGTCGAAATTGACAAGAGCAACGCATGTATTCATTTCAATTATTTAGAACCGTTGCAAAGAACAAATTAGCAAGAAATGCATTCACATCGCGGAGATAGTCAACCACGCCATTGCACTTGACAGTCGAACGCGCTTGCAAATTGTGCGCAATTAAAATTCTATTCCTGCCAACCAACAGTTTCTGAACATCATTAACCAATTATTCATCAGATCTGATAATAGCAGTTCCATTATACTCAATGGTTTCTCATTAAAGATTAATTGGGGAAAATTAGAACATTACTAAAATGTATTGATTCTAATGCAAAAATATCCATGTATATTTTTGTAAAATAGTTCATATTTCTGTGTAGTTTAATATTCAAAGAATAAGACTTTTGCATGCGGTTCGCACTTGTTGTTGAGGCTGCATTTATTTTTAGATTATTTGTTATTTTATGTTGTTTAAGTGGTGCCTTGCTGGTCCGACGTTTAAAATAAACATGTAAAAGTAAAATTGTAGACAATTAAAAATAACTCTGTCATTTTAATAATAAATAAGAATATCTCATAAATGGTTGAACAGATCTTCATAAATTTGATGGCTCTGTGGCCATGGACAACGAACGGACCTATTTCGTGGCTGACGTCACCGAGATGGATCTTAGCTACAATTTATTCGAAACTAGCCGACCCCGATAAACGTTGTTTTGCCATATTGATTATTTCGACTGAAAATTTTGGTATTGTTCGGAATTTTTCCATATTTTCTCACCGTTTAAACCTTCCCCGGACTACGACAAACATTTCAAAACAACAGCTATTGATTTTTATATAAATATAAAGATTACCGTAGCGGTAGTATTTAAAATTTCATTTGTTATACATATAATACGTACCAGCCATCCACAGGTTCTAAATCCACCAATATGCATACAGCACTTTAAATAACAATAAGTGATCCGCAACAGACAGAGCGTCTATTTGCGAATGGTTTTTTTATCGAGTGTAATTATCACTTTCGCGGTGACGCGATGTTTGTAAACTTTTCTCGTGAGAGCGATAAATAACCGCTAATAAGTAACTAGCTGTGCCTCACGGTTTTAAACAAAAAACAAAACCATTACTTAACATTAGTATGGATTCCAGATTTGGCCACTCACCACTGCCAACTTGTTCAATAGTGTGAATTAAATGTTCAATATAGATAAATGGTTAGTCAAACATAGAAACCACAACAACGTGCAAAGTATTCGCAATTACATAGTCAATCAACGCCGATGCATGTCGTGCATTTTTACTTCATTTTCACAATTTAATAATACATTACATGAGAGCGTGAAATATACATAGCGTTTAGCATTCATTTGAAAGATACAATTTTTATGAATTTTTTAATTACCATTGATGAATTGATAACCTATTAGATTTTTATATAGACCGGAAGGCGGAAGCTAAATGTTATAACTACATGAAACATGAGACGCGTGTGTTTTGCTAATATACAAAACTGCAACTTGAGACACGTAATCTCTTAATCTGTTTAGTACAAAACTGGTTTAATTTGTGGGTCATTGCGACCCACTTATGAATCACTGCTAATGTTTTAGATTAACCGTGTGATAAAAACAACGGATCTGTTTAACTAGCTATGTAAACATGCTATTGTATTTTGAGATAAAAACGCAGCGGTCACCTGAAAGTGGGGGCGGCGTTCGTCGGTCGGGGCACTGAGCGCCGCCTGGTGGCGCATGTAGAAGGTGTGTTGGTGCACGCACATCCGCCAAACGTACTTGCCGTCCTCGGGCGAGGGCAGCGCGAACGACGCCGACTCGCCCTGCTTCTGACACTCTATGCTGAATGTCCGCTTGTGGTTTATCACGTTCGTAATGTCCATCCACCTACATTCACTTACTTTTAATATTGAATCGCAGATATTATATTCCACTTACAACCGAATACCCTTGAGATCATGAACCCCCGATTAAAAAGAGGACGTATTACAAGTTTTACGTGTCTACGCGCCGGTCTGTCTGTTCCATCGCAGCTCCGAAGGGAACGGTTTCGATGCAATTTGTTTTGGATTTAAAGCTTCATGAGATATTCTAACTTCTAATCCATGTCGGGGTTGATGTTTTTTAATTGACTAAAATTTCAATTGTTTATTTCAAGTATCTAACATCATTTAGTCATTAGTGGATCGTTTGTGAACGTCACATCAATGAGTTCATAAATGATTAACTTAACGATATTACGTGAAATAAACAATTCGATCTGATTCTACTTAGGTAATAACGACTTCTTACAGAATAGAATAACTTATTCCATAAATCAAGAAGATAAATTATTAAATAAAAATAAATTATTATTTCTTAAATAACTAGACTACATATTAGTTATTAATGTGAAAAAAAAGGTAAAATTTATTATTTTTCAGAACTTAAGATGCTTATGTTGGTTTCTTACCGGAAGAGATATAATATTGTTCCATTTTATGTGTTTCAACAATCATTTCATATATTTTAAGCTCTCCAAGTTGAATTTATAATATCAGATTGTAGGAGGACATAAACAAATGTAAACTTATAGTATAGATTTACTGAATCTTAATAGAAAATATTACTGAAAAAGTTTTATTTAGATTAATGAAAATTTACCGATAAAAGTGCGGTGTGTCGCTGGTATCGGTAAGAACTCGTATTCCCGAGAGAGAGATGGCTATAGTGACTTCGCTCTGATCTCGCTGGTCTTTTGCAACAAACATCTCTTGTCCATAGCCTCTTAGCTGCTGACATGTTGTTATGAAGCCTTCTTCTGCTTGAGCCTAATATCAATTTGGTAAAGAAATAATTAAATAACAAGTGAATTTAAAACCCCCCGAAATGTTAATTAACATTAATGGATGAACAGATTTTCAAGAGAGCAATCTCGATCATGTCAGGTTTCAAACCAAAAAATTTCATTGAAATTTTCCCATTCGTTTATTATTTACGACGCTACGAACAGACACGTTAAATGTATAACACCCCTTTTTTTGGGGTTAAAAAATGAACTTGACTAAAATACAGTTGCAGAAAAAATATGTAATTAAGTGGGAAAAACAACTATTTGAAGTATGTAATAAACTATAGCAGCTATGAATAATTGAATATTTAACTATAATTTATATTAATAAGAATTACATAAAATTAAAATACATTACTCGTAAGTAGTTATGATTACTATAACAATGTAAATATTAACACAAGTATCTTTTTTAGTTTACAAACATTTGGTCACTGATTCTTGTTGTTATCTTACTGATAAATGATAAACACATTCACATTCCCCAAGGCGTGCAATCAATGAGTACCTCATTATGAGATATCTACAAATTCTTTGACCAACCCTAATACTTTAGTTTATACTTTTTTACTGAACATTATTTAAATGAAATGAAAATACACATAAAATGAGTTTGACCACTCTCCATTCACCAATTTTGATGTCATGATTTTTTTAAAAGTTTTGACTTGATAGAGAAGGATTTTAGCTACAAGTTATAAAAATCAGTTCATCCATTTATGAGATATTATTTTTCATCATGTCTGGGAGTTTTGCAAATTGTCTTCAATTTCACTTTTTAATAGTTTCTCCTTATTAAAGTTTAATAATTACCAATATTTAATTGCTTAATACAGTTTCAAATAGTGTATCGCTATTTAATTATTTTTCAAATACAAAAACCAAATTAAAAGAACAATGCCTCCAACATATCTATTCATGTTAAATAGAAAGTTTGTTGCTAGTACTAATTTTTATACAACTTTGCTAGTAAAGTTTTATAAAACTAATTATGACAATGTAATTAGTAATTTTAATGTTCAGATATCAAAGACCTATGTTGAACTATTTGAAGAAAAGTGTTTCCGGTCTTATGTCTCCCCAGTTGGAAAAATACATAATATATAACTTACCTGAGACATGTTATGCAATGACATATGATGCTGTATCACAGCAGCGGTCAGCCACTCTAAGCGCCCTGATTCCGCTAGACTACTACTTTCAATAATCTGACCATTATCTAACATCTGCTTAGGAAATGTCAGCAAATTTTTTAAATATTCCACAGTATGTCGTTCACGGTCATGATTCCCATATTCAGCCTGCCTGCTGTAAGAAGCTAACACAACTGCTTGCTGACAATCACATATAATCCTGCCTTCCACTAGGTCATTCTTCAGTTGCAAGAAGTAATGGTACCTTGTAACTTCATCTGTTATTAAACTTGTACCAGATATCACATAGTACATGACACGTAGGTAGAGTTGATGAGCTGAAGAATATTTCTCCAGCTGCCGCTTGAGAGGTCGGTCTAGTTGGACCCATCGTGGTTGCTGACTGCGGTTCACGTAACGAAGACCAAAAAACTCCGGCTGATTAATAGCTTGTCTTTGACACACATTGTCCAGACATTCTTGGCCAGTGCTGTCCACCGACAGAGTGCAATCTGCGACACCCCCATCGAGTAATTCAACACTTATCACAAACAAACTCTTTGATGCAACATTGTACTGCCGAGTCTTCTTTAACTTCAACTTGAAAGGCATCCTCTAACGTTAGCCGGGACCAATTAGTAAAAACATCACGAAACTAGCGTTACGTTGTACATTTATGGAGAAAGAATGTGGAAAAAAATGTTTCCGTTATGAGCGCCACATAATTGTAACACAAGAAATATATGAATAGTTTTGAAATTTATATAATAGGCTAAAGCATGCAAGTACTAAAATTTGCCGTTTAAAATAAAAATTGATTATTTTTAAACTGTAAATAAAAGTAATAATAAAAAATTCACAACAAAACGGCCCTCCAACACTGATGTCAATTTGAGTTTTGACAATTACATTTTACAGAAGTCAGAACACATTTTCAATGGGTAAATTGACAGTTCCAACGAATTACCTTTATCTTGTAACTGTCTTATTTTTATCTAGATTCTATGGTAAAAATAGATAATATACTAAAAATATCGAATAATAAAAAAGCAACGATAAAAATAATTTATTTTTTGTGCAAATATAATAAGTACAAATAATTTTTAATTTTCATATACAAATCTACAACAATATACAAAACCCTTAACCATGAATGGAGAGCCATAATTATATCTATTTTACACAAATGATATGGATGGTGATGCTCTTATATAAGACAATCTAAGCCGTAGCACGAGCCTGTTGTTCTATTTGAAGCCAATCTCGTGGTTCCTTCAGTACCTTCATGAGGTCATGCTCTGGAGTATTTGGTATAGGTTCATGCATGTACTCCCATTTCTGAAAAGCAGTTAATTACAAAAATAAATAAATAGGATAGGCATGGTACTTCCAAAAGGTTTAAATTTTGAATTATCTAATAAAGCTGTTATAATCATAAATTATTTTCTTTAAAAAGCTAGATAAACATTACTTGATCTGTTTAAAAGTTATTAAAACCGCCTCTATAGCTCAATTGAGCACATGTCTGATGTACAATGTATGTCATGCATATTTGTTTTCGATTCGCAGGGGAAAAAGGATTGGATTGGAAATCGCTGAAAACTTTATTTATAATGAAAAGGACGCAGAAAAAACTCTGGGACGGAATTTCTTCCTTTTCTGATTGGACTTAAATTTGAATTTGATAAAATACTACTATAAGAAACTTACTGCGTTCAATGGTAATGACATCAATATTGATTCATATCTCGCTTCGGGAGTGAAAAGACCGAACTTAGTTCCTCGGTCGTAAATCAGGTTAAACTCGACATAACGCCCTCTACGCAGTAACTGCCACTGCCGCTCGTAGTAGCCGTATGGAGCGTCTTTGTGTTTTTGTACTAAAACAGAGATAAAGTGAGTCCTGTTGTGAATAACAAACCATTTTGTATCATAACCATATCGTAGAAGCTGGTTCGCTGTATCGGTTGGTCACTTCGTGGAAAGTTGTAATAATAAAACAAGGGACTAAATTTCTTTTTAACATCGACGCAAAAGTTATAATCGTGAAAGAAACCGGAAGAATAGAAAAGATCCTTTACTTTTACTTATTAAGAAGTTGAAAACTTCTTTTAAAACTAAAATAAATCAAGTTTTGATTGTTAAAAACAACACAGCAATACCTATTGGAATGTAACTGGGAATGACAGCCTCAGCGCACGAGGTCACAAAGTCGAAGGCGCTCTGCTGGTCCGGCTGATCCACGTCGTCGAAGAATATGCCGCCGACGCCGCGACGCTCGCCGCGGTGCGTTATGGTGAAGTAATCGTCGCACCACTTCTTAAACCTGACAAATTCAGAATAAGAGCGTCAAAATTGATCATTTTATGCAAAAAATAAGGTTAAAATATAATATGTCTCTTAAGCAAGATAATTTTATTTAAATAAATTTGCAATTAAAAAAAACGATTTACAATTTAAGCAAATTAAATTATTTAAATTACATAAAGTTGAAAAATTTGTTTGTTTGTTTGAACGCGCTAATCTCCGCAACTACTTCGAATTAAAGAATTATCGGATAGTTAATTTACAGAGGAAGACTATATAGTGTATAACATCACGCTAAGCACCAATAGAGAAGAGCATCGATAAAAAAGTTGCAAAAACGGGACGAATTATTATTATATTTTAAGGACAACACAGGCCCAGGGAAATAATATAGTTATTCAACACCGTACCTCGCATAGTAGGTCTTGTCGTGTGCATCACAAGCATGTTTCAAGGTGAGATGGAAGTGGACGGCGTCATCCTCGTTAAGGTAATACGGCGTCAGATCAGTCCCACCGCCGAACCACCATTGAACGCCTAAAATATATTATTTATATTTATTAATTACGATAAAAGCTGAGTACTTCTTTAAATGTGTAAGATAAACAAAACTGTTATTGCCTGTTTTAAGAAAAATATTTTCATGTGTTAACTTTGGATTGTCCTAGTTCAATAAAAATTTACAAGATGGTATAATATACTGTGATCCATTTAAAGTAGATATAAAATTGACAGATTTTTAAATATAAACAAAACAAATTTAAGACAATTTAAAAAAAACCCGCATAGGTATATGTTTTTGCAATTATAAATAAGGGGTCATACATTAATCATATTGTGATGTTTTTTAGCAACTTTAACCCCTCCGATCCCTGGTAATATGTGGTGAAGTTTTAGACTCAAGGGATTAATGGACGATCTCTGAGAAGTTTCTCGAATGGATGAAACGATCTTAATAAATTGTTAAGATCCGTCTAAACTCTAAATCATATCAGCGTTAAAAACAAAAACTGCATAAAAATAGATCAACCCTTATAATAATCAAATTCTCCCCTCTTTAATCGTCGGGGGTTAAAATAATAGTCTCACGTAGTTCACACACTTTTAATTAAAATCATTTAACAATAACCTAGAAACAGCATAACAGTTTTGGTTGCCTGTCCATTTATAAATTATTAGCATCAAAGCTAGTAGACAATGTAATTGCACACCTACCATTTTTGTCCTGAACTTCAAAGTATCTGTAGTTGAAGTGAATGGTGGGGACCATGGGATTGCGTGGGTGAATTACAGCACTCACTCCAGCGGCGAAGAATGGGAGCTCTTTTCCATCAAAATTTTTGCCTCTGAGATTTTAAACATATATGTAATAAAAAATTACTGTAGCAAGTTATATCACATACTTATGGATGAGCTCTTTTACATTGTATATAAGATCATCACATCAGCTTTCAAACAAAACAAAAAAAAGTCGCTTCGAAATCGGTCCATTCGTTCGGCTACTTATTAGTAGAACACATCTCTCACTATAAATAATAAGGAAATTGTACATATAAAATAATAATTATAATAATTAATCACTATGAAAGTAAATCTGTTATTAGTCATTATAATTTGTTCTTTTACCTGGTTCTCATTTGTTGTACTGCCGCTGGAGGTAATTTGCCTGACACTACTGATATATTGACACCAGCCTTTTCGAAAACCCTGCCGTCTTGAAGGACACATGTAATTCCACCCCCACCTTCCTTACGTGTCCATCTGTCTACACGGAACTTGGCATCCTGTTTTATTTTATTTTTTCATAAGAAATACCATATTTTAAGTAATTTACCATTAAAAATAATAGAAACCATACCAAAAATAAATACAATTCACCCAATGACTGGAAAGTCATTAGGCTAATGACTAGTGACTAGTGGCAATTAGTTTTGTATTTCGAGTAAATATTCCTATTTTGAGTTAGTACATAATTTTATATAACATAATTTTTTTAAATTATTTAGTGTTTGTAAATGCCTACCGGGTATGGCACAAACATGTCACTGTCATAATCTAAGTCTTCATCTGTCTTTTCATCACGCCATGCCTACAATAAAAATTGTGTTTAATTTTTGGGACTCTGGTTTTTAATTTTCTTTAAATTATCTACTAACAATTAACATATCTTGTTAACAATAGGTATTCACAATTAATGTATATTATACAAATAAACTATTTTTTACTGATCACTAAACTCAATTAATTACATGGATATCCAATGATAATATCAGGATACCATAACAAGTGAAAATGAAGACATTATTTTAGGTAATCATCATGGTTTTATAGATCTCATAAACAGATGAATGGATTTTCATAAATCCATTCCTTTAGGACATGTCAAACTAATAAACTCCTCTTATTTTTATTAACATGTAGTAGTTTAAATGACTCACCTCATCTTCTTCCTTTTCTAATGCTCTACAGAACTCTGCTTGTATTCTCATAATAAGTAATTCCATCTGTGTTTTCATGTCATCTTGTGTTTTTTCCAATTGACCAATTGGAGTTATTGGCTCAGCCATGTAATTCTTTAACTGTATTATTTCTTTCATTTCTGCTTTATTTGTTTTGTGTTGCTTATAAGCCATGTAACCCACACTAATCACTGCTGCTGCACAGTACATCCTAAATTAACGGAATAGTAATTACAGAGTATAATTAAATAATTAACTGTAGGAATCTAACTAGTTTAAAACTATTAACTATAGGATATATGCAATCTTTGTAATGAAGGTTAACTTAATATGTATTAGTAATAAAACAATCCAAAAACTCGTTTTATAGTAATATTTAAAACTTTCCTGTAGTTTTTTAAAATTTAACCGATAAAGAGACAATTGTAACATAAATGACTTCGAAATATTATAAGTCATAATTATTACATGAAGTTATCAAATTGAATTGTTTTTGTATTAAAAACAAATTAAAAAAAACAATTATCAAGGTCACTCACTTTAAGTTTCGATCTCTTGATTTCTTATAACCTCCCACATAAGTGAGAGTTTTAAAACTTCTTACAGCTATTTTATACGACATTGTGCTTGATTATTAGTAAAAGTTGATTTACTATTTAAATAATTAATCTTCTAAGAACCGGGTGTCGTATTAGTAGGTAATATGTATGGTTTTCATTTTTTCTATGATGAAAATGAATTGTTGATTGTTGCCTGTTGGTAAGTACTAAGTACATATTTACTGTCAAATGACAATTGACAGAATTCCTCTATAATTATACTTTCAAGGATGTCATTGCTACCTCTGCGGTCTGCTACTTGTTATTTGTGATCTGTTAACTGCCAGTTTGATGTCACGATGTGGTTGTCAAATGTCTAGTAGTACTTCGCTGTTACCATAGTGCTTGACGCTTGTAACTGTAGTATTATTGTAGTAATGACTAATAGTCAATGAAAAACGTAAGGTGCAATATCGTATGTTTGTCTCTTTTTGTCACACGTGGGTAAAGATTGAATCGGAAAGTCTGTCTCTATCAAGCTAATAGCCGAAAGCTGGTTTCAAATTCGACTGGTAGTGGCTGTCCGCTGTATTGTGTGCAGTGCGCGTGTGTCGTCGTTCCCATATCGATCGGTAGCCAGACCGCATTGCTGTACATTCCGGAGGCAGTGCCTCGCCTATTTTTCGTCGCTCCTCGAAGTGACGGACGCGTGTCGGCGTCGGCGGCGGCCCGGACGGCCCTGCGCAGTAACAGCGCGGGAGACAGCGATTCTTTTCTGCCAAAACCGACTCGCTGTCCGCGGCGGACGGCTGTGATGTAGCCGAGGCCGGCATATCGGCCTTCGGACAAAAGAATCGCGATTCTCAATTCGCGATGAAGAAGTTCACTTTCAAGGGAGTCCTGGACGGGTTCCGCAGCTCGGTGCAGGCTGCCCCGCGCGGGAACGACCAGGAGATCCAAGAGACGCTGCGCCCGGAGCACTTCCAAGTTAAAAAGGTTTGTGGTTAAGTTTTTTTTCTTATCTAAACTCAAATCGGTAGAGAGCTGATGTATTTATGGAGCTGTTTTCTTGCCTTACGGACGAGTTGCGTGCACAATGTTGTGTAAAGTTACAGTCCGTTGACACGACAATAACATACCGCGCACTAATAAAACAATTTGTATTTGAGATATCTACAGGCTGCAGCATTTGGTTAGCGAAAGTAAATAAATTATACGTGTTCGCGGTTTTGTTCCGCTTACGTCAGCGTCCTTGGCCGTGTCATCTGTTAGCGCAATAAACATAATCTCCTACCCTAGCCTAGTTACGAACATTTTAGATATAATATGTGTAAAGATTCGCGTTATAGGTCGTCTGACCGTCGGTTGTCAATAATCGGGTCTCGTTGGCTGCAAAGTTACGCTGATAATGAACTGATAACAGATAAGATAAATGCACGCATTTATAATAATCATCTAGGCTCATGAACTACGTTGTAGCCTTCTATTATAAAATATTTTTATAATATAACTTGAAACAGTTAAATAATTAATATTTCTAAAAATATATAGCAACATAATATCTTGTAATTAATTTTAAAATTACATCTATATCAGACATTTTATTGATAAGATATTCAAAAACTTCAAACTGTTTTCTTTAAAAATATTACTAAAATTTTCTCACGTTTAATATTTTTTTTTAAATGAAATTTAAATAACTCTGAGTCGGGTTTTCCAAGCGTAATGAATAAAATCCATTTTAAATTTAATTCTTTGTGTATGTGGGACTACAAGTTAGTTACTTTGTGACTTCACCCCAACGAAAAAAGAGGGGTGAGATAAATTAACGCGTGCATTTTATTTTTAAAATTGTCTTAAATTTTAATTGTGCCGTACATGTCTAATGCACTGATTACCAATTAGAAGTCATCAAACATTTCCCTATTTTTTGTTTTAAAGACAAAAATATCGTTAGTCATTTAGAATCCTATTCGTGTATATGATTCTGATTATTGGTATAAATATCCTTATAAACCTCACTTAAACCTTAGTTTAGAGGTTGTTCGAGAATGCGCCCAAAATGAGAACAAAAAAAAAATTAAAATAAAATAGACTGCTCTCTGATGAGAAAACTTATTGACCGAACAATGTCTTAATGAAACCTACTAACATAGTTAAATATCTTTACTACTAGTATCGTTAACGCATGTCGTTCTCATTTTTTCCGATCAAATTCACAAAAGATACGTTTTTCGATATAAGAATGTCTTCAACTGTGATTGCGAGTGCCTAATAAAGCAGGAACATCTCAATGGATAAGAAATTACACCGGCTTAGAATTCCATTAGGCAACTAACTAGGTCAAGGATCACAGTTCTATTGTCCCCCTGACTGAAGGGAAACTTAATGGCTTCATACGGAATTTGCTCATCGTTAACTCATCCTTTGCTTCTCAATTTCTCTTATATGGATCTGGCTTAATAATTAAACGCGATTCATTACAACTAACACCTTACCGAAACGCTACTTCTAACAGTTTACCGAACAAAAACATTGATTTTGTCTTAATGACTGGTTTGGCTGGAAGAGATATACGATATTGATAACGCAAACCAATTACACTATTAGGTACTGTTTTCCGTAATATATGATGTTAATATAAATGAATTGTTCTTATGTCGTGTATAAATAAATGAAAAATATCATTATAATAACATATTTAATAAACATAAAATATGTTGATGATTGATGATGATTTTTTATGTTGGACGTATGGGTTTGTGTATGTCTATGGCATCGGAGCTCCTAATCTAGTGCCAATTTCGATACGGTTTTTTTTTGTTGCTAACTTCGTTAAGGTGGGTCTTAGCTACTAATTTAAATTCATACGAAAGAAAACATTAAACAGTTTACTAAAAAGTAACGATAAAGTAAAACGAAAAGTCCCCTTCGAAAATGGAGGCTCTTCGAGTTTCAAAGAGATTTGAGAATTGAATGAAAAATTTAATATTTTTTCTTCGTAAATTGGGTGGTCGGCTATCGAGTTTCAGGAAAATTTGTGTGAAAAATCTTTTGTAACTTATTACCTACCCTTGCTCAGTACCTTACCTTTTCCGATGGCAAAGTTAAAAAGTTTTCTTATTATTTATCGTGTCGAGGGGTGTATATTTATAGTTTATATAAAAAAGATTATAACTACATAGTTTATTTTAGAACAAATAATTAAGTTTCGTTTCACATTAGGTATAAATGCTAGCCAACGTGCAAAGTGGTTTGCCATCAATATCCTATTTTATCATAATTTTATGTTAGGTAAACTGTGTCAAGTTTATGACTATCTGCAGGTTTTCCTGTGTCAGTCTATCGGCCTAATAGGTAATAGAGAAGGAATGAGATTAAAGGTAATTTAGGAAATCTTCAACATTTACCATATATTTATAAAACAAAGTCGATTTATTTACACCATTTATAACTCAAGAGCGGATGTACCGATTGAGCGATCTCTGTTTTGTTGGATTCATCTAATCAGAGATACACAGAATAACTATTAAAAATGTATAATATTCACGTTTATGAAGAAAATTCGTTTCCTCGTACATTTTCTATGGAATAACATTTAAGGTAACACGAGACGCGGCATCAGCTAGTTTTAACTACAAATATATCTCATGAATGGATGAACGGATTTACATAAATTGTAGTTAAGATCCATCTCGATCACACAGACACCTTAAACATTTCAACAAAACCCTTCTTTTTCCGTCGGGGGTTAAAATGGGCATTTGAAGTTGTTCTCATATTCTAACAATGCCTTGCTCTAGAAACAAAAATGAACCTACCGTTCTAATTAATTTTTCTTACGGCCAAATTTAAGTGGAACGCAGAAAGTTTCGGTCGTATACAAGAAATACGGCTAAAAATTTCCAAGTGGCGCCTGGGAGTGCGATGGCGCGTCTTGAACAGCTCTGTACTCGGCTTAATTAGGTATTTCGCTCTGTCTAGGTATTATAATAAAATACCGAGCGAAGAACGGTAGAGCGTGAAAAGCAAGTAATTAAAATATGAATTATTTTCAGAGGCCGCTATTTCTCCTGTTGTTTTTGACTTTCTGACTCATACGACGCATAAAACTTTTTAGCCTAGAATAAAAATTAATATACCTACTAATTCTCACTAGTATATAAAATCTACAACTTAATGCAAATTTTGCTGACTTCATTCGGATGGGGATTCATGGTAGTATGAGGGAAGATATAACTTAGCATTTTGTGCATTTTAGTACGCTTAGCGCAGCCTAAAAGAGAAGCTTATGCAGCTTCAGCCTCGGCGGGAGCTACTGCCGTTATAAATTTATTTACCTATACCTAATGGTAGTTATTATCGAGTTTCGTGGCTAAGCGGTCTTATAAGCCTACCGCGAAGCCTGAGGTATCGGGCTCGATCCTCGGTCCGTATGCAATTTTTAACCTGTGACCGAGAGGCCAAAATCACCTCTAAAATACAGACGCCGAAGGACGATTCCATTCCCAAGAAAACCACCCCACCAATGTCGTACAGAAGGAAGATCATATACCTAATATGGTTGTGGTCACGATCCTCATGAGTGGGGAAGACGACGCGAGCGTTATGGTAGTTTTAATTGATTTATAATTTGATAATTTTATTTTTAATTATAAAATATTTAAAAAGCCATTTGTGGTAAAGCAGTTTTCTAATCTTGCGTATAAGTAGTTTTGTTCTTACCAAATTAATAGTTTTTTACTTAACTAACATTGAAATTTTTGTAAGATACCTAAGAATCTTGACAATTCAAAAAAAAAAACCCCAGACACGATGAATACAAATAAAAATATCTCATAAACGCATGGACCGATTTTTATAACCTACGATCAGACAGTTGCATGATTTTAGATTATTTTATTTATTGTTACTTTATTATAAAAAAATTATGAATTTAATATTAATTGTAATTTTGCATCCAAAGCATTAAAATGTACCTATGGATTTTAATTATTCGAAATAAATGGATATTATTATTATAAAAGAGCTACGTTTTCATACAGCCACAGACAGATCAAACTTATAAAATCCTTCTTTTTTGTCAGGGTTAAAAATTGTTGTTAAAAAATGTTATTGAGAAGAAAAAGAGTATCAGTTTCGTGTCGTTATAACTGTATCAGATATTGCGATTTTAAATCAACAGCGAATCCAATTAGCAAGATGAATTTTTTCGCGGCTCAATCACGGTCCGATTTCCAAAGGCTTTGTATACTGTCTTTGAAGTTTTCAAAGAGTATTTCGAATTTGTGAGGCTGCTGAGATTGTAAACAAACAATCCTCACTTTCGTTGGATAATTTGAGGAATTCTACAAAAAATAAAGCCTTTCAAAGGATTTCTTTGAGTAAATATCTCTTTTGAGGAATTTATACTAATTATACAAATATTTTATTTTAGACGAATTAGTAATAGGTTTTTGGTTCAAATTTAAATGATATTTGAACACACAACAAGTGTGTTAAATAATTTAAACTTGCCGTGCAGCGCGATTTAACCCGCTTAACAAATAGTTTTTCTCGTTTTTTACAAAATGATTTTTTTCTTTGATAAATGGATTGAATAACACAAACAGAATTTATTAATTCTTAATATTAAATATATGTGATTATTTGGTAGCGATTAACTGATGTTTCCCTATATAACTCTTCATCATCACTGGCTGGTGGACCTGAGACTCCTCTAGCATACTCCGTCATTGACTCATTGCCACCTGTCTTCGGCGTTCTGCTTCTAGTTTCACACTCCAAGCATTCTGTACTATTTTAAGGTCCTTAGTCATCTCTCCATCCTACAAGGATGTTTATCCGACGACAATTTCTTTATCTTCGGTTAAACATTGACTTGGGAACCTTTTGCCGACCATACGATGCACAAGTCTCAACCTCCTTTTTTGCCTTCTGTACAATTTATTACGGTTGAATTCAGAAGTGACGTCTATTCGGCCTTCGCTTGTTCAGCTTCGTTAATTCAATGGTTATAGGGGATTAATTATGCATACGAAATTTAACAACGCTCCCCTTGCACCCGTTTGCTCGCGATAAACATTAAACACCTCTTTATAACAGCAGCGATTACATAAACAGTTATAATCCAAGCGCAATACTTGACTTCATGAATATACAATAGTGATAAACTAAGATAGCCGCCTTTCGCGAAAGTTAATTTTACTCTTGCAAAATAAAATATATGTAACGCTTATCGAAGAAATCTCTGCTACAAAAACTTATCGAAATTTTTGATGGTTATTTCATGGTTGACATACTAAATACAAAGACGATCTTTACATAATATGTATATTAATGTATGTTTTTAAACACGCTAGTTACAAGTTCATTGACATACTTATCTTACATTAATCGCCGTTTCAATTGTATTCCCACGTTAACTCCGCAAAGGTCAACTACTGGTATCGTCTCGCTATCTTCTGTGATACGCTTTTTACGTATGTCTAATATCGATCTCGGCAGAAAATGGTTCAGTATGCTATACAATAAAACTAACTAACAAGCAATTAAAAAACCTCCCGAAATGCCACAAATAGGTAGGAATACCTCATGAATGTATGAACGTCAGACACACAGACATGTCATATTACATGTCAATATATTTTATTTTATCATGTTTTACTAATTGTTATCGACAAGAAGGCATATAAATCCTTTTGCCCTTATTTGTGGGAGCATTATTAATCTTGATTTGTAACCCGATCAATTTGCTAGGACTAATATAAGGACCGTCAAGTCATTGGTCACCAATAAAATTAGTTACGTCAGTTGGTCTGCCGGGTGCATTAGTGTCATGTAAGTCGAGGTCATGCGTACAATGGTCCATACTCCATTACTCTTTAATTGTGTGCCATTATACATATATGAACAAAGATCAAGGACATAGTTCGTCGGTAGATGTTTGTCGTAAAAAGTATTTGCACACCTACATTTATTAGATACCTATTACGCTATTTATACATAATTTATAACATAAATAAAAATAGAAAAAGTGAGAGTAACCTAGTATTTTAAGTAATTATTCAGTGCCACACTGTAACATACTTATGCAGGCACGAAATACGCGGATGTTTCGCGGAAAAATACCTATTTTTCCTGTTTTTCTTTGAGTCGTAAAATGATTTTTTCTCATTTCCTTTTTTTTTCATGTATTTATTGTTGTGTTCCCAATGTAAATGTTGTCCATTTATACACTTTTCTTTGTTTTGTTTCTGTGTAATGTTATGTGTATTATATTTAGCGTGTACAATGTTTTGGATGCGATATATATGTTAGATATTTAATAAAAACACGTAGTATTTACAAAGTAGTGATTATCAGTGAAGTCAATACAAGCTTCATGTGGAGTGAGTCACAGAGTCATAAACATTGAATAATTCTTGAGAGATGTCGTAACTGGTGACCTCAAATGGTATGGTCTGTTAGAAATAGTTAACAGAAGACGTTTTAAATTACAAAGATAATGCGCACGACTGTCATATTCTAGTTAAATGTTCAATAAAGTTTTAATATTCTTTAATTTTTCACCTTAATCCAGCTCTGAGAACGGATGACTTGTTTGTGTTTTCTTTTATACCCATTTATGAATCAAAACCTTATTTCTTATCTTAGGTAATTTGTTTGTGATGTTTGATTTGTATTTCTATGCTTTTTATACAATAAATTTCTTATAATAATTTACTATACGGCGGAATGAGCAGTGAAACAGGTCATATTCATTATGAGCAATTATTTGATCCGCCTCCTGAGTTTACCTATTTTTGTTACCCCGAGATCCAAACTCGGCACCTACGATATAACGCGCATTGAATGTAAGACGCGTGAACCACACGGTAGCGTTTTCTTATGTATCAATGATTAATTATGTTAATATTTAGTCATACAATTTCAATGTTTAGCTTACAAAGTTTTATAGATTAGATTATAAAACGTTACGAAACATAATTTTTATTTATACATCGGATGTGATATGAATATTGAAATTAATGAAAATTTGTAATAGTTATATGACAATATATTATCACGCCCGACGATTAACACGCATCCGCAACGCAAGGACACTTCGGCCTCTGACACGATTTATTAATCGGCTGCAATTTATAATGAAGATTTTATAGTTTAAAAAAATGTTACCTTGGCTCTCGGAGCTAAATCCATAAACTGTGTTTTAAGTTTACTTTGATAGAGGCGAACAACCACCGCTACAAGCAGCTACAAGTAACTTCGCCATTTTTGCATTTCTAAAGACTTTTTTGTTTACATTCCTTAGCAAAGGCAAAAGGTAAATTGCAGCGTGTGTTGAAAACATTGGAAAAACGGGTCATGAAGTACCAATTTGTAATTATATACCTTTGCTTACTAAAACAGAATTTTCTCTGTTAGCTGAAAAATGTATTACACATTTGTTGTTAAACAATGAAATGAAATGAAAAGAAAATGACGCGGCTGGGTTTCTTGGGTGTTCTTCTAAGACTTGGGCGCGTTCTCAAACACATGTAAGCATAGAATTTAAGATTGGTTTTATTATCTCATAATAGTACGTGAGATAAAGAAAATTGACTTTAAATATTGCGAAATAAAAACAATGTTTGTCTAAAAAACGACTTATTAAGTCAGTAGATGTTTCATTAAGTTCTAATTACATTAATCTCGTAGAAAAATGATACTCGTCCGTAATTATGCCTCATTAGCACTCGCGGCTCGCGGTTTCAACAGCTCTAGTAAAATTAAACGGGTATAAAAAGTGCTACTTCGGAATAAACCCAAATATTATTACGAATAGACAAATTCAAGTTGAGCAATTTAATTTTGTAATCAATATCGCGATTATTTTTATATGTATTTCGGTACAAGCAGGTACTTACTGCAATTTATTTGTTTGGTATTTTATTAAATAACCTGAACCTTTTAGGTATTTAAAATGCTAACAATGTCTAAATGCTATTTATTTAATACATCATGTCACGTCCGTCCGTGGTGCGGTCAAGTGACGTCACCGGGCCGTGAGCTGTAATTTATCAAAACGGTTTAATTGTTGCTGATGTTTCTATGCCACTGACCATTTATTAATGCGGCTTTAGCCATTGCGAAGCATTGCATTTGAATGAGAATGCATTTATTTCATGCATTATATATATTCTGAACATTTCATTATTATATCTTGAATCTTCATTATTATTGATATTCGTTGAAGGCAAACCTAAACGTAAAAAGAGAGGTATTATAAGTTTGATATATCTCTGTGTGTGTGAATCGACGTATTTTGGTGCGGTTTTTTTGTTTTTAAAGCTGACGTAATCGAGACGTCTTTTAGGTACATACGCGTAAATAAGTAAGTTACAATTGTGTAAATACATAATGGAATAATTACGTATATTTTTCCAAGTACATATACTTCATATTGAGAGTAAATTGTTTGAAAAAATTATATAATATTTAAAAGTTATTAAAAGGTACGTAAAAAATGTGAGCATCAAATCGTCGACTCATTCGAGATTACTCTATTGGTACAACGTACAACACCACATTTGTTTTGTAACATAATGTTTGCTATTCCGTATAAAAAATTCCCATTTCTCCTACGTTGTTAAACCCGCTTCAAGCTACATACAAATCGGCGTATTATCGTGAAATTGGCCACAAACCACAAGAATATTAGCCTCCATCACAATAATGTGATCTACGCGATCGAAAAAGGTTCTTTGAGAAACGTTTAATTTTCGGTGGAAATGTTTTTGCGTGAAATGAAACAGGCAACGATTCTGTCTCGTTGTCTAGTACATTGTCTGTTATCTTAGGGAATATAGTTTTCGGGTTTTTGTGTTACTTTCGTAGTGATTCGAATAAGTTTCCACTCTTTGCGACAAATGGATCGCCACTCGGCTCTTGCTAAATTAAAATTTACATTTAATTTAGTTGTAATTTAGCAAGAGCCAACTTCATGCCCTCAAATATAATAATGCTATTTGTGTTTACTTTGTCTAACACCTAATATTTAATTTAAAAAAAGATTGATTTTATTTATATGCGTGTATTTGCCAAAAGTTTTATAAAGACTAAACAGCATTATTTTTAAAATGTATACATATCATTGTTAGATTGTTCATTTTACGAGAATTTCGTATTGATTGATAAATTCCATACGTTTCTTGTTGTTTGCATGTTTCACCGCTGCAAAAAGAAAGGTGTTCTTTCTGGCGCTTCATAGCTCCTGAACAGACCGATTTCGATATGTTTTTGTTTTGCTTGTCAGCTGGCATCCGCATGATCTCAGCTACAATTTATGTCGATTTGTTCCAACTATTTATGAGGTAGGTGTTCTATTATTAGTAATCATCTAGTAATTACTATATTATTATCCTAATGATATAAATATAAAAATGCGTTAATGTTAGGATTAAATGTATATAGTAGGTTGAATAAGGTTAGGCGCATCTCTTGGATTCAGATGGTTTAAGTTAAATCTTAACAAAACATAACCGCAGCGCCGTGAATGTCTTTCGACGCTACAGCGGCTTTCAAAAGCCTAGTAATATATCTTCTCCGACTAAATATGTCTGCCTGCACAGATTATAAATGAACGACCACTGAATATTTTATAAAACATTTTATTATATGGTCTGTGGTATATACTATCTAGGATTAAGTTTTTTTCTTATAAATAATGCTTTGTAATAGCTTATTTGAATACTTTTCTTTATATATTTATTTTATTTCATTTAAAATATAACCTTAAATGAATGTATGCAAACAGCATCTCTTTCTTGATAATATTACCTAGAATCTAGATATTAAGCAAGGCTCGTGAGCGCCGCTCTGAAGCGAATCTCGAGTACGCTTTCAATAATTACTGCATTTTATTTAAAGCTGGGTTCACTATTCTAATATTGTATGCGGGAAATATTAAAATGGCTTTATTAGTTACGAGTGAGGAAGTTCTTTTAACTTTTTCTAAGAGAAATTATTAAGATATTTTCCAAACATGAAATGTATGAAATATTGATACGATACTGGTATGCGATGTATTTTTCCTTGTTAACTAAGGAACCTATATTAGTAATACTTCTTCATCACTACTTCAAATTATAGAACCAAGTACATTTTAAATTATTTAATTAATAAATATTCTATTTTAATAATAATTGATTCCCAAATTCCCGTATTAATTAAACTAGATGTTGCCCCATTTTGTCCACGTGTTTGCCATATTTTAACGTTTTGTTTTTTTTTGCAATAAAAGGTCGCCTAGGTCCTTGTCTAAGCTCATAATAGTAATTCTTAGGGGAGATATGATTCAAAAGAATCCAATCGTTTAAACACACAAGCTGTAGAACCTAAAAAATATAACAATGAAGAAGTAAAGAGGATTTAGTAAAAACGATGTCACAGTGTCATCGTAACAAGGGCAACCGTACACTACTAGACGGCCACCGTCCGGGTGAAGGACGGGCCGACCTGTAGCCCCAATAAGCCGAATATTCGCAAAAATTACGACCACTACTCGATATGGCTTCATAATATATCTACGTTTATATAACGTATCTATATATATTATATTTACTAGTGGACCCAGCGAACTTCGTATCGCTTCAGAGTTCTGAATAATAACGTGTTACCTAAAACTTTTATGTATATTATTAAAATGTAAGATATCCTATCTTTCAAATTGGATCAAACTGCACACGGTGTGTAAATTTGATTAAAATCAGTTAAGTCGTTTATGAGTCCATCGCGGACAAACAACGTGACACGTTATTTAAATATATTAAGATATTTATATTCGTGCATTTTAAATGAATAATAAAAAGCTAATTACACAAATACACCCACACAGTAAGCGTAGCGGGAAACGGATAGCAATCCCTGCTTTAATTTGTCTCTAAATGCTAGGTGTGGTCGTTAGTAATGCCGTCTCGTATTCGTAAATGGGCACCGATGGCCGGTCATCCCCTCTTGACACACCGGCTGAACCTTACACACCACCCTCCCTATCGACCTACTTTCGCCGAGTATTTGAAAAACAATAGACTCCAGCTGAAATGCACATTCATTTCATGGCACGCCCCTTAACCGCCGACGCAAAAAAGGAGTCGCTGCGTCTGTAGGTCTGTCTGTGCTGTGATTTCGATGCTTGTTTTCTTTTGTGTGTGATCGAAATGGATCTTACCTAGATTTTATGAAGATCGGTTCATCCGAGCATGGTATTCATATATTATGTAATCAACATGTCGAGGTTTTTCTAAATTGTTATAACTGTCACGTATTTGTCGATAAACTATTTCATTATGAAATGTTTGAAATAATGAAAATGTAAAAGTTTGTAATGCAGTCTATCGATCGCGGCGTTGCGTCATTATCTCCACACCGTTCGACTAGCTTAAACGAGTCTGCCCACTATACCGTACCATACCATGACCGTGCTATGAACGTATTAGGATCGGAAAGCAACATGATACGCTCTACGATGCCCACTAGATCGTAACAAAATATACTTTCCGACATTGTTTTTCTGAAATATTTTGCACTGTTTTTTAACATTTTTTAAAATGTTGTATCTGATTCGAAACAGTGATCGTGTGGGGTAAAAAGTGGCGTAAAATCGTGTGCATCAGGGAAGTCACTTCTGAGTCACGTCTGTCTGTGATATTTTATGCGTTAGTTAGTTATGCGGTTTTTTCGTTAAGCTGACTTGATCGAGCCGGCAGCCGCCAACTCTTAAGTTAATGCCGTGCTAAAAGAGCATTACTTGCTTTTATTAGTGTTACAAATTACTTAAGTAATCTTGACGCAATTCGCTTATGTTGTCTTTTATATTTTTGTTTATTTATTTGCTTATTTATCTTTATTAAAATCTGTAATTGTTGAGTTGGAATATGAATATTTAATTATATGAGGTGTAGACGTACTTAGGAACTAAACAAATGGTTTTTCTTCGTGTTCAACTTTTTATTTCTAAACAATTCATTAATCTGTTTATTAATTTATATTTTAATTTTAATTAACACGTTGCATTGGGGTATTTTATGGACTCACCTCAGGTAATATGTCCGCGACGAATTTTATTGCATTATTAAATTGCCATATTTGAAGCGATAGGCTCAGGTAATAATTGTATCGACGAAACATAACAAGGTTATTGAAATATGAATACGATAATTTAAATTTATTTTCAAAGCCTATTTCGGTTGTTTCTCGGCACCTTTCCGTTCAAATTATAATTAATATTGTGTTGATATTATAGAAGTAGTGCTGATAATTGATATCGTGGTTATTTTTAATAACCACTTAGAGATTAATCGCTCCACTAACGAACTCATTAAAATGTATTGGTTTAACTCATTTTGTTAACTAATTAACTAAGTTTTCCTTAACCCTTTTCCCTTTTCAAAACTCATTATATTTTCGGGTGTGGACAGAGGGCCCGCGCCCCTCTGCGTTCACAGCTGTGAGTTTTTAACATATATCGGCGCAACCTGGTTGCAGGTATTCGGTTGGGTTCAGGATGGCGTCTGATTTATTTAAAATCATAAATCGGTTATATATATTTAAAAACGTTTAATTCTTGTAAACACATAACCTATAAGTCGGGCATTTCGGTTAGTTTGATTGTTTCCGTTACGATACGTGTTTACCGCCGAGTCTAGGTTAGGAAAAACGGGAAACAGATGGCCGTATACTCTTGATCGAGCCTTCGGACCAAGCAGAGCGTTTTTGCAAAATCGTTATTGATTAGCAAATACAGCAAGAACTATCAACAAGTGTTTGTATTTACTACATCCATGGGTGACCACCCTGATGACGAGACTTTTTAATAAATTAATTTTAAACAAAAAAATAAAACCGACCTCAAAACGCACTGAAAAGTAAAAAATAAATTTTGTATTATAAATGAACTTACTATAAATAAAAGACGTAAATAGTGTTGATAAATAAAATTCATCTAAAATTCTACAAGGGCATAAAACTATCATGTTGCTCTTTGAAACGCGGCGCCAAGCCATTCAATTATTTTTTTTATTAAAGTCCAGGAATATTCATTCAGTCTTATTATTTATATATTTGGCACCGCCTTTCAAAAAACAACATGAAAGTTTTATGCCCTTGTAGAATTTTAGATGAATTTTATTTATCAACACTATTTACGTCTTTTATTTATAGTAAGTTCATTTATAATACAAAATTTATTTTTTACTTTTCAGTGCGTTTTGAGGTCGGTTTTATTTTTTTGTTTAAAATTAATTTATTTTATACTTTTGAGTGGCTCTTCTAAACCGTATAGTTGGTTATCATACCATCAAAACTAAACTGATATGGACGCTCTGACTTTACGCTTACCTTATACACTAAAAACTAATTTAATTAATTTAATTTAATAATTTAAAATTAATGAAAATAAGAAGACGCAAAACTGAATCGTTTAATACTAAAAATTTAAGTAATATCGTTCATATAAATTATGTTTTCATGGTGTTTTACAGTAAGCAAGTGAAGGCACGTTGCGATTTACCGCAGGAACTCAGTTACTATATTCTCTCTATCTCTAGAAGTATTTCTTCTACCTTATTGATTTTACTATCATATATGACTCTTTTAATGTTTTATAAAATGATATATAAGTTATCGATATAAACTGATATTACATTGAGCTATAGAGATCTAAACTGGACGCGTAAACAATAACGAATAACATGGTTTTCTCTGTTGACAAGTTTTGCTCCATAACATCAAATATATTGCTTAGATTTTCATAAAATTCCGTCAAAAGCTTGACAATATATCTGTTAATAAAATGAATGTATTATAATTAGTAAATATTTAATATAACATGTACATCTCTATTGCTAAAGCGAACTAATTGAAAAATTTTCAATTTTTTATTTTATAACCTCAATATCTCTAAAACTATAAATCAAATTATCTTGATTCTTATTTTATCTTGTTGCAAATTTAATATTTAATCGAATAACATCTAATTCATCGATAAGGATTTATAAATCATAGAGTTATAAGCAAATAAGCACGACATGGTCGCGCGGAATTCAGCGATTTCTCGTCCGATTGTGAAACTATTCTTTCAATATGCTGAAAACTATTAATCGTAAAAATTCTAAAAAAAAATGGGACCACTTCGACGAGTTACCCTATCGTTTGACACCTCACTCATCCAAATCGGTCTACAAATGGCGACGTACGAGCGGAACATCGGAAAAAAAAAAAAAAAAAAATACACGTCGAATTGATAACCTCCTTTTTTGGTTTTTTTGAAGGTCGGTTAAAAAGAAGCAATGCGTCGATATTTTGTCATTATATAAATTTTTTGCTTTCCTATTTCCAACTGGCTTAAAAAAAGGTTCTTTATTTCGTTGTAGGTATGTTTTTAACCGATTGGTTTCGCTCTAAAGCATAAAATAAAATTTATTTTAAAAACTATCTTAAGTCAAAAGTTTCATTAAATTATATGTGTATTGATTCTGTAAAATAATATTTTTACAAGAAGAAAAAGGACAGTATAGAACCAATTCTATGTTTCTAGAAGTTTTGTGGAATGATTGTCTCATCCGATACAATATTTTGTTAAGCCCAGTGGCTGTGTTAAGATAACACATGTCGTTGACCCCGTGATAAGAAAAATAGAGAGTGAAGTGGGCTCGGCACGCAATCATCGACTCTTGGAGGCGATCCAATACAAATAATCGCAAGCGAACCAAGGTCAAGGTTGTCATCCCACTACTTGTGAGATAGTATTTTCGGAGGCACCTTCGCCTTAATTTAACGAAACTACGTAGATCAGCGTACTATTGATTACCACTCAACTACCTACTTTGATAACGACAAAACTAGATACATAAAAATCATTATTTTTAGTGAATCGCGAAGGTATTTAATAATTCTTTAACTTTAGCTTTAGTTATATTAATTAAGATTTGTTTTTTCTAATGGTTTCCATGTTGTGGCTACTTATGATTATCGTGCGTTTTTTGTCTTCTATTACTGTTATCACAACGTTACATAATTTATTATAAAATAGATGTTAAAATAATCTATAAGATTCCACGCATCTGATACTGCAATCATTATGCTGCAATTCGTCCCGTTTGCTCAATGCTGTGTCAAGGTTTGTTCGTTATTGGGTCACTGTGCAACCTCACGTGGAAAATAAACTAAAGACGAATTTTATGATAATAAACGATACTGCTGAGGTTACCTGACAAAACGATATTTTTTTTTATTGTGGTTCACGCAAAGAGGTGTAATAAGGTTCACGGGTTTTGTGTGGCATAGTAGCTTTTCATTCACAGCTGACTGACTGATTAAGATACATTATACAATGTCGGTTCATCCAGTTTTGAGATATTCTTCTATGTAATCGTCATGTCGGCTTCTTTTTAAATTCCCTTAGTTTCACTTGTTATTTAAGGTTTAATATAAAACAGAGCATAAAAAAACATTTCCGTCGGTCGTATCTAAGTTATTATTTGTAGCAAAAACTTATAATTTAACTTGGCTCATTCGATATTAATCTAATTGAATCCAGCTTTTAGTTGTTCATTTTAATTTACTGGTGTGCAACTATTTTATTGCGAAAAAAATCCGTTTCTAATCATAACTAATATTTAAAGGGGTTCTTTTTAAATTTAAACAGCAGACTAATTAAAATGCTGGTTGAAAAAGCCGTGAGGTAGATTAATGGGAGTGAAACATGTGATTTGACTATGATTACTTTATTTCCTAGGAATTTCCAGTGTTTCTAGACATGACGTCATTGAAATATTAGAGGTACGAATGTAGGAAAATGGAGTTTTATATTTGACAATAATTTAATGTTTCCTTTGGCTGATTTTCAAAGGTATTTCCATGTATGTATCATAAACATAATAAATTATTATACATTTCACTCGCGTCTGTGTGGGCAGGTAAAACATACTTACGTTATTTAAGATTTTTGTAGCACTTTTAAAGAGGAACAATTCCGTTTACATAGTGTACGCAACGGAAGCTCTCAAAAGCAATAACGCTTCTCGTTTTTGAAACATTTTTAATTGATGCTTCGCTCCTATTAGCCTGTTATAAGAGTCAAGAAGGATTTGTTAAGTAGTAATTTGTAAGCAAGTTATGACCACATCTAAAGATAAAATATAAGAGGTAAATTTGAAAACATATAACTTTTTTAGTACTATTTGGAAATGGTAAGTTGAATGATCATACATGACATTTCTCAGTGCGAAGGTCTTTACCTGTAAGCCACAAATAGCCCTCGCGAAGCCATTCGGCAAATGGAATCAAATCAATTTACTTTCCCAACTCAATTGGTTGAGCACGGTATTGCTGAATCGCTTTTATTCCCCGCCTCGTGTACTAATCTTCAAGTTTTATTTCTTTCAACCCCTGTCGAAAAGAGGGGTGTTATTCATTTTTATTTATATTAGAGCGGGCAATTATGGTAAGAAATATGAACCGAACAACATTAAATGAAAAAATAAATACATAAATATGTGAATATTACACCTTATTTGTTTATTATACCTTAAATTATCCATTGCTTTTAAATATTTGCAGTTAAAATTATGGAGGTTTAGTAAACTTAAAACACACGAGCCATAGACAAAATTGAATTTGTTGGTTTGTCGAACCTTAACTTCTCATTAGCTCTCTAGCGTTTTCATTTTATTTGTGGCTTTGCTTGAAATTGTCTTTTATCCTTTTTATTTCTCGTGAGCACAAAAATCAGAGCAAATAACATTAAGATAAGCACATTTATCCGCAAGGCAGCGGCAAATATAATTCTTGAGTTTACCTTCGTATAAGTAAAATTTAAGACATATGAATATCGCTTAGGATAAGACTTTATTTAAATTGTAAAAAATTCGCATCGAAATCGCCACAGACAAATGCACACAGACACGTCAACTTTTAGCACGCTTCTTATTTCGTCGGGGCTCCATAAATGTCGGCGACTCGAGAGACACTTTCAGATAATAAAATTATATAGAATTAAAGCCTTGAAGCACCTATCGGGGAATTGATAAGGGCCCATTGGTATTCAACGTAACGAGCGGCGATCTGTTTGAGCAGCAGTCGACCACAGTTTGTTAAAGGGTAGCTTTATCGCGCGGTATTAATAGATTGGTCACCTCGGGAGCAAACCACTATTTTTAAGGAGAATGTTTTGAGATAGTGGAGCGAAGGTTTCAAAGTACATCAATTGATTTTAAAATAGTGTTTTGCTCCCGAGGTGAACACTACTTATTATCACCTCTATAAGAAAATATTTTTCCTGTGATTTTGTAGATAACAGTCTTTGTCTATTCAAAAGAGCTACTTGGTTTCCTGTAAACATGGAGCAAAATATCTAAAGCTTTTTCTCAGTACATTAATATTAATATTCATTTCGTACAGAAACACTTTTGGTCGATATTTTCATTTATTTCCTATGAAATAGTGGCAAATTGGTGCTCGAGTAAGCGGATTACGTGGCGTTGTGATGAGCGAGTGAAGCTGTGTACAGACATACAATAAGCTAATCTTTGTCGTCTTGTAACGTAGTAACCGGAAACCGCACAACGTCGAATTCATCTTAACGCAACAAAGAAAACATAAATAATTCATTAGGAGTGCAACGGGTGGCCTTATCGTTGACAAGCGATCTATTTCAGACTACCCCGGCAAGGAAAATACATAAGAAATCGTGGAGAAGTGCGAAGTATTTTTTTCTATTTTAACTAACTTCATAAGTAAAGTAAAAACAATCAGACTTTACTGGAGCTACGACAGCTATCGAACGTACATAATATCTGATTCTGAGAACAACATTAAGGGTAACAGTATTTTGGAAATTCAAATCGGACGTTTTTATCCGCCGACAAAAAAGCTCTCCAGTCCAGTCTTTTCACTTAAAAATTTAACCTTACTTATCTATATGAAAATAATTCTGCGCTTTCAGTCATACACATATTATGTTTGTTCCCGACGGCGACACTTTTAATGCGTAGCCTATCCTTCGCTTAGCGAGTAGCTTAACAAAATTAAATAAAACTTACTCGTATATTTCCATTACTTGGAAAAATGGATAACAATTTTCCTCAAAAAGTATTATGAGAAAGATCGAACTTCAATATTCGGCTTCAAAGTAGTCGTTTTGTGATGATTGAAAGGTGTTTAACTTGTGAGGACCACTTGAGGAGCGAACTTTGAACAAAGCCCGAAACTTTGCCGACTACGATTCGATAAATCGTTTTAACATCTCAGCTTTGTGACACGAATTAATTTGAGGACATTTATTTCATAAAAGAGATCTCATTTACTCACCTCTTTAAATCTTTGATGGTGTGTTGTCTTGTTTTTGCAAACGTAATTGCAGATCACCAAGAAAGTGATAGAGCATTTGAGATATTGTTTGAAGTTAAGTTAAATATCGTCAATACCCTGCTTGCCCTACCCATCACACAATAACGAGTGAAGTTTGTAATATCCCTGAAAATAAAAAGATGTACTGCCTTACGAGATTTGAAGTAAAGTCACGTTTGCATCGATCGATATTTTGTTTGTCAACACATCAAACGGATCTGTTAAGAGTTTCAAACTGAGTTAAATAAACATGCACAAGTTTTTAAAATATAATCTGCATTATTAAATTTAACTTAACAAATTCAGAAGCACGTATGCGCACTAGTTTGAATAAAAAATAAGTTGAAATTGCTGACACGATTATGCAAATGGCAGCAAAAGTGCCCGAAATATTCGCCGTAGGCTTTTTGGCTTTCAGTAACTATTCGGTCTTCTTGCCCCTGACGAAGAAAGAGGGGGGTTATAAGTTTGATGTGTTTGTGTGTCCGTGGCGATTTTACTGCGGTTCTTACTATTAGTATTATTTATTTACATTTCAATCTTAAAGCTACAAACAACAATGATAACAATTGATTCATCCATTCTTCCATGGATGCTTTTAAATGTCTTACATTTCACTTGTCCTCTTAATAAGGAGGTTAACCAACGATGAAAGAAAAATAAATTATTCCATACAAAATATTGTATGGAACGTGTTTTTCCAGTTAATCCAGTTGAAAGATTAATTAATTGTAAGGAGTGACATGGGTGTTGGCATTTTCGTTAATTTTCTGATCCCTTTAATTTATATTCGAAACAGACCGTCAGCATTTTGTAATAAGCTCGGCATTGATAAGATTTTACGATATTTTACAGCGACTCGCGTCGCCAGATGGCGAAGTTATAATAAAAACCTCTAACGCGTGACGAGCACGTTCAATATAAAATCGGACGAAATATTATGTACAGCGCGTTTGCAAACTAGTTTAAACTTCGCGGATGCTCCTCACATGGGAATGTATGAAATTGGGAGAATTTCTCGTATAAATCTTGCGGTGAAATAGAATTCGCTTCTGCATGCAGTTAAAAAACCCTTTAACATTAATGTGAACAAAATTCGGAGAAATAACAGGCGCAAATAATAATTATTCTCTAACTGAGCGGGTGGAGGGTGAAAACATTTATGAAAAATGCGTATACAATATGGCGCTTAAATTATCCAGCTGAGTGGCTTATTCATAAAATTCAAATTTTATCGTTAATGTCTGAAGGCGTAATGAAGGAAAATTATTTACAAGATGCTTAAGGCTTTTCACTGAACATGATTTGAATTCGAATCTGAAATTATGAATATATCTCAATATGGGACTTGACTATTTGAATAAAATCCATTAGAGTTTGAAATAATACATCTTATTAGAATTATATCTTTTATAACGTTATTTCTTTAAGAAACTTTGAAAAATATAAGTTCAGGAACGTTTAAAGTAAGTTTGTTTTATTTGGAAGCCTAATTATGGTGGATCTGTTGAGACTATAAAGTGTATAACCACATAACATTTACTGCGTTAGAGCCTGGAGGCAGCTTTAATGAACGTCTCATGAACGCGTACGCGTTTAGGCGATTCTATTACGATATTTGAGTAAAATATAGCCCCTAATAAAACGTGTAATAAAACCGTAGTGAGAGAGTAAGGTGCCTTCATGTTTATGCCAACGTTTTGTGTAAGGCATTTTTCTGAGTGAAAAGATATGCTTGAAATGTGACGTATAATTCTAATAAAAATTATTTTACGTCAGTCCGCGTTTGCGAGAGGTGATTTTTATTTGAGAAAGACGTTTTGAGGATTTTTTATTCAAATGCAGCATCTACCTATTCTTTATATTGATATAAATAATACAAAGGAAAATATCACATTCTAACAGGTAATATAGAACTATGGGTTTGAAATCTTGAAAAACGAACATTTTTAATTTTTTATATGGATAATGATTAGCTATAAAGCCGTCTGTTGATCCAAATGACTTCTATATATATTTTAAAATGTATTATTGTAATTATATTTGTATGAGACTTAGTGAAAATAAATATGCTTATCTTATCTATTGTTGTCATTTAAAATAGGTACAATAAATATAATAAAATTAAATAAATGTTATATAATTCGGAATTCACTATTCATTTTGTTGTCTTAGAAGTAAACGGTTTTGCGAAAAAATAGTGTGTTGATAATATTCAGTTGTCTTATAAAGAAGATTTATGAGGGCAAAGAATGCGCTGTTGCTACGCGTCGCGAATTTAATAACGCCCGACTCCATGGCGAATCCATTATCAGGGGCGTGTTATGAAAATATGAAACGGGATGTGAAAATTAAAAATGTATAAGATATTAAAAATTTGTTATTTCCTGACTGCTAACTGCTAACAGCTACGAGTAACTTTGCCGTTTGTTCATTTCCAAAAGCCCCATTTTAGATTGCAAATCTGTTTGTAAAGTGAAGTGAGGTCCCGTGTCCCCTAGTTAGGTATGGGGCAGATGAATTTCACATCTGTTTCACTGATCGATTTTTCTTTAGGAGCGGGTAAGTGATCAGTCTTCTATGCTATGCTATGTTTTTTTTATCTCCACCGGGAATCGAACTCAGGAGCGGTGGTAACGTTTACGCGCTTACCACTAGACCTATTTGTAATATCAGCTTAATAGGTTTAATCCCCGAGGAAAAAGAGAGATGTTGTAATTTAGTGGGTCTGCGAATGGATCGATTTTGATGCGGGTTGTTTTTCTTTATGAAAATCGCTTCATCCATTTATGAGATATTCTAATTGTAATCAGCATCCGTTTGGTTTTTAAATTGTCTTCATTTCACTTGTAAGATATACATTCCCAAAATTACAAATACAGTGATTTATAGTAGAACAAACTACACATCTACTGAGAATGTTACATACAAGCAAAAAATAAATTGTAGTCTTCCAACAAATTCCATCGCATTACAATCGTTTGTTCCGAAACAATTTATCAGCAATGTTCAAACAATCTTTTTCTCATATTGTGGTGGTGTATCGCCATTACATCATAGATGGAGTATTGGTTTCTTTGCTTATTTAATTATTACACAACTGTCGTTTACAATATTCTCTGTTACATCATAATGACATCCATTTATACTCGTCCTTAGATAATTGTTTAAAAAGTAATTTGGTACCAATTTTCTAAAAACTATCGCTTTTCCTTCTACTGAATTATAATAAGAAAATTGCTTAGTTCTTTTAGTTTAATAATTCTCAGGGTTTGCTTTATCTTACCCCAGATATAATTTCGAGATTATCACAGACAGACTCGCCCTTACGTGTACGATGATATAATATGGAAAATAGTAGAATTAGTTGTACTATCTTGATCGGAAGGCTGCCTTAGGGCTAGATGATCGCGTTAAAACCTCTCACCTAGTAAAATGCGTCTAACGCGTTTATCACCGATATTTTTGGTGTAAATTTAATTACATCTCGAAACTTCAGCAATAGCTAGCGAAAGGGATTGGTGCGTAATAGCGCCACAAGGGCGACCTGTCCCCTGGGACCTAATATGATTTGTGGGACGAATGACGTGAGGGACTGAGCTCGTTAAGGTTTGCTTTGCCCTTATTGGTGCTCTTTAAATATATACCTTTTTTATTTATCGTTTCTATTAATCTCTATTTCTATAAAATCCATTAATTTTATATCAGTTTCTTTGTATCTAAATTTGTATCGACTTACATGTTCACGGTAATGCTTTTCAGTGTTATTAGAGATTTCAATAGAAAATAGAAACTTACTGTTAAATAGTTTGATTTTGCACAAATTTGTCTCTTTTTTTCTGTCCAAATTATAATTTGTAATGATGACAAGGAAAGTTTTAAAGATTTTTTATAAGCAACTCGAGCAATGTGACGTTATTTATCTGTATATAACTATTTTAATGAATATTCGATTCTTAAGTCGTCTGTGACCATAGACTATAAAATGGTTAAACCTTAAAAGAGAACAGTTTCGGATTGAAGCGCGACATTTATCACAATTTTACAATTATTTAAGAGGCTGTAATTTGTAAAGCACGCAAAACGACAAATAAAGTAATAATAAAATAATAATAATTGTTTATATGTGGTATTTGCGAAAATAAAAGATATTATCATCTCTTTAATTAAGTTTGTATATCGATAACTTTTAAAAAGTATTTCTGTAGTACTGTTATGATGTTTGAAAGTTACAAGGATGATATTTTTCTTTTGAACTGCTGTATAAAGCTAAACTTATATAAAACAAAAGTAAAAAGTTATGAGACATGATCAACAATATATTCCGCTCGCATCCGAGCAATATTCTCTTTGCGTTTCCGCTTCTTTTTGCATTAATGGTCGCCATATACTTCGTGTCTCTTATCTTTTGTTATTTTGCAAAGAAAATGCACGAAATAATCTTAAAACTGAGTGACGCACGGTTTGACTTTGTCCAAAGAAAATCAAAGTCAAAAATGAATTAAAAATAATATATACTTAGGACTTAATGTAACTTTTTCCTTCCTCAAGCCTTATTTTATTTATATTCACGTAGTGTTGATATTTTTGGAGAATGGTTTTGTGCTCTGCTTGCCGCATTTTCACTGGTTTCTTTTGAAATGTGGCCTACTTGAGAATTCTGTAATAAATTATACAATTTCGTAATATTCGTAGTGGAAAGCAATCAGTGTTTCAGTAGGGTAACGAGTTTGCCCTATTGTTTTCTCATTACCCGCCCTCCCATTATCATCCCTAACGAGTTACTTACTCAGCGTTATTTGAATACAAAATGATACTAGACAAGGGCGGCGAAGGGAGTTATTCCTTCCGAGAATTATTATTCCCAA
Organism: Aporia crataegi; assembly: GCA_912999735.1. Classification (NCBI taxonomy): domain Eukaryota; kingdom Metazoa; phylum Arthropoda; class Insecta; order Lepidoptera; family Pieridae; genus Aporia; species Aporia crataegi. Next base: position 241,675 of record OU538748.1, on the reverse strand, counting down.
AGATTTTCAATATTACACAAATTAGAACAATTTAAGTGTAAACAATAGTGTTACATAATTTGTTTCTTATCTTTAAAATATGTGCCATGATCTGCAAATTCTACCACAAAAGATTGAAAATTATTTTAGTTACCTACAAAACTCTTAGTATTATAACTATGATGTTGTTAATAAGGTTAAATTGAAAACGTTATGTTATAACATTCTTACACACACAAAAAAATATCGCGTTAAAACATACATATGTATGTTATATATACAATACAGCTTTGTAATTGATCTGTCTCCAATGCTCTTCGTATATATTTTTTAAACATTTTAGTCAACTTTAATGAACAAAATAAATCGAAGTAGAAGGAAGACGCAGGAGTCGTAGGCATTGCGTAGGCCTCTACGCGCTACGACATCGCAGCTACGTTTTTGCATTTGCTACGTCTTGCTATATTTTAATAGTTGTTAATTCCAACGGTAATATTTTACCCCTGACGAATAAGGCGGTTATACATTTGACGTATCGGTTGGTCAGTCTGTGGCATCTTTACTGTGGTGCACAGCTAGTATTTCATAAACATTCACATAATCATATAATACAAAATCGAAATTGAATACGGAATTTCGTCGTTCCACAACTGAGCGTTTTCTAAGGCATTTTTTGCCGCGCACCACAGCTCTGTGGAACCAGCTGCCTTCTGGGGTATTTCCGTACTTAAGAAAAGAGCGTACCTCTCTTTAAAAGGCCGGCATCGCACCCGTGTCCCAATAGACGTTGACGTAGGTTGGGCGGCGGACTTCTTCTCGGAAGTGAGTCTCCTGCCTGTTTGTGTCCTATCTTATATATAAAAAAACATTTAATTAAAAAGACCATAGTAACTCTATCACAAGTTTGCTCAAGTATTTTTCAATATAATCTCCGATAAATATTTGTATGAAAAATATGACAGTAATTACGCGCCAGCTTACTTAGCTACTATGGGATTTACAGGTTGTTTTTTAGTCATTTTTGGGATTAACACTTAAATAGCTATGGAAAACTTCGAAGGTAAACTAATGGTCGACATAGTTTTCGCCTTTCTAGAGGGAAATTTCAAAACGCCTCATTTCTATTCTAATACAAAAAGCATCCGCAACATCGGTGAGCGCAAACAGCTCAACTCAATATCAAATGACAATACTGTGCATCAGTACACAAGCCACCATGATACCTTTACAATAAACAGGAATTTCGCGTCAGAGCCGAGTCCACACAAAGGCATTTGTTATGACTTATGATGCGTTAACAATAAGGCGCTTCCAGCGACCGCCACGTCTACACTATAAACGTTGGATGATGAAATTTAAAAAACCCGCAAAGCGATCATTACAAATAATAGTATCACATAAATGTCCATCTAGATCACGTCAGCTATAGAAAAATCGCATCGAAATCGGTCCATTACTACAATGCCACAGATAGATAGATATACCAACAGACACGCTAAACTTATAACTCCTCTCTTTTTTCGTCGAGGGTTAAAATATAGTAATAATAAAGAATTGATCGACGCTTACCATTAAGCACTTAACGTATTCTAACGTAGTCTGAGGGACGTTAAATTTAAGTGTTTAACTACACTTCAATAAAATAGCGCAAGCCATTAGTGCATTAATTAATTATAGATATCGTTACATTATAAAGCCAAGTACAAACCTTCGGATCCTATAAATTACTTTTGTGTTTGTATGAAAGGATGTTTATGGCACGTTGATGACCAAGATATTTCTGTGTCTGTCCAATGTGATCCTCATTTTAATTGATTGTAATTAAAATAATCCCTCATGGGCCGTGTCCCAGAACTTCCTTTATCAACACAGTCATTCGAGTTGGATAAATAACTAAGTTACCAAAGTAGTTAATACTATATCTAACATGGTCTTTATTAGCCGCTTTGACACTAATAGATGTCAGTAAATGTACTTAGTAATATTTTTAACAAAATTACTCTTTGTTGCAGGTGAGATATTCAAAAACATCGTCACATCAACACGGGTGTAGTGAGTGTGCATTGGTAGGTTTTTTGGAAAATACTAAATAGAGCGCTTAGAAATGTAGGTATAAATTAATAAGGTTTCATTATTTTTATTTAAATGATTGACAACAAGGAATGCAAACCAGGGAACCGCCCAACTCTCATACGGGTTGTATTATGGATTACGACTATAACTGTTATGTCTTTAATAAGGTTAAATTGAAAATTATTATTTAGGCTGTAGCATAAATAATAAAATTATTCAGGATCTCGAACATTTATTGATTGTATACAGTTTTATCATCGCGACGCAGAATTTAATGGTAATTGGCACAGCAATGAATAAAATCCCTTCATTTATCACAATAACGTTCCGTTTTATAGCTGTGGTGTTCATGCTTAATCTTTCATTACCATGATATACACCCGATATTAATACATGCATAATACAATATCATTCGCTATGAGTCGAATATCGCTTAGTCATGGTAAATGACTTATAAACAGAATTTACTCGCTAAAGCCCCTAACTCGCTTGATTCAATTAAATCTTAACAATGTGGTGAGTGATACATGTTAGCAACTGTGATGTGATTACTTCATTAACTTGTTACTCAAATATAATATTATTTGTACCTAGCTGTACCCACGGCTTCATCCGCACCAATCGATTGCAATCACATTATATTGAACGGAGAACTAGGAGTGAAAACTATTTGATCAGTTGAACCCTTTCTAAGATTAACTCGCATCAGCACGCTTTCTAGGCTTTTATTATTAGTACTGAATATAGATTAATTAGTAACGGACGCCCGCGATGCAATACTGTTATAATATCTGTTACGTTAAGCCCTAGAGAATAACAAAATATACTTTTGCATTTGTAATATTTACTGGATTAAAAATTTACCCAAAATCGATTTGAAGTTACTGGTGGCTGTACCTTGGCAAAAAGACGACTGGAAGTACATGAAAGTGGTATTACAATTTAACAAATACCCCAAATGTAGTGTGAGCTAACAAATTATTGTTGTGCGGCTCTGTTTATTGCCGGCTATTAAGCCAAGCACCGTCGCATTTGTCCGCTTCATATATGGACCCACTTCAATTCACTTACTACACCGTCTGATTAAAACTGTGATGCTCCAAAACCTCTTATTCGTTTATATGTCCGTTTCCTGGATTAGGGGATGCTTTTAAGTAATAAATGAAATAGAAAAATATACTTTAAATAATACTCACAATAATAATCACTAAACAAGATGAAATGGTTAATAAAAGTAAAATGCTTAGAGAGTTAGATGACTCTTTAAGCAGGAGTCTCCAGGAGATTCTCCAGTCTATGGTAGTTCTGCTGTGTTGCTTGCAGTGAGCTTGTGTGCAGCGAGTTCGCTGTGATTTTATGAAAGCAAGAAATGCTTCGGTTGGAAAATGTACAGCCATGGCTCGTAAGTTAAGGGATAACTGTGAATTATTAGTGGATTATGATACTTAAGCATAATTTTTAACAAAGAACAGTAGATTTGTATTATTTGGAATTATATTTAAATATAAACAAGTCATTATTAAAACGTCGTAAATTATTTTTATCAGTAGATGCTAGGTATTCAGTATACGTTCTACTCATATCTTTTGTAAAGACATATTATGTTGATAGGAGATGAACAAGTTTATAAAACTTTTATTAGTTTAATGCTAAGAATGTTTCTAAAGAAGTGGTAATAAAAGTTGTTGTATCCGAGGACATGAAACAGTTTATCTACTTGTAATGTGATTACTCGACAAACACTTGATTGAACCTCACTTTTATTACAACTGTAAACCCAAATTTAAGCTTGATACGACATTAAAATCCACAGAACTGAAACAATACAACGCTCAGTGAACGAAATCTATGTATTTGCTGTTTTAAATATTTTGTAGAAATTTAACAGCTGGTCACCTATTTGTGTCATTAAGATAAGCAAGACATTGTTAAGCAAAATATTTTTATTAATAATAAGTATCGTAGGAAACTGGTTTTTCAACAGGGAGTCCTCATTTATTCTTATGATATTAAATGTCTAAAAAGTAAATTTAATTACTTCCCCCGAGCCGACTGGCCTACTAGGGGCACAAGACAAACACATTCTTAATATATTCATTAATAAATAAGAGCCCAAAGTAGAACCGTAGTTGTAGTAACCGTTCGCTTATTGCTAAAGCTTTTTATAAATACAATTAAAAAAGAGAAACCTTTGCCAAAGTGCAGTTTTCGAAGACTATTTAATATTTTATTTTATTATCAATTCAGAAAGGTCTTTATAATATTTACGCAACTGTTCAACAGTGGCTGTAGACTGTGCAGGTCACAGGTAGTGGTAAAGTTATCCCACGCCAGGCTCACTTTGAGATTGGCTTTGTTTAAATTTACGATATTAAGCTTTTGTTCGCCCTTGCGCTACTTCGCCCACCTTATCTCGCCAAATTCTAAACTTCTTTTAACTTCATTCATCTTCACGTGAATACTGATTACAAGGTTTTTGGTCTTGATGGATTATTTTAATATTGTATACGTGGTAAAGTGGAAAGTGAAGTAGGTATTTATACTTAAAATTCATGAAAATAAATCAGTAACAAACATATGAATTTACACTTGAGTGTTATTACTAAATTACGTAGATATAAAGCCAAAACTGCCCCTGTGTCCAAGTGGTCTGCGTGTTGTGTAGGTCCGGGCTTCGAATCCCAGCAAAATATATAATTTTTACATATTCAATTATATTGTCTTTAATCCATGAAAAGAATTCAACTTTATTAAATTAAGTGAGGTTTCTTATTAAGTACTATCTGTGCCTCGTGGTTTCATCCGCGTTTACTTTGTTTTATAATATTCGAGTAATTATAGATGGTGCTGTCGTCCACTGGTCTCTTCAGCCTCCATCCGTCTGTGAAAATGTTTAAAAGGTAAAACTAGCCCGAGCTATATTACGCAGGTCATAAATCATGTAACGCATAACGAAGCAAAGGCCCAAAGTATATTAGAATAAATAGCTTAACTCGTAAGTCAACCCAACGAGTAATTTTGCTTGAACTATATATTAATTTTCACAAAGCGTCCCACGAGAAATCCGCCCAGCTAAGGTATTTGGGTAGATGTGATGAGAATGAGCGAGCTAAACGGAATAATTATTAGCCCATGGGACACGGGATAGATGCACAGGCTACGCCATTTGATGTGGTTTCCTTTACAACTAATATGTCAACAAATACATATACAAGAAAGATACTTTTTTCTTTTCCTATTCATTTTCTACGAAGCTTTTACTTACTAGGTTGACAGAAAAGGTGTGGCGATATTATTCTAGTCACATTTTAAACAAAGGCTTTACATAAAACGCTGTGCATCGAACGCAAATACGCCAGGAAACGAATAGCTATGTTTGTGTGGTTTAAATAAACTCATGGCTCGAATGGGTTTAATATCTATCTAACCGAACTGAAAATATGGGGAAGAGCAGCTTTCAACTGCTATTTGAATAGATCATATTTGATCTGTGGAGTTTATTAATATCTAATTAAATGCATGAAACATGTGACATGCACTTTTTAACTTTTATAATATAAGCTAACCTTTATAAAACTGCCAATTATTTAAATGAAACACTTGGGAATGATTTGGTCTAGTATGAAAATGTACGTTTTCTCATTTTTTTTACATGGATTCGCTTAATCCATAAATAAAAGACATTACTATAAGAACGCGCCCAAATCTGTAAAAAGAATCTCTCGGCTGTTCTTTTCAGATTTTTCTTAAGAATTTATGAATTCACGGTTCCAAAGATTTCGATTCCGGCCCAAATTAGCTTCCGACTCATTGTGAATACTAGTACCTACTGGTGGTCCTTTTCGTTGGTCTCCTATTTCATACAAAAAGTTAATCTATTGTTCTCATTCATACTGATTTTTGGACGTTCTAATGTAGTAATAAGCGTGTAAGGCCATTGCGTGAGGCCACTCCGTTGACCGCGCGTTATTAGTTAATTGGAGTTCAACAGACGTACATTAATGGCTTATTCGATAGTATCTCGTCACCAATATCACTGTTTTACTATAATAAAAAATCCAGCTACATTATAGGGGTTTCATTATGAAACTGAAAACAACTTAAAAATACCCTGGCATTAATTTCTAATAAGAAGATATCTTGAGTAGACAACAGATCTTCATAAGTTGTAGCTTAAATGCACTTTGTTTTGCAGCTGTTAAGCAAAAAAAACCGCATCTAATTCGGTCCATTCGTTAAGAAGCTATGATGCCATAGACAGACACACAGATCCACAGACACGTCATACAAAACTTTTTGCATTGAGTTACCATTTAAAAATAGTCGTTTTGTACTGAATATTTAAACTTTTTTATAGTTTTTTTAGTCTTTATTTCAAGGTTTTGTTTCTTATTTTATGGAACGTTTTTCACTCACAGTAACAACGCGGCAAATTCAAATCTTAAGAAACCGCTTGTACCGATTTTTTCCTTTCCTCCTTTTATATGTATTATATATATATATATATATATATATAATATATATAATATATAATACATATAAAATCGGTAAATATATAATGTATTATTAAACCGCTGTAAGGGATTAAATAAACAATTTAAACAACAACAAAATTTCAACACATCAAATAAAGTGTCTGTCCGCATCGGAATACAAAGTACGGTTGCCGAATAACCGATAATTTCTCTTATCATCTCGTCCAGACGTATCATGTGCGCAATATACGATTAATGACGTCATTGAGGCGGGGTTTAGGACGGTCCCGGGATGAGTTATCGCCGAATCGGTCATTTTTCCCGCCAACAAAGGCACATTATTATTTATTCCCTCTCGTTTACCAACTAATTACCGAGAAAATGCGATAATTTTACCAAAATATGATTGTTATCTTGACAGTACGAGCGGTTTTTGCCATTATGTCCATAAAAATTTGGCTTTGGTTTTTCCAACACTGGATTTAAACTTTTGCAATTATTTTATTGAAGCACAACCACCGTTTACTGTCTGTTAAGTATAAATAACTAACTGTTTTATATTTCTTGATTAAATAACGGATTACTTAGATGATAAAAAAGCTTGGGAATATATGTACCTGCTCTAACTCTGTCTTAATAAAACCAAATATTATAATTTTTACTATTATTTTTATAAACTACATAATATTAAAAATATTGACGACTCAAAATGATCATATATGATTTTAATGAATAAATATATTTTGACTTTGACTTTGATACAATCTATAAAAGTAATTAATTAAGTATTTGTTCTTAAGTAACTGTGCACCACAGTTTCACTCGCGTTAATTTGAGGAAAAAAGGAATAATATTTTCTGTTTTAATAAAACATTTCATTGATCCGCTCCTATTTTTAGTATCGTGATATCATAAAGCCTAGCCTTCCTCGATGAATCTATCCAACACAATTTTTTTTTCAATTCCAGTACTTGCATCATTTGAATACAGTCATAACGCTTACGTATGCCATGGAGTTGTTCAAAAGCATTGTGGTGAAAAGGAAAATGAAAATCGACACGAAAAACTGCAGCAGGAAAATTCAATTTCCGAGTTCAAGCTGGAAATTCAGTTAGTTTGTCCAATATTGTGTAGAAGTGGACAAGTTCACAGAGAATCATAATATTTTTCAACCTACTTCAAAAATTGCCAAACTGTAATTGAAATTCATAAAATCTAACTGTAAGCCTTAGTATTTCTGTTATTAATTACTTTTTAGTGCACTAGGGGTACTTATATATTTTTTTAATTTTATTTTTTAATTGTTAAATAGGTACATAAAATCTTCATCGACTCGCGTATTTATAAATATTTTGAAAAATATCTTCGACTTTCTTTTTTGTTTTTAACTTTTTATTTTTCTTTGATTTAGGTTGGGCTTACTGATTTTGACTTCAATGAATAATATATAAATATTTTCTTTGAAACGCGTTTGAGGCAACTCGATACAAAGTTTTCTGCTTCTCTTTGCACCCTTTTAGCGAAATATTTGTGTTATTTTCGCTGAAATTTACTCACAGACGAAAAATAACACCAGAGTAGATCAAAATTGAAATTACTTAACCTGACTTGTTTGTTAACTTTAAATACATATAAGCTTTAACTTTTACTAAAGCTTTTTATAAAATTGCCAATATTTTGACTGATATTTGCGCTTGGGAATGGTGGTCTTTTGGGAATATGCTTGGAAAAAAATGAGAACTCGACCGAGTTTCTTGGATATTCTTCTTAGACGTTGATTTAACTGACTTCATAAGTGTGATTCCACAAATTAATGATTTTTGACTTTGACATTAACCAGAGCAAAATTTACTAATTTTTTGATTTGACGTGTATTCTTTTAGTTCTAGAACTATTCGATAAATGTAATTTATACAATCTTATCATTAATTTTCATTTCTTTTTTATCGCAAAAGTAATAGCTCTTTTAGTTAACATTTTGATCAAGTCACGTTAATTTAAGATATTTAAAATCCCACAAAGTTAATATTTGCATTGATACCCATTGAGTTGTTTAATTTCTATTTTGTATCAAAAAATATTTAAGCGTTTTAATACATAAAATTAATTTGGTAAAACGTCTCGTACGAAACAGTTGTACGATTTTAATAAAACTAATCCGACATGAAACTTTGCGAACAAGAAGATATCCCCGCTCGGTACAATCTATTTACAAGAAAACTTAACTCGTAGCAGCTTAAAACGCTCAGGAGATAGCTCTTACAGAAGTTTAATATGTCTTCATGAATCTAAGACAAAAGAATTTCAGCGATTCTCCCGACAAATTGACTTTTAAGCGAGTAACATGAAAAGTACTTTGTTTTGTGTTTCACGAACAAAGTGACGCGCGCTCTCTTACTAAGATACAAACAGATAGTTGTCTTTCAACCGGAAACGCAGCTTTTTACACTTCGCTATCAGATTTGAAAGAACTTTGTTTGAAACCTCGACGGGTGTTAAAAGAGACGTCTATGATGGACTGATGTTGAAGCGGTTGCTTTTGTTTGAAATCGAGATAGATCTGACTGATGTCTTGACTCCAATGTATGGAGACCTGTTCATCCATATATAAGATTACTATATTGGTAAAAATTAACAGTAAGAAGTGGCTAACTGTAAAGTTATGGCGTCGACTTATATCGCCCTTTCAATGTACATACTTTCATACAATAATTTGTAATTTATAGATTTCAGTGGTTCTTTTTCCTTGTACTTGATTATTTTCTAAGTCCTACTGATAAATGCATCCAAAAAAACTGTACATGAATTTTAAAAGAAAGAAAAGTTATTACATTACTTGTTATTTTATGTAGATTTTTTAAGTAAAGTAAAGTAAAAAGTAAAGTATGACATGAAAGAAAATTAAAGGTCCTTTGACGAGCGTACACACATCAACATCGTGTAAAGCTGAGTAAAAAGAAACGAATAATTTGAACAGTAATTAAAGCTGGCGCGTACAGACCTCACAAAGGCGAGTGCACTGACGTACGCAACCGCCCCTCCCTGAGGAGGGCAGGAGGGCGGTGGTGGTGTGAGAGCTGCACGGTGCAGGCTTCGATATATTTAATTCACTCACTCTTGTTTCAATGCGCATATTAAATGCTGCTTTTGGACGACAGTCGTTGCGGTCTACGCAAAGGCTACACAGCTATGCTATCATGAGTGCTAGCCAGGCTAGAAAAACTGTTTCATTTAATGATCATAAAATAAATAGAGATATAATTAAAAATTATAGTTGAAAGTGACACAAAAAGTAGTCTTAATGAGGAAAACACATTTCTACGCCGGTTTCGTAGAACATTTTTTTTTCAGGCTTACGTGATGAGCTTCAGCACCGCACCGGCGCGGTTTCAAAAGGTTCGATACAGTGTTTTTGTCATGGTTTTAATAAGCTATATATAAATAAATAACTCGTGTTAAAATGTTCGAAGCATGTTCGCATATAAATGGCACAGCGGTACGCTCGTGTCTGCAAAGCTGAAATAATAAAATTATATTATAATAACGAACGTATTGAAACAGCGATACTGTCCCATAAGCTCTCGTAAGCAGATTGCGATCGCATCGGTAAACAATTCACGCTTCCATTATTCAATATTATTTGCTTTTTTGTAAACGATCGCTTTTGCTTCATATATTTGGGTAGGCATCTTGTGTTTATCTCATATTATTTATCGACGTTACAAGATACACATTGCTTTAGTAATGGGTACGCATTCCCCACATCATAAAATCTTTAACCTTATTCGGCTACCTATTTCCGTTTTATTTATTACTTCTAAAGACTTTTTAAAATACATTTGTTTTTATTAACACTTAGTTGCGTAATAAAAATACAGCAAGTAAACATAAATAATGAAATACGAGTTGAACGGCTTCATCGTCAACAAACGATCCTGGTAAAGAAAAATTAGTAAAAGATCGTGGGAAAGTGCGAAACTAACACAGCTTGTTACATAAAACCCTCCCTCTTAGTTCAGCAGGGAATGGTTTTACAAATGCTTACTAAACCGTTTTAGTCGTTTACGTTAATTTCTCGCTGAAGGAAACTTTCAAGTTGTCATGTGAAACCATTAGCGTGAAAAATAACATATGCAGATGCAGGCTAAGTTTGTGACAAATTCTCTGCAGCCATCTGCATTTGTGACAAATGTTCTGTGAGTTTGACAAATATCTTGCAAGTGTGACGAATCATTTTTGATAACGACTCTTGCATTGCGTAACTAGGGATGCTAGGAATTTAAAGACATTTTTATATGTACGAGTAGGTGTTACTAGCTGATCGTAAACAAGTGAAGTTGAAGACAATATCGATCTGTCCATTTATACTTATATTAAAAAGTTGAAAAGATTTTTTATTTTGTTGGAGGGTTGAACGCGCTAATCTTCGGAACTTCATAATTTTGTCCAAATATTTTTTATCTGATAAAGGTAGAATTAATAGAATTAGTAGATTTGTAGAACTACAATACAAATTGTTGGTTCGCGGCAAATTAAGCTACAAAGATTGTGTGATTTTATGTTAAAGTTTGGTACCGACATTCAAATATTTAAATATAGGTAAAAACGAACTTATATAAACAAAATATAAGTAATTAATTAGGAGCGAAACAAGTGAATTGCAAAAATATATATCACATTTTAAAAGATGGTATCTAAGATACCAAATTTTTAGCAACTTCATATGTCTAATGAAATTTAACACGAACAGCTCTGAAACATCCTAGATTCTCCTTTGAAGTGGTAAAACAAATAAATTACCGTGCGAAGTTGGCAGTTGTGTAAAATTTTAGTTTCGTTAAAAATATAGCGACGACCCTGTAAAAGCGTCCCTGGCTTGTCCCGGCCAGCTTTGTAATGAGCGTTTTTTATCTTAATAGTTTTTATATTCGCTTTATTAAATATTGTTCTGTGCCCGACGGGTACCTACTATTTTTCGCAATTTTTTACAACGCTGTTGATTTATGAAATATCTACTTACTTTCTTTTATTTTTTAGTTCCTCTACCGTTTTAATTCAGAACTATTACTATGTCTTAATTCAAGTAAAATCTAGTGTAGAAAATGGTGGAGTTTGATAGAATATTTAATAAAAAAAAATCATAAACATTTCTTTACATTTGGGTTAGGGAAAAATTGTACCTTTTTAGAAAATCAAACTTTTCAACTGCTATATGATTTTGTTCATGATTTGTATTAGATAAAGTTTACTTCGGTTAGATTTTAAATAGATAAAATAAAATAAAAAATTTAAACCAAAAGTCCCATAAAGAGTAATACGTTAAATATAATTGACACTTGTGACGGCGAATATTTCGAAATTGGCAAATAATAGTTAAGACATGTCGTGTACTTGTAAAAATTCATATTAAGTATCAATTTTTACAAACATATATTTTTATCATTTATTTATCTTTCATTAGGTACCGCTAATGTGTCTATTTCCGCCAGGCGACAGCATGTTGACCCATTAATATTTGATAGTTTCTTTTTGTAACATAATTATTAGTATATTTAGTAAGTACTAAGTGATACTTGCTATTGTCGTACGAGCTAAAACTTTTTGTACGTCTTAACTATAAATAAGTAATTCTCACTTTAAATATCGACATTAATAATCATCAAAAAGCGCTTGTAAGGGTTTTGAATACTTAACTGCAGCTTAATAAGATGCTAATGAATAGTTTAAAAGTTAAATAACTTTGTGTTCACAGTTCGGGAGCGTCGAGCGGTGTGACTAAACTAATTAGTTAGGCTCTACGCGAGTAGAGTAGACGAGAACTGCGAATGACAAGTGAACGAAACTGTACACTTTGCGGTTTAATATTAATATCAATTATTATTTATTATTGATGACTTTTATATATATACGTGAAACTGAACACAATTTAAAAAGCTACCGACGTGATGATTACAAATTAGAATATCTCGAATCAGCGATATCTTCATAAATTTTAGCTAAAGTATATCTCAATTAAGTCAGTGTTCAAACAAAAAACCGCAATTTCGTTTCGTTTAGGAGCTTGATGCCTCAGACAGACGCACAGACACAGTTAAAAACTCACTTTTAACAAACGGTGGAAACTGGCCTTCCAGTCAAAAATAGTCATTATTTTTCATCAGGCGTTACTATATTTTGGACAAAATAGTGTCAACTCAATTTCACACTGTGTATGTCAATTTTATTTTATTCAGTCACGTATTGTGAGCATCGTTGGGTCATTTTCCAGGTTACCGTCGGTTCCTTTCTAGATTGACAATTTCGTTGTAGCGTTGTTGCCATCTGACGCCATATTACGGCGATAGAGCTTCAATGAAGCGCTACATTCGAGTTCTTATATATTCTGAGATATTGCTACAGATTTTATATAAAACCGCTGAGTCATCGTGATAGCAATGTCACGAGCGATAGTAAACTAAGTTGCAATAACTTGTATTGAGTTTGTAAAGCCATTTGCGTGATTTGTTTCCAAGTCCTAGGTTTAGTTAAATGAAGGAGGATATTCTATTCCCGAGTGTCTTTAAGCACGTACGTGCTCGGGTCAGTGACTCACTACGAGTGAGTTATAAACAGCGCTCCGCCTAACTTTAAAGGCTTTATATTGACCGACTTTATCTCGGTGCATTAAATCTCTGCTGCTGCTGGTGGAAATTATATTCGCTCGCTTGTGTATGCTCTTGCTTAAGAATGATTGTCTCGCTTTGAGGTAATGCTTCCCAATATATCGAATATTGGATGTAAGATCCATAACTGTAGTAATAGCTTTTCGTTATAACTAAAACTTATTTATTTAGATTGGCTTTAAAGAGCTAGTCTCTTTCTGAGTGACATTGGCTACATTGTATATGCCTTAACGAAGCCGCAAGTAAAACCCGTTAAACAATACTACATGTAAGTATAAACTAAATTTCAGTGCTTAGTTACTGATATTGGAAAATAAATGGTACCAGCAGGCAGCAATACCCTACAATTCTTATGTATAGCGATTTTCTTTGTTTGGTGGAATAGACCCTTGAGTCTATAATTTGTTAAGTTTACAGTTTAGAAGGGAAAGTTGGGAACTGCTTTGAAACATCGTTTAGTGTAACGCGTGGAGAGCCTGAGGCTTTCTGGCCACGCTCGCTGCTGAATTATTCATCCCTTCGATTCCTATTTCATTGGAACTGTTCTACATTTGTCTAACTTTACTCTTTGATACATTTCTCCTAATTCTCTTTCGATTATGTGAAGAATATCTGGGGACCCGCCAGCCACTTGAAAAGGTGAAAAAAGACAATGATTCATTTTTTCGACCGGTTTCAAAGAGGATTCGATTTATATATATATTTGTGTATTCATTATTATCCTTAGTACTCTAAAGTGGGGCAAAGGCCTGGCTCCTTTCGCCTCAGATAAACCGCGCTGGCGCAGCACTATGGTTTTAATAGCATATATTATAAATTACAATTTCTATGTGGATATGTGGATAAAAAATATTTTTGCCTACCTTTCTTTCTTTTTAAGTCTCTAATCTCTATTTATTTATCTACACCCAAATCCGTGCCATTTGCTTTTATAACACCTGAGTAAAGGTGAAAATCTCTAAGTGCCTCTCCATATTGATATAAGCGGGTTAAGGATACTGTATTTGTACGTATCGTCACGTAAATTATTGAGCCTATCACAATAGGCCATAAGTTGTCTAAAGAAGTGGCAGGAATGTGATGCATTGACTTACGTGTCGTGCGCTAGAATAAAGAGGATACCCAATACGTTCGAAAATCATTTACCAATTGAACAAATATCAGTCTTTAGAAGTTAGAAGATTTAAATCATATATACAGCAACACGAAACTCAACAATACAAACAAAACATTAAAATAATAAGAGGAGTGTCTTGTCAAATTTTTAACCCCAGATAAAAAAGCGGAGTGTATTTAAGTTTGATGTGACCTGTTGTGTGTTAGTGTGTATTTTTGTGATTTTTGCATGCATTTCGCTATTATTGAGGCTCGCTTTTGAGGAAGGTGATGTCTTGTTGGAGCGATTTTTAAGCTAAATAAAATAAATAGATTTTTGAATCAACTGCAACAAAACAAGCAATAATATCGAGGCATTACCGGCGTAGGAGTAGAGTGGATCAGAACAACAGACGAGAGTCCTTGGCGAGCAGTTAACTGCACTCGTATCGAGGAGCCACTACTCACTATCCCATCCCAACTGAACGATTGCCTTTTAACGACCTCTTTAGGTATATATACTTCGCTTTTATAAACTAATCAAATCACATTTATTAACTGTTGTATAACAGAACTTGAGCGGGAAAGCTTTAAAAGAGACATTCATATTGAAATGACAAAGAAGTTGCATAAGGTTTTCCCTTCCGATATCATTCAGAGAAGAAATAATGCTATCATAAGTGAAATTGAGGACAATTTAAAAATCTAGTATAAATTAAGTAGATAAGTATTATAAAGTAAGACAAGAATGTCTAGAATGGATGATCTTCATAAAATTTAGCTTAGCAGCTGCCATTTTTTGAGCATCGAAAGCGTCTATTTATTTATGAGCTGCGACGTCACAGTTATAGACACGTCAAACTCATAAAACACCCCTCTTTTAAGTGAAATCTAGTAGGTATATAACAAAATGACGCAGTTCTTTGTAATTAAGAAGTGAGCATTTGATATCCTGACATTGTGTCAATACGAAACACAATGTAGGTCACGGTAACACCATCTATTCGAAATCAGGGTTATTCACCGTCATCAGCTCCTTGATGGCTGTCCTTTCAA
The DNA here is from genome assembly GCA_912999735.1 of Aporia crataegi. NCBI lineage: Eukaryota > Metazoa > Arthropoda > Insecta > Lepidoptera > Pieridae > Aporia > Aporia crataegi. Next base: position 226,335 of record OU538748.1, on the reverse strand, counting down.
TTATTTTGGGCTTTCAATGGGCCTCTAATAATACCTTATACGATTATTATACTCTATTTTTATAATTCACGCTAAAGTTAATTACCTTCTTAACTTTTAATTTAGACTCAAATGAGAAAACAGCACCATCTTGACAACTCCGAAATGAAGTCATGTGTTTGAAACGTGACCATGCAGGATGTGTAATAAGTGAATTACCGTATGTCCTAGTGGGGCATGGGGCAGACACATTTATGTATATGTTTCACTGATTATTTTCTTTACAGGCAATTAGGTGATCAGCCTTCTGTGCCTAGCCATTCGAAAACATTCATTTGTTTCCCCGGGATTCGAACCTGAGCCTTACCGAATTACCTACTGGACTTTCACTTTGCCACGGAGGCGGATAAACGTTGGGAAAATTAAATAAATTAGGTAATAGATTTATAAGGTAATAAATATTATTACAATCTAGCCTTATGTAAGATTACATTTAAAAATATAAGAAATAAATATCCATTAACATTTTTCTTACAGTTTATACGATAAAAAATTGTAAATAAGTGAAAGAGATTTTTAGGAGTCAATGGTTGTAGTTTATAAAACTCCTTAGCTTGCAGAGAAAGGTCGAGAAACAATGAAATACAATGAAACAATGAATGAATGAAGAATTGAATGTGGAATGTTAATTATTAATAATTTCTAAAACACAAGTATTTGTACAAAAATCTTAGTCTAAACTTAGCACTAGGGTTAACAAGCATGAAGCGCAGGCGCAGCCAATCACGTCCATGTACTTTAGAGCGAAGGGCTGCGCGCGTGTGCGTACATGGCGGCTACAGTACTCCCCTCTGAGAAAAACGTACTCTAGGTTTCACCGTGCGTCCTGATCTTGTTACGTAATTTCTGGCTGGTGCTTCTTTTGTTGTATATTTATCTTCCGAGTCTGACTTATCCTTAATCTCCTTGTAGTCGATTGATGTGTCTTGCTCGTGGTTGTATATGAAGGCTGGTTTAAGTCTGTCGATTGATATTACAGAAGTTCGCGTAGGCAATTGGATTGTGAAGTGTTTTTCATTCCTTTCTAGTACTTTAAAGGGTCCGTTGTAAGGTGGTATCAATGCCGTGCGTACTGTATCATTTCGCACGAAAATATGTGAACATGTTGCTAAGTCACCATGGATGAAAGTTTTATTTGTGTGGCGCAGTCGTGGTTTTGGTGATAAAGTAGCCATTGTTTCAGATAGGCGACTGATAAACTCCGAGTCTTCAATGTTGGATTTTGCAGGTACGAAAAAATCTGCCGGTACTCTGAGTGTTGTCCCGTACGTCATTTGTGCGGGGCTATATTGTTGGCTTTCGCGTAGTGCTGTACGTAATCCCAATAAAATTGTTGTGATTTCTTCGCTCCAGTGTGTATTATTTTCTCTTGCCATTAGTGCACTCTTTAGCGTTCGATGCCAACGTTCGACCTGTCCGTTCGCCTTAGGGTTGAATGCCGTTGTTCTTATGCGTTGTACGCCCATCTTTTTACATAAGGCGGTAAAGAGTGCTGACTCGAATTGCCTTCCTTGGTCGGTAGTTATTCTTAAAGGAGTGCCAAATCTTGAAATCCAACCGTCGTATATAGCCTTAGATACGGTTTCTGCGGTGATGTCGCGTGTAGGGATCGCTTCGGGCCACTTTGTACATCTGTCTATTATAGTGACGATGTATCTGTAGTCGTTTGACGGAGGAAAAGGACCGACGATGTCGCAGTGTATGTGCTCGAAACGCGCAGATTCTTCGAACTCTCCAGGAGGGCTTTTTGTATGTCGTTGCACTTTAGCACGCTGACATCCGATGCAAGCTCTAGTCCATGTGTTTACATCTTTGTTTATTGACGGCCAGAAGTATTTTTTTGTCATGATCTTTCTTGTGGTTCGAATGCCGGGATGACATAATTCATGTTGCGCTTGAAATGCATTAAAACGATATGCGGCTGGTAGATACGGTCTAATATATGATGTCGACACCTCGCATGTGATTGGCTGATTGCATTCGGGCACTTTTATGTCTTTAAATATTAATTTCGGGTTTTTCTTGCATTCCTTTAGTTCCTCATCTGCTTGTTGATCGATTGATAATTTATTGTAGTTGATAAAAGTGTGGTGAGGTATAATAATTTCTTCCACACGAGATAATGCATCGGCGGCTTCGTTGTTGTTTCCTTCGATGTGTTTAATCTTTGAACAAAACTGGCTAATGAAATGAAGTTGTCGCTCTCGTCTCGGCGTATCGCTGCTGCTTGATGTTCTCGTAAGTGCAAAGGTTAACGGTTTATGATCCGTGTAGATAGTGAGTTCGCTTCCCTCAATTAATCTTCGTAGGTTTTTTACAGCTGTGTACATAGCTAGTAATTCGCGATCGTACACGCTATATCTACGTTGTGTTTCACTCATAGACTTCGAATAAAATGCTAGAGGCTTCCATATATTATTTTCTTGCTGATGAAGAACAGCGCCGATGCTTTTGTCAGATGCGTCAGTGTATAGCCGAAGTGGTGAGTTAGGAATAGGATGTGAGAGTATCGTGGCGTTAAGTATGCTTTGGCGGCATTGCTCAAACGCATTTTCCGATTCCGGTGTCCATTTGATCTGTGTTTTATCATTTTTCTTGCTGTTGTGTAGGTATTTGTTCAATATATATTGGTTTTCCGCTTGCTTAGGAAGACAACTGCGATAAAAGTTAATCATTCCTAAGAATCTTCTCAACTCTTGAACTGTGGTCGGCTTAGGGTAGTTAATAATTGCTTTTGTTCTCTCTTGGGTTGGTTTGATGCCTTCTGAAGAGACTTCGTATCCGAGAAATTCAATTTTCTCTTTCCCGAATTCGCATTTTTCTAAGTTTAGTGACACGCCGTATTTGTCGAGGCGTTCGAGTACAGTTTCTATATGTTTTCTATGTTCTTCTTCCGAGTTTGAAAATATTAATATATCGTCGATGTAGGAAAATACTATTTCGTCCAGACCTCGAAGAACTTCGTGCATGAATCGTTGAAATGTTTGACCTGAGTTCCGTAAGCCAAAGGTCATGCATTTGAATTCGAAGAGTCCAAAAGGTGTTATAATGGCGGTCTTGGCGGCGTCTTGTTCGTTATTAGGTATCCAGTAATATGCCATTTTGATATCCAATTTGGAGTATATTTTCTTTCCGTGCAGCTGGTATGTGAAGTCTTGAAGCCTCGGTATAGGGTAGCGATCGGGTGTCGTAACTGCATTTAATCTTCGGTAATCTCCACAAACGCGAAGTGATCCATTTTTCTTTTTGACGACGTGTAAAGGACTAGCCCATGGGCTATTTGAGGGCTTGCATATACCCATCTCGATCATCCTTTCAAATTCAAGTTTAGCGGCCTTGTACTTGTCTGGGGGAAGAGGGCGTGGTCTTGCGAATATTGGAGGTCCCGTAGTTTCGATATGATGCGTTGTATTATGTTTAGCAGGTGTCTTCATTGATATTGGTCGTAGTATGTCGGGAAATTTCTTTAGTATGTCGTGGTAGATATGATTGTGGTTGACGGTCTGTATTGAGGCTTCGGTTGCTTGAATGCGGAGGGCGTTGACGCTTAGTTGAGTGACGCAGTCTATTAATTTTCTTTTATGAAGATCGACGAGTAGCTTGTAGTTTGCGAGGAAATCTGCTCCGAGAATAGATGTATTAACATCGGCGATAACAAATTTCCATTTGAAACTTCTTCGTAAGCCTAAGTTTAGCTCGATTGTTCGTTCTCCATATGTTTTAATTTTTGTACCATTTGCGGCGAACAATGTGTAGTCACCCCGTTGTTTTTGGTAGAATTTGCTCCTTTTTGCTGCGAGGACCGATATGTCAGCTCCAGTGTCCACAAGAAATTTTTCTTTACTTATGGAATCCGTTACACATAAGCGGTATGTAGTTTTATGGCCGTCGACGCCCGCTAACGACGACGTGCTTTTTAGTTTTCCTGTTTGAAGCTGCATGGGGATTCGCATTTTTTTGCTTCTTGTTTGAAACGCCGATGGTAATAACAAACGCCTGGTTTATAATCATCGTGCTCCTGGAATGCAGGTGAACGCGTTCTTGATCTGTATCGTGACTTATAACGTTGGTGTTGAAAACGTGATCGGCTTCTACGTCTTTGATATTCCTGTTGTTCATTCCTCAGGCTGGCAACTTCCAATGCTAGTTTCGCGATTTGGCTCGATATCATATTTATTTGTAGACTCGTGGCGTCGTGAATTGTGGATGATGTTGGAGACGAGACTGCGGCGATCGTTGCAGGCTCGATGTGCTCCATCATTGTATCTGCCATTGTAGCTAATTTATCCAAGCTCAACTCTGCGCTAATTGAAAGGACGGCGCGAACGTGTGGCGGCAGCTGTTTTAGCCATAATATTTGTAGAGCACTGTCGGTAATTATTTTACCACCTAGCTCTTTCATTTTGCGAAGTAGGTGGCTTGGTTTTAAGTCTCCAAGCTCCAATCCACTCAATAATTTTTGAATCTGGTTATGCTCCGACTCTTGGTATGTGGCTAACAATCTTTCTTTCAGCGCTCGGTATTTTTCGCTTGTGGGCGGGTTTAATATTAGGTCTGCAATCTGCTCCAGGTCACTGTGGCCAAGAAGTGGTATGGCGAGATTAAATTTTTGTTCGTCGCTTGGCTTGCTTGCAGCGATGGCGGCTTCAAATTGGGCGAACCATAAAAGTGGCTTTTCCCTCCAGAAAGGTGGTAGACGGGCAGGGAGTGATACGGCTGAGAGCTCCGTTCCGTACTGCTGTTGACTTTCCATTTTAAGTGTTTCTTCTTCGGGGTCACCAATTTAGGAGTCAATGGTTGTAGTTTATAAAACTCCTTAGCTTGCAGAGAAAGGTCGAGAAACAATGAAATACAATGAAACAATGAATGAATGAAGAATTGAATGTGGAATGTTAATTATTAATAATTTCTAAAACACAAGTATTTGTACAAAAATCTTAGTCTAAACTTAGCACTAGGGTTAACAAGCATGAAGCGCAGGCGCAGCCAATCACGTCCATGTACTTTAGAGCGAAGGGCTGCGCGCGTGTGCGTACATGGCGGCTACAGATTATTATAAGAAAACCTTGTTGTGATGTGCGGTACCTTCGAGCTTTATTTACAACTCAACAATAAACCGATATCTTATTTCCTAATAACGTTTATTTCAAATCATGTTTCCCTCAATTCATGCTTCGATACATTATTTTCGATTCATAAAATATAAGAGTATGAATTCCTGTTCTAATATTCAAGTGAACGTTTCCGTTCATGATAGCATTACATTTTCAAAGAAAAGCGAACATTTCGTATCACATTCAGCTGATTTTTTCCAGGAGCTTTCGCAATGCGGTTTTGTTATCGCGTCGGCTTTTCCGCGATTTCATCTTTAGCTCGGTGATTTTGTGAGTTCCTAATGTAATTACAGTAAACGTTGTGATTTTGACGGAGCTAATCGAGCCTAGCGAATAAATGTTGGGTCCCTATATTTTCGGTATTTGCCTGCGGAAATTAATTAAAACAAAGTTAAAACTTCATTTTACCGCTCTTTATGTTAGCTTAATGTTTATTTCACATGGAATTTGAAATTTATGACAATTTATGAACATTAATACCTACTTACTAATATTAAAAATGTTAAAGTTTTTGAGAATATATATATATACACATTGATGTAACTGTATAATAATACAGCTCATCCATAAGAATAATACGTGAGCTATAATTTATTGTGTCGATTAACTAAAATATATTTTTTTAAAAACCAATTAATTACTAATTGTCTTGTATACTCGGTACAGATTATTAGGAATCTGTGGAGCAATCAATGGTGCATCACGTTTTTCATTTGTTAATAAATACTTTTACTTCGCACAAGTCAGATGGCAATAAATTCAGTGAGCTCTGAATACAAATCGTCAAAGTCGTAAAACACAAGCATGGCCAATTTAGAAAAAGTACTTATTTGCAATTCAAAATGCTTCAGAGGTGACCCGGACGTTGACGGATTTTTCGAAATTGAAATTTTATCTCGAACGAAGTCTCCTTTAGCCGTTGAAAGGCGTCGTCCAGATCCAATTTGCTCGATAAATAGCCGCTGCTAATGCGATCGAGTAGGTACTGAGCAGCGGCGACTCAATTAAACTACTTTAGATAAAACTCCTATTGACGCGTTCTTTTTCTCTATTCATTTTCAATCTTTCCTATTGAAACTTATACACTTACTTACACGCACTCACTTGTTTTACTTTGTTATAAGTACCTTTGGTTTTTGGCCTCAGTCGAAAAAGAGGCCTCTGGGATCGTAGCTCCTAAACGGATTGACCTATTTCGATGCGTTTTTTTGTAAGCTACAATTTATAAAATTATTCATCCTTTTATGAGCTGTTCTAGCCCAATTTTTCAATTAATATCTTGATAAAGTAACCCTTTAAAAATAAGTATTTATAATTATTTATACCGAAAACAATTCCCTTCTACATAAACGGACGCAATCAAAAACAAAGTACAGCTTAATTCAAATGTTCAAGGTTTTTCTTTATGTATGCTCCTGTTTTCGCTAAACCCATTGAATTAATTATTATTGTCTTTTAATAGTTTTAATAATTTAGACTGATTCCATTGTAATTTAAACACAAGGGATATATTTATTTATAAATCACATAAAAATAGTACTATAACATATGTAAGATATAAGGACATACAAACAGAAAACAATAGTTGTAGCCTTATCGCTACTAAGCGATTTCCCCCAGGCAACTCAGACAGACGAACGGATACTGAGAATTTAAAAAGTAATACTGTTAGTACCATTTCAATGAATATTAAGAGAATGGAAGTAAAAAATCCAGCCATCACTGTAGCAGGATCAATGGGTCCCGAATTAAATGCGAACATATTTTATCTCTTGCATAAAGGATTGTTTTCCCTGATTCCCGGAACAAATTGGAGTGACCCGATCCGGACGGGCGAGTAATACCCGAGTAACTAGGGCTTACCTGCACCATTTGTCTGCTGCAGCGCTGTCAGCGATTTATAGCGCTTTAATACCGCTGAATATTAGTACCCTCCTAACGAGCTTTTAAACAGCTTCGTGGGCCGGACTGGCAGCACTGCGGAATTAATTACAGGATTACATAATTGCTGCTTTGTTATGGGCTTGTCTCGAAAAAGTGTAAATTGAAGACAATTACAAATAAGAAAACATTATAAGTGGATGAAGATGTCATCTTTAATTATTGCTACGAACAACGCGATTACGTTAGCTTTTAAAGAAAAACTCAATCTTGGTTTTTTAAAACCTATATTTTTACAATATAAAAAAAGATCATCAATCATCATACTGGTGAGTAACCGAAGAATGCGACCTAGAAATTACAATACTTTATCCTCTTCAATTTCGCTTGTAATATCCTACGAATGTAATATCAAATAATTATGTAAATATTTGGTTTGTAAAAAAATTGTAAATGTGTGCAGAGCGAATAATAGGTATCAGAAGTTGAAAGGTCAGTTGTATAGGTTGGTAAAAAAGTTTATAATGAGAGTCGTCGTTTGTTTACAGGTAAGCAATTAGCCGAGGTTTGTCTGACGCACCTCGCCAACTCATTACAAGTTGGCCCTTCGCACACAACACCCTTTCAAATGCTAACTCAGGGCCATATTCGGTGAGATTTATTTGTTTATTTTTACGTTTTACTTTATTTAACAACTGTAACAATTATTTAACTTTATTATTCAGATTACAAGACCCACAATATATTCAGTATAATTATTAATTAGTATCTGTTAGTAAGTTAAAAATGTCATGGGTCTTGCGAAGATTTATAATGTGAGTACACTAGCTGTTCCCCACGGTTTCACCCGCGTTAATTTCCTCGTAGTTTTCCTCTATAAATGCACTATTTAACAATATTTTTAAGAACCAAAAAAGCAAAAGATCGTTGATCACTCTCTGTGTATTTTGCATCTCCTATTTCACTCAACGGTTTAATTTTCAGTACCATTTTCCAAACATTACATAAAAATATTGTTTTAACAAGTACAAACACAACAACAAGAGATTTATCCATATAGATGCAGTGGTTCTGAAGTTAAATAGTGTCAGTTAATTCATCGTCTGCCTATTAATTTAAGTGCTATAGCTTGTGAGCAGTATTGTTTTGACTAGATGCCAAATAGTCCAATAAGCTGGCAGTCGTTACAGATTTAAAGAAATACAAAAGTTTGCTCAAATTCCATTGCTACAGTGTATGCTAAGTAAAATTTTAGCCGGTACAATATTCAATGGACAAAAGGAATAGCTTCCAACTTTCGTAATGCGTCCGAGTTTCGTACTCCAAATGTAAGCTTTGTAAACTTTAATGAAAATACAGATTTACTTCAAATTGCTTACTTCTTAAAATGTTTACAAGGTCTGTTGGCTGAATTTAGTGAAATGCAAGACATTACTGAAATGACACTTTCGTATCGCGAACACTGCAGTAGTACATTTAAAAGGCAAAAATCGCGAGTTGACTATGAATATGCAAAGGCGGAAGTGCGCTGTCTCCGCGATGCGACGTTGCACTTTTACTCACTAAATACGACTGCGAGTATGGTTAGAGGGAACGCTTTCAATGGAATTTTAGGATTACACTGAATATTTTAAACCACACATAACTTAGATAACATACGGTTACTGAATAAAAACTGCTCTACCTACATACCTATTCATTATTTTTTTAACTCATAACATAACTATGGCAAAGTATTTATGATCAAGTTAATCTAAATTTCTACGATTTTTATTAAAACTGAAACCTAATTAATAACTGTCCATTGACATTTCTAGTTATCAATAATGTTTTTATACTTTGATCGCGTGTGTAGTTTTTATTTAATTATACGACACTGTTTTGCCAACATGAAGGACTTCTTTTTAACCTTTGATCTTCTGTTGTCGAGGAATCTAACTGATTCGACACATGGGTTAGAAACCTGTGGTGGTAAGTCTTAGTACACGTTTTGCACTATATCCACTTCAGGTCTTTCTGGATAATATCGTTTCTATCGAAACACGGTACATTGAATATGTTCCTTAGCATTTTGTTCTAGAACCTTTGTCTTATTAACAAATTGTTCTTCGCAGTGCAGCCTCAAAATGTGTACCGCAGATCCATACTGACATTAATATTGTCTTTACTTTATTTTCAACTAGCGACCCGCCCCGGTTTTGCACGGATATAAAACAAATATAAAAACCTTCCTCTTCAATCACTTTGTCTATTTAAAAAAACCGCATCAAAATCCGTTGCGTAGTTTTAATGATTTAAGCATACAAAGGGATATAGGGAAAGAAAAAGCGACTTTGTTTTATACTAAGTAGTGATTGCGTATTAAAATCTTCACAGCAGTTTTTTAAAGGATTCCTTATTTCGTCACGAGTGAAATAAATATAAGATCTGAAATGGAGACAAATGTGCGAAGTGCTGAACGGGCGATGGCTGGCTGATTCATCTGATCCGAATAAATCCGGTCTTTGAGCCGGAGGGATCCCGAAAGATAAGCTGAAACGCCACACTAATGTTCGCGACCTGAAAGCTTTACTTTTAATCCAAACAAACGTGTTGTAATCTATCTAATGTACCTAGACGTATCTTTCGAATACCTTAGATTCGTATCTTTTTAATTTCTATAAAATCTCAGACTAAATAGTTTCTAGATAATTATTATTTATTTTAATGCAGCATCAAGCCAAATATAAAATATATATAAATAAACGCAAGACAAATAATTGCAATTGTTTTACAAAAAAATTCTTTGTAACAAATTTTCTATCAATGGTTTATAATATGTATTTTATAGACGTATTTATCCGCACTCGTGACAAATAAATAAATCGAGGAAATCTTTAACATTTATTCATCACCAATAAATGTAAGCCACACAAGAGATTATATCTCAAGAATTACAATTTTTAACCTCAATTTAACACTATAGATATAAGATATGTTACTTTACAGTCTAACAAGCTAGCTAAATGAATGGAATGAGATTAATGAGTCGTCATTAGCTAGCAATACATCCAGACGCTCGACAGACATAAATAAGGCAGCAAGTAGTTGCACGCGCCTTACATTGTTATTAATAGTTCTGAGAGTGAGCCTCGTTTGTGAATTATTCACACTCTGACGCACATTACTGAATCTAATTAAACAACAACTTCGCTTCACTGACTTTCATGAGTTGTTATTAAACATAGCTGCCGTTAGCAGCTTGTTCCGAGTAAATTAGCTGTTTTCATATTTACCTTTGAATTATTATCCTAGCTTCTAGACGAAGGAATGTACTTACGTTACATCGAAAGCCTAAGTAAATATTCATTGTTACTTTTAATGTTGAATATGTAGATATTCTAAATAAGTTTCCTTTAACAAACAATTTACCTACACTAAACACTACACACGTGGGTACTCAATATTTGTATGGAAATGACAATAGCCAATCGTAGCTGAGCTTGGATTTGTTTATTGACTCATAATATTTCATTTCTTTCAATACATTTCCTGTTGCTTTGAGCAATAAATGTGCATGAAATAGAAATCTTAAATACGCCATTATAACAACAATCGAGCTCCTTAAATTTATATATTTTATGTAAACAAAACACACATTTTTGACTTAATAACAATGATTTTCTTATACTTTTAAAAAAAATTAAAACATAAACCATTAATAGAAAATAGAAGAATTTAAATAGAATTTTTCATTTGTGAATTCATTTTGCAAACGTGTGAGTTAAATGTAAAATGTTTACATGAAACCACACTTGTTTAATTGTGTAATGAGCGTAATTCAAAACAACTGGCGCGTAACGACGCGTCTGATTACAAAGCACAGCCTCCTTTCATGTCTCGCATTTACAAAGGAGGGTTATTATTCACTCAAGTATTTACTCTCGTAGTTCCTTAAGTAGCTGTTCTAAGACCGAAATTAAGATAATAGAGTGTAGTCCTACGAAGGGAATGATTTTTCAACAGATATATGCATCTTTGCGGACAAGTTAGTTAATTTTTATATTAATCATACAAAGTTAAACAACAATCTATGAATTATTTACGATTGACATAGACAAAATTATTTTTTAAAAAGAAATTTTTTTTTTTTAAATTAATTGAATGGCTTGGCGCCGCGTTTCAAAGAGCAACATGAAAGTTTTATGCCCTTGTAGAATTTTAGATGAATTTTATTTATCAACACTATTTACGTCTTTTATTTATAGTAAGTTCATTTATAATACAAAATTTATTTTTTACTTTTCAGTGCGTTTTGAGGTCGGTTTTATTTTTTTGTTTAAAATTAATTTTTAAAGATACCGTGGAAGTGACCCGTCGCCCGGCACATGTGAACTTATCGCAATACTAGTAAGAGAACATAATTTTCTATAATCACTAGTAAATAGATAAGTCGGGAAGCTACTAAGTAATAGATTCCAAATCTATTTCGTATACCTATATATTTACCACTAGGCGATGTGCATTGGAAACTATTGTATTAAACCAGTGTTTAATATCAAATATCTTGTTCTGAGGTTTATGTTCCGATACAAACATGAATAATGCATATTCGATACGTTGCTACGAAGCGTAGACATTGCTACGAATTGTAACAAGCTCGTAGCACGACGTCTACGCTATGAATTGTATATAAGCCGTAGACTCGTATAAGCGCTGTCTACTCATGTTCTACACGAGAACACGTCAAAGTCATGAAGTTTGTATAAATGCTGTTAACGCGAAAATTACGTCTCGAATAGAGGAGCGCTTTAGTTTTTCAGCCAAACACCAGCAGGAGGTTATCGATTCGATGTGTATGTTTGTTTTTTCGTATGTTCCGTTCCTACGTACGATACGTGGACCAATTTCGATTAATGAGGTGTCAAACGATTCGGTTTGGCGTACTATCAATAAGCATTTGTATGGATAATTACACCTCACTTTTTGAGGAAGTTTTTACAATTAATTTATCCTGTATCCGCAGAGGGCTTTTAGAGCAGAAAGCCGTCGATACATGTCGATAACAACGTGGAAGATAGACGTGAGCCTGAGATATACAAGATACCTATAAGCCATGGCTAAATTGTTTCGTTACGGTACTGTAAATACGTTGTTTAACAAAGTGTACGCGACAAAGTTATCAGGTTTCCCTTTGTTGAGCGTTGCGATAGCTTTGATTGTTTTAGCAACGACGCGGTCTATACGTCATATACATAAGGCTTTACTTTATGTGCTTGTGAAAATACATAATGTTATTTTAAGAAATAACTCAAGTTTAATAACATGAAATTTTTGTAGCAATCAACGATAATTTTTTTGTTTTAATTATAAATCAATATCCCAGAAAATACGCTATTAAGATAGGGGTATAATATAGATATATTGGCTTTCTATTTAATTATTTAATTGACTTACCAATGCAACACCATAAAAAGATTCAATTCGAACCAGTTTTTCCTGAGATATAAAACAAATAAACTCTTTAGCTTTGTAAATATTGGTATAGATTATTGTTTGCCGCAATTCGAGCGGATCTTCTCGAAGGAGTACCTAAATGGATTAAATGAGAATATTCACAAAAGGGTTGTTTGCCATTACTCAATTTCAACGTTTACATTTCCTTCGACGGCTTTGAAATTAAATTGGCTGAAGAAAATTATTCGGAGTCGATTTCGAGATATAGACCTAATCTTCTTACGATGATGTGGGATGTTAAATTATTTAAATTGACAATTTGGAAATTGAATTTATAAATGTGTTTCATAAAGGCTAGATAATATTTCGTGGCTGGAAATTAGATAAACCGCATTTTGGCCAAAATTATTCCCACAGAATTAACTGCCCGCCAATCTGCATAATAAACTGAATATTAGGAACAGTAGTAAATTGCTATTTCAATAACGATGCGGTCGTGTAATGACAGCGATACTACTATTTCGACCGCCTTCGTTCAACTCGAATGAAACTAGCGTTAGTGATAATTCTCAATGCTGTTTAGCAATCAATTAAATTTTATGCTAACATTTTGTTACATTCGATTTAAAAAAAGAAGACGAATAATACAATATGTAAACGCGTAATTTTTAGTGGGACATGGGACACATATTTGTAACCGAGATCCTATCCTCCAATCCAGCATTTTTCACTTGTCATTTATTAATTTTATTACATACTGTCGTTAAGATTTGATCAAAATTTGTGTTGTATACTACCAAATAATAGTTGTACAGTTGAAAAGGTGAGGTTGAAAGCAATTTAAAAACCCCTCGACGTGGTGATTACAAATAAGAATATCTCATAAATGGATGAAAAGATCTTCATAAATTGTAGCTAAGACCCATCTGGATCACGTCAGCTTTTTGACAATAATAAACCCAGCATTGCGATTGGTCAATAAGTTTAGAAGCTACGCTGCCACAGACAGACACACAGACTTTAAACTTTTAACATACATTAGTTACTTCTAGTGTCTGTGTACATACTTAAACTAAATCTGAATTGTTTTAGTTTATGCAGTAAACATAACGTACCTATAAAGTGTATTAACGAGAACGTCACAAAGTAGTTTGTTGTTAGCAGCTAACGAAGACTTGTGGTTCTCGCCTCGCCGCTTTCAAACAATCAGCTTTCACCAAACTTCATCTGTTACCCAGAGTAGGTACTCTGGAATCTGAAACTACCAACGTGATAAATACAATAAAGGCTAGTGTAGGTAACCTTTCTGTTTTCCTAGAAGTTATTTTATTAATTTATATTATTAAATTAATATTGATAAATTATATATATACTAATATGCAGGGTTTATTTGTATGGATGAACGCACTAAACGCAGGCAGTAGGTACTGGTATAAGTTGAAAAATGATTTTTGTGATGGATAGTAGATAGATAAGACATGACACGAGTACAATTATTGGACGTTGAGCGAAATTATGACATCTTAGTCTCTCTTAGTTGTATTTAGAAATCGTTTGTTCTTGTGCAGACATTACCAGACAAAAGGGAGTTTTGATTTCTCACTTCATTTGTCGATTCACTGAATGGAGTCCCGCCGTAGAGGTCTTAGAAACTTATTTTATTAAGGTCGACTCCGTAACATTGTGTAAAGACCGGTTATATATTGTAAAGAAAGAAATCAGCTGTGCTCGGGTCATCAAGCACACCCATCGCCTCCCCCGGGCACATTTACAGAGTAATTTATTAGATAACACTAATGAGATAAAGCTGAGCCCATGAGTGTTTTAAATGTGATTACATTTTACTTGTTGATGATCAACATTTTAAAACAAAATATTTCTCGCGTCGGTTATGATAATATAGTTAGCACATAGCACAGAAACAAAGGTATTCATAAATACTATATGAATTGGTTTCAGCGGAACGCAAACTGAAAAATAAAAAGACAATAAAGAAAACATTGCAACTATTCATTCACATATAACCAGTTATATCGTGATCACGTAGTCAAACTGAGCAATGAGTTTCAGATTAACCACTGAGTTATATCTCATTGGCCGAGAACGAAACTAAGCTCAATCTAAAAGCGATTAACAAAAGCCTTGAGGGATTGAAATGAACAAAGTTGTAAGTTATCCTTGCTACTTGTGTAGTATTATGTAGTTCTCTTTGGCGCTTCGGCTCGATATTGACTTGCTCTGTGCCAGTAGCTCTGCCGCAAGTTCACTCAAGAAATTTTCAAAAAATGATCGACACGCAGATCGTAGCGAGATGAGACCAAGGTAGTATTATGTTGACCCTACGGTCAACGAGTAGTTAGTAGTGTGGTGAGCTTTCGCTACTTTGTAATGCTCATACGGTAGCAATATTACCTATTAATTGATTGTAATCCATTAATATCGTTAACCCCTGAAAGCGAAGAGGGATGTTATATGTATGACGTGTCTATGTATATTAATGTGACATCTTGGCTCCTAAACGACTGATCGATGCAGTTTTTTGTTTGAAAGTTGGCGTGGTCTAGATGGATCGTAGCAACGATTTATTAAGATCCGTTTGTGAGATGTTCTTACTTGAAATTTACATGTCCGGAGATTTGTAAATTGTCTTCAATTTCATTTTTGTATATTTGTTCATGTGTTTTTAAGTCCATGTAATTAAGTAGGTACATAGAATTTGTAAGAACCAATTTTTATGATATTTGATTGTATTTCGTTGCGATATTGTTTTTCTGTACACGCACAATAGAAGAGAAAGATTAATCAATTGTGAGAGAGTAGTGACAGATATCCGTCCGTCTCTTCTCTTTGGAATTTATCGCCGACAAATACAATGATCGATGGATTGAGAGGAAACATCCGAGTCCTGTCCGAATTTAAAATTCACTGTCATTTATTTCATTAAACTGTTTTCGCTGAATTGTAAAAATCTTTTCCTTCATATTACTCAGCAACTTCTAAATGGTAATTAAAACACGTTTCTTTTTGTTAAATAAAAGATGTTACTTTCCTTAATATTTTATATTCCGCTTTTTAATTTTTGGGCTGGTCAACGATAGCTCCCGTTTCATTACTTATTAATAATAAATGTTTTCTTTAAATGTTTTACTTTTTAATCAATAAAAATATATTTCCTAACTAAGTAGTTTGATTCAATTGATGAAAGCTTGAATAATCTGAAGTCTTATTCTTTAACTAGTGGCCCGCCCTAGCTTTGCATAGATTACGGTACCCTCATTTCATAATACTTGCCGTTTATGCAACACTTTTATTTATGCTTCACTCCTATTAGTTGTAGCTAAATGTTAGACATCAAAAGAATATTCCAATTTGCACCAGAAATTCCTGAGATTAGCGCGTTCAACCAAACTTTTAATATTAGTAAAGTTATCATCAAATGGTAAGTTGTAAAGTCAAAGTAGAAAAGTAAATAACCCGCTGTGAATCCAATACAATGTGACTCACAAGACGTATTTGATTTATAATAGCCACAGAGGCGTGAGGCGGCGCGTGTCATGCTCAGATACATTGTGCCTCCACTATGATAGAAGTATTTTTGTAACTATCTATTACAGGCCACATGTCGCCATTGAATTGATAAATCTATTCTCCGTGTAAAATATTCTTCATATAATAAGTTCATACACTTGATTGTAAAGGTTTTTTCGCGCCAGAAAATCTCGATCTACGCCAAGAAATCTGTCAGATGAGCGCGATTATATTGCCAATGATTCACAACCTGTTGCTAAGACCACAATAACTTTACCATAATAACCTATTTTTACGTATTGAACGAGTCCAACAAGTAATTTAAAATACTTTTATTTATTGACCCGACCCCCCTCCCCCTGAGGGTAAGTAAATAAGTTATGTATTTATATGTGCTCGTACTTCATTTGTTTATAATGCAAGTACACATGTAACTACTACGGCAATAGCTGTTTTTAATTGGTATTTAGATTAGTCACAATGTAGTTATGTTTAAACCCATCGACGAAAAAAGAGAAGTGTTATGAATTTGACGTGTCTGTATATTTTGTGTGGTAGATTTTTAAAAATTTTCGATGGAAAGCTAACCTGATCAAGGTGGAGCTTAGCTACAATTCATGAAAATAGGTTACATACGTCAGTATGTTTCGTAGGGTTTTTTTTAAATGTCTCCAACTTCAATTGCTTATAACAACAGGCTTAACAAGGAATCTTTCTATAAAGAGAACACACTATATAAGAGACCAGACTAGCATTGTAATTCACACGTAGAATTATTGTTAACCTCATTATAAACCGTGGAGCGAACATTTAATAAGCGAAGCAATAGAATTTATCTAAGTTTCGTGTCGGCAGCGGTGCCAAAAGCCTGGAATTAGGCTGATAGTGCTCTGGCATGATGCCAGATTCGGCCAGAACCTGCCAAACTTTGCTGGAACACGCCGCGCTGGGCACGTGTCCGTATTTCTGAAAAAACGTTAATAAACTTAATCTATGAAATTCATTTCAAAGAAACAATGGGAAATAAATTATATTATTGTTGATGAATTATAAATAATTCTGTAACAATGGATAATAAAACAAAAATACTTTTATTTTTAATTTTTTCCGTTCACAAATGATACATTTTCAAGTTAGAACTAGCGTAACTCATTCTATCGAATCGTTCAAGTAATTCTTTTATTTTCTTATGGCCTTAGAAAAGCGACTAACTACTAAATTAAATTGAAGACCATTTCTAAAACTGTTCGACATGTTCATAACAACTAAGAATATCTTAGGACTGGATGAACAGAAAGTAAGGTCCATCTCGACCACGATAGGTTTCATACAAAAAATCGCATCGAAATCCTATTCCTTTTGGAGGCTACGACGCTGCAGACACGTCACATTTAACACCCGTTAGTTAAAGAAAATCTCTCCTATTATCGTGATAAGCTTACAAAAGGCAGTATCCAGTTACGGAGAAACAAATATTTTAGTTGACGAATTGCTCTATAAATCAGTGGCCCAGATCATATCCGCTTAAGGGACAGGACATCCTTCATAGGAAATAGGAATTATTTACAATATTAATTTCACGCTGTCCTGGACGACATTACTCAACGCCACAAACTTTCATAAATTTAAAATGGCCGTGTGTCTGTTTTATCGTCTATCCTAAACTATTGGAGCGACCACGGTGCGTATTTTGTTGTTTAAACGCTCTAAACTTTATGAAGATATGTTCTTTCATGTCGGAGGTTTTTACATTTATCTTCTTTTTAGTACTTTTTTTCAATTAAATAGAAAGTTCAATATAATCTTACTCAGTAATATATTAATTTTTACAATTAATTAATAAATAAGCTTAAGAAAACAATTCAATGACCTTTTCTTTTCTCATTTCAATGAATTTCTAATATTACTTTAGCTGTCAAGTAATCATAAATCAAATTGGAAATGTTAACGTTTCTCGTTCCATCTGGAAAGTTTATTCAAAAAAGCTTTATCGATCTCAGGCCTTTGTCTCAGGACAAAATGTAATCAGAGATTAGTTAGCCTACCAATATTCGCAGAACAAAAACTCGTTGACCGTAATATTCCAGTCACGCTTTGGAGGCGAAAATAAAAGTTCCTCAAGTAGTGGCAAGTTTGTGTAACGCGTATTGCGTAGTTATTATATTGAAATACATAATATGTTTTTATATGTAAAATGTTCACATGCCGATTGTGTGTACACCTTTTTGGAAGTCGGTTTAGTTTTTTGAATTTTTTCTATTGAATTCTGTGATATTTGCAAAGTCTTCTGTTGTGAAGGCCGTATAATGAACACACACAGTCCACGTTACATCGTTTGAGGATTAGTGAAGTTAACTGTTAAGATTGAACTAAAATCCTGAATGGGTAATGGTTTAAAGTAAAATATTCAAAGTTAACAGGAAAGAGTACATTTGAAAGTCCATTAAAAATTGCTCGCAAGAGTTGTGTTAATCTCCGGTTAGAAAGAGCGTGGTCAGTTAATTATGCACAATACTAAATGTAGAGGCTGCTCGGTTCGCTGTGGGGGATGAGAGCTCAGAGCACGCGGCCGCGCCTCCACTCCACATTCATATTTTACCTCGCACTAATACGCTTCGCTTTCGACGTTTACTTCAGAGCGGTTGACATTAGAATTGTATTGGTCTATCTATTGTGAAGGGTTGAATCATTATTTATTTGGGAAAGGGTTATTATTTACTTCATAAATAATATATAAAAATAAGTATCAGGAGACAACAAAGTTATTTAAAAGGTCTTTTGTGTCAACGTTCCCTGGGAAATGTTTGTGCGAAATTTGAACAGTAAAAGTAGAAATGACCGCTGTAAATCAGAATCAAAGGGTATTTATCGGACATTTAACGCTGCCGCGATACTGGCATAAATAACTGGGATATATTTACGTTGTGTTACATTTTTCAATGTTGTCTTGAAACCGTTCGTTTGTGAAACTAGCGATAATTGTGTTTATTTGTTTTTTTAAAATATTAACAATTCATTTTGCACATTATTTAAACTTGGAATGCATTAATCAAATTTATATTTACGATTTAAATTTATATTGATATACAACGTATTCGATTATTTCGATGAGTTTTTTTTTTGTTTGATTAAAAACTGATGTGATGGCTACAAGATTATTTGTAATCATAATGTCTGGGGTTTTTTAAATCATCTTTTATTTTACTTCTTTCTGTGTAATGTCAGATTAGTTATATCTAAACACTCAAGTACGTTTAGTATCAGTTGTTACTAGATTCTAATTATATCTAAGCTGTAATACCTAGTGTAATCACAGTATACGGGGTGTTCAAACAAAGCATTGTTAATCTCACATGAGGGTGCTCGTAAAAGATTTATTATTTTCTGTCGACTCGTTCGCGAGCCTTTGTGATAAGGATGGCCATTGTTCTTATCCGAGGTTGTGTTTGTTTTAGAGTTTCATCGGTTATCGGTTCGACTCATCATCCTCGACTATAAACAAAATATGTAAAATATCACCAATTAACTATTTGACATCCGTTTTCAAATAAAAGTGCGTAAATCATATATTTATGTTTCAAAATATTAAACGTTCTCTCAACAATATTTAAAGATGTATTTAGTATCGCGAAACTTTATCAGTTACAAAAATAAAAGTTAATTTATTTGTGTATGACCAACACATTGAGCTTGTAAATAAACATATTCCCTAGAGATGTCTTTCTGATAGAAAACGTTCTACAAGTGTTTAATATTTGATTCTACATATTTAACCGACAATTATGACAGATACACAGTAACAATTGAAATGGGATGACAATTTAAAAACTCCGAAATATTATAATATATATGTACATATATAAGCTAAGGTCCACAGACTGAGACACGTGGTATATGTCAACCTTATGACACCCTTTATCCCCACCCTTTGTTCGTCGGTTGTTACAAAATTACATATTTTTATAGAAATGAAAACTTCTTTACGCGCGTTTAGCACTTTTTGGTGGTACTGAATTGAACTGAGCCGTCACGCGTCACGCGAGCGTTACATAGCCGAGGCTATGTACCTAACGTTTATTCGGGTCGCGCTCAGTCGGCTCGAGTCATGATGGTGCAGATGATGGCCACTCAGAAAAAATTAATACTCTAATTAATTTTTTTTTACAAATTTTTTATTTATACAAGTAGGTACATTGTAAAAGTTATTAATTTACTAACTTGTATTTCGTATTATTAATTTCGGCTTGTTGAATTTTTTGGGGTTTGGGGTTGTGGGGTCTTAAGCACACACACAATTTTTTATATTCATTATGATACCTATTACCTGACCTGTGACCATGCTATCAAAAAGGCTCGTCTCTATTCTACACCTATTATTCGTTTTGGTTTCGTTTATTTTGAAAAAGAAAAAAAAACAGCTCCCTTACAGACTGGTTAATTATAATGCGCCTGGCTAATTGTCGTTACAAATTCAAAGCAGAAATTCCATAAAACTGACGTTGCAAGTGTTCCTCGTGGTCTCTGGAACAAGTAACAATACAACTGCACAGTTTGACGACGTGCGCCCTTTTCTACACAGCTCTACTTCTAGTCGAGGAAAGTTATAATGGACTTGTCAAGACCAAGTGTTGACGCGCAACTTCCACCCACTACCGTTTGTCAAGGGCCACAACTACAACTTATTTCATAACTCATATCATTCCACTCTGTTGTGGAGATTCCTTTTGTAAAATGGCAGGCAAACGGGCACGAGGCGCTCAGGTGCTAATGGACAAGAACGTCATACTTCCTCGCTATCCTACCCTGTAAATTTGAATAGAAACGACACGACATATTTTATCAGTATTTAGACAACATGTTACTTTCAATCTCTGTTCATTAGTACTTTGAACTTGTTTCAAACAAAATCTCTATAAACCGACTTCAATGTGCATCAAAAAGTAATAAACAAAAGTGAATTAATAATTAAAGTGTAACAGATTATTATAAAATCTTAAACACTAAGCCAAATTGTTTTTCTTACATTCTTGTGTTTGTATTCATATAAAATAAGGGATAAATAGTAAGTAGCTTAGTATATTTAATCCCTAATAAATCTATCACGGGGAACAGCATTGATATTTTGTTTCGTCTCATTGAACGTATCGCCAGGGCCGCCGAGTCCCAGGTGAACCCTAATTTGCGAGTCCTGCTTGTCTACGTCTTTGCGCGCCTCGACTGATAGATTTATTGCCTCACCCTTCTGTTTTATAAATTAAAAAAAGTTGTCTGTGACATAGCTCCTAAACGAAAAGACCGATTTCGATGTGGTTCTTTTATAGTTAAACCCCAGTATACCAGTATGCCTTTCATGAGATATTCTTATTTCTAATCATCGTTTCGGGCAATTTGTACCTACTAATACTGTGTAACAGTTTGTTACTCGTTTTTTACGATTTTATTTCCCATGTAATAAAATGTTTGGTTTTATTGGTCGTTTGAATTAATGGCACTTCTGTAACTACGTAAAAGGCAACTTTGCGATGTGCAAAATAGATAGATTATCTGTACTTTTAATATTTTTAGCTTGTGCCCCGCGGTTTCATCCGCGATAATTTTGTCAAAGCACGATGTTATATAGCCTTCCTGGATAAATATATTATCCAATACAAAACTAGTATAAAATTAGTTCCTGAGATAAACGCTTTCACCTTACCAACAAAATCTTGAGCTTTATAATATTTTAATAATTGTAAATCTGCAATCTTGCAGAAACGGGCATAATTATTCCTTTAAAACATAAGTCTCTGGACCGATTACTTCTAGATAAACATTTAAAGTAATACACGTATAATAGAAGCGATTGCTTTGGCTTTCGCGTTCAGTTTAATCTGCGTAATGCGTCGTTGCTGAAAGTGTTCGATCCGAAATGAAGCGGAACGGCCTCGGGTCGTTTACACGCGTCCTGTTTAACCTCTTCTCCGTCACCCTTTCCTTTTGCGTTTCACCCTCTGTCTATATTGAACTTTGTTCTACATTCCATTGCTAGAAACCATTTCTCTAGATGGAAAGTTCTTACTTCCAATTTTTTGTATGATGACTTAACCACTGTTTTAGGCAAATCAAAAATCTATACTAACATTATAAAGTGGAATAGTCTGTTTGTTTGCTTGAACGCGCTGATTAGCACTAGATTACATTTCAAGAACTACTGTTACTGATTGTAAAAGTCTTCTTATGTTGTCAATTTATCGTGGATAGCTGTATGTTATATAACATCACACCACAAACTTATTTAAAGGTTCAAATATGTGTACGACACCATATCTCTTATGTTTTATAAATGCGGGTGAAACCGCTGGACACAGCTAATAAAAATATAACCTGCAGAGCTTTAAAGTCACGTACGGCATTCGTTTATTTGCGCTGTGAACGCCGTCAAATCATTTTTATATTCCGATATTCAGAAACCCTGGAGTACTCGAGAGGGATTATGAATATCTAATTTTTAATAAATCACCATTTGGCATCTTAATTTTTCATTAGTAAAACCTTAGAATATTAAGATTCAGAGCATAAAATGAAGAAGAAGCAAATGCATAATAATTAAAAACGTTATCCGTTGGACATTTACATAAAACCGATTTTCGTAAATTGTAGCTATGATCCATCTGGATGACATCAGCTTTCAAACGAAAAAAAACAAAGTCACAGATTGACACGTGGAACTTATAGAACCGCTCTTTTTCGGGTTTAGTTGAAGTGTCGAGCTCTTTACTCATCATACGGCCCGTACATAAGTGTAGCTTCGCGAAATAAATCGCGTGTGTGCAAAAGTCGTAAAGACAGTCTCAGAGGAAGCGATAAACGGTAGTGTGTAACTGTCGATAGGAATCAAGCCGGAAGACCTTTGAAAAGCCAGGGGCAGGAAATTACCTTCGATGCGGCTTTGATCTGAGACTGTTTGAAAAGTGCTTTGTCATACAGTCAAGTACCTGCCTTCACTAGACTATACTAATATTATAAAGCTGAAGGATTTGTTTGTTTTGTTGATCACGCTCATCTCAGATATGTATTGATAAATTATTTTTGTGTTAGATAAGACTTAATTACCGCGGCTGAAACTGCGGGGCTAACCTACATACAATTTCATAAAGCGGAAGTCCTGAGTTAAAGCTTTCATCAAACAGGAAGTGGGATTTATGCGTTGAGTTTAGTTATGGCTGGTGCACTGTGTAGGGCATGGGTCAGAATCGTTAGGCACAACACGCAGTTGCATAAATCAATGGTGGCGGATATAACCAACACAAAAAAAAAACATAAACATAGGCTTAATTAGGGGATGGAGCGAAATGCCTACTCAGCTTTTTACTTTGTCCTAGGATACAGTAAAAGAAACTTCGAGATAGTAACGTTCCGAGTAAAACGAGTGATTTTTCCTTTGATTTAAATCTCGTTATTAAGGTAATATTTCTCAAATCTCTTGAGTAGGGAGGCCTATCTCCAACCAATCTCATATAATCTTCTTCATACTTCATATACCACCGCATAAGGTGCCTACTTTTATAATCCTATTGTCTATTCCTTTTTATGATAAAATATACCTAACAAAGGTTGGAATAAAGAATTTTAAAAAAATTAAGAAAGGAAATGTAAAAGTTAAACTTTCTTGTTAGGACACACATTAGGACTTGCTGTTATTTATAAGCTTCCACGGGATGTTATGAGTTTGACCGGTTTGTGGTCTGTGTCAGTCTGTGGCATCGCTTCTCAGCTACAATTTATGAAGATCTGTTCATTTATTTATGAGTAATTTTTATTCGTAATCATCACTCGGGTGGTTCACTAAGTTGTCTGCCATTTATTTTTTATGTGTGCACATATTTCGGCATAATTCTGTTTAATTTATATAAATATTCGCATATTCTCCAAACTTCGCTAGTTTTTTTTTGACAAATTTCAGCAATGTTCTTATTTAAGTTTTAAGCTTACACTTTTCCATAGTTAAAACTAAACACAGTTGTTTTTGATTATTATTAGTAAAATTTTTTTGCAAACAGATTCGTTTTGAAAGTAATTCTTTAAATTTTTATTTCTGTTCTACTGAAAATACTTCCTTATCTATTTAAAATCCTTTTTAATTAAATCAAGAAGTTAAAAAATAAAAATCAAACGAAGAAATCAAAATGTTGCCATTCACCAATACAATTAAATATTCTCGCGTATTTGTCCACTTCATTACAATAGCAACGCAAAGGAAGGGTGTTTGTGGAAATAATTAAAGGAGGATAGTGTAAATACAATAACGAGGTGGTGAATGATGTGGGCCGTGAAATGAACAGATTCGTTCAACCGAGACAATTGATGTCCGCTTCGATCAGCCGCGACGTATTATATTCTGCCCTACTGAACTGAAACAGATGGGTCAAACGAGAGCCGTGTGAGAACTTCACATTCGTTGCGCACGTGTCTGCGGCAGGCCAGACAATAAATGGCCCGTCTGAAGTGGCGGCTGTGAATTTAAATTAAAAATATATATATTTGAAAGACAATCGTAAACTAACTTCAAACTATGCCTGAGGTTAAAATTGCCGATATTTATCTTGTTCATTGTTTTTTGATTTATTACATTTAAGCATTTTGAAATCGGTTTATGTTTTTCAATATAACGTTTATTTCAGGTTCTGAGTGTAAATGAATTGTTTTACTTTTTCTAAAAATATGCAATCATTTTCGATAATTTATCAAAAATTATATGATTTTATCAAACCAAAAGAAATGTTTGATTCAGTTCATAGTTGGCGACAATAAAACAACGACAATAATTTTTTGAAGATGTTTTAAAAAAATTAAGAGATTGGCGAGAAAAAATGTCAAAATACATATTTTTGTTTTGTTTACTAAGAAGTAAATAATAATAAAAAAATTGGTGTTTACCCATATTTTTATCTTGAAACAGATATAAAGTGAATTCCCGTATCCCATCTGCATTTCTGCGTCTGTTGTACTGATTATTTTCTTTGCAGGCAAGACTTACCCAAACGTCTAAGCACTCAGTCAGCGCAATTGGAGATTCTTCGAGGATATCGAGTACCGCGACGGATTCGATATTTCTTAAATAAATGTAACATATTCATATCAGTGGAGTGGCTATGAATAAAGAATGAATGAATTATTCACTCTGTCCCTTTATTTCGCGTTTTTGCGAGCCTCGGATTTGAATAAATCATTTCGAATAGCTGTTATTTTAGTTTCGGATAGTAAACGATTTGTAACTAAAATGTTTTACCAAACTGTTGTCAGATTATTTATTATTCCTATAGTGACGGCTGAGAGACCTAACTTTACGTACATAAGACACTGCAGCGACGGACAAACGGACAAATCCTATACAGACGGGATTGTATCGTTGTTCACCTATTTTTAACCCACGACGCAAAAAGAGGAGAGTTACAAGTTTGACGTGTAGGTGTCATACGAATGGAACGATTCGAATGCGATTTGTTTTGTTTGGGAGTTGACGTACCTAGTTGAGAAGTACCTTAGGTACAATTAATGCAGATTTGGTCATACATTTATGAGGGATTCTTTTTTGTAATTAACATGACGGAGGTGTTTTACATTGTAATTTATTTCACTTTTAGCTCTAATTTACATTTATTAAATATTTACAATAACGTACTGAAATATATTTACAAAAATACAAAAGGCTCATCAAAGCCGTTAGGGTGCGTACCCAAAATACTGGCTACATTACAGTGTTGTATTGCTATTTGTTATTTTTATGAATCCTGTCTTTTATGATGTTTTATAACTGTCTGTGTTAAATAAATTCCTCAAAACTTGCATAAACTTACTTTTAACACGGCTGTTAAATGAAATACATAATACCTATGTACACCAATGATCTTCGCTTATTGAAGTAACGATTCACGAGTCGACGAAGAGTTGTATAACTGGACGTTGGAGTTGAAGAGAAGAAAAGAGCAGAGAGGAGGAGCCCGGCGTGTGATCTTATTGGTAGTGCTTAGATAATCTATCATAAGACACACGCGGCTCTTCCTGTCTCCTCGCAACGACCGCTTCTAACGTTCTACGTACGCTACGGATCTACGCGGGTGCTACGTGGAAGTGCTACGACATGTTCTACAGCCACTAATTATTTTCACATGCTACAAACATCAGCTACCGGAGCTACGGTAGGTACTAGATCTCTTTCTCACGTTTTACAGCTATTCAAAGCAATTTATTCCAGCTAAAGAATTAAAAATTAAACAGTTTTATTTGTATAAATATTACCATTTTAGTGAAAACAATCTAAATACTGACGAAACAATTAAAATTGAAGACGATTTCAAAAACCTCCTTCATAAGAGTACCTCGTAAATAAATGAACAGAGTTTTATGAATTGTAATAAAGATGTATCAGTTTTGAAAAAAAGAAAAAACTACATCGAAATCGGTCCATTCGATTAGGATCTACGGAGCAATAAACACACAGACACCGTCTTATAACATCCTTTTTTTCCATCGAGGGTTAGAAAATGAGCAAAAAATACTGAAATACTGACGAAGGTCGAATATTTGATTGTATTGCTCTTTATACTGAAAATCAAACTTGTAAGAGGCTTACCGTCGCGTCGGCCACTTAAAGTTCCATCCTTTACGTGTTTCTGTTTAGATTTCTGATTTTGAATAAACTTTTCACTGTTCGGATTGAATACCTTTAAGGTTAACCACGAATGTAAATAACAATGCAAGATGAAGCCCGGTAACGGTGCGCTCTAGGAATATGCATTGTTTAATTTATTTCGAGTGTTTACTGAGTGCAACTTATTCAATCTCGTCGCTGATGTTTGCGCAGTTGCCGCGGGCGAGTCTTGCCCGAACTGTCAACAAGGGAACACCTAGCTTTGTTCTGATGCTTTATACCCGAATGTGGAATATAATAACGTGCAAAATAGTAACCAGGATAGCCTCGGGCCGGGTGCGTTATTCCTCGTACGCGATTCGCATGGCTATACTTATATATATTTGACGACCGATTGACGCAATTGGTAGTGCTCCTGCCTTCTGCATCGAAAGGTCCCGGGTTCGAATCCCGGTAGGTGCATTAATTTGTGTGATGAGTGCGAATGTTTGTTTCCGAGTCTTGTTGGTTGTTTATAAACTTATAATATACTAGCTGACCCGGCAATCGTTGTTTTGCCATATTAATTTTTTGAGTGGGCTACCCTTATCACTTAGAGGTGTGAAAAATAGATAGTAGCCGATTCTCAGACCTACTGAATATTATGCATATAAAATTTGGTAAAAATCAGTAAAGCCGTTTCGGAGGAGTAAGGTAACTTATATTGTGACACGAGAATTTTTAATTTTTTTAATAACCCTTACTTCTTCTCCTTCTTCTTCGATTTCTTTAAAGTTTACAGTGAGGCCAAAAATGGCTTTAAATATTTTATACTAATCGTAGAACTGTAGTTAAATAATGCTAATTCTTCTGATCAATCTTAAAGATGTGAAATTGTATACAGTTGTCACGATAAGAGTCACGTTGGAGGCACTTATTATACAAAACATTGTTGTCTGTTACCGCTGCCCACGTCTGTTTCACTTTCGAGGGAATTTGTATGCTTACCTAAAGCCTGTTTACCTTATCTATTATAGACCATTTATCGAAAAATAGGCTATATAACATCATAACCAATAATAGCGGGGTATCAATGAAAAATGTTGCAAGAACGGGCAAAATTATTTTAAAATTATTATTATAATCAATAGTCGGTATTGTTTACTAACTGGTATATTTTTTTAGTCTTAGATCTTTGATTAAATTTAGAATAAGACGAGATATAGTGTATATTTATTATAATATAACTCGTAATATCTACAGAATAAATAATAATTCTTATCGCTATCTATAATACAGAATCAGCATGTTCATTTTACCCTACGGTAATGGTGGCGGCCCGTTTCCAGGAAGCTTTTCCAACTCGCGATCTCTCAAAGAGACATTTTTGTGAATGCCTGTCGTCGAGCCTTTTTCAGATAAAAGATATTTAAAATTAATTGTTTGTTATTTTATCTACTGCATAAATAAATCTTTTTTTCTTTCTTTAAAAGCTTTTCTATTAGATTTGTGTGCTTGTCACAAAATCTTAAGATAAGTAAAGCCTCTATTAGCCTTATTCTTGTGTTTAAAAATGAATTCTGTGTTCAAAACAAAAAATACTTCAGAAAATAATTATTTGTTTTGATCATTAGCTGATAGTTCGCTGAACAATTTGTCACGTGTTTATTAATATGTCATGTTCACAACTCGTCTAAAAGCCTGTACAATAATTAATGTAACTGTCAGAAGTCTTTGTTATCTTTTTTCAACGGACTAGTGAAGCTGGAAAAGAATAGATAAATGATTTTACTGTTATAAACTTATTACACCCCTTTTTCGATGGTTGGATGGTCGATGGTTTTAATATGTTATCACTACATAATATAAAACAAAGTCGCTTTTTCTTTCCCTATATCCCTTTGTATGCTTAAATCTTTAAAACTACGCAATGGATTTTGATGCAGTTTTTTTTAATAGATAGAATGATTAAAGAGGAAGGTTTTTATATATGTCTTATACCCGTGCAAAACCGGGGCGGGTCGCTAGTTGTATTAATAAGACGAAGTCGCAATTGTCAGTTGCAACACTAGACAATTGAAACTATAAAACACAATACAACGTAAAAAGATGTCGGAAGAGCGATTTTCTTTGCCATTACACACGTTTTGTTCATGTTGTTCTAATAAGTAATTTCAATACGTCGCGAGCATACGGCGCGCGGTGCCTTACTGAAATTGTGCAAAATTGGCTTCGTATCGAAACAGATTCTTTGACTGATATAATGAAGAAGTCATAACAAAACTATATTTAGTTTATTAGTTAATATATGTTTACGTCTGATGAATGAAATCAATAGTTATTTGCATTTAAGTTTAATTTTTAAGTTAAAATTTTTCATTGTGCAGTAATTTAGTAGCATTCATGTCGCCTGTCCTTCGATCGAGAAACTCTAATTGGTTCGTGATGCGATTTATAATTTCAATACTATCCAATTAGTATGACGAATTTCGCTTACAGTGTCGCGTGTAATTGTCAGTTTCATTTGAGGCGTATACGTTTGGGCGGCGGCGAGCGAGCGGTGACCATGGCAACGGACAATTAATGGCGCCAGTGTCGCGTGAAGTTAATTCCGGACGTTTGCGTCAACTCTGCGGTATCGAGCCTCGTGTGCTGACGCCTTAATTACATTTTGGATTTGATGTTGCAAGATCTTGGTTTCTGCTAACGTCCAAAACTAATATTTCATTTTTGACTACGAAAAAGGAATTCAAATGTGTCTGTCTCTTTGTATATATATACATAAACAAATGGATCTATTTCCGTGCGCTTCTGGTTTTATTTGGAAGCTAACGTAAACGAGATGCATCTTGGCTACAATTAAAACATATCTTTTCATCCATTCATTTTGAAATTATCTTCAAGCAAATTATTCACACGTAAGCAAGGAAAAATATTCAGACAAGGATCTATTACGTCTATTGTTATGAAAAGCTTTTGATGGCCGTTAGTGTAAATCGTTGAAGTGGTCGCATTATACTTTTTTCTCATGGAAGTACAGTCCCGGGTACATAAATCTCTTCGGTCGAGCCGGCGTCGACTTGACACCGGGATTATTTATATTAAAGGAAATACAGTTTACTAAGTCTAATAAATACTCAGTAACCCTTTACATTGTTTGTTAAGAGTACAATATAAGTAAACAATCAACCAATGGAGACTGAAAAAGACTTACGAAAGAAGTTTTTTATGACTTCAGTGAAGTAGGAAAGGGATAGAAGCCAAAAGCGACGAGTCAAATCGAAGAATATAATCGAATAAACGAAGATAATTTGAAAACCCCCTCGACATATGAATGTTTTAAAGGAATTCATACATTTATCCGTCTCGATCTCGTCAACTTCCGAAATCGTCGTTTGGCGCTACTAACACGCACGCGTCATGTTTAGAGTACGTGCTTAAATATACTGGAGATATTTGAAAATGGTTTTTCAAAAAAATCTTATCAGTGAAGCAAGTATGAAGCATGAAGTAGCAAAAAAAATGAAAGCCAAACCCAAAAATCATGAAGTATAATTGTAACGTTAATTCTTAAAAGAATCCGTTTTTAAACTAGATATTTTCACCGCCAAGTAGGCTATTTCCAGCGTATTGTTCACTTTTATGACTCTTATGTACGGTTTTAGTTCCTGCGTCTTATTTCATTTAGCTCTATTACTTCAATTGACCGCGATAGTAGTAATTCTTAATATCGATTTTAAAAAATGAAATAATTCTAAAATTGTGATAAATATACGCAATAATATCCATTCATTGTTTTCTTTAATTATATGATACTGGCATTCACAGAAACATTAATTTTTTTGTTTGCACAAAACAAATTCAATGTATTATGTAAAATTGTTTATAGTCTTAGTGTGGTATAAAAGGTACATGAACCTTTTTATCGAATAAGTAGGTATATCAAGTTTTTTTATTACAATAAATTTTATATTACTCTGAAACGGGCGGACAAATTTTGACGACTTTCACTGGCAGATAGTTGATGTAATAAGGAGTAACTTGGACTACTTTTATTTTAGAAATTAATAGGTATAAATAAAAAATAAAAAAACAACAATTCCGCGCAGACGAAGTACATAATACATATCGAACGACGACATTAACGCGGGTGAAACTGCGGGGCATAGCTGTGTCATTACGAGATGATAAATGTTTAATATCCAATCACAATTCACAAAGTTTGAAATGTCTTTTTAATATACTTAAGTAAATTCTCCGATGTTATGAGCATCTCGTATTAAAAGTTAGGAAACTTGTATAAATAAGAAAATACTTTCTAAATAAATAATACTTTCTCGCTTTTAAACCCGCTCCGATATTATTAATATCATGATAAATTAATACTTAAAGTCCCGCGGCGCTCCGTGGAACTTTGCGTCTTCGATAAAGCTTTTGAGCGCGTCTTACCGCTTCTTATAAACTTCCTTCTTTGCGTAACATGTACCTTGCCAGTTTACTTTATTCATTTTTATATTGACACAGCCACATATAATACTTGAGACTGTTCTAATTGTGGAATATTATTAATAAGCCTTCTTCAACTTCTCAATAATATTTTAATTACAGAACACAATGTTGCCATACCATAATATATCATAGAAACGTCGAATCCAACTATACATTATGATTTATGATCAATGGCAATTTTTAACCTTTAATCAGTAAAGGCTCAATGGGTAGGTGCCTAATAAAACAGATTATTTTTTTTAAATGATCTTTATTAAAAAAACTCGTACCTTATTACCGTCATAAATAAAATAAGTGATAAACCATTTGAATAAAATGTAAATATGCAGTTTTAATTTTTCACGAAAGGCGCGTGGTTCGTTGTGAACAGCCCATACCCCTACAGATTCATTCTAAAAAAATTCGATGTTCCGTATAGTTAGTGTATTAGTGATACCGTATTCGTTTTATAAATAATGAGCAGTGTTTACCTTATGATAGTCGGCAAAAGACTAGACCGGTCTACTGTGAAATCTGATCACACAGCCGCAATAAAGTGTCATGAATGAGATAAAAAGTAGATTCACGGCGGCCGTTATCCCGACTCCTGCCTCTGATTCCCCGGGAGACTTACGTTTTTCTTCCATTGTGAAATAACCTCGCAATCCCTATTTATTCTCATTTTCGCAGGCTCAGCATTATTATTTACTATTCCCGATCGTTTTTCCTCTCTGACATATTTTGATCGAACATACTGCAGATTATAATCTTGAAGTCGCAAACTGCCTGCGTGTTGGAAGTCCTGGCTTCTAGCCCCGGAGAAACAAATGTTTCGGTTGAATAGGCACCGAGAAGACGCAGAAATTAATTCACCCCATGCTCCACTAGTTGCGGGTTTTCACTTTAGTAAAACAGCAAATGAAGTCTATATATCTTTGAAATCTACTTGGTAATAGCATTTTTAAGCTACGAACTTTATAGGATAGCTTTAATCATAAGTATATTAAAAAGAATTGTCTTATAGAATTTTTTGCTGAACGACACTCAGATTATATAATAAATGTTTTTTAATATTGAAATATTGTAGGATTTAAAGCTTTAAAATGACTACTTGCAATTTCGGTCGCGGATAGCGTTTTGCTTAATTCTTGAAGAAAATTTCATAAAATGGACATGTCTTGCTTCTATCGCAAGGTCCAACACAATGGCGATTGGCGTTATCTCGTTGAGTGTTGTTAGACATGGTGACCTCACTGAATGGCGCACGCCTGGCGACGCTTAATTGAATCTTTTATTAACCGCAGACACCCATGAAATATGATCTCTTGTTCTTGATCATTGCTTTCCACGCTCTTTCATGTAGGGTTGCAGGCTCGACGCAACGATTCGATAATTGGAAAGCTGAGAGTGAATTTTTAAAGTTTCATTACCTTAGCCACAGCCTTGCAACACGAAAATAACGCTGACATAATAACATTTATTTAAAAACGTTTAATTTTTTCCATCGTTACATTTCGGCTATTTTGCGTACGGATGGGGGTGCTATAAGATAAAAACTATCAACTGGACTCTAGCTCGTCATAAAGTAATTAAAGTAAAAATATTATTCCACCCCGCTCCAGAACAACCAGTCAGTTTTGCCTAAGTAGAAGTTTTAAGGATTTTTTTTTCTTATACTAATGTACTTATTTGTTAAGTATTGTTTGTCGAAGAAGTTGAAGAGTAGTGTCTAGTGTTTGTAAATGTCTTTTATTTCTCTTCGATTGCAGCAGTGTAGCAAAACGTTGGCGTCAATTTTACTCCTCTGAAAACTATTAAGTACCTAATAACATTTTTCAGCTAAGATATTATAAAAAACGTCTATCAACAAAATATTAAAAATTACTTATCTTTACAACGTTTTGTGCTGAACAAAGTTTTTGTTATACAATTAAAAGTTGAAGCTTTTAATATTGAAATGGATTAATTTTATGTTTTCTTTAACTTTTCGCGTCAAAGTTTTTACTTATAAAATGGAAAATCAGATAGGAAAGTTCTCCAAAGTTCCATTGAATATAATCCATTTGGCTCTGCGTGGCGTATTCGGTGGAATTATTCGATCTCCTAACGATTCAGCTTCAGCATTTCATGTCCCTTTCTTTTGTTTCAGGTATAATAATTCATACTACCTGCGGACCCGTCTCCAATTAAGAATATTTTACATGCACAAACTTAGTACTATACAGCCTATACTATAGAGCCACATTTTGTATGTATTTTACTTTATAGCTCTAAAACTTGAAAAGTATTTTACTACAAATTGCAAGATTGTGCCTACAATTATTTCCCACTACTAAGTATCGGTATAAATTTACACATTTATTTTATGTTCCTAAATATTTTGCATTGCAGTAATTGCAAAAAACACCACCACACCACCATTATGGTTGGTACCACCACCCTGGTTTTCATGTAATTTTGTTGCACACCATACACGCACCAAAATTACATAAGAACTACTGATATTGATCTGTTATATTTTAAACTTGTTATATTTTTTATATATACCAATATTTTAATATTGATACAATGGTAATTACAAACGACAAAAAATAAGTGGTGTACAAAGAAACAACATTTGCCTTAATATATTATCAGGCGTTTCAAACGTGAACAATGAGGAAATTATTTGTAAATTCCTTAGAACTTTATCATCAACTGTACCAAAAATACTTACACTGATTTATTTAAGCAAGAATTGTCGTATGCTAGGATTGCTTACAAAATATAATATTTATTTCTGCATTTGTTTCAAATTGCGTTGCATTTTAGATAGGTAACGTAAATTTAGAATTAAACATAATTTTTTCTACTTAGCATTAGTTAATGTATTAAAAAAGAAAATAAGGATAAATAAATGATATCCTCAATGGAATTACTTAATAATAGGGCAGAGTTGTAGCTGTGTTATTCGAGGGCCTTGCCGTTCCCTTCGTTCGTCACTCTCCTCTCGGCTCATTAGCCACGACTTATCACAAGGAGAGAGAACATTACCCCTTATTACTCTACTTACAGTCTCTCGTCTCTTATAATCCACACACTACATTTATCTACCGCTAAATGTAGTAGTTGTTATTTACAACTAAGAATACTTCATGGATGGAGGAATATATCTTCATAAGTAAGATTCATCTCGATCATCTCAGCTTTTAAACAAAAGCTTAACACCACTCTTTCTGCGTCGAAGATAAAATATAGGTAGGTACATAGTGCACACTGCATAGTCAGCTATCACGTGGACGACATAAACCTTTGATGGATTGCCTCCAAGCTGTGCACCTGCCGGCTGTAGAATTTACTTATCATGTTGAACATACTTAACTATTAATGAACTATGTTCATAATCATAGATTTGTCGTACATATGCAAATTTCAATTTAAAATATAACAAACAAAACAGAGACACAATAATAATAAGACGAAATACAATAAGTATATATGGAGTAATTTTATTATTATTGGCCCGTTTAATTGTACATATTATAGACACCACATCTAGACAAGGACAAGGGCAGATCCTAGACGGTTTTCGAATGCAATTTTTATGGTTAAAAAACATTTAATATAGTTTTTACCCTTACGTATTCTTTTTAATAAAAATCTAAGTACTGTGGAGTACTGTATGGTTTTACTCGTTGACAGCGAGGGCTCTTCTGAATCCTCTCAAGGAGAGTAATGTCGGGACGGAGCCTAAGTGGAAACACTCGAGCGATAGACGCGCCTCACGATAAATATTTTTATGACAAAATCCTATTAACGGAGATGCTTCGCTGAGGATTACACTTTCAACTTTTTTCTTCATATTTTTACGTCAAAAAAACTCGGTCTTCACCAAGTTTTCTCTTCCCCTTTAGTAAGGAGAGTTGAAACACACATTTTAAGTAAGTTCATTCATTAAAAAACTAAATAGTTTTATATAATATTTTATTTCTATTAATGCTTGTTCTTGTTGGTTAATTAACCTCCGGCGATAAGGGGTGTTGTAATTTGGACTTGTCTCCGTGGGGTGCCTATCTGTTGCATCGTAGCCCCTTAACGAATTGACCGATTTTGATCGAAGTCTTAGATGCGATCGAGATCTTAGCTAATGGTTTTCTAACATTGCAGATATTACATGTATAAGAAGTTATCGGATATTCCAGGGACATCCGGGGCGGGAATAACTACCGATGTGGGGCGGAAGAGGTCCTATCTAAATCTTTATTTTACTCCAAAGTGGCATACATTGTGCCCTATTTATTGTTAAGAAACGTGAATGCAATTGTATAATAGTAACTCCTTATTCGCTAAAGCTTTATATCTGGCAAATACGATGATATCAGTTATCTATTATTATGAAGTTAAGTGAAGGCTTAGCATAAGGGAGTAATGTAGCGACTGGTTTAATATCTGGGTGGGCAAATCACGTGATTTAAAAAAGTCTTAATATTACAGTGGTCAATGCTAGACTGAATTTTATAAAATTCTCGTGTCACAATGTTAGTAACCTTACTCCTCCGAAATGGCTTTACTGATTTTTACCAAATTTTATATGCATATTCAGTAGGTCTGAGAATCGGCTACTATCTATTTTTCATACCCCTAAGTGATAAGGGTAGCCCACCTTAAAAATTAATATGGCAAAACATCGTTTGCCGGGTCAGCTAGTATCCTAAATAATCTTAAAACACAAACGATTATTCGAACTGAGCATTTGTGCTGACTCTGCATTCTGGATAGCTCCGAGTTGGTATAACTATTGCACGCATCGAAATCACATTCCGGTCGGAAAGGACAATTTTGCTATGATAATTCTCAATATTCAATACACTTCTTTGTTAATTCGTTGTGATGTTGTATCTGTTATTATATTAAATAAATAATATAGAAATATCTTTATTTCTTAAAAAAATTACAAGAATTTTATGAACGAGTCCCTCCAGTAAGTAAAAATTTATGTATTATGATGTACATTTGGATGTATATTTGGAAATATACATGAATAAAATAAAGAAGTAGTGTTTCTGATCAGTCACAGTTGACCCTTCCGACTGTGAAGTTCTTTCCTGGCTGGAAGTTGTAAGCTGAGACATCTCGATTTCATGCACCTGTACGAGTGACCTACATCAAAAACTTTAATTTCATATTAATGTTTGTTTTTTGCAGCTAGACAAAGCGCGTACTTTATGGTAAGCTACGTGTTAATGGATTGAGAGCGGCCGAACAATGGAATGGAAGGAATTGAGAGCCGTCAGCCGAGCGAGCTTTACGTCTCCCCCTCTGCCCTTCAATGATCGAACTGCCTTTGAACGATTGCTGTTTGTTTAGACTAGCTTAATTCAGTTTGACTTTTACCAATTAAACTCAAAGTCGAAAGAAAACTTTGTCTATTTTAACCCTCAATGACAAAAGAGAAGTATTTTAAATTTGACAGACATGTCTGTGGCATCGTAGCTTCTGAAGAAATGGACCGATTTCGATGCGAATTTTGGTCTTTGAAAGCTCACGTGATCAACATATATTTACACTTATTTATAATTAACATGTTGGTTTTATTATTATCTTCTATGTCACTTAAATGGATGAATAGATCCTTATAAGTTGTAGCTTAGATCCATCTCGATCACGTTGGGTTCTAAATGAACAAGTCAGACCCACAAACTCGTTAAACTCGCTAGACATTAGCAAAAGCCCAATACAGGCCTACAGCAGGCGACGGGCAACAAGTGAAGGTGGAAGCAACCCAACTGTTGCGCTGCTCGCTACTCGTTTCACGGACACTTCCTCATCCAATACCATGTTTTCCTTGTTTACTTAACAATAGAACCCTCGTCATAAACTCATCTCTACTTATGAATTCCGAGAATGAAACAATCTCACAGTGCGAGCCAAGGCTGTGTATCCGCTCACTCAGGCATTTCATATCAATCATTTAATTCCTTCTAGTTTTACATCATTTCTATCAGAAAGTGGAGTACTTTTATTAGCATAGCATAGCATTGACTTTTAGTGATTAATAAAACGCATATTTTTATGCTTAGTTTTGTATTACCTTAAAGTATTGACCCAGGAACCATATTTTGCCATTCCGTCATCGGTCTGCGTCTGCGTAGGTGGCATGTTATTATTCGAAACTGAAGCGATACGAAGTTCGTGGGGTTTACATTATTTTAAACTATTACTTTCATTAAAATTACTATAAATCTAATCATATAAATTATTTTCAAACAAATGAACTCTTAAAAAGAAGTAATGTTATAGTCCTCAAAGTATTCTAATGAGTTAATTATTTAGAAATATTCTTACCATATGTTATTATATTTTTTAGACAGATGAATAATTCTGTATGATATATAGTTTTCGACGTCGAGATTAACCTGTCAACCGCAAAATGATCCATTTCCAGACTCGGAGTTACTTTGTCACAGATAATATTCTCACTGACAAAGGTCTTGGTTTAAAGGACAATTTACACATCTTAGTACCATAGTGCTTTACATTTAAATATGCTGAAATATATATAAAACTCTTGAAATGGTAAAGTACAGGCTTATGGCGCGTTCACACGGACTCGTGAACTGGGCGAGAATACCACTCGTTCTGCGCATGTCTCACGACTGCTTAATTTACACGACCGATAATATACGACCACCGGTACTATTTTTGGTCGTCGACTCCCATTACCAAGACTACCAGTTCACACCAGGTAGTGATCACGACTAATTCTCCTAATTAGTAGTATTCTCGTCCAGTTCACGACTCCCTGTGAACGCGCCATTACAATTAACAAGTGATTGAGAAGCTGTAGGTATGTAAAATTGCAAGCGATTTACTCCCTACAAAAGCATCTAGTAATTAAACCTTTTGACCCGAAGTTAGTAATGAATTTCTGAACTAGTGCTTGTTTAAAAAGCAGAGACTAGATGAGTGCAAAATAACTTAGCAGTTAGCGGAGCTTGTAATTGAAAATTCCGAAGCTAATCTAGCGGCACTCCGGGGCTCGGAAAACGGCGTTGCATGCATATTTTGCATTTGAATTCTCTTTAAGCCACAACGCAAAAAGTGGGTGTTCTGAGTTTGACCTGTCTGTGTGGCTGTCGGTGGCGTTAGCTCCTAAACGCATCGTATACCAATTGTGATGCGGTTTTTTTTTGAAAACTGACTTGACCAAGTTAGTTCTTTGCTACAATTAATCATACATTTATCTTAATTGTATCTATCTTTTATCTTAATCTTAATTGTAATTAACTTGTCGGAGGGTTTTAAAATGGTCTTCAATTTCACTTGTAAACTACCACAACTGTTATAATGCGTTATTGTTTGCTGAATTAAATTTATTTTGTACTCAAGCTTAATTCTACTCTTGTGTTTGTTTCGTAATAAAGTTTTTGTTGTTAATATTTTAAGAGGAAGTAATTTACAATAACATAATGATAATTATTTATTGCAAATATAATGAATTACATTGTCATATATTACATTCTCGTCATCTTGTCAGTGCTCATCATCATGACATCCTTGTAAGTCCACTTCATGAGCATATCCTTGTCGTAGTAGGTGAGGTCGTCTCTCTTCATTATCATGTCCGATGTGTCCATGTCCTTCACTAAGTTGGATGTGCTCATGTCTTTGTAGAAGATCTTGATGTCTGTGAACTTCATGTTTGTGGTGAAGAAGTCTGTCCAATCGATCTTTCTGTCGAAGGGGAAGCCGAGTGGCATCGTGTCGAAGCACACTGACCAGCGGCAAGCGTGGCGGTCCTTCATCACGTTGATGTCGATGGTGGGCAACACCATGCCGGTACGAACTGGGGTCACGATCGCAAACATCTGCATTTCGACACCGCCAACGGTACCGCGAGGAAGGAGCAGCCGGTGCGGGAAACCAATGCGCGTCTTGTACCAATAGCTATCGACTATCTTTTCGTTCGCTCCATTGCTGTCACGCCAGTTGTCGAAATAGCGAGGAGTCCATTCCCTGTCTCCAATTACTCCGTGCATTTCCATTGAGCTGCGAACAATCGTGTTCTTGCCTGTCTGCAGTTTGTAAAGGAAGCTGTCCAATTCAAGCATATCTTGACGCTTGTCATTCCAGTTAAGGAGACGACCCATGCAGTCGTATTTAGGTCCAATGAACACTCTCACGACGGCATCGACTGTTTTATCTGATTCGACGTCGATGGTGACCTTGAACGGATGGTGGTTAAGGCGATGCATGCGGGCAACGAATGTCATATCGGATTTCTTCTTCTGAATTTCATTCTCGTCTAAGTAAATAGCGTTCGTTATGTCGAGGTCGTACTCGTCGATGAAGGTGACTAGTTTATCTGTGGTGATGCGGTCCACTCTGACGCCAGGGAAGTCCAGTTCGTTTCTTGTATACCTTGGCAAGTACCATTTGAAGAGATCTGCATGAGCTACGATACGCTTCATCAATCGCCAGAAGAGAGGGTCGCGGAGACAGGTGGTGTACATATCCAGAGCAGTAGGAATGTATGTGTACCTGTGTGAAAGAGATATTTCAGCATAATAAATATAAATATGTCATAATAAATATTACTTCAAGACTAGCCTCCACGGCTCACTAGTTCAACCATTTGCATGTTGCGCCGGAGGAGGCAAGCCTATGAGGCAAATTCAAAGAATAGGTAGTTAATGTTTTCGACACGCCTATTAGTTAATAGAATTATTTAAAAAGTAACATACTTGTCGAAGTTGTAGGTTCCATAAGACAAAAGTCTTCTGAAAAGGTGCATGATATTGTAAACCTTGGCGTCGTCGTCAACGATGCCTAAGCCGCCCAGCAACATTCTTGCGAGGTTCTCAAAGTCTTCGGCCTTTTTCAGCTGGATCACGGCACCGTCACGCTGCAAACATTATATGTTTCATTGAGTAAAAAATAGATAGTAAAATAAAAACGCTGCGTCCGTAATTATTGACCAAATAAACAATACGTACTCTCTCAGTCTTGCCAGTTTTGATTCCATCTCGGATGATCCTCTCTAAATCGTCGACCCACAATTTGTCGTTCCAGTTGAGCTTGTTGACGAGCTTGACGTTGTTGGGCCGGACGGGCATCTCGTCGCCGGTGTGCAGGCGGATCTTGGGCCAGTATCCGACGTTGTTCTCATCCCAATTTATCATATCAATATTGCACATGTTGTTCGTTAAACGTTCGAGCCTGTAGCGAGCCAGCAACTGCTTATGAGCGTACATGGTGACTTCCCCTCGACGCTCCTTGTGCAGGTTGTAAGTGTCCTCGATCATCCAGTAGGGATAGCTCATATGCAGATAGTACATGTAAGTGTTTAGGTCGATGTCCTCGGTAAAGTATGACAAGCGGTCGTCCTCGCTGAGGGTTGTTCTTACTCCCTTACGCCAGTCGATCACTAAAAGGTTCTTGTCTGTGACCTTGATGCCGTAGTAATTGAAAATGGCTGGGTCAGTGGCGGCTCTGGACATTTTAAGCATGGCAGCTTTGTTGATGATGTGGCTGTCAACGAAGAAGAAAGGATAGATTTCGTATGGAGCGGGCAGAACGATGCCGCGGCAGTCCTGGCGGTGGAAAACTGCGCAAGTAAGGGCATAGACGAACATGCCGCCATTGATGCGTTCCCTGAGGAAGCAGGCGGTTCTAATGAAGGTGTCGAAGTCCTTGGCGAAGTAGAGCAAGCGGAAGG
The DNA here is from genome assembly GCA_912999735.1 of Aporia crataegi. NCBI lineage: Eukaryota > Metazoa > Arthropoda > Insecta > Lepidoptera > Pieridae > Aporia > Aporia crataegi. The sequence continues at coordinate 185,543 of OU538748.1, read as the reverse complement.
TAACGATGGCTTGGTCCATGTGGAGCCAGTTGGTGTGCACGAAGATTTCGCCGCGCGGTAGCATGCCCTTCTTGAAGACCTCGATGAAGCGCTTCACGACATCGTGTTTCTGAAGTTCAATATAAAGTCATTTTAATCATAGTGCTCCCATGCCTCAAGCATCCCTTTCAGCATTTTATGTAAGACATAAATACTGTTTTTAATATTTTTACGATTTTATAATCATCATCATTTTTTTTCTTCATTCTAATCAATAATATAGGAATTAAATATTAAATCAAACAAATCCTATCTCTTTACAACATTATTAATTAATTCAAATGATTTATTTCTCTATTGGCTTCTAGCAAACTACGCCACGTCATATTAGGACCACTTTTTCTCACCGATATATTAATTATAAACGAGAAAATTTTATGAATGGATGAATTTTGAAAATATCTTTATAAATTGTTGCTCTATCACTTGGGCTTTCAAACAAAAAAAACCGTATCGAAATCGGTGCATTCGCTCAGGAGCTACGATGCCAGCTGCCACGGACAGAGACAGACACGTTAAACACGCCTTTTTTGCGTTGGGGTTTAATATAAGTGACTAACCAAGAATTTGTCCAAGTTATCTTCGAGTACGAAGTCGCGGGCCACTTCGCGGATGTCATCGTACACTGTGGGCTGAAGAATGTGGTTCAGCAGCTTCCAGCAGTAGATTTCTTTAGTCTTGATGTCAACGTTCACTGGAATATAAGTTAAATTTGAGAGAACTTAAAAACCATAAATGGATAAACAGATCTCCATAAATTGTACTTGACAAACATCTCGATCACATCGTGGACTTGTAGCATCCCTCTACTTGCGTCGACTCTACATTACACAACGTCCAAATTAAAATTTCCTACAAATTTAATAATATTAACATGTGGGTTCACTGCGCAAGAGTCATAAATATCTCACCTAAGGTTTCTTTGCCGATAACAACGTTCTGGTAGTTGGAATCTTTGAGCGCAGAGGCCGCAGCCGCAGCGACTAGAGTCGCAAACACCAAGAACCTCATGCTGCTGCCTGTCCTTGTCGACTGTGCCGAACAAACCGTTTCACACCCTTTTATACCTGATTTTTGTTTTTTATTTTATTATTTTTGTTTTTTAGTTTATTGCTATTTTCGCTCTCACAAGATAACCTATGACCGCTTCCCGACACATATCGCCAACAGGTGACACTAAAACATTATAATTGCTGTATCGTTTTATTATATTTTTTAGCGTAAGAGTTAAACTCAACTTAACAAGGGTTGCTAAATTATACGTGTGTCTCATCGGTGTGAAACCATTTGAATTTTTTTTTTCGCGTCTAAAATAATACGCGCATTTGTTTTAATTTTGTTTAACTTACGATGAAAATTAGAATGAATGATGTTCATTAAATGATAACTAACACAGGTGGTCATCGTATGAAAATTATAGAAATGGTATTTAAAATTAACCTCCCAATCTTATCTTATTATAAAGTATTTAAGAATTGCATAAATTGTAAAGTAACAGGACCGCAAACTGACTGTGTGTATGTTTGTCCGCAGACATTCCGCCATGGGTTCCCGTTCTCTCCGACGGCGCTGGCCTGGGACCCCATACAGAAGCTGCTTGCTATCGGCGATAAGAGCGGCAATCTCAGGATGTATCCTTTACATACGTATATTATAATAAACAGTATTACATATTATACCCATAACAAACAAAAATGTATTGCTTAAAAACACATTTATTTACTTAACTACTTATGATAAAAAACAGCTACTAACTAAAAATAAAATAGATCCAACCTGAAAAACAGAAACTACAATTAATGTTCTTATTCCGTATTAGAATCCACAAAAACATCATGTAGGTACCATATCTACATGCATATATGTGTCACAATGGCCCGCCGCCGCAGCTTCGCAACGGTGATTATACGTAACCCCCGTTTTTCCCGTTAAGTTTCTCCGATTTTGCAACAATTTTCATATTTCATATTAACATACCTATAGCCTTTTGGAAGAATGATACTCGGATAGTGATATATTAAAAGAGGAAGGTCACAGGATACAATGCTCTTGGGAGACTTCGTAATTTATTAAAATACAATTAGTAAGTCGGTTACATGATAGATCGCAACTCAACGCTTATTACTTCGCATAACTTAATTTCCGATTAGCAGGTGATTGATTGCTCAAAGTTTTACTGTACTTACTAGAAAATCTATCAAAAACATAATTATTTTTAGAAATACTTAATGCTTATGATTAACTGTATCGATTGATGCCAGTGAGAGCACTGCTTGTTTTTTCACATTCTCCTTTCGTACCAATTGTCTCTTCTCTAGACCAGAGCACTTTTCTTTTAAGCAGGGATTTGTCTCTGTAGAAGCCTTGTTCCACTTGTCAACGACAAAATAAAAAAAATGTAAAAGTTCATCTTTATTCAGTGTTGTGTTTATCAGTAACTGTTATCGTAAATAGATAAATTTATCATAGTCCACAAGTGAATAGCGTTTGGAAACTTTACACGTTCAAATTATAATCCTAACTTTTATAAATTGCTCTTTTAAAATGGGTACCTTTTGGAACCGAATATTTAGTGAACGTGCCGTCTAATGTAAGTGAGAGGTTTTAAATTTGATGTTTTATTCGTTATTTAAGAGAAAAGAGTTAAATTAGATCTCTTTAATTACTAGCTGTGCCTCGCGGTTTCACTCGAATTAATTTTCTCGTAGCGTAGATCATATAGCCCATAGATTTCCTCGATTATTCAACACAAAGAGCAATTAGCAAACAAATAAACTTTTTCGCTAAATTTCGTTCAGTGAGTAAGCCGACTCTCGCGTCTGTTATTTACTTTGTAATTTGTATTGACTTTCAAGTGCACAATCACTAATAAGTGATATAATTTTAATATTGTTTTCATCTGTATACGTATCAAAATATATATCACGTACAAGAATCATGAGCTTATGAAAATTTTTACATTCTAGTGAAATTGAAGACAATTTTTAAAAAAACCCTGACACGACATTACACATAAGATATCACAAATGGATAAGCTCTTATATACAGGTAGCCAGAAAAGTGACGTCCGAAATTTTTTTTTAGGTGCCTCGTGTTGAGAGGTATCTGAATCATCCCTATGTATGTTATACGATTACTCATAGTTTTCGAGTTACGATTTTTTTTATGAATTCTTACAAAATTGCGATTTCGTAGAACATACATAGGGGTGTTTCAGATACATCTCAACACGTGGCACCCAAAAAAAATAAAAATTTTGGACGTCACTTTTCTGGCCAGCCTGTATAAATCGTACCTAAGATACATCTAGATGACATCAGCTTTTGAACAAATAAACGTTATCTGAATCGGTCCATTTAGTATCTACAATGTCAAATACACACACACACAGATACGTGAATCTTGTAATATCCCTTTTTTTTTCGTCGGGGGTAAATTAATAAGATTGCTTCATCGCTCATGCTTAAAATACTTATACAGTTTGCATATTTATCACTTTTACAAGTGCTGAAACTCGATATTTCTAAGCCAAGTGTGTTACTAAATATCAACGTAGTACTTTTTTAAAGTCGTAAAATAAATAACTTTAACTATGAAAGTACCCAAGAGTCAAAATTAAATACAATTTTAGACAATGTCATAACAACAAAGTACGTCATTGTTTATTTTAAATAACTTTGTCTCATGAATATATCAATAACAATGTTGCAGCGTTGTCTTTTCTTAATTTAATAACAATTGAGTCACCTTAGTTGTTATCACATTTAAGTTAGGGCTCTTTTAGACCACAAACGAATATTTTTTATAGAATATAGGTAAATGTAATATTTGAGCGATTTTTAAATCATCTAACTATAAATAAGCTAGCCTCACTTCAAAGCTCCAATACTTTTTTACGAATGCTAATTGAAGACATAATCGAATGTTCGGGGAGTGGGAAGTAACCCACATCTTCTGTTGAAGTCAGTTCAATTCAATCTAATAGTTTTAAATTACTTTATGCATTATTTTATTTGCAATAAAAAAGGTTATATATTTCTCGAACTAAAGTAACTGAGGGTCCTTAGTAAATTTATATGCATTCAAATAAGCAACTACGAATTAGGAATTATTAATTATTCTATGAATTTATTACTATCAAATATGTAATAAAAACTACACTTGAAGTTCAATTAGTGAATTATGGCTGAACCCGCAGTCTACGTTCACCGCTCACTCTTGTCCGTGTTACAAGTTCAGTATAGTGATAAGAAAGCATCCGCGTGACCTCGGCTATATTACTAATTACGTTGTTTTTGTTGTCGAGTTGATGTCAACAACAGCCAACAACCGAATAATGTCCTCAGTAACAGCTGTTCACAGTTTTGTAAACAGGCATTAAACCCGCTTAAGTTTTCATTATTTTTACGGGAATCGCTTGAGTAGAAAATACAGCTTAAAGATCATATTGATGTTAACTATTTTATTAGACTAGTAAAAGAAAACTTTGATTGTCGGATTCGTCGGAACACGTTGCGTGCGGGTAATCTGAAAGAAGCCATTCCCGTTGCCCAGGCTTATAATAATTAATTATCACATGATTCTATTATATTTCGTTCTTAAGGGCACAATATATTTAAGGCACACAGCAATGCTTTATGTATCTAAAGTTTTCTTATTAATTCCATTTTCTATGTTTTCCACTTAATAGATCTATTGCTCGTGTAAAGCCTATGGCACTCACAAAGTCTAATTTTCCAGCAGGTATAGGACTTTCCTAAGTCCGACTGATAATTTCGGGTTTATTTATTTACCAAAACCAAAAATATATTTCTCTTTTGAACAAAATTAATATTTAATTTAATAATAGTGTATACCTATTGAAATTGAGAATGAAATAAAGGCGAATATTGTTAATATTGACTGACACACGCGAACCTGAATAGTTCTTCTGGCACGCATCGTATTCATTTCCATTTATTTTTTATACTTGTGTTACAAATTTTAGGAGAAAAAGGAGTATTGTGATAATTTGTATATATGTATGCATGTTTGGGTCAGATTGCATTTTCGATTTCTTTTATTTAATTCTTTCAGCGATAGCGTGAATTAATTGATCTCTTCCTGTTACCCAGGCCATTTACTATTATTGAATAAAGCTTCGGCAGTCATTCTGGCAATACTGACAAACCCACAATTCTGCATGCGGCACGAACGCCATACGGTAAATGACACTTATGCTCGAGCTCCTATTGAAAATCCTTGCCTGTTGATACAGCTCTTGGCTTTTATAAAGTTGAAGAACAGATCTCTATAGAATTGCTGTCCGATGTCAGCTGTAATCAAATTGACAATTTTCTTATAATAAAATTATTTAATTTAATCTATATAAAAATCAATTGCTGTTCGTTAGTTTTGCTAAAACTCGAGAACGGCTGGGCTGGTTTAGATGATTTTGGTTTTGAAATGTTTGTTTTAGTCCAGGCAAGGTTTAAACGGTTTAAAAATGGAAAAGTTGCGAGGAAGATAGTAAAAACAACAATTTCTACCTACTTTAAAGTCAAACATTTAACGTGCAAATCCCATTCTAGCTTTTATTAGCGGTACGAACTTCGCCGGGTCAACTAGTATTACATATTTTCTAATGCATTATTACTTATTAACTTATTGACAAGTTAAAACATACTCTAATGGTAACCTCCTTTTTGGTTTTAGTATGTCGGTCACAAATACAAACAATTATAATCTATAATTATTATTTAAATAACTTTCTGTTTAATGTTTGTATGAAAAAACTGATTTAAAATATATTAATGCCAACACTAAAGTTTTACACCACAAAATATCAAGTTCATAGTGTTTAATTAACCGACCTTAAAAAAAACAAAAAGGAGTTTCTTTTCTTTATTAATGAATTAGATGTTTTTAAATTTAGTATTAAATTTTCAACAATAATAAATAAGAATCAAGATAATTTGATTTATAGTTTTAGAGATATTGAAGTTAGAAAATCGAAAATTGAAAAAACTTCAATCAATTTGCTTTAGCGATACAGAAGTCCATGTTACATCAAATAGATACTAATTCTTATATTTTAATTTTATTATCATTGATATAGTCAAGCTTTTCACAAAATTTCATGAAAATCTAGGCCATAATATATTTGATGTTATGGAGCAAAACTTATCAACAGAGAAAAACAAAAACACGTTATTGTTTACGCGTCCAGTTTAGATCTTATATCTCGATGAAATATAAGTTTATATCGATTACTACTTAAAAGGATCATATATGACAGTAAAATTAATAATGTAAATAATATAGTTCTGGAGATAGAGAGAATATAGTAACTGAATTCGTGCGATAAATCACAACGTTCGCTCACTTGCTTATTATAAAGCACCATGTAAACACAATTTATATGAACGGTATTACTTTAATTTTTAGTTTTTTAAAAACTCAGTTTTGTGTCTTCTTGTTACCATCAAAAAGTCAGAGCTTGCATGTCGTAGTTTCATTTTATATACGAGTATGAGTGAATTGTAACAAACAAAACGACTTAGAAAAGCCACTCAAAAGTATAAAATAAACTAATTTTAAGCAAAAAAATAAAACCGACCTCATAACGCACTGAAAAGTGAAAAATAAATTTTTTATTATTATTTTTACTTAAAATTAATTTATTTTTATAATCGTATCGAATGCGGGTAACGTATACAAAAGCTGAGAAGCGGGGCGGACCGCTCGTAAATTATTATTGGTAATGTAAATTTATGTGAGAGAAAGGGTTCACCGTTCAATAATACAGTTACTATAATTTTCCCTTTGAAATATGTTATGTAATAGAGAAAATAATTAGAAACACGCTCAAATGTGTTCGCTTAATCGCACTGCAGGCGAGCCACGCACGCCACCATTACAATTACTCTTACCAACTTATACGCACTGATTGAAATGGTGTCGTTAAAATATTATCTAATTTGAACTGATTTGCAAATAAGAACTTAGAATAGAACACAAAATTAACAGATTGAACTTGAAATGTTGTGGTTAAATGTCTAGAAATGGCATTGATGTATTTTGAACCCCACCCGAGCGTTCACATCTGCTGCCGATGCAATTGACTTGGGATTTGAGGTAATGCATCCAAAACTTACCTTTCTAAATTACAAGTAGCACAAAATTAACTTTAATAAAATTATTATTTCACTTTCTCTATTTTTGCTCTTCTGCTAAAATCTACAAAGAATCTGGTCTTATGAATCTTAAAAAGCTGTAAACATATTACACATGAATACTCATACGGTAAGTATTAAATAAAACAAAGCATGCCGTTAAGCGCGTCACGCGACGAGCAAGCTCTGCCTTGGCTTGCCCACGCCTTGCTCTTGCTTTGGCAAAAAAAATCACTTTTGAGGGTGCACAGTTTTACAATTCGCTGTCGCCTGATATAAGGAAGATTGAACTTGGTGCATTCAAATCGGCACTGGTTCGCCGCACATTTAGCGAAGATTTGTAAATAAACACCTACTCATTTAACCATTTCTTGTTTACTTTTATGATTTTTTTGTTGTGGAATGGATCTATTGTTTTCTCATTTTTAAGTGACTCTGTCTTTTTGAGAATCAATTTTTTTGACCTTATTAAAATTAATCTTTTAAAAATGATTTAAAGATTACACGGTGGTTATTAATAACCGAGAAATAAATTTATTCCAGTATTTAATAATTCATTAATTCTGTCGCCACTTTGTTAATTGAATGAAACGTCTCAAGAATTAATATTTAAGATCCATTTTAAGCAAATGCGAAAGTCGTGGCTTTGGAATGTCTATTTCCCTAAGGTACTTATAATCTTTTCTCAAAGTGTTTCGAGATGAACGAGGGAAATTGAAGACAATTAAAAAAACTCAGCATGATGATTTCTTGTATAAGAGTAGGTAACCCATCTTTTAGGTAAATCAAATTTTACGTAAATCTCTATCTTGTCAGTTTTCAAATAAATAAAACCGCATCGAAAACACCATAGATATACATACATACACGTCAAACTTTTCTGTCGGGGGTTAAAAATGAGCATTAATGTTTTGAGTCTATTCACATAGTTTTCAAAATGGGGCTGCTTCCGGTAGATTTAAGACTGCACCGGAAGTAGCTATCTCCGTTCCACTTTCCGCGCACTAAATCACAGCTCGCTTCTCGCAGCTGGCAAAACGCCACCGACCGACTCTGCGTCTCCTCATAATATCGCCATGCATTTATCGAATTATCAGCTTCTTTTAACCCCTGACGCAAAAGAGCTGCTTTTTAGTTTGACGTGTCTGTATGTGTGTGTCTGGGTCTATCTGTGCCATCCTAACTCCTTAACTAATAGACCGATTATGATGAGTTTGTTTGAGAGATGTCGTAATGGTTCTTAACTTATGAAGATCTGTTCATACCTTCATGACGTATTCTTATTTATAATTAGGTACTAAATTTTTCCTTATTGTTTGTAAATTCTTGGAGAAAGTTCAAAAAATTACATGGTGCCTTCTTTTTATTGCTTAAATACATAATAAGTTTCGTTTGAAGATCGCAGGACGGCATAATGTAATGTAAGACGAGTGAGCCAACTCACTCTTAAGCACGTCTCAGACCGGTGTCAACGTTCGCAAGCGGCTGACTGTCTTGACATGTCTTTTTCATTAAGAGTACCCTCTTATATGATTCAATAGGATTTTCTTGGACTTCAATAGATATACATACATCAATTCTTAAGTCCGTGAAATCCCAAGCGAAAAACAAGAATTGCCTTTAAATAAATTTAAAATTTACGTTAAACATGAGGTTTTTTATAAAACTGTCGATTGTTTTAAATGATACCAGCGTTTGGGAATGATTTGCTCCAGCCCAAAATTATAATTTGGCAACTCGGATTTAAGTGATGTTCATAAGTGATCATGTATGAATAAATTACTTTGACTGATATGCGTAGATATAATGCGAAAGAAAAACATTCAAAAGCATATCTTTATTATTATTTTTTCGTGTTTTTGATAACGGGTTATCTCACCGTGCATTCTACTGAGCAACAAAATCCTTACATTACAAAGATAATATGCGCGGCATGAATATTCTCCGCTGTTAAGTAAACGTCGAGAGCTTTTTCAAGCCGACATTTGACGCCGTCTAATTATTTTAATGATATGAACACAAATAATCAATCTCCCATTTTTATACGATTTACTTTACGAGTATGATTATTATTAATAATCTATACTATACGAAATGCTAATATTATAAAGTTGCGTTTATTCTTTTTTTCATTGAACGTAACAATCTCAGGCTTTACTGGCCTGAATTTTTTTTTTGTGTTCGAAAGTCAGTTAGGATGTTAGTACACAAAAAAAGGCTTTGGGTTAACATCAAAATAATGTAAAACCGGACAAAAGGAGCTTTTTAGAGCGCGTGAAACTGGATCACAGCTAGCATTATTATGAATACTACATAGCTTTAACCATATAGAATCACATCGTACATGATCTCTTATAAACTCTCTAAAAAACTAATGGCCCTAATATTTATATCGTTAAGAAAACGTTATAATACATTGCACAGAAAAATAGCTTTGCATTAGCGTTTATTTTTAGGCCAAGGTACTTACCGTCGTAACAAGTTGTGGCGTAACAGGTCGCAGCAGGAGCTAAAAACTGAGTGTGCAAGAATAAAGGTGCTGGGAGGTTTCGAGAGCTTTTTAAAATGAAACTATTAGATCGAATGTGTAAAACAACTGTTTAATTTTAAAGATGGTGACGTTTATATGTATAGGGGATTCAATGTGAACATTTATGGGAGACAGATGTGACGACGGGTGGGCTATGAACAGCAGCCTCACATAACTCAAGTTATAGTAAAGATATTGTAGGTCAATTTAAGGTAACTTATTTTGAAAAAGTATGAGGTATTCTTATTAGAAATTGACATGTCAGGGCGTTTTTCAATTGTATTAAATTTCACTTGTTGTACAATAGGTACTTGTTCACAATTTCATGAAAGTTTCAGGCAACAATAAACGTGTTATAACGTTATTATATTTACTACCAGACCATCCGCATTTCGTATGTGTAGGAGTTAATATGAGTTTAGAATAATTAAGCAGCCCCTCCCCCTACCCTCCCATACCTATTTTCCTCCCCAGACAATACTCCTAGCTCTATTTAACTTTATTAAATAATTATAAATATATATTCAATTCCTTATTAACTTTAGAGAAAACATATTTTAAACTTATAATTGTTCCCGAGTAATTAATAATATATGAAATCCTAATGATTAAAGATTTTAATTTCTTATAATTCTTTTTAAAGGTGTTCTGCATCTTTATGACCTACTAGTGTTTTCAGCTCAATTCCATATTTGGGATTCTTTCTTACCTTTATTAGGGGTAAACATTCAGTGATTGTACTTTGACGAAGTCGAATCTTGGCTTATTAAAATTAACTCTATAGAATAGACATACCTGACAAAAGTGGATTCCATTAAAAGTTCAATGACAGTTGTTTCAGATGACAGAAACAAGTTTTGCCAACAGTTTAAATGATATAAATAATAATAATAAGAAATTAAGATGTTAAATTTTCTCATGAATTCCGCACGAAAAGTTAAACAAGGGTCCTTAATATAATTCATTCAAATGTCGCTCCCTGCGACGCCTCCCTTTAGACGCAAGTTTTGCTCTTAATTTAATTATGACCACACCAGATGTTACGCGATTTAACATAAACACTTCTATATACAACCACCACAATTGACAACAAATACCACTTTTCTATTGTTACTCAAACAAACATTTTAAGATACTTTTTCATCAATACAATTACAATTATTTTTAACAATAATAATTATAATTACAATTACATCATGATCATTACATGGATCTGCATCTTCTATCGCATTTACAATGGGGAATGTTCATAGGAGTTGGATTAATATCTGCAGCCGATGTTCATCGTTCATGTTCCGAACCATTACGACTTAGGGACCTACAAGAAAAGAGCGTTCCGCTCTTTAAAAGGCCGGCAACGCACCGGTGGCCCAACACGCGTTGAGGGTGTCTATGGGCGTCGGACTGCTTCTCGTAAGTGAGCCTCCTGCCCATTCGCCTCAGATCTGCACGACTTGTAGCTGATATGTCGAGTTTTAGACGTATAAAACAACATCGAAACACCACAGACAGACAGAATTATTTTACAGTGTAAATGTAGATATTTGTCTGAAATTGTTTAAATGAGCTATCAGTAAACAGTAAGCTGCTGCTATAGAGTTAGCTATATAGGGATCGATGTATTTTAAAGTCAGGGGATATTAAAGAACATTTTAAAATATTTAGATTGTATTATACGTGTAGAACAATAGTTGTGTTTGTTTGGTGTTGACGGTGCGGGGCAAAGCGTTTGATCTCAAACAAACAGAGGAGGCCTGTGACGTACAAACTGTACGGCAAATTGCACCTCGCTCTTTGACCACAATCAATCTGCTCTTGTGTACCTACTTCACTTATAAAACCTGACAGTATTTGTTAACAATGTGTTTTACTATATTTTAAGCAACTTAGTAATTTACCATTAAAAAAATAGTAACCACACTAAATAAAAATACACTAACAAATCAGAGTCTCCTCTTCTTCTAAAAACGACAATTGAATAATGCCCGCCGACAGCTAAGGCCAAGCCCACAGATTATATTAACTGTGAGTCAATCTCCACTCCCCGCACTAGCTAGCTAGCGGCTAGCGCGCGAATGTTACCGACAAGTTCGAACAACGTACAAGGCTGTACAATGTAGGTACATTTGCTCACTCAGGCACTTAATAGTCTTGTTGTAATCGCCGCGAATCTCGGATTCGTTGTAGTAACAACATTTCTACCAGAGTGCGCCTACACTCTTTTTAAGCATTTATATTATAAGCATTATAATTAGGCAATTAGTTTACCCCTTTGAGAAATAGGCGAAATAATAAAAATAAATAAATTTTATATCCTTAATATGTCTTCTAATGTCTTCTTACGTTGTGTATAAGAATACATAAGACATTAAGGACGTCTTATAAATGTCTTAAATATCATTTCCTATATTTTAAAAACATTCGCTGACTCAGGAACCGTTCATGTATAATATAACATGTATAAGTTATCATAATAATAATTGGAACAATTCACATACATTGCTTTGATCCCAAAGTAGGTACGTAGCTGAAACACTTGTGTTATAATGTTATGGTCAGTAAGTATATTTCCTGATGAGCACACAGTCTGGGCGGTCCCGGAGTGGACGCGCACGTGCGGCACGAGTCGGGGGAGGTGGTGCTGCACGCCAAGTTCCTGGTGAACGATGGTGGCCTCGTCACCGCCACCGCCGATGACCAGCTCCACCTCTGGACCTTTCGGCAGAAGTCGCCGCAGCGCGTACAATCGCTCAAATTTCAAAGAGAACGGTACGTACTAATTTATATATTTTGCTTTCGTATTGCCCACAGCAAAGGTTGATACAATTTTAACTATTTAAAATTATTATTATCAACCTTTAATAAAATAAGCCAATACCAGCACTGTACACCTCGCTCAGTTGCAGTAGGTATAATAGTGTTAGTAGCTGGTAGCACTCCCATAACATTCTACCGTGGTCTACTCACGTCGCACAGTAATGCCATCATTTCATTAATTAGATTTATTATATTTGTTAAGTAAATATCACACGTACATTTACTTAAATTCTGATGTACTATACGTTTTAGTTAATTTATTGTATACCTAATGGGGGTGGAAAGGATGAAAGACCCCGCCTTAAGCTCAATAGGCACGATTAATTATATGCCGGAAACCGCAATCCTACGTTTCATACCCAACGCAGGCAGAAGGGCTGCTCACAAAGCCCGGTTACTCCAGCTCACCCCTTTCCCTACATTAATACACAGTCCCTCCCATTCATCAAATTCTGTCTATACTTATATTATAAAGCTAAAACTTTCGAATCTAAATTTTTTTTTTCTTGGAAGATAGCCTTTAGCGGAGCATCAATGGAAACGGGGAAAGAATATTCCTTTTCAGCATTCAATATTAATTTCAGCACTAGTTACAGCTAGTGAAAACATTATTAGGCTTATCTTTCCTAAGCAAAATTAAAAAGGGAAATTGAAGACAATCAAAAAGCTCCCCAATTTGTACAGTAAGAATATCTAACAATTGTAAAAAAACAGATCTGCCTCATTTAAAGCTATACCCAAATATCCATCTCGACCACATCAGTTCAAACAAGAAAATCGCAACCAAATCGGTCCATTCGTTTTGGAGTTGCATTTCATCACATTCGTTTACAGCTCAGACACACAGACGTGTCAAACTTATAACAGCTCCCTTTTGTCGCCGCAGTTTCAAAAATGGTGGCGTGGAGAGGTTCAGTCGAAGCGTTCTTACGAGTATCTTGTATTTAAAGAAATATCATCATCAGCAGCAGCATCAAGTTGTAGATGAATTGAGTTTTGATGTTGCGATTTTAATTTAGCTTGGTGATTTTAAATGTTAAGTACGAGTGATGCTAAATTTAGACGAGTTGAAAGCGTGATGTACTTCATTTATATATTTATTATTTTGCAATTTTTATGTCATCATGAATTGTTTTATGCGTTGGCTGTCTCTGTTTCTTTGGGAGTGCAAAAAGAAAAATAAAGCTTTAGTAAAAGAAACCTGACTATAATTATTTCGTGCTACGTGTATGTTGAAGGGAAGAGATATCAATTGAGAATTGCGTAAAATAAACAGGCAAGCAATTCGTAAAGTTGTAGAGATTTAAAAAAAAAAGATAAACTTAGAAATGGATATCTATAAAAGTTTTATATGGAGGAGCAGCATTTTATTCTCAGAAATTGAGTTGTTCTGATACATTTGTAACGCTAATAATTTGACACAAATAGCCTAACGACTGACATAAATGCATAAAAGTTATTAATTTTGAAGGCTTCGCTTTATATACTTTGTAGGTTTGCTTGATAATGCGGGCTCTAATGATAGCATAAGGTGTTTTTTTAAAAAATGAAGCTTATCATCTTAAGGACAATACGACACATAATATGGTTTTACATTGTTATGTTAACGAAACGTGATCTTCAACCTTGTGGCATTGTTATCTAAACTTAACTACTCTGTGATTATCGTCCGAGAAGTGCAAACTTTTCCAATCAATGTGGATGGTTTAATTGCAGCCGTTACTCGTTATAGCGCCTTTGAGAGACTCGTGCTAGAGCCATAACTGCTTTCTTCGTCAATATCGAAAAATGTATGAATTTTTCTCAAAGTTATACAAAAGGAGTGGTTAAATTAAGAGAAAAGAAGCAGTCGCGTCTGAGTCTCTGTGTGGACCGACTTCGATGCGGTTTCTTATCGAAAGCTGACGTGCTCTATGTGGAGCTTGGCTTAGAACTTACGAAATTGGCAAATCGGTCGGCTTAGCGCCCTTACGCACGACTACAAGTCTTTATTCGTCAAAAGCAACCATTTAAACACTGTCGTTTAACAAACAATACTCGTTTATAAATGCACGTAGAATTTCATTGATGCCATGTTTTGCGATCGGCCTTTTGTGTAAAGTACGTAATTGAAATGGCTAATAACAATAGCGTATCCCTTTTAATCCTTTTGAGCCCGCTCCATAGAAAGCAACCGGCCATTTTGTTGAAACCAATCAAAGCTACAAGTGTAGGTTAAGCCTTTTTTAAACGACCTTAAAAAAAATCAAAAAGGAGAGTATCAATTCGACGTGTGTTTTTTTTAAATAGATAAATCCAAACTCAATCCATATCATGAAACTAAACGAAATTAAATGAAAAATTCGTTTCCAAAATAGGACGCTTCAGGCACTTTTGTAGTCACATTCGCCTCGGTGCCCCAAAACACCCGCTTTTCACAGTTTCCGTCCTAGTGTTTTGGTTATGAATTCATATTCTGTTTAATTTAAGTTAATCGTTAAATTAAAAAGGGGGTATTAAAATGGTTTCTTTATTTCCCAGAACGATTTATGAAAAAAGTGTGCTAGTGCGAAATTATAATGATTGTTATAATTTTATGCTTACAGAGGAATAATATATACCTAATAATAGGAAACATTTTGCCTGTTGCCCGCTGCGGGTGAAACCGCGAGGCACAGCTAGCCTTGTATTGCTGTATAGAGGCCAGGTGTAAGGCAATATAATATCATGATGTCATAAAAAATTACAACGTCGTTAGGGACATATTTAATTGCACCTAGCCTCTGTTTTTGATTTGAAATCGCTGCAACAAAACAAAGATTTTCGCGGCGACCGAAAAGATTTAACCCGTATGAATATTTAAGCCTTTTTTGCTTTGAAAATGGATTTCATATTTATTTTACTTAATTGTTTTTAGTTTACATTTATTTATTGTGTCATTTTAGTAGGAAAGAGACGTGATCGAGGTTTTATTGTTACCAAGTCTGAAGCGCACAGGCTTGATTTTTATATTACGATAAAGTGATGGGATTTCGAATCTTGAAACAGAATACATTTTATATTAATTTTATTAAAGCAAAGCGTAAGCTTCAATTAGTTGACAGTTGACACAAGCCGCACACAAGAATTGTTTGCTTTTTCTGCTTCGTTTTTTCATAAACGAACGTGTTTTTCTATTAATTACAGTGCAACAGTTAAGTTAATTAGAAATGTTAACAGGTAGGAGGTCCTTTGTTCTTGTTACACGAATATCGTAGCCAAATGATGACGTCACATGTACCACGCGATTCGTTCGTTAACTCAGAGTTGCAATTAGCGTAACAACTGTCATTATCGGCAGACGCAGAGAGAGGGTGTTGTAAGTGGCACGTGTCTAAACGAATGGACCAATTTTAATTCGTTTTTTTTTTAAAGCAATCGTGATCGATTTTTATGATTAATATTTTTAGACTTTGAATTGTCTTAAATTTCATAACATTTTTTTTTCGAATATTTAGGTTCACATTAAAGATTTCTTTGATTAAAATGAAATTTAAATATGCTATGAAATTTAACGATTCACCAAAAATGTTTGGTTTTGATCCAGCGCGGCGGTCTTTAAACAAACAGATATTTTAATAAGCCCCTATCAAAATTCGGTTGTAATTTTTAACGACTTCATGACATTACATAAACCTTCGTCTGGGCTATAGAGCCCTATTAAGATACAAGACTAGCTGTGTGCCGCAGTTTTACCCGTTCTCAAAAGGAATAATTGTTCCCGTTTTCGCAGCGTTTTAGTTGATGCTCCGCGTAGCAGTGGCAGATTTACCAGCAGGCTGAGTATGCTTGAGCCTAGGGCGGCAGATTTTTGGGGCGGCAAATTTGGGATCGGAATTTTTGTTTTCTTCATCCATTCCCTTTTCTCTTGCAAGACAGAAAGAAAAATAATATGACAAATGCAAAACCAAATCTAAAAGAGATAATTTCTAAATATTATGAGTCGTGTCGTTTCCTGCTCATTAAAGCTTTGAAAATATATAAGATTTACGACTCGTTACGAATTTAATAAGTCTCAACTTCTCAAGTAACTAATTCAATTCCGAGAGATTAATCCTGCCACGATTTTTTTTATCTCGTTGTCAATCTTAATTATCCGATCATATCCTATTAATGTAATTAATGCGAAACTTTGGGAGCGATATACGTATAGATGTTGCTTGATAATTTTATTATAATTAAATATTTGTACGTGTTGCTAATATCAAGCCAGTTTTATCTTCTTCTCGTATAATATGGCACATGGGATAGATGTATGTAGGCCTCCCTCGACGTAGGGTACGCGACTGATTCACAACTAAGTCCCCAATTTTCGGACAACATCTATACCTCTTTTCATTTTCCAGTCGAAGCACATTTTACAAGGAACTGTGCGGTTTTTACATATGTACCTACAAACATCTGTTGTTTACTTACGTACAACTTTTAAACTAAAAGTCAAAATGTTAAACTATTCTGCATAAGTTGAGTGTCGTATCTACAACTTGTCAATAGGTAACTTGCTATGTGGTACTTTTTTGTTGTTGTTAATTTTGTATGAAAGAATAGGTATTTTCATTACTGATTTAAGGTAAATGAATTTAGACTCTTATATACTGATTGCAATGTACATGTCATCGTGTAAACTAGTGAGTGTAAACCAATGTTAAATGTGTTCCAGGATAACTTGTCTGCACTTGCCGCTGTCTTCGAAGTGGATGCACGTCGGCACCGAGCGGGGGAACGTCCACGTTGTCAACATCGAGACCTTCGCGCTCAGCGGCTACGTCATCAACTGGAACAAGGCCATCGAAGTGTGAGAATTTCATTTTCATTGTCTAGAGTCTAGACTAGTCCTTCAGGCTTGCCCCCAATGCTACTATTTTCCACACTTATTACTACTAATACTAAACAAATAAAAGGTATATTACAACTTATGAAAGAACTTCTTTCATTTTCACAATTTTGCAGATCAGTAGGTACAAAATAATTTTTACAAATGTAGTACATATACTAAATGTTATCATTGGGAAGACTTAAAATACCTACTGCCTACTTGCCTATAAAAGAAATGACTGAATTTCACTAAAGAATGTACGTGCCACAACTCCACAACTCAATTTGAAACTCAATTGTGAAATTAAAAACATAGCAAAACTACTCAGTTCGAAACATATTATTCCGTTCAAGAGATATTTAATTCCCTATGCTATGCTTCAGCAGGAAGAGATAGAGTAGCCACACTGCCAAATAATATTTTCAAAAAGAAAATTTTGTGATACGTTTATTTTAAAACTTCGTTTTTATGAACAATAACTGTCATACGTCAAATACGAATTACTAATGTTTAATTTAAATAAATCTTCATTTTAATTTTCAAAATTTAATTAATACTTTAACATTTTATTTATGTTCGGAGGTGCCGGCGCTAATTGCTTCTTTGCGAGTTCGGAAAATATCTTATCTTTAGAACAAGTTTGTTTATCCATCAAAAGAAATTAATAATTTATCCGAAGAACTTGGACATTGGGAGAGATGTTTATTTTCCTTTAGAACTTATATTTCACTTGTTATTAAAAGTAATTAATTACAAGTGAAATTTAAGACAATTTATAAAACCCGACTAAATAAGAATATCTATCTCATGAATGGATGAACAGATCTTCATAAATTATAACTAAGTTACATCTCGATAACGCTTTCAAACAATAAAAGCCGGTCCATTCGTTAAGCAGCTGCCACAACCAGACGACCCGCATACACGTGAAAAGTATATTCTTCGTCGGGGGTTAAAAAGTAAAATTATAGCCGCTACCCGTAACGGATAGGACGTGAAATAGCTTTTAAAACCTCGCTGGAAGCCTTTGAAAGGGGTTTACAGTAAGGCCGTAACGAGTCTACAGTCTCCTAGTGCAGACTAGTGGCCATTACTTACGTGTTTATGTTTTAAGAACATTACATGATACAACGTTAAGTCTTAACTTCTTCTTTAAGACCCGACGCAAAAGGAAGGGTTTTGACGTGGTACTTTTTGTCTGAAGGTGACGTTACCGAGGTGGATCTTAGTAGTAACTCATAAAGAAATTTACTTCAATATAATGTGTAGTGGCACAATATAAGCTAAGTACATAAGAAAACGAATTGTTGTCCGTCACTAAATATCTAAATTTCGGACAAACACTATGTTTCTTCTTTATTATTATGTAGTTATAGTTGTAGTACAAATAAATGTCTCAACTTCTGTTAATTTTAAAAAGCAGACATTTGGTTGTACTGCATGGCGGCTAGTGGCCAATGCGGTCATAATCGCTTAATAGCCACAGATAGCGGCGCTTCCGAAGTAATACATCGTATAATGAACATAACGTTTCCGAGCTATCTTTACTATTCATAAGGAGCCGAAAATAAACTGTTATTTACATAGCTGTTTAGCCAATAAACTTTTTTTTTGTCTAATAAATTAATTCCATTTTTTTTAAACTGCTAACTGGAACTCAGACCCTTGAAGTGCGATCTGTTTACGGGCAGTTGTCACGCCACTTAGTCTTAAACTTCACTTTGCAGTACTCGTACAGTTGCAGAATTGCACTTAGTAAAATGCCTTAGTGCTTTCGAGTCTTCTTTATACTCCCAGTGTCAACCAACTCACTGATACTAATCAACTTACTGTATGATAACTGTTAATAGTTATCAATCGACAACCGCCTACGCCCTACGCGCTACCTCAGAGGTATATACTGTTTCTAATTCAATGAAAAAACTAAATGTTTGTAGTAAACATTGCCCTTCAAAACTAACGTTAGTACGTGACAAAATAAAACAGTTGAAATTTAAAAAGTCAATTCAAAAACCTCCACATTTGCATAAAATGTAGCTAAGGTCCGTATCTGTCCGTGGCCTCATAGTTCCTGAGATAGTGGAACGAATTTGAAGCAGTTCTTTTTGTTTGCTGGCTGACGTGACTAGCACTTAGGGAGCCTCCTGCCCGTTTGCCTCCATTTCCTTGAAACGAATCAAAATTAATACAGCTATGGTTAGGTAGTTGTACCGTTCACCGCGTTGCGGCTACGTCCCTAACGAGATTCATTAAATTTGCACCAACCGTTGCGGCGGTGAATGCACGATTCAATTATTAACCTTCATTAGTTACTATTTATTATTTCAATTAATTTCCTATTCTATGTATCTTTATTTAAAAGTAATGTCATATTATGATATTTTATCAAATAATAATTTCTGTTCATTGGTTTAATTTTTTATATATATACAAAATTAATTTATAGAAACTATTGACAGTTATTATTCTGATTTTATTTCTCTTCAATTAATTACATTTTAGTGCATATAGACGGTTTATAATTTTTTAAACAGGTCAGAAGGTATGTTGTTTATCGCAAGGCATTTAAATGGCAGTGTATATCCTGTTCTCATTACGTGTGCATCTCTTGAAAGTGTTGCGACTCAATTAGTTGTGCAACCAGGAGAGTGTTAATTGGGAGCTGTGTCCCGCCGCGCGACAGGCTCCGGGACGGAACGAAACAATTAAACTCGTTAGGGCGCACCCGCAAGCTTTGCACCAAATCCTTCGATTGTTTCACTTCCATTGTCTGGAGATAAGTGGGCGGCGGAAACTTATTTCTGCCCGGAAGCCATTGTCTCGTGCTGATAGAAACGCAGCGCATTACTCTTAGTATAGGAACATCAACCGTATTGTTATTTGTAATGAATACATTCGACAAATGGACGAATCTTCATCACTTGTGCCCTTTTTCGCTAGTGCCATATTTTTTATTTGTAATTTAAAAATCTGTGAAAAGAAAAAGGCGGCTTCTGCTCAGAATGTATTCCTTGCATACCGACAGCGATAGCGTGAACAATTGGCACAATTAATCCAGAGAAGGGTGATCAAGCGGATATAGCTGCCCGATAGCCGGGTCCTCGCAAATATTGTTTTACTTTTTATAGGTACTTTTATTTCATTTGTTAGGGAGTTGTTTGTGTCAACTTTTCCAATTTTCTATATCAAAAATAAAACCCATTACACGGAGGTCTATAAAATGTCAGTGTTCGCGTTCCATCACGGAGGCTGTATTTAATATCCGGCTAACTTCCGGTTTCAGCGTTAACATAGTTGACGTCTCTCTTGAGTCACGTGAGCCACTCCAGACTCAACCTATCGATTGTTGTCTCACGTCTGTTGTCTTCGTGACATACAACTAAAGAATATGCAGTTGTTTTAAACAAATTTATAGACGGTTAAAAGCGTACACCTTTGATTTTACAAATGAGAATCTTTTGGCGGGTTCTTATAATTGGCACTGACGCTGCCATTTCTTGAGTTAGTGATTTTTTGTTTTTATCGTTATTTCATTCAAATTTGGACACTACATCATTAGGTGTGATAATTTCCTAAAAGAATTAATATTCTCTTTCATTTTATAAATTGGTAGCTGGAAATGTCATTTATTATGTTTGTTTTTAAAAATTCAGGTAACAATGTCACATAATAGCAACATAATATGTATATTCCTGACGATATTAGAACAGATCACAAAATGCTCATAAAATATCAATTTGCGTGTTTACGAGATGGCGGCATCTTGACGGAGAAATAAGGTCGTAAAACCAGAACTCTTCGTTAGAATATAACGACCTCCTATGAACAACCGGAGAAATCTGTTAACTGTCGAATAACTATTTCCCTGACTACATACAACTATCTGTCAGAGAGTGTAATTCAAATATGCTTACTCTCTCTTGCGTTTCACAACTTAAAACAAGATTCAAGAACTCCAATGGTCTGTAAATTTTTCATTGCCGTGCTAGAACGATATTCATTATAATTTATGAGTTAATGTAAGATTAACATCTTTCTTGGGAAATAGGTCGGATGGTTAATTCGGCTCGTTTGAGAGACGAGCTCGAAGGACTTATAAACCCAACTTATGACCCAATACCTATAACTCCTAAATACTTAATGCAATATACTTAATGTTGTCGCAGAGAGCAATGACGCTGTTACGTATAGCCAAGTGCAATAATATAGATAATTATACGAACAGTTATATATAAGAATAGCGCTATTTTTAACCTCCGAAGAAAAAAGAGGGTGTTATAAGTTTGTCGTATCTGTCTGTCTTTGTCTTTCTGTGATATCGTGGATCCCTTTAGTTTTATTATAACCGTTGGATAAAAACTATTGAAATGTCATTATTTTGTTGTCATATTCCAATATCTGACTGACCGCTGAGCGCACTCGGCGTTTCCTGTCGACAAATGCCGCCTACGCTGTGTAATTATTTTGGTAATAGAATATAATTAATGAACGGCGAAACAAGATTAACAAGGATAACAATCGTTTATTGTGCGGACAGCAAAGATCCAAAAGTTAGTAATATTGTGCTTAAAAACACATATACACACATAAAATAAACATGTAGTAACTTTTTATGTCACCCATCTATCGATGCCGACAAGCCTGAGGTACGCACAGACTGCCCCAACATTTTTGAGTTGGTACAGTCATCTACCATTTTCTATAAGCCAGTATATGCAACCGCTAAAATGTTTAAATTATTAAAAGTCTCCTTAGGGCTTAGACAATTTTCGGACGAAATTTAATATTCAATAATTTTTTCAGAACTCGACCAAATCACCCCGGCGCAGTGGTTGAAATTATTGATAATCCATTGGACGCTAGCAAGGTAAGAAGCAGTCAATTCAAATATCATTTAGTTAAAACTACAAGACAAGAGAAAAATTCTCATGTCTAATTTTTTTAAAGTAGGTACTTAATTACTCTTTGGCAGCTAGGCTGCTTAGCGTCATGCGTGTTCCGAAATTCAACGATAACCCGGTACCAATTTATGGTCAGGCCGATAATTAGGTAGGGGTGTGTAGGAGTTCGCGTTTCACGGTTTCTTGTTATAATAAATTAATTTTAAATAAAATAAAAACGCCTGTTTCAACAAGCTTATTATTTATAGTAGGTTTATTTATAGTACTTAATTTTATTTTTCACTTTTTAGTGCGTTTTGAGGTCGGTTTAATTTTTTTATTTAAAATTAATTTATTCTATGATTACTCACGCCATCTATGTTTCAAAAAATATATCACAGTAAGAAAAAAAATATAGTGTTGAATAATTTTTAAAATTCTATAAAAACTGAAACGTGTGGGAGGCACACAATAACTTGACTGAGGTCAATTGTCAACTAAAGGTGGACGTGGATGTCTATCTCGGGGCATTATTCACTAGCGGTTTTTAGAATTCTAAAATTGCTTAATTGCTTAAAGGATGTATTGTATTTGAATTGAACTTTTGTTCGTAAGAAAATGAATGTCTTTAACGTATAATATATTGTAACGGAGTGGATATCATGTTGCAGCTGCTGATCGCGTTCGAAAGCGGGCTGGTGGTGGTGTGGGATCTGCGAGCTCGCGCTGCGGAGTGGCGCGGGTACGTGGGATCGGGCGGCGCGGCTGAGGCGGTGCGTGCCGCCGCCTGGCACCACGACGGCAAGCTCATGACGGCGCATGCCGACGGCGCCCTCGCCACTTGGACCCTGCGCGCGCCCAGGCCCGTCTCTCTGTCCTACCCGCACGGTGCGCGTCGTCTTTTATACTCGAATCTTGTATTATATGCCAAGGCTATACTCATTTTCTCACTCGGGAATGATTTGGTCTTGTAAGTTGCCGTTTGACATAATTAATACCAGAGAGAGAAGGAGAAAAAGAAGGAAGAGGAACAACATTAGGATAGTATAATTCATTAATTCGAACGAGTGATTAGTGAATAGGTAACAGTGTACTTTTAAATAGATATAATCTTCCATTATTTAACAGCATGACCCAGAAGCCGTACAAAACTGAATTTTTTTTCTATTTAATATAAAATAAATAAATTACAATATCGTGTTCCAGCAAAAGCTACCAAAGACGGGAAGCTAGAACCTTGTAAACCTATACACAGGCTGGAATGGAAAACCTCAAAAACCGGGTGAGTTCTTAAACTTAATAAAAAGTAATGCTATTAATTTTGTTACTGCGTCTGTTAGCGCGTCAAGGCCATAATGGTACAACTCTTCAGCGTCAGATGACATCTATTTAATCTGTCGGTGATGGCTTTTACAGCGAGAGCCTGGTAATATTCTCCGGCGGTCTGCCGACGGACAAGGCGGGGCGCACGCACAGCATCACCGTGCTCAACGGAAAGTCCACCACCGTCCTCGAGATGGAGCACAGCGTTGTCGACTTCGTCACGCTGTGCGAGAGTCCGTACGCCGCCGGTAAATATTTGTACACTAGCCAATTTACATGTACCTGAGTACACTTAGTGTTGCTATAAATTATAATCATATCTAATGTGGCGCCCTCATTGCAGGGTTTTAATTTTCTTTTTTTGTCAGACTTTACCTTGTTTTAATAATATATCTAAGTTGTATCAAGATATGATTAGATCTGTTCAGTATAATTTAAAAAAAATATATCTACTCTGTTATGCACCGTGTTTCAGAGTACCAGGAGCCGTACGCGATAGTGGTGCTCCTGCAGAACGACCTAGTGGTAATCGACCTGCAGTCTCCAGGATACCCGTGCTTCGAGAATCCTTACCCCATGGACATTCACGAGTCGCCCGTCACCTGCTGCTCCTACTTCGCCGACTGCCCCTCAGATCTGGTAAAACATCTCTTTACTACTTACCATTATTTCCAACCATTCCAGCTAATGTGGCTGATTGACTACGAAACACTGAAATCGTGTAGCGTAGCATTGTTTTGCTATAAAATGTAATATTTTAAAAGCAGTTTTATTCTTGTACTTATAATCGGTTGTGACCTCGGCTATTTGTTAAAAAGTAACAGAACACGTACTACGCAGTCTATCTTTATTCACTTTTTTACATTAAATTTCATATCGGTAGGCTAGGCTTCATTTAGCTCATTTAGGCATTTCTTAGTTTTTTAATAATTTTTTGTCATTATTAGTCAATATTAAACAATGTATTTTTGTATTTAGTTTTATATAATTTAATTTTTTAGTTTTCTATACACGTTTCCTGGCCGAGAACGGTTCCTGGTACCCGATATGAATATGTACATTTACATTTTATTAAATTTATATTAATAATAAAATTAGTTCAATGAGAATATCTACGAAAGTCTACTAAAGAAAAATAAATATTTTATCGACATCACTTAAGGCTGAAAAGTGTAGATAAATGTAATAAATGGATGATAAACACATTTGCAGATCCCGGCCTTCTACTCAGTGGGTCGGCAGGGCAATAAGAAGGCGGCTGGCTTCAGCGAGAAGCTGTGGCCTGTCGACGGTGGCGAGTGGGCCCCCGCCTCCTGCTCTTACAGCGAGATCATTCTCACGGGGTCCTCTTTTTTATTCTAGCCCTCTTGTTTCATTAAATGTACACCCATCCATATTTAAGGTTATTTGTATGTATCCCAGTTAGGGCAAAGGTATTCCAGAGCAGAAACCCGATCCTCTATGTCTTGGGCAAAAGACCGTAAGCTCCTGTCATTTTGCTATCTGATGATCGAAATGTAAAGAAATTTATTCAATGCTATAAATTATTATACATTATAAAAATCCGAATCGGAATGTAATGCATTTGTTGTAGGCACGCGGACGGCAGTGTCAAATTTTGGGATGCGAGTGCAGGGACATTACAGATTCTGTATAAATTAAAATGTGCGAAAGGTGAGTAGAGTCCGGTTGATATGATATGTTAAATAGCTTGTGTTAAGTTATTCGTAAGCGTGTGTTACAATTGCAGTGTTCGAGCGGCGGGCGGGCAGCGCGAGCGGCTCCGAAGAAGATAGTCCTCTCGCCATACAGCAGTTGGCGCTGTGTGCAGAGTCGAGAAGGCTGTGTGTTGCACTGCCCCATGGCCACGTGCTGCTCTTCAAGTTCCGGAAGCAAGACCTCACTGCCCAGACACATGTCAGTTATCACCCACACATTTCCATTTTTGTTAATTTTCAACAAGGTTAGACTGCGTTTGTTTCACAGATTCTGCTTTGGTCGTTTCATATCCGAGACATACCCATCCCTCATTATATTATCTTTTCTTATCAACAACTATAGTACCTACAACTAATCTGAGAGGTACGATTTGACAGTTTTGACAGATTTAAAATAGCAACTGGGTCAAATAAATCGATTTTCAGTCGATAGCAGTTCTTTGTAATTACTAATCGATTATAATATTAGATCGAAATCGCAATGCTCTTCTGAGAGTAGTTAATTGGTTTAAAGTAAATAATATGCTAGTAAATGACAAAAAGATCAAATGTATTAAATTTACCTAAAGTTAAGGTGAAATTGAGAGTGAATGATAATGGTGAGGAGTTGGATACCGTCTTATTGGGGATTACATTAGATGAAAGCTTCAACGTGTAGAAAAAGTATCAGCTCGCTCTGCAGCATACGCAGTGAAGAAAATTTTGTATGTAGTAGTGTTCGTACACTAACTTAACCTAACTAGGTGACTTTGAAACGACGCGA
Organism: Aporia crataegi; assembly: GCA_912999735.1. Lineage (NCBI taxonomy): Eukaryota > Metazoa > Arthropoda > Insecta > Lepidoptera > Pieridae > Aporia > Aporia crataegi. Next base: position 159,485 of record OU538748.1, on the reverse strand, counting down.
CGTCTAGAAAAAAAACTATATATTGTATAATTATATCGGTTAGTTTGCATTGTGCATGTTGTGATAAAATTGTTTGATAATTCCATGGTTTTACGGAAAAGGTTATTGAAGTTGCGTTACGCCTATGCAATGTTGTTTCGGCTAAAAGTATGAAACATCAAGATGCACCTCTTAGATTAGACAGACACATGCTACCGTTAATAGTAGGTACAATGAAATACATGGTTTTTGTCTTACCGACTAATAATTAGTATATAAGATGTTCGTCTTTCACATGCGTGGGCTTTGCACATACAATGGTTAGGCAGAATAAATAGTTAGATGTCATTCAATAACCTTCCAAAACAAATAGTAGTAATAGGATGCGGGCGCGTTTCAGGTGTTGGAGATCCCGGTGATAAGTGAGGGCGGGGAGGAGGAGGCGTCCCCGGAGGCTGAACCCGAGCCGCCCCGGCAGTGTGCGTGGGGAAGCGTGCGCGTGCGCGGCGCTTCGGGCACGGGCGGATCGCGTCGCGCGGCCGGCTTCCAAGCGACGCTGGTGGTGCTGCAGCAGGGTCCACCGCATCCCGTCGCCGCTCTCACCATCAACTCCTCCTACGGCCTGTTAGTATCCCTGCCCGATAAACGTCCGCACGAGTTTCCTCTCTCGGTCTTTGTGTGTGTAACAAAAGTGTGGGTCGTTCAGAATAGCGTGGGGCGGCGAGCGCGGCGTGGTGGTGGTGGACATATGGCGTCGCGCGGTGGTGGCCGCTTTGCCCGCCCACTGCCTCTACATGCCCGAGCCCAGCATGCGCCCCGAGCGACACGAGCGCCGCTCGCCCGACCTCGATCAGGTAACGTGCTTTTCGATCGTTGAACATTAGAAACGACTAAATCAGATAAATCTCTGTATAAAACACATTCTAGATAATATCACGTCTTCCGAATACGTGTGCTTATTTACAAAATTTTAACGTTTCAATGTATACAGGAAATACAATAGGGAAAATGCTAGTGCCTAAGGCGACTTTCTTTATTAAGGCGTTTCCAGTTTATCGAGTATGTATATATGGAACTATTTAAAATTAAATTCCGATTGTCTTGTACATATTATTATTTAGGCCAGAGTTTAAATTGCGGTCAGGACACGTTATAATTATAAGATTGAGTTTTTCCAATGCGTCAGTCATTTAGGTTTGGAAAACCAACTGGAAGTAGTGGCCTTCCATTCCCGAAGTTATATAAATGTTGAATTACGGTAATTATTTCAAAATGAAATAAAAGAAATGGCGACATTTTCATATTTTTAATTTGCTATTTGATTTCTTTAAAATTTCTGTTGCAATTACCTGAAAATTTACAATACTGTCCCTAGATTGCTAAATAAAAAATAAGTGAATAATTTGAATAAATGTGTAGCGCTAATGAAGATATCCGCTTGTCCAGGTAGAAGAAAGCATGGCATTAGAAATCGTTTTAGCTTCACTCACTCCACGCACCACAGTAGCCGCACTGGCTCTATATTCGACAACGCAATAATCGGCCATTTTGTTTACTTAAGCTCTGTTTCTCTCCACGTAGCTCACGCTCTTCCTTATTAACGATCATTCCTTGATAAAGCGTCATCTCATGACCTGTCTTCATATTAGTTTTGCGCAAAACGAATGAAGGAATGGTCGTTACTCTGTGGGGGGGTGGGGTGGCCGGCCGCGACGAAACCGCACACCTAATATAATCAAGTGCGGCTACAAACAAATGATGTGTTCCCTCTCCCTGAAGCTGGAGGAGCCGATCAGCCCGGAGCCCGCGGAGGAGCCTCAGCCTGAGCCCAAACTCGACGCGAGACGCAAGTCCACGCCTTGGAAAACCTTCAATCTCAAGCGACAGCTTTCTAAAGTCGACGTTAAACTCAAAGCCGCATTCGCCCCCGCCGACAGCGACGAGCCTACCGAAAAGAATAATTCGCAGTTCTATTGCGATCCTCTTGAGAGACCTCAGAGCGTCCGCGAGAATGATAACAGTTCGCCGGATGGAGATGAGACTAAGGAGAAAGTGTCCGAAGAGGAAGAGAGTCAATTGTCGTCGCCCTTGCGCGTCTGCTCAGACGTCTTCGAAAGAATGCACCGGGAGCTACAAGAAAAAAGATCGTTGGACGTGTACGACAGAATGCACAAAGAGTTACAAGAGCGGTGGCAAGACAAGGACCGGGACGAACCGTCCCCCGACGTGTCTCCTTCGAAACCGGGAGACAACGAGGCCATTCGACCGGACAACCTGCCGCTGTTCGACGACGAAGGCAAACCTACGCGGCCGCCTCGACAGAAGAATAAAAAGAAAGAGGATCAGAGAGATCAAAGGCTGCTCTCCGTGCCCAATATAAAGTACAGCAAGCAGGAGTCGACGAAGGAGGCGCGCAAGAGGCAGGCGAGCCAGCCGCAGTCGTTCGCGGGCAACCTGATGCGCCGCTTCAGTAAGTAGCTCGCCTCAGCTCACACACGTCACGGGGTCGGTAGCACTAGCGACATCATGCGCCTAAAGTAGATTAACGAATGGTAATGGTTTGTTCACTACTAACGTAGACTAATACATTTACTTTTTTACTCTTAGGCCAGCGTAGTTAGCTTCTGCGTTAACGACCTATTGTAAATAAACAAACAACTAAACGCAGTTATGAAAAAATTATCAAGTTCTACACTTAAAATATAAACAAATAATTTATTGAAGTTATGCTTTCCGCTTCTTGTGATATTTGGCTTTTTATTTGTTCCGGTATTAAATATTTTTTATTTAAATTACGTACATATGTATTATTTCATATAGTTTATTTAGATTTAATTTCTAAATAATAGTTATAGATCTACAAATCCGACTCCGCTAGGTAATTGGTATACCTATGTTCTCTTTCCCAAGGACGCATCCGACGAGGACATTCGCTGCCTAAGATTATTCGCCGAGCTTTTCGGTAAATTTAAGTAATTAACTTTGTATTACATAGAGCGTAGGGATTTACTGTGATCTATGTCTGTTTGAGATGCGATTAAGCCAAGTAGCGACCCGTAGCGCATCGGTAGCCGCTCGAACGCGCGCCCTCTCTCACCGCTCTGCTTTCTTCAGGAGCCTTTGTAGCGAGCCTCTGCCCGAGAAACAAACAAAACGGAGACGTAACTAACGAAGAAATCGGTCAAGTGTCCGACGGAATAGGTATGATTCTCTCCGTAACATCGACTAACTTGGGAACCTAAAACTTCCGACCGCGCCTCACTAATCCACACGTGTGCCGTCGATCCACGTTCGCGCCTCGTCCGGGAATACGTGTCGCTAACCTTTTAACCTTTTCGGTCGGTGTCGGGTCCACGTATGACATGTCCTGACTAACAGAGCCGCGGTTAGGGCGGTCGGCGGTGAGGCTGGTATGTGTGTTGTAGATGAACGGGCCGGGCGGCGGCGGGGGAGGCGGGGGCGGTGCGTGTGGCGGCAGCGGCGCGGGGCCAGCGCGCGTGCTGCGCTCGCGCTCCCAAGGTACCCGCAAACTGCACAAGTGCCTCTCGACCGCGTCCGACGTGTACGCCGCGCCCCCCGCCCCGCAACCCTCTCTGCTCACCACGCGACAGTATTGCAGTTTTGGTAGTACAGTCACCTTATAAGACCGCTCTCGTCTTTCCCTTCTGAAGCAGTCGCAATTTCTTCTTCTTTCTATGTTTTGATGCCCTTTTTTGTTCTCCTTCGCTTCGACCGAACAAGGAACGCTCGTTTTCGCCTCGATGACGACTAACCTTGTATCGAGATCATGTGTGTTGCCTTCATAACACTTGATCGGGCAACATCACATTTCAACAACACATCCCATTTTGTTATCAAACGAGCTCGCTGAATTTTATTTCATAATTTCTCTTATTTTCTGTTATATACATTATAATTTGGCTATTCTTTTTAAACTAACTCAACTTACTTGTTTCATCACTTATCACTTCTATACTTGAAATATAGCTCGAAGTTGTTAATCTGAAGAAGCTTCGATTATTCCTTCAGATTTTCAACTTTATATGAACCATATAGGATAAAAGTAGAAACAGAAACGAGAAAGTGACGTACGATGGTTTCGCAGCTTCCATCGCGCGACATGCATGTGTATATTGTTTTTGTTTCAAATTTCAGATCGGAATCATGTAATAGGTAACAATTAAATATAAAGTTCTCCGTAATAAATATGTACCCGTTAGTTATCATTCCGAGTAGTGGTGCCGTGTGTTGTGGCGCTGTGGCTTGCCGCCCCCGGCGACGCTCATGGCCATGCTTGTAACATTTGTGGTTTTTGTCAATACAGAACCAACTATTCCGCAGTCTGTCGCATCCATGGAGTACTTACAAATATTGCAACCGAATGGTATCCGAACGCTCATTTGTATTTAATACATTCCTTTTATTTTCATTCCATTTTTTTATTTTTGGCACAGTAGATGGTCGTTTTTATCCCATAGATTCGAAATTGTGGCTGTGTTTAGCGATGTCTCTTACACTGCACTCGAACTGCACTCTATAAAACTGCGGCATGTGTTGGAAACTAAAGCAAAAGGTGACTTACTACTAAAAACTATCCTCTTTATATTCTTCGCTCTGTGCACAACTGCCGACAGAGTCTCTTACTTGTGACCTAAGTTACGTAACCTAATATGTGTTGTGCATTTCTTCGAGGCTTTCCTTAATATTCTAGACACGAAAGCATTACTTTGATTGTTTTGCCTTCTTGTTGCGTTATTTTACTCGTTACGAAATGTTTTACCATAAGCGGACATTTCTGTTTTAATTTGCCTTTAAAATTTTCTATGAGTATTTTATATTTTTGTAAGTTGTCGGATTTTTCTAAGACGGTCGCTTCAAATAACCGCAAGGATAAATTTTCACTATACTTTGTATTAATAGCCGTTGATTACATGTTATTTGTTTCTTTCTAGCTCGACCACAAAGCAAAAAGTTTATATGGCTCGTTTTTGGCTGCCTCTGTGTTATTATATTCGACTGTTGTCTATGTATGCTTATGGTTTTCTTCTACGAGCACTAGACGCATGCCGCACTAATAGTTGCACGATTTAGCTTTTGATTTGTCTCTTGTAATTGCTTGATATACATATATTTGTCTGTCCGTCCACAAAACTTCTTCTTAATAGTGTGTATTTCTAGGGACCGATGATTTTAAACGAAGTGGAGGTTCGTATGTAAAGCTATAGTTAAGCTAAGACGAGAGTAAACGCTTGCCCGAGTAGACGTCGCTGGGCGCTCTGGCTTGAGCCTCCGACCTCATTAACCCATTCATCACTACCATGTGGTTTTGTTGCTCTTAATTAAGGGATACTCATCTTTTCTTATGCTTCGTTCGCTAAAATCATAACATCCATACTGTCTTAATGTTAGATGACGACTCTTGTATCATGCCGAATGAACTGCGTTCTGATTTTCGCTCATTTTCAGGGCGACAAACCTGAACCTAAAGCAAAAGCTGAATTCATAAACGTTGTGCAAATAAGCTGAGATTGGACGGGCATGCAATCAAACTGTTCTCATAGCATGTATCTTTGTGCGTCTTATTTCTACATGCAGCACCCGATGTTCCTCTAGCGCCCTATCGGTGCATTCAGCTAATTTCACAACTGCACTTGTTGCCAGACATCATAAACTGTAGATTATTTTTCATTAGTCGGTCGATGACAGTCGTGATCACGCACGCAATCTGTTTACACATAAAATGTTTTAAAATATATTTTGATCTTTTGTCACCGACTCAGCCAAGAACTCTTGACCATAAAAATGGTGATGGGTTTTTGGCCGAAGACGATGCGAGACTAAAGGTTACATGTGTGATTTGTGTGTACGGGTCGCGTAGACAAACTGGACAGTTCGTTCTCGCGGTCCCGCTCCAGCAGCATGTCCAGCCTCGAGAATATCTCGCAGGAGGGCATTCAGTGCCTCGCCTTCGCCGACAGCTACATCAAAAAATCAGGTAACTATTGCAACGTTATTGTATAACTGCCATTTCTTATTTTCATTTAATGTGTGTTAATATCCAAAGAACCTAGAAACCCTTTACCTTGGGATAACCTGGCTAGTGCCAGAGAGCGATTTTCCGCTAGTCAAATACCTTGAGAACAAATAAATTTATAATAAAAAAATGGCTGCCCATATAAAAATAGATTCTGCCAATGTCAAGTAGGAGTTTGCGTCCACTCTTACACTCGGTATCCACCTAAGTATAGTCTAACTTTCAATCGTTTAGATCCAACCTCGTCTGTTCCGACGCTGTGGATAGGAACGACACTGGGCTCCGTCATAACGATGAGCATCAACCTGCCGGAGGCGGACCTCAGGCATACGCAACCCGTGGTAGTGGCCACTAGTGGTGAGGACTCTTCTTTACAAATCAAAAGAACAAACTTTATTTTTCATGAGTTCAAAAAAGAATTTATCTTTTTAAATATCGCTTTCACTTAAAATTTGCCATGTAATTGTCGTGCATCTTTACACAAGAACAATGAAAATGTAATACATTTCAGGTGGACCGTTATTTAGACTAAAAGGATCAATCTTAACGATGTCTTTCCTCGATTGTAATGGCGCATTAATCCCTTACTCGTACGAAAGCTGGAAGGAGGACAATAAAGATGTGAGTATCGTAAAATTCAGTCGGCCTAAATGTACCCGTACGTGTGTTGTATGAACGTGAAGGTAAACGTGGTTTCAGAATCGGGAGCGTCGCGAGCGGACGCCCACAAAACAGAGCTCAGCAGGCAGCGGCCACGGGCACCCCAGCCACACCAGCCCCGTGCCTCAGGAGGCCGCCGACCGCCAGTTTGTGGTGGTAGCTTCGGAGAAGCAAGCGCGCGTCGTTGCTCTGCCCAGCCAGAACTGCGTCTACCGGCAGCAGATAACCGAGTCTGACTTCGTCGTGAAGGCGGAGATCGTGAGCTTAAAAGGTCGGTGACTGAGCGTGAATGTGCTCGAGTAGATATCTTAAATATAGTTAATCGACAAAAAGTTGTGCATGTATACAGACAGCGTGTGCCTCGTGAGCTACCTGTCGACCGGGCACCTGGTGGCCTACAGCCTTCCCTCCCTGAGAGCGCTCCTGCACGTCGACTTCTTGCCGCTCTCGGAGCTCAGGTGAGACTACGGCGCCGCCCGTCTCTTAACCATTTATTCCTTTTATTCTATTCACTTTTTTATGCCGGAGAAAATTGTTTTCGTTTTTGTACATTATACCGCTGATACCATGGGGCAAGTGGGTGACAAAAAACAATTTTCTGCCGCCCGATTAATAGAATTAATTACGATTAACATACAACGCGGCATATCCGAGTGTATCGGTACGCGGCGTCAAACGGCAACGTCGAGAATTGAAGAGAGCTTTAGGTTGAAAGAGATGCCCGAACTAGACCGTTTGCCGCCGCCTGACCGCTCCCGGGCACCGATGTTAGCTCCGCTTGGGGCGGGACCGGTCTCGCGACCAGCCATTATTTTTAACAATTCACTCTTACCGCTTGATCCGACCGGTTCTCTGCCAAGCGCCAACTTAGACGACCGTAGGGCGCTAGTAGCTGTCGACTTTTTATCACGAAGTAGTCAAAATTTTGCAATCTGTCGAGCACCTCCTGTGCTTTCGATATCTGGCACTTGCGTTTTTATTTGTGTTTCGCCGGACGAACCGAACACTACTCCACCCATCAGCGCGGGACGTCCGCGTCTCCTTGTGTCCGTCTGAACATATGAACATGACCGTTGCATGGTGCCCCGCACTCGGTGCCGTTCCGCCTCTCACGCGGGGCGGGCGCGCTGCTCTCGAACCGAGCGGGGGCAGAGCGCACCGCCCTTTACTGACCATGCCTGTGTTCCTGGTAGCTTCCAGACACAGTCCAAACAGAGGGGTATCGTAGACCCTATGCTCTCCATTTGGGGCCAACAACTCATTGTAAACGAGGACACGGACCAGTAAGTCTCCGTCCATAGCGGAATTGCGTTACTCAGTACCCGCTTCCATCACTGTGGAGTCGCTCACGCGGCCTCGCCTCCTCTTGTTAGACATGTTAGTGTTTCATGTTCCCTCCCGCCACCCTTCCAAAGAGCTTTACACTCCTACCAAGCCTCTCCGCTTCCTCTTGGGACTTGGGCGATAAACCATTAATAACTTTCAATTTATAAACTATAATTTCGGCAGAGCAATAAATGACATCGTATGTTGTTCACTTAATTCGCTCTAGTCCTGCCCCGTCTCCGCTCAGGAACACACCCACTCGACACGCACACACTCGTATGTACATTCTACTCTACCGATCACTGCTCTTTTCTTGTCTCCTCTCTCACTCTCCTAGTCTCACTTTCTTTGTCTTGAGCATGGCCGCAGTTGCATGATCGTTGTTTTTCGTTCTTTTAATCTTATTTAAATAAATGATTACCGTTCACGTTCTCTTTTTAGTATGCTGTAGTCGATAGAGATAATTTAATATTTTTTTATTAGTGACAAGTCATGGATGCGTCACAGGTGAGATATATTTATTAAATTCAAAAAGTGCTTTAATCTTAAATACATACTTATTATAAAAAAAAATTGAAAGTGTGAAGATACCAATAATTTTAATGATAAAGAATAATTTAAAAAATACTGGAACGATTCAATGATTCTTTCACTGGTTTTCAAGAACCTAGACTCTATCTAAAAGACATCAATATTAAATTAGTAAGAAGTCGATGAAGTATATAATGATGATGATGATGAAATATACGGTATAAATGAGACGCGGCGGTCTGGCGTTGCAGGATAGCGAAGACGTTCTGCTTCAGCAACCGCGGCCACGGCCTCTACCTTGCGTCGCCTACTGAGATCCAGAAGTTCACCATCGATGCCGAGTTCTGGTGAGTGTGTTAGCTTATCTATTAAGTGCATCACTTTCGCCTGACTCTCTAGACTTTGACTTCCTAACAAAAGCGCTTCGCTATGGTTTCAGCCAACAGCTGACCGAGATGATGGGGGAGTTGTTCCTGCCTCGCGACATGCCCGAGCCTCCCAAGGAGGGCTTTTTTCGGGGTCTCTTCGGCGGCGGAGTCCGCCCGCTCGACAGGGAAGAATTGTGTATGTATCGGGCGTCCGGGCGGACGTAATGTTTTCGGGGCGCACGTATTAAGCTGTGAGTGGTGTTGCAGTCGGTGAGAGCAGCGGCAAACCGAACCGCGCCGTGGCGAAGCACATCCCCGGCTGCGAGGGCGTGGCGGCGCGCTCGGCGGCCGCTGGCGGCGAGATCGCGCGCGCGCACCAGCTGGTTGTCGAGCGCGGAGACAAGCTGTCGCACCTGGAAGACAAGACAGAGCGCATGCACACGGAGGCGGCCGCCTTCTCCTCGTCAGCGCATCACTTGATGCTCAAGTACAAGGACAAGAAGTGGTATCAGCTGTGAGCCCCCGCCGCCTCTCTCCCGTAGCGGCCCCTAGCGGTAGACTTAGATCTCGTAGAGACCCGAACGCACAATATTTTCGCTCTCTCCGTCTCCGTTCGTAGAGCACGTAGCCTTTCTCTCCCGTGTACCCTGTACATACCGATCGCACCTCGCGACGTGATATTGTAAATATGAATATTGTAAACTTTTGTACGATTCCGTAGCGTGGACGGCCGACGCCTGAACTGTTATATGACCGTGAGATTATTTAACGTAGCGACTATTAATATTATTGTTGATCTAGCATAATATGGTTAGAGATAATTTTTTATGGAAGCGGACGGTCGACGATTGCGATAGTAATGGTCGACGTCGGTTTGTGGCAAATGATGATAAAGTCGAATTAATCGAAAAATGAGGAGATGTGAGCATTGAATGACAATAATTGTGTTACTCTCCTCGTCGAGATTGCGTTAACCTTGAAAAGGCCCCATTCTCACTCCTACGTAGCTTCACCTTGTTTCGATTTGTGTTTTTTTTAAATAAAATATGCCTTATGTATATCTTGAAATGAATTAGTTGGTCTTTTTAAAAGCGCACGTCAGCGTTCGGTATCGATAATCGACAGCTCGGCGTTGCTTCTCGTTTCGTTTCCGCTTCTCGTTCATCGTCCTCTGCTCTGAATAAATGTTTGATGCCAAAGTTTACTATTTTGTAAATAAGAGTTATTATCGTTATAATATTTCTAAACATAATATTTTTATTTAGTGAATTATACTAAAGGCGAATTAGTTCCGCTTCCGAGACTAGACTTACTACGACGTGGAATTAATAATATAAATATGATTTAAGGTAATGTTGTTCCGAATGAAATAATAATTGATTAGTTTAAATGAGAGGACATAATTTATTTTGTTATGAATGCACTTATATACATAATATATCTAAAAGAATATGTACCTTTATGTTTCGCGTTTATTTGAAGAGTCAATATTTTCTGAGTCAATATGAATATTTTATGGGAACTGATGTATGTACTTGTAGCCGAATATATCACTGCGTTTATGAATACAATTTGTGGTAAAACTTCATTCACTACGTTACGATGTTTCTAATAATTAAAAAAAAAAAACACGTCGAATTTATAACCCCCTTTTTGGTTTTTTTGAAGGTCAGTTAAAAAAGGCTGCTCAAAATGTCCTTTTTTATTCCGCGTCAAGCGAGAGACCGATTACTTTTAAACAGCGCTTATAATTCAGTGCTTTTTATGTATCTATACAGCCATTCCCTTCCCACACCGAGCTAAATAAAATACTTTATACATAAAAATTGGAAATATTGTTTGAAATTGTATAATCGTCTATTTATAATATGAAATATTTAATTATATTGTAAAAACGTTTAAATCCCGGCACCGAAAAAAAGATATTTTTTCTTAAATACACATCGTCACATAAATCGTGTTAGCATTATATATGTATTTTGGTAGGCTAACTGAAAAATCCTTCCCTTTATAAATTCTGTACTGTAATGAAAGTTAAACTGTTGGGTGAATTATTGGCTGACTGTACAATATTATTCATTCTTTATATTACCTCATGGATTTTGTCCACCGAGAGGACTAGTCTAAGCTTTGTCAGTTACCTCTCATTGAAAATGTTACCGCGAGAAGATAGTAAGCAGTTGCTCAATACTACGTAAAACTGTTTACCTCTTGAGTTCGGGTTTAGATTCCTTCATCAATTTTTTAAAGACAGTATTATACAGGTGAGAAAATGTGCATGTCAGGATATCGAATGTAAGAAACCAGAAATATATTGTAAAAGTTAAACATGATCAAGTAAGATATAGCAATAATTAATAATGGGTTAAGAAAACGTTAAAAATTGTAAGTTTTATTTAAAACGGTCGACGTCCGCATTAACAGGCTGCTCGATTATTGCATCGGAATTCACGATCCGATTACATGCTCATGGACGACTGCGCGTTGTTGAGCATGCAAAGCGTCGGCTCAATTTACTAATAAATGATTAATATATATATATATTATTGTAAAATGTTGATACATGCTTTTCTTTTAAACAAGTATTACTACATCTCTTCCATATCTCGCCAACCATGACTGGGCGAGTAGTTTTTGAGAGAGTTTAAAAAGTATGGCAGTGCCACTGGTGTGTTGTGGTGGTTGGAAAATGATGAAACAATGAGATTGAATAGTTTTATCAAAACCGTCGATCGCCCGACGCCACCACATGTCGTTCTGTCTGCAGCCTCAGATATGCTTATTTATCGGTGTCGACCTTCGCTTTTCATCAGATGGCTGATCTGGCCACCTGCCAATGCGGACAGTGGCTTAACGTATTCCTTTCGTTTTACGAGTTAATTGTCTTCATGTTCTGCTAGAACATACGCTGTTAGTAAGCTAACGAATTTAACTTTAATGAGGACATTGAGTAGAGTAACGTTGGTTCGCATTTAAAAGAATCTTGGGACTAAATTAGATTTAATAAGAATTGTAAATAATATGAAGATGTGGCAAATTATTTATTGTTTCCTTGCTCTACTTCGTTTCAACTTTGTGTTGACGTATCTCTTCCTTAATATTTGATATCATCACTATACATATTGTACATAAACGCTGTTGAATTATTTAGTTTAGTAGATGAATATAATAGTCATTATATATAAACACAATGAAAATAAAACTATATCAAACTATGTTGATTGTTTTATTGTTATCTTTTTCCATTACTTCCGTACTTACTTGCAATTATAAAACATTATTGTTAGATAGAAACTAAATATTTATTAGTGAACAGTGAAAAATCCTTTAGTCCGGCAGAACATTGATTACGTAGACCAGATGAGAAAACCTCTATAAACCTGACAAAATCTTTAACGAGTCTACTGCCCGTAAGATGGCGCTAATTTTATGGTCGGGGCGTCGCATTTAAGTACAACAATACTTACCGCCTGTTTATTAATAATGTAGTTTCTAATTCATTTCTGTCTGACTGTAGCATCGTAGCTTTAAAGAAATTTTACGTGATCGAGATGGTTCATAGGTACAATTTATGAAGATCTCTTGATCCATTTATAAGGTATTGTTATCTGTAATTAACATGCCGGGGGATATTTACACTGTCTCCAATTTCATTTGTGTTACGTGAGGTCATTTACTTTCGAAGGCAAACAAAAACCACTTGTTGTCAAACATTACATATATTTGCTGCTTTCATTTCTTACATTGCTTATAATTAAGTGAATAGTTGGATAAAACACTTTATTTTTAAGGTAATCGTTGGTTTATATTCCGCTCTAACTCGGCAAGACATGTGAGCGGTCACAAGCAATAATTGTTTAATGAAGACGGTAAAAAGGCACAATAAATGAGGAATAAAGTTACAGTACAGTGCCTTAAATGCAGTCTTCCTTCGTAATAGACACATTTTAACCGACACAATGTTTTTTGAAATATTTATATCAAAGGGCAGTTTGATTGAGAACTCGACTAAGTTACAATAATTGCTTGTACTCTGCATTGTTTTGTTTTGTTGCAAACGAAGCTCTCAATGCAGTGCTCGTTGTACACGCGGCATTTTTAAATTAGCTAAATAATTGAGTATTCTAACATAATAGTTATATACAAACATACATACATACGTCGCTCATATATAGACTTAAAATTAGCACCTTTCGTTGGGTGCATGCTTGACAAGATACGCCTCGTATTTAATATGAAAAGACAGTGTTTTAATCGACAAAAATATTTTAATAATTGTTTTAAAATGTAGGTTCTTATATTATATTAATATTGATTTATTGAAGGCGAGCGACGTCCGCCTGATCACATTGGACGCGTTCGAGTGTGCACGTTTGCATGTTCACGCGCGAGCCTGCATCTTAACTGAACTCGCTCGGACCGCCTTGAAATGAAACAGCACACAGCAACGAGGCTCGGTTCGGCTTATGAAACAGACGCGATATGTATCCAGTCTCAATTCGGTATAAAATATAGAATACTTCTGCCAATGGCAACACCGAGTGCGCTCCCTCGGTGAGTATTGACGTCTACTGATATACACTTACAAATACATTTCTTTTATTTTGCAATTCACTTATTTTATACTATTCTATAAGACAAAACAAATTCTATCTTACACTTTACAGTAGAATATACTAAAATACCACAGATAAAACATTGTTCTTAACAAGCGTCACAGACTGTTTGGCAACTTACAAAAGTTTTAACTTTAGCTCCATTTGTGGACTGACTATGGAGGCTTCCTCCATCTTTCTTAACACTTTCGGCATCAGGTAAAAAGATCCGAGCTGAATTAGAAGATACAAACATTGGGTTGGAAAGACAGCGTGCTGAAGTGCATATTTTTGTACTTACTAGAGTATATTCTCTAGGATTTTAAAGTTTGTCGCCTATGAAAAAATGGATTTATGAGCTTGCTCCGATAACTAGCGTACGTAATGTGCGTTAACCGCATCATCAGAGCTGGCACTCTTTATGCTTGCAACTATGCGCTCAGACCGCTTGCTTTACTTAAATTTGGATAAGTTTGAATTATATTGTGACCTTTGCTTCTTGGCGCAAAATGGGCACTAACCAATAATTTGTAACAAACAATAAACTTAGTATCTTCGCATTTTTAAAAATTATAATTTTTTCCGTTTAACAGTTATAATGAACTTAGTAAGGAGTGAATGCTTCCCAAGGCGATGGCCATCCCTCGGCGGAAAGGCTTCAGTTACACTGTTAGGAGGCCTCGAGTCGCACACAAACGTAGCAGCCATACTCATAACGATAATTAAACTTTACTTTAAAATACCAAACGACGAATGAATAAGCTCAACAATGGACAGATAACAAAATTACATATAACAACAACAATATGGGCGTACCTACCGCTGCTCGCACAGCACTAGTCGTCTCGCGATTGCTCAACCGAAGGCAGCATTTGCCTACATTTAATTTAATTCAATCAAAAAGTACAAAAACTGTGTTTTTAAAGGCATATTCTCCAACATATTATGTTTAAGTACTCAATAACATTGAGCGCGGAATAATCGAAGCGAAGGCATAAGAGGAGAGGAACGTCGATTTGTGAGGAGTGAAAACGACGTGAAGGCTACGCGATTTACACGACTTACACTAATACTCGAACGTACAAATTGAACGCGTATCGACCGCGTCCGTTTGCTTTCTGCCGCCGCGAAGTAATAGACGGCTCTCGTTCCGGGCCCGAGCGTCGCGGCCAATTGGCGAAATTCTTCCTCTCATCGTAGAGATCAGTCAATGTCTTACAAAACTTGAGCAATTAATTCTATTTCTTCATTGAACCTTACCGACCGACGTTTCGGAGCCAAAACAAAGAGCGACTATTTCATTATGGAGGCTCTGCTAGACGAGCTGATCGGCCGTCGGTTCAGCCGAAACGAGTGAACTCCTCCTCGCACTTACCCACTAATAATAATAATCTTAAAGAGACAACATCGCTCATCTTGCACGAACATTTACATGCCGTTATTAATTATTAACCATAATTTGTATAATATAAAATGGTCCAATAAGTTTCTCAAAAAATTACAAAACTTTGCACTGTCAATTTAAACTGTGAGGTATTCCGAATAATGTGGGAGGAATTGGCGCAAACGCATCCATCGTAGGAAGGACATGTTACCGGCCGAGATGAGAGCGAAATAACAATACATATATGGAGATCACAATTTGCCTTTTTTTTCACTTCGTTCATTTATAACGGTCAACTATAGTGCCTTTAAAAAAACTCCTTACCATTCTAAACAACAATGAAAGCGTTAATTGTAAAATTATATACAAACGTGGTTTACCGATAAATTGACCGAACTCACCATCATCGTAATCGTCACTTAACCGATATGTACAAGCCGAAAGCACCAGGGGCGGCCCTCGCTCACTCGAGAGCCGTAAACATACAAACATCCCTACGTCATGCGGTAAGTCTGGCTGAAGGCAGTGAATTGGAGAGAGGGAAAGTCGTGAGAAGGGCCGCGGTTCGCGGAATCAGCTGTTGTCGCCGCCCATTTGGTCCGGCGCGGGGCTCGGGCCTGACACGTCCGCTTCGGAGGTAAGTTCGCTGGGAGGCATCTCCGGCTGCGGAGGGGTGTTGGTGATTTCGGCGAGGTGGTGGGGCGCGAGACCACTCATCGCTGAGAGCAGGTTTTGAGTTAGCTCAGCGGCGTCGTGCACCTGGAATTCGCTCAGCCCCCTCTCCAACTCCGTCAATGGGTCTACTCCGCCATCTGCAAACAGCGCAAACCGCGATTTACTATGGATTGAGAATGCCCACAGGGCCGAGAATTGTACTTGCAAAATGTTACAGACAAATTAATGCGCCCTATTTTAGGGCAAATTGTTTTTTTGAGTTTTAATGTAGTATATAAACTAAGTGAAGTCCCGTGTCCCCTAGTGGGGTATGGGGCAGATGCATATCACATCTGTTTCACTGATCTGTTTTTTCTTTTAGGGGCAAGTAGGTGATCAGCCTTCTATGTCCTGCCAGACCGAGTTTTTTTTAATTTTATTATCTCCACCGGGAATCGAACCCAGGACCTCTCGGTTGTAACGCTAACGCGCTTACCACTAGACCAAGGAAGCGGTCAGTATATAAACTAGAAACTATCTAATTTTTGGAAAAATAATATACAAATGCATACAACAAAATTGAGAACAAAAAGAGGAAAAACTTAGTAATAGTTAGAAATTTAGTAACTTGAATGATCTCACTGACCTGGGCGGTTCCAGGGCAAGGCGGTGTCTAGCGGCGCGAAGGGGTCGATGGGCGCCAGATTAGCTTCGTTGCCAAACTGCGCCCACCCCTCCTCCTCTTCCTCTTCCTGGCCCTCCCCCGCCCATCCCCATCTGCCCCATTCTGTAACGATTTAAGTCTTTCTTTTAATATCGAGGACTCATACCTATTTATATGAAAGCTATTAGCGTATATGGACGCAACATAAATTGATATTAGATAAGAAAAGAAGAGCGAACAGCGAAGGAATGGAACTCCTTATCTTCCTCAACATTTCCTACGGAGGATAACATGAGTCTTTTCAAGAGGAGGCTTGGCTTAGGCTCTTGCTGAGCAATCGTGCGTCCCATTAGGCCACATCTCCACTTACCATCAGGTGAGATTGCAGCCAAACGCTTGCTCAGTTTTTGATTTTAAAAAACCAGTCTGCTTTGGAGAAAAGTCCCTCTCGGCACGTAACCCCGAGCCATGTTCTTTTTCACTCGGAGATGAATACTTACGAGTCGAACTTATAGAAGTAACGTCGGGGTAGGAGAGGTGGGCGGCCTCGTCGGAGTCCAGCACTTCGGTGGGGCTGTCCTCCCACATCCTGCGCCAAAATAACTAATATATACTTATTTCAATAAATATTTTGTGGGAATGTGGTGAGCCTGATGGAAGGTTGGTAAATGATATGTACCAACTATATTTACATGTTAATAATACATTATTGTAGTATTGTGTGCGGAACCCAGAAGCCAACAAATATCTCATTAAGTCATTTATTACTAAGTTATACTCGTATGTATTTTATTTACGCAAATGAATATTTAAAGATTAGAATCGCACAAATGATCGCAAATGAACGTCCCTTAAATTTATGTTCAGTGTTAAGTTAAGCAGACTGTTTAAGAACAGCTGAGAAACTCAATAAAAATATATTTTAGAACTCCAGCAAATAATTTTCAGGTGTTAGCACCATTCAAATTGCAAATCGAAAGTTTATTTCAAGGCAAGTATCACAACAAAATCCCAAGCGAAATAAAATTTTCTTCAAATAAATTTAAAACTTACGTTGAAAGTAAGGTGATAGCCAAAGCTTTTTGTAAAATTGTAGGGTGTATTGAAGATCATACCACTTGGGAAAATCTCTTGTAAACAAAATGTCTCTCTTTTTTTATGAAATAGGAGGCAAACGGGCAGAAGACTCACTTATGAAAAGCGGTCCGCCGCTCATGGACACCCCTAACGCCAGTTTGAACCAAGGGTGCGTTGCCGGCCTTTTAAAGAGTTGCTCGATATGTTAACGCCAAGTATTGCGATAATAGGTGACAGAGGAGATACGACAAAAGGTAACTTTTTAGCAGTAAACGCGCAAACATCTAAACATGGTCGGAATAAAATAAGAACCTACTGCGATTCTTTTCTGCTCTTAAACAGCCTGTAAATTTAGATTTATCGTGTGATTTTGTTATGTTATAAATGAATGTTGTACTCACTCGGCTCCAAAGAGGTCCGCCTCCTGCCGCGGCGCGCTCTCCTTGCCGCTCTCCACCTGCCCAGCACACAGAACATCTCTCATCAGTGAAAATATCAAATATATTAATAACTCACTATTATTTTAAATAAACAAACCTCGTATGCCGCGTCGGCGCAAACAGTCGCAATGTTGCCAATCTGCCAATTTATAACGTTTCAATCAATAAAATTAGTGTTTTTGAGCGGTTATTGCAGACAGATGGCGCTTGAGTGTGTTACAAAGAGAAAAAGATGTCCTCGTCGACTTTCACACCATTGATGTTGCAAATAACTGTCCACTCCACTTGGAACCCAAGGAGGCAGTCGTAGCCCGCACCAAAGGCTCGTAGCCCCAGACCAAAAGAGGGCTAATATACGTTTGACGTGTCGGTGTGCATGGACCGATTGAGATGCAATTTCTATTTATGAAAATCTTTTCCTCATATATTATAAGACAATATTTTTATATTTGTAATCATTATTTTTAAATTTCACTATATTTCACTTGTTATCAAGAAGAATCCCCTCACCTCGTATGACGTATCCGAAGGGTACTCGCCGCCCTGGAACAGTGAAATGTGCGATTAGAAAGTGAATCTGCGGGGAAAAGGCAGATGGAGGGAGCGAATAGAGAGGGCACTGACCAGGGGCGAGTCGAGGCGGGCGAGAAGCGGGTCGAGGCGCGTCTGCAGGAACGCCTCCCAGCGCTGGCGCACGGTGTCCGGCGCCGCCGCAGCCGCCTGCGCCGACGCCAGCGTGCGACACGCCGCCGTCACGTGCCCCATCACGCTCGACCGCCGCGCCCTCCTGCCACATTCAATGCATTGCATTACAACCGCTCACCTATACCGTACCGACGCTCCTTAGATGCAACTCACTTCTTGTCCTGGCTCTCCTCGAAGGTGTCCATTAGCCTCGTCAGCAGCTCGCCTTCGCCCACCAGCTAACCAGAGAATCGGCGGCGTGTCAGATAGAAATTCATTTTTATTAATTTATTCCATTACAAAGTCTATAATAATAAGTAAGAAACAAATCATTTGACCCTTTCTCAACACACACTCACACTTCACCCCTTTGTTGTAAGTTCAATTACAATACCAACTTTCTACCTGGCAGCGAAAGCGACAGACGAAACGAACGTGCGTATAAAAGTATATTTCTTATCTTTTATTTGAATATGGATTCACTGATATATACTGATATTATGATATCTGAAGACATTTCAATTTGATATATTGGTGCCATCATTCAGTAAATTAGATTAATATTTGTACATTGTAGTTCTTAAATTAGTATTCCATACAAATCTATTTAGTTCTAATGTCAGCATTACTGTGCCGTGACTTGAAGTTAATTTTTGGAGGAATCAAAGCGTAGCGTACCCGTTGCCAGTAGGTAGGCGCCTCCGAGTCATTCCGCGCGATGTTAATCAGGAGCGTGCACACGTGCGCGTGTAAGAAGTTGTTGTCGGGGAAGTCAAAGAAGAGGTCGAGCAGCACGGCCGCCGTGTCCTGCGCCCGCGCCGCCGCGTGCACCTCCGGCTCACGGGACGCCGCCAGCTCGGCCAGGAGTGCGGCCACCTGCAATCGCGCGGCCCCCACTCGCCGTCGCCCGCCCTCCAACTGATCCGGCTCGCGGCCGAGCGCCTCTCGCAGCGACCTCATGTGCTGCGCCACGACACACGCGACGATCCGCCGCTGCTCCTCGTCGGAGAGCCGTAGCAGGGCGCGCAGCAGCCGACAGGCGTTGAGAAGGGCCACGTCCCGCAGGTGGGACGGGCACGTGAAGCAGTCGACGAGCAACCGGTGGAGGAGCGGCTCGGAGCGCAGCCGCGCGGCCCAGTTAGAGATTTTCGTGGTGGGCCAGTCGTCCTCGGCCCAGTCGCCGGCCAGGCCGCACGCCACGTCGCACGCCGATCCCGATGCCGCCGCCGCCAGCCGCCGAGAACGCTCCGCGTCGTCAGGACGTCCGCCTTCGCCTTCTACGAGTTGATTTTACATTAGCGATTAGAAGCGATCACACGTAAAGAAATAATAAAAACCAACACACATTTGTAAGAAATAAATAAAATATGTATATTGACACCAAACAGCCAGTGAAAATAAAAAAGCTCGCGATTATAATCTTCCTCCCGCTTCTAGATCGCTTCACTTTGGTGAGCGTCGAGTCTTTTTGAAACACCCAAACCGTAGACTGGCGCTTCATCTCTAGATCATACTGATAAATCCAGAACTCATCACCTATAATAATATCGTAACACAACGAGACGAGCCTGCATCAAATTTGTTTATCATATCACTTCACCGTTCCACCCCTGCCTTCTTCTGAGCACCAGTGAGTGTGCGGCACCCAGCGTGAAACTATCCATCTCACGCGAAGATATGTGAAGTGTAGAATCTCGTAAACGCTTCCCGATTCAAACTGCAGTATGTACTGAATCTTAAAATGTCTACTGCTAGCATGTTTTTCTTGTAACAGCAGTCAAACAGCGAGCAAATCGTTATAGCAACGATACACGGAAGGGCCGTCAATCGTCTTCCATAAAATTCCATTTAAAGTATATTGTATGATTCATTCGGTTTCAGACGACACTTAAAATCGTAATAAATCATAGCGCGAAAATGTTCCCGGCGCAGATTCATTTTTCAATGAGACACGATAATTTAAATGAGCTCGTAAAAATTGTGGAGGGAAATTCTTAACAAATTCTTAAAAAATAAGCATTAAGGGACTAAAATATCTTCAGCTTCCAAAAGAAACACTTTCAACGCTTGGCAAACACGATTTTGCCGAGCTACCCTCTGTTTTATTACATTTCTATGGTAAACACCGAAAAACACGAAAGTGGTATTATTTATTTATTTCACTTTCATGCTTGTATCACAAGGCTTAAATAACACACTCCACTTTTAAATCGTTACAAAAACGGAAAGCATAACATTGCCTGCAATATGGTAGCGGCAATTGGATCTCTCATATATCAACTATTATCATCAGTTACTACTTCTTTCAGAAATTCTCTGGGAATAAATATAGGATTAATGCATTCACTGATTGTCTTCATGTAATAAGCTATTAATTCTACTGATTTGTCATAATAACACATAGCATCTCTACACAATATATGACAGTGTAATAGGAATAATAAGTACTCAAATTCAGCAATATTTCCAGACATACTGTTTTCAGAAATTGGGGCAGAGTGGCAGTCCTTGTGGTTGACCTCAAGTTTCTCACTTTCCTCACTAGCTTCTTCCTCAACATTATTTTGTGTCTCTTTTTCTGGTGGCACTGAAATGGGTTCTTCAATCTCTTCGGGCTTATAAGAACAACAAATTATTTCTATAAGCTTCTCCAAGAAATGATGTTTATCAAGCCACTGTAAAGAATAATTCATATCAGTATCAGAATATACAGACAAAAATCAAATAAAAAGAATGAGAAGAATGTACCTCCATAATAATTTCACTAAACGGCTCTCCAAGATAGAATATAAAATATTTAAATGTGTCTGCTATAGCTGAGGTGGCAATGTGTCTTAAAAGATTAGGTACAAAATCCTTTCGAGCTTTAAAGAAGTCTAGGGCATAGAGACATAATATGTGATGCAAGTAGCAATCCTGCAATATAAACATTTCGATTTAAAACTTATATGTATTTTTACAACACAATTATTTTACTATGCATTACACCCTATTTAAAGAGGGTAGGCACTAGGCAGTAATCACAGACCATACCATACACATCATACCAGAAAGGCTATTGACCTATTGTTACTTGAATATGCGTAATGTTGGATCTTCACAGGAACAGGATGTATTTCACACATTATAATAATCATAACATGATTTTTACCTGTTTAGAACTTCTTTTCAACAATGCTTCAATAGTTCTACTAAAGTATGATGCCAGCAATGGGTTCAGGGGAGGATCTTGATTTAGAAAATCACAAAGACGATTCATCTGTTCCACATCCTTGCATAAGTGATGGCTCAGACCAGAAAGCTGGCTTGTCAAAACTTCACAAGCAATATTGGAATATCGGTATTGTATTGTCAAATCTACATCCTCGGGTGACTCCTTCGTTATTAAAGTGATAAGTTCTGCTAATATCTCTGGCTTTGTAAGACTGAAATTTAGATAAGTATACACTTATAGATAAAATTTAACAGGTTTTGTAACTTTAACTTCTTAGATAACAAGATATTTACAATCGTATTAAATCTTTATTGTCCGCTTTACATTCCTGAAGTATATCATCCGCCTCCAGAACTTGTGTCAACGTTACGTTCTGCAAAAAAATACATATTGCACTTAAACATATCGTATACGCAATGAAAAAACATTTTATCACAGTTCAAAATAAAAGAGAATTAAACATTTATATTTTGAAAAATTCGTAATAAAATGATATGACTACACATAACCACCAAGACAAATAACAAAATACCGACCTCTTCTTTAAGAAGAAAGTTCAATTCCCTCATACTTGTGTAATTAGCACTCCAAAACATTTTAATCGATTAATAAATATAGCCTTAAAACTATAATAAATCCATAAAATTTTAAGTTTTTATTAAATTTTAAAGGATTCTTGAAATTGAATAAGGATTATGGAGCTGGAGAGGGGAGGACACTTACAAAGTTACAAGTTACAATTTACATTAAGGCACCTCTTCACAATGGGCCATGATGGGCGATTACAGGCGATCACGATAGTGTGGAGGGTTTAATTGCCAACAGTTGTCCATGAACGGCTACGAACGCGCGTAATCGCCATTCTGTCGGCTTTTCGGGCAATCATCAAAGGAAATTGCGGCAATGATTGTGCGCGTGCCCACACAATCGTTCATCATTCAGTTCGAATGTTGCTAATTTTTTTTTTTATATTTACGATGTCGGAATCAAAATGGATAAATACTGAGACATTCAAGTTCATTGAGAGTATAAAAATGAACCTGCTATATGGAACCCTTGTGGTTGTCGTGATATAAAAGTCAAATAAAAATAATTATTAATAGAATTTCCTTCTTATGTTTCGATGTATGGTAAGCATCCACCATCTTCTCCGCCTCCACTTATTTTTCACGTTCCGTTTAGTAACGATATTTATGTAGTGATTATATACGCTTGCCACAAGTACTACTGTTTCGGCATCCATCTCGGGCGGCTGATAATTAACAAATGTGCCACGCACGATTGTGTGGGCAGTTGCGCAAGGATAGTGACAATCGTCGCCCATTGTGTGATCGCCCATCATGGCCCATTGTGAAGAGGTAGCATTACATAGAATACATAGGCCATAGGATGTTACATTGAACCGTAATTCAACAGTTTGACATTTATAGTCCTAACACACGCTCGGATTTAGTTCGGCGGACTGAATCCGCCAATCAAATCTGCTCTCGCTACACACGACCGGACTGGATCAGACAGTTGCTTCACGTACGCCTTCATGTACACACCTTTAGTAATCGTGTCGTTGGACACAAAAATTATGGTTTTTAGATGAAGATGATTTTAAAATATACCTGCGAATGAACCGCGAAACCTTTAAAGATTTATTAAATTTACTTAAACCTCTCATCACAAAAAATTATACTGTTATGAGAAAGTATGTTTCTGCGGAAGAGCGACTTATTGTCACGTTATGTTATATATAATATATGTTATGCCAAATATATAAATAAAAATGACTGAATATTCCATGACTAATAAAAAAAATTGAATGGCTTAGCGCCGCCTTTCAAAGAGCAACATGACAATTTTAAACCCTTGTTGAATTTTACATGAATTTTATTTAACAACACTATTTACGTCTTTCATTTATCGTAAATTCATTTATAACACAAAATTTATTTTTTACTTTTCAGTGCGTTTTGATGTCGGTTTTATTTTTTTATTTAAAATTAATTAATTTAGTTATTATTGCATAGTGTTTGCATAATTGACATAATTCTTTTTGCCAATTACTGCATTCTTCATTACAACAGCAGATCTGGCTATCGCCATCCTCGTCTAAAAATTATGTGGAGCGATAAGTCTCTCTCACTCTAAACATCTTGTCCGATCCGACTCTCCACACGTGCGGATTTGGTACGGAGCAAACCATATCCCATGTGCATACCAGCGGACCGAGGCGGACACTTGTTTCAACCCCCGTATCTTCTACACCCTTAAAGGTATCAACTTGCAACCACCATAGTGCACGATGGGAGCCTTATGCCTATTGCGACATACAAATACTATGCGTCTGCGACGTATAGTTTAAGCTGCAAAGTGAAATAAAAGGGGGGACACCTCTATTTTTATATATGTATAACTACTTTCCTTTCCGTTTCAAAATCGCTTGTTTCGCTGTTCATATCGAACTAACTCTGGTGGGCGACACCGGGCTCTTATAGATTCAGAAAGCTAGGCTCTAGGATATTCGAGAAAGAAAATATTATATTCGAAATATTTTCTTTCTCACATCTTTTAGAATGTTCTCGATATTATCGTCCGCCGTAAAAATAGGTTCTGCAGCTGTAGCGTACGTAGTAAAGGCGCGAAATTTAATAACTTTAATTTTAATTTTAAATTTTATCTAAAATTATGTTGCTTTAACTCCAAACTATAAGTTAGCTACTGCTGTATAAAGACACAAAATTTCATTACTTTATTATAGTAACAAATGTAATTTAAGATTATTGAAATTGGAATTTTAAATTTCGCGCCATTACTACACATGCTGCAATTGCTCGCAGCGCCTTTCAAAATGCAACCCAAATAATCGTTGTTCTGAATGAAGTTCAAATACTCGACAAGAGATGGCACCACAACGCGAAATTTAAAAATTTTGTTTTTAGAACTAATTTGAATAACTAAAATCATGTCGCTTTAACTCCAAAATATAAGTTAGCTACTGCTGTATAAATACACAAAATTTAATAACTTTATTATAGTAACGAATGTAATTTAAGACTATTGAAATTGGAATTTTAAATTTCGCGCCATTACTACATGCTGCAATTGCTCGCAGCACCTTTCGAAATGCAACCCAAATAATCGCTGTTCTGATAACAAAGTGATAACAGATACTATTTTCATGCTTATGAATAGACATTTTATTATCATATTATTGGAATTTTGGGAGATGAGAAGAATGGTATTATTGGCAGGCAACTTTTTTTAAATATGTACTTAATTTATATTTAAGTTTTCTACTATGTTAAGTATATTTATTATATAAAGTAATGAAATATATTTGTAATATATCACTTGCTATATTTAAAGAAATTAATGTTTTTTCGCCTTAAGCAACTGCATTGCAAGTAATTCGGCTTCGCTAACTGATAATGAATGAGATATATCTTCAATTTTCTTAACTTTTCGAGGGTTAACACTTTCTTGAACGAAACCTTTACTCTCTACAAGCTTCCGTTTTGTAGGCCTGTAACAAAACAAATAAGTGTATTATTATAGTGATAATAGTCATAGAAACCTGGAAAAATAACAAAACTAACTTTTGATTACACATTACATGGGTGAAATAACTGGTATCAGCTAGTTCAAAGCATATATTTGTTCAAAGCTCTTAAGTTACATCAATAATAAGTAATTTGACTATTGAAAACCATTTCATACCTGTAATGTTTGCCGTCTTCTGATGCACCAGACATGGAGTCATCATTTCCAGATTGCCAAGAAATTATTCTCCCACCAGTTTCATTTTCTTTCTTATATACTTTATCTGGATCAGGCAGCCAAGAAAGATCTGGTCCCTCAGAACCAGAATCAGTTCCAAACTCATCTTTTTCTCCATCTTCTTTTTTCTTGCTTTTCAATTTTTTTTTTTGTTCCTTATGCTTAGCTTTAACCTTTTCTCTGAATCTAATTTTATCAAACTTGTCTTCCTCCTGTAAAACCTCCTTAGCTTTCTCTAAATCTATTCCACCAACATCTTCATTGACAAACTGTTTTGCTAATTCTGATTTTACATTTTTTTTCTCATCATCTATAGCTTCACCTTCATCAGTGAATTTTATAGTAGTATTTACTTTTATTTTCTTTTTGATAATTTTTTTGGCTACTGCGGCCTTTGTAAGTGGCTTTTTCTTTTTAGGTTTAACATCTTCAATATTTGCAGGTTCAACATCCACATCTTTTTTCTTGACTTGAAGAAAATCATCCTCATCACTGTCTACCTCATTGTAAAAGGTAAAATTTTCATTATGTGCTTTATTATTTTTATGTACCTTGGTTATATCTTGGTCCACTTTATCTTGTATAATACTTGCATCAGGAGTTCCATTTTCTGATACAGTTATTAATTTTTTAATTATACCAGTATTTTCTGTTTCAGCTTGTTTTCTAGAATGTGCCTTATTTTTTTCAATATTTTGTAAAAATCTTATTCTTGGTGGAACAATCAAACCAAGTGATTTAGCATATGCATCAGTGTCAATTGAATGCACATTAAATATGTCCTTGTTCTTCATTAAGAAGACAGATTTTAAATAGCTTACGAAAGCTCTCTGTGCTGTTTGTTTTAAATCTATATTGTCTGAAAGTAGAGCTTCAATTTTTCGTTGGGGAGACATAACTTTTGAGGGATCAACTGATATTTTATTTATAGGAATTTTACTTTTCTTGAGCTCCTGGACTATTCTTTCTTCACTTGGCAGTAACATCAATAAACCTTCTCCTTTACCAAAGATACCTCTAGCAGTCCTGCCTGCTCTGTGAATGTAAGTTTCCACATTTTCAGGGCAATCATATTGTATGACCCAATTAACTCTTGGGAAATCTAAGCCTCTTGACGCCAAATCTGTGGCAAATAGTACAACATTAGATTTTCGGCAGAATTCTTCATAAATTCTTTCTCTTTTCTCTTGGTGAAGTGTGCCATATAGAGCTAACAAACTTACTCCTGGTCTTAATTTACAAAATAATTCATATACATACTTTACTTGTTTACATGTTGCCATAAAAACAAGAACCTTTTGTTTCAAGTGATTCCTTATAAATGACCATAATACACCCAACTTTTCATCAATTTGACACACAATATAACTTTGCTGAAGGGACTCAGGTGTGACAGAGTCAGCATGTTCATGTGGTGCTACATATGTGGGAAATGAAAGACTAAGCCTTGCTAAATCTTTCACTGATTTTGTTTGTGTAGCTGAGAACAACAGAGTTTGTCTTTCAAGAGGTAAATTTTCAATAATAGCATTCATAGTTATCTCAAACCCCATATCAAGGCATCTATCAGCCTCATCCAACACTAGTATTTGAAGACTACTACAATGAAAAAGGGGATTCTCATCCATGTGCTGCAGCAAGCGACCAGGAGTACAAATCAATATATTTATTTGGTCCATTCTCTTCTTTTCAAACTTAAGATTCTGCCCACCAATAATTAAACCAGCAGAAAAATCATGATAGTGTCCAACTTTACGAAGTGTTTCATAAATTTGGTATGCCAATTCTCTTGTTGGTGATATTACTAGAGCGCCTACACCATCAAGACGTGTCCATTTCCTACAAAAAAGTAACTCCAGAATGGGAATTAAAAATGCTAATGTTTTGCCAGAACCTGTCTTGGCAGCTCCTAAAATATCTTTACCTTGTAAGGCATAACCAATGGCTAGTTTCTGAATATCTGTAGGAATTATAAAATTGTTTTCTTTTAATCCTTTTAAAGTTTTCTGAGATAGTGGTAAATCTTTAAAAGTTTTGATATCTTCCGGCAGTATCTAGAATAAACAAAATATTTAATGTTTAATACAATGCGAGTTGTAAGTATTTTTAAACAAATTTGTACACACTTTATCATATTGGGTCCGTAAATATTGTATAACAGCATCCTCTTCTACAGTCTTTTTCTTTCTCGGTTTGAAAAGTCTGTGTTTTGATTTTTTATTTTTTCGCTTCTCAGAATTACTTTCTTTCATCGCGATGTTGTAGCCAAAATTTTTACAGCTTTATTAATGAATTTCAAGGTTTTAATAAAGTTTCCGAGCACACTTGATAACCACAAATCACATTAACTAATTCGTGCCGTGGTGATTTTTTTTATGTTACGAACTCTGACTTGAGACTTCTGTTATCTGTACAGAACGATGGAACCACTTCTGAGTCACAGACTAGTGTACTGAGTTCTAATTTTTATTTAATTATTTAGATCCTTAAGCAAGATTTATATCTCGACACCCACTAACAACACCACAAATTTACATATAATATGGAAACGATGTTTCGCGTTTGCAGTTTTCTGTAGTTTCGCAACATGATAACATAAGTAGGTGTAACCTAATTTCCAGCGTTGACAATGACGTGTAGTGTGGTTATCAGTGGTGTCATTTCCATACAAATTTCCAGCGTTACTAGTTACCTAGTGGTTATGAACAGTACATGAGATGGACTTGCTAATGAGTGTCGACTGTCAAGAAATAAAAGTATCGTGACGTCTTGTTTAGAGACCTACAGATCAGTTATCAGTGCTGCAGAGTTTAATTTTGAAATATATAATGTCATCTTTTCAATGTTTTTTTAAAAAGATTAGACGCTAAGCGCCAGAAAAAAATTTTGTATGCAAAAGATCCCAGAATTTCGCTAGATCTCGTAACGAACGCGACTACTCAGCATCAGTAACTTAAGTTATAGAGTCTGGCTAACGAAAGCTGTCACGCACCTCTACCTCTTTTCTCTGTCTCGGTCCACGCATTATTTTCAGAAGTTTTGATATGGCAATAATTTAAGACTGTCAAAATTGACACACTGACGATTGAATTTCTAATGAAACATCTTGATACTTTTCGACTATTTTTAACAAATAGCAATATCTTGCACGGTGTATCTACTTTTCAGGAAGTATTAACACCGATGAGACAAAACTTAAAATTGACAAAGCAGTAAAGAAATTGAAAACTCTCAAAAAAAAATGAAATGACGACTTCTGAATCACATTATTTAGAAAATATATCTTCAATGACAGGTATTACTTTTGAAATTATAGATTTTTAACCGTTACTTCGAATGGTATATTATATAGATTTATGATAATGTATGGATGGTTAAATTAAATAATATACTATCTTTATATTTTATTATGGTTTTTTACTTTAATGACTGATTACTAACAATATACTACAAATTAAGGGACCGAAAATGAACTTGAACTATTCATAATATATCTTGGGGACAGTAGCAGTAGCAGCAAAGAAAGAAATAAAGCTGATTCAATATTATCAAGTGTAGAGTTTTTTGAATCCGATTTCAACTATGACTTAACGTCCAAACATACGAACAGTATGTTGCCAACAGCAGAGGTAACTGAAGTCGACGGCAGCCGTCGACCTATAGCGACACTTGCAGTTTTGTCAGTCGACTGCAAATAGTTAATACTGCAAAGTGTGCACGTTAATAATATCACTTTTTTTCATTTACCTAATGAAAACATAAGCTAGATATTTTTAATATAGCCGTAAGCTCATCAAAAGAACCAACGGACATCCGAAAATAATTGAAAAACTTTTGCTCGTATCGTCTTAAAAGTGGATAGAGTAAAAAAGTGTTCATTTCGATCTCTATTGATTAATATTTCTTGAACCCATATTGAACATGTTTTTAATTTCGTTTTTGTAAAGTAGAAGCAATAACAGTGTTTCTTCTTCGGAATCCATTCTTCAACTGACTCCTATACTATGTAATCTGATCTGCTGTTGATCTTCAAAGTTGGGATGTCACATGATCAAATGCATAATTTACAATTCTATAAAGGACATACATGCATATATTAAATAAGACATAATGTATTTTCAGTATTCAGTATTCAGTATTGACGGGCTAGTTTTCCGCAACTTGACGTCTATCATGCGCCTATTTTGCGTGTTGAGCCGGGCGGCTAGTCCTGCTATCCCAGCTCCTCCAAAAAGTTAATCAAACCTCTGGTGTCACCAATAACCTCGGGGAGGGTCCGTGGTGACCCCAAGTGTTTGGCCCGGTAGTTGGCCACGCCCGTGCACTCCAGAACAATGTGGGCTGCCGTCTCTTCTCTATCCAAGCACGCTCTGCAGATGGGGCTGTCTGTAACACCTATATTAAACAGATGTTTGTTAAAAGGGCCATGGCTCGTAATTACATGAGTTAGCTTACGTATTTCTGGTCGTGTGAGTTTCATCAACTTTCGAGTCAGTCTCCGGTCTATACCTGGCAGAGCCTGCTTCGCCTGTCGACATCCGCTCACCTCAGTCCAGTATTTGTTATGCAGCTCCTTGGTGTGTTGCCTTATAACTGATGCAGGCCATCCAGAGGGAAGGGGGACGATTGGTTCTGGTCCAACCGCAGCCATCTCCGAGCCTCTTCTGGCCAATACATCAGCGGCATCATTCCCACGAGAGCTACTATGACCTTTGATCCACTGCAGAGTTACATTGATGTTATTCTTACATACCTCA
This sequence comes from Aporia crataegi, assembly GCA_912999735.1. Classification (NCBI taxonomy): domain Eukaryota; kingdom Metazoa; phylum Arthropoda; class Insecta; order Lepidoptera; family Pieridae; genus Aporia; species Aporia crataegi. The sequence goes on along the minus strand of OU538748.1, from coordinate 129,350 downwards.
GTCAGGGATTGGTGACAGTTGTATATAAGCTTTGAGGTGATAGTGTTGCTTTGTAGTGCTTGTAGTACAGATCTGCTGTCCGATAATATACGGATGGAATAGTCTTTTACCTTACGGTTTAGAATCGCTGTGGCCGCCGCGATGATGCCCATACACTCCGCCTGGAAGACGGTATTATGGGCTCCTAAGGGGTCGGCTACCTGTATGTTTAGATCTTCGGAGAATACTCCGTATCCTGTACCAGATCCAGTTTTTGAGCCATCGGTGAAGATTCTCAGGTCCTTCAAATTTAGGCCTTCATTTGGGTCTTCATGAAGCTGTATTTTATACTTTTTGTCAAAGATGTATTGCTTTGGAAATCTGTCACTTACCGCCAACAGCAAAGGTTCTTTTTTCATCACTTCATGCAGAACCTTGGGGTCTGGTTCGTTACTAGTTTTCCAAAGGCCTAGAGTTTTTAACCTTACCGCAGCTGAGGCTGCCTCTTGTCTTATAAAGAGATGTAGAGGCAGAAGATTCAACATGGCTTCCATCGCTGCTGTAGGTGTAGTATTCATGCCACCGGTAATTGCTAAGCATGCTAGTCTTTGAAAACGTTGTAGTCTGTTACATGCCGTTATAAGTTTGGTGCGTGGCCACCATACAACTGCTCCGTAACATATCATTGGCCGCAACACTGCTGTGTATAGCCATAGGACGATTTTCGGGGATAGTCCCCAGGTCTTACCAATCATTCTACGGCACTGCCAGAAGCAAATAGTTGCTGTACGAATTTTCGCCTCTATGTGCGCACCCCAGTTCAGCTTGTGATCAAGTATTACACCAAGATACTTCACCTCGTTAGCTAAACGGAGTTCAGTATTGAATAGTTTAGGCAACTTATAGTTGCCAAAAACTCTATTATTAGTAAACATTACCAGTTCTGTCTTTGTAGGGTTAACTGATAAGCCATTATCTTCGCACCATTGTTCCACGATTCTCAATGCTGCGTTCGTAACTTCACATAATGTATTAAATAATATAAAAAATTAATGTTAGTCTGTATGTCCTTTATAGAATCGCAACTAATATCTTCATATAACACTCGAAAACTACGGCTGTTAAAACGTAAAAAAAAATTACTTGCTGAATAATAAATAGTATCAACTCTGTTTAAGCAGTGTATAGCAAAGGTTAACAGCTCTTGATTTTTTAAATTCCCGAATTTTTTCTTGGACAGTTTTCGTTGACCAGACTCAAGTATTTTTAGTCCATGGGCCATGGGTATTTTGGTCCTTGTGACAAATAGTAATTACTTTATCATTAATATGTGCCTTTAATGTTAAGAATTTGGTACATGACGAAAGTGCGCTGAAAGCTGGTTATAAAGTCCTATGTTTAGGAGTTTTTCCTTCGAAATGTTATCTTTTCAATGGATTTTGTACAGCAACCTCGCGTCCTGTTACTTACCGGGGCTAAATAATACACAAAGGATTATTGGGGAAATGTCATTATGTATTGTTTTTAATAATATTATTGCATTCTCTAAAAAACAAAATTGTGATATGAAATAAATCATCGATAATAAAGCCCTTTCCATCAGGACAAGATCTTTTTATTACTACCGACTTTATATATATATTTAAAAGTCAAACTTAATTTTAATATTTTATCTATTCAAATCGGGTTTTCTTTTGGTGATTAATAGGTAAAATTATTTGAAAGCTAGCATCAGATAAATAAATGATAAAAAAGTGCGACAATAATAGGATTACGTATTGACTCTTTCAATAAAGCAAATACCACTTGCTATAACACTCACGTGGAGTATTTTACTTGCCAGTAGAAAATTACTAGTTTTGAATATTAGCAAGCTTTCTCTAAGAAGGACATAAAATGAAAATCATAATATAATAAATTACAACTTGTCCAGAACCAGAAAATAACAATTGAGAGAATATTTTGACGGAGTCCATTTAAAATCCCTTGCGATTTGAATTATTGTTTTTAATCGAACGCACGGCAAAGAGTTTAATGGGCCACACACTTTCATGATCGAGAGCTGGCAACACCTACAGTGTACCAGTGTACACTTACATATTTTATAATCTGTGAGTGGAATATTATAAAAATAATTTATATTTTAATTTCGCTCTTGCAACTTGCAAGCCGCAAGAGTGCTGGGTAGTGGGTAGTGAGTAGTGACTAGTGACTACTGGCTAGTGACTACTTGATTAGTGACTACTGACTAGTGGGCTAGTGGGTGTTGATTGCTGACTGTCGGACTTCAGTTATCAGTTGAGATTTTGAAAGTATTCGATCAAGTTGCTAAATGATTATCCTGTATCATTGCCTCCACATAATATTTTAAACGACGGCCTTTGTTTTGTTGTGTAATGGTACGCAATAATTTGTTTTGTTGAATCACCATTGACCATACACCATACAAAAAATAATAATAGTAAATGAAGAAAAGGTATGTACCTCTACGTCTACTAGTACTTACTAGACACATAACTATCGAGTTTCTATTTATCGCATATCTGTATACCTAGTAGATACTATTATAATAATTTTAATATAAATAAAACTGTTTTTTTACTTGACTAGTGATTTTACATACGATTACGTTCGCGAGGCATTACAATACCTATAGTCATCACTCAAGTAACAAGTTATATTCTGTTCGTAACAAAATACAATTTTTTCCTCTAATACCTATTAGATATAGACCGTAGAAAACAAAACCCTTTCATTGCTTTCATGATTCTGACCAGAAATGCATAATAACAATAATTTTAAGATGTATTTTATTAAATTTTTGTTTTTTTTAATTTTTAACATTTTGAGGTTTAAATGCGTTACTATAATGGTATTTTCCGAAAAGAAACACAATTGTCTTTTTTTAAATCAATTAAATTAGGTGAAGTCAGGTGAATCTTGTAAGTGTAAAAAGTTAATAAACAAGTAAAGTAACACTGTGTGTATTTATACATATACCATGAAAAAATAGTCCAATGGTAGATACCTAGGTGTGCGCTTCCTTGGTTGTGAACCGCTGGCCATGATTAATGTATAAATGTCAAGGTGTGTACATTGAGGTATTTATTTAAATTTTCATTACAATTCTCTATTGTCTTATTTGGTATATATTTTTTTTAGAGTTTTAAGCATTTTTTAATTATGTACCTACTAAACAAATTACATTGTTTAGATAAATATCAAAGGATTACCAAGATGAAGAATATAGGGTGCGTGTTGTTGGCTGTTGTAGCGGCTTCGAGTGCCGTTAGCTTTTTTGACCTCGTGCGAGAGGAGTGGACTGCCTTCAAGGTATGTGTTTCTTCTCACATTTTCAAGCATAACATTGATTATCCTTGTAACAATTTACTCATTAATTTCATAAAAACCCTTAGATCCAAGTCCTTGTACGTAACAGGTCTTTACCTATGAAATTGCCGTTCTTCAGTAGGTAATGGTCATTTCAAATAGAAAAAAAGTTTGGAATGGCTTTGTATTCTAACTTCAAATTAATTTTGTTTTAAAAACATGAACTTCTTTTTACAAACTCAATCGTTTGTTTATTAATATGCGTGATAGCGTTGTTTTTTCATTAAATTTGAAAAATTTTCGTCATAATGGATACTTTATATCGCGTGTCAAACGGCACGTAACATCAAAAATATTTACGGAGAGAACTGTACAAACGAACGCACAACCTGTTATTGGTTTTCCCAGTTCCGTTCTTCAAAATTTGACTTGAAAAATGAAGCTCGTGGTCGTCCGAAGATTTTGGTCAACAATTAATATTAAAGGCGATTGTGGAAGCTGACGAAACATTAAAATCTACTGCTGAGCTAGCAGCAGCTTTTGATATTAGCATCAAAATAATTTCGATCCATTTGCGACAAACAGGCAAGGTAAAAAACTTGATAGATGCGTGCCCCACGAACTTAACGATCGCCAGCGCAACGTACGCGTCGAGACCTGCCTCGCGATGCTCAATAGGCAAAGAAATAAAGAAATTTTGAACCGAATTGTTACGTGCGATGAAAAATGGATTCTGTTCGACAATCGAAAGCGCTCAGCAAGTTGGTTAGATCCTGGTTCAGCACCAAAGCAATGCCCTAATCCAAAAATGACCCCTAAAAAGGTGACGGTCACTGTTTGGTGGTCTAGTGCGGGTATGGTTCACCACAGCTTTTTACAAAACTACATGAGCATTACTGCAGATGTGTACTGTGAAGAATTGGAGACAATGATGGAGAAGCTTGCACATCGGCAACTAGCTTTGGTCATTCGGTCGTCCCTATTACTCCTTCACGACAATGCGCGACCCCATACTGCACAACAGACAGTCTCCAAGCTGCTGGGGTTGGAAGCTCTCCCTCATCCGAACCAGAACTTGAACCTACCGACTATTACTTTTTCCAAAATTTAGACAACTTTTTAGTGGGTAAAAATTCAATTCCCGAGAGGCAGTCTCTCTCTATCGTCGGTCCCTCATGTCTGAGGATCGTGGTCAGCATCGGGGTAACATCTGCGGATCCATCGGTCTCGATCCTGTGCGTCTCTCACGACCACGTAGAATTTGGAGGACGATGAGTCCTTCACTTGATCGGTCCATCTGGTTGGTGAACGCCCACGCGATCGTTTGCCTTCGGTGTTCCCAACGACAATCAGTGATTCCAGGTTCTCATCGCCTCTGCGCATTGTGTAGCCGAAATAGAGCAGGATGCGTTGTTGGCATACAGTCGACAAACGGGTTTTTATTTTGAGCTGACTCAAGATAAACACATTGGTACGTTTGGCGGTCCAAGGTACTCGGAGTAATCGCCTCCAACACCACATCTCCAATGCATCGATCCTTTGCCGTTCTCGGGCTAAAATCGTCCACGTTTAAACAGCAGTACTAAATGCCTTTGAAGAGTTTCTTGCCTCCCGTCCAGGTGATTTTTACTAGAAGGACATCAATAAATTGCCAATGCATTGGCAAAGATGCGTCGATTGCATGGGTGATTACTTTGAATAACAGAAATAAAAAAGTTTAAACAATAAGAAGTACTTTCACTTATTCCATACAAAACGGCAATTTCATAGGTAAAAATCTAATATTTCCTAAATATTTTAATGATTCAGTATTTTAGCTTGATTATTAAACAAATAAACGTTTTTTTTTTTTGTTTTTTTTCAATTCAAACCAGTACTTCGATTAGATCGAGAGATTAGCACTTCAATTATTCTTTAATAACAGCTGGAGCATAAAAAGGAATATAAAAGTGAGGTGGAAGACAAATTTCGAATGAAGATCTTTGCCGAGAACAAACGCAAGATTGCCAAACACAATGCGCTCTTTGAGAAGGGCCAGGTCACTTTCCGCCTCAAGCCCAACAAGTACTCAGATATGCTGCACTATGAGTTTGTGCACACCATGAATGGATTCAACAGAACAATCAAGTATGTGTCTGTTTTAGTTTTTGCTTCATAAGCATAATATTGGGTTTTTAACTACATATTAGGTACGTCATTTTCAATTTTTCCATGTGATCGATACATAATATTTTGTTTTACTATAGTTTTTATTAAATTTACATTCTTATTCTAATCTAGACTGTAATGAACTTTGATTTAAAAATAAATAAATAGTAAAATGAAGTTATCTGAAAGTAAAGTTCGATTATAACTACTTATTTGCCTTGTTATGTCGTCATCGTTTATGGGTTAACTAATATAGTCACAGCTCTGCTGTGTGAAAGACGAAAATAGAAGGATAACTGTTGTGTTGTGCACAGGCACAACAAGGGGCTCTACGGAAAGGGTCGGGAAGTGCGCGGCGCACGGTTCGTGTCCCCGGCCAACGTGCAGCTGCCAGAGGAGGTGGACTGGCGCAAGCACGGTGCCGTCACCGATGTCAAGGACCAGGGTACGTGCGGTTCCTGCTGGTCCTTCAGCACTGTGAGTACCACTTCATTGAACACGTGCTGTTCTGCCCAAGCCACTGATTGAAAGTCAGAAGCGGCTCCGTTATATCTAACACGTCGTAACGAAGCTGAGATCACCGAAATAAGAGTGGTCCAGTCGCGTGCCTTTATATTGCTGCACAAACCATCTTACCTACCCACGACTTTTTAATATGTAATACATCTCGTCATCATAGGGCATTTGTATGTTATTCGCCGAACGACAAGTATTATACCTATTATGGACGTTATTGCATCAGCTTGACGCGATTGACCTAGCAAACCAGCGCACTATCATAATAATAATTATTTCCAGTGCTTAATAATATTGACAGTAACGTGAATCATGTGTTATGATAAAAGTTTGATTCCGCGTTGCCCAGATATAGCCAAACATATACGCTTGACCCGATGTAGGTATCTCGTATGTACGACATTTACTGTAATCAGTAGAATTAAATTGCTGGTTCATTCACAGCCATGAATCATCACTAAAACAGAACATTGTTAAACTTTTTTCGTTAAGTAGCGACAAAAGAATAACGATTAATAATTATCTCAGATCAGTATACTTTATTAGATACATATGTGGGTACAATGTGTGTGAGTGTGAAGTCCCGTGTCCCCTAGTGGGGTATGCCGTATGGACTATGGGGCAGATAAATTATAGATACCTTAAAATACTGTAACCGAACCGGTAGGTAACTGTATCTAAAAAATCTACGATTCGAAATTGCTTTAGAAAAGCTGATTTTAATACATTTTATCGAATTATAGAAGGATACATTATAGGAAGCCTACTTGCGTATGAAATTAGAATCAAAAGTAGGTAACTTATTCCTTTTCCGGTTTTATTAAAGTGAAATCTGGCGTAACGCGAGCGAGAAACAAAGGATATAAGAAAATAATTATTCTTATTAATTTTAATCAAAAAAATAAAACCGACCTCAAAACGCACTGAAAAGTAAAAAATACATTTTGTATTATAAATGAACTTAATGTAATTAAAAGACGTAAATAGTGTTGATAAATAAAATTTATGTGAAATTCAACAAGGGCATAAAACTGTCATGTTGCTTTTTGAAAGGCGGTGTCAAACATATTATGAAAAACGTAAATACTATTCCAGTACTAATTAAAAATAAATTGAATGGCTTGGCGCCGTTTTTCAAAGAGTTGACAGTTTTATGCCCTTGTTGAATTTTACATAAATTTTATTTATCAACACTATTTACGTCTTGTATAAATAGTAAGTTCATTTATAATACAAAATTTATTTTTAACTTTTCAGTGCGTTTTGAGGTCGGTTTTATTTTTTTGTTTAAAATTAATTTTTAAGTATCTGAAGTTCGATATGTTTAACTTAGTGGCATTATCGGCATTCGAACACAAAATATTACTACATTAAAACATTGAACAATGTTTGCAATAGGTATCCTACATATACCTACCTATATATCTATGATTTATATTATTAGTTTTTATTCGTGACTACACCTGCGTGAGCATCCTATTAATAACAATAGACCAGATAAAGATTAATGACCTCCATTAAAATTTCAACTCTAACTGAACCCTAGAATCTACAAAAATCTTTCCTTAGTAGGTTGTCCACTCATAAATGAACTTCTGACCAATGTTCATGGGTCTGACTTTGATAGTTGACGCTCGGTGATGATGCATCATTCAGTTAGTGAATCAATAATCAAATTTTATTTTATATATTATAATATGAAGAGATTTTAGTTTTACTGGAATGACTTTTTTGAGCTAGCCTCACAAAATAAAGAAGAAAGAATGTATCGGTTTGTCTTTAGACGGGCTCGCTGGAGGGGCAGCACTTCCGGCAGAGCGGGTACCTGGTGTCGCTGTCGGAGCAGAACCTGATCGACTGCTCCTCCTCGTACGGGAACTACGGCTGCGGCGGGGGGCTGATGGACAACGCCTTCAAGTACATTAAGGACAACGGCGGCATCGACACGGAGCGCTCCTACCCGTACGAGGGCGTGGTCGACAAGTGCCGCTACGACCCCAAGAACAACGCCGCGGACGACGTCGGCTTTGTCGACGTCCCCGCCGGCGACGAGGACAAGCTCAAGGCGGCCGTCGCCACCATCGGCCCCGTCTCCGTCGGCATCGACGCCTCGCAGGACTCCTTCCAGATGTACGCCAACGGCGTCTACTATGACGAGAAATGCTCATCAGAAAACCTCGACCATGCGGTAACACTCATTCTTTATTTATTTGATGATTAACCGACTTTAAAAAAAAGGAAGCTATCATTTCGACCTGTTTTTTCCGACGTCGCTATCCTTAGACCAATTTGATGAATGAGATGTCAAATGATAGGGTAACTCGTCAAAGTGTTTCTTTTTTGGGACTCTTAAGTTCAATAGTTTTTTTTGAAAGAAAAGTTTCACAATCGGGCGAGAAATCGCTGAAATTCGCGCGACTGCGTCGTGCTTATTTGCTTATAACTCTATGATTTATGAATCCTTATCGATTAATTAGATGTTTTGGATTAAGTATTAAATTTGCAATTAAAATAAAAGAATCTAGATAATTAGATTTATATTTTTAGATATATTGAGGTTAATAAATCAAAAATTGTAAAAAAACTTCAATTTGCTTTGGCAATGAGGAAATCCATGTTATATTTAATTTAACTATCAATATATGAGATGTTTTTAAATTGATTATTTATTTTCTGATATTAATAACTAAGAATTATTATAACTCGGCTAATAGTTTAAGAGATGTGAGAGTTAACAACAAACAATCCTTTTCAATGACTTCAATTTGGAACACCAAAGGTATATGAGATATTAAATTAAGGTAAACTGTGATACTTTCATTTAACAATTACTTGGTACATTTAGACCTTGACGAAATTTAGTAAAAATCTAAAGTATATTTTGAGGTAATGGAGGCAATTTGTGAAAAGCTGATTATACACGTCTAGCATAATAAACATTAATGGTTGATGTATAACTTAATTAGCAATTATATCTCGGTTTTATATTGTAGTAAAGTCAATGAAACCCAATGTAAAGTGCTGGAGATACAGAGAATTAAGTAACTGAAGTTGGGCGAAAAGTCAGAGCGGGCATGTCAGTGTATGTGTTCAGTTTATATACGAGTATTATGAATGTGTAGTAACCTACACTGCTTAGACAAAATTTAAACGTTTGATGTGTGATGTGAATTTATATGATCAGGTGCTGGTGGTGGGATACGGCACGGATGAGCAAGGCGGCGACTATTGGCTGGTGAAGAACTCTTGGGGCCGAACTTGGGGTGACCTCGGCTACATCAAGATGGCGCGCAACCGCCAGAACCACTGCGGCATCGCCTCCGCCGCCTCCTACCCCCTCGTCTGATTTCATCCACATTATAATATACTTTTGGCAAATTGTAATATATTGGGATACCTTTTTAAGAGATATTATTAGGCTACGAAGATATTAATATTAGAATGTAAGAAAACAGTTTGTACAGTACAAGTTTAGTAATCGACACTTGTGATATTCTAAATAAACTAATATTTTTATACGATTTCCTTTTTTTCTTTAAATTACTTCAGCATTGTCTGCTGCTGATTCAACAACAACAAGTATCAGGTTTATGCAATCTTATTATAAATCTTAGATATGTAATATAAAGTAATAATTTTTTGTATACTAGCTGTTGTCCGCGTTATTATGATCGCGACTAAAAAGTTTTTAAAAGAATATAATATTTTAAAGTACTTCTGCGTAAATGATATTTTAAGTTTTACAGGCAGTCCTCGTACTTACGGCATGTCAGGTTCTCGAAATACGCGACGTAACTCGAAACGACGTAAGTCGAGAACTGGGTTTAAAGATATTTTATTCTCATAAGAATTTTTACAATTCACTTTAATGAGAAATATGAAAAGAAAATATAATAATAATAAAATATAGGTAACTTAATTATTATCATGCGAGCATGCTGACATATTATATTTCATTTAACAATGAGGGTAAGGTGTAACTTAAATAAATAGTTAGTAGAAGTCACAAAAACGAGTACCTATAGCGATGGGCACAATACACAACGTAGTGGGGCAAAGAACAAAGATCGAAAGTTGCTAGATATTATGATTATATTTTGTTCAATAAATTAGTTTTTAAACATACGAACTGCCTGTATTTTCTTGTGGCAGAAGAACGTAATGATTTTTTCCGCAACCCGATCTTGACAATGCTACATATAGTTGGCTGTGTGTTTGATGGTAAACACATTTATTTGGATATGGATTAATAATAATGTTATGTTGATAAAACTATTTGGCAAATAATTGGTAATAATGCATTAATTTCGACCAAATTTGATTACCTACCTACCTACCATAAAAAGGTTATAATGAGTCATTCTTATAAGATAGACATATACTGTCGCGGACATTTTTTTATATCATTTAACTTAATTAGGGGTATGAAAAATAGATAGTAGCCGATTCTCAGACCTACTGAATATGCATATAAAATTTGGTAAAAATCAGTAAAGCCGTTTCGGAGGAGTAAGGTAACTAACATTGTGACACGAAAATTTTATATATAAGATTTATAATAATGTATTTAATTAAATTTACAAAAATATAAAAGGCTCATCAAAGCCGTTGGGGTGCGTACCCAAAATACTTTCTACATTATTTGTTTGTATACATATATAACCGCGTTGTATTGTTATACAAACGCGTTGGCCGAAAATCGAAATATGAGCCAGCTTTTTTTTAGCTCAACTAAGCGCGTCGATATCTCTTTAAAGTTTAAACAATCAACGCGCTTCTGGCCCCCCCCATGGACCCAGTATTTTTAAATTGATATTTGAATTGTAGTATTAAATTTTTATTATTGATTTTTGAATTGATATACCTACTTACACTTTTTCATACTGTATTGTTAATGTTTTAAAATATTTTAACAGATTGCTCAAAACCCAAACCAATAGGTACATTTATTTTAAACTGTTTATAGGATTTAGTTCAGATGATAGTCTGTACTCTTTGATACACATTATACGCTTCTTTCGGTGTACCGTGTACAAGGCGCTAGATCCAGTGGAACTTTTGGAGTTAGGACTGTTGATAACCAATAAAATTATTTCACAGCTAGTGCCAGTTCATTGCCCTTTATATAGTTAAGTTTTCCTGCGTTTACAAAAGTTAAGAAACTGACACACTTTATGGAATAATAGTCCATATCGCTTGAAAGGATTCTTTTAGCGCACTATTCCGATTAAGAGCTAGCAACACTTTCATATATTCTTGTACACTTACCTAATATATTTTATCTGTATAAAACTCTGAATTACTGGGTAAAAAAATATATAGACTACAGTCTTGAGTTGCATTAATGATTAAGCAGTCTTGAGTTTAAACTCTACATAGTACCAAGAGAAAGGTTTGTGCGTAGTTATGTCCCTAGCTGTTAATTAATGTTTTTTTTAATCTCAAATAAAGCATACGTAAAATCAGAAGTGCCAACGAAACACGGTTGCTAAAATAAAAATAATCACTGCTTAGATTATTTTTTAAACCAGCTTTTGTTGTATGTGTAAGTACGCAATATTTTGTTTTGTTTAATCACCTTAAAAAATGTTACGAAAAATTATACTAGGTACTACTGAGTTCTCATTGTTTTTATATATGGAAATAGGCTTATTTAGATTAGATAAATCTTTTGTTATAGTAGATATCATATAAATAGTACTGATTTATTAATTCTTACAACAGGAAGGTACCTATATAAATATTTTTATTTCACGTACCGTACCTAACAAAGGAATGTTGTTCCATGCTATAATTTACTTTAATTGAACTTTTCATCACAATTATCTATCTATTTTAGATATCTTTTAGTTTTAAAATATATTTGTAAAAGTTTTATCTTAAGTTATTATTATGTACTAATTATATTATTTATAAAAATTAGACAGGTACCTATCTAAGGATTACCAAGATGAAGAGTATAGCCTGCGCTTTGTTGGTTGTTGTAACAGCTGCGAGTGCTGTTAGCTTCTTTGACCTCGTACGCGAGGAGTGGACTACCTTTAAGGTATCTGGTTTGGCACACAAATTTTCTAATTAACTTCGAATAATATCCTTTTAAGAATTTATATGAAAACACCCAAAAAAATACTTCTGTACAAGTCCCTGTATTATAAAAATCAAAGATTTAAATTATAAAAGGTTCTTCAAAAAAAATCAAACCTACCTTTGAATTACAATTATTATGCTAGCTGATACTTATGCTTAGCATGTGTATGCCTAATTTTTTTTATAGCTTTCTAAATGTTACTAAGAATAATGTTATGAATTACGAGTATATTACAAATTTATTAATAATATTTATGTTGGAACAGCTGGAGCATAAAAAGGAATATGAAAATGAAGTGGAAGACAAATTTCGAATGAAAATATTTGCCGAGAACAAACACAAGATTGCTAAACATAATGCGCGCTTTGAACAGGGCAGGGTTACCTTCCGCCTCAAGACCAATAAATACTCAGACATGCTGCACCATGAGTTTGTGCATACCATGAATGGATTTAACAGAACAATTAAGTATGTCTCTTTAGGTATTTGTTTATTAATAATCCAAATCTTAATACTGGTTTTACTGCCTTTAAATTGTCAATATAATTTAACTCCATATAACTGAGATAGATAAAATGTTATGCAGTGTGTTGTGTGTGAACTGTGACGTGCGAAAGAACGTTTATAAGCGATGTGTTGTGCACAGGCATAACAAGGGTCTCTACGGAAAAGGTCGGGAGGTGCGCGGCGCACGGTTCGTGTCCCCGGCCAACGTGCAGCTGCCAGAGCAGGTGGACTGGCGCAAGCAAGGTGCCGTCACCGAAATCAAGGACCAGGGCAAATGCGGCTCCTGCTGGTCTTTTAGTACAGTGAGTACCACGCGCAAATTAAGCTTTCAACAAGAATAATTTTAACACCCAATCCATATTGCGTCACACTGAGTTTTCCGCCCCATCATTCAAAATAATTATATTTATTAGAAAATATTACATAAATTAAGTATCTATTTCTGTAATCATTTTTAAAACAAATATACCTATATAAAAGACTTATCATAACTGTTTGGGCTTGGACCCAAAATACTGTTGTATTGCTATACTTTGGTAATATTAGTTCGTTAAAGGAGGAGTTTCGATAAGGCCTTTTCCCCCCCCCCCCCCCCCCTCCCTCATTTCTTTATTAGTTTAATATTGTGTTTATATCACTACACTTAAAATTTACAAATATATATATAGTATCAGCCAATATTCACTATATTTATGTGTTTAAGGTAAATGTTTGATTATCAGTTGATGAGAACAAAATGACAAAATATACTAATTAATATTATAATTATCGGTTTTATTTTGAGAAATCAAACTTAAACAAGGTGCAACAACATTAATATATTACGTAGAGTCCTCCGCTTCTTAATCTGACCATTCAACTGCAGTATCTTCAATACAATCTTGGTAGTGAGAAGAATACTTTATTTGTTGAAGCTCCAAATGCCTGTAATAGCTCAAGAACCACAATACTGAAGCTACGTGAGCACAACATCCAACAACACGTACTCCAACCTCGCACTGGCAATATCAAGATGTAACTTGTAATTAACTCCCAAGGTTAAATGTTTCAGTTCGTCCATAGTTAAACGCAGAAATTCCGATAAGGTATTGTCTGTTATTTCTTGCCAAGTAACTCTTTTTCTTGCGCAGTTTTCCTGTTTTACTTTATTCTGTAATTCATTTGAATATTTAGATAAAGTTAACATTCTTTCTGCAATTACTGCAGCACTTTGATCATCTGTGATTCTTGGGGGGCGGAAAAATTATTTTAGCTGAGTAGTAACACGACATTTTTTATATGTAATAGCTTACGTATTTGTGCACCACATATTTGAATCGCTTTGTTACTTGGTTGCGCTAATAACGAGATAAAGATTGCAAAAACTACAGAAATGACGTATTTTTGTACAACAAGCCAAGTTAAGCGGTTTCTGTCATAAATGTCCTATCAAGTTACACAAAAAGTATATGTATTTTTAAAAGCCTTATATTATGCACATTATAAAAAAAATAAAAAATGATCTAGATTATAAATTTTTAAAAATATGATTCACGGAGGCCAATAAAGGGCCTTATCGAAACCCCTCCTTTACGTAAGTGTCAGTCTCTAATTTTCAAGTGAAAGTCGTCTCGTCATCTCTCGCTCTAGGCCATGCCCCTTAAGCCTAATGCCTCCTAAATATGCCACTGCGTGTAGTTCGTCCTTTCGCATGTTGCCTCAGATTGGGGGCTGTTGACTCTCACGTCGTGACGAGGTTGAGGGCAATGAAATGATACAGTCACGTGCCTCCATAATAAAGGACAAACCGCCCACTCATTGTTTAATATACTAGATTTCACAAATGGGGCGTTCGCGTGTCTTCGTTATTTCATCAGCATAGCGTTGTTTGCGGTTAATTCGACGCAACACCGTTGACCTTACAAACAAGATCAATTATTTTTAATGATTAATAATTATTATTAATGATTGACAATAACGTGCTTCATGTGTTATGATAAAAGTTTGATTCCGCGTTGACCAGATACAGCTCAACCATCTATAGGTATGTATCGTGTCTAGTAGGTACAACGTTCAGTAACAATGCCTACCAATAAATTACCGATTCATTCACGCTCACGAATCATCATGAATCTTTGTTAAACTCTTCACTAAAGAGAAACTATTAAATTAACCTACATTTAATACAATAGTTAGATAATTATAGATATCTATTGATACTGAGATCTCCGCACCGGGATCGACGTTGTGAGGAGTGCTTTGTAAAAGCCTAAATAGGCTTATTCAAATGAATAAAGTTAATTTTGACTTGACTACATTTAGTAGGTACCTATATAGCAACGATCATTTCCGTTTAATTAAAATTATTTGTTTCTGGTTTAATTTTATTGAAGTTAGGTGCTGATAACGCGAAAGATCGTGAAATAAAGGATATACCTATGTACACATGCAAGTAAATAATATTTTAAAAAAGGGATATTTCCCTTACACACATTTCCCTTAACATAATTTTTACAAAAGCTACAGCGTGTGGATACTTCTTACAGTCGATTGGTACCTCAGTCTGAATATTCTTTAATAAATGGAATTGTGTTTAAGGATTTGGATACTAAATATTTTTAATAGTTGCTGTATTTCTAGTGTAGGTACCTCCTGCTCATAGTATCTATATTTCATACCTTTTGTGCCGAGCAAAACTGGTTAGTTCAGTTTTTATCGCCCCACTGTAAGTAGGTACATAATTATTTTCATTTAATAAGTAAGAAAGCGACAAATTAGGCCTTTTTTGGGTTTTGACCTACGTGACTCCTTTATCAATGTGGCACATTGTAATTAAATAACTCGTATTGGCACAGGCCAATTTAGATTTCTGAACATCCATTCGAATTTACAAAGAAATGAATAACATTAAAGGAAAAACAGTTTGTAAAACTTGTTCTATGGAGTATTTTTATTGAATGTACCTATGTCGGTATATATTTAGACTGGCGCGTTGGAGGGGCAGCACTTCCGGCAGAGCGGGTACCTGGTGTCGCTGTCGGAGCAGAACCTGATCGACTGCTCCTCCTCGTACGGCAACAACGGCTGCGGCGGGGGGATGATGGACAACGCCTTCAAGTACATTAAGGACAACGGCGGCATCGACACGGAGCGCTCCTACCCGTACGAGGGCGTGGACGACAAGTGCCGCTACGACCCCAAGAACAACGCCGCGGACGACGTCGGCTTTGTCGACGTCCCCGCCGGCGACGAGGACAAGCTCAAGGCGGCCGTCGCCACCATCGGCCCCGTCTCCGTGGCCATCGACGCCTCGCAGGAGTCCTTCCAGATGTACGCCGATGGTGTCTACTACGACGAGAACTGCTCGCCGGACAACCTCGATCATGGGGTAACACTCCATCTTCCTTATTTATTTATTCTAAAATTCTTTCACAATATCTCAACAGATGTATAAGAGCAATGATCCCTTTTCGTTTTCTCGATAAGCACTGCTTCGTCATGCTTTTTAATAAATTTTCCGGTTCGATATATGAATGAAGTAAATAAAGCTATTAATGATCAGGTGCTGGTGGTGGGATACGGCACGGATGAGCAAGGCGGCGACTATTGGCTGGTGAAGAACTCTTGGGGCCGGACTTGGGGCGACCTCGGCTACATCAAGATGGCGCGCAACCGCCAGAACCACTGCGGCATCGCCTCCGCCGCCTCCTACCCCCTCGTCTGATTATATCCCCGTTACAATATAATTAAGCGGAATTATTAGCCTACTAAGATACTATGTAATATTATAATTAAATAAAACATTGTTTTAGAGATCGACACTAATTGTGATATTTTAAATAAAGTAATACATTTTAATATGATTTTCTTGCTTTAATGCACGACGCAAACAGATGAGTTAAGAATGTAGGCATATATTATTATAATTAATGTGAGCTGCTGAACAATTAAGATTTGTTTTTTTGTTTGAAAGCTGACTTAGTCCAGTTGGATCCTAACTTATGAACATTTGTTCATCCATTTATGGGCTATTTTTATTTGAAATAATTAACATATTATCGTGTGTTCAAATGTTTCAAAAATTACTTCAGCGATTTAAATAATTAATTTGAAAACAAACAAATCCATTCATTCCTAGATATTATGCTAACGCCTTATATATTATAGTAATTTCATATAACTTAACAGAGTTAATTTATATTACGGCTGTATAGCTCAGAAGAGTGGATTACTCAGAATCATTAGATTGACGTTGACAGAGGGCATAATGTCAATCTGGCGGAGCGTCATGATGATGGAAGCGAAGCGGCTTTTTCGAATCGACATGCGGTCGAGGCTGGATACGCTGGCGCACCACATATATGACGAATCGCTTTTATTACTCCGGCATTATAATTTATAATAGACTTTTGCTGTTATTAATTAGCCCGTGTGAACAACTATTTTATTGTGATTGCAAGATTACAATTTAAGTACTGGAAAAGAAGCCAACTTTTATTGTTGTGGTCTCACAGACGCCCACGATTTCTATGATCAAATCTGTTAAAGGCCTTCCTGTTCTAACATATATATATACTAGCTGACCCGGCAAACGTTGTTTTGCCATATTAATTTTTGGGGTGGGCTACCCTTATCACTTAGGGTATGAAAAATAGATAGTAGCCGATTCTCAGACCTACTGAATATGCATATAAAATTTGGTAAAAATTAGTAAAGCCGTTTCGGAGGAGTAAGGTAACTAACATTGTGACACGAGAATTTAATGTATTTAAAGATGAACACATTGGCAGATAAATATATATAAGTTAATTATTATTATTAACGGCATATTATCTTTAGTAATTGTGTCAGCATGTAAGTATATAAATTAGAGTCAAGTAAATGCGTAGTTAAAAGATAAACATATTGTACCTACCCACAGATATTCATCTGACCCCTCTCGTGACCCGCCTGTCGCTTGACGCCCCACGAGATAACTTGGGTACATAAGCATTTTTTTATTAAGATTATAAATGTCATTCATTTATTAATATTATTATCTATACAGATAAATAAAATTGGAGTGTTTGTTTGTAATATTCAAATAACCGCTTTTTACTAAATGCATATGAATACACACGGTACATATTATACGATTTTTGTCTGTCTGTCTGTTTGTTCCGGCTAATCTCTGAAACGGTTGAACCGATTTTGACGGTACTTTACTGGCCGATAGCTGATGTAATAAGGAGTAACTTAGGCTACTTTTATTTTAGAGATTAATATGTATGTATTTAGTCAAAAGCAGTTATTTTAATATTACAAACAGACACTCCAATTTTATTTATCTGTATAGATTATTTTTATCATTACAGTATGTTTACTAAACATAAATATGAGAAATGAAAAAAAAGCGTTTTCCATATATTGCGATATAATTTAATACAAAAACAAGTCACAAGAAGTGTCAGTTTATTTACATCATATTTGTCGCTTACACTGGCATAGTGTGGCAAATAAATGCCGAGAATTTTATAATAAAGCACAGGAAAATCCAACGGCCTTCACAGTTATAGTCCCCTCCTAATTCAAAACTGTTTCCGCCATTTCTCCCATGCTAAGATTGGAAGCAGCCTCCTTGACGGGCTCTGCGCTGCCACGGTGGGTGACTCTTCATTTTAGCCAACAAGAAGAAGTCACAACATTCTCGGAATTTAATTGCCATACCATCTATTCTAACAATTACATATTTTATAGACTAGAATTATATTATTGATACTTAGTAATACTTAATTTTATGATTTTTTTTAAAAAGGCTATTTTGTTGGCCCAGATGCATGAAAAAAAATTACAATATTTTCATATAAAGAAGACAGTAATTATTTTTCAACTGTTAAAAGGTCAAAACATTAGTAACTGCCGATTCATCAGTTGCGGTGAAAAAGTATTAGATTTTTATAATAGGTCGAGAGAAAAGTGTCTTCGCATATAATTATTACGTCTTTTAACTTGTAATAAAATCCTATTTCCATCTAGCAACATGCTGGTTTCAATGGCAGTCAAACTCAAAAAAAATGTATTCATTGTAGAAGTGGTTAACAGTTACTTAATCCAAGTTAAAGATTCTAGGGGTGGCGACTGGCGTTCTGGTGGAGAGCAATATTCGGTTTGCAGACTCTGATTTAGATCAGCTACATGTGGGTGATGGGAAGATGTAATGCCAAGCATTCTCGTCTTCGTCCTTAGCTGAATAATAAGCGCTGCTGGCGAGTTTTGTTTACATTTATTTCATGGTATATTACGGGGTTTGTGTTTGTAAAACCGTATCGTAAATGCAAATAAAAAATGTCTCGAGTTTTCATATAAAATGCGAAGAAACTTATTCTCCAACCTTTTATATTGTACTATTAAATTTTTTTCACTATACATAAGTTAATTATTACAGTTATTATACACAAAAGCCAAACAAATATTATCTACATGCAAATACGATGTTGTAACATTGCATCTTTAACATAATGCAATAATTCTTTGTGCATAACTAAATAAGTATCAACATATTTAAAATACTGACGTGGAGTAAAAAGAGATATTATGGTCTTTAGGCACTATTTCTTTTTGGGCTTCTTGGGGTTTCGCGAACGGCTCTTGGCCTTGCAAAGAGGGCAGATGGGCGCATTGCGATGGATCTGCTGGTGGCACGACAGGCATGACTTCATGGGCGGCGGCTGCTGCCTGCAACGACAAACCCAGCCTACGCATTATCTCAACCTTCAAAACTATCTAGACGTTTTTTTTAAAATAAAAGTAAATTTAAAATGTATCTTTTTGAAAAAAGCGTGAATCGGAGTCGGGCAGTGAACGGAGAGGAGGGAGGGGAGTTGCAACAAAAGAGACGAGTCAAACCTCAGTGAGACTGTTAGGAAATCTTGTTCGAGAGCAGACCTGAAGGCTGGCGGCGGCGGTGGCGGCTTGCGCGGCGCCGGCGCCACAAAAGGCGGAGCGCGCGAGGGCGCCGCGGGGAAGCGGCTGCAAAACACCGCACTCACACTACTCATTTACGTAACTTAGGAAATACATACTAGTTAAGATGTAGAAGATCTACAAATACAAGCCAAATTGGAAAGGAATCCCATAACCTCTAGTGGTCAGGGGGCAGACATATTTCTTTACAGGCAACTAGGTGATCAGCCTTTATGCCTACTCAACTGAAACAGTAATTATCTCACAGGATTAGAGATTCAGTAAATTACTTACCATAGAGAAGGTTTTTGAACAAATACAAATTGATACAAAAAACATCAGAGAGACTCACTCTGGGGTAATTGGGCTTCCTTCCTCCTCATGCAAGTCTGGCAACCGGTCAAGGCCAAGGCACTGTCGCCGCAATAAATCCACTTCAGCCTTCAGCGGACGGTAATCCTCGTGCAGTCGAGACGCCGTGCTCAATTTGCGAGACATGCTTTCTTCAGTTTGCTTAATCACTGTCTCCATCTGCAAGCAATTTTATCTATTTTTATTGCAAATAACATTAGTGTCTCATAATAACATAAAAAATTCTCAATGAGTCAAAATACAACGAAAAAGTTAATAGGTACCAAAATAATCAGACCCAAAAATACAAACAAACAGAATGTTAACATTAATTATTGAAATAGAAAAGCACAAGCTGTAGTTTGTGCCATTGCCCGTTACAATAACAAATAATAGTAGAGCCACCTGCTTCTTAAAATAACTCATGAGGAACATAAATTATAAGGAATAAACAGGAAATAATATATCAATTCTTATTAAACATTTTTTCAATAAAAATCTTGGTGGTGTCTGTTCATGTGAACAATTATTAGTATTATGATGGCAATTGCCAAATATATTTTTAAAGGACTTGTTACTTAAAATTCTTGGTAAAACTTTTGAAGCAGAACTTTTGAGCCATTGGTAGAAAACTAGATATTTTATTTATTTATTTATCTCCAAATTTCAATATAAAATTCAAAAAGGTTATTAAAAAATAGGAAAAAAAATATAGTGCCAGTAGAAAAGTTCAAGACTGACTGCGTTAATGTCGGCGTGTATCTGCCGTAGCTCTTCGACGTGACTCATCTTCTCCTGTTGCAGTAGCTCCATCTCACGCTTATATTGCGCCAGACACCGCCCTTCTTGATCTCCGCTGCGGACTTCATTTAAAATGCTGCGTTTTAATCGTTCCAGCGTGATCGTCTTGTTTCTAAAAAGCACAAGCAGTGTCGATTTTAAACTTCCAAACTTGTACTTACAATAATTATTAAGCGACGACAACTCAGGTTACATTATTCAATTGATCATATTATACTGAAAAATGCGTTAATTGAAATATTACTAAATAGTAAATATGTGTTTACAGTATTGATCGAGTGAGTCCACAGGTGTGAAAAAAACTTTATTATGCATATTATGATTATTAGTTATTACCTGATGTCTTTCATAGCTTCTAACTTGTGATAGATTTCTCTTTCGTTTTCAGCAGTCATTCTCTAAGAACTACCTAATGAATATTCGCCTTTCTCTGAAATGGTATTTCATAAAATAAAAATATAGATAGGTAGACATAACACAACCCAAGATATGCACACTGCACACTCACAGGGAACAAATATGACAGCTGTCAAATTTATATTTTTTTAAAATTGTTATTCGCCCAAAAGGCATGCTAAAATCTCGACCATACCGCCTAGTCCTACTAAAATAAATTAGCGGAAATTTTACTTATGGTGTATTATGTTTTATGTGGTTTTGACCACAAAACAAAAAGTCACATTTCATTCAATTATATCACTTTATAGAGAAATAATTGAGAACAGTATTGCTAAACAGTTTGTGGTGAACGCATACGAACTTCTTGTCACAACCTCATTTTAAAAGTTCGTTAAAAGAAATTTTTAATTTTTGAATTTACTAGATTATTAATTCTTGTTTTTTTTCTCTGACATGAGAATAGATGTTATGAAATAACTTTTACGTTTAATTTTATGGATTGTAATATAATCCCTGTAATAACTTGCGGCAATACATTTTTAACCGACCTTAAAAAAACCAAAAAGGAGGTTATCAATTCGACGTGTATTTTTTTTTTTCGATGTTCCGCTCGTACGTCGCCATATGTAGACCAATTTGGATGAGTGAGGTGTCAAATGACAGGGTAACTCGTCGAAGTGGTCCCATTTTTTTTTTAGAATTTTTACGATCAATAGTTTTCAGGATATTGAAAGAATAGTTTCACAATCGGGCGAGAAATCGCTGAAATTCGCGCGACCACGTTGTACTTATTTGCTTATAACTCTATGATTTATGAATCCTTATCAATAAATTATATGTGTTTTGATTCAGTATTTAATTTGCAACAAGAAATCAAGATAATTTGACTTATAGTTTTAGAGATATATTGAGGTTATAAAATAAAAAATTGAAAAAACTTCAATTAGTTCGATTTAGCAATACAGATGTCCATGTTATATTAAATATATACTAATTATAATAAATTTATTTTATTACAAGTCATATTGTCAAGCTTTTGACGGAGTTTTATGAAAATCTAAGTCATATATTTGATGTTATGGAGCAAAACTTGTCAACAGAGAAAAACATGTCATACGTTTTTGTTTACGCGTCCAGTTTCGATCTCTATATCTCGATGTAATATCAGTTTTTATCAATGACTTATTTATCATTTTATAAAACATTAAAATGGTCATATATGGTAGTAAAATTAATAAGATAGAAAAAATAGTTTTGGAGATCGAGAGAATATAGTAATTGAATTCGTGCGATAAATCACAACGCTCACTTGCTTAATATAAAGTCAAAGTTTGATCTTACTTTAATTTTTAGTTTTTAACAATTCAGTTTTGCGTCTTCTTGTTCCCATTAATAGTGTCATGATAGGTATTTATATTTTTAGACCATTACTGTTATTTACCTACGTGGAAAATTTTTGAGGATACGGCATAATTTTCGCCGCGAATTTTGCTTATATTTTCGGGGAATTAGGAAAATAGGTGTTTGCAACGCTGCTAGCAACACTGCGCTTATGGCAAATAGCAATCGGAAAATGGCCGACTAATCACGAAAACGGCTTGCTGTCAAAATATTATTAGTGGGTAATAATTTTATAATGTGATTTGTAAATGGTTACTTTATGAATTATTAAAAAAAACAATTTTCAGTTCATAAAAAATATTAAAGCTGAATGAATTCACTTAGTGTTATATCAATTCAATTGCTAATATATCTGCAAAGGACGTATACACCTTTGCAGTTCGATTCGTGTCGTGCGTATTGAATTAATCTGCTCTTGTTTACGGTTCAAAATGAACGAAGAAATGGGTGATGAGTCGCCTCCACGAACCAAGAGAAAAATTAAGAGAGTGATGATAGTTTCCTCGAGTTCTGGATCTGACAGCGAGGATAGCCTCGCTTTAATAAAAACACGCAAAAAGAAGCTCAGGGTAACTATCTCCACAATAAACTAAAAGTAACGTTCACGTCAACATAATAAAGTAACTATTATTCTTTTTAGATTGAAAGTGACATTGAGGCGAGTGACAGTAGCGGTAGCTCAATAGTGCCAAGTGCTATGAGACGAAAGCGCGGTATACCCAAACTGCGAGACTCAGAGGTCGAAAGCGACTGCGATAAGAGCCCAGTGCCATCCACGTCCAAGCATACATCTGGTTTTGCATCTGACAGCTCGGAGGGAAACTCAGAGAAATGTTCAATCTGTTTGCTGCGTTTTACCAACCAAGAAATTGGTATTCCAGTAAATTGTGAACATATGTTTTGTTTAGACTGTATATCTGAATGGTCCAAGAATGTTAATACATGCCCAGTGGATAGAATAACATTTGAATCAATTGTCGTTAGAGCATGCATTGGTGGGCGTGTGCTCAGAAATGAGCCTGTCAAAGTTGTGGAACGACGTCCCTCTTTTGATATTCTTATGGCCACTGTATGTGAAGTAAGTAAATTTTAATTAACCACATTATGAGACCGTATTCCTTTAACTGTCTCCCTCGCTTAGTGGTTCATGCTTTAAATGTGTAGTGAGCCATGTAACTGGCTACTAGACAAGCAACTAATAAGAGGTTTCGCTCCCAGAGAAATAAAAAAATGTTTCAGTTGGATAGACTTACAAGGTTTAGACTAGACTACTTGTCTTGTAAAGAAAATGATGAATGCTTGTGCTCCATGCCTCACTAGGGATTATGAGATTTAGCACTTTAATTGCTGTTTCCAAGTGAAATAAATAACAAAGAGGTAAAGTAATTACTGATTTTTAAACATAAAATTAACAACTGTTATAAAAGCTTGGCTCTCTTTCTTGAAAAAGATTGAATATCCTCATTTATTGCATACATTGTCTACAACTGTTGTTAACATCAAGCATCTTATGTCTTAGTTTGAAATCTATTTGAAAATATGTATAAATAGTGTTTATCAAAAAGTTCTTATTTCAGTGCTGTACTATTTTTCTATAGTATTTGTTTTGTTATGATGATGGATAATGTGTGATTTAAGATTATTGTATTTCAGATATGTGCAAGAGCTGACAATGAGGACTCAATGTTGTTGTGTGACGGTTGTGATCTTGGCTATCACATGCAGTGTCTCACCCCACCCCTTACTGAGGTATATTTTCTAGTTTTGTCCTTTTGTTATTCAACTTTTGACAAAACCTAATATTATAACACATCAGTACAACATGCACAATGGCCCAATCAAGAGGCTAAGTGTGTACAACGTCTAGAAAAACTAAATTAAACACATCAGTATTGAACAATAACTAATTTACTAAGTGGTCAAAGTGCTTCTGTGTGAGAATTTTTTTCATATAGAATAGTTAGCCAATATTTTTTTATAAATTTCATACTAGCTTTCCCCCGCGTATGCGTCTGCATGTTTACTCTATTTTTATATCCTCTGCAATCTTTGACAATGACAAATTTTCATCCTCTATTTCAATCACTGACTATTTTTTTCATAATAAAAGGTAGGAGTTACAGGAATTCACAAAAATGTCCTTTCTCAATCTCAAATCTATATCAGTGTTGTACAAATTGGTTCATTGGTTTAGGCATGAAAGCGTAACAGATTGACAGACACAGTTACTTCTGCATGATATGTATACAATAGTTAAGTAGGGATTATTTCTTTCTAATAAAGTTTTATGTTTCTAGGTTAATGTATAGCTTTTGATAATTTTTGTGATTTGTGTGGCTGATCTTGTGCACCTCACTCCTATTATTACTGCATTCACATTTCATGTTCTCTTATTTAGTTGTAATGGTGTCACCTTGTTGGAGTGACATATAAAATACATATACAATAACTGCTATATTTCATGATGTAATTGTAGGTAATTACTAGTTACTTATTTAGCAATTTTGCAGTTGCCATCTACTGAGCAATGGTATTGTCCAAATTGTGACATGTTCGATGTGATGGACTTCATTGACATGGAAGATGTGGATGACCTCTTCAATGATGCGTCAGATCTCAGCAACCCATTGGGCCCCCGACTTTCACTTCTCAGAGAGACCTTTTCGAGGTCATCCAGACGCACAATTCTTGACAGAACTGCTTCATCTGACAATAGACAGAACAATAGAAACAGTATAGAAGATATGCCGAGTACTTCCTCAGGCAGCAGAAGAACTAATAGATCAACTAGAACTAGAAATACCCAAAGGGGACAGAAAAGGAAGAGGACAAGTAGAAAAACTAGAAAAGTCATAATCGAATATGAAATAGAACAGAATGGAAAAGTTCCGGTCACCAAGAGATACACTGTGAGAAGGAAAAAGGTAAAACTGTTTTAGAAATATATTTTTTAGGTTGTTTCGAGGAAAATTAAAAATATAAAAAAAAAACTATAAAATAAGTACTTATAAACTTGTCATTTGAAACCAAAATATAAATATCTTTCCATGTTGAAGCCACCGATGCCACATCTAGTAGTTCTTATTCTGCTACGGCTCTTTGTTTGTGAAACTTGTTCCTTGACTGGGCTCGCGTTGGAACTTTGTCTCATTACATTATGCCGTATCATCTTCAAAATCTGACCGTGTTTAGTATGACAAGGTTCTAGCGCGGACACAGTGATTTTATTTTTGCATACCCACCCGCTTCGTAAACCTTTATTTTAATTTTGTATTCTCAGTAAGTGAATTGTAAAATTCTTATGAGAAATAAATTATTCTTTAACCGTAAAATTATAGAAATTGAAATTTACGCATTTGACATCTGTCACATTGTTTTTATTTTTCCTGGGTTGTGTATATTTTATGAAATACAATATAGGAGAAAAGCGAATATTTAATAGACCGTTCTTAGAGAATGACAACTGATAACGAAAGAGAAATATGGCACAAGTTAGAAGCAAGGAGCAAGCAGCTAATAACTAATAATCATAACATGCACAAAAAACTTTTACAACTCACTTGATCGTAAACACATATTAAGAAATATTTTAATTAACACCTTATTCAGTATAATATCATTTGAATAATCTAACCTGTATTGTCGTCGCTTTATTGAGAGTTGAAGTTTAATGTCGAGAATGATTGTGAAAAGGGAGCAATTCGAATGAAGTCTGTAGTTTTCATTATTATTAAAATTACAGAGGCAGAGCAGGCGTCGGCCTCGCACTGTGGCCCGTCGCAGCCACGTGCAGCGCAGCGTCAGAGAGCGCCTTCAATCGCTGCGCGGGAGGGCGGAGGAGAGCGCTGCGCCCCGCCGCCATCACCACGCCGCGCCCGATCCCCTCCCCGCCCTTAGCCTCTTTGGCGAGCACCTCGACTTCTTCTCCGACGAAGAGGTCGCCGTCTCCGAAGGCGCCACCACCGTCATCGCCTCGCGCCCCACCCCGCCTCTTCTTAACGCCTTCAGACAGGTAATTCCTGCGCTCTCTGAGAATAAACACATTTATTTATTTTAAGGCACACTAAATATATAATATTCGCAATATATACTATATCCAATCACTGAGAAAATATGACTCCTAAAGACAAAACACGCATTAATGAGCTTACAATCATAAGTATACATAATAATCACGAGACATTGGAGGCACATTACAGAAATAAAAAAATAAACATGTAATGAAAAAGGTACTAATAATTGACTTACGAATACGAATTTATAAAAAAGGAATAATATAACGTGGGATATTTTATTTCAGGCGAGAAGAAAAATGATAAGTATTCCGTCACCTCCGCACGCGTCTTCGGCTCCGGATATACTTTCGAGTATATTGCACAGTCAGACGTTGTTTCTTTCTAAAAAATCCATCGTTTCAGTTTCGGTCGATGGAAACGTTAATATAAAACTACAAAAATCGGAGCCCGTTTCGCCGAATCGGTCGCTGGAGAGAAAGAAGCAAGATAGGGTGGATCTAGCAACGAAGGGAGATTACGGAAAGAAAGCGCCGGCGTACGGGGGTCAGTCCCGCGGCGGCGGCGGCGGCGGGTGGGGCGGCGGTTACCGCGCCCCCCGAGAGGCCCCGCGTGGCGCCCGTCCCCCCCACGACGCATACCACACCCGCCCTCCGTCTGGCAACCTTTACGCCGATCTCTACCGGAACAACGATCTGCGCCGCCATGCCGAACCGGACTTCTTCGATGACTTCTCTCGGCGTCCCCGTCACTTTCCACCGAACGATGAGAATTACTTTGATAGACAGAGACGGAATCCTCAGAACGATTCGAATAGACCCCAGCATTTTCCCAACAACGCTAGACATGATCAGGGCCACGGTAGGTTCAGTATGGGCCCGTTGTGGCAACCGGCCGGCAACGCCCCGCCGCCCCGTCACGAGGTCCCTCCCACGCCAGCCAGGCATCCCTTCGTCGGCTTCGAAAATCCTCTCGATATGAGGATGGGTCAAATTCCACTCGCATCCTCGTCGATAGATGCCTACGCGAGGATAGAATCGCCCGCAGACACGCAGCAGGCGCCTCGGCCACCATTCGGTCCCATGAGCGTCAACTCACAACCGTATCAATCTCTGCCGCAACCACAGGTTTTTAATTTCCCTAAAGCAGCAGAATTTGAAAAATCGGAAGACGAGAAAAGTGATCCCGGGCTCGTAATCGATACAGAGAAGTATGACCCGACCGAGCCCACCAACGACGACGACAGCGGAGACGACCGGCAGCCCTCGCCTCGGCTCTCGCCCTCTGCGCCGGAGAAGACTTCTCCGTGTGTTGAGAATATTTTAGCCGAAATTGACACGAGTAACATAAATGTGCCACCCAACGTCCTGGACAGTGCCGTGAGACAAGTGTTACAAGAACATAGAAACCTTATGATTTCGCCCGCTGAGACCCGACACAATGAAAAAAGCGATGAAGATTCCGACGGGGACTGCCCCAACTTTTCCATCTATTCGGCGACCAGCGTTCATATAGCCAATAACACGAGTATTTTGGTCGATGAAATAGAAGAAAATAAACCTCAGCACGATAGCATGGAAGACCTAGTTCAAGAAGACGATGATATTCCAATGCCCGAAGCGACATCGCCCGTTAAGTTGTATAGTGACACCCCTGACAAACTGTCTGAAACCCCTGACTATCAAAAACCCATCACTATTTCGGGGCCCGTTCCCAAAACAAACTTTGAATCCAATACTATAAAAAACAAAACTGAAGAAGAGTATAAAGAAAAGGTGTCCAAAAGGTGTCCGATAACGAGCAACACTCGAAATCCTATAAAAATAAAACTCAACACGCCCTCGCTAATTAAGAGGGTATCTTTGTATGACGAAGAAGACGGTAGTCAAGAAACAATCGACAAACCCGACAATGTATCGGAAGAAAAACTGGATTGTGTGAAACATCCCAGTATGCAATCGAGCAAACTAAATGAAAATATCTTGGATGACGATCAGAACCTTTCCATCGAAAAGAGACTTATCGATTGCAGTAGCAGTGTTTCTTTAGAAGAAAAGTTAAACGAAAAAGAAGAAAAGATTTTTTTTTCTCTTGAAGTCGATGCAACCACTCCGAAGACAGCCGAAGGAGAAGAAACACATTTGGAGAGTAAGAAAAACAACGATAATGAAGAGAATCACACTTATTCCGATGAAGAAAAGATTGAAGTAAATTGTGATAGAGAAGTATTAATTTACGCGGACTCGAAATTTGATGACGATATAAAAGAAAAGGAGAAAGAAAATGTCGAAAAAATGACAGAATCTATCAGCGAGACGGAAGACGAGCGAAGTTACACCCCGTGTTTAGATGAGAACAAACTGAAAGATGTGTCCTTCGAGACCGATAAGGATAAAGCTCTGGAAGGGCTCGACACGGAAATGATATCTGAAGAAGAAGAAAACGAAATGTTTTCTGAAAACGAGCGTGACACATCGAGACAATCGGAGCCCTCGCCGAATGAAATCAAAGCGGACGAGCCGCCGCAAACCGGTATCACCGAGAAGAAAAAGAGTGAAAAGAAAAAGAGTGAAGGTCGGGAAGATAGAAAGAAAAAGAAAAAGGATTCCAAAAAGGAAGGTAAAGACAAAAACAAAATTAAGAAAAAAACCGAAGTCGCTTTCAAGAAACTCAGCAAAAGTGGCAAAGAAAGAAATTACAGAGAGAGAGACAAGGATGACAGGAAGAAGAAAGAGCGGCGATCGTCGAGTGAGCCGCTCGACTCAAAAAAAAAGCGGAAGGAAAAGCGGAAAGATCTCGAGCGGTATGACGTGCGAACCGTGGTCAGCGAGAAACGCAGAAAAGTCAAAGATCCCTTCGGTCGCGACGTATCGCCCCGCGTACGCTCCCCCTCCCGCTCCATTTCGCCTCCTCGGAACCATCGGACACCTTCTCGACCGCGACGCTCCTCCGTCCGTAGATCTGTATCGCGTCCGTCGCCCGGTCCGTCACCGCGCCGACGCTCTCCGGCCACTCGCCGCGCTCTTCGTCGTTCGCCCTCCGTGCGGTCCCTCACACCTCGTGTCTCGCCGCGTCGTCGTTCACCGCCGAGAAAGCGACGTCGCCGATCCGGTTCTCGCCCGCCTCGCAAACGCTCTCCGTCCCCTAGCTCGCGACGCCCCAACAAGAAGAAGAAGCGAACTCGCTCCGAAAGATCGCCGTCCCGCCGGATCCTAGACAGATCGCCAATTAGGAAAGCGAGAAGTCGCTCACCCTCGCCGTGCCGCCCGATGCCGTCACCGTCTATCGATTCGCAGCTGCTCTCTCCCCGCACGCCTCCCGAGCCTCGAGACGAGCCGGCCCTTCGGCCGCCACTCGACGAGACGGCGCGGCGACGGCGGCGGGACGTCGAGAGGCCGCGGCGCCGACCTCGGGACCCGCCCGGCTCTTCCAAGGAGGTCTTCACTTCCGGCGACAACATTCTTGTGAGCGTCAGTTTTAAGGACCAAGAGAGGGGCGATGAAAGCGAGCGTCGACGGCGCCGAGAAAACAAGCGAGAGCGACGCCATCGTCGACGCCCTGTCGTGCCGCCGGACACCGAGATTGTGCACGCAAAGAAAACTTCAGTCGTGGGTAGGTAGAACTGCTTTAATAACAAAAACCTTTAACCATACACTGCGCCCATCTAGTGAAACCTTACGTGACTAGCAGATAGAGTGCTAGTTATGTATAATCTATCAATTGGTTTTTATAACATTTAATTTGCCATGAACAGAGACTGTGAAGCCGGTCGCCATCATCGACCTTGAACGCTCGCCCTTCCGCGAGCTCACACCCTCACCCGAGAACGTCATCGTGCTCAGCGACAGCGAGCCCGGGGAGCGTGAGGCCGTCGAAAGCGGCGCTCCTCCGCTGGAGACTCCGCCGCTTGCAAGCGAACAGCCTTTCCTCGGTGCTGGCCCAAAGACACCGCCCGAACCGAGCGGTCATGAGATGGCCGGCCCGCTGGTCGCAGCAGTCGGCCCTTCGACGGCGCCGCAGACTGCCGAACCGCAACCTACGGCCGCACCGCAGGCAGAGCCGCGCTCTCCGGACGCCTACGACCCGTTTGAGCCGACTCGGTCGGCATCCGCATCGCCCGGCTCGGACCGTTCGGGCGCGTCGGCCGAGCGCCCCGATACTCCGCCGCGTACGCTGATGACGCTCGAGGCTGCGCAACGCACGAACCTTTCGGCGGACGAGGTGCTCGACAGGCGGCCGCTGTCGCCCGCCGAGAAGGTGCTGGCGCTGCTGCAGTCGACGCGCGACACCTCCCCGGATCCACCGCCAGGAGAAGCGAGCGAGGCGGCCGCCGCGCCACCGCAACCGCAGCCGCGCATCGTGCTGCCGTCGCCAACGCGCGCACCACCCAAGCTGTTCCCGGGCAAGCCGTCGCCGATCAAATCGAACCCGGTAAAGCCGATGCAAGCTCAGAGGCCGCCGTCGGAGGGCGGCGCCTCGCCCTACTCGCCGGGCTCCTCCGACTTTGGGGACCTCTTCGAGCCCAGGGATTCGTTCGAGTCAATCCTGCGATCGCGCCGCAGTAAAAACGTTGCCGCCAAAGTGCCCGTCAAACTCAACAAAAAGAAAGGCAAGTTAATCTAGCTTTACTTTTAAATTCGTTTAAATATTTTAATATCAAAAGATTTGTTTTTGTCAAAAATTATTAATATACAGGCTGGAAACTTTCAGCGGGGCAGTAAGGGGACCTTCTTCTTAAGACCATTTCCCCTTACGGCCCGCTGAAAGTTCCACTCTGTATATGGTATATTTTCATAAAACATTTTTATTAAATCTGGAATATTTTGGTGGCAGGCAAGACGCAGGTGGGCGTCAAGATCGACGACGAGAACCTCAAGATCCTGGACGAGTTGCCGAGCTCGGCCGTCGAGATGCAGGTCAAGAGCAAGGTCGGTTATCTCCTCATTGGCGATGTCTATCATCTGACTGTATATCTGACCGATTGACTCTGTGCAGTTCCTCAAGAAGCTGAACCGTCAAGAGCGCGTCGTCGAGGAGGTGAAGCTGGTGCTGAAGCCGCATTACAACAAGAAGCACGTCACCAAGGACGAATACAAGCACATCCTGCGGCGCGCCGTGCCCAAGGTAACGACCGCATAAATTCGCCCTTCGCCAGTCGAATGAGCCGCGAAGGCGCCCCAATTAAGTTTCGCTGTGCGTTGCAGATCTGTCACAACAAGACGGGCGAGATCAACCCGACCAAGATCCAGTCGCTGGTGGAGGCATACGTGAAGAAGTTCAGGAAAAAACGCAAACTCGGCCTCGCCTAGCCTCACCTGCCGCCGCCCGACAGATTCGTCATTGTAAGTATAATTTATATCCGGACTGCGTATGTCACGCGATGTTTGATTATTTAAATTTTATAGATTTTAGTTATATATTGAATTTATTTATGTTTCTTAAATTTGTATATGCAAGGACATTGTTAGTGATCACGCTGCGGAAAGGCAATTATTATGCACAGAAATGACAAATATGGTGTTGCAAAGTTAGCGTGAGTATCAATGGCCATATAGAACAATTATATCATACACGTCAAATGTTTGTTTTTTGAGGTTGGTTAAAAAGTAACGCATTCTCGCTAACGGCGTTCTTGCATCCAGTTCCGGTGTCCGCTAGAGAGGACGCGTGTATTATATTATTGGGTTTGGGCGGACAAACGACACATTTGTACAACCTTTTTACACTGTTCAAAATCACTCGATGTATTTATAGAAATTAGTTCAATTATATAGTTGATAGTAGACTTAAGTTTAGAGAATAAGGCCTAGTAATGTAGAAAATAAATGTCAAAGTATAAACTGTAAGTATTTTATTATAACATCACCTTTCGCCCCGATTTTGCTTAGCTCTGGACAAAATACAGCATTAAATCAATATTGGATTATATCGATTTTAAAAAATCATTCGAGGAGTAGTTTCTCTGTTTGAGTTTGCTTAGTTGCATTTCGATACTTCGCAAGACAACATATTCAGACCAAAAGAATGCGCACGGTGTGTTAATGTTGCCAGCAAATAAAAAAATCCACCAATCGTGACTATAATATGAAATTGGGCGATTTTTTAGGGAACATGCTAATATCCGTTATAATAAATTTTATCTGTAATTCTTTTTTGTTAATTATTGTGTAATTAATGATTATAAGTGCCTAAACACTGCAAAATATTTTAAGAAAAAGATAAACACGTGCGTGTACATTCAAGGTAACATCAACAACTCCGCCATTCACATCGACGGGAATCCACTACCTTTAAAAATGTATCCCAATTTGTGTTTCGGTGCGATGCTGATAGCCGACAGGAACATTGAGGCCGAAGTTACCAGAGAATCAGAACGAAAAGGTAAGATCTACAAGACCGCAGTCAGACCAGCACCGGGCGCAGGCTCTGGAACAAATAAAACGTTCATCCTTTCATGCCTTACGTTTCTTACCGACTAATCCTTACACATGTATCGTGACATTTATATTTACTACTACATACCCTTCCTAAAGAAATATAAAAATCTTAATGCATTTTTTTATGCACATTTGTTTCGATTACAATTCAGTGTAGAACAATTATCATACTATAAAACATTAAGATAGTGTATACAGTAAAATGTAATGAAAATAAAAATTAAAAATATTGAATAAAACACATTAAATCTAAACAGGTTTAGTTCTATAATTATGTATAATTTTCTCCTTATCTTTATACAAAATAACAACATTGGGTTCTGTATCCTTCACTACAGTAAAAGGACCGAAGTATAGTGGATCAAGTTTCGTACAATTCTCGTTCTTAATTAATATTAAATCACCTTTCTTATATATTTATGGGATTTACATAATTATTACACTTTTCTTTACGAATATTTTTCCATAACTGAAGGTTAAATTTTGCGTCATGTTGCGACTTTTGAATTCTGTATTTCATTTCTAAAGGATAGCATGAATAATTGTATAATGGATCTATCAATTGCGTTAAGTTACTAGGTAAAGTACACGGTTTTCCAAACACAAGCTCATCTGGAAAATATTTTGTGTGTGTGAACTAGTACCTACTGTTCGCAAAACACCAATATGGTACCCATGAACTCCAAAATTGGGGTTCATTGTTCGTTTGAATTCTAAGATAAGTACCTAAATGTTTAAGATTATTTTCAAGAGATGGTTTGGTGATGATAAGCTGTGGAGTTGAGATGAGTAATTTTTAAAATTTTGCAAATTTCCTTGAATACAAAAGACATAAATTCTGTTTCTTGATCAGTCAAAATAGCACTTGGTAAGCCGTACCTTAAGATAAAATTATTTACGAAAGTTTGAGCAACTGTGACCGCTTCTTTATTTGTAATAGGATATGCCTCTATATACTGTAAGATCACATTGCAAGGTTAAAATATAAACATTATTTGAACTATCTTTCGGCAAAGGTCCTACAATATCTAAAAATATCTTATAAAAAGCAGTAAGCACTATGTCCTAAATCCGTAATTACTAAAGGTTGCTCAATATAGGGGAGTTAAACAATTTTGACATTTTGTTTTATACACCAAATACTATAGATAGAAATCGTATGATATAAGTACCGATCGATATAGTACGGGAGGCAGCGTATCATTTTTTATAGGAATTTTATACCGAATGAATTTTACTTCAAACAGTTGTTTAATGTTCATAAATCACTAAAGTGAGCGTCAGTTGTCGCACTTGCGGTGGAGCTAAAGGAGGCAGCATTAAAGTCATTGGAAAAAAATCTGCTCCGATGATTTTTATACCAAGCGAAACTATTAAATTATTTCCATTACATGTTTTCAAAAAATCGTCAGCTGCATTGACGAGGGGGGGTTCAATGTCAGTCACGTGCATAAACCTCATTTAAAATTTGGCAAATAAATTGATTTTATACCGTATGAAATTTTTATAATCTTAATTTTTATACTTTGAAAATAAGAATAAAAATAGTCAGCTGCATTTTTGGCGGGGGTAACACCGTCAGTCAGCGTAATAAACATTTTGCGCGCTCAACGCATTCGAGTTGCAGTCTTTGTGGAAAATACACTGACGATCTTTACACGTAAAAACAATCAGCTGACGATGATTTTTTTAGTTTATACTTAAATTATTCTATACATTAAATTCAATAAGTATAATATTAATTTCATATAAATAACACCACAGTATATTTATTAATTGTGTGTCGGTTTCAAATTATATACAGAAATACTTATTTATTAGAAACAAAATACCTATTTTTTAAGGAACATAAGACAAAAAAACTTAGGTTTCTTCATATACATCTTCTTGCTTTCAGTATCTTCTTGAAGACTGAAAAGAAATACATATTAAATTTTCAATTTAGATTTTTTTCGTTGGTTGTAAATTCATTTAATAACGAAACAGATAATAAAAAATATAAGATTTTAATTATTAAATAAACAACTTTTAATAACTAATATTTTTAACTTACCTTGGTTCATGAGATGATGCCTCAGACACACCACTTGAACGATATTTTTTTTTTTTTGGTAATGCTGTGAATAGTTTGTAACATTTTGAATGATATATTTTTTATCAATAACATCCACTAGCACTTTAGCGTCTTTCACGATAAATTAGTATTTTTTCGTATATCTAGAATAAATTTGCATTTTCCTAACTAACTTGGAGTGAAAGAATGAAGCGGTTCATTTCTTTTTAAAAAATTAATTTTAAATAAAAAAAAACCGACCTCAAAACGCACTAAAAATGGAAAATAAATTTGTTTTATTAACGAACCTCCTATAAATAAAAATACGTGAGTAGTTAATAAATAAAATTCAACAAGGGCATAAAACTGTCATGTTGATTTTTGAAAGGCGGTGCCAAATATTTCATATATTCATTCATTTAAGACATAAATACTATTCCAGTACCTACTAATTAAAACTAAATTGAATGGCTTGCCAATACCTATTATATAAAGATTCTGAAAAATTACAGCCAGGTTTAAACAGATATGATTTTGGTACAAATATACGTTTATAACGTACATTTATTGTTTATATATCAAATGAAAGCTAATTTTTTTCTTTTTGTATATTGCCGTGAAGTGGACGATATTTTATTTAAAAAATGAATGAATGAATTTTTTTTTCCAAAACTCAATGAACAATAATTTAATTAAAAATACTTGCAGTCACATTTTGATAGGCAACCTGGTAGATGTATATTCTCTTAATCATAAATATGCGATAAAATTTGATTTTAAGCATACACTGATTCTGCGGCCGGATCTTAGACCATATTGATCTTAGATCTTAGACAATTTTACTTGTTTAATAAATTAATTTTTACCCTAGTTAGTATATTTTTGTGTAGTCATATCTTCGTTTCATTGAAAAACTAGAAGCAGGGTGAATAAAAACTGATAAGGTTGTTTAACCTTTTATTAAAATACTTAAATAACAAGAGATATTGCATTCGGACGAGAGCGCAGATATGTACCAAGCCAGACACCTACGTTCCTAAATACATTACGGCCTACGTATTTAAAATAACACTAGATAATTTTGCACAGAAAATATTGTATACATATGTAATGAGACATCACTTGGCTTGTGCGAAGCCGATGCTCCGGTTCTGGACGTCGAACTCGGTGTAGTAGCGACCGATGAAGACGTCACCGAGAATCCAGAGCGGGCCGTGGGGCGGCGGAATGTCCAGCCCCATGAAGCCCGACAGGCACACCGTCTTGCCGAACTGCGATACGCGCAGCACGTAGTCGGTGGGCTGCAGCGGGAAGCGCGTGCCGCCCACGGTCAGCGTGACGACCGGCAGCCGCGGCAGCAGCGAGCAGTCGACGGCGAACTGGCCGAAGGCGACGGGCGTCGCACCGATCGCGCGGTTCAGCGCCTCGACGTCGCGCGTCGGGCCGGCGACGAGCGAGGTCCCCGTGTCGGCGATCGCCTCGCAACCGTCGGGACAGAGTGAGACGCCGCCACCCTCGATGCCCTGCAGCCGGAACTGCCAGTAGGTGACGCGTGAGAGCGGCACGCGGGTGAACTCGCCCGCGTAGTGCGCTGGGTCAGACCCGCCGAGGATAATCTCGCCGCCCTGCACCGCCGAGGGGTCGCGGTTCAGGTAGAAGGAGAAGAGCGGCGCCACGAGCCCCTGCGCCACCATGCTGTCAAAGACGGGTGGCACGCCGTCCACCGAGATGCTAGCGAACGCCATGCCGAGGATGCCGTCGAACTTGGCGGCGACGAACGCGAGCCCCGGCTCTGAGAGCGCCTCGGCGAACGTCTGCCCGCGCACCGTCAGTCCGCCCACCGTCACGTCGTCGGTCGACAGAAAGCCGGACAGCGAGCCCGAGCCGTACTGGATGGCGAACTCGGTGCCGTTCTTCACGTAGCTTTTCGACTTGCCGCTGTCGTACTTGTTGTGCAGCACTGGAACACAAGAGCAAAGGTGAGCAGCGGAACCTCCCCCTCCGCGTACAGACTGCAAATACTTACGGCAGGCGATGTTGGTGTAGTGGCACTTCTTGGAGGGCACCCAAAGGTTGGAGGAGCCCGTGTCGAACACGACTTTGAACGTCTGCGGAGGGTTGCCGATCGAGATGGGCCCGTAGTATTGCGCCTGCGAAACGTATTTTCAATTTAACTTTTCTAGCTTTCAGCTTTCTTTTCAGCTCTCGCCGAAACATATGAATGCCGAAACCTGTGCTCTTTTGGTGGACAACAAAGGAAATTTAAGATTTCTCTTACATTAAACGTTACGCTTAAAAATACTGTTTCATGTAGATTCTAGGCAGTATCACATATTACAATGATAGATAATAGTAGAGAACAATTGGAATATTTTCCACTTGCATTGCATCAAATTATTT
Organism: Aporia crataegi; assembly: GCA_912999735.1. Classification (NCBI taxonomy): domain Eukaryota; kingdom Metazoa; phylum Arthropoda; class Insecta; order Lepidoptera; family Pieridae; genus Aporia; species Aporia crataegi. The sequence goes on along the minus strand of OU538748.1, from coordinate 92,006 downwards.
AATAATTTAAACCCAGAAACATTTTCAGGGCATAAATTACTGTATGCATGCATATAGGCATTATGCATACTCCTCATTTATTGGATTAACGGTTACAGCACAGTTGTGAAGCCCTTAAAATGTACATTTTTTAATTATGTGATGTTTTTGTGTTTGCTGATTAGGCATTGCATTTTTTAAAAATTACCTTTACAACTTTTCCTTTTGTTTTTGCCACAGTTTTAGTAAATAAAGATTTTTCTGAAATTGCCCAGTTATTTAACAAACTTCATTCAAAACAGCTCACACTTTGTTTGGTTAGGACTATTTAAGAATACAATATAATTATAAGATAATGTCTATCAATATAATAAAACTATTATTTACAAGCAATTACTACTTTTTGTATCAGTGCTTGCTTTCCTCTATAATTCTTACTATAATAATCTATATATATATATTGTGATAATAATCATTTATTCTAGAATTTAATTACAAATATACTTTGCCCTATTTTGTAAATAAACTTTTAAATTATTTAAATTTTACAAATCTTTTTATGATCATTCAATATCAGTATCAATTTTCATTACAGTATTCCTTGATGCCATATTTTGTATTATTATATACCTACAATTCCCTTTATGAATAAATATGTTGATAAAACGAAAGGAAAAACCAAACGAGGTGCAATGACAACTGGAGTGGATAAGGCTGAGGTTATCATGACACAATTGAACCTTGCACAGATTGACAACAAAGGTCAACAGGAGTCAACATTATAAATAGAAAAATTACTATAGGTATTTTATGAAGACTAATTATTTTTTTTATTTGGTATATCACAAATAACATTGTGGCAACATATTTTAAATAAAACAAAAATTGAAGATAATTTAAAAAAATCCCCATTTGATACAAATAAGAACATCTAAGCTAAGATCCATCTTGATCAAATTAGCGTTCACAATTCGGGAGTTAAAATATAGGCCAGTTCTTAGAACTTACATCGAGATAGTTGGAGAGTGGCTCAGGTGCGGGTCCCCGTGTGGCATACTTGATCCGTGTCATTTGCAATTCTGTACCCACTTCATGCAACTGCTTGCGCACTGACTTGATGCGGTACAAAGGCACTCTGTTAGAAATCACTTATTATTCTTCTCAATATCATGAATTTTTTTATGAAATTTTACTAATATTTTGGCTGCCAAGTTAAAGATACTGCATACTATCCATGATAATTCAACTCGAAATATAACTGAGTAAAATCAAGTTGTATTTATCATATATAAATACAGGATAAAAAGTAGTAAGACGAAGAAGTAACATTTATAAGGCACATTATAGAAGCAGGCGAAAATAATGTACGAAACATTTTAATTAACATTATAACTTCTAAATTATTAGATATTATTAAGTGTGTAGATTTTATGTGACGTGAAATACCTCTGAAAATCAGCCAAGCATGTCGCAGCAGCGGCTAAGAACACTATCCAGGCCGTAAACATTTTGTAAATCACTTCTCTGGAAAATATTTATAATAATTAATCATTCTTAATAATTAAACTTTTAACCTAAGATATCTATGGAGTACGTATTTTATGTAAACACAAAGAAGTATGTACCGCGGTAGTAAAACGATGGACGACCGTTCACTTTAAGCCAGAGTACCTAATTATAAACCAATTGAGTCTACAATTTTTTTCCGTTTAAACTAACGATAACACATGACGCAAAAAGAATATAACGCTAGGTACGACGTAGTTCCTTTCTATAATAAAACTATTTTTCTCAACAGCAGTCAGCACACAGCAATAGCCAGAAAATTAAAAATATGTACTATTGAAGTATTGACTATTGAGTAATGAGTTTTCAGTAATGAGTTAATGACTAATGAGTATTGACTAACGGGCAATTGGCATCGGCATTCGGTATGAGGCGAAAAGGGAGTAACTGTTTTTTTTTTAACTATAAATTGTGACTATGAATACAAGTCTTTCAGCCGGTTTCTGGATTGAGCATTTCACGTTAAGAACGACTTACGAGAACGACGGTTTCTGATTTGAGAAAATCAGCCGTGCTTAACTGAGTATTCTTAAATCTTTAAGCAAGAACTTAAGTATTTTACGTTTCACATGTAAAAACATACTTTTCTCAACTCGATAATAGTAAAGTACTCAAACTATGCTTAGTATGTTTCGTTACATGTAAATAAATCGGTAAATCGGTAAAAAAAATTATTTGATATTTTTGTGAATATTGTATATTTTTGACATCATATTTAGTTAAATTTGGAAATTTAAGAAGTAATTGCTTATTATGAAGATGATTTCATTAAATTAGAATACAATTATATTTAAACCATTTATTACAATTACAAGAAATGGAACGCGCACGTCGTAACTGTAATGACACTTGTCATATTTAATGTTTTGATGACCTGATTTAAATACCTACGATAACAAATTCAAAATATTATTTAGAATTTTTTACAGAAATAGGTATGACGGCGCATAGTTCAGAAGGGTAGCCATGTGACAAATGACAAGCGCGGGCTACTCTAGCGGAGCGTCATGTTGGTGAAAGCGAGGCGGCCATTTTAAAAACAAAAGAAGAAGAAGATTCATTGTTTTTGGCGGGATCGCAGGCGCGTCACCGATTCAATGACAAACTGCTAATAATTAGTGTGAAAATAATTAATTAGTGCCGATTTGTTTAATATTGTGATTTATAGTAATGATTACATCCGATATGGATTCTGTATCTCTTACATCAGAAGTGGGATTGTTCCATTTATTTTATTATTGACAATGATCTGCCTAACCATTAGTTGTAGTGGTAACGACTCGGTGCTATTACCGGCATAGGACGAAACAACATTAAAAAAAAAATAAGGGTAACTGCCTCATTCTTAGTGCCGTCAATATTCATTGTAGGTACGGTTTCACTTACGGTTTTATTTCATACAATCCTTTACAATACTTTATGTAAGCTCAAAGATAATTAATTATTTATAAAACGAGATGTTTTGGATGAATGTTGATGAAAGCTATACTGTTTGAGATAGAAACGGCTTAGTCAAAGTCTTTCTGTTTTTGCGTGTTTTGCATGACATTGCACCTATTCACAAACGAACGTCACGTGAAAGTTTGGTTTGTACTTTGTAGTTAACACGTTTGGGAATGCTATAGAATGGGGAGAGTATGCTGTGGAACTTTGTTAGGTTTTCTATTTCTTATATTTCAAATGAGAACTGGTGCGACTCATCTCTGAGCGCGAGAGTTGTTTAAGGGATGCCGCAAGCGATGAGTGCAAGTGATGTAAAAAAAAAAACGAGCCCGCGACCTGTTTTCGTTTTGCATGTGATTTGATTTTGTTGCGGAGCCCTGTGGAAAGTATAGGTAATGACTGTCATTATCATGAGTATATGCGTCAGTGTTTGGAGTTTTAAGGGTTTGTAAGGGGACTGATGAAAGGGTGGCCAGGACGGCGTATAAGAGTCGAAAGCGTAGAATGGTATCATCACTCAATGATATTGGTCTCTAGTTCACACATTAAAACCGGTTTCGCAATTTTATTAGTTTGATGAGGTGATGACTAAAGTGGGTAGACTAGACTAGAAGTAGGTACTCCGATGATTGATGTCCGGAAACATCATATAGTAGAATAGTATCCATTGACTCCGGAACTGCTGAACGAACGGAAGGCTGGTTCAGCACCCAGCACATTTACTGAAGTTGGCGAGAAAAGAATTCAGATTTGTAAAGAGGTACGTCATCAAGTTTTTGTATGTGTTATTCACTTAGTCTAGTATGTAGCTGTCGTTGTATATCCTGGTCCGAAAATTATGTCGTCCATGCCCTTGAATGGGTGCCTGGATGGACACATTTGTTCGGTCCAGATAGTTTGCTGAGTCGATCCTGGTCGTAGGTTGTCGTCCGGGCTATACCTATTTGGGGTTAGTTCAAGGGACACATTCTTGCGATTCAGATGTGTTGTGATAATCCAATGGACAATGAGATGGTCCTAGTGATGGTCCAAGTAATGGACGAATGGTCCTAGTAATGGACGAGTGGTCCTAGTAATGGATGAGTGGTCCTAGTAATGGACGAATGGTCCTAGTAATGGACGAGTGGTCCTAGTAATGGACGAGTGGTCCTAGTAATGGACGAATGGTCCTAGTAATGGACTAGTGGTCCTAGTAATGGACGAGTGGTCCTAGTAATGGACGAGATGGTCCAAGTGATGGACAGTGGTCCAAGTAATGGACAAGTAATGGACGTATTGTGGTCCAAGTTAGAATGGACGTGTAGTGGTCCAAGTAGTTGGAATGGACGTGTAGTGGTCCAAGTACCTAGTTAAAATGGATGTGTAGTGGTCTCAAGTTGTAAGAATGGACGTTTAGCGGTCCAAGTTGTTAGAATGGACGTTTAGTGGTCCAAGTTGTTAGAATAGACAATGAGATGAATAATGTCAATACTGTAGTAGTAATACAAATTACTGTATGTAATGTTGACCCGATGTTTGATTGGAGACTAATTGAAATAGCAAGGTTACTGTCAGGATGAACGAGCAAGTATCTACTGGTTGTAAAATAATGTTTGGTTTTCAGAAGAAGAAAGAGTAAACGCCCGAGGACGGGCGAATGTCAGTATGGCCGTGACGGCGCATAGTTCAGAAGGGTAGCCATGTGACAAATGACAAGCGCGGGCTACTCTAGCGGAGCGTCATGTTGGTGAAAGCGAGGCGGCCATTTTAAAAACAAAAGAAGAAGAAGATTCATTGTTTTTGGCGGGATCGCAGGCGCATCACCGATTCAATGACAAACTGCTAATAATTAGTGTGAAAATAATTAATTAGTGCCGATTTGTTTAATATTGTGATTTATAGTAATGATTACATCCGATATGGATTCTGTATCTCTTACAGGTACAATAGGAAAATCAAAAAATATTTTGATTTATTAATGAATGATTATTGATATGATATGATGAGCGCTGAAGGAACCTTAGACAGACCAATAATTAGGTGTATGTTCCTGAGTTGCGCCAAAAAGACGTCAAAATTTTTTGTTCAGCAGAGATATTATGTTGGTTTAACATCAGAGGGCAATAATGATTTTTTTTTAAGTAGGGATGAAAAAGCTATTTTCCACCCGGCATCCATAAAAATTAAACTTTCCGAACAGGACAGATGAAAATTATTCTTTGCGTTTATATGAAATTGAAGATAATTAGAAAAACGTACTTATTAATAGTTATTTGTTATACCTACAAGAGTGCAAAGTTGCTTTTTAAGTGCGTGCTCAACTTTGTGACCGAGCAAGCGAAAGGATTCTAAAATTGAATCACGAGCGCAGCAAGTGATCCAAAAATTAGGATTCCTGAGCGTCAGCGAGGGGATCAAAAGAGCATAAGGTGAACAATTTGTGCACAGTGCCTCTGCGAGGAAATAACTAAATAAATCATTTACAATTACAAGATACTTTTATTTCAGTTTAGGTATATATAAATATATTAAAAACTAAAATACACCAAGGAGGTTCAGTCTGAGTTTTTAACAAATTGAAAAAAAGTTGTATAATAAATACGGCACCATGGAGATGGAAGTAAATAGGTTTAATGATGTTTTGAAATCACATACCTAGTGAACGCGATGTTCTAAATTCAAATTTACTTTAACCTCAAGCGGGTAAAAACAGCTTCTGCCCTCAAATATCGAATAGCAAAAATACCATTTCCGAGGTGGGGGGCTGAAAAAATTATTATAGCCACTAAATTAGGACATAATTTTTTTAGCACAGGGAATGGAATTTCTGGGTTTCACACGTTAGGTACTGTGAAGAAATATAGATATTTTTAACCCCTGGCGAAATAGCAAGATTGTTAAGTGAAAATGAAATTGATTACCACTTTTTGGAATAAAGTAATAAAACTAGCATGTCATCATATTTATAATAATAAAATTAAAAATGATGTATCAATTATTATTTTTATTTACATTTATTAATTATTTACAGAATTTATACAATAACAAAAAATTATACATTAACAAAATTTATACATTAATAAAATTACACATAATAATTATGAATTATATATAATAACAAAATCAGAAAATCCCGCGAAAATAAGCGTATTTCTCGAAATCCACTGACACAAAGGAAATTGTATCGAAATGACGTTCGGTGCCATAATCATGCACTAATCATGCTCTCAGTTCTTGCTTGACCAGAGGCCCTGGACACAAAAGTCGAGAAGCATTCTTTTGCAAAGAACATCAAATTTTGGACAAGTACACATAATGTACAGAAGTTTGAACAAAATTATTGAAAATCCTCTAACCTGTGCCCGCGACTTCACCTTTCTGGCTTCGGACAAGAGCATCCTTTCTTTTCCAAGTTACAACATATACTAAGATGTTTTAACTGAACAAAAAAATCAAAAATTATTCGTTTTATTACAACATTTTTACAATAATAATTATTTTTTAAATAATCAATTATCAATCAAGGTAGGGCTATGAATCAAAGAGGTTACTTTATATCTTTGGTGTGAAAACAATCTTATAAGTGGCGCGGTCGGTCGAATCCTACTCGAACAGTTATTATTACATACAAAACAAAAATATTAAAGATAGATTCAGTGGATTCACTCGCCAGTCGCCTTCGACTCGGTAAGATTAAGGTAACAGAGGCTCTTTTCTTTCATCCAATGTTAATGAACATTATTTCTAACATATCAGGCCACCCTGCCTCAGCTGAGAGGATCGCGCGCCATCGCGGGCTGATAGAGCGCCTCGTCGGACGACAGCAGACGTACCGAGAAGGAGTTGATGGAGAGGGGCTCGCCTTCAACTATCTCGATGTTGCCGCTGTTCGCGAGGAAGAGCGCGGCGAGCATGAGGTGAGCGGGCCGGGTGTGGTGCGCGGCATGGTGGTGGCGCAACAGAGCGGTGAAGGGCAGGGGCGGCGCAGGCGCGGCGGGCGTCGAGCGCAGCAGCAGCGCGGCCGTGTGCCGAATGTCTGGCGCGGAGTCGGAGGTGCGCGCGAGCACGCCGTCGCGCCAGCGCTGCCAGTCGGAGAGCGGCGGCTCGGGGGAACGCCGCGGCTCGCCGTCGCTCGACGAGCTCTGCTCGAAGAAGCCGTCGTCGTCGCTCTCTTCGACGGGACGCAGCCGCAAGCGCTGCGCCTCGCCTAGCGCCGTATCCAGGGCGGAGCGCGCCGCCTCCTCGGGCCAGCCGCAGAAGCCGCCGATGTCGACGGAGGCGGCGTCCCACCCGCGGAAAGGAGGTGAGGGCGCGCGGGTGCACTGAAGCACTTGCCTCCTGGTCTTCTCCACCACTCGCCGAATCCACTGCGGCGATATCCCGAAGATAGCATGCTCGTCGCGCAACGCCCTCAGCACCTCTTAACATAGAGACAAACTTCGCAATAAATAAAATATAATATAAATGAGTAAATTTCATGCGTTTAAATCATGACTAGCTGTACCCGCGACTTCGTCCGCATTAGACAGTTTTTTGGACTTAGGAAATCAAATTATAATTCTCGCATGCGTCTGTCAACGACGCCTGCCCGTTCGCGTAACCCTGCTGAGCGCGTGTGTTCGCATGTCGCCTAATGCCTACTCATCACGCTGAACAATATTCATATCTCGTATATTCGTGGTAGCGCAGCCGAAGAAAGCGGCGCAGCAGTGCTTTTCTTCTGATTTACTTTGTTTCCCTTGGGAATGAGAAGTTTTCCCGCGGTAAAAAGTACCTTATGTCCTTTCTCAACTTATTATCTCTGTTTGTGCCAAATTTCATTAAAATCGGTTCAGTGGTTTAGGCGTTTAAGCGTAGCAGACTGACAAACAGAGTTACTTTCGACATTTTAATATTATCAAATATTAAACCTATTGAAGATATTAACCAATTCTCATTTAAGAGTTTTATTTAAGCTAGAACTGATATGTATACTGGAACCTTACCAAGGTGGGTCAAATGAAAACAGGAATAATACCTTCACTGATAAGCATCTTGGCCGCGGGGTCAACGTCTGCGGTGGTGGCTATCCGCCGCTTCCTCTCCCTTTTGAGAGGCCGTGGCAGAGGCGTCGAGCAGTTGAAGGGTGACGGCGGCAGCAGCGGAGACGGCGGCGGTGACGGCACACTCAGCTGAGGCAGCGTAAGCGGAGGCGGCGGACTCGGCGGGGGCGGAGGCGCGGTCAGCGGCGGCCTTTCCCCGTCCGACCCGCCGGATTCCTCTAGCTCCTCGAGAAGGAGCCCATGCTGCGAGAGAGAAGAGGTCAAGCATCAGATGAGAGGGAGTGAGCGGCGTGACGTGGCATTCGGCGTCGAGCGTAGCATCACCTTGAGCGTCCAGAAGACGTGGAAGTCGGCGAGCAGCCCGATGGGCTCGGCGGCATAGTCGATGAGCTGCGTGTCGGTGGGCGCGAGAGGCCGCGGCTCCAGCTCGATGTAGAGCCGCGGCAGCGTGGGCGGAGGCCGCAGGGGAGCCTCGCGTCGCGCCGCGGTCGACCGCTCCAGCCGGATGGGCTCGAAATCTCCCACCGCCGCCGCCGCTGCCACCCGCCGCTTTGCCGACCCACCAGCGCCGTTCACCTCCGCCTCACCTCCTCCGACGTTCTCCTCCCTGAATACAATATATCATTTACCCATATCCTTTCTGGGACCGTGACTCAACCCATAAAAGGGTTTGAGGAAGGTTTGTGATCTATCATTGTGATCAAGTAATGGCAGTCTGAAATTAAGCGACAACTAAATTAAAATTGGTTAATATTTCATTAAAAATAATCAAATTCACTTGAAGTAAAAGAGATGCCATGTAATGTCTACAGTTTGTATTGACTTAGGTGAGTTAGAATGATAATTTAGTAGAGCCAAGGTCGAGTGGCTTACCAACTCAATTTGCATACATTCAAGAGCATATTTCCTGTAGACAATGTTATCTACTGTTGCTGGGCTCAAGATATCGTCGTGCTTACAACTATTTATGTACCATCTTGTAAAACGCCATAACCCCCAGTTGGTGCATGGGGCAGACACATTTCTGGATCTGTTTCACTCAACATTTTTCCTTAAAGTAGATGATTAGCCTTGTATGCCAACCCAACACCACTTAGCCACAGAGGTGGTTTAGAAACCTTCAATTGTTTTTGTAGTGAAACGGACGTAATATGTAAGTGAAAAGTGGAGATAAAATAAGATGGATACTGACAAGGTGGAGTTGTTGAGAGCGTCGGTGACGCGCAGCACGTCCTGGTAGAGGCAGTCTACCTTGCGACTGTAGATGTGCGCAGACTGCTGCAGCAGCAACGCAATTTCGGCGAAGTTGGGCGCTACCTCCTCACCGCCGTCGCCCTCGCCCTGCTCCAGCGCCCTCAGCCCCGCCTCCGTCAGGTATTCCTCCAACAACTGCCACCATAACATCATTAGAGTCAATCAACTTTAAGTTATTAGTACTATTTAATATCCTCCAAGGGCATTTACCTCCCTTTGTTTAAAGTACATACATGATTAACACACAACACTCATTTAAGATGTTTCTATCTATTACAGAGGTAAGTGCTGGATCTTTGTCTAAACTAGAAATGTTTTTTATAATTAAATTCTATAAATTAACATAAAATTCTAATACATTTTCGTTACTTGCTTTAGTTTTTAACAACCAATGAAAAAAGAGTGTTGTTATAGGTGCAATATGTCTGTGTGTCTGTCTGTGGCTGGAAGCTCCTAAACAAATAATACTAAGTAGCCAGTAGTAAGCCTTCAATCATAGCAACTCGGGCATTGATGCACAATCAAATCTTAGTAGCTCTCTAATCTAAATTTTAGTTTCCTTTAGCAGGAAATAGTTGTGTAGATTAAAGAAAAAACATACTCATTGAATTGATAACCTCTTGTTTTTTGAAAGTCCGCTAATCATACTAGAATAGCACCTAAGTTTAAATTGTTACTAAACACATCCAATAGATCTGTGATCTGATTTAGTAAAATTGCAGTACTTCTGAACAATAAATTAAGATATTTGATTGTACACAGTAGTTTAACATCATTTCCGCCAGAGTAGAAAATGGTGCACTCTATAAGCATTTAAATAGTATAACACAATCTATCTAATTAGTGTTTTTTAAAAAGTGTATCTTCATATTTATTTTTGTATTATTTAAAAGCACCCTCTGGCCCAGGAACTTTGCTATAATTGTTTTAAATAAATAAAATATACATTCCTTTTAAAAAGTTAATATAAGTTAACAGTTAAAGCTGAAATACTACAGAAAGGTAATTAAAATTATAACTAGTGACCCACGGGTCACCAAGCAAAAACAGAATATTGCCGGCATCTTTTTGTATTTGTATAATGTAAAATTATTAAGTAGTTTTTGGAAATTAACATCATTACAATTTTTCAAACCTATTTAGAAGCCTGTTATGCTTAGTAAAATGTAAGTGTTTATCTAAGACCATATTATTTAAATCATAAAAATACATGAGGGTGATATTTATGTAAGGCATAAAATGCTTTAACATTACAATAATTAAAAAAATGAAATATGAAGTATTTAAAATATATTGTAATTTTTTTAATTTTAATAAAAAAAAGACATATTTTTAGTGATCTGAAACAAGTAATAGTGGCGCAGAGTGGAGCTGCTGAATGCTTACCGCGCTTAGGTCTGTGTCGAAGTTTCGGCGGATATCGCTGATAGGTTTCATCAGCTCCGCCACTATTTCCTCGAGCCGTTGCGAATTCATACTCCAACGTTTTTCTCTGAAAATACACTTCCATTGAAATCATCACTTGATAGCATATATATAAAATGTACTCTTTGGCGTCACCCAATATTATTATTTTCACTACATAGTGCAAGTGGCGCGAAACTAAACTGTCTGTCAAGCCACTTTTTACTTTCAAAATTAATTCTATCACAATTTGAAGATATAAGAGCAATTACTCTTCTTAAATGAAAAATCTAACCTTTTTTCGGAATCTACGTCCATTTTTCATTTGTATAGAATCGTTTGATTAAGAAAATTGTAATGCAAGCGGTGGCCATTTATTTGTTTTCAAAGAAGATTTTTCATAATAATATACACAGTAGAAACAATCTAGTCTATGCATGTTCGGTGCCAAAAATGTTCGCGTTCGCGCGGCTATCCACAGTTGATATTCCTTAGTTTATCTATTAAGCATCCACCTATATTCGCTATCTACGACCTCTTCATATTTTTGATCAACATTGAACATACTCTATTGTACATCATAGACAAATACATTCTAAGAAGTAAACTGTAGTCTGTAAATCGTAATAGTCTGTGAAAATTGAAATATGTTATGCGTTTAGCAGAAGATTGAAGAAATAAACACAATCCGTAAGCCAAAAAGTAATCGGTAAAGTATATTTATTAAAAAAATATTACAAAAAACCTACTTAAACAAGTGACGAAAATTCTAGTTGTTCAGCGCGTTCGCCGTTCATTAATTTAGCCTATCAAAAAACAGATATTTAGCCATTGTGGACAAGCCAAGGCGTACCCTGTTTATAGCTTAAACCATTTTATATACTGATTGTGGAGACATAGGACGCATAACGTACATAAAACATGAGTTTGTCTCGGTGTTACTCATTGATGAAGTGCTTGCTTATTCTTTTCAGTGTCATATTTTTGGTAAGTGTTTTTATTTATAATAAATCCAATACCTACTTAAGGTTTATAGAGCGGGGCTTTTGTATATTGTATTTGAATTTTGAAGTCATGCGTCGATTTTGAATCAACAAAACTAGCAACTAGACTAGTTGAACTAGAGGCATTATTATATCATGGTAGTGAAACCAAAACCTACTTACTACTGCATGTGAACTCATTGCATACACTTTTTTTTAAATAAATACACTAGCTGTGCCTCTTGGTTTCTCCTGCGTTAATTTTGTCGTAGCGTGTTGATAAGCTATAGCTTTCCTCAGTAAATGGAGTATCCAACATAAAAAAAAAAAATTCAATTCAAAAGAGTAGTTCTTGAGATAAGCAGGTATCTATTAGTAAAAAGGTAATGTTTATGCTATGATGAATGATGATGATGAGATAAAAACAGACACATTTAAAAACAACCTTATTAAATGAACAACATCCTTTATTACCTTTGATTTTGTATCTTTGTTGTGTTAACAACATGTAACCCTTGTTGTAGTTTTAAAAAAGTTTGACTTGTTATAGATATATTACGCATATACAAATGGCATACTGCAATCATTTACTGTATCACCTATAAGGAAAGAATGTTTCTTATCACTAGGTAGTAATAAGTTAAAAACTAGTTTTAGTATTCACTTAAAATTTTGTAGTAGAAAAAAGTAATTGGTAGTAGAAAGTGACATGTGTATTAAAACATTTCAGTGTGTCGCTGTCGGAGTTGTTTCGTTCGCGGCGTGGGCCCTGTGGGACGGACGTGGCACGGAAACGGGGTCAGGCAAAGCCGGGCTGTGCGCACTGGCTGCTTGGGGCGCCGTGTTGATGCTGGGAGCTGTGACCGCGGTTGTGGGTGCCGTGCGGGGCTCAGCCTCACTGCTAGCAGCGAGCTTCGCGCTGTTGGCGCTGAGCGCGGTGGCGGAAGGAGCGGCGGCGTGGTGGGGTGCTGCGCATTTGCCCCAACTGCGCGCTGCCCTCGCTGACCGACTGCACCACACAGTAGCACACGACTACGGCGAGCTGCCGGCACGAACACAGGTCATCGACGCCATACAATCTAAGGTCAGTACTGATATTTAGTATTGTAATATAATAGTCCGGGATTCCTGGAGCATTTTTGAATTTGATTACTATCAAGCTAATTTTTCGTGAGTAGCTTCATTTCGATGAGACGCCAAACAATTTCCTTACGAAAACTCCCGATTGTGGGAGGTAATAGCGGTAGCAGGGATAAAATATGTTGATTTGATGATTCTCAAATATTTATTAATAACTGGTTTTATTTATCTTTTTTAGGTTTTTTAGGTTATCGTTTTATGGTTAAACCTCAAGATAATTATCTAAATTGTTCGAAAAAATATTTGTTCTACAAAATGTATGGTTTGATCAAAGAGTCCCCTCCTTCCAATATGTATTGCTAAAGAAGTCACAAGTGTTTTTTGTGTAATTTGCTTCGTGAAAACCCAACTTTCCGAGAGAAAAGAGAAGTGAAGAAATTTAATAAAGACATTTGGCTTTCTTGCAAATATCGAGATGTTGTATTGCCTGATAATTGGAATGACGAAGTAATAGGTTATCATTCCTCTTGTTACAAAAAATTTCGAGTGAAATCTAAATATTTGTCTTATGAAAGGTAAATAGTCGATCGTATATTTTTTTATTTCATTTTTATAATAATTTATTAAGTTCATATTTTCATGTAATTATGTATAAATTAATTTTATATAAAAATTATGTTCGGAAATGCTCGACTGTTCTAGGGAATCCATACTAATATATAAATAATATAATAATGTTATAAATTCGAAAGTAACTCTGTATGTCTGCTATGCTTTCACGCCTAAACCACTGAACCGATTTTAATGAAATTTGGCATAAAATTAGATAATAAGTTGAGAAAGGACGTAGGGTACTATCTAATTTCACTAAGTGGGTACATAATATATTTGTAAAGAAAATTACCACTAGCGTTGTCGCTTTTCTTTAAGTAAGTATTTTGATTTTTCCGCCTATGTTTGACAGCGGCTTCACGAGTGTCACTGTCGGTTGAATGAAAATGTTAGGTTAGGTTAATTATTGAGAGTAAATGAGAGTGTTTAAAGTTTATTTAGAAATATGTCGGACTATATAAATACCTGTTTTCTTGTAGGACATTGTTCCATTTGGGCACAGAACACACTAATCTATTATGTAATATTTTTGTCCTAATGTTAGTAATGAGAAAAATGATCTTGTGGTATTAACAATTTCTGAGCGTAGAACCGCGATAACGTACCACGCAATTTGTAGAACAATGTGACTGTTTAATAATATGAATATTACCTAAGTGCGGCCTGTCCCACTCCCCGTGTAGGTATCAAAAATGTACCTACGCACAGCGGCCTATCCGAGACGGCGAGTCACGGGGGCCGCACGCGTGAGCCGTGAGTGACGTACGAGCATGGGCGTACCCAGCATGTACTTAGGGCTGGGGCAAAAGTAAGGAAACTCAACAAATAATAGAAATTAAAAATATTTTTTATTCATATCCTTATTTCAACAATAACTTGCGAGGATTCTGCTTAATCTGTTTAAAATTTCGATTTCAAACTTATTTTGTGCTTCTAAAACCCTCTTCCTATGCACACTCATCATGCAGAGGCCGACAAGTCGATTTTCTGTCATAGTTGACCGTAACCAAGTTTTCACTCTGCGTAAAGTTCGATTGTGCAGGGCTGTGCAAAGAAATATGAAGCGCCTGTTTTATGGCTGGATAAAACAGCTGTGTTTCTTTAACTAGCGCAACCAATTCCATTTCCTTCAGTTCGCTCTTTGCCATATTTTTTTGTTACCACAGTTCTGCTTCACCAAGAAAACCACTTAAATTATAATAACTACAAAAAGGTTCTGTTTTTTTAATAAAATCTTGATATGACATTTGAAGCATTATGTGAGGGTGCAATGTAAGCAGTGAGTACGCAGGTAAATTGTCCTCGGAAAAACGTTGCTCTAGAGACAAAATTAGAGAAGCAAGGTAGGGAATCATTAATGATCTCTTCAAAAACTCGCTAGGAGTCTCTGCCGGAGGATTTGCACGATGTGTCTGCCGATTTGTAATCCGTGGCATTCTCAAATCTGTTACAAGATCGTCAGCGATTGACTCTGCTTCGGCTATCAAACTTTCGCTTTGAACATCGGCAGTTTCACGGTGTTTTCTCAAATTGTCCGTTATTCTTTTTATATGGTTTGCACACTGAAGCAAATCTATACTTTTCGACTGCAGAGCATTCACTATCGGTTGCAACTGTGCAGAATATTTTACTATGAGGCAAACACTCACAATGAATTCAGAATTTTTAGCTGCGCAATGTAACTGAAAAGCAGATTTTCTAGTTGCATTGATACCGTCTTTTGACAGTGTTGAAAGGGCTTTCACCACCTGGACATAGTGCTCCTTAAAAATGGCAAATACTTTTATATTTATAAGACCAACGGGTTTCACAGAACATTGGTATATTTGGTAGGCATTTTCGACGAAGGCCCGATTTTCGAAAAAAAATAATTATTTCTTTTATTGTAGTAACTGTATTTCGTATTACTGCTATTTGGTTAAGGTCATGCACAACTAAGTTTAATTTGTGACTAGCACAGTGAAAAAACAGTGCTTTTTGATATTTTGAATCGGCGTGCGAAGGAGGGGCGCGGGCGGCGAGGCGCGATTTGGTTACAGAACTTCGGTGGTCGCACTCGCACTCACTCGCGAAGGCTTGGAAACGGAATTCGCGCGCTCAGTTCACCGACTCTGCATTGTCTCGCGCGGTAAATTTGAATTTATATTGATGAATTTTGTAACTTCACTTAATTAGTTTTATGTACAGAATTTCTTCAAGTCAGAGGGTGGGGCAAGTGCCCCACCGTGGGTACGCCGATGCGTACGAACAAGATTTGTTCCTTTGAATATATAGATACTTCAAAAAAAAAAAATTAAATCGCTCCATCCGTTCGGGAGCTATCATAGCTCACAAACGTGAAATGAGGCGATTTCAACAGACAGACAGACACACGCAGACAGAAAGACAGACACGTCAAACTATTGTAATAACACCCCTCTTTTTGCGTCGGGGGTTAATTATAAAATATATAGTTGAGCTACCTGCAATTAGTTGAGAACCCATATTTCGTAAGTTTTTAGGAACGGGCTCCCGGACTAATCTGTTTGCATCGTAAGTCATTCCGGTGACCGTGTGATACGATTTGAAAGGCATAGTAAGGCGGCGTGATTCAACATATTTATGTAATATAAGGCCTGTCTCTCTTTTCGTGAAGGTATCGAAAACATAAGTAAGTATTTATTTATTTATAACAAAACCCACAGCATTGAAAACAATACGACTAGACAAAACTTAATTCCAAATCCTAAGCCAAACAAGCATTTACAATTTATAATCTTAACATAATACAATGATATAAAGGGAGCAAGAGGTTACACAAAAAAAGAGAGGGTATTTATACACAAAAAACCTTCGTCGAAAACAAGCAATTTGAATGTGTTTGTGTGTCTTGCACAAATGTATTAGAATTAAAGTACTGTTAACACCTACCTTACGTTTTTATTTTGAAAGTAATTTGTTCTCTAGAGTACTACAAAAATGGTAATTCAGTATTTAGATTCATTTATAATTTATATAAGGAGACAACCCTGTTTTCGCGCTAGAAAGAGACGCCACTTCTGGGTAACTTATAAGCGTAGGTGATTACGCGCTGCGCGATCTGAATGGAACTTAATCGTTTCGTAGCTAAAGCTTAAAAGCTTTAGATGACTTTTCGAAGTGGGTCTTCTGCACTTGTACTATTATGTATTCTGTGCCTAAGTAATTAAACAAAAATCAGCTGTTAGTAATCATTTTTGATGACCTCGTCATCGATACATGTTGGAAGGAGGGGACTCTGATCAAACCATACATTTTGTAGGACAAATATTTTTTCGAATAATTTAGATAATTATCTTGAGATTTAACAAAATTAAAACCAGTTATTAATAAATTTTTGAGAATCATGAAACCAACATATTTTATCCCTGCTACCGCTTTTACCTCCTACTATGGGGGTTTTCGTAAGGAAATTGTCGGGCGTCTCATCGAAATGAAGCTACTCACGAAAAATTAGCTTGATAGTAATCAAATTGAAAAATGCTCCAGGGATCCCGGACTATAAAGTAGTATGTAGTGGTAATATAGTAATTAATTAATTAATAATACGCACCCCAAAGGCTTTTATGAGCCTTCTATATTTTTGTAAATATATTAATAATTTATATATTAAAAATGAATTGAACAGCAAAATAACATACTCATTGAAAGTAACATAAAATACTATTGCTTGTTTTAGCAATAAGTGAGTATATAAGCGTTAACTGGCGAATGTTAAGGGCTTCGCTAATACTGACTCTCCTGTATTGCTTTTGTATTCTTCATAATAAAATCATCTTATATATAAAATTATCGTGTCACAATGTTAGTTACCTTACTCCTCCGAAACGGCTTTACTGATTTTTATCAAATTTTATATGCATATTCAGTAGGTCTGAGAATCGGCTACTATCTATTTTTCATACCCCTAAGTGATAAGGGAAGCGCATCCCAAAAATTAATATGGCAAAACAACGTTTGCCGGGTCAGCTAGTGAAAGTATAATTGGTATTATTCTGCCAATCTTTCTAACTTAACATCAAAAACTAAGTACCTATATCTGTCTAATGCCGAATGACTGCCCAGAAATTCTCTCGTGTTTGTTTACTATCCTTACTTAATATAATTGATTTAAGTAAAGTTAAGAACTAACATTAGTAACATCATAAATGTAGTTTTGTTTTCCGGGGCGTAGGACGCACTTAGCCTCTTGATTGGGCCTTTGTGCGTGTTTTTTGGTTAGTTCTTTCTTACTCCAACCATCTCAGGCTCTACCAAAAACCGAGCTGCAGGCTTCCGGAAGCGATGCTGTAGATTGGAGAAATGTAGCCCGTTGACGGCCACGTTTTTGCATTATATCGGCACATGCTGCGTCGTTTCCTCCGCCTCTATGCATCCTCTACATAAAGGGCTGTCCGTCACTCTTATCCTAGATAGGTGCTTATTGAGGGGATAGTGTCCGGTCAAAATACCAATGATTTTACGGATTTTATCCCTTTTCAGTTTGATGAGGTTGCGGGCAAGGCTTTTTGATGCTTCCAGAACTGCATTTTTCGTTTGCCTGCATCCTTCGCTGTTCTTCTTTTCTGTTCAATGGATTTCTTCAGTCTTGTTGCGCAACTATGAATTTATTTTGGCTTGGGGTATCGGTAGTAATGGTTCCGTATCATCATCATAGATGTACTGATGTTAAACTACGTTTTTTACGCCAGATCTAGCGGAATTTTAGGTTCGTTGGCACTAAAAAATTTGGTACCTAGTGCTGATTTCAGTGCTTTTTAAATAACATTAGGAAAATATAATAACTAACCGAGTAAACTAATTAGTTTGGGAGTGTAATCGAAGACGTGTGTAACAGTTGGAGTGCTGTGGCGCACAAAGCGCCCGCGACTGGCAGCAGTCGGCGTGGGCGAGGACAGAGGGTCGCGCGCCTCTCGACCTGACGGTGGGCGCCGAACCCGCCTACTACTACGTGCCGGACTCGTGCTGCGTCGGCGGCGCAGCGTCCCCGCTTTGCGAGAACGCGCGGCGCGTGCCGGCTGCGTCAGGCGGCGGCGAGGGCTTGCACGCGGCGGGATGCGGGGGCCGGGTACTGAGCTCGCTGGCCGCCGCCGCTCGTCTGCCGCTTCTTGCTGGCGCCGCTCTGCTTGCCGCCCATGCGCTCTCTCTGCTGCTAGCGCTCGCGCTCACTCTTCGCGCGCATCCCGACCGCAACTATAAGGCCTGAACGACAGGCGCTGTTCGCGTAAAGAGTATAGACTGAGTGTTCACACACGACTACCCACCGCCGAAATGCATTTATTTTGTTCCTATTTTTATTATGACCAATACCTCCGAGTATACAGTATTATAGTTGTAGCTCTTAGTTGAAAGCTACTCACTCTTCTAGCTAACCCAGCACAATATTATAATTAAGTCGTGACAAATTAACATATATTATTTATTAAATAGACGTAAGAAATTAACCAAAACGTGTGTAGTCATAACGTAGTACTTAATTAATTTACAATTAGTGTTTCTTAAAACGTTGCTAACCCATGTTCATGTAATACGTTCAACGAACACACACATACACACATATATATGTAATCACAAGTGAGACCAAAGACAGTTTCTTTGTTTGAATGAGAAGCGAGAAAAATGATCACTGCCATTAATTGTTGCCTGACTTTTGCATAAATTTTATGAATATCAGGGGTTAAAAAATGAAATGGTCGTTTGAACTGAAGTCAGCTTACAAACATAAAAAAGGGCATCGAAGTCGCCCCATTCGTTAAGGAACTGCGATGCCATAGACTCTGATCTATTCTCTATGGCATAGAGTTCGAATGACGTCAACTTATTGTCCATGCCCATTTGTGAGGTGCTGGTCCATGCGAGTACAAATTTTGAACATTTTATGTACCTATAATTAATTTTAAGATTGTTAAAATATTTTATAGTTTAAACAAGTAAACGACCTTCTCGCCGATATTAAGTACCGTTTTCATGTACAGTATATCTAACATTAGTTTTTTTCTTTTAATACTCATAAACGTTGCTTAACCTGAAACAATGTCTCGAATGCTCTGTCCCTTTCAGCTAAGCAACGTTTATATAACGAAAAGTGTAAGGATAGAGAAGGGCTGTAGGGCGCTCGCCTCAGGTGGCTGTAGTTAATAGATATAGAACCGCCAAAATTCAAATATTATGGAGGCCTGGCTGCTTCACCGTCGTATGAGAAAGAAGAAACACAGCCTTCACCTCCCATTTCTGCAGGCTTGGACGTGAAGATGCCGATTATAAATGCACTAGCAAGGGGCGCCACTTGCTAGTTTCTGCCCGCTGCTAAGAGATCTTTTTGCCACGGCCGAGTCCCAGACGAGTTTAGTGCATAATAATAGACGACGAACGATCTTAGAATTAAGTGATACCACCGACTGGTGCCATAATATACTCTTTGTAATGTGTTATGTAATTGTTGTGTTCGATGTCTTAAAATTATTACTTAATTATTAAATCTAACAAAAAGAGCTTGTTGCGTTTTTCTGTATCTCTTTCCATTTTGCTTTGCCTTCAACCTTATGTTTCTTCTATTTAAAATCATTCAAGCCTTTTTTCAGATACAAGCTCTATCTCTGTAGTCTGTACCAAACAAATTGGTTTAGTAATTTCAGTGTGAACGTATGTATAACAAACAGACAAGAGTTACTGTAGCTTTTATATTGGTCGGTTAGTAAGTATGATATGAAGATGCCTGTGTAATAAATGTTATTAATTATAAATGTAAAATTACATGCAGTAAAGGGGACGTTGGAAATATACATAAAAGTGGCAAAAGACTTACAACAACATTATATGTACAATTAAGAAAACCGTAGTATAATATTAAACTAGTCGTATGCTATGAACAATGTATGTTTTCAACCCGTAGTTATTCAATTAAAACTATAGACTGGGTAAGTGGTTGCTAACAAACTCGTCGATTCTGTACCGACCATAAAAGCACATTTTTGATTCTCCAGCTCAAAAATTGACTTATTATGTATTATACAAATTATTCCTAAGCGCAAGTAACATTCAAATGACATTTACATAATACATATAAGTTCACAAGCTGTTCAAGCAGGCGGCCAAATCTAAGAGGGATAGCCGAGAGTACAGCATGTTTACAAGAAGATTACATTTTGGAGCTGGAGAAAATCATTCTCAAGCGCGCGTATTATCAACTCTAGTATTCAAATTCAAATAATTGACAGTTTTATAAAAAGCTTCCTATGTAAAATGTAAGTACAACTAAAGAAGGAAATATATAATGAATTAGAGTGTATGTTGTCACAAGCACCGATTATGTCAGAGTCAGAGATGGTAAATGATGACACAAACATCAAATTCACATTTGCAAATTGTGACGTAAGGAGACATTAGGTAAGGCGTTGCAAAATTCTGCCGATTGATCAGTGACATTGGGTATGTTCCGATATGCACTGCGACCACTGTACAGTGTGACGTCAATTTAGTATACTGTGAAGCCTTTCCTTTATAGTTAGTTACTATTTAAAACGGAACGCAATCCCGTATTCTGTCAGCCGCATTTTTTTACGCAGCATTCAAATAAGTGTGTAAAAGTTTTCTAGTTCAATAAAAAAAAAACTGTTGTTGGAGTACTGTCAAATTAAAAATATTTTAATTAATATTAATTGTAAATTGAATTTATAATATAATAAAAGTAAGTAGTTTTTTTATTAAAAATAATATGTTTTTCATTACTTAACTCATATTAACTTGTAATAAGGTTAATTTTTGCAATTCTTACATTGTTTTATTTATTAATCCAAATTAATTACAGAACTTTATCACTTTGGGATTAAACTGTAAGTATTGTTGATAAAATGTTAGGCACTCGAGTGGTTTTGACTGATCACGTGATCAAAGTACTGCGAGTACCTTACCTCGAAAACGCCAGTGCTCACAGTAGAATATGGCGACGATTTATGACGTCATATATTTCCCTAGGGTACTGCGGCAATATACTGTCAGACCATACCGGAACGAATTTTTCTACAGTGATGGCACTGTGCGCAGTGTGCAGTGCTCGCAGTGCATATCGGAACATACCCATTATTTTGTGTTACTATATAAGTAAATGTAATACGTTTTACGTACTATTAGGAATTGTTTTCACAAAATAAAAAAGAAACCTTTATACTTGACAGTTGACTGCTTTAGACCTTTAGCTGCGCAGGGTTTGCTATTAAAACTTAAAAGCAAAATACGGTATCCCTTACAGTCAAACTATTCTTGTGGCCTTCACGGATCTGAACTTTAATGTATTGCGCCAGAGGTAATCGGTTTAGATCTAGGGGAAACTAGATCGGATGGGTAGAGGCAAAAAGCGGATCAGTGAAACAAACAAAAATGAGGTAGGTAGCCGGATTTAATTTTATAACTTTAACAGTGGGTGATGGAATTTTATAGATTGTTTACTGTGAAGTACTATTTACTTCAACTTTGTATTTTTTTCTATTCGCATAGTCGAAGGACGAAGTAAGTAATATAGCGGTTGGTACGTTTAGTTGATTGAGGCCTGATAGCAGTGGGCGGAGAGTCGCGACTCGCGGCGGTCTAATGATCTTCAATTAGTAACAATGAAGCGTTCGTCTTGAGATTGTGACGAATGCCGCTTAAATCAACTGTTGCTTATTTATACAACAATTTAGGTCAACCGAATCTTGGCAGGGTCGCCATTAAATAATTTAAACAGTTGGTGATGGTGGAGTGGTAGATAGGTTATAAAGCCAATTATACTTCCATGTTCTGTTATGGCATTATGACCAATTTACTTAATCGCTAAAACTTAAAAGCCCCTCACTATCAAACAGTACTACGCGCTCATAAACAAATTAATTGCTAAAACAAGCAATGTTTGTTTTACGTTAGTTAAAATTGCAACATGTCATTCAATACCTACTTTTTAAACCTTTAAACAATTACGGTAGCAAATAGCAATGAAAGGAATAAGGATCAGCCGGCCTCTGCTTACCTGCCCCAAATGTCTACGCGATCCCTGATCGTATTGTGTAGAGTGTAGAGTCTAGAGAACAACAGAAGTCGGAACCGACGGGCGACGATCAGAATAT
The DNA here is from genome assembly GCA_912999735.1 of Aporia crataegi. Lineage (NCBI taxonomy): Eukaryota > Metazoa > Arthropoda > Insecta > Lepidoptera > Pieridae > Aporia > Aporia crataegi. The sequence goes on along the minus strand of OU538748.1, from coordinate 69,548 downwards.
GCATGTGTCGTTCGCTCGATCTGAAAGATCTGAATCAATACTGAGCCATTGACAAAATGATCTGGTTCGTTCGACCCGTTCAATCAAACGATTGATTCAATTTAAACGAACTAAAGGTCATTTCGAACTGAGACGTTTCGGGTTGTAAAATAACTTTGGTTCAGAGTATGTATGTGTCGTTCGCGATTGATATGATTATTAATCAAAATTAGTTAAGCTGAATCCACCAACACCTCTTTAAGTTTTATAGATAGAGCTATATATGTATTCATTATATACTTAAGTTACTTTAACAAATAACAATTTCATAATAGTTTTCTATGAGATCGCGAATGAGCTGATTACCCAAGTCTACCTACACATCGGGATATCGGAGCACGGTACAACATAAATCGATCATTAATACATAAAAATATTTAGTTATAGAAAACAAATATAAATTATTGAAATAACTTACTTAATAAATCAATAGCTCTAAACTTATTATGTTATAACGTACTTTAAAAAAGAGAAACTTTCGTAATTAATCACTTTCACGCGCCACTTCGTTAACAACAACACGTCAAAGGCACTGAAATATAAAATTGAAATGGGACCTTTTTTTGTTTTAAAGAATAAAAGTAAATTTTCAAAATATATCAGCTAGTTCAAGTAGTTTCACAATAATATAACTACGACTAATATTGAAGTTTGAACCTTATTTGTATCGTCATAAAATAGCTTATTAAACTGAAGTCGAAGCAAACTAAAACTATAAAATAGATTCTAGCTCCAAATGACCTACATTTAAGAATCATATTCGATTGTCTCTGTCGTAAATTTTAAATACCACATCGTCGGCTCGCGCTTGGTTCGTTCGTTACTTCGTCTCAATACTCATAGCTCACTTACCCATGGATCGCTACGGCTCACCGCGAGTCGCGACCTTATTGAGCGAACGAATCATTTTTAACGAAGTGACCCATTCGTTAGCGAGGATTTTAAGATCTGGTTCTTTTGAACCGATCAATCGCGAACGACACATACATAGATCAGAATGTGCACGTGCACCTCGAGAACTGGTTTGTGTGCGTTTGTGATCGCATTCGTTGGCCGTTGCTCTTGGGATGACGTAATTAACGTCTAACTTGTTCATTTAAACAAACTTACAACCTTGACTTATAAACTTGAAACCAATTCTGCCCATCTATTCTAAATAACGTAGGTAAGTAGGTATTTAACTCACACTTCACATTTGTAACTCTTAGGACCCTAGCAAGACATTTGTTGATAGGAATACCTAATACACCATTTTGCTAACTTACTTTGAATATAAGTAGATACATCATCATAGATACGCGCAACTCATGCCTTGCTGCCAATTAAGTGGTTTGTTCCAATTCTGACCAATTCTGTTTGTTAACCGTTAACGCCAACTTTTTAAGATCTCAAATTCATTTATGCATAAAGATACTTACAGCCGCTTAATAAGTGTTAAAACTACTAACATTACCTATGTAAATACCTACGTAGGTACCATTTCTTGTTGTGCCCCGCGGTTTCACCCGCGTTAATTTCGCCCACAGGAGCACACTACCGGAATATAAAGTAGGTACCTACCTACCCTATGTGTTAATCGAGAGCAGTTTCTATTTGCATGCCAAATTTCATTCAAATCCGATCAGTTGTTTAGGCGTGATTAAGTATCAAACATCCTCACAAACTTTCGCATTTATAATGTGGGATGTATAATCTATTCCCAATATACTGTCTACTTAAGTAGGTATAATGTTATGATAATGAGTGGTGTTGACAATTTGCTTAGACCGCATAAAAACGGTCAATAGATGCAGCGTGTGTAATACAATAGCTGAGCAGGTATATTTTGTCAAGTCTAGCAATAATTAGCTTACCTATAGCTAGGCGTCAAGTGACGAGTCTTGTGTAAAATGTAAATATATATTATACTTTATAGTGTCGAGTGTCGACTGCCGACGCGGGACGCAGCGCTCGGCGCAGGCCGGCGCACGCCCGCTCCGCACGCCCCGCACCCCGCCGTCTCGCTCGGCTCTCGCAAGTCGCAACCCTCCTGCCCCGCTCCAAGCACCCAGAAGCGCATACAAATTACAAAGCGAAAAGGGTCACCAGTCGCCACTCGGCAGTCGGCACTCACCACTATGCATGTGTCGTTCGCTCGATCTGAAAGATCTGAATCAATACTGAGCCATTGACAAAATGATCTGGTTCGTTCGACCCGTTCAATCAAACGATTGATTCAATTTAAACGAACTAAAGGTCATTTCGAACTGAGACGTTTCGGGTTGTAAAATAACTTTGGTTCAGAGTATGTATGTGTCGTTCGCGATTGATATGATTATTAATCAAAATTAGTTAAGCTGAATCCACCAACACCTCTTTAAGTTTTATAGATAGAGCTATATATGTATTCATTATATACTTAAGTTACTTTAACAAATAACAATTTCATAATAGTTTTCTATGAGATCGCGAATGAGCTGATTACCCAAGTCTACCTACACATCGGGATATCGGAGCACGGTACAACATAAATCGATCATTAATACATAAAAATATTTAGTTATAGAAAACAAATATAAATTATTGAAATAACTTACTTAATAAATCAATAGCTCTAAACTTATTATGTTATAACGTACTTTAAAAAAGAGAAACTTTCGTAATTAATCACTTTCACGCGCCACTTCGTTAACAACAACACGTCAAAGGCACTGAAATATAAAATTGAAATGGGACCTTTTTTTGTTTTAAAGAATAAAAGTAAATTTTCAAAATATATCAGCTAGTTCAAGTAGTTTCACAATAATATAACTACGACTAATATTGAAGTTTGAACCTTATTTGTATCGTCATAAAATAGCTTATTAAACTGAAGTCGAAGCAAACTAAAACTATAAAATAGATTCTAGCTCCAAATGACCTACATTTAAGAATCATATTCGATTGTCTCTGTCGTAAATTTTAAATACCACATCGTCGGCTCGCGCTTGGTTCGTTCGTTACTTCGTCTCAATACTCATAGCTCACTTACCCATGGATCGCTACGGCTCACCGCGAGTCGCGACCTTATTGAGCGAACGAATCATTTTTAACGAAGTGACCCATTCGTTAGCGAGGATTTTAAGATCTGGTTCTTTTGAACCGATCAATCGCGAACGACACATACATACTCACCACTCACTACTCACTACTCACTACTCACTCAGTGCCTTATGAGGTTCGGTGAGTGTCGGGTGTGTGTGTCTTCATCCAGTCAGTGAAAGGTCGCGGCCGGCTCCGATGTACTGTCAGTGAGTGGCCAGCGCCAAGCGACCGCCAGCCGCCATGAGCTGCGCTCGCGGTCTCTGTACCTCACAGAGCGTCTTCATCTTCATCAATATCGCCTTTGCAGTAAGTTTTCTAGTATCGTAGCTAAAAAATACAATCCCAACAAGTCCGCATTGAGTTGTGAAAGCGATATTCAATTCACAAAAAGTTGAAGAAAAAAAAAAACAGTAGGTAGGTACTTAGGTACTTCAGTTTTTGAAAAAACCTCATCCATGAGTCGTGACCCGTGGACCTTGGTTATTACTCAAGGGCTCAACTCTGCTATATACCTATACCTACAATAATCAGTCAATAACAAAGCAAAGTAGGTTGTTGGTAGACTTCCAAAGCTGTCAAAATCGACTATTAATTAATGAAACTGGTTGAATTTTGGTCAAATTCGAATACGGTATGTAGGTAGGTAAGGCGACTCGCGGTCCTGGTCATAATTATTATCTTCATATTTCATAATATCCATTCATGCGGTTTCTTAGGAAGACCAATTTTAATATTTACTAAACTTGATATCGGTGTGATGGGGAACGGTGGGGCATGTCTCTAAACATGGGCCATGGGACCAAAAGTGACTTACGCAATGAGGACTACCTCATGTCGTATAAAATAACCGTAAAATAAAAAATGCCGCTCATCCTCGTATGTAATTATTTAATTTTATGTAGTTTGGTGAACTCTCGTTTGAACCCTATTTCGAGATAAACTTTAGTTCATGGCCGGAAAATGCTATAATATTATAAATATTAATAACGACCTTTGAAATTCTTTATTTTATGTATTGATATTTTAATTCTGCACCCAAATATCCTACATGCTACCTTTAAACCAAAATACATAATCAACGGACATACAACTGTTTAAATAATACTGACGTGCATCTTATTAAATAATAGAGGAGGTATCCCAAACACAAATAGTGTCGCTTCTTCTACACCCATAACCCAGCGCCAATTAGCGTAGGTAATAAGTGCTAGATTAAATTGTCTAACCTTACCTGCGACTCAACGTCTTTCTCATAGAATATAAGCCGCAAAAGTGGTAGATTTTGTAAACTTGAGATCTTAATTTGAACGAATGCTTATCCTATTAGAAAAGGTTACATAAATAGAAAAATGAAAATAATAATAAATTAACTGTTGCTATTGTTTATTACAAGTACCTACCTACATTAAATGCATTGTATTATTAAGGAAATAAACTAAGTAAAATTATTAAATTAAGCTCCTTAGTTGCAATTTGAAATATTTTTTATTTACTTTTTTTAAAAGTATTAAAAGTATTTTATACTTATGTTTTAAATATATTGAAATATAATATTTATTTTATTTTAATATAATGTATTGAGTAAATGTTGGTACGAAGGGGTACCTACGAATTTAATCCACGCTTCTCTTTTATCGTGACCAAATTTAAGAAATCTGAAATAATAAAAAACATGCATATGAACGACATAAATAACGAACGAATAAATTCGAATGTAACTCTGTCTGTTACGCTTTCACGCCTAAACCACTGAACCGATTTTAATGAAATTTGGCACAAACATAGATAATAAGTTGAGAATCCATACTATATAATATATTATATATATTAATTATACATTCGGAGTAACTCTGTCTGTCTGTCTGCTACGCTTTCACGCCTAAACCACTGAACCGATTTTAATGAAATTTTGCACAAACATAGATTGAGAAAGGACATAAGGTACTATCTAATTTCACTAAGTGGGTACATAATATATTTATTGTGACCATTTCAATGTGCTCAAACAGGGTACCTCTGCAGTAAGTGCTGGCTTACCTACTAACTATTGTATTATTATGTTTATTGATCAGTCATGTCAGGTCACCGGATACTAAATTATGACTTGATACGACCAATAAAAATGGCTCTTAATGCCTTTACCGTCAGAAGCGAGCAGGTCGTCTTCAGACAAAATAGATAACAACTATTCTAATATCCAGTCACTTAAAAATAAAACTCCTGTCCAAAAAACTGTCTAATGCGGATGAAGTCGCCGGTACAGCTAGTATTTAATAACAATTGGTTAATATAAAGCTATACATCTCGCTATGTAATTACATTATAGTTGCCGTATGTGAGGAGCTTCATCTTTAATAATAATAACATTACCTTAATATTAATAATTTTTCTCGAAAAATCCGCGAATTCTGTGTAGGTATATTACACATATGTGAATGTTTTAGTCTATTTATGTATTTATTATTAAAACAATGAAATCTGATTACTTACCGATGGAAAGTTATTACTGGAATTATTAGTACGGCATCTCAAGGCATTTTTAATCGCTTTCTCTGGAAAGAGAAGTGTCGGCAGCGTAGGCGCACAAAAGCTAGCCAGCGCGGGCAGCGGGCAGCGACTGATAACTGATTGTCAGCAAAAACAATGAATAGCCGCAATCGACTGGAACTAGACGATTATTTGCGGTGTCTGCTCTAGTACTTAGTTACTCGATGTTTATTGCTTATTAATTTGTCTGAATGTTACTTTTATGTTTATTGCAGTTTTGAAGTACATCATTCTATATTCTACCCTTTTGTAAGGAAGTGCAATGTAAAGGTTGATGACATAATATTATAAGTCTGTATCAATCGTAATATTATCTTGATAGGATATCGTTGGACGTTGATATGAGTTTAACTGCAATAACATCGTGGACTCAGACTGAAACAATAATGTTACTATTTTAGTCTGAGCTCGTGGAACACGGCGAGGTCAGTTTTGTTAGATTTAACACTTTTTGCACAATTCGTACCTACCTATTATATGTTGACGTCATGATAAGATTAAATCCATCGCGTAACGTCCAAGTTATAGTAGGTATATTTATATATAATACCTAACATATTATTATTAATGCTAATTAATTTATGATTAATAAGTTGCACGTATGTTGTACCTACAATTATTATTCACTAGCTATAATAGCTCGTCAGTGCGTTTTTGTCGGGTTGTTCATAAGTTAATTTTCGCAATGAAATAAAATCGCAATGCAATCTATAATTTTGAACAGTTATATATAATAATAATTAAATTGCTTGCAATAACATTATATCGACGTAAAAATTTAAAACCAATAACATTTGAACATACCTACATATTTGTATGATTTATAAATGACTAACATTTTTATGAATTACCTAAGTACGTTGGTCGTTGACTCGTAATGCTCCTGGGAATATTATGTTAGTAAGTAGGTAGATTGTAGATACCCACTTAATATATTATGATCTACCTACATTACATTGCAAAGCAGCTCGCTCTGCTTCGCGTTCTTGTCGCGATCTCCTTAAAGTAATCTTCGCAACATGTCACTCATCCTTACCTAATAGGTACCTTGTTTCCCTTATCTGCAGGATTATTGATAACCGGTTTATAACTAACCACGTCACTTTCATGCGATGAATGTACGCAACATTTTCCGTTCTGTAACTAAACGATAAAGGAACCACAATGGAATATGAGTAATAACCAATAACATTGATGCGACTAAGTATTTGAGCCAACTATTCCACAAAACTCCGCTGTATTGTTACATAAATAGTTATTTATTTAATTTTCGCTTCATAAACTCTCATTAGATTCATAGGCGAGTAGGTGATCATCCTTCTGTGCCTACTCAACCGAAACATTCATTTGTCCCCCGAGGATTCGAACCCAGGACCTCCGACGTAACACGCAGACGCGTAAACCACTTATAATACCGCCTTCGTTTCTACTTATTGATTTGAAAAATAAATGTTTAAATCCACTAGAGGAAGCTATTAAATAATTAAAAATGCTTTTTAAATAACTACGACTTGTAGGAGTTAAACTGATAAACGACTTACGAGTGACGATTCACGTTTTTGAGCATGCCTGCTGCGTGTGTGTTTGCTTATTAGTTTTTAGTGTCCTAGGTACTAAAATGAGTAAATGAGTAGATAAATATGCTTTTTTTGAACAAATGTGTACAGATAAAGATCTTGCTTACCCCGCCTTTCGTGTATGCATTGTCATACAGTGTATTCAATTCTTTGACTGTAACAATACCCTATATTGTGTAATCAGAAATTGCTTTCGCATCAGTTTCGTAGGTACACGGAGCACCTAACATGAATAGTTGTTGCATTTAAACGACGAACGGTAGCGCAGTACGTGACAATTGACACATTCGGTCATTCGTAGTGATGAGCGATGACTTGCTTTTTAACCGACCTTCAAATAAACCCAAGGGAGGTTATCAATTCGACGTGGATTTTTAGCGACGTTCCACTCCTAGTAGTTTGATGAATGGGGCGTCAAACCTAAGAAGTAAGATGAAGGTACCTCGACAGTCCTTTTTAATTTCGAGTATTTTATCGAAACATCTAAGCACGTCGTTTTCTTAGGAACTCCGTACATTGTGACAAGAAAGCGAATTGTTGGCTTCTTTTTACCCGACATTCTCATATTAATTATAATATTTTATTATTTTACTTTATTACAGCTTCAGTGAGTATATACGTGGTGTACTGTACATTTATTATTATGACGAAAACTGCAACTCTTTCAACTTTTTGAATTGCTATATCTCAAAAACGGTGGCTCTTAGGAAAAAAGTACTTTGACATTTTTTATAGATAATTATATGATCTACATCTAAAACAATTCGGTATCATTATGTACTACTATTATATTCTTATAATATAACTGTGCCCCGCTGTTCTACTCGTTTTAATTTGAGGAAAAAACTACGTCCTACGCTGGGGGGAGGTAGGCCGGTTTTACAACATTTTTCATTAATGCCCCGCGAACACAAAAATAATTTATCTACAATATTAGTGTAGATAAGATAATAATAATGTGTGAAATGACAGTTATTATAATTTGTAGATCAGATATTATGTCGTCACGAACAATAACAATATTAGAAGGACAAGGCAAAAGCCAGAATGGCGCAAGTAAGCGAAGCGCTATTGATTGATAGGAGTGAGGTTCTGGGGCGGTTACATTTCAAATAGTTATTGACCTTTCACAACCTCGAGCGAGGCGTTACAGTTGCGTAAAGAGGAGGAAATTGTATTAAATTGTATTGTTTATACCTAATACAAGTGAAATTGAAGATATGTAATTTAAAAAACCCTTCGACACGATGATTACTAATAATTGTAGATAACACCCATCGCGATGACGTCAGCTTTCAAAAAAGATCACATCACTTATAAAACCCTCCAAAATAGTATGTACACATATCTATCTTTGAATACGCCAACTGCCAATGTCAAGAAGCGATAAGAAATAAAAAACCCGGTTAAATTCTATTAAAGTTAATAATATTATGACTGAGTCATATAAGAGGTCGTGTGTTCGTGTGGGATAATTTCAACTTCAGTATAAAATTTGATTATACGTATATTATCCGTTACTCGGTTGCTTGGTACGGTCATAGTAAAAGGAAACAAGGAGGACATCTTCATACATTCGCTCCGCGCACGGTTTGTATGCGAGCGCGCTCGGACGTATGCGTCGTCGCAGGCACACGTACACACGCACACACGCACACACGCACACGCAAGAAATAATTAAAAATACTTTGTATTAAAGGTCCCTGATGCTTACCCTACAGGGGAACATTGTTTTGTATAGAGATTGACTATGCATTTTTGACGATTGAATTAAGTATAGTAAGTGACAGCCCTATGAGTTTAGGCTCTTATCGCTCTCTCGGGGCTTGAGTTCGCCTACTTGTTTGTTTTTATTATGGTTAGGTTGTTGATCACTTTTCGGATTAAATTAATATTCTAATGATGAATTAAGAGGCCTTTTACCGAATAACGCGAGTTTTATAATGGGTCAAAGTATAGGATTTACTGCAATCAAAACAATAAAAAAAATATATGTGATACTCTTGAAGTGCGTTGAAATTCACAATTATGTGATTTTTATTCTATTAAAAAAATCACCAAAAACACTAAAAATAATGTTTATTGAGTAAAACCTTTACTAAAATTCATGGAATCTTCCTTATTATTGTTTAATATATGAATCAAGTAAAATACTATTCTTCTACAGCGCAATTTTTAAAAATATATTAATTAATTAATTTATAAAAGACTATATAATTCATTGCGCCGGCGGCGGTCTGCTCAGTGTTCTCATCTCATCAGTGATCTAAATTTATTTTTTTACTTTTCAGTGCGTTTTGAGGTCGGTTTTATTTTTTTGTTTAAAATTATGTACAAATGTTACGGGGAAGTCCTCAATAGTAGTAGGTATGGCTGAACCTAGTGCGGAATGTTATATATATTTAGAGGAATCCACTTTTGTCCTTTGTACTCAATATTATAAGGAGCTTCCCGCTCGGGAATTTACCTGTCTAGTCTATATAAACAGGAATTTTTATTAATTTTTTTTTCATTAATTTTCTTAACTTTGAAGAGAGAGTAACTTTTCTTTCTAAAGGGTGCCTACAAAATAATATTAAGGATGCATTGTATGTACTTGTTTTAGTATTGTCTACGTTGTTAAAAAAAATATTCCAAAAATGAATATAAAGCAATTTGTTCAGTTTGTGACTCAAGTACATATTAACTATCAGCGCAGAAATGAAACTGAATTAAATAAAGACATTTTCGTACTAGGAGAGTCAGATTCAGATGAATATAATCTGTTTAATTTTGCATGCTTCAGATGTTTTTCTTTTAATTTTTTTATAAATAATTAAAAAATATTTGGATTTGATTTAGTTCCTCTTGTTTTTATCCTTTAAAAAATTTACACGTTAATTTACATTACACTTTAAGCTGATTCACTGTAATTTTTCCTAAAAACACGGGATTGAATAATACTCTTGCAACACGCTAAAAGCAGACTTACATTGGAGACACTGACTGTACTCTGCAGTGTAGTTCAAAATCTGTGGAACAAAAGTAAAAACCTATGATTGATTTCACATTTGTAATAGTTTCATCTTTAATATTTTATCACTTCCCCATCCATCCGCTAACGTTGAATGCATATTTTCACACATAAATCTTTTGAAAACAAAACAGCGAAATAGGCTGTCTACTGAATCAATCACTGGTCTATTACATGCAAAACGACTCTTTAGTACATCTAATTGTTATGGCTTCGAAATTAATAATTCGAAGATGACCGCGGCTATGGCCAAAGAATATGGTACAAAAAATTATTATACCTACTTAAGTTTCGTTTTAAAAATTTAGTCTGTGGTTTTTCAATAATTAAACGAATTTGATCGAATATTGTTTTTTTTTGAGAAATACCGATTTTGGGTACAAATATACCGATTTTATCTGGCAATTCTACCGATCTCGCTCTTTGACGTTCGAGAGCGAGACCACTGCAATCTGCATCTTATTACCGCGCGAGCGCTTGTTGAGGACGTGCCTATGTGAGTTGATTTCGCGCGCTTCGTTGGATTGCCGCCGTATAGATGCTGCCTTTGTGTGGGTGCTAGAATTTAGTAAACCTACGACTGCAGTTTTTGATCGTTGTTTTTTTTTGTTCTTTTATAACTATTATAATTATACCTTCATAAAATAATAAGTTTTCTAAAATTTGTTTTATTATTATTTTAGTAGAGAAAATGAACTATTATTGAAATTTATTATTTCAAGCTACAAACGAAAATCATACAATTTGGATAGTGAAACCGTGCAATTTTTCGTTTTTTTGTAATAGTACTCATAATAAATAATAATTTGTTACATTTGTATGGTTTACTTATTCGAGTAGGTTTTAACCGTGTTATTTACCGATTTTTATTAAAAATTAATTAATTAAATTATTGATGTTCCTAATGAAAACAAATTATAATATAAAATACATATAAATACATTAATACTTTACATAAATATAGCATCCACCGAACTTCACCCTAAGAAAACTTTATTAACTACGGTGGATCATTTTAGTCGCCATACACGCTATAATGAACCATGGGCCTTCGCATATGTGAGACATATGCGAAGGCCCATGGTCTCAGGTACAACGCGGTTAAGTGCGAACTTCTGATATTCAAGGCAGGTACTAAATGTTATTCAGTCACACCACAAGTAACAATAAATGGTACACCGCTTAGGACGGGGCACTGGGTCACGGCGGATCTCAGGGATGACATGGACATAGAAAGGGAACGTAGGGCGCTGGCAGTCAGAAGTAACATGTTAGTGCGCAGGTTTGCAAGGTGTACAAAAAATGTGAAAATCACATTGTTTAAGGCTTATTGCCAAACATTTTACACTTGCAGCCTGTGGATCGTGTATACTAAGAGGGCTTACAGCGTCCTACGTGTCCAATATAATAATGCCTTTAGGGCATTGATGGGTTTGCCGCGTCACTGCAGCGCTTCGGGGATGTTCGCCGAAAACCGCGTGGATGATTTTTACGCTATAATGCGGAAACGCGTAACGTCCCTGTGGCGACGTGTGCGTGGCGGCTCCAACAGTGTCCTAAATACTGTAGCCGAGAGGTTTGATGGGGCATTTCTCAGGCACTGGACAGCAATGCATGTCAGGTATTTGGGAGGTAGGGAAAGGCAGTATTAAGTAGTATTGAGGCATTGTATTAAGTTAAGTTAAATATTATTCATTTGTTTATTATATTTTTAGGTATTGTAACTTCGTAAGTTAATAGATATAATGACTAACACTAGGTTTTAAGAAAAAAGTCTACTAACAAAGCTATGGGAATGATCCTGCAATAAATGTTATTATTATTATTATTATTATTATTATTATAATAGTGTGAGCGAGACAATAGATTTGAAAGAAAGAAACGCTTGCGTAGCTCGATGCCCGCTCGGTGCAAAAAATACCTAAACTAGCGTAATACCGAAATGTAAAAGACCTCTTAAATGTTTTTTGTAATAAATAGGCGACGATGTCGTTTGATTTGAAAAAAAAAATGGACAACACCCTTCGAGAAGATTATATACATTTTTTTAAGAAGACTTGAAACACGGCTATTGAAATTACATTATTGTAGTTTATATTAACGCCTTAATACCTACACGCGAGGTTGGATTCGCACTTTCTTCCGAGTAATAGATACATAGTGCTTTAGGTATATTATACCTACGAGGAAAATAAAAACGAAATCTCATTAATTTTAAGTTATTAAAACCTGTTTCTAAGTAATTTTGATATCTTCTTCAGCGGAATCCCTCCGATTTTCTTTTTAGAAATTCTATTTCTTTTCCATAATATTTAGATACTTATTTCGTTTATTTGCAAAATTCAAAGAAGACGAAGTTGCGAGTAACAGCTTGTATAAACTAATTTTAAGTTTGTTATCCAAAGAGAACTAAAGAGAAGGATTGGTAAGTACCTACAATAGATCGTTTGACACGAGTTCACTTCTACAATGCATAGCAGTGTGTTGCAAAATTGTAATTTTCGGACTTTAGTGCCTACATGTGCCGAGATTAGATGTTGCTAATTGCCTTTTAAATAATCAGGGAAACAGACGTAGAAATGTGTCTGTCTGTCAATCAAAAAACGCCACGCCTCTTAACTAGTGTTTCACAAGATAGTTTTGTAAATGAGTAAAGATTGTTACAGATTAAGCTCATCAAGTCGGGCGTTCGTAATATGTATCTCTACAGAAAAGAATATTAAACGACAAAACATAGCACAGTGCTCTCTCGTCTCGCCCTGTGCCTAGACTACAATAGACGATAGTCCAACTATATGTAGACTTTGTTGCTGTTTAGAACCGCTCTCAGCTCTGCACTTATCATGCTCTTACTCAATCGTCAACTATGCGCCTCAGGTATCAACAGTCAGTTAATGGTATATTGAGGCAAGAAACAACAAATCATAAACTGATATGATCATCAATGGTTATCCATTGCAAGCGTACATCGAGAGCGCTAGCCTGTGATATCGTAGGCTTGCTCGTCTATTCAACAACACAAAAGGCACCGACTCGAGTTGTTGACCTCTTGTAGTTACGAGATGGGCGACCACTCATCTTGTCCCTGCTCCTCACATACTTACTCATTTACAGGACATCATTATGACGGTAGCGAATGCCGATAGCGTGACTCATTTTTCATTAAGAAATTAATAGGTAGGCAATCAGCCCGCATTGTCAGCGTGATTTTCTTACAGATAACATATTATACTAATTTAAAAATATTTAATTAAAATATTTCATCGTGTCGCATCTACCTACTTGTGTTCAATTTCATAAGATAGGTGTCGCATTACCTAACAGACACTCTTTGTTTATTAATAAAAATTCCACACAAATATTTCACAAGGGCTTCCTTTGTTATTATGGATATATTATTAATGTGTATCAGTGCATCCACAGTCCAGACAGAGCATCGTTTGATAAGAACGAGGCCCGTTTAGGCGTCCACTATTAATTAGATACACAATGAGCGGCTGTGCGCCGCCGATAACACTGTGATCTGCGCGGTGGGCCAGGCTTGCCGCTTCATGCGCGATTACCCAAGTTTATTCAAAATTTATTGGCCACTTGAGTGTCTTATTTTTCAAAGAAAAGCTTAAAGCTTATTATTAAGTTACCGACTACCTACCTAAATGATTTTAACACTTACACTAAATAATTATACCAATTCATCTACATAATATTTTGATATTACACAATATCCCCCTTAATAAAAACTGTTTGATTCGCTAATAACAGCCTCATAACTAAACTATTCAATCATCGTGAGCCTCTAGTCCATTGGAACATTTGGGTTGCATTTGTCAGAGGACACAAATTTTTAAACATCAAGAAGAGGTTAGTATAAAGTTAAATCCAAGTTTGTGGGGTTGGCCTTTGTCCTTATTCTCATTCAACAAAACCACACCTGATTCTGTATTGGATTCCTTAAATGAAATGGCCACATTGTGTGGACTGAACCAACAACAATGGTGGTTTTTATTGTTGGGTAGGTATATGAGCCACTCATAATAATATGCAGAAACTTTGCTTCCAGACAGCAAAGCATCTTTCCACAACAGTTGTAATGCGGGTTTTGATACACTGCTATGTTATAGTTCTAGGTCTTGTATTGATAACGGTGTAGGAAGATAAGAAGTGCAAGAGTACCCACTCACCACTGACACCACCAATGAACTTTTATGACTAGAAAAAATGTTAAGCTAAAGGCTCAATGACATTCAAATAAACCAATTGTTTTCTATCATACCCCATAGTCTATACTATAGAGGGTGTGATCAGAAAAGAAATTATTTTCAGACTTAGCGCTCTCAAAAACTTCTCTTATCTTTGAATTTAAAATTAACGTTTACTAATAATCATCTAAAGTAGGTATAATATTATTACATGAAATAAAGTTTGAATATTATTTTTTTCTTGGAGTTCCGTCGACTCGGTTACCGGTACACCAGTAATGAGCAATGACCTCCAACGTTCTTCGACATTCTGAAACTGTTTTCATAGGAACACTGTATTAATATGAAGTATTGTTGCGTGCAGATGTACAGCGGCGCGCTGCTGTCGACCGCGGCGCGGCTCGCGTGGGACCCGAGCACGTACACGTGGTTCCGGTTCTTGTGTGGCGCGCAGTACCGCGTGTCGCTGGCCTACGTCCTAGCCGCCGGTTTGTGGTTGGCCGCGCTGGTGTACCTAGCCGTCGCTGCCAGCGCTGCCGCGGCCGCCGCGCGCCGTCCCGCCGCCGCTCTGCACGCCTACGTGGCGGGCGTGTGTGCGCTGGCTCTCAGCGAGGTGGCATACGGAGCGTGGATGGCCGCCTCGCTGGCTGCCTGGTGGCGGAGCGCGCCCGAGGCTGAGTTAGCGCGCAAGGGCATCGACCTCTTGCACGACATCAAGCCGGCTTTGCTCGCCGTCGAGCGCTACCGCGACGTCGCGCAGCCCCTCTACAAAATGATCGAGGTGACATTTGTTCCCGCTGTGATCCAAGTGGGATTGTGATGCCAGCTTACCGAGTCTTTTTTTTGATTGCAGGAGGTGGAGGTGCGCGCCCCCAACAACGCAGTGGTAGTAGTGGTGTTCGCGGCGTTGGCCATGGTTCTGCAGGTGGCGGCGGTGGTAGTGGCGCGTCGCTTGGCGTGCGCTGGGGCTCCGGCAACGCGGCGCCGCGAGCCTAATAGCAGCGGCGAGGCGGACAGCGAGAGCGAGGTGTTGGAGAAAAGCGTGCCGCCATCAGCTCCGCCCGCCGCTTCGCCGTCTCCACCCAGCTGGCAAAAGTCTGCCAACTTGCGCATGTACACAATACTGGACAAGATTTTCTAGCAGGTAATTTACCTATAATGATAGATTAGTTCGGTCAGCTAATGTCGTCTGGCCTGAGGTCGTGTCACTCTGTGTGACGGAATTTCCCTTACATTAGTGTGAGGGAAGTGGGGATTGATTCGCAGCCAATATAATCGATGGGCTTACAAGCAGAAACTCTGTCCGACTGCGTTGTGGTTGTGAAGTGTATATTATGTATTATGTTTTTTTATATTTTTAATTGTATAGTTGTTTATTAATGTTAATAATCTATCACTACTAATACTTCATAATTTTTCATATAAAAGACACATTTTCTTTATCATTCTGGAATATTCTAGATCAATCTAAAATTATCTAGAACAATCCAAATCATTTTAAATTAATGATAATCACACATTTTTCGAAATCACTTGTTTCAACCCCCGTATCTTCTATACCCTTAAAGGTATCAACTTGCAACCACCATAGTGCACGATGGAAGCCTTATGCCTATTGCGACATACAAATACTCTGCGTCTGCGACGTGTAGTTTAAGCTGCAAAGTGAAATAAGGGGGGGGGGGGACACCTCTATTTTTATACATGTATAACTTCTTTCCGTTTCGAAATCGCTTGTTTCGCTGTTCTACTCTGGCGGGCGACACCGGGCTCTTATATTCAGAAAGCTAGGCTCTAGGATATTCGAGAAAGAAAATATTATATTCGAAATATTTTCTTTCTCACATCTTTTAGAATGTTCTCGACATTATCGTCCGCCGTAAAAATAGGTTCTGCAGCTGTAGCGTAAATAGTAAAGGCGCGAAATTCAAAAACTTAAATTTTAAAATGTTTTCACAACTAATTTGAATAACTAAAATTATGTCGCTTTAGCTCCAAAATATAGTAGTATATAGTAACAAATGTTATTTAAGACTTTATTGAAATTGAAATTTTAAATTTTGCGCCATTACTACACATGCTGCAATTGCTCGCAGCGCCTTTCGAAGTTCAAATACTCGACAACAGATGGCGCCACTTAATTTCCAAGTTGAAGAGTTGGAAATATTTAAAAACACGCCCTTTAGGTTAAAAAGGGAAATTTCTTATACGAGGGGGAATAAAGGGCTATCACACTATATAAGTCCCTTTATCGTGCCGGGACTCCTTTTTAAGTTTTATCGGTACGCACATTTTATCAACTTAGTTTTATTATATATAATGATAATGATGATTAAGGTTTTCGATGGAAGATTATTTATTACAAGCTTCGACTGGTGATACCGTCCACGTGGACGTTTGGCATTTTTTCGTTACAAAATAAAACATAATTTTTTCCTTTTTAAATTTAGTAAGACGCTTCTTCAAAACGCTGTATCGTTTTTCAGGAGGAGGCCGAGGCTCGCGCGGGTGAGACTCCGTGCGGCCCCCGCGAGGGCCAGGTCGGCGCGAGGGCAGGGGTGGCGTCGATGAGGCGCGACTCGCGGTGGGACGCGGTGCAAGCGCAGCTGGCGGCTGCGGGGGGTCGCCCCGCCCGGGCGCCCACCGCCCTCCTCATCCTCCGCACCGATCTCTAGCCGCCTTCCCTTGCCGTCGCACCTCAAACGTATTGTGGTTCAACTCTTGCCCCGTCCCTATTGAATTTTCCTTGCCAAGAACCTGCCCATTCACCATTCCTTCTCTACTTAACTTATTCGAACTATTGCGAGAAGTAAATACTCTTCAGTCTTAGTAAAAGAACAGTTTCATCATATCTTTTCTTGGTACAAATTATAGTTTTAGTAAAATATACACTACAGTAAGTCTGGTATAAGTAGAGAATTAAAACTTCCTGTAACTGTTTCTTATTTATTGTGGATAAAAACAAATACAAGAAGAGTACATATTAAGAATGTTGTGTATCGAAAGATTAAGTTAGGTTCTGTGAAGCTGCGAAAAATTCTATCGCCGGTCTTTGCCGTCTTGAGAAGAAGTCTAGTAGAAGTATATTAAAATATTTATCGAATCATCGAAATTATATAAGTGTTCAATATAAAATGTTGCTCGGAAGTAGTCGAGCTCGTAATATGAATATGAAGAGACACGGCTGACACAAAATGTATTGAGATTTGTAAGAAACTGTAGCTGTTAAACAGACTGCCATATTGTTTTTAATAATAAAAGTAACGTTTAAGTAGTGAATAGGGGCGTTGTGCCCCGGTGATAACTGATAACGTAAATAATTTAGCGTTAAGGTCGACTCATATCACCTTTGTGCTGCTCCTATTGCATGCGTTGTGATTCCTGTCTAAGTGTTCGGTTACAACGAGTGGTGCTATATCACTGCATTTTCTTCGTAGTCGGTTAATACGTAAGGTTTATCGTTATACTTTTTATATTGACGTACAAATAGAACGTTGTCAAGGGCGCAATGTGAGTACCCAACGGGAAGCGTCGATGTGCCAAATAGCTTTAAGTTGTACATGAATAATTGTATTAGGTGGTAGGTGGTGGCAGCTGGCGGCTTTTCGGTCACTTGCTGTGGGCGAACGCGCCTCCGAACTCTCGAAATCTTTTTTCCTTTATTCTTCTAGTTTTAAGAGAAACGGTTCATGTAATAGACAATAAGTATCACCACGAGTCTTCGAACTATTTAAGAACTTTGAAGCAATAAATAAATATTTTTATACTGTTTAATTATTTATTTATTTTCATCAATTCATAGTCACACATTTTATTAAAACTACCTATATAAAAATAAACATAAGATACGTTTCACGTTAGTGTTGAAATGTTGTACAGCACATAGGTGTCCGTGATGAGTAGTGGTGGGTGGTGGGGCTTAGGCAAGTAGCGCTTTCTCGCTGCCCTCGTGCTGCAGCAGCCAGAGACGCCCGCCGCGGTACACCGCCCGCGTCGCTCCTTTACGGCTGCTGTTCTCGCCAATCGTGACATACTCTCGTTATTCCCAAAAATTATATCATAAAAAATAAAGTCATCGAGTGTTAACTAAGTGGCGGTAGATTTTACCGTCCATTTCACAAATTATGTTGATAAGACCATTCATAAAACAATACTTTTATATTGTTTTACTATATCTAACGGACTTCAAAGTTTAATTATAACTTTTTTTTAATAATTAAAAAGTCTAAAATCTAAGAAAAACTAGAAAAAATATTATTTCTTTAATTGTCACAGACCACGAAAATACATCAAACGGAACAATTAACGGTTGACAAAGTGTCAAAAAGATGCTAAAATTTTTCGAATTAAAAACAATTTCCGAAATTTAAGATTGCCGCGATGAAATTAGCCTTGCCAATAAAATACTTATTGTAGTAAACTCCGAGTAGGTACTTCTCATGTACTATACGTAAAGGATTGGCATTGTGCCTACTGCCTACACTCAGCTAACAAAATCTATCATAAGGACGGCTATTTTAGTTTTTTCTGACTTCATTAAATATATTCATTTTCGTACAATTTCACAGCCGTAACAAATCTGCTCTTTGATTTATTATATTTATCTATCTAAATAATTATTTTCATTAAATCTACGTATGTCGGCTTCAAAATAAAGCCTTGAGTGCATGCTTCATATTACTCAATATGTTTTTATTTTTTAGATTTTTGGTGTTATCTGATGGGTACTCGGGTAAAGAATTAGTTCATCACCTAAGCGGCGTGGAAAGCGTGAGCAGCGACGGAGCTCTTTGCGGCGGACCGCAGGCGGCGATGAGTGCCAGGAGCGCCGCCAGCAGCTGCAGCGTCAGGGTGAGCACAGCGGCAGCGGCGAGGGCGCGCAGCTGGCGCGGCAGGTCGGCGCGGGCCTCGCGCATCAGAGCCGCCACGCGCTCCAGTTGCAGTAGCGAAGGCCACCGCGCCAGCTCTTCCAACAGAGGCTCCAGGTGCTCGCTCAACTCCGCGGCGCGCTGCACGTCGCGGGCCTTCTCACCTTGGGCCCACTCCGTGGCTCGCGCCCACACCCACACGCCGCACGCCGCTTGAGCTGCGCTGCACGACACCAGACACCCCGCGTACTGCGCACGGTCTCACTCACTTAGCCACACCTCTGTCTTCTTATATCAAATAGACTGACAATTGAGTCGTTTGACACCTGACATTTTGGTAGGTATTGCCAACCCAAACCGAAACAAACACACACAAAAAAAAATATATTCGTTTAGGTTTCGAGCTAAATTGAAATAATAAGCTTGACGTTTAGTCGGTGTTATACGATACCATAAAGAGTAGGGTGCGGCGGAGCGACTGGCGGCGGGAGCGAAGCGCGACGAAGGCGGCGTGCGCAGCGAGCAGCGTGACTAGCGCGAGAGCGGGCAGCGCCACGGCCGTCACGCGGAACTCCAGCGGAAACAGCTCCCGGGCGGGCACGTAAAGCGCGGGGTCCCAGCGCGCGCGCACGCCCGTCAGCAGCACGCCGCCCACCAGCACCTTGAATGCGACACACGATTACATTGCCGCCGCGGCCACATGTCACAGACGTGAAGCCAGCTCACCATCAGCCACAAGTTGACGTGCAGCAGCAGCACAGGCGCAACGTGGCCGCGGCACCACATCCTTTGTTCGTTCGCGTCGGCAGTGGCTGGCGGGTGCCCAGTACTGCGGCGGTGTGGCCTATCTTATCAGGGATCGCCGCTTATCAGCCTTCGCCCCGCGCTACCTGCCCCCTCGCCTATCGGATGCACTTGACACGAATCGCTCGACGCTCTGACTGTACGGCAGATGCTAACAAAAAAGTTCTCAAAATGATGTCTCGGCTGGCCTGGCCGACATGTTTCAAATTAAGGGATATGGGCTTTATTATTATTGTTGTAATAATAAAAACAGTGGGAACTTGGTGGATTGCATGAGGTGTAAGATTGGTAATAAAACCAAATAATAATATTCTTCCATGTTCTGGTGTAATGAGCTAAGGCCTATGTTTAGCTTTTCCGTATTGAACACTACATAATGACAAGCAATGTAAGTTATGTTACCTTCGATTGCAACACGTTATCGTTGAATACTTTTTAGAAACCATTATATTAATTGTCAATTATTATGTTGCTTCTTTTTGCAGCAAAGACAGCAGCGAGCTGTCCGCTGCAGAAATAAAACACCAAGTAAATTGTTCAACATTTATTATTTAAGATCGAGAGTTACGTGGGTCCGGTGACCGGTGCAAAAATATATAACTGTGCCGCGAGCATTATTACACAACGATTAACATCTACGACACATTCAACAGAATATTATTCATATATTTATCCCAACTTTACATCACGCTTTGATATGACACCGTTTATTACAAGAGAGAACACTATTCTACGCTCACACATCTTTTTCAGCTATTAGGTGCGATTATATGTCGTGTGTGTAGTGTGTGTGCTTTGGTAAAGGCACCGGCGATCGCATCACATCCGTCGTTGAGCTCTGCCTGTCTTCTTGCACTCAAGGAATGCAATTGCAGGTACCGAACGCAACAGCAGCGCGCCGCTGCGCCAGCAATATGTAAAGTTTTTATATAATCTAACTCGAAGAACATTTCATATAACGTTCGAATATATTATACATATGTAAAGCAACACTTATTACGCTATTTATGTAGTAGCAATCGATATCTATCTTAAAGAATTTATACATTTTATTACATTTTCATCTACGTCAGTACCTAATAATAACATTTCACATTACATTTTTAGGAGTCGATGGTTGTAGTTTATAAAACTCCTTAGCTTGCAGAGAAAGGTCGAGAAACAATGAAGAGTTGAATGTGGAATGTTAATTGTATAATAATTTCTAAAACACAAGTATTTGTACAAAAATCTTAGTCTAAACTTAGCACTAGGGTTAACAAGCATGAAGCGCAGGCGCAGCCAATCACGTCCATGTACTTTAGAGCGAAGGGCTGTGCGCGTGTGCGTACATGGCGGCTACAGTACTCCCCTCTGAGAAAAACGTACTCTAGGTTTCACCGTGCGTCCTGATCTTGTTACGTAATTTCTGGCTGGTGCTTCTTTTGTTGTATATTTATCTGCCGAGTCTGACTTATCCTTAATCTCCTTGTAGTCGATTGATGTGTCTTGCTCGTGGTTGTATATGAAGGCTGGTTTAAGTCTGTCGATTGATATTACAGAAGTTCGCGTAGGCAATTGGATTGTGAAGTGTTTTTCATTCCTTTCTAGTACTTTAAAGGGTCCGTTGTAAGGTGGTATCAATGCCGTGCGTACTGTATCATTTCGCACGAAAATATGTGAACATGTTGCTAAGTCACCATGGATGAAAGTTTTATTTGTGTGGCGCAGTCGTGGTTTTGGTGATAAAGTAGCCATTGTTTCAGATAGGCGACTGATAAACTCCGAGTCTTCAATGTTGGATTTTGCAGGTACGAAAAAATCTGCCGGTACTCTGAGTGTTGTCCCGTACGTCATTTGTGCGGGGCTATATTGTTGGCTTTCGCGTAGTGCTGTACGTAATCCCAATAAAATTGTTGTGATTTCTTCGCTCCAGTGTGTATTATTTTCTCTTGCCATTAGTGCACTCTTTAGCGTTCGATGCCAACGTTCGACCTGTCCGTTCGCCTTAGGGTTGAATGCCGTTGTTCTTATGCGTTGTACGCCCATCTTTTTACATAAGGCGGTAAAGAGTGCTGACTCGAATTGCCTTCCTTGGTCGGTAGTTATTCTTAAAGGAGTGCCAAATCTTGAAATCCAACCGTCGTATATAGCCTTAGATACGGTTTCTGCGGTGATGTCGCGTGTAGGGATCGCTTCGGGCCACTTTGTACATCTGTCTATTATAGTGACGATGTATCTGTAGTCGTTTGACGGAGGAAAAGGACCGACGATGTCGCAGTGTATGTGCTCGAAACGCGCAGATTCTTCGAACTCTCCAGGAGGGCTTTTTGTATGCCGTTGCACTTTAGCACGCTGACATCCGATGCAAGCTCTAGCCCATGTGTTTACGTCTTTGTTTATTGACGGCCAGAAGTATTTTTTTGTCATGATCTTTCTTGTGGTTCGAATGCCGGGATGACATAATTCATGTTGCGCTTGAAATGCATTAAAACGATATGCGGCTGGTAGATACGGTCTAATATATGATGTCGACACCTCGCATGTGATTGGCTGATTGCATTCGGGCACTTTTATGTCTTTAAATATTAATTTCGGGTTTTTCTTGCATTCCTTTAGTTCCTCATCTGCTTGTTGATCGATTGATAATTTATTGTAGTTGATAAAAGTGTGGTGAGGTATAATAATTTCTTCCACGCGAGATAATGCATCGGCGGCTTCGTTGTTGTTTCCTTCGATGTGTTTAATCTTTGAACAAAACTGGCTAATGAAATGAAGTTGTCGCTCTCGTCTCGGCGTATCGCTGCTGCTTGATGTTCTCGTAAGTGCAAAGGTTAACGGTTTATGATCCGTGTAGATAGTGAGTTCGCTTCCTTCAATTAATCTTCGTAGGTTTTTTACAGCTGTGTACATAGCTAGTAATTCGCGATCGTACACGCTATATCTACGTTGTGTTTCACTCATAGACTTCGAATAAAATGCTAGAGGCTTCCATATATTATTTTCTTGCTGATGAAGAACAGCGCCGATGCTTTTGTCAGATGCGTCAGTGTATAGCCGAAGTGGTGAGTTAGGAATAGGATGTGAGAGTATCGTGGCGTTAAGTATGCTTTGGCGGCATTGCTCAAACGCATTTTCCGATTCCGGTGTCCATTTGATCTGTGTTTTATCATTTTTCTTGCTGTTGTGTAGGTATTTGTTCAATATATATTGGTTTTCCGCTTGCTTAGGAAGACAACTGCGATAAAAGTTAATCATTCCTAAGAATCTTCTCAACTCTTGAACTGTGGTCGGCTTAGGGTAGTTAATAATTGCTTTTGTTCTCTCTTGGGTTGGTTTGATGCCTTCTGAAGAGACTTCGTATCCGAGAAATTCAATTTTTTCTTTCCCGAATTCGCATTTTTCTAAGTTTAGTGACACGCCGTATTTGTCGAGGCGTTCGAGTACAGTTTCTATATGTTTTCTATGTTCTTCTTCCGAGTTTGAAAATATTAATATATCGTCGATGTAGGAAAATACTATTTCGTCGAGACCTCGAAGAACTTCGTGCATGAATCGTTGAAATGTTTGACCTGAGTTCCGTAAGCCAAAGGTCATGCATTTGAATTCGAAGAGTCCAAAAGGTGTTATAATGGCGGTCTTGGCGGCGTCTTGTTCGTTATTAGGTATCCAGTAATATGCCATTTTGATATCCAATTTGGAGTATATTTTCTTTCCGTGCAGCTGGTATGTGAAGTCTTGAAGCCTCGGTATAGGGTAGCGATCGGGTATCGTAACTGCATTTAATCTTCGGTAATCTCCACAAACGCGAAGTGATCCATTTTTCTTTTTGACGACGTGTAAAGGACTAGCCCATGGGCTATTTGAGGGCTTGCATATACCCATCTCGATCATCCTTTCAAATTCAAGTTTAGCGGCCTTGTACTTGTCTGGGGGAAGAGGGCGTGGTCTTGCGAATATTGGAGGTCCCGTAGTTTCGATATGATGCGTTGTATTATGTTTAGCAGGTGTCTTCATTGATATTGGTCGTAGTATGTCGGGAAATTTCTTTAGTATGTCGTGGTAGATATGATTGTGATTGACGGTCTGTATTGAGGCTTCGGTTGCTTGAATGCGGAGGGCGTTGACGCTTAGTTGAGTGACGCAGTCTATTAATTTTCTTTTATGAAGATCGACGAGTAGCTTGTAGTTTGCGAGGAAATCTGCTCCGAGAATAGATGTATTAACATCGGCGATAACAAATTTCCATTTGAAACTTCTTCGTAAGCCTAAGTTTAGCTCGATTGTTCGTTCTCCATATGTTTTAATTTTTGTACCATTTGCGGCGAACAATGTGTAGTCACCCCGTTGTTTTTGGTAGAATTTGCTCCTTTTTGCTGCGAGGACCGATATGTCAGCTCCAGTGTCCACAAGAAATTTTTCTTTACTTATGGAATCCGTTACACATAAGCGGTATGTAGTTTTATGGCCGTCGACGCCCGCTAACGACGACGTGCTTTTTAGTTTTCCTGTTTGAAGCTGCATGGGGATTCACATTTTTTTGCTTCTTGTTTGAAACGCCGATGGTAATAACAAACGCCTGGTTTATAATCATCGTGCTCCTGGAATGCAGGCGAACGCGTTCTTGATCTGTATCGTGACTTATAACGTTGGTGTTGAAAACGTGATCGGCTTCTACGTCTTTGATATTCCTGTTGTTCATTCCTCAGGCTGGCAACTTCCAATGCTAGTTTCGCGATTTGGCTTGATATCATATTTATTTGTAGACTCGTGGCGTCGTGAATTGTGGATGATGTTGGAGACGAGACTGCGGCGATCGTTGCAGGCTCGATGTGCTCCATCATTGTATCTGCCATTGTAGCTAATTTATCCAAGCTCAACTCTGCGCTAATTGAAAGGACGGCGCGAACGTGTGGCGGCAGCTGTTTTAGCCATAATATTTGTAGAGCACTGTCGGTAATTATTTTGCCACCTAGCTCTTTCATTTTGCGAAGTAGGTGGCTTGGTTTTAAGTCTCCAAGCTCCAATCCACTCAATAATTTTTGAATCTGGTTATGCTCCGACTCTTGGTATGTGGCTAATAATCTTTCTTTCAGCGCTCGGTATTTTTCACTTGTGGGCGGGTTTAATATTAGGTCTGCAATCTGCTCCAGGTCACTGTGGCCAAGAAGTGGTATGGCGAGATTAAATTTTTGTTCGTCGCTTGGCTTGCTTGCAGCGATGGCGGCTTCAAATTGGGCGAACCATAAAAGTGGCTTTTCCCTCCAGAAAGGTGGCAGACGGGCAGGGAGTGATACGGCTGAGAGCTCCGTTCCGTACTGCTGTTGATTTTCCATTTTACGTGTTTCTTCTTCGGGGTCACCAATTTAGGAGTCGATGGTTGTAGTTTATAAAACTCCTTAGCTTGCAGAGAAAGGTCGAGAAACAATGAAGAGTTGAATGTGGAATGTTAATTGTATAATAATTTCTAAAACACAAGTATTTGTACAAAAATCTTAGTCTAAACTTAGCACTAGGGTTAACAAGCATGAAGCGCAGGCGCAGCCAATCACGTCCATGTACTTTAGAGCGAAGGGCTGTGCGCGTGTGCGTACATGGCGGCTACACATTTAAAGTAATTAAATAGAATATCTAATTATTAACTACAAATAAATATCTGGTATTTTTTATTTTTTTAGAAAAAAAGCTCTCGAGGTAAAACGGGTCGATTAATAAGTATATCTAATAACCAAACCTGATTTGATATCAAAATATTTCTACATTATAAAGTTTGAATCTGAATTTTGAACAATGAATAACAATTGTATTTAACGTCGCTTTTGCTGTGAGTTCACTAACGGCCAACGTTTGAAGAACATCAGGCAGATAGGAATATAATTACGTAGTATTTATCGGTAGTTGGCGGTCTGGTCACTGAGGAAGGGGTTGGCGGGGGTCGGGGCGGGTCCTCCGCTCCTCGGTACGCTCAGGCTGTCCGCCCCGGTGTAGCTCTGCAAAACAATAACGTATTTATGCTCTACCACTTTGAATAATGAGACCAAACCAGAGAAATCAATGAAAGCAGCGGTAAACCTGCGTGGCGCCATAGTTGTCGTGGTTTGCTAGGTCGGCGAGGCGCGTGGAGGAGAGCGCGCGAGGCAGCGGCGCCGAGGGGACACCGTGCGGAGCCAAGACGCCCGCCTCGGCCAAGGCGCGCGCCTCCTCCTCGCTGTCGACGCCGCCGTCGGCTGCCACCGCCCCCGCATCGCCTGAGTCGCGGAAATTGACGAACGCGAAAGCAGCAAGCGCGACAGCGCACAGCAACCCGTAGCCAGCGAAAGTACGCGTGGTGCCCCACTTGGCGACGGCGATGCCGCCGATGACGGCGCCGCAGCCGCGGCCTAGCCCATGGTGCAGTCCCTGAAGCACGCCCTGCGCCGACGAGCGCAGTCGCGGTGGCGCCCCGTGCGCGATGTAAGAGCAGCAGGCCGCCCACACGGCCGCGTGTGTTACGCCCTGCACGAACTCGAACGGCAGCACCCACCAAGGGTCCGAAAGCCAAGAAATGTACAGGAAGCGCACCACGTTGCCGGCCAGACCCAGGCACAGCACCTGTTGGTTTACCACGAGTCAGTAGTTTGCCTGAGGCCTACGAGAGTTGTGGAAGGGGGACGGGCATCTTATGTGGCTGTTGTTCCTCTCATTACTATAACCTTGACTTATGTACCAAGTAGCTGGACATGAAATATAATTATATCACGTATTTAATAAATTAATATAATCTTACGGACTATTTGTCACGTAATTCTGTGATGCCATAATGCCATCTCACCTTGACGTGGCCCATCTGCGTGATCAGCTTGAAGCTGAAGAAGTAGGCGAAAATTTCCGAGATGTGGTTGATCACTGACGCCACGCCGAACAGCGTTGGAGAGCCTCCGATGTCCTGTCAGTACAGCATTACTTTACCTATTCTATTTACATATTTATTTCGAGGTACACCAACAACAAAGATCAATTGAAAACAAATTCCAAAAGTTGTTTGTTTGATTATGAATATCTAAATGAAATATAGCAATCAATTAATAAATAAAATACATATTGCTTGTCTCAGAAATATGTGACGTGTATAAGCGTTTCCTGGAGAATGCTAAGGGTTTCGCTAATACTGACTCCTGTAATGGTTTTGTATTCTCCATAATAAAATCATGAAAGTATAATTGGTATTATTCTGCCAATCGTTCTCACTCCATAAATAAGTTCTTACATAAATAAATTAATTTAAAAATAAAAAAATAAAACCGACCTCAAAACGCACTGAAAAGTAAAAAATAAATTTTGTATTATAAATGAACTCACTATAATTAATAAAAAGACGTAAATAGTGTTGATAAATAAAATTCATGTAAAATTCAACAAGGGCATAAAACTGTCATGTTGCTTTTTGGTTTTTTGAAGTTCGGTTAAAAGTATGATTATCCCTTGAGTTACCGTTAAATAACAATAAAGATCCATGAAAACCATTCCTATAGTGTCAGCTTAAAAAACACTAATCATAAGTATATGCACAACAAACGGCACATTATATAATGGGAGGTATGGCCTATGGGAGGCATATTACAGAAACAGGAAAACAAACGTTAATGAAAAAGATACATATATATTTTTATAACAATACCTAATGTTGCGTACCTGAAGATGCCAAAACAGGAAGGTGAATATGAGGCCGATGCCGAAGCCCATGAACCAGGCGACGAGGAGGAAGGAGGCCGCCTTCACGTTGTGGAACTGGCGCAAGACGGTGACCCACTCGGGCATCTCGCGCGTGGTCTGCGCGAAGACCTTCGCGTGATGCAGTGGTTGGGGTGGGGGCTGCGGATCAGGGGCGCTGGTGTCCAGTCCCGGCAGCTGCAGTTGCGCCGCGAGATCCGCCTGCAGCTGCGCTTCGCGCGATGGCGCGCTGTTCACCGCTGCCGGCTCGGCTTCGCTTTCGACGCAAGCCGGCTCGTACTTGAAACGGATCTGGGTGGCGGTGACGAGGGCGGCGCCCATCAGCACCGAAAAGGTTGCGAAGCATATGGTGTAGTTCTTCTCGTAGCGCTGCGGGCCCCCGCACGGGTGCGTGCTGAACGCGGTGCTGTGGTCGAGCGCGATGCCCACGAAGAACATGGCCAAGCCCCAGCCTAGCGAGCCGAACATTCGCTGGTGCCCGTACCTGCCGTTCATCAAAATTCATTTGAGCACTTCAAAATTTAGATAAAATTCAGAACTCGTTATGCATAAGTGGCGCGGACTTCAATAAATCTTAAGTTGTTATTACATTATCCATAAAAAAGTAAGTAGGTACGTGAATGTTCATTGTTCGAAATAAAAATAATACTTAGTAACTTATGCTCTTGGTCTAGCCATAATTTTGTACGCATTCGAGTCTCGTTTCAGGGGCCCGTAAGAGCGCCTGCCGATCCTAATTATTAATTAATTTTTTTGAAGAATCTTTGATATACGATTTATAGTCGAGTCAATGAAGCTTTTTCATTTGTTCAATTTTTGTTCTTTTATATTATTTAAAATCAGAAATATTTCAGAGGGGGAAAATAATTTCTTTTTTTTTTAAACAATATGTAAATTATTTACATAAAGTGTCCCAAAAATACCACACCACAGCGACACTGGAAGTAGGCTAACAAAAAAAAAAAAAAAAAAATTGCTGAAGAAAAGTCTCATGGATTTCGAGATATTAGAATTTTTCGAATTTTTTGAAAATTACCCCATTTTGTCGTTCTATGTAACAAAATCGTCACAAATACCTATTAATGTTTATTTTTTTATTCTGAACTCATTACCGATAGTTTTTGGAGTAAAGTAAATTAATAATTGGTCGGTAATTGGTGTAAAATACAAAAAATGGAAGTTCGGTCTTTGACTCAATCAAGTGAATAAACAGTTCAACTTTATTCAGCTGCCGTTGAAAAAAAAAAGTTCTACGCTTGGCTCGCAATTAATTTTAAAAACTAGCCCTTTCTATGCTGATTTAGAAATGGTTTAATAAGTACACAATAAATTTATTAGAATCAGTTTTTGTGTCACCTCTTGTTAACGAATGCCTCTGGTTTTAACGAACGTTTACAACGTTTAATGTTCATGTAGGTAGGCTGTTATCTTACTTTTAATTTTACGTTGTCATATACTATTATGAGTTTCTAATGCCTCCTCTACGCATCTACAGATGCATCTGCGGACGGCATCTTCCGCCGACGGACACTGACAGATGTATTAGTCCATAGGCCGATAATTCTATGTCCATAGTCGACGGACGCAACTCGTACTTACGTTTAAAAATGGATATTGAGACTTATATGATAGCAAAATTAATAAGGTAGAAAAGATAGTTCTGAAGATAGAGAGAATATAGTAACTGAATTCGTGCGATAAATCACAACGTGCGCTCACTTGCTTATTATAAAGCACCATGAAAACACAATTTATATGAACTATCGTTATATCTAATACTTGAATTTTTAGTTTTTAACAATTCAGTTTTGCGTCTTCTTGTTACCATTAAAAAGTCAGAGCGTGCATGTCGTAGTTTTATTTAATATACGAGTATGAATGTATGGTAACAAACTATATGGTTAAGAAAAATCACTAAAAAGTATAAAATAAATTTTGTGTTATTAATGAACTACTATAAATAAAAAGACGTGAATAATTGATAAATAAAATTCATCAATGGCATAAAACTGTCATGTTGCTTTTTGAAAGGTGGTGCCAAACATATTATGAAAGACGTAAATACTAGTACCTACTATTCCAGTATTAATTAAAAATAAATTGAATGACTTGGCGCCGCCTTTCAAAGACATGACAGTTTTATGCCATTGTTGAATTTTATTTATCAATTATTCACGTCTTTTTATTTATAGTAGTTCATTAATAACACAAAATTTATTTTCCACTTTTTAGTGCGTTTTGAGGTCGTTTTTAATTTTTTATTTAAAATTTATATGAAATATATTCACGAGACTAAAAATTATTTATAACTACATAAAAGAAAGTTAGTTGGTAATTAGCAAATAATTAAGTAGTTACAAAATTAACTTATTTATTATTAAGTATTCTGAAATAAATAAGATTAGGTTTAGAAATTCGGTTTTCTCATTACTTACTTTATACTCCGAATTCACGTATTCACATACGTTCACGCCAAAACCCTTTGATCTGTGCCACAAAAACCGACAACAATCGAATTCGAGGCAAACGCATCTGCGGACGTTAAATACCTACAACAGACGCGCAAAACCCCCTCTACACGTCAGCGGATGCATCTAAAGATGTCGTCTGCAGATGCATCTGTAGACGTGTAGAGGAGGCATAAGACAAATTTCAATGATAAAAAATTCATTCGCCATTCCAATGAAGCATTTTTGTATTACATGATAATTTAATTTTAAAAATTTTTATTTTCCCCTCTGAAATATTTTTGATTTTAAATAATATAAAAGAACAAAAATTAAAAAAAAAATGATTCAAATCGGTGCTGTTTCTGAGGACTTTCGAAGATTGCCTGTTTTACGGCTTCATTGACTCGACTATTAGTAAATAATTGTTTCGATCGCGTTTTAGTACGTTCATGACGAAAAGTGAATTAACTTTAATAGATTATAATGAATTGACCTCTTAATTAAGGCACCTTCCCTTCGTTTAACCCATATAAGATTGACACACTACAAAAGTGTATTTATATTATGATGAATAGAGTCACCTGTCGGCGTCTTCGCCCAGCAACGTGATAACGGCGGAGTCGGCGAGTGTAATGGCGGGCGCGCTAAAGAACTCGCCGATGACCACGAGCAGCAGCAGCAGGAAGAAGGTCTTCTGGATGTTGGGCGTCGTGTAGACGATGAAGGAGTGCAGCGGTGTCACCCAGTCTGCGTTGGCTGAAGGGTCGTAGTTCTCGGCGTCGGAGACGGGCAGCGGCGAGCCAGAGCTTGAGCCGACGGGCGTGCGGAAGGAGCGCGGCACGGGCGGCGCGTCTGCGTCGTAACGCGGCGGCGCCAGCACGTACGCCGAACTGTTGACGGGCTGCACGCACGCCACGGCCCCCGGCTGCACCCAGCTCAGCGGCAGCGTGAATATGATCCACGCGCCCAGCGAGGCCAGCAGAAGCGTGCGCCCTTTCTGCCATCGGTCTGCGAGCCCTCCCCAGAAAGGCGCAGATAGAAACTCGACGAACGGCCTCGTTCCGATGAGCAACCCGCATTGGCCAGCGTTCATGCCCATCTGCTTGAAGTAGACGCCCATCAGAGGAAAGAGGGAGCCGAAAGCAGAGTAGAAAAAGAAGTAGAAAGTCTTGACGGTGAGTAGCTCGGGGTCGACGGTGCCCGCGCCGCACATGAGCTCGAGGAGGTCGTTCCTGCCGCGCACTTTGTGCGTCGCGTCCTTCGGCGCCGGGTACCTGCCGTTTGCCAGCGTTCATTAACTGCTTACAACTCAACACTTCATTTTAATAGGCATTACACAGTTCAGGTCCTAACTCCCTAATAGTCCGGCTGCTGCTGTTTTCAATCAAAATCTAATTTCTATATACAATTAGGAATATGGAGTGGGGGAATATATTTTCGCCGGGGTGCCTACCAAAATATGGCCGTTATTGGTTTTAATTAAAATGATATAAATTCATTTTTGCGGAGAAATTTCATTCACCAGTTTTTTTAATCCTTACTAATATTATAAATGCGAAAGTAACTCTGTCTGTCTCTCTATCAGTCAGTCGCGGTTTCACGCCATAACTACTGAACCCAATTAAATGAAATTTGGTACACAGATAGTCTAGAACCAGAGAAAGAACATAGGCTACTTTTTAATGCGAAAACATTGTTGAAAGCGGGGGGGTGAAAAGTTGTATGGAAGTATCTTCATTTTTAGAGCTAAAAGCTTTTAGGCTATATATTATGTAGGCACCTACATCACGTTACGACAAAGTGACGGCGGTAGAAACCGCGGAGCACAGCTACTAAATTATAATCCACTTCACAGGAATATGTTATGTAAAGAACTCTAAAGTTTTTATTGCCATTGTGCACTTGGCTGCAACTTATTCGCAGCCAGTTGTAGGTAAATCAGTATCGCTTTGTTACATTTATACGTTCACAACGTTTTTTCACTATTTTTATATATTTTTTTTGTATATGATGGATATATTATGCCTTTGCCTACGTAAAAGTGTTACTAGCCGTTAAAGATGGAGGAAAAGAGAGTTAGCGCGCTACATCGGTCGTCCGAAGAGGTGGAGATTACCAGCTGGACGTGTTTTTAAAGTCATTGCGCATGCGTCGACACATCAACCGCCGGCATAAACAGTCGCAGGAGCGAATTTATAATACTAGAAAAAAATTATAATTAATAACTTAATAAATTATACCTATTATATTATAATAAATAAATTTTAGTTTAGTTGTATTAACAACTACATAAACATAACAAGTCATTCTTAGATAAAAAATAAAATTATATTATACGGGTAATGTTTGAAAAATTCGATTTTATTTGAGTTTTCAATAACGGGTTACAAATTAATTATTTACATGGAGTCTTACATAATTGTATAAAAAATTCGATTTTGATTGCAAACCATGTGAACGTAGTGATCTCGCAGCCGGATCCCTTCCCATACCTTATGAGTGAACCCACTCCTAACTCAAGATTGTACTCGATGTAGCATTCGTACCTGTCATGTGGTAGCTTCAACTAAAATGATATTATTTTGTCGCAATACCTATTAAGTTAAGGAAGTTTATAAAGAGGAGCCCTGGTATAATCTTAGCTTGAATGTTTTGTCTCACGTTATTAGCGAAGAGTGACAACTGCCAGGACATTCGAGATATTTTTTCAAGTTAAGCATCGATTTGAAGTAGCGGGGTCAACGTATTTGAGTAAATAGTGACTCTTTCGTGAGGTTATCCTTGCATTCATTGTACGTATGCCGTTTCGAGTCAAGTGAGAAGGATCTTGTAAAATGGCGTTTTATAGCGAGAGATAAGAATGATAAGGCAGTAGTGGCGAGTGGAGGGCGTGGGCGGCGGGCTCACCTGGAGGTGTCGACTTCGCCGAACTCGTCAGGGTTGACGAGGGGCCGCGCGGCGGGCGCAGGCCCGGCCGCTTCGCCCTGCTGCGGCTCCATGGTGCGGCGTGCGACTGCCGCTCGGCCCGCCCGTCGATACCGCTGCGCCGACCGCGCGCCGGCGCGCTCCGGCCTCGCTGACGTCACCTCGCCCCTCTCCTTATCGACTTCCTTCCACGCTTCGTGGTTCGTACCAAACAAACACTACGCTCTTGTTACCTTATACTTACATGAATTAAGTTATACATTCGACATCATCTCGGTATACACAGATTAATAATAATAATTTAACGATTACTCAATTTTAGGAAGTTTTTACTTTTACCTTATTTAGGTATATGAATATCGTCCATTCTACTACCAACTATCTCTTCTTCACGACTACCACAAGAATATTATACACGGTAATTATCCATTGTAATGTTTTTATTAATGAATACGCATTTATAGGTATTATAATAAATATTAGACGGTAGGTATACGCGGTGGCTTCATTTCGGTGGATTTGTCATTTGTGTTCGAGTGGTTTGAATGACACAAGGTGAAAGGGTCGCGTTAGCGCGGCGTGGACGTGGTGTGCCGTGCGACGCGCAGGCTGGCTGCGTGCAGCGAGGAGCGGCGCCGCGAGCCGCTCGGGCGTCTCGAAGCGGAGCGCACAAGCTCGCGGCCCTCGCTGGAGCGCGCGCGCGACGTCCTAGGGGAGGGCGTGCGCTCAGAGCGGGGAGACGCCGAGCGCGGAGGGGAGTCTCGCGGAGGCGTAAGTGAGCCGCGCACCGGTTTCTCGGAGAGGTCCAGTCGGAACACGAAGCACAGCTCGGACCAGAAGCTCCTGGAGAAGGAGGCGGCGGGATCTCTCGGCTGCCGCCACGCCGTCCACGCGAGGTCACAGCAGGACATCGTCACGCCGAGGACGCAGCCGACGGCCAGCACCAGGAACAGGCCGAGGAAGTTGCGCATCGACAGCTCCTCATTGGCAGGGTCGTCGTTGGGCTGGAACGTGCCGTTTACATCAGTCGCCTTAGTTAACAAAACGGTCTACTGCGAGAAGCGAGGCGGACCTGGCAGGCGCCGCCGCCGTGTTTCTCCTTCCACCAGCGGTACTTCATCTCGCGCAGCACTCCAGCCTCTTGCAGATTCAGAAGCGCCAGGTTCAACGAGTGACGATACGGAGAGTCTACAAACAAAAATAATGTCTAAACTCGAACCGTGACTAACCCATTGTCGGATCTTGTTATTTCTTTTTCGTTTAACTGTATTCGTCACTTGTTTCTTAGCCGATGTATTAAATTTTTGAACAAGTTCTTTCGTCTTCAATGAAGTCTGCACCCATTACTTTTGTTCTTATAATATAAAAAAAATATATAATGGTACGTGTTGAAATATTATCTCAAATTTTCCAAGTGAACTTGCGTTCAAAAAAAGTTTGCACTTTTTTGATGTATAGGTAAGTAGGTTCGATATAAGTTTTTGTCTATAATAGGTACATAGTTCAGGGTGCCGAGTGGCGAGTGGCGAGTGGCGAGCGACAATGTTAAAATGGTTTTCGTACTTTTTTTCATGGC
Organism: Aporia crataegi; assembly: GCA_912999735.1. Lineage (NCBI taxonomy): Eukaryota > Metazoa > Arthropoda > Insecta > Lepidoptera > Pieridae > Aporia > Aporia crataegi. Next base: position 34,798 of record OU538748.1, on the reverse strand, counting down.
GATCCCGTAGCCCTTGCTGTCCAACTGGTCGCCCACCTGCCGACAATGGTAACATTTACAGTGAAGATAGTTGAAAAGACATTATGTTAATGTTATTAGTATTTAGTACTAAGAAATGCTCATAGATGGCGCTGCACGAATTTAAAACGCGCTATCGTTGTACAATAAGGAACGTATAGAAAGGCAGGGACTTAGCAAAATAAAAGTATTTTTTCAATAACAGTAGTGAGTGTTTAAATTATCTACATTATGATTGCAAAATTTAAGAATATCTCATTAATGGATGATTTTTTTTACAAATCCATCTTGAGCACGTCAGCTTTCAAACAAAGAACCGCATCAAAATTGGTCCATCCGTTGAAAAAGGAACGCGGCGACCATGCACTCACCATGGTGACCTCACAGTTGCGCTCGACCGTGTACTCGATGGTGGTGGACTCCGCGAAGAAGGCGTAGTTCTCCTTCACCACCCTGCGCCACACGAAACAACCCTTTACAAAAGTGGTCAAAAGACCATTTAACATAGAAAGATAGAGCATGAACTACTTTGCGATGCCCGCCTCGTTCGTTTTGGGGTTGTCTTGCTCCTTCATCTTTTCAAACATCCGCTTGTACAGCTCGTTGTTGGAATACTGCAACAAAGAAACTGAAATAAGTGACCTACTATACAAAGCTTCATCCAACCCTAAAACGTATTCTAGCATATTAATTAATCTTCTTCCTTTCCGAGCAGAAGTGGTTGCAGGCCACAGCCCACTACAACAAGAACTGTCAACAAATTTATCCAATTACTAGCTGTGCCCCGCGGTTTCACACACGTTAATTCCGTCGTAAGGGGATATTATATAGCGTAAAATAGCGAACAGCAAAATAATAATTATAAATATATTATGTACTTCGTCCGCGCTGAATAGCTATTTTTTATTATTTATTAATATTAATTACTAAAACAAAATTAGCCAAAGTTACTCCTTATTACATCAGCTATCTGCCAGTGAAAGTCCCGTCAAAATTGGTCCTGCCGTTTCAGAGGTTAGCCGAAACAAACAGACAGACAGACAAACAAAAAATGTTATTTTGGTATATGAACCGTATATCCATATGTACTTATTTAATAATAGACCCCCCTCTCCCCCTCTCGCACCGCTGCAATGCCTGGCTAGCAGAAAAGCCGTGTCGAACGGTGTCAATGCTACGCCGACTTCGGTGTTCAATTTAACATCGGAATTTTTAACACCGTAACAACGTACACCGCTTGGACTCACACCGGTTTTTTTTAGTGTACTTTTGTTCTATCTTCAATAGTTCCCGCAGCGCATGCGACGAAAGAAGGTTTAGGGCACTTTTTTACACCTTGGGTTACGTTACTTAAGTTTTAGTAAGGATCCCTTTTCCAGCAATAAATATAGCCTATGTTACTCAGGGTGAATGTAGCTTTCCAACGGTGAAACAATTTTTGAAATCGGCACAGTAGTTTTTGAGTTTATTCATTACAAACATACACACAAATATACAAACTTTCCTCTTTATAATATTAGTTTAGATAAAGAGGAGTAAAATCATAATAGGCTTACTTTTACTGCACATTATAATATGTAACCTTACATAATATTATGACACCATACTTATTTGAAAAACAGGGTATTTTTTCCTAAATCTTTTCAAGAGTTTTTCTATTTGACTTAAGTGAAAAGTGTGATGCGTTAATTATTGTTTATTTTCATAACTCATAATACAAACTTTGTCATTTTGAGTTCGTAACAATAATAGTAGGTATTATATTTTATTATGTGTAAATATAAGTATATCTATACTTAGTTGTTAATTTCTGGTACCTACCGGTACATTAAGGAAATTTATATTACAAAGATATGATTAGCGACCTATCATAATTGTGTTGCGGAGACGATTGAAGCGGCAGCCCTATACCGTATGCCGCACATAGATATAATTAATTTTCAAAATTAATTCAATAATATTAAAAATAAAAATAATTGTGTATTACAAATCACTTATGTTATTATATATATTATTTATGATAGTAAGTAGGTATATTAAATTCTAATCAAATGCCTTATATAGGAATTTAAACAGGCTAAGCCCTGTTCTGTATTAGTCTGTTTTATGTTCTCTGGAATTATACTGAGTAGAATTGTTCTGTAGGAATGACTAGATGAATTATGAGTTGAAATGTTATTATTTATAAATTGTATGAAAGTATTAGTTATATTAGAAAATAATTATTAAATGTCGTTTTTTTTTTCAAAAACGCATATGCATATAGGTACATATTATATCAGAGAAAGTAACATACACATTTAGCAACAACTTTTTTTTTAAAATCAAAAGCAGAGCAAGCATTTGATCCCAATCCCACCTGATGGTAAGTGGAGATGCGTCATGCGACCTAATCACTAATGGCGTCCAAGCTTGCTTAGTAAAAGCTTACGATGGCCGGTTGGCTTTCGAGATAGTGTATGTCTGCAGGTGAACTCTCATTTAGTTAAGATACTTGAGCTGCCTTACTATATGTGGAACCTGACGGGCAGGTGAGTTTGCTGACATACCTCAAAGAAGGTGTAGGTGGAGCCGCCCGCCTTGGCCCCGTACGTGATGCCGAGCTCGTTGTCAGCCAGGTCGCGCACATCGTGGATCAGCTCGTTTGACGTCTTGGTACCGAGCAGCGTGGCCAGGTTGGCCGTGTACGAGTTGACGATGACCAGCGCGAACACCCACCAGGCGCTGGCCACCGCGCGCGTACCGTACGCCACCGGTGCTACCTCCGAGCCCTGCATAAGCACTGCGCCCAAGTTGAACCATAGGGCGTTGCCCAGCGTGAACTGGTTCTCGAGGGCGGCTGGCTCCTCGACGCACGGATAAGGGTTTTGCCACTCGTCGGGACACAGCCGCCCCACGGCGTACAGCACCAGGGAAGTGCCGAGATAGGCCAGCGCCACGCACAGCCATACGCCGTTCGAGAAGGGCAGCAGGAAAGCGAGCAGCGCCGGCGCGGGCGGCTGCGGGCGGCGGAACATAATGCTGATGCCGAGATTCATAAACGGCGTCGTGAAGTCGACGGCCTCCTCGCGTTCTGCAGTTATCGTGAGGTCCGTGATGGCGAAGTCAATCCCCTGCCGAGAGACACAGTGTGTCAGAGCGGAACGGAGGGATTCCGGCGGGTGGAGTGGTGGGAACATACCGGGTCAGTCATGAGACGAAGCATCATGCCGTTCCAGCGGCCGGTGCTCTTGTTGCGGGAGCCATAGTTGCCGTCGGGCTGCTCCAGCAGCGTGTAGTTGAACTGCAGCAGCTGCGCCAAGCGCTCTATCAGTTCGATGCAAAAGCCTACGATACGTAATAAAGTTATTAAAGGAAAGGACGACAAACAGATCTTGTGATTTTAATATGAGTAAGATTGGAGTGCCGTACTGTGCTGACTTTTTTGTTAGGGATAAATTTTCTCTATAATTGTAACATTTGATTTTAGTCTATGGCTAACTCCTCCCTTCCTCTCTGGTTCGTTGTGCAAACATTTCGAGCTTTCCATGTCGAGTATTTTTTTAATTAATAAAATGTTGTAAGTAATCAGTATTGGTTTCTCTGTTTACTTTCGTGCTGCCCTCCTTTGTACCTAACATTTTTAACTAAGTATTTTTAGTACTTAGTTATAAATATTAAAATAAAGAACAACCTTCGTAACGCTCATTGCCCGAGAGCCTGTCTGCCGACTGCTGTCTCATCACATAAGGTTTATTCTGTAATCAAAAACGACGTTCATGAGAATTCGAGTGCAGCCAAGGTGCGATCCGTGAATCAGCTACACTACCATATTTTTATCGTTTTATGAGAACTACATATTTATCCTACCTCGGCGATGAGGACGACGAAAGTGCGATTGGTCATAGAGTCTGTGGGTGGCGGAGGTGCCGGAGGCCTCGGGCGCCACGCCAGCCCTCCACGCGGAGACCACGCTGCCGCCGTCCGCAGCTCTCCACCCGGGATCAGCTCCGCCGCAAGTAGAGACAGGTCGCGCCGGGCGCCACCCGCTGCCCAGCGTACGCCCGCCTCACTGCTAGCAGCCTCCCAGCCACGTGACCTAATGTAGTTGAGCAGCGTGTCAGCGTGGAATGCCGCGGCGCCGCGCTCACAGCTACCGCGATTACTGTCCGTGCCTAGGCGCAACTCTCTGAGTGCGTTCGCTAAGATGCGAGCCGCGTCGAACGCCAGCACGAGGGCGCTCGCCGGAGCCGCCATCGTTTGCTCCATCTCCTCCTCGTCGGCCGCTTCGCCGAGTCGCCTCACATACTCCTTTCGCCAGGCCGCCATCGCTGCGACCACGGCCGGTGAACCGGGTTCGAAGAGGCGGAGAGTCGTGACGTTGGCGCCGCCGTAGCTGTAGTCGTGGAGGGGTAGCGTGTGCAGGTCGAGCGCAGGCAACAGATACGCGTGGCGCTCCGATAGCAGCCCGACGCGCTGCGCCGCGTCCAGCACACGCGCTCCACTCTCCGCCTCCCCCCACACTATGAACTTGTTCGCTCCCCACTTCTTCAGGATCAGCAGCAGATTTCTGAGCGCGTCGTCGTCACCCGGCGGCGGTAGCTGGCGAGCTCGCAGCGTGAGCCGGTCCTGGTGCGCCAGCAATGGGACAACTCGCGCGCTGTCCTCGTGGAGCACCACCGCCTCACGCCAGCCCTTAGCAACGCAGAGGTCTGCCACGGCCTGCGATGAGTGACAACGGATTTAGTAGAGTCTCTCGTTTTCAACCAACTCCGACCGAAACTCACGCAAAGAAGACGCATACTTACCGTAGCGAGAACGTCAGGGTGAGGAAAGAGATCGAGCGCAGCAGCGAGAGCGCCACGCTCGCGGCGCGGAGAAGGTGCCGTCAGCAAGAGCAGCACTCCGGCGCGTGCTGCGGCCGCCACGCCGCCGCCTCCGCCGTCACCGCCAGCAACAGCCTGAGCACCGTCTTTTGTCTGGAGTGATCACATGTGAATGGCATATTTAAGAACTCAAGAGTTAGAGCATCATCTACATAATAGGACTTTTTTATTATTTGGTTCCCTTCGGAGCCGTGGTTAACTATTCTGATATTGAAACAGGGGTAAGAATTGGTTGAAATAGACAAGTAACTTAACCTGCAGACAGATATGGGAGGGCAAGGCGAGCGGCTCGTTGGGCTCAACGGGTGCGAGCAGCGCAGGCTGCGGCCTCTCGTCGTCGTCGAGCGCCGCTTGCAGACCGGCGTCGAGCGCCGCCGCCAGCCGCGCGCCCATCCCCGGGTCGCTCTCCACTACGCCTGCACACAAACATTGTCACATCGTTACCGGTCAGAGGACGGAGATCACATGTTATGATAAACTGACGCACCGATCTGGAGAACCAACGCGTGCGCTCCTCCGACGCCGAACGTGGCAGCCAGAAGTGCTAGTACTCGAAACGGGAGCCGCATCACGCCGCGGCGTCTCACTAGTCACTAACTCACTAGTCTGTAGCTCGCCTCGTCCGCCCCGGCCCCCGCCCCCGCCCTTCGTCCTCACGCGATCTGAAAACATGTAGGTATCGGCGCCGTCGACTTATTTTTAGATGGCGCGTCGCTTACGCAAACCGTTTGTCTCAGATAGCTATTTACTTATTTTTGACCGACGCAAGGCTCTGTTGTTAGTAAAACACTTAAAACTATCCGTTAGTTTCAATAAATGCTTTTGAAAATAAAAGCATGTAATGAAGATGTGCGAGCTGGATAGGGTAGAGTCGCTAGAAGATGTTACAAACCTCTGTTTATTCAGAATAGGGATGTAGGTGTTTCTTTCTACTTATATAAAGACAAAACTATTAGGTGTCTTTATCTTCGGAAAGTAGAAAAGAAAAAATGAAAATAATTTAAAAACCCCGTCAAATGAATTGCGAATGAGAATAGCTCGTAAATGGGCGAACGGGTCTTCATAAAATGTGGCGAAGAACTCAGTCAGTCTCGTCAGCTGAAATTAATGAAAATATGAAACAGGTAGGTACAATGTACATACATACATACCTATCTTTATTTTAAGAATTTTTCTCAAGTTCTTAAATAGACTCATATATTATATTTCATGTTTAAAATAATTATTTAGTCGAAGAACTCTTACTTTAAAAAACTGAAAATCTATATCACTACATAGTATAAAACAAAGCCGCTTTTTCTGCCCCTATAACCCTTTGTATGCATAAATCTTTAAAACTACGCGATTTTGATGCGGTTTTTTCTAAATAGATAGAGTGATTGAAGAGGAAGGTTTTTATATATGTTTTATACCCGTGCAAAGCCGGGGCGGGTCGCTAGTAACTAGATAAAACAAAGTCGGGTTTGTTCGAACACTTATAACTCGAGAACAGCTGGACCGATTTTCATGGATTTTGATTTGTCTCCGTTCCGAATAGCAGAATAACTATTAAAACATTGGAAAATTGACAAAAAAATAAAATAAAAGAAAAAATATTTCTCTCATACATTTTCTATGGAGTGACGTTTTAGGTGACTCTGATGTGATACGAAGTTCGCGGAGTCCACAGTCCACTAGTCCATACTAATATTATAAATTCGAAAGTAACTATGTCTGTGTGTCTGTCTGTCTGTCTGCTACGCTTTCACGCCTAAACCACTGAACCGATTTTAATGAAATTTTGCACAAACATAGATTGAGAAAGGACATAAGGTACTAGGGGACATAGGATACAATCTAATTTCACTAAGTGGGTACATAATATATTTATTGTGACCATTTCAATGTGCTCAAACACGGTACCTCCGCAGTAAGTGGTGGCTTACCTACTAACTATTGTATTATTATGTTTATTGATCAGTCATGTCAGGTCACCGCATACCACATTATGAATTGATTCGACCAATAAAAATGGCTCTTAATGCCTTTACCGTCAGAAGGGAGCAGGTCGTCTTCAGACAAAATAGATAACAACTATTCTAATATCCAGTCACTTAAAAATAAAACTCCTGTCCAAAAAACTGTCTAATGCGGACGAAGTCGCCGGTACAGCTAGTTAACAATAAAAAGTGAAGATGGAATGCTTCACGTAAAAAATTACTTTAAAAAAAATTATAGCCAATTTTATAAAGCCGAATATAAGTATGTTTATTACTCTTTTATGCCTGAACTACTAAACCGATCGTGAAATTTTGTACAAACACTGTCAGCGCCAGGCGTACAACCGTATGATATTATTATTATTATCCAATAATTAGTTATTGCAACGGCTTTGATAGAAATAAATTTGCAACCGCCATCTGGCGTACAATAGTTGAACTCAATAGGTGCCACTCTTCAATACAACTCGCAATTGTTTATAGTTTAAGCACCTAGATGTCATTAGATCAAATATTCATACCTAATAATAAATTGTGTATTTTTAACCGACCTTCAAAATAACCAAAAAGGAGGTTATCAATTCGACGTGAATTTCTTTTTCTCTTTTTTTCCCGAAGTTCCGCTCGTACGTCGCCATCCGTAGACCGATTTGAAAGAGTGAGGTGTCAAACGATAGAGTAACTCGTCGAAGTGGTTCCATTTTTTTTAGAATCTTTACGATCAATAGTATTCAGGATATTGATAGAATAGTTTCACAATCGGACGAGAAATCGCTGAAATTCGCGCGACCACGTCGTGCTTATTTGCTTATAACTCTATGATTTATGAATCCTTATCGATGAATTAGATGTTATTCGATTAAGTATTAATTTTGACTTATTATTTTCAACAATAATAAGTAAAAATCAAGTTAATTAAATTTATAGTTAGTTTAGAGATATTGAGGTTAGAATATCAAAAATTTAAAAAACTTCAATTAGTTCGCTTTAGCAATACAGAAGTCAGAAGTCCATTGAAATTAATTAAAATTTTATAAAACATTAAAAGGGTTATATATGAAAGTAAAATCAATAAGGTAGAAGAAATACTTCTAGAGATAGAGAGAATATATATGTCACTTGCTTACTATAAAACACCATGAAAACTTAATTTATATGAACGATATTACTTAAATTTTTAGTATTAAACGATTCAGTTTTGCATTTTCTTGTTATCATTAAAAAATATCTATGACACGTTAAATAGTTTTTATTAGATAAGGTAGGCGTAAAAATTAGCGATATTTTTACAGCATTTCGAAATCATTCTAAATTCAAGTAAAAAGCGATAAACGGTGACGTTGCGAATCAAGTGAACACCTTTCGGGAACGCACAATGGGTATGCATCCATACTCCATAGCCATGTAAGTATATCAGTTTATTTTCAACGCGGGCGTTGAGCCATGCCGTGCGCTTTTGTAGTATGGATAAACGGAAACGCCTTGCAGCAGCAGCTGTTATTTGCAAAAGAGAAAGACGAAGAAGATGCTGGTGGATGGTGTCATTGTACGAGTCGCAAAAAAAGTCAAAATAGGCGACTACCTCTGTCGCGCGCTCTGAACCATCTGTTTAGGCCGGAGTCATCGGCCGACAGGCGTGCGCGCTCTGTACCGTGTCAAAAAACCGACAAGCGATGGCTCGTACGAGCTTTGGCGAGCGGAGTCGAGCCGAGCCGCGCGATGCTGTATAAACGCTCGATTCGCGTCTTCGCGCGCCGCTTTTTAATTGAAAAGTTAGTGTTCGCTGATAAGTTAGTTATCAGCTATGTTATAGGAGCGAAACGTGCCCCCTTTTTAATTAATAATTATTTTCAAGTGTTGATAAGCTCTAACCACTAACTAATCACTGTAAGTAGCCACTTACATTCTTTTGCACTGATTTTAATAATTTAGACATAATATGTACTCATATCTAATTCTATATTATAAAAAGAAGAAAAAATACCTAAAGACCTAATAATATTCTAGATTAGTGTCGATTTTTTATTGGACAGGAGGCAAACGGGCAGGAGACTCACTTATGAAAAGCTCACTTATGATTATGAAAAGCGGTCATGCCGCCCATGGACAGTTTGACCAAGGGTGCGTTTCCGGCCTTTTAAAGAGAGTTGGACGCTCTCTTTGTGAAGGTTCCTAACTCATAATGGTTCGGAAATACCTCAAAGGGCAGCTGGTTCCACAGAGAGGTGGTGCGCGGCAAAACATGCCTTAGCAAACGCTCAGGTGTGGAACGACAACATCGAGGTGATACGGATTAAATTTCGTATTCTGCCGACGTTCGAAGATGAAACTCAGCTGCTGGTATTAATCCAAACAACTCCTCTGAACATTTTGTAAACATGTACATTTCTTGACTGTTCTAAGATGTGGGCGTATCCTTGAACACCCTTCACACTTCAAAAACTTACTCTCAATTCAGTGACGTTTATAAGCAACTAGCTGTACCGGCGACTTCGTCCGCATTAGACAGTTTTTTGGACAGGAGTTTTATTTTTAAGTGACTGGATATTAGAATAGTTGTTATCTATTTTGTCTGAAGACGACCTGCTCCCTTCTGACGGTAAAGGCATTAAGAGCCATTTTTATTGGTCGAATCAATTCATAATGTGGTATGCGGTGACCTGACATGACTGATCAATAAACATAATAATACAATAGTTAGTAGGTAAGCCAGCACTTACTGCAGAGGTACCCTGTTTGAGCACATTGAAATGGTCACAATAAATATATTATGTACCCACTTAGTGAAATTAGATTGTATCCTATGTCCCCTAGTACCTTATGTCCTTTCTCAATCTATGTTTGTGCAAAATTTCATTAAAATCGGTTCAGTGGTTTAGGCGTGAAAGCGTAGCAGACAGACAGACCGACACACAGACATAGTTACTTTCGAATTTCTAATATGAGTATGGATCAAGTATATTTTGTTTATATTTTTTTATTCTGTACGCCTGATAGATTGTAGTTTCGACAAGTTTATAATAAGTATTATAGTTGAATGTGACAATTTTTTAATAACGTAGAAACTAGAAACCGAAATACCAACCGAAAATATAGTTTCGCTGTCTGAAGACTGAAATATATATAAATTGTATTGGATTAGCTGTAAGTCAATGAAAGTAAGTAGATTGCGCAGGAAGTCATTTCGATTTTTCCCAAAAGAGGATTTAATTGCATTATATTGCACACAACTTCACACTTAGCTGCATAACCATTATATGTTTGAGAGAGGATATTAGCAGGGCTTGTGTGAAGTCCAATTGATTCTAAGCAGTTATTTTGGTTGGCGCACTTTTCAGTAGGGAGAGCAAGCCAAAAAAGTTAACCGCTGTGTATGCACAAGGTGCGGTGACCAAGTTCTGGAAGGCCTGGGTGAAGCTGATAAAGGCATTACTAGATGCAAATGAGAGGTTACATTTATCAAATTCAACTGTACAAAAAATAATAAATCTAATAAAATATTTGTTTGTTTATTCGAAAATTATTATCTTTCATTTTCACAAAAAAAAAAACGAAGTTACTTTCCGAAAAACCCAATAAGTAGGTACAATTTGTATTGAAAAGAGATAATCCCTAAAGAAATAGGTCCACCAGAGGTAGATGGGTACTTCATATCAAACAAGGGCCAATGTTTACAATATCCATTTGACAAATATCGCAAAATCGAGCTTCACTATTTATCTACAAATGCTTGCTCAGAATCAATATTATTATTTATATTGAGTTAAGTAGCTATACATTTTAGATCTTGAAAAATACACCTATTTTCATGAAAATTATTCAAATTAAAAAATCTTTACTTTACTAGACTATTACTAGCATGGAGCAATCTATGAAAGATTAATAAGTATAGATTAGAGCTAATTAATAAATTATTTTTATTTTTAAACCTAAACATGAATAAACATAATATTTCAACCACCTCCTGGTCCCGTCGCAGCATACCGACTTAGCTGCCGACTCCTAAGTGCTACCTATAAACTGCCAAATAAATTTCAGCTTCACATTATGTCAAGTCACAACTACGCACTCCGCCCTTGGATAGCGCTTTTTATTGATGCTACCGAGGCGACTGCATCCCACATCAGTGCCTCTCGACAGTAGTTGACATTGCATGACCTACCTACCTTCATACCTACTTAGCTCTAACCTATAAACACTGGAGAGACCTACGCCATAGATAAAACTTACCTAAGGAAGGTTGGTAGCAATTCTAACGAGGCTGGCCGCTAGTTCTAAAATTAGTGTTAGTTATCTAGGCCGATAAAATACTTTTCATGCAGGCAAAAAGGACAAAAGTGATATTGTTTCGTACGTAAGGTTGTGTGTCGTGTCTCGTTAAACAGTAAGCCATCGGCACCTGAGCTGCGTCTTGATCGATGCCCTCACGAGCCGCTCCTTCAAAGCTCGACCGTACCCCTAACACGACGAGACGTGTGGCCTCTGTGTTCTTCTCCGCCACTCGAAGACACGAGCAAAAACTAACTCAATTTCATTTCGATCTACTAATTGTATAACAAATTGTACCTAAAACTTAACAACGAATGCGACAGTAACTTAGTTCGCTTTGAGCGAGAAATCTTTTTCTGATCTAAAGTTTTGGTAAAGGAGGCCCTTTACCGGCCCCCCTCATTTTTTATTATTAGTTTAATATTGTGTTTATATCACTACACTTAAAATTTACAAATATATATAGTATCAGCCAATATTCACTATATTTATGTGTTTAAGGTAAATGTTTGATTATCAGTTGATGAGACATGACAAAATGACAAAATATACTAATTAATATTATAATTATCGGTTTTATTTTGAGAAATCAAACTTAAACAAGGTGCAAAAACGTCTTTTAGTTCATACTCGTATATTAAATAAACCTACGACATTCTGACTTTTTAATGGTAACAAGAAGACGCAAAACTGAATTGTTAAAAACTAAAAATTCAAGTAAGACATAACTTTGACTTTTTAATAAGTAAGTGAGCGTTGTGATTTATCGCACGAGCTCAGTTACTATATTCTCTCTTTCTCCAAAACTATTTTTTCTATCTTATATGTATTAATTTTACTATCATATATGACCATTGTAATGTTTTACAAAATGATATATAAGTCATCGATATGAACTGATTGATGATTGATGATGATTACATCGAGATATAGAGATCTAAACTGGACGCGTAAACATTAACGTGTTTTTGTTTTTCTCTGTTTTGCTTTTTTTTTGTTCCATAACATCAAATATATGGCTTAGATTTTCATGAAATTCTGTGAAAAGCTCGACTGTGTAAATGGTAATAAAATTAAAATTAGTATATGGATTTCTGTATTGCTAAAGCGAACTAATTGAAGTTTTTAAAATTGTTGATTTTCTAACGTTAATATCTCTAAAAATATAAGTTTAATTAACTTGAATTTTACTTATTATCGTTGCAAATGTAATGCTGAAACTAAAAACATCTACTTAATTCATTTATAAGAATTGATAAATCATAGAGTTAAGGCAAATAAGTACGACGCGGTCGCGCAAAACTCAGCGATCTCTCGTCCGACTGTGAAACTATTGATCGTTTCTAAAAAAAACATGGGACCACTTCGACGAGTTACCCTATCGTCTAACTTAATTTATATGAACGATATTACTTAAATTTTTAGTATTAAACGATTCAGTTTTGCGTCTTCTTATTTTCCTTAATTTTAAATTATTAAATTAAATTATGTATTATGTATTATAAATGTACTTACTATAAATAAAAGACGTAAATAGTGTTGATAAATAAAGACTGAATAAATATTCCTGGACTTTAATAAAAAAATTAATTGAATGGCTTGGCGCCGCGTTTCAAAGAGCAACATGACAGTTTTATGCCCTTGTAGAATTTTAGATGAATTTTATTTATCAACACTATTTACGTCTTTTATTTATAGTAAGTACATTTATAATACAAAATTTATTTTTTACTTTTCAGTGCGTTTTGAGGTCGGTTTTATTTTTTTGTTTAAAATTAATTTATTGGTTTTTTTGAAGGTCGGTTAAAAAGGTTGCGAAACGTGCGCGTGTGCATCGAGCGATATGCTTCACACACACATTCACTGCGTGGTTCGCACTTCGGAGTTCAGAGGTCCCATTATCATACAGTTCTAGGATGCTGGTTGATGGTGCCAGGCATCAGAAAAATATCAAAACTTTTTTATACTCAAAACGGTCTATAAAAACGAATGTGTTTTAGGAACTGATTCCGGCTTCACAAGAATAATGAAGTAGAATAGATTAAACTAAATACAATTACTTAAATCAGGTTTATTCCATCATTACAAACATTATATTATACATTATTGTTGTTTACATTAAGATTTTAGTACTTAATACAATAATTAATGAAAGCAATTATTTTTTGCAATTGCATTTTAATATCTGAATATTTTTTATTTTATTATTTTATTTATTATCTGAATATTTGTGCTTTTTTTACAAAGTTTTTGAGTTTGTGTAAAAATCCCAGCCCAATTTTCACACAAAATAGGTATGTAAAGCTAAGCTGAAAATGTTCCGTCGCACAACTTAATGATCAACAAAATTAACAGTTTTTTTAACTTTGCAAAAAAGGATTCATAATATTATTTTGTTTTCAGTTTTTGAACAATTGAAATAATTTTTTAACAATAGTGTGGATAATGAAATGGTAGATAATTAATTTAATAAACAGCAGATGACCAAAGGCATTGATATAAAATAAAAAACCTTCGTTAAATCACTAATTGTAACTACTTTTCGTGTTGTCTGGGCTTAAAAACTGGAATCCTGGTTTATGCTGACACTCTAAAAACGCTCCTGAAACAAAATTTTCAAAAGTCATTCAAACCTATTGCTTTGCTTACAGATCAAAATCTCAAATCTTTCTTTCAATCATGTTATTCAAGAAGCAAAATAATGAAACTAGATGAAAATCGTTCTAAATTGTTGTAGTTTCTGATCATCAGTTAGTAGGCGTAAAGTTATTAACATTATTAAAATATTAATAAAAAGTAAGGCTTGGCAGAGTGGGGGAGGTGGACAGTATGGTAAGTAAGGGCTTAAACCTCTCGGACAGATACAATTTAAGTGAAAGCATATCAAATGAATCAGCGAAATAAGCCCATTTCACTTGTTTATTTGGTTAGAAATATTGCACTTAAAATAATGACCGTTTGCCATGTTCCCTGGGCATGCAGTCGCAAATGATTTGATTCTTCGATCGATGTAGCAACTGGGTGGCGGATCTCTTGCCATAACGATTCGACAAGAAGAACCTGTAACAAATTATACCTACTACTTAGTACCTTCTCGTGGCTTCTAATACAACATCTTCTAATATCCTGCTTCCGAGTACCGTCAACGAGGAATGATCACCTTAAGACAACGGACGCAGAAGTACCCATTGTTTTGTAAATTTCGCGATTTCACATAAAAGATGTACGTAATTTTTATAGAGTCATTTACAAAAGTACCGTTTTAAAAATAAATTGGCCAATTTTGCTTTAACTACCAACTCAATTAAATAATTTTATGACATTTTGATTAAATGTGCCTTCGGTTTGATTTAATACGTAACACATAATATATAGTGCCTAACTTGGGGACGTCTTTTTTAATTAGGATATTTACACAGTATTGTTTTACTTAATCACACTTTTGCATTTGATTAACCGACTTGCATTAATATGGAGTTCTTATGAAGTTGTTCGGTTACTTCAATTGACATAAATCCTTCATGGTGTGACATTTTCGTGATACCTTTGAGGTTCTTCCGTTTAGATTAGCAATGTAGAGATAGTGAGGGTAAATATTAACGTTTTGATTTTTATCAGAAAGCTTTTTTTTAATCAATTTAATAAATTGTTGTTTGAAATGCATAAAACCTGTTGTTTTTCACAGTGAGATCAGTTTGTGGTTGCAGCGAGCGCCCATAACGACCGCTGATCCAAAACGTATCGGCTGAACGGGGCTGCCGGCTATCTGTAGACAATAGAGTAATATGTGGGTCATGGCAGGATGCGATTTGAACGTCAACGCGGTAAACTGGAAGTATGCGCACCTTGCTTATGGTCAGCCGCGCAGAGCACGGTGATGAGCAACGCCACAACGCACACCTCTCGCCACATGCCGCCTTGCTTTCTGCCGCCGTATGCCGCCGTGCTTAAACAAAACATAACATTTCCAACATATGCCTCCATTAGCTTGACCTGTATCTGTGAACCGGACAATACTTTTACACGACACAAAATAAAATTAAAGCGTTACGAATAATACCTTGTAAATTAGGGAGTGTGTTTCACCTGTTAAGTGGTCATTGCAAAATGGCTAAACTTCCACATTTCGATGAAACTTTCCACAAGAACGACGAATACAATATCTTTTAAACCTCTCTGATAACTTTGGCCGACGTTGGGTTGATTGCACAAGGAGTTTGAGGCTGAAGAGGGTTGGAATAAAACATTGTGTCTAGGCATTAATATAAGAAGTTAGGTCCGCATTTATTGCTCTTTGTTAAAAGCAAAAGATACAAATAAAGCAGAAATACAAAGGTTGTTATCTGACCCGAGGCGATAAGAGGATAATTAATACTAAACGTGTAGCTATGAATGGTATCTATTGGAAACAGGTAATTTTGTCAATTTTGTAAAGCTAAGCTGATTTTTAACAATAGCCAAATAAACAATTGTAATCTGAGTCGAATACCGCAGACACCATCAGAAATAAACGCCTACAAAACCGCGTTAATTTCGCCATTTCATGGTAAATGGAGTATCCAACACAAAAAGAGTTGTTAAATTCGAGCCAGTAGTAGGTACTGATTTCAGCTCATTCAACCAAACAAACTTTTGGCTCCGTAATTACCTTATTAATATATAATATTATAAAAAATAAACAAAACTCTCATCCTCGCCTTTATCAAGTTTGACATTCTCATAAATAAATTAAAATCTTATATATTAATAATTAATTAGTCCATTATAACTTTCCTATGTTTATTTTACAAAAGTTGACGAAATATCACGAGGACACATGATAATATGGTTGTATGGGAATGTCCGCTCGTTGGCACCTACTGAAACTCTCAACCGATATTTTAGATTCGTCTTCATGGAACATGCATAATATTTACATAAAATGTTCCGCACCCTGCCCAGGCATACATAACAAAATATGGCTCTGTTTCTGAACTTATATATTTAACTAGGTTTTAAAGGTGCGCTGGGCCGCAAGCGGCCCGCGTGGGTTTTGTTTAATAGTGTATAGGTTAAAGGTGCGCTGGGCCGCAAGCGGCCCGCGTGGGTTTTGATTAATAATGTATAGGTTAAAGGTGCGCTGGGCCGCAAGCGGCCCGCGTGGGTTTTGATTAATAATGTATAGGTTAAAGGTGCGCTGGGCCGCAAGCGGCCCGCGTGGGTTTTGTTTAATAGTGTATAGGTTAAAGGTGCGCTGGGCCGCAAGCGGCCCGCGTGGGTTTTGATAATTTAAGTTATAGGTTAAAGGTGCGCTGGGCCGCAAGCGGCCCGCGTGGGTTTTGTTTAATAGTGTATAAGTTAAAGGTGCGCTGGGCCGCAAGCGGCCCGCGTGGATTTTGTTAATTTACATTATAAGTTAAAGGTGCGCTGGGCCGCAAGCGGCCCGCGTGGGTTTTGATGATATCCATTATAGGTTTAAAGGTGCGCTGGGCCGCAAGCGGCCCGCGTGGGTTTTGATAATTTAAGTTATAGGTTAAAGGTGCGCTGGGCCGCAAGCGGCCCGCGTGGGTTTTGTTGAATAGTGTATAGGTTAAAGGTGCGCTGGGCCGCAAGCGGCCCGCGTGAACTTCGCTAACTTTATTTCAGTGCAAGATTCTTTATGAAAGTTAAATCAAACTCGAAAATAGTACTCGTCCCAGAGAAAATGTATATAAATATTTTATGAAATTTTTCATCGCTCTTAAGGAAGAACCCTGGTCAAATCCCGCGTGGATTTTGATAATATCCAATATAGGTATAAAGGTGCGCTGGGCCGCAAGCGGCCCGCGTGAACTTCGCAAACTTTATTTCAGTGTAAGATTCTTTATGAAAGTTAAACCAAACTCGAAAATAGTACTCGTCCCAGAGAAAATATAAAAAAATATTTTACGAAATTTTTCATCGCTCTTAAGGAAGAACCCTGGTCAAATCCCTCGTGAATTTTGATAATGTTTAGGTAAAAGGTGCGCTGGGCCGCAAGCGGCCCGCGTGTACTTCGCTAACTTTATTTCAGTGTAAGATTCTATATGAAAGTTAAACCAAACTCGCAAACAGAACTCGTCCCATACAAAATGTATGAAAATATTTTATGGAATTTTTCCATCGCTCTTGGGGGGGAACCCTGGTCAAATCGAAGCGTGAAAATTGACTTAACTGACTCAATTCAAGTCTCCTCTATCGATTGCAACACATTTCGTTCCGCTAAAATATCTGCAAGTCGGTCAAATTGGCGCTCCAGAGGGAGATGGCGCTCCAGAAAAAAAAAAAAAAAAATTTTAGAAATTCAAAAAAAATTAAATCTCTCTAAAAGCGCCTTTAGTTACTGATCACTTTTTACTATGACACCATTATTCCATCTATCACCGTTTCGGCGGGCCATCGAATTTTGTGTCGTATGGAAGTTGGAGACCAGAGCTAAAAACGAAATTTCTTGTATGCAGATTTAATACGCGGGTGGATTTATGGCCAGAAACCTAATTTCAGCTCGATCGCGTCAAAAATGGCAAAGTTGCATTTGTATGGCGGCCATCTTTTTTTCGGCCATTTTGAATTTTTTTCATCACCTTTACTAATTGCTCAGGGTCAACTACAAAATTAGTTCCGACACCGCACCTCCATCGCCTACCGTTTTCGCAGGCCGTCGACTATTTCAATGGTCTCGGAGAAAGTTCCAAGTTTCATAATTTTTCCTAGATCCCCGATGTTGCAGCAATTCGAAACCACGCTCAGTTTATCTCCACTTGTCGCCGGTTACTCCAAACAATTCAATTTATGTTTTGGCCAAAATTCGAAAAATTCAAAAATCGAACCCCCCACTACCGCCCCCTAATAGCGCCCCAAGTTGCTCATCAAAGTTTGTTCGAGCACCACCCCTTTATCTCTTACCGTTTAGCCTGGCCGTCGACTTTTCCGTAGTATGGAACTCGGAGACGAGCACCCGGGGGGTGTTTTCCGGTACGCCGATGAGTTGCCGGACCAGATTAAAGACGCTCTGCAAAATGTGAGCGATAAGGCTCCACGCACGGCGATTTTAGCAATGTATGGCGGCCATCTTGTTTTTGGTCCTTCGGGTCGGAAAGCCCCCCCCTACCCAATTGCCTCCAGCGCCGGTCCTGAAACCGCAAACCCGATCCCGCTATCTGTCACCGTTTCGGCGGGCAGTTGAAATTTTTTCGACACCTTCCGACCCTCGAGTTCGCTATATTTTTCCTCAAGTTCGATTCGGACCCTCTATACGAATATGTAAAAATTTCTCCCCCTCCCCTCACCGTTTTGAAATAAAAGCCGATCAATGAATGAATGTGTGAATGACTACGTGGTATTGTAGCTTTATATAATATAATTAACACTAAAAATAAATATACAATCTACACACATTTACTTTTAGTTTAGGTATAAAATAATAATTGAATGTTAAGAGTGGAAACCACTGCTTCCGATATTATTTTTATGTGCAAATGCGCTACTTACTTCTTTTTTGAAATATAAATAATATTTTTAAACTTTTTTTTTACTTCATAATTGGCATTTAAAAACAGTTAACTGACGTCCGCTACTTCGCCTTAGTAAATGCAAGATTAAAAATAATCGCTGTTCTTTACTGAAGCACTAAATTCATCAAAATTCCATCTGGGGCCAGTTCCAGTGTTCCATCTGGTAAGTATTATTATAAAACTGTTTTATTATAAAACACACTTTTTTGGTTTTATAAAATCAATTAAGTTTGCTTTTAAATATACTTACTCCTATTTAATTAAGATGTGTTATGATTTCAAAAACACTATTAAATCAAAATTAAGTAGTTAAATGTGATACAAATTAAATTTCTTTCAGAATCTACAATTGAAAAAAAAGTTTCGACATAAACTTATAGGTTCGAGTATGATTGTAATTAATTGTTTTTATTAAAGGTTAATACTCACCCCGATGTGAAAGTGCGCCAGTAAATGCTATTAAAACGCGAGTCTTGAGAGGTCTGCTCGGAACTACCGCTGACAACTGTTTACTGTCGCTGAAGCCATTAGCCAGCTCAAACTAATTATTTAGCGATCAGCGCGCGCACCACAATATCCACGCCACTGAATTAAGTTCCAAAACCTTTTATATTTACTTCTTTGGCCGTTTTTGTATTCGGATGAATTTTTTAACTGGCACAATAAAAGGATTCTATCTGGATAAACGTTTCTGTAAATGTTGTGCAAATGGAAATGTTTGTGAACAACTTCTAATAAGCTGAAAATTATAGTGTTAACTAAGGTACTGTTCACACATTCTGGTGTTAATTTGTATAAAAAAGTAATAATATACTTAGTAGAGCGCCGTAAAGCCTAAAATTCTTAAAACCTTAGAATATACTAGCAGTCTAGTCTGGAGTGTTTTTAACACTAAATAGAAAAAAGTTAAAAATAAACATTTTTTTGTATAGTATTATAAATGATGAAATAATTATTGCAGGAAATTTCGTATATTTTTCTATGATAAACTAATTTTCTTCAATTACAAGCTGGAAAGGAGAATATATATATTATAAATAATATGTAGGATGATATGGGAGCAAATAATTGATTTATCTAAAAATAGAAAATAATATTTAATGTTCAATATATATCATAATCAAATTACAATACTCAATTGAGATCAAATGGTTAACACACACAATATACATATTAACCTAAAAACAGAAAAATCGACAATTAAAGGTTTTTACTTCCAATATTTTAGTAGAACAACACTATTACCAAACTTAACGAATTTATGAAATTTACTTCTAATCAAATAAATAATAAATGCAGGCCCGCCGCTAGCTGCTTCGTCGCCCGCGTGCAATAAGTACCGATTGTGCCGCCCGACTACTTATTCTGTTTTGTCAAAAAAATAATAATTAATGTTTTCTCATTATGCTGGGGAAAAAAACAACTTAACGAAGATAAAACATATTCAATTGTAAATAATTAAGTACATATACTTAATAATAAGTACATAAAATAATTTTTTACAAGAATTGAACTCTTCTGGCCTACATTTGCCAAAATTTCTATCAACTTTCTTGTATCCAAACTGCCTAAAATTTAATGTTTAATTGAAACTATAGCTAAATAATTTAGTCTTTGCTGAAGCATTGTTGATCTTAAATAGTTTTTGATAATCTTTAATTTTGAAAAGGATCTTTCACCAGATGCAACCGAAACCGGCAGAATAAGTAATATTCTTAGCGCTATTGCTGTGTTCGGAAATGCAGTCATTGGTAAAAACATATTGTGATAAGAGTTGTGGATCATTAGACTGGTTTTCTACAAAATGCAATTTTAATGCAATGATTTCATTAAATAAATCAATCCGTCAATGTCGGATTCACTACTTGAATCATCATTAAGTTTCAGATTTAAATCTTTACAATGTTTCATTTACTCATCATTGAAATAATTAAATAAGTTGCTGAAAAGCCCAATACGTCGGTAAATGAATCGTTGAATCTATCCTTTAGAAATTATTGTCTGATCTTGGGTTCTAAAATAAAACTCTATATTTTATTTTGAGGTCTACTAAAACTTCACCACTGTGTTCATAGTGAAATTGTGTTGATTTTTTTCTTGAACGAATTGTACCTATGTATTGGTGGTAAATAGGGACGATTTAATAAATACTCCGAAAGAAATATTTTCCTTTTGAAAATGACAAATTTAAAAATTAGAACAAAAATTTCATATACTTAGACGAAAAATAAAAGAAAGGTTACCTACTTATGTAAAACAAAATGTTATTGTGCAAGTACTTTTTGAAAAAATATTAGATTTTATTGAAGTATTCAATCCTCTGTTACATATTAGTTAAATGTATAAGCAAATAAAAAAATTGTATTTTATATTTCCGTGACTTTTTTTAACAATCTGAATCATCGAAGCATTCACTTACAATATCACCGCAGCTATCACTTTCATCGTAGAGATCACTTTCATAGAACACTAGCATTAAAGGTTGCCAGATGGCCGGGAATTCCGGGAAAGACCCGGAATTTCGCGTGTGGCCCCGTGGCCTCTACGTTGAAGTCGACTGATCAGGGTTACAATGACTTAAATTAGTTATGAGTCGCTCGATTTGGCAACCCCAGGGCGTGCCGCCTGTGTGCGGTGCACGCTTTGCACGCCCGCTTACGGCGGCCCTGAATGAATGAAATTAATCACTTCACGAGCAAGCCTATATAGGCCAGTAAAAAGGACGAAAAGCTACTTTTCGCCGACAGTCCCGAAAATTTGATATCGGGTAATTCGATGACGCTGAATCTAATGGTTCTAATGTTTTTGCAATCAAACACCGAACTTTTGCAGAAAAGGCTTTCGAAAAATTGAACACCGCATATTTCCGAAACAAAACGATCTATCGAAAACAGTTTCATGCAAAGTTGTAGAGAATTTACTATAAATTTAGTACTTTTTATTTATAGTAAGTTAATTTATAATACAAAATTTATTTTTTACTTTTCAGTGCATTTTGAGGTCGGTTTTATTTTTTTATTAAAAATTAATAAATTACATTATTTATGTTCGTAATGAACACAAATTATAATATAAAATACATATAAATATGTAGGAATAGGAAGGCCTTTAATAGTTATTACAGATGTGATCATAGCAATCGTGGGCGTGAAATGGTGTAGGCTTGGGAACAAATAAAACGTTCATCCTTTCATGCATTACGTTTATTACTAACTCCTCATTACACATATATCAAGACTTTTATACTTACTACTATATACCTACACTACATGCCCTTCCTAAAGAAAAAAAAAATCGTAATGCATTTTTTTTATGCACAATTGTTTCAATTATAGTTCAGTGTGAACAATTATCATACTTTAAAATATTAAGATAGTGTATATCAGTAAAATATAATTAATTAAAAATTAAAAATATTGAATAAAACACATTAAATCTAAACATAATATGGCTTAGTTCTATTATTATGTATAATTTTCTCCTTATCTTTATACAAAATAACAACATTGGGTTCTATATCCTTCACTACAGTAAAAGCGAAGTATAGTGGATCAAGTTTCGTACAATTCTCGTTCTTAATTAATATTAAATCACCTTTCTTATATATTTATGGGATTTACATAATTATCACACTTTTCTTTACGAATATTTTTCCATAACTGTAGGTTAATTTTTGCGTCATGTAGCGACTTTTGAATTCTGTATTTCATTTCTAAAGGATAGCTTGAATAATTGTATAATGGATCTATCAATTGCGTTAAGTTACTAGGTAAAGTACACTGTTTTCCAAACACAAGCTCATATGGCGAATATTTTGTTTGTGTATGAACTGTAGTATTGTACGCAAAACACCAAAAAAGTACCCATGAACTCCAAAATTGGGGTTCATTGTTCGTTTGAATTCTAAGATAAGTACCTAAATGTTTATGATTATTTTCAAGAGAACCAATTGTTTGGTGATGATAAGCTGTGGTAAGGTGTGACAAGGTATGTGTGGAGTTAAGATGAGTAATTTTTAAAATTTTGCATATTTCCTTGAATACAAAAGACATAAATTCTGTTCTTTGATCAGTCAAAATAGTATGTGGTAAGCCGTACCTTAAGATAAAATTATTTACGAAAGTTTGAGAAACTGTGACCGCTTCTTTATTTGTAATAGGATATGCCTCTATATACTTTGTAAGATCACATTGCAAAGTTATATAAACATTGATTGAACTATCTTTCGGCAAAGGTCCTACAATATCTAAAAATATCTTATCAAAAGCACTATGCCCTAAATCCGTAATTACTAAAGGTTGCTTAATATACTTAAAATACTTCTCTCTTTGATATTTATCGCACTTTCGTACAAAATCCGTAACGTCTCTTTCTAAGCCTGGCCTGAAATATTTTATACGTATATTACTTATCATTCTCTTTGTACCTACATGTCCGCTTGTCGGAAGCATGTGATAGTTAAGTATCACTTTCTTTGTATCGCTATCATTTATTCGTTTTACTCCGCTTCTAATATGTATGCGTGGACATGATTTTTTTTTTATTTTTTTTTATTTATTTATTTATACTTTGAGTTCTCTTTTACTATATTTTTATTAAATTTAGGTAGGTTAGGTTAGGTTAGGTTAGGTTAGGTTAGGTTAGGTTAGGTTAGGTTAGGTTAGGTTAGGTTAGGTTAGGTTAGGTTAGGTTAGGTTAGGTTAGGTTAGGTTAGGTTAGGTTAGGTTAGGTTAGGTTAGGTTAGGTTAGGTTAGGTTAGGTTAGGTTAGGTTAGGTTAGGTTAGGTTAGGTTAGGTTAGGTTAGGTTAGGTTAGGTTAGGTTAGGTTAGGTTAGGTTAGGTTAGGTTAGGTTAGGTTAGGTTAGGTTAGGTTTTTTTTTTTTTTTTTTTTTTTTTTTTTTTTTTTTTTTTTTTTTTTTTTTTTTTTTTATTTCCTACTCGGCCTACCTCCCTACACACTTGGTGCATAAACATACTTCATTCTTTCACGCCATTACCTTAATGAGTTACACAATTTTCTTTATTGTAGGAGTCATATTGTACTAATTTACATAATTTCCATAATAATTCATTAACTTTACTATCACAATTTTAAATCAATTCAGACAATATAATATTACAACTAATGCTCGCCCCGGGTAGGTGCGCTCCCCTCCTCCTATAATATTCGATAATATTCATGGGTGAGCAGGAGCCCGCCCCCCATTGGAACACTCACCGTCTTCCTTTTTATTATAGCGTATCACATATTTCATTATCACATTACAGTACTTCTCCAGGTGCGTTCTGAAACCAGCCATAATTTCAGGCATTTTTTCTAGAGTTACTCTCATGCCAGCCACATGTTCCAGATCGCATCTGGAGGATGCGAAGATTGGACAATCCACTAACAAATGCATAACAGTTTGTTCGGTTTCATCATCACAGCAACAAGCGGGGCTTTCTTTTAATTTAAATTTACATAAATAGTGTCCAAATGCCCCATGGCCCGTCAGAATTTGCGCTATATGGGGTGCGAAGCGCCTCTCTTTTACGATTTTATAAGCATCGCTTATGTCTTTAAAAAATATTTTTGTTACTCCAGCTGTTTCGCCCCCCACATACCGCTCATTCCATATCTTTACTGTTTCCTTTCTAATTTTTCTTTTCAGAAAGGAGAACGGGTACGCAGCATACTCAAAGCGGGTTTTAAGCCTTTCGGCCGCGTCCTTGGCTAGGGCGTCCGCCCTCTCATTTCCCACCGTGCCGATGTGCGCCTTAACCCAGAAGAGTTGAATTTTTGTACCGTCGTTTTGGCATTCCTCTAGGTTTCGGCGGATCTCGACAACTTGTGGGTTGAGAGAGCGTCCACCCGTAATTGCCTCTAAAGAAGATCGTGAGTCACTATATATTGCCGCATCCCGTCTTCCCTTCGTCAAATGTGCCACAGCGCTACGAAGCGCAGCCAGCTCCGCCTGGAACACCGTGCAACACCGTGCAGTGGGCCGCCATCTTTATCTTCTTGCTTCTAACCTCTTTTTCGTCCCTCCATTCTGTCCATGCTGCCCCTACCCCCATCTCTGTCTTGCTCCCGTCTGTGAATACCATTGTTTCACCTTGGTTTCCTATTTCATTTGGATCATCCATTATTGTATATTCAATTTTTAGTTTTTTAGCAGGATGTGGGAGATCGGTAAATGGTGTAGTTTTTTCGATCTCTTCGTCTTCAAGTAGCAGCGAGGACAAGCCTTTCCTCACCTCATATGCGGCGGCAGCCTCCTTGATACGAAGATCGATTGGCAGTATCCCCGCCAGTATCATGGCGGAGTTTAAGGAGGTTGTTCTATATGTCCTAGCGATCTTCTGGGCAAAACTTCTCTGAATAAAATTTAGCCGCTTCTTTACGCAAACTTTGTTGACTGCCGGAGCCCACGCAGCTGCGGCATAGGTAAGCACCGGTTCAACCACCGCGGTGTATATGGTCGCGGTGATTTCGGGGTGCAAACCCCATCCTATTTTTGCTGCCCTTGAGAGCTGTTTGTATAGGGCAATAGCTTTCTCACTAACGCTCGTGATGTGCCCGTTAAAGGTGAGAGCAGCATCAATCTCCACTCCTAGGATCTTTATTTTATTTTCTAACTGTATTTGCGTACCACCCATGACTATTTGCGGCTTATCATAATTAAGTTTCCGCGTTATCACCATCGCCTTGGTTTTCTGTGGTGCAAACTTTAGCTTGTTTCGCCCTCCCCACATGTGGACAAGATCTAATATTGCATTCGCTTTTTGCTCGACTTCCTGTCCGGTACTTCCGTCCACAATCACCAAGACATCATCAGCAAACGCCTGCGCATAATCACCCTTTGCCTCTATCTCCTTCAGTATTGGATCCAATAGCAGGTTCCACATAGTGGGTCCCGCTATCGATCCTTGCACACAGCCCTTGCTTGTTACCCTTTCTATTGTGTGCCCGGCATAACCGACCTTTACTTTTCTTCCATCCAAGTAGCTGTCAACGATCCTCCGGAGATTTATAGGGCACCGTTCTTCTGCTAATCTGAGTTTTATTTTGGGCCACCAAGCACTGTCGAAAGCGCCCTCTATATCAAGTGAAACAGCTACTACAATTTTCTTCCTTTCTATCTTGTCTCTTATATGTTTCAGCGCATCATAGAGGGCGTCCTCCGTGCTCCGCTGTGGCATAAACCCATATTGTCTTCTGCTCGTTCTAGGGACCAAGTACCACCTCAGTCTTCGCACTACCATCTTTTCATACACTTTCCCCATTACAGGCAGTAGACCTATCGGTCTGTACGCCTTGGGGTCGGTGTAATCGGGCTTCCCTGGTTTTCTTATTACAACCACGGCAGCAGTCTTCCACACTCGGGGGAAGAGTCCCAACTCCATGCTTTTGTTTAATAATTTTAGATATACGCCCGGTAATGCTACTATTGCGTTCCAGCATATATCGGCTGTAATTCCGTCTTCCCCGGGAGCCTTCTTAGGGTTAAAACTCCTAGCTGCATCCTCAAGTTCAACTTCTGTAAAGGGAGGGTCATAATCTACATTATGATCCTTACCTTTATTTATTTTATTGGCTGAGGTTCTGATGAGCCTGTGTTCCTCTGTATCGTCTGTTTCTTTGTCCTCGGGGAAGAACGTACTTGCCAGGAGCTCCGCCGATTCCCCCTCCGTGTGGAATCGCCCATTCTTGCACAGGGGAATGTCTTCTTTCCTCGCATCTGTTCTTCTCAGTACTCTATAGATCCCCTCCCACATGGTCTCTCTCTCCTGTTTACTACAGAACTCCTTCCAGCTCTCTGTTTGCGCATTCTTTGCCTCTTGTTCATATTTTGCCTTCGCCTCTATATATTCTTCGATTACTTTTTTCTTCCTTGTTTGTCTGGCGTATCGTATCCTTTTCTTCTTCGTAGTCATCTCTTTCTTTAGCCTGTCGAGCTCTCCGGACCACCACGCGATATTAACTTTTTGATTTTCTTTAATCTTTGGTATTGACTTCTCACAAGCTTCTTTTACCGTTTCAGTGTACTCTTCTATAATTTTATCTAACTTTTCCTTATCTGTAATGTTGACTATATTTTCTACTGTTATTTCCTTGTCCTCCAATCTCTGCCGTATAATTTCCCCAAACATTTGCCAATTTGCCTTCTTTGTATTATATTTCCTTGTTCTTCCCATTTTCTTTATATAGTCTGTTTTTTCTAGTTGGATTTTAAAGGTTATCGCGCTGTGGTCCGAAGAGACCAACGCCGCATCCACTCTCCAATCCTTGACGTGGTCCAAAAGATCCTCCGTGCACACCGTGACATCTACGTAGCTTGTAAGTCTTCTATCTCCTCGGATCGTATCGAAAGTTGGTTCCTGCCCATCATTCATGATGTGCAGGCCCCATTCGTCAATCTTTTCTCCAAAGATTCTGCCTCTCGCATCTATCACGGAGCCACCCCACCAGGGGTTTTTAGCGTTGGCATCCCCCGCAAAGATTATTCTCTTCTGGGTCACGTCAAGGATCTTCTTCATTTGTTTCATATAATGGTCAATATCACTATCCGGCTCCATGTAGTATGAGACCAGCACCATATCCCAGCGATCCGTGCTAAGTCTTACCGGGACTACATTGGTGGTCGTCATGGCCGGAAGTTGCGTAACTCTAATGTTATGATCGAAGATTACAACTGCGGCCTTGTTGACTTCGCCTGCAGGTGGGTTCTCACATTGTACCACCCTCACTCCCCTGTAGTCCCTTACTTTTTCGATCGCGCCGGTGTACGGCTCCTGAATGAGCGCCGCCATGATTTTCCTGTCCCTACCCTCTACCATCAACTCCGCCAATGCCAGCCGTCTTCTCTGGAGATTTGCCTGCCATACTATTTGCGAGAATTTGTTGTTTGCGCCTGTGGCCGTTAACAATACGCTATTGTCGCTCTGGCTATGGCATCCCACCTTTTCCTTGTACGGCATCCCGTGTCGAACGCATTGTGATCAATCTGTTCCGCATTCGTGCCTTTGCAGTTTATGCACGTCGGTGTAGTGCCTTTCCTGAAGCCCGGACACTCTGCCTTTCTATGGTTTTCACCGCAATGCGAGCACACCTCTTTTTGGCTTTCACAGTGTCTACGAGTATGGCCGTATCCTAGGCACATGGTGCATTGCACTAGGGGAGTTTGATCCTCGACCCAGACTCTTTGCAAATCTATGTGTAATCTCGCTGCGCTCGTCAGTACTTGCCACATCTTCGGGGCGACTTGCAGAATCACGTGACTCTCGTGGGGGTTTCTGGCTTTGCGTCTATATTTTTCGTTTATCACCCAATCCTCCTCTTGCAAGTGTGCCATTATATTTTTATTTTGGTTACGCAGCGCCTGCTTTATATCGTCCAACGTATTATAATTTAGTACATTTTTTATTTTTACAAGTGGGTTTTTGTTGGGAACCTCCTTAACTGTTAGGGGCTCTTTCCCTTCCTTTAGTTTCTCTTTTATTCTATCTCTTTCCTTTATTGTTCTACATCCTACTACCACCTTTCCGTCTCTGGCTTTCCTAATTTTCTCTATCTGCATTCCATCCTGTTTTGCCTTCAACATGCTTCT
This sequence comes from Aporia crataegi, assembly GCA_912999735.1. Taxonomy (NCBI): domain Eukaryota; kingdom Metazoa; phylum Arthropoda; class Insecta; order Lepidoptera; family Pieridae; genus Aporia; species Aporia crataegi. The sequence continues at coordinate 6,567 of OU538748.1, read as the reverse complement.
TATATGTTGAACCGTCTCATCTGCTGTGTCCGTACCATTCTTCGGTTCCACCACGATGGAGTGTAGAGTGCGCTCTTTTTCCTTCTTATTTCCTGTCTCATCCTCCTTAGCCACCACATTCGCATAGCTTCCCCTCTTGGCGTTCCCTATTTGCTCGTGTAGCAGCTCTGTGAGTCTGACAGTCAGACATTTTACTATACTTTCTTCTATTCCATTCTTTTGCTTATCTAGGGCCACCCTCAGTTCTTGCATGTTTTTATTATTTTCTTCAATTCTGTTTCCTCTTTCTTCTTCTACTGCACATCGTTTTTCCGACTCTTTTCTGAATTCTTTTATTATATTTATTTCTTGCTTCTTCATTGTTTCTTGCAATTTGATCCTAGTTGTCTCCAGTTTGTCAATTTGATCTTCCAATCTGTCCATAATACTAATTGGTAACGGAAGCTCCGAGTCTAGATTAAAGGTTTTGTCGATTGGCTTTTCTATCTGTGTCTTAGTCTTGTTCTGATTTTCAGCCTCTTTAACGAGCTCGTACAGCCGCCTCACCGCAGCCGTCACTGCTGTTTTGATCTCACCCTTTAGATTTCTCGCGGAGTCTAACTGTGTCAGCGCGCTCTGCTGCATCGCGGCGGCCTCCGAGACTCTAGATTTGAAGACCTTTATTGGCTTCCTTATTTCCTGGGTTGTGGCCTCCCACTCCCCTATACTACGTCTTACTGTTACGGTCGATATTTTCGGCTGTATAGGGGCCGCTTTTTCGACGCTCTTTTTCGTTGTCGGAGCGGTGTCCACTACTTTCGGGGGGGTCCTCAAGCCAAGCATTTCTGCCCGGGTCAGTGAGTCAATATTAAAAAGAAATTTCTTTACTATTAAGTCGGCTAAAAAGCCGAGTCTTGTCTTAGTTTTCTAAAGTATATGATAGGTAGGCCAAATATCGTCTTCAATTATAATATTTAAATTGTATAATTCTACAATTACTAAGCTAATGGTAAACACCCAATAAGACGTTTACCGTAAAATAAAACAAAATTAAGATCAGGAGGCTGCGACACTGAATAATGTCTCCTTCCTTCTATTTCCTCTCCTCTATTTCTTTTCTAATAGGCCTCCACAATAGGATGGGGCTTGTCAATATTCAAATTAAAATAATATGAACTTCAAAAAAAAAAAAAAAAAAAACTTTTCGGAGCTATTATGCTTCTCCCAAAAGGGTAGAGGCACATCAGTATTCTAGGTCTAATTTTGTATTACCCAGTATAGTTATATAGAATCATATAAAAAATCTCTCTATGTAGAGTTCCTTTCTATTAATAGGTAGAGTCGATACCCAGTCCAGTTTTGTATTCAGTAGCGATAGCCAGAGACCGCCAGAGGCTCAAGAAACGTGAGTGCGGAAAGTGGAAAGTGGTGGTTTTGAGAGGGGGGGGGGGGGGGGGGGGGGTAATTTTGGAGTTGTGTTGAAACAACAGTATCTAAAGGTCAAAACTTGATATACATATACTATGTATATCAAGAATTCATCAAAATTGCCGAAAAGTGCACGGTTTAGGTGCTATGTTAATTTGAATAATTTTTAGATTTTAGAAATTTTAAAAAATTAATTTAATTTTAGGATTTTTTAAATTTTGAATTTAAATGGTAAGAAAAAGGGTATTGGGTTGCTGGGAATCAGACCGAGTATATATATAATATATACTCGATCCGGGGTCAAAAATAAGATAGGACACACCGTTCCCGAGTTATTCCAGATTTTATAGTGCGGTATTCCCGACGACTTATCTTTGTTGGTAATAGTCCGATTTTATAAATCAAAACTGTGTTTGGTTTGCCTTTTAAAGGGCTTTCAAAAAAGATATATATCGATTCTAAATTCTTATGGAAACACCAACCACGTGCCACGTGGTTTTTGGTTTTTTATTTTTCTCTCGGCAATAGTGCGTGATAAAAATCCAAATGAGGTGTCAAATTGTTTCCCTTTTTAAGTTCTTTTAATATAATTATAAATATTTATATGTCATCGATTTACTTTTAAAGATATATTGATTTATTCCAAATTATTTAAGGTTATCTTAGTATTTATGTTATAAAAATCTTTTCCTTCACGAACCTTGTTATGTGCAATATATCATCTAATTGCATTTAATACGGCGCATCCAATGGTGTATAGCACTCTTGTAAATATTCGGTATTTCCTGAACCACGTGCCACGTGGTACTCCACCTTTTTGCGAATATCTCCGGAATGTATAACCAGAAAAATCCAAAAATGGATTCAAAAGAAAGATCTTGACAATGCGCAAATTTTGAGCTCATAAAAAGTGTATGTCATCGATCTATTTTGGACGGCGCACGCAATTATTCAATGCTTTTCACTGAAAATTTCGGTTTTTTCACTTTTTCAACACTGAAAATCACTTTGATGCACACGAAAAGTATATAACTAGATTCCGCGTCACAAGACGCATCAGATGATGTACAATTCTTCTATGATATCGCGAAAAATACTATTTATAAGATTTTTTAATTGCGGAGCGGCTTAAATTCGTGGCGATCAGGACCGCGGCTCGACTGATACTGGTTAGGTTAGGTTAGGTTAGGTTAGGTTAGGTTAGGTTAGGTTAGGTTAGGTTAGGTTAGGTTAGGTTAGGTTAGGTTAGGTTAGGTTAGGTTAGGTTAGGTTAGGTTAGGTTAGGTTAGGTTAGGTTAGGTTAGGTTAGGTTAGGTTAGGTTAGGTTAGGTTAGGTTAGGTTAGGTTAGGATAGGTTAGGTTAGGTTAGGTTAGGTTAGGTTAGGTTAGGTTAGGTTAGGTTAGGTTAGGTTAGGTTAGGTTAGGTTAGGTTAGGTTAGGTTAGGTTAGGTTAGGTTAGGTTAGGTTAGGTTAGGTTAGGTTAGGTTAGGTTAGGTTAGGTTAGGTTAGGTTAGGTTAGGTTAGGTTAGGTTAGGTTAGGTTAGGTTAGGTTAGGTTAGGTTAGGTTAGGTTAGGTTAGGTTAGGTTAGGTTAGGTTAGGTTAGGTTAGGTTAGGTTAGGTTAGGTTAGGTTAGGTTAGGTTAGGTTAGGTTAGGTTAGGTTAGGTTAGGTTAGGTTAGGTTAGGTTAGGTTAGGTTAGGTTAGGTTAGGTTAGGTTAGGTTAGGTTAGGTTAGGTTAGGTTAGGTTAGGTTAGGTTAGGTTAGGTTAGGTTAGGTTAGGTTAGGTTAGGTTAGGTTAGGTTAGGTTAGGTTAGGTTAGGTTAGCTTAGGTTAGGTTAGGTTAGGTTAGGTTAGGTTAGGTTAGGTTAGGTTAGGTTAGGTTAGGTTAGGTTAGGTTAGGTTAGGTTAGGTTAGGTTAGGTTAGGTTAGGTTAGGTTAGGTTAGGTTAGGTTAGGTTAGGTTAGGTTAGGTTAGGTTAGGTTAGGTTAGGTTAGGTTAGGTTAGGTTAGGTTAGGTTAGGTTAGGTTAGGTTAGGTTAGGTTAGGTTAGGTTAGGTTAGGTTAGGTTAGGTTAGGTTAGGTTAGGTTAGGTTAGGTTAGGTTAGGTTAGGTTAGGTTAGGTTAGGTTAGGTTAGGTTAGGTTAGGTTAGGTTAGGTTAGGTTAGGTTAGGTTAGGTTAGGTTAGGTTAGGTTAGGTTAGGTTAGGTTAGGTTAGGTTAGGTTAGGTTAGGTTAGGTTAGGTTAGGTTAGGTTAGGTTAGGTTAGGTTAGGTTAGGTTAGGTTAGGTTAGGTTAGGTTAGGTTAGGTTAGGTTAGGTTAGGTTAGGTTAGGTTAGGTTAGGTTAGGTTAGGTTAGGTTAGGTTAGGTTAGGTTAGGTTAGGTTAGGTTAGGTTAGGTTAGGTTAGGTTAGGTTAGGTTAGGTTAGGTTAGGTTAGGTTAGGTTAGGTTAGGTTAGGTTAGGTTAGGTTAGGTTAGGTTAGGTTAGGTTAGGTTAGGTTAGGTTAGGTTAGGTTAGGTTAGGTTAGGTTAGGTTAGGTTAGGTTAGGTTAGGTTAGGTTAGGTTAGGTTAGGTTAGGTTAGGTTAGGTTAGGTTAGGTTAGGTTAGGTTAGGTTAGGTTAGGTTAGGTTAGGTTAGGTTAGGTTAGGTTAGGTTAGGTTAGGTTAGGTTAGGTTAGGTTAGGTTAGGTTAGGTTAGGTTAGGTTAGGTTAGGTTAGGTTAGGTTAGGTTAGGTTAGGTTAGGTTAGGTTAGGTTAGGTTAGGTTAGGTTAGGTTAGGTTAGGTTAGGTTAGGTTAGGTTAGGTTAGGTTAGGTTAGGTTAGGTTAGGTTAGGTTAGGTTAGGTTAGGTTAGGTTAGGTTAGGTTAGGTTAGGTTAGGTTAGGTTAGGTTAGGTTAGGTTAGGTTAGGTTAGGTTAGGTTAGGTTAGGTTAGGTTAGGTTAGGTTAGGTTAGGTTAGGTTAGGTTAGGTTAGGTTAGGTTAGGTTAGGTTAGGTTAGGTTAGGTTAGGTTAGGTTAGGTTAGGTTGAGGAGCTCCTAGCTAAGTGGTCTTGGATGTTGGCCACGAAGCGAGGGGTATCGGGTTCGATTCCCGGTCTGAATGCAAGTTTTAAAATTAATTTATAATTTGTATTCGGCCTCTGGAGGCTGGTCACTTGCCTGGGGAGTCCCAAAAAGTCGCGCGGAGGGTCTGGTTGATTTTCAAAGATTTCTTAGAAGTCTGAGAAATGATACTGGAAAGGTTGACTATGTCCGTCGATAGATGGACACGGAAGGCCGAGGATGGAAATTGCAAGTGGTTTAGCAATTCAACATTCCTTTTTAGAGGAGCTCCTAGCTAAGTGGTCTTGGATGTTGGCCACGAAGCGAGGGGTATCGGGTTCGATTCCCGGTCTGAATGCAAGTTTTAAAATTAATTTATAATTTGTATTCGGCCTCTGGAGGCTGGTCACTTGCCTGGGGAGTCCCAAAAAGTCGCGCGGAGGGTCTGGTTGATTTTCAAAAGATTTCTTAGAAGTCTGAGAAATGATACTGGAAAAGGTTGACTATGTCCGTCGATAGATGGACACGGAAGGCCGAGGATGGAAATTGCAAGTGGTTTAGCAATTCAACATTCCTTTTAGAGGAGCTCCTAGCTAAGTGGTCTTGGATGTTGGCCACGAAGCGAGGGGTATCGGGTTCGATTCCCGGTCTGAATGCAAGTTTTAAAAATTAATTTATAATTTGTATTCGGCCTCTGGAGGCTGGTCACTTGCCTGGGGAGTCCCAAAAAGTCGCGCGGAGGGTCTGGTTGATTTTCAAAGATTTCTTAGAAGTCTGAGAAATGATACTGGAAAAGGTTGACTATGTCCGTCGATAGATGGACACGGAAGGCCGAGGATGGAAATTGCAAGTGGTTTAGCAATTCAACATTCCTTTTTGAGGAGCTCCTAGCTAAGTGGTCTTGAATGTTGGCCACGAAGCGAGGGGTATCGGGTTCGATTCCCGGTCTGAATGCAAGTTTTAAAATTAATTTATAATTTGTATTCGGCCTCTGGAGGCTGGTCACTTGCCTGGGGAGTCCCAAAAAGTCGCGCGGAGGGTCTGGTTGATTTTCAAAGATTTCTTAGAAGTCTGAGAAATGATACTGGTAAAGGTTGACTATGTCCGTCGATAGATGGACACGGAAGGCCGAGGATGGAAATTGCAAGTGGTTTAGCAATTCAACATTCAGTTCGCGTTGAGCTGCGGTTGAGTTAGCTGCTGTTTACTGTGCTCCGCGTTCTGTGAGCCTCTGGAGGGTCTGCTCACCGAGCAAAAATTCTAATTTTGGTATCGCCGGATGCGCAATTTTTTGCTGAATATAGTGATCTATTTTGTGTGTGTGTAAATTTTATAAATACTAACATATTAAAGTTTTAAGTGGAGGGGAAATTGACCCGGTGTTTTTTGTGTTTTGTGCGAGAATTGTCGCGAGAGCATATTGGTTTTTTGTTCTCGTTTTGTGGGCAATACCACGGGCTAGACGTGAGTACTTTTAATTGTTTTTTTGGACCACTGGTTTGGCCGTAATAATTTTTAAAGTGCTCGAACAAAGAAGTGAGTGTGTTTGTCTGGGGGAGCAATTTTCCATAATTTGCTTTGCACCATCGGTTTTGTCTTGACGAGACGAATCGTTTGGTGTATTGCACGCGAAGATTGGAGCGGTCCAAGGGATAAATCCAAAATCCTTTGTTCGCTGGGCCAGCATACAGACAGGGCGGGGCCGGAGTCCGCCATCTTAGGCGTATACGCCGCCATTTTGAAGAGTACGGATTCCTGTTGCTGGGCGCTGCTTATAAGACATTAAATTGTAGTTTATAAGTAGTTACATAAGTAGTATTATAAGGACTAGATCTAAGGCTTAGGGGTTAGGTTTAAATTAAGGATTAGAATTAAGGATTAATTGTCCCTTTGATACTATTTACTTATTTAATTATTCATCTACATAATATTATCTACTTATATATATATATATATATATATATTAATTAAGTATCTATTAAATTATAATTATCTCATTACTTATTCATTTAAATATTATTTACTTATGTGTATATTAATATTAATACTGGTGCCTGGTGCCTGGTGCCTGGTATCTGGTATCTAGTATCTAGTATCTAGTATCTGGTATCGGGTATCTGGTA